>CM010600.1:0-2472500 GCA_003401635.1 Metschnikowia reukaufii
TCACCGTGGTTGTACTGGCATACCCCTTCGTCCAATATGAAGTACTTGTAGCCTGAGGAAGTTCCACAATCACAGTGGGTTGGCTGCCATCACCTGGTATCACCGTGATTGTACTGGAATAAGACTCTGTCCAATATGAAGTACTTGTAGCCTGAGGAAGTTCCACGATCACAGTGGGTTGGCTGCCATCATCTGGTATCACCGTGGTTGTACTGGCATACCCCTTCGTCCAATATGAAGTACTTGTAGCCTGAGGAAGTTCAACAATCACAGTAGGTTGGCTGCCATCACCTGGTATCACCGTAGTTGTACTGGTGAACCTCTTCGTCCAATATGAAGTACTTGTAGCCTGAGGAAGTTCCACAACCACAGTGGGTTGGCTGCCATCATCTGGTATCACTGTGGTTGTACTGGCATACCCCTTCGTCCAATATGAAGTACTTGTAGCCTGAGGAAGTTCAACAATCACAGTAGGTTGGCTGCCATCACCTGGTATCACCGTAGTTGTACTGGTGAACCTCTTCGTCCAATATGAAGTACTTGTAGCCTGAGGAAGTTCCACAACCACAGTAGGTTGGCTGCCATCACCTGGTATCACCGTAGTTGTACTGGTGAACCTCTTCGTCCAATATGAAGTACTTGTAGCCCGAGGAAGTTCCACAACCACAGTAGGTTGGCTGCCATCACCTGGTATCACCGTGGTTGTACTGGCATACCCCTTCGTCCAATATGAAGTACTTGTAGCCTGAGGAAGTTCAACAATCACAGTAGGTTGACTGCCATCACCTGGTATCACCGTAGTTGTACTGGTGAACCTCTTCGTCCAATATGAAGTACTTGTAGCCTGAGGAAGTTCCACAACCACAGTAGGTTGGCTGCCATCACCTGGTATCACCGTGGTTGTACTGGCATACCCCTTCGTCCAATATGAAGTACTTGTAGCCTGAGGAAGTTCAACAATCACAGTAGGTTGACTGCCATCACCTGGTATCACCGTAGTTGTACTGGTATACCTCTTCGTCCAATATAAAGTGGTAGTCCTGGTTTTGGTTGTTTTAGCAGTGGTTTCAGCGAGCGGAGTGGTTGTAACCGAAGGGAAAGTGAAAATACATGAACACGACGAGGGTGGTGATCTTGGAGGAGATCCACTATAGGTTATACTTTTCCCACCGAGGCCGATAATGCCGCTCGATGATGTCTTAAACTTGCTGGAAGAATACCCAGTACCAATGTTAAATGTAACGGAAGAAGCAACATTACCAAAAAAATCCTTTGTACTGAGTGTCAAGGTACCGGCTCTCGTAGAATATTCGTAGTCACTGAATGCGATATCAACACTAATTTTGTTTCCATCACCAAAACCAACCACACGGTAAGTTGGGACGCTGTTACTTAGAATATTGCCGAGCCCTTGGACATTCAACTGGGATCCAGGCTGCGAAAGATAAATAGTTTGTTTCTCAGAAAAATCCAATGAGCCACCCAGAACAGTCAATTGCGCTCCAGAATCAACAGTGATACAGCCCGAGCCTGAAACGGTAGTACTTTGTGTCCAAACAGCATTTCGCAAACAAATGGATCCCAGATTGCTAACTGTGCTAAATCCACCAATATTTGCAGAAGCTTGTCCGGATTTTGATTCTAAAAGAAGCATTCCCCTGTTAGTCCATCCAGAGCCACTAGTGACAATAAAAGCGGTTCCAATAAGAGGGGCACTTTTAATACCAAGGTAAATCTGACCATTGTTCTCAAATTCTGATGTAGGCGCAATATTGAAGCCAGATGCAACACTACTTCCCAACCCATTAAAAGAGATAAGCCCATTGTTCAAAAAAGAGCCACCGGTCATAGTAACAGAGGAAGCTATGCCTCCAGAACTTGTAGCATAAAATCCGCCTTCGTTGTCGACAGAACCAAGAATTAAAGTGAATGCGTTGTCCACAACGGAATAATAAACACCAGAGTTGATAGTAAGGTCACCGCCAAAGTCAAATCCCGAGTTTCTGACTGTATTTTGACTAATTGTTACTGCAGATACCACGCGGAAGAGGTACGTGATAATCACGACCAAACCCCCAACTTCAGATCTCATAGTTAATTAGGAAAGTTAAGATCAATATATTGGGCGAAACAAATGTAGGGGAGAATTGTTAGGAAGAAAAAAAAAAAAAAACTACGCGAGCCCGGGGGATATGCGGTGTTTAGTACTCCGCTAAGTTTTCTTGGCCGTGACGCGCTTTTTTTTCAATTGCTCATACATAATCGCCTAAAGAGTGACGCGCGCACATAAAAATATTGGCGGCGTATATCCTGCATTTGTAATGATCCTAGATGATGATATATGTTCTTGAATAATACCAATAAATCTATTTCTTTTATAATAGCCAGGCAGCTCTTATTCTTGGGAATATTTCTTCGTGCTGGTCTATCATCCCCACATGATATTCGCGATTTTTCTGGCCAAGAAACGCGTCGCGATTTGTCTGGCCAAGAAACGCGTCGCGATTTGTCTGGCCAAGAAACGCGTCGTAAATTCCCGCCTTCGCCTCTTTTACCCGAAAGCACAACAAATATTCACAAGATACAACACTACCCTTATTCATTTCCTATTACCTCACTGTGTGATTTAAATGATGGCTTTTTTTATTAAAATACTAATACCCGGTATAGTTCTAAGTAATTTATGTTCAATCAGTGTCTTTGTGAAAAAGGTGTAGACTATGTAGCTTTGTTCACCTGCATATTAGTTCTGAGTTAGCGCATATCCGCGGCCTAAAAAAACACCACATTCCGCGACGACCAAGTGTTCCAAGCGCATCTATTTTTGAGAGTTTTTTTTTCTTTCAATTAAGTAGCTTGAGCATATTTTTGGGCGTCTTTTTTTATTCTAGTAACGGAAAAAAAAATTAGATTAAAAACTCTCTCAGTTTCTCACAGAAAAATATAGGTAATAGAAACAACGAATGTCTTTAGTAGAAAATATCGGTATACATTATATCTCAATTCTACGTTCTCCTCTCTGGGGATTCAGAGGATGGTCTAGACTCTAGTATTCATTTCTTTTTAAAAACACACGCTTTCTTAACTAATTATAAGGTCCCCGGGATCGATCTGAGGTTGCTCACACCTGTATGCGCAATTTTTTTTTATGCATTCATCAATTGGTTCATGCACGAATGAGCGGGCAGTGTGCGAAGAGAGGTTTTTTTTTGCGAAGAGGTTGAAACAATACCGTACCTTCATGAGTTTCGTGTGCACCCACCCCAGGCCACGGTACGCGTGGGTAATTGACTGAGTAATTTTTTTTTGAATGAACAGAATTAGGTTCGACCGTATTATCGTACAATCTTCATCCACCAGTGTAAGACCTAAATTACTAGAGCGCACGCATCTAACACACTGTCTCACTATTTTCAACAGACAAACCAATAAGCTACCAATTTATTGTTGAAGCTTTTTAAAGCATATTTGAATTTTAAGACCAGACTATCTACAAGTTGCCCAAATAGGTGGGCGATACTTGCGCTTAGGTGAACCATTCTTACTCGAAGACGCGTCATTTGTGACTTGTAGTTGCAGTGCTTGTAAAGTATATGAAAACCGTTCCAAAATCTCTTTAACTGGTTCTTTAATCAATAGCTTCTCTGGTCTTACCTTCATGCTTTTCTCTTTGATACTCAGAAATGTATTGAGCGGGTATTATATTGCTTTGATGGCATCAGACTGTAATGCGGCGTGGGCAATTTCCAGCAATTCTTCAACAATTTCTTTCTGAACGAATCCGATGCACCTTGGCTATTGACACATGTATCTCATGAAAAGATTTATATAATGTATGTATGACTTACATGACTATCAAATAACAAGAGATGCCACATTCCTGTCGATCGCATAATAACTGAAGGAATGAAAACTTTTTTGAGCAATGTGAGCCCAAGCTCATTATTTGTCCATCCATTTTCACTAACAGCAATCCTCTAAGTTCTATCAGCAACTTTATCAAAGATATCGAACCATCCTACTTGTATGCGTTTGCCTTTGAAAATGATCAAGGGTGGGAGTGCGGCTCCCGACTCGCCTATACATTCAATTAAAGTTACCCATTCCCGATTTCTTGGCTGTAAAATTGATGCATCTTCAAGAGCTTCATTTCCCGTAATAACTGGTTCTTCTCTCAAAATTCTTGTTTCATCAAAGTTGTAAACATTCTGCTTGAAAATCCCAAAATCATTCATCGTGCGTTTAACCCGGTCAAACCAACCCCTAAATTTCTCTGGGGTTTCGAACATAGCACTAATGCAATCGCGAGGTTTTGCTAATCTGCTGGAAAATACTCCCGATCTTTTCAAGGACCTGAGGAGCCAATTTAGCCCAACACATTCGAAGGGTAGGGTTGTCGGTTATTAAGGTATTAGGGAGCGGCAACTGAGGGAGCACGGTAAGGACACGACACCGAGAAGGAATGGGGCGTCTCGGTGCGGGAAAAGTGAGAAAATTTCCTATCTCCGTTTGGAGATCATCCGAAATTAACCGATAGCAATAGTTTATTATAATCTATTCGAGGACGTAGACTTAGTGCAATAAGTCGAACCTCGTGATAATCTTTTACTACCGTAGTTATCAATCAGGCATAGGACGCGCATCTGAAACCCAGTTGTCGTATTCTCCAACAAGAGTTCCGCAAGCCGCGATAATCACATTGGCCATAACTCGCACATGTTGGTGTTGTGGAGGTATTCCCATGGACTCAAGGTAGAATATCCATTGAACGAGCAATTTTCATTCATTGATGTCAAATTTGTTTTTTTGATGGGCTTCTTTCTTGCTGTGCCTTCCATTGATGCGATATTCAAGAGCTTTCCTAGGTACATCGTAAGTCTTTGATATACCACGAACAGAGACAACTGTGTCAGCCTGAAAAGCAGTAAGAGCAAACCCAAATACGAGATTTCTGGCTGAGTGTTTTTAATTTGTCGTTTTCAGGCAATTTTGGTACGTGGTTAGTAATTTAATTGTTATTATTCTTTAAAAATAACGCGTGCCGCGTATCATGTCTTCCTATACGACGGTACGACAGGTTCCATAGGTTCCTTCATTTTCTCTGATTGACCAGGCTGTCCAATGACGCCTTATCCTGAATATTGCTTTACTCAATTGTTGGGTATTTTCTATTTCTGGTAAGTAGTATCGCCACATGAATTGTTATGATGACCTAGAATATTCCAGCGCCGCACATGAGTGTATATGCTTAATATTCAACAAGGAAAGGTAATGCCGGGGACATGGTTCCCGCGCGCGAGGCGTGAGACGCGTCTTAAAATCATTTTTCTTCATTTTATTCCCATGCCATGAATCGGCCTAGGCCTGAAGATTTACCAATTTTGGATATTAATATTAAGATAATCTTAATTGCTGCTTGAGCTTTTCAGAAAGTCGAAATTCTTTCTGCTTGATTCGCTATGGGATATTTTAATGTGGCGACCGCGGCCCTTAGAAATCGTCTAGAAGGGGCCATTTAACGCTCTTAATCAAACCTTTTGCCGACCAAATTAATTCGGACCAAGAAAAATCTAAACTAATATGGGTTCTTTCTATGTCTTCAAGAAAACCGCCTTCTCAAGTCCCTCGTGTACGAGTAATTGCCGATTTTCTTCTCGCGGTGCGTGGTTCGGAGTAGCCGCACACAGATGGAGAAAACTGAGCATCAAACTACGTGAAAAGATTTTCAGGAACCGAAACTTGTCTTTGTATACTTTAAGAATATAAGCGGGTATTTTTTATCATAGTTTTTTCTCTTCAATTCCTAGTATGACGTGGTGCAACGGGTCAAAAATGAAAGTTGGCGTCGTTTCTTACGATATGTACAGCCTCGACAAAAGTGGCTCTTTATTGGGTATTAAAGGCTAATAAATAGCCCCAAAGAGACATTTTATACATGAATTAAAAAATATTTCATACCTTCTGGTAAAATTTAGCTTATCATGGCAATTGAATGCACATATTCTAAACAGACTGAGTGCGAATTGTTTTGCGCACATGCGAGTCAATGTTCCGACCCAAAAATCCTTTAATTGTGCCGTATATTGAGAGTATATAATGTTTTTATATTTCAAATATTGAAAGCAACTTCAGAATTCAGGGCCTAGCATTTTCGGATAAAATGGGTGTCATAAAAAGGGTTTAAATTTGAGTCAATCCGAAAACACTTCCGCTCACACTCTCGCGGATCCCACAAACGTAATCCACTCCAAAAACCCCATAGTTCCATGAGTTATTCAATTTATTGAAAACCAGAATCTATAGGCTTTAAAATTTTGCAATCAGAACCCATCTACAAAGCTTGAGTGTGCTACAGTAAAACTTCTGCATATGCAAAAAAAAAAAAAAAAAACACGCGTATTTATTCATAATCTGAGGATACGCATAATCTCAGTTTTGAATCAAAAATCTTCAAAACTAGCTTACAGTTAATACATATAAACTAAAGTTGTTACATAAGAGTATACTATGGAGTAAAATACACAAGACATACTAATTTTTATAACATATAATATGTTTTTTAACCTGAATTTTTTCATTTGAAAAGTTTATAAAAATTTGATTTTTGCGCGGCAATTTGCTTTTTAGTTGTTTAATGCTGAAAAATTCATAATTTTTTTTTTTTTCTTTTAAAGAGAACTTTCTTATACCGATACAAACAACATTTAATCAAATTCAATGTATTTCAATTCGGTAGAGCACCGTCTAATATAATATAAGATTTACTACTGGAGTTCCATTCTAGAAGTGAATGCTGAGTTCCTACAAGACGCGAAACACCAAAAAGTCACCCAAAACGTGAGATTAGTCACGTGAAGCTTTAACCAAATTTGCAATAGTCACGCGGGTTTGAAAGAAATATATGATAATACTATCAAACCCGACAATATATATATATTTTTAAATAAATCAGAAGCTAATAAACATTCATTTCTTTCTTCTAATTACTCTTTTAAAATTCAAATTAATTCTGGCCAGCCGTAATAATTTGTTACATGATTTTTTATGCATAAAGTCAGAATATTCATAAAGTGCGATATTCATATGCGAAGGTTTTACTGTATAGTTTAGTTATTAACATTCGCGCCTAATAGAGTGTCTATATTTTATGAACTGTACTCGGACTTGTCGGCTACATCCACTTATTGAAAAGATGAGAAATATTATATTTTTTAATAGGGCTGTTATAGTATCCAACTTTTTTTTTGATGAATTCATTGAACACGATTTCATCGGGATAATGGTTCTAAGTCTAAACCGCCAAAATCTTGCGAGAGAGAAATTGACGACTCATTCCGAAGTAAGCGAGCGACAACAAGACTTCGGAGCAGTAAAAGTCGTATTTAAAATAGAGCTACATATCTGAAAGCTACTTCACGAATTACTTTTTAAAATTTATGGTTTGTTTATCACTATTTCTGGAATTGAAAATTTTGCAACCTCGAGAGTGCGCGGGAACCATGTCCCTGACGTTCTTAAAAAAAAAAGAAGGTTTACTTCCTAAGAGAACAAAAAAAAAGATTACATCACGTCAATTTCGCATGTGGTCTCCTATTACACTACCCATTAACGCTCTAAGAAGCTTAACTATCGTTGATCGGACGAGAAACAGTGTTTTCTTCTTTTTGTTTTTTAAAGAATCATCATATTGCGGGGCCGCCGCCGAAAGGGGAAATAACACATTTCACCAGCGTAAAACTACTGTATATAGAAAAATACATTCTGGCCGTAACCGAGATTTAACTTTTTAAGTGTAACACATCAGAGACGGAATTGTGAGGAAGCAATTTGACTGTAACTGGCCCAAAATCTTATAAAAAATGAAAAAAGTACATCCATCCGGGATATAATTAGCACAAGTACCTCAATATAGTTTCTTGAGCAATCTAAAAGGTACGGTGGGTGCTTTTCGGTAATTTTAGTATTTGGGGGTGTCAAAACGCCGAAAAGCTCTACCCAATGATGAATCTCCGAGACAACATCAGAGGTTTCTAGGCCTGGGAAAGCCGGAGATTCCAGTAACTCAGTCCATTAGCCAGACATATTGTGGGCTTTTATAGTTAGATATATATTTTCCTATAATATGATTTGTTTCTTTTAAAAAAAAGACTATAGGGGAATAGCCATGTCAAGTGTCCCATCTAGTTTGTGATGTGTGGGATATTCACATAAAAGAAGACCATAAATCTCCTTTTTCTTAACTTTTCTCGGAAATATATGTGTTTTAAAACGCCACCATAAACCCTAGTTATATAGTTTTTGGAGGTAATGGTTTAACTACCACCTTCGTCCTTTAATCAAATGTATCAGGCAAAAAAAAAAAAAAAAAAAAAAAAAAAAAAAAAAAAACCCTGGAAAAGGAGCCAGAAAATGTCCAGATTGTTTCAAAAATATTTGAGTTTTTCTCGATTTTGTTTTAATTTCTCGTAAACGCCCCCAAAATATCCGTGTTAAAACTTCCAAACTTCCAGACAAAAGCTGACGAGTGGGCAAACACCAGAATTAAAAACAAGAGGCCTTTAAACCCAAAACCCCTACCTTAGATTCTGTTTAGTCTGCACTAATTACCTTGTAACCCATTCATAGTGGGGTTCTCCCTTTGAACTCTTCTGGATTATAGGTCAAAATGTCAAGGGGAGGCACGATTTTGCCAAGAAAAAAGGTGGAAACTGGTGGATTCAACAAATCTTCTTGCGAATGACAATAACCAGTGAGAGTATTCTGGATATGATGGGAAATTTTAGTGAAGATATGAGAAACAATCTGAGGAGCCAGTCTTTTCCGAGATGTATCAAAATACCGACGACCCCATATACTCGAGCCAAGGAAAAAAAAAATGTGGTGAATTTCAAAGAAACCGCCACAAATATTCATGAAATTTACAGTATAATAGCTTGAATCTTTGCTGATTCGTCGAATACTTAGCAATGTGGGCTATCACATTGAAAGACACCGGTTCTATATGCACAGACAATGATCATCTCAGAATGAAGCAGCCCAGAAGCCATAGGGTTTGATACTTTCCCTTTTTTTCCATCTATAGACAAACTTGATTTCAAATCTTGCCACGGAAAGGGGTTTTGATGCACACAAAAAACAGACGTCAATTATTGGAAGTTGAAATATGAAACAATTTAATTCAGGTCTCAAAATTAGGGGGTTGCATTCGTATTTCTGTCAGTCAATTGCAAACTCTGCCAAGTTTACTGCCATGCGAGAAACAAATTAGCATACAGCTTTGTCGGCGAATGACCCGAAAAAAACAATCCAAGCGACGCAGTTTCCTTGGGGTTCTGACATACTTCAAAATATTTGAGTCAATAGTTGTTGTCTTGAAACATATATCGGGGTGATTTTGTGTTATGCTCATGCAAACCAATGCGAAGAAGGATATTAAAAGTGCAAGATATCGACCAAAATAGCCATGTTAATACAAATATCGAAAAATCATGACGATTCCATCATTATTTTTTATCTGAAACTGACTATACATTTTCCCGACTATATTTGGCCATTTGATGTAGAAAAGAAGTCACGCATTGCGGAAAACGTTCGCCCGACTTCTTAGGCACAGAGAGCAAAAAAATTGCACCTCCCATAAAATTGATATCTCATATATCATAGGTATTATATGATCATATTTTTTTCTTCTTTACTTCAAAATTGGTTGTTGTTTTGCTGGGTGATAACTGTTTGAAATGAGCATGCTATTTCAGTGCACAGCATATGAAATCACCCGCTACTACCGCAAAAACATATCCAACAGCCTGAAAATAACAGGTTAGGTCCTTAAAGTGAGAAGTAATTCAATAAAAGTGCAAGAACCAATATATGGCTATTTTGATGGCGTGGATGGTCCCTCTATTGAATAACCCCTATTTTGGGTAAATTTTGAATGCATTTTGTTAGCAGGAAAAAAATTATCAAGACATCAGGGTAATTCTAGGAATCTCATCTATCGATTGGTACCATTGCTGAATGGTATTCTGGTATGGAAAAAATGGTACGGTAATGTTTGTGCAGAGACTATTTCTCGACGATGTTGCCAACCGACACGTAGGTAATCTTCGAGTCGCTGTCACCAAGAGTAAATCGATGAAATCGCGAGAGCTCGTGCAGAATCGTATTCATCTGCAGAAACACCACTTTTCGGATATGTAGAAGATGTCTTAGACTATCCGAAAATTCCTTTGACAGATGAGCGGCTTTATTTAAAGTCCATTGATTCTCATTTACGGGAAGTTTACTTTGAGTTGGTTGTGGCACTTTGTTTCAAAAGACCCTGTGAAAATTTGATGATATCCGTATTGGGTAATCACGTGTGACAGATAGTATCCGTGACATGACACAGAAGGAAGAAAAAAATACTCAATGGGAAGAAACTGCGAAAAGGGCACTTTTATCAAACATATAAAGTAAAACTATGAGGGCCGCTGTTGAATAACTAATTACAAATAAAATTCTAAAGTGGCTTGAATGAGATCATTGTTGGCTCATTTTTTTTCCGGCTATTTTGTCAGTATTTTGAGCATGCCTCGTGTCAGCTATCTATGTGGGCTCAAATTCATCGCGTGGAAGACTACAGTACAAAAACAACCTTAACATACGTGCAAACGCTAAGATCTGATTCCTATACGGTATCAGCGCAAATCCAAGTAAACGAGAAGACGTGCAAGCTTCATATCTCGCACAAGAAGGAAATCGGGCAATTTACAGAGGGAAAGGGGGTGGGGGAATAACGAACCTTCCGCTCTTCTCTCTTTGAGAACTCGGTGTCACTGTCAGCCGAGATCGCCTTGAAAGATTTCATGTCGGCGATAATATATCTTATACTTGTAAATCTACCAGGTTCGGGGTCGTATCTTTATCAATTAATGCATGATTCAGTAGATTCAAACCAGCCAATTAAAGGGGACTGTATCCAAGGGCATTCCCCAATAGTTTTAACATCCTGGTAGAAGAGTATGTAAGAGACTTTACCAGTGAAACCAGCATGGCACTTTAGCAGAGTGAAAACGTGCGCGAAAGTTTGTACGAGTCACGGACAGGTGGGCAGGAGATGAGAGCATCACTATGTACTGGGACCCTGAAACTAAGTTTGAATTTCATCATACTTGAACCTTAAGCAAGTAGCCTACACTTATGGCAAGGGATTGAATAGTTCTTATTTATTTAAGGGTAAGCAACGGGTATTTTAAGGCCAAGCAAGAAAGCTTTTTAAAAAAAGGAATGACCCTATGAAATGTTATTATTTCAATTGCGAATAGAGTCAAAGGAAAACAAAAAATAAACGAGCCAGCGTAGTCCATTATTTCTTAAAGTAAAGCGAAGAGAGGCATAAGCAACATAGTCAGGAGTATGGTTAATGCTTGGGAGCCACCTTGTAAAACCGTAATAGACGAAGCCTGTGGAGTAGATAAGGAGCTGGAAGAAATTACACTTGTCGCAGCACCAGGGTGAGACGAGGTCGTGAGGGCTGCCTGACCTTGGGAGGTCGAACTTATTTTGCCTCCGGTAATGGGAGCAGAGCTGGAAGCCGTCGAAGCAGCAGAAGCAGAGTCGACAGGTGTAACAGTCGATGATGGTACACTGGAATTACCTTGAGAAACACCCGAATTTCCTCCAGTGGAGACGCCTGTCACATATGTAGCGAGGGCTGTGGTTGAAACACTACTGACTGGACAGTACGTTGTGGTAAATGTGTTTGTAGCAAGGACAGTAGAACCGGATGCATTGACAGAAGAAGACACAACAACATTCGTCTCAGTAGTAAGGCTGCTTGACACACCGACATTGGTAGCCGAGAGGGAAGAAGTAACTGGACAGTATATGGTGGTAAACGTGTTTGTGACAAGCACAGTAGACCCCGACGCATTCGTTGAAGTTGAGACAACAATCTGAGTTTCAGTAGTGAGACTACTTGAATTGGAAGACACTGAAGATGGCACAGCAGAAGCAGCGGTGGCAGGACAATATGTAGTAGTGAATATGCTAGTGACAAGCTCAGTAACACCCACAGAATTTGTCACAGTAGAAACAACGACCCCTGTTTCAGTAGTGAGGCTGCTTAGGCTGGAGAAAGAAGATTTGATCGATGCAGTGATAGATGCGGAAGCGGAAGATACATCGGCGGTTTCGATACTGCTGAAGAAACTAGACGAAGATTCCGGGATAATACCCATGGAGATGGAGGTTGCAACATATGACGCGTTCCAACCCAACGATGGAGCAACAGCAGATGATTCAGATACAAAAGATGCATAAGAAATAGCTGAAGAAGCAACGCCAGATGAAACAACAACGGAGGATGAAACAACGGAGGATGAAACAACGGAGGATGAAACAACGGAGGATGAAACAGCAGAGGATGAAACGGCAAAGGGAATAACAACAACTGGTGTCTCAAAACCATCGGTGCCAGTAACAATCTCAGTGGTAGTATAAGAGCCACCCCAAGTAGAAGTAGAAGTCAGCGTAAATGGTATTTCAACCACAACAGTTGGAATGCTGCCACTTGGAGATAATGTAGTGGTGGAAGTGTTAAACCCAGTCCAATAAGAAGTTGTAGTAGCGAAAGTCAAGAGAGAATTCGTAGGCTCGGGGACAATTGAGGATGCGAGAGATGTAGATGTGTATCCAGGAGCTCTAACAGCCAGTGGGATATTACTTGAGATAACCTCAATATCTTCATCATTGGTATATTTCACCTGAGCCAAAGAAATTTCGTACTGCTCTAAGTCGTATACAACATAAGCATGACGGAGGAAATTATCACCCAAGATACAGGTAGGAGCACCAGTATATCTGTTATTTGGCAGCTTAACTAGACCCAAGTAGCACTTAGAGTCATTCGTCCCAGCTACAGCGGGACTCATGATTAAGTCAGATAATGGAACTCTAATATTGACACCAGAAAGGTTGTAACTCGCAAAAGCGGAGCTGGTATTGTAGACACAGTCAACTTCGTAGAAACCGTATTGTGAGTCCTTTCCGTTCAATAGATTAGCAAATGAACTCACAATTTGGGGTGGGAGGTACGTCAAGGTAGTACCAGAATCCAATAAAGCAGCAATTGGAGATTCAGAAACAGGGACATTTTGGGAAGAATCCTCCAAAGCAATAGAATCAAGCAGGACATGGAAAGCAATAGGGTTTGCAAACAGCTTGTGTATGTTGAGAATTGGCACTGTTTGCAATTGTCCGCTATACTTTGCATGGTCCACAGCTCCAAACAAAACAGACCCAGACAGTGCTTCAACATCATTCAAGTAAAGCGAGTACGCAATTTTATTGATAACACCAGTGTTCTTTAAGCGTATTGGGAAGTTCTGGTATGTGTATCTGTTTTTACGTTTGGTTGCTGAAGCTGATGTAACCTCTAATCCAGGGAGACCAATACCGAAAACACCAAACTCGGAGGTTGTATCGTTCACGACAGCCAAATTTGTTTCAGGGACAGTCAACGATCCAATAGACACAGTGTCACTTCCCCAGATACCTTTGGCGAAAGTTCCATCATTGTATTCGATTTGGAAAGCCAACGCAGAGGAGTTGAATTTGAACGACTCCGAAGCCCCCGTGTTGAACGAACCAAAAGAGGTGCAATTGCCCGCATTTATTGTAGCCACGCTTTCAGTAGAAGTAGAAGTAGTAGTGGGGGTTGCGTTTAGCGATACAGACTGGCTATCTCTCTTCTCAAACTTAGAATTCTGGTTCTCGTAATAAACTGGCGAAAGTTCCTCGACATATCTTTTAGAAAGGGGCAGAGGGTAACATGCAACATCGCTCGACATGACCCACAAATCCGAAGAGCCAGTGTCAACAAGAACGGTGTTCTCATCACCATTGGAGCCAATCTTAAGAGTAGAAGAGTAGAAACTCAATTGATTAGTCAACTCAAGAGTATATAAATCGTCTCTAGCCACAAGGCCTTCGCGGGCACCCTTTTTTGCCGTAGATCTGGAGTTTCCTCTCAAAACAGAGAAGTCCATTTTCAAGTGATTGTTCAGGTTTGTTTCGGGGATACTTGCTGCAGACGCCAATGCTGCAAGCAAAGCAGCGTAAGGAAGACACAACATACTAGAATTTCCGGGTCAGCGCTATCAGGAGTAGCAAGGAAAATCTGCTATGAAACTAAAGACAAAAAAAAGCGTTCAAATTCATAGAAATAGGTCATTTTATATTAGGGAATTTATTTGAACAGTAACCGTGAAATTTCTTATCAGTTGGATGTATGATAGTGCATGAACGATAATGGCGCAGATTTTGCATTGCATTTGGAATGCCCGTTGGTTGGGCATCCGCCCACAGTTGTCTCCAGATTTTTTTTGGGTATCACGATTTAGCAAAATTGGAAGTTCATCATTTCTATGTGGAAGTCTTGAATCAAGTTTTTCTTCACTTTGAAAAAAAAGTTTGTAGCCTAAGCAATGGTGCAACTACTTTATTTTTTTTTCTAGGATTGGGGTTTGTTTTGTAAACATTATCACGGGCCACTCGCGCGAAGCCTCACACACGCGCGGCCCTGTGCTCATTGATATCGGTAAAACCTACCGTTTAAAAAAAAGAAACAAGTTATATACAGAATTTGTTTACATCGGGCTTTATTTGTTTACATTCCTGATTTACAGGCGTAAGAACAAGATCTTGACTGATAAGAAAACAATTATTACTCTCCCCTATTACTGCCTAATGTAACGATCATGTTTCTAAACTTGAGAGAGCGGGTTATAGCTTTCGTATTCAGTAGAGAATAAATCATTTCACTTCTTAACTTTTTTTTCTTCTCTTCGTTTAGTTTTTTTGCCACTCCTTAAAATCCATGTGATGTCGGAGCCGAAGTATTTGGTGGTATGCAGTTGGGGCCCCGATAGTTCGAGAATGGTCAAAGTAACCTTTTTCCTGCCGATACCGGCTTTGCGGTCAGGCTCGTTTTAAAAAATAATTGATAGACAATACAAAAAGTTCAGGTCTTTTTTTGCATCCTCATAAGGTTAACAATCTCAAATTCCCCCCAAAGGTTATTTTGCATCCTGAAGAGCACACTGATTATATCACCGTTTTCGTAGTTAAATAAAAGGGGTTGAAACTTAACTCGGAGTTCTGTCGTATAAATTAATAGACGCGATTATCTTGCTCTGAAACACGTGATGTATTGTGTGTTCACAAATGGATTCTTGATCAAGGCATCTGGTTTTCGCATCCTTGAGGAAATGTGAAGATTAATTGAGATCCATTAATAAAGTAAGTTGTAATATAGAAGGTGAGATGGTGGCCTATTTGTGTAGAAAATAAAAGAGAAAGCAGCAGCTAACCCTAGTCGTACCAGATTTCGGAATGCGCCCATATCACGTGACGTAGTTGATGAATCCGTTTTGTTGACCTTTTTCTAAACATCCACACGAGGAAATACATAGTTCCGTTTAATTTGGAAGGTTGGCCCTTAGTAGCCTTGGTATATGGAAGTTTATTTTCTATTTGCTGGGATGAATAAAAAGTCGCTTCCTCAGTCCTCATGTTGGGTGCGCTTGGCAACTGGTTGTTGCGTTCGATACCCTCAACAGGATACATCAACCAGTCCTCCAAGAGAAAAGAAGGAAATCCCACTACATGGGAAGACAAACCCGCTAATTTTAATATTTCAGGTGTAATGGGCATATTTGAGTAATTTAACCACAGCACCTGAACAAAGTCCTTAATTGCACTAAAATAAACTCCAACCGAATTCTGCAATATCCTTTCTTCTATTGTAAGAAATCGTCATTATAATACAACTCCATCTCATAATCTGGCTGGAACTCTGTATATAGCGTTTCTGGATCACCTGCCACGTGCTCAGTGTAGGCGGCCTCCTCATCACCGCACAACTTCATTTTTTCTCCGGACCTGAGGGCGGAATCCGCCAACAACTGGCACTCGCAGCTTTTTTCCATCAATGTAAATAGATAAGCAGCCTCGTCCACGGTTTCTCCAACAGTTAAAAGGCCATGATTCTGCAAAATAACACCCTTACCACCACCAAGTGCGCTGGCTATGGCAATTCCCTCCTCTTCATTAAGAGCCACCCCTCCAAAATCAGTGTAGACACTATGACTGTTGTAGAATGTACAAACATCCTGATTTATCATATCCAAGGGCCTGCCCAAAGCGGAAAATGCCTTTCCATATGTGGAATGGGTGTGACAGGCTGCAATCACGTCCGGACGAGCCTTGTGCACGGCAGAGTGGATGGCGAACCCTGCAGCGTTAATTGCAGTTTGTGGACCGTCGGGGAGCACATTTCCTTGCTCGTCGCAATGTACCAAATCACTGGCTTTAATCAAGCCAAAATGCTTGGCGAGAGGATTGATCCAAAACGTGTCGGGGTCGACTGGATCTCTCAAGGAAATATGCCCAGCCGTGCCTTCAGTATAGCCTTTTCTTGCGAAAACACGGAAAGCTCCGGCCATGTGTTGCTTGGCCCATTTGCGCTCTTCGTGTTTGTCCTCAAACTTAGGTAGAGGATATGGATGGGGCATACCTTTTGCGATATTATGAGAACCACGCTCGGTCAGAGCGAAAGAACTTTCGGAAGGTTTGGTGGAAATTTCAACGGTAGGAGACATTTTATTGATGATAGCAATAGAATAATAAAGAGCCGGCGTGATGAAAATGGCGTGGTCACTCAGTTATATATAAATGGGCTTGGTGATAAGCCTGGAGCATTCCTTGGTCGCCTAATTCCTGATTAGGAAGCTACCGCGCGCATTTTTTTTTTTACCGTTCGAGATGTGCCTCTTCTTTGAATGCCCGTTTTGGGGATCTAGCGCGACAGCGCGGGGATCCGCTTTCAGGCCGCCGGAGTAGTCATCCCCAATTGTAAAGGGCTTGTTTACCATGGGAAAATACGGATTTTCATTCAACTATTAAGTCAAGCTGTTTAATACAGTTTCTGAATAGAACAAAATATTGTTTTGGCTTTCTAATTAAGTGTCTGGAGAGGGTAAATTGTTCACATCAGGAAAGACCTTTTTACAAGAACATATATCTGGTATCTCATTAGGCGGAGGAGCTCTGTAAGAAATGGTCGACCCTTCTAAAATTGACCCTTTCCTGAACCTGGAAGGGGCGTAGTTTTTACCAATATCAAAATATAGGCCATAAGGACCACTGAACTTGAGTTTCAAAATTCCCGTGTTCGGGTCATAGAAGTAACCTTTGAATATTCTGTCTATGGTAATCAAGTTCTTGCCACCAAAACCAGCAACCTTGAACCTCGGATAAGAGGAAAGGAAGTCCCGTGTTAACCCACGGAAAACTAACCGAGAGCTAGACGATTCAAGATTAATGGTCTGATCTGAGGCAAAATGCATCGATATTTTTCCCAGAGAAACTTGAACCTGAAACGTAGAGCCTTCTCCCACGGATATACACCCACTTCCAATAATATTTGTAGTTTGGGTCCAGTTGGAATTGTATAAACAAATTGCCCCATTATTAGAGATGGAAGGTAATTTTCCAGAACAGAAGTCCTGGCCAATCACAACTGGTGTTACAGAGCCAGACGCTCTTTCAAAAACAATCATACCAGTGTTGATCCACGAATCACCCGAGGTTAATTTTAACGGAATCTCGCAAAGGGTTCCCCCTGAAATCCCTAGATACATTTCACCAGCGTTATGGAAAGATTTGACAGGGCAAATTAAATATTTTGATACCGCAGAACTCTCCAAAGTATTGAATTCAAGCCTTCCCGTATTCGTAAACGATTCGCCCGTCACATTCACATCACTACTGGCCCCATTTACACTTGTAACAAAGAGGCTTCCTTTGATGTCGACAGAGCCACCAAATTCCGTTGCTTCATTGTTCAAGAGCCAATAGTAGGCCCCGGAATTGATTATAAGATCTTCTGAAGATTTATCCCTGCCAATAGTTTCAACTTTGTTCTGCGAGATTGTCAACGCAAAACATCTCATGAAAGTTTGGACGAAGATTATTAAGAATAAGCCACACCTCATTTTGACAGAAGAAAGCTGGAATATTGATGCACTTTTTTTTTTTCCTTTGAAGACTATTTATAAAGGTGAATTTACTTAGCTTCAAATATTGCTCATGCTTGTTTAAGACAGGCCAATGAAATTGTTTGTTTATGTTACCATAAGTTGAGCATTTTTGGCAGCCACAACCCGTGAGTTTTCCAATATATGAAGGAAAATAGCTCTATAGTTTCATCCAAAACTAGAGGATTTTTTGGAAAGTATCTTTTAATCTTTTTAAGAAATTCTGCTTCAAGAAAAAAAAAAAAAAAAAGAAGATTACCCGTAAAAGGTAGTTACTGCTCTTCGGGGTATAGCTTGTTTACCAAACATTTTCAAATTAGCTCAAACTGGCCTATTAATTCGGCTTCATTTTTTTCTTTCAGGAAACAGAAAGATAATAAAAGACAGAAATAGATAGGCGGTTTTTTAAGGTCAAAAAGAGGCAATCTGTGAGAAATGAATAAAGCCGGCGTCATATCAGCCTACCACGATCGCACTAAGAACGGTTAAAATATACTTTTTTTTTTAGAGATTATGATCAGTTTCTGTGAATGAAACTTTCAAAACATGAAGCAGGTGAAATTGAGATAATATCATTGAGCAAATTAGGATATCTACTGGCCGACAACTGGGTTGTAGAGAAAAACAAGTAATTAACTCACACTATGCTGGTGATTTATATAATTTCGGACACACCAGAAGCAGAGCTAATGAAAATTTCATTCCGGTATTTGGTATTTTTTTTATTATTGTTCTGGATGAATCAATCATTTTGCCAGTTTATTTATAGTGCTTAGATTCCAATCCCGAGCGTCCATCGTAGAAGGGTCAAATGTGACAAGTATTCTAGGTCATGGTAGTTTTAAAAGCAGCCAAAGGCCTTTATCATGGCCCAGAGAAACATACCCAGGAATGATTCAAGGCTATAATAGAAATAGATTTATTGTTAAAGAAAAATATGGCTTTCCGAAAATGCTAACTCAGGAAAATCTCGCACGTGGTTCGTTCAGCTTCGCGTGCGAAAACTTTGACTTGCCTCAAATTGTTTAGCCTTCAAAAAAACTTCAGCGCATCCATAATTAAATCACCCTGAACTTGTATTTTTTTTATATATATTATATTCAAAAAATCAAATAACAAAATTAAAACACAAAAGACAAAGCTAGGCCGGATTAAGGAGTTAGAAGGAACGATACGTGAAGTTGGTGTTTGTGGCCCTATATGCAGTATCGTGACTCGAAATTATTCAAAGAAAGTTGCCAAGCCAAGAACTATCCCTTTCTTGGCGAATTAATCTGACAAGAAAATATATAAAAGTGGAGATCCTTCGTCAAAATTAAATTTAAATCTTGCTATCCATTGATGTTTGCAAATATATCCATACCTTCCAATAAGTTTTGCCTCTATGGGACCTAGCTAAAAACGTGGTCCGTTACATAACCCTATATTGCTTATTGTGGCTCACAGTTATTCTACGGCCGGCGAAACAGGAGGTGGGGTTCGATCACGTGATGAAGGCTAATCAATGGCAATCTAAAAAGAAAAAAAAAAAAAAAAAAACACAAATATGTCATTGTTATGGGACAGTTAAGAATTATAATTTCTGGCTTATTCAAAGCTTTTGGAAACTGACATCCACAAAAAGAAAAAAAAAAAAAAAAAAAAAAAAAAAAAAAAAAAACTGGGAAAATTACACTATATTGAAGTTAATTCGTGATTAACTTGATGGCATACCTCCTGGCACAGCCCATATGTCGCCCAATGAAAGTGCATGCATAAATTGTCTAAGAATGGTTGAGATATGGGCCCTAGAAGCCTTTTTAATTTCAAAAGTTAAAATTCAGACACTTTTTCTCTCTTTTTTTTTTTTTTCTTTTCCTTGTTTTGATCTTTCTCGTGATATGGAAGATCAATCTGGCAACAAGGTAAAAGAGAAGAATACAACGGGAAATGGAATTGAAAACAAAAGAATGCAAGACAGGATTTAACACCTGATACACTGTAAGAAACTTTTGCCGGTTTTATCCGGTTGTTCCAAAACCTGCTGCAAGTTTAGCGGCCCGCAAATTCTTGCGCAATTCAAATCGTCAGCCACGGTTGGGAAAAATCTCTGTGGCGCCGTATCGCGCAATCAGCACTCACTAAAGCCACAGCTTAAGATAAGACCTTTTAACTTCCATAACTCGAGAAAGAAACAATGGGATTTGGCTGAATGAAAAGAAGAAAAGTTGTGAAGATGATCTTCAGAAAATTCAATTTGCAATGAGAAGGAAAAAAAAAAAAAAATTCCCTGGGGTTTCTTTGTTTACTTATCTGAAGTCACCGTACCTTGGCGGTCTCAGGGTGTGGTTTGCGCACTCAATTTGGATAAAATATTGCAACTCACCGTAACCATAAATTATGCAATGCCAGATGATCAATGGCCGATGAGCAAGGAGATCAAAAAAGAAAATAAAAAGAAGAGAAAAATGTATATATAGCCAGTAACTTCTCCTGGTTCAGATTGTTTTTGAAAAAGTCATTCAGCATAAAACATGGGATTTGTCGGATTAGTAAATAGATCTCAATCACGAGACTCGGAAAGCTTAACCAAGAAGAGTGGCACCATCAATGTGGATGCCCATTCGATTTCTGACGCTGAAAGTGAATCTTCAAATTTAGCCGTCAACCCGTTCAAAGACCCCGTGGTTGCTGAACATTATAGGGGTATTTATGAAGACAGCAAATATGAATGTCGCAGTGCTTTTGACCCTGACTTTGAATGGACCGAGGAAGAAGAAAGAGCCTTGGTCAGAAAGCTTAACTGGCGAGTCACACTTACCAGTTGTATTTTATTCTTTGGTTTACAGGTCGACAGAGGAAACTTGGCTCAGGCAGTCGCAGACAACCTCTTGAAGGACTTGCACCTTACGACAAATGATTATAACTTGGGTAATACCTTGTTTTTGGTGTCGTTTTTGATTGCGGAAATTCCTTCGCAGTTGATCTCCAAGGCAGTTGGACCAGATAGATTTATTCCTATTCAGATGGTTTGTTGGAGTATTGTTGCAATCTCCCAGGCCGCCATGAAAAACAAGACTGGGTTTTTGGTGACCAGAGTTCTCATTGGTGCTTTGGAAGGTGGTTTTATTGCTGATCTTGTGTTGTGGATCTCTTATTTCTATAAGGCAAAGGAATTGCCTATTCGTCTTTCTTTCTTCTGGACTGCTCTTTCTGCCACACAAATTTGTACTTCTCTTCTTGCTTTCGGTATTCTTAGAATGCGCGGACTCCATGGTTTGGCTGGATGGAGATGGCTTTTTATCATTGAGGGACTGGTCACTTTTGCAATTGGAATTTGGGGCTTTTTTGCCATGGTCCCATCTGCCCTTGAGACTAAGAGCAAGTTTAACCCTAAGGGCTGGTTTACCGAAAGGGAAGAAAAAATCGTGGTTAACAGAGTCTTGAGAGATGACCCTTCTAAGGGTGACATGAACAACAGACAGCACTTGTCGCTCAAAATGATCTGGAAGGCTTTTACAGATTATGATTTGTGGCCAATCTACATTGTGGGTTTCCTTATCTACATTCCAATGTCTACTGTGCAACCATACATGACCCTTACCTTGAAGCATCTCGGATTTTCCACCTTCAATGTCAACTTGTTGAACATTCCTCAGTACGTTGTCCACATTATCTTCTTGATTGGGCTCACGTGGTTCTCTGAAAGAGTCAATGAGAGATCTTTGACGGCCCTTGCCATGCCTTTGTTCACCATTCCTTTCATGGCCGCTTTAAGATGGTGGCCTGGAAGTATGCACAAGCCATGGCCAACCTGGTTCTTGGTTTCCATGGTTTTGGCTGCCCCTTACACCCACGCTATCTGTGTTGGCTGGGTATCCAGAAACTCCAACTCCATCAGAAGTAGGTCAGTTTGCTCGGCATTGTATAACGTTTTTGTGCAGCTCGGTAACATCGCCGCCAACAATATTTACAGAGCTGATGACAAGCCTCTTTACCATAGAGGAAACCGGAACCTTTTCATTGTCGCTGTCTCGTGTGTGCCTTTACTTATTTTGGTCAAACTCTACTACATTTGGAGAAATAAGCTGAGAGACAGAATCTGGAACGCGATGTCTTACGAGGAGCAGGAAGAATACGTGAGAACGACAAAGGATGAAGGTAACAAGAGATTGGACTTCCGTTTTGACCATTGATCTGTTTCATTACTATTTATAACTATTAATTAAAAATTCAGTAATTCTTAACATGGTTCAACCTTTTATGGAGCTGTCCTCAGTTTCACCATTCAAAGCCAGTCTCCAGCGAGATCCAAACTGCAAAACAAGGACGGAAAATACCAAGCTCACAACACATGACAGCGCATAAACTGTGAAGCCCCAACCATACCCCAATCTCCTGGTCAAAGGATTGACACACGCCACAAACACTGATGCACCAAGGTTTCTAATAAGGTTTCCAAACGCAACATATGAAGCTGGTTGCTTGCGAGAAAGCTCGCTCAAATAAGTCGTGTTTGTGATGAGGATACCTGACACAAAAAATGCAACCAAAAAAGTCAACAAGATCAAGTACGCTCTGTGCCCATGGCTTTGGGCTACCCAACCAAAAGATACGACTGATCCAAGAAAGGGAACCAAACAAGCAATCTGTAGCTTGAATCTGGATTCGATCCCATACTTCAGGTCTGTTTGGTTTCTCAATAAATCCGATAGTGTTCCAAAAATAATCGATCCGGCAACCAATGCAGCTCCAGGTGCAAAATATGCTAAACAAACTTGAAGAATACTAAAGTGATAAATGTTTGTGAGAACTTCAGAGTAACTAACAGTTACGGCATAGAAGCAAGAAAAAGCAAGACCACCGCTGAATGCACAAAGAAGAACGGGCCTATTCCAGCAAAGTCTAATGTAGAGCATAAACCCGGGCCGTTTGGAGGTTGCGGGCAACTCCACTACAGACTCATCTTTGGTTCTTGGAGAAAAAGGAATGAAGATGTTCTGCGTTGAGCTAGAGCCATTACCGACAAGCGTTCTGAGAGTTTCTGGGAGAAAGAAGTATACCATCAACAACGAGATAAGCCCAAAGATGGCCAATATTATGAAATTGTATCTCCAAGAAAATTGGGCCCCCACGATTCCAAGCATCGGTCCAATCACTGGCCCCAATTGAGGACCTATCATATAGTAGGAAATCGCCTTTGCCCTATGTTGCGGCTCAGAAATATCGGCAACTACACCGACCCCCACCGCTAAATTTGAAGCTCCAAACCCTTGGAATGCCCGAAAAATATAAAGTGCAATAATGGATGGTGGTAATGCCAGGATTAGGATGTTTGCCCCCAAGTAAACCACAAGCGAAGTTAATAAAAGAGGTCTTCTTCCGTAGGAATCTGACCAAAGTGACAAGAACAAGGGTGCAAATGCAATCACAAACATAAACATGGAAATTGTACCATTTATGGCCTGCTTGGATGTCCGAAAGACCCGTTCGAAAACCTCAATCGACGGAAGGAAAATATTAGCAGCAAGGGGGCCCAATGAGCCACAAAGTGTAGCAATGAAAATGAATAGAATCTTTCGTCTATTATAGACAGAGTAAACTTCTGGTGATTGCAATGAATTCATGATCTACTAGGGCTTTTATTGAAAACAACAAAAAAAAGGAAAATCGAAAGCAAGGATAAATTAGCTGCTGCTAGATAGCATAAAAATATCGATTTCAAAAAGCTTAAGTTGTCGTTTATTTTGCGAAAAAGTCTCGATTTTTATGTTTACAAGTACAGCAGCCCTCATGAACAATCCCCCGCATGATTTCAAAATGAAACTCCAGCAAATATAAAAAAAGCACTTTAGATCCCATACATCCAGTATTTGATGAATTCATCGAAGAAAATGGCGCTGAAATTTAACACCTGGCCTTTCCTTCAAAAGAAAATAACACTGCCAGATAATTAAGTAAGCTACGCTCTTGCGGGAGCAGATTCCTGTAAAAGGGCAAAGTTCTTCTTCATTGCATCCACAATATACTGTTTTCCTGTAGTAGGGGGGTATTTTTCTTCGGGGCCTTGTATAACAACATTTTCATCGGCTTGGTTGAACCATGCAATTGTATACCTGGACGTTTGATTTTCGCCAATTTTGGGGGTTCTTACTCGGTGGAAACTAGACTTGAATTTATCATCAGACCAAGACATTAACATGTCACCGATATTCACCACAATTTCACCAGTGATAGCTTCCACGGGGTACCACCTGTCCCCAAAGGCAAAATCAGTATGTGCGTCTCTTCCTGGACATACCTCGAGCCCGTGATCACCTCTTCTTTGAAATAATAAAGTAAGACAATCAAAGTCAGTATGTGCACCAGCACGCCATTCATTCTCGTTGAATTTTTGGCCGGTAACGTCGGGATAATGAAGCAAACGTAAAGTAGATTGTGCATCTGGGTCCCTGATCTTATGGGCCTTGGAAAAAAAAATCCCTTTCAAAACCAAGACATTCTGCAAGGCAGCTCAAAATATCCATGCTTAATCCATGTGTTTTTACTACAAAGTCCTCTACAGAATCGACCCATTCAGACCCAACATCCTCGGTATCCGGCCAATAGACATTCTTCTTGTGGAATTGAAGCTGAAGAGATTCCTTAAGGTCCTTTGTTCCAGTGGACGGTCTCACCTGTGATTTAAATTCATAGCCACAATTCAAAAGTTTTTGAAACGGCTTTTTTCCCTTGGTTTCCAAAGGATAATCAAAATATGCCTTGGAAAGATTGAAAGCATTTTCAATGTCTGCGACTGCAGGCGACGCCTGATTGCAAAGAACAAAAAACCCTACCGTGGTCGCGGCATTGTATAATTGATTTTTGATCTCATCCCGACGACCCTCGAAATCATGGAGACTGATTCTGGGAATTTCAAGCATTTTCAATAATAAAAAAGAGAGAAAAGAAAAAGGAGAATTTTTTAAACTCTATGAATAATTTAAATGCATTCCATTTTCATGGCTTTTTGAGTTTCTCCCATATTATAGATTGACGTTGATAAGCTTCTGAGAACGCGGTCAATTTTTTTTTTTTTTTTCATCGCTCGGCCCGAGCGCCATTGATAAATTGCGCCCCACCGGCATGCCGGTCTTAGATAAGGGCCAGTGGATTCGACGGGAATATAATTGCCAGATTTCATTATCATTTACCTGGTAAACGGCTTGTTTAATTTGATGAGATATTCCTTTTTTTTTCAATTAAAAATTTACTCTATTGATCATTTCTAGGCTTCTCACTTCAAAGACTTTAAATAAAGCTCAACTTCACTAAGGCTTTTGGATGGTAGATATTTTCAACCAGTGAAAAATCACACTTTAAAAGAGCTCCGCAAATCTCAGTGGCTCATTCCTAAACTTCTTCTATGTTCAATAAGCTTCCAATACTTGTGTTTGGTCTTATCTCTCCAATAATACCCTGTCTTCAACATCAAAGTAAACGTCCCAATACAAAAGAAACAAATGAACGCTGCTGCGATAAATGTCTTCTCCAACCCTTGGTTCTCAATCCAAGGGGTTATTCCATAACTCATGGCAAAACTCATGGTGTTACGTATAACAACCACGGTGGCCATAGCCTCACAAGAAACTTCATGGTAGCAATCAATCACGTAAGTAACAGCATTGACACAACCAATAATACACAAGCCTGCCATAAGACCAAGCCCAAATACAACACCAAACCAGTGGATCCCATGATACGCACCAACTCCCCAGAGAATCAAGGAACAAGGGCCCAAAATGGCATAAACAGAAAGTGCCCACAACCTATCCTCTGCCTGTGAAAGTCCACCCCTCTTCTTGGCAAGTTTGATTTTCAACAAATCAGTGATCCATCCCGCATAGAAGTAAATTATTACCACAAAGATACAAGGAGAAAGGTACGCCAATCCACACATTGAACTCGAGAAGTTGTATGGGGCAGCACCGAGAACCAATGCCTCAGTAGCATTCAAAACCGTATACCAGAAAAGAGACGATCCGTACAAGAACCCACACCATAAAACCACAGGGAATTGACACATCAAAAAAGGTGTTTTAAAGTATTCCCAGAGAAGAAACTTCGATTTGATCCCAGAAGTTAATGATAACCGTTGAATGAACGTTTTTGGTGGGGCATATGCCACGGGTTGATCAGCATCTACAAATTCAGCGAGATTGCCTAGGTTTCCGCCTAAGTCCTCGCTATCAACATCTTCTTCTGGTGCATTTTGTGAAGTAACTGTAACAGATAAAGCTGACTTTTTACCATCCTTTTTACCACCCACCGTACCATGGCTGGTGATAACCGCAATAGCCATACCGGAATCGCTTTTCTTGACCCTTAATTTTCTCTCATAGTTTGTTTCTTCCATGAAAAAGAAAAGGAAGACAAATCCTGCTGAACAAGAGATTACTGCCCAAAAGATCACCCATCTCCAACCACCAACAGCTAACTTACGTGAGTTTTCATTGATGAAGCCAGCCACCAATGGAGCGATGTAATTAGAACCAAACAAAGAACAGGCATAAATGCCCATATATGTCGCTCTTTCATGCTCAAAAAACAAGTCTGAGATTGTTGCCTCTGGCAAAGCCTCAATTGGAGCAGTGACAATTCCAGCTAGAATTTTAGAAATGATCCACACTCCATTTGACTTGATGTATGGTTGCCACAAACTTAACATTGCACACGCCAAGGTTGAAAAAAGATAAACTGGTCTCTTTCCATATTGCATTGCAAGTGGCTGGAAAATAAGGCACCCCAAACCTAGAAACAAAAAATTGTAACCTGTTCCAGCATTCAATTCTGCAACGGTAATATGAATTCCGTCGGAAGCAGCAATATCCGTTAGAATTGAATAGATACATGTTCCTGGAATACCCGTAGCAAATACATAAACCACCACACAAATGACATGTAAATATTTACGGGATTTCTTCCAATTCAATGGGTCATTCGGATCATCGGAGGGTGTTGGAATCAAAACAATGTCTTTTGTTTTCTCCTCAATATCCACAAGATGAGTAGTGCCAGGTACGGCAGAATAATCTATCGTCATTTTTGGTTTTAACTATAATTGTGTGTGATATTAAGAAGATATGCTTTTTGTCTAAGTTTTTAAATGATTGACCTATTAGAACAGGGGCTTTTGGAGCAAACTTAACCCCATCTTTAGAATGCTTATCTTGGGGTTAGATAGGCAATCTAGAAATTTCTTTTATATGCAAGAAACCTTACATTCCGGGGTTTTGGCGTGCATTTCCAATTCTCCTGATAAGGGCGAGGTTTGATGTAAAGATCCGGTCGCGTCTCGATCCGCCATTGCCGAATGGGAATAGGCAATAGATAAGACACGGTAATTCACGCAGAAAATAGGTGTGGTATCATGCTTTAAAGTGTGAGAAAAATATTTAAGAAACGCCCCACATATAAAAAATTATTTGGTTTGAAAATTGATTTGGGTATCTATAATGTAACGGAAGTCATGGGCGATGGGATTGCGCTTTTTTTTTTTTTTCTTCCGCTCAGGTGTTCCCAAATTCCCAAGAACTCAACACGGCCAGCGAACGCGCCACACAACACTCTCCTCGACTTGCCTAATTGGGAGGCACTATGGACATGACTAAAACACAAATAGATTTTTTTTTTCCCCTTATCTGTGGCTTTATCAGCGTACCTCTTCAGGAAGCCGCTATCAAAATAAGAAAGAAAAAAAAAGTGTATATGCCGTCCGATGATAACGATAACACCCGGCCGGTCAGAGATAACGATATCGACCGAACGGAATTATTTTGGAATTTACACATACCCTAATGCGGAAACTCTCGGTTTTACCTAACGCATTCAGCCATAAACTGGATATTTTGCATAGATGGAAATGGCCATTTCCGGGGTACTTGTAATTAATCTTTTGTATCAAAGCTTCTACTTCTCTTCTTTCTTTTTCGATAACAAACTATCTTCTAAATAACCCTTTACCATGTTATTCGGACAATCGACTGATACTACTAGCGACCCAGAAAAGTTCAAGACTTGGGAAGCGAAAATCACTGCTTATTGTCAAAAGCTTGCTGCCGGCATTCAAGACCCTTACAAAATCCCCGATTCGGAGTTACCTCTGAAACAAGAGTTGGATGAAGGACTCAATGCAATTGAGCTAGGTGAGAAATTCTTGCTGGACAAGGAAAAAGAGTTGACTGAGCTCGAAGGTGTGGTGCTTGCTAAGAAAATTGGTTCTGGGGAAATCAGTGCCGTGGATGCCTTCCAAGCATATGCTAAAAGAGCAACCATTGCCCATCAATTGACAAACTGTGCGATGGAACTTTTTATTGATGAAGGTTTCCAAAGAGCCAAGGAGCTTGACGAGTTTTTTGCTAAAAATGGTAAGGTTATCGGGCCATTACATGGCTTACCGATCTCGGTAAAAGAGCATCTTGATATCAAGGGCAAAATCACCCATTCGAGTTTTGTAGGATGGTTGGATAGAGTTTCTCCCGAAACTTCCAATACCATCACAAGCTTGTATGAACAAGGAGCCATTCTCTATGTGAGAACCTCTGAGCCCCAAACAATGATGCATTTGTGTTCGAATAATAACATCACAGGGAAAACCAGAAACCCCTGGAACACAAAGCTCAACCCTGGTGGCTCTTCCAGTGGTGAAGGTGCAATTGCCGCAATGAAGGGCAGTGTTTTCGGCTTGGGTAGTGATATTGGAGGATCTGTAAGAGGACCTGCTGCTTTTTGTGGCGTTTGGGGACTCCGCCCCTCGTCGAAACGTCTTTCTTTGAAAAATACGTCTTGTGCGTATGTGGACCAGGTCCAGGAGCTTGTTTTTCCTGTTTTGGGGCCTTTGGCGCGTAGTGCAAATGACTTGGATCTTTTCATGAGTGCATGTATTTTCAAAGAGCCCTGGAAATCGGATGCAGAGGTACTTCCAATCCCATGGCGTGATGTTCCGGAGCCAGAGGCCAAAAATTTAAAGATCGCCATTATTTATGATGATGGTTATGTGAAGCCCACCCCTCCAATCATCAGAGGGTTGAAAACGGCCGCACAGAAACTTTCCGAAGCCGGTGTGACGGTGGTAGAATGGGAGAATATCAACGTTAAGGAGATCATCGAGGCCACGTATGCGGGATACAATTCCGATGCAAACCACACGCAAAAAGCCCAGCTTGCTACTTCTGGTGAGCCTGTTCTTCCATTGACGGCAAAAAATCTAACTTTCGGTTGCGGCGATGCTGGACTTTCTGGACTCGAGGTACAGAGACTTAGTTATGTCAGGGACAGCAACAGAAACAAGTACTTGGCCCAGATGAATGACTCGGGAATTGACTTTATTTTATCTCCCACTTACGTGTCTGTGGCCTCAAAACCAGAGACCATTCATTACTGGGGCTATACCAATCTCTGGAATATGCTTGATTTCCCCAATGTCGTCTTTCCTACGGGTTTACACGTAGACCCTAATCTCGATGCCAAGGACGAGTCGTACAAACCACGCAACGATGTGGAAGAGTATGAGTATGGTCTCTACACTGGTCCTGAGGATTTTAAGGGCGCTCCAGTGGCGCTCCAATTGACTGGTAGAAGATATACTGACGAAACCGTGGTGAAGGCCGCGAAAGTCTTACAGGCCATCATCAGTCAAAAATAGAGCATGAAGACTATTCCACCGGTATTGTTCAGGCTTAAAAGTTAAAAAGAATTATATAGCACTTTCAACACACCATTTCTATTTCTTCCCTCGTTTTCCACTCTTATACCAAATCCAATTTTCTTGGTTTCGTGAACCCATCGCGCTCCCGACATAATCCTAATCACGTGACGTAAACATGAACTCTTTTTTATCACTTTAAGAAAACATAAAGCCCCCCGATAAATGCCATGAGTGCTTTTGCTTCTCTAAGAAGACAGCAGGATGCTCAAGATTACTGCCATCCACATCCACTAGACGAACTTCTTGTCAAACAAGTGGGATGCTCTAATGTCAACCTCACCATCAAAAACTCCATCTATACACCATCATCGATTATTATAGGTCTTCTCCCTTCACAGTATCTCGTTGTGAAAGGCATTTACCGGCTAGAAGTTCATCGGGGAGAATGTATAGTCAATAATGCCCACAAAATCCCGTGCGGAATATCGCTTCCCGTTGTCACAAGTGCCTCAGAATCACTACCGACAATAGCAGCCCCGGTAGATCCGGACCTTCCATTCAAAATCCCACTGGGTGACAATAAAATACTTCCCAGATTTTCCACCGTTATTGAGTTGACCAACTGGCACCTTGGAATCGAGGATATAGGTGGATATGATCCCCTGTTGGCCAAACTATACCAACAAATAGATTCAGGATATACCTTTGAGCTTGTGCAAAACGACAACGACGCCCATAGCACTATTTTCTATGACCCCTACACTTTAAGGATCCTCGATAATGTCTGTCGTCAGATGGAAACTGTTGTTGTCTTTGGCGTGCCCAATAGTGGAAAAAAAACGTTTGCCAGAGGACTCTTAAACAATATCGTACTTTCAGGGAAAAAGCCCGTGGCGTATCTCGACCTCGATCCCGGAAGTATTGATGGAAACAACCCTGGGTGTTTATCCCTACGTGTTCTACGAAAACCAGTAGTGGGAGAGTTCTTTTTTTGGCGTCCAGAAGACGATGATCGTGATAATATCCATCGATACTATGGGTTTTTCTCGTTCACAGAAAAGCCACAACTTTACTTGAAACTATGTAACGAATTGCTTGCACATTACAAGAAGAACCTTGAGTACAAGGGTATCCCCCTTGTTGTGAAGTACCCATCCTGGATTAAAGGTTGTGGAAAGAACCTTCTCGTGGACTTCAGTCGCACGTTAAAACCCAAAAAGATGATTTACATGACGCATAATAACGCACTTTCATTGGAAAACTTTGAGCAGGATGCATTCGAAGAAACAGATCACCCAGATTCCGAAGTGCTCTCCGGATTCCAGCATAAAGACTATACCATCGTGAGAGGTGTACGGCGGGCTAGGGCATTCACGAAAAACGAGCTTTTGTTCCGCAACAAACTTCTATATTTCCACCAAACCTCTAGTCAGAACTTCGATTTTCTCAAGCCACTTCTTCATAATGCCCCGGTGAAGTTTTCATTTAATCATGTGTCCGCAATTAGCATCTTGAATCTTGATGGTGGCCGGAATATTACTATACCAGCAGTACTAAGTCTTGTGGAAGCTACAATATTGGGGATTTTCATTGTGAAAAACTTGTCTCAGTCCCCGACTAATTTCTACCTCTCAGGCTCCGAATTTACCCGCCTTGATTATGAATATATTGGGCTTTGTATGGTGCACCTGGTGAACATTGCGGAAAATGCCTTCTACATATACCTCAGAGACAAATCAGAGATTACTGACCAGATTGAGATAGCAAAAACCAATGGGTATTCGGTGGTTCTCGCCCGGGGCGAAGGTCAAATCCCTCATGTGGAATTCACCACTGGCCTATCTGGCTACGAGGGCCCCTTGCCTTTCGTGAGTTTCGACCAACGACAGAAGTTGGGGGGCATCTGGAAAGTACGCAGAAACATTGGAAGAAAAAATCAAGGATAGAAAAAACTTTATGTATACTGTCTGGTCTGACACTTCAAGGCCAATTAATCATATCAGACGCCACCTCCCACCTTTGGCACGTGACCATGAGTGCTAAAATTCACCGCGTTTCCCCATCAAACCCTGTTACGTCATGGCCAGTTATAAATAGCAACAGGAGACCCATGCACAAGAAAGAATATACAAGGCCCATATTTCTAAAAAAAAAAAACATGCAATTAGAAAATAGATAATTCGATATGTAGAATTAAACTCTCTTGGTATTTTTTTTCTTTTGGAGGAGGCATCCTTGATGAATGTTTGCGTTTGGTGTACGGGTCCAGACTAAGTCTCAAGGTCAGTTTAATCATAGTCTTTTTTTAAACCAATCACAAACATTCTGGTCTGTTTACTTCACGGCCATTGAATATGAGACCAGATTATTTATTGCAACTTGCTCTTCTGGCATTGCCGGTTTTGGCAATTGTGCCTGCGGCCCGCCTCATAAATAACGAGCAAGATAGCCACCATCAAATCAGGCATTCTCTTCCCAACTTGCTTAAGGTGGATGAGATTTCCGATCTTTACCCCGATTGGGACATCAGAGGCAAAATGGAGCTTGATGCTGGTCGTTTGCTCGTGAAAGAAGAAAAGGGTTCGATCTGGTCCCACCATCCATTGAAGAATTCGAAGGAAGAATGGACGGTGGATTTAGTGTTTAGAAACTCGGAACAGGAAGATGTGGATGACCATTCCTTTTATGATACCAACGGATTGTCTTTCTGGTTACTTGATGGAAAAATCCCTGATGACACTCTGAACTTTGGAGGACCCAAGCGTTTTGATGGGTTCCAGTTTTTAATGAATAATATGGATTACAGGGGCCTCAAGATTTTTGCCAACGACGGCACAAAAGATATTGTCAATTCCGACGCAAATGCTTTGGGTGGATGCAGAGTCAACTACTTAGACTCTATGGTTCCGTTTACTTTGCGGATCTCGTATTCTGCGTCGAAAAACTGGTTTAAGGTCCAAATCGACAACAACTTGTGTTTTAGCACTGACGCATTGTCCTTTGGTAAACTCGGTTCTGATCTTCGTTTGGGAGTGTCTGCATCAACCAATAAAGTCTCAAAGGAGTACTGGGAAGTGTTGAAAATGGATATCTACGATAAACTTTCTGAAGATGCTATCGATGATCACGGTGTTTATGGAGGCGCTCAGCAAAAAGTGGTCACTTTGACACGGGCCGAAGATGCAAAACCAACCAATGCGCCGCAACAACAAAAAAGACCCTCGCTCATGGAGAAAATGATGGAAAGCCAAGGATTGAAAGACTGGCCACAACCGGGACAATCCCAGGACCAGGTTCAAGAACTGAAGTCCGTGCCTGCGCAGAATCTCGATAAATTGGACTCCTCATTATCTGAAATCACATCCAAATTGACGCTTCTAGAAAACACTGTGAATGCTTTTGATGTCACCAAAATGATTGACTTGTCCGATGCTATTGATGGCATCAAGCAGATCCAAAGCCAACAGCTGTCTGTGCTTGGAGAGTTGAAAACAACTTACGAAAACTTCGAGAATTTGTTGGCCTCTCACTATAAAGAGATGACGGATTCTGTGCGCATCCTCAATAAGGAAATCGTTGAAGAAATCAAAAAGCATCGTTCTGAGGTCCACAGTGTTTCGAGCAAGGTCGACTTATTGATGGATAATCACAAAGAAATCAATAACCAATATCAAACACTGAATACCAGGTCTAATGACTCTGAGCTTTTCAGCACTATTGTCAAGTGGGTGTTGATACCGTTGATTGTTGGAATTGTGGCGGTTATTGTTGTTGTCTATAGGCTCAAGAAGGACATTAAGCATTCGAAATTGCTTTAATACCCCCTTTATTTCCTACATAAAAATGGAAGTGATAATAAATAAAAAAAAGATTTCATAGAACATGTATTTTATTAGATGTGTGCAAGCAAGATTCGTTTATACGCTTTCTCATTCAACGCACACACTAGATGTGAGAGCTGTAGTTACCACTAGTCAAACTGGAAATACTTGGAACGGGTTGGTGAGCAGAATCAAGGATCTTAACTTTAGGAGCAGCACCCTCGCTGATGGTGAATCTCAACCTAGTTCCCGATGGGGATTCCTTGGCAAGACCTGTGGTCATAATTCTAGCAATCAACTTCACCTCAGAACTAGAATTGAATTCCAATGGCTCGGTGTATCTCCAAATGATTCTGTTCACTTCCTTGTTGAAAGAACCTTCGGGCTTTGACGAGGCTGATATGGAGGCGACAGAGGGGTCCAAGGAAGCAGAAATAGTGAAATTCTCAAGTGTTACTCTTTTACTGTAGGCAGGGTTCAAAGACAACTTGATGATAAGACTGGCCTGCTTGGGTTCGAATTTCCAAATCTGCTTAACCAATACAGGAACGTGGTCATAGCTCTGGTCAATCAGGTACTTGATTCCTCCCAAAGTCTTTCCGGCAATATGGGCCAAGTTAAGGGTGTATCTCTCGCTATCGTGCTTGGTCATCAACTGATCGTTCAAAAGATACTTAGAAAATTTGGTGGGGATATTTATCGTAAGAGAATCCAAAGGCTTGGTTGAGTTGTAGTTGAAGGCGATTTCTCCTAGAACCTGTGCCTTGGCAACCTGACCATCCTTGAATGTGGCATTTATAATCTCCGCAATAGACGTATTCAACCCTTCCCTAATTGGTTCTTCAGAAGCACCAAAATGCTTAAAGTGGTCCTGTCTCAACAAGGAATTCCCCGTGGTTTGACTCACAAGCGACATTCTGTCCCCGGCATGGGGCTGGATAAAAGAATCACGGTTGTTGTGAAGGTTTTGCACGTCTCTTTGCACTTCGGCAGGAATAGCATGTGCTTTTCTAGAAGGGGGTGGTGGAGGAGGCCGCACAGATGCACTAGGGGATTGAGGAACCTCCTTTGTTTGGATGGGTGTAGGCACAGACAGTAACTCTGGTTGTGGGTTCACGACCTGCTTCTCAACAGGCTTCTCTGGGGTCACGGGAATTGCGTCCTTACCAAATGGCTCCAATTGAGGGGCAGAAGGTACAACGGGAGTGTGTTGAGGGGTTGAGATTGATTTTGCCTCATCACCATACTCAAAACTGTACTTCCCTGAAGAGGTATTTCTGGAGCGGATATCCGAGTCAAGATCGACCTTTGGTGGCTGGCCCAAATTGTGCGTTTTGAGAAGCGATTGGCGATTTCCCGGCTTATTCACTTGATCGTCACTTTCATCGTCCGAAGAAGAATACTTAACAAAGTTTGCTTCATCATCTGCTGCCTCTTCTGGAATCTGCTGGTTCTCTTGGGTCACTACAGGTTTTTGTGCTTGGGCATCTTCCACGGGTTTAGTGACGGCAGGAGCAGTTCTAGGGGTCTCGACTGGTTTGGCAGTTTCTACAGATTTAGCGATTTCTGCCGGTTGAAATGTTTCGGGAACTGCTGGGGCTTGAGATATATCTCCGCGTGGCGCCTGCAATGGTTGCAAGGGTTGTGCGTTGAAAGCCGGTTGGAACGCATTTTTGTTTTGGCCAAATGATTTGTCCTTTACCTCGTTATTATGAGAGGAAGGAGGCGGAGTATTAAGATTTGCCGCCACGGGTGCAGAAGGGGCAGAAGGAGCTGAAGGAGCCGCAGGTCTGGATTCTACCGGTTTGGGCTCGTTTCTGGCGCCAGTAAGTGGTCTGGTAGATTGTCTAGTTTCCGCCTGCGAAATAAAGGTGCCCAGTCTAGAAGGCACAGAAGCCGCCGAAGCATCCTCAGGAATAGTTTCCGCGTGGTTTAAAGAGGAGGTATCCTTCTTTTTGCGCCCGAGAATCGAGCCCACCTTCAGCCGTAACTTCGACTTTCTTTTCTCCTTAACTGGAGTTCCTGAGGTGGAACCCGAATTGATTGAAGATGCCACTGAGGGTCTGGTAGCAGGCAGGGGTCTTGGTAATGCCGGTTCCTGCAGCGGGGCGGATTTTTTTACCTTACTTTCAGTGGCTGGGGGCTTTGTGCCAATCACATAATCTGTGTAAAGTTGCATCTCATTATCGATGTGGTACTCTTTCAAGATGAAGTTGACGGCATTTTCGTTTTTGTGGACCAAGCCGGCGGTCTTGGTGTTGACCGCATTCAAGTAAGAGATAAAGGCATTGAAAATCACCTCCTTTTCGAACCGCTTATAGTTTTCGAAGTTTTGAAGAATCACAGGCGCTTTAACGTTCCAATTGTAGGCACCGTTGGAGTCGGCCATGTGTGCCTTCATTTCCAAAAGCTCTTCAGAATTGACCAACAATTCGGAATACTTGAAATCTTCCTTAAATGCCGCACTAAACTGTGCCAACACGTCCTTCCGAATCACTTTAATAAGTGATTCATTGACTTGGATCTGGGACATTACCAGGGACGCCACACAGTTCCAGATTTTATCAAGGGATCCAAATTCACCGCCTGCACCAGTAAAGAAATTGCGGCCATTTGCTAACAAAGCATTCAAGTCCTGGTTATACCGGGAAATCATTGCCGCGTAGTTGGCAAACCATACCAGCAAGTTTTTTTCAATAAGCGTCGAGCTTAATTGCAACGAGTGGGGAAGAAAGTTTGCCACGTCTTCTGGCGCCTTGGAGGTCAAGATTGTCGTGGGGAAATCCGAGTCCGACATTGTGATGGTGGAAATAAAAAAAAATGGACTCAGAATTCAAGGGCCACTATTGCGCAAGTCTTGATTGCGAGGAGGCAGAGTTAAGGGTAAGTAGGGAGGGAAACAAAATATTTAATAGTCCCAGTTCAAGTGTTTCTTTGAAAAGCACTCCACAGTTTGCGTCGTACAGCGTTTCGTATAGCAAAATGTTTTAGCAAGATTAAAAGGAAATCTCTGAATCCTGGCCTTGGTATGGTTTTTGGGGGGAGGGAGTTCCAGTACGCTGGCTCGGTACATCCGGATTGTTGTTGCCGAGCGCACGTTCCCGTGGCGTGCGGTGCTATGTGCAGGTTTCTGGGGATTCCAAGTGCGCACCGCCAATCATGGCGCGCAGCGGGGATCTCGAATTAATGGCCGTGGAGAGCCAGCAAGGGTTTATGGTTTTTGGGCTTTTAGCATAATTATATTAAAACTATTGGATTTTTTTGGCTGGAATTATGATTATTCGTTTAAAAAAGTTTGAAGATCGTGTAAATGTATAGAAAAATGGAAAAAAAAAAGACTGTCTGATTTTTCACGTGGACTTTATAATCGTGGCTTTTTTATTTGTTAAGGATTTTTATTCAATTCATGTAATGTTGTGGTAGTAAACAACTTCCAAAACTTTCTATTAAAAGTTAATTACCCCAAACTCTCTTAAAAATTCTAAAATCACCATTAAATGAATATCTTTAAATTGTGTTTTTGCGTTATTAACAAAATCCTTCAAATCATCCGGAGTCTAATGGCTTCTTCCGCAGTGGATTACGCCTGACAGAGATAAGGTCTCTCTTTATGTTGGCGATTGCGCCAGTTAAAAAAGTTCCCCTCCTATAATATCTGAGCTCAGTCATACCCAGATTTACTCTAATTGAATTTACCTACCTGATAGCATGAACCATCACATTTTCATGCGAAAACTGGCCCAGATCTGGACTAGTTCGCAAGGCCTGAAATCAGCAATAATAGCCGGAGGCAAAATCTTAGACTCAAGGAAAAAAGAAAAGAATAAGAAAAAAAAAGAATCACAACTGGACTTACATACACACATAGTTAAAACCTTTATCCCTGAATTGCTGACTTCCACTCCGCCTGTTATTAGTCTAGACCTTTAAGATTTTTTTTTTTTTTTTTTTTTCTCGAGCGTCATTCGTAAGTCTTGGGTGGTAGTGTTGACACATTTGAGAGGTAATACGCGATTTGATTTCGAAATTAGCATAAAAATTTACCGACAAAATTCCCTCATTCGTTTAGGCAAAGAATACTTTTTTTTTTTTGAAATAAAGTTCCATCTATACCCGGGCAAGTACGAGGGTAAGCCCGGCTAATTTTGTCGAAAACTCTCCGCCGGTTTCGCAAAGGAAAAGTAGCAATGCTCATAATCTTGTGAATTGCTTGGGTGGTGCCACGCAACGTACCACATTTTTTTTTTTTTTCTCATGACTCGCATCAGCCAATCCAGGTTGTCGCATAGCTTAGATTAGATTTCTTTTTTCCACTTATTTTCTTAATCAAATGAACGATAAGACCAGAACGTATTTTCTTTTTTCCTCTTTATTTTTCTTTTTTCTTCATCTTTTATTACCGCTAGTGGTCTCTGATTACACCGGAAAACCCCACTTTTTTTTTTCTTTCTTTTTCCAAAACAATTCTCAATGGCCCTTTCCGTTTCTGGCCGTAAAAACGCAAGCCGTGCCCAGGCCATGACTCAGTCGCGCCAAACACCGGTCGTAAAGTTGATAATTTGCGCTGGATTAAGCCAAAGTCCCGAGATCCGTACAGGTCCGGTGGTGGCGTTATCTCTACGCGAGCGTCCCGCGGGAGGTTAACGCGGCTGTATATGCCGGATTTCGCAAAAGCGGACCTGTCCGGCGGCCGGTTGTGCGCCGTGATTGGCTGCGACCTTATCATCGTTATCAACACGCTCTGTGCCGATTGTATAAATGACAGATGAAGTTCGGGGGTGGTCGGAGTTGGGCCCTTTATTCGGGTATAGTTTACAGGTCCGGCTTTGAGTTTAGCTAAGTGTACTTGAATCTTTTTACCACTATTTTTCATCAATTTTTAATTTTTTATTTCTTCATTGTTTTGTTGGACTACTCTTAGTGCCCTTCACCTGAATAATTTCTTGTTAATTAAATTTCATTCCATCTCATTCGGCAATGTCTAGCACAGAATCTGCCATGAGCACGCCAACTTTTTCCGGTACTGGCACCGGTGGCGATTCCCTTACACAAAACTTGAATGAGCAATTTGTGGCGGCCGACATGGTGTGGGTCGGCATTTCTGCTGCCTTGGTGTGGATCATGGTTCCTGGTATTGGATTGTTATACTCAGGAATCAGTAGAAAAAAGCATGCGCTTTCATTATTGTGGGCATCGATTATGGCTGCCTGTCTCACGAGTTTCCACTGGTTTTTCTGGGGCTACTCGCTTGTGTTTTCCCACTCCAAAAAGTCACAGTTTTTGGGTGACTTGACCAACTTCTGTTTGAGAAATGTTCTTGGTGCTCCAGGAATTGTGAGTACAGTTCCTGACATTTTGTTCTGTTTTTTCCAAGGTATGTTTGCCTGTGTCACTGCTATATTGATGGTGGGTGCCGGGTGTGAAAGAGCCAGATTATTCCCCATGATGGTGTTTCTCTTTATTTGGTTGACCGTAGTTTACTGTCCAATTGCCTACTGGGTATGGGGTGGAAATGGATGGTTGGTCAACTTGGGTGGCTTGGACTTTGCCGGTGGAGGCCCAGTCCACGAAAATTCTGGTTTTGCTGCCTTGGCCTATTCGCTTGTTTTGGGTAAAAGACACGACCCATTGACGACTGGTAAGGTTCCTAAGTATAAGCCCCACTCCGTGACCTCGATTGTGTTTGGTACTGTTTTCTTGTGGTTCGGCTGGTTCGGATTCAACGGTGGTTCTACTGGTAATGCCAGTATCAGATCCTGGTACGCCTGTGTCAACACCAATGTTGCTGCTGCTAGTGGTGGTTTGGCATGGATGTTCGTTGATTACTTCAGAACTGGAGGTAAATGGTCTACGGTTGGTTTGTGTATGGGTGCCATTGCTGGTCTTGTGGGTATTACTCCTGCCGCTGGTTACGTGCCTGTTTACACCTCGGTTGCCTTTGGTGTTGTTCCTGCAGTTGTGTGTAACTTTGCCGTTGACTTGAAGGATATCTTGCAAATCGATGATGGTATGGATGTCTTTGCCTTGCATGGAGTTGGTGGCTTCCTTGGTTCTGTCATGACCGGTTTGTTTGCCGCCGACTACGTTGCAGCTACTGATGGCTCCACCGTGATTGCTGGTGGTTGGATGAACCATCACTGGAAGCAATTGGGCTATCAATTGGCCGGTTCTGTATCCATTGGTGCTTGGTCTTTTGTGGTCACTTCCATCATCTTGTTGGCCATGGATAAGGTTCCATTCTTGAGATTGAGATTGCATGAGGATGAGGAGTTGATGGGTGTTGACTTGGCCCAAATCGGTGAGTATGCCTACTACTACGAGGAAGAGGACGATGGATTGGGACCTAGCACCTCTCCTTACGTTTTGGAGCCAATCAGATCTCTGGACCCTAAGGTGGCCAAGTTGAGAGAGGCTGCTCAAAAGGATAAGGAGGCCAAGCACCTGCCTGTGGAGGGTATCGCTTCGAATGGCGACACTTTTTCCCCAGCAGAGTCTGAGGAGCACAGCAAGCAATGATGAAGCGGGGGAGTTTAATTTTAATCGCTAATTTATGTATAGAAAAAAAATAACCGCGATGGGCCGCTCATCGTTTAATATAGATCATGAAACTGAAAACAGTCGAGGGTGGTCGGCTTAGATTGTAGAATTTTAATGAGTGTTTAATAAATTATGAAATGGCGTTTAGTTAGGGAAAAAATTTATTTGAGAATCTTGAATATAATATTACAAATTGGATACCGTCAGTCTTTTATAGAAATCCTTGTTTTGAATCTTGAACCCGCACTGAAACAGTAATCTCATAACACGGAATTAGAGAAAACAAGTCGGAACGTGAAGTTCCGATATTTACGATATTTTAAGGCTAGAAAAGAGAAAAAAAATGGAGAATTTAAAAATAAAGAAGATCACATGAAAAAAAATAAAATACAACTGCCCATCAAAATTAAGTCCCCTCCCTCCAAAATAAACGTGACCTGAGCATATCCCTTTAGTAAGATAAGCCTGCACACACCCAATGAGTCGTAACCTCAGACCCTTATCAGTACTGAGGAAACCTCCATTGTACCACGTCAAAACTACTTAAAAATATCCATTTTTCATAAAATCTTCAGTTCATCCATCTGAAGTGAGTTCAGTGAATATATTTCATAAAAATACCAAAAAAAAACACACAAACCAGGAATTGTATCTCATACACGTGAAACAAGTCCTTGCCAAAGATTCTCAAGTTTTGTGATTCGTTTCAAGTTCAATAGCAACAACAACACACAAAAAGGATTCGAATACAGGCTAGAAAAAGAGCAGCCTCCTATCCTAACTCCACTTGTTTTCAAAAAAATCAAAAATACACAAAAAAAAACACAATGTCATCAGCAGAAATCTTTCCCAGCGAAAGCCTCAATAAAACCCTTATTTTAGGCAATCTGCTCTACCATACAGTGACCAAACTTAGGGAACAGCGCCAGCGGATGGAAATCTCATACTCACCAAAAAAATACCTCGATATTCCGTTATTAATGTCGCTTCCCAAATTGGGGGTACGGCTTATGTTTGATGTGAAAGGAACACAACCTTTGAGGCTTATCGAGGTACTTAATTTCGACCATTTGAAACTTTTGTATAAGGGACACTACCTCAATGATATCGTTTATCATACACCAAGTGATGAGGAATTGGTGCTGGGGTCTTCGGAACAGGAATTAATGCATCTCCACAATAAAAAACACGTGCTGCCACCCACTCTAAAAGAAATCTACAACAAGATATTTGGTCCTACGTTTCCGGGAGAACTTCACCTCTCGTCCAATTCGTATATTCTCAGCTATCCTGGGATTGCGTTCCGGTTTTTTATCCATCTGGAAGAGTTGCGAACACGTATTTCGGCATTGACAGATAAAAACCTGATTCTTTCCAAACTCACAAACTGGGAAACTGCCACTGACATTCCCTGTGTGTCGGTTGCAATTTTTGAGGGTGAAGATTACCCATCCTTCATTGCCAAGTTGCAGCAGAATTGCCGTGGTCTGCCCCAACCGGCAGATGTGGTACATACGTCGGATTTGGCTATTGAAAATATCAAAGTTACACTCAATACCGGGAAAGCAGAGTTTCTGTTTCATGCAAGAAATCAGAAATCGACCGCTGTTCTTGAAATCGGGAAATCGACCCAGCAAGATGTGCTCCGTTTGCTTGGTCCGCCAGATTCTTATTTCAATAAATTCGACTCACGGCTTCTGATCCATAAACATCTCCGGCCCGGATCCGGTACTTCACCCAGCTTGTGCTCCGTGTACAAGTTCCATAACTACTTCCGGCACGGGGTGGATTTTCTCTACAATTTAAATCCCGATAACGGCCATGGAGGGGTGTTGGAGAAAATGGTACTCCATAACGGTGGAAACGTCAAATCCTTGGACTTTTTGCACTGGAACAAATGTAACTGGACTTTACAAACAACGGCGGATATAGACTCTCCACTGGTGTCCTCGGAGATGTACTTCCGGGAGTTCAGCACAGACTTTCTTAGTCAAATCCAGAGCGAGAACTCAGAGCCCGTGCTCTTAAACAGAGGCGATTCCGATAATGCCGATGATTACGATCTCGAACTCGTATCCTCAGAAGAGTTCAAAAATGGAAACGGGGCCGGTTTACCCGATCTGTTGGATTCCACCGGTTCTCGACATGTGAAAACATGGGGCCAGCTGCGTCTACATGGGTACCAGCGGTGTATTTTGGAGGTCAACGAGAGCAACGACTGTGTATCATGCGTCACGATCTACTGAGACTGCCATTCATCATTTAATTATAGTAATTATAATAATAAAAAGAAGAATCACTGTAAGTTCATAAATTACGTTGATATACATTTTAGGCCTTGGGGACCATTAGTTGGGATGTACGGGTGTAATTGTCGAGTAGGCTCATTGCATCAGCACTAATTTAAAAGTAAAGATATGACGTAGCAGCTTTTTCCATAAGCAGATTTCATTATTATTAATATTTCTATATTTTTTCTTTGTCTTTTCTAATCAATGCAGAGTCTGAAGTTGACGCCAACAGTGGTGCAGAATGCGTTAAACGTGGTGAGCCCTGAGGGTTTACTGACGCTTCTGCTACGCAACCGTCGTATATTATACATTGAAAATCTCGAGTATACCAAAGACGTGTTTCCCGTTATTGATCTCACAAATAACGAGATTGTGGAATTAGGCGGGATCCCAGAACTTCCTGGTCTAGAAGTACTTCTCTTAGCAAATAACAATATTTCTAGGGTGGGGCTGGTAGCTGCGTACGGAATCCGCTCGCTTCTGCTTATGAACAATACGATCTCGTCATTTGCAGAGGTGGCCAAGTTAAGAAACCTTTCAAAACTTGAGAATTTGGTGATGCTTGGAAACAAAATCGTAGATGAACATCACTATCGTCTATTTATGGTGTGGCTATTTCCCAAATTGAAGGTATTGGACTGCCTGAAAATAAAGCAAAAGGATAGAAAAGATGCATATGAGCTTTTTGGGCCAAATTACGAAAACAGGCTTCCAGCGGCCGATGCATTGATCAATGGAAATAAAACCGTTGAGCCCGTGCTGAAGGAAACACGCATAATGGAAACCACATTGAAAAAATTCCTGTCGGAGGAGAAAACAGTTTTGGTTCAAGAACTAGAAAAAGCCACCAGCATGGAGGAAATCGAGCGTATTTCTGAAGCTCTCAAGCTGGGTTATGTGAATACTTCTACTGACCCATGATCCAGAATTGGGTGTTACGGAATATTGAATTAGGCGGGGTTAAGAATGGAATACGGGAAAAAGAAGAAAAAAAAAAACCAAAAAAGAAAAAGATGTGTAAACCATCCCTTTTCCATTAAAGAAGAGGAAATACTTCCAGCACCCGAACTTCCCCTCTATAGAACGTGCACTAGTTTCACCATTGTCTATGGTTGGAGCTTAGCTTTTCCGCGGAACTGGGTTATGGGTAAAGGCTTAAGCATTTACTTGAGCAGATTCCACGCAATAAAATCCGTACATGACTCGAGTCTATGTCCTAACATTTCATGAGTATATACGGGGAATTTATATAGACGTAGATAATCAATAATATCTCCAGCGTATATTTCCATGGGCTTAAGCTTATAGCAAGAAAAGGCAGGAAAAAAAGAAAAAAAAGAAAGAAAGAAAAAAAAAAGTCGAGACCTCAGACCCACCACTTTTCTACCGAGGGCCGGACCAATCGCTTTTTTCTAGTTGCACACTAATTTTTTTTTTTTACCAACCAGCTTCCTTACAGAGGTCTTTGAAACACCCAGTGGACGTGTGTGCTGCTTTATCTTAGATATAGTTCCTTTTTTTTTAAAAAAAAAACTCCCTACTTTCTTTACCATTGGGACTGTTCAATATCTCTGTACACGTGCCTAAGTTCCATTGCAGCAAATCGCTCCAAAAAAAAAAAAAACCTCACCGATTCCGTTTCACCAGGCCACGGAAAACATTTTTTTTTTCTCTTCCTTCCACTGGCATTTCATTAGCTCTACCGGCAAGGTACTTTCGCCAAAAAAGCCCCATAAAAATATACCCTGGTTCTTCTAACAGAGAGTATATCCAGGAGTTTTTCACCTTGTCTCTAGATATCCATTGATCCACGGATCTTTAGGGCATTTACACCATAAAAAAAATGTCCCACACGCGGCCCAAAAGAAAAGCTACCGCCAATAAAAACTATGTGGATACCGCCAGCGAGTCTCTTTTCGATCTGCTAGCGGCAAGCTCGCGTGGAAGCAGCGCACCGAAAAATCTGGTCAATGGAAAGACAAATTCCGCTGCCACAAACCAAAAATCGCCCCGCAAAAAGGGGCTGGCGGCTAATAGCAGGCCTGAACTGGAAAATGGCCAAGGCACGCCGTTGGAAGTGGCCAGACGGGCCGGAAATACCGTGGGAAACTTGGCTCATATAGTGCCTTATAACTGGCAGCCTCCAGTAGCACCACAAGACGAATTCTCGCATAAACTTGATTTGACGGATGCAACAGTCAACACGGTCCTACAGGTATTGACGTGTCCGCGTCACGTGCCTTTATCGGGGCATTTCCAACGGGAAGAAGTCGAATTAAAGGAGCTCCAAAATTTGATAGTAAAGAATCTGGGTTTGGCGCCCGAACCTTTGGGTTCTCGGCGTAAACAGCCTCGTACAGGGTTCCAAATTAAAAAAGGCGACTACATATATATGGTGAGCGAGCCGCCCGGAGAGCCGTATTACATTGGCCGCGTAAAAGGGTTTAAGAGAAAGGACGAGCACCACGAGGAGCGTGAGAGTGAAAGTGCTGCAAATTACGTGTTTCAGATCCAATGGTTTTATCGGCCCCGGGATATTCTGAAACATACCTTGGATTCCCGGCTTTTATTTGCATCTATGCATAGTGACTCGTGCCCACTTTCTAGTTTCCGGGGCTTGCTCACAGTGCTCCATAAGCTGGATGTGGAGACGTATTTCCAACCTCCAAAAATGCCACAAAACCCGTGGTCAAATGCGGTCGAATACTACTCGTCGTTCCCCAACTGTTTCTACTTCGACAAGCTTTACGACCGTTACATTCTCAAGTTCTATGACGTGGTGAAAACATCGACGTTGCTTCCATACATTGATAATGCAGCCAACTGTAGTAAAAACTATATCCTTGCATTGAACAAGCGGTTTGAGTTTGTGTCTATGGAAAGTGCCCGCACCAAGGTGTTTCTCAATAACTTTGCTTCCACAACCAGCACCCATTGTGACGTTTGTGCAGATTGGTGTGGCCTGAACGACTCGGTCACGTGTGCCGGCTGTGAAAAACATTTCCATATGCTCTGTCTTGACCCTCCGCTTATGAAAAAACCCAGCAGAGGCTTCAGCTGGTCCTGTGCTTTGTGCACGAAAAAACACGAGTTGGAACACCAGAGCAAGAAAATGTTGATGCTTTCTCATGATAACCGCTCCACAAATGAGGAGGAACTCTCATCCTCGCTAATAGATCCGGTGCTACCGCCGGTAACTGCGGCTGACCACCCGAAAAAGCCAGCCGAAAACTTCCTTCCAAAATACGAACAGATGGCCATTGAATACTTGAATAAAGACGCGCTGGTCTCGGCCCTTGAGAGGCGCCTTCGCGAGGAATGGAATATCCGATATTTGGGGCTTCATGCACGTCTCGAGGAGGCGGTGGATCCTTTTGACCGTTCATATTATCCACGTGTATCTACATCTCTTGGACAGCGTTATCAGGTCTCTAATATCCCCGAATGCAATGGTCACCCTATCGTTTATTACGACCCGGATAAGTCTGCCGCCGAAAAAAACAAGAAAAAGTCTTCTGGAAACAAAAAACCCGCGAAAAAGAAGGTTGAGGCTGATACTGTAAAGGAGCTCCCCATCCCCAAGGATTATCAGGGTATTAACCCTAAGGATTTTCCATCATGGCTCCAGCCCAGACCAAAAGGATACATTGAGAGAGGTGTGGACGATGGTGCAGGTGAAACTTGCACGCTTATGTGGAAGCCTCTGGACAGCGACCTTGAAGATAACTTCGCAAAACTAGATGCATTTGTTGCTTCACAGGACCCGGTTGCTGCAAAACTAGGCATGCATCCAAATTCCCCCAATTTTGCCGATGCAGTTGTCAAGGCATATATAAGTTGTAATGGTGACACCTCTAAAGCGGCAGAGATTGTATCCCGAATCACCAGGGCGTCACTTAAGGAGCCAACATTCAGTAAAGAAGAGGTGAAGAGATTTGAGGCGGGGGTCAAGAAGCATGGCAGTGAATTATACCCCGTATCGAAAGAGGTCAGAACGCAGCCCACATCCATGACGGTTAGATTCTATTATATCTGGAAAAAGACCCCCAGGGGCCAGTTGATCTGGGGAAACTACCCGGGAAGAAAGAAGAAGCTGAACAAGGACACGGAAATGAAAATTACTCCCACGGTGGATGATTATGCCGATAGCGACGACGATTCGGCCTATGAAAACGAGAAGATCATAATCAAGAAAAAGCCTTTCCAGTGCAAGCATTGCAAGTCTTACGAGTCACAGAAATGGTTCAAAATCACTGGGTTTGATGGAACCACGACCATCGAAGATGCATCAGAGGTTGACGACGTTGATCCAGCATGCGTTATTGCTCTTTGTTTTCGGTGTGCTAAGATCTGGAGGAGATACGCCGTGTATTGGGAGGATCCCTTGGAAGTCGATAAGAAGAATGCCAGAGGTGTTGGTGGTTACAAAAGGAAGGTGGAGTCCGAGCTAGTAACTGATGCCGAGAAAATCATCTTGCACGCTCAAAATACCGGAGTTAGTTTGTCTTATGATATAAATCGGGCGATCCCACAAAGCAGCGTGATTGGTATGGTTATTCGGCCGACAATGCTCAATGGGAATCAGAAATATTTGTCACATCAGATAAATTTACCCAAGGGGAATACCAAAGAGTCTAAGCCCGCACCAAAGTCAGCACAAAAAGCCTCGAATACCGCCAAAACAAACTCAAAGACGAGAAAGTCTAGCTCTTCGGTGAATTCAGTTGATCCAGTCCCTCCAACATCTGCCGATTTGGAAAAGAAGCCAGAGGAATCCATCTCTGACCAAAATGTCACGAAGAAGCGGAAAATTGAAGTGAAAGCCCCGCCACCAGAGCCTGCTAAAGTTGAAAGACCCAAAAAGAGACAGGCACCTACGAAGTCAGATCTGGGTGCTAAGTCAAAGAAAAAGAAGGCCAGCCCAGCTGCAAAACAAGCCCAAGAAACCACAGCAAAAAAGGAACCAGAGGTCACCGTGAAGTTGGAAAAACAAGCAGATCTCAAAATTGAAGCGAAAGCGGCACCGGCAAGGCGACAAAGAAAAAATGCAGACACTACGGTATTAGCAAATCCCATCTTTAACTCTAACTACAAGGGGAAACTCGGGGAGTTAATTGCACTTTCCAAGATCGATAAAAAAGGGCTTCAACCACTAACTAAAGAGAAACTTGAAGAAGTGCTAGATGAGTTCAAGTATCGGCAACTCCTGGACATGAAGCTGCTTATTCAAGGATGGCAGGTCCCTCAACAGGCAAGAATTGACTTGCCCTTTTCAGCAAATGATCGGAACTGCTCTATTTGTTTGGAGCACGACAGTTTGGATTCATCCTCACAGGAAGTTTTGATTTGTTCAAATTGTGGCGTGAATGTACATGGATCTTGTGCTGGAATTAATGTGTCGGGAAAAACCAAACCTGTCAGACAATGGCTTTGTGACCCATGTGTCAATGATATGGGCCCCAAGTTCAACACGAATTATTCCTGCAGTATTTGTCTCGCAAAGTCCTCCAACACAGAGCAGGCCATTCTTGGAAACCCACTGGAGAAGCCGGACTTTCTAGTGCCGGTCATAGAAACCGGAAAATGGTGCCATATGATTTGTGCGTTGTTTTGTCACGAACAGATCTCGTTCAGAAACGTTCAAGCTCCGAGCTTTATTCCGAAAGAAATTATGAGTTCAACGAACACTAAAAGCCTTGGCTGTATGGTTGAGAGCATCTCGCGAGTTTTTGTGGAAAATTTCGACAAACGGTGTGGTATTTGTCAGTGCTTGAATGGTGGGCTTATTAGCTGTGATTTGTGCAAACATGAGGATAATTTTTACCACGTCACTTGTGCACAAGATACGCCTAACTTCAAGCTTGGATTCAAGCTAGTTCCGCAAAGAATAACCAAATTTCATTCAAGCACGATCGTTAGGGACCAGGTGGGTAGATTGGAGCCTATTATGGTTTGCCCAAAACACGAACAGAAAGGCACAGTTTTGGATATGAGAGATCAGGGTAAACGATCTTCAACCGGTGAGTCAAGACCATTAATTCAACTTTTCATTGAAGATTTAATGAGGAACGGCCACAAATTGACAGGTCCCCAGCTACGGGCTCACAACTACATATCGATGATTACTACCTTCATGGATAAGGTTGATAGAAACAATGGCAGGTCTCCAGGAGTGGCTGAACACGCTTCTTCCAAAGTCTCGTGTCATTACTGCAAAATCGCTTCGTCCCCAAAATGGTGGCCCTTGGAGAACATAGAAGCTGACGAGAAGAGCAAAAAGGAAGATGGAGAAGGATGCATAGAAAATGGTACTATGAGTAATGGATGTGGCGATGGTTTGGCTAAAGGCATGGATAATTTATATGCGTGCCAAAAATGTCATATCCTTGGTGTTACCAAACCACAGGAGGATGCGCATTCTGAAGGCGATAAATTCATGAGTGATCTCAACAAACCTCTTTGTGGTGATCATTTTGGGGTGAAGGACATGGAAGACCACGTGGATTATAAACCATTTGAGCCAAAGTTGCATAAAGTGGAAAGATCTAAAATTACGTGGGGTGATCTTCTTGGATAGATGGTTGAGGTCACGTGCCGATATCGGGTTCGAGTTGTGAGGTTGAATTATCAACGCGAACAACGAAAAAAAAAAATGGGACCAATTGAAAACATAGAGGTGAGATTAGATTATATTCACGCGCATTTGGAGTTATTTATCTGAGTCTTTCTTTGGTGTATATTTTATAAGTACTGGGCAGTATCATATTAAGGTTGAAGTGGCCTTTGGAAATAAAAGGAAGCAGTTTCATTCGCTCTAAGATAGCAGATTCTCAGACTAAAACGAATAAATATGTTGAACTTGGGAAACCGTGATATGCCGGTGATTCCCGGCACGAAGATCGAAGGTGAAGAGCTCAAAGAGTTGAGGCTTATGTTGGCGGATTTGCTTCGAAGAAAAAGCACCCAATTCCCCGGATCTCAGCCGGTATCTTTCGAAAGAAACCATATTGAGATTCTTAAAAGAAGGGAATACTATGTGTGTGAAAAGTCGGACGGGTTACGGTGTTTGCTTTTTCTCATTAATGATCCAGTTAGAGGCGAAGGCGTGTTTCTAATAACCCGGGAAAATGAGTACTACTTTATCCCAAACATACATTTTCCTTTATTGGTTGATGAGGAAAAAGGTAGAACATATCACCATGGCACTGTACTTGATGGCGAGTTGGTGATGGAAACGAAAAATGTACTGGAGCCTTATCTTCGATACTGTATTTTTGATGCACTTGTTATACACGAGAAGGACATCACCAATCGACCGCTCCCCAAGAGATTGGGTTACATCACAGAAAACGTGATGAAGCCTTTCGATAGCTTTAAAAAAAGACACCCGGAAATCGTGAACTCGCCCGAATTTCCCTTTAAAGTTAGTTTCAAAATGATGAAACTGGCATATAGGGCCGATGTTGTGTTATCTATGCAAGAGCATTTATTCCATGAAACAGATGGTCTTATATTCACATGTGCAGAAACGCCTTATGTATTTGGAACCGACGCCACTCTTCTCAAATGGAAACCCGCACATGAAAATACCATTGATTTCAAAATGGAGTTGGTGTTTAAGATTTTCCAGGACCCCGATATGGACCCTCGTGACCCGGACTCCTCTTACACGGACTACGATAGTGTTCCTCAAGAAATAAATTTGCATGTATGGAAGGGCGGAAGAGACTATGAACATTTTGCCCAGCTCGACCTTCCTGAAGAAGATTGGGAGCAGTTAAAGGGAATTGAAGAGCCTCTTCAAGGCCGGATTGTCGAGTGTAGGAAGAAATTAAGCAAGCCGCCATTCTGGGAAATGCTTCGTTTCAGAGATGACAAATCGAATGGTAATCACTTTTCTGTTGTGGAAAAAATCCTTCACAGTATTGAAGATGGTGTCACGGAAAAAGAGTTAGTTGAAGCTTGTCCCGTGATAGAAAAGGAATTTAAACAGAGGGAGGCAGACAGACATCAAAAGGCAAGAGGTCCACCACCTGGATCTATTCCGGCACAAAAAGCCCCCGAAAGGCCGAAAGAGACCAGACCACGTGAAAGAGAAGAAGACGTTGAACGCCCACAAGCGAAGAAACAAAAGGTTTCCGAGGAAGAGATGCTTAAGGATATGATGCCCGACTATGAGTTAGACAGTGAGCTGGAATAGGGTTTATACGCCAATCTAGATATTTAGAGGATAATTCTTGATCAACATGATAGTACGTGACTTTTCTTTCCCGTTAACTTTCGTATCATTATTAATATTATTATTGTTATCCTATAGTTCCTATGTACATCTTATTTTCGACGGGCCGGCTACAAATTGCCAACACTGTTTCAAAGCAATCATTAGTCCCGCTCAAGATTGATGCTATTGCCGAATTTTCCGTACAAATGTGCCTTCAACATGGCCAACTGGGAGTCAATATCTTCAATGAGTTCTGAGGTCAGCGAAATCTTCGAGTCCAAAAGCTCGTTTTCCTTTTCAATCATTTCTACGGCTTTTGAAACACTCACAAAAATAAACACATCGGCGATTTTATACTGGATTTTCTCATCGTCATCCAAAAGTTCGATTTCTAAGGCAAGATCGTCGATATATTCCTTTTCAGTTTCGTAACTGGCGAGTTGGTCAGACAACGCGTCTTTTTTATTGATGAGCGATGAAAACTGGTTGATTTTTTGCTGATCTTCCCATAATACCTCTGTGGTATTGGCTTGACCTTGGGGGAGAAGTTCCATTGTGCTAATAATTTGTTGATTTTAATGGACACTAAATAACCTGCTTGAGATTACTTTACTTGGGTGCCCGGGTCACGTGATCTGGACCCGACACTTTTTAAAGAATGAATAGAAGAGACATGATTAGCAACATGAAGAGAATTTAAGATGAGATTAAGTTATTTAAATAATATTTTTTATTTTGTATTCTTCTTTTATTATTTCCGATTTAGATTTATAACTTTGAAACAATTTGTGTACTCGACCCAACAGTTTGTGTAAGATTCTTTCGAACATGCTCATTAGCACTGAGATTCGGAGATACGATCTTGTCTAGTTGTATTAATCTGTAAAACCTGAATTGGATCCTGTAATTTATTTCGGAACAATTGAGATATTGAAATTGAAAAGTGCTGGAATTCCCAAATATACCAATCATTAGGATGCCGACTTATTACAGGTAAACGCACTGAAACCAATACACTGGAATATCTCCTCATCATGCTCAAGTACGAATATGGCGATATCGGATTTGTAAATATCATATCTTCTGCAATAATAGGACAATATTATCTATACTTGGGCAGTCGAACAACTGCAGGTGAGACTCATCCTTTTATTATATCAATAGATCAGTTCACATGACAAATTATGAAGTTAGGTAAAATGAACCCCCGCTCATTAATATAGCTCCCAATCTTCATTTAAATAAGTATTCTGGCTCGAAGAGCGAAGTACCAGAATGGATTAAATCACAGACTCTTTCCAGCCTCGTTAAAACCATGGCAACTTGGTATTGTTTTCCCAGATGATTTTACCCAGCTTCAACTTCTCATCATCTTCTTTGTTATTGTAAAGAATGGCACTCATGGAAGAGTTTTCGAGACCATGTGGACAATCATATCTATTGATCAAGACCTTCTTGACTGCAGAAGAAATCTCCGACTCCCAAATGACAATCTTGTGGAAATTAGACATCTGAGGCGTACCGTGTTCGGCTTCCAAATATGTCTTCATCTCCTCAATAAGTTCCAACGCTGTTTCATCAGGACTGGAGACTTGTTCATCCACAAAGCTCTTAATGAGAGTGACATAATTCTGGAACTTGTTTTCCTCTTCATTGAAACCGTACTCGTATTGCCACACGACGAAACCCTTTAACTTCCCCGTGTCACGACAAATAGACTTAATCCCGAAATAAACCGGCTCTGAAGATTCAAACTTTTTTGTAAGTGAGCCCAAAGACTCATTTTGGAAATCGTATTTGGATACTTTATCATCAAACAACTTGACGCCGAAAAATTTAGCTCTCAAATGGTACCAGTCGACATAATCTGCGCTAGGGTTGATGGAGATTCTGTCCACACCATCTTGGCTCACCTTATGTGCCAATTGTTGGTCCAAGTTTCTATTGTAAACTTCAAACAAGCCGCCAAACTCGTTATATTTGACAAGCTCAATACCTGGTTTCAGCACATATTTTGTACCGCTATATGAAAGTGGAAGATTGAGTAAGTCCACATGGAAAGACTTGAACCCATTACGGGCATAGAACTCACCCACTTCCGAATACAAAAAGAGAAATCCATGAGGGCCTAAAAAATCGGCGGTTTTTGCCATTTCCACCAACTTGTCAATCATGATTGTGGCTAAGCCTCTGCCTCGGTTTTCCTCGTATGTGTAAACTCCTCCAATACACCCACTAAGAACATCAGCCCGCTGGACTTTATTATCCTTAGTTTTAACATATCTCCAAGCAGCTCTAATCAAAACTTCACATGAGCAGAGGATTTGGGTGGGGTCGAATTTGGACTTTAAAGCAAAAACAACAAGTCTGTTGGGGTCAGAACACGTGATCTTAGATAAGCCCAACACGTTTTCCCGAGTCACATAGTCTTCAACGGAGAGAAGGTTTTTCCATGCTGCGGCATTCCGTTCACGCGTATAATCACGGGTTTTTGTATCCTGGATCTCCTCCAAAAAAAAGTCGCTGGGCTCTTCTCTTGATTTTGTCATAATCTTTTGTGGAAGAAGCAGCAGGATGGGTTTGTGGCACGAGATCATGTGGGGAAAAAAACAGTTGCAAATGGGGAATTTAACTGAAATAAAATTGAGTATCAAATAAATGAAATGATGATAATTCTTTTGATTTAAAGACTGGGGAAAAATTGAACCAATTGGTGCCAAGGCAATGGAATCATACAGATTATATACTCCGATACTGTGGAGTGGGATGAAAAAGTACTTAAGCGCTCCCCACTTACCTGCAGGCTACATCGGGTACCCAATTTGGCGATGAATTTTTGGGAAATAAAAGTTCTTCTTTTAACTGGTTTTTTTCAGAATTCAAGTAAAGACTAAATGTAACTCTTTGGAACAATTTGGGCCTTTGAAAGTACCAATTAACGAGGAAAACAAACTGATTTAGTGAAGTGAATTGTCTTGTTGAGACAACCGCGGTTGTGCTACAGATAAGCCTCGCGCTTCCGAAATAGGAAGTAGCCGCAGCAACTACGGCGCCTCACACGGCAGCTGGCCTCTAACGGTAATTCAGACCCCAGCATTTTCCTCTAACAGCAGGTGTCGGCTACCGATAAGTTTTTCCTATTTGAGAGTTTAGGAAGGCGGTAACTTTTTAACATGTTTGTTGGGTTGCAATTTGGTATTAAATTTCTGGTAAACTAGATGTTTTCTTGGATATGCTTTTACAGAAATTTATACAAATAGCGGCTATTCATGGTGGAATGGAAGCCATTACGGGAAGCGTAACTTGATTCAAGTTTCACGAGCCAGATGCACTTTTTCAATGAGATCTTTTTTTCGGAATAAATATTAAATATTTAGGTTTTATAAATATGTTACCCAGGGTTAGTTTGAAACGCACACATGAGTTCGATTGCCGTTTTAGTATGGGGCAAGAAGAATGAGTTAGTTACTTTCAAATTTGTAGCAAAGTCCTAAACTTCGAACTCACAACACATTTATTCCACCAGTATTGAAACAAGATTCGAAAGGTCATGTCATCTTTATACCAATGAAAGTGGTTCCACGGGAAAGAAGATATGTTATCACCACCATAAAAAGCATTGCATTCACGTTAAAACGAGATGCATATATATGTAGTGCCGATCTTGATTGAACACCAAGAAGAATGTTCTATAATTCATGATAATTTGTGAGCGCTTGGCGGGAAAAAGAAACCAGATGTATTTACATCATGCAAATCTAGGGCCCGTTCCTGGCCTTTTCAACCTCATCATACCAACTGTTGACATGGCCTTTATGTACACGGAGAAGAATGTCATCCACGTTCCAGCCCTTCTCCTCATATTGCGCAACTTCCTGTGCCACTTCCTGTAAACTTTCATAGTACTCGGGGTACATGGAAATCAATTCGTCGGAGACAGGGGGAAACTTTGAGTTCTGGAGAAAATACTCGCCACCTATTTCGGGGAATACACTTAAAACCAAGCTTACCACCAGAAATAAGGCATGGAGGTGTTCGCGTCTACTGTGCGACAATTCTTGGAGATTGGCAGGGGTCGGTGATAGTTTTTTGGCCTTTGAACGGAGGTGATATTTGGCCGGGTCACGGTGTATATCTTCACATAAATCGTAGAGCCAGCGGGGGTCACAATTGGCGGTTTGTGGGTACGGAATTAAACGGGCGTACTTGAATTGTGCAAGATGGTCCAATGCCTTACAAGCCAATGCGTATTTAGAGGTTCCCGAGGGAAAACGGTCATGAACATGTTCGGCAAGTTCCTCGGGCGGATCTGGAAAAGACGCAAACCGCAGTTTAAAGCCCTCGTCAACGTCCATATACGGCACTCCAAGTTTGTATAGAAGACCCTTGATGTGAGCCCAGTGTGAGAAGCTTTTAAGAGCCGAGAGAATTATTGGCAGTTCAAGCGCATCCTCTCCAAAATACCGGGCCACGTATTCTCGCATGAAATGGCCCTCAAGTTTGGATCCCACGTGGTGGTCCGTATGTAGAAAGTTCAACTTCGAGCAGTAGAGCAAATTATATCCTTGTTCTAAGTGGTCAGGGGTCACGTTTTCTGCAAACGCAAGCGCCTGTTCTGCCAGTGAGAAATCCACCGAGCTTTGCAGTACCGCATAGTGTACTACCGACGAGTTTTCTTCCTCATACCAGTGGTGTTCCTCAAGTGCACGGGCAACACCTATAACTATAAGACAAAGGTCTTTGTGAGTGTTAAAAATGTCGCTCAGAATGCCACTAAGAATGTTGTACGCCAGCACCACGGAAACGTGGTCATGCATTTTTTCCGGGTACACCACCAAATGTTTATCTTCCTCCCGCACACGCTGAAACGAGTTATTTACAAACCGGTATTTGCGGCCCCGTTTTGAGATTTCCGTAGTGGAAAGACTCGCCACATTGGCAAGAATAAAGTCAGCAACATCGACAATCGCGTCGGATAGCGTCGCGTGCATTATTGGCAGCAATGTTGTGGATACCCAAGGGTATTTTTTTAATTTGTGTCCAGCGAGAAAATATGTGAAGTGGCGTTAAGTATACGCGATATCAATCTTTTTGTAGAACTTTCGTTTTGACCTTTCTAGGCACAATTTCACTGGCCAGATATATTTTTTGTTGCCTGGAGCACGTAATGTGGAGAATGGATATGGACACCTGGATGCTCTGCGCGACAGCACACGGCCGAGGCCCACTCCAGATTATGTCTATGCACGTGACCGTGAGTCCTGCGGACTAATAGTCGCAGACCCGCGACGAACGATTTACATCTGGGTCACTCTGATGAGGTGCTGGAGAGAACCACCATCTCAGATGATACGCTACAGGCAACCCAATCATTTTTGTGTAGGCCTTAATAGTACATAACTAAGCGTAAGGTATCCCCTCTACTCCGCGTATCCCATATAAGGACGACACATCCTTACATCTGGTGTTGCCAACTTTTGCGAAATACTGCATATTTCAGTTAACTTTTAAGGTTTTTGATGTAAGGATGCGTTGTCCCTACAAGGGATAAGCGGAGTAGAGGGGATACCTTACTCCTACCAATGTACTATCTGGGCCTACACCAGAATGTATGGGTTGCCTATAGCGTATCCTCTGAGATGATGCTTCTTCCTTCACCTCATTAGAGTGACCCAAGTGTTGATGGTTGGTCGCGGCAGACCCGCGACAGAGTCGAGACTACTAGTCTGCAGGACTGTACAGTCACGTGTGCCGACATAAGGTTTGTCACTGGAACGACTCCTTATATTTTGACGCTATTTTAGTTTTTAGTCTTTAGCGATTCCTGTTGTTTTTAGTAGTGGGTAAATTAATAAATAAAATTTATATACCAATGACTTTCCCAAATATCTAGGTATCTAAAAAAAAAGGTATGAGTGGATGCTAATTCTGGATGGAGTAACGTGCGCATCAGAGTACCCGGATTTCACAGAAGCCGGATCGCGCGAGAGGCCCTCGAATTTTAAAAGTGCTTTATTTGATACAGTATACAACTATCTACCGGGCCACCCACGCACCGGGCCACCCAAACGCGTTACGCGTTTTTTATTTCAAAATATAAATTTGAAAGCTCAATTTCTTGGTACCAATGGAAAAATCTATGGAAGAAAATCCGGCTGAAGTTGAAGCAGCTATTGTTTTAGCAATTGAAAAAAAAAAAAAATCCTTTCGCATCCATTCGTGGTCTAGCGAAGCATTTTCAGGTGCCTCGCTCCACGTTACGGGCCCGGTATAACGGACGACAAAACAAGATGGAAACCAGCAAAAAAACAACAATTATTGACACCAATAGATGAGGATTCGTTAAAGAAATGGATAATCCACCTTAATTGTGTAGGTGTGCCGCCGCAACATTCTGAGGTTCGAAAAATGGCGAATAAAATATTCGCGGCGCGTGGAACGAATCCACCACCAGAAATCGGGACTAATTGGCTATCAAGATACTTGAAAAGAACAAAAGAACTTACAAGCAAGCTTGCTAGACCCCGTGATTATATCCGTTCTTATTGTGAGACGCCAGAAAAGTTTGAGGAATGGTTTAATCGCGTCGAAAATACCACCGTAGAGTTCGGCATCGACACGCACGATGTTTATAACGTTGACGAGACTGGATTTGCCATGGGAATTTTATCAGCAACTCAAGTCATTACCGGGACTGATTCTCGTGAAGATCCAGTAATTATTCAACCTGGAAACCGTGAATGGGTGACTGCAATTGAATGTGTAAGTGCTGCGGGTGTCGCACTTCCTCCGTTCATTATTTTCAAAGGCGCTCGGTTGCAAAAGAGCTGGTACGATGACTTACCGCCCAAATGGCGATTAGGCGTTACTGAAAATGGATGGACTAATAACCAAATGGCACTTACCTGGCTCAAAAAAATATTTATTCCCTCGACGAGGGACTGTACGAAGGGAACTCATCGTCTCTTACTTTTCGATGGCCATGGCAGTCATTTAACAGACGAATTCAAAGAAATCTGTGAAGAAAATTTAATAAAAATTCAGTGTATCCCTGCCCATACCTCCCATCGACTTCAACCACTTGATCTTGTTTGATTTTCGGTTTTGAAGCGGGCGTACAGAAAGGCAATTAACGAAAGAGCATTATTGAGGGTACACAGTATTGATAAGATTGAGTTCTTGAAAGCATACCCTAGTGCCAGAAAACAGGCTTTTAGGGCCGAAAATGTTAAAAGTGCCTACAGAGCTGCTGGTTTATACCCTCCAAACCGTAATCATGTGCTTTCCAAGCTCCCTTTCAACCTTTGTACATCGACACCTGAGCTTGAAGAAGAGTCTGAAGAGGACCCACAAGAACACACTCAAGAAGAACCAAAAACACCTTCAAAATATGACCAATTGAACGAGCTAGAATCCGCAGTGAATGAGTTGCTTCCACGAGTCATTTACGGCCCTAGAAGTCCTTTAAAATTAGCTTTTAAAAAACTTTTTGATTTGTCGCACACTTTTTTGCAATCCGCATCCGTTCTCTCACAAGAAGTGACGAGAGAACGCACTGCTGCAATGTTACAAAAAAAACGAAGGTCAAGGCCTAAAAGACAGTTCATTTTAGAAAGTGATCTTTCGGTCGAGGAGGTCGAAGGCATTTTTTCCATTAGTCCAGAAGCCGAAGAATGTCAAATAGACGAAATGAGCGTACCGGCCAATGATGGCTCCCCGAAGCGAAAACGCCGCCAATATTCATGTGGAAGATGTCATACTCCAGGACACACAATAAAGACATATCCTCAAAATCTTGAATAATTTTTATTTTTAGAATATTGATTTTTTTGTTGTTAAAATAGATTTGAAATTAGGCGAATGGCTAATTTCGCATTTGGGTGGCCCGGTGCGTGGGTGGCCCGGTAGATATACTGTACTGGCATGTTCCTGGTGTGTTTGTTACAGAAGGCATGGATTCAGGTGAATTCCTCAAATCGGATGTAACACTGTTTGGATTCTGGTTCTTCATCTCTACTGCACCCATTCAAGGAGCTGCATAAGGAGCAGCTGGAAAAGTCAATGCTGAATTAATTTGTCTCGTTTGTATCATTGTTGGCTAGTTTGTATACACATTCAGAGTGTTGATTGTTCTTTGTATGGAATGGGAAATGGTTTCTCTTCGATAGTGTGCGCAACCGCCAAAGCTGAAAGCTCCAATACATGTAAGTCCAACACAGATATAAAGAAAAATTGCTAAAAATATATAGGCAGCCATTGATGAGCCAATGACAATAAGCATAAGACAAATGGTCTTGCATTTACTGTCTCCGTTGCAGAAGGTGGACACATTTGAGCTTCCTATACCAGCAATATAATCTCTCTGAAGCAAGTTGACTGTGTAATTTTTGAAACAAAGTTTGAGCGGCATCTTTAGTGATAACCGATCAACGCTTTATCTGAAGCAGATATTTGAAAATTGCTAGAGACGGAACTGGTTCTTACAGTTGTTCGAATTCTGTAACTCAAGGCCAAGGGCAAAATTGTGAGAAATTTTCGGCTTCAAGAGCACAGCGAGATTTGAAATTAGTGATGTCGGGGCTCGGCCGTACATTGATCATTGAAAATTAAGCTTTGGGATCCAGTGCTTGTAAGTCGTGTAAGTCTCATTGCGCAAGGTCGTGCGAAGCCACATCTAGTGTTGACATTGGTATTTTATCAGATGTGAGGGGTGTCCGACTGTATCAACGTCTATAATCGGATATAAGGAAAGGATTCATGAAATATGGACTTACCGCAGGACAGGCCTCCGAGAGAATATTCCACTAGTAGTAAAGGTTCCAAATATAGTAATAGCAGTAACCATAGAGGCTACCAGCCATCTGTACTATACTTGAAGAGTTACCTTTGTGTGACTCTGATAGTTTATCGATTTGTTTTGAAGTTGACAGTGTGTCTCTCCTTACACCCGTACCCGTGCGGCACACATGCAGAGTGCAGAATTTAATATACAGAAGTCCACAAACACGCTTTAATTCTATTGCAGCATCCGCGGAAAAAAAAAAGCTGCAGATAAAGTTGAATTTTTGATGATGCTATTTAATATTTTCCAGTTTCTTAGTTATTCAAGCCGAGCTATAGTACTTTTCCATGATACAAATGGAGAAATCAGGATGAAGAAAAAAAGAAGAAATTAATTCCAAGTTCATGCGGGCTCCCGAAACTTTTAGAGGAAGTGGCGGCCGAATTCGGATTTTGTGTTCCTTTTGCCCATAATCTGTGGTTATCAATTTGTTTTGAAGTTGACAGTGCGTCTCTCCTTACACCCGTACCCGTGCGGCACACATGCAGAGTGCAGAATTTAATATACAGAAGTCCACAAACACGCTTTAATTCTATTGCAGCATCCGCGGAAAAAAAAAAGCTGCAGATAAAGTTGAATTTTTGATGATGCTATTTAATATTTTCCAGTTTCTTAGTTATTCAAGCCGAGCTATAGTACTTTTCCATGATACAAATGGAGAAATCAGGATGAAGAAAAAAAGAAGAAATTAATTCCAAGTTCATGCGGGCTCCCGAAACTTTTAGAGGAAGTGGCGGCCGAATTCGGATTTTGTGTTCCTTTTGCCCATAATCTGTGGTTATCAATTTGTTTTGAAGTTGACAGTGCGTCTCTCCTTACACCCGTGCCCGTGCGGCACACATGCAGAGTGCCGAATTCGGTTGGATTTGGACAAGCTCGGAAGCTGCGTACTTTTTTTTTTTTTTTTTCTTTCTTTTCCGGTACCGGAAGAGTGCTTGTGCTGTCAAAAGAAGGTTCAAGTGAAATTACTTTCTCTGCAATAGAGTTTTGAGCTTTTTTCAATCTTCACCAAGTAGTAACAGTAGGTGTCCTATGCTAAGTAAGGTTAAAAAAGAGGCAAAAATTGAAAAGACCTTGAAATCAGTAGCTCATTTATTTATTTGAAAATTCAAAATCGGCGCTTTCGACGACAGATCATGCAGTAATGAACTTTGACGCAGTCAAGGTATCCTGCAACAACAAGGCATTTTGATTGGGTGATTGAGTTATGGGAATGTACGCTTCTACTCTTCCTTGTTGACATTTCCTCCTTTTTCGCTGGTCTGTTCGCCCGTCCCAGAAATGCTTGTATTAGTGAATGAGTATTCCCAGATTATAAATACCTCGCCTTTGTCCTCTTCCAAGACAATTTTGTTTAGAATCATCAAACGTGCAATCCAAAACTTTAAATGCAAACATCAACCTATATAGTTACCCAAATTGCCTCGGGATTGGTAATTTCTGACGCCAATCATACTCTGGTTTCCCAGTACCCAAATCAGGTCATTTATTCAACTACAACAGGTAAGTCATCTGGCAAGGGTAAAATGTCGTTGTTGTCAGTAATGATGTTTTTCTTGGCCTTATCAGCCACTGTTGTGGCCGATTCCGTTGGGGCTGCCAATTCGAATCCCACTTTGTCCCTTTATTAGGTTATAAATATTCGCAATATATATGGTGATATAAAAATCATTGACAACTCAGGAAGGGTTAGACCCGGCCCGACTTATCCCGCCGGGACTATTTATAGCTATATGCCCGCCTTCGGGGAGGATATTTCATCTTTCAAAACCCATTTCCCTCTTTTAATAAAGGTTCGATATTGTCTGAATTATACCCGCGTAATAAGTATTATAAGTAAATTTTATCTTCCCCCCCCCCCCCTGCGTTCTGAATGGTAACAATACAGCAGGTGAACCATCTGAGTGTGGTGTGATGCATCAGTATACGCCACCGACTTACTTCAATGATGGTGAAAGTGAGATGTTGGTCTTCAAAACTGATGATGCTTTTTCGTACGCAGAATCTCTATGCTTGAACACTTCCATCACTATTGAATTGCCACTTTTTGTGAAAGAGTCCCAGTTGTTAATTACAGTACATTACACCGTGCCCGCGCTATGATTTTGGAACGCGTCTAATATTAAGAATTAGTTTCTTATAAACCACGAAAAGTATGCCATAAATTCTTGAAATCTCTTAAGGATTATTTTTCAACATTTACCTGCGATATCGCTAGCAATTGAGTCCAGTAAAGCAGAGATCGGTATGTTTTTATAGTTTATTAACGGATAGTTTGAATGTTCTATGCTCGGCCACCAAGGATCAAATTAATGATCAGGAAGGTATACATGAAGTGGGCCACCACCCCAAATTTCAATACGAAATTAGGATTAAAAGCTTTATTAGTGATCAATGTCTCTTGAGTACCTTGAACTTCCCCCGAAACACAAAGGTATGCGAGATATAGTGAATTATTTAGTTGAGAATAGCGTAACATTCCCCCTCAAAAATTCCCCCCTTAATCACCTTTAAATGTATGGAAAATGAATTATTGAAGGTAATAAAAATAATTAATAGGATCTGATTTCTTTAAGGCCTATAAAGAATCAACCCAAAAGCTTGGTAAGTGTTAAAAAAAGTATTCAAATTGTTGGCGAAAAGCTAAGTATTACCGAAGACGAATTGGTAACTTTTCAGTAGCGGTTATTCCTATGGCGACTTTATAAATTAGTATATAGTTGCTAGAGTTTGTTCTTCTAATGAAAACACTAGTAGTATACCCTATTAATGGCGAAAGGGTTACTAAAAATTTCATATGGGAATATTTTCTACCTAAGGATGAGCTTGGCGCGATAGAATATCCGACTTGGGAGGCAAAAGAATTAGCTACAGAACGCCTGAAAATCATTCTTAAGAAAGAAAGATTTATTTTAAATGAGATCAGATATGGCCAATAAAACGGTCTACACGGCCAAAACATGTTATCTCCCTTTGCTAGCGATTAATGTTGCTTTGAAACCAAAGTATATTACTGCTCACCGGGTGATGTTAGGCTATCCAGATTAAAGCACCAAGAATACCATTTTTTTTAAAAAAAAAGAAATACCATTTCATAAAATTGAGGATTTTTGGAAGGACCAGAGTACCTTTTTCTAATACAATAGTGCACTAATCGAGTCAACCTCAATCGAGGAAATTTTCGCGAAATCAGATATCGAGTCAAAAAAAAATTGCGAGGGGACCATTTTGCATGTAACGAGTCAACTTTTTGAATCGAGGAAAAAGGAAACTTTTTTTCGAAAAGTTGACTCCTCAAAATCAACTCGTTATAGGCGAATTAAACGGTCTAGAGTGCCACAAATCTTCATTTTCTTTAAATAATATATACGAACACCCCCGATCTTCACTGACATGTTGATACATGGCATTGTGCGTGTTTTGTGGCAAGCGTGGGTGCTTGGACGACGCGACGCGTTTCGGCATGCGAATAAAATCATTTCTCTTCAGACAAAGACCACTGCTTATTTAACAAAGGATACATCTTTCACCTGATTAGGGCTCATTTAGTTTCACTTTTGTCTTTTTTAAGTAGTCAATCCCCTAATAACTGAAAGTTATATCAATAATGCCCAGGTTAATGGTCGTTGAGTTTCCTCGTGAGGTCTCGACATCTGACCAGGCTCTCGAAATGCTCGAGCAACTTGGTCGCTTTGAGGCGGTTCAAAAAGATAGTCTGCCAGAATCCATGCATTTCTTGTCTAAGTACGAGGAGCATATAAGAAAAAGACAAAAGCAAAATTTCAGTCAGAGGAAAATTACCGATTTTTTTTTTTCAAACACTGGCCCGTGAAGCCAAGAAGTAAATATCCTATTAATTAGATCAATAATTAGATCATTATTGTGATCATCCGTCAAAAATGGTCACGTGTTGTGATTTATGCAGGTAATTCACCAAACACTAGTACATCCCTGATTCAATCGAGCCAAAAGAGGTATCGAGTCAACTTTTTTTTTGAAGAGGATAGTTGACTCTATCAGTGAACCACTGTATCAGAAACTTCAGGTCACATTTCCTACTATTTACCGAATGGCGAAAAACTATGTTTTTATGATGGCAATTTCTGCGCTCTCGGAGTCGCTATTTTATCGAGTGAAATACATAGTTACAGACAAGCGAAACAGACTACAACCGAATACAATCAAAATGTACTAAAAGCAAGGGACATCGTCGAAGATAAAGTATGTGTCTACTTTAATGGCATGAAAGACTTGGAAGGAAACAAAAAGAAAGACCTAGACAACCCTATACCTGTCCATACTAGGGCTCTACAAAGTTCAGGAGGTATTGGCGCGGTGGAGTCTCCTGATATTACCCTCGTGCAAGATTCAATTGACGTAAGCGAGCTGGAGTCTCTAGGTGCCAGTGAACTGGAATCTGTCTTAATTCAAAGTGAGGCAGAACAGATGGGTTAAATGTTTACAGAGCTATTATGTTATATTAATTGCGATGATGATAAAGGGGGTTAATCAAGGGCCTAACTCATTCCATTTTATATATGTGATTTATAACAAAATTTTGAAATCTATTTGAAGAATTGAAAAATATTTAGGTAAAATCCATATCCCAAGAAAAAAATTTCAAATTTAATTTGAAATACTCGCATTTAACAACACTGGTTGAAATAAAGGAAAAAATAATATGTCAATCATCCAAATAACTTCAGTGCATGATATATATGTACGTATAAGGTATATAAGCATCAAAATAGCAAAAGTACATAATATATCTGTATATATAAGGTATCTACTTGTTAATATTAGATAACCTTGCAAAGGGATTCTATTCTACTTGATTTTTATCCTTCACTATTATCTTCTTAATTTCAACTTCTTCATGTTCCTAGTGAATACTATCATTGAAAAAGGATACATTAATTTCAAATTGATGAGAAGAAAACATTTCTAAAGATTTTGAATGAATAACAATTATATTTATATAATTGTATCAAAAGAACGAAGAAGATGATGGTATTCTATATTTGGGGAGAGGAGGCTGTTCCCAATGCGGATGAACATCCATATTAGGAAGGTTGGGCATCGATTTCATGCAAATAAGAAGCAATATTCTTCATATTGGTAAAAGTCCGTGCGACTTTGAATTATATACCATATATGCTGCAAGTGTGCATCATATACAAAAACTTACGTTTTTTTGAGCTTGGACAAAATCTCACGTAACAAAACAGAAAAAAAACACAGAGGTGCAGCACAAAAAATTCTCAAACCCGGGATAATTCTACGGAAATTACAACGAAATAAAAAAGACTCTTTCAGCACAAATACATACAAGGAGAGAAGAAAATTGTTTCTTTTTTTTTTTTTAAATGAAAAATATACCTGAACAGAAACGTGTCCAATTATTGGTTAGCCGTTTGTTCAAACAGTGTAATGCGCCAACTCAGCACTGCCTCTACCAACGCTCCTAACCAGTACGCCCGCTTTGCCGCAACATTCCTAAAAAGGAAGGCCAAGACTTTTTTTTTTTGCGCTGTGGTTGCATGAGCAAACTCATACACCAAATTAGAAATCCCCTGATCGGGAAATGCTTATCTTTGGGTAACCAGGAGAATTGCGCCAAGTAATTTTTTATTTGCGGTGTATTTTTATTGTTATTATTATTTTTTCCTTTATTTCAACAAACCAGCTGAGTAAGTGATAATATCGATAGCTCTACACTATATAACCCCTCAACTCCATACTTTACATGTGGGGTCCGATATCGGCGGTGGCGTTTTATGTCAGAAAAAAAAAAAGACGTAAAACGGGATATCCAAGAAAATATAGGGATATCTTAAAACCAATGGTTAATGATGACTCCGGGCAAAGTTATATTACTATACTTACGAAGATGTGTTTACCGTCCCATAAAGTTTATTGTAAGATATGCGTATGTCATGGTTCCAAAGGCTGGAAACAGTGCGGCTAGGTCAACCTAGCCCAAACACCTGTAGTCCTTAGCCAGAGGAGAAGAAGAATTGAAAAATCATTTCCAAAAGATAGAACCCGTTGTCTATCTTGTTTAGGAGCTGACTTTGTCACGCAAGTACTTGATCTTTCTTCTTCTGGCGTTGATAAACCAATTACTCAATTGCTGTTGGTTCAAGCCCGTGGCCATAATCAATTGGGCCTTCTCAAACGAGTTGGGGTAGGGATGGTTCAAGTGATCCTTCAACCACTTAATCAAAACGTTGGTAACCTCTTTGGGCAAGTTGTTCCGTGTTCTAACCTTGGTATGAGTGCCTGCGGTCATGTGATGGGCCTTGGGCGACATCTCACGAGACAGGGACAGGCTGTCGCCATAATCAGGGCTAACGCGGCCAATTTCGGGCATCGAACGGCTACCCGGGCTTGTGCGAAGACCCGTAGGCACCGATTGTAATTGTAATGGGCTAGTCATTTGGTTGGGCAATTCTGCGCCTTGTCTCCAAGAAGACCGGGCACCGCCGTAACCAGTCTCGCCTGCAAAACTGTATCCGGGCACGCCATAGGGAGCACCATAATAACGGGGAGCACCATAATCTGGGGTCGCAATTTGGTAGTGCGTGTTTGGATAGACACCAGGAACAGGGGGCATTCCACGGTATGCGCCGTATGTCTGTGGCGGGTAGTAAGGGTCAGCAACGGCAGGCCCACGGAAAATGTCCGAAATAGGGGGCAACGATGTAGTGCCCTTGTTTAACTTTACAGCGGGAGAAATCGAGCTCATGTCTGTAAATTTGAGGGTGCAATTGTACCTTGGGTTAATATGGTGCAATTAGCAAGTAATTTGTTCGTTACTTTTTTTTTTGTCTTTGTAATCTGTTTCTGTAACAGTAATATTCGAAGTCCAGGTTGGGGTTAGACTTTGTGATCAGCGGGTATTAATAAAGCTGCAGTGCCAAAGGCTAAAAATAAGAATAGTGTTGGAAGAAAGAAAAAGGAAATCTGAAATTAAATAATAGAAAAAAAATTGAGCCGCTGCAATTTGGAGGGAATCCCACGGTTTTAATACGCCGTCATAATTCCGGGTTTACCATGGCTCAAGCCAGAAAGTTTCTTGGCTGCGGAAGTTCCGCATCATCAGGGCAGCCCGCCCGAACGCGCTCGTAACCATTTGACATCTTGCCGGCCAATGCCGCCCCCACAAAAACCACATAAAAAAAAGAAAAAAAGGTGATTTGATTAGCTATTGTTTAGTGGGATTAGAGTTACAATAAAAATGGATAAAATAAATGTTTTGAAAGAAATGTAGTGAAATTAAGCGTGTTTTCATTGTGAGGAATTTGTAATGCTTGCTGTTGCGATGCTATCATTTTTCTTGCTGAAACGCTCCCCAGGAGTTCCCGCAGGTGAAGTATGGCATAAGGTGTCAAAACGTCAAATTTTAAGTAATGCCAAGACTTTTGCGGTGCAATGTGCAGAACGCCAAGAATTTTTCTTGGCTTTGTGTCCGTGCCAAGTAGTTTTTCTTGTGTCCCCTATCTTTGTCACGCCGAAGTTAATTTTTGGACAGTTGTTTTCTTATCGGTTTTATTTTTCTTTTCATTCTTTTTTTTTTTTTCCTTAATAAACACGCTCTTGTTTTTATCCAGCCGAGGAAAAAAAAATACACCCAGAAATACAAAGGGTTCAAGGAAACGGCGATGCATGCCCACGTGATTCTTTTCTCGCCCCAACCAAATTCCGCGTTGCGATCGGTTTATCTCCGATATGCCGTACCCATTTTTGGTCATTGACACAGATTTGTATATGCAGCCCGTGACAGGTGGCAACCATATTAACACGTTGACTTTGGCTTTGCTTTTCTCGGCGGTACCCACCCGAGATTATCGGGTGTTATTTAAATTCCTGCGCCGGAATGGAGATCCCGGGACCCGAGAAAACTGGTTGTTATTCCACACTTTTGTTTTGATCCTGTGTTGCCTTCGGGCTCCGGTATGTGGGAAGGAAAACTGCATTTAACGTACTAATCCTTTTCTTGATTTTTTATTTCTTTTATTTCTTTTTTTTTATTATTATCTACATGTGAATATTTGCTCTTTTGTTGCGTTGTTTATTTTCTCGTATAGTTAATACTGGATTGCTGTGGATTGAAAGCTTCAGCTTCATTCCGGGCGCGAAGCTGGCAGAATAGTCTAGATCCCCACCATGCGTTGTGAGTATTTTTTTTTCGGACACCCACGCGGGGCTGTCCCAAAAAGGTCGTTGGTTGTCACGGAACACGCGGATGAGGCCAATTTGCAGGATGTCGTTGCGGGTGTGCCCCAGGAAATCCGCCATCCGCGCTATTGTTGCTCTGGGGAAGTGCTCCCGAATTCCGAACCGACGCTCCGCACAGGACACCTGACACATTTATAAAGATCCGTGGTTTCCAGGGTCTATTAATAATCAGAAATTCTCGTATTTCAAGATTTTGCGGCGGGTACCACATTTTCTTCCTTGATAAATCCGGAGTGTACACCAAGTTCTCGGCTCGGGTTTATTACAAGCAATAATAGCGATCCGAGCTAAGCAATGTCGACCAAGCCAAATTGCGAGAAAATCATGTGTGACCGAGAAAAACGAGCTCTGCACTCTATAATCTTTCATTCAAGAGGCGTTCGAATTGCATTTTATCGTACTTGATGTACTTGGAGCGGTTTTTCGTAAACTCTCCACTGCCATATTTGTCGTAGAGCTTGTTGTAAGCGTTGATGATCAATTTTTTGATTTCGCTGCTTAAGTAAGACCGCAACTCCTTCTCCTGGATATTGAATTTTTCGTACTGTCTGAGCGCCTCATCAAAGGAATCGTTAAAGTTACGGAAAAGGTCTTTAATCTGTTCCTTTTCCTTGGCGCTATTTTGACCCCCATTTAAGGCATTGGTGGTGGTGATTTGGGTCATGTCACGGATAATAATGTAGGACGCATGGCTCCAGTCATCGAGGAAAACCTTCAAAAAGCGATTTTTGAGGCGGTGTAAACGTTCCATTCCAATGGGGCCCAACTTTAAGTAGAGCTGCTCCAGGCGGTTGACAATGGTCTCGATCATGACCAGGTTCCGTACAAGCATAAAGCCCTGGGACAGTTTGCGGAGGTTTGTTTCATTGGACTGCTCTTTCAAATTGATTTCGACATTGACCATTAACTCATCGATCAAATCCAGTAAGAACGATGATACCAAAAACGCAGTGTGGTTTTCTGCTTGGGCTTCGGCACCTTGTACGACGGAGGTATACACGGTAACAAAACGAAGGGGAGGTTTCACATCAAGCCAGCTACCAAGTCTCTTATTTTTCATGAGGGTGAAAAGAGAGTCAAACTCACTGATACGCCTGATTTTGGAAAGCACTTCCACCACCACCTCGGGAATACTATGTTCATTAAATCTCTCAATCTGGGCCACGCGAGTATCTACGTATTTGGCCCATTCCACAAAGAGACCTTGGGATTTGAGCACCAAGGTGTCGTATTCACGCGATGTAGGCGGGAATGCATTTAAGTCAAGTTTAAATGCACGAAGACCCTCGTCCAAGTTTTTCAACTGGTCCAAAATATCCAAAATCACCAAGTCCTGTGTGGTCAAGCCCTGGGCATCAATCTGTTTATTGTAGGTGGCCAAAACAGAAGAAAACCTCAGGTCCATATATTTGGCGACGATATTGCTAAACACAGGCAGGCCGCCAATCTGTAATTGGTCACAGGCAGATTTCAAGCCCAGTACACACTGGAGTAATTCTGTAGACAAGGCAGTGATACCATTAGATCCCCGTTCGTAGGGCATATTTGGAGTTCTTTTTTGAATAGTGCATGCTGGTTCAAGCGGAGCAAGCTTCAGAGAGAAAATCTGGCCCCAAGACCGTTCTACAGTTTCATGGGCGGAGCGCAAGTTGTTCTGTTTGGCGAAAAATGCCAAAATCACTCCTGCGTCTTGCTGCCGGGGCACAGACCCGGAACGAAGATCTGCTTTTGAAAGAATACCGGCGAAATATGTGCCTATTGATAATTCGGCCATATCAACTGCATTGGCAAAACTCACTACTACACCGTCAAAATCCCGGATTTTCTGCTTCATTTCCCGCAATAATGCCTTAGACAGTTCAAGACAAATAAGGTATTTGCCCACCCCAACTGCGTCTATCGATGACGATAACGTGCGCTGGTTTTCGGCTGCCCGCAGAGAATAATGGGACACGTCCTGGAGCAACAGAAGCCCCTCTTCAATCGAGCTTTTCTTCTGGTTAAGCGCGTCAATCTCGGCAAAAACCGGCCGGATGCTTCGGGAAGCCGTCAGCGTCTTCGATGTGATCACAAGGAGTGAATTTGTGATTGTTGAAAACAAGTCCTTGGACCGAGAGAGGTTTTGAGAAAGCACTGCCACATCTGCCTCATCGACGTCCACTTCAAGATTAACCATGGCTAATATTAGAATAATTGGGGAGTTTTAATATATTTTTGCCGGTTTTAGACCCGTGGAAATGTGTTTTGTACTTAGTTTTAGTGACGTGTTTTTGGTTTCACCTGTTGGTGCTGGGATTATGAGTGTTCCTCTGGCGAGAGTGCATGTAGGATACTAGCACCTGGTTGGGGTTGGGGAAAGATCTATAGAAAAGGGGGGAAATTGGAGATTGGCAAATGATATATTTATGGCAATGAGAGTTTATTGATATTAAAGTAATAATAAAAATAAAATATTTTCCTATTACGGTATTGAGTGTATTTATGGGTATTCAGATGTTGCGCACAGTTATTGAAGCTGGTTATTAGTTGAATACATGCCGGTTTGAGCTGTCAAGTCAAGATACTGAATAAAGAGTAATACTTTTTTTATTGAATATGTTTTTTATATTGAATAAAGATTTTCCGAAATATGCAGCTCCAGGTATTTACTACTGCTTTGGATGCTTTCATCCCATGTAGACGCGTTTAAACAGGAACTTTCCAGATAGTTCAACGTTTTTTTATTTTTTTTTTTCCATTCTTTTAATAGAATAGTTTTCTTATCTATGGCTAAAGTCTCTTTTATAACAAATCAAATTATTCTCTATTTTTATTCCGTTAGAATCGCCCCTTTTTAAACCGCATGCCTTGAATCCAGTTTAGTTCGATATAGTTAGGCCTTATTACTGGAACCAATATTCCAGTTAACTATTCCAAAATTAGCCCCATTTTTTTTCTTAGTTCCCCTATTTCTAGTGACCCTTAATTTTTCTTCATTTCTCTTAATTTCCCTTATTTTTCGTAATTTCCATCAAATTACCAAATCCCTTACTTTGGTGTCTCGTTCTTTTATCGTGCGACGGTCGATGCGCATCGTTTCTCTAAATCATCATTTATTCGTTCCGCCATCCACCAGTGGCTCATCTTGCAAATAAAAAAAATCCCAGTCATTCTAGGAAATTGATAATTCTTGAAAAAGTGATTATTTCTGGCTTACGGATTTATATACCCTACCTTCAAGCCCCGAAAATTCTACAAAAATGAACAATCTGGCAACGTCTTTCCCAGACCTCATGGATAGGTTAAAAACCATGTCCTCTCAATCAAGAAAAAAAGATGGAAGTGCCGCTGAGGGTGCCCAAAAACGTGCTGTCACAAAAACAGAGTGTCTGGTTTCAACTTCAAAGGGCAGACTCCTCATTGATAGTTGGAAATTTCCTGAATTCCAGTACCTCAAATATTCTGATAGACTACCTTGTAAAGCCCGTGGATTATTCACTAGCAATGAACGTATTGTGGCTCGTGGATACGATAAATTCTTTAATGTCAATGAGGCAGATATTGTCAGTGATTCCCGACTCAAAGAGGAGTGCAAAGGTCCATTTGTAGCATCCACCAAGGAAAACGGATGTATTATTTTCTTTGCAGGGCTCGAAGATTCCACTCTTGTGGTATGTTCTAAAAATATGACTGGAGATCTCGATACAGAGACTTACAAATCCCAGGGAAAACACTATAAAAAGGGAATCGAGGCCATCCATAAGCAATTGGCAGAAATCGGAAAAACACCCGAGGAATTTGCCCGTACACTTTACGAGCTGAACACTACTGCGGTGGCAGAATTGTGTGATGATGAGTTTGAAGAGCATATTCTTGAATATCCAGAAAAATTGGCGGGGCTTTACCTTCACGGTCTTAATAATAACGAGATTAAATTCTCTACTGCACCCATGAGTTCTGTTTCGGAATTTGGCAAAACATGGGGATTCAAGGAAGTTGAATATACCACTTACGAGACATATGATGAGCTTATGGCTTTTATTAAAGGTGTCGATGCAGTGGGTACATACAAAGGTCGAGAATTGGAGGGCTTTGTTATCAGATGTAAGCGTGAAAACAAGGAAGAAGTGCAAGTGCCTACTTATGAAGACTATTTTTTCAAGTACAAGTACGAACAGCCTTACTCTTTATACAGACAATTGCGTGAAGCCACCCTCAAATTCTACCCCAAGGATTACACGCGGCCCCTCACAGATATTAGGTACATGTACCCGAAATTCCGCAAGATCACGTTTGCGTACTTGCAATTTGCCGGGGAGTATTTCCAAAAGTACCCTGAAAGGCGCGAGGAATTTGAAGCAAATATCGGTGTGATTAAGCTCCGGAAGTTGTTCGTAGAGGACCTTTTGGCAGACCAGCCAGAGGGAGTTAAGGCCCACGAAATGGAGGCCAACGAGAAAATCTCTGCCAAGTTCAACCGGTTGATTTCCACCACCGAAACTGTCTATTGTTTTGTGACCATGGCTGCCCCTGGATGCGGTAAAACCACCACCTGTATGACATTAGCGAATTTATGCCCTAATTGGGAACACGTGCAAAACGATGACTTTGGCTCGGGGAAAAACATTACCGATAAGGTGTTGGAACTTCTCGGAGCAAAGAAAGTGGTGTTTTTTGACCGCATGAATTATAGAGAAAACTACAGAAAAGAGTTTTTTACGAAGATTTTCCTGAAACAGGATGGATACATCATGCCCAATGTGGAAATCAAATTCATTGGACTCAATTTCTTAAACTGTGAATCGCCTGAAAGTAAGTACGATTTGCTTGAAAAACGGATCATGGCAAGAGGTGATAATCATCAGTCAATTGCGGCCAAATCTGCGCCAATAGCAGCACGTTCGGTGTTGTTGGATACTCTTCGCAAATTCCAACCACCAAAATTAAAAGAGGAGGAGGAGGATTTGTCTATTCTTCCTCGTGTCGTGGAAGGCCTGCGTTTGGATAGATCTGACAGCGAGTTTGCACTTTTGATAAACATGGACATTGATTGTGAAGACTCTTCTTTCCAAAACGCAAAAATCATTTACAATGAGGTTACCAAGGCATATCCAGACCTTAAGGTGAAAGAATTTTCTGAGGAAGAGTGGCAAAAGGCGTTTGAGGCTGCCGTTAAATACCAGCCCAAGACCAAAAAACAGGTCTCAGCTCCTTCAAGAACTGCCATTTACTACGGAATCTGCGCAGAGAAGGACGCCATTGTGTCCCACTTGGATACTGTGCTTGAAAACAACGCCACCTGGCAAAATATCAAGCAAAACGGGCGCATTCAAAAGGATTTCCATGTGACTCTTGCCCATATGATGGCCGTGCGCAATAATAAGGCCAAATACCAAACTACTTGGCAGGATTTGGGCCGTCTCTTCTCGAAAAACGTGTACCGCAAGACCGCTGCTCCAGGTACGCGGGCTCTCGTTCCGATTTTTACTGATGTCCACTTAGAAAAGATCGTGGTGTTTGAAAATACTCTAGTTGCATTGAAAGTGGCCATTCCTCAACTTTACAGAGTAAAAGAAGATGGAGCTAAAGTGGGACATGAAAATACGCCCACCACTAATACCCACCTTCACATCACTATTGGCACCATGGACCAAACTATTACTCCAAAAATGAGTAACGTACACCTCACAGATTTATATGAGACGGGCGATGTTTCAGATGGACACCACCAGCTTCTTAATATCGCAGCAGATGTCATTACGTGGGAGCACACTTTGGAGGGCCAACAGGGATTTATATATTTTGATTAGGTAGAAATCTAACCATTTGAGTCTAATTTTGGGGTGACCAGGGCTAAACCGGTGGCAAATTTCCTGCAACCACGCTATATTCTTGAGTAGTTGTTGAATCAAACTGAAGATTCATCGTGGGATCATCTATCATCACATTACAGACTCGAAAAAACTAATTAAAAAACGTTATTGAGTATGGGAAATGCGGTCTATTACGGTATTGATACCGAAAGAGATTTGTTATTTTCATATGTGAATAAGATGCTTCGGGGAAACGCCACCTGGCAACATATGAAAAAGAGAAAACGGGTCCAAAATAAGCTCCACGTCACACTTGCACACGTGAACTCCCTGCGGGAAAACAGAAAAAACAAGAAATCGTGGCAGGATTTGGGAAGGCTTTCTTCAAAAAATTATCATGAACAGGTTGCTTCTGCTGGTCGCCGTTTCGTCCCAATATTTGCGGAAGTGCGTGTAGAGCAAATCTTGGTATTTGAAAATCGCCTGGTGGCTTTAAAGGTGTTTGTTCCCAAAATTTACCAAATGGGGGATAATGGCCAAAAGTTTGGTTACGGAAGAACTCCTTATACAAATAAATATCTCCATATTACTATGGGTACAATGAATGCTGGAGTTGCACCCAAAATCGTTAACGAATACCTCAGTGACTTGTACCTGTATGGAGACGTCAGCGATGGAAAATACGAGCTTGACGAAGTAGATGTTGAGATCATCATGTGTGACTTACGTTTAAGAAATCAGAGGGGGTTTATTCATTTTTCCTGAACTAGATGGTAACTAATAAATATAATAACTTCTTGATTACATAATTCCGGCTGGCCTGCAGGTGCGCAGCGCATCGGAATATTCACTACAAGGTTTAAGGTTATATCGCATCGAATATTAGATGTACATTACTTCTAGAATCACATACTAACCATGACGAAAATTCTTTTTGTGCCCATTTCCATTGTTGGCTGTGGAAAGTCCACCGTATTCAGAACGTTGTGCCAGTTGTACCCAAACTTTGCCCATATTGAAAACGACAATTTCGACTTCAAACCAGCATTCTATAATTCAATTCAAACCGCTTTGAATGATGCATCTGTAGATGTAGTGTTGTTAGACAGAAACAACCATTTGCCAATGCACAGAAAGGAAATAATTGCAAGATTTAAGAAACCAAATGTGCGTGTGGTGGCGCTACTTTTCGTGCCAAAAGGAAGTCTGGCTCAGAATATGAGGGGCCATGTTTTGGGAAGAATTGCGCTGCGGGGTGATAACCACCAGCAAATTAAAGGAGAAAGTGATTTTGCAAAGACAAAGATGATTGTTAATTCATTTGTTAAAAGCTTTACCCCTTACGACGCCAAGGACCCCATCGATAGCCAGTTTGATCACGTGATCCAGATGGATGGGAGCAGGGAGTCATCGGAGGAAAACGTCAGGCGAATCGTTCGGTATTGTAGTAGCTTAAATCCAGGCCAAAATCCAGATTTCCCCCAAGTTTCCAATGACCAAATCAAAAATGCTTTACGGAAATCTTTAGCTTTCCAGGTTGACCGGAATGATTAATTTGCAGATGGAGAGAAGGTATGAATTAGACCGTTCCAGAAGAATTTTACAGGTTTACTAATTAAGTTGTGTGCGTACGTGTATTTGGTGAAACTCTCGGGCGACGGTTTCCGAAAGCAAGCCAAATTTTGGTAATCAAAAAAGAAAAGAAAAAAAAAAAAAAAAAAAAAAAAAAACAAAGAAAAAGGAATGAAATAAATGAAACAGAAAAACCTTATCGGGCCAGAGTGAAACCGCGTCGCGCGATATGACTAAAGCCCGTGGAGATTCAGACTCAGAGCAAACATCCAAAATTACTGGGCTGTGAATTCCACAACTTACACAGAATGATAATGTCTGTTTGTGGTCGTTAAAAAAAAATTGGGCTGAAAAAAAACCAACATTTTTTTTGTTTTCTATGGTTATTGCTATCGATTACATGTTCTCGCTCACTTAGAAGTTAGGGGTAAACCGGGGCCCGGGTCCCGAAGTCCATGGCTCTGAGTCAATCGCGTTGGCCCAACAAACCTTCCGTGTGCACGTACGAGATGTCGAGCGCGGCGTGTGCATATAAGCGTGCGAGCCGAGGAAGCCTTGGGACTCACAAAGAAATTGTTCACGAGAAGGAATTGCAAAAAAAACGTCGATAGCACAAGGATTTTTTTCTCGGTATTATACTGTTTGGGTTTTTTTGTTGGGTGGTTCTTTAAAGTGTTGTGTTTCTTATATTCCAGTTTACAGCAACGGCTTCTTCAATTCCTCGTCACGTGCACCAGTACACTAGTTTTCCATTGAATACTCAAGTGCCAGATTCTCCAGACCCATCTATTCAACAAGGTTTACCAAAAAAAAAAAATCACAAAGTCTATATATATAAAAGATAATATTAAGAAAAGGTCCCCATTTTCATTGTTGCCATGGTTCTGTCCTTAAAATACGATAAAATGGACCTAAGGCGCATTCCCGCAGGCACCATCAAAATCGATTGTTCTGGCGCATATATTGCCAATGACCACTTGATACGAGGCAACGTTTCTCTACTGTCAACACCCACGCCATCGCCGCCTCCCACGTCGGATGAATCTCTGTCGTCAGATGAAGATGATTCCGGAACCGTTTCAGGGGAAAAAGACCCAAAAAACGCCAACATCACCCTTCCTAAACATAACTCAGAAGTAATTCATATTTCGGTGGATATAGGCGGCACTTTGACGAAATTGGTGTATTTCACGTCTTCCTCGGCAAAGGGTACCAAGGCTGGCGGCAAGCTCCATTTCCGGGACTTTCAAACCAGCTCTTTTGAAAAAGAAGCGCTCCAATTTATGATTGATCTTGTACGTGAAAGCATGACGAAAAAACATTGTCCTCCCATCACGTATATCATCTCCACGGGTGGCGGTGCACATAAGTTTTCGAAACTCATGACGCTGACATTTGAAAAAAACAAGTTACCTATGCAAATCGTCAAGAAAGATGAGATGGAGTGTCTCATCAAGGGCCTTGACTGGCTCATCACAAAGATCCCCAACGAGATTTTCACCTACGACTTGGACAAGGGAAATATCCGGTTCAACACTTCCCCGGTGACCGAGAAAGATATATATCCATATTTGCTAGTGAATATTGGCTCGGGAGTATCCATGATCAAAGTCACAGGCCCTGGACCCGAAGGATTTGAAAGAATTGGGGGCTCTTCACTTGGTGGGGGCACGCTCTGGGGACTTCTACTGCTTTTAACCGACGCGTCGGATTATAACGAAATGCTTGAAATGGCCCAGAGGGGAGATAACGAAAACATCGACTTGCTAGTGGGAGATATCTACGGCACCAGCTATAACAAAATCGGGCTCAAATCCAACCACATTGCGTCTTCATTTGCCAAGGTATTCAAAAAACTCAAGTTTAGCCTGCCGGAGAAAAAACTCACCTCTGCTGAAAAGCTCGCACACTTCCGCCAAGAAGATATCGCACGGTCGCTTTTATATCTGGTGTCCAACAACATCGGGCAGATTGCGTACTTGCAGGCACGCCGGTTCGGGCTCAAGCGGATCTACTTTGGCGGCAGCTATATTCTGGGCCACATGCAGACTATCCACACGCTTAGCTATGCGCTGAATTTCTGGTCCAATGGAGAGATGCAATCCTACTTTCTTCGGCACGAAGGATATTTGGGCAGTGTGGGTGCTTTTATGATGGGCCCCAATGGCGTCAAGCCACTGGCGAAATAAAAAGAGAAACTTTACAATTCAAGGGGCGACAGGGTTACCCCCAATGCAATATAATAATAAAAACAAACGCACACGGCAGATATCTGATGGGACAAGTGCTGTGGCCGGGAATGGGAACTGCGGCCGCTAGTGAGGAACTGAAAACGGAGATAATTCTACGGTCTGAGCTATAAACAAGAAATATATATAAATCTATCCACAAATTACAACTGGGATAGTTATATGGCTACTTGATCAAGTGCCCTCGTGGGAGTCCGGGGGTCATATGAATATGACGGTGCTGGGTCGATAATGCAACGTTGCATAAACCGGGTTATATGCAGTCCGATGCTCGGATTCTCTCCTCTCATCAAGCGTGCTCAGGCAGGATTACGCAAGATCCCAACCAGTGTCGAGTCATTGCCGCATCCACCTCAAAAGCACGCTTTAGATTGGCAAACCCACATATTAGAAATAAAAAAAAGAACGGCATTTTTTTTTGGATTATTCTATCCAGCTATCCTGAACACAAATATATAGTTGGAGACCGGGAGATATCAATAATAATCATAATAAAATAAAATAAAAGAAAAGGAAAAAAGAAAAAAAAAAAGTTATCAGTTCTCGGCCCCCTACTCCTAGTTCGACCTTCCTCCCCGCTTTTTTTTTTTTTCTTCTCCATGGAATATGGATTCTGCCCCTATTCTGCGCAACGCCAACCTACCCTTTTCCTTTGATCATACTGCCTCCAACGTGCCTGCGGCCAGTACACACTCGTTTTTTTATAAACAATACCCCAACTCGCCGTTGCATTTCACCTCCGAGTGGACCGAAAATACCCCTCCTTTACTAGCCTCCAACGACGCCGGAAAACTTCGAACAGGGTCGCCAACACGTTTGAAAATGAGTCCTGTAGCACATATTGTTGAAGAAATACCCACGCCCACGAGAAAAGGCGGTAAGCCTAATGGGGTAGGTGAGAATATACGTACGCCGGGGAAACCCGGGACAAATGGATCAACAGGTGGGTTTGTGGCACTGGAAAAGGCCGTTTCGGGTAAACCCGGGACCAAATCGAAAGTTTCAAATATAGACGTGGTTTGGGCAATGCTCAATGACCTTACGGGCAAAGACAAAATGGCCAAAGTGGCTCAATATTCGTTGCGGTTGATGGTTCATCATGCACGCAAAGCAGAGGCATATCTCAGCGACGACAAGGTAAATATCCGGGCGATTAGCGCCACATATGCTAGCAACGAGAAGGTGCTTGACCTTATTGTTAACTTCATAAAGAACCCCCGGGCGTTTGCCAAGGTATTGGTGATCCTCATCTGCTCAGTGTTCACATCACGTGTTTCTGGGTTTGTACCTGCGTTGGGGCTTTACCGCCAACTCTTGAGATTTGGAAAGTCGCCTTTCCGTACTCATGGACTTCTTGAAAAAGTGGGTAAACACACGTATAAGGATGTCAAGGCTAACACATGGAAAATCCGCCCTTCATTTTTCAGTAAGGCCACACTTGGCGAATGTATCCTGCTTTACTACAACATCAACGACGATATTGGCATGCTTTATAAAGTCAAGTTTCTTCGGAATCGCCTGTTGCAGAGATTTGCGGGCCGCCATGAGGCTTATGCTTGGTACTGCGACTCGTGGTTTGCACTTTACAACGCATACTCCAACTTACAGAAGTACACACAGCAGGAACTCGATACACGGATCTCCATCCAGGTTAAGCAACGCCTGCGGACACTCTCAAGACAAGTTTTGGGGGCCACTCCACTTTCTGAAGAAGACCCAGGTGATTCTCAAACACTAAAGGACATTCAGTTCCGTATCACCAACGCCAAATTGGATATCTATAAGCTTTTGTCGGACATCATATTCAACTCGTATACCGTTTTCAATGCCAAGCTCCATTTCGACACCGTGCAGATCTGGATGGGCATCAGCGCATCGTTCTTGGGCACGGTGAAGTTATTCCGCGAGAAAAAACGGGCGTTGAGCCTTGCTTCCTCCTCCACCTAAAGTGTTGGTCGGTTTCCAGTGTTTGTTTGTTTCTTTTCACTAATATTTCATGTACTATATATCACCCGTTTTAACCCTGATGCACGATTTCGTCCAACGTAATTTCCAGCAGCACTTCCACTGCGGCCTTCCAAAACTTCAGAAGATGGCGGTCTCCAGAGTCACACGCAATCACCACGATCCGTTGCCCCGGTCCGTGCTCCAAGGCGATTTTTGTCGCCGCCACACAGTTGATCGCCGCAGACAGGCCCCAGAAAAGCCCATCGTTGACACATAAAAACTTCGCCATTTTCACCGCCTGGTCGTCGGTAACACGAATGGCTTGATCGATGTTTTTTTCACCCTGTTGGAAATTCCATGTAAGCCGGTTCAACCCAACACCTTCTACCATGGTGTCCACTTGGTGTCGTCTACGCATGCCCTCTTTTTCCACCGAATCATACATCACACCATAGTTCACACGGTTCGCCAACCCGGATCCTTGAGGATCTGCAAGAATAACCCGGATATCTGAATTCTGCAGCTTGAGAAATTTCGATACGCCTGCTATCGTTCCACCAGTACCAGAACCCGTGACAAAGAAATCGAGCTCATGCCCCATCTGTTCCCAAATTTCAGGGCCGGTGGTTTTATAGTGAATGCGCCAGTTGAAGTCGTTTTCAAACTGGTCGGCGAAAATCGCATTTTTTCCGTTTCCACTATCTTCATTCACTTTCTGGGCGCCTGTCCTGGCTGCATTCGTATACTGCTTTGGGTCTACTATAGGAGCTGGTTTCACGGGCTCAACCTCGGCTCCCAATGACCGCAAAAGCTGGAGTTTTTCTGGAGAGGTATCGGACGGAAGACAAATGTGGGCTGTGTATCCCAACGCATTTGCGAGCACCGTGAACGAGATCCCGGTAGAACCCGAGGTGCCCTCATAAATGATGTCTCCATTTCCAGGCTTCAACTTGCCCAACCGCTCATTTTCTCGAATAATCGCTAACGCAACACGGTCCTTGGCAGAACCTGCAGGGTTCATGAGCTCCAACTTTGCATAAATCTTACACCCCGTAAATTTTGAAAGCGACTCGATCTCAATCATCGGCGTATTGCCAATAAGCGATGCCACGCCTTTGGTGGCAGGACGAAGAAGCTTGTTTTGCTGTTTTTCTTTGCCCACATACTTCCAAATCTCGTATCCTAGAAACACCACCACTGCAGATGCCGCTGCCCATTGTCTGGCACTTAATATCAGCATTGGTTTCTGTTGATTTTAAGTAGTTGTTGCCTCTTTCGAACAATCCTTGTTATGTGCACTCAAGCGAGCGCAGCAGAGTTTTTAACATTTGGCCCATGGCAGAGAAGGCACTCGATGGAGGAGTTTTATTATTAGTATGATTATTTAGGTTTTTTTTTTTTAATTTGAATAATTTTTCAAGGTGCTGATAATTTTCCCACTCAATTGCTTTAGACGGTGTTGAATAGAGCGGCTTATCTTTATGTATATTCTCGTAATGCTCGTATTTTATTCGCAGAACATTGCGAGGGTTTGGTCTGAGTCTGTACTGACGATAGATTTTCTTTTTAGTCAATAAGAAATTTCTCGGGGGTAACACTCGTTGACTCTTTCATTTAATTATTTATTTATTTGTCTCTGGCTCAAAACTGATTCCCCTTTTCTTCTGAAGGTTATTCCTCAAAGCTAATGGATTTTGGTCCTCTCTTAATCTCCGCTTATTATTCAAATACATCCTCATATTTACCTTTGAGAAAACATTTACCAACCTTTGAGATTCAAGTAGTCTTATGAATCGATGAGTTATTGAATCAAAGAAAAAGAAGATGAAAAAAAAATGAAGATTTTGACACAGAAACAAAGGTGTAATTACACTAGACCCTTCGGGTGGAGATAGCATTTTCCTAAACGCAAACTCACACAAACAAAAAGTAGATAAATACCGAATCAACAACAATTTGAAAGAATACATTTCCAATTCCATAACCACCTCAGTTTTCCATTCACATTTGGTAAGGCTCGTAAACCGGATTTTCCGGATACCGGCGTGTCTGCTTAAGGAAGTGTGGGGTTACGCACGCACGCGACAGTTTTCTTTTTTTTTTTTTTGCAGAGGGGGTAGCGTCAGTCTAGGAATGACAACAATCAAGATTTCGAGTTTATTTACTTTTGGGAGTTTTATTTATTATATCTTGTGTTTCGTATACAGAGTGAAATTATTTACTTTCTCCCATCATTTCGGTTTTCCGGGAAACAATCTTCAAAATCCATTATTTACTCATAAAAATAGGAGTGTCTGTGGGGAACGTCTCAATGCACGGAAGTCATTCCGGCTGTGGTATGCTGGGAATGACGCACCGTTGATTTAGAGCATTAAAGAAGTCGCTTCATACAATGACTGATATGAATTCTTCACTGTTTTTAAGCCTTCGAAAAATCTTTAAATCGTACGTAGTTCACTACTAGTTCTCGTCCCGGTAAAAAGTTAATCCGCTGTTTAATTTCTCTGTCGCCAGTAATAGTACCTCTAATTACTCCGTATCTCAGAGATGAAGACTCAAGCGACATGCGCCTGCACATCATACCGGAGAATGGGCGCCACGCGCCATTGCACGTCCTTCATGTACACCCCCGGATTTTGTCTTCCCCACCTTCCGGAACTCCCGCATTGTTTTCCCACCTCCAGCCAGTAACTAAATTCCAATTATTCTTTTTATAATAATAGGGTCCAAGAAGAAAACGACTTTTCTGACTAACCATTTTCCCGTGATCTCTTGAAGTACAAAAACAAACACCATAATATCCTATATATTCATCCCCTTTTCCCACGAGCTGCAACCCTTTGATTCTTACATCGTTGGGATATTCCCGTGGACCAATTTTGCTGACTTTGAAAAATAAAAGTTCCAAAAAAAAAATTCAAAGCCACCACTCAAAAATACCCCAGAAATGTCAGGTAATAGTGGGGAGACGGCAGAGGCAAAAGGTTCCGAAAAGCCTAAAGCATATACCATCAAATATAAACGGCCCCGGGGTTCTCGTGCATGTACAGTTTGTCGTGCCCGGAAAGTCCGGTGTGATGCTGAAATCCATATTCCTTGCACCAACTGTATCACTTTTGGGTGTGACTGTTTGCTTCCGGAAAACAAGAAAAAAACTGGTGGGAACGAAAAGCCTCCACGGAAAAAATCGGTGCCTTCTATTGGGGTAAAGGATTACAGCGGAGAAAATGACGCCTTGCCAAAAGATCCTGAATCCGATTATTCAGAAACACTGGCAAATGGAGGAGAAAACTCTGGGATCCCACAAAATTCATCGAACACTTCTGTTTCCGAGCCCATCCACAATATATCACAGGTTTCTGTGCCACCCTCATTGACGTCCAGCTATAAAAATAGACCCTCGATGCATAAACGAGAAATGGTGGCAGGGGCATCAAAAGCTTCGGTGACTTTTGTAGGGCAATCTAGCATTAGCTTTATGGCGCAAAAAATCGGCCAAAATCACCTTGAGTTGGCACAGGATTTATTTGAATATTCTGATAATCTGCACCTTGATTCCGTGGAACTTGAAATCCTCAAATTAAGGGGTGCCTTTTTATTGCCCTCGGAAGAATTGGCTACAGATTTGATCGAACTGTATTTCGAACACGTGCACCCATTAATGCCTGTGATTAACCGCACTGAGTTTATGGCTAAATATAAGGATCCCAACGATTCTCCATCGTTAATGCTTTTACAGGCAGTGTTGCTCTGTGGGTCACGAGTTTCAAAAAACCCGCTTCTTTTCGATAACAAAGGTCTGAGTAACTTGGCTTCGCTCACATTTTTCCGCCGTGCAAAGGCATTATACGAAACAAACTACGAGAGTGATCCCGTGTCGATTGTTCAAACAGTTCTTCTTATTGGTTCTTTCTGGGAAGGTCCTGAGGACGTCACTCGAAACTCGTATTATTGGACGCGAGTGGCGGTGGGACTTGCACAAGGATTTGGTTTTCATCGCGATATTAGTGCCTCGCCAACTATCAGTACTTCGGAAAAGAAGATCTGGCGAAGGATCTGGTGGTGTCTTTTTGAAAAAGATAGAAATGTTGCCATTGCTTTTGGAAGACCTACTACCATTGATCTTGCTGATAGCGATGCACCAATGCTTACATTAGAAGATTTCAACGAGGATGATCCTGAAATTGGAGTTGTATCCCCATACCCAGTCAACCGTACCCACGCATTGTACTTTATACATTTGGTGAAACTTGCAGAAATCACCGGAATAATCATCAGTCACCAATATACTGTGAAGGCGGAGCTGATGAAAAGAACCAATAAGTTCTCTGTGATCCAAAGATGTGACATGTTGATGGGAATCTGGTTCAACAATTTGCCAACGGAATTACAATTTTCCTTGACCGATACTTCGAAACAGAGTTTCTATGCGTGTCTTCTTAATGCGCAATACTATAATCGCCTCTACTTGATCCATCGGGCCAACTTACTCCGTATGGCCCGATCATCATCAATAAATCCCAACAATTATAAGTATCCTTCGTGGGGAATCTCTTTTCAGGCAGCACGAATGATCTCGATAGTATCAAAGATCCTCCTTGATAAGGGACTTCTTAAATATTGTCCTGTGATGTTCGTGTATATTTTGTTCAGTTCATTGATTATGCTTATTTATCATGTCGATTCTACAAACCCCGTGATTGCGTCCACAGCATCAGACTCCTTGTTTATTTCTAAGGGCGTTCTTAAAGAGATGGGTAAGTATTGGCAGGTGGTGGGTGTTTTGCTCAAGCTTTTCGACAAGTACGCCAACGATAAAATCAAGCGGGCTCAGGTTATTGAACGGGGCACAATAATTGCAGAAATGCTGGAGAGAAAATCCAGCAAACATTTCGAAGCCCAACGTGAGCCTGCTGTTTATGCACAAAGGGAAGTTCCGGGTCAAGTTTCTTCTTCCATATCACCCCATGGTACAAAATACTCCAGCGGCCAATATTACAATGGAGCTAACAGGCAATCACAGGAAAACAAAACCAGTCCTGATATCGAGCAGCTCGTGCGCCAATACAAACAGAAGTTGAAGGATGATGGTGAGAAAATTGGGGAATCCATGGATACCACTATGCAACCTGCCAAGTCCAACTCTGAAAGTACCCCTAACTCTTCCCACTCGTTTCCAGATATTTCCTTGGTAACCGAGAAACAAGCACCAGCAAACAACTTTCTAGAAAACTTCGAGCCCACGCAATTGTTTCCTATGGCTTTGAATAGTTTTCCTCCATCCCGGGTACAATCGCCATTCCCCGGTGACACCGAAATGAAGCGGGAAAATGAGTTCACAGATGCGCCAACGCCATTTCAAGGCGGTGCCTTTTCCAAGAGCAGTACTAATCTTTTGGCAGGCGGTGACATACTCACTAATTTTGTGGATAGTTCGTACATCAACATGAACTTTCAATCACATGTTGAAGATGAAGGGTTTTTGAACGAGGACTTGGGCCTGCTCTTTAACTTGCATTAGCTGGGATAATACTGGAAAAAAAAAAAAGAAGATAACAACAAAAACGTGAAGTTTAGCTGTGAGGATTCATGAGATTCGTGTAATTAATTCATCAACCTATTTAAACCATTTTCTTTCCCCTTTTGGTCTTTGACCGGCGTAAGCTCTCTAGTAATTCATTTCTCTGTATCTTTTGGTTGTACCCGACCATGCTTTGCACAACAGACTCAAAGACATTTTGACTGCCTTTAAGATCCTCAAGACGCTCATGCCATATGCTTCCCAACAGTAGCAATTGCTCGTAATTCTTTTTGAGCTGTGCAAGTTTAAATTCAAGATCTTGTTCCAGAGAGTTCTGCAAGTGGATTTCCGAAGTGTTGTTCATGTTTTCCGTCTCAATCCGAGAGAGAATATCCGCTGTCTTTTCGAGAAGTTCCTGTTGTGCTTCTTGTGTAAGATTTAGACTATCGATATCGGGAATGTTAAACTTTGACCAGTCAAGGTCGGATTCTGAAATCGACTTTTTTCTAGCGCCGTCCTGTTTAGCGCTACCAGATCCACTGGAACTAACAAGTTCGTCCAAATTAATCGGAATGCCTAGTTTAAGTAGAAGATTATGTCTGAGCTTCAGTTTTGTCCAATTTGGAGGTTGAAGCCGCGGTTTTCTTGACAATTCTCTGTACTGAGCCTCTGCTTGTTCACTTAATAAAGTGTCGGGTACTGGTGGCTTATCATTGAACAGATCCGGAAAAAGAAAGTCCAATGTACGCTGGATTTTCGCTGGTGTAATGTGTGAATCTTGAAACAGATCCGTAAAAGAAGTTTGGGTATCGTTGGAGGCTGCAATTGCAGGTTCAAATTCTTCAAACGAAGCCTCATCAAAAGAGCCAAAATCGTCATCGTCATCGTCATCGTAATTTTCTACCCCTTGTTCTTGGGTTATTGTTACAGCACCAAACTCTTCATCGTCCAGAATATTACCTTGGATATTTTCATCAATTTCTGGAATATCAGCAATGATTTCTTCCCCTTTTGACGCGTCTGTATCGGTGTTTTGACCAATAGTTTTTGAAGTCTCTGAAACCAGAGTAGATCCGGTCAAATCCTCGGATTTCACTGCCACAAGGTCATTTTCAGTAACCTCTGTTTTTCCCAGTTGATCTAATTCATCTTCAGAAGAGCAATATGAATTTATAGCCTCGATAACGGAATTCTCGTCCTCCTCAGTAATCGTATCTGAAGCCACATATTGATTTTCATGCGTGGGTGATTTTTCAGTGATGGAAACAAGCCCATTTTTTGGAGGACCACTTTCTGGAACAACTCCAATTTTGAGGTTCAACCCAGATTTCTTACCTTTCTTTCCCTTGGCCATATTATTGTTTATCTACCTGGTTCAAACTTTAGTTTTGGCAGGGCTTAATTTGGTGTGGAGATACCCTGGTGTACGGGTGTATGGACCAGGCCGATTGCTCTATTTTTCAGGTTTAGAGCAGAATCTTTTTCTTTTTGCCTATATTTTACTTTTTAATAAAAAAGTTATTCATTCGTTTTACTCATTTCAAACCATGGCGAATATTGTATTTTTTTCTGTTGGAAACCCGGGCAAAATGGCCCGTCATTCCGTGGGCCACTACGTGCTCAAGGAACTCATGGATGCCCTTGGAGCAAAGCAACTTGTAAAAAAGGGGGTGTATTCTGTGTCAAATATGGATAACATTTTTTTTGTCAAGTCCAACGGGTACATGAATGAATCAGGAAAGCCACTCCGCAAGTTTTTGACCAGCGAAAAGGTGGGCCAGTGCGTAGTGATTATTTTATACGACGATTTCGAAACCAACATGCCCAAGGTGAAGCTTCAGCAATTCAAGAAAAACGAGTCCCATGGAGGGATTAAGTCATGTGTACGTGAACTACAGGCTGCTGGTGTAGAGGGATTCAAGCTTGGGGTGGGAATCGGCCCGAAACCCGCGCAAGCGTCGAGAGACTTGATGGGTGCATGGGTACTTGCTGATTTCAAAGAGGAGGAGAAATTTGCGCTCTCTACCTCGATGGATTCGGTCTACAAGTATGTGGATGTGATTATCTCCAGCGATGGTGAGATTGGCGATTGCAATAAGTTAAATGCAAGGGTCACTAAGGCTATGAAGGCCGAGTGATTTGATAGATTGCTTTTGGTTTCATTCTGGTTGGGCATGCAGCCAGATCTACTTTTCGTGCATGGCCCGGTGGTCAGTTTCTGCTTCATCCGTACTGTCTGCGTAGAGATTCTCAAAAGTGGCAGTGCGGTAACGCCTCACTTCTCCGGCATCGCTATTGCTTTCATCCTCGCTAGTATCGGAAGTATACTCGTCATCATCGGCACCAATCAAGTTCATAATCTTAAAGTCATCGATATTGTTATCGTCCGAAACAATCGGTGAGGGCGACTCCAAGTTACGGAGTTGGGGCTGGCCTGGGTGGGATCTGGTCGAATCTCTTCCGCGTTCGATGGCACGCTCGATGCTAAGCCTGTGTTTCACAAAGAGCAAGCGCGGGAACATACTGCGCTGGCCCTTGATTAGATACTCTTCCATCTGGGCCTCGGAGGGGTCCAGAAGAATGTACAAGAAGTCCTTAAACCGGTTGCGGGGCCATATGGTAATGGTGCCAGTGAACCGTTGTAAGAACACATTCAGCCAGTCCTGTGCCAGCCAACGCGGGAAAAGATCGAGAAGTTTGATTATTTCGAGCCATTTCTTGATCTCCAACTTCAACAAGTGTTCGGCAGCCGTGGCGAAAAACCCGCCGCGGAGCAGTGCAAAGCGGTGACGGCGCGTCTTGCGCCGGGCAACGGCCACCGGTTTCCCCACGGTTCCCTTAGGCGCATAGAAGAAGAGCGATATGTGCGGGTTTACCTGCGATACAATGGAGAAATTGACATTGTAGTAGGTGTTCAATGCGTCGACGGGGATATCGGTCCGGAGGGATCCGTCGCGCCACTTGTTCCCCATGCTGAACGGCACAGCCATTCCAGATTTTGTGTCCTTCATCATCAACACCACCGGGTTCAAGATCCCTGGCACAGCCGAGGATGCAAGTAAAGATGACCAAATAATACAGTTGGGCGATGTCACAGTGTTGCACAAAATCACCGGCGAATGTGGCTCTGCAGGCACCGTCAGGATATTAAGTTGCCTGCCGGTGATGTTGTACGCCTCCTGAAACGTGGTTGAGCCCTTGGTGAAGAAATTCGATTTGCGGGCCCAGTCCACAGCGTCGAAACGGGCACCCGTACGCCACCAGCGTGGGATCCACACATACCATGGATCCTCGCAAGCGGTGATTTTTGCCGCAAGTTGGGGCACAATCAACCGCCGCAATTCGTCGTCAGTGCGTGTACACGTCAAAGCAGCAATCAAGCCTCCACCCGAGGTTCCTGAAATAATCCGTGGCAACAGATCGTTATCGAGCAACGCCTTGACGAGGCCAAAGTGAGTATAGGCAAAACACGCACCACCGCTAAGGCAAAGTGCTGTGGTACCGTAGTTTTTCTGCACCACGCGGAAAAAACGGCGCTTGGTTTTGGCCGGGACTTGTGCCTCGGTGGCGTTGGCCACACAGTCAATGGACTTGATCACCTCATCGATGTACCGGTCCACCACCTTCTTAGTACCGTAGTAACGGTGCGAGTAGAGCTGACGGTTCTCAATGCCGGCGAAGTTTTTGCGCAAACACCCTTGCAAAAAGACCATCAAGTCTGGAATGTCGTTTTTGCGACGTAACACCTTAAGTCGCAGGATTGTCTTGAGAAGAGTACGGTGGTCATAATATGAGAACTTAGGGTTCTCCGACCACTGATCAAGCCCCAAGTACTCGTCTAATGCTTTAGCGTTCTCCACCCACTCTTCATATGTGCGTGACTGTCGCAACTTGTTCCGGAGTCTTTTACGTTCGCCGGTCCACGTGAAGAAATACTCCAGAAGGGCCACATACGCACGGATCCACGTGTACACCACGCCAAGAAACCACACCCATCCAACTATAAGCAAGAGCATGGGCCAGCGGAATAATGTGTATGATGACAGCAACCGGAACTCGCTGGTGAACCGTTCGGTGCCGGTGTTTTTTATATCTTTTTTTCCACGTGATGACCGTGGGGCCCCCGTAGGAAACCAGTCGCTTTTAGATACGATTTTCGCCGGTTTCTGTTTCGCCAGCTTGGGTGACAGTGGTATCAGTGTTGTCAGCAGTGGCAGCGGTAGTGGCAGTGGCAGAAGTGGAGTATTTTGTTTGGGCGTGTTGGGCAACGGCTCTATAACGGCCAGGTTCAACGCCAAGTCCTCTTGCCGTAGCATTTTTGCCTGTTTTTGCACGGCAGTTTCGTCAGGCAATTCTGGCAGCAAGGTGCCGGTTAAAACTGCGCTGGACACCTCCTCCAGCTCATCCAGCTCGTCCCAAACTAGGGCCTTGGCAAACTCATGGATATGATCTTCGTTTATATAGTTGGAATCACCAAAGGGCAAGTTCATTCTGATGAATTTTGGTTTATTTGAAGGCAAGACCGCAAACACGGGTTTCAGTGGTGTTTCAGCAGTGTTTCAGGTATGTTTCAGCAGGTTCTGGTGAGTATGAACGGCCGGGAAAGGAAGGATAGCACGGTTACAGGAAAATCGTACGTCGTAACAGAAATAAATATCGGAAATTAGTGTAAATTATGTAAATTATCGTGTTAGCAAACGGTGGGGCGGGGCCGGAGCGTGCGCTTAGCCAAGCTAATCTATGTGAATCGGGCCGCAGTGCAGGAACCTGGGTCCTGGAGGTTTCCGGCGATATACTGCCGACCGAGATATATTGGTGTTTTGGAATACTGTAAGGGGAAGACTTCAGTTTTATTTTTTTTCTTTATTTGTCTTTCTTTTTATCTGGATACAACTAACTGAAATTTAATGTTTGTGGATTAAGAAGAAAAATCAATTTACCAAAGTGTTTTCGATGTTTCGTGGTTTTATCTTGGCACCATCAAGTGCGATTAACTTACCGATAAACTGGTGAACGTTTGAGGGAAATTAATGGCTAAAGGAGGTAACTAATTAGTTCTGAGTAATAAAAAAAAAAACGATTAAATATTTTTTCATAGATGACTCCCAAAATCTTCAATTGTCCCTAACTGGAGTATGGTCCTACCTCAGTCTCTACAAGTCAATAATCAAGTCTGGCCGAAAATTGCATGCGCAGAACTCCTAGAGCAATAGAATAAAGGTTCATGTAAGAGGGTTTTTTTGAACTTATTTATTGTTTGATTTTTTTTTTTGAGGACTGCCTTTTTTGGTGGGAAGTAAGTGAATTCGATTTCGAGTTCCTTTATTAGAATGTCCCTACTATAAGAATACAGGCCCTAACTTGTTCCGCTAACCTCCTACTTACAAAGTACTGTAATAAGCCCCGGATTCATGTCAAGTGACCCAGCCAAAAAAGAGTAAAAAGAGGGTTTTTTTAGAAAAAAACAGGTATGACTTATGTTTACTCTTCTTTCAAACCTTTCCTTTGAATATGTTCAATAAAATAATAAAAACTCATTGTCCGAATGCTGTGCGGGAACAAGTGGCCCCAGGTATTAATATGGGCAAAATAATCTTGCATTTCTCCTTTAAACCGTCCCTTAGTAATCTTATATATACCCTGGGAAATAACTTTCGAATAATCGGAATACTTCTGTTTGTATTCATGAGGACGACAATGTAAGTTTCAATTTCTTATTTTCCAGATTTTTCTAAAATGCAACTTTAACTTTTCATAAATTACATGAGTTCATTAAGCAATTATAAATTACATATTAATTCTTCACCCACAGAAAATCACACACAAGCTAATCCATTCTAAAAACAAAAAAATAAACTTATTAATTCTAAATAAATACCACCTTAAAATTTTTTCTACATAAAATAAAGTAAATTCCATGATTTCTTCAATACTTCATTACCCATACTGTGGCGTCAAAAGCACACCATGCCGCGGCCAATAAACGGCCCCACGAGTGAACCTGTCTATTATCACAACCTCGCCAATTTTCTCCAGATACTCAATTATTTTGAGATTGAATTAGATAATTGAGTACTGACATTTTTCAAAAAGAAAAAGAAAAAACAAACAAACAAACTCCCAACTAATCCTTTCCAAAACAACTTATCCTGATTTCTAAAAATGGTGGCTCTTCTCGATATCGAGGGCACGGTGTGCCTGATTTCATTTGTCAAAGATACTCTTTACCCTTATTTCCTTGAAACGTATGCCAACACGATCGCCAATATCACATATCCGATTTCTGCGGAAAACGACGAAATCTCGGCCATTTTGAGCGGTTTCCCACAACTGGCAACTCAGTCTAAGGAATCCTTGCAACAGCACATTTCACAATTGGTGGCTAGCGACACTAAAGACCCCGTACTCAAGCTGTTTCAGGGTAAAGTTTGGAAACAAGGCTATGCACTGGGCGAACTTAAGGCGCCAGTTTATGCTGATGCCATTGAATTTCTTCGCCGGGCCGAAAAAACGTTCATCTACTCTTCCGGAAGTGTGCCGGCACAAAAACTTCTTTTTGCCCATGTAGACGTGGACGGTGAACTGGCCGACCTCACTCCACAGCTTTCTGGGTACTTTGACATCACCACCTCGGGATATAAACAGGAAAAACAGTCATACATCAACATTGCACGTGATATTGGCGTGGCGCCACAAGATATTGTATTCTACTCCGACAATATTAACGAGATCGAGGCTGCTGATGCTGCCGGCTTGGTTACTCGCCTTGTGGTGCGCCCAGGTAATGTACCCGTGCCCGAAGAACAACTGGCACGTTTCACTACAATCACTACCTTTGCTGCCGAGTAAAGTCGTCGCGCTTCATGTCCCTACACTATACTTTCCATGCGTCCTCGTGGCCTTCTTAATATACAGATGATACTTTTTCTTTTCCCGCCTCAATATATAGAATAGATACATACAACGCGGAAGTTCCACTCACCAACCCCGCCTTCTTCATGCTGCAACTAGGTGTCACGGAACAAAATGTCCGCAGTGACCTCCTCATTCTTATCGCAGGCCATGTACACCTGAAGCACCAAGTTGCGGTCGAAGCCCAACTCGCACAACCGCGCCACCGCCTGCTGGTCGTGTTCTGTCAACTCCACACGAACAACACCCTCTTCTTCGTCCTCACCACCATCGAGGGCCATGTCGAGGTCGCCCTCAAGGAAACGCTGCACAAATCCCTCAGGGTCCTGTTCGATAATAGCTGCTGCCTGTGGGTCAGCTGCTGCCATACGCTCAAGCAACGGCTGGATCAACTCTGGGTTGCTCTGAATCGCCTCACGGAGCAATGCAAGCTGGCTCTCCTCGCTCATGCCACCCACACCGCCCTCCGGTGCATCATCCTCGGTAGACGCCGCAGCCGCAGCATCAAACATGTTGGCGTGCTCGTCGGACAGCTCGCCGAATTCACCGATGTTTTCGCTACCAGTCTGGGCAGTTTCGGCTTCGGTTTCGCCTGGGGCCAGAGTCGCCGCCGATGGTGCCTGTAACGTCTCAGGGATACCCGTGAGCAAGTATTCCACCGCACGGTGGGGGTTATTAAACGCCGCACGCAACGCACGCTCAATCTCGGGCCGCTCGTAGCCCATCTCCATCATGTTCTGGATGGCGGCCTCGCGCTCGGAGCCCGCAGCAAAATCCGCGCCCGTCGACGGCGTTTGCGTTTGTGCTTCATTTTGTGTTTGTGGTTGCGATTGTGGTTGCGATTGTGTTTGTGTTTCTGAAGTGGCGGCAGTTTCTGCGGGTGCCGGGGTTACGGCGTTGGGCGTCGAAGATCCTGCAGTAGCGGGCTCGGCGGCTACGGGAGTCACGCTTTTTTTCTTCGAAACCATGGTGATCACTGAATCACCGTCCTTAATCTTGAAGTCTCCGAGCAGCTTATCGTCAGCAAGCACTTTCCCCGAGTACACAAACTTTAATTGCGAGGCGTCAACCTCTTTGGCGGCAGCGACCTTTTCCTTGGTTGCAAGAACCTGTGTGTGTGTTAGTACTCGGCGGGTAATTATGAAATAATTATGGATAATTATTAAGTAAAAGTCCATGGTTTTCCGGGTTTCATTGGCTTTCATTTTTCATTTTCATTTAAGGTTTGTGGGGTTTTCTCTCTGAGTGCTTTAATGGCTCTTATCCCACTAGGGCAGAAGGCCGTCAATTGAAGAATGAGGGATAGTTCATGAGAAAACAAGAATGGGAAATGAAACTAGGGTACGTGACGCGATACATACCGTGTCGGAAGGCTGGGCGTCGATCTCGACAGTGTGTTTTTTCAAGTCTCTGAATTTAATCTTCATGGTGTGTTTGAGTGTGAAGGGTTTGGTCTGGATCGGGTGGGTTTGATGGAAAGAAAACTTGCCTGTGGCGAGAAGCCGACTGCAGATGGCTCCCGAGTCCAGCGCGCCGGGGTGATTCTCGCCCACCACCAGAATATATTGGATTTATATTAATGGGGATTTACTTCACTATGTATCTGTTTATTATGTTTTATGTTTTATAATGATTTTGATTATAATTTAAACCATTTAGTTGGATAATTTATTGGACAGGGATACTTATGTTTGTTGAAGGGACCGAATATAATAATTTCCGTTTTGACCTATCAAGTAGTTACCGGTCCATGAGGTTATTTCGCCCCGCGCAGAGGCCGGCCAGACAAACTTTTGTACATTGTGCTGGGTGTTAATAATATTTAGATCAATTATTTTTTGTGGCATTTCGTTTCCTTGGAAATCCTTTGATATATAATTTAATTTTTTTGGCTACTCTTCTGTACAGTATGAAACCAGCGCTTACGAATGAATACAAGTACGAGTATCCACGGGAGGCCGGGTCTCACCCCGTAATAATTTAAATTAGAAGGAGAAATTTACTGCGAATGGCCAGCACTCTTGGAAAGAACCCAATCGAATTCCAGAATTAATTTACTAATCTTTCAATACAGACCTCTTTTTTTCTCAATTTCTCAGACCTCAAAACTTCAAACTGGATATCAGAAAACTGAATGTTTTTGGTCAGTTGTCCCGCATGAGTCTCAAATCTCATCGCGCATTACAATACCCAGTTTCAAACACCACCACGAGTACCATTTTTTTTTTTTTTTTTTGCCTGATACATCTGATTAAAGGACGAAGGTGGTAGTTAAACCATCACCTTCAAAAACTATATAACTATAGAAAAACCTCTAAACAGCTCCCAAGTACACACTGACTGGCAAGCCTCGCTCACTTCACGCCGAAACCACGGCAAAAGTGCTCTAGCTAGCATGTACCTGTAACATGAATGAATGATACGTCATCGTCCCAACGGAAAGGTCTCGCCTAATGCTTTCTTCAATTCCCGAGGCAGAAGAGGCACCGGGTCCGAACCTTCAAGTGCCTCTCTTCTCCTTCTCGAGTACACTCTCTTGACGGTCTTAACGAACCAATTCAACTTTCTCAAATTCTCATAGGAGGTGTCAGCCGGCGCTAACATCTCATTGAGATGCATAGGTTGGGCAAAACCAATCTCTTGCCACCAGAATTTAGACGACTCACATGAGTTATAGGTGTGTGAAAGAATACCATTCTTAGGGACTGAGAAGGAACAAAGTTGACATTTCATCAATCTCGTATTCCCAGCCAAATCAAACATTGGAACGTACGATCCAAAATGAAAGAGATGTAATGCTGTTAAGTCTTTTCTTCTCAACCATTCTAGTTTATGGAGTTCTTTCCAAAAAGTTTTCCATCTCTTGGTTATGCCAGTGGCGGGACAGATCTCTGTAAACCTACCAGGCATAATGGGTGGCAACTTCTCTTGCTTTTTCCTGCTCAAAGATTTGAACTCGTTACGACCAATAGTCTTCCTCTCACGATCATCAAGAAGGGGTGTCGCAGTGATGAGTTGATCAAGGTATGTCACCTCATACCGTACGGTGGAAGTTCGTTCCTCAATAACGCGTGCCCGAGGTACCACCTTTTTCCATGCTTCGAAATATTGTATTTCATTTTCCGAAAATGTCCAGTGCAACTGATCAAAGAACCTTCCCGATTTCTCAAGTAAAAAGTCAGCAGGGGAGAGATATACAAGGTCTTGGACTTTAATGCGTTCATCCTTCATCTGTATTTTAGCCATATGATGAAGCATTTTAAGCCTGAGATACTTGGTGTACCATTCGTCGCCTTCTTCTAATGCACTGGCTAACACTCCAGCTCTATGACCCATAAGTTGAGTCAGAAGTTCAATAAGACCATAACCACCTTTCTTTGGCCTTGCGTAGAGTTTCTGAGCGCTAATTCCGGGAAACATCGTCTGTATTGCGAAGTCCATCTTCCGGAGTTCCTGTTTAGCCATACACTGGACCAAATCCTTGTAGACTGTTTTCGAGCTGACGAAAATGTTGGTTCCCAAAGCCCGACTAATCAAGTCAAGTTGAAGGTACCCCTGTTTCCTGGTCATAAAGGGAAGATTGGAAATAAAATAAGTCCAATCCACCCCTTGAATGGGAATACCCAAGTATTTCGCCTGTTCACTTCTGATATGAGACATAGGATATGGAAGAACAGATTGGGAAAATTTTGCAAACGACCTGTGGAAACCAATGAGTCGAGATTTATCCGCGCTCACTTTGCTGTTGCTAACAACCTCAAACTCCCGGATAGCATCCGCAATGATTTTGTAGTCATGGAGATCATGAAGGTATACGTTCACATCATCTGCGAAAGCATGATACCTCATGGTTGTGATGTGGAATCTCTGATAACGTAATTGGATCCCATCAGTGTAACCAAAACTAGCTAGGAATGGTTCAAGTGCCAAGTTGAAAAGGAGAGGAGAGAGGGGGTTGCCTTGTCTAGTACCACACTCCAAGGGAAAACGAAACCCTTCACAATTATTAATAAATAATTGTCCTTCTTGTTGGCGGAGGATCAGCATGATCATCCTAAGTATATTCCCACCAAACCCCATCTTTTGAAGTACGCAGTGGAGATATTCGTGGGAAATCCTATCAAAGGCTTTCGTGAAGTCTGCCATGAGAATGCTCTGGTACCTGTCTCTAGGTCCCGTCTTCCTATCTTCTTGAATCAACTGGATCATAGTAAAGAATTCCATCGTGTTCTGGTTAATTTTCCGGCCACGCATGAAACCTCGCTGGTGCGGACTAATAAGTTTGTGTAGAACCTGTTGGAGACGTGAACAGATCGCTTTAGCAATCACCTTAAGAGAGGTATTTGTGAGCGAAATAGGTCTAAGGTCCTTAATGTCGTTAGAGTCTGCTGTGGCACGTTTAGGAATAAGGGTGATCAAAACCGTTCGGAAACAGTCCGGCAACTCACCTGTGTGCATAATTTCATTGGCTGATCTCGTGAGAATGGGCCCTAATTCGTTCCAATAGTGTTCGAGTACTGGGAACTGAATTCCATCTGGCCCCGGGGCTGTTGATTTGTCAGTGCTTTGAAGGGCTCTGAACAATTCTTTCACTTCAAAGGGCCGATCAAGATGAAGCAGCTCCTCTATAGAAAGCTTCCTGGAAAGTGTCGATACAAATGCTCTGATCTTGCTGACCGGGGTACTTGGAGGAGTACTATAAAGTTCCAGGTAATAGTCTGTGGCTAGGTTGATGATCCCTAACGTACCATATCCGTATGAGAAGATTTCTCGCAATTTTGCTATATTAGCAAGCAAAAAACGCTTTAGCATAAAATCTTCAAAAAATGACTGATTCACCAAAAATCAATCGAGAACATCTCCGCAACCAATTCAGAAGGGAAATTCATGCATTTTGACCTGCCAAACCCCCATTTTCAAGCAACAAGAAACAGGTCCCTTGGCCCAGTTGGTTAAGGCGTGGTGCTAATAGATTTACTTATAAACGCCAAGATCAGCAGTTCGATCCTGCTAGGGACCACTTCTCGGGCGTATGGCGCAGTTGGTAGCGCGTTCCCTTAGCATGGGAAAGGTCTCCGGTTCGAATCCGGATTCGTCCAATACTTTTTGCAAATCAGCATATAATTCGACTGGCGGAGGGCCAATTGACCTTTGTTCCATATGGGGGCTCGACGGGTCATATTTTTGGTTGGAGGGAAAGGGTATGACGCTGGAATAACGTAAGATGATAAGCCGGTGGCTACTCCATGAGAATTCGACAAATAAACAATAGGTATATCTTTGATGAAGCTGATGGAAAAAAAAGCAAAAGATTCAGTCAGTTTGAAAACCAAGGATAAGGGTCCCTTTTTATACCATTGAATATGCTGCAAGAAATATATCAGGGGCATGCTTAGGGTACATATAGCTGCATGTCACCTTACACAGTGTGTGCGCTTTCCCCGGTTTACACACAGACGGCGCAATTAAAGTTTCTGAAAAACCTGAATGAAAATTAGAAAATGCGGGGTATTCCCAACAATTTAGTTGGATTTTGTAAACATTCGAAATGAAGTACTTCGGAGGTTTAAATATATTCGGGAAATGCGATTATTAAAACCCAGGATTTTTTTTTTTCCCGAATGCTTTTAGTATCAGTATTGTTTCAACTTAGCCATCGAATCCCATGAACAAGCAACGTCTTCTTTCCAGACCTCACTCTCTTTTATCGTCTGTATGTATGACTAATTCAAAGAATAACCTTTGAAATCCCCAAAATATTTTCAAGAACATTTTTCCAAGGGAAGATAGCCCAGCAAATTTAATCACAAACACTGATACATTCGAACTAAAATTGTTACGTTGAGAGAGGATGAGGGCTATATTTTTTCTAAATTCCGTGATGATGAATTAAGTCCAGTTTCCTGGATTTTCAAAATTAGTAGATTCAATCATGGGACGGAAAGAATGCAAAGTGTAAGAAAAAATGATACAATCCAAAGCGTGATTTTCTCAGGGACCAGGCTGAGATTCACGCCAGCGTCATATAATATTTGCAGCCGGCCGCAGTATTGAAGCGAAACAAACGAAGAAAGTTTCCAAAGAAAAGAGAAAAAATGAGCACAAAATTAGATCGATAAAAAAAATAAAAAACTGTGGACTTAATGGCCCCCACAGAATCCACACACATGTTATTTCACGCTTCCACACCAATTGGCGCGACTGCAAAATTGGCGGCCACCAACTAACCTGCATACAGCTAGCCGCGCCGCGCCGCCGCTCATCGTGCCCCCTTAGCAAAACAAAAAAAACAGTCACAACCACCTTGTGACCTAATCCCTCATAATTACCCCATACTTTGCCATCATGACATCGGCCCACGATGGACTGCAAAACACCCAGCACCACGAAAATATAAATTTTATTAATGGCACGCGTCCTGGAGAAGAGGCCCCGCCGGAATCTGGACTGCCGCTGCAGGATGACTTGGCCCTTGAAAACGCTATTGGTGACGCCTTCAAACAGTTTGCTCTCTTTGGATCGGAACATGCCCAAAACACAGAAACTCAGGGAGATACGGCCCTGCTATATTCAGAAGAAGGAACAGCAGGTGGAAATACTTCAGTGAAAACCGAAAATCCCGAGGATTTTTCTGCGGCCGACCAAGGGCCCCTGGATATGGATCTTGAAAATGCGGTGGGCGACCTATTCTCGTCTTTTGCCAAGGACAACAATTTAGGAACCACAGACGATCAAAGCGGCGATTCCCACCAGCCTGTTGCTTCTACATCGGAAAATGGTTCTCTGGAGACCAATCTACCGGCGTCTTTAAGTGAAGATACTAAACAATCGAACTCCAGTACAGGAACATCTGACCCAGTACAGAATAGTGCACTTGATCTGGTGCAAAACAATTCTGGCTTATCAAATGTTGTAGATTCACACAATGATGGTGAAATAGAAGAAGCAACGCCCCTTTCACCCACCCCAACTGAATCTATTAATGCATCGGCTCATCAGTTTTCGGCTGAACTACCGCAACCGAAAGACCCCAATAATATAGAAGGCAATCTTAGTGCACCCGCTGACCAGAACCACCAGGAAATTACCGAACATCATACGGAAGGTCTACGTACATCACCAAAGCCCAGTGTTAGCGAGCCAGAAACTGGAGATGTGACCCAAAAGGACTCGCCATTGGAATCTGGCGCAGTATCTGGCGGTGAAGATGACGATGACTTGGAAAATGCCATTGGCGACGCGTTTAAGAACCTCGTCGAAGACATGAATAATAATGTGGAAACTTCGCCTCAACCTCAAACTCAACCCGAAACCGATAGTGCAAACCAAGATGAATTAGACGATAATAATCTCGAAGAAGCTATTGGAGCAGCGTTCAAGTCATTGGCTGGTGACTTTGGTGGTGAGCAGAATGAATTCTCCCGTAACCCAGACCCTGAAATACTGTCCGAATCTTCAGACTCGGGCAACCAACCAAGCCATGGTGCACCTGCACTGGAAACGAACGATTCAGAATCCTCAGATAACCATATGGACATAGATATCGGAGATATTGTTCAAAATGTGGTGCTGCAAATGGGAGACCTCGATAACACTACTGGGCATGGGCATACGCTGTCGATTTCAAAGGATATTTTACACAATTTGGCGTCTGAGATCAGTAATCAAGTACACACATCGGAGTCATCTGACCTCATGGTGCATGGTGCGTCTGAAACAGAACCTGGCTCTCAAAATGACGTCGAAGAGGATGATCCATCGCAGGATTTGGATGCAGCTTTGAAAGCCGCAGTAGCGAATGCAATGAAGAGTGCTTTTCCATCTGGTAACACTAATATAACAAGCCATATAAATGTGACATCTGATAAGGAGCTGGACTTGGAACAGCTCCAAATGAACGAAATTCTTCAGAACGCGTTCAATATGGCGATGCAAAACCCACAAGATCTTCTCACATCTTTAGATCTGGGGGATGAATCGGGCACAAAAGAAAACGATGACGCTGACCGGGCGCTGAAGAACGTATTGGCTTCGGCCACAGCTATTGCTGCCCAATCTGTAAAAGAAAGTTTTGAAAAAAGCAAACAAAAGCTTGCTTCGCAAGCTGTCTCGGAAAAGAAGAGTTCAGACACCCAAAAGCCGCTTTCAATAGCAGAAACCTTGGCTTTGCATCGTTCTAATATGACTTCATCTCATCGGGATTATTCTACAATCAAATCCCTCGAGGATTCACGTCAGACAGGGGAACGGGCCTCTTTCCAACCATCTTCTCAGAACCATCCTCAACTATCAAACATTTTATCATCGTTGTCCCAACACATTCAGTCGGGGACACATTCGTCGAATTTGATGCTGGTCATCAGACAAATGACAAATGCTTTGATGCATAACAAGAAATTTCCACCAACCTTCAGTAAGGGCGGTCAAGAGTTGATCAAAAACATAAAGAACTCTGGGGATAATAGAGATTTCTTCATTGCTAATATGCGAAGGGCAAAAACTTATATTCTTGGCATGACTGGCGATGACAATAAAATCAAGGCTCTGACTTTGGTTGAGAATATCTTGGACTCAATAGAGACAAAGAAACAAAAGAACGGACCCGAGGAACACGATACTGATCAGCTTACGGAGAAAGCAGAAGGGGATCTTGCGAGATATTTTGATGCTGCCTTTTCTACATTAACAAACTTGGATATTTCACGTCTTAGGAATACTATTGAAGGTGTAAAACCAGACGTGGATTCAAGTGAACATAAAATTCGTATAAGGGAAGGAAACCGTGAAAGAAAGAAGAAATGGAGGGAGGAGAATGCCGAGAGAAACAAAGATAATGATTTGAGGTGCAGGGTACTTAAAAGAGCAGCCCTCAAATTTGGTGAAACTTCATCTGACGAAAAACTGTCTTGGATAGAAAAGGAATATACCAAGAGGAGAAACCGCAGGATAAGCAGACAAAAGAAAGATGACGTCAAGACAGAAAGCCCCCCTCCATCAGACGATTCACCTGCACAGGACCCGTTACTTGTGCAAAGAATTACCGATTCATTCAATTTGATATCGGAATGTGGTTTTGATGAAGACCCTAGAGCTGTTCTCTTGGCTATATCCGCCACCACTGCCACTTTTGGTTTATCTTGTGCGGAGATTTTGAATATCCAGGACCCACTGGTTATTGTAAATGCAATATCACTGATCTTGATCTCAATCTTTGATCATAGTTTGAAATCAGGTGCTTCTCGGAAGTTTGTTTTCCTCATTAAACGCCAAGATAACCAGTTTGGGCTGAAAAACCCACAGGAAATGACGAAGGAGGAGCTTTTGCGAAAATTTTCTGCTTTGAACGCATTAAATCCATCCTCAGGTTCGGAGTTTTCGCCCGCAATGTCGGCCCTCGAAGCATTAAGACAATCTCAGAAACGCCTTGAGTTGGATTTTGCGGACTCGACACCCAAGAGACCAAAGACGGATATTTCCAATGGATATACAGAATCCGAGCGTCATTTGATGGCTGACTCAAGAGAGCTGGTGGTCAATTCTTCTGGGATCAATTCATGGAACAACTCTTCAAGCTTGAGAATGCCGCAATACAAAAAGCCTTCTGCAACCGGAATTACCACCGACCCCGAGCTTCTCAAAATGGATAATTCACGAAGAGAATTTGTGGAACCGATTCCAAAGATCGCATCACCTTTTATTTCCAATAAGCTTGGAAACGACACGGGCAAATACTCAGCGCCAAAGAGTTTCAAAAAACCTGGAAACCTTCAAAGACCCGGGTTCTCCAAACCTGCAAACAAGTCTAATAACCTTGGTTTTCCTACTCTCTATTCAACATCTTTTCGACTGAACTAGAGGAAATATTCGTTTAATTCTTTATTTGTATTAATACACACATTTAAATTTTGTAAAGAAAAAAAAAAACAGTATTGTTAGATCGGATGAGTCTCTTTAAGCAACCATCCATACGCTCTTTTGTCGCCCATTTTCAATAATTGCGACGCAAATTCTTTTCTCAACGAAGCATTGAATTCGTTAATCCATGTGATTTCAATGGGAGTCAAGTATTTTTTGTCAATGAGCTTCAAGCAGAATGGCACCTTAGTCAAGTACTTAAAGCCAAGGTACTTTCCACCACCACGTGTCTTACCAAAGTCCGAGTCACACTCGGTGATCTCAAGTTCACTTTCGACCCGGAAGCCACACTCGCCATCGATGTAGAAACCTGGCTCGTCGGTCAAAATAGCACCTTTTTTGAAATAGTCATCTCTACTCACGCCGCCTGCAGTGGTCAGGATATATAAGGGACCCTCGTGGACGTTACCAAAACTGCCCACGCCGTGACCAGTGCCATGGTTAAAATCCAAACCCTCGTTCCAGAGGGGTTGTCTTGCATACGAGTCAAGTATAGTTCCCGTGGTTTTCGAGCCAGCAGGAAATTTTGCCATGGCCACAGCCAAATGTGCTTTCAATACCAAAGTATAGTATTTCTTGTAGTCGTCGGTTAAACCTTCATTTCCAAACTTGTAAGTACGGGTGATATCGGTGGTTCCTTCAAGGTAATGGGCACCTGAGTCTAAAAGGAAAGGCAATTTCGGGTCGATAATGGAATTCTCCGTTTCAGTAGGCGCATAGTGAATGATTGCTGCATTGGCACCCGTAGAAGAGATGGTTTCATAAGACAAACCCTTGAAATGAGGGAGCTTTGACCGGATGGAATAAATCTTCTGCGCTACTTCGTATTCCAGCACTTTTCTGCGATTGTGGACAAGCTGATTCTCCAACCATGCAGACAAGACGATAAATGCAAGTGAATCCTTGGTTTGTGCCACATTGGCATTGAATAATTCGGTCGGGTTCTTGAAGAGCTTGGTCACAGATACAATGGACTGGTAGATCAATGTTTGTTTGGCAATCGAGTTGGGGATGGAATCCACAAGAGCAAAGTTACACGCACTTTTCTCTGGAACAATGATCTTAAGATTTGGGGTTGTTACCGTGGCTCTTAAAGTGCCCAAGTCCGGGTAGAAATAATTGTACTTTTTGATAACCAACCCCTCTACCTCTGAAAGGTGTTGCTGCACATCAACTAGTTTCTCCTTGTTAGCGTACAACCACACGTATTCATGGGATAAGATGATGTAACTAAAGAAAAAAGGCGAAAATGGGATGTCTTTGTCGGCACGTAAGTTGAGTAACCACCCGATATCGTCCAATGCGGAGATAACCAAATGGGAGGCTCCAAGCTCCAGCATTTGCGTGCGCAATTTTGAGATTTTGGAGGAGCTTGATTCTCCAGAATACTCAAGAGGCAAGGCGTAGACTGGTTCCAAGGATCTGGCGGGTTTTTCGTCACCCCAAACCTCGTCCACAAAATTCACATCGATGATGGGCTTAAACTTAACCCTACGCTCTGCCAGGGCCAGTAAAAAGAACTCTCCTACCAGTAAACTCAAGAGCTTGGGGTCACAGGAAATTACCGACGAAACCTTACTTTCTGCAGCTTTAGAAAGAGCAAACTCTTGCCACGATGGATACCCTGCCATTCCTTGTTTGAGCAAACGCCAAAAACGTGAATCAAGCTGTTTTTCTGCCTGCAAAAAGTACCTCCCATCAGTCGAAAGAGCAGCCTCACCACTCAATTCGTCGGCGTCATCAAGGGTAATCACACAGAGTCCTGCGGAGCCAGTAAATCCCGACAAAAACTCGCGTCTTTTATCAGCCAAAGCTGTTTCCTCAGACTGGTGCTCATCCTCGCTGGGCACAATGTAAACGGCAACCTCATGTGCTTTCATTAACTCGCGGATTTTACGAAGTTTATCCTCGGTAGAAAGCGTGCTTTTCACCTTGACATCGGAAAATGGCAACTTGGGAAGTGGTTCATTATCCAGAGGCTGTTGTAACGCCACAAGGGCCTCGATCTGAGAGTTGACGCTGGCCAGCAATTGTGCTGGTGAATTTAAATTCTCATCTTTAACAGAAGATGATGAAAGACATTGTAGTGGGGTCGAAAGGGTCTTTGCAAAAAACGACACCCAACTTTGATTAGGGTCTGAGTCTTAGTGATCATCAAGAAGTGGCTGTTTTTCCATTTTTATGGATAAAATTGGTAGTTGAGTAAATTCTATGTTTTCTTTAAAATTAAACAATGCTAATATAATATGCTCAAATAAAATTAAAACGACCTAGGTTGCCACTAAAAAGATTATGGTCTGTGGTTAATATATCCTCTTTGGTGGGGGCCGTATCTGGCTCGGTTATTGAGCCGCATCACGTGATCCACTGCAGATACTGCACTGCGGCGCACTGGCTGCGTCCGTTGCGGTGGACGGCTTTCCTAGTCTGGAGTCCCAAAACGGAAGTTAGCGCAGAATAATCGTGCTTATTTTGGTTTGCCAATGGCTGCCCTGAATATTCTTTGGCAGATAAATATAGTACGGAAAACTACGAATAGGTGCTCGTAAAAAGCTTTGAATACATTGGACTGCAATTTAAGAGAATATTTTTTATTCTATCGTTGTGTGAAATTAACTTACGAGAGATAAAGTTCAATCCATAGGATGTATTTCAAACTAATTGAAACGTAGTCTTAAAAACCTGAGACGACACGAGTTGAACTTGATCGATTTTAACAGGTAAACACAGTGAAATTTTTATGATTCAAAAATTTGTCTAAAATAGAAAAAAAAAATTGTCCTCACCCCCTCAGGGAGGTCTAATTCATGTTGCGAAACAGGGTCTTGCGAAACAGGGAGCTTAAATCTCCTGATTGCACAATATAAGTATCGATGATAGATAACGGAACGTATGAAAGCAGATAAATGAAGTAGTTATATACTAATTCAAGATTTAAATCATTCACGTTCCTCATTCCCAACTTTTCGTTCTAACACTCCAGTGAAAACCAATCGTGATGATTCCAAAAACCAAACAGCGACAATGTTACTTAGACAATATAATCACAAGGGTAAATATCGCAAATAAAATACACAAGAAAATGGAACAAAAAGTCCAAAAACTCTTTTTAGCTCCGCTCCTCAATTCATCATGCATATCCTTTGCAAATCCCTGTACTTTGCGCAGGAGAGGGGCGTTTTCTCCCTGCCATGCTTCTAGTTTGGTACTCAAAAACTTTTTACCCTTTTCAGTTCCGAAATACCTGCTGTATACCAATATAACTTGGAACCAGATAGAGCTTTCCGGGTATTCGTAGGCCATAAGAAAGTCAAGGAAAGGCGTGATATTTTCATTGCAAACTCTAGCCCTATGGATTAGTTCATCCATTCTATTGGGATATGAGAAATGGTCAGTATTTTTCTTCATGGAATCAAGAAACTTGGTCTCAACATAGGCACGAGTAAATATAGAAGAAGAAAAATCATTCAAAAGATCCGGATGTAAACATTCCTTGAACTTTGAATCGAAATCCTGTTCGACTCTTACTACTGAACTGTTGATATCTTGCTCACTGCCAACATAAAATGACTTGAACCTTTCTAAGTCTACCGAACAATAAGCTCTGTTCTCCTGAGAGATATCTGCAAAAGATCTTTTGAAATGGAAATAGAATTCAGGAAACAAAGCAGATTCCTCCAATTCAAGCTGGTATGGAGTAAGAATCCCAGGCCTCATACTGTAAGGGATGTGATTATTTCTTGGTGATTCGTCTTCTGGTGGAGCCACAGAAGGAAAAGCAACCAATTGGTAATCTTGATCTGGGAAAAACTCATCCATATATGATTTCAGACTGAAGTCGTGCATCCGGAAGGATTCGATTGCATCTTCTTCGAGTAAAGGTTCATACCCCTCTTTCAGAGATCCAAGGGAAAATAATTTAGTAGTCATGTTAGTAAATTTTGGAAAATAGCGGTGAGGGAAAAATGGCAGAAAATTCAGAGGAGAAAGGGGGCGAGGGGATTAAATAAATAAATATGCGATAAGCCTGGACTCGTAATTTACCTTTTTTTTCCGAGTGACGTCAACCGAGGGTGTTAATAATGGGCTGTGTGCATTATTTCTTATGTTTGTTGTGACGTGCAGTCTTTGACAGTTTTGCATGACCAAGTTTTTCTGCAAACAACTTAACAACACCCACGCCATTTGCCCGCACAGAAGGGTATCAAAGAAAAAAAAAAAGAAAGACCACAATTTTGAAAATGTTTTATTCTTCTTTCTTTTTTTCCGTTTACTTCTGATGAAAAGGATAAAGTTCGTAGACACACCATAGAAATCCTCTCAAGAGCTAAAAAAAAATGACAGGCGAATCTAGATCACATTTCACGCCGAAACCACGGCAAAAGAGCTTTATATATATTGGCAGTTATAAGTTGTAACACCAAGAAAAAAAAAAAAAATGCCATTGACCCTACAGGGCCTACAGGGAGGCCTCGCCCAATCAAACGGAAAAGAAAATACGAATATTACGATGCTCTACACGACTATAAAAATAAAATCTCCCGTATTTCTTAATCTGAAACTCATCTTGGGAATATTAAGAATGATTGCGTTGGATTTCGTGTATTCAAAAATAGTGGAATTTCACCCATGTATTTTAAAGCATTAAAATTGATAATGGGTTAAAATGAGTTAGATATATGGGTCAGATGTGTCACTAAATAAAGAATTCTGAATTCTAAGATATGTAATCTTAGCAACTACAGAGATAGGTAGATTTCTTAATTGTAACAAACTAAGAAAACTAATTGGAATTTCATCAATATTCATAAGAGGTGTCAGTGTGAAGAAGGGCGCCTAATCGAGAGTCATAGGGTGGGGCAATATGGTTTATATTCCTAGTGTGGAGATGAATCCTATCTGATTTCCTCATGACCGACGGAGTTCAAAAGGCCTCTATTTATTTTTTATCGGCATCCAAATGACCGGCAGGTCGGAAGGAGTTAAGCGGTACCAAGAGGAAAAAAAAATACTATAAAAGGCAATGGAACTTTGCGTGAAAGCATCACATTCCAAGTGAGTATTATCAAATGTGAGCGGTTCTTCAACAATTAAGCAATCTACCGAGGTTGGGTTTAGGTTGAGATTCGACTATGAACTGATGGAACTTATAATGGTAGCAAATACATTCTTGTAAGTGGTATCCAGAGGCTATCAGCATTGTGATGACTCCCGGAATCTGTGACAAATGGAATTTTCTGACACCAGAAATTAGGCACCCTACAGGATTGTAATCAATAATTCTGAGTCTCATTGTTATGGGCTAAATGAAAGAAAGAATTTTTTGATTTTTGATTTTTGATTTTTGATTTTTGATTATTATTATTATATTCCTTACAATTATTATTATTATTATTATTATTATTATTATTATGCTGATGAGGGAGTTCATGCATCGATACTACGCTACTAGCTTAGTCTAGGAATCGCGATCTATTAACCTTATAGGTTTTAACGCGGTTTATCACCACACCGGCCACTTGCGCGCACCGGCCAAAAAATTAGTTTGTTTAACTTAAACTCTTAAATTTTGCCACAAATGGCATTTTTTTTTTTAGTAAAATTAATTAGACTTTTTAGAACATGTTTCTCTTCTATGTCCTGGGTTTCTGCAAATTCCACATAGCCTTGACTGCCGTGCACGTGGCTGCAAACTCGCAGGAACCGAATCATGGTTTTCACTGATTTGTAATTCTTCTGTGACAGATGGCTCAGGAAATTGCTCTAGGACTTCCTCCACTGAAATATCACCTTCCTGGGGTATCTGCTTTCTAGACCTGGCTTTGTCGTTTCTCGTTACCTCCATGGTCTCGCGTAATGTCTTTAGTTCGTGTTCGAGAAATGCGACCCTATGCAATGAAATTTGCGAACACTTAAAAATTTGTCTTACCAAAGTCTTTTCGGGGGTCGAAGGACTCATTAATCTTAGTCTATGAATGGATTTCATAAGTACCTCGTGTTTTAGAATTCCCTCTTGATTTGTAGGAGTTATCGGCTCCGATACAATGTCTTGTCCCGGCGGTGGTGAAGGCGTACTAAGCCTAATATTGAGCTTCGAAAGAACTCTTTCAGGATCAAAAGGTACTAGACCTGTAGAGGCATAGCTCTTTTTTATAATACTCATCACAAACGTTTTATTTCTGGCTTTGGGGTAAGCACGGAGGAATCCAAATTTGTTAATTTTACGATGGCCTTCGCGCGAAGCAGTATCAATGAGCAGATGGTAATGTTCCTTCAATGTCGAAAAACAACCCACATCAAGGGGCTGTAAAAGGTGTGACGAATGTGGTGGCATACAGAGTGCTATTATAATATTTTTTCTGCATAAAGCGTCGAACTGTGGTGTCAAGTGGCTTCCATGGCCGTCGAGTATCAAAAGTCGATGTGTTCCTCTACTTCGCGTGATAGTCTCCGGAATGAAAGTATTTTTGAGCCAGAGATAAGCGATCTTGTCATTCGACCAACCGTTTTCACTGACATTGAATCTCCATTTATTTGGTAAGCCTTTAAACCAGCCCCTGATGTATTTCTTTCCTTTGAAAATAATGCGCGGATTTAAAGCCCATCCAGATGCGCTCGTGCACTCGATTGTAGTGACCCACTCACGATTCCCAGGTTGTAAAACTTGTCTCCGACCATGGTAAGCTGATCTAGTGATGACTTTTGCTGACTTGATGAGCCCCATCGCAAACCCAGTCTCATCAAAGTTGTAAATATCGTCGTCGTCAATGCCATACTTTTCTCTCGTCTGCTTTACCACATCAAACCAAGCTCGAATTTTTTGGGGATCAGAGCACTTTGCTCTTCTATAGTCAAGGCCTCTTGAGTATTTTTTTTTGAGCACTTTCTGCCTTTTTACGAACCTGTCAACCCAATTTAGTCCAAGCGTCTGTGGTATAGCATTTCCGCGTTTTGCCAAAAGCAAATTGGCCATTGCGTGGACATCTTTCGACCGAGGAGCTGCTCCTCGCAGATCCATAGAAAGTATCCATTGCCGAAGTGATATTTCCTCTAAATTTGTCAATTTGTGGTTATTTTCTCTAATTATGACGATACTTTCGACACCTTTCAAGCGATCTTGGAGAGTTGTTCGTGGTACATCAAAAAGGATTGCAGCTGAACGAATTGACTTTTTTTTATTGTTTTTTAAATATTTTATGGCTCTTCGAATATCAAACTCATTCTCCTTCAAGTTTAGAGTCGATTTAGTACGAAGTGGTGCCATGGTGGGTGTTTAAGTAAAAGAAAAAGTTAGTTAAGACGCGTCTTTATTTTTTGGCCGGTGCGCGCAAGTGGCCGGTGTGGTGATAAACCGCGTTATATATAGTTTATTTTTGTAAGTGAAGGGTGAGTGAGAGACTCCCTGAAACTAGCACCTTATAATATGATGAATCTTTTTTTTTTTTTTTTTAAAAAAAAATTATTGATTATCATTATTATTATTATTATAATAATATCCCTATGTCAATGGAAAAGACCAACTTCCCTGGCCCCAGTATGCCCAAGGGCCACGCGCGCCAATGTCCAAACGCGTCCATTTATTTCTAAATTCTCAACACCCATCAACACACGCGTAAACGCCTCATCTTTTTTATTTTTTTATTTTCCATTTCACACCACAACATACTAAATTCAACGGCTTCACATAAAAAAAATGGGTCGCCTTGTTGGACTTGAGCTCCACAACTTTAAGTCGTATAAAGGCACGGCAAAAATCGGGTTTGGTGATGCTGCTTTCACGTCGATTATTGGGCCAAATGGTGCAGGTAAATCCAATATGATGGATGCCATTTCTTTTGTTTTGGGGGTACAATCCGCACATCTCCGGTCCCACCAACTAAAGGATCTTATTTACCGGGGTCGGATTGAAGGATCGGATTCTGTAGCGCTGGTGCCGCAACAATTGTCCGCTTATGTAAGCGCAGTATACGAGAAGGATTCTGGTGATTTGCTCTTGCTCAAACGGGTGATTAACCCCAACGGTAGTTCTGATTATCGCCTTAACGATAAAAATGTCACGGCATTGCAATATTCAATGGCTCTCCGGGCAGAAAATATCTTGGTCAAGGCCCGTAATTTCTTGGTGTTCCAAGGAGATATCGAAAATGTCGCTTCACAATCGGCCAAAGACTTGTCGAAATTGATTGAAACGATTAGCGGCTCGGCAGAATTTGCTGCTGAGTATGACCAACTTAAGGAGGACCTGGAACGTGCCCATGAAGTGGCAACACAGGTGTTTTCTCGTAAACGGACATTAAATTCCGAGTCCAAACAATACAAGGACCAAATGCGCGAGAGGGATTTGTTTGAGGCCAAGTTGAATGAAAAGTATTCCCTCATCAAAATCCTCCATCTTTACCGCATCTTCCATAACCAAAAACGTCATTACATGCTTATGGCAGATGTGCGCAGGGTATCTGAGAAGCTTGAGGAGGTGAAAACCACCCATGAAACCCAAAAAGAGACTCATAAGGCTGCTGCCGCTGATGTTGCAAAAGCCACTCTTTCTCAGAAAAAACTCGAGGCACAAAAACTCGAAAAGGCCATGGTGGCTGAGGCTCTTAGAAGAGCAATTCTTCCACTTGCCTCCAGTAAAAAATCTTTGGAGACAAGTGTGAATCTGGCTCTGTCGAAAATCCAGGATTTGAATACTGATCTCCACAATATCCAGGATTTGAAAAACGCCGAGCAACAACGCTTGGAAAATGCCGAATCAAACTTGGTTCAGTTCGAAAAGGAAGTGAAAGAGTCAACCGATCGCATCAATATCCCCCCTGAAGGTGTTTCTGAATACGAAACTTTGCACCAGAAGTTTTTGGCGAATTCGGGCTCCACTATGCTAGAAAGACTCACCATGTTGAGTAGTGATCGGGAGTCACTTGTCTCTTCGTTGAGAAACCATACTGATCATAAAGAAGCTGCTCGGGCGCGGATTTCTGAACTTGAATTGGATATTCGCAACAACTATGAATCGAATCTCTCGGAGGTAAACGCTAAGCTTCAGGATCTTAGGGGCGAAAAAGCAATCAAGTCGAAGGAGAAAGAAGACTTGGCTCTCAAGTTAAAGGAATCTTCATTTCTTGAATTAGAGTTGAATTCAAAAATCGGGAAAATCAACGCTCGCTTAGATGAACTTTCCTCACAACAAAACGAATCCAACAAGCAGAAGAAGCTTCGTGATAATGTCTCGATGCTACGAAACCTCGTCAAGGATGGTGCCATAAAGGGTTTAATGTATGAACTTGTGCGTTGCTCACAGCAGAAATATGACGTGGCACTCCAGACTGCTCTTGGCCGTAACTTTGATTCGATTGTGGTGGAGAGTACGGCAGTGGCATACAAATGTATTGAAATCTTGAAGGAGCGTCGTGCAGGTACTGCCACATTTATTCCATTGGATTCCGTTGTTACTGATCAGGTCAATTTAAACTACCTCCGTTCTCTCGATGAAGCTGCACGCCCGGCGCTTGATGTTGTGAAATATGATGACCAATCACTTGAAAGAGCCGTTCAATTTGCATTGGGAAACACCATAATCGTGGACGATCTTGACATTGCTAGGGAATTGAAATGGAATCTGTCTCAGCTGATTGGAAACAAAATGGTGGCTCTCGATGGATCTGTGATTCATACTTCTGGTCTTATGTCTGGAGGACAACATACCCAAAAGGCCGGAAACGCGTTAACTTGGAGTAAACAAGAATGGCTGAGGTTGAAACGTGAGAAAGAGGATCTTTTGGAGAGCCTTTCCAAAGTTCAAGCTGAAAAACCAAGCGCATTCTATTGGAATGATATTGCTGATGAGATTCGTGTGATTGATGAGCAAATTCCCGAGTTGACCAGTAAAATTGGTCGCTTTAAGCGAGAAATTGATGAGAGAACTCACGAAATCACATTCCAAAGGGAGACAATTCTCGATATTGAGGCTAAAGAGGTCAAAGCTCAAGCATCATTGGATAAAATGGACCAGCAAATTTCGGAGCTCCAAACTCATATAACAGAACTTCAAACCAAGGTATACTCGACCTTTTGTGAAAAATATGACCTCGAAAATATTAGCCAGTATGAATTTTTCTTGGGTACAGAAGTTCGGGCCCGTGCAAGAAAGAGAGCAGAGTTACAGAGGGCAATTTCGGTGAGCAAAAACCGTTTATCATTTCATATTGATAGTATTCATGATCTTGAGGTGAGACTTCAACGTTTGAGTTTGTCTCGGTCGCAATTTGAAACCGAGTTACAACAGGTTCATGATAATCTTGTGGAGCAAACACAGATTTTGCAAGGTTTGGAAGCGGAACTTGCGGAATTCGTCAAAGAATGTGAAGCTCAGAAAACTGCTCTTAATACTCTCATGAAGGAGACGAAGGAAATGGAGGAAACTATGAAAGAGCAAAAAGTCGAGATGAAAACCCTTAATGAGGAGCTTGCGAATGCCAAAGAGTTCCTTTTGAAGATCGACACAGAAAGAATCAATATGCTCAAAAACTGCAAAATCGAAAGTGTGGATCTTCCTTTGGAAGAAGGTTTCTTGGAGTCCATTTCATTTGATGACGAAGCAGCAAATGTATCTGATCAAGCATATCTGATTCATGTTGATTACGGTTTACTAGACTTAAACTTACAGGATAGTTTTTCTCCAAAAGTCGAGGCTAGCATCAGTGTTAAGCTTGAAAATGTCCAGAAGGAACTCGAAATTTTGACTCCAAACAGTAAGGCAATTGAAAGACTTAAAGAGGTGGATCAAAGAATCAAGGAGTTTGATCGGGAGTTCACCAAGGCAAGGCAAGATGAGAAACGCTCCACAACCAAGTTCAACGAATTGAAAGCATTGAGAACAGAGAGCTTTATGAAAGCATTTACCCATATATCCGACAACATCGACAGTGTTTATAAAGAGCTTACAAAGTCAAATACGTCGCCTCTTGGTGGATCTGCCTACTTGACTTTAGAGGATGAGGATGAACCATACGCTGCTGGTATACGGTATCATGCAATGCCACCCATGAAACGGTTCCGGGATATGGATTTGCTTTCGGGAGGAGAAAAAACCATGGCGGCATTGGCTCTTTTATTTGCCATACACTCTTTCCAACCTTCACCTTTCTTTGTGTTGGATGAGATTGATGCCGCCCTTGACAATCTGAATGTGGATAAGATTGCAAACTATATCAAAACACATGCAGGGCCTGGGTTCCAGTTTATTGTCATTTCTTTGAAAAGCTCGTTGTTTGAGAATTCAGACGCGTTGATTGGTATCTACAGAGAGCAAAGGGAAAATAGCTCAAAGACAGTTTCGTTAGACTTGAGAAACTACAGTAACGAGCCTCAGGAAATATCGTTGCAAAGTGAAGAAGCGGCTTCAGCAGCTACGTGATTTTATTTTTTCTTTCTTGCTGCATTAGATTTCTCGCGCGTGCACATTTTGATGATACAGTATTTTATAGTGCGGGCCCAAGAGTTCGAGTTGCGCGATGATGTTGAAAAATAACCATTCACCATATTCCATGTTTGCTCGGGGGATACTATCGAGTGGGAGTCGAATCAATGTCCAGTTCGGGCGCAGGTATGCTAGAGTTTCTCCCAAATCGATTTCAAATTTAAAAAGAAAAACGAAACGTGGAACCTCCGACTTCACATCGCGTGATAATGTTCTCCACAAAGATATAGGCACATTTTTAGGTAGTGCAAAACTTAGTCTAGACGAGGTCCGTATCCCCGAATATTTGATCCATAAGTTTCTCTATGCCAAAGAAAGGGAGATTGTCAAAATTGAAGGCGTACAAATAATTTCACTTACTTCTGAGGGAGAAGGGTTGGGGTTAGTATCCAGAAATCAATACGATGAACAATGTACCGACCCAAATGCAAAAATAATCGTCAAACTACCAAAAGCTGTTCCGGGAGATGTTGCTGCTATTTTCCTCAAAAGACACCATGATTATTATGCGGAAGCAGAACTAATTGGGTTAGAAAAAGAAGCAAAACTGGGACTCAGAAACAATCATTTAACAGTGTGTAAACACTTCGATCTGTGTAGTGGATGTCAGTTACAAATGATGCCGTATGAAAAACAGCTAGAATTTAAACAGGATATCATAAAAAGGGCATATAAATACTTTTATCCTGAGCTAGATCATGGCATATTGGATGGGTTTGGACTGGTGGTGGATTCTCCAATGCAATATTCTTATCGGACCAAGCTCACGCCTCATACTTTTATTCCAAAGAAATTCGGAGCTGATTTTCTTCCTGTTCCCATCGGTTTTAATCATGCCATACAAGGAAATCCTACGGTAGATATTGACCATTGTCCCATTGCTACAAATCCAATCAACACAATGTTGCCAATACTCAAAAATAATCTTAACACTGATTTGGCAAAGAAATTGGAAAATAATGAAAAAGCTAAAGTTGCCTCGGACTTTATTCTCCGAGATAGTTTAAGAATCGACCATTCTACTGGCGAATATACTAACGTGTGCTTAGTCCAAAGGCACAATGTGGTCACGGAAAAAGTGAATGATTTTGTATTCCAGTTTGAAGCCAATGAGTTTTTCCAGAATAATCGCTTCATCTTACCAACTTTTATTGATTTCCTTGAGTTTCATCTATCTCTGGTCAATTTTAAACATCTAGTTGATGCCTACTGTGGATCCGGGTTTCTTGGGATTTCCTTATCTAATCAGCTTCCAGAGGGCGGTAAGGTTTTTGGGATTGAGATCTCTAAAAAATCCATAGAATATGCTAAGCATAATGCAGGAATTAATGGGATCCCTGTACCTGAAAAAATGGAGTTTGTCTCAGGGAACACCGACTCCATGTTCGAAAATGAACAATTCATCAATTCTGGTGTTACGGGTGAAGATTGCGTTGTTCTTATGAATCCATCAAGAAAAGGGTCTACGGATGTTTTTCTCAAACAACTTGTCGAATTCAAACCCAAGGCCATTGTTTATGTGAGCTGTAATGTCTTTACTCAAGCCCGTGATTTGGCCTCACTTCAAAAGTTTCTGAACATTAGATATAGACTCAAGACAGTTACTGGCTTTGACTTTTATCCGCAGACAAAACACGTTGAGTCGGTTGCAGTTCTTGAATTAGATGAAACATGATAGCGAATTCCAGTAACTCTATTCGCTCATACTCTATTCATTAATTATTTATTAAAATGCATATTAAAACGTATGTCTTTAGATTTCTGTTTCTCTGACAACCTCATCAATGATATCCATCATCGACTTGACACCCCACTCGATTCTCTTCTTCTGTTTCTTTCCAGTCACAAAATCACTCTTACGAAGATTCCGGGATATGAAATGACTCATACCCTTTAGTAAACTAGGCTCATCCTTGGCCTTCAATATTCTCTCGATCAATGTGCGATCGTCAAATTTTTGCTCTGACATTGCCCTCTTCCCAATAAGACCCACACCAATAGAGTTTACCTGGGACTTTCTGGCGATCTGATCAAGGAAAGTAACTAAAAGAACCTCCATGAAAAGTCTAATATCAGCAGACATGGACACAAAGTTGACGGTACGTAAAATGTGAAGGGCCAACGAGCCTTCGGCAAACAAAAAGCCAAAAAGTCTGCCCAAGTTCAAGATCTTTTTAAGCTTATCGTCGTCACTTTCTGAATCGTCAAAACCAGTGAAAATATCTCCATCTTCATCATCATCGTCGTCATTGCCATCAAAACCTTTGACGAGATCCCAGAGCATAAACTGGAAGGTCTTTCTATAAGAGTGGGTATCACAGAGTTTAGACGCTAAAATCCCGTAGTATGGGTTCCACGCGGGCTCAACCACAGCACAATGGACGACAATACGGGGGATTTCTCTTTCTTGGGCCTTTTTAAGCGCCAATTTATCGAGCTTGGTGACTGCATCCATGTAATCGTTGGCGGACATAATGGAAATGAAGATGGCCCTTCTGATGTCGGTATTCATTCTTTGAGCCTTTGCCAATTCCAACCAGTTGGGTTCAGCACTGTCCAACACGTCATTAACCATTTCAATGTTGGCTAGCGCTTGGGTTTGTTCATCAATACCTTTCCAGGCAGAACCCACAAGCCACCATTTACCCTTGGTTTCAACATTACGAATATCATCCAAAGATACTTGGAGTGGGTCGGCAGATTTGCCTGAGATAAAGGTGCCCAAGAATTTCTTCAACCGGATGGTCAACTGGTGGCTGGATTCGTTTTCTAGCTTGAGTTTGTTATTCTTTAACGAAGCAATGGTGTCGATCAAAAACTGCATCCGGGGACTGGTTTTAGAAAGGCCAGATGCACTTTTGTTTACCTGAAGGACAATTTCCTTTAAAGCACTAGGATCGTCTGCTCTCATTTGGTTACCGGAGGTCCGGATGATTTTGAGCAAAAGCTCGGCATTGGATTCAGTGAGGTCCAGGGTTAAGTCCCGGATAATATCATACAAGAGCTTGGAAGAAACCAACTGGAAGGCGTACACAGAAGAAAGAAGCGATGCAGTATTAAGGGCCTCTTTACTTTTCAGGGCATCGATACGGGCAGAGTCAAGTTTCTCAATAAGGGTTTGGATGAAATGCGCACCAAAGTCCACGCCCTGAGCTCTATAAATGGCCACCACCAAAGCGGAATGTAGGTAAACAAAAGTGTCGAGCAATCTTCCTTGTTGAATAACACTGTTCATGATGACCAAGGTCAAATTCTCGTTGACAGCTTGTCTTGGATTCGAAAGGAAGAGCGCATTGATTTCATTGGCAATGGATCCAATGTTGGCTTCCGAAAGTTTATTGATGGGTCCCTTGATGGATTTTTGAAGGGCAAGAGTTTCAGCAGAAGCACTCGAGTTTTCAAGAGCAAGTTTCCGGCGCATTGCAGGTGGAATATACTTTGTAGGTTTTGATTCTTCTTCATCGCCTTCTTCCTCTTCTTGTTCCTGAACAGGGGCCACGAATGGATTTTCCTTTTTATGGGTTCTCTCTTCACCATCACTATCATCAGAATAATCGTCAGAATAGTCAAATGAATCTTCAGCCAGGCCAGCTTCATCTTCATCTTCATGATTTTGATTATCATCGGAAAAATCAAGGTCCAATCCATCAAGAAGACCACCAACCACATCGTCATCATCAAGCTTGGTGAGTTTGGATTTTTTACCATTTTTGAGTCCCAACTTCTTAGCATAGTATTCCATATCACGATCAATATCATCATCACTAAATTGGGCCTCAATCACTTTTTCCTTACGCTCTTTTGACTTTTTATTGGAAGTTTCAGTCTTGAGTCCATTTTTCTTGGCCTCTTTTAATGCCTTGAGTTTAGCCAATGGATCCTGTTCTTCCTCAACTTCATCAATTTCACTATCAAAATCGTTTTCTGAAAAGTCATCGTTTTCCGAGAAATCTTGTTCAGAACCAGCTTCTTCCTGAGAGGATTCGGGTTGTGCTTTTTGTGCTTGTTTCTTCTGCTTGAGTTTGGCAAGTGCAGCCATTGGATCTTCTTCATTATCGTCTTCATCTTCGTCAAAACCTTCGTCAAAATCATCTTCATCGAAATCTTCGGATCCAAAATCGTCTGCCTCAGAATCTTCAAGATCATCCTCTTTTACTATACGAACACCAGAATCTGTTTTCTGTTTTTTGGATGGTTTTTTGGATCCCTCTTCATCATCAGAAAACCCATCAAACCCATCATCTTCCAGACCAGAGTCGTCATTGAGATCATCCTCTTTAACAATTTTTACCTCTTTTGTTTGACCATTTTTCTTCGCTTTTAACGCCTTCAATGCGGCAAGCGGATCTTCCGAATGATCATCAAAAGATTTGGTCCTAGAAGATGAAGCTGAGTTTTTTTGAGGTGCCATATTTCCATGTTTAGATTGATTTTGCTGGTGCACCTGAGCGCCAGGCAGTTTCAGATGTTTTTGTTTTTTCAACATTCTTTCTTCCTTCCGCTTATCTTTACGAGAAACGGGCTTTCCACGGACTTTCCGTTTTCTGGCAAACCGGGCATCTTTTCCATATTCCCCACTTTCCTCTTTGGACCGGATTTGGTCTAAAACCAGGCCAGGCATGCGGATCTGGTGAGTTTCTCCAGGTCTTTGCATGATTAACAATTTTTTTATATGTAAAAATTACCTGTGGAGAATGGAATTTAAGTGCTTATAGATGATTAGGTATATTTTGGTGAGGCCAGTAGCTGAGCTGCGAGATGAGGCATCACCTCGAAATTTGCACCCTAGCATGGTTTGTATGAACACCTGTCTAATCCGGATTTTGAAGACCCAGTAGTTTTGGACAGATGGGGTCAATTTTGGTGATAAGAAAAAGAACTAATAAGGTTTAACTTTCGGGAAAGTGATGATTTGAGTATTTGAGGCCGTTTTTCCCCTTTCCTCCTCTCTTTTGACTACCGTCTAATGTGCTTGGGGTAGGGTTCCGGATAAGACAGGTGTGCTCCAACCCGAATCAGTACACCAGTACCTCCTGCGCTTCTGGGGCCAAATGAGAAAAACGGGGCCACCTTGATAGTTAATAACTTATTGGATAGTTCTGGTACCATATAGAATTCTTTATAAGAAAAAAAGAAGAAGTCAATATATAACCATTATTAAAATAATTCAAAACCTAAATTTATAATAATAAAAAAGCGGCCATTTTTAAAAAAATACCCTCCTTCTATTACTTTAGCAGAACGGTGAACCTATTAAATGTCTGGCCCCGTAGCCACAAGGCCCCGCGCCAATATTGGCCCCAACTCAGTGAACATACTGGACTTTTCTCCACGAAAAAACACCATACAACAACCCTTTAAACACAAAAAATAACCGGGTTTTCCAAAAATGAGCAAGTTTAGTGTATCCCTTTGGGGCGTCAAAATCGACCTCAAGATCTTGGGCGACGTGTTTTTCCTTACTGGAGCAGGCCTCTCAATGTACTATATGGTTCGCCATCTTTTGGCAGAAACCCAGGATAGTTCCGTGCGGTCAAAGGAAAGCAAAAAAAACAGCAGTAGTGTTTTAAAGAGAATCCAAGAACATGACCCGTCTTTAAAGGGCGTGATATTAAATGAATACGAAAAACTGCTTCTTAATAGTTTAGTACTTCCCGAGGATTTATCGGTGTCTTTTGAAGATATTGGCGGGATGCAAGAAATCATCGAAGACCTCCATGAGGCGGTTATTTTACCACTCACAGAACCGGAACTTTTTGCTGCCCACCTGTCGCTCATTCAGTCGCCAAAAGGTGTGTTATTTTATGGGCCTCCAGGGTGCGGAAAGACAATGATGGCAAAGGCGATTGCGCGGGAAAGTGGGGCATTTTTCTTGCTGATCCGTATGCTGACCATTATGGACAAATGGTATGGCGAGTCCAACAAAATCGTAGATGCCATTTTCTCCTTGGCCAATAAGTTGCAGCCGTGTATTATTTTCATCGACGAGATCGACTCGTTTTTGCGTGATCGCAGTGCCTCCGACCATGAAGTCAGTGCCATGTTGAAAGCAGAATTTATGACTCTTTGGGATGGTCTTGTTTCCAACGGCCGTATTATGGTCATGGGAGCCACCAATCGTCAGGGTGATATCGACCTGGCATTTATGAGACGAATGCCGAAACGGTTTGCCATTGGAAAGCCAGATGCGGCACAAAGGAAATCGATTCTTGAGAAAATTCTTCGTGATGCAAAGCTCGATGAAACACATTTTGACTTGAATACTGTGGTGATAAATACCGAAGGCTTTAGTGGGTCGGAACTCCGAGAATTGTGCAGAGAGGCAGCCTTGAATTCGATGAAGGAGTATATCAGAAACAATTATAGAAACGGCAAACGGGTTCATGAAGAAAAATCTGCATCCTCCGTGCGCCCATTGTGTACTCGTGATTTCTTGGGTGATTCCGCCTTCATCTCCACCCCTGTGGTTGATTGAGCGTGTCGGGTATGCGAAGGAAAGACACTGAGAATTTTTGAAGTACTAAGATCCTTTGGTGTTTGATTTGCAGACGCATGGGGCTACTCCTTTTTTTCTTTTTCTTTTGAATATTATGTCACTTTATTTTAAAACAGACTCCTTGATGTGGCGTGCAATATTACAGGCATGAAAGTTATGCCTTACTATGATTTCGGGGAAAAAACTGATTGAAACTCATTTTGCTGCAAGCAGTGTCAATGATCAACAGAATTAATGGGAAACTAACAAATAGACTGTCATGGACTCTATGGATATTCTCTTTTTATAAATTTCCTTGGTGGAATAATGCACAACTCTTACTCTGGCTTAGGTGAGATATATCAAAGTCTGAGTACCAAAGCCAATCACTTCTTTCGCAGGCTTATTGAATTAACTCCGTTCCAATTTGAAATTAACGGTGATTTGTATGATTAATTCCCCATTGCTGGGTATAATTCTAGGACTCTAGGCTTCCATAAAGCCTTAGATTTGTCTTTCAAAGTGGAACTTTCTTGACATTGTGATATTACACCAGATTCGGTCTTTATGTTCATTACCACATCTTCTTTTGAAAATCGTCCTGGTGTCCCCATCCGCTATAAAAATGAATACAATACCAAAGAAGTTTAGTTTTTGACTCACCTTGCTAAAATAATAAGAATACATTAGTTTTAACTTGAAGCACTACAATAGGCCAGAAAATTGAAGTCCACGTATCTGCAGTAGTCCAGACTTATCTTCAATATAATCTTTTCTCCGAAAATTGTCTTTTCTAAAATTGATGAGACGAGAAGCATTGTTCAATTCAGCAGCTCTTTTTGAATTTGCATCATGATATTCTAAAAATCAGCATTTATAGATTTAAAATCTGTTTGGTTTACCAAACGACACATGGAAAGAACCAAATCTATTCGTAGGTTGCCTTGACAACCACAGGAATCATACCACCCGTGCCAATGGCAAAAGCACGATGGCCTAAAACTAACAATTGCGTACGGATAGAACCCGAGTGCGAAGTGACACTAATAAATTCATCCTTTTGTTTATCGGTGGCATTGAAAATTGACTGGAAGGCACGATCCTGTCTGACCGCCTGTTCCCAGACTTTTTCTCTATAATCATCCTTAAAAAGGGTATCTTCTTCCTCAAACCCCGCCTCAATAATAAAACCTTTGGGGGTATATTTCTCGGCAATCACACGACGTGGAGACCGCTTATCACAGGAATGAACTCCAAGCGTTTCACGGAGGTCCTCCATAATAAGGGGATTCACGGAGTTTAAGTGCACGTGACCATCCCAGGTACCAATTAAAGTATCGATAGAACGACGAAATGGAGACGCAAACCAGCGAGTGGGCAAATGCAACCCTTGTTGCAATTCCACCGCCAATTGGTTATGATTGTCCTTGGCCTGCGAAAGTCCCAATTCCGTAAGTTCTGGATCTGGTCCCCATACATATTTTCCGTCCGTAGTACGGTGCAGCCAAGTGGAGTTCCATTCCTTATCTCCGTAAATGATATTAACCAAATTGTGATATCCCTGACCATGACGGCCCAAAAGAAGCAATTTGTAAACCACGTTATCTGGGCTGGATTTGTTGAGCTCGCTGATCTCACTAGCAATTTGAGGCCACGGCTTCAACTTTCCAAAGTTTTCCTTGAAATAGTCAAAAGAAGTCTCATCCGTTTCAGGCAACAGCTGTTTGAAAAAGCCAGGAACGGTTTCAAACCTCCACTTGGGGCCATTTTCAACGCTTTGTGCACGAGCATATTGTTCACGGTCTTCGCTATTAATTAACGAGTAGTGCACGTCGATTGCGTCTGGAACAGTGGACATTACGTAAGCGAAAGTGGGTGGAATAAGAAATCTAAAATGAAATTAAAGAATGTGTGCCACGAAAGTATTTTTTTAGGCGGTTTTGTTTTGTTAAAAACTGGTGTTTTTTAGGTTCTATGGCGAGATCTCGTGAATCTATTCTAAGGAGATAAGTGTGCGTGCTCGTATTAGTAGGGCTGAATTCAAAAAGATCGCGTGGTTTTATTGCACGTGGGGAGCCACTGTATACTTTTCTTGCTTTGTGAGTCATTGCACGACCGCTTGGTGCGAACCCGTCCAATAGAGAGACGTTTACGGGATGTCTGGGGAAGGAGGATTTTTTCCCTCTTCATTTTGTGTATCTCACGAAATCTTAGGTTACCCCAAATCTTACTATAGTCCAAAGCCCACAGGTTAAGCATTCTCTTGTGGAAATCGAGACCATGCATTTCCGAACACTCATGGGGCAGTGCACCTTTCGCATTCATCTTAACTCCGCGGATCTCAATCCGTATGCATATATTGTTGTGCAGCCTGAGAGTGCGAATTTGAATAAGAATAGGTAAACATAGACTGCATGGACGCACCTACCTGAAGGCTCTGCAAGCGCGACGCCTAGCTCGTTTGGGAATGAAGGTACAACACCCTGTAATGATCTGGTAGTCGCCTCCCAGATACGGGACACTCAGGAGGCGTATTATGAATATGTCAGCATTGGGCTTTTACCCACAGTCAGGCGGCACTAGGCGTTAGGTAAGTTTGTGAAGTTCCCCTCCCTATTTTCTATAAAAGGTTAGCTTAATTCTCTGTCTCGTATAGATAAGAAAATTAAGCAACCACTCTTTTCTCTTATGACTGACTGTACTTCACAGATTACTATGAGTAACCTCTCTTCTACTTCGACTGAAACTATTGAAGAAGCTATCCCTAGCTTTGTTCATTCAGTGCGTAAGTATGACCTCAAAGACCAGATGTATGCCTTAGCGGGGCACACGGACTGTGCATGAATTTGTCGCATCCACGACTATGTTACAACATGTCGTGGACCTGTATAGACGACATTCTTCCAAGTGCGTTTGGACGGAAATCTTTATATACAATACCCAACATTTAGTTTGGTTATCAGCTAAAGAAAGGGAGAAAAGTTTTCCGGATACTAGATGATATTAAGCGTTTTCCAGAAGTGAATACCCTAAACTCTTTCCCCAACATCAATATTCGGGAAGAAAAGTTCTCTTGTTCGATATGCGAGTTTTCCCAAAAGACTCATCGGTTATGAAGGCCCAACCGGAAAAAAGGTCTGCTGCGCATATGCAACTATCATGTATGTGTTGGGCCGAGTCTTATCTGATTTATCAATATGCCCTAAACGCACGTTCATGCGCGTGCTTTCGTGTATAGTACAGTTTTGGTTATAATAGCCGAGAGATCCGGTATATCGTCTTCCTTATATACACACCAATATCCCAGATTCAAATGTGCGAGTGCGAAATGATACATCAATTGCACATAAGGGTGAACTGCCCTAAAGTACACCCACTCCACCTAATTAAATTATAATTTTTGATATTCATAGTTTTTTATTGCTTCGTCTTGAGTTTTAATATCAACTTTTTTTTTTAAGTTGGCAGATTAGTGTTATTAATATCAGTATGTTTAATGAAACACTATCATGTATCATTTGTTTGTAGTATTATAGTAGTACTGGGAGATCTTGAAAAACATCTCCTCCACTGTATTTTCTGTTGACAAACTTTCAATAGGCTTATTCTTTGTTTCTTATAGAAAATATTTAAACTTCAATTTTCTTTATTTCTACCTGTAGCTTTCTTTATTCAAGAATTCATTTTATTACAGCATAATAATATCAGCTTGTCTCACTCACCCTTTGCCAATAAAAACCAAAAACTCCTACATTAGAGATCAACTTAACATAAAGTCCACGAAAATTAGCAAGGCTAAAGCCACTCCTTGACATCTCTCATCCCCTGAGGTTCATTCAGTTTTATTTCTTCTATATTTATAGTGTTAAGAAAGACTCTGGCTTTCTTACGGTGAAGGGGATAAGTGGATATTTGACTAAACCTAAAAAAGCTTGACTCCTGATTCTACTATCGGTTGGTAGCCGCTTGCAGAAAATTTCGTCCACCGGGAGGTCGTGTGGGACAAAGTCATTCACATGTTACATGCCTACGGTCCTAATAATATCCTCACACATGGTCAATAACATTTGTTTCTTTTATGATCTCCTGCATTTCGCTACAGTTTTTCCATTTTAAGTCCTTTCTTCAATTAATCCAATGAATACGGTCTTAAATTAATAATATAATTCCTATTTGTTGATTTCCTATTGAAAATTTTTATTTTATGCTTTGATTTATTAATTTATTGATCTTGTTTTCTTTTTAGAAATTGTTTCCAGCTCTATAACTTATGGAAAGTCTTTGGTTCTAAACCTTTCTATGAGGATAAAAAAGGATTCTTTGGATAAATGGCGGAGAGTAACTTTCTGCAGTATCAAAAGCAAAACGATGGTGATACATACTGGATGTTAATGTTATCTGTAGTACTTCAACCTTATCTGTAGTACTTAAGCTTTATCTGTAGTACTGTGACTTCTCTGTAGTATTTCCTGTGCAAACGCATTATGTGTGCATATAACATTACATGCCAGAAACAAAAAGCATGAATGTGCGTTTACGGCATAATGGTAATTCCGACGACACCCAGCACAACATATGCATTGCTAATTACCAGTCTTACATATGTAAGAGTTGGGGAAGATGAACGCGTCTTTCATTTCTCCAAGGAGATGCATATATCCCGTTCTTTATCTCCCCAAAAAAATCTTTTTTTTCCCTCAAAAAGTGTTGTTCATGTCTGTTTCATCACCTGAAAGTCAACGTCTCCTCCGCAGAAAGAAAATAGATACAGCTTGCGACCTGTGCCGTATAAAGAAAACACGCTGTGATGGTAGACATCCTTGTTCTCGTTGTATTTTCGATAACAGCATATGTGTGTTTACAAAGAAGAAAAAACTCAGGGAAAATTACCCACCTAATGGGTACTTAGAAATGCTCGAAACAAGGGTTGATCTTCTAACTCGTTCTTTACTCAAGGTAGTCTCCATTGCTGAGCCACACTTGCATTTCCTACAGAAAATAAAGGAAAATTCCGACATATCAGATTCAAATCCAAAGCCTCCAGAACCAACGGAATCTTGTGTATGGAAACATCCCATTCCAATTAATGATATCGTCAGTTATTTAATATCCGATTTCGTTCTTAACCATGGTGGGCTGGCCACAGCCATGGGACATACGGATTTTGGCTGTGATACGTTAAATCTGGCGTCTCCACAAAATAATTGCCTTCACCAGAAAGAAATTAATCCTGGAGATGAGGTAGAGTCTCGGGAACTGTATGCTACGGCAAATGGATCCCCAGAAATTGTGGATATAGCTGGAAACCAGTATGGGCTTGAATCTAAATCAATTTCCCAAACCATTGGCCATTCTTCATATGATGGTACAGATTCAATAAATCAGCTTTCCTTGTACGGAAACGAGATTTCGACCGCAATCTCAGGTAATTGCAGGGACTTTAACTTCAATGAACCTCAAGGCGAACAAATATTTTCTACTTTCGGCGAGTCCATAGAGGTAGATTCATCGCTAATGGAAGCAAGACCTGTGTGTGTGCAAAATCTACAACTGAGCCCATTTCGTAATAATGGAGGAACCATCACTACTTCATCGCTGTCTTTATCTTCACTTTGCGCCAACATGGACAATAATAATTTGGAAAACTCAACTAGCTACAATTCTTCCATGATCCAAATTCAATCATCTTTTTTGACAGGGAAACCAGGCCATGGGTACAATGAGCAAATCCCCAATTGCCAACATACGCCGCATAGTTCAAGAATAAACACTACAGTGCCAGAACAAATATTGACAAATCAAGGGATTTATCCTCTACACCCCGGGCTGAGTGTCTTACCAATGGAATATGGAAACCACCTTCTATTTAATCTGCCCCCATCAAGGGTTTTGGATGAAGCGGTCCCGTTCATCTTAGAAGATGACGAAAAAAACATAGACCAATTTTTGAATTCAATTCAATAATTGGGAAGATTGGGTCTTTCTTCTAGTAGATATTCTATAGGTTAACTTATATTAAACAATCGCCCAATAATGAAACGTGCGTATACTAAAAAAATTGCGCTGTAACTATTCGGGACTTTACCACCACAAATATCTTAGGGATCTGACTTCTCCCGAGAATAGAATTTCACATATTTTTGTAAGTGACATTACGTCAAAGTACAGATCAAATGTTCTACTACTAGATTGCAAGAACCAGCCCAGTTGTTGTAACGAAGTCGTGGTTGCGACAAATTCATGCACATACCCCGTAACGTAGGTGTAGACAACAAGCGCCAAATTTAAGCCAATCTTTCCGAAGAATTTTATATATACACCCTGTATGTCCGAATTGGGTCATAATATTCAGCAGGAGAGACGCGGTGGAACGAAACGCGTCTTTGGATTCACGGTGATAAACCTTAGCAGTTGAGTATTTTAAGGTATTATTCTCGCTCAAACTTAGTAAAAGGGCCTTTGAAATTGTTATAATCAGCCGTGTCTTATCAGGATTGAGATTTTTACTGTTGTACATAAAATTTCAAACGTAATATAACTCTTTAATTTTCTCACAATTTCAGCCTTACCTTATAGATGGTTAACTGGTGTCTATTGACTCCCCGGTAGTCTAAAATTACTGCTCACTACATTGAAAGTGATAATCAGACTCAATAGGTTGGCCTGGCTATTCATTTTTTCGGAGTTTTTGCTCAACTACGAGATTTACCTGCAATTTACTTTAAATATGTTAAATCCAATTTTTGTTTTGGCCGAAATATATGTGAAGCCAAACATTTAAAAAATCATGAGTAATCAATGCCCATCACACGGAGAATCTTCCTTTGCTCGAAAAAAAAAAAAAGAACTCTCATGTTGAAATTTATAAATGACTGGAAGGATTTCAGGAAACAAATTCCGAGCCCCTTGAGACATCAATTTGACCAAGTCCGGAACAGTATTCTTACTATTGCAAGTGAAGGTTATATTTCCCAAAAAGAGCTAAGAGAAAGACCCAAGGTATATAAGGAAGACTAACGGCTCTCTAAAGTGAAGAGAAAGAGTCTCAATACTGTGGGTGAAGTCAATGTTCTGGGGTATCTTCGTTTACGAAAGAAGCCCGATGAAGATGCCAAAAAAGCACGGCTAGAGAAAGCGCGAGAGAAGCGAAAGGCCGCACGAGAGGACAAAACAAAGAAGGCAGAAAAAGAGAGATATTATAAATATTCAGCTTCTGTTGAATCATCGAGCATATCTGAGGGATCTTCAAGGGATATGGGTGTGATCCAAGAAGATTTAGTGAGGTTAATGATCAGCGAATCCAACAGTTCCGACGAGGCGCTTCTACCTAGTGATAAAGAGATATAATGCTTCCAATTTCAGCCTTAAGCGTTTTAGAAATTCAAAAAGAAAATTCAAATAAAGAATATCGTAAAGGTTTTATGAATTAATTTTTTTTTTTTTTTTTTTTTTGTTTTCGCCTGTGTGCTGGCAGATACACAGGCGCTCACTTGACCCAATTCGGACATACAGGGTGTGTTCTTCAGGAAAGATTGGCTCGCGTTAAAATTGGCGCTTCTTGTCGACACCTACGTTTTGTACAATCAAGAGATATATCTGGTCTTTGAGTTCATACTTACGCACTGAATGAACAAAGCTAGGGATAGCTTCTTCAATAGTTTCAATCTGAGTAGAATAGAGATTATTCATAGTAGTCTCTTAAGTAGAGTCAGTCATAAGTGAAAAGATTGGTTGCTTAATTTCTTATCACGTAGAGACAGAAGAATAAGCTTACTTTATATAGAAAACACAAAGAGGGGAACTTCACAAACATACTTAGCGCCAAGTGCCGCCTTGCTACGGACAACCATTATGTACTGATAATTAGCTCTTTTCACTCATATGAAATAACTTAATTTCATACTCGTAACCCCACTTTGGAAGACGGCCAACACACCTATCAAGGTGTGTTATACAGTTTTACCTGTTTAAGAGATCAACCATTTTTGCAAGTGCGATTTTGAAATAGAACGAGGTTCCAGGGAATTTTGTACTGTATGCAGTACAAACTCGCAATTTTTATGGTTTCTCCCTCGTTAAGCTGTGGAATCGCTGTAACAAAATTATGGTACGATTGATTCGTATATATTATGAAGAAAAGTCATGATGTTTCCATCTCATTACATAAATAACATAGAAATATCACAATTTCCTGGGGCAGCTAGATGTTCCAAGCAGACTATAAGGACATCTCAGATATATTAATCATTCTTTGGGGGTATGGTACCCAAAATTTGTAAACCTTCTCACCGGAACCTCCATCCATGCGACGGATCCACATGCACCTGCCTTTAATAAATTAGAAGATTCTTTTCAATTGAAATCGAGGCATTTATTGTTGATGCTAATGAGCCTAGTTTAAGTTTCATATCAGAAAAAGGGATGAATTGCATTAATGGCAAGTGCTTAGCAACCTTCCTTTAATATTCGCCCGGAGATTGTATGGAAATCCACACGCCGCAAACAAAGGCCGCCAGAGGCAAAATAATCGCTCTGAAATAAGAAAAAAAAAACCTCGAAGGGCTCGACGCAATATTATTTCTTGGATTCTAGGTGTATAAAGCGTTCATAAATCTTACTATTCATAAATGCCTATTTTTAAAAACAAAAAATAAATTCCCTCGATAAGTCTTTTTCAAAAAAATTGATCGAGGTTCCAGGGTCCCTGGATATTTGTATGGGACTACTGTCAGGTTCGGGTTGGTATCATTGCCCGTTAATGCATGATTGTTTAGTGTATTCAGACTAACTAGGTAAAGACGGCGGTTCCCAAGGGGGATCGCCACTATTTATAACATTCTGATAGGAGTGTATGTAAGAGACTTTACCAGCAAAACCAGCATGACGCTATACCAAAGTGCCACGTGTGCGAAACGTGGTATGAGTCAGGTATAGGTGAGCTGGAGATAAGACCGAGCATTGAGCGTAGCACGATGCCGGGACCCTGACAACTACCAACCTTTTTTGCAAAAAACTTTTACAACTAAACCAGGGTCGAGGGAAAATCGCGTATCGAGGGCTCTCTTAAACAGGTAAAACTGTACTTGCTCTCAAATAAGCTAGGCACACGCGCTCACAGAGCCTTCACATGGCGGGTGCATACATGATGCGCATATTGCTCGTTACTCTATCCCAATTAGGGCATATTCGCACTCTATCAGCACAACAGCAGTTGGTTCTGTATGCGCCACTGGAAGATCCCCGAGTTTTTCCGCTTTGGTATATCCAGGAAGCTTTCTTTTTTTAGAACGCGACGCGTTAATCAGATTTTCTCCTCCTTGGGAAGAAAAAGAAGATTTAGTGAAAAAAAAAAATATTTTAGTTGAAACAGAAACGTACCAAGATATAATAGTAGCAGCTACCCTTTGGAATTTGATTTGCCACATTCTCTTGCCTTCGACGCGAAACAAACATGCAGCTTGCGCGGGGCGGCTTTCATGCACAAGCATGACGCCTTTTGACATGCAGTATCAATTGTGTTCGCAAATTGCAACCGCTATCCGTTCTGTATATAGGCTTAGCAAAGACGAAAAAGAACAAATGACCCACCCCAATGACATGCGATATCAAACTTTTTTTTGGAGCTTGCTATTTAGCAAAGATATCCCAACAGGCCTAGAAGAGAAGGATCTTTCCTTCATATTAAGTTTTCGTAGCCTAGAAACTTAAAGTAATTCAATACATGGCTGGAGATCGGGTATGAGATTCCTTTTAGAAGAAACCCCTCTAAACAAAACAAAATTAATAAGGTTTCAGTTTTTTCTTGAACTTTTTTTTTTTTGCAATACTTACCAGGACTAATTTGAGGTGTGATTTGGCAATTTCACGTGCATAACCCCGTCTTCGTCCTAACAAGTTTTTATTTTTTAAATGCACGTCTTGTACATATTCCGTTTTCTTTCCCGCGAGGATATTTTAAGAAAATGCACGTCCTGTACTATACCTGGAAAAAGAAAGAATACCAAAAAAAAAAAAAGAGACGAGAAAGTAAAGTAGCAAAGTGCTAAAAAAGCAAGAGCTTTCTCGCGGTGAACAGGGTAAGTGTATATTTGACTTGACCGAAATTCACATAACCTCCGAGTGCGGGTTCCCTTTAAAGGTTCGGGGTATATGCCTACGGTCTTCGCTAATATCCGTTACACAAAGACGGTTGGTATATATGTTTTTTTTTTTTTTTTTTTTTCGATTTGTTGATTTTCTCGCTCAAATTTTTATTACTGATTAATTTCATGAAGAGGTGATTCGTGTGTTTCGTTTCCGTCACTGCGAATCGGTGCAAGAAAATATCAATGCCACTCTCCAGAGCTCGTTATTTTTCGACATCTTGCTGCCCTGGATTCTGTTTAAATGTCGATAGGAAATTTAGAATCTCATTGATCTTTATGATCGCATTGAATTCATTTTTTTTTTTTTCTTTTAGGGGGCAAGATTCAATTATTTCATCAAAAATCAAAAACCAAATTCAGTCGGGCTTTTATATGATTCCGTGCTCAAAAAGTTTATCCATTGAAAATGGCAAAATTATTTATTGTCGCTTGTAGTTCGTTGAAAACTCACCAGTGCGCACCAGCACTTAGCAGTTAGGGCTTTGGGGTATATTATTGTATGCACACCGAGGAAATTATTCCCAGAAGCAATGCTACCTGAAACCAGACACACCAATATTGAAGGCTCCATTAGAGGATATTTTACTAACTATCACTCTTTGACTTTGGAAAGGCTTTATAAGTTTCAGTTCGACTTAGTGAATTGGATGAATCACTTTGAAATAGACTGACTCGAAGGAAGCATTCACACCTGGGCTACTTCTATTTATCGAGATTATAGGGTTTCACCTAGTGTCCCTCTATTAAAATCTAGGCAACTGAAGAATCTTGGAATAATGAAAAATGATAAATACTCTGGAAAATGTGTGGACAAACGCTGCCAATATTTCTTGAGCCAACCAATGTTTTCTTATATGCAAAACCCCTTTCCCACCAGAGACGTGCGCTGCACATTTGTCTATTTAAGCGCAGACGAAATTTTTTCTTTTGATCTTTTTCTTCCTCAACATCACTTTTCTGCCCCTTTTTCTTGAAACTACCAGGGCAACGTTTACATTGATGCCGCTATAAAAAAAATGGCTGCTCCAGTGCAGGCTATTTCCCTGCTTGAATTCAAGATAACAAATTTCGTGGATTTTATGATCTCCTTGTTGTCTTTAAAATTTACACAACCTGAACATTTGTAGCGCAATTGGCTTCTTCGAAGATCCTCATACTGCTCCAAATGGTATGATGATTCAAAGCGAAGCCCAGAATAGAAATCACTAGTGGATTTAGCAGCTGCTCTTCAATGTGCCATCAAGATAATCCGGTACGCTATGGGAGTAGTGCTGGTGGTCTCGTGCCACCGGTGACAATCCAAGTGAGACACTTTAAAATTATTCTTTATTCTTTATTTTCTTTTATTCTTGTGTTTGATATTACATTTCTTATTTTTTTTTTTATCTTCCTCATTCATTTTCGTCATTTGCCGTGTTCTTTTCCCATTGGGCAACTACAGCAAAGTGGAGCAACCCTGCAGCAACTGTCGGTACCGGAACCTCCGAATACAATATCGCCACGCACTATCGCCATCCAATAAATTCCTGTTTCCTCAATTTTCAACTTTCCACAAAAAAACCCAAATTTGGATATCCCGAAATTATCCCTTTTTCATTGATATTTTTATTTACCTTGTTATTTTTCTCCACTAACATATGTCCCATTTATCTATGCTAAGGCCTGGTATTGGCCGGTGTCTAACTCTAAAGTCACCCCACAATTTGCCTTTAGGCATTAGATTTCCTGCCCCTACTTTGGGGAAAAGATATGTATCTGATATTCAGAAACTAAAGACGGAAACAGATGGGCCTGGATCGGAAGAATCCACTCGTTTGACTGGTGTAATGGACTACCTGAAACTGAAAGAGGTGCTTATATTCTTCGACAACTTGTATCCCAGATGGCTAGTCAAATTGTCTTACACGAAGATTTTTGGGTCTTTGTTTAATAAAATCAATCTCAGCAGCTATGATGAAAACATCAAGAAACAGGTTATTAGCTTTGTTAACAACGAAAATACCCCATTGCCTTCAGGTGCTAAGTGTGAAAGTTTTGTGCCCTTAAAAAGGGATGGCGGTGCATTTGTAAAGTTTTTAGTACCGCCCAATTCCAGCACCACAGATCTTGTGGCAAACATTGAAGAAAATATCCAGGCCGTGGCCCTGGGGAATTCCCTAATGCTGTATTGGGGATTGATTGGTCGGTTTCCCAAGGCACTGCAGGTTAAGGGAACACCATGGATTGAAGATTTGAGTCGGTTTCCTTCGCGTAAATTGAAAGTCATTTTTGAAGGTGAACCTCTAACCGAGGAGCAGCTATATCTTTTGTTTAGAAGATATGGTCTTATTGTGGATATTATTCCGGCGTCCAGTTCAACACCACATGCCACAATCTTGTTTAAGACCACTGACCCGTGTGTCAGGGCAAAAAATTGTGTAACAGGGTTGACTCTCAATGAGGGCAAAACTACCTTGCACTTACAGTATATCCCGATTTTACGTGTGAACCACATCAGTGCGTTTATTTCCAACCACCAGAAAATTGCCATTCCTGTGATTTTGGCTCTTTTGGCCACCATTGCTGTGTTGATCTTCGAACCCATCAGACAATACTTTATTCTGTTGAAAATCAAACATTACTATAGTTGGGATGACTTCAAAGATAAATGGTTCGTGCGTGTATTGTACGTTCCATACACAATGGTTATTTCTAGATTGAGCGATGGTAGGCACTTTATTGACGACTCCTTCGGATCCATTACAGGGGCTACTAAAAAGACCGTCAATGTGGACGATTTGGATTCCGATATGTTTTGGACAGAACGGTCCGAAAAGGCAAATCAACTTCGACTTTGGGTATGTGAAAATGCCAATACTTTCATCGTGGTAAAGGGCCCCAAGGGTTCAGCTGAACGTGAGTTTGTCATTGATCATGCCTTAAACATTGATGATACTTATAAAAAACGGCTTTTGGAAATTGATTGTGCCAGTCTAGTCAAAACCAGAAGTGACAAGGCATTCCTTAAGACTGCTGCTGCCCAATTGGGATACTTCCCCTTGTTCACATGGACAAACTCAGTCTCTCAATTTGTTGATCTCGGTTTGCAAGGTTTGACGGGTCAAAAATCTGGCCTCAGTGAGTCCAAAGAGACCCAGTACAAAAACATGTTACTGTTGGCCCAGGTGGCCATTAGAAATGTAGCTTTGGGTGACTTTGCTGCCTACAAATGTGAGTTGGAACGCCAGCATAAACTTAAAAGATTGGAACAATCTCTGGAGGGAGCAGAGCCCAACTATGTTGCTGCAAAGGAGGAAGATTACTTGCAAATGCACCCAGAAGTGAAGCCGGTGATTGTCATCAACAATTTCTTGAGAAAATCAGATAATCTGCATGACTTCATCTATAAAGCTCTTGCCGACTGGGCAGGCCAATTGATTCAAAGCAATTCTGCCCATGTGATTTTTATTACTCAGGATTCTGGAAGCACGCTGCATTTGGCATCTGCACTTCCAAACCAGGTTTTCAAGACAATTTCTTTGGACGATGCTTCGAATGTGAGTGCCAAACAATATGTCTTAAAACAATTACATGAAACCAAGACCACAAAAGGTATCGATTCATGTCTCGAACCCCTTGGTGGTCGCATGCTTGATTTGCAAGCATTTGTTAGGCGTGTCAAATCTGGCGAAGAACCACAAGATGCATTGAATGAAATGATCCACCAGGCCTCTGAACAAATCACAACTTTTTTCTTGAACATCGGATCTGGAAAGTCTGATTCCGAGACTCCATGGAATACCGCCCAGCTTTGGGCGCTTATAAGGGCACTCGCGAAAGACAACACCATTGAATTGGATGATTTGGTTCAGTCCCCATTATTTGCTATGAATTCGGAAACGACTTCCACCTTGGCAGTTTTGGAAAAAAATGATTTGATCTCTTTGAAACGCGAAAAGGGTATTGTTAAAACGATCTCTACTGGTCGTCCATTGTTCAAAGCAGCCTTCAAGGATTTGGTGAACGATAAAAAAGTGTTCAAACTTTACGAGACATTTTTCTACTCGCAATTGATTTCCTTGGAAAATGCCAAAATCTCCAAGTTGGAAGACCAGATTGCTAAGCTAGCTCATACGAGTGACTTCAAATTCATGAAGGAGCGGATCGATTACTTAAGTGGCAAGGTCAACACTTCTACTATCAAGGTCCAGGAATATGAGGCGAAGGTAAAGGATATTGCTGCTATTGGAACGGTGAAGAAGACCTCGCTTTTTGGGTTCTGACTAAACATGATGCATTCGGTTTTATTCATTAAATAGTATGTTCATAAATGAGGCCCCAGAGATGCCCCACCCAAGAGATCCTTGTTGATGATTTCGTAGGCCATTCTTCGTCTGATTAGACGCATATCTTTCTGACTGAATGTGAGTGGTGCTCTCTCAGAAAGGAACTTTGCAGCCGTGCATGTGAATACACCACAATCAAATCCGTTTTGTTGCTGAGGCGTCTTCATGTTTGGGTAGAGAGTATATGTGATTTGTGGCACCAGCAACCGCTCACTTTCCTTGGCCATATATTCATTAAGCAGTTCGAGTGCCCTGATGTTTCCGTGAGATGATAATGAATCATAGTAACTAATCAGTTTGGCCTGGTTATCGATCACCGCAAGTGCCCAGTGAGTGCCCATGATATTGATTGGAACAATGATCAAATCCTTCTCGAAAAGATTGACTTTTTTTCTTCTCGCCCACCTTGCAACTCCTGGGTACCCCTTGCTCTTTAAGGTAGTAAAAAAATGGGTAGTCCAGCAAAAGATATTTCCCGAGCGGGCAGAAAGCAAACTGAGGTAGAAGTCAATCACATTATCATTCAACCAGCATGAATCAGCAAGGGTTTTAATATCTTTGACGGTGATATCGATAGCAAAGTCTGACACCACTGGTTGGTTAATATTACGAGATCTCCAGAGATTTTCCACTGTTGAAAGTTGCGAGGGTTGAAGTTGACTGATTTTAGACTGGGATGCTTTCCGTTCCTCAGAAATGAGTTTCTGTATCTTTTCCTGTTGGTTTTTGAGAAATTGTGAGAAATCGTACGACGGAATAGTAGCAAGCATTGCATTTGTCAAGGAGTATTTTGGCGGTGGAACTGGTTTGATTGGAATATAGAAATCACGAACAACCTTATCATACTCATCCAAAGAAGGAAATTCCGTATCTAGAAGTTCTGCAGCAGTCACATCATCCTGATATTCGGGAGCATGAGCAATTTCTGATTGTGGTTTGTATTTTGAGGCTTCGCTGATTTGAAGAGTTGTTCCATATTGAGCACGAATGTCGAGATCGTCGTCATCAGAAGAATCAAGTTCAAAAATGGAATCGTAGATATTTCTACGCATGGCCGGATTTTCTGTTTTAGAATGGTCTAGGATTGGTGTACTTGCACTTTCATGAATTTCTTCCTCGATCAACGAGGTATTTATTGGGGTAGACTCTCCTGGAAATCCCGATTCGAAGGACAAATCGTGCTCTTCGTGATTCGGTAGTGTCGGCGGCAGATTGACGGGTTTCCTTCCTGTTGCAGCCAATTTCACGTGATCCATCAATGATTTGAAAAACGCCAAGAAAATAAGTGAATATGACGTGGATAAGAGAGTTAAAATGGATTCTGTGGTGAATTTTCGTGATGATTTTTGCTGTTGTGTTGGCGGTAAATCATCTATAGATTCTGGTTCTAATACATCATTAAAATTCTTGCTTTCAACTTTAGGTGGAACATATCCAAGTCTATTTTTAGAAGCTAGGGGGATATTTTCCATTGCCCGTGAACTCATGTAAATAAGAGTTAGAGAATTTTTTTTTTTTCGTGGGGTAAATAAATCAATCTGGTTACAGCTTAAGACAAAGGCTCAGCTGAACCCTTGTATGGGTGCACGGGTGTAACGAGGGTCAGAGTCTTAGAGATCCAGTAATTTCGCGAAATAAGGCCGTCCAAATAATTCAAATCTCCTCCAAATTTTTAGAATAGACAGTGGACACTACCCCAGCCAAATTTAACCGCTCGATTTAGAATCCCTTCAATAATTGCAATCTCCTCTTATTCCTGAGTTATGTAAGGAAAATTGAATTTAGCTTGAACAACTTTTAAATTTAGAGATGCTTTTGAAATCAAGTTTTGAATTTTGAAATCGCCTCACTACAATTAAATCATCATCTTAAAATCTACAACATATCTTATTCATCATGGGAATCTTCTTGTGTGGTTTCCAATATCCTTCTTTTTTTAACCTTTCACGTGAAATGTCCTGGAAGTTTCGTGCCGCTTTTGTTTTTTTTTTTGAATTTCAAATATCCGGTAGATTTGGCAAATATTTATCTTTCTTCCTTTAAAGTGGTAGATAAGCTTCGCATGAGCTTTTCTCGATAAAATACGAACCAAAACTGTATTCAGTCAAAACTAAATCATTGGCCCCCTTAATTAAAGATAACCTTGACACGTCGTTGGTTATTTCTTTGATGATGTCGGCTGTAGTCGAGTGGGGCCGCCTTTCGATAGCTTCGCGAATGGTAACCTTGATTTCTTCGTTGATCTCCGGTTTTGAAATTTTCTTCTGTCGTCCTATTTCAGGGAGCTTCATATTATCTTTTTCATACTTTTTTACCCAGCATAAAGCAGTTCTGTACTTGGTCTCCAGTTCTTCTGCCGCTTGTTTGATCGTACACATAGATGAAGTCAAGATTTTGAAGAATAGATCTCTTTCAGATGTGCTGTACTTTCGGTAAGGCCTTTTAGTTGTGTTACTCTGTTGCTTTTGTACTTGAACGATCGTTGAAGTTGGGTTGTTCTTGCCTGAGGGAATGTCGTGCACCCCACTTCCTGCTATGGAAGTGGGATCTTCATCAGCAAGTTCATCCTGACTTGAACACAAAATGATTTCGACATCTTCAGAAGCCATAATTTTCGTAGCTAAATTGCAATTCAGGAAAGAGAAAGTGTATATATTGCAAACTAAGACGCTTGTGCCTTTGTGTAGAGTGCGGCTCATGCAACCCACTAAAGGTTAAATGGAAATACATTTGTGGTATACATATGTATATAGTTTGTGACAATATATCCGTTGTGGTACCCGTCATGGCTAATCCAGATTCTTTGCATCAATATGGATCACCAACCATCAATGGTGATCCAGATCTTCAAGATTTAATACAAGTCGAAACAATAGCTGACTAAGAGTTAAAACGGAAAGTCCAGGAGATATCTGATTCAACATCACTATCCGAAATTCTGGGGATTCCAGACTCAATATCAGTAATATTGGAAGTTCAAAAGCTGTCTCACTTGCCACTGCGTCCGGTTGTAACTAAACGCAGTTACTCAGAAGCCGATAAGATTAGATTTTTCAAATTTTATGATAGTTTCATCAACCCCAATGTCTCGTGGATTGCAAGTTCACTTTTGATGCCACCACTGACCGCAAGAAGGTGGGTCAAATACCGCAACGATACAAAAGGGTCTGGAAAGCCTTTAAAATCCCCAGCAAGACCATCTATAAAGAAATTGACGGAAGAACACAAGAAATTTGTTTTGGATTCATTCACAACAAATCCTTCCTTGGAACCCCCGGATGCCTTAACTGCGCTTAAGGGCTCGTTTGAAAATCTTAAGATAAGCGAAACATGCTTCTACGATTTTGTAACAAATGAATGTGGGTTATCTTTCAAAAAGGCGAGACGTGAAAGCACACAACGTGACTCGCCGGCTAATCTAAAACTTCGTTATGATTATGTGATGGAGATTAGAAGAAATGTCATTGACTATCTCAAGCATTGTGTCTTTATTGATGAGTCGGCATTTAAAACACATACACTGAGGCGCTCGCATGGATTGGCACCAAAAAGGTGTCACCCCCGTAATTAAAACACCCAAAATAGGGGGTCAAACTACTAAAATCTTTGGGGCTATCAGTAGCTATAGACTTGTCCACATAAGCTATAGATTTACTACGCCACCACCTTCCCGGAAGCGCAAATTAGATTCGGATACGCCGAAACAAAAGCCAGTGAAAGGTACCACTAGAAGACACTTCATGCTGTTCCTCTTAGACTTGATTCTGTCCTTGGACAAAAGTTCAAAATTCAAAAATTGCTATCTCGTCATGGACAACTGTTCCATTCACAAGGGACCCGTCATTGAGAGGCTAATTACTCTGCGTGGGTATCTGGTCCTTTACCTACCACCTTATTCCCCCGAGCTTAATCCTATTGAGCAACTCTGGCGACTTTTGAAGAGCAAATTAAAAAAGAAAAACTTCACCGAAGAATCTTTGGTGGAAATGATACGGAATGAATTAATGTCTATTCCGCAGCTGAACTTCAATAACATGGTACAGCAATCCGTCAACCAATTTGAAAAGTGCATCCGAAAAGGGCCACTTTAGAATGGAAGGTGTTACTTTTTTATGGCCATGGTTTCGTGCCACTCTTCATACTCGATTCTTCAATACCGACTTCATGGAACTTGTCCCGTGGGTCTCTTCTTACTATATAATTGTGCTAAATTTACTACTAGCGGAGCCTTCGTACCTATGTGGTTGTAGCCAAAGTTTATAAACTATAATATAATTAAAGTTTTGCCGCACAAAAAAAGTATACTTCTTAACATAAAAAAGAATAATGGAACATACACAATACCATCTCCTCACAAATATATTTGCAGTTTCGTGATTGTTTTTTTTTTTTTTTTTTTTTTGCAGATTCCCTTGAAAGACTTGGGTTCATAATTTCAGCCTTTCTTTCGAATCTTCTTGGATCATCAAGCATTAAGATGTAGTAGTAGACCAGAAACTCTTCTTCGTCGTAATCTGAATTTATTCCAGGGTCGATTGTTAAGATGTGAACCACCAAAAGTTCTTTAATTTCACACTCTACCATCCTTTATTTCCATTTTTTTTTCTACTAATTTGTTATTTGAAAATGATTAGCTGAAAGTAGCTAGTGAAAACGTTCATTGTTTATGGTACAACATGGTCCTTAAGAAAGTTTACAATGAACTGGGGGGTACGTACTCTGTGTGAAAAGATCACTGATCAACTTATTCTAGATTCAAAATTTGAACCATAGTGACCCGAAATATGACGAATTAATATGACTTACCAAATATCCCGGATATTTGAAACTCAAAAAATTAACGTTGTGAAATGTCCCATAATGAATAAGATATTTTGTAGATTTTAAGAAGATGATTTAATTAGTGAGGCGACTTCAAAATTATAACCACGCTTTCTCATAATGCTGGTTCATGAAGGGCGCACGAAAATGACGATCAAAAAAACCTCCCCAATAATAAAAGAAGGGTTTAAAGAATTTTCTGAGTTCTTGAAAAAAAATTTCATTGATTTCAACTCACTTTAGCCATTCTCTGTATAAGGCTCAACCCCGTTCCTGGATAAACCTTCCCATATTATCTCGGATAGATACGTCGCTTCTCATTTAAGAAAGGTACATCCCAAAACAATGTCGATTCCCACGCTGCTCGGTGATTCCAATTAACGTTCAATGCCGTATCCCTCATGCGGTCTTCGTGACACGTTTTACCGCGGCGAGAAATTTTAAAGAAAATTCCCAACCAAGGGCACTAACCAAACTTCAAAGCGCTTAACAATAGAACTGTCAGGTTCGTGTGGGGACTGTTACCCGCTATTGCATGATTGTTATGTGTATTCAAACTAACTAAGTAAAGGAGGCGGTTCCCAAGGGGAAACACCCCTATTTATAACATTCTAATGAGAGTGTATGTAAGAGACTTTACCAGCGACAATGTACCAATATGAAACGTGTGTGAAACGGAGTGCCACGTTTCATCAAGTAAGGTACAGGTAAGCTGGAGATAAGACCGAGCATTGGCCGTAGCACAATGCCGGGACCCTGACAAGAACAACCAATTTTTTACAAACAATGAAGAAAAAAAAAAAAAAAAAAAGACAGGAATAATAATCAGATTTCAGCAGATACCTAACTACTCTAACTCTCTAGAAAATATTATAAAACCACCAACATCCACACAATTTTCCTCATGGCAGGGACCGTTGGAATGTCCATGCAAACTGCAGGATACGGACGGCTCGTAATATTCATTCATTTATTAGGGAGTTGGGGGTGTGCCGTACCAGGAGTCAGCCAGGGCGGGCGGGCGTTCAAGGGGAAAACAAAAAAAAACAGTGAAAGTTTACACGACGGAATTTTCCCCGCCTCCACAAAGTTGCAATTCTGAAAATCAATCAGGGATTAATCAAAAGAAGTCTTTTATTATTTTTTTATTAAGTAGACCAACTGCCATTTCTTTTTTTTTTGTATTGAAGTTTTTTTATTACTGACTCGCCTTCTTTTGGAGCCCTTTCCCCCCCCCCCCCCCCCACTATATTATCCCACGTGGTTTATCAATGCTGGAGTGCATGTGGCGCGCAGTATCGTGTCCAGGTATTATTCGAGAAGACTTCTTCGGGACTAATTAGAGCACCGCTGGGGACACTCAATTCGTGAGTAATTTTCTTTTTTTTATTATTATTATTATTTTCTTTTTTTTCTCTTCACGAAACCAATTCCCTTTTCGCTTTTCTTGCGCCTTTTATAAAATTCGGTAGTCTGCCCTGCTTTATTGCTGTACGCCAACCTCGAATTCCCCTCCATTTACGTGAAAGGTTATTATTAGTGCCTGATGTCTGAAGATAATTCTGCGTCGTCGCAGGCCTTGGACAGCCTGAAATTGGTGTTTGAGAGAAAACTCGGTAAGGAAATCTACGAGCCTTGGAGAGATTACTACCTCAACTATATCAAGTTGAAGAAACTCTTGAAGGAGGAAGTGATTATCAAAAATGCTTGGACGGAAACTGACGAGCAAAACTTTGTTAGTGCTTTGGACTCCGACTTGGAAAAAGTGTATACTTTCCAGGTCAACACCTATGACGATTTGAACGAGCAGTTGAATGAGTTGCAAGCATCAACTGAATCTGCATCTCCCAACTTTGATGTGCAAAAATTCACCTCCAAATTGGAACTGGTGTTGGAATTGACCCAGGAGTTGAACCACTTCCAAAGATTGAACTACACTGGCTTCACCAAAATCGTCAAGAAACATGACCGCTTGCACCCTTCCTACTCTGTAAAGCCATTGTTGAATGTGCGTTTGAAGAACTTGCCCTTCCATTCTGAGGACTACTCGCCTCTTTTGTTCAAAATTTCGGCGTTGTTCCAGTTTTTACGTGACAATTATGACGTGGACCAATCTTTGTCAAAATTGTCTTCTTTCAACGACGAATCTGTGGAAGACTACCAATCGTTCAAGTTCTGGGTCCACCCAGACAATTTGATGGAGGTTAAGGCTAACATCTTACGTCATCTTCCTGTTCTTGTTTACAACTCCAAAAACAACTACTATGATGAAGATGATGACGATGATGATGAAGATGAGGTTGCCCGTTTTGGAAGAAACGACCCTCAAATCAACTGCTTGTACTTTGACAATGAAAACTTTGACTTGTACAATAACAAGTTGACCAAATCGCCTAATGCATCTGCGTTAAGAATCAAATGGGTTGGTCCATTGTATGAGAAGCCGGAGATTCTGATCGAAAAGAAGACCTTCGAAAAGCAGTCCGAGACCTTCAATGTGGACGAGAAATTCACCTTGAAGGAAAAATATTTGGACTCGTTTGTTGACGGTACTTTTAACGCCACCAAATACTTGAGCAAGTTGAAGAAAAAGGGCAAGACCGATGAAGAGGTTGAAGAGGCCAAGAAACATATCGATAGCTTCTCCAAATACATCAAGGAAAACCACGTCCAGCCATGTGTTAGAACCACATACAAGAGAACCGCTTTCCAGATTCCTGGTGATGACAAGGTGCGTATTGTGATTGATTCCGACATCTACTTTATTCGTGAGGATGCTTTTGACTCTGAAAGACCCATCAGAGACCCTAGCAAATGGCACAGAACTGATATCGACTCCAAGGTCAACAATCCATTGTCGTTGTTGAGGAAGGGGGAGTTTGTCAAGTTTCCATATGCCGAGTTGGAGGTCAAAGTCAGAACCAAGAGAAGAGGTAGTAAGATTGTTTGGATTGATGACTTGGTGCAATCTCACCTCGTCAAGGAAATCCCCAACTTTTCCAAGTTCATCCACGGTGTGGGTTCGCTTTTCTTGGAGGACGACAAGTTGGACAACATTCCTCTTTGGTTCAATGAGTTGGAGGCTGACCTCACTTTTGACCACGAGCGGGCGTTCCTTGACACCAGAGAAAAATTGGCCAAGTTGCAAACCGATGAAGATAACTTGAAGAAATTCAAGAGTATGTTGGCCAATTCGGCATCGCCCAGTGTTGCGCCCAGATCGAAGTCCTTCTCGGGCTCCGAAATGATGATTGACGTACAACAAAAGGCTACTCACTCTGAGGACTTGGAGCCTGTAGAGGAAGTCAATGGAGAAAGCCACGTGACCTCGGGTGCTGACTTGGACCAGTCCTCAGATGAAGATTTCGAGGTTGAGGTTGATACTGGTCTTAAGAACAAACTCTTGAAGCTCCCCTCGACCTTCTCCAAGTTGCTTGATGCTGACTCTGAAGATGAGGAAATTCAATTGCCTACTGGCGTGGCCAAGCCTGACAGCTACATCAAGAACGCTGGTCCTCTTAAGATCGAGCCTAAGGTGTGGTTAGCTAATGAGCGTACCTTCAACAGATGGTTACACGTGACCACGTTGCTCTCTACATTGACGTTTATCATTTATTCATCTTCCAGCAGAGCCAACAACCCAAAGTTGTCTGATTACTTGGCCTACATCTACTTTGCATTGACCTTGTTCTCGGGCTTTTGGGGTTACCACATCTTCCTCAAGAGAAGAAACATCATCATGGAAAGATCCGATAAACACATGGACAGTATTGCCGGGCCATTGATTGTGGGTTTTGGCTTGATGTTTGGCTTGATAGTGAACTTCGTCTATGGTTTCAAGAGTGTTGCTAGTCAGCAAGCTGGTGAATTCACCACCATGGGTTTAACTGAGGACTTCTATGCCAAGAACCCTGCTCAAAAAGCCATTCTCGAGTTTGTGTTTAAGCTTGTGGGTGCTTAAAATTCTTTTCCGCAGACTAATATAAAATAGAACGTGTCTCCATGTGGACATATATACAAATTTCAATGAATTAATTATTACCATCGAAATCGTTAGAACGAAGTAGAGATGATAAGACTTTAAGTAATTATGTCAAAATTTTCCATCCTTGGGCATTGAACAAGGTGTAGTTTTTCTATTGCTCGGATTTTGGACATATTTTATTAATCCAAGAAATGCACTCACCAAAGTAAATATATCTTTTGTTAAGTCCATCAAGATCTCAAACATCCCAACTCCATATTTTTACTAAAAGAAAAGAAAAAAAAATTCTGATTGAGCTGTGAGAAGCCTACCAAAACCAGACACTTTTAGAGTGAAGTGACCGTAGCAATTTTACTCACGAGAACAGAAATTTTATGAAATCTGATATATTGACCAATGATATTCTTATCTCAGAAAATAACAATCATATGGATATGCATTTCCCATCTTCTTTGGCTTTTCAAAGGAGCCATATTTTGAAATACGGTTCATTTATTATTTCCTCGAAATATAAAAGGGCAGATCATGATACGAGGGAGTCAAGTTTCTTCAAATGCTTCAATAATATCGATCTTATTTCTCCAATTTGGGGTGAAATTTCAGAAAAAAAATGTTATAAACTAAGTCCAAGGAGAAAAACCTCTTGCTATGGTGATATGTGAGCGTCACAAGATCTAGTTTCAGTTACTTTGTTTGAAAGAAATCCAGTCTTATGAGCGGTAGTAACCACTAATATATTAGTGAAAGTTTTTGGGAAAACATTGCTCTCTTACCCCCGAAACTTAAAAATATGAGCACAAGTGTCTTTTTTTTTATTATTCAAGATCCAGACATACATAATCGGCTTTTGGTTTTAATTGCACTACTGCCAAATTTGGGGGTTTACATAATTTACTATGGGAAAGTGTAAGTGTCTCTAATTTCTAGGAAACTCTGACTGTGATCAAGATTTAATTCTAAACAAAAGAACTTCATATAAGAAACAGCTCAAAATTCAACAAAATAAATTTTCTTAGCCTTATACTAAAGAGAAAATTAGCGGTCTTAGAAATGTATGTGGAGCACGCTAACGGTATATGCCTAAAGTCAGTAGTGGTGCCTTTTATTTAGAAAGAGTGACACTTTTTCATCAGCCCAATCCATTTAAAAGAAAAGAAGAATCGGGTTTAAATATACCAATAAATTTAAAAAATGTTCAAACAAACCTTCTAAAAAAACTCCCAGATATTAGATACACACACACACTCACTCATTAACACACGATTACTCACCTACTGGTTCAGTTAATCACCTTATGGAAACAACTATTAGTGAAAAAAAATCCCTTAATTTCAATCCCCGGATATATCTAAATCCCATCAAAAAAATATAATATCAGTAATAACCATAAATTTCCATAAATTTCCATAATTATACCGACCCTATTATTCCCCCTCCCCCACTTGAGCTACCTCCAGTTTGAGCCGCGCACACCGTTATCGCGGGCGCACTCCACCCTAAATAACGAACACGGTACCGGTAAGAATTGAACCACGCACAGGGTCCACCAAAAAAACCAAAAACAATAAATTAAAATAAATTAGAAAATGTCGTTGAATATCTCCCTTTATACGGTGAGCGCGGCGTTGATCCTCGGCCCTGAAGGTCAAAGATTATACGCAAAATACTACAATGTGGATGACTCGGCGGCAAGCTACAAAACACCGCAACAACAGGCCACGTTTGAAAAAGCGGTGTACTCGAAAATCCACAAACAACACCAAGATGTGGTACTTTATGATAATCATTTAATTACCTATAAACAAACCAACGATGTGATTCTTGTGGTGGTTAGTGCACTCACCGAAAACGAGCTGATGCTTTACCTGTTGACGAACAACATCAACGAAGCGTTGACGATTTTGTTGGGTAACACATTGGACCGCACCCAGATCTTGCAGAAGTACGACATGGTGTGTTTGTGTATGGACGAGACCATTGATGATGGTATCATAATAGAAATCGACCCTGCCATCATTGTTAGTCGAGTCACCAACCCTCCTTCAGGTGCCGTGGGTGGCAGCGACACTGGCTTGAACATTGATCTTTCTGAGAAAGGTTTGTTTAACGCATTGTCGTTTGCTTCTAAGAAAATTAGTGAGCGCTTACAGCAGGGGTTGTAATGGGGAAGTCCAGAACGAAAACTCTCTCATATTAGTGCCCGGTTTTCCTAAGTATGTAAATGTTTATATCTTCTAAGCCTTGTCTTTGTGAAGTTTGAGGCAGGTTTTGTTTCCCAAGAGTTGATTATGGGAATAAAAAGAAACTCTTCACATTATCGTTTTGGTGTAGTGTTTTCCGGCCTGGGATAGACCTGCACTCAGGAAACATACCATCAACAAAATAAGAATCTAAGCCAATTTAAATAAAAATCAAAAGAGAATTCAATTATCTTTTATGTTTCTCCTTCATCCCTTTATTCCAATTTCTACTTTTATATAAGGCAGTGCTTGATTCTTTCGTCCCCATACTTATTTTGTCCTGCACACAGTACACCACCCTAAGAATAAACCCACCAACAATAATACTCAACCACCAATTTCTGACCCATCAAAATATCTATCCATTCATTCATCCACCTGATATAATGGAGGAGACGTTTTTTTTCGCGTTGCTTCGAATATCCGTGGCCCAGATTCTTAAAGCGGCAGGCTTTGATAAGTGCAAGCCTCTGGTACTTAATGCCATCACCCAACTCTACCTTAAACACCTTGAATTGGTGGTGCACCAAACGAAAAAGTTTGCTGTTTCACGCACAAATTCCGTCAATGACGTGGCTGCATGTGACCTTGGGGAGGCTCTACTAGAAATTGGGTTTCTCAAACCTTCATCAATCACCGATCCTCATGGACTAAAAAACACTAAATCCGTGGATGCTTTTAAAAACTGGATCCAGTATAGTGATATCCATGCCACCAGTAAACGGCTCAGTACGGTTCCTCCAACACTTTTGACGAATTTAATTGAAAAAAGGAAGATCGATACGTCGGTTGAAACCGACCAGGAACGTAAAAAACGCCGGTTACGTGAACGACAGGAATATTTCAATCAGTTGAAACAGGGCGATGATAAGCCAGAGCGTGCACGCGAATTAGCCGAGGATGTAGATGAAGATGAACTCACCTCAGCAGATAGGCTTACGTGGCTTGCATATTTGGCAGAAAAAGACATGAAACTCGGCCAAAACATGAAGTTTGTCAACACATGTATTCAGGATGACTTGATGCACGTACACCGGCTCCAAAAATACCATCCGACCTTGCCTGACGGTGAAGATAGTTATGTGCTGTTTCGGCACCAAATCCACGCGTCCAATAAAAACGACCATCTTTTGCTTCTGCTCCATGATGAAGATAAGTCGTCGGATCCTAAACCAGTGATTCCTGCTGATCTTCGTGGCGTGTTGCCTTATAATGTCAAATATGACGATTACTTGCTTGATGATGACTTAAATCAATATCTACAGTATGCAGATACACATGGAGATGAGATTCAATCTAGGCTAGAGAAGTTGGAGGGGCCACAGGCTGAGCTACTCACAGACAATAATCTTATAGGAAAAGAGGAGAAAAACACCGAATCAGAACCTACCCCAGTTTCTGAACCTGCTTCTGGCTCTACTCCTGTACCTGTTTCTTCTGCCCCGGTTTCTCCTGTCCCAGTTTCTCCTGCCCCGGTTTCTGAAAGTGAAGACAAAAATAAAAACCCAAAAAGTCCTGTTGTTCCAGCAGGTGAAGAAGACGTTAAAGATTCACATAAAACCGTGGGAGAAGAAAATGATCAGTCCTTAGAAACTTCTGAAAATGAACTAGGGCCAGAAAAAGGTGTAGTGAAGGAAGATCCGGATTCTTCAAGTGGGCTGCAAGGTGGAGAAATCGACCCGTCGCCTAAAAAGGAAGAGTCCATAATTGAGCCGCTGCTACAGAAAGAGGATGCGAAAGAAAATGTGGCCGGCACGTCTGAGTAAAGACAATACCGATAATATATTAAACATTAATGGGAGATATTCTAAAGTAGATGCGAAAAGTTGGGGAGTGGGACGTAGTGACTAGGTACAGGGGAGCGGGAAATAGTACTCTAATCCGCAGAAGATGGTGCCAGAGGTGGAGTCAGGGCAGGTGCCAGAGGTGGAGCCAGATTATTTGCCAGATTATTTGCCAGAGGTGGAGCCAGGAGTGGTGCTGGAAGTGGCTCTGGAAGTGGAGTCCCAGTACAACCCCAGAACTGATCCCTATCCAAAATTGGAATTCTACTAACAACGTTCTTGTGGCTAGGAATCTTAGGGTCCTCACACACTGATTTGAGCCGGAGAATGTACTGATAACAGTTGTAGCACTCTTCTAAAGAAGTGGACAATTTCTTCTCCAAATACTCCAGTGGCAACACAAGAGGCCCCACATCCTCAAATCTTCCCTGGGCTTCCTTGAGTGTCAACACGAGCATGGTGCCAAATAAGGTACGCATATCGTAACATACCAAGAGTGGCAATGCACTTACAAGCTCGACCTTAGCCACGGTATTCTTGAGGATTTCCGGGAGTTTTGCATAAAACACATTGCTCAGTTCCGGGTCCTTATCTATCAAAAGCTCGTCCTCCACAAAATCGTACGGGAGTTCTACGCTCAATTCAAAGTTTAACATCTTCAAAATAAGCTCTTCACGGTATAAGAGCTGGTCCCTCCACTGCCAGAAAAGACTGCTATGCTGGTCCACTTGACGGCCCGGGTTTTTGAGCATACATGCCGTCATGGCGATTTTATCCGGAGGCCGATACATGTCGTTAAGCTTACAACTGATGGCTACTGCCGCACATGCCACAAAATACTTCGATGTGGTGATGGGTACACGCATATAAAACCGGTTAATATAAACCGTAGCCGCTAGAATCGTCCGTCCATCGAGCTTAAGCTCGGCTCCTAATTTGAGGAGAAATGCGTAGATCAGTTCTCGGACCTTAAGGTCTTGTGGCACCGTCATTTGCTTGCGCGACGGGCTACGGCGAAGAAACGCGTCCTCGGCAAAAAGCCATGTGTTGTGCCGTTGATTTTCCATGACAAGTATGTGGAAATAATTATAAGGACAAAAAAAATTGAAGGGTTTCTAGTTAAGTGTTTTTTTTTTTTTTTTTTTTTTTTCCGCTCCAATTCGTCAAGGTGAGTTTGATGCATTCATTTGCTTTAAGCAAGTGCGCGAATGCGCGGGCCGGCAAACGAAGAAAGAAAAGACGCGGCCCGGGTAGAATTACGGTGTTTTTTTGTAGAGATGGAATTTGAGTTTCCTTTTTTTGTTCGTAGATTTTTCCCTGGGGATTTTTGAAATCGTATTGGTGAAATCCAAGGAGAAAATCAGAGGAATTTTTGGTTCTTACCAGCAACTATCTTGTGGATTTTGATGTATTTGTTTCTTGCACGTGAGACGGTGCACGTGAGCTCACCCGGTTTATGGTGATTATTCTAGCAGTTATCTTAGTAACAAGTTGTTCTACTAAATTTCTAGTAACCACGATAATTATAACGTTTTTCCTCGATATCATTATCTATATTATTATGTTTTTCATCTATGGGAGAATGGGCAGTTTTGGTACCGCGCCCAGAGGGACATCGAGCCGTCTTATTAGGATTTTAGGATTTCACGTGGACCTGGCCAATTATTTCGATGTACCGAAAATTCCGGTTTCCAATGAAAAAAAATGCTGCTCTCATACACTTAGTTAACAGAATCTCCAATCTCTATCTCAATTGAAAAGTTGTTCGTATTCTGACACTGGGCCTACAATGAGATGATAGAGTCCGAGTCCGAGTCCACTTATATCCCATCATCTTCCAGATTCAGATCACTTTCTTCTGAAAAATCCAGTTTGTTCGTAGTATCATGGCCTGAGTCCGAACAATCAGATCCATGATAAAAGTTTCAATCTTCCAGACCGCTATCTTCCGAAAGGTACTCTCCGTCGTCAGAAACTTCATCCTCTTCTATGTCATCAGAGAAGCTGCCCTTAGGATCAAAGTTTATATCTGCAAAAAGACCTCTTCTTTCTGATCTTTTGCTGGATCTCTTTGTACTTCTCTTGGTAACTAGTTTTTCAATTCCTATCTTCAGCTCATCATTTGCTTCATTTTGAGTATTATCCACACCAAAAAGGGAGTCGAGTGCTTCATCAGAGACAGCACCCCTTGATTCGTTAATTGCCAAATTTTTGATTGCATTGTTCAACAATATATGCGGATTATCTCTAGCGAAGCATTTCACCGGGGAAAATCGAGACTCTGTAGGTTTAGACATCGCTGGGCTGCACAAATAGTCTTTAGCCATCATAAAAATGACCGGATATGAATCCTTATGTTGCTCATACCATTCACCTATATCGCATTCTTCTAATGGTCTATCCTCTGCGAGATAACGAGATATCTCACTATTGTTATCCTTCTCCTCTTTCCTTGCAAAAAAGTTGTTCGAAAAAGTCGAAGTGAAATCCGTTTTGTGCTTTCGTTTCGTTGTGGTGGATAAGTCTTTGGGCCTTTGAAAATTATCGTGCTCTTCCTTATACCTCTCAAAAACGTCAATGAAGTGCTCTTTCACTAGGCCAATAATCAGTAACAGCAATCCCAGGTCTTTCAAACCTTGGAGCATCAAGCGAGGATCAAGCACTGTCGCAAGATAAAGATGCTTGAGGTGATCGATTTTTGTATCCCGAAGTGGGTAATACTTGAGTATCTTCTCATGAGCATCCCGCATACCGAGAATGAGCAAAGGGTTTTCTCCTTCGAAATCTGGAGTATCGAGTCTTTCGATCAACATAAGAATTTGAGAAACCCAAGGTATTATCAAACTCACCGTATGGTAGGTGTTTCCTTGAAGCATCGAAGTGGCCTGCTCGAAATTCGAGAGAATGTAGCGTAAAACATTGATGTGCTTCCAATCTGATTTAAAGATTTTATAGGTATTGAGATTGAAATCAGCTCTTTTGGAAGGGGTTTCTCTCTTGGCATTGTATAAGAGCTTTTGAATTTCTCTCCTAAAGAAGTAGAATCTATTAAGCATCTTGTACGTCGAAAGCCATCGAGTCCCATTATTTCTGAGAAGAATTCCGGGGCCCTTACTATTACCTTCGAGTTTCTTTTTGGTAGTAACCATTTTTCTGAACCGGTTCTTCAACAGGGTATTTTCACGAACTGATTTAACCACGGAAAAAACTCTTTTCGCTGTTTTGCGTGCCCTATTAACCACCTTCTTGTTTGTTTCATCCACACCATTAATTTGATCGCAGATTAACTTTGACTTCTTGGCTTTGAAAAAGGTGTAGTCCAAAATCGCACATGTCGCCAGGTTAAATATGTGTCCAACACATCTGATATCACCATCAAATTCAACATTCAAATCCCTCATTTCTTCTGCAAATTTCTTCATCATAAAGTCCATGGGGCCAGTATTATTTCTGGTGATTGAAAGAATGCGTTTTTCAATTCCGTATTCGTCAAGAACCCTGATGAGAATCTCAAATAGAGAATCACCCCTATAAGAATCCCCCTCATTTATATTCTCAAAGCCAATAAGGTGAGATTCAACACGAAACTTCTCATTATTGAAATGTAAGGTTATACCACAAAAGTCGAGATTTTTGCCTGATTTCCATTCATCAATGGTGATAGCGAATTTCCCCTTTAGACTCGCAAGTCGATCTTTTAAAAGATTTCTCTCTCTTATGTAAGTAATTGTCAATTCATCACTCATTATCTGACGCGAAATTCGGGGAAGATTAGGCGTCGGACACAACCTGGCATACTCAAGCCACTTTTGGAGCTCAAGAGAGTCTGCAGTGGTGAAAGGTAAATTTCTTTTCAGCAAAAAATCCGCTCCTAAAGACCTGTAATGATTGGGGTTAAAAGTATCTTCATCCACGGAATCTTGGGGAATAATTGGAAGAATTGGAGAGTTTCCAGCGGTGGTATTCAGTGGGTTAAAATAAGTTTGAGTCGGCTGAGTCGAAGAATTAGTTAAACCTTCTTCTCTAAATTTATTTAAAAGATTAAAAGCATTTTTCGTTGCTACATACTCTGCAAAGTGATTGTTTTTCCAATGAGACTCCAAACTATTTGAGTTGATTGGACATGTGTCACGAAAAACGTAGTTACATTTATCCGCCGTGCAATGGAAAATGATTTCTCGTTTATAGCCAATATCATGAGTTAATGGTGCTAAAGGTGCTAGCTTCCATTTGTATAATTCCATTCGGATTTCTATAGGTGCTGAATCTGATGATGGTAAGATATAATCCGGATTATTAGGCGCATAATTCTCTAATTTTTTTCTGCTTAATTGGCATTTTCGAGTGAAAGAAAGGGTATTCCGAAGATGGAGAAACAATAAGAAAAAGAAAAAGAAAAAGTTGGATGAATTTAGAACAACGAAAATTGTTTACTTATTTCGCAGATTGAACGCGTCTAGTGTGTAGAACACAACGCGTCAACGTGTGCGCAACTGCTCAAGAGTTCAAGACTCGAGTCCCTCCGCTTCAACTAAAAGTGTTCATGTTGAAGATTTTTTTATAAAATTCATGGTGATATATAAATGGTAGTTTTAGAATTAGAATTAGATTGGATTGTGATAAACTAACTAAATCCGAAGGTGTTAGGCAGGCTTCAGGAATAAGGTGGGATACCCATACCCTTGTTACTTGAGAAGCCAAATTTGGGGGAAAATCAACTCTTTTGATATCTAACATTTTATGAAATATCATATTTAAATCGATTATTGATATTAATTTTAGGGAAACATATTACATGGTATATTAATGATAGACATTTTTTCTCTTGTGTTACTATTTTACTAACATCATAAGCTAGCACCGTGCCGAGAATAAACACTGATTAGAGAAATTAAGGAGAGATGGCTTCTTTTTAAGGGGTTTTGGGTATTTTTATGAAGGGCTTTTGATTTTATAAGAATTTTTTTAATGAAAAAGTTGATTTTTGGTCTGTATGTTTTTTAACTCCCATATACAATTTTATAACATCAGATATTACACGCACATTTCTCATGAATCAATTTCGCGAGGTAATCTTCATTTATTTAGAAATTAAAAATTTTGAAATCAGTACTAACAAAAATGACCTATAATAAGACGAATCTTTTTTAAAAAGCTACTGTTCAAATCAATCGTCTTTCGGGAAACCACGGCATTTGGACGATTTTTTTTTCTGAAAAAAATTAAATAAATAAGTTTAAGTTATTTTCAAGAACAAAATTCAAAGCAGGGTAAATACAGGTTGGAAAATTCCATCCAAATTCTAGTTCAGAAAAGTGAGCTTTTGCATGTCATCAATATGTTTGTGAAACACTATACTACCATTTAATAATATGAATCTTTTAGAAAACACTTGGGGTTCGGAAACGTTGGAAAATAAGAGAAAAGAACGTCGTTCAATAATGTCTATGATTGGTTAAATAATACCATCATTCGCTCTAACGTACATCACTACGTGCTCGCGCCACCACTCACTCGCGCGGCAACCAGTATACGCGCTTTTGGAAAAATTTGAAATTGAATAAAGTTGATGAATTGCAGTTATATAAATTTAAGAAACTATTGTAGCTTCTTCAAGTTTGTTTGAATGTTACGTAAATGAGTTTTACAATTACAAAAGACTCGTGCTAGGTGCTAGCGGCCAGGCAATACAAGAATGATCACCGCGCAGCCGTTTTACTCATCTAACTTCTGACCTGCTGCACTAAATGAGAAAGGCTCGTGTACTTCTTAGATCCATATTCAAGTTTTCGTGATGTTTTGTCATTCTGATATTGCCTATTTTATGATATCTAAAAGTTCAAGGCGGTGCTAAAATTCAGTCATACCTCGCGCAAGGTCCACCCTAGACTTTGGGAGGATATGTGCGAGTTCTTTTGAGATAAATATGAAGGCTTTCAAAGAGCTATGTTTCCCGAGGTCAACTTTTTAGATCTTTTGATGGATACAAGATGCCAATTTGTTTACCTGAAGACATATTGAGGGTATTGTTTGTCCTGCTGGTGTATGCTTGTGAACCCACTCTCCATTCGAGTGGTAGAGTAAAGACATGGGCGTAGGTGCCAACTTCAGGAGTCTTTATCTTGGAAGGATGTCCCAGCGGCTCTCAAAGCACTTGAATTAATTCCAGGTACAAAACTTGCAAGCAGTGCCCAAGAATTAAAGATAAAAATTGAGACTTGTCGAGACTCTTCATTCGTATGCGCACCCTTCCGGTGACATGCTTTCTGTCTGCGTCATCTAGAATAGTAAAGAATAAAGATTCGTTTGGCTAAAGACGAAATGAATTATGCCGTGACATAGAGCTGCTCACATGCTGATTACAGGCTTATTCAAGGATGGAGACATCGTCCTGGACGATCCCAAAGTGGTTAAAAGTTTGCTTGGCGCCATCAACCAATCTTTTAGACTCTTTTGAGGTCTCTATTAGAGCGGAAACGTATTCAAGTGACCTCTAGCCTCTAAAATGGTGTTTATCGCTTTGTTTTAATTGCTCCCTGAGTCGATTGACACCCACTTTTTGTTGCGCTTGCGGTCCGCTAACCGCGAAAGGAGAATTGTAATTTTCTTGCACATGTAAATACCGGGATATATGTTCAGCTAGTATGTGATAAAGAATACATTTCTTAAGCGATGTGATTCAAACTTTTGTAAATCTTAAGCTTTTTGCACTTAGTTTTTCCTTGGTTACCATAAGTTCGTGAAGATTTCGATGTCTGATCGGGGCATATCCAAACAGCGCATAAACTCGTTTATAGTGAACAGAAAGTCTTCCTTTTTTCATAGATAGCTAAAGCGTTACGGCCTTTTCAAGAATGTCCTTTATAAAACTTTTGCACCAATGTTCAGTGGAAAAAACACGTTATATATTTATGATTATGCAACGAAAAGCGCGTGTACTGGTTGCCGCGCGAGTGAGTGGTGGCGCGAGCACGTAGTGATGTACGTTATAGGTTCGGCAATAATATGTCTTTTCACTAACATACAATTTTGGATCCTGAGAAAACCAAAAAGATGGTCTCTGTTCACTTGCCTGCCAGTTTATCTGAAAACTCCTTCCTTGTAAATTACTCTTTACCATATTTGTATAAACTACACCCCTTTCTTTTGTTCTCTAATATTATTTCTAAAACTTCGGTCTATTTGAAAGCACACACATTTTTTTTAAATAAATATCAAGCCCAGACTTCTAAGGCTTCATAAAAATCAACTCTCTTCTCAGTCTTATCGATATTACTCACCACCTGGTATCTCGCTTCATCCACCATATAAGGTGTTCCACACACAATGAAGGCAACACTGTTACCAGCTTCTTCGATATCTTTTTCAATAATATCCTTTATTTCCGGACGCCCTTCTTCAAAAACAACATGGGGGAATTCTTGCTTGAGCTGCTCAAGAATATCTACTTCATAATCCTTATCTTCCTTCTTTTCTTCACTTGAGCTAATGTCAACATTCAAAAACGAAGCAAGCTCTTCGGTTCCGCCAACCAAATCTGGCCGTGTTACGTAAACAGTGATTTCCGCATTTGAGTGCTGATATCTCTTGAATTCTTTACACATCCATGCAAAAGATTTGATTTCACGAATGATCCATTTCAACCTCAATTTTTGTTTGACATCAGCAGCCTTATTCAAATGTTCAAATTCAGAGTAAAGACCAGGAATACCATTTCCACCCGCAAGAAAAACAACATCACTGTGGTGTTTAACGGGATGTGACTCTCCGTATGGCCCTTCAACACCAACTCTCATCAGGGTTCTTTTCCCGGGCAATGTATTCAAGTGTTTGAAAAGAGTCTTGGTGATTCCCGTCTTCACTTTACAGAAAAAGATCACGTGGGTGTCCAGCTCATTATAAGTGAAGGGATGGGATTGCCAAAAGTGGTACAGATGCATAAAGTATACCCACGCATGGCCCCCAGGAATGGCCTTCCAACGGGCAGGCTTAGGGATTTCAACCTTGATAGTATCATCGGAAAACAACGAGATTTCAGCCTTTGGGAAACCAAAGTAAACCACCCTAATAAATCTGACGATTCTGTCAAAAGCCCACACTGCAAACACCGCATACATGAATTGAATGTACCCAAGCGCATAAACATGACAAAAAGAACCAACAACAAAAAGCGCTGCCAAAATAATATGGAGAACCAAGAAAATCTCATACCAGCGTCTTCTCAAAAAGAGGAGGCCCTGGAAGCAAATGATGACACCTGAAAAAACCGCCACAATACCCCAAACCACATATCCAGCAGATGATTCCTCTTCAAGATCTCCGGCAATATCAAAAGTTCTCCAGAAACAAACACCATGGATAAACACCAAAAGAACTTCAAATCTTGAAATCCACCTATGGAAAGTGATGAATGTAGAGAACTTCCATCTAGTGAGCCACATCAAGAAATTATTGCGACCGCCAAACAAGACCAAGAGTGGCATGATGATCACAGCCAAAATTCCCGTTCTGTCTGCAACATAACGATTGAAAGCAGCAGCTTCCAGGGTAAAAACAGTGTTATTCTTAACGGAGTAAATACGTACCGCATTCAAAATAAACAAGAGCCAAAAGAAACCAAAGATAATAAGGGATTCGAGTCGAGATGGCACGATGAACGAGAAAATCTTGAGGAAACGGTAACTGGCAACCTTCTTCTTTCTAACAAGCGCAGGCAATGTAACGTATTTTCTCCATAATCTCGAAACTTTTCCATCTAAAGCACGGCGAAGACCAGGGAAAAGAATTAATCCCCAATTTGCAATCCCAGAAAGAACACAAATGATTCCCCAATACGCCAAGGCACCAGCACCATAGTAAACCGAGTAATTATAGTTTCCTAACCACATGTTATAGGAATCCATTGCTGCCAAAGCATCTTCTCTTGGAACAATGACCGGAACATTAAGTTCTCCAGCAGTATAATTGCCCAATTCAGCTAAAGGTACACCGTCTGAAAGCAAATATTGGTACCCGTCAGTGATATTGTTAAAAGTGATTGGAGTAGAATAGGTGGTTTCACATTGTTGAAGCCAAAACACCGTATCTGCAGTATTATTTCTATTTTCGTCAGCGTAACATCCTGATAAAGTGGCGATAGCTGCAGGGCTGGTGCAGAATACAGAATAATCTTCCTCTTTTGTACTGTACTGAAGTTTCAGAACAATATAATAACCACAGGCGTAGAATGATTGATAGCCTGCTCCATAAAATTCCAAATTGGAGGGTTTGTCTGCAAGTCCAAGACCCAAGAAAAACGTTATTAGTAAAACAGATAGGTAATTCATAGCACTGTTGCCAAGAAAAAAAAAATGGTTTAGAGAAGCGAGACATGCGGCAGCATTAATATATAGTTGAGTTTACGTTAACCTGGAACTCAAAATCCGGCAAAGTAGCGGGCCCATTGACAGCCATACATCCAATCATTGCGTGAACAATGCCGGCAGATGTTGGAGATAACTCCCAATGTGGACGGCTTTCGGCGGATGCCGTTCGTAATGTCATGCAAGGCGGACGCAGCAGGTATACTGAGGCCCGAAGCCCGCATCACAGATCTTTTTTTTTTTTCCGTTATTCTCGCTGAGAAAACTAAACCATTTCATAAATCATAAAAGTTTTGAGATTCCGCATAATGGAAGATGAGATAATAAAACTGAGAAATATGTCCGGTCGAACATTTTCTTGAAAACATTGAAATCTGGAAGTGTTCTCTGATTTTCATGACAGACTGCGTATAAATTCTCGAGGCGGAACTACAAGTACCCCCGCGTGAAAATTTTTTGAACCGACGAAAGATCCCCCAATTGCTCTTCCGTCCGCCACACTTCGCTAGAATTCATTTTTCAGATCACCAATGTCGGACGAGTGTTTTTTTTTCCATTTGAAAAATTTAAATAGTAATCTTTGCAACATAAATGAAATCACTAAAAAAGAATAAAAAAAAAAGGAAGTTTTAACAAACGACTGTTTACAGTCTATGGCCTTTGAAGACTCAAGATTTGATCTGATCAAATCTACTGATTTATCTGATAATTGCTCATCAATAACAAGTGCTCGTAACCATGCGGTGTACTGCATAACCATCTTTTTTGGCTGCCTCGACGACAATAACCATGAGGTCTCTGTTTTGAATAAAGGGAACCAGTATTTTTTTTGAATCTAAAAGAAAACAGCGACTTTAGAAATGGTGTTATCTTTTTTTTTTTTTTTTTTTTTCACTGAGCGTTTAATTAAATTCATTCATCATTTTGGAAAAAGTTTGGAAGCCCCAGAAGAAACTTTAAACTTTTGTGCGGCTTTGTTTACTCCTTTTTCCCGCCTTTGGGCGTGGGGGTCCGCAATAAAATCATCTTATAAACAGGTTTTATTCATGTACCTGAATACATGTTTATTTCCCCAAAAGGGGTGAATTATTGGAAGGAAGTTTTATAAGCAGAAATTTATAAAAAATTTAGTATATAAGAATAATTGTTTGGAAACACTGAGTAAGAAAGTCTTGATCAAAAAGGTGAATAATGAGTATGCTTTTATGAAAAATGAATCCGGGTGGATTTCCGTCCTCGACTAGAATTGGAAAGCTAAAAACTCAAAGTTGTCTTTTAAGGTGCATGTGATTTCCCAGAGTAAAAAAAAGTTACGCTGATTGGCTGTTTATTTGGAAGGTTATGGTGAGAAAAATTAAGCTTCCCAGATTCGTCGAATTATTGCATTCAGATGCCAATTCATGGACTTGGAAAGATATTCTATCTATTTATAAAAATCATACTATTATTTAAAACTTAGTACATAGTGGTTTTTTGGGTTTGGTTTTGGTACAGAATGTCAGGTTGAGCAAAGATTCGAAATACAAATATCAATTTTGGAATTGAAACACTTCTTACCAGGCAAAATCTTACCAGACATGATTCCCACCAGGCGCCATTTGGAAATGAGCAAAGAGAAGTGAAACCTCCAAGTTTATGATCATATTGAATAATTTCCTAAGTGAGAAACTTCATTCTGGGGCCCAAAATTGTTTTTTTTATTTTATTTATTTTATTTTTTTAGAAAAAGAAACAGATGTATTCGCTGGAGACCACTGATGGAAGACGAAAATTTCATCCAAAGTCATCACTGTCAGTATAAAAGATCAATTTTATTTGGGGAATTGGAACGTACTGAATGATAAACGCCCCAAAGCGAACCAAAAAACCTGATAATTTATTAAATCTGGAGAACATCTAGGGATATTTCCTCCACTTTGTAGATTTGTTTTTGCGATGGAATGAGAAAGATATATGTGGATATTTAATTACACTCCGTGAAGAGCCAATGTTCACATCTATGAAGGTTTTATTTACAAATACATTGGGAAAGAGAGTTTCGTATTAACGTCTTCAGTGAACGATTAGATTAGCACGCAATAATCATCGTGTTTCAATTCAAGCAAGACTCAAATGCTGGAAATTTTTTCTACAAAAATGGCTGCGATAAAAATTTTTCCCTGAAAAAGCTTTTAAACAAAAATTTAAAAAAAAGGTCATTAGGAGAATTTTTGCTGGGCTAAATCGAAACATCGCCAATGGCATTCACAAATCTTTTATAGGTTGTCACGTGAGCTTTCCTGCTAATTCAGATCCGCCACTCAAACCCAAATAAAACTGTTTTTCTTTTTTTCCTTTTTTTAAAATTTTTGCCAAAACTGAAAATATTTCTAGAATGAAGTTTACAAAAAAGACTAACCGTATAGAATCACCTATTTTTCCAAACATCATCTGATACGAAGGGCAATGGTGTGAGTCTGTGACACTATGAGATTTAATACTTTATCCAGCGCCTCATGAAATATGTATTCTAGAGGCAGCCGAATACACACACAAAAAAAAAACCGTTCTATTAACGAATGAATATAGACATCCGTTGCGTGCCTTTTACTATCGCCGGTTTAAGAACGAAATATTTTTCTCTGGGAGATCCGAACCACACCTTAGGCAAATACTGATAAAACGCGTGGGTCTCAGACTCTCAATCTCATCACCGCTTCCGGTAGATCTCGATTTTAATGGACGCACCCAATTTTTTCTAAAAACGAAAGAAAAAAAAAAATCAACTCTTTCAAGATCTGACCCACCTATCAGAATCAAGAAAGAAAAGCCCCCCAAATATTAATCCAAACACCCCCTTTTTTCTATCTCCCAAAACACCCACAAATCGTTCCAACTTCCCACCCCACCAATACTTCAGGCTGTGTGCACGTGACCTGCGTGCGAGGGCAGGAAAAAAGCCCTGCGAAGAAAAAAAAAACCCACCATTCGGCTTCTTAAAAACCTTAAACTCACAATGTCAAACACATACATGCACTTGGTCCGGCCTACGGTGGCAGCCCCTGCCGCGCCCGCCGCTGCTGCGCCTGCTGATGTGCTTATCCACAACTCTGCTCTTTTCCTGATTTTGGAGATTGTTTCGAAGCAGATTCTTGGCCAGAATACCCGTATTATTGGTACCTTGCTTGGTGTCCGTTCGGATGATGGCAGTAAGGTGGAGATCCGTGATGCGTTTATGGTGCCATGTCAGGAAACTGGTGATTCCATTTCTATCGAGGAACACAAACACAAAACATTGTACCTGTTGTACAAGAAAGCACACCCTAAGGAGTTTGTTTTGGGATGGTTTGATTGTGCCACTCAGATCGACGCGCTGACCGGTTTGATCCATGATTTCTACTCTAAGGGTGCTGACCGTGCTTACCCTTTCCCTGCCATCTACCTCAATGTGCGTTACTTGAACGGTGACGCCATTGAATTCCCTCAGTTGACTTCATATATTGGTGCTGCTGTGGGTAAACCTGGCCGCGTGCAGAAAATCGGATGGAAAACCGTCACCACCAATACCCTGTACATTTTCTCGCCCATTCCACACCATGTGGGTCTGACCACCGTGTCGGAAAAGTTGGCCTTGGACAGAATCACGCAAGCACCAAACGCCGAAGGTACAGCAAAACAGTTGTCCAGCGTGTCGCGGGAGATCCTCGCGGTTCAGGCCAACCTCGATGCTGTGTTGGCAGCCATTGACTCGCGGGCCAACTCTGACGCCGACATCGACATGTTGCGTACCTTGAGCAACAGCCTATTGAACAGACCCACGATCTTGTCTGACTTGGACGCCTTAAAGCACCACTTCCAGGCCCACAACCAGGATATCATCATGATCGAGTACTTGACGCGTGCCGTCAAGGAGCAAATCGAGTTGAGCGTGCGCTTGTCGGCCGAGGCCGAAAAGAAGGCCGCATGATTCTAGTTTATGCGTACATATCATTACTTCATCGGGGGAAGGGGGGGTAGACGTGGCACCGGGACACCTGGGTGGCCCGTCCGTAATACAAATTTCCGTGTCTTTTTGGGGTAGTAGTTCTGGGGTAATTCCTGGTTGTAGGTTATCTTTAGGATAGGTGGAAGTACACTGTGTTTTTAAAAGAGACTGGAGATTGTTTATGGGTAAACACATTGTTCTTATTTTTTTCCTCTTGAAGGCTTATTTCTGTGAATTTGATCTGAGTTGCATTCTATTTCTTAATGAAAGTGTTTCCTAGTTAGTGGCTTCTTCAATAAACCGTGAATGAAATATTGGGACTTTTCTGCAATTCTTCGGGCCCATTTATGCTGGCGTTGCTGTACACTTTACTTTCACCAATTAGAGGAACATATGTTGAAAGTATTTAAAGGTATTTACTTAGCTCAGTCTTACAAATCATGTCCTTCAATTTCTAAGCTATGGTTCTGAAAGAGAACAGCTTTACCGTGAGTTGAATAATGGCTTACTTTCAGCGATTATACCAATTCTGTCTATTTTTACAATTATTACACACAACCTAAATGATCAAAAAACATACTGGTTTTCAAAAGTGATGCTTAAACTGGCCCCCATTACTTGGCTCACTATTGGGAGGCCTCCGGTTCAAAAGCTAATCTCGTCCTTTCCCTAGTAACTTTGATCATTCTATAAATTTCCCATTATAGTCACCCTCCCCAGGATATTTTACGTATTTTCACTTTAATCCCGAAAAAGTAATCTATGACTCTGGCCTGGACTAAAATTCCCAGTAAAGTTTCTCACCGGGAATTATTGGCCCGGCTTCCAGACCACTTCGCAGATTCCCCCGCCTTTCCTTTTCGACTCTCCCCTCAATTTTTCCCGGTGACAGCATTCAGTCAAACTTAAAGGTGAGATAAGGATATGGCTGGACCTGTGTGGGGAAAGAAATAAAAAAATAAAAAAAATATATAAAAGAAAAAAGAAGGCGAAATTTCAAGCAAGAGAAATCCCCGCAAACAATTTCTAATTGCTCCCTGGACCAAAGATCGTGCGAAATTGCCCCTAATTTTCATTTCGTTGGGTCCAGAACTGTTCGGGGGGTGCATTCCAGATAAAGGGTTCGGCCGAAGTTGGGACCCCGCCACACCAACTATATAAACGCCCGGATCCTGTTGGATTTGATTTTGAAAAAAAAGTATCTCCACCATTTGACCAAAAATACTACTATCCTCTTTTCTTTTTTAGTAAAACCAGAAGCCTTTAATAAGCAATAAGTCTTTACATTCCTTCACGCAGTGCCTAATTTTTTTGTCTCACTGTCTCAATTGACTCAGCCCCATTCACTTCGGGCCCCAATTATTTGAGCCCCAAATTTCTTGAATCCCAAATTTCTTGAATCCCAAATTATCTCGAAAACACCAACTATGTCGGAGCCCGGTTCTCCTCTCAACACATACACAAATACAAATGCAAACACAAACACAAATTTACAAATAAATATAGAAACTTTCCCCACAAATGCCGCCGAAAATTCCGTGCCCCGCTCCTTCACCCTCGAACAAACAATTGATTTATTAGAGAGGCGCCAGGAGGCGGCAGTGCTCCGCCATCTTCGCGAACTTAAAGTGGCAAGTCCAATATGGGCTAATGAATGGGGCTGGCCCCTCGCATGCACCCAGACGCCGAGCGCTTCACACCCGTACACCACCGGTGGCTTCCACGCATTGTCAAAGGCCGAAATTGCCGAGGTTATGGCGGGCGAGCAACAAATGCTTGAGTCTAGAATCCGCCGTGTGGCTCGCCGCTCAGTATCGTTGGGCAAGGGGAATTAAAGACATGAGCTCGTTATTTTTTTGTCAGGGAAGGTTTTAAATTGTGCTTTTGTTTTTTCTTTTGTTTTTTGTTTTGTTCTCGTCTGTAAACTTTGTTTTTCTTTGACCGTTGCATAACTATCCAGATGTAATATGTCACGTGTTTGCCAGATTGAAGTCAAACATTTTAGTATATCATAGCCCGTGCTGCTATGGTATTTTTGGATTTTCTTCTTTCTTTTTAGCAGAATGGCTTTGCGTTTATGTCAAATTTGTAAGTCTTGGGGTTTTCTCTTTACTGTTAATACTTTAAATACACTGGCATGTATTTTTTTGGACTACGTACCTCTCGTGAAATGGAATGATGTAATTTTATACTCGTCAAATGAATCAATGGATTTTACTCGAATTTAGCTTTAAATAAAACTTCTAAATTACCAAGATATTTTTACCTTCTTTTTTTTTTTTCTCTCTCTTTTTCGCTTTCCCTTTCTTTCAATGGGAAGGCATTGCCATTTATCAATTTCTCTCATCAATACTGGTGGTCGCACTGCCCTGGGTCTTTTCGTCTCATCTTTTTGCACCCAAAATACTGGCACTCTTCTTGTAAAATTTAACTTTCTCATAAAAACTTCAAAGTTTAATACCAAAAACTAAAAAAGAAAAAAAAAATCAACTAAGTAGTAAACTAAAATTTAATGTTTTTCTTCTCCCTTCTCTCTTTGGCAGCCGCTGGAATAGTGGCCGAAAAAGTCCTGGTCTTTACGCCCTTGGATACCCCTGAGGCGTTTGCACTCGAGGATCCACTTCCATTTCCACTGTGGCTTTCTGATTTCACCGGTCTTACTTCGTGGCCCGGTATGGAACCTCCATATATCCCGTTAGATTATATTGATTTTTCCAAAATTCCGGAAGGACTGGATGATTGGATCCATACCCAGGGAAACTGTAATCCTGAATACAACCATAAGGGTGTATGTTCTTTCGACTGTTGGGCATGTGTCCTGCCTGAAGATGTGATGTCGTGTCCTGTGCTTAGTCAAACTTTTGATGATGGTCCATCTCCCTTTACTTTGGACTTGATTCTGAAGATCGATATCCCGGTAACTTTCTTTACCATCGGAGTCAACGTGGTCCGTTTTCCTCAGGTCTATAGGAAAACCGCCTCCAAGGGCCATGTTATGGCTTCTCACACATGGTCTCATAAATTTCTTCCTTCACTCAGCAATAAAGATATTATTGCTCAGCTACAATGGTCTCTTTGGGCCATGAACGCTACACATGGCCACATTCCCAAATGGTTCAGACCCCCGTATGGAGGTATTGATAATAGAGTCAGAAGTATTCTCAACCAGTTTGGGATGCAAGCAGTCCTCTGGGATTTCGATTCCCTTGATTGGGCGTTGGCTTCTGGTGAAGGCAAGGAAACCGAGCAAGATCTTCAACAAAGAGTACGTGACTTTTCGGATGCTCGGGGAAATAAAGGTTTAATTTTGGAACATGACAGTTTCGAAAAAACCGTTCAGATTGGCAAGAACCTCTTTGATGTGGTTGGGCGACACCAAATGACGGTGTCACAATGCGTGGAAGGTTCTGACTACATGCAAACTTGGGGCGTAGGTGCTGGTGCTTTGCCAGTAAATTGAGCTTCTTTTATTGTTTAGAAAATTATGGGGCCCAGAGTTGGCGAGCATCAAGTGCCACCTATTTTAGAAAGCCCCAACTGCTTTAGCGAAAATTAGCTATAAAAAATAAATAAAAAAAAGTGAGTGTTATTGTTTAAAAAAGAAATTGAAATAATTTGAAAGGCGTAGATGAAAACAAAGGGTAGAGTTTCCCAAGGTGCCGGATTCAACTGACAATGAAAGAACAATTCAATGTGTCAACACAATAGCAGTGGGGACGCTAGCGACAAGAATCACAAAGAGGAAAAAAAAAAAAAAAACCGTCTTTTTAGAAACCCAATAATATTGTGTGATGGCATAAGCTGTATCTAGAGATTAGCGACAGAGATTTAATACAAGCACCAAAATACTGGTGATCGAATTATAGAGTTCAAATATTTTACGCTGTGGTATAATTAAGGGAAATGAAAAAGAAAAAACAAGGGATCAAATGTGGGAGCATTGTTCTCTAAAGTAAACATAATATCGCATGCCGTCTAGGACTCAATTTTAATAATCCTACTAGAAATTACAGAAAACAAAATAATCATAATAAAGAATACTAATAATATTAATCTGCTACACCATTTTCTTCCAATACACAATTCCAGAACTCCACCCTAATTATCATTATCCAATCCTATACGAACAACTAAATTGGTGTTCGATGGCTGACCCAATTAATAAATAAAGAAACTGGTGCGCGTCACAGCCAAAAATGCGTGAAGTAAAACGGTACGGGTGTAGGTGTGTGGTGCCCGCACTCTGCGTGGAGTCAGATCAAGAAATCAAAAAAAAAAATTGAAACACTTTTTTTTCTTCTTCTTCAGACGAAAAGGCTCCTCTGATCACTTGCTCGTTATTTCAACATTATGCTGAGCACCAGTGCTTTCGGCTGATCCGATACAGTTTCCTGTCTCCACTGCTCCCAGAAAATTACTATGGACTTAAACGCCGCCCACTCGATACCTAGTGGATTATGGTACCAATTATGCCCCACACTTCTGCCACGCTTTTTTTTAGTATGGCAATGGCCAGATTTAACTCCCCATTGAATCGGGCCCATGAGACCCTGACCCGTTGCCAGTATCCGATTTAGATAAATCAGTACATCCCTAAGATAGTCAATTGCTGCCTGTGTCATGTTTGATTGTTTGGTGAAAAGTGCCCTCTCCCCGAATAAAAGCCCCTTCCTGGGCTTAGCACGAACGTGTCTTTTTTGTCCAGATAAGCCTTACTATTTCAAGACTTCGTAGCCCCACAATGGTCTGAATACCCTTTCATTAGAACTGGTTTTTAGTTTCTTTTCGCATACAAAAAGAATTTTGTTTCTTATCATGAAGGCGAAACACCAGTTCCGGCGCGTGGGAGTATCCAAAGGTTTGCCCTGGACAGAAACAACACGTCGTGCATATGATCACAAATGACAAACCCCGGTTTTGTGTGCTTTCTTCTCGCCACGCTTAGATCCAACTTTCGCTCACTCCAAAATGACACGGGCTCCGGCTTATATATGGTGAAAAGAGAGTCCTTTTTTTTTGCTTTCTGATGCTTTCGTTTCTCTTAAAGCGGTCCTGGTGAAAGGGCCTCGAAAGCTGATATACGGACGGGTTATTTCTCTTGGGTTTAACGGCTTTACTAAAGGGTGTGTATTTATGGGACCGGCGTTCACATCATTGGGTATTTCTTGCATAATTAACCTCCAGGCCATCCTTTATGGATGGATCAAAGCCCCCCTTGTGCGGTTTGTTGGAAATAATTTTGCTTTTAGAGTGCGTCCATTGTATGTTTTGCTGGGGGAGAAGCAGGTTACACATAATGTATCGAGCCGACACTGCGAGCTCAGATAGAGCAACTTCAGGGAGCCTTTTCGTCTCCCCTTTTTTTTTTTCTTTCTGGTATGTTTCGAATATTTCCCTTTTATTATTATTATGGTGGCCTATACTAACAGATGAATTAAAAAAATGGATGAACATTTGAAATCATGGGATTCCAAATGCTCCTATTACTAAGCATCTTTAAGAAACAGACACCGTATTAGATTAACTTCTGCTATGGTGTTGATGTTTTTTTCTCTTTCTTTCTTGGTTTGTCTCTCTTTACATAATCACACATTTGGCGCATCCGGACTTCTCCTCGACTTGAGCAGTAGGCTTGCTTTGAGTGGTTCTGGCGGCCTGAGCTGGCTTCTCCGTAGATTTCTCAACTGGCTTTTCGGCTGGTTTGGCAGCAGCCTTTGGAGCCTCCTTCTTGGCTGGCTTAGACGACGACGAAACAAACTTAATGGCGCTCTTGGCAAAGGACTCACCTTGAGTAGAGGCAATTCTCTTTTCCAAAACAGATGGTTGTCTAGAGCCATCGGCACCGGCAAAAGTGGCGGCACCATATGGAGTACCGCCGTGGACTTCTTCCATGTTAGCCAAGTCGGCAAAAGCAGGGGCGTATCCCAAAGGAATGTATACTAAACCGTGGTGGGCAACGTATGGAATAAAGTTTCTCAAGGTGGTTTCCTGGCCACCAGAAGAAGAAGAGACCGAGGTGAAGAAAGTCACAGGCTTTCCGGCCAAAGCACCAGAAGCCCACAAGCCTCCGGTTTGACCCAAGAACTCGGATAATTGGGCAGGCAAGTTACCAAATCTGGTTGGGTAACCGAAAATAAATGCATCGTATTCGGTCAAGGTTTCTTGGGTGGCAATTGGGTAGTTTTTCTTTGAAGGAGCGTGCATCTTGTCCAAGACCTCCTGGGTGAGGGTCTCTGGAACCTGGAAAATGGTGACTTGGGAAGCCTTTCCGGATTTAGCAACACCGGTCTTGACCGCCTCGGCCATTGACACGATGTGGCCGTAAGTGGAGTAGTAAATGATGGCAACCTTCATTGGAATTTGGGATATATTAGGTGGGGGATTCTTGCAATGGAACTGGGGATGGAACTGGGGATAGAACACAGAAAGAAAAGAAAAGTTTTTGTTTATTTACCAATCTTTAGGGGAAAACGCGCACTTAAAGACCTGGAAAAATGTTCGATGGAAAAAAGAAGAATTTCTAATACAGAATGCAAGATGTGTGTTTTATGACAAAGATTTGTCAGGATATATTACCGGGCGTCGAAATACTTGCTGCAATGGGCCCATAACGTAATATTATTCATCATTACTAAAGGCATTGTGCAGGATCGGGCGCGTTTCATTTACAGATTTCCTGCACCTACCCGTGGTTCTTGACTAAAATGTTAGTAAACCGACCCGGACCAGCAAGCAAGTGCCCTGCAACTGAGGCCCAAACGTGCATGGTAGCCTCGCAGCCACCTCAGTGCACATGTACCCCGGCAAAAGGGTATAAAGACCAGGCCGTTGGCACATTTCATTCCGATTAATTTTTCAGTTTTCATACAGACATAACACAAACCACAAATCACATTCACAAAAATGGCTCCTAAAGTTGCAATCATCATCTACTCCTTGTACCACCACGTCGCTACCTTGGCCGAGTCGGTCAAGAAGGGTGTCGAGGCCGCAGGCGGACAAGCTGACATCTTCCAAATCCCAGAGACTTTGTCTGAGGAGGTTTTGACCAAGATGCACGCTCCAGCCAAGCCAAGCTACCCAATTGCCACCTTGGACACCTTGACCTCGTACGACGCCTTCTTGTTTGGTGTTCCAACCAGATTCGGTAACTACCCTGCCCAATGGAAGACCTTCTGGGACACCACTGGTGGCTTGTGGGCCTCCGGTGCCTTGCACGGTAAGGCTGCTGGTTTCTTTGTTTCCACCGGTACCCTTGGTGGTGGCCAAGAGACTACCATTGTCAACGCCTTGTCTGTCCTCGTGCACCACGGTATCATCTACGTGCCATTGGGTTACGCCAAGGCTTTCGGCCAGCTCTCTAACTTGACCGAGATCCACGGCTCTTCTCCTTACGGTGCTGGTACCTTCGCCGGTGCCGACGGCTCCAGAACCCCATCTGCTTTGGAGTTGGAGATTGCTGAGATCCAAGGTAACAGCTTCTTCGAGACCATCAAGAAGTTCTAAGCTTACTGCGATAACTAGTGGGGTGCATTTATCCCATAAAATATAGATTACTTTCAATAAACCCTTCAATTCATTGACGTTCGTAATTATTCGCCTTATTAAACCAATACAAACTAAAACTTTTTTCTTTATGCTATTGCTATTCAACAAAGCTGAAGTCAAAGTTTATTCAAGTTTAACTAAAGCGAGAACTATTTCTAATAAGAAATTTCAAATGTCTATATAAACCCCTTCTCTTTCAATTCTATTAAGGAGAAATCCGCTTGACACCCCAGTCATCAGCCACTGCATCCCGTGTGAACGTAAGCCGGTCATGTAATCTACTGACGCCACCTTGCCAAAACTCGATTTCCAAAGGCACAATCCGTACACCACCCCAGAAATCAGGACATGGGATTTCGTCATCGGCTAAATCGGCAAATTTGGCCTCATATTCTTTATACAATTTATCCAACTCATCTCTAGACTGGATCTGTTCCGATTGAGGAGAAGCCCATGCTCCGATTTTGGAACCTCTGGGCCGGGTTTTAAAATACCTTTCGGAAGTTTCCCGAGTCACTTTCTCCATTACACCCTCCACACGCACCTGGCGCTGGATATGGGTCCAGAAAAACGTAAGCGAAGCGTGCTTGTTAGTGGCATAGTCCTTGGATTTTTTGCTGGTACCCCAGTTAGAATAAACAATGAAACCATGGGAATCAAGTTCCTTAAGAAGCACTACGCGTGATGATATTCTACCTTCAGGAAGTCTGGCGGTGGAAAAAACTACGCTTTCCGGAATGGCAGACAGGTTTTCTGGTAACGTTTTTTGAGCCTCATGGAACCATTTGTTAAACTGAGAGAGCGGGTTTGAGTCAAGGTCCTTTTCATTCAAATGGCCCTTTTCGTATTGGTAGGTAGGCGGAGCGAAAATCAAAGGTTTTTCTGCGGTCATAGCGGTAGATAAGAAACGCAAATTAGGGCGAAAGTGGTGTATTTGGTGGACCCTAGAAAATACAGATCTCAACATATTGCTCTCTACTTAAGCCTTAGGTGCGAGGTTCCAGTTTTAGTGGGGTGATGTTCGCGGTGCACCAGACTCATTTTTTTTTTTATTATTATTTATTTATTTATTTATTCATTTATTTATTCTGTTCTACTCCATTATTCAAGATGTGGCCGAATCATATCAAGACGATAGTTTAATGTTGTGAAGAGTAGTTCCCTTAGGAAAACCGTTGAAAATTTCTTGTTTAATTTCCTTCTTTATTATCTTTCTTTCCCGTTGCTTTGAAATGTTGAGTGGTCCCTATGGACTGGACTCCGCTCTAGGTAGTTATCAAACAGGGCCAACTTGCAAGGACTGATAGGTAGAAATCCAAGATTTGTATACGCTTACAAACCCTTTGCGATATCAAAAAACTGAAATCTAAATTATTGAGTTGTTTTTAATTTTTATTTTTGAAGTTGCGTTATTAACTCGAAGTCTGCTGAAAAATTTCATATTATTACATATAACGCGAATCAACGATACTGAGCAAAATCAATATAGAATATCGCTATCTTTTTTGCCCCTTCGCAGCTACTTTTATACCTAATCAGATTGTCTCGACAAATTTCAAATACGTTATCTCCCTGGTATGATATCTTTCTTTTCTTACCGAACTTCGACTCTTCCTCCACCCGGAAATCTGAGCCATGCCCTGCTATCATAATAAGCAGTCCATTCTTACTAACGTTCAAAAGCTTCGGTGATTGAAATTGTTGGATCGTTTTATTTCCATCGTAATTGAAAATGGAAAAGCGTTCGTTGACAAATATCACGCTTTTCTTCACCATAAGATTTCCGTAATTTGCCTCATCCCCAATAAGGGATGCGCTAAAAGTCCCGTACCCAGTATCTTCAGTGGCTAGCACCCAGGTAGCGAATATCAATGTAGTTATTAATCTCATACCTTTATTAATTATCTTTGTGAACTTCAATTTCTTTTTTCTAAGAATATGTCTTTTTCTTTTAAATTAAAGTATTACAAACTTGGGGCCGAGTCTCCCTTATATGGTATTTCGATGAATGAAGGGGATGATGAATGACGTTTTACTCCGCCTTTGTCATTTTTAGAATCATGCATTTATGCATAATTTTTTTTCTTAAAAGATTTCTTTTTTTTTTCTCTCTTTTCTGTTCTTTTTTCATTTAATTCGTAATAAATGATTTACTAGGAGCTGGAAAATCCGTGGCACATGACAGACCATCGAAAGGTCCAAATCAACCACAACATAATTTGATATACTTTTTTTAAGAAACTCGTTTTATTTGAAACTAAAACGTCGGGAAATATTCGCAATAAAGCAAAATATATCTCAAAGTATTTCAGCCACTATTACACAGCCTCTTTTAGAGTCAAATCAACGTGAATGTTTAAGTTTGTATTGATATCTTATCTGCAAGCTGCGGATTTGGGTACTAAATAGATTTATGTATTGTTTTTTTTTTTTCCCCTCATTCATTCAAGGCATTACCTTATCAAGAAAAACGGATTGTTTTTGAACTTGGCATACTTTAGAACCTCGATCCAGAAAAAGAAAAAGTCTGATTTTAAACTTATGGCCATTTTTCCAGGTCATTAATTCAATAGATTTTTAATCGGCAATCTTTTAATGAAATATTAGTGGCCTCTAATCGTCCTGAACTATCCCCAGTCCCTCACCACGTAATATATAACGGTTTATATACAATGAAGTCAATTTTATTGAAAACATTGTTTATTTTAGTCATTGTGAGGGACGGAGTACTTTGGTGTTTGTCAGAGCCTGGGACGTTATATATTTTCCTTTCAATGACTTCATACGCAGCAATGTGTGAAGTCTTCGCTTCTTTAGGAAAGCATATCTCTATTGTAAAACGTCCCATGTCTGCATACTCACTAGGTATCTGACGAAAGTCTTCACAGCCGAATCTGTGCTCAGGAAAACCTTAAAAAGCGGATCTCCATTTGCTTAGATAAAGTGCTCTTTTGAGTTACTTTTAAGTAACATTCATACTCTCTTCAAGTTTTTTCTTTTCTTTTTTTGTTCTTTTCGTCGGAAAGAAATATGTTAAAGATAATGTTTAGAAAATTCGGCTAGATGGATACTGTTTTTTTAAAACCAATGGATATATCCTACTTCTTGGGGTGGATTGTTCCAATCAAATACCAAAAAAATATTGAATTTTCTCAGCAATAATAACATCTGTCGTGACATTATTCAACACGATTTTCATTGACCTAGAAAAAAGTAATTATACTTTTATTTCCCTTAACATCATATTCATAAATAAAAGAATGTCATTTAGTTAAGCTTCTATAAACTATATAATGAAGGATTTTTTGTATTTAGCAATGAGTCTCAGCAATCTTCTTATTTTTGGTTACTACGGGTATATCACACCTTTATTTCTCATAAAATAAATGAGCTAGTACCAGTTATCTCAATACAGAGAAGGGTTGCGGGCCAAATTATCTTGGTACCAGAAAATAGAAATTATTACGGTTAAAATTCCAATGAAATCTATTCAGAGTATAAACAGTCAGATTTTCCTTTAAAATTCTTCAACCCGCTCAACGATACTCCGCAAAGTCACTGTACAGAATCAGAATATCATGAGCGTCTTCACATTTGATTTTGAATCCAATCAGTCGATCACCACAAACTCTAAATACAGAGGCCCCGTTATAAGTCAACAATCTTTTACCGGTTAGACCTCTCTCGGTGTCAACCTGAAATCCGGGTATTACCTCATCTGTCATAATAAACCGTCCTGAGTCGTCAATAGACAAATACTTCCCAGACATAAACAGTACCACTGCACCTTCAGGGTGGTAGTTGAAAATTGATGGCTTAATGTTCAATATAACCTTATCATTTGTAATACGCAAGCTTTCAAAAGGTTTTTCCACCCCTCCTTCATTTATTTGAAAGCTTCCAAAGCCTGTGTCTTCACGGGCAAGGGCTAATGAAATAACTGCTAACATTGTGTAAATTTTCATTTTTGAATGGAGAGAAAAGTGGTTAAGAAATTAGAAAAAACAATTTCCGCTATTTTATACTAAGGGTCTATACACTAGATTATTTCGACGCACCTTCTACCCTGTAGCAACCCCCGAAGGCGATACTTCTTTTTCTCTTGTTCTCTTGTTCTTGACTCTGCATAGAAAGAAGCCATATATTGCCTCAAGAACTTTTTAGCAAGCTTGGAATAGTTATTGGATTCATTAATTCAAGAAAATTAGAGACGTTTAAAATATTTACAAATTTAATCAAATGCTTAGAGAAAGGAACATGGGACTTTCACTGGTACTTATTTTCCTGGTCTCTACTAAACATGTGTATACCTCTTTCCTAAAACCAAAGGGTGGATTCCCCTTAAGTTTCATCTGTATGGAATTCCTTTACCTAAGCATTTGGGCTAGGCTCCTCTTTTTCTGAAAGAAGTCTTTTCTATTTTTCTTTCTTTTTTTATGCAATTCGAAGATCTAAGAATTCATGAGAATTAAAATGGAAGCCCCTTGATATTTGCTTATTATAGTTATACTTCGAAATTATATTTGGTTTCAAAGCGGCTATTTTGGACTTTTTTACGGGATTCATCTTAGGATGTAATCTTTATTTTTTTTCCTTCAAAGTATCAAGATTCGTCTGTGGTTTCCCATACTCTTTTAAAACCATTGATGTTAATAAGGAGAATTTCAAGACTGAAAATACGGATTGATTCTGATCAGAAATCCATACATCTTCAGATTCGCTTCCTAGTCCTGACTACCTCTTCAAACCTGTGACGCTTTATCGTACCTTCGCTCTGTCTAGCCAATCAGGCTTTCCTCCGAGTTTCAAAAAAGTTCGAATAAGAAATTTCTGAAAACAAAAAGAAAACAACCTTTCTTTATTGCTGGATCCTGTGATAAATAGCTCTCCCATGAATGGTTTCCAACACTATGATTACCCATATATTTGATAGACTTATATGATTCTCACACCCATTTAATATATTCATCTCAAGTTGCTGGGGTAAACGACGCTATTTGACTACTCTAAAAGGGGTTCTTTTTAATGAGAAATTTCGCCCACTTTCTGTTTGTGGTGGGCCTCTTTCCCCTTTCCGGAATTAAATTTCAAGCAAAACTCATGACTATCCCCTCTTGAGGATATCCGGTATACCTCCCAACTTTCGGATTTAATCGACTTCGATAATGAAAGTTGCAAAATTTATGTATTCACATAGATTTTATGAAAGTAAAAAAATTATTTTCAGGGATTTCAAGGTACCAATTCTTCATTGTTTCTGTGGCTTCAGTTCCCTAGTGGTGTATAGCATTCTTTTTGGTAGACGTATCTTTAATTTGACTACTTAAATTCTTCGTAAGTTATAGAAACACGGTAAGCACCTGCACAAGTACCCCTGGTTTCAACCAGACCATCTCCACAAACAAAAAAAAACCTTACTCCATTATAGTACAAAAGTCTTCCCCCACTGGAACGACTTCCCACAAAGAAACCAGGGTGTGGGTTTTCAACCATAACAAGCTTTCCCCTGTCGTTAATTTCCAAGTATTTGCGGGCGCTTATCAGCAAAGTAGAGTCATTGTAGCTGTACTTAAATACTGTCATCCAGTCACTGACGAATACTTTCTCTCTTGCAATAATTAAGCTTTGGGTTGGATGATCTTCATTGTCAGATGTATGCATAGTTCCAAATTCAGTGCTCTCATAAGAAGATACCAAGATGATAATTGCTAATAATGGAAAAAAATTCATTTGGTTTATTTTCTTAAATCAGAATAAATTTTGAGATTCTATACCGATGTAGATTCCACACTTTTATAGTTAATCCAATTGGATTTCCGTGTGAATCCTTGAGTCTTTTAATGAGATTCTGAATTTCTGGGAAACGAAAACACACGAGAAATTAAACCGCAATGAAATCTAATTTCAAGACTTTTGGCGGAGATATTGAGAAATCTCTCCAGAGCTGATTCTTAATAATTACCTTTTGGGTCATCTGGTTCGGAAGAAAATAGTCGATTTTCTCATAACTCTCGATCATTTTCTTAGCAATTGGCCGTAGCTTTCCACCCCTTACAATATTTAAAGACTTTTATAACCAAATTTTAAACCAGTCTTTTTGTTTTGACTAAAAGCCATTTTTACTCCATTCCAAGATGGTATTTTTCTTGGGCAAAAGGGTTTGTTAAGAACTCGAATAATGACCTGTTGTATTTCTTCCAAAAAGTTTAAAGCTTTACTACTAGGAAAGACCCCTGCAACATGTGTGATTCGAATTCTCAGGATAATTGCTTAACGCCATTTAATACACACAAAGTTCACATGTTGTTTTTTAAGAGGTATACAGTGATTGATTATTAATATTGATGTTTCGTTAAATACGTTTTTGTTATATTGAATCCGTATTCCACTCTTTGGTCATCCATTATTTTCCCGTTATATTACATTTTCACTTCTCGCAGAAGACAGAAATTAGTAGATGTTCACAGATTTCGCAACCCATAGAGAGGCTTTGAATTTTTTTTTTTTTTCTCGTGTTTAAAGGAATATTCTTTTGACTTGCAGGTACTCAAAACAGGTTGTCAATAGCGGAGTTCGATTTCTTAGTACAGTGCAATCCTCTCTTAAAAATTCCGTAAAGGCTGAGTTTATGGAGCAGCCATCGCGATATTCCTTTCTGGGTTCATCAGCCCACAGAAGGAAATCGAAGATTAATCAGACTCGTTATCCGACACGGAAAAGCCAAAACTAAACGCAGAAGGCGTTTCCGTCAATTTTTGCCAGGCCTCACTGACGCCTGTAGCTTTCTGTAGCTCTGACTTTTCCTTACGCAGCAAGGCCGCCATTCCAGATTCCAACTGTTCTTTCTTGCCCTCTTTCAAAAGAAGGAGGCGGAAAAGTTCAAATACTGGCACTGGCGGAAGTGCTGTTTCCATGATTTCTCCACAGTCCTCGTGTAAGAGAAACGCATCGATGTCGCCCTTATCGAAAGCATCACAAAAGTTTGTAAGTGCCTCAATATCTTGTACACTTTCCTTTTCATCATTGGAGAGGTTTTGCAAGACTTCCCTGCATTTATTTCTCACTTCAAGTGGGTGGAATCCTGAGATCTGTTTTCTCTTATTTTTGAGGAAATGAAGTGCATTACCTAACTTCACATTGGGTACAAAGTTTTGGGTCAATGCTATACTCTCATCAAGATTTATCACAGTGTGCCACCAACCGCTGGGAACATACATACACTCCCCAGGGAAGGTAATACCAATGATCGCCTCAGGCATCTTGACTGCATCGTTATAAAAGCCTGAAAGTACCCATTCAGCTATACCCACAGGACTGGTGACTTCACTTTCTTCATCGTCAGTTGAGACTCCAGGAGGACAAACACCAGGCGGTAACATGACCCATATTTTCCTTCCGGCAATAGCCGTGTTCCATGCCGAAGTATAGTTGGGGTCTTTATGGAAGGTAGAGCCCGAACGCAGTGAGCCAATAATAAGCCAGGCATGATCAGGACGGCACTCGCCAAAACTTTTGAAAAGATCAGGGAGAAATATTTCCGGCACCGAGTACTCGTTTCGAAGAGTTTTCATGGCTATACTATTACAGTCGAATAAGTAGAGTGGACTCTCGTCATAGTTGGATGCCAAATATTGGGAGTATAAAGCCAACGGCCAACGCACAGCCTCCTGGCGGAATTTGACATCAGCAAATCGAGTTAGAAGCTCCTGTAACGTCCAGCGAGGCCACCGGGATTTATCTGGATTGGTGATAATAAAAGGTCTGCTGTTCCAATCCTCATCAAACTTTTCCTGGGTCAAGTAGGCCTCAGGAAGACGAGGAATGCGGCCACTAGGGAAAGAGAGGGGGATGGTGCTATTTAAAGCATCTTTATGGTAGATTTCTTCCTCCTCAATCAACTTTGAAAATAGCACATCGTAATCGATTTGTGAGCATTGGAAGGGACGATAGAGAAGGTCAGAACAAAGAAGATTACCTGGGATTTGCAAATCGGCCTGGTTCTTCTTATCCAAGTTCAAAACGCTAAGACGCCATGATCCTCTCCATACAAGTTCGGGGATTTCCTCGCCATTTTTCTCTGCCCGTTGTGCCTGGGTAGTAAAATACCTTTTCCAAAGATCCTCGTCATATAAATAGGCATATAATACCCGTGAAGTATGGGATAAAGTTTTGAGTGAATTAGCGTCATCAACAAACCCCAACATCTCCATAAACAATTCCTCGGGAAATACCGAGAAATCGCCCATCTGCTGGTCTTTAGTAGGACCTTCTATCTTCTCATCAAAAAACAGGTTTCCCAGAGGCCGCACATTAAGTGGATGTTTGGCCGCCATCAGCTGGGTGGATACACACCTATTATTGTCATGGTATGTTTTTTGTTTTTTAGGCACTGGCATTTTTGTGCTTCTTTTCTCTATGTGTTTTTTTTTTATGTTCTTTTTTTCGTGGTTTTTCTTGTCTTTTTCAGAATCTGTTGCTTTGATAAGTTTGGCAGCAAGCCATGCACGATCACGCGATGGGCCAGGCTCTGGTGAGAGATGAGGTGGACTGATACTATGATATTCGTAGTGTGGAAATTATATTGGGAATGGTCTATTGGATAACGTCAGAAAAGGCCAAATTTCAGAAAGAAATATTCGATAAATTAAGATTAAATAAAAATGTGTATTCAACAAGAAAATCATTCTTTTCCAAAGAAAGAGAGGCCTTTTTTTCCATTAAGGTTGTAGGAAATAATGTATCTCTGAAGTCTGGCCCGATTGAGTTTTCGCAACCGGCATAATTCGATAAACCGGTGGACACTTGCCAATGCCCTAAATTTCCAGAAAAATTATCATAAACTTGATAAAAAAATATTTTATCCCTTTTCTCTATTCATATGGGTAGATCCATGTAAAAGAACACTAGAGCATGTAGACCACAGTCCATCAACAAAGGCCCACGGATTCCTTAACCCAAATCTTCAATAATCTTCTCAATCTTCCATTTTCCAAATTCCACTCCTCAAAGTTCATTGGACCCCGCAAAATACTAATAATAACGTGTTTTAGAGTCTATGTACAAAACTACTGCTTCTTCACCTGAGAGGGGTCAAACATCAAAGGCTCCTCTCTCTTTGGAATCCACTCCTTCTCCTCCATACGCCAATCCTTTTGCGTGTAGTGCTTTCCCGGGTATATGATTCTCTCATCCACAGAGTCCAACTTCTGCTCGAATTTGGCTGGTTCACCGAAAATATCCTTCTTCTTCTGCTTCAACAACGCCCGAATCTCGCCGAAACAATGCATACACATAAAGTGGGATCTCTTAACACGGCCGCAAGCGGCACATCTGCGCAAATTGTGTAATGGCTGCACTTGCTTGTCACCTGGCGAATATAACTTCTCTCTAGTTCTCTTATAAGAAGGTTTTTTCTTGGGGGCAGCCTTCAAGATAGCTCCGTTATCAAACATAAAAGGAGGGTTTTGATCGTTTTTCTCCAAAAGTTCCGTAAGTTCCTCTAATCTGGGGTCTACAGAAACCATAGGTTTGTTGGCCCATTGGCGGGGCAAAAAGTCACCTAATTTGGGGAGCATAGGCATGCGGGGCAAGGCTATGGATATGCTGGTTCCCATAAGCGTCGAGAAGACCGGCGAGGCCCCTATTCTGAGTGCCATGGACATGATGAAAATGTGTGGATTTCTCGGGTTAAAGGTGTTTCTACTCACGCTCTTTTTTTTTTTTTCTTGAACCATGCTCTCACTCAGTGAGGTTACGGGATCATGGTGGGATGTACGGGTGCGTGGCACTTGACAGTGGAGTAGAGTGATATGGAAGTGGATGATAGGGGGTATAAATTTGGGAATAAGTGGTTTTATTGGAGAATCTTCTGAGAAGAAGTTGTTCGTTTTTTTTGAATATGAATTTGTAGGATTTTACAAAAAGGTGGGAAAGAAAATGATGTACTTTCATGGTTATATCTTATTGACACTTCTTGAGAACGGCTGTGATCTAGCGCAGACATGGGGGAAGTCAAAAAGGATGATATCAATATTTTTTTGGTTTTAGGATTGATAATATTATATTCTAAGCTATTTAATTCCCTTTGAATGTCAAAAATAAACTGAAAGAATATCGGGAATCATCTTGTAATTATTTTTAAAAGTGTGAATTTACAACTCATTATTTTAATATTGTTAAACACATTCCTTAATAATCCACAGTTCAAGTCAATCTTCAGTTACAACAATAAAATCACAACACCAGAAAATCAAAATAATAACTAGTAAACCATAAATAAAAGCCTCTCAAAAACACACTAAATGAAAAATAAATTACAAAAAAAGCAAACCCTACTCATTAATTCTGGATCCCCCCCAAATATTTAAAATAAACACTTTCCGGGTCACGTGACACCGGGGTTTCACTCGTGTAGTGTGGGAACCAAACGCGTGGAACAACTCGCACCCATACTTGTGAACAGAAACACAAGTTGGCACCCAGATTTCACCACTAACCACTACACCAAAAAAAAATACCCCTAGAAATACCCCCAAAAAACCCCCAAATTTCTATAATGTCTCTTCCAGCTGACGAAAACGTCACACACCCAAATAAGTATGTGGGTTTCGACACCATCACATCGCAAATTGAAAACCGTTTGTTGAAGAAGGGCTTTGCCTTTAACATCATGGCTGTGGGCCGCTCTGGTATGGGCAAAACCACCTTGGTCAACACCTTGTTTTCTTCTAAATTGGCAACCACTCTGGGCCGCCGCAGTGCGGACGAACCTGCTGAAAAAACCACCGAAATCAAGGTGCACTCGCATCTTTTGGTGGAAAACAACGTGCGGTTGAACATCAATGTGATTGATACCCCCGGCTTTGGCGACCAGATCAACAACGAAAAATGCTGGGAGCTTTTGGTCAAGTATATCAAGGAACAACACTCGCAATACTTGAGAAAGGAGTTGAGTGCGCAAAGACCCAAGCATATTCCCGACACCCGTGTGCACTGTATTTTGTACTTCATCCCACCTAGCAGCGGCTCGGGCTTGAAATCCTTAGATGTGCAGGCATTGAAACGGTTGCTGGAAATAGCCAATGTTGTACCCATCATCGCCAAGAGTGATTCATTGACTTTGAGCGAGAGAGCGTCGTTGAAGCGTGTGCTACAGAATGATTTCATCAAGCACAACTTGAACATCTACCCATATGACAGCGAGGAGTTGTTTGACGACGAAAAGCAATTGAATGAAGATATCAAGTCCTTGATCCCATTTGCAGTTGTCGGTTCTGACCATGAGAGCGAAATCAACGGTGAGTTGGTGCGTTGCCGTAAGTCCAGATGGGGTGCCATCAACATCGAGGACGTGTCGCAGTGCGAGTTTGTGTTCTTGAGAGACTTCTTGACCAGAACCCACTTGCAGGATTTGGTCGAGACCACTGCCTTGACTCACTACGAGAGCTTCAGATCTAAGCAGTTGATTGCTTTGAAGGAAAACGCCAGTAACCCCAACAGGCAGTCTGTTCCTGGCGTCAAGCCCCAGGCTTCGCAACAGAACTCGGTGATTGCCGCTGGCCAAACTGTTCCTCAGGGCCAACACCAATCCATGGTGAATGCTGTTTCCCAAAACACCGTCACTGCTGGTTGAGTGCTGCGGTAAGTTGGATCGGATCTCACTTTGAGCTGATTATTAGAAGTTTCTACCTGGGGATAACAAAAAATAACAACAACATATGCCAACGGAAAATTTGCACTTGGCAGTTGGAAAAGAAGAATCCCAGGTTTGAAAGGTATTGGGAAAATATATATGAGTTGATATCATAGGAAATGCTAGTCGTGCTTTAGATTTCGGATCTTTCACTGTAGATATTGAAGATAAGAATACACGGGAGAAGATATGATAAATAAAATACAAAAAATCAAAAGTTGAATAAATAAGATTTTTCAAAAAATAAATGCCGGTCCCAGGAATCGAACTTGGGTCTGTTCGGCCACAACGAACTGTACTTACCACTATACTAGACCGGCGTTTTTCGTGACGTTAAGAATTGTGTAACGTTCAGGTAAACTATGATCAAGACGAAACTAGTCATGAAAGGACCTTTAAATGCAAAAACAACACCAGAAAACAACAAAAATGAACCCAAAAGTGTATGTGATGATTATAATAAAGTGGAGCGTCTCACAGATTCCATACGTTAACCACGGCAAAGGTCCTTATCTAGCATGAACGTATAACATTAGTGAAAGATAAGTCATCGTCACAACCGAAATGTAACACTCAATACTTTCCTCGTCCTTTAGTAAAATGGATCAGGCAAGAAAAAAATCTTTAGTCAGGTTCCTACAGTAAATGTGATAATCGGAACTCAAGATGTTTAAACAAATTCTATTTAAACATAGTACGAATTGGGCTTTCATAGAATCAAAAGTTGGGATGTTTCTAGTATTATTTTGTGACTTTTGATTTCTTTACCTCAGATTCAAATAATAATAACTTGAAGTTCTAACTAAAAGAATTATATCAGGCAAAAAAAAAAACAAAAAAAAAAAACACTATGATAAATGGTCAGCCCAAAGAAAGTCTTTGGTGAAATACATCTCAACTACACTGTTCCAAACGACCTCCGGCTTTTGGTTGCGACTCCGTAACAATAACATTACAAACACCGACAAAATCTCCAAAAGTAAAAAGTACATACGCCATGATAAACTTGAGAAGAATTTAAAACACACTAAATACCTGAAACCATAATTTTTATCACAAGATTTCACTCATAATTATATATCCTAATATCCCCAGAAAGCTGACTCTACTGCACAAAGAACCATCGCCCTGGTGATAACGTAGATCCGGAAACGATCCCGCGATCTGAAATGATCAACTTTCTATCCCTCGATAAATAAACTACTCTAGGTAAAGCAGAAGAAAAGCAAAAAAAAAAAGATAAATAAAATGGTGTCTCTTCATTGTCTTGCAGACGTTTGTCTTATTCCTATTGGTACAGCCAAAGCTTCCGTCCTGGATGAGGTTGCTGTGATCACTAAGCTTGCACGTGAGTCACACTTGGATTGTACGTTGCATTCTGCCGGGACTACTATTGCTGGACCTTGGTCAGAGGTGATGGATCTTATTGGAACTTTCCATGAGGTTTTACATGAAAGTGGCGTTGTGCGTATCCAGAGCGATATTAGAGTTGGTACTAGAACAGATAAGCACCAGACGCCTCAGCAGAAAATTGATGTTGTAGAGGCTAAAATCAAGCAAAGTTCTTAGAATCCTAAGAAGAGAGATGCCTTATTTTTCATAGAGCTTTTAATAAAACCATTTATTTCTTTGGTATGGAACCGCATCTTTTCGTTAAATATAGCGTATAGTTAGTGTCTAAAGAGATATCTTACTTAAACTAGTCCTTATCAATATGTACCCACTTTTAGATGATTCGTTTGGTCGCAGTCTGATTCTACTTGTATAAAAACGTGCTCTGAATATATATTTATGTGTTTATGAAGTTTAATGGATGACATATCTAGTAGTACCCAATTCCAGGGGGAGCCATGCGACCGGTATGATCACTAGTACAGGAAAACATGAATCCATTTGTTTTCAATCTCAGTAGAGATGCGGGAAATTTAATTATTTAAATAATCAGCGAGACCATCGTCCGACCACGAAAGGGTAAATTCCTTGTTTCAATCTCAAAAGGCAAGGAGTGATTATTCAACCAATCCATTACAATAATTCGGGCCTCCGTCCCATATCAACGTACTGAGAACGTAGATTAGGGTGGGAAAGTAATTTTGCTGCACTTAGCTGGACAATTTCCCACTGATTTCTAATAAATACGTTTTGAAGTACTCAAAACTGACAAGCGTGACGGCACTAGCTGGAAGCGTCCGTGCAAGGTTGGTAATATAACCCGCGTAGAAACCCTTGGGGCCGTTTTTATGCAAAATTTTCTTGAATTCGGAGGCCAACTTACCTGAAGCCTTGCGCTCCTCGCGTGTTTGCATTTGCATGCGGGTTCGTAGAACCTCATGGGGGTATGTCACGGTACTGGCAATCATTTTCGATCCACAAGATGCCACAAGCAATCTCCAAAGCTTGTGCTCTTTTCCAGTGGTGAGATCGGTGGTTTTATTGACCCCAAGGAGCTTTTTCAAAGCCTCATAGGTGGGGAAGTGAATGCCCACATGGACAAGTCCAAATAGAGAGGGCACTAGACCACTATAGAAGACCTGGAGCCCCTCATTTCGATACATTTTCTTGAAAGCATCGATGGTGCCTTTATAAATCACCTGCTCTTTGCCCGTTTGAACCATAAGCCGTGTTTTAACCACCCAGATAGGATTAACCACAAAGGAGGAACACGCACCTGCTGTCATTGATGCAGCAAAATGGTTTAAGGAATCGATTTCAAGCTTAAAGTGCTGTTCGAAGAAGTGCGGGTAATAGTTTTTAGCTCTTTCGTAAGCGGTGAAATAAATGGCCCACGTGGGTAAGTATCCAATGGTCACCGGCACCACTCCACGGTATAATCCGCGAAGACCTTCTTCACGCAAGATGGTGGAAAATGCTTGGATAAATCCCGAGTATTTATACTGCAGACTGGCTGCCTGGAAACGGGTTTTAACCACGTCTAAAGGACATACAAACACACCGGAAATGAACCCGGACGCCGCTCCAGCCACCGTGATAAGTTGTGATTCCGAGAGTTTAGAGAGAAAATGTGGCGGCGAGAGTTTTCCTAGAAAACTAAACCGACGAGCGATGGGGAAATTCGAGGTGTTTTCCTCCCGAAATTCCATGTCTTCGCCCTGGACAACGTCAGAAAAATCCTGCTTTAGCCGCCGAAGCGACGGCGTGTTGAGAGGATCACGACCTTCGGTCATAACTGCTTATTTCTGGCGGGTAAAAAATAAAAGGGGGCAGGGTGTAGGGGTAATCAAAGAGTGTCAAAAAACAAAATAAAAAAGAAAATAAAAAAAAGATGTGAAATGCGCTTCGGGTTTCGGTCCTATGAGTTGGTGCAGAATGAGTGCTGAGAAATCAGCAATGGAATATGCAAATGGGAAAAAAATAAAGCGGGGTTTTTATAATGATAAGGGGTCCTTAATATAAAGACATTATCGAAAAAGAATTTGCTGGGATACACTTGCACAATGAGATGTCAAGTTATAAATGCAAGTGGAGAAAACTGATGATGGTATCACTTTCATGTCGAGCCTTCGCTTAGATCGATAATTGAGGAGGCACAGGTGCGAAGTTCCTCGGCCATTGCTATGGACCGTAGAAGAAGGTTTTTTTTTTTTTTTTTGGGAGAGGGAGAGGGAAAAGAGGGGGAGATGAGTTGAAAAGAAAAAAAAAGAAAAAAAGGAAACTAAAGAATTATGTTAATACGTGTATTTTTGGAATTTCAAGTGGAAGATCAATTATTACCTGGTACAATTGGTTGGTTTATTGTGGCTTTATTTGTTAACGTTGTGTCGCGTGCATTTTTTTTTTTTTTTGTCTGCGGCCCCATTTGGTGCATTCAAGTTTTAACAGTGCTGGTTTCAACTTTCTAGAACTGTGTTTATTGGGTTAGATTCTATGGAAGGGGTTGAACCTTTTACGATAAGTTGTCAAAAGTTAAGGAAAAGCCAAGATCAGTGAGTTTTAGAAAAAAAAAAAAAAGGAAATCAAAGAAGTAATAATAATGAATGTTTAGAGATTTCGCTTTTCTTCATTCGCGTGAGGAAAGTACCTTTTTATTTTTTTGATACCTCCGCGGCTCGTAATGCTCGGCTGGATAATAAGAAAGTGTTGCCGGAGTGTGTGGAATGGCGATTTGAGATGACTACTCTAATCAACTTATTCAATTCTATTCTAGTATGATTTTTATTATTATTAAATCCCTTTCAAAAAACTTTCACATGCTTTAAAAATCAAAACCCCTATGAATAATATTGAAATAAATACAAAAATCAACACTTTTAAAGTATTCACCGGAAGCCGGTCCTTCCGGTCCCAGGTTATGGTATTGTTTTGATAATGACGCAAGTAGTCGCCTTTCCTGCACACTGACATAACATCCTCGTCTCAATACTTTAAGATAAGGCAGGCAAAGTATCAAGGAAATTCAGATTTGCAAAGGCCAAAAATAGTGCAACTATATTGAGATTTATTAAACTTTCATGAAAAGCATAAATCCCAAAATTTTACTCCAAAAAAAAGGGCAGGATCCCTTTACTGAAGTTTTCTAAAAAATCGTAGACCGGCTCGCGGCCCCTCGCATCTGCCGTCTTGCTATAATATCCGAAAATTACCGCACTCGATGCAGGCAAAACTGGAGATTGCTGCGTTAATTAAGCCGATATAAATATAATTTAATCGGCCCCTTAACAAGTTCCGTGCTGTAACCATCATAATTTAAACTATTCAATCTCAACTTTTCAATAAAAAATGTCTGCACCTAAAAAAGATGGAATTGCTCTTTTCTCAAAAGAGTACTACGCAGCTTGTACTCTCGGAGGCATCATTGCTTGTGGCCCCACCCATTCGGCAGTAACCCCATTAGATTTGGTCAAGTGTCGTCGTCAGGTGAACTCAAGTCTTTATAAGTCGAACATTCAGGCCTGGAAAACCATCTTGAAAACTAGTGGTGACTCGGTGTTCACAGGAATTGGTGCCACCTTCTTCGGATATGCCCTCCAAGGTGCGGGAAAGTATGGGTTTTACGAATACTTTAAGAAAACGTACGCAGACTTCGTGGGTCCAGAGTATGCAGCCAAGTATAAGACGGGTGTGTTTTTGGCAGCTTCAGCATCGGCAGAGTTTTTGGCCGATCTTGCTTTGTGTCCCTTTGAGACCATTAAGGTGAAAACGCAAACAACAATTCCACCATATGCAACCTCGGTTTTTGATGGCTGGTCCAAGATCACGGCCAAGGAAGGCCTTGGTGGCCTTTACAAAGGAATTGGTCCTCTTTGGGCCCGTCAGATCCCATACACAATGGTGAAATTTGCTTCGTTTGAAAAAACCGTCGAGCAAATCTACGCCTATCTTGGCAAGCCAGTATCTTCATACACTTCTTTGCAACAGACTGGTGTGTCGTTTTTGGGAGGTTACATTGCGGGTATTTTCTGTGCGGTGGTCTCACACCCAGCTGATGTTATGGTGTCCAAGGTCAATTCCGATAAAAAAGCTACCGAAAGCTTGGGCCAGGCGGTGCTGAGAATCTATGGTAATATTGGATTTGTTGGACTTTGGAACGGTTTGCCCATGCGTATTGTGATGGTGGGTACCTTGACCGGTTTCCAGTGGTTGGTGTACGACTCCTTTAAGGTTTACGTGGGCTTGCCTACCACCGGTGGCCATTAGGTATATATATATTTTCTCGTGTATGTATGTAAATGCTCGTCAATTAGATACTATAGACAGGTGTCTCAACATCCGTAGTAGTATTAGCTCCACACGTTCTTGAATAAGTCGTCATCCAAGGCCGCACTTTTCAAGCCAGTTGAATTAAATGCCCCCGTGCTTGCGTTGCCATTGGCATTGGAATTGCCGTTGTTGTTTCTATGACTACTGTTGTTGCTATTGCCAAATGTGCCAGAAAACCCGGCACCAAACACCGAAGAACCCAGACCGGCACCATTATATACCGACACAGATGCCGCTGGGGATGCACTGGCCCATTGGTTCACCGAGCTTGAGCTATCGGTCCATTCATTACTCCACTGTTGGGTGGCTGGTGCAGGAGCCGCTACAGGGGCTGGTGCAGGAGTTGACACAGGAGGAGAGGCCACAGAAGGATTCTGTTTGTGATTTTGTGTTTGCTCGGCACCAAAATTCAAACCCAAAAGTGAATCCGACAATTCAGAAAGAGAGCCCAGATGCGGCGTGGATGCCTGGGGGCTCTGCGTATAAGGTGACGGGGTAACGGCCAGCACTCGGAATTGCAGTGCTGGTTGCGACGGTTGAGATTGCTGTTGGTGGTGCTGGAAACTCGAAGATGAGGACGAAGGCGATGAATAGAGCGATAAAATCGATTTTTTCAAGTCTGTCCGCACATCCTTCACTTTTGGCGCTGGTGCCACCGGTGTCACCGGTCCTGGTGGTTGTGTCGGGTTGGCCCGTGTAGGCACGCTGGTTGAAACCGGAGGCTTAAAATTTGTGGAGGCGCGGGTTGGGCGTGAAACCGGTGAAGGACTCGAAAAGTCCAGTGTAGACGAGGCAAAGGCACCAAAATCGTCATCCAAAAGCGACGGTGCCGACGCAGAAACGGCCGTTTGTGCGCGTACAGAACCCACGGATGGCTTTGTTGACGCAGGGGTAAAAGAAACGTTGTTTTGTGTTCTTCCAGTAGCATTCACGGGCGCCAGAGTATTATGACTAGCCAGGCCAGCAGATATGGTCATGGGATCGGGAATTTTCGACAGCGCCGCCCACTTTTTCATGTCGTACTTGGTCCTGATAAAGTTCTCGATCTTCAGCCCATCAGGCACGTAGTTTTCCGGCAACTTGGCCTCCCAAAAAGTATTACATTTTTCGTTGCCCCACTTAATCATGGACTCCACTTGTTCATCAGTCCAAACGTCCAAATCAACCGATTTGACCCGCGAAATATGGGTTCCCATGGATCTGTGAACACCCGAACACCGGATACAGATAAAACAACCTAAATTCCATGATGCCCACCGAGGATGTTGGGCGGTTTTACAGTCGGCACAGCTTTTGTTGGGCAATTCCTTAAGAAGTTGCCGGAAGATCTGTTTGTGCTTTTCGCTGTGCGTTTTGCGTGTTGAGGGGAGCGCAGACATGATTTGCGGGGGGTTAAAAAAGAGGGGTAAACTCTAAAAAGATAACCGGGGGTTTTGCAAAATATGCCTGTGGAATAAAGCATTAAACACCAAAATCGAAAACTAATCTCGGCCACTGTTTGATCCGTGGTGCACGGGTGTTCTTTCCCATATTTTGACGGGCTCGTGCGACTGCCAGTGCGGAGTTAGGGCGGCTTACCGCAGTTATAATAGAGAGGTTTCTAGAATAAAGAGTGAGGGTCTTATAAGGGATTTTAGGGGCTTTGGGAAATTTGATATAGTTTTAAGATTTTAAATTCTTTCTTCATATCGTCACTTTTCTTTTCTTTTCGGGATTTTAACTTGTAGTAATATTCATAATAACAAAACCGCCTGAGGTTTGAGACCCATGGGTAACACATATGCATCACTTATTCGTGATGAAATAACCTTCAAGAGAAAATAAATAAATAAATAAGAACCTTCCCTAAATGGGAATTATCAAATAAAGATCGGGGGTTATGTTGGGAAAGTAAGAACGTTTCATGGCCAGTTCTATCACGTGACCCGGAAGTCGGCATCGGTTGATGTGTGCAGAATCTGAGCATGCCGTTTCATGCACGAATTATACGACCGGCATTAACAATACGTACTGGAAACAGCACGAATTGTTTAAGTACCCTTGAAATCCCCACCACACTTGGGAAATAAAAAGTGGATAATAGGGTAATATTCTGTTATACTTCTACAAGGCATGGACGCCTCGCCTGAAGATTACCTTCCTGAGTATACCCTCGCGGAAGTGAAAAATCATGGGACTCCGGAAAACTTATGGATGATTCTCTATAACAAAATTTACGACGTTACATCCTTGGTCAGTATGCACCCAGGTGGTCCAGAAGTACTTTTTGACTGTGGTGGTGTTGATGCCACTGATGCTTTTGAAGATGTGGGGCATTCTAAGAATGCTAGTGATATGCTTATTCCGTTTCTTATTGGTCGGCTCCTGGCGAGCGATGCTAAAATATATAAACAGATAGAGCAAAGGAAACCAATAAAAGCTCTAAAGAAAGAGCATAAAATAAAGGAGAAACCGGTTCGGAAAGGTGGGTCTTCAGTTAAGGTTCTAGTCCTTCTTGCGCTTTTCGCTTGTGTGGTGATCATAATTCTTCCGAAACTTAAGTTGGAAAAAATTGTCACTTAAGTTTTCAAATTCTTAAATCATTGAAGAAAAGACTTTGCTTAAAGTTTATGCAAGTGATTCAGCAGTTTCACTTTTGGCGATGCTGTGATTCTTGATAGTGTTATAGCTTTGTGAGTCTATATTCAGCAAAGTTTAAACTCAAAATGGCTTGGTGTTTTTTGATAAGTTTTTTGCTATTTGGTTTTTTAAGACTGAAACATGATAAAGGGAGATAATTTGATGAAAAAATTGAACATTTTCCTAGGATTTATCTACCATACAAAAGGTGGTTTATGACACTGGGTCATGATCACCAGAAAGTTTCCCTCGTCTTGTGATGTTTCAGAGTATGTCGAAAAGGTTATCTCTGAAGCTTTTAGCACTTGCTTTTGCTTTTACCTCTCTAGGATTTACTTTTTGGCGCTCTCTCACATCGTTCACTCTCTTCTGTGACCTGGAAAGAGTTGAGTGATGCTTTGCAGTTGAAACTGAAAATAGCAATCGGGCAAAACACCTTCAAATGAAACCTTGGTGTTTCCCTGAAATGCTGGCGACTATCTGGCTTGTTTTAAAAAAGGAATATCGTCCGATATGATGAAAGGTATTTGACTTGGACGCTTCACCAAAATATCGAATAATATGAAAGCATTATTTATTAAAGAGAACTCTCACCAGCGGGACTGTTTTTAATTCCGAGAAAGACTTTATTACTAAAGGCAACCGGCCAACTAATCTTTCGGCAACCGGCAACTTTGGAAAGTATTCCGAAGTATATGACGAAGTCTGCATTAGAGAGATTCCGAAAATGGTAAAATAGCTCCCTAAGATATAGGATTTATTTAATTTTTGGGAAAGGTTGTTACGCCTGTAGTTGATATCATCTCAAATCAAAGAGTTGAAATGTAAATGTGTATGGATTTCTCTCTCTTCAGAAAAGTGAATAAGGATTAATATCTTTTTAAAGTTAACCATATTCTACAAATTTATTAGTAATGCATTAGTGCGTACGGCTAGCTCTACAGGTGATCGCGCCTTAGTAAAATTTACGTAATTTTTAAGACACGGCTGTTCTTAGAAAGTAAGAACTTACAAAATGTTACCATATATTTACCTGGAAACTAGTAATAAGACAGATTCAAGTTTAATCACATTTGTAGCTAATTTTTAGAAATGGGGGCCAAGATCTTGACTGCCTAAGATCATACTCAAATTTGACCTGTTTAATAGAGATAAAGCCATCATTTACCCACAATGCAGTGAGTGGAATGTTACACAAAATGAGAATTGGAAGTTTACCCGTTGAGCTGATTTTTTTTTAAATGTGGCTTTATTTAAACCTGAAAGAGTGGCTCAAGTCTTACCTTTGCTATACAATAAATTGTACGCTTTTTTTTTCGTGAATAAGAGTGCAAAGCATTAGTTTTTCTTACTCAAGAAAGTACAAGTGACCAGTAAAATTATGCAGTAAATCCTCCTCTAAAGTTTGAATAATTGAATAATTGAAAGTTTGCTGTAATAATAGGAAAAAACGCCATTCCCTGTATGATGAAAGGCCTGGCCCAAAACTGGCCTGGCAACGATGCACCTCGCGTTTCTGGCTTTATTATTAATCTTTTTGTTTTGTTTAATAGAATGATTTTGTGAAGTAAAATATTTTTTTTTAATCCCGTGGCAAGAAATAAAACATAAACCTTATAAATGATTTTTTTATTAAAAAAACAGTTAATATTTTCCTCGTTTAACCAGTCCATAACTCAATATTTGGAAATCCCTCATTTTCCTGACAGAAACGCGGAAGATTTTATCCTTGCACCGTGCATTAAATCCTCAGTGAGCTAAAGTCCCGTGCTTTTCCGTACCTTTCCTTTCTTTTTTTTTTTTTTTTTTTTTTTTTTTTTTTCTTTGCTTATTCATCCTTCGGCTTATCGTTACTACAGAATCCCAATAAATACCCCTTTCTGCGTACTAGACGTTTTCTTACGGATTTTTACTTTCTGATTACTAAGCCTTGCTGTCCCAAAAAAAAAAAAAGAACAAAGAAAAACAAAAGCATGTCTTCATTCTATGCCTCCAAGGAAGAGGTCCCTTGGAAAAACCCCGATATTTGTGATATTGTTAGCCCACAACATAATGGTGAACAAGAACATTTTAATTATGAAACTGCGCTGCAAACTAGCCATGAAATGCTCCCACACCCGGAGGCAAATTATATGATCCCTGGGTACCATCCTCTGACCGTACCAAAACTTGCCGGTCCAGGAGTAGTACAATGGCTGTCTCCATCAGAAGGGGTTTATTTCGATGATAGTGTCGATCGAAGAACTGGCAATAATTACCATGCATCTGGTGTGCAAGATATAACGATGCAAAATGTTTCCCGGTTTGAAACCGACTCGCTGTCTTCGGTTTCATCTATTAACGGCCAACCGCCATTAAATAACCGGCAAAACGCCCCAATCTCTTCAAATACTTCTGAAAAGGGGAAATCTGCGCCAAAGAGACAACGTGGGAAAGTACTTAATGAAAAAGAGGCTGAGCTTATTGAAAAGGACGATTCTCTTCTAACCGAAGATGAATTGGTGATTAAACGGAAGGCTCAAAATAGACTTGCTCAGCGTGCATTCAGAGAACGTAAGGAGACCAAGTTGAAAGAGCTTGAACTGAAGCTTCTTGAGAGTGAGGTTGAAAGACAGCGTTTACTTGAAGTACTCGAGGAAATTAAGCTGCAGTTTATCTCGGTGAAGACAGAAAACGACGTGTTGCGTTCGAATACGGGGCACAGAAACAATGCTCCAAACTCTAAGTTCACCTTCCCACAATCCCAGGAGGCGTTTGTAGAGGAGATGATGAGCGGGCAAAACCATGTGATCAATAACGAGACCGTGAGCAAGATTTATGATGAACCTCAACGCCCAGGACAAAAAGTGCTTGCTGTGGGTGCAGTTTGGGACTACCTCCTGCTTAAAATTGAGGAAGAGGAGTATGAAAATATTGATATGATGGATGTTATGTCATGTCTTAAGGGTAATGAAGTATGTCATGGTTATGGTCCTGCTTATCCTTTGAGTACAGTGGACGAAGCGCTCAAAAGAGTTGCTGCCCAGCAAATGTAAATGAGTTTGATTGTGTTTAATTGTTGTACAATTTTTGTGTGAAGTGGGTCCACTCGCTGATCCTGGAATGCTTTGCACTAGGTAATGATATGTTTGACAAAGTAATCTACCCCAGAACAGGACCAGGAACAGGAAAAGTACCAGGAACAGGAAAAGTACCAGGAACAGGAAAAGTACCAGGAACAGGACCAGGAACAAGACCAGACCCAGAAAATGACATCTACATGGCGACATGAGATATTTATTTAATCGGCTGTGTCATTTAGAGACATATTGTCGGCGTCGTGGTTTGATTATCCCCTTTTCATACCAATTACTCATGTTTTGGAGGACCGCGTAAAGGGAACGCATTATGAGATTCAAATCGAGAGTACTTGAAGTGTGTGTTTAGAAACGTTAAAGAAAAGCTTGATTCAGGGGTTTCTTCTTTTTTTTTTTTCTGATCTTAAATTTCCAAACACGATTTTCACGATTTTCACGTTTATAACGAGTATTTCCGCAAGCAAAACTGTACCTCTCAAGCCCCAACCATACTTGGCCAGGACCAATCATTAATTGGGTTCTATTGATGATGTGAGCTACAGACTATTATGTTTTACAGAACCATTAAAGTTTTTTACTTTTTTTTTTTTTTTTTTTCAATTCTTCCCTCCATTCATATTTTTTATTTCATAGATTTTTCTTTATTTCCTCTCTTCATTCATTCACCCATTTCTTTTATAATCTACATTATTCTATACCACTATCCTGATGAGCATTGGTGACGACTGGCCCCGGAAATCGGGCAGACGATTTTCGCACCGAACTTTCTAGAAGTTGCGGGTCCTCATCTACCAACACCAGATTCCACTACATATATCTGGTCGCGCCTGGCAGTGTCCCCACATAACCCCAACTAATTTGCACCACATTTTCCTTCACTTTTTTTCAAGTAGAACACACTCCAAAAGGAAAAAAAAAAAAAAGAAAAAAAAAATACAAAAATAATTCACAATGTCTGCTGAAGAATTCAAAGCCCAGGGTAACAAGTTTTTTGCCGCCAAACAGTTCGAGGAGGCCATCGAGCAGTTCACCAAAGCGATCGAGGTTTCTGAAACCCCTAATCATGTCTTGTACTCCAATAGATCTGCGTGTCACGCCTCGTTGAAGAACTTTGATAAGGCATTATCTGATGCAGAAAAATGCGCGGAAATCAACCCTTCGTGGGCTAAGGGATATAGCCGTGTAGGCGCTGCACACTACGGATTAGGTAATCTTGAAGACGCCAAAACCGCATACACTAAGGCATTGGAATTGGAGCCACTGAATGCCATGGCCAAGAGCGGATTGGATGCCGTGGAGAGCGCAGAACAATCGAGAAACTCTGCCCCCGATATGGGCTTGGGTAAGATTTTCTCTGACCCTAACTTGATCACGAAATTGCGTGCCAACCCTAAAACCTCGGCGTTGATGAATGACCCGGAATTGGTCACCAAGGTTTTGCAGTTGCAGGCCAACCCGCAGGCCGGCATGTCGTCCATGTTGAGCGACCCTAGAATGATGACCATCATGGCTGCTTTGATGGGTATTGATCTTAACATGAACGATCCTACTCAGGATGATTCTGCTGCTCCAGAACAACCAAAGACCGCTGAATCCTCTACTAAGGAGGAGACTAACGTTGAGCCAAAATCTGAGCCAAAGGCCGAACCTAAGGCTGCTCCTGCTTCCGCACCTGTTTCTGAGGAAAAGGAGGATGTCGACATGGAGGATGCTTCTAAAGCCGAGGCTGATGCGCTTAAGGCCAAGGCCAACGCGTTATACAAACAGAGAAAGTTTGACGAGGCCATCGAGCAATACAATAAGGCATGGGAGCTCCACAAGGACATCACCTACTTGAACAACAGAGCTGCTGCTGAGTACGAGAAGGGTGACTATGACTCTGCCATTTCCACTTGCGAGTTGGCTGTGGAGGAAGGTAGATCGCTCCGCGCTGACTACAAGATTATTTCCAAGTCGTTTGCCAGAATCGGAAACTCGTACTTGAAAAAGGATGACTTGGACGCCGCCGCCAAATACTTTGACAAATCCTTGACCGAGCACAGAACACCTGATGTGTTGACCAAGTTGAGACAAACCCAAAGAGACATTAAGATCAAGGAGGCTAACCTGTACATCGATCCCGCCAAGGCCGAAGAGGCCAGATTGCAGGGTAAGGAGTACTTCACCAAGGGCGACTGGCCTAAGGCAGTGGAGGCTTACACCGAGATGGTCAAGAGAGCCCCAGAAGATGCTAGAGGCTACTCCAACAGAGCTGCTGCCTTGGCTAAGCTAATGTCTTTCCCTGATGCCGTTGCCGACTGCAACAAGGCCATCGAGCGCGACCCTACTTTCATCAGAGCTTACATCAGAAAAGCCAACGCCCAATTGGCCATGAGAGAGTACTCCTCTGTACTTGACACCTTGACAACCGCCAGAGAGAAGGACCAGGAGTTGAACTCGGGCAAGAACTTACAGGAAATCGACCAGTTGTACAACAAGGCGTTGTCGCAAAGATTCCTGGCCATCGAGGGCGAGACCCCCGAGGAAACCATGGAGAGAGTCTCCAGAGACCCAGAAATTGTGTCCATCTTGCAAGATCCAGTCATGCAAGGCATTTTGGGCCAGGCCAGAGAGAACCCTGCCGCTTTGCAGGACCACATGAAGAACCCAAGCGTCAGCAAGAAGATCAACACCTTGATTGCTGCTGGTGTTATCCGTACACGTTAAGAAGTTCTTTGAAATACCATTTCTTTAAAGGATTAAACAAAAAAATAAAAAGAAAAAAATTATCCGCTATATATACATATTGCTCAGCATTAATTTTGATTAATAATACATAAATTTGTCAACCATCGCAGCAGATTTAAAGACCATTGTCGAAGAAAAAGTTGGGTAGGTTTAGATACTCCGGGTGGCTTGAATCCGTGAGCGGGTTGTAAGACAAGCTTCCAAGCTTATCTCCGTATTCCAAAAAGTCAATCACTTCAAGTGCACCCAACCCAGGGGAATACTGTGATGGCGTAGCGATGTTATTTACCTTAATACCCGGAGAATTAGAGTGCACAGATGCATTGGCATCAACATTTGAATCTGGAGTAGCCTTACTGGAGGCAGTGCTCGGGCTATGAAGAGACGGATGCAGCGATATGTACAGTTGCAACCCAGAAGATTTGGGCAAACTTTTGTAAAACCTTGGGTACTTGAGCTCCACCATTTGGAGGTGTTCCATAAGGCCCGGGTTAGAACCAAGAATGTTTGTGCCACAGGTCTGGTCCACAATTGTAATCACCACCCGCATAATAACCCTGATAAGGATATCCGCCATCCGTACCCTTATATAGAATAAGCGGGTGGATTCTTCCTCAGCTCTTGAGCCAATGACACCAAATGTATTTAACGAAACGTCAATTAGCAAGCTCAAATCCTTCAATACATCGGGATCGTCGGGGTAATTGAGACAGTTGGATAAAAGATTCGTAACGGCCAGAAATGGATAGGTCACAAGCCAATTGAACGAAAGAATCGAAGATTTCAGGTGTCCAAACGTGCGGATAATGTGTAAAATCGTGCGAGCACTGTCAAGCGAAAGTTTTCTGAATTTAGAGTTTTCGCTAGCAGAGGGGTCGTTGGCATCTGAAACTACTGCCCAGGGAACCCTGTTGATGGTCATGATATGGTTAAAGAACGTAAGATGAAATCCCATTAACATCTCAATATGTGCAGGCTCTTGCTTTCCTTCCGTAAATCCTTGCAAAAGTGCTTCAAACCCATGTTCATTAAAGAGCCGTGGGCGAGCTTCTATGAATATACTATCAGCAAGACGGAACATATCGGCGTTGATATTTGAGACCACTTCTTGAATATTTTTCAAGCTATCGTATGTTACCTGTGCACTGAAGAGCCTCATGTATGTGTAGCACCGTATATACGACAACTTATCGTATTCATCACAGAGTGTTCGTTGGCAGAATTCAGCACTGGTTGGGGCAACAGACTCACGGAAAAATAAATTATCTAGCGACACGTCTAGTAAATTCACCGAAGGTGGCTTGCCCAGCCGGTAGCACACCTCAATATCGAAATGTTGACATGCTCTCCAGACCCTGGCACGTTTTTCTTTTTCTACAGGGTCAAGATTTGCAGCAGAATCTAACCGGTGAAGCCCCATATCCTGGGCATAACGTACGGCCATTGAAGTGAGTGAGAAGTTGAGGTCAGAAATAACCCACGATGTTTCGAGATGTACAGCCATTAGTATAAGAGCCTGGATCGAGGCAAGTCCTTCGCTAACAGTGCAAATGCGGTGGTAGTAGAAAACAGCGTTTTTGAAGATGGATTCCTGGAAGGCCACAAGCTCACCCAAAGGAATGGCCGAGATGTTGGGGAACTTATTGCTGGATGTCTGGGTGGAGTTTTTGATATCCACATATGCTGAGACACAGATGATCATTACCAACGACATGATCATGAGTTCTGAGTAGGAAAGAGCCCTTGGGTCTGGTTTTGCCTGTTCCTTATTTCTATAATAGGTATTGAAAAGGGTTCGAACATAATCAACGCCACAGATAAAGTTGGCAAAATGAAGTTTGTCATACAATTCAAGCACCTCCCCAATCATGTGCTCGTCCGGAAAACAGCCCATGCGTAATTTCGTGATGCATTCTTCCGTAAGTACACGTGGTTCCAGCCATATACTATGGAAAGCTCTTTTACTGGCCATTAAATACGCAGGTAAAGTTTCCATCGGGATCACCAAATGGTGATGTTTGGGGTCTAGTTTTTGTCTGACATAGTTGATACTCTGCTCCGAAAGCAAAATGCTAAATCCGAGCTGTGGTCCTTTATATTGAGAAGCAATTGCCAACTTTCTCTCGCCATTAACTTCCTTGGCATATGTATCCTTGGCGGTATCTAGGAGCGATTTGTACTCATCGAAAATCGAGTTTTTCTTGGGTTTATCAGCACTTACCGAGGCCATGGGCGTCTTTTCGGCAGGTTTGTTTGATTCCGGGACTTCTGATCCGGTTTCCAGATCAGATTCATCATCGAGATTCGAATCTTGATTGCTTTCTGAAGCTGTATTAGGCGATTTATATTCACCAACATTGGGTGATTGAATACGGCCTGTGAGTGGCTCAAGTTTTCCCACTAACAGCGCCACCATAGATTCAAGATTCATCAACCTACTGGACATATCGTCAGCGGGTTTTGACCGTGGTTTTCTCGTTTTATGGTTTTCATAAATACATTCTAGATGATGAGCTGAGCAATGGGAGCATGGGGTTTGGCCATCACACTTAATTTTCTTTCTGCGGCACTGGGCACAAGCCTTTGAGATTCTTTCCCTCTTCTTTCTTTCCATGATTTATGAAATAAGTGTTTAATGTGCTTTTGGCTGGGAATATATCAGAAACTTCTTGGAATTGATAGTGAAAGTGATGTGAAAATAGGCTATGGCATTATTTGCAGTGATATGCAGTACGCGGCGGTTTGATACATTTGAGGTAAATTTACAAATCTGAAACAGAAATACCACCTGTGTGGAGCCACAAAAGCAAGAAGAATTCAAAAGCATAAATGTTTTACCAGCAGAAACAAAGAAACTAATGAATAGTTTTCCTGGGTACAAATAGAAGAGTTAAAACACTCCGAAAACCCTGATACATCTTGACCTAACACACAGGAACCGGCATACAGTATATACTTTATGCAAGGACGTTTAGGTCACGTGAAGAGATCGGAGTCAATGAAGATTGAAGTATTGATGGCTTCCAATTTCATACTGAAATAGGACTGTTTTATTGTTTGACTAGTTTTTCAAAATAGCCAATTTGTTCTTCAAAAGCTTTTACTTATTCAATCCGATTATCACCGAGGTTTTTGTGTCGATTTGAAGTCGGAACCTTTGATCTGCAAATGACGTATCATGACACATACAAGTTTAACCAGAATTGTGGGTGATTTTAGTTCAAAACTAACTTCATCAAAAAGTATCCTTTTATTAAACAAGTTTTAAACTAAATTATAAATTCTCAGTTCCTCCACCAATACCATCAAAGAAGAAGTTGGGGAACTCATCGAGCTGGTCAAAGACATAATTCTCAAGTCCACCAAAGTTTGCGCCGGCATCAAATTCTCCATATCGAGGGGTAGCCTTTTGATTGGGGAATTCTCCACTAAAACTTGGACCACTTGAAAGATCGCCAGTTGAGGTATTTCCATCCCCCGGATTAGAATATGCAGGTGTCGCTTGTGATGCAGGTGTACCTACACTTTGGAATGGAGAGTTGGACTCGAAAACCATTGATATCGAATTCTTTAACGCCTCAGGATCACCAAAAAGTTCAGGGAAAATTTTAAGTGGAGCTTCGAATGAATCCTTGAGGCTCTGATCTTGGCCCATGATTTCAACCCCCGTGTTCTTCTCAAAAATACTTATTGCGATACTTGTCACCGATTTAACCAAAACTTGAAGTAAAACAGCTGTGTCGAACTTAAAAAAACTTGCGTAATCGGGGGATAATTTCCGGTTGAACCAAGTCTTGCACACTTCTAGAATAAGCAAAATATCACTATGCGCATCAGGTGATTTTGGGTCAGACATACAAGCCGCCAGAAGATGAAGAACGGATATGAGTGGGAAGAAAGTGACCCATAAAGACGGTGCTTTTCTAGGCCCATATGCGTGGAAATTTCTAAGCATGTGCATAATTGTTCGAGCACTGTTGAGTGATAGGTTTCGGTATACCTGCAAACGTTCAAGACTTGCACCAGGGTAGGCAAACATCATAGGAAGACGGTTTATAGTCATCATGTTGAGGAAAAACGTCAACTGTGCAATCACTTTGTGCTCTTCCTCAGGCGTATCCATGCCTGTTACTTCATGAAAGCCAGGCTGATTGAAGAAGCAAGGTCTATGTGTTGGTTCCATATGAGACAATAAACCAACCATTTTATCATTGAGATAATCCACATTCTTCTGGAGCGAAGAAAAAGTTTTTATGTCTGCTGCCGCCGAAAATAACCTATTATAAGTTTCCAACCGTACTTCAAAGATCATATCATAATCTTTTAAAAAATCGAGCGAAAACTCCTTATTGGAAACCTTGTAGGCACAAAAAGATTCCCGTAATTCTTCGCTGGAGTCATTGTGATTTATAATCGGCGGTTGTCCACACCGGTAAGAAACCTCCATATCAATATAGCATGCAGTTTTCCAGACTAGAATTTTTTCTTCAAAGTTTTGCGGAGGGCAATTTTTATATGTCTCAACTCTATGAAGACCCATGTCAAGAGACTTTCTGATTGCTTGAGTAAGCACCATATGAACTACTTCAGGAGGCTCATAGCATTTCGCTAAGAAGGCACCAAAGATTAATAATGCTTTCACAGTATCAAGGCCTTGTCCTCGAATACTCAATTGATAGTAATATCCCATACACACCTGTATGAGGTGATCCCGCGTGGAGCTAATTTCGTGAGAGGCAAGCTCTTTTAAAGGGGATTCATCCAATGTTCCAGTCGAGTTTAAACAAGACCCCCAATCAACCAAGGCCTCCATGTGATCACTTAGACATATAAGAACAACCAGCGAAAGCTTGAAAAGACCAATTATCAGAATATTTCTCTTCTTGGGATTTTTGGTGCTGAAGTATCTCTCTAACAAGTCGTAAGTCTCCTCTATAGGGCACAAGACTTGGACGGAACTGCACGACGAAACATACTTGTTCACCAAATCATAGATCATATCCTTATTTTTAGGAAAAGACGACTTAATAAATTCAATAGGGCCAGAATCGTTACTTTTCATATCGAACCACAGATCCACGAAAACCTTAGACTTTCTTTCGAAAGCAAATGGAAGGTTGATCAAAGGCACTAACAAATGTTGATCCTCCTGTGAAAGGTGGTTTTTCATCCATGTCAAACTGCTTTTTGAAAGAATCGAGAAAAAAGATTGATTCCCAAGATATATTTCATTTTGCTTGCTTGTGACGTCTAAAATCCCGGAAGCTCCACTGGATGAAGAAGGTTCTCTTCCTTGTTCGGGCGAATCTCCCGAGCTTTCGTCATCTTCAGAACCAGAATTTGAAGATGATACTTCATGTTTTTCCAGATTATTCCCATTTTTGAAATCCAAGCCTGGAATTGCACGTGCCACTGACTGGAGCAATGATTCCAATCTATCAAGTCGAGTATTCAAATAATCAATCGTTTGATCCAGCTTTAAGGAACGAGATTTTTTTGTAGGTTTTTGCGGCTTTTCATCATAAACACATTCAGCTTCTTGGGCTATGGTACAGTTCATACACCGATCTCCTCCATCACAACGAATTTTCTTCTTACGGCAATTATTGCAGGCGACCCTGACTCGTTTCTTCGCATTTTTATCGAGTCGATTTTTGATATCTTTAAGGTCGGGCATTTTCTGAATAATGACTTAAGAAACGAGGAATTGTTTCATGTAAAAAAAACCAGCCAAAAGCCTTGGAAAATGTGCGCTTTATTTGTTTATACTTTTTTTGCCTCTGGGATTTGTCATGTGGAGTAGACTAGTCATCATGCTTAAGGTACTGCACGCTATTATAGATTGATGGCCAGATGGCATTTTAAGAATCTATAATAGTGGAAGTTTAAACCACCAGAAAGTCCGTTTTTTGACGAAGTTTTCGGAAATAAATACTGAAATATTTATTAGGAGATTCTGTTTATCAATTTTTTAAAATCTTCATGTTTATAACTTTTCCGTGCTGTCCGTTCGTTTATTTTCTGTTGGTCTTTTACGCCGCACGGGCCGGATCAGATGAGTTCCGAAAAGCCGAGAAATAAGTTTCCGTGTTGACTTTTGGTGTGCATATTATACCTAGCTGACATTTCAAGAATCTGATAACCACGCTTGGTTGAATGTTAGAGGAAATGAAGAAACTCCGAAAACTCAAAAAAATAATAATAACAATAATAAAATGATGATGATAAGAAAAAAAAAATAATAATAATAAAAAGAATATTAAGTACCAAGGAAAAAGCACCAGCTTTGCTTTCTTCCAGTGGGTAACATTCGTCTGGGAACTTTTATTCCACTTTTATATTTTTTTTTTATCGGCCAAGAATTGAAAAAATAGTGCAAATTTACGAAAAAATCATCCATGGTTTCGTTTCTTAGCTGGTTGGGAGGTGCTTTAATTACATTTATCCATAGGAAAAGTAACGTTAAAAGTTGGCCTTAGTTTGATTTCCTAAGAGAGCAACACTTACAGTTTACACCTTAAGTGGTTTACTAGGATAACGTGTTCCGACCTCAATATCGAGTCGCCACTGGCCATTATATTAAAGAAGCGAGTCGTATTTATTGCACTTGGTTATAGTGGCTGCCCAAGTATAGATTGAAATTTGTTTTTTTTTTTTTTTTTTTCTTCAAAAACACAGTTATCGTGGATTTCTTGAAGTGCTAATAAATTATAATTGAGTGCCTTCCAGGACTCTGTTTCACAAAATATTCTCTTGACAATTATCATTCCCAACTCACAATGAATCTTTCACACAAGAAGTCTCAGACACTCCCGTATTCACAAAAATCTGGGTGAAATTTTTCAAAAGTAAGACTTTTCTGAATGTCCTAAATCCATTGACACTAGGAACAAATTTAGTCATAATTCCCTCTTTTGTAAGTTGTGACTACAAGTGTTGCTCTTGTTTTGGGCACACAAAACGCAAGAGATAAAGGGGTCATGCCTTTTAAACAATAATGAAATATAACTAAAACAAAAAAAAAAAAGTTTCCCTAATTTCATAACCAAACTACTTTGCCATTGTAATGAAAAATAGAAACAAGTGATATTTAGGTCTTGGCCCGCTGGGTGCAAAATTCGTGCGCCTGCACAAAAGTGCGAACCATCCGTTCGGTGTGCTGAACTTCTTCCGATTCACCAGTGGAAATACTTTGGTTCTATTGAAACATCAAACTTTGGCAAATTCTTTGGAAAAGTAAAGAAAAGAAAAAAAAAATATGGCTGTAAGAAAACCTATTTTTGCCAATAAGGAAGATGCTAATGCCCGTGAGGCCTTGGTGCTATACGAGGCCAAGCAATATAAAAAGGCGTTGAAATTGGTGGACCAAAACTTGAAGAAAAACTCTTCTCATGCTGAATCCTTGGCTTTGAAAGGATGCTGTAACTACCAGTTGGGTCACAAAGCCGACGCTGAGACTTACATCATCAAAGCCTTAAAAAAAGGACCTACTAATTACTTGGTTAACCATTTGGCTGGTATCCACTATAGAAATGTGGAAAACTATGCTGAAGCTGCTAAATGGTACAAGGCAGCCGTGGACAATGGGTCACAAAACACGCCGATTTTGCGTGACTTGGCACTTCTCCAGTCGCAATTGCGTGATTTTAAAGGATTGCGTGAATCCAGAGTCAAATTCTTGGAAAGTCAACCAGGATATAGGGCTAATTGGACAGCAGTAGCCGTGGCCCACCATCTCAACAAAGATTATGATTCTGCCGTGACTACATTGGCCAAAATTGAGGGTATTATTAAGGAGCACTTACAGGAACAGGACCGTTACGAACAGAGTGAGTGTGTGCTTTACAAAAACCTGATTATTGCCGAATCAGGAAACTTTGGTCGGGCTTTGCAAGAGCTCGAGGCGGATGTGGATGAAATCCGCGATAAGGTATCGTTTTTGGAGTACAAAGCCAAATACTTGTTGCTTTTGGGAAAGCATAAGGAATCGTCGGTGGTGTACCGTCAATTGATCCAGATTAACCCCGATAACCAGTCTTACTACTATCTTCTTGAAACCGCGTTGCTGACTCCTAGTGAATCTGAGGAACTTCGTTTAAAGTTGTACGATAAGCTTGCGTCTTTTTACCCCCGGTCTGATCCACCACAGTTTCTCCCACTCACTTTTTTGCCTGCGGCACACCCTGAATTCCGTGAGAGAGTGAAAAAGTACATTGTCTCGCAATTGCAAAGGGGCGTACCCGCCACATTTGTGAATGTGAAGCCTTTGTACAAGAACAAACAGAAGATTGAAGTGATTGCGTCGGTTATTAAGCAGTTCGCTGAGGAAGATGTGCCCAATTTGCCTCCTCCTGTATTTGTGTGGACTTCGTATTTTTTGGCCCAACATTATCTTTACCTTAATGACTTGGACCTGGCCACTCTTCATATTGATGCAGCCTTGGACCATTCGCCTACCTTGGTGGAACTCTATATTGTTAAGGCTCGTATTGTGAAACACACAGGTGACGTGCAAAAGGCAAGTGACATCATGCAAGAGGGCCGTGGCTTGGATTTACAGGACCGTTTCATCAACTCAAAGGCTACCAAATATTTAATGAGAGCCAACAAGGTTGAAGAGGCTATTGATTGTGTTTCCCTTTTCACAAAGTTGGAGGATGGCGCCATTAATGGACTCAAGGACTTGCACATCATGCAGGCCAACTGGGTATTGATTGAGAGTGCTGAAGCGTACTACAGACTTTTCAAAGAGCAGACCAAGGAGGCCGAGGCTTTGTCAGAAGACCCCGAGGAAGCTGCCAAGGTGAGTGAAATCGCCTCTTTTTACCGTGGCTTGGCTTTGAAGAGATTTTTGGCTGTCATCAAGGTTTTCCATACTTTCTCCACTGACCAGTTCGACTACCACTCTTACTGTATGAGAAGAGGAACCCCACGTGATTATGTGGACATGTTGAAGTGGGAAGATCGTATCCATTCTACTCCGATTTACGTTCGTGCCGTTAAGGGATTGGTAAACTTGTACCAGGAGATCGCAGACGAGAAGCCTGAAGGCGATGAAGATAAGTCTAAGAACAAGAAGCCCAAGAAGGGAAAGCCACTTAACAAGAAGTTGAATGAGTGGGCCTCAAAGGTTGAGTCTGAAAAGGATGATGACGATGCATTTGGACAAAAGAAGTTGGCGGAGGTGAAGGAGAATGATAATATTCTTGCTGAGATTGAATCCTATGTCAAGCAATTGACCACGGAGGCCGAAAAGTATAAGATCACGTGGGAATTGGCTTACGACCTTTACAAAAAAGAGCTGAAGTACGTGTTAACCTTACAAGCGTTGAGAAACTGGGCCAAGATTACAGACCCTAATGATTTGAAACTCAAGAGCGTTGGCGAAAAGGTTCTCGATTTCAAGGCTGCTTTGGCCAGCGACACCAAGGCCAACCCAGCTATTTTGAAGGTTGCTCAAAAGGGTATTGAAGGTGCATTCCCACAATTGAGCGAAGGCGAAGAGAAATTCAAGGAAATCTACTCAAACTAGCGGGTGAAATAATATATATGTGTATTTATCAATATTTTTCTTTTCAATTAAGAATTGATCCAGGATTCGACCTGGGATCTTGCCACGCCAGATGCTAAATTAAGTGTTTGTTGGCCCATGGGGAAGTAGCTAACGGTATACCAAATTGCGCTTATTAGCTGGATGACGGCAAACACAATGGAGAGAAGCGTTGATTTTAAGGATAAACTGGAAACCAAGGTCATGACAATACTGGTGACAAATGTGATGGTGAAAAGAATTCTTGTTGACGAAGTTAAGTGAAGCATATACGCCTTGAATCCTTGTAAAACACCAAAACTCACCAAGAAAAAGATTGAGCCCAAAGACCAGAGTAAGGCAAACTTACGGGGCTTTAAAGATAACACTGGGAATAAGAAAATACAAATTAGATAGCACGATACCGACCCGGCAAAGGTAAGGCCGAAAATTAGCATACGGTCCCAGCGCGAGAGTTCCAAGAAACCGGGTTCCGGGGTCACATAGTTATCTTCATCCTCGAGATAAATGCTTTGTGATCTAAATGGATTCAACTTCTGGAGCCTTGTTTTGAACAGATTCTCGTTCGTGTTCTGGGTCACGGGTGGAGGTAACGGGCCACCGTCACGTGTATTGTTTTTGGTTTGAAAAGGTTTGAAAAAGCTCATGTTGGTGTTTGTGATGGGGGTGATTAAGATTCAAATAAAACGTGCAGTTGATGTGCTTTGTCCGAAGTTTTTCCTTCGCAATAGAAAGAATTCTTATGGAATTAATGGTTTTGTTTAAAAGAAATGTGTTCAATGCCGAAATCCTCTTTCTTAAGGTTTTGGAAGTATTTTTGTTAGCGTATTTGTGAGTCTAATAGTTGTTCAGCACAGCCTAGTTTTAATCTTGGGGATTTTAATGGTCGCGATAATGCGTCGTTACGATAGAGGCTATAGAGCCCACGGCGATTGCGGGCGGGGCCAAGGCCACTCGTGCGATCAGCGATTCAGCTCCACGCAGCTGAAAAAAAAGAGCCCCAGGAAAAACCGGAAATTTTGGAATTATTTATATTGTTTGGGACTCGGGTGAAACCGGGTGATGAGAACTAAAAGCATGACTGCCTTCCTTTTGTACCCAAAACTTTCTTTTGTTTAAAAAAATCCATAACTATATAAAGCCTGTGTCCGCCATTCCAAAGCACGGTTCCAGGGCCGCGACTTTTCGCCTTTTTCGCCTTTTTGGCCCAATGGCACTGGAGCCTGGAGGCGGATTTCCAAGGTGTGTTCGAATTGCGAAGGCTAGTTAAAACTTAGACCTTAGAACAAACACGCATTGAACCTGAATCGAGTGGAAAACCGCAAACCATATTCTTAAATACAAAGAAAGTTTTTTACACTAATAAAAAAGAAAAAAAAAAAAAAAAACTATTGCCCTGCTCACCATGTCTGTTGAATTCTGCAAGACTTACTCGCAACTTATAAGCTTATCCTCGGATGCATCTTCTGGCTCCTTCTATTCCACAGAAGATTATAACAAATTGGGATCCTTGGGCCCAACTTTGCCTAAACTTGAATATGGATTCCCTAAGACCAAAAATACCGGTGCTGCAGATGCAGCCATTGACATCCAATTAAAGTCGATTCGTCCACCATACAAATTTTCTACGAAGTTGGAGGCCGTACTGGTCTCGCAAACAGTGTACAAAGTTAAGGATCTATTGATTTCTAGTGTCGATACATTGAAGCTGGCTGGAGTGTCGCCATCAAATTTGAAATTCATGATCAAATCAAAGGTTCTTACCGACACAACGTCTATTGCCTCTTTGGTCCAACAAGGCACCGATCTTTCCATAACTGTAATGGTTTCTGCGCCTGTTAATACGGCTCCCACCGATGTAAAAACCCCAGAAATTGCCAATTCTGCAGAATCTGACCCTAGTGAGTCCGTACCACTTTCGCTTTCTGCTGAAACATGGGCCAAAATCGGAAACCTTTTGGTGGCCGATGTAGGTGCAGAGAATGGCGCCATTTTCCTTGAAAAGTTTAAGGCCGTGGTATAGAATTAAATAATCATCCATACTTCGTTTAAAAAATATGAAAAAAATATGAAAAAAAAAACAGGTACTTCTCAATTGATCGTATTATTGAGTACATCTTTATTTCGACCATCTCTTCACTATAAGCTCATTGAGTGTGTGGCCCTCTCTTCTACCAACACGTGCCTCATACACGTAATAAGCAGCCACGCCCACGGAAACAGCAATTATGGGATCTGCCATACGTGAAATAAGATATTTATATTGCATTTTTGTTTTTTTCTGGTTTTTTTCTTTGTTCGTTTTTTAATGTAGTTTGCTTCTTTTTTTTTTATCGTGAATCCTCAACATTCTTCAAGTTATACATGGCTGAGTGCGCGGAAAAAAAGCCCGAGACAATTGCATGGAATCAGCATCAATAAAACAACGATAAAATAAATAACTAAAGGAGTGTGGTCCAGAATGTAAATTGACTATAAACCTTGTTGCTGATGTAACTAGGTATATATTTGTATTATCCCTTTTTCGCAAACTTTTTCTTCATTATGCCACTGATGTGCTTGTTCCAGGCCACACCGCTCATAATAGACTTATTAAAGCCATAAACATCATGTATATCATCCTCGGGCACGGCACCGGATTTGGTAAGGGCATCGCGTTCAGATTCGCTCATTTCAGCCCCGAGAATACTGCCTTTTCTTGTTTGGAGCTTGTTTCTTTGGTAAGCCACGAACTCCCGGCACTTATTGATTTCGTCCTGCGATAAAAAGCCGTAGCCGTACCCACCAATTTTCTTGAAGCACAAGTCAATCACCAAGTTTGGATCGGTGATTTTCTTAGGGTAGTTTTGGATAAATTGAAATAGCTCGATTTGGTCGGCCTCAAAGTTCGCCTCGGCGTTTTTCGTGTCTCTGCTCGCCTGGAAACTGGGATCATCAAAACAAAGCCGGCAAAGGGTGAGTGAAACACGGAAAATCGTTTTAGAACCCTCGTACCAGATAATGTCCCATATTCTCAAGACGCTTTCAATGGGTAGAATTCCAATAAACACTGACATAAACCAGGATGACGTGACAAGTGTAAGTGGTGGGAGTCGGGTGAGGATTTTATCTTCCTTTAAGATCGAGCCATCATAAGTTCTGCCAATCACCGACCAAAGCTTTGGAATATACTCCTTAATACACATCATTAACACACCTTGGTCGGTATGCACACCCTCAAGATTTGCCGAATGTACCTTGGGAATAATACGCTCGGTCATAATCACAAGCATCCAGAATGCATGTTCTTCAGACATAAACAAAAGTAGTAGTCCCGCAATAAAGTTGAGTGACTGACAATATCCAATTTGAGGTTGGTACTGTGCAAATGCTGTAAGAACCCTTCTAAGGCTAGATATCATTTCTGTTTCTGCTGCTTCGCTGCCCGTATCTGAATCCAGTGAATTGTTGGATCGGAAAAGAACATTGTCTGGAAATGTACGGTGCAAATCTCGTTCAATCACCTCCGTATCTTTATTGCGAGTCCCCTCAGTATCAGCAACGATTTTATCATAAAGACCCACATTTTTATTAAGACGTTCATGGCCTCCCGCATAGAAAAACCACGCATTTCCTCTCCATTCGGGAGGAATTCCTCGGCGCACTAGTTTCTTGATTTTATCGGATTTTGGCGGAAACCGGTCGGGCGCCTGTTTTGACAACTCGTTAGTCAAGCCATGGGCTTTCATTTGGAGCACCCATTTTTTTTTCTGGTTGAGATAATGCGGCAGGTACCGCTCAAACCATTTATTGTATGATTCCAGGGTCGATGCAAATAACAGGGTGTTTTTCTTAAACCCATACATATCCGTATCACTTTTCAAGACGGCTCTGATTCTGACTTCATCTACTGCAGGAATCAGAGGCCCCACGGCAGAAACCGCCAGATTTGCTGAAATTTTGCTTTCTCTTGCTGAGGCCAATGTATATTCTGGCGTATGGTCAGGTGATGCCCGTACAGGCAGAAGCAACACCAGTGATGTTTGGGGGATATCTTGACTTTCACAAAAAGACGTGGTTTCATTGGCGGTATCGAAATCATAATAATCCAATACTGAGTAATTATGGGAAGACGCCGACTCTGTGCGTTGGTGGCGATTAGGCGAAAGTAGGAACTGGCTTTTGGGGCGATCCGGAGACATGAAGTAGGATTTTTTTAATTTTTTTTTAATTTTTCTTTTTTTTAGAACAAAAGGATTATAATTTTCTGAAGAATTTAGCAGTTCGATCTGTGTTTTGGGGTTTTGTGGTAAATGCAAATTGTAGGTTTAGAGCATATGGTGGTTGGAAGCAAGGCCATGGGAATGATGGTTCAAGAATCAAGAGGTACGGTGGAGAAAAAGCTGGACCTAATTGTATGACGTAGAATAATAGGCCCCAAGTCTCAAGATCAGGTGACTTGATTCAGTGAAAATTACAGAAAAAGAAAATATTTCCAAAACAGGTTCTTTTATATATAATCCGGATCCAATTCTTTTCCTTTAAAAAATGAAAAATCGAGAGAAAGAAAAAAAGTTTGTGGGTTTCAAACAAGTTTATTCTTGGCCCATTAAAAAAAGCCGTCTCGCTTCGGCAAGCTCCTGCGGGCCAGACGCTGCTGCTGATGACCAGGAATGTGCGGATGCAAACTGGGCCCAGGGCTTCTATCCATGTAATTTCAATTGGCTGGAGCCTGGGTATGTTTGGGTCTAAACGCTTGAAAGAAAAGAAAAGAATATATTATTTGTGAATTAGATTTTCATCATGTTTTAAGAGAAATTAATATTTACTTTATATTTTATTTTCTGGTCGTTTTCATTCTTTTTGTCTGGGGATTGTCTGTTCTAATTTGGTCACTTTTTTAATACAGTACACCGTGTTGATGCGGAAAAATAATTATAAGGGAAGCAGTCAGGTTGACAACAAGCAGTTTTAAGCGTCGTCTAAAGATTCACCCGTTTGGTTCCACACTTGCCAGAAAAAGAAAAAAAAAATCAGAAATGTTTATCAAAAAAAAGTGGATTTTCTGGCTTCATTCAAAAGTGAGTTTTTTAATGGGCTTAAAATTTATGGTAATGTGTGGATTTTTCTACAGTATTTCCTCTAATACATTATGCAATTTCGCAATTTAGCAACCTCGCTCACGGTACTCTTCCTGCTCCGGAATAATTCATCAAAGTATCAGCTTATGGCTTCTTTTCTTCATTTTTTTGAAAAATATATATATAAAAAAAAACTGGCTTTTGAGCTTTAAAATATAAATAAGCAACCACCGTCTTGACAATAGCAACCGATACGCAAGGTTATAGTAATTGCAATATATTCAATTCCTAACTAGATTATTTAAATTGGTAAAAGATGGACTTCTCTCTTTTTATGTATTTCTTATTCAGGTCTTTAATTAATTATTCATTTCTTTAATTGCTCATTCTTTTCTTTAATTAAATCTGTCAGAAATAACCTTACCGTTTCTCCTATCCATCTAATCCCAACGCCTGTCGTTGAGACTTAGAGCTGGGGTCAAAATAAGGAACCTCTGCCAAAGAGGTGACACGAGTTCCGTGCCTTTCTTCCTTTCCCTCATAGTCCCAAATGGCATTATGATTGGCAATTCTGTTATCCCAAATCGCCGAAACACCAGCGCCGTTTTCAGACTTCCAGTTCCATCTTACCTGGATATCCAAGTTACTTTCGTATACTTTGTACAAGTATTCCAAAATAAGTTCGGACTCCGCAGCCTCTAAACCAACAATTCTTAAAGTCATCGACCTGTTGACAAACAAGTATTTCCATCCGGTAGTAGGGTGAGTCCTTACTAAAGGATGCTCTCTTTCGATATACTTCAGGCCTGCTAATGGGTCTTGACGGTCGAGGTATTTGTGACCCGAGCGGTATATAGCGGTCTTTCCATCCAAGAACTTTTGAAAAGCTGGTGATAACTTGTCATACGCGGCATATCCGGATGCCCATATGGTATCTCCACCAAGGCTCGGAATGGTGTCGTTATGTAGATGCGTGATTCCAGCCGGCTGGAACTCGTGCACCAAATCCGAATGCCAATTTGTAGGGCTTGAAGCATTTTTGAAATTGCGCTCAAGGTTATAAAATTCCTGGAAGTAGTCGGGCCAAATAATACTAATCCCAGCCAAATCTTCCCCATTCACAGCATCTGGAACTCGTGGAGCCTGTGGATGTACCTCAAGCTGACCCCAATACTTCCCCAATTCCAACTGCTTTTGTGGAGATAAATCCTGGTTTTTGAAAAAGACAACAACTCTCTCGGCAACCAAAAGTGCCAATTCATCGTTTTGTTGGTCTGTCAATTCGGAAAGTTGCAACCCGGTAATCTCAGTACCGATATGTGAGGTCAAGTTTTTGATTTCCTTAGCAGCACCAAACAATGATTTCTTTTCTGGATCGGCATTTTTTCCTCGTTCAATATAAGGAAATTCCTTATTACGAATTTCATAGGCTTCATCGAGATAAATTGGAATCTCATGCCTTTCGGGTACTTTAGGGTATCCCTTGGACAAATCAATACCGTTTTTCTCGAGTCTTTTTCTGGTGGGTAAAGGTACTCTTTCGAGCCACGAGCCTTCTTCACCAGTTTTCACAGTATTATATGGACCACTAGCAAGAACATTCAATTTCTTTAACTGGTCAATAACAGAGGTGGGACTTTCAGGGCCGTCTTTCTCAATAGGAAGAGCAGCAGTAGTAATAGAAGGGGCCATTTTTATATAAGATTATGATTTTATTTGAGGGATAAAGAGTTTTATAACAAGGTGCTAAGCTTACACTATTTATACTTTACGTTCTCGTATTATAAGGCCAGTAATTATCTACTGGAATACGAAATTTGCGATTCAACACCACAGTTGCAGCTATTATATAATGCGCGTATCCACAGTTCCCTTGAAATAAAGTGCCAGAGACAACGATGCACTTTTATTGGAAAGATAATAAAATTGGGTGGTCCTAAATGAATGGTTTGGTACTTGATTTTAGTTTGTTAAAATGTTTTGGAAGTTTTCAATCAATGGGTTGAATATTTCTTTTTAGTATGACTTTTTTTATAAGAAAGCTGTGGCGTGGAGGCTTCGGCTGTGGTTACATAGTCCTCGTAATCTAAACAGGCCATGTATGTTGATAAGGAGCGGAAGAGAAGAAGAAAAGAAAAAAAACTCGGGTAAACAAAGCACCAATAATTTTAGATTTGAAGCGTGATGTTTAAAAGAATTAACCAATCAGGAATGGCTTTGTTGTGGCAGGCCCTTATTTAGCTTATTAATGAAGTCCCACTGCATTTGTCCATAGGAATATCAGCAAATGAAACCCGTTTTTTGTCTTTCTTTTGAGCTTTTCAAGGTTATTTTATAACTTCGAAGGATAACTACTTTTGAAAAAATTATTCATTTCATTATATGACATGAACTTGAATCTGTCTTACTCTCACCCCTTGCTTATGATGCGAATTTCAAAACTCTAAAAAAAGTGAGACCCCACTTAAAATTCCTAAACCCAACGGTATTAGGATATACTTAGTTTCTGATATATTGGATAACACTCTTTTTGCTATTTAAGAAATCGTTTTTGTTCTGGAGAGAGTTTTCAATTTTTCAATTTTTCAGTTTTTCAGCTTTTTTATAAGCATCTCAAAGTTTTTGAAAAAAGTAAAATAATGACGGCTAGATTCAGAATTCCTTTTAAAGTCAAGAAAGAGAAAACAAGTTATTAATAATCGAGTCTACTTCAAGAGATGAAATTTCAAGGCAGGGAAATAAGTGATGTGAGATTTTCTTGTACTAAATAAAGCTGTAGCTAGTTTCGTGTCCTTGAGGTGGAGTTGAGTTCTATTATAGAATGTCAATAGCCGTTTTTATTGACAAAGGGTGAGTTAGACAACCCGATGTTAATGCCCTAAAAGATCACCGCTCGCGATCGACGAACTCATATCTCAAGAGCTAAAGGGTTGAACTGCTCGGATTTTTTACTTGATTCAAGTGGGAGATTCTTTAACAAATTTGACTGGACGTTTACCCGCAGTGAAAAATTTTACCTTCAAGCATGGTTGAAGGTTGCACGGCGAACACGAAATGTTGCTCCTATAGTACTCCCAGAGGAGACAGTGATTGAACAGACATATGAGGCACCGGATGGAGGTGAGCATGGATTTTCCCTCACCCCAAATGAGTTGAAAGCTTGTGAGAAGAAGAACTTTCAATCATTGAGTAAAACCAAACAAGAAGCTCTTCTACCGGTTATGCCGGGACGATTTACGGAAATATGCCCGGAGGTCAAGAGGAGGAGACGATGGGAAAAATTCTGGAAACAGCTACACAAATTCGAATGGAAAAAACACTTAAATTTACAGGCGATTCATAGATTCAACTTTGGATCTCATGTTCCGTTTCATGACACTAAGCGCCCGATTAGGGATCATAAGTGTCTTCTTTGCTTGCAGGAGGTAAACCTGACTCAACGGTTATTTCATCTATATACTGAGTGTGGAGAAACATTAAAGGTGTGGGAACTCCTCGGCATTCAAACTCCTATGAAATTAGAATCAATGTTGGCACCATTAACAAACACTTATGAAGAATTGCGCAACCTTAATTGGTACGTTGATACAGTCCGCCGAGTCTACCTTTCTCGACGCCAAGAACAAAGTAGGGGGGTTCCTCTACGAGTTCTTACGGGTAGACAATTGAAGATGGCGTTGGCGCGAAGTAAGGCACTGACTAGTTGATACGTATCTACACAACGGATAATGTAAGGAGAGGTTTCAAGGGCTTGGGAAAGCCGGAGATACCAGTAACTCAGTACATTAGCCAGACATATTGTCGGTTTTTATAGTTAGATATATATTTTTCCTATAATATGATTTGTTTCTTTAAAAAAAAAATATGATGATTTTTTTTTTACAAAAAGAGTTGATTAAAATATGATAATCATATAAATCATTCAGAGGAAATAAAACCCTCTTTGCCAACTCCGATAATATTCTATAATACTCATTGTCTCAGCATATATTTAATTTCCATAACTTGTTAATTTCTTGGCAAAGCTTCGCACCTATTCTGCTCACACAGCCTCATGACCAATACTAACAAAAATAAGACTAACCTTCGATAATACCATACAAATAATCTTACGAAAAACATAAAGACAAAAAGACCAAAAAAAAGAAAAAAAAAAAAAAAAACAAAGAGAAGAAAATCAAAAACATGCTCTGGCGTAATCTATATTCACTGATGGTGTATCAGCTGTGCCAGCCCATGACTTTACCTGAGGGCCTTCTTATATCTCATGATTTTGCTGAACCAGTGCAATACATTCAACAGGCAATTTATCACCAAAATTGCAATAAAGGAAGAAAACCTCTCATGAACACAAACGTGAATATGGTAATAGATACATTTTCACAAAATCTACCGCTAGTCACTGCGTCATGGCAGGAATATTCCCACAGCTCTGTTTCAGGAGGCAGTTTTCTTTTCAGCGTGGCACCCATCGTCTATTCGTTGGCCACGCTGGCGGTAATCACTTGGTTTCTTACGATATTTGTCATCACAAACTATATGATCAAACCATCGTTGCTTCTCAAAACATCCGTACTTATGGCATCGGTGTATATGCTAATAGCTGTCATCAAGTCTATTGTGATCTTGCATACTCAACAGCGTCAAGGCTACTTACATGGAGAAGTGCTTTTAAACATTATAAATAAAACCGTCTATTTAAAGGTTATTGACTTGTTTGTTACATTTTTCTTACAAGTTAACCAGGTGCAAATCATCATGCGGTTATTCTCACGACAGAGCGATAAACGTCTTATATTTTTGGTGGGCGTGTTGACCTCAGTGGCCTCACAAACTCTATGGAGCATTAGTAAATTCCACAATTTTGATGATAAAGCAGAGGCAGGGAAAATCTTACCTGCGTTCACCTACTTGATACGCATTTCCATGAGTATATGTTACGCCGCTATCTTCACTGCTTTTCTTATTACCAAAGCAAAAACACTCATGCTTCACCCTAGCATATGGGCGATTTCAGTATTATCGGTAATTCTAATCTACGCCCCGGTGGCATTTTTCATTGCTGATGTATCAAGTGCATGGATGTTTGATCTTTCTGAAATCTTTTCCACTGTCACGTACGTGATTTGTGTGGTTATTCCTTGGGAGTGGTGCAATAAGTATAACGTGATCCGTAAAATCCAAGAGAAAGAAGGTGTTCTTGGACGCAAGTTTTACGAGGACGAATTGTATCAACTTGACAAATTCGAGTTGTTTGTAGAGGAAGATTCTGATGACGATACAAATACTGGAGATACGCTGAACAGAAGCTTGATTTCCAGGAGGTCGGTAAGGTCCATAAAATCGGCACCTTCAATGAGATCTAAAGTGACCCAAACTCAACCTACCAGCGGTCCCATAGACCTTTTTGCACAAGGATATTTCCGGTTGAAAGATGGTTTTGTAAAAGTAACGGATTTCATCATTGCAACAGGTATGGCCATCCCAAGATCAGTGAGTGTAAGCAGTTCTGTTGCGCCTGGTCCTTCGAGGGAGGAAAAAAATCACTTTTATTCACCAGAAGAGTCTGTTCGAAATATATCTTCTGGCAACGATCACGAAAGACGTGAGAATGACCGGCGTGGTGGAGAAGTTTTTGTTTATGGAACGAAAGATATACGTATCACGTTCGATGATTGAGCAGATTTCTGTCTGCACAAGTCACAAAGTAGATGAATCCATTGATCCCTAGTGAAATGGAGACGAATACGAAATGAACTTGGGCCAAGCATACCGAAAGTAAAGATACGCATGTCGATCATGTTGGACTTGAAGCAGGTTAGCAAGATAATTATATATATCCGCAGGCGGATACTTTTGTATCTACTCATAAAGAAAATGACTGAATCTAACCCATATAATTAGTTCACAAAAAACTGGCTAAACGCTAGTATCGTGCTTTTCGATATATTTCAATATACTTGACTCATACACTCAGAAACAATGAAGTGAATTCTTTGAGCAGGCATGAGTTAGATCTATAAAGAAGCATATTTCAGATGAAAAGTTTATGCTTTTTTGTCTTCAAGTCCAATTTTATCGTGACCCAACTTGGCTACACGTAAACACTCCTCCTCATAGCCTGGAATATGTACATACTCCACACCAGCATCAGAAAGTTTCTTCTTACCGGTGTTCTCCTTAACAAAGGTGTCTGGTTCAACAACTCCCACAAAGCAAGTCTTGATATTGGTGGCCAAAATACGCTCAACACACGGGAGATTACCACTGAGGCGGAATGAACATGGTTCCATGGTAGTGTAGATTTCCGTTCCTTCAGGAACATCAGTATTACCAGTGCGTTTAAAGTATTTTTCCAAAGCACATTGTTCAGCGTGTGTGTTTCCAGGCAACTCTCTTGAATGGCCCGTTTCAAGGATTTCTCCATTGAGTACCAAAACGGCACCCACATTAAATTGTGTCTGGGTCTCCCCACATTTCTTGGCATTCTCAAGCGCCAATTCCATGAAAGGCCGATGTGGACTCAATGCCCACTCAGGATAGTCGACTTTATATGACCACAGTTGATCTTCGGCCTCATACTTGTATGCGTGAAGCCAGAGATCCAAGTCATTTGGACCAGGATCAGTGTAAAGAGGTACCTGGCACTCGTCACACAATTTATCGCTAAGAACTTCACCATCTTCCTCGGGATGAATCCAAGTAGAACACGCTCTGGACTTACCGATTGTATCTAACCGATCTACAAGTACAGGGTCCTGAAGGCCATTATTGCCTTTACCCAAATCAGGATTTCCCCAAATATACTCACTCGAGTAGATTGGGTCATTTGCAATGGGATGTCCCATATATTGAAGATGGACTCTGATCTGGTGGGTCCGTCCTGTGAGGGGGTGGCATTTCACGATGGAAGTATCTGACTTTGGGTCATAGGAAATACGGAAGAATTCGGTTTCGGCCGGCTTCCCGTTTTCGAGATCAACAACATTAAGACCATGTTTTGGTGATGCTGTGCTCAATGGCTTATCGATCTTGTGCATTCCCAAAGGAAATTGACCTTTAACACGCGCAATGTATTCTTTGCGTACACTTCTTTCACGCATCTGTTTCACCATGGACTCAGCTCCTTTGGCGTTTTTGCCAAGAAACATAAGACCCAGTGTGAGACGATCAAGTCTGTTACATGGATGGACAGTAATTCCGTGTTCATGCTGCATGATTTTTGTGATGGTGTTGTACCGGTATCTTCCGGCCGGATGTACGGGTAATCCAGAAGGTTTATCGATGGCAATAATATTTTCATCTTCAAAGACAATTTTGATTGGACGGGAGGTCACTGAAGGTTCGTGGCGATGTAACCTATGGCTGATGAGATCTCCATTTTTAACTACAGAATCGATGCTGGATGGAGTTTTGTTGAGCAAAACCCTACCTTCGGCAATGGCCTTGCGGTAGAATTCAGGCTCTTTATCACGAAACTCGTCAATAAAAATATCAATGAGTTTCCGGTCTCTCCAACGAAGCTTGCAATAGGTGAGGTAAGTGAAGAAATATGGGGTCACTCTGCGCAAAGGGCCATCGATTTCATAATGAGCACCCTCGGTTTCTTCCTCATGAATGGTCTTGTTGTTCCCACCAGTAGACGCCAAATGGTTTTTATCCACCGATTGTTGTTTGAGCCTGAAACCTAGCTCATCTCGTTGCTTTTTCAGTTCTCTCAATGGACGCGAAGGTTTTTGCTTTTTCACAGATGGATTGTTTTCAGTCGTAGACTTGACAGATTCAGCAGCAACAGAGGGGATTGCTCCAGTTGAACTCATTCTAAAAAATGTGGAAATTTGCCGGACCAAGATCTGTCTCATGCACGGTAGTTATGCCGAAAGTAATGTCCATTGTCTTCGCATAGATCGGTGTAGGAATTGGTGCGCGAAGACCCGGCCCGTGCACGTGAGGATGGATAAATAGCACGCCAATAAAATAGAGAATTTTGAATAAATAAGACTTTTTTTCTTTTTTTCTTTTTCCCCTTAGATCAAACCTTGCTTTTTCAACTCTTCGTAGTCTTTGCGGGACATAACATTACCCTCCTCGTCCTCTACTTCCACAGTGTTTTCATCCTCCTCTTGCTGTGCATGTTTACTTTCCTTCACCTTTTCCCATAATTCCTGTACTTCTTTAATGGTAGAAATGTTGGCGAAAAGTGCGGTATCCTGTTCCAGTACCCCAAGACACAATAATCCATGTACGTGCTTGGGCAGGCCAAAGTGTTTGTTAAACAGTTGTCTTCCTTTATAAGAAACATTGCCACATACTTCACACAGATAAGTGCGGTGAAGGCCCTGTAATTTGTAGAGCCACAATGGGATGGGGATTCCATCCGAACCTAATGGTAAATCCTTTGCAAAAGCGTCATCGAAATCGTCATCATCATCGGATTTTTCTGCCGATGAGTCGGAATCCAATGCGGTATAATCAGAAAGTTCTCCCTCAATAGCTATACGTTCAAGTTGGTGCTCGCGGTCAGAAAACCTGGCTCGGCGCTGGTAATCGTTGATGGTGTTTTCAAGAACTGGCTTTAATTGGGATGCCACCAAGGCAATCTGGCGTTCCAAACTCTTATAGTTTATTGGTTTAGGGCCATTGGGGGCATTGGGGGTAGTGGAAGATTCCAGAGAGTTCGATTTCTCCTCATTTTTCTTATGTTTTTTCCCTGAAAGATGGGCCTTGTACACTGACTCCTTGGCAAAAAGTTTATCACACGCTTTACAGAAAACCTCGCCGTTGGAATTGGCAAGTCCATTTTCCTCTTCTGGTGTTGATTGTGATTCCTGGGGAAGTTCCCGTAATAACGGGTAAGCATTTGAAAGAAAGGTTTTGAGATATTTCAAAAGACCTTCGAGATACCGAGTGTACTCAGGAGTTTTACTACATCCCTCGAACTCAAGAAAGTGCTGGAGATATTCCACATATGTACACCGTGAAAGCAGCATTGACTTATACATTTCGTGGAAAAGCGATAAATCCACATATTTACCATATGTCTCTGCATCGTTAAAAGCCAATTTGAGCTTGGTCTCAACGTGCTGGGTGGCATTAGAAAGATGGTATTTTCTCTTAATTTTGCCCGTTTTCAGACGCGCAGAAACATCCCCTTTTGGTGCACTCAGAAACATAGAAAATGATGCAGCCATAGGCACGGCACTAGAAGGTGCTACGTCTCGATGCTTTGTATCGATGGACCGGATATGGGCCAAAATATGTTCAAAGTTCAAGTCTGGATCTTTAAACGCAGAGATCTCTGCCGAAAGCGGCGATTTAGTAAATTCGTCACGGCACCGTTGGGCATCTACCACATACTGTTTCTGAAAATATGCAAGTTCATGTTGTTGCAGAAGCGTTTCCCGATGTGGACGTTTAGGCTTCAGTTCTAATAATTCATCAGCATTTCGTACATTGGCATAGGCCCTTAATTCCGGGTTTTTGCGGAATCTTTGCGCAGAGGCAAATTCAAGCACGTTGAGTTCCTCAAGGAGTTGTCGCTGGGATTCAAGAGACATGTTTGGGATGGGAATATAATGTATAGTAGTTGTAAATTTTTGGTTTTCTATTATATTTTTATTTTTCGTTCACATAGTTAAGCGTGCTCCGCATCTCAATAGATGTGCGCGCTCATGTCTTGGGGGTTGAATATTAGAGAAGAGAGAGGCTGGCAGAGGGTTGGAAAATAGGGTAGAGAAATGTCTGGATAAATTCTTATTTTCTTATTATTTTATGATTGAAATGGGATTAATCGACTTTGATAATACTAAATCCGTTTATTTTAATTTAATTTTATTAGTGGAATAGGAAAAATCACCAAGGTGTATTTTCCCCCAAATCTGGCTCCATACGGCCCAGGCCCCAGAATCCTAGGGCCATTGGCAATACAAAATGACACCCCGCGCAATCGAAGAATAGGCAATCAGGAAGAATATTAATAATAACCCCACAATATTAGGAAAAATAAACCGAATCATATCGATTTAAAGGGTGATAAATAAATTGAATACTTTGAAATATCGAAAAAAAAAAAAGAATACCAAAGAAATCCCTCAATTAACACGCCAAGAACCCTCCTTATTTTTCTTCCCTATCCTCTCTATCCTACCCTGTGGACCGTGGTTAAGATTCTTGCTGTCCACTAATAACCGGTCCAAAAACACCCCCATGTCAATTCCATTATTTCTCCAAACTTTCAATTGTGCCAAATCCAGAATTAATTCTGCCGATTTTTGTGCACAAATCCAACATGCACTTCCAGAATCCCCCGCCCATTTATATGTGTTTGGGTTCCAGGAAGTGTGTTCGATTTTAGACGCCAGTTTTTCTGTCGCTGCAAGTAAACACGTCCTTGGGCTCAACAGAAATGTTCTCCATGCTTTAAAAACCAAATATAATGATTCTGGCGATGCACCGCTCGCGTTTACAACTATTGGAGTCCACCATATAGGTGCAATTGCCATAATTGCCGTGACTCCTTATGCCCTGAAATTTGGGCCATGTAAATTTGCCGCCGCCTCTTGTGGAAATGGTCATTCACTGTTGAAAGGTGCTGCAGGAATCAGGGTCAGTTATACATCAGCAGACTCACTGCGGACAGAATTGACGTTTGGTGTGGCCCATCTTTCTGCATATGAGGGTACTTATTACTATGAGCGCCGGTTACAAAATATTCAGACGCTTATGCGGGCATTGGATTTTGGCGACGGGTATAGTTTTCTTAAACCCGATACCCATGCCTTCTTTATGGGAGACTTGAACTTCCGTACTACCCAAGATCCAAAGAATAGTAGGGTGACTTTGGAAGAGCTTATGGAAACCCAGGACCCAGTAGAATTGTCGAAATCCACCTCAATTCAAGATCTCGTGGCCAGATATGATGAACTCACACATGGACGTATAAATGGCGAGGTTTTTTCTGGGTTTGATGAGGCGTGTATCACGTTCCGCCCAACTTATAAATACCACATCAACACCGCCATTTATAGTGCTAAAAGGTGTCCGCTGTGGTGTGACCGGATTCTCTATCAGTCGACATATAAAAAGGGAACGGCGCCCGTGGTGCTGGAGTATAATTGCATTGCGTCGTACCTTGGTTCTGATCACCGGCCAGTATACCTCCAAATCACCGTGCCACTTGAGGCACCAGAGTCAATTATTGGGCCCAACGGGTACCTCGTGGTGCTTCCTGTGGCTTCTCATCTTGCTCACAATAAGCAAATCAAGGAATTTGACCCCAATACTTCGGTCAGTGGACCCACCCAGGTGTACATGAAGTTTTCTGCCATCGATACGTTGAACCAGAAGATTTTACGCAAACTTGCCGATTCTGCCATCGGGAACGGATTATGGCTTGGTACAACGGCAAACGGCCGTATCACCATCCTTGTACTTACCCTTTTGGCATGGGTGGTATATGCAATTTAGATTAATAATAAAAAGAAAGAGTCTAATGCTAATTGGAGGGAGTATTTAATGGCTATGCCCCGGCCTTCTCAAATACAAAGCCAATGTAGAAGGCTACTGCCTCCTTTTCGTCGCCCTCGACACCGTACTTGCCGTCCGCACGCTTCATACCCTCAATCAAATTCTTGTTGAGCTTGCTGAAGTACTTGGGGATCTCCAGGCTATAGATCTCCTGGAAGTTCTTCTTGTACTTGAGAATAAGACCAAAGTCCTCACACAACAGCCGGAGCGTCTCAAAAGGCACCACATACTCGGGCACGTCATCAACGGCATCCTTTAAAAAGTAGTCGTAGCGGTTACCGTATGGAGACCTGAACGTACCATCCGCAGGTGGGTCTTGCTCAAATTTGACGCGGTACAACTCATTTCCAAATGTACGCTCAGCAATATACTGCTTGTCGTTGATTTTCTTGCGGATAAAGTCGGAAGATGGAATGGTGCCGATGAATGTACCACCGGGACGCAACGAGCGGGTAATATTGGTGAGTACTTGGCGAACCTTGGCTTCACTCTCCCAAGCATAGTGAAAGGAAAACTGCATTGAAACAGCATCCACGGGGAAAAGCCCATCGATGATTCCCGGGAAGTTTTTCTCTAAGATTTCCGGCACAGAGTACGTGAACAAGTCACCGGTAGCAAAGCACGCCTCAAAGTTATAGCGCCGCGAGTCACGGCTACGCTTTGACTGAGGATTTTGCGGGATAAACCGGGCCTTATTTTGCGAGTAACGGGAAAACGCCTCGCGCACCGACGCGTCACTGATATCAATGCCAATATATTGGTCTACGCCAACAAATTCACACTTGTTCAAGTCACCCCCCTTACCGCAACACATATCGAGAAGCACAAGGGGCGCTTGAGGGGCACGGCGCTTGACCCAGTTGCCAATAAGCATGTACTTAATAGCGTTGTTAAAGTTACGCATCTTGTAAATGGGCGATTTTGTCCGCGAACCCTGGAGTTTCGATTGGTACGTTCTTTGGTTATAGTGCTGGCGCACAATGCTGTTGATATCCTTATTTTCCTTGTGGGCAATGTTGCTCAGAAAGGTACGGTAGTCGGCATCTATTCCGGGGCCCGAAACACTGGGCACAGATGTGTATGCCGCTACACCTTGGCCTGGTTCTGTCACGTGTTCTTCGGGACCCGGCAAAACGTCTTTGCGCCGGATTTCCGGCTCCGGGTCCCGCCGAATCACCCGCGAGTCGTTGTTACTTCTAGAAGGCGCCCCGTAACGGGCATATCTATCCTGATTACTGGTACCAGTACTGGATCCAGGATTTGTGCCTGAACTTGTTGCACCACTTGCCCCTTCAGGTTTGCGTGTATACTGATCATACTTGCTGTACCGGGGGTCGCGTGCCTGGCGCGTACCGTACTTATCGTACTTATGAGCACCATCTTGTTGGAGTTTACTTTTCATCCACGCAGGTACTTCCAGTGCCGCTTCGTTGTATACTGACGATGCTGCCTTGGCTGCTTTAGCCGCCTTGAACCCTGCATGAGAATCGTCTTTGTGTCGCGAGAGCGAGCTGCTGAGATCCACCTCATCTATTGTGGTACGTTTCAACGGCTCACCATTGATTTCCACTGGCGCTGCACGTTTGATTCCTGCCCCGAGGGGAGAGGTTCCTGTACTATTTATAGAAGCAGGAGGGCTTTGTAAACGTTCTCCATTTGTGTTTGTGTTTGTTCCCAGTGATTCTGGTGTAGTACTTGGCGCCAGGTTCATAGACAGTGTCCCGTTTCCAGTATTTGAGCTCATATTTGGAGGCGAGAGATTATGACTTTCCGTGGGAATTTAGAAATAATTTGACCTGATTTTGGATTTTTATTAGTACTCGCCAGAAATTTTACCGGTTTTTGATAATAGTTTTGTATTCTAGTGTGCAAGAAAAAGTAGGCGAAAGGGGAAAAAGAAAACTCTTATGACTGATTCTCATAGTGTAAAGTTTAGAGTAAACCGCGGAAAATAGGAATAGGAATTGAGTGCGTCGAATGTTAAGCGTGCGGCGCGGCTGGGTGATAAAATGGTTCTTTTATTTATAACCAGGATTTTTGAATTTTTGAAGAACAAAAGAAAAAGGAATTGAAAAAAAAAAAATTGAATAAAAAGAATGTATAAGGATTCTATCAATTCACCCTATATCCGCAGTTCACTCATAATAATCATAGCAACCGGTAGCACTCAGTCAATAAGTCCTGGCCAGATTAAGCCCAATCAGTAATATCCTTAATAGACTCAAAACTTCACCCTCAAGGCTCAAAGTGCCAGTTTACTCTCCAAGGCATCCTTGAAAAAATCCACAATCGGATTAAGAAACAGCTTTTTGTTTGGCATATAATGTCCGCCATCATGCTTGACCACCTCGATTTCAGGGTAAAGTGAACACAAGAATTCCGTCCGCACTGGTGGAACCACGGCATCTTCAGTGCCATATACGGCAACAACTTTCGTAGAAGGCGACTTAGGGGCAAAAAATTGGCTATACTTTGGATTGAGTTCTGCCCTGCTTTTATATTCTTGCAAATCCTTCACCTCGGAATTAATTCTTGCCATTTCCTCCCCTGGAGTTTTAGGAACAGTAAATGCAAAGGGTGAGAAAATCACTGCAATTGAAAGTGGACCATGCGGTGGAACCAATTGTTCAATTGAGTTGGCAAGAATGGCCGACATTGCTGCACCCTGGGAAAATCCAATAATTCCATCATATGGCCCATTTGTCTCGATATGCTTGACAAGATATTTCACTGCCTCATCAAAACCTTTATATTCGTCACTAGGAGAATGGAGCCACCAGCACCGATTCACATTTTTTTCCACAATTTCCTTCCATTTTGTGTCTGCCTCTTCTGAATCAGCAGATAATTGAAAGGGGAGTTCTTCTTTATTTGAAATCACCACCGGTGGATCTACGTAATCCAATTCATAATTCAACTTTTTCGTGAGTAATTTTCTAAGGCCCGAAGACTTTTCGGCAAGAAGACTGCCGCTTTGGAGAAATCCAGGAAGACATAAGATTCTGGGCATTATGTAAAGTTGTTATTTTTTCTCGGGATTCCCTTTTCTTATTTTTTTTATTCCCGGGCTGAAAATTGGGGCCATATCGGGCTTATAAGGCCGGGGTGTTGATGCACGTCGATGCCCGCGCACTGATATGATAATCAGGTGATTAAAGGTTTTGAGAATAGCCCAGGGCACATGTCAATTTTTTCCTTTCCTTTTTTTTTTTTTTTCCAAAAATTCATAATTTTGGCCTCCCGTAGTTTTTCAGGAAGGTCTAGTACTCTCATAGTACCCCCTTTCCCCAATAATAATAGTATTCTCCAGTAATAGCACAACCTCTATGTCATAGATGTAGACCTATTTAAGTCCACAGTTTCTTGCTCCATTTTCACATGAGGTAGGTGTTCACACTTTGAAGAGTGTTGCGGCTAGGATTCACCTGGCGACAGTCCAGAACCACACAAAGATGTTGTTTGATAATATCTTTGTTTATATGTGGTGGAAATTTGGTAGGCACCCACAGAGTACCGAAATTCTTTGTAAGAAGACAGAGTGCAACACCAACACTTAAATCTTTTCCTGAATCACAAAGAACCACCACTTTTTCTTGGGAGCCAACATTAGGGATGCTTTCAATAATAGACGGAAGAATCTCACGTAGTTTCTTTGACCCCTTTTTCGAAGATTCTACCTTGAAAGTGGAGATCTTGATTGGAGATTCTTTTGGAACATCAATCACACTGAATTCGGGCGAAAGTACGATGATATGCTTGATGGAACTTGCAAGACCCACCACTTCAGAATAGGCCAAATTCTTTGTGATTGAACCAATGTAAATCCCCGTATCACGTAACCTAGACGCATCTATTGATGATTCCTCTGCATTCACTTTTAAATTCTGGTAGATTTTCTCGATTCGTGAAAGAAGTTCCTCTTCGCTTAGCCACGGGGAAATGTCCCCAGTAGCCATATCAATAACCCGCAACTCTTCTGAAGGTTCGTAGTAGATTTCGTTCCAGAGTAAATCATGGTCCAACAGCCCACTACAAATATCCAGCGATGCCCAAAGCTCGTGATCATCTGCTGCTCCTTGAACATATGGTTGCAGAAAGTTCCATCCAGGGACATCTGTACCAGAAGAAGATTTCACCGAGGCAGTCAAACAACATATAGAAAAATGGGTTTCAGAGGTTTCGACGACCTGTGACTTTTTGCTGGGATATATCCAATGGGGAATAATTGGTTTCTGAGACCCCAACCGGTTTATAAGCTCTATTTTCGAAATCAACCCAAGTTTTTTCACTTCCCGTGCATGTTCAGGAATCAATTTTACTATGGTAGAATGTTCACTACCAGACACCATTTCTCTGGGCGTACAAAGCCAGTTATTTTCTGCCAAAGAAGCCCATTCTCCCCCAGGAATATCTTCCCCTTCAAACATAATGTAATTGAGTACAGCACACCATATTGGCACCGTTTTCAGAAGCGCATCGGGCATGATTTTGCCCTTTCGTGTGGAGTCCACCAATACCAAACAGTTCAGTTGTCTAAACATATCCAACATGTGGAAATTGAGCCTGCGCATGGAAAATTTCCATTGTCCCGTATGCCCATCTGTAGATTTGAAATAAACACTTCCAATACTAGATTTTGGTTCTACATACCAAAGACCACATCTTTCGTTGGTCACTATGGGGAAATCCGAAAACTGGGCCACGTATTTACTATCAAAAATAATCGATTGTATGCGGTTTTTCACTGACCCAGTTTCACGCCGAAGGTCTTTTAAAATCTGGGAATATTCCATTTTTTTTTTCCGTTTGTCTAGATTTTCTTTGTTTACTTTTCTATAAAATGTGCACGCTGGTTTTCTAAGATCTGGAAGTTGTTCGATGCGCACATGAGCCCTGGTACGAAACCGATGACTACAGCTAACGTGGGATAGGTTACCCACGCCTATTGTTTGAAGAAAAACCGTCGATTTGGTGATTCAAGTAAATTTCCTTTCATCTTTTTAAAGAATATAATTTTTAGGCCAAATAGGTTAATTTACCATCGGTAAAATGGGCATGATACCCAAAGAGTGAAAGAAACTTAGTAGTTAAACTAGGTTTTCGAACTGTACAATCTTCGTAAATGATTTCTGAACCTATTTAAAATATTTTTCTTTCTTTCTTTCTTTCTTTATTTTATTTTGTAATCTCATAACCTTATTGTTCTTCCCAATCAGGTAATCCGGCCATAAAAAACGAGCAATTATATTTACATGTTAGGTTTCTAACCAACCACAATAGAAATCAATGTTCAATCGTAATAGAGATGGATCTGGAAACAAAGGGTTGATTTAGTTTGAAGAGAATTTGAATGGAAACGAAATTATTCTCTGTCACATTTATTTTTCAAGTACTAACAATGTTCTTCTAATATGTGCTCATATATTGTTTTTCGTATTTGAACACCACTTAGAAGTACCCAAAAGAAGCGAACAATTAAACTAATCTGAGATATAAACCCACTTGCATTTTGAAAATGGAGACAAAAAAAAGTTTTTATTTGGTTCGCTTTAGCTGTGTATTTAGTTTATTGTTTGAATGAATCGTAGGGCTCAAGGTAATTGTATAGCTTAGCAATTTAAGCAAAATAAACCATTTTATCTAGCCAGTTTGGGTAACATTGTACGTGAAATACAATCAAAGATTTGATATTTTCATTGACGGAAATAGTCCAAATTCCTTCAATTCTTCAGGTTTAATTTTTTACACACACGTCCCAATTTATTCCAGGGCCTTATTGAATATAAAAGAGGCATTGGGCCCGCATTCAAATACCCCAATTTATTCAGAATATGAAGCTTTTAAAGGTTGGCTTAGGAGTACTCAACTTCGACAAACAAAGTTCACTGCAAAGGAAAAAAATGGGCCAATTAATTTCCACCTTTTGTGGGGCAAAACCCGCAAAAAGATCTTCAAAAGGATTAATAAATGCAGAAGAGGAAGATCATGACATTTCAGGGTTGGCAAATCAGGACGATGGCCATGAAGATAAGTCGATATCCCTGTCTTACTTAATTGATGAGGAAGAATCCACTGAAATGGAGACTTGTACTTACTCATCAATGAAGCAGTATCAAACCAAGATGGCATACCAAATGTTTTTGGAAGAACAGAAAGGTCTTTCGGAAGATGACTCCGAGACTCTTTGCAGTGGGGAGTGTCTGTTCTCATTGGGCAGAAATCAACATGGAAACAATGGGTTGAGTATTAAAATCCCAATGACACGGCAATTTTTGGACAAGTACTTATCGGAAAAGCTGCAAATCATGGAACAGAATCCTTTTTTCAGAGACCAGACAATGATATTGATGATTGGTGAAGAATTGCGTTGGTACGGATACGTGGAAAACATTTATGCAAAACCTGCCAACAAGAATTCTCGAAATGATCTGAAGATTTTAACGATTTTTGTTAAGATTTATGATTGGGATAGAAAATTTTACCCAGGTAAGGCTGCTTTAAAGTTGCTTAAGATTTTGCCTTGTTCCACTGGAACTAGCCGTGCCTTTAAGGCGATTTCCGAAATACTGAACCCAATAATCGTACAGATGATCTTGGGTACATCCACTATTAAGCGAAAGAATTCCAATGAAGAGTTTGAATTTTCACAACCCAATCTCAATGATTCCCAAAAAAAGGCCATAAAATCAGCGTTAAATAATCCCATCACCATATTACAAGGACCCCCAGGAACAGGTAAAACACATATCATTACCGAAATGGTTACACAGCTTTTGAAAAGAGATATCTACCCCATCTTAGTGGTTGCTTCATCAAACACTGCGGTGGACAATATTGCAGAAAAATTATTGCCAAATCATGGTGATTCAATTTTGAGAGTAGTGGCAGGAACTAGGGAAAGCAAGTATGGCAAAAATCATGATTTAAACCCGATTTGCTTACACAGAAAGATCCAGAATGAGATGCCACCACCTATTCTTGCTTTAATGGCAAAACTAGCTGACCCTTCCATATTCATCACCAATTCAGAACATAAAGCTGTAATGAATGTTCGAAATCCAGCCACTGACCGAATAGTGAACAAAAGTAAAATCATTCTTGCAACAACAGTGGTTGTAGGTGGTCCTCAGTTTAAAAACATAAACAAAATGGCCGCCGTGATCATGGACGAGGCGACCCAGTCTCCGGAATATTCGAGTCTAATTCCACTTGCGTTCCCTGGGATTGAGAAGGTTCTATTGGTTGGCGATCAGAAGCAATTAAGTGGACATGCAGAGGTGAAAAGTTTAGCAGTATCCTTATTTGAAAGGGTAATTGCTAATCAAACTTATAAACCCACCATAATGCTTGATATCCAATACCGCATGCACCCAGAAATAAGCAAGTTTCCTAGAAACAAAATCTACCGTGGATTACTTAAAGATGGTATTACTAGTTCTGATCGGGAAATTCCAGGAATCCCTTCAAACCCGGTTTTATTCTGGGACACTCAAGGAAAACATCCGGAAGCTTTTGCCGTTGAAGAGAGCAAAGACGCGAAGAACTATAGTTACTGTAACATAGGCGAAGCGGAATTTGTCACGGAAGTTTTAGTTCATTTGATCCAAAAGAAAAAAATCAAAAAGTCTAACATCGGGATAATTGCACCATATGGAGGCCAGCGGAGTTACATTTCTTCTATTATATCCAATGATGAACGTATCAACCCCGGGTTAAAAAAATTTCAGGTTGAAGGTGATTTTGAAGCTCTCAATCGGAATAAATCTGCCACCATCCATATAGTTTCTGGAATTACGGTTGCTTCAATCGATGCCTTTCAGGGTAGAGAAAAGGACTTCATAATTATTTCGTGTGTCAGATCCAATGAAGAAAATAACATTGGGTTTTTAAGAGATGAGAGGAGATTGAATGTTGCAATGACCAGGGCAAAATCTGGTTTGATTTTCATTGGTGATGTGAAGTGTTTAAGAGAAGGGAATGTTTTGTGGAAGAGTTTTATTGATTATATGGAAGCTAAGAAATTGGTGTTGAGAAACGATGATTTTGTTTACGGTTAGTTATTGAAGTTGGAGTTTAGTTAATTGAGATATTATGGAAAGAGATTGAAAAATGGCTTAAGTATTCTAATAGCGGTCAATTTGGACCTTTAAACTTATTCCGAAGTCAAAAAAGACCTGAACTAAATACTCTTTATTTTACGAAAAGAAGCATATTCTTTCTCACATCTGATTCTGGAATTCACAAAGATCATATCTACTTTCAAGCTTAAAGTTTAACGTCCAGTTTATTTAATAAACAATGAATACTCAGAATCATGCATGAGTATTAACATAGCCTATGGCTGGAACCATGTAGATTATAGGATGTTTATAGGAGACAAGAATTATACACCAAAACTAACCATCGATACCCAGAGGATACACCGTCTTCTTAAACAGCTGCCCTAATTCATCATATTGGTTAGCGGCGGATTCCTGCTTTTCTGGCTCTTTTCAAAGCAGCCAACTTGGCTTCCTTCTCCATCTCACGCTTATCTTCAAGAAGGGCGTTTCTCTTGGACCGCGACTCTTCCTCTAAAATTTCAGCACCGGTTGCCTCCATATCGTCCGAGTCATAGTCATCATAACTGAAGTGGCTGCGTTTTTTACCGCGGTTGAAAATGGACCAGATTTCGTCACGGTCATATTCTGGCTCATCTTGTTCAACCTCCTCGTCTTCAGAAGCAATAAATGAGTCCATATCCGACTCATCCTCTTCTTCTTCATCCAGATTTTCTCCCATATTGCCTCCATGGCCAGGTTTAGTACTAGGCTTCAGTTTAAGCTTTGCTTCTAACGCCGAAGAAGGTTTTCTAGTAGGAAGAGGAGCCCTGATTTGAACGGCAGGTTGTGGAGTTTTCACTGGCACGATTTTCTTTGCAGAAGGCACAGGTCTGCTTCTATCGTGCTGCAGATTTTTCTTGGCGGGTAGATTCTGTGAAACTGGTTTTCTCGAAGCCAATGCCAGCTTTGGATCTTGTTCTGAAACCCTCCGTTTGGGCCCAGGCAGAATGGCTTCAGGAGACTTTGTTTTCTGTTTAAGTGCAATCGACATCTTACTCTGGTCAATTCCTGAAGCTTTGGCCATAAGTTCACTAAAACTCATTTTTGGTTTCTTTTCACGAGGCAAAACTCTTGGTGCAGATGATGGTTGTAATGTAGACCGGTTTTTGGAGCCATTTCCCGTACTTCTTTCGCCAGGTCGGCTTCCAGAACTCCTTACAGATTGTTTCAAAGTGCTAGAAGTGCTAGAAGTGCTTCTGGGTCGAGCAGTTGATGTTTTCTTGGGTCCTAGACCCTTTTTTTCTCGTAGTTCTCGTTCCTTCTGTTCTTTTTCGGCTTTTCTTGCGGCTTTAAGCCTTGCAACCACGGGATCCACGGGTCTTTCTCCTGATGAGTTCAACAGACTTGTAATTGAGTTTGTACGTGAATTCTGAGGGTTTTGTGTCCCATTTCGTGGGGATTTAATGTTTTTTTGTTGGGCCAAAGGTGTGATCTGGCCTTTTCTTTGAAGCTTTTCTAGAATCTTCGACGCGCTCATTATCGAGACGAAATATGACTGAGTGTAAGAAAAAAATTATTAATAAATAATTGTGGTTTATTTTTTTTTTTAAAAAAAAGTTTTGTTCAACCTGGGTTTTATATCAATGTGTATGAAAGTATGCTGCTTCTGCCTTTCTCATGGAATGACACTAATGTTCTGTCAAGAATTGTGCATTAGAATTCTAGGAAAACCGCGCACCAAATTTCGCGATCTGGCTGTTTTCATGAATACTAAAAATAAAAAAAAAAAGACTAAAAAAACGAAGAGTTATAAGAAATATTGATGGTAGTATTTTTTTTCTTTCATTTCTTATTGTAAATAAATTTTCATGAAAACCGTAATATTTCTTTTTATTTCTTTGTTGCAATTGGATTATCTTCCCTTGAGCATTTAGTTTCTTTCCACGGCCTCGCTCGTAAAGCAATTGCTATATTCATTTATTTGATTTCTTTATTGTATCTGATTATTAGTATGCTGAGAGTTTGCCGCCAAAAGCTTTAAAAAAATTATTCATCCGCTTCATCGTCATCCCCAGCTTTGAACATGGACATGAACTCCTCCAAACCCCGCTCAACTTCATCCTCCTTACCCAAACTTGCCATGAGTTTTCTCGTCCGTCTAATGGAGAAATCCTCACATTTTCTGATTGTACCACTCACGTGTACTGAACGGACCACCACATTGTAGTTGTCTACTTTGGTGATCAATCCCAATGCCGCAACAACCAAATGGAAGTCATTACGGGTACAGCGCAAAATCCCCGTGGATGTTTTGTTGCTGAAGTACTTCACAATAATCAGCGATGCAACTGTTCCTGAGCCAAATTCACCATAGTGATCGGCAATCACCCTCTTTAGTACTGTCACTATTGATCGCGGGCTCACCGATGGGGGTGACGGCACATGAAGATGTAGTAGAGCATCTTTCGGCGAGTTACTAAAATCATGGAACTTCGATTTCAGATCACGCGACGTTGTAGATGACCCCGGGGGATAAAGAATCTCAAATAAGATATATCTTTGTTTCAAGCGGACCATCGGGGCTGGTTAGTTTATAGTTCACGCATCTTCAACACCTCGCGATAAACCACACGATGGGTAGGTCTCAAATTCCTGCACACATCAAATCGTTAGGTATTTGTTGGTGATGTTCTGGGCCAATTCTGTATTCCCGCTAAGAGTGAAAATCAACGTTAAATTGTAAGCAGCTTCCACCAGTAAGTCGTAATCGGGGTCATTTTCAAGTTCATCGTGATATTCAAGCACCTTTTCATAATGTTTAACAGCGAGTGTGGGGAGCCCTATCATATGGAACATTCTCCCGTAGTTATACTCAATTTCCTGCTTCTCATAGATTGTGGCATTCTTGCTTCTAGCACTTTTGTATTCCATAAGGTAACTGATACCTTGAAGCAATTGAATATGACGGTTATTACTGTTTCTTTGCATAGATCTGTGAATGTGTGCCAATCCAAGGACAAAGCAGATAGTTGGGTCATTGTAGTACTGTCTGTACGCACGAGTTAAGTAGACAATCGGCGAAGAAAATGTACGGTTGCTTCCGAGCAAGCAGGCGTAAATATACAACAAGTGGGGGTGTTCTCTGTCAGATATGAAATTCTTGAGATCCACGGTAACTTGTGCAGATCCACTAACTTCACTCGCAAAAAGAATGGAGTCGTAAGCTTTGACATGACGGAGAAAGAACTTCTGGTGATTGTAGTTCGAAAAGACGGCCCATGCGCCTATCCCCAGCCCGAAACAGCACATGAAAAAGTTATACAAGCTGGGACAAAACTGGCTGGATGTGAGGAAGTACCGCACATTGTTCGCTACGGCAACGCCATAGTCCTCTTGGCAAATGCCTAGTGTTAGTCTCACAATTCGTAGAAGCATGCTTCTAGTCCTGTCTTGTTTGAATACACTAACATTCATAGCAAGCTCTATAGTCTCAATTGCCTCTTTTAAATCATCCTTGAAATGTCTTAAGTAGTAAGCATACTGAACGAAAATCCAGAACCACGTATCGTAATCCAATCCACGAAATTCCTTTTTAGATGTCATGACAATCCTAGAATTATCTGTCTCAGCATAGCCTTCGAAAAGATTCTGAATTCTGCTGATTTTGTCATTTAAAGCCAAAGACTTCTTTCTCTTGTAGAAAGCAATCCCCTTAAATATCGTCTTTCTATTTTTGGGGAAAAAGGTTCGTATTTCCACAAACATTTCAATAAGTTGCGATGCAAGTTTGAGCCATGCTGTAACGGCAGCGTCATGTCCTTGGTCGATAGCTTCCTGCAACCTATTCATTCTATTGAATTTTCCTTTAACGATCTTCGTGGCATTTTCTTCGATCTTAATACGATCATCTTCATCGAGATCATTTTTCCTGATTTTTTTGTAGTACGAGGAATTTTTAATAAGTGCGAGATTGTCCACCAGGGTGCCTTCTTCTTCCTCTGGATTTTTTCCATTGTCAGGCAGATCCAGGCGCCTCTCTGAAATCTTAGAGATTTGGCTTTTAGAAACATCTTCCATAAGCTGTGTAGCAAAGTCCATTTCGTCTGTGTGATACAATGCCTCTATAAGAGTCAATTTAACGTCGACATTATTTGGATCGTTTTTGAGTGCCCTCATCAACACATGCCTTGCATCCTTAAAGTTTTCTATTTCAAGAAGACACTTACCCAAGAGGATATCCAGCTCGGTGTTGGTATCATGATCATAAAGAAATCTCAAAAATGGGACTGCTTCAGCGTAGTATCCCTGAGTTTCGAGTCCACTTCCGGCGTTGAAAAAGAGGTCAAGCATTTCATATTTATCTTCTTCATCAAACAAATAATTGAATTGTTCAACTGCCTCATCTTTTTGGTCGAGTTGTAATCTGAAGAAGCCGAGTTTAAAACGGATATCAATCGGAAGGAAGAAATCTCTCTTCATTAAAACCTCGCAGCTTGAGGGTTTTTTGATGCGTAAATAAGCGTACCGTCTTTTGATGCTGAACTCTGAATCGTCTTGTTCTTCCCACCAAGTTTCATCATTTCTGTTTTGCTTCCATCTGGACACTACTTTGATCAACTTGATTCCTGCAACCCAAGCTTCCTGTGCTGCAAGCAATTCACAAGTGATGTTGAGTTCGGTCCAATCATATTCAGGGTACTCGCGATTTGGTTGCGGGTGCAAATTACTGTCAAGAACACGCATGTAAAGGTTTACGGCATCATTGAAACGTTTCTGCTCGGCATACACGCTCGCCAAGTTACGTACAATGGAACCTTCGGAGGGATAAGCCACGAGCAACTTTTGAAACCCTTCTAAAGCACGGACATAATGCTTCTTCTCCTTATAAAGCAAGGATCTCTCGGTAACGTAGTGCAAATGAGTGCCTTCTGATTTGGCTATGGCATGATTATAACAGTGAATGGCTTGGTCTATGTGGCCCAATTCTGAACTCATATCAGCAACTAAACCCCAGAAATCACCATCTGCTTCACCACTCTCAGCGGCAAGAAGCCAAAAAAAGCAACACTTGTTGATATTGCCCCGCATCTTACAGATCTCTCCAAGCGTCTTGTATGCAACGAAGTTTTTAGAGTCTAGTTTGATAATCTCGGAGTAGTGTTTCCATGCAACAGATAGATCACCCCTAACAAACGCTTCATTTGCCCTGGATAAATGGTCACGAAGCTCCGGGTCGTTTTCCTTACTGGCCTTCATCACTTTCCGTCTTATCCCCAGCGCTGAAACTGGTTGTTTCCGGACTCTAAAACCAGATGCTGCCTTAATGTTATCTCTAAGTGTGTATCCATCATTCAAGTCATCGTCTCCTTCTTCAGACTCATCATCATCAGTCCACTGAATTGGCGAAGGAAAATTCTCATCATCCAAATTGAGGGTATTGAAATGCACCTGCTTTTCGTATGCTGTAGGGTCAGCGCTACTGTGAAGGGTGCCATCTGCTAAAGATGGGTCAATCTCAATGCCATTTTCTGAAAGATACTCCTCGTCTGAGAATCCCAGATTATACTCTTCATCCGACATTTCGCCCGCCATCGGTAATTGCGTGGTCATCACTGATAAACAGATGCGCGCTGGGTATGTCTTGAAATGGCCTCTCAGTGCAATACTTGAGGGGTGTGCACTACTGTCAACAACGAATATGGAAATGTCGCGGCAGGTTTGGTGATAGAGGATTGGCGCGATCACGTGTCACGGGAAACTCTTATATATATTTGCCGCCCTTTGTATTTGCAGCCACAACTTTAGGGATCAAGGGTTTAAAAAGAATGGGTTTTTAGCAGCGGTTAGAAGTAAAGGGATAATCTTTTGGAAGAAAACTGAAAGAAATTTTGGAGTACCATTAATCCAAGGTTTTTGGTTCGTAGCTTAGAGTTATTTCCAATGGCAGTAACATTGGGGTAACAGCGAACGGCTTCAACTGGAAGATAGTGGAAGAAAAAGAAAAAAAAAGAAAGCCAAAGAAAAAAAAAATGGAGAATAATTTGACTATTCATTTTGGGTTCACAAAATTCAATAACCAATGGGTCGGAATCTGGAGTCTTACCATAGTAAAGCATTGATCTCTTGAAAAGGCTTCAGAAAAAAACACGGCCTTCAAAAGATACTGAATCCAAATTGCGATTCTTCATTAAATTCTGCCTTTGATTCCATTGAGACCAGAATATTCCTCTTTGTTAGAGAGGTGGATCTAGGAACTTCAGACAGAAACCCCAGATATTACCTTCTTTGTCTATGCACATGTGTACGTTACTTGATGATAAAAGAAAAAAGAAAAAAACTATCATTCCGACCTACTAAGCCATGAACATGAAAAACAAAGAATACATCTCCCAAATTTTGAAAAACAGTGAAATCTGGGTTTCTCTTCCGTGCAATTAGTTTTTTAGCGCGGCTAATTTACTCCGCCACAATGAATGGTCAAGCCTTCTAGAATTTTGGGGGTTTAAATGCAGGACATTTCAACCAGTTGCGTTGCCCGGCTCCGTGTTTGGGCCAATTTTGGCTCAGTACTTATTTAGGAAGGGAAGAAAAATTGCACACAAGAAGCAACGAAACATCCACATTAATTGAAAATATAATGTCAGCTAACGAATTTTATAACTCCGGCCAAAAGGGAGAAAGACAAGATCACCAAAACATCCAGCAAAACCATGGAACTTCACAACAAAACAACAATAATCAACAACAAGAAGATGGCGACAGGAGTCTTCTTACTTCTGCCATTGGTGCTGCATTTAACGGCGGCAAGAACAATGGCCGTCAATCTGGTGGTGGTATTGAAGGCATGATTGGAAATGCTATTGTTGGAAAGTTGACTGGTGGTGGCAAACAAAACCATGGTAACAATGGTGGTTCCTCCGACATGTTTAGCGGTCTCTTGGGTGCTGTAACTGGAGGAAACAACCACGGAAATAATAATAATAATTACAACAACAACAATAATAACCATGGCAACTATGGAAATCAAGGAAACTATGGAAACCATGGTGGTCAAGGAAATTATGGAAATCAGGGTAACAATGGTTCTGGTGGCGCTGGTGCCTTGGTGGGCAGTCTTTTGGGTGCTGTTACAGGTGGCGGAAAGAATAGTCATGGAAACCAAGGAAACGGTGGATCTGGATCTGGATCTGGTGGCTTAGGTGGTCTTCTTGGAAGCCTCGGAGGTGGAAATGGTGGTAACAATAATCACGGTAACAGTGGTTACGGTGGAAGCAACAACTATGGTGGAAACAATAACAACTATGGTGGAAACAATAACTACGGTGGAAACAACAACTACGGTGGAAACAACAACCAAGGAAACAACAACTATGGTGGAAACTACCAAGGAAACAACGGCTACGGAAACAATGGTGGCAATCATCAAGGCAATGCTGGCTACGGTGGAAACAATGGTGGCTACAACAATAACAACAACTATGGCGGTAACCATGGAGGTAATGGTGGTAACGGTGGCAACTACGGGGGTAACGATAACTCCTGGGGTTACGGAAGATAGAACAGAGTCAAACAGAAATATTTACCAGTATTTATGTTAGATTCTTGTGTTTAGTGAAGGGATTCCAACCATTACCTAAGCTGCCCAAGTCTTATTGCCAAAGGCTAGTTGATATGTGCTTGTGCAGCATGCAATACACCATCCAGCAATGGTTTGAAACGAATATTGAATAGAAATGAAAATTTTTAAAAAAAAAAATGGCCGGAAGGCAAAAAGAGGTTTCCGAAAGCCTTGGGGATGATTGTCTTCATGATCTAAATACCACCAAGTACGCGTCTTCCGTGAATTCCATTGGACACGCTTACACGCTTGGATATTCTCATAAACCAAAAAGATATATGAAAGATGAAACGAATATATATATTTTTTGAGATGAAAATATCTTCCAATTTTAATTGAAAAGAAAAAAGAGAGAAAAAAAATTCCCCCTTTAATAGTAACAACATCTCCTCATCTCTAACTCTATTCCTTCGTAAATGGACCCTGGCGAGTTTTTCAGCCACAGTGTGCGCGCAGAGTTTCGATTATCCCGGGCCTACTTAACAAATCGGAACAATTCTCTTTTGTTTAAACAGTGAAACGTGGCCACTTGAGGAAATCATTTTTTTAAAAAGAATATATATATCTTCTGATATGACTTACAATTTAATACTTTTTTTTCTAGGCCTTGTTTCTGCTGCTTCTGTGGCAGTAAACTTACATGCTAATTGGACAGATTCGCCTTTTGAAGTGCAATTGGTGGAGGCGGTTGCGGGCCATAACGAGACGCTTTTTCACCAAACGGTAAAGGTACTTTTTGCGGAATTTGCCGATGATTCTGACTGGGATAGTGCTGAGGATGAAAATGATGATTTTGTGGATATGGATCTTGGGTTTCTGCTCCCAGAAATTGGTGCTGAACAACTTCCCAATACTCATGCAAATTTATATAAAAGGGTGGTTCTGCAGTTGACAAAAACGCAGGCGGGTTTTTTGAATCTCAATTTGGTTAATAGCATATATTCTCCACGGATTCAGGCTCATTATGATCACTATTCTTGGAAAATCAAGCCGGACTTTGAGGGTTCAGTTAAGAAACAATGTTCTACGGATTCCTTTGGCGAAACTATCGATGATCCATTGGCTGTTTGGGTGAAATATGGATCCAGAATATACTGCTCTGATTCTGACTTGTATGCGCTTCAATTGGATAAAACTTCAGAGTCTACTTTACCATTTGACCGGATCATTGGAGAAAATCAGAATGCTCCATTACTTGTGCTTTATGGAAACCCAACTAGTGAAAGATTCTCCGGTATGTTTTCCACGCTTCATCGTTTGGCAGAAGCAGGAAACTTACAATTTGTGTGGAGATATGTTCCTTCTGATCATCCACTGCCACTTGAGATTTCAGGCTATGGTAAAACACTTACTGTGGTTAAAAAACAGGAAGGTTTACCCAAATCGGAAATTGAGGATTTATTGAAACTATTGACGAATTACGAAAATACAGAGGTATACAACCTTGCTCATAACCAAATCCCCCATATTTCCGCCATGATTACAGCTCTTGTTCTTGACACGCCTCGTTCTGGGCAATTTGAGAAATTATCTTTGCTCTTAAAAAACCTTCCATTTTATGCTCCTCATTTGGTGAATGTTCGTGAACCTTCAAACTTGAATACAGTTATTGAAAATGCTAAGGCCAATGAGAGAAAAGGGGCCTCACGTGATCTCGTGGGGTTGTCAATCAATGGTGCTATGTTACATCGACTCGAAACTGATTTGCCAAACATAATAAGCAAACTTCATAGCGAAGTCCGACTTATTGAAGAAATGGAAGAACTTGGATTCTCCAAACTGCAAGCTAAGAAGTTGTTCAGTAAATTTGCCCTTTTGAGTGCCTACAAAGAAAACGAATACCGGACTGGGTCTGCGCAAAATAGATACGCCTTATACAAAGAAGTTTTTGATGCCAAGGATGCAACTTCAGGGGGCGTTGTTTTCTTTAATGATTTGTCAAAGGATGACAACTACAATTTGTATTCTACGGACAGATACAAGGTTTATATCGAAGAAGCCCACCAGTTCAGACATGGACAGGTTCCTCCTTTAAAGGAAAATGTGCACGACTTGATTTTTGTGCTTAATTTTTCTAACAAAGGCCAGTTGAAGGTTTTCTTTGCCATGTCCAAGATGATTTTGGATAAGGGTATTCCTCAACAACTAGGTGTTCTTCCATTGGTTGGAACAGAAAAAGATGCCAAGATTACTGATATGTTTTACCATATTATGGAGGTTGGTGAACTCACTGAAGCGCTTGCTTTTCTTTACAAGTATCTTGATGCAGAACCTGAAGATGAGGAATCCCTTTTTAACTTGGTGGCGTACTCTGGAGAGAAGAAACATTTGCAGTATAAAAACACCCTTCAAAAGTTCTCGATTAATGAACCTTCTGTTATCATAAATGGTGTTATTGTCAACATGCGCCAGTCCAATTGGCAGAACCAAATGGGCCAGCAAATTGTTCATGATGTTCAACTCCTCCAAAACTCCATTCGCCAGGGTAATGACCAAGGAAAATTGCTTAAAGATGTTCTCTACGCTGGTTCGAAATCTTTCCGCAATTTGAGGGTTACTCCAAAAGATCCGGGAAATATCAGATACAAGCGCATCACTTCTGAGCTTCTCGATGCATCTGTCTCATTTAAAAAGGTGGTGGATCCTAGTAGCCCATCGATAACATTTTGGCTCATTGGGGATTTCAACAAAAATATCATCAGTGACCAGTTCAAACAGATCCTCGAATTCATGAGGCAATATAACGGTAGATCGAGTCAGGTGAGAGTTCTCAATACTGCAAAGGAATCTAAGGTTCTCGAAAATTTAGCGTCCAAGTTTTCCAATACTCTGCTCACTTCTTCAATGCTTCGAGAAATGATTAAAACAGTTGGCGATGTGCGTATTCAAACATTCTCCGAATCTGATCCTGCCAAAGTGGCAATTCTTGAAAAAAATCATTTTCAAGTCCACCAGTCCTCGCTTTTGTTCAACTCAAGACAATTCCGTCTTGATTCTTTGTTTGATGTTCGCGAGTTACAGCAAATACTTCAGTATGAATTTCCTCAGCGCTTGGATACCATAGATGAAATACTTCATGCGTATCCCGGAGATTTCGCTTATCAAAGCATTACCGATTTCAAGGATGAATCCTTTGATGATTTAGATTGGTACGATATGGTTACTTCGGTTATAACTGAATCCTTTAACTTGGAGGACTCCTTGGTGAGGACCGATGTGGCAAGATTTGACTTCTCATCCCTCAATTTCGAAAACTCGATTGATATCACCGGTTATGATGATAAAAAACCATTAGATATTTTGATTACGATTGATCCCGTGGATGAATTTTCGCAGGCTTTAGTTTCTGTTGTGGAATCTTTAGTTGACTTACCATTTGTGAACATTTTGTTGCTCGTGCAACCTTTTTCTGTGGTTGATGATTCCACCAAGATAAATAGGTTTTATGCCTCTGGATTTTTGAAGCTGATCCCAAGCTTTTCAGTGGATGGTCAGTTTTTCAGGCAGAATACTGAAGAATTCAAAAATCTTCCTAAGACTCAATTCAGATCGAACGTGGATGTCCCAAACAGGTGGTCTATTGTTAAGAACGAAACCGTGGATGGCCTTGATTTCGATAACTTGGATTTAAGTGATGAACCCATCTCTGCAGACTATGTTTTGAAGAGCTTGGCTGTTGAAGGGTTTGTTAAAAATGTTAAAAATGCGGCACCTGTTACAGGCTTAAGCTTCGTGGCCATTAATGACCGTGGTTCTCGTGAGGGATTTACCATGGAAACTTTAGGGTACAATCAGTTACGACTCGAACCAGGAGTTTGGCAGTTTAAGATAAAGGATAATGAAGAGTATGAGTTGCTTTCTGCTGATGCTAACCTGTATGTTGCAAACGACAATGCCTTAGATTCCGTTTCGCTTTCTGTTTTCTCATTGGCAGGAAATATCATACAAGTGCGTACGAGAGAAACATCTTTGTCGGGACAGAACTTGAAATCTGTCGGCAAGCCTAAAGCTGATATCAATGTATTCAGTATAGCAAGTGGGCTCAACTATGAGAAGTTGATGGCCATCATGATGCTTTCAGTGAAAACACACACCAAGAAAACGTTGAAATTCTGGCTTCTTGAGGACTTTTTGAGTCAGCAGTTCAAGACGCAATTGCCGATTTTGGCGGAAACTTACGACTTCCAATATGAATTGATTTCTTACAAATGGCCAATTTGGTTGAGACAACAGTCTGAAGCACACAGAATCGTCTGGGCGTACAAGATTCTTTTCCTTGATGTTTTATTTCCCGCAGATTTGGATAAAGTCATCTTTGTTGATGCGGACCAAATTGCAAGAACAGACTTGTACGAATTAGTCAATCAAGATTTGGCCGGAGCACCCTACGGATTCGTGCCTATGTGTGATTCCCGTGAAGATATGGATGGATTCAGATTCTGGAAACAAGGATACTGGCAAACAGTTTTGAAAGATGACCTCAAGTATCACATTAGTGCCCTTTTCGTCGTGGATCTAGTACTGTTCCGTGAAAACGCAGTGGGTGACAAGTTGCGTTCGCATTACCAGAAATTATCGTCAGACCCAAATTCTCTTTCTAACCTTGACCAAGATTTGCCCAACAATCTTCAAAGACAAATCCCGATTTTTTCGTTACCACAGGAATGGCTTTGGTGTGAAACCTGGTGTTCGCAAGCCCTGAAGAAATCCGCCAAGATGATAGATTTGTGTAACGACCCCACATCGCAGGAATCGAAAATTGCCCGCGCAATTCGACTGATTCCTGAATGGAGTGTCTACAACCAGAAATTACAGGAATTAGGTGATGGAAAGCTCGAAATTATTCATGATGAACTTTAGGGTCTTTTCTCAGGCTACTACCCCGGAGTTGCACCCATTAATGCATTGTGTGCAAAGCGCGCGATAACAGCGCGTCATATCCGATAGGGCCTGCACATTGTGCACAATTGTCAGCGCACGTGAAAGTTCATCAATTGTTCATGCGGGCGGGGAGTTACGACGAAATTTGAGTGAAGGCAGAGGAAAAAAAGGGGGACTTCGGTGGGTGTTTTTTTTTTTGGTGGTTTGAGGAAATTCTAACAACATATTATTACTCATATATATGTGGGAGTGAATTCTTGGCGCCAAGCTCATTTTTGGAGGGTTCCGGGTCCTAACCAATGCAAAATGATGTGTTCATGAGTCACTATCGACTGCGTCATATGTGCAGGTGCCCTCGTGGTTAACAATGACGATCTGGAAAAAATTGGGTAAACACTTCGGCATAAATTTTCGAGCACCGGAAAACTTTTATTTCTCAACTTTTTTTTAGAAAAACGAGTTAATAAAACACAGTTTTAGAAAATGAAAATCGCTGAGAAGTTGAAACAGGCCCATGCTGGCCCCAATCCACCCCCAGCAACGTTCTCGTTTGAGTTCTTTGTACCAAAAACGTCTCAAGGTGTTCAAAACCTTTACGACAGAATGGACAGAATGTACGACTTGAACCCAATTTTTATCGATATTACTTGGAATGCTGGTGGAAGATCTTCTTCTTTGACCAATGAGATGGTTTATACTGCTCAGTCCACTTTGGGACTTGAGACGTGTATGCACTTAACGTGTACAAATATGGCCGTGTCGTATATTGACGAGGCTTTGGAAAAGGCATATAAAGCCGGATGCCAAAATATCTTGGCCTTGCGTGGTGACCCTCCTTTGGATGGCTCGGAGTCTACTGGTGACTTTAGATATGCCAAGGATTTGATTGCTTACATCAGGAAAAACTATGGTGACCACTTCAACATTGGTATTGCTGCGTATCCTGAAGGCCACCCTGAAGAGCCTGATGACTTGAAGCTGTTGCAATATTTGAAGGAAAAGGCGGATGCCGGTGCTGATTTTATCATCACGCAAATGTTCTACGATGTGGACAACTTTATTTCTTGGTGTCGCCAGATTCGGGAGTACGGAATCGATATTCCTATCATCCCCGGTATCATGCCCATCTCGACATATTCTGCATTTATCAGAAGAGCCAAGTGGTCCGAGGTTAATGTTCCCCAACATTTCTTCGACGCATTGGAGCCAGTCAAAGAGGATGATTACGTGGTTAGAGAACTCGGTACTGAACTTGTGGCGGAAATGTGCCAGAAACTTATTGACTCTGGCTTTGTCAACCATTTGCATTTCTACACCATGAACTTGGAAAGATCGACCATCATGTTGTTGGAGAAATTGAACTTGGTCGAGCATGTGAAAGAAATCGAGGCAGTGGGCGAGGATCTCCCATGGAGAAAATCGTTGCATCCAAACAGATCCAAGGAGGCCATCAGACCCATTTTCTGGCAAAACAGAAAGTACTCATACATCAGTCGTACTTCTGGGTGGGACGAGTTCCCCAACGGTAGATGGGGTGACTCGAGATCTCCTGCTTTTGGTGACATTGATCTCTCTGCCTCGGAGCTTTTGAGACAGTCGCCTAAAAGAGCTTTGGAGTTGTGGGGCTGTCCACAGGAGCTCAAAGACTTGGCCAACATTGTCATTAATTACTTGAACAACGAAGTCAAGGCCTTGCCATGGAGTGATGGTCCAATTGGCACGGATACAGACGTGTTGAAGGAATCTTTGATTCGTCTTAACGAAAACGGCTTCATCACTTTGAACTCGCAGCCTGCACTCAGTGCAGTCAGATCCAATGACAAGATATACGGATGGGGCCCCAAGAATGGTTTTGTTTACCAGAAACAATACTTGGAATTTATGGTCCACAAGGATGTGGCACCTCAATTGGTGAAGGCCGTGGAGGCACATAATCTCGACGACCCTACTGGTCTCATTACATTCTACTTGGTCGACAAGGAAGGCAATCTCACCACCAACTCAAAAGACGACGACATCAACGCGGTCACGTGGGGTGTTTTCCCTGGTGAAGAGATCTTGCAGCCTACGATTGTGGAGAAAGTGTCGTTCTTGGCCTGGAAAGACGAGGTGTTCTCGTTGATTGACGAGTGGGTGACGATTTTCCACTCGAAGGCAATTGGCGAGCTCGTTGAGGCCGAAAAGATCAAAACCTTTTCCAAATTCTTGACCGGATTTGGAAACGACTATGTGTTGTGTAACTTGGTGAATAATGACTTCACCAGTGACAACAACGACATGTTCAACTTGTTGAACAACCTCTCTGGGTCTGCCAACTAAGCTATGAAAACATCTAGCCCATTGCATCGCTGCCCATCTTCCTTTACTTCTTGAGCCATCAGGCTCTCCTGCTCTTTTTCTACACTTCAGTCATTTGACTCGGTTTTTATCTAATTCAACTTGGTGATAAAACAAATCTTTCTAAGATTTCCCCTGCAGTGTCCGTCGTCTGGCGGACTTTGTGTGGGAGCAGTGCTGCTACGAACTTGTTTTATGTTTTCATTCTTCAACTTACCCTTTCTGCATTATATGCCATGAACAACCAATTATATATAGCATCCTCAACGGCATGGTTTCAATAAAATCGAAAAAATTATTAATAAAAAAAAAAAGCCAATAGGATATACTAGGCACCCGTGCCCCCTGAGCGTCTACACCAAGTCGCCCACCCGCCATAACTCCAAGCTGATGATCTTAAACTTGCCAAACTTGTGTCCTGTTTCTCCGTGTTCGTTAAGAATTTCGTTGCCAAAAGTGTCACACGGATAAGATACGCCCAGATAAAGCGACTTGTCGATCCACAAGCCGTTGTTTCCCGAAGATGAGCCAATGGCAATATAATTCTGGTTGGAGTAGATAAGATTATCGTTAATGCCCGTATACATGAACGCCTTAAAGCGTTGCATAGACAGCGGGTCGTTTTGATGGGTCTGGCCTAATTTGGCGCCATCATACCACTCACACTTCCATAGAAAACACTCGCCATTACCATAGTAACGACGCTGGTCGTTGGGCCGTAATGGCTCATTCAAAAAACAACCAAACTTATTTTTTTTCTCATCCTGAATCACCATAATGTACCCGTGAGGCCGAGTGGCCCGCAGCAACGAGTCTGTGCCCAGGCCCAGGCTGCCAAACGAAACCATGGTTTTAACCACGGAATCGGCGTATCCCAGGCTAGTGGTTTTCCGGCCCTGTTTTTGCCGGAGCTTTTCCCGCTGATATTCTGCGCTACTATTTCTATATAAAGTGTTGAGCGATACACCATGCTGCTCCAACGAATAAACCAACTCCCAGTCATCGTATAACTGGAGACGTGGCGGTAATAGCGTCCGAATATTGCCAGCCAATTCCTGATCCATGAGCCTATGCCGACTAGATCCAGTATACCCCTTCAAATTAAGTTCCAGAAGTGGCGGAAGCGAATCGTCACTCAATTCCTGTTTCTGACTGTCGTCGTCTGTGTCCGAAATATTTGTGGATGGCGTTTCAGACCCTTGGCCACGCATGATTTTGCCGAAAAATGACCGTACTTTTTTGGGCGGGTCACGAGGGTACAGTTGCGGCCGAGGTGTGTTATTTGGAGGGGTGGGTTTACGGTCCATTATGTGAAGAAAATATTAGAAATTTGTATGGTTTTTTGTTAAAATTAGGGTGGTGGTTTTTTCTTTAGCGTGGTCTGGAAATGCACTTCCTGCCTGGCCCATGCCTCGAATCCTGGGGAAAGCGCGGCGGGGGGATTTGCCTTGCTGGTATGATGGCTTGGGGTGGGTAAGTGGAATTGCTGGGATAGTATTTTTTTATTAATTAGATTATTTTATTATTTTTATTATTTTTACTGGAGTGAGTGTTTTTTTTTTTTATTTTGGGGTTTGGAGTTTGAGTAAGACTTTTTTAAAATTATTAGAAAAGCGTGGGTTTTATTGACCTTTTAAGTTTTCGGGATAATGCAAATAATTGCGATTTGGAACACGTAATTATAAAAAGCTTTGGAGATATTAAAAATATTTAAGCTACATTTATTTTTTTGCAAGTTGAAACACCACAGAATTATGACAAGCTATTAATAATCGAGTCTACTTTACATTTCAAGTTGGGGTAAAAGCTGATGGGATGTCATGTACTAAATCTAGCTTTTGGTGCACTTGAGTCTTGAGGTGGAGTTGAGCTCTATTAATAGAAGCAAGATATTCTTGGTGTGAATATATATTAACGTTGAAGGTTGCAAAAAAAAAAGGCATACTTAGCACTTCCGACAACCAGGGATCCCGGAAGTCGTGTAATATAAGTTTTAGGTTTTCTATAACTTAGTTTTTATTGACAAAGGGTGAGTGAGACAATCCGATGTTAATGTGCTAAAATAAGAAATTTCTATTCTTTTGTGAAAAAAGAGACAGGCCCTATAATAAAATGAATCTTTGAATAAAAATAATATAGGATGAGGATGTGAAAATAAGATGTGGTATTTTAAAGCAAGATAAAAGATGATGAGAGATGATGAGCACTGAAAACTTAGCCTTTGCTAGTTCTGGCATTGAGCCATTAGTCATTATAAGGTTTCCATATTTTAGTTTTTATTGGAAAGGATGAGGTGTAAATGTCTCGAAGAATATTTAAGTAAAACAGGGAAAGAAAAACAATTAAAAAAAAAAAAAAACACACACAGGGTTAGTGTTTTCCATGACACCAGTCCAAAAGTACCCTCCATGTTACAGTCTAATTCTTAAACATGATCTAGACTCACAATGCGTGGTCAAAAATTGAAGAATATTTCTAAAAAAAGATACCTTAGGTCAGTGTTGTGCGTAAATCTCATTACGGCAAAATTTGAAAATTACTTCGTTGATTTCGGTTATGAAACGTACGCAAAACACAGTGTATACGCGAGCGTCTCACCAAGGATCGAGTAGGCTTTTGGGTAATATCTACGTCATGCGTAACATATTCAACCAGTGCCTTAGATATGTTAAGGTGATTTAAGGTGAATTAGACTTGTTTCCTGCTCTCTCCTTGTAATCCCGGTCATTATCAGCTCCTAGATGAGCTATCATTCATTCGTGTCACAAGCTTTCACTAGACATGGTACTCTTGGGGTACTTTCTGAGAGAATTGATATGAAGTTGGAAATCTGTATCTACTTGTGAGCTGTTTAGGGCTGTTTTTTTTTTTTTTCTGTAGTGAAGGTACCAGTGTCCACCCACCTTTTTTTTCTTTATTCCATTGAACCACTCTAAAAATGAAGGAAAAAACTAAAAAAAAAGACCCTTGGTGTACATTAAATACTGTTGCAAATCATATTTTGGTGAGTACCTTCTTCACTATTCACTTTTTTTTTTGTAAAGAAAGAAAGATGTATTATTTATGTCGCAATCGTTCTCGATCTACAATACAAGCTGTAGCTTTTTTCGAGGAAACTGTTAGTTTCTCGAAAAGTCTCTATTAGAAATTGGGAAATATTTCGGGGAAGTTTTCGAGCTGTACTCATTAGAGTGGCAAAAAGAGAACGAGGCCAATCTCGTAGAAATTGTCCCCAGGAAGAGAAGACGTGAAGTTATTGAGATCTTTTTTCTGGAAGATAGCGAGGAAGAATACTTTCTTGGTAACGATGAAAATGTTGCGGTAGGCGAGATCAAGACTCATCTTGCGGAAGGAAAAGTACGGTGCCACAACCCTCTTGAGTACTTTAGGGATCGAAAGGCGATCTATCCCGTCCTAGGTCAATGGCAAAAGACTATTTGGCCTTACCAGCCATGTCGGCCCCTTCTGAGTCCCTTTTTTACAGGTTGGGGACATTTTTTCGGATAAAAGAAATCGATTATCTGCTACCTTAATCAAGATTTTGACAATCTTCAAATCCCGAGGAAAACTTCGTGATGATATGCCTACTATTGACCAGAACTTTAAGTTGAAAATGATGGATGCGGATCAGCCAGAGGAACAAGACAAAGAAACCGGAAAAGATAGTTCACCAGATGAAATTTTCGTGGACTCTGAATGATAATTGGAACATCAGATTAGCTATATATTTTAGTACCAATAAATTGATTGATTGATTTTAACCTTCCTTTTCCCCTACCTAAGCACGAAGACAGACTCATTTTGCTATTACTATGCGTCATAGCTTTATGACTTACGTTTACTTTGCAAAAGAAAAAAAAATCATTACGTAACATTTTACCGGAGCAAAATTTGGCATTACGTGCGTTTAAATGCCGTTACGCACATCACTGCCTTAGGTTCACCAAACTTATATTAAAGCAGAAACTAATTGATATATAAGTCACCAGAATCACTAACAATAAAATTATCTTTCCCCAAGAAGTCGAGGCAATACCCCAGAATCCATCATTATAAAGTCTCCAAAAAGACCTACCTAAACATAAAAATATTCTAATATTCTCAAAATAATCCTTTAATTGAAAGCTTTTCTATTCTAAAAAACCCCCTCTTGATTCCCTTTACATCACTTGGAAAACCCCATGAGACTCAGGAGGAACGCTACACCGGCCTTACAACTATCCACAAACTCGATGTGGGGATAAAGTTCCGCAAGCTTTTCGTCCAAACCTGCCATTCCGGCACACCCCAACAACACACAATCGATGTTATCATTTTGATATTCGTGCAAAAACACATCTACGCGGTCGGAGATTTTCTTAAACTCGGATGCATCGGCCAAGCTCAACACAGATACATCAAGAGCCCTAGTTTTCTGGAATTTTTGGGAGGGAAATACACCGGCACCGGCAAAAGCGGTAATACCGTCATCCAAAATCAGGTTCCAGCCACTGGTACTGGTCAATACAAACAGTTTATTGAGCCGGGCATTGGCATAACTATAAAGCAACGTGGCCTGCATTATTCCCAAGACAGGACGGGTGGTTTTTTGTGCAAGGCTCCGGATAAGCGGATGGTCCGAGTAACAACAAACAAGGTACCCATCATGGGCAGTATGAAGGTCTTTTTCCACAAGATCTGGAAGCGTGGCCTGTTCAGAAAGAGCCAGGGTTTCTGTGCCGTCGATTTCTTTAGGCGAAGAAGAAGGTGCTGTATAGAATTCAAGGGTGATTCCTTTAGGGGCCTTTAAAATGCCCCGAAGATTATCGGTGACTTTCGTCGACGAGTTGGGATTAATCACTAGAATAGAGGGCATGGTATTTTATTGAGGATTGGCCAGTGATTGAAAGAAACAGAAGATTTTTAGATGAATTTAGAAAAGAATAAAAAAAAACTCTAAAAAACAAAAGAAAGATTAGTTGATATTATGAATTTTCAAGTTTTCATACAGTTGGAAAATCAACCTTATCGGCCTGCCTAGATAACTAAGAATCGGGGTGCGCCGAACGAATCGCCGATCGCCGCCGCTCTTGCCGTGCCGTACTGGGTTGTACTGCATATAATCAGCCAGCCCTACAATCTTTAATTTCAGATATAATTTATCAATTCAAGTATATAATAATTCGGCATCCATTTTAATTAACTTCAACCTATCAACAGTAAGAAGAAAAGTACTCTGGTCCCACTCCAGTCATAGAGAAAATTTCTCCACCGAGCCAGCATCCCTAACGCCAGCTCTGCATATTGCAGGAAGTGCTATATCACGTGACATATAGTTATCGCCGCAATATATTGCTGAATCAAAAAAAAAATACATCTATAAAAAAAGATTTAACTTCTTGATATTCCAGAAAATGGATATTATTTTAATTCAAAGTTACCCAAATATGTATTTTATTCCAATTTCCCTTCCAATCCTACAATTCCTTAATGCCAGAAACATGTACATACTTCTCCGGGGCCCTAACCTAACGACGCGTGTCTAGCACGTGTTCAGTCACATGACCTGAGATCAGTACCTGGAGACCGGCAAGTATAGTAAATCCATTGAAACAATCAATCCCATTTTTTTTTACCCCGCCATTCTCAACATGTCGTTTGTGGCTGCAATTAATAATCCACGTAATATCTCTACATGGACCCGTGCATGTGTGGCCTTGGCGGGGGTTTCTGATCAGATTTCATTCACGGTGCTGGACGCCACCTTAAGTATGTTAGCCGTGAGTTCAAGCCGAACCACTCATGCGGAGGTTCAATTTACTAGAGATTTTTTCAAAGATCTTGCTTTCTCTACCGACTCTATTATATCTGATGGGTTCCGGGACCGGGAAACAGGCCCTGCATACTCGTTTGTGGTGGCGTCGAAACATTTGGGGATGCTTTTGAAAAACTCCGATCCCCATGGGCTTAACTATGTGTGTCTCCGAGTAGAATGCAGCACAGGCACTCCGGCCATGCGTAAGTATAAGCTAAACGTAGAGATTTTGACCAAGAAATTGGTGTTGAAAAAGTACCAGATTGGATTCCAGCCTGTGGATTTCGAAAACACTGATATCCCGGCCCGTTACAATGCAAATTTACAGGAAAATGACGTCTATATGTTTTCCATTCAGGCTCCCATTATAAAGCTGTTTTTGGATACCGCCCATGCATCCACCGAGGATTTTGGCGTCGAGGTAAAGGGCTCCAAAATTATCTTTAGTGCATATACAAAACTGGTGGTTAAGGACCGAGATTACCTTAAACAACCGATGCTGATTGGCATTCTGATGGCGATAGACGATTTAGAAGAATCTAATTTGAATGGGGCCCAGATTTCTCTTAACTTTCGTCTTCGAGATCTCCGTATTTTCCTCGGTCTAGTGGCCACGCTTCGTGCAGAGGCCAAGGCCATGGATGCATTATCGCCAGACTTGAATTTCGATGCTTTATTCAAAGATCCCGGTGATCCAATCTTGTTTCAATATAAAGGTACGGATCTTACCATAAATTTCATTCTGATCACTGCAGATGATAGTGGCATAAGTCCACGACTGGAACCGGCAAACTACGTGCTCCATGCACCCGTGGTACTGAAAAAAAGAGGGCTGGATCCAGAGCCTACACGGGAAAACCCACACAAGAGAAAAAAAAGGTCCTCTCCAACTCCCGAATACGACAATTTCGATGTTTTTGAACCATCACTGCCGCACGTGACCTATGGTAGAGAAAGCAGCACACCAGCACCTATTTTAGCTGAAATCACGCCAAATGAATATGATAATGATGGCCATGAAAATGCCAATGACGATACAGAATATAGCACCTCGGGGGAAGAGTCGAACACGGAATTTGGCCCGACACAGGCCCGCGATAAGCTAAAGTCATTGTTTCGATGATACTACGGAATAAAAGTCAGAAAAAAGCCAGAATTATTTTGTTTATTGTTGGGGAATAAATACCAATGCCTAGTTTCAAGCCTTCTTCGCCTCAACCTCCTTATCCAGGTAGTGGTGCTTGAGCCATCTGAAACCCTGACCCAACTGGGCGGCCTCGTTCACAAAGTGACAGCCAAACAACAAATAGTTTTTAGGAGAAATGGCCAAGGAGTATTTCATGAAAACCAATGAGTACAAAATAAGCGAGCCAGTCATGGGGCCACTGATGTACTCGGGGTCTTTTTTCAAGTCCAACACGGCGGCCACGGGAATACCGAAGTTGGAAACTGGACCCCAGAAGTGAGTGGTAAACAAGTACTTAAAGGTTTGTTTGCTGAATATGTTACCGAACGACATTGCAGAATAAAATAAATATATTCAATTAAATGGAACTTTGGTCAAATAGAATATGCGATTTCACAACCTCTGGGGATTCTCGGTACTGGGCTGCCCGCGAGCCCGCAAAAATTAGGATGTGCAGGTTTCGGACTCCTGCGGCACCTGCGGATCTACCGGACTACGTTGAGTTTATGTTTGGTTATAGTAATATTTTTATTTTGGAAAAACAAACAAGAACGCCAGAAGTCTATAAGTAATAATTTTGTCGTAAAAGTAACATGTGCAGATGTGCATGGCCAATAGGCAGGCACTTATTGTAAATTGCCATTGTGGTTACCAAGCCCGAGATTTCCCGTGCCGTCTCCATCGATGTCTATATTATCGTCATACCCTGCTTGCGACAGCATATGAGTGTAGGGTTGTGGGATGTTAGTGCCCATTGGATCTTGAACAAAAAGCGACATTTCATTAGCTTGTTGTTGCTGTTGTTGCTGTTGATGTTGTTGGGGATTTTGCATCATCTGGGCCGCAACCGGGTTTTCATACTGAGGATAACCAGAAACACGCAATTTGCCTGCTTGGGGATTATTCATCATGAGATTGGTTCCATTGCTATTTCCCGACGTGGCGTTGTCGTCCAAATCCTCGGGTATACCCAAGAAGTTTGTGGAGTTCTCCGGGTTGGCCACCCAGAATGGATCTCTCAAGTTCGTACCAAGCATCTCTGCAATTTGAGGGTCATATTCAAATCCATTAAATGGAGCATTGACCTGGCCGTTGAAAGCCTGTTTCATGATCCCAATATGTTCGAGGATTTTTTTCATTAAGAAAATGTTACTGCGGGACCAGAGGTGGATGTTTTCCTCCACGAGTTTCAGAATCGAGGTATGCAAGCCCAAAAGCATGTGCAACTGACCCTCGACCTGGGTAATAAAGTCGCCATTGTTTTCTTGGATAAAATCCTTCGCCTTGAGGCTGATCAAGATGAAGGTGACCACAATTCCCTGGTAAATAAACGAGGCAAAAAACGGATCACGGTAAACAAATACCTTATCAAGCCGAATCTCACCTTCCTTAGCCTCGTCAGACTGGAGAATACGGGGAATTTCACTCTTAACAAATTCTGACACGAGTTCACACGTGTGTTCATAAAATAAGAGGATGGAGCCCATGATAAAATTGAGTGCATCCTTGTTAGGAGGCAGCATGTCCACAAAAGGCTCTAACAACTTGACTCTATTCACGTGAAGAACCACCAAATCAATAAGCACGTCCTTTCGGGTGATGGTAGTAGGCATGTCCGTGAGACTATCGATGGTTTTGACCACGCCGTTGATCAGATTTTCGTACTGGGAACTTAAATAGTACGATAACTTATCGATTTCCTCGGAAAACTGTCCGTTGATGGTCCAGACCTCCTCCATGGTGATTTTTTTCAAGAAACTTTCAATCATGTTGGAGTTGGACAAGCGAATACACTCACTGACACCCAGCTTCAACTGAGAATTTGTCAAATTATTAATTGTTTGGGCATCTTCCACATTGGAGACACTAGTCATGGGCAACGACACGTGATTCACCTGGAGCATGATGGGGTTAGGCCGGCCAAAGATAGAGCACATTTGAGAGTTGAGATTACGTAACGCAAACCATACGCGGAGCTTAGGCAACTCATCAGTATAATAATCATCGTATCCATCTTTAGATTTCTCTTCACCATCTTCACCGCCATTTTGTGAAGTACTATTGATCAAAGATTCAAACGACAGAGAACTGGAACGGGTCACTACATGAAGGCCAAGCGCATAAGCGATGGAACAACAATGAAACATCATGGACCAAGATTCCTCATAGCGTTGTTCAATGAATTCCCACTCCGTGCATAGAATATATGCCTGGACAGTCACGTAGGATTCGTTGAGAAGGTTATGACGGAGACGAGAAAAGCCGCGGAAAAGCCGTTTTTGGACCGGTTTAACCGTTTTCCACAAGTACTGGAAATTGGCCACTGGTGGCAAAATCATTTCGTTATATGTGGTGGGGCTAAGGCGTTGTAACGAGAGAATCAAAAGCATGTGCAAAAGAAGTAAATCATCGCCACATTCCCAAGCTGTATCGGGGTTTTCACTATATTCATCAATGAATTCAAGAACTTTCGACTCGGAAATAAAATAGTCGTATGTTTTCGTGGTAAAGAAATCACGTACTAATGCTTTTAATGCAGCAAGATTCTGTTCACGAGATTGTTTCTCGCCCACGACCCATGGCAAGGGGAAAGTTTCGGAATTCCGCAGCAAATCTTCTTCCGACGTTGTATCGGAATCATTTTCACTTTCGGCAATTTTAAACGGATCAGATGTCCACGAATGGTGCTGGAGATCTGCAGTCGAGTTCATTTTCCGGTTACTATTGGAAATCTTATCGAAATCCTCGGTCATGTTGTTTGACAGCAAAGGTCCATAGTATTTCTCGCCCTTTTCAGTGGTTTCGCCCGAAATTTTGAACGCACCCGTGGCCAAATGTTCGGGTTCGTTATCCCGCTCCCGTTCCCGGGCATGTTCTTGTAATTTCCGTTCATATTGTTCCCGAATATACTGGTTTTCGGCCTGTAATCTGCGCACCTGATCCTCTAATTTGGACACATCCGAAGGCGACGCAGAACTTGAATGTTCATTGGATTCTGAGGTACTAGACTCGATTTTAACCGCATCCTTACTTCCGTCATAAGAAATATTACGGAATTTTGCCGGAAACTGACATGGCACATTATGCTTGATACACTGGTTGCATGGCTTGCGTTTATTGCACTTGATTTTGCGTCGACGACACCGAATACACGAGATGGGGAGTTCACTCATGGCCGGAGTTACGTGAGTGGGAAAACGATAAATAGTGTTCCTAACTCCGGAATTACTATAGCAAGAAATAATTAAGTATCAAGTTAAAAAAAAAAAAGACGACAGCAAAAATTGGAGGCTGGGGGTGGAGATGGATTTAGAGGGGTCACCGGTTAGTGTGCACGCAACTTGCCTTGAGGAGGGAATGTTCGATGCAAGACGGCAAGAACAGAATTAGACTTGCGGATGTTTCACTAGAAGCAACGGGGGGTACCTTCGAGATCTGGTGTATTTGGTGTTTCCCGTTTCTTTTTTTTTTCCTTTTTTTTCTTTTTTATTTTTTTTTGCACGTGTAAAACGCCCTCGCAATAACTCGAGTCTGAATTAGGTAATTTTTGAAAACCTGCGTTTAATTCCTACCAACGTTGCCGTGCAAGTATAAGCTTGGGGTAGTGATCTGGAGCTAAGCCGATGAAAGGCGAGGCGATTGTGGTGGCGAGCAAGGGGCAGTTGTTTGCGGTCACATTTACTGTGGGGAGTGCATGTCAAATCTTCGCACACAGGTATCCTGCGCAAGGGCCAAAAGGAAGTGCAGGATGCCACGACATTCTTGCGGTTGTCGATTCGAGTTGCGGCCAACATACTCTGGCCGTAAATTACGGCCGCAGGGACTACACGGCCACCAGTCCCTTTATGTGAGCAGATAATCAGATTTAATATGGCCACTATATAAAATTTTAAAAAACCATAGAGACTTTTTTTCCAGATTTTACCTTTGCCCCTATTACTACAAACGCCCGTTGGTGACACACGTGCCACAGTGTCGCAGAGCCTCTGGGGCCCGCCCCAAATCGTGCATTAAGTGAAGACGCGCGCGTATATGATGCATCACCTGTATGTCGTAACACCTTACAATGCAGATGCAGCATGACATCGATTGATCCAACGATGGTCATCGGTTCAGCAAAGCAACGATTTTATCTCCCGCAATGGAGCCCCGGAGTTTGCTGTAGCAGGCAAAAAGTTGCGGATGATGTCAAGGTGCGTAGAGACGCGTGTGAATTATGATTTTCTGTTTATTCCATACATTGGCTGAATTACTATACAAAATGTCGCGGCAACAATATCGCTCTAACGACGGTCGGCACCGAAACTTCTCTTACCAGAGAACAAATGCTTAGGCATGGCAGCGGCAGTGTGACGATCACCCTCACCCTGTCTGGCCATTCTGTTTCTCTCTCTTCTGTGCAACTTGTTGACACGCTCGGCCTGGGAGCGCACGGCGCCATCGGCGACACCATCGTTATAACGATCAGATTGGTTGAGTGGGGCTCTCTTCTTCTGGATTTTCTTCTGGATACCCTGGTTTCTCTTCAAGATATCCACACCACTCAACTCCTTCTTGGCGCCCTTGCTGCGTCCCTTCAAAGCACTGGTGTCGTGGCCCAAGGACTCCATATGGTCCTCCATCTCACCGTAGGTCTTTCTGATGTGTTCACGTGGCATCATGGCACGGTTCTTAAGCGCCTTCTTGTTCATGGAGTGTTGAGCCATGACCTTGTGCTTGTTACGGATCCACTCGGCCTTCTCACCAATCTCCTCCGCATCCTCGTCCTCCAAATCAGAGTCGGAGTTGTAGAAACCTTCAGCCTCCAAACGCTCTTCCTCATCCTCCAAGGCTTGCAACTTGGCGGCGATATCGGCATCCAAGAAATCGTAGACGTTTTTACCGTCCAACACCTCAGGCATGGTGTCCTGTTTCCACTCGTCATCCTCCAACATGTAGAAGTCCTTAAGGTTGATGTTGAACACACCAGCACCACCATTGTCGATCTCGATATCCTTGGCCAAAAGTCTTCTGTTGGGGTCTTCGGGGTCGTATTTATCCAAGTTCTGGGCACCTTCAGGGATGTGAGCAGGTCTGGCAACGTCATCACGTTGTTGAGGACGAGCCACATGGATCTTGTTCAAGACATTAGACACACGAGCAGAACCCTTCAACTTTTGTTCGATACGTGCGGTCAACAACTTCTCACACGCTTGGTTTCTGACCTGCATCACATTGTCCTCCTCGTAACAAGAGGTGTGCATGATGTCAACACCAGGAACAGCAGACAAGGTGTTCAAAAGCTCCTGCTTCTCCTCAGCCAAGTCCTCAGTCTTAAGAATGTCACTCTTGTTCATGACAATCATCACCGACTTGTTGGCAAACAAAGGCTTAATGGAGTGGAAAAGCTTGACCTGGGCCTCGATGGAGAAACCACACTGCTCCGACAAATCCATAAAGTACAACACACACGATCTCAAGTGTGCAATGGCGTAAATCGACTGCATTTCGATATTGTTCATCTCCTCAGTAGGTCTGTCCAAAATACCAGGAGTGTCGATCGCCTGAAACCGCAAGTACTTGTAGTCAAAGTGACCCACGTACAACGATTTGGTGGTAAATGCATATGGTTGCACCTCCACGTCAGCCTTGGTGATACACTTCAAGAACGACGATTTACCCACATTAGGGTAACCGCAAATAAGCAACGTTCTGGTGTTAGGGTCGATCAGCGGCAAACGGCCCAAGTGCTGTCTAACTTGTTCCAAATAAACGAATGGGTCCTTCAATTTCTTGATAATGGTGGCCATACGTCCCAAAGCGGCTCTCTTCAACTGCTTACATTGGTACAACGACTGTCCAAACTTCAACAATCTCACGTAATCACGCGACACTTGCTCGATCAAGGTTTTGGCCTTGGAAACCGCTGCCAAAGACACCTTATAGTGATTTTTCTCATACAACGTGTCCATCAAATCTCTGTGGAAAGGGTGCACATCGTTGATGTTAGGGAACCCCGACAACATATCGGTCAACTTCTCGGCAAATCCATCCGACGTGAACTTGACCTTTCTCATGTAAAAAGCACGGATACGGGTGATTTTAAACCCGGCTCTGATCACAGTAGGCGTTTTTCTCTGTGTTCTATTGAGCACAATGTCCAACATATCGTTGGCCGTGGGCACCGTGGGGATATCCTTCCATGTAAGCTGCATTTTTTTTTTAATATTTTGTTGGGAAAAAAATGTAGGGTGTGAAGGAAAATAGATGGGTTTATGTCCTTGAAGAGTTTTTAGAAAGAGGGATTTTAGACAGATAAGTAGCGAAGGGCATCGCACTCTTTTTTTTTTTTTTGGTGCGACTGTATACACGAGATGGGGGCTTCCGGGCCACACCAAGGAGGGTTATAATGGGTGAATCCTTAGGGGGTTCTTGTTTTTGCTGGTAATGATATATTTTTAAATAATAATTTTAATAAAATTTTTTTATCTTGAAAGAAAATAATTAATCTTGGGGGGAAAGGGAGGTATACTTTTGGCTCTATTAATACTCCCCGCCTAATAAATCTTCGCATACCGCACTAATTAGAAGGACGGCAAATCGGTCCAAATTTTAACTATTGGCCCTGGCGACCGGTACCTAGGTATATTGGTGGTTTTGTGCAATTTTGTCAATGTAAATACCCTTTTCATATGAATACACGAGGTTTAGGGAGGGGAGAAGTTACAAAAGTATTTCGATTGATTAGATGAAACTATACAAACACACACCAAGCACCGCATCACGTGCACATTGGTTACTTGTCTAGGGTACTCATTTCTGGGCATCGTGTCGGCAACTGCTAGACACACACAAAACACATGTCCCATCAGCTTCTATGTTCCGTATCACCTTAATCAAGACTCGGCTCAATAAACAGAACAAGAAACCCCAAACTAAAGCTCAATCATACGTCTAACCACCCGGGAATTCAAATCCGCGTACATGTAGTGACTCGTAAAGACTCCACCGGTATCGTTCCAAACGCAGCATCACAGATCCTGCGGTATAAGGCAGAATGTCCACGGCGATTTCTCTAAAAGTACGTGGACAAAGCACGCCAACAACGTCCACACGCAAAAGAAAGACAAAACTTAATCTACATTAACCAGCTTCCTCATAAGTCTACTCGTTGAAATGGTAGACCAAGTAGTTGGGCAATCCAAAGACCTCGTAGCCAAGGCGCTTGGCCATTTTGGCAAAACCCTCAGTCTCAATCAAGTGGTAGAATGGGAACGACGGGAACATAGCACCGTCTCTGTGGACATCGGCATTCACCAACACAGCGCCACCACCAACTCCATCCAAGGGCATTTCAACGTTACGCTCTCCGTTCTCGTCATAGAAATGCGCCATCAATGGACGGTATGTAGCGATTTCACTGTATCCCTCGACGATGATATCTTCTTCGGGCATATCCTTGGCCAAACGCATGCCCTCCTCCGACTCCACCCAGTTGTTGAAATCGTAAGGGCGGATTGCTGGTTTGCCATCTTGTGTGTACCGTTGGTACACGTTGGCACTAAGCACGGGTTTTTTGTGTGCCATCATATCCTCAAGAATCGTTGGTGGCGTCTCCACGATATCTGCGTCCAACCAAAACACCCACGATGTTGATGGTGCAATCGTGGTGAAAACCAACGAGTTTCTTGCAAGTGCCATCATGGAACGGCGCTCCTTCTGTACCAGCAATGCGTGACGGTCTTTCTCCGCCTGCGACTCCAAAGAGGGAGTGTCCTGGCGCAACAAGGTGATTTTCTTAAACCGCTTGGCGCCCAGCTGTGTGGTCTTGACCGCCTTTTCCAACTGTTTTAAGGCGTTATCGCCCTCAGGGGTACGGGGGAAAATAAAGCCCAAAGAGATCATTTTGTGGTCGTACGTAAGCTTGTTCAAGTTCTCCCAGTATCCGGGCACAAACTTCGACATGGGCGTCAAGATCAACACTTCACCCACGTGACCCTTTTGCTTGGACTGGGCATCCAACTTATTCAAGTCATAGTGGGAAATATGGTTCTTCGGCAAGTTCGACAAGATCGCCGAGTCCTTATTACCCTGTGCCATCCATCCGCCGCTCTTCTTTGTGTACGAATACTTGTTTTTTTGCGTCGAGTGTAACGTGGGTGTTTTCGCCGACGAAAACAAAAACACGTATCCCAAAATCAAGACTGCCGCCACGCCCACAAGCGCAAGCGGATTCCTTCGTATACTGCGGATCACCTGGCTTTTCGTGTACATGTTTTTTTTATGTACTGTATGGCCTTTTTTTTATTGCACGAGCCAAGGTGAGTGTTTTTTTAGTTCGAGGAGCCGGGTTTTTTTTGGGCCTCGAGTGTATGCCTGAGAATGGAGGAGAGGTGGAGTTTTCCGGGCGCGAAGCTAACCTTCCTCGCTCGCGGGCTGTGTTATGTACAGGTTCCGGTTGCATATTTCTGGCAGCCTGGCGTGGTTGCCGGCGGTAAACCCCAAAATGGAAAGAGGGGGGAGATGAATAGTGCTTTTGCTTTTGTGGTTAGTATGGAATTAAGTAGATTTTCATATAAAGTATCAGAATAATTGCCTTTTTGTATAATCTTTTCCGTGGTTGCTCTTTAATTATTGCCTGCCATAGTATACTATCCCTCGCCGCTTATTGGCCAGCCCAGGTGCACGCTGGACATTCCCGCCCGCCACACAATTCTTGGCTTTTGCAATAAAGGTTATTCATATTATTCATTATGATCCATTTATATAATCCGGAAAGCTTAAGAAATTCAATATTCATTATAATTATTGGCTTTTTCAGTGTATAGACTCAAAATCACAAACCCCCCCCCCCCCCCCCCCATATTCTTAACCGCTGTGTGGATCAGGCCAGGCGCGCCAACACCGGCCTAGAGTTGTTCTATTTTAAGGCAAAACACCCCTTCTATTCAATGAAAAGAAATGAAACAATAAAAGGTAGAAAATGAAAGAATAAAAAATAGAAAGTGAGAATTAAAAAAGATTATGATTATGAAAATACAATCAAAGAATGGACTGGCTGAGGGGAAAGTCGGGGATGTACCTCCCATTCTCTCGTAAAACCGCGGTACTGAATCCCTAACCGATAGTATTTTGAATCTAAACCGAGTCAGATTCTATATGATCAACTTTCTTCATCACATAACTTAAATCTTACAAATAGCGAGCTGTAATACATAACCCTTGAATAATTTCAAAAAAAAAAACGTAGAATTAGATTCATATATCTCGTGCGCAGCACGGTAACAGACTCTTCGTGTAAACGAGAACGCTTACTTAAAGACCTTACCGTCGGCGATCTCAATCTTCTCACCGTTAACCTCAACTGGCTCGTCCCAAGCGAACATGTTGTCGACAAACTTTCTGACGTTCTCGTCAGAGCCGTCCAACTTGGTGTAAGAGTATGACTCCCAGTCTGGAGCGACGTCGAAGGCTGGGGCGAAGTCCTGGCCTCTGACCAAGAAAGCACCGGTGATACCGTTGTTGTTGTTCTCACCGTAGACAACCAAACAACCGAACAAGTACTTGGTGGAAGCAGACAATCTGTTGAAGAAACCACCAACCAAGTTGTTAGACATGAAGGTCAAGGTCAACTCATCGTTGTACTTGTAGTCAACCTTGTACAAGGACCACTCCGATGGGTCGTACATGTTCTTCCAGAACCATGGGAGAGCAGCCTCTCTGGTCTCCTCGTTAGAGTAGACTCTCTTCCACTCGTCAAGAGGTTGCTTAGGCTTACCCAACAACTCCAATGGGTGCTTTGGCTTAGGAGCCTCAGCTGGAGCGGCCTCAGCAGCTGGAGCGGCCTCCTTCTTTGGGGTCTCCTTCTTGGCAGCTGGGGCAGCCTTCTCCTTCTTCTCCTTCTTTGGTGGAGTGTACTCGACAGGCTTGGCAATGAACTCAACCTCGGAGAAGACGGTCTTGAACAATGGCTGGGCGCTGACAGTCTTGAACCATCTGGTGATAGATGGGTTTTGCTTTCTCCACTCAGAACCGAACAAGTAGTTGAAACCTCTGACGAATTGGAAAGCGGCGAAGTAGTCGGCGAAAGTCAATCTCTCGCCAACAAGGAAGGTGTACTTGGACAATCTGTCCTCGTAGATAGCAAGGACCTTCTCCAAAGCGACCTTGGCGTCGTCAACCTGTCTCTTGTTGAATGGCTCCTGACCAGTCAATGGTCTGAAAACCTTGGCGGCAGTTGGCAAGAACTCGGAGTTAGTAAGCGACAACCATCTGAAGATCTCGGCATACTCAGTGTTGTTCTTACCCCACAACTTGTTGTCCTCAACGAGAGAGAGCACTGATTATGTTAGTATAAGATCCGGCGAAGAAATAGTTTGGTGAATCACGTGACCACGTTGAGTGTTCGTTTCAGAGTAGAAAATCTCGACATAATGTGTTAAGACAGGGATAACTGTATAATAAAAAATTTCTCATCATTGAAATCTGGGTCTCGAGATAATAAAAGCATTCAATTCCAAGGGAGACCCAAGGAAAAAGACTTATAAAATTGTGAACATACAGTAAACAGAGATGGCAATAACCTCAGTCAACTTGACACCCTTTGGGCCAACGAAGGCTGGGACCTTGCCCAAGGAGAAAGTCTTCTTGAAGACGTCAGACGAAGCTGGGTCAACAATCTTGACATCCAAGTTGAAGTGCTTAACCAAAGCAGTTGGAATAACTCCTCTGATTTTAGAGTCGGCGAAAAGAGTTCCTTGAGACATATTTGTATGAGGATAAAGATCTAATGAAAAAAGGGCAAGAAAAGTTTTTTTTTCGGCCTCTCTTCAAATGTCGAAATTAACACGTCACGTGATGCAGTGCGCGCGCATGGGCCACGTTTCCAAGGCGGGTAACCACATTGTCATTTTGCGGAAAAGGTGACTTTCAGTAAGGGCCCACGACTCCGCTCAAGATAATATTCAATTTATTTGTGTAATAGAAATCATTCTTCGTTTAGCTCGGTAAAAAGAAATGTATTTTATTTGAATTCCTTTTTCTTTTCCTTTCGAATTCAACTAAGTAATCAATCTTTTTGGCTTTTGAAGGTTGTTTCCCGTTTTTACCGCCACAATTCGTTGTATTTGTGCGGTGATGAAAATTCCATTCGGCAGGAAAGCCTACTTGTCGTGTCGGCAGGACTGAGTGTTTGAATGCCAATGAGTGAAGAAGCTTAAAAAAAATAAGCTTCGAAAGATAGAATTAATTTCTTTGTTCTTCTTTTTTTTTCTTTCTTTTTTTTTTTTTTTGTATGCTTGATAAATGAATATTCTGGGGAACATCTTTCCAAGGGCCTTCCATTGATTCATAGCCCTAGAATAGATCCAAAACATCTGAATTCCCTTCACACATCACGGTAGAACAACAATATCGTCGATTGGATTACTTGTAATTCTTTTCTTTTTCTTGACCATGATGACAGGGGTTTTTCTTTTCGGAAATTTAAATTCACCTTAAACTCCGTCCACATGAAAAGGTCTTCCTAACCACTTATATACCATCGTACATGGTTACAAAGTTCTTACCTAATTCCCTTTAAGGCTTATTGCACGAATCTATATGTGCCTTCTCATGGCCAATCAATAGTTAAACAACCACTGAATGCTGCTACCTTGAACGGAATCTTGTTTTTTAAAGTTTTAGGACTTTCCACGTGCTATATCTAACCCATAATTATTCTCAAGGTCCGAAATACATAGGAGCAGAGAATCGTTTAATCCTTCAATCATTCATGAGAATCGTTTAATCTTTCAATCATTCATGAGAGACGTTACAATCTTTCTCCCAGCCAACAGCGTCACACTTGAAATGCAAATGATAAAGTTAAAGTGGTTAGCTACTCCTCGTACTCATCTAGACATTTCCATATTTCTTTGATTATGTCACAGGGCCAATAAGACTTTTTGTCATTTTCTGTCTTTTTGCGTGACTCTTCAACCAAATTTCTTGGCTGCGGTAGAGGGCAATATTTTCTATTGTAATAAGTAGACGCTTCAAACCTTCCAAGTTTTCGTTTTTTTTTTAACTGTCTATTCATTCGTCCGGTTGGATTTTTCGATATTGAAAATAAAATTTGACTCAGCATGAAAAGTCACATAGATTCCAAATGTGGCATCACAAACATCTGATGATATTTCCTTGATATGCGTTCTTTCTGCAATTTCAAGTTGACTCGCTTAAAACTGTAAATCATAACCCGAATGGGCATAGAACACCAAAAGCGACATTCCCAAAGATGAGATCAAATATTGTAAGAAAATTTTACTAAAACCCAAGGTTGACAACCCTTGGGGATAAATTCATAATCATATCAATCAATCAATGAATAATGTGGTTGATCTTTTCGAATTTACCTGTAGTATATCAAAGATTGCTATAAAATATTTTGCAAGGGGTTTTTCTTGGCCTCATAAATTTGTTATGGAATATGGTCGTAGTTATACAGTAATGTGGAATGTTGTATCCACACAAGCGCTCCACCCCCTTGTTGCAGTTCGCGATGAAGCCCGCATATGCCCAATTTGATTTTCACATGACAACCCAAATATCGAAGTGCATATAACCCTTGCCACGTTGACGAGGTTTCTGAAAGACTCCGTTGGATTCACTGGTCTTTTTTCTCTTTATTCAACAGGGATCGTTTCAAAGGCTATTTGTGCTTCAAAACAAATAGAATTAGGTCCCTTTTCCGACACGCATTTAAAGTTACTAATCGTCGGCCAAGGGGTCTATTTACAGGCGGCGTGAAGCCAAAAAAGGCAGATTGTATGTGTGAATCTGCATATATAACTTCGTGCAGGAAGGCTGATGCCGCATGAATGCTGGAGAGACGACATTTTTTTTCCGTCACGACTCAAAACTGCGGTAATTCCGGAGGCACTGTCAACCGGGAGCTGGCTAAAATTCCAGTTTTGAAACAAGTATTTATGTCGGAATGTAAGTCCAGGGAGCTTTTATGGAAAATGTGTTCACTGGTATAAATAACTATGATCCGAGTCGATATTCCGAGAAATGATTCTAAAGCATAATTTGTGCCCCTGGTGACGAGAGTTGCATGCGTAAGATTTTCGAAACCGTTGTCTTGCTAACTTACATCCTTGGGGCCAGCAACATTCCCGCAGTTCAGAACCGTATATGTAGCACTGTATATAGACGCACTTTTCGCACTGTGCTTCAGTGCACCAGCAGTTTTGAGTTGTCACGTCGCATCATTTCCACTTTACGCATGAACTAGGATCACAAAAAAAAAAAATATAGATATACTAAAGAAGGTCTCCAAGTATAATCATGAAAGGAATGGCGATTCTAGATTTTTGAACCTGCAGAAATTATAACATTCCGGTGCACCTGGTTGCAGAACCTGCTCGCGCATGAACGAATGGAAACGTAACATGTGCATGGGCTCGGATGCACCTCACGACAATCTCCCCTATTTTAATGTAGCTGATATTTCTAAAGTTATTACGGAAGTTCTAGGCGAATCGCCCGATGGTGCATGCAGCAGAGTGATCTTATTGCCTCTTTTGATTAGGAGTAAACAAAACTTCATAGACGCCTATTTACTAAGTGTATCAACTGCTCTTTATTGTCACCACCAATTTCTTTACGCAGCACTCGACCAGTCGAAGTACAGCACCCATTTGGCCTTGATTTCTGCAGGCATGGCTGAACACCGGATTTTTTGAAAAATATCCACGAGGGTCTTTGAAGATTTTTTGTGGGTCTCCGAATTTCCCCATAAGTTTTTGGCATAAGCATCAATAATATTCAAGGCCAAACATCTCGAGTTAGGAATAAGTGAAGTGTGGGATAAATTGGTATCTTCCCTAGACTGCGGCCGTGACTCTGGATCCGAAGCTGATTCCGGTTCCTCTGGTTTAGCTTGGTAGTCGCGAAGAATCAACTCCCAAAACTGTACCCTAAGTTTTCGAGCGTCAGATTTTTTTTTGACTGAAGCATGATCAAACCCATTATAGTCATCACAGAGATGGGAAACTTCCATTTCTGTTAAAGTGAAAAATTCAGCCATATCATAATCGTCAGCCAGAGCATATGAAATGACCAAATCAGGAGACTGAAGCAAAACAAACTTTTCATTAGAAACACGGTCCTGGTATTGAATATTCAATTTGCGGAACCTCATTTTCAACAAAAATCTAATAATGGTGATTGCTTGGAAAGCAGCAATTGTGAATGTGAAACCTGACAATCTTTTTATGGTGGGACTCGGTATCCTGGTGAATCGTGCCGTAAGCTTGTGAATAAGCCTGCCCTGATTGGCCAAAATCCTGACGATATTCGAATCCATCTTGAAACCAGGCCGGGTTGTATGGATCAAAATAGCAAGAAGAATAAGAACTAACGATATTAAGATCTTTTCAAAAGAATGGTAAGTTGAAAAAACCACATCCTTTTTATCAAATTCTTCCCATCGGTGAACCTGTAACTGGCACATTTCTAGAATTCGGTCGACAGTAGTCCGTTCATCACATAGCAATAAACAATGAAACAAAAATTTTTCATCGTATCCCGGCTTCAAATCTGGAATTTCCGAAGCTTGGTAAAGACGAACACAGTAGCTGGGAATACACGATTCCCAGATCCGTAAATCATTGAACAAGTCAAGAACCCAAAAATATTTTTGTTTTAGAATCAAACTGATGAAACCATCTGCATCTTGAGGGCGCATGTAAAGTTCAGGTGCAGTGGTGGCAGTAAACAGGTCTTTTCTTGGGGATTGGCAATCTGGTGGAAGAGGTGGTTTTTGGTTGAAGGCTGCTCGCATCACCCCTCCAAGCTGTTTATCGTGAATTTCTGGATTCATCAATATCCGTTTGATGTCCAAATTCTCTCGAATTTTGTTGTTTGTGACTTGCGGAGTCTTTTGGTCTGTGTTTTGGCCAGTGTATAGCCAGGTGTCAAAAAACTGAGATAGTTCTTCTGATTGCATAATGATATCTGGCTCCGTTATGGTTTTCGGTATGACTTCGGTATTCTGTGAATTGTTTTGATTTAGTTGCAAGTCATTATGTAGAACTCTTTCGGCCTCAGTCAAATCTTTGCTGACATGTAAATGCCGATACGGCTTGTATCCTTGGTATCCGTTTTTATAAAGCTTTGAAACGGCAATAGACTGGTCTAAAATCCGGTGGTGAGACGGCAGAAATATATCTGCTGAAGCACCAGTACTTTTGGGGTCATAGTAATTATACAGACTGAAATTTAGTCGAATTCCACGATAGCACCTGCGTTTCGAATTTATACAATTCTGACAAACGGGAAGTTGCTCGTCACATTTCATATGACGGTCTCGACAAGTAAAACATCCCGACCTCGTACGGGATCTCTTGACTTTTTGTACCGATTTGGTGGCTTCTTTTCTCATAGAAAAACAAAAGGGTTTGGGGTGGTTTGTATTTTTTTGAGAGCGACGAAAGGACTTAACTAGCCGGGTGGTGCGGTAACTACAGAAAAGGAAACTGTAATCGAGGCGTAAGATAAACTAGGCAGTAAGTAAGGATGGTAACTGTTGATCACTTGAATATGGATCGGTGATGGCAGGCTTCGCGATATCTTATAGTTATGGTTTATCACGGAATAATCATGTGTAAGGTACGTCCAGCTCTCGCACATGCAACGGAATGTTTTTAATCCAAAGATTTAGTCACAGGGAGCCGGAAATTGACTGCCGCGTTGCGTTGAGCGAAAGAGGCAATTTTCTTGGGCAAAGTAAACAAAAACAAAAAAAAACTGTTGTCAGTTTTGAACCAGGGCAGACAGGAAAAGAAATGTCGTCAGAAAAAATGGTATGGTCTGGGCGAGACCGACTGGCAGTATGTGTGACTTTAAAGGAAGGAAATCTGGGCCGTAATGCAACCGCACATCTGGAAGAACGGTTGGCACAAGAATGATGCATCGAGAGGTGCAATCAAAGTAGCCGCGTATATGCAAGACTCCTTAGTTTGGTGATCTCAGTTGGCCGAACAGCCGAGTATCGCGACTCCTGTACAAATGACGAAAAGCGCCTCACCATGCATGGTGTAGTACTCCGTATGCACACCATGCGTCACGCGCCAGCTGATTGTTTGCGCGCAAACCTGCGGCTGTCTGCTTGCAACTCAAATTCCATTAATTGCTTTTGTTTGGAGACCGAAAATTCTACATTTGAATTTCATTAAATCGGTTTACATTTTCTGAGCTTATTAAAGCACATCTTATGGTACGGGCAAAAAACCCCACATCTGTGTATTCCATGGATTCTTTAGCTGCTTCAAAACAAGATCTCTGAAGAATACCGTCTTTGTTACCGGGAACCGCACCGGCAGGTTGAATAACTAAAATGGAAAGATCTAACGAGCAAATTTTTTGTTGGTTAATTTCCGCTTATGAAATAAGCAATTTTTTTTTTTCTCCTGCGATGAGGCGGGTGGTGGGCTGATACAGGGAATGTGGGTAAGGTGAAGCGGTTATTCTTAAACCCAAGCGGGTGGAGATTCGGTTGGAACTTGTAGAGCACTTTCATTGTCATCCTGGTAAATCCAAAAACAAAGGGATTCAGCATATTAAAACCTGGGAAATTAAAACTGACTACACTACCAATAGCAAAATTTGCTCATTAAACTATGTTTCATAGGGTGTCCCATGTCAAAGTACGCGGGAACTGCCCCGTTTCACCTATTTCCGGTGTAATTTTAGAGACTAGGATTTCAAAAAAAAAGAAATTATTGGATTTTAGAAAATAGGACTTAGAACCACCTTCTGTTCTAAAAAAGATAATGAAGAATAAAAAAGATAATGATAAAAGAAAGGATGGAATTAGCCAGCTAGCTCCTCCTTTGTGAAAAAGTCTTTCCGAGTAAACCAAATCAGAACGACCGTGAAAAACAAAAAAATATACATAGCCCCTAGCCCTAGTTTCTCGACTAAAATAGGGAACAATGACACGACTAAAACGTTAGTGACCCACCCACAAATTACTGACCCGCTCAAAATCCTTTCGTCCGCTTGAGAAATTTCCACGCTTATTACCGCAGTACAAGGGCCCCAAGTCATAGCAAAAGCAAATAAGAAAAGACATGAAGTCACAAGCATTGGTATTCCAAGTTTGCTCGAACTCAATGTTCTTGAAATTATTCCCATTGAGGCGAATATGAAGAGAAGAAGGCTTAGCATAATCAGTCCAGAAAATAAAGGTTTTCGGGCCCCACTTCGACGCACCATATATCCTGAAATAATTGTTCCACCTAGGTTGCATAAACTGAGAAGAAGACCTGAGAATTTTAGGGAACTTTTCATGATGATGATCAGGTCAAACATTGTTTTCCCGAAATAGAAAAAGAAATTCGCTCCCGTCATCTGCTGAAGAAACAGGAGAATGCAACATGCAGCAAACCGCCCAGTGTGGAGTTTTTGCTTCTGGTGAATTGTTGCTTCCCCTATTTCGTATGACCTCAAAATGTGTAACGCATTTACCCAGGTTTCTTCTTTTTCCAACCCTTCCAATAATTTATCCAATGTGTTTCGAAACTTCTTGGGATCACAAAGAATCCAGCTTTCTCTAGGTGACTCGGGCAACTTCACCAGCAAAACCAATCCGAATATTGGCAAGATTACAGAAATGATACAAAAGACAATCTCGGAGTGTGGGCCAGTATAAATGAACAAACAATTACCCAAAAAAACAAAGACTCCGATCACAATTTGGAAAACAGCAAGGAAGAAGTTGCTTTGAAGGGAGAAAGTACATAAATGACTGATATAAATTGGGCCAATTACACACAGAGCCCCAGCACTTGCACCCTGAATTGCTCTGCCAACTGAGTAAAGGTAGATACTACTTGGGCCTTCCACTAAACCACAAAACAAAAGAGATGAACCAATGAGGAAAACCAAAAGACAAATCCTGAACATTATTAAATGACCAAACTTACGAGTGGCTTTAGTCATGAAGAGCACAATGCAAGCACAAATACACCCCAAATTGAATACCGAGATCAACACCCCAGTGACTTGTGCAGACACTCCAAGTCTAGCTCTAAATGTTGGGAGGTCCATAAGGTTTCCTGTGGTGCCCAAGTCCCATCCTAATGGAAATGCGCAAAGAGAGATGGTGAGAATATAAAGAAGAAGAGGTTTAGTCTCCAATGTTATGTGGCTAGGTTCCCGTTCCATTGAGGGAACACGAGCAGCCAAGTGCTTGTGTGGCGCTTCGGTACTCATCATTAACTAACGTTTTCAATTGCAATGAAGTTGATGAAGTGCTTCAAAAACAACTGTTTGTCTTGTTTGCCAATAAAACGCATGCGTCTCAATGGAAAGTACGCAAACACAAATCTCATCAAATTAATGAAACTAGTGAACCACCTCCACTCTAAAAGAAAGAAATCAATCAATCAATTAGAACTGCAATCATTTTTGCAATAATGATTAAAGCTTCTCCAAAAAGATTAATATTCTTCGAATTAAAAATCACACTCTTGTGAAGCTTAGAAAAAAAAATTGGTGGGCATCGCGAACATCACTTCGCCCGATAAACTTTTTCACATCTAATTTTCACACCCCTGAATCAATTGGCAGTTGCGATTGTTTCTCGGTGGTATTAAAGACACTGATTTGCTATCTTAAGGCATGGCGGTAAGGAATCAATTCTCGGCTGGGGTTGTTCTGTCTTCAAAGGGTGGTCTTACTGCGCACGCTGCAAAGAATATGTATGTTCGCGCAACCGAATGCACCGCTACACAAGCCCCTCTTTCTCTATTTTAAGTTGCTGCTTTGAGTTAATTATGATTTTTGTAGGCATGGGGCTGATGTTGTCCTATGAAAAAAAATGTCGTTTATTTTCCGGTAAAATTCAACTCAAAGGATAAGAATTACCTATTTTTTTGCAATCGGCACAATGCATGCCGATGCGGCCGGACCAAATGGAACGGCCAAGCCTACATACACTAGACCACTTCGGACAGGTCCGGGCCGTCAAAGGTCCGGCCGGGTATCTCACTTCTTTGATTGGTTATTTTCCTTTCTTTTTTTTTTTTTTTGATTCTTCAGGTGTCTAACGTCTCAGGCGGGAATTAAGAATAAATGACTTTTAGAATTTTCGAAAGATTGAAAGTTGAAAACATAAAGGTAAAAAATAAAAAAAGGAACGACTAAAACAACTACAGAAAGACTAAAACAAAAGAAATCAAATGCAAAAAGAATGCAAAAAAATAAAATAAAAAGTATTCGAAATTTTGAGCACGGAGAAAAGGCCTGTGTGGCACCATAAGTACACAGGCTGACGTGGCCGGAGTTAAAGCATGCCTGCTTACAAAGAAAGAAACCGCCAGTTTTCCCACAGCCCTTGCGACATACAGATGACGGGTTTTAGAAACACCATTTTTCGAAATACGACTCGTTATTCTCATGACCATTTCCTGACCTGAGAATTTAATTGTCAATGGAGTAATGGAGAATTACGCAATCTATATTTGGTAAAGGAGAATCCCAAAAGAAAAGTAGACAAAGGTGGGAAAATTGATCAATCTGCGAAGTAAAAGAAAAATGAAAAAAATGAATTCGGGAAAAAGCGTGTGGATATTTATCCAGTCGGCAACCCTCGGCGAATAGAGAGGAAAAAAATTGGGAAAATCCTGCTTGTTCCGAGATGAGCGTGAGCGTGGGGACAGCGAAAAAAAGAGTTACCCTTCTTTTGTCGTGTGTGACCCAAAACAACTGGCACTCTTTTTGTGGATTTTGCTGTCAGGCCCGCGCTCAGCCTATCCTGAGAAAATTGCGAAAACTACGCTGTAGCAACCGGATTTTTCCTTTTACAACTAACCTAGAATCAATTTACTTGTACCAGATTCTCTTAGAAAAATCCTGAGATATTCTTAGCACCACTACAGACTTTGCTTCTTTTGAATATTTCTGCCGCTCTTTTTCTCGGCAGTTTTTGTATTTCTTAACCTTTCAGTTTTTTTTTGCCGCCGTCTTCTCCTGACCCCTGTGCACGTGATACCGCACAAAGTGCACGTTCAGTGACCAAGCCCCTTAGCGCTTTTTTTTTTTTTGCCCTAGTGTAATTATTTGTTCGGCCTCCTGCTTGGTTCAGTGCGTGTGGCAACACAAATTACCACATCGTTTTTGACTCTGCGATCCAGGTAGAAACAACACTCACCACCCAAATACACCATTAATCTCCGCTGTTTGATATGACAGGAGACACTGCTCTCTCGAAAAAGGAACTTGACCCGGCGGGGGCAAAAAAAGCAACCTCGCCGGCGGCCTCCGAAATTCCACCCGCGGTACAAGCAATTTCTAACTTGCGGTGCCCCTCACCTCCCCCGATTCTCACCAACTCGCTGACACCAAAACCACTGGCAGCTTCACCGAAATTTCTGGGTTTTGTGTCGGATTCAAATGCTTCTGAAACCGCGGGGCATGATTCTCCAGGCGTGTTTTCTGAAAAGCGCCCGGGGTCCCCTCGCCTTGTAGTTACAGGCGCCGAATCCCATACGGGTGAATATGTACCAACGGCCAACATTAAGGATGCGCCGCTCGATGTGCCTCTAGACTATACGAAGGTGCCTCCCGCACAGAGTATCCACCACAAGTCCCCATCAGTCCATGCCCACTTTTTTGTCGATGAAACTCAAAAACACACGAAACCGGGCAACAGGTCCCGTAGTGGGTCTGCTTCTGCTTCTGGCTCCGAATATCTGGCTGGTCCAATGAGAAGAGAGGAAAGGCTTCAGCTGCCACCCGTAGCTGGTGCTTCTGAGCAGAACACCAACATCGACCCACGGTTGCCCCAGGATGACAACAAACTCCATATTTTGTTTGGAGTATGTGGCGCCATCTCGACCATGAAGATCAAGCTTATTATCAACAAGCTCTATGAAATCTATTCGGCAGATAAGATTGCGATCCAACTTATATTAACCAAGGCGTCAGAGAACTTCATTTCTAGTGAATCCTTGCAGCACTTGGAGAATAATAAAAAGGTTCGTATTTGGAGGGATAGCGATGAGTGGTCGACATGGAGCAGTCGCTCTGATCCTGTTTTGCACATTGAGTTGCGCCGCTGGGCAGATATGCTCGTGGTGTGTCCGTTGACTGCAAACACGCTATCTAAGATCTCCTTGGGGCTTTGCGATAATCTTTTGACCAACGTCATCCGTGCTTGGAACTCAGCGTACCCCATTCTTCTTGCACCTGCAATGGTTAGTAATGCGTATAATGCAGCGACAACTAAGCGTCAGTTGAGGCTTATATCCGAGGAGATGCCTTGGATGGAGGTGCTAAAGCCCGTGGAGAAGGTTGTTGGGTCATATGGTGATATTGGTATGGGTGGTATGATGGATTGGAACGAGATTGTCAACAAGATTGTCATGAAGAACGGTGGCTACCCCGAAGAGGATGATGAGGAGGACGAGAAGTCGAATGATAATGATAACGCCATCATCGATGACGATGACAACAATGATGACGACGATGATGATGATGATGATGATGATGATGATGATGATGATGACGACGACGATGACGATGACGACGACGATGACGACGACGATGACGACGATGAAGCTGAGGACGACACCGTCAAAGTCAACGGCGGGCAAAAGCCTGGCGAGAGCACCGAAATCACATACAAGGTCGGATCATTAAAGTTAGCATAGTTGGAGTTTATTGAAGAAGTTAATAATAGCATTTGACAATTGTAGGTGCAAAAGCAACTCATGCCAGAGTCCCCTAACACAAGTCATTACGAGAAAGCTACAAGAATGAATTCAAACCCAAAAAGATATTATCTATATGCGATACACACAATTAGCTTAGTAGATTCTGAAAGATGGACCCATGGTGGACTTGATGACCAAGGAACCGACGTTTTGCCAGTTCTTCTTCAACAAGGAAACCAAGAAGTTAGCAGCCATCATGATTTGGTTAACAATGACATCTTGCTCCATCTCGACGTGACCAACGGCAACAGCCAAACACAAGACCTTCTTCAACTGGAACTTGATGGTGGACTTAACGTCTTGGACCTTGGAGTAAAGGTCGTCGTTGTGGGAGACTGGGGTTGGGAACTTACCGGCCTTAGACAATTGAGGACCCAACAATCTTGGGACCTGCTTGATCAAAACCTCGGAAGCGATGAAAGCGTTGTACTTCTTGGCCAACTTCTTGATCAACTTCTTGTTCTTGTTCAACTTCTTCAAGTCATCCACAGACATGGCGTCAACACCAACAGACTTAGCTCTGTCACAGTCAAAGGCATCACCGAAGATACAGAGAGTCATGTTTGGTCTTGGGACTTGAGGCAACTTCAAGGTACCAGAGAAACGCTTGTCTCTTTGAGGGTCGTAGTTCTTCAAGCCAACTTGGAGCTCAACAGTCTCCAAGAAGTTTCTCTTCTTGGTCTCGTTGGAGTGCTCCAACAACTTCTTGACGTTCTCACGAACGTGGGCGGTGGTGATCTTAGACATTATTAAAATGTATTACGTCTCCCAAAGAAATTTGGTAAATTGATTGATTCGACGAGGATGAAGAGAAAAGAAAAAGGGTGAAAGCGATTTTTTTTTCGCGCTTTTTGTTCCCCGATGCCGTTGCGCGTGGTGTACAGGGCTTCAGCCCTAAGTGTGAATTGCTTTTTTATTTTTTTGGTGGGTGGGGGAATATCGCACTGGCAGTGTTGACGGCACGTGACATATACAGGGGTTTCCCAATTTACTATTGATCCCATGAGTTATTTTATTGATGGGAAATTTTGGGAGTTTTGTGGGTGTAGTAAAAGATTGATATTTCAATTTAGGTTATTACCATTCTCGTTTTGCTTTCTTTTTTTTCTGCTTTATTGTTGTTGTTTTTCGTGTGTTTGATATGTTTGGATGTATTCAGGTAATGACCACCTGCGCGGCTAAATACCAATTTGCATCCATTAAGTATGTGGAGAAACCGTTCTGATGGAACGGCTTTTGAGATTTTGTGTACTTTTAGATTTAATTCTTTTGTCCCTCTTTATTATCGATCTTTTTCAAGAAATTTGACCCATTCGTTATTGGTATTTGTATTGGCATAGACCCCATAAATGGTGTTTCCCTTGCGATCACGGCACCAGGGTAAGCTAATGATGAATTCTGTTCGATACCAGGCTTTTAGATTATGTTCTTTTTTTCGTTTTTCGAATAATAACGCTGTTTTTTTTTTTTTTTCTTATAAAAATTAAAAGAAAGTAAATGTTGTATCCCCCTGTTTTCAAGTCATGAGCGACCGACATTAATTTTATATGGACTGTTTATTTCAGGTCAGATCCATACCATACTTCCACCACTCACCAATCCCTTCTTTTAAAGATGCTTCTTTCGGACTGATGTTAATACTAAAAGAGAAAACCTATCTCTTACCCAAATTCGCTTGCGTATTTACAAATAAAATGTGGATATACTTGTACCAAGCTAACTATTTCGCATCCTAATAGGTGACAATTGAATACTTGACACGGCCCAATATTCAATACACATAATTGTGCTATCCTTTAATTTTTGCTTTATGTTTTTCTTTTTTTTTTTTCTTTTTCTTTGGTCAATTAAAAAAAAAAAATCTGAAGGAAAGGGACGTCAATTTTGTGAGACCACCTCCAGGGTTCATCAAACGTCAACTTCGAGCACATATGACGACAACATGGAAATAAAACTTTTTTATGAATTTATTTTTGGTTACTTTGTTTTATTGCCCCCTTTCATACCTTCAAATTACTTCTTTATTGTTTAAGCTAAATCGTGTGGTTTTTAAATCCACATATAATATTTCTAATTTAACAAAGTTTTAAGAACTAAACTGTTTTCTGTAAAAAAACCACCGGTTTCTTAACTTTCAGAAATAAATGAAATTCAAAGTAACAATAATTTTCGACTTAACTCACAATTCAAAATAAAACCAAAATAATTACTAAAACCAAGTATTCCTCTTTTAATTCCACAACTGTGTTTAATTAATCTATTAACTTCAACGCGTCGCGTGCGTACTGATCAGTGATGGCACCGCTTGGAAGAGTTGTAAAAAGAGCCACCACAATGAAATCCAACCATGGATTATTTTCTGATTATACAATTTATCTACTAAGGCAAACCCAAAATATCAAATAATTCTGTAAAAATTTTTCATATATCTCGATTCTGGAAAAATAACTAACGCTCTATTTACTAATGAACCCACCTGGTCACCACACGTGGCCAGTCGCGTCTTGAAAATTGACGCACCGCGTACTAGAGATGGCAAAGCAAATTCGAAATCTCTAAACTATTAATACCAATTTATACGGCCATGATTGCACCAGGAAAATACAGATTTATACTACCGAGAAATGGCATGCTTAATATAAGCCGAGGCTCATTTTCTGGACAATTTTCGCCATTTAACACTAGCCAATGTTTTCTACAACTACAACTGCTTCGCACGATATATCAGACACCACTGAACAATAATATACTAGATATACGAACACACCAACTACATAAAACATGGGGCTTGAGGGAAAATCAGACAGTAAATCTTGAGCTGCAGCGAACATATGCGTCCCGTAAATATACGAGGCAAGAGCGCATAAACCAGGCTCGGTATACGGCACAGGTGAATCTCGATAAACTTGATGAAGAATATAATCTATTCCACGATAAGGTGACAAAAGTGGTTGACCTTGGATCTGTGCCAGGGACATGGCTAAGACACACGCGAAACCGGCTTCTGCAAATACACGGAGTAAAGCCAGAGGAGCTCTATACAAAATGTACTGTAATCGGCTCCGATATGCTCTTTTGCCAGCCTCCTCGAGGCACGTTTTTCACCCAGGGAAACATTTACTCCCAAAATACCCATGATCAGGTTGAAAATTTACTTAAGGAATCAGCATACCGGCTTGCAACCATGAAAAAGGGGCCCAAGCCCGACGTTTCGTATATTCAAAAGGAACTCAACGAGATTCATCTTGAGGAAAGCGTTGAATCCATCACGGAAACCATGAGTAAGGCATCACTTGAGGAAAACCAGAAAAACGTCCTTTTCGCATCGCCATCCGTATACCAGGCAGACCTTGTGTTATCGGATATGGGTGCCGTACCTTTGCAGGAACTGGGGTTCCATAATAATACCCTTAGCAAACCATATATAAGGAGCAGCCAGAATAAGATGCTTAGGCAACCCTGGGATAATCCGCAGAAGGCGTCGATCGATATGGCAGAGGCAGCGTTACTCTTATGTGGGAAGGTGTTGGCGAAAGGCGGGGCATTTATTGTCCGGTTATCATCCGTAGACTTATCGGATCCGGAGTTGTCTTTATTGGAGACCCGATTATCGCGGGTTTTCCACAGGGTGAGCCGGTGGAGTGATAATGGACGAACGTGGTCGGATCAGCCGGTGCAGCAGAACATGTTTATGGTATGCCAGGATAAGAAGGGCGACTGGATCGATAAGTACGAGGTGTTTGGGGTACCCAAAGACGGGGTCAATGGTCAATAGGCACTAGTAATTCTTATTCTTTTCTTTTTAGGTTATTTTCTTCGTATTTAAGTCTTGGGGGAAAAAGAGACGTTCCTAATCTAATAGCAGGGCCTCTTCAACTGGAGCAGCAACATCAGCATCAGCGACATCAGCATCCGCACCAGCAGTAGGGTTTTCGAGGTCGATCAACGCCTCGCCGTTGGTGGCAACAGACAAGTTAGCAAAGTCAAACACCAATCTATCGGCAATGGGCTGTTTGCCTTGTTGGGCCAATTGCAGTTTCCACAATGCGGAAATCTCGTTGAGCTTTGCTGGTGGGGCGGCATAGGTACGGGCGAAAAACAACGCCTCGACATAACGCTCGGTTTTAACCAACAAGTCAATACAGCGCAGGGTGTCTGCAGCCAACCATGCGGCCTGGAACGCAATGTTATAGTTGCCGGCGGCATCGGCAGCATCTGAAAGACGGGCCAACAGGGCCTTGTTATTGGAGGAGGAGAGCAACAACAACAACGAGGAGAGGTCGTGGGCCAACCAGTAGCAGTCCTCTGCCAACTTGAGCTGCCATTTGGCCATGGCCAAATCACCCAACTTAGTCCATTTAGGAGCATTGGAACGAGCAGCGGAGTCGGGGGAGTCGCTCAACAACAGGTATGCCTGGGACAAATCGCCAGTGGACAAGGCGATGTTGAATTTAGAATCAAAGTCTTGAGACAAGGCAAAGGACAACTTCAAGTAACCCAACTTCTCGAAGAAACGGGCCAATTGGTTCAACTCAGATTTGGCCAAACCAGACAAATAAGCAGAGTATTCCTCGGACAAAGATTCCTGGGAGATGGAGGACACATCGGGAACCTGTTCACCCGACTCCTCGTCAAGAACAGTGGCGGGGGCAAACTGTTCCAAGTCACCGCGCATCACCAAAGTTTGCAACTCCAAAACTGCGGCGTTCAAGAACCATGAAACCACGTTGAATGCCTTGTCGATGAGGAAAAGACGGCCCTCCCCGGCTTTGTACCCGAGAATATAGTAGGTGTGGTCAAAGTGGCTCAAGTTGATCACCTCGCCACCCACAAAGTAGTTGAGGCGATGAGAAGTGGCGGTGGTATAAACAAATACGTCACCAACAAATTTACCCGACAGCACATGTTCTGCAGTAGGCAACGTGTAAAGCACGTCGAAAGCACTTTCGGCACCCTCGGCAGGACTGAAGGATCCATCCTCAACCGCCTCACGGTAGAGTGCTGGGTCATAACTAAGGAAGTAAGCTTCGTGGGTTTTTCCACCAGCGGCCGTAGTACCGTCACTGGTCTCTGCAGCAGCACTGGCAGTGAGAATTGCCACAAGCTCACCGCTATCGGCCCATACCACATCCAAAATATCGTCCTCGATATCCACGCGACGCACTAAAGTACCTGATTCCCAGTCGTAAAAGGACAAGAGCCCAGCGGATTTGACCGCAAGCAACGCACCAGGGAACAACTTCTCTGCCTCATAAACGAGATCTACAGCCACGTGCTCGGCGAAGTTGCGGTAGATTTTGACCGACATCTTGGATTCACGAATGGCAAAGGGCGATGCTGGAGATGAGTCATGGGTGTTCCACACAAAGTCCAAGGCCTTACCGAAAGCCTTAGACCGCCATGCCAACGCAGTGTACACGAGATATTCTCCATCACCACAAACTGCAGCGAATTTACCGTTGGGTGAATGTTGCAAAGATTGAGGGTAAACTTCAATGGAACCCAAGTCCTTTTGGTGTAAGGGCACGGGATCCAAGGATGTACTGGAACTACTGGAGCTACTGGCAGGAGCCGGGCGCACTACCGCCAGGTACACGTCGGAGTTTTTCGCGTAAATCAACTTGCCACTGGCATCCATGGAAAACATGGGTTCCTCAGAACCAAGCTTGATGGCCACATAACCAGAGTCACAACCAACAGCCACCACGTTGGATTTCGGCACAATGGCCACACACCATACACGTTCAAAACCATAGTTTACGGTTTTCACCAACTTGAATGTGGAAGCGCTCCAAAAACGAACGGTTCCATCCTCAGAACCGGAAACAATAAGTGGCAATTCTGGGTGGAAGATGGCAAAGGAAACGTTGGCCACATGGCCCTCAAGTGTGGCCACACATGCCTTGGTCTGGTAGTCCCATACCTTGATGGTTTTATCGTCGGAAGACGTGATAAGGTATGGTTTATCGGGCTGTGGATAGTAGCCCACATAATTAACACCCTTGGCATCGTGTGCCACCAACGAGTAGTTGGGAGTGGTCAGCGTGATCAGCCACACTTTCACAGTACGGTCAAGACACGCCGAAGCAAACGTGTTGGGATCCTTTGGGTTGAAATTCACGCTCATAATATAGTGTTGGTGGCCCTCATAGGTGCGCTCAAGACGCCAGCCATTTTCCCAATTCCACAACTTAATGGTCAAATCGTCCAGGGAAGTCAAAATATACGGCAACGTGGCGTGCACAGCAATGCTGCGGATATAATCGGGATGGGCTTCAAACTGGGCAAGTTTTTCCCCCGTATTATAGTTGTATACGCGGACCTGGAAGTCATCTGAGCCCACCACGATCCACGACTTTCGTGCAATGAAACACCCGGCACGCACGGGCAAATCCGTCACTTGGATAGCCTTGACAAGCGTGTTTGTGGCGTACGACCAGATCTCCACTTTTCCATTATACAACGTGGTCAAGATCCAAGGTTCCGTAGGGTGACAGTCGATTCCCTTCACCCGCTCCGACCGCACGGAGAATTGCTTACTCACGTCCAACTTCATTTTTATATTTTTTATTGAATGGTTGGATTGATTTTTTTTTCGGTTTTGCTCTTGTGGAAGGGAGGTGAGTAGAAATTGTTTTGAGGGTGATTCCAACGTATGGCCATAAACTGTATGGTTGGGCCAGGTGCGACTTAAGGCCACGGTTGCCGGCGCTGTTTGGCACGCGCACGACCGGGTGCGGGTGGGCCCTGGAGGGTGGACACTGGAGGGTGGTGGGAGGAATATAGATCGGGGAGGAAGTTTTTTATTAGTATGTTATGATATTATGACTTTCCGATTTTACAATTTTATGATTACATTGATTACATTGATTTTGATTGATTTTAAGTTTGGTATTTGTTTTTTTCTTTGTTTATCATTCAATTGGTCTTAGGTGGGTGTGGTAGGGCCCGTGGGGGTCCATTTTATTACTCTTATTATTCTTCTTCTTACTTTTACTTTTACTCTTACTCTTATTCTTATTCTTATTCTTATTCTCAGGGAAGACTTTTTCTTAGTTTCGAAGATCCCATTTTTTAAGTTTTTGTCTTGACGGCTTTCATTTCTTTGCCCATTGAGATTTTTCCATAGATTTCAAACTTCACTTTATTGACTCGTATTATCCACATGATTGATTCGTATTCTATGATTGGTTGGCGAAGGTAACAGAAATAGCGTTTTTCGATATATTTCAGGTTTCCCCATTACTTCCCAGATTAAGTCGTGTCACTAAATCGGATAACTGTTACTTTTTCAATGCTTTTTGCAGACAGAGTTTTCAGGGCGTTGGGTTAATTTCACCTAGGCAGTAGGGTGCTCGGGTCTCGTGTGATAGCCTCTTTTTTGTTCCGAAAATATCAGTAATTTGATCTCTTAGGGCTACTTATAGTAAAAAAGAACTACCGAAATCACTTCTCAAAAGAAATACAGTAACTGGCATTCTTTGACACTTCTTTAATCTTTATAAAATCATGAAATTCTTAAACTCCTTGAACATACTATTTCCATACCACTTCCAGACAAATCCCAGTAGACCCAATCTTTATAAAGCCGAATAAAAGCCCAGCTCTTTCAAAAAAAAAAAAAAAAAAGGTAGTTAGACCTTTGTAGAGTCCAATATCCATTATGATCAAGCAATTACCACCTCTGATTACCAGCAAATAAACCTTTTTCTTCTAAATTTCCAGAGAATTCCGTTGTTCCACATCTTTCATATTTCACCATAAATATAGTAACTGCTCTAAAGCCCTGGAAGAATATCTGAATCATTTACTGGGTATAATAGAGGATAACGTGTTGAATCACCACATCTTAGACCAATAGAATGCCTTATTAACCCATTAACCTGTAAAGATTATTATAAGGATATGGGTATTTTTTTGAGTACAAGCAAATTCCATAAAACCATAGAAAAAAACAACTACACTACGAATAATTATTTCCTAAAGGTTGAACGCCCGATTCCAAAAGTAATTACTAGTAAACACGGTCCACCTTATCCCGACGAGACTCCCTGTACTGAGCCTCCAACACAGCAATTCCACGTACGTACTCAATCCATGTCTGGGCAAATTTCCTATTTGAAAACCGCTCCAGCAGGAGCTTTCTACCCAAAGCCCTCTTTGCTTGTAATACGGATTCCGAGATTTCGTCCGGGCTTTCAATGAAAATCTTCTCAAGCAAGTGTCCCAAAGTGGGGAAATTTGACCTTTTGCCGCGGATTGTAAACTCAAGCATATCATTTACCTTCGTACCCTCAAAATCAGGGTCACTTTCGCTCTTGAAAAAGAACCCCAATTCATTTTTCCATGTTGTTGCCGGTTCATCTTCTCTCACTATATCCAAAAGCGGGCCCGCGGAAGCATGTACTATGGGCACCACACCAGCACTGAGATATTCCACCACGCCAATTCCGAAATGTTCATTCCACATGGCATTAAGCCCAAACGTACATGAGCTCAAAGTTTGTTTGACTTCTTCAAAAGAGCAGTCCACAATAAACTCAACATATTCCTTTAATTCAAGCTCGGCCACCAACAACCGAAGAGAATCAAGCGTTGAAGAGTCAGATGGGGTACGACAAGATCCCAAAAACACAAGCTTAGGCAATTTTTTCAACGGAAGCTTTGAATCACGGAATTCTTCCACGAATTGTTTATAATTTTCCAAGATTAATGCGTGTCTTTTCTCTGGACGGAACTGGGCAATGTAAAGCAATTTATTGTCTCTTGGTTTGGCCAATTCCACTAGTTCATTGGTGTTTTTAGCCATATCTTCAGTAGAACATGGAGGATAAACAACCTGTACCACCTTATTCCTATTAAGGGCCCAGATGTTAGTGATATGGTCATATGTCCACGTACCATTGCAAAGCGTCACGTCTACACAGGAGCCCAAGTAAATATATACCACGTAAAGGAGAGACCAGTAGGTGAATTTGAAAAGATGCTTGGCGTCACTGGCAGTGAATGAAAATGAAGATAAATCTTTGACTTTCTTGAACTTCAACTTGTTAAACATATCTGGCTGAATGATTGGGTAATGCACATACGCCACAACGGGGATTTTCAATACCCATGAAACAAGCCAGTAACTTCCTGGAAGCCCCATAGTATCAATCCATACATCGGGACTGAGTTCATACATCGCCTCAAGACCAAGAAGCACCGAACCAAAGAGTTGTCCCACAAGCGTAAAATGTTTCCAATATGCGCCATCGATATACTTTGAATATCTACGCAAATAAATGAAAACTATCCGCTGAGAATCCAAATTGGCCACCTTGAATTTAGCCTCGGCCTTTGCCAAAATCAGCAATGGCTCGGCTTCGGTATTGGTGGTATAAACTGCAACCACATTTCTTTCGTCTTCCTGTAACGTAGCCAGAACAGCTTGCCACAAGACTTTTTCGCCGCCACCTCCATTGTTAGCATAAGGATGGAAAAAACCAAAAATGACTTTTCGCTTTGGATCCTTTGGATCACGTGTCTTCATTTTATCCATAAACTCATTATCTTCATTTGCTGCATCTACAGGCAGTATTTTCAATTTATTATTAATGAAATTCGTGTAAAAAGATGGCTGTGAACTCGCAGTCACCAACCGACGCCGGTAACTTGATCTTTTGGCACCAACCTTTAAGTAGATCGGTTTAGGGTAGTTAATCACATGTAATATTTTGTCCTGCCAGTTTTGCGTGGGCACAAGGAAAAACCGTGGCAATCCCAGGGTCACAACCAGATAGATACAAATAACCACTGCTAATGGAATCAAATAGAGAGGTATGGAAATCATGAAACGTTTATATTCTTCAAATTTCTGGGGTGAAAATAAAAAATAGAGCTCAAAGCTTAATGAGCACGGGTCCTATGCCTGAATGTTATCTGAAATTTATCACCGGGTCACGTGATAAAGTGGACCACCGGGGAACTCCGTGGGCGTGGAGCAGAGGCGTCAGTCAGACAGACAGACGCGGTGTGGAAAGAGTTGATGAAATATTAGGTTCTAATTTTCCAATCATTTATTTGATTTGAATTTATTAGTTCGGCAAAACAGTAACCAGCTTGATATTTTTTTGTTTATTTTACCTTTCCAAGGTTCGTAACTACATAGTTTTTTACTTGTAGGGTGTTTTCTTATCGCCATACAACTAATGTTTCGGCCAATGCCGAAAGTGCGATCGTTATCTATAGACCCTAGAGATAATTTATTGGATACGCCAAACATCCAAATAGGTTTTGAGGTTTAGAAGATCCCTTTAAACAGTTTGCGAAGCTTTAATTTTATCTTTGAAGCGAAAGTATGCTGGATTAACTAGATCACTTGATTATGGGTAGGTCACGTGACACATAAGCTTGGGAAATGTCAGTGATTAGATTGAGCCTTGAGCCTTGTTGCTTTTGATGGTTATGAAATTGGGGACAAAGCTTTATGGTGAATTTTTATTTGATGAAAGAAGTAATTTCAAAAATTAAATTGGAATCCAGTTCAACAGAGGCCGGGTTATCTTTGACATATCTCCCTAATACTGAGGGTGAAACTCGCGAGGGTTGTTCTAATTATTCATATATTTTTATGATTATTTTTATACTTACAAAGATTCCAAACCATTCACTAGTAAACTATATTATCTTTTCTAAAAAATCAAGCAATTCCGTAACAAAATACGGCGAACCTTTTTCCTGCGGATCTCTAAGTCTCTAAACAGTGGTTATGATCTGATTCCAAATCTTGACGCAAGTTTAGGGCCATGCGCGTCTTCCACACTCTTATCGCGAGCGAGCCATGATTGCTACCCCCTATTCAATTAATTTACGATACTGTAGGGGAAGAAGGGAGCAATCAAGGTATGAGTAGTAGAACCCTTTGCCCGAAATCATTCCGGAAATCTGTGTAAAGGATTTTATTTTGCTTTTTTTTTTATGCACATTATGAAAATTGGATGTCAATTAGGGGATGATAATGGTAAACTTGCCGCAATGGTTTTGAAAGTGTTTCCTTTGCTCTTTGCTGTTTTTTATGGAATAATTTCCTGAGCTAGTGTAAAAGATTTTAGCTTTTTCTGAAATAGAAATCAAAATAATTCAACGTATATTATTTACAATTGAAATGAAAAGAATATACGCCAGTGGAATGTTTCTTTGTTTAGTGTGGATCCTTCAAGTGCAGTATTATCCAGATCTACACACGCCCAATAATAATGACACGTAAAAACACCCACATTAGCTTGCAGAAGAGGGGAAAAAAGATAGGAAAAGAAGAAGACGGGAAGTTTTGAAAAAAAAAGCAATTCACTCAAGTTGAAGTCTATGTTTCCGGAATTGCCGTGGGTGAAATGCTGCATCTTAAATATGTGCACCTTGAGATAATCAGTAAAGGAGATTTCCCAAAGCAAAAAAAAATACTGTTCAGTTTAATTATGGAAAATTTACAGACTTAAGAAAATCCAGTGAAAGGTTAAGGTTCGTGATTCCGTGGAATTTGGAAGAATCAAATTGTGAGGAAAAATGCCTATTCTGGTACTTCCATGGGCTGACGCGCATATCGGGAACTTGGAAGCTACGGCACGAGTTACGGGTTTGATTGGACTTTATGCAGTACCATTAAAAACTTGATTTTAAGGTCAGGGAAAAAAACAAATATCGGGAGAAACAACGAATTTAAAGACAATAGGAATAGAGAATAATATTAATAAGAACGAAATTATTCAAAAAAATAAGAGAAAAAAAAGAATAATGAAAGTTTCCCCCAGCACATAAAAACATTGCTTGCCCGAGAATGCATTCTTCCGCATGGAGACACGACTAACGAGTCGCGTCCTGTAAGCCATTTATCCCGATCGAGAAATATCTCCTCACACGTCCTGGCAAATCGTCCTTTTCGACTCGCATTTTTTTGCTCTGCTTCTCCTTTCCTTCAGCCATTAGTTTCCGTTTATTTCTAGTGCCACGGGATCTGTTTGTTTTTATTATTCTCGCCATAAATCAAGTTTATTCTTAGGAAAATAAAAGGACTTTTCTTCTTTAGTTTCTTTCTTCCTATTTCCCTCCCGTTTTTCATTCCAAGCTTCATCTGCTCAGAAGTTCCATTGGCTGGCTCCGTCTCACCATTAACGAAGCTTAGCAATCACTTACCCTAGCCCATACATACCCAGAAATAACACCCAGATCCTAACAACACGATTGTTTTTTTTTTTTTTTTAATCTTCGAGTCGACATTTTAAATCCATAAATCGACATCGCAGCACAACCCCGAAGAAACCGGAAAAGAAGAAGAAAAAACTTACTGGGCACGCTATTTTCTTCATAATTCTCACTATTCTCGACCTTTCCCCGTTTAATAATTCCCATGAACATGCTCCAAGAAAGCCACAGCGCCAACCAGCCCGATAAGGAGATTGCGGGCAAAAGCAGCCCATCGCCGGCGGCTAAAGAAGGGGTGAATTCCACCACGCGGAAGCCGAAAACGCCATTGCGCAAAGATGAGTTGGAAAAAATCGCCCAGGAGCTCAAGAAAAAGTTATCCCAGGCCTCGGTAGCGGCAAAACAACTGCTCACGGCCACCGCCAGTGCACAGGCACGCCCCTTGCCGCCAGACTCGCCGGTTTCACAAACATCGCTCCCGAAATCGAGCCCACTCAAAAATTACTATATGTGGCGGCGCCAGATCGCCAGCGGAAACCACAAAACCCTCACGCTGCTGCCAAGTTTGTACTCGCCGGGCCGTGGACTGCCCACGCTGACAAAACCGTCGATTTTCCTCTCGAGCCTGCCGTTGAAGAACTTTTCTGCACCAGAACACGGCTCGGCCCAGAATTCGCCCAGCAATACCGCATCACGGAAAGGATCGGTGGACTCCGACGCGTTCACAGAGCCCAACGATTCCCCAATCAAGCGTCGTAGAGCCGATAGTGGTGCGGTGATTAAACCCCGTGAACCACACATGGTGTTACAGCCAATCACGGCGCTGCCGGTGAAAAAAGGCCAATTGACACCACCAAAACCTGCGGCATTACATCCTTCGCCAGTTCTTTCTGCGAACCCGGCCCCTGAACGTAAGCCTACCAAGAAAAGCACCCAAACAACGCCTACTATGGCCCGTAAAGAGCTTGCAGCCCCACCACAGAGTGCGTTGCTTAAAACACCCACTCAGCCAGGAAGGAGAGAAGCGTATAATGATGAGGAAGGGGCAGATTTACTCATGTACTTGGCCACTTCGCCACAAGTGCCCAAACTGTATGGTGGAACCACGCCACGGGCTCCTGCTAACAATAGTTCTGCCAGTCAGAATGCCGCATTTAGCAACCCTGGTGCTGGCGCTAAACCTCTCCTGTCAGGACATCAGTTTATTGCACCAGCACCGCCACTCACCCCCAAAAGAACAGCGGTCTCCATGGCAAAAACCCCTCAAAACCGACTCACTCCCATGTTTTATGGTGGCGGCTTGACAGTGCCCGGAAGTGCACTTCCGTCGGCGGGTTTGGCGTTGACGCCAGCCGGCTTTAACATGAACGATTATGTGAATTTCTTCACCCCATCTCCTGGTGCAGCAGCGGCTTCGGGTCATGGTACTGGCGCCAACTTGGGACGTACGCTTTTGAAGACTCCGGATTTCAATGGCCAGCTCCAGAATTCCTCCCACACACCTGTTGACGGTAAGATGATCAATTTCGATAAGGCTGAGCTTTTCGGTCTGTCTGGGCCCGAACCGCCCAAGGACTAGGCAGGCCCCTGGTTATTTTCTCTTTTTCTTCTTCGTGGGATCCCAGCCATTTAACACAGTCACTTATTTGAGGGAGACGATTCCCTCCATGTTGTACGTCCCCTACTTAGAATTACACTTATATTACATTTATATTACATGAACTATTCAATTATCTCGACCGGTGATGTAGTGGTTTATGAATCCGTCTAAGTTCTGGTCAACAAGTATTTATAGCTATAGCAAGAAGCCTGAATTTATATGTTGTTTCTCGTTATTAGGGGTGCGTATTTACTATTTAGTAGTGTAATAATACCGTCAATAGACTCACAATTGTGGTATTGGGCGTGTTTTTTTTTGTTTGTTGAAAGAGCTCGAGATTTCTTTAAAAATTGAAATTGCACGACGAAGATATATAAAAGACTATTACTTGAAGAATGGTGCAAAATATGACAAAACTTTTGGCCCCGCCCCCAACCTTAAGGCTTAACCCATGTCCACCAAATGCGAAATCCAGTACGGACAAATCGCGTGATGATTAACCGCCAGTTTAATTGTGGACTTCAAAGGAAGCACAATTCAAGAATAAAGCTTTTGATCTAGTAAAGAAAAAATTCGAATGATTTGGAAAAAAAAAAATCACAAAAAAAAGCCTTCCGTTAGACACCAAATTCCTCTAGGCGCTTCGGTGCATCTACAGTAACTATGGGCCGGGGGCCGAGGGTCACATGACCAAGTTGGCACGGTATAGTGGTGGTTGCGATGGCTATGACGGAAAATTGATTGCTTCACATTAGATAGTACATCAACGCCGTATTTTTTTTTTTTTTTTCGATATCTGATAAAAAAAAACACACGTTACTATCAAACATGTCTACAGCGGAAAACAAGGAAGTGCCCCAGGCCGAGGTCGAGAAATTGACCCTTGAAGAAAAACCTACGCCTGTAGTCGAGGGCACTGAAGCCACCAAGTCGGAAAAAGCCGTAAGTGAAGAAACTGGCGGCGAGGGCAGTGAGGAAAAAAAGAAAAAGAAAAAGAAGAACAATAAGAAAAAAAAGAAGACGGTGTATATCAACAGTTCTTACCCAGATGGAGTGTTTCCTGAGGGTCAATGGATGGAATATCCATTGGAGATCAATAGTTATAGAACCACCGATGAGGAAAAACGGTATTTGGATAGACAGAAAAATAACTACTGGCAGGATTTCCGTAAAGGTGCCGAGATCCACCGGCGCGTACGTGCCAAGGCCCAGCAGAATATCAAGCCAGGCATGAGCATGCTTGAAATTGCCGATTTGATTGAAAATTCCACCAGAGCATACACGGGAAATGACCACACTTTGACCCAGGGAATTGGATTTCCCACTGGTCTTTCGGTCAATCACGTGGCTGCTCATTACACGCCCAACTCTAATGATAAGTTGCACTTGAAACAGGATGATGTGATGAAGGTGGATTTCGGAGTCCATGTCAATGGTCACATCATTGATTCTGCATTCACTCTTACATTTACCGACAAATATGATAGCTTGTTGACCGCAGTACGTGAAGCCACTTATACCGGTATTAAGGAGGCGGGAATCGATGTTCGTTTGAACGATATCGGTGGCGCCATCCAGGAGGTGATGGAATCGTATGAAATGGAACTTGACGGTAAGACTTATCCAATCAAATGTATCAGAAACTTGAACGGCCACAATATTGGTGATTATGAGATCCACTCGGGTAAAACCGTGCCGATTGTGGCCAACGGTGACATGACTAAAATGGAAGAGGGTGAGACCTTTGCCATTGAGACTTTTGGTACCACGGGTAAGGGTTATGTGGTGACTCTGGGCGAATGTTCTCATTATGCGTTGAACAAAAATACCGAAGACATTAAGTTGCCCACCCAAAGAGCCAAGGATCTTGTCAAGTCTATCCAGACCAACTTCGGCACTTTGCCCTGGTGCCGCCGGTACTTGGAGCGTGCAGGTGAGGATAAATATCTTCTTGCCTTGACGCAATTGGTGCGTGCTGGTGTGGTGGAGGATTACCCACCTTTAGTAGACACCGTTGGCTCTTACACGGCACAATACGAACACACGATTTTGTTGCACCCACATAAGAAGGAGGTTGTGTCGAAGGGTGACGATTATTAATGATGCCGATCGGTTTGTTCGCATTTAATTGTGTGTGGATGCTTACAAATGTGTGTGTGTAGATATGGATATATAGCTGAAATTCATATAGAATAGTTCAATATGCTAAATTTGCGAGATGTAGACCAATGAATTTATGGAAATGACGTGGTTGGGAATGCTTTTAGAACCGTCTATCATTATTTTGAGATACTTATCTTTTGGGATGAGAGAAGGTTATTTAAACGACTGGATTTGTTTAAAATATAAGTAAGAAATGTTTTGTGGGTGTTTTGTGTTTCTGGGTAACATTGAAAGTTTAAGTTAGCTAGAATTGTATGGTAATGAAGACCAATAAGCAAGATTGGGTTGAGAGGTATCTTTTAGAATTGAAAAAATATGTCCAGCTATGAATATTTTCACAAGACTTACAAATCATAGGAGAGGAGGTCAGCTAAAAAACTTGCCTAATTTTTTTGGGGAGAAGACAAGCAAATCCATTTCTTGTTTCTTAGTTGCCAACTCTTGCGTTCATAATAAATATTGGAGCCAGGAAAGTGAAAGACAAGTCGGGAAGGCAAACCCAACAAAGATATAATCGAAAGAAGATGAAAAGTAAAAAGACAATAAAAGAGATAAAAAAAAGACAATTCACAGAGAAACCACTTCAAACCTTTGAATTCAAGTAATCATTGGCTGTTCTCTTCCAAAACCCTAATGTCTCACTTTTTTTTAGAAACTGCATGTCCGCTGTATAGAAATGGCCGTCGTAGTGAAATTATTCCATGATAAACTCGAGATTTCATATTCAAAATTACAGAAAATTTAACAAATTTTAAACCCTTATTTTACTTCCAAAATAGAAAATATTTTTTCAAAGCCAGTACGGTTTCAACCGAGCCCTAAAACACTGGAAGTATTGATTCCATGCAAAAAATATTGATTCTGGCATAGTGCGCGTTTTTTTCTTCCGCTCGCGTGTGGTGGAACTTGGGGCGAAAACCAAAAAGAATGTCAAGAATTCCCGTGGGCCTTGCCGCCTTGGCTTGGACTCACGCCAGAAAAATTAATTTTGGATATCCTTAAAACAAAACAAAACAAAAATAAAAGCATGTGCAAAAAAAAAAAAAAACATCCCATTTACCCAACAATATTAATTTTCCCCAAAAAATTCACTTCCCCTCTTACCCTTCTTTTTTTTCTTTTTTCTCTTTTTCTCTTCCCCTGTAATCTTAATTTCCCCAAACATTAAGCTTTTGCGGGTCTTGGCCTCTGCTGCGCCAATAGTGGCGCCCAACGGCGAACGCTGAATGGTGTCAAACTCTCAACTCAGTGTTTGTTTGTTTTTGTTTCCCGCATTTTTTTTTTTTTCTTTCCCTCTACACTATTGCCATGGACCCCATGCTGCGTGAGTGCGTGCGCGCGCAATGGTGTCCTCCAACACTCAATCCTTTCTTTTCCTTGCCCACTTCCACCTAAACATATAACTATAAGCAGAATATAAAAAATGGAAGTCCAACCCAGCGTGTTAACCTACCGAGGTATGTGTGGACCCTTTTGTGGACAAAGATAGGAATCCCCAATGATTGGGGGAATATCCATGTTTTCGTTCATTTTTTTTCTTTTCTTTTCTTTCTCCCTTTCTCTTCAATGGCTGCTCCTATTGAGGGCAATACGGACGCCGCACCCGCCATAAGAAACCATTTCGATTCAACATACACACACAAAAACAAAGATGGGGATGATCCAAGTGATTGATTTTTTCTTTAAAGAAAGATTATTTATAAAGCGCCATTGCCCAGAACTTTCCAATATTTTATTATTATTATTCTTAGTGAAGTTCTGGCGCTGGTTCCGGGGGTCTTGTGTATGGGCACTGCCCGCTTGTGTGCTCTGCTTCAAAATCAAAATCAACATCCCAAAGACAAAATCCCCTGATTTTATAATCCCCTGTAATTGCACAATTAACCGCCGTCCTTACATATAATTATTCTGGAAAAACTCGACCAATGATAGCATTCTAACGGTGAATGTCTATCGTGTGTGAGGGTCCCCTTTTTGGCCACGTCACTATCCCATTACCCGCCGACATCACAAAACTACGTTTCTGCGACCCCCATCTAGAGATCGCCATATTTTCCCGTTTCTTCCCATGCCCTCATGTTCATCTTTCTTTTCTTTTTTTCTTTAACAATTACTAACTTTTTCAGGCACTTTTGACGAGCCCCTCACCGAGTACTTGACTTTGACCAACACCTCCTCTGAGCCTTTGGCTTTCAAGGTGAAGACCACCGCCCCCAAGTTGTACTGTGTGAGACCAAATGCCAGTATTATCCCCCCAGGAGAGAGCATGAAAATCTCTGTTATTTTGCAAGGGTACACGATGCCCTTGCCCAAAGACTTCAAGTGTAAGGACAAGTTTTTGATTGTGTCGTGCCCATGCCCATCTTTCGAAGATGCATCTAAGGTCGCAGAGAACTGGACCACTTTGTACCAGCAACACGGAGCGGAAGGTTCCCAGAAGAAGTTGAGAGTCAACTTTATTGTTGAGGACTCCACCAGAGACGAGACCCAAATCAACGAAACCAGTTTCGCCAACGCTACGCAAAACACCATGATCCGCGATACTCTGGTGATCAAGAACGAGGGTGACACCACTGTCGCTCACGACAAGTCGATAAATCCAGCCAATGTGTCCAGCGTGAACATAGACCAGGTTCTCAAAGAGGTGGACACTTTCCGCGCCGACGAACAGCCCAAGGCCAAGGAGTTGCAAAGCGAGTTGGACCACTCCAATACCAAGATCAACGACTTGTCTGAGAAATTGGACTCGACCGAGAAGGCCGGCCAAGACACCCAGGTCATTCCTCAGGAAACCGTCAGTGGCGTCTCTCTCCCATTTGCGGCTATATTGGTGATCATTGCCTTGTTGTTGGGATGGTACATTTTCTGATTAGGGAGGAAAAAAACGGAACCCGTAATACCATGGAGTAGGACTCTCCTGTCATGACCAATGCCAATCTTCCTAGAGCCCGAGCAGGTGCTTCGTGATTCTCGTGTAGAAAATATGTACCATTTGAATAGTTATACCAAAGAAAGAACGGAAATTGTGAATGCAGACCTGTGTCATTTATGGCGATGGTGAGGTGTAGGTGAAGCAAGTGAATATGTAGACCCTGATATGAATACAGCTGATGTGCTTATGGGATGATTAACTTGAATTTTTAAAGGTTGGACGAAATTCTAGTCAATTCAGTTATTCTGTACCTTGAATAGCAATGTTATATGATAAATTTGGGTCCTTACAATTAGAAAATCAAAATTTGGCAAATTAATTCAATTTTTTTTTTCGTCTACAACATGCCCTTTGCCTTATCGAAACGCGATAACTTATTTGGCCCAACATGGATCAGAAAAAAGTTGATACAACACCACCAGAAAACCATAAAAAAAGATGATTTTTTCCCCTTTAAGAACCTTCCAACACCCAAAAATACATAAAAATCATATAAACCAAAAAACATACCCCTAAACCTTTCGAAATACTGGCTATTAAAAAAAAAAAGAAAAACTTGCTTAAACCCCCAATCCTGCACACAATCACAAAAATTAGTGCAATACAGTGAGCCAGCGCTAAAAACGTCTACTACCAGATTATACTACTTTTCTTCCCTCCACGAAAACCACAAACCACGCCTCGAAATATGGGAAAGGCCACAGTAAAGTCCGGGTCGATCAATCTTCTCAACACCATTATTGGTGCGGGAATCCTCGCGATGCCTTATGGCCTCAAAAGCAACGGGTTGTTTTTTGGGGCTGCTCTTATAGTATGGAGTTCCCTTACGTCGGCTTTTGGGCTCTATCTTCAGAATAAGGTGGCCAAATACACTCAGCAACAAGGAGCAGTCTCATATTTCAGTCTTTGTCAATTGACGTACCCACAACTCCTGGTGATTTTTGATGGTGCCATTGCTGTAAAATGCTTTGGTGTTGGCGTCCTGTACCTAGTGGTGATTGGCGACTTGATGCCGAAAATCGTGGAAAGTGCTGGGGTAAGCGCCGGATCGATTTTGCTCCAGCGTAATCTTTGGATCTCGGTGTTTATGGTGGGTGTAGTGGCGCCGCTCAGTTTCCTTAAAAAATTGGACTCGTTGAAGTATACTAGTGTGGTGGCCCTAGTTAGTGTAGTATATCTTATTTGCCTTGTGGTGGAACACTATATTGCTGATACTACACCAGTGGATGGGCGTGTGGTGGAATGGCTTGGTCCCGTATCATGGCGTCAAACTTTGACACTGTTTTCCATTTTTGTTTTCGCCTATACGTGCCATCAAAATATGTTTGCCATCATCAATGAGCTTCAGCCTAGCGATAAACATGGGTCACAAACGCGTCAGGCAAACCTCATTATCCGCAACGCCATTTCTATCGCATGTGTGCTGTACTTGGTGGTAGGTGTCACCGGCTACTTGACGTTTGGAAATACCGTCAACGCCAACATCATTAGTATGTATGCTCGTGACTCGGTGCCGTCTTTAATTGGCCGCTTGGCTATTGTGGTGATGGTTTCTTTGTCATTCCCACTCCAGTGTCATCCATGCAGAGGATCCGTCAACCACGTGATTCACTTTATCACCAGCGGTGGCTCTGCCACGGGATGGAAGCTCCGCAAAAACACCCTGTCAGCAAACCCCGAAGGATATACGGCTATTTCCGATGCCCCGGACTCAGACTCTGCCGCTGACACTTCGTTTGACCATTCCTTGATTAGTACCACACCAATGGAGGGTGCCCAGGATACTGATGGACACGCACCTGTGGTGGTGCCCTTAACCACCACCAAATTTTATGTAATCACATCAGTGATTGTGGTGGCATCGTATCTTGTGGCTATGACGGTGAAATCATTGGCTCACGTGCTTGCATTTGTGGGCGCCACGGGCTCGACGTCGATTTCGTTTATTTTACCCGGCATTTTCAGTTACATGTTGATCAAACCTCTTGACGGTAGCAACCAATTAAACCTGCTCGAGAAGTTCTGCAAATACGGTGGCTTGGTTCTTTCCGTGTGGGGATTTGTGGTTATGGTGGTGTGCTTGAGTGCTAGTATTTTCCTTGGAGCCACCCACTAAGCTTGCTCCCTTCTCATCTTCTAGACAATTTCGTTGCATCATATTAGCTATTTATATATAATCAAGGACTTGGGGCATTTCCAACACACTGGTGCCCGCCTATTTACAAGATTAAGTCCTCCTTTTCCCAGCCAACTTTATTGATTCCCTTCAAACCATTCTCGGGCTGTGGCTTGTCAACACCCTCAATCTTCATTGCGTATGGGTTACGGTCATCCTTCTGGTCCAAGTTTGCCAACGTGTGGTTGACTTCTCTATGCTTGGACTCGTCAGCACGCACCCGCAACACCAAGTCCAAAAATGTCGACTTTTCATTAAGTTCGGGCCAATAATCCTGGGCGATTTTTGGCACCGATACCGCGTCAAACTTTGGCAATCGGCGTGCCGCCAAGTCATCCACAAGATGAGTATATGTGCTGACAGCTTCTTCCTCTAAGTACCCAACAAACCGGTGGCAGTAACGGGGCGATAACAAATAGAGGAAGAAAAACATATTGCAAAAAACACCCTGACCGACATACACGAAAAAACGCATGAACGTTGATGGTTGGCCGATCTTGATAAACGTCAAGAGGTGCATGCGTTCATTATACGCCTCGTCCAACAATGTCTCAATCCATGCCTTGTCTCGTTTTAATAAACGCAAAGAATGCAAATGGCGGAGAAACGCAGCCACCATTCCTGGAACACCAGCGACCGACTCAAGGAAAATGACCCTCGTGAGCCACTTGTTCTCGGTCATTTCCCACCGTGTTCCTTTAAACCGATTCTGTTTTTCTACATCCGTCACCGGTTTCTTGTAACCCGTCGCCATGTTAAAGCATGTCTTACAGAAATTCATGCTATTATGTGCAATCCGATCCAACCTTGATTTTGGAGGCCGGTGCAAATACTCCACCCCAGCACAATCCTCGTCAGACCACTTCTCATGAGGAAATGCCGGGTGGGTAATAAATTTGAGGTCATTATTTTTTTCCAAGCTATCATTTTCCAACACTTTGGTACGCACATCAAATGCCAGTGTGGCCTTTGTCCGACAAAACCCAAGTCCCACTTTCAAGAGTGATGGTGGTGGGCGTGAGCGAAGCATGGTGATACCAGATAACATCTTCGAAAATTAACAAGAAATATTCGAGAAAAAGATGAAGATAAAAATGGAGATGAAAATAAAGATAAAAACAGAAGTAAGTAATAATGTGATGTTTCTAGAATTTGTTGATGAAGAAAAGTTGAACTTTCTGCTTTTGAATGGTATAGAAATAGTGAAATCCTGGTTTGCCCTCGGGCCATTCCTTCCCCTTTATATACTCCTAGTTAATGCCCATTTACATGTATTACTCCTACCCCATAAAGGGTTATGCAGCAAGTGTGTTGGCAGCCAGTGGGAGATCATGTTTCCGAATTGACCCGAATCGGAAAATCCCCGACCCGCTGAGTCAGCAACACGGAATTCTGGCAAATCATGTTTTTGCAGCTGCGCAGATTTCCCATGGGCGTTGGTCACTCCGCTTGCCTAATGGGGTATACTGCCCGGCCTCGCCTAAAGCCGTGCACACCCTGGGTCCGACATCCACCGAAGAGACTCAACCACCTAGCTTTTTAGGCGTTAATTTAACCCGTTTATGTTGGTAGGAAGATGGGGAAAATGCCACTTATACAGCTGCTATATACATACAGATTCAAACGGGAAGAAAAAAAAATTGTGTTTTTTAAATTTATGGCGTAGTTTTTGTAAGAATATTTTAAAGTGGATATTTCCACGGATAAATCGCTTGCGCAATTTCTTAGCCTAGTCGCGGCTCGCGAGAAAACGGCTGGAGTCGGAACAAGCCAAGCGATAGTTCATTTACGAGTGTTAAACTGCGCACGGGGATTAATTCCCGGGTCGGACAGCCGGAGCATTTTCTCCAGTAGGTAACTCCCTCTTTTCTCAGTGGTTTTTTTTTTAACATTAACGAATGCTTTTCTTTGATTTTATTTTCTTTATTATATATATATATATATTCCCAGACAGCTAAGAATATTCAGATTATCTTTGTAATTAATCATACGACATAAGAAGCGTGGCAATAGTTCCCGTTGGCCATTGTTTTTCTCTTTTTCTCTTTTTCTTTATTTCTTTCGTTCTTTTTTTTTTTTTTTTTTTTTTTTTTTCTTGATTTTCAGGACTTTTCGTCCTATTGTCTATTCTGTACATTGTTTGGGGACGGTGCTCTCTCTCAAACAGTTTCTTCAAACTTCCCTGTAGAAAAGGCAGTTTAGTATCCAGCAAAACAAGTCTGGATTCTGTAAATTCTTCTTCATCCAGTGTCAGGTCCCAGCCTGAAGCTGAAGCCCGTGTAAGTGCATACGATTGGAGTTTCTGAAGTTGCCATTATGATCACTCCTGGAATCCAGTTGCATCTACGACATGACGACCACTTGCATGTGGTCACTTAAAGAGCAGCCATGGCTTTTACCCCCGAATATATATAGCTGTGTAGATTTCCTCGTGGAATACTCAAACCTCACTCAACAATGAATATATTCTCTTATATGCCACGCGAAGATTCTTTTGTCCAGATCATGATACAGTGTACATGGCTTCATTATTATCCACTAGTTGTATTGCCGGAGAGCAGTCTTTTTAAAATCCCTCCGAATATCGTTCGTAAGATGATGAAATATAGTCAACAGACTTAGCATCCGAAAATGATATCCTGTTTAAGTATGAATTGTACGAGATTGCGAAGAAATACTCTGACTTTTCCGTCTACTATACCGTCAACAACCCCTCTTCTGTTTAAGATGGTGAAACTGGCTACATCTCCGAGGAAATGTTCTAAAAGTACATCCCAAAAGCCTCCCACGAAAACATAACTTTTATCGGTGGAAAACCTGAGATGAAGAAGAACTGATTGATGTTTCCACCGATTTGGGTTGAGAAAACACTACCATGAAGTCCCTTCCAGATGAAAAAGTCTTTACTTCTTCGTATAGGCTTTTGGCCAAGACTTGAGTGTCATCAACGCCTGCAATATGACTGGGTTTCTTGGGTTTAGGGTATGAATTTGAAAGTCAACAATACGAATTACCTCCGTTTACATCCACCTATTTGAGATTAATAAGAAAAGACAATTCTCGGCCAGTGATTTAATGCATAATATTTTTGATCAATCACATCATGACGTTTTAATATATACGAACAGACGATGACTGAACATTTATCTTATATTCTCGAGTTTTCCATTGACGAGAGTGTTATTTTTAATGTTCGTATGCTCTCGATATCGAGGAACTCTTTTACTTTCTCCCTTAGTTGTCTAATCCCATCGGAGGTATCACTTCCCATAAATTCAGTTCATGTGTTTTCCTTCTTTTCTTTTTGCTTAGGGTGAACTTTACTTTTCCTCAGCCTTATTCGCTAATTTAGTTAATCTTTCTGCACATCTTAGAAGCCACGGAAGATGTTTAAGTTTCGACTTTGCACCAAAGTCGGTATTTGTATAGGCTGCAGGGTTTTCACTAGGATTTGGGTTTATGTTGGGGCATTTGTCAAGTTTATGTTTTTTTAAACAGTTGGGGCAAACCTTAACCGCAGTGTGGTCAAGAATAATTCTGGATACAAGCTTTCAATATTGCTCAGTGGGAGTAGTTCTCTTCTTGGTCATAAAAGAGTTCGTATGTACTAGGTGTTTTTTTTTATTTTTTTGGGCACTTCGGGATTATGGAAATCCCAGAAATCGGTTTCTCCAGCCCTACTCTTAATTATAGCTAAGAATTTCTTCTTTTGGTCATCAGTAACTTCAGTAAGTGGGGGTTTTCTAAAAAGTCAAAACGCAGACAAGTCTGGAATCAACTCATGTTCAAAACCGTTAACAATTTCCATAATTTCTGTTACGCCATAATTTGATCATTTTTGCACCCTCATCTGAATAGCCACGGAGAACTTGTAATAAGTCATGAGTTATAGTAATCATCTTGTAACTGCTTAAATTCATACGTGAATTTAAATTTTTCTAAAAAAATGAGGTGCAATCCCGAAACCGTTTGCCCTTTCCACTGCTTTATTAAGAGCAACACAATTTCATGCGCAGCATCAGCTTCATCAATGATATTTTTTTGTACTGTAGTACTCATAAATTGGACAATTTGGCCAAGATCGTTTGAGTATTCACAATCAAACTTGTAACTTGAGAATAATGAAGGGTGTGCCTTTAATATAGCTTGGCAAATTTTCCAATGCCTGCGCTTGAGCCCACGAATATGTTTCAATAATCGTGGAAGACATGAATGCCTTGAAATAAAAGTCAGTTTCTAAAGCCTGTATGACTTGCGCATAAGTGATGTAAATCAGCCGAGTTACTGTATTTTTATAAGCAAAGACTTCGTCAATAGTCAGCAATGTATTTTCCACGAGTCCGTCTACTGGATCTTCAACCTCAGCAACGATTCCCTTCTCTTCATCTCCTGACCACCTAGTCATAAATGATGCTTGAATGGTGGTTGAGAACTTCGATAAAAACACCAGAAGATGGCCTTGACTTCAACATAATTCTTAATTTCACTTCTTACTAACAGGAATCGATATCTTATTAATTTGTGAATTGATTTGTCCCTTGATATATTAGATTATTTCGTTTAATTTAGTACTGGGTGATACCTAGTTCCGCTTCTTCACCCGTACAATTGTAGTAACTATATATTTTCTTAAGAAAAGTACTCAACCGAATTTTTATCTTTTAAATCAGCGGGAGACTTTTTCAATTTTAATGATCTATGTACCTTCGGTTGTGCACGATTGTTGCATAACCGTAAAGTAGAAACTAGAAGATCGCTCGAGGAGTTTTTCTCTGTGCGATGCCCAAAGTGGTACTCACTGATTAATTGCAATAAATACATTCACGCTCGGAAAAGAGAAAGGTTCGTTTGTGAAAAATAAAGCAAATGATCATGGTATTGATACTGAACTGGCTGACGTATTGTTTACATTTATTGTTTTAATACTGATTTGCACCCATTAATTTCGATGTTCAAATTTCGTGCGCGAAATTAATAAAGATCTAGTGTTTGCAAATAAAATATAAGATTGTTTTCCTTCCAAGTAATATATATATTTTTTTTCCTAAATCAATTTAAAACTCTGACACCTGAATTCGGCTTCTACTTACTTTGACTGAGTGAAAGCCAGTATTCAATAATAAAAAGTGACCCGCTTAATATTTTGCCAAGGAAAAAGAAACGAAATCTATTGTTTTAGCATAACGGTTTACGTATTCTGCACCTCAACAAAGATGATTACACCCATACAATTATTTCTAGGAATTTCCTTTTCAGAGGAAGTTTAAAACACAGATAATCAAAAAAAAACTGGGGTTAGTATTTTCCCCGAAACATCCGGGCTTTACTATATTCATTTCCGTTTTAGCTGATTGACATTGGTGGTACACGGCATTACCATTGATTAAAGAGGGGTATTTTGATGCATTTGAGGTTAGATTATTTTTGAGTCTTCTGTAGGCTTGGATATTTCTCACCATTAACTCGATTTTAATGGGAGGAATCTTGTTTGTTATAGATGAAATCTCTGATTTCATTGATGGGTGTTATTTCTTCTTGCCCAAGATTTCGTCCAAAATTAAAGCTCATGAATTGCGTATCTATAAACTGCAACCAATGGAACGCGGGTCACTTATTATTCCAGTTATTTATTCAACTACCACAACTATATTTTCATGTTCATTCCAACATCTCGGGAGAAACCGCACTTATATATTCGTAGGTGTTGAAAACCACTTTACTTGTAAAGCAATATGGATCATCAATGATTGTATCACTAGGTTTCTTAGAAAGATCATCAATCCTTTTTTTCATCCTCTTTTACCTCTTTATGAGTATTTTCTTTCCAGGTTTGGATTAAGAGAAAAGGTTTGTTCTGGATCTTCCGTAGAATGAAATATCATACCAGCCAAGATTTCGTCTATTTTCTTTCTGACTCGGTCTGGTGAGATGGAAAGGGTCCTGGTCTCAATCATTTCAAGAAGAATATATCCAATCGTAATAGTTTTTCGTTTCCGAAAAAAAAAAAAAAGCTTGTTATAGATTTTAGAATCAATGTGTATTCTTGCGACTTTGACTTATCGTGGCTATGTTGCGGGGCTTGTTGTCATGTGGGGGAGATACACTTAAATTCCATGATATTGAAACGTTTTGCATACTTACGATACAAGACTGTTTGAATTTGTTTAATACCTTTTATTAAAGAAAGAAGGAAGGGAGAAAAAGGCGATTAAAAGATTAGCTTTGTGAAAACTCAACACTTCTCATTTCCTGGTGATATTCCGAGAATTCGAATATTTTACTCAACTCCCATCTATCTTACCACCTAATGATTCAAAAGGCTCGGGTTTAAAGCGTGGGTTGTTCTATACGAGCCCGAAATGAAAGAACCAATGGTAAATAATACATGAGAAGGAAAAACTAATAGTGGCAAAGTATAATAAAATTTCTAAAAAGAATAAAACAAAATAAAACAAAATCCTCTATCCAATACTCTTATCAATGGTATGCTTTCAAGGAATTTCCCCAGACTACGCCATGTGCGAAAGTCTTGAAGATAGATTCGCCTCACTTTTTGGTAGGGGGATATTGGAAAATATCACCTCTTCTTGACTAAAAGTGGAAAAGTTGGTTTACCCCAAAAAAGTAAAGGATAATACAAAACGAGTTCTGAAATATTTGCCAATTAAAGAATTTAGGCCACTTCACGCACTGATCTTTTATGTAAATTCGTGGAATTAAATCACCACCTTCCAATATCTGCACTCACTATTGAGTCGTGCAGACACCTATTTCTACCCCTGGCACCACTGTGGTCTTGAGTCACTCTAACAACGGTTTTCTCGGTAAAAAGAAACAATAATAAAAGATTAAAAAAATTCAAAGAGAAAACGAAGCCTCTATCCATATACTCTTTCTACGTCTAGTACTTACTTAGTTTCATGTGGTTATCATAATGTATCCAGGTCTAGACTTATGGAAACACGAATCCTGCATACAAGAGCGCGACTATCAAACACGCGCCTGGATTTTTTTTTTTTTTTTTTTTTTCTTCCTCCTATTTCCCCTTTTGTTTTGGTCAAAAAAAAAAAATCATTCACGCTCACTCAATTAGAAGACAGAAAAGTCTAGGTGTACGAAACTCTAGTTAAAATCGGTGCTTCATTAAATAACTCGCCTGATCAACAATAAGAAAAAACAAAAAACAAAATAGAATAGACATACCCTTTTGTCTTTCTGGCTATTTCCTCTTTTATACCCGCCGTCGAAAAACCTTTACCCCCAAGCGTGATCCTCGGTTTTACTTACATCGGATCAAATCGGCCACAGAGAAAGTTTTCCCTGTTTTGACGACCAGAAATCTGCTTATCACAAAGGCAGAAATATTTGGAATCTCTTCTTCTTTTCCTGAAGTTTTCTAAGGTTACCCTTATTCGAGCCATAGTTGCCGCTGTTTCTCACACATTATACCCTCCTCCTGAATAATGGCGCTTCGGTTATCAAATTTTTTGGGCGACCCCTTCGCTATCAGTACAGTTTCATTTGGTGTGATTGCATGGATCATTGCCATCGCCGGCGCCGGTGCGAGCGGCTCACGTTCGTTCCTCAGATTCACATGGTGGGGCCTCGTGTATGAGATCTTATTGATTATCGTGATTTTCATCTTATACCTCAACAACACCATCGAATTATACAAGTTCACGCTTGTGGGGCTCCTCTCGGTGGCCATAGTGTACACCACCAACTCCACCAATAATCTTGTATACAACTCTAATTCCCCTGCCAACTTGTGTTGTGCTGCAGGATGCATTTTGCTCCTGATGTTGAATATCTTGTGGGTGGTGTATTTTGGCGGCCACCCAGAATCGCCCACCAACCAGTTTGTTGACTCGTTTGCGGTGAAAAACACCTCTTACACTCATGGTCAGCTTCCCTCAGCGGGTAACAAAATGGATGACCACGACAATGAATTTGCCGTGCCTCGCAATGTCTCACAGGCATACCCAGTCAATGACTCTGGGCTCTCGCAGCTCACAACAAACAACAACAAGTCGGCGTACATGTCGTCGCAGCAGTTGAACGGATTGGAAAACTTCTCCAACACCAATTTGAACAATGCCAGTGCAATAAACACTGTCTACAACACCGGCAATGCAAACTCGACCAATGATAACTTCGCCGTGCCGGTGACTACGTTCCGCTACAAAGCACGGGCTTTGTACAGCTACGAGGCCAACCCGGAGGACACCAACGAGATCTCATTCGCCAAGGACGAGATCTTGGATGTTGACGATATTGATGGTAAGTGGTGGCAAGCCAAGAAGGCCAACGGACAAGTGGGTATTTGCCCGTCGAATTACGTCAAGCTTTTGGATTAGGGGTCTGTATAATAAATGGATAGATATTATGGCACGTGGGGGCAAGTAGAATAGTTGGAACGTGAATCTGAGCCTTGCTATACCTTGCGTTTTCGATGTGTAGTTCTAAGTTGGGGACTGTGAGTGTATGAAATTCTTTTCTTTTTTTTTTTTTTTTTTTTTTTTTTTCTTTTTTTCTAAAAATTTCCCTGCCCCTGTTCTACCTGCCAGGGCTCCATCTGTGGCTATGGAGTGTGACAATGTTGTTTCGAAATACTTCCACAGTTTTCGGTTTCCATGACATCATGGCCGATCAGCGGCGGATGGAAGCCACATTTACCCCCTTCCGCACCCTCGGTTCTCCACACCGGGCGTATTCCGGTGGTATGTTTCCGGCACACAGCGTGGCTATCGCCAAATCGTACGTCAATATGGTCTATGTGCCGGAAATAAACATAGCAACGCTAGAGATTTCCGACTGAGGGTTCCTCGCATGGTTACCGCAATATATTTGCACCCAACAGTTGCTATGGATATTTTTTCTATATAAACCGAGCACTGCCCCCCAGAATGGGCAACTCAATTGCATAAAAAAACTCCATTTTGGCTGTATAATAAAGTATAAGACCAAAACCAAAGCCAAGACCACAAAAACACAAAAGTTAAACTAATACAATGGGATTCGCTGACAAACTTCAATCTAAGATTTCTGGCAACAAGCAAGTTAACGACCTCGATAAGGCCGGTGGTAAGCTTATTGGCAAGGAAAACCTTTCTGGTGAGATCCAGGATGGTTACAAAAGCGGTAACTTCACCAAGGAAAACGCGGCCAAGTACGGTGACGAGTACGACCAAAAAGCCGGTAAGCTTTTGGGTAAAGAGAACATTTCCGGTACTGAGGGTGGTGCTGGTACCAAGTTTTTCGGTGGTACAAAGGAGGCCTCTACAGGTACTGCCGCTGAAAAGGATGTTGCTGGTGCAGGAAGGGATACTGCTGCCAGTGGAAAGGATGCAGTGACTGGCTCGTCTGGATACGACCAAAAGGCTACTTCTGCTGGTAAGAGTGTTGACGCTGCAAGTGCTGCTGGAGCTGCAGGAGTTGCTGGTGTGACCGGTGCCGCTGCAGGAACTGCCTACGAAAAGGGCGACGCTTCTACCAAGGCCGTTTCAGGTAAGGAATCTACTGGTGTTTCTGCTCCTAGCACTGGTGCTGCCGTCACTGGTGACCATAGCACTACTGCTCGTGGCACCGACATTCCAGGCACTGAATCCTTTAGTGCCCCTACTTCTGGAAAGGGTGCTTCTGCTTCCGCTTCTGCCCCTAGCACTGGTGCCACTGGTGCCACTGGTGCTTCTGCTACCGGTGCTGCTACCGGTGCTGCCGCTGCCACTGGTGCTGCCGTTACTGGAGATCACAGTACCACTGCTCGTGGTACAGACATCCCAGGTACCGAGTCGTTTAGCGCCCCTACTTCCGGAAAGGACGCTACTGGTTCTGCCTCCAGTTCGGCCCCAAGCACTGGTGTTTTGGGTGGCTTCACTACTGGTGACCATGCCTTGGACCAAAAAATCGCTAAGTTGGACGCCAAGGGCCAGGCCAAGGCCAAGGAGGCTTTCGAGAGAGGCTACCAAGACGCCATTAAGAGCCACAAGAAGTAGATTAAAGGCAAAATAAGAAAGACCTAAATTATACTAATAAAGACTGCTCCTTAATACATGTGTAGAAGTGTTGTAGCTATGATGAACAGCTGCATTGTAACATCGACTTATCTTCACCCACGTCACCTTGAACAATCCACTTCGCCTCAAGCTCCTTTAGCTCGTCGCCCCATAACGATGGGTTATATGGGTTGAAGGCCATTTTCTCAAGCTTGTGGAGGTACGACAAATCTGTGCCATCACTCTCCTCAGTTCTCTGGATGACTTCATTCAAGATCCAGCTCCGGGGAAGAAATTGTGGGTTGGCACTAGAACTGACGTTTTTATCGAGCCCTTGCTTAGCTGCATATTCCTGGAACTTTGCAAGCCACAGTGTAATGGTCTTTACCAATTCTTCCCGGTCATATTTTGAAAATTCGCTGGGTTCTTCAACCAAAATCGAACGCGCAAACGACTCGGCGTTAAATTCAACGCTGGTCACATTGGCATTCTGTAAGCTAATGAAAAACTTGTTGTAGTCACATTGGACCTTCTCAAGCATATCGATCATAGGTGCAAGTAAGTCCTCATTCTGCGAATCGGGGTCCAGGACATTTACCAACAGCTGGGGCAAGCCGAGTCTCTTGAAGAGAGACTCCACATACTGTTTTGTGAATGCATATTGGTACAATTCGCCACCAATCTCGATGATTTTCGTTGCCCGTTTAATGATACGTTCCTCGTCGTCCTTACCATAAGCGCCACGCATCAAGGTATCATCATTAATCATTTTTTCGCCCGCACCAATAAGGTGGGCAAGGTCCTCGCCAAGCCTGGTCAAATTCCACCAAATGGCTGTGGGAGTGTTGGCATAGCTGTATCTAAGCATATGATCCTCTGAATTTGGTGTGAATTTACGGTCAAGTTTATCCATAATGGCAAATGGCCCAAAATCCATCGAGAGCCCGAGAACTGAAGTGTTATCGGTATTAAGCACACCATTAAGGAATCCATATGACTGCCACATGGCGGTGGTGGTGGCATTGCGCACAATAATTTCGTAGTACATTTTATCGAAATCGGTCAATTCGCCAAGGGAATTGCTTGTACCGACAAAAAAGTCGTTTTTGGCTGCCAAAATGTCCTCCAAAAATGGGAACTTCACTCCCGAGTCTAAGGTGAAAAGCTCATCAATCACATACTGTGAAAGCTTACGTACACCCAGAACATCGTGGCGCCAACGGTGTAAATCAAAAGACCCAAGGCGGATCCACAGCTCGGCAAAACGTGAGACTATAGCACATTTCTCGGCACCGTGTCTGCGTGCATATGTTTTAGGGAGATAAGTCAAAGCTAAGGCACGGGTAGATGGGATACCAATAGCATTCAAGTGCTCGGAAATGATATATTCTCTTACCGAGGACCGCAACACTGCTTTTCCGTCGGCAAAACGCGAGTATGGTGTCATTCCAGATCCTTTCAATTGTACCTCATACTTTTTACGGTTTTTCGCAAATGTCGCCAGAACGACGTCACTGGATTTGGGAACCTCAAATAAATTATGCACACGGCCATCTCCCAATTGACCAGCAAATTGTCCAAATTGCCACCCGGCATATGCCTGGGCATAGGGGAATGGCAAGCCCAACTCACGGAAGTTTTTCTCATAGATTTCACCACTAACAATCTGGTGATATTGTGGGTTTTCAGTTTCCTGAGGATCGAGAGATAAGTCCGCCAATGCCTGTGGCGAAGACGATAAATATAAATACTCTTTTCTGGGCTCAGGCAACAGCCACGAAAAAGAGCCATCTTGGAGGACACGTGGTGTACGGATAATATCGTCTATGTTTTGCTCTGCAGCAGATTCAGTTTTGATATGGTCGTCAGGCACCAGAGCAGCAACAAACGTGCTCAGTTTTGGCAATTTTTGGAGCGTGGTCATGGTTCTGGCGTGGCGGAAAACAGTGGCGTAACTCCGAGACATAGATCAAATGGGTGTGTTTAAGGAAAAGGCGGGGTTTAGCGCGATTCCAGGATTTTTCTTTAAAAATTTTCTAATTTTTATTTCTTTATTAAAGAAATTGGGTTTGCAGGGTTTCTCACAACAAAGGCAAATGTTGTGTTGAGAAGGAAAAAGATAGTTCAGCAAACAATGAATGGGATCGCTTTTCTGACATCACTTAATAAGCAAGTGGTTTCTGGGCTGCGAGCACTAATGTGTAGGCCAGGAAGCGGTGGTTATGATGGCCAGATAATAACATGGTCATAAATCAGCCAAAAGGTGGATAATTTTATAATTTTTTATTCCTGTTAAGAATGGATTATGAAGATCAGAAGCTTTATTAATTTCTCGGGGTTCTTTTCCTTTCGGATTTCTAAAAAATCACGGCTATCTTGTATGGTCACGTGACCCGAAGCGATATTTTGCAACCGCGTGCCATAAAGTTTCTACGATTTGCACAGTAAGGTTAAAATGTATATTGAATAGTATAACATAAGTAGTAAGTAGACCATAAAAGCCCGAGAATGTACCACCCTGTCGAAAACAATTTTTCTCAAAAAATTTAAGCAATAACGCAAGAAGAGTACCAGCCAGTAGGGGTGGTGGCAGTCAACCAGTTGTCCTTGTTTGGGGTTGAGGTAGTCTTGTTGGAAGGTTGAGGAGCGGCCATTTTTGATAGAGTTGTTTGTTTGATGATGAGAAGAAGAAAAATACATTAAGTCTGGGAAAATCCCCCATCTTTATACTTTTTCCTCTGATATGCTTATGATGTAAGTTCACTGGCAGGTATTACCTCAATGCGCGAAGCGTCAGAATGGATTTCCCCATTTGATCACGACAATACGTTCAAGAGGAGTGGCCGCACGGTATCTGACAGCCATGCGTTTAAACAAGTTTCAGATGCAAGAGTAAGAAAATAAGACGTCACTAATTGAGTTGAATTCGCCCGATGGGGTAATATTATCTCACTCTGAGAAGCTCCTAACAGCAATTTAAGCCGGGTTCCGTTTCCGAAGATGCACGTCAACGCCCATTGTTTATAGCTCTTGAATTTCTTAATCTTAAATTAAAAAGAATCAGGAGAGTTGTGTCGCAAAAAGAGTGACTTTCTTTTTGATTGCAGAAAAAACACTTGAGCTACTGGGAAACTCTTCTCTCCGAAGTCTTTGGTCTCTGAGTCGAAAGAGACAAAAGCGCATTATTAAAATTCCCGCTCTAGACTTTCGGACTTGCATTTGATTTTCTGCAACATGTTTTTGATAAGGTGATGCATGTTGCTTTTAAATCCTGAAACGATGTATCATGCAAATCCGGAATTCCCTTGCCGAGAACCAGCATTTTTCATCAAAAACACGACTAACCCAAATCACCCGAACTATCTACCATCGCTTCTCCCTAAAGTTTTGCCTCTATCCTTTTTTCGGCGCTAATGCTCTCATATACATGGTTGATCGCCTCCTTTACGGGCATTTCTTCCACGGAATACCCCGTCCATAACACCTGCTGGGCTATACCTTGATATATCATTGGCTCAATTCCACTTATGACCTGCCAACCCAGATTCTCGAAATCCTTAAAAAGTCTTGTTACAATATGGGGATAGTAGCACATTTCAATGACACTACCCTTTTCAGGTGATTGGAGGAAAACTTCAAGGGTAGCATGGTCATTTATCTCCTCTGGGGTTATTGGTTCAAAATCAGGCACACATAAAACAACCAACTCTGGTTTTTCCAAAAGCGTTGCCTTTTGTGAGAGTTTACAGCCACGATTTCACCCGTGAACCCGTTTTCAGTCATTGTTTTAGAAAGCTCTGCAATTTCATGGGCAAATCGATTAACCACATATATTTTGGAACATCCTAAAAAGGTGTGTAACGCATATACGGCAACACGACTAGCACCACCTCCACCATAGACCAAACCAGGCTTCCTTACAGCCTTGTTCTTCTCAATAGCATCCCTATTATTATAGAGAAACGCGTCTCGGATTCCAATTGTATCTGTGTTTTTACCAATATTTAAAGGCGTTCCTGAAGCATCAAATCTGACGTAGATGGTGTTGATGACACCAACACCTTTGGCATTGCATCCACAATGTCCACGTGATTTGCCATAACAGCTTCATTACTGCAGCCCCACTAAACACCAAATCAGCTTCTGCTTTGGCACCTCGGGTTTTATTTTCTGCAATATATTTCACGAATTCTTCGACATCTGTGGATTGTAAGAGCTCGTAACGATGGTTTATAAGTCCATGTTTCTGAAGAATAAAGTTTTGTGAAAACGGGGCTTTTGAATTCGAGATTTTGCACCCAAAATATTTATATGAGAATGTGTTTGAACGAAGAGTATCGAAGTCCGGTTTTTTCAACTCCTTGGTATATTTTGGTGTGGGGTAAAAGGTGAACAAAGGGTTCATTTGGTTGAGAGATTTTCACCTGCAGATTCCCCGGATTGGGTACTGGAAATGAGTCATGGTATGTTCTAGGAGTCACGTCACAGACTGGAAAATATATTGGGTAAGTCTTGATATATAAATATTCGAGATAAATCAAAGTTTTATGATTTTTTTTTTTTTTTCTCTTTTCCTGTTTTATGCTTTTCGGTTAACAAGCTCTATTGATTTCGTCAATGCAGTGCCGTTAAAGATCTGCGATAGGTCTGGATATAGATTGTGGAGAAACGTGGGAAATACTCAAAAATATGATGTGACTTTTTTAATATTTTTAATTTAGTTTCGTGTAATTTTATTCAAAAGAAATTTTTTGGATCTTTTCAGAATATTTGGGCGTGCTTTCCACAGACTTAAATGATTGTCTCCGGAAATTATATTACCCGAGATTTAAGATACTTCCATGAAGTGACGCTCTGCTAACATTCGTAAGAGTAGTTTGAAGTTTCAGAATCAATGGCTTTAAGTATCCTTGATTTTTTTTTTTTTTCTCTTTTCAACGCTTGGACTGATTGTTTTACATACGATTTAATATCATGAGCTACTCTAATGTTGTTTCTTAGGCCACCTTCTACGAACCAACTCTTAGGACTGTAAGGCATATCCTGGAATTGGAATTAATGAACGAATTTTTTTCTCAGTTACAAAAATAAAAAAGAATAAAAGAAACTTCCTCCCAAACAAATTGCATTTTCATAAAACACATTTCTTGAAACCTCAAACATATTGCAACTTGTAAAACATGACGTGCACCGGGTAAATGGGCCCAACAAAAACATGAACAAAGTTGGGTCCAAAAGAACTCGAAAAGATAAATGAGTTTAGTTTCCTAAAAACCCCCAAAAATCATTAAATCCATATTAAAAATCTAGATAGAAAAATCAAGGATCATATAATATTTCCCCAAATAATCACCAATTCTTTTGTCTTTTCAATCGCGGTTTTAAAGTTGATTGCGGTCTCGTGCGAAACTTGTTGGCCAATAAATATCTGCCATTGGGCTGTTAGAGTGTACCAAAAATCCACCTGAATAAATCATTAAACATACAATATAACCAGAGAAATACAAATCTATCAACAAAAAAAATATATATATATAAGAAAAGAACTTCAAATACCTGAGTTCTCCCCATCCATTATCAACACACTAAATACTCAAAATTGGTCTACATTCTCGCACGACTTGTTTCGGGTAGGTGTATGCACGCGTGGGGTTTTTTTTAGGCTTTACTTAGAACTCACATCATTGCTCGCACCTTTGTTCTGATTCCACTCATAGAACGAGCAAGTGGACAAGACTTATATTTTATATAAGTGGAAACACCATAAAACACTAAAAAAAAAAAAATCATGATTACGCGCCGAAGTAACTTGATTAAATTGGCGGTGGCCACCACAATCGGGTTTTTCGTGCTCCTACACATGTCGCTGCCAGGACTGCTTTCTACATCCAAATATTTTGGGGGGCCCAGCACGGTGCCCATATCCAAATTTTTCGAAAACCTTGATCATTATGCAATCGATGCGCCGCTGATTAAGCAGAAGTACAAAACTGACCGGGCAGTACAGCACAATGCCAACGAACGGCACTTTCATTTCTCAAAAGAATATCTTGAAAACGTGCTTGAGATCCCACAGAAAACGGTACAGAAATTCAAGGAATCTCACCATGGGTTTGTGCACGAATTCATTCCAAATTTACTCAAAAACGTGAAGATTGATACTTTTGGTGAACTTCGGCGCCTGAGCCCAGAATGGAATCAATACGTTTCGGCTAAGGGGTACGTGCTTATTGGAGGAGGCAAATATTCGTGGCTTTCGTACCTTGTAGTGAAACAGATCCGGAAATCTGGCGGTGTTTTGCCCGTAGAAATCTTCATTCCATCTGAGGCCGAATACGAACAGCGGTTCTGTGAAGAAATCTTGCCAAAATTAAATGCCCGTTGTAATGTGCTTGATGGAAGTATAGCAGCAATGCTTAAGACGAAATTCGGCCTTGGTGGATACCAGTACAAAATGCTTGCAATTCTCACATCGAAATTCGGCAATGTTTTATACTTGGACTCCGATCTTTTCCCCACCACCAATGTCGAGTATCTTTTCACCTCACAGCTTTTCCGGGAAAAGGGCCTTATTTTATGGCCCGATGACTGGTCGCGGACCACTAACCCGAAGTTCCATGAAATCGCCGAGTTCCCAGTCAAGGAAAATAAGGTACGATACTCGGAATACGATAAACAGCAACTGGGCGGCAAATTGAAGCCGTTATCGGAATATACTTTTGCGGATTCAAATTTCCATGATTTCGAAAACACTTTGCCCAACCCATCTTCCGAGGCCGGTGTGCTTTTAATTAATAAGACATCGCACGTCCGTTCAATGCTACTTGCATTATACTACAACATTTACGGCCCCGAATATTACTATCCATTGATGACTCAGGGTGGTGCTGGTGAAGGTGACAAGGAGACTTTTATCGCCGCTGCAGCTGTATTGGGAGAACCTTACTTCCAAACAAGAAAACAGTTTAAATGGGTTGGGTACCAAAGTCAGGATGAAAAACGGTTTGTTTCCAAGGGTTTGGGCCACTACGACCCAATTATTTCTACTGAAAGCTCTGAAGATGCACCCATTGTGTTTATGCACTGCTCGTACCCGAAATATTATACGGATTGGCTTTACGATAACCATGATCTTATTTACAGGGACGGCACTACGCATATCCGCATGTACGAGTCCATATACGAGAACCTTGGCTATGACTTCGATTTGCGGCTTCAGCAATTCTTCGTGCAGGGTGTTTGTAAGGATTATTATCAGGATGGCAAGGCACCCGATTCTGATGCATTAGAGGCCGACGAGTGGGCGGGCGATTTCTTGGAGTACATTGGCCTAGAGTTGGAGTTGAATGAAAAGAGGTGTAAGGAGGTGTTTATCCCACATTTGGAATGGTTGAAGAAAACTACCCCGTCTTTTGAAAAGGCAGGTAGAGAAGAGAAATCCGATACAACTGACGCCTGAAAAGGTCTGAGAAGGGCTTAAAAGGTTTGGCGGAAGAGTGACATGACGCAGGTTATGTGAGTATGTTTTCATTGATAACCCATTTTTTTTTTTTGGTGGATAAGGATATATAATCACCAGTAGACCAAGCTGAAAACTATTTATACACCCAAAATTATCACGGCCGTCTTTTGCCTGGATTGTATGATCATGTTTAATATTATCTATTGTAGAAGGCTCATGTCACGTGCGCGACTCCACAGCTGCACCGCGTCCTCGCCAACCTTATCTCCGATAAGCGAATGACTAATACAACTTTTTTCTTCCACTAACACCCTAAAAAGAAAAAAAAAATGTCTGTACTCAAATCGCCTCTTGCAAAAAACTTGAAAATTGCCTTGGTTCAATTGAAGGCAGGTGCTGACAAGGCAGCCAACTTGACAAAAGTGGCCAAATACATTGATTACGCAGTAACGGAGTCGAAAATCGGAAAGTTGGACGTGGTGATGTTACCAGAATGCTTCAATTCACCATATGCCGTGGATAAATTTCGGGAATATGCCGAGATAATTCCCGGTGGTGAAACTACGCAATTTCTCTCAAATTTGGCTAAAAAACATGGAGTCTTTATTGTAGGAGGCCTGATTCCAGAGAAGGAAGAAAGTAGTGATAAGATTTTCAATACTTCGTTGACTTTTGATCCTCAGGGTGAGATTGTGGCCTTACACAGAAAAGCGCATTTATTCGATATCGATATTCCCAACGGAATCACCTTCAAGGAATCAGTCACTTTAAGTGCCGGAGATAAGGCCACGGTATTTAAGTTGGGCGAGTTCGGAAATGTTGGACTTGGTATTTGTTATGATATCAGATTCCCCGAATTGGCAATTGGCGCAGCACGTGCTCCTCACAACGCATTTGCCATGTTTTATCCCGGTGCTTTTAACACCACCACGGGCCCTTTACATTGGCACCTTCTTGCACGCGCGCGTGCTGTGGACAATGAAGTATTTACGGTTTTGTGTTCTCCAGCACGTGATGTAGGTGGCTCAGGGTATCAGGCATATGGACATTCCTTGGTTGTGGATCCCTCTGGAAAAATTGTCGCCGAGGCTGGTGAGGGAGAAGAAGTCTTGTATGCGGAGCTCGATAAGGACTTGCTTCCTACGGCCAGAGCTGGTATTCCCGTACACTACCAGCGTAGATTTGACATTTACGACGATGTTACCAATACTTTGAAGGTTGCTGATAAGTAGAGCTTTGGAATACATGAAGTTAGTGTTTCTATAGGAATGCCATATTTGACGAGTACAATAGTTCAAGTTTTGATCAATGTTGGAAATCAATAAAGTGGTGACAATTTTGGTTTTGGTCGAGCTCTTATGCTCGTAACATTTCCTGCTTTGGGAAATGTGTGGCCAGGTATTTGGAGAAGTCAACGGCAATTTTAAATTAGTGAATTACATTCTTTAATGTGACGGGAAATTCCAAACGGCTTTAAAAAAGCCATTGACCCGATTATAATAGATTTCTTTGGAAAGAAGAGAAAAGGCAAGGTTTAAAAAAGAATTGAATCTCTCGGAATTCGCAGATTTGACTGGTTTTCTTCTGCACCAAATATATAAACATTCTTATAATTAGCATCGCCATAGAATAACACCCCAACATTTAAGGGCTATCATATCCATAGAATCAAATACGACGATGATTTATCCGAGGCGAAATTCTGAGCCCCAAAAATATTTTTCCTCAAAATCTTCTGACGGTTTATAATCTACTCAATATATCTATTCGTGATGGGATGTATATGATGATAAAACCCACTAAGAATGTATTAATTCCATATAGTTGGGCAATAATTTAACATGCCCACGCACATCTTATCAAAACCTCTATGAAAACAGAACTTCCTCCTCACCATCCTCCTTACGCTCCACAAACTCACGCAACACGTCCATAAATTCTGCGGGCTTTTCGCTAATTACCCAGTGACCAGCATCAATGTCTCTGACTTCAAACTGAGGGAAATACTGAGAGATATCAGCAATCGCCTCATCTGGAACATAGTTTGACTTGGTGCCCCGGATAAATAACGTAGGACCCTTAGACCATTTGGCCACATTATGGTCATATGGCCAGTTGGCAATATTACCCTTAACCACAGCATCGGCGATGGTTTCAAGGGGGATTTTCGATTTACATGCATCATTCTTACCGCCTGATTTGATATTTTTTAAGATAAATTGACGCACTTCCTTCACAGGCTCAACCTGGGCCAAATCTGCATCCACCTCACTCATTTTGGTACGTTTTTCCACCTCGAGAGAGTATCTGAGCTGACGAATATATTTAGGAAATGACAGTTGCACTGCAAGTGTGGCTACAGGTGCATTATCCACAGCAACCACCATTTTCGGGAGTTCTGGGCGACGTAAAGCTAATGCCATCACTGTTTTTGCTCCCATTGAATGGCCCACCAAAATGGGTTTTTGGGAAAACTTTTGCTCGTCAATAAAACGCTCTACATCCGCAGACAATGAAGGGTAATCAAGGCGGCCGATATGTGGCGAATCACCGAAATTACGGAGATCCACACAGTATACATCACGTTCCATAGTACTGGCAAGTTGTCTGGCCACAGATCTAGTATTTGAACGCAGACCGAAAATTCCATGGAGAAAAACTAAGGGAGATTTTGGTGAAACTGGCGTATTTTTTGGTTCATGTTTATCGAAAACCAATGGAACCGTTTGGAGATTAGTGGAGAGTGCATCTCCAAGATAATCACCTTCATTCACTGAAAATTGGTAAGAACGAGAAAATACCGACGTTGGGGCCCACACCTTATGGTTGATAGCGGGAGAAACCCGGGAAAGGTTTCGAGAAAACATCATCAATATTTTTTCTGGATTTTGCGTGGAAGAATTCCAATGTCTTGTAGAAAAGTCCTAGGAAAGCGATAGAATAGGGCCAATAATTGGGTTCGCGTTGTTTGCGAGTACTGCTTCTAAGTTGAGCGTGGTCCGGAATTAGGGCCGCCTATCGGCTATAATATGGTAATATATTATATACTATTGTGGGAAGTAAATTATGATTCGAAATTTTGAGTATATTTTAGGAAGGTGATTATAATTAATGTGTTGTGGTAAAACAAAATAAATAAAAAAAAAGTACATTTTTTAATGAACTAAAAGTAGATCTCTATGTCCATAGCCACACCTCTTCAATGCGCAATATTCCGGGCCCAGATTAAACACCATACATTGAAATTCTATGGGAATTACTTCTGTTTCTTTTTCTTTCATATTTTTTTTTTTCTTTTCATCTTCAATAATTTACCTCACCAGGGTTTTTCTTGTAAAGATTCCGTTTAATTATAATTAGGGTATGATTAATGTTGATTTCGGTTGCAAATGATAACAGGTACCTTAATTTGAGGACGAGTAATGTGAAGGACTTTAAAGAACATCTTCGAATTAATTGAGTAATTTTCTCTTTTCTTACTTCAAAAAATGTATAGCAAAAGAAAGTTTGTGAGTTAAATGAAGACACACGGAGTTTGACGAGGTACTATATGCTCAAGAACGGTTGATAGTAACAGGTCTCAGTATTGAACCACCAACTGCAAAATATAATGCAATTAGCAGAAATCGGTTTCTTCCATCTCTAAATTTTTATCTAAACCCTTTTTGGCTGATAAATCTAATAAGATTCACGTTTTAAAGCTCTTTATGTACTGGTCATGAAACGCAATAATATACATCTGGCTTTAACTCGCTCAAATCGAGAGGAAAGCATCTGAAAAATCATAAGGGGCGACCTTTTTTTTGATTTGCCATATCAGGATGGTATAATTATTTCGACAGAAAATAGCATATTTTAGGTCTTCAAGAGCTTTGTCGCCTGCCATGGTCTATTGAGTAGCTTTTCAAACTTTTCAGTTACGGCCATACCTAGTAGAAAGCACTGTTTCCCGTCCGATCAACGTTAGTTAAGCTGCTAAGGGCGTCACTGAGTAGTGTAGTGGGAGACCATATGCGAAATTGACGTGCTGTAATTTTTTTGCAATTTCGGAAACCTGATTTGGATTTTTATAGGAGGATTCTTGTTCCCTCATGAAACTTCTTCAGTTCGCATTTACTGCAGTGATATACCTCACTTATAATTCCCTGAAAACAATATCATTATTTTTAAACGCTAGAGGCAATTTTCAATTAATTATCCGTGGCATTAAGGCCAAGGTGTGGTCCACAATTAACCCCTGCATTCCAGGAGTCAGGCAGATTTCCGCATCTCTACTTCACATCGTAAATTCTGTATATTATATATAGTGGCATTACACCGACTCCTGCTTCTCCGGTTCATCCTTCTTTTCCTCCTGGATCACGCCCCATCCAAGACGCAGGTTCAACCGCTCATACCGAGCACGATCTCTATCACTAACACTGGGGGTAATGGACGAAAGTGCAGCCAGGAAATCGGCATTGGTGACCTCAATATTGTTATCACTATCGTTATCGACGTAGAAACCAGACTCATCCAACTCCTGTACTTGCTGGCCAAAAAAGAACTTTTTCTTCAATGCAAACACTCCAGCTTCTCTCACCAACAGCGAAAGATCTGCACCCGAAAAGTTTCTGCACCGGGTATCACATGCAATATGTTGCAAGTCCACATCGGCCGCAAGAGGCGTGCGATTTGCCTTGGTAAGCGTTTTAAGAATCTCTCCCCGTTCCAGTGCAGTGGGCAATTCAATATACAACGTTTTATCGAGTCTTCCTGGCCGAAGCATGGCCGGATCAATCATGTCGGGTCTATTGGTGGCCCCCACCACGAAAATACCTTGGCGATCATTAAGACCATCAAGCTCGGTCAAAAGTGTGTTGACCACACGGGCACTAGATTCCGAAAGCGAGGAAGTTCTACGGGGCACCAAAGCATCCAACTCGTCGAAAAAAATGATGCATGGAGCCGAGGCACGTGCACGCAGAAACACCTGGCGGACAGCCCGCTCAGATTCACCCACATACTTATTAAGAAGTTCGGGACCCTTTACTGAGATGAAATTAGCCCTTGATTCATTCGCCACAGCCTTGGCAAGAAGTGTTTTACCACATCCTGGAGGTCCCCACATAAGTACACCAGCAGGTGCACTGATACCCACTTTCTGATAGAGCTCGGGCTTTTTAATTGGCTGTACCACACACATGTGCAACTCCATGCGGACCTTTGCCAAGGCACCCACGTGTTTCCACGTGACGTCGGGAACCGTAGCAAATCCTTCACGTTTTGCGGTGGGCTGGATCGTGGGCAACGCCGTTTTGAAGTCCTCGTAGGTGATGCTAAGTGGTGCAAGTTGTGCATCTGTAAGTGGGGACGGATGTTTTGCCAAAAACTTCTGAATGGTGGATAATTTCTCCTCCTCAGACTTATTTTCAAAACTTGCCAACACGTCCTCACGGGGAACCATGACACCATCCACATCCATATCATCATTTTTAGCCTCGAGTGCCTCTTCAAGTTCACTCAAACTTTCAAAAATACGTTTAATTGCGGCAATCCCCGCGGCAGTAACAAGACTCTTGAGGTCGGCGCCCACAAAACCGGGCGTCATCTTGGCCAACTCGCGGTAATCGAACTGGTCGTTTGCCTGTAACTTTAATGTGCCTGTCATTGTTTTTAAGATAGCACACCGCTGCTCTTCATTGGGGACGTTCAAGAGAATCTCACGATCAAAACGGCCGGCTCTTCTTAATGCCGAGTCCAAGGAATCCGGGCGGTTGGTGGCACCCAATACAATCACGGGTTTTCCTCCTGTATTTTCCAAAGTTAACTCGTCCATGGAAGTAAGAAGCTGGGCCACTATACGACGCTCCATTTCTCGCTGGGCGCCTCCGTCACGTTTTGGGGTGATGGCATCAATCTCATCGAGAAAAATAATACATGGCGCCAAACTCTTGGCCTCCTCGAAAATGTCCCGCAATTTTTTCTCACTTTCACCTGACATTCCGGAAACTACTGATGGCGCTGAAACGTTGATAAATGGAACCTGGAGCTCACCGGCCAAAGCACTAGCAATGGTAGTTTTTCCACATCCAGGAGGGCCATAAAGCAAGATTCCCCGTGGAGGTTCTACACCTGTAGTTAAGTAGATTTCAGGATGTAGAATGGGCAAACCAACAAGTTCCATCAATTGCGTGGTAATGGCCTGAAGCCCACCCAAAGACGAAAGAGTGGTTGTAGGAGTAGTATGCTCGATTTTAGGTTTTTTTGCCTTCACCAAAGACTTGGCTTCCTTGGATCTTTTCTTACCCTGTTTCTGGTCTTCACCTTCTGTAGGAGCATCGTCAGGTTTTCCAGCCTCTGTCGCCCATTTCGATACCAACGATTTATTAAGCGAGTTAGTATCCTTTACGTCCATTAAATTATTACCATCCACCCCTTCGAAATCACTATCCTGATCTGCTGCTTTTTGGAGTGCATGTTCATGTTTCAATCTAATCACCTCTGCCAATTCTTCCTCCTCATCCTGGCGACACATCCGCAAAACCACATCCACGGATTTTTCCAAAAGCACCCGTTTCACCCGCCTTAGCAGGAGATCCCGGCTTTGCACGTACGATAAAAGTTCCAGTGCCCGAATATCTCTTGCCAATGCTATATGAAGAAGCAGGTCTGGGTCCTCAGAAGACTCTAGCTTATTTTTTTCCGTTTGCTCCTGAAGAAGATCGTGAAGTAAGTCATATACTTTCTGGTCTACGGCTTGTGACAGCCCTGCAGACTTACCCATATTTACTGGTGGAAAGTTATTGGATGATTTCTTTGGTTTTAGGAAAACTGTGATGAATGAGATGCGCATCTCGTCCGAAATCCGGAGGTCACGTGACTTAATGGTTTATGGGAAATATACTTCCAAGTTCGGAACATATACATGGAGATTAAGGTTTTTTTTTTCATCAAACATTTCTTTGATTAGTTCTTTTTTTTTTCTTCTCCTGAAAATATTTTCCTGTTTCGTGGTGTTATTCTGGCAGGGCGTGGGAAACGTAGATTGCATTAATATATAAGGAATGAGGAGGATGTAGACAACCGCAGGTCTACATTCAAAGCACGATTTTTCTTTTAACAATATCTTCAAAAAACTGACACAACTTAAAACGCGCATTTTTTTTTAATTAATGGAAATTTATGAAGGGAAAATCTATATCTCTTTGGAACCAACAGTATGTCTGATTCATGTACTGAGTTATTGGTATTCTCACTTTCCCAAGCCTTAGAGCCCTCTACTCACAGTAATTTCAAGATGAAACTTAATAGATGGAGTGGCTTGATTTGGGTCACTTTTTTTTCTTCAGTTATCCACCCTGAAATATGGGAAGAAGGACACCCCTCGATTCAGAAAAATATTAAGAACTGGCCCTTTTTTGGTGCCAAAATATGGTATATGGCAAGAGTCAGAACTAACTCCACAACCAGATACTAAGTTATATTTGTTGAGGATTGATGAAGGAAAATGAAAACCATTTTAATATTTTTATTGTTCTTTATGTAGAATGCTAATCGGATCAAAGTTTAACAAATCCAGAGGCTAAAACTAAGCTGGAACCATATCACATGATCATAGACCTTCCCACACCTTGCAAACAAATACTCACTTGCATATATTCCAACTAAAAGAAAAAAAAAAAAAAAAAACAATATTCCGTTGACCGTCAAAAATCTCAAAACTCTCTTCCCAAATTGTCGTTCAAAAAAAAAATGAAAACTACTAGAACTTACCCTTGAAAGTCAAATTCTTTACCTAAATATTATTGCATTCAAACTCTTCCTCATTCATTATATACCCTCTGAATATAGACCACTCGATATAATAAAGGTTAGACTTTCCTGTCTTGTATTTAATATGGTAAAATTTTCTAAACCCATGTGTCCGATAAGCCTCCTTCAGATGCAAGGTGACACATTGACACGCTAAATACGAACCATACCCCTCACCTGGTTCGTTGGGGTTCTGTCCAAAACCTTCTTGTCACACTACAATATTTCTAAATCTTGTAACTAACGACAAATTTTGACCTTTAAATGAAAAATAATGTAATCCCTTCAAAACTATTCTGTATAAATGATTATAATGGAACGAAGAACTTCTAAGTATACAAGTGTTAGGTTAGTCTGTGAAGTAGCATACGATTCGTAATTTATTCAGAAATAGGCACGCATACACATCTGAAAGAATCCTTAATAGCCGAATTATCCTATAAAAAGAATAATTGTGTTCATCAATAAAACTCTAAATACAATATCTTCAATAGAAACCCCAATTTACTTACCTATATAAAACTCCAAACACAGGGGAAAGATCCCTTAAACCCTCCAAATCCTTTCACGTTACCATGGCTGATCCTACACCCCAAGAGCTTACTAATACGGTATTGGAAGATTTTAAGGCCAAGCCAATTATCCAGCGGCTTAATGAAATCAAGCAACTGGAAAATTGCATTAAACAGGTATGGAAAGAAAAGAAGAAGGGTATGAAAGAATCGTTTCTGACCTTGAAAAAGAGAACCACAAGGCTGTTGCCGAAACCGAGCGGCAAAAACGACCCACCGCAGAAATGCTTAAGCTGCTCAATATTCCCTCTGATGAAGAGAAATTAAGGAATGGAGAGTACCCTGATGCTTTAAGCATGATTGAGGCAAAACCTGACAGTTCGCAGGAAGAAAAATTTGATATAAAGAAGGCCCTTGCAGACTTCGAAGAATTCGTAAAAAAGTTGCGGACTGAATGTGAGGAGTTAGATGAAAAAGCAGAAGCGTTGAGGCAAATCAAAGAAGCAGATGATATGAGCCTGAGACCATTAAGAATCATGATTTACAACAGATTTGGTATTCGGATTAGAGACGGGCCAGATGGTCTTGACATAATCTCGGTTTATGACGAGAAAAAGAGAATTCCCATGAAAACAGTTCTAGTTAAATCTGAGCTTCTGAAGTATTATATCGGCATATTTATCTGGGCTCAGTTAGAAAGAGAAAGGATTAGGGAAGTTCCCACCTAGGGTTACGAAAAAAATGCTTTCATCTATATATGTTATTATTGTCAATGTGGATTTATATTCCCCGTTAGCACTAAGGTAAGATATCTCAGTCAACAAAGTTCAATTGCCCCATGTAATAGAGACCAGCCTTTCTAGTCTGTGTCATGGATGAATTAAGTTTTGAATGAATTAAAATGATATGAAAATAAGAAGAAAAAAATGAAAATCCTTCTGAATTTTGATGTTTAATTTTTCAACAATTCAACCACATTTGTTCATGAGCTTCAATTAATTGGCAGTGTTCCTAACGCAGAACCGGTCACGTGACTTAACAAGGGTCAGGGGCGCTTTTCGTAAATGACTGATTGGGGGTGAAAGTCGAAAAGATATTTGGAAATTAAGCAATGGATGATTTATTCGAATTTATTTTACTGGCATGGTTTTCTAAAAAAACTCTGATTTCCGAACTTCTTCAAACCATGACTTACGGAATAGGAGCACATGTTACCGACAACCGACGTTCTATTTATAGTACATGTAAGAAGGAAATTGTAAATAAACGCGATACTAAGGCCGTCGAAATAAATTACACCAAAATTCATAATGAAATTAGCCGCCGAACTGTTTAACTTTTTCCTTTTTTTCTGTTTTTTCGTGACCGTGGCTGGCTGATATTCTCTGTGGTTCCATGGAAAAACTGTGGGTGCGTGGGGCGGAGTGGTTCCTTCCTAATTAGGCATGGACATTCATGCGTAAACCCTGCAAGAGAAGCAAAGGCGAAAATAGGGGCAAGCCAGTGGTCGATACGGAGAGTTGCTTTTGCCCAATCAGGGGCAGTGTGTCAATTGAGAATGCTCCCCCGGAAATTGGCAAGTATAAATTGCTTTTTTTCATGACCTACTCAAATGTCTCAAATCATCATGGACATCCGAGTACATACTGTGGGGGAACTCTCCGCAATTTATGATTGCTCTTGCATACTTAATGGTGACCCCATGCACAATTCCGGATTATATGCACACCGGGACCAAACGGCCTCAAGGTTGATTGCTATTGCCGAAACTATAAAAGGCAGGGGAAACGCCACACCCTACAATTCCTTTTTCTTTTTTTTTCTTTCATCATCACAAACACAAATTCAAACATGTCTGACGCTGGTAGAAAATCTTTCACTGACAAGGCCACCGAGGCTATCAAGCCTGAAAGCGAGAAGTCCTACTTGGAGCAAGCCAAGGAGGGCGTCACCAACGCTGTTGACAACGTTGCCGGTAAGACCGTCCCAGACAACCAAAAGTCTTTTGGCCAAACTGTTGCTGACAACGCCAAGCAAGGTAAGGACGATGCCAAGGCTTCTGTTAACGAGAACGAGAACACTATTGCTGAGACTGCACAGGAGTACGTTGCTGCTGCTAAGGAGCAAGTTGCTAACGCCGCCAACTACGTTGCTGGTGTTGTCACTGGTGCTACCGAGGGTGCCAAGAAGGTCGACTCTGAGAAGAAGTAGATTTAAAGCTGGGCTTACTTAATATATACATCTTGTACAATAAACACTGTCGATAGAAATCTGGCTAGTCGCGTAGAGTCGTAGACTGCGTGTAATTTATTACAGTGATGAATTCGCGTCTTGGGGTCAAAGTTAGAACTCCGATTTTTTTTTTTATTTCTTGGTTGGCGAGTTTTAAAATCGCTTGGGAAGTGGAAACAAGAAAAAAAGAAAAAATAGGTTCAAATGGACCTAACGTTAATTTTCAACTTTGGATTGACTTTTTTTGGGTCAATATTTCTTGTTCTGTTCCTTTTCTATGGCTGAAGCCTTCAAGAGTAGTCCATTAAATTGCCACGACCTATGCCATTAGAGATATTTTGGAGGAAGGTATAATTACATTAGAATCGATGTTATGGAATTATTATACATAAAAAAAAAACCTAAATTTCCTTTCATTTCTTTTTTTTTATCTTTCTTTCTAAACAATCCAGTCACTAATACCCTTCAAATCTTGTTGATTCCTCGCCCCACTTTAATCCATAACTTGCATGAAATAATAAGGGTGATTCTACCCGAAGAATTTCTTGTTATAATAAACATGCTCAATGCGGGCCCTTTTCACTTAGCCGTGTTTTTTTTTTTTTCTTTTCTTTTTTCAACGGCCAAATCCTGAAATCGAAAATACCTCAAAACTGATGGTTGAAATTTATTGACTGTCTGGAAAATTTAAAAAGAAACTAAGTATAATTTAAAATAAGACGGCTAAGTTAAACATCCACCTAATACAAAGTTCATTCTTTTAACAGCCTCAAGTGTCTGTAAATAATGAGAGCAAAATAATCTCCTGAAATGAGCAGAAGTATGTCGCTAAAATACGGGAACGAAGACCGGCTAAGAGAATATAACTACTCATGTTTCTCTTTACATCCAAAAATTGAAAACTAAAACTTCCTTAATGAAGCTCGATATTTTAATATGTGTGGTGTTTGTATGTGCTTCTACAAGGCAACACGTGGTGCAATAAGTCTTTGAAACTCCCTACCCAAGTAATGAACATGGAAATATTAATGATTCAATGACCGAGGAGTTTTTGATGGCTTTTTCCAAGGATCTTTAAGCAAAAGAGAAGAATTCGATCATTTAGATTGGTTTCCACTCCAGGGCAAATATTAAAGGCACGATTCACCATCACCGAGGCAGCTGCAAAACGACTTTCGTAGGTGATACTTGGAAAACCGTTGGGGGTGCAACTCATTTGCCACATTTAAAGGGGTACTTCGAACAGCTCCTTTTCGAAAGATGGCTGACCGTTCTTGATGATTATCCAGATAGAGTCTTTTAGATGAGCAAATTACTACATTTGGGAATATTACATCCAATGTACCGACAGAAAGCCGTCCACAAACCCCAAGAGATGACAGAAATGATTCAAATTGCTGTAAGGAATATACCCAAACCTTGAATCGTTTTGTGTTGCATTTAGTTATTGTCTTCATAATAAGAACCAGCATTACCGAGACCTGGAATTGGAAGGCTCACAAAAGCATTCTATAATAGTGTGGATAAGTATCGTGGTTTGCCGTTTGCTGTAACCCCACAAACCGAAATATCGATATGTTGATCCAAGCAATGTGTGATTTAGCAGATTGGGCTGGTCGTGAATACACCCAAGCACGAAATATATCTCCTATTCAAATGTACAAAATGCCCCTTGCATCGCGACTTCAAGAAAGACTTCGGACAATTAAAATGGCATTACTGGTGATAGAGAAGAATAAAGATATGGAACAGTTTTCAAGGTTGGTTCTTAAAGTACACCAATGGACATTCTACTTTTATAGCTTGAATTTCCCTACCAATGAAACCACATACCAGATCATTGAACTTTTGAACAAATCTTTCGGCTTATGGCACTGTTTGAATTTGTGGGGCCAGAAAAACCTACTTTAGTTCCATTTGAGCGATTCCGTTCATGGCGAATGCGTACAAAGCTCGAAGCCACTCGCAATTATTTGAGCAGATTGGGAGGTCAAAGTCTGTTTCCTCCTGAAATGTACTGGAAACTTCTTCAGGTCAAAGTAGATGTTAGGAAATGGGTGTTTGAAATAAAGGGATGGGGAGAAAATAATGCTACAGAGATAAAAGGATTACAGATTATTTGCGATGATGTGATTAAAGAAACCAATCGATTAAAGAGAACAATGGACCGTCTGCCTATTCCTGAAATTCTTTAAGATTATTTTAAAGTATTTAGACTGTTCAGGTTGAAAGGAGTGATATTAAAGAAAGAAAAAAAGTAGTGTGTGAAAATGTATATAATTTATAATCTTTATATTTATATTTTTGAGAAAGGTAAGGCATGACAATAAGTAATTTATAAGGAGTCGTTCCAGTGACGAACCTTATGTCGGCACACGTGACTGTATAGTCCTGCAGACTAGTAGTCTCGACTCTGTCGCGGGTCTGCCGCGACCAACCATCAACACTTGGTCACTCTAATGAGGTGAAGGAAGAATCATCATCTCAGAGGATACGCTATAGGCAACCCATACATTCCGGTGTAGGCCTAGACAGTACATTAGTAGGAGTAAGGTATCCCCTCTACTCCGCGTATCCCTTGTAGGGACAACGCATCCTTACATCTGGTAGCGAAAACCTGGTTACAATTTCTTTCATTTTCGTTATGATTGTCGGCACGATGACTGATAACAACTCGAGGACGAGTTAGAAAGCGAGGGGGCAATTAAGCTCAAACCTCAGATTAAAAACTACTATGTCTCTATAGACAAAAAGCAAGTTCATGATAGGTCTTGATGACCACAAATTGGATGACCAGCAAGAAGCTTAGGTCGAGGTTCAGCATCAGACTGGATATGAAATATAAATATCGACTCTATGATAGTCATCTAACCGATCCGTTCAGGGACAGAGCCAAATGTTCATTCACTGTTTCGAAGGTTTGTTGTCCGCGATATATACCTGGCTGTGGGCTGCGCACAAAAGGTCAATAGACTCAACAGTTAGACCTTTTCCACAACCGGGGACGGACATAGCAGAAAACTTGTCTCCTTATAAACATTTCATTGGGGACTATCAATATCACCATATGTGGTGGATAAGAGCAAACTCTTGAAATACATACCGACGATGTCGACTAAGAGTGGGGTTCATACCTCAGAATTTGGACATGAGTATTTACGACGTGGGCGTCTATTAAAATGGGGGAGAACAGGTGCATGTATGCAAACCTACTTAAAACGTGTCAGAGTTTTGGTTACGGTTCATTATTCCAAAGTCAGTTTCTTTGTCTTGAAACTCTAGTAATAGATGGATCAAAGTCAGTTTAGAACTCACTTTGGAAGAAGAGACTTACAACAAGATAAACCTCAAACATGTCCCTTACGTCTACGTCTACCTCAATCCAATTCCACTAATTATCAACGAACTCGTTAGAACGAGAAGAAAGAGTCGCGACCTGGATGGTACGGGCTCCGCATATTTGGGCAACGGAAGTGTGTCACAAATATTGCTTTTACAACTGCACTCCTGAATGGAGATTGCACAGACAAGAGAGTCGCGGCCGGAATGGCACGGGCTCGGCATCTACGGACAACGGAAGTGTGTCACAAGTAGTGTCCTTATAATTGCACTCCCAAGAGGAGATTTGCACAAACCGTGGGTGGAGAAGTCGGGTGCTTTCCATCTACAAAGAAAAAGAGATTCTGTATGAATATTTCGTGTCCTAGGTAAAGAGATCCTTTTACCGCGATCTCAACATCGATGTTTCTATCAATTAAGGTACTCATGGACCCAGAACGATCGCCAGTTTGGCAACCAAGACACTAACACAAATGATAGGGAGATTCCATATCCCTAAGCATTGCAGCTCGAGAGAAGCTTGCATTCTAAATAGGTAAAACAGTCGAGGATAAAGACACAGGAAGAGCTTGCATCGGAAAAAGGTAAAGTATTAATGGATAGCAGCTCAACCTGGGTTTTGAAAAGATTGTGTTCGAACAGATGATTCATTAAGGTCGAGGAGGTTCGACGCGGATAAGACTTGGGAGGAGTCAGAAACCGAGATAGGTTGTGAATGTCCTGTATTACTTTCGGAAGGGAAGGTGCAGTAGACGAATAAAGTCGCTGAAGTGTGTTTCCTTGCTTACCGGCCCTCGCACACGATCAAACAGAAGTTCCATTCGAGATTGGACAGCTTCTTGAAGATGGCTTAATTGTATATTGCGGGAATTCCGACGGAGTACCCGTCATCTGACGCGCGCGAGAGGTTGCACGAAGGTTACATTGGAAGACTGTTGTCTCAACGACGAAAACCGGGAAGAACTCCTATTCTCACCATTGAGGATATGCAGAATCTGTTGTTTACACAATGGTAGTTTTGGCGACGATGCCTACAGGAAGAGATTAGTTGGTATGCGAACTCGTGTTGAAGGCGAGCAAGTGGTTCTTATACCGAAATACCTTGCGACGACCAAGTTGGTTGACCAAACCGAGCGGGATCGCTCCAGTGCTGGATAATTGTCAACTCATCTGGTTCTGGATGGAGATATAGTTAGCGAAGCTAGGATCATAACTCTTTTGGAACTCGTGACGTTCATTCATGAGTCTCTAGAACACACTGCGGGTGTGCGCGACTATATCGAGAAGAGGGTAGAAAGGTTAGGATCCGGGAACCTTGGACTTCTTGGGAAGAAAAGACACAACTCACTACTTATTCAGATACTACCCGTTACCATGTTGTAAGTTGGCGTTGTGGGTAGTTACTAGCAGTGAGTAAAGGGGTAGCTTTCATAAGTGCACAAGACCGGCAAGTCGCTTGTGGTAGTGGCTTTGGAAAGTCAACAAGTCCAAGGATAGAGAACTTCTGTATTTGCTTGGGAAGAAGAACTCTTAGGTCTCAACAACCGCGATAATGGTCGTTATGTTCGTCTTGCCTAATGACTCATGGTTTTAAAGGTCTTTCAACCTTTGAGAGAATGGGAAATTAGTTATTCAAATACAACGACTGCTAGGAGGGAAAGATTCCCACGAGACGGTTGATATTGACATTCGGCTTAGTAAAGAGGCATAAGCCTAGGGTCTTAGCCGAATAGATATATACTTACCAACGTTATGGAGAGAGTTAAGGGACGGTGAAACTCATAACGTTTCGGTCGGTCCGGAATTAATAGAACCGGATGGATTGGCATGGCTGGAGACGTCCAGACAACGACTGATCGCAGATCAAGATCGAGCTGCGAGATTTGAGGTGCTACACAAGACTAGTGACCACAGTCTCAAGGCACTAATGGAGTACCGGGAAGCTGAGAAATAGCTTACACGCAATAACCCTAGTTACCACACTATCTTGACGAGAGATGAACTGAGGTTAAGTGCTCCGCCTATCAATAACTGAGCCACGGTTCATACAAGGCTCAAGTTATCCTCTTCCCCCACACATAGTCTACAACACAATGTGTGCGTGCTGACAGTGAATTGTTACGAAATGAAAAATAGAAGTCGTGTTAGCTGTGGGAGAGAGGATGTACAATTTTCCAGACTAGTAAGCCGAGAGAGCGAAACTCATGGGTTTGCTACTCTCACCCCTACCTCCAAGAGTATCATGAAAGGCATTATTTTAAGTTCGACGTGGAGCTTGCTTATGTCGAAGGATGGTTATGCTCTTTGCCGAATGGTGTCGATAGGCTTACTGGGAAAGTTCACTTCTTATTTATTGCGAAGTAACTTAAATGGACAAAGTCGTCCTTATGTTGTGTTACTACCTGTTCAGTTGCGATGGATAGCCTATTTGAATGGGGAGGGATCAATACATCTTGGTTCCGTTCAGGATAACTCAGGAAGTCCTTTGTAGCAGAACATCAAGTGTAACTTAGCAACGCGAGAAAGACTTTGGGATTGCCGGTTACTACGAAAGGGTGGTGTGCGTGGTCAAGGACTGTTGAATTTGGTGGTGTTCAAACGGGAGACCAGTTATTCCGACTGGATACTCACGATTGCAATGTGGGAATTCGCGTTTCCCGATGCGCGGCAGTCACGGGTTTGTACATCACTGGTCTTCACTTCCCTTAGTTGGTAACCGCGTGAGTTGGTGCCAAGATTGGTAATTCTATTACATACATCTCAAACCATGGAGGAGATAACCACTGTCGCTAGGTTGTCACGGCAGACGATATATGCATTCGCGACGAACTGTCTAAGGACAGATGTCACAGTTACTTTCGTGAATTGGCATCGACGAGACGTCGTCTTCGAAGCGGGTGACGTATATGTGGACCACAGGAGAAGAAGAAAGATGTATGTTATAGAGTTCCTCTTGTGCTGTGAAGATGCTCTCAAAGGAGGGAGGAGATACATCGGCGACTAAGCTTACTCAATGGGATTAGCCAAGGCAAGCTTTGGTCGTTCTATGTTTCGTGAGAGTTCGAGAGAACAAATGTGAGACATGACGAGAGAAGAAGTGGATTCGTCAGTCAAACTACTTCCAGGAGTTGACCCTGATACCCTGATGGTGATAACCAAGCAGGAAACCCATATGGAGGAAGATCGAGAACTACGAGGGAATAGTGTGGCTCAACGTTGGTTCAACCCTACCGCTTTTAGGTGGGACTTGCTAACGGAAAATATAACCGATCGGGTTATATGTGTCGTCATAGGTTCGAAAGACTCTAAGATGCTAAACATCCGACATCTTCGTTTAACACTGTGTTTAATGAGATATCGGGTGAGCGCCTGTTGCGGGCGTTTGATAGATTACGTAGTGTTCGAGGACGAACACAAGTTTAACGGAGGGCAGATATAAGGAGTCGTTCCAGTGACGAACCTTATGTCGGCACACGTGACTGTATAGTCCTGCAGACTAGTAGTCTCGACTCTGTCGCGGGTCTGCCGCGACCAACCATCAACACTTGGGTCACTCTAATGAGGTGAAGGAAGATCATCATCTCAGAGGATACGCTATAGGCAACCCATACATTCCGGTGTAGGCCTAGACAGTACATTAGTAGGAGTAAGGTATCCCCTCTACTCCGCGTATCCCTTGTAGGGACAACGCATCCTTACAAATTTAGTAATAAAAAACACATTCTTATCATTGTATGAATTAGCTGAAACGATGTAATTTTCATGAAAGCAATCCAAATTTGATTCACTTACTATCTTGAAAAAACTACTTTTTTTTTTTTTTTTTTTTTTTTTTTAAAGATTCATCTTATTATAGGGTGCTAGTTTCAGGGAGTCTCTCACTCACCCCTTACTAACAAAAATAGACTAACTAAAAACCTATAATAGATCGCGATTCCACCCCAGGCGCCTCGATCCTAGTAGCCTAGTATCGATGCATGAACTCCCTCATCAGCTTTTACCCTGCTTTGGGACTTCTACCCAAGAGTAGACTCTGCACACTAATCATTACTTTTTTCTGTCATCGTCCAAGCGGGGCTGTCTGCCCAAGCTCCCTGGATAACTGCTTAACCAGGAGGGGAGTAATGGCGACACTATGTCTTACTTCCCTGAGACGTCTGCAATAGACTCTGTAAACAACTTTTACAAACCTGTTTATCCTCAATAGGTTGGATGAAGATGTATCAATTGGGGCTAACATTTCTCTGAGATTCATCGCCGACTGGAAACCAATATTGTTCCACCAGAACTGAGAGCTTGAACAAGAATTATAAATATGGCTTAGTATCGCTTTGGAGTTCCCTTCCTGGCCACAAAGAAGGCACTGTATTAATTGCCTCTTCTTGGTGTCATGAATCGGAACATACGAACCGAGGTTAAAATGATGAAGGGCCGTGAGATCTTTGCGTCTCACCCATTCCTGATGATACATTTCGTTCCAAAACTTTTTCCAACGTTTTTTTTCATTTACCTCCGGACAGATTTCCAGGAACCTGCTTGGGCGGATAGTTTTTTTCTCAACAAATTTTCAAAGGTAAACAAAAGATTTATCTGGACATATAATTTATATTTCTTAAAACTTTAACCAGGTTCTGCGGAAAATGTTAAATTAGAGAAAAAGAACACTCTAAATTAAACGAACCATGTAAAAATAGTAAACGCAAGGAAATTGATTTTTCTTTCCCATTGCTTATTATTTATTTTTGAAGCATCCCCTTAATCCATTCAATCCACAAAATTAATTACTTATATCAAATCTGTCAGCGAAGAACATGCACATTTAGAAGTGCATGTGATGTAGATCACGTGAAGCAGATCTCCTGAGTCCTGAGATATATAAGTTGCATTGAGTGAGGAAAAGGAGAAAGAGGGGGTTTTCTGGAATAAGGATTTATTAGGGATTTGAAAGAGAGTCAAAGATATTAACTTACTTAAATATCAATAATATATAGAACCCCGTCGCTTTCTAATAATATCTCATCCCTCACCCATTATCGCGTATACTGCGGCGTGCGCTTGGTTCTAGAAATTTCCTGCACCCATCAGACCCATAAGAATCCGATGCCCATCTCCATACTTCCAACCAGAAATAAAAAAAAAAATGGCCAAGAACCAAGCACTTAAAGATCTAAATCCAGGATCTGACAGTTCTGATGTTGAGCTGGACTACTCACAAAGTGATGTACCAAAAACCACGCCAAAAACTTCAAAACTGCTTGAAATCTCCGATGATGATTTCAGTTCCGATGATGAACAAGAGGCCATTTTCCAAACCACAAAAAAACAGGTTGATCGTAGGTTTGAAGCACAGCAAGACTCAGAGGATGAATTACTGGATGAAGAACAAGAAACAGAACCTGTTTCCACTACGGAAAACACCCCGGAAAACACCCCTAAAGTAAAGCTAGATGAGACTTCTGCAATGGTAGAGGAACAGCAAAAAAGGGCCACTAAGCTTAAACGTCTTACACCAGAACAGCTTGCTAAAGAACAGAAAAAGATCAAACGTACAGGTGTTTGCTACTTATCATCAATTCCGCCATATATGAAGCCAGTGAAGTTGAGATCGGTGTTAAGCAAGTTCGGAAAACTTGACCGTATTTTCCTTAAACCCGAGGACCCTGCGTCGTACCAGAGAAGAGTGAAATATGGTGGAAATAAGAAAAAGCGTTTTACTGAGGGATGGGTTGAGTTTGTTAAGAAAACCGATGCTAAATTGTGTGCACAAACCATGAATGGAAACATTTTGGGAGGCAAGAAATCGTCGTATTACCATGATGATATCATCAACATCAAGTACCTTCCTGGGTTCAAATGGTTTGATTTGACCCAGCAAATCTCCAAGGAAAACGAAATCAGACAATCGAAGTTATCCTTGGAAATCTCCCAGCAGGCCAAACTCGACAAGAGTTTTGTCAACAATGTGGAAAAGGCCAAGCATTTCGAACGCAAGAGAAAGGCCCAAGGTACCGATTTCGAGGAACCAAAGTTCAAACGCGACTTCAACCAAAACGCCATTGCCAGTACCAGAGCAGATGCCAAGCTGGAGTTCAAGAAGGAGAAGAATTCCGACAACCTCGAGAGCGTTCTTTCCAAGGTTTTCTGAAAATATTCTTTTGTTATTTCCTAAATATACACCTAATATCTGTAAATAATGCTTCACGTAGTTTTTTTTGACCGTTCAAGAAACCGTACTCGTTGGGCAAGCTCTTCCTTACTACCGCATTTCAACTCCTTCATCACTAGGAAACTGCTGGCAATCACATGGTTTGGAACACTCAGCTCCACAAGTTTTTTGAGCTTGTGCCACTGATCCGCCAGCCAGTCCGGATATTTCTTATTGACTCTCCTTTCTTTATTATCTTTGATCTTCTTGCGAGCATACTTTCCCGATAACTTGCCTGTTCTTCGCGTACGGTTTTTCTTGGTCCGAGAAGTTGGCGAGATCGTGTTTTTTAGTAGTTCCAAATCAACACGCGAGAGGTTTGAAACTCCTGTGGGTGTACTTGGTTTCTCTGGACTCTGGAAAACATTTTTGGTTTGTTTAACCGCTGGAGGTGGACCCTCCACAGAATCTTGGGGAAACGTTGACGGGATATACTTGTCCAACTTATTTAAAAGACCTTCTTCTTCGGAATCTTCTTCGATTTCTGAGGAATAGAGACTATCATCACTTTCGGAGCCCGATCTCAGACTCGATTGTTCCAAACGTAGCATACTTGAGTGGATTTGATCATGTATTTCTTCAACAGTCCGAGGTTTCAAGGCCCCACTATTTCTGATTTCTTCCAACATATTAGATGCGGTTGATTTCATACTTGATGACGGTAGTACTTCATTGCGTAAGGGCGACAGACGCCTTGGAGTTTGGGTAGAATGTCGTTGAACAGATTCCAAAAACTCAGGATTGACGGGATTTTCATGGTTTTTAATTCCTGTTGGAATTTCAGAATCTTTATTAGACTCACCGTTTTCTACTGTCTTGCCAGATTTAACCCCACTGTTTACCATACTATTTCTCTTTTCTGGCAGTTCTTGGTCAGATGGGTCAAACTCCATATCAGATGGAGGTGACAAAACAGGATCTAAAACTGTTCTACCTTTCCGTGGCGGGGAAAGAGTACTAACCATGGCATCTGTAGCAAGCTTATTTTCGTCACTAATCAACTTTTGGGAAGGTGAAGAATCCACGGGATTTTGCACATATCCCGTTCTTTCACGCAGTAAACTATTAGGAATTGTCTCGGTATTTTTCTCTCCAACTTGTGTAAAACCAAAATGGCTCAGTCCAGAATCTCGGGGTTTAATAGGCGTAGTGGGTCCATCGGTAATATCCTGGGCTCGGGGATAAATTGAAGATCCAGATTTCGACAGAAATCCTTGGGAAATAAATGGCCTGGAATTTTCACGAACGGAATTTGGTGTGGTGATTTCTGCATCGTCATCAAATTCATCTAATGGTATAATTGTACGGCCAGACTTTGGGTTTTTCCAGACAGTAGCACCACGTATAGATTTTTGGTCAGATGGCAGTAGTCTAACATTTTCCAGCCGTATTTTGAAAGACATGGTAGAGATTTATTATTATGATTATTGTTGATTTTTTTTTTTGCTTAGGTGTTTTTCTTTTCAATGGGTAAAAAATACTTGTTGTTATTTAAGCCCCAGAATTCCACTACGCGTTATCACGCGCACGCGGCATTATACTGTTTCTTTCATCACCTGGTGTTTTCGGGAGGAAAAGAGTATTTACGTTCTATATTTTTTAATTTTCCCTCTTTTTTTCTAGTAATTGTTCTTTTTATTCCTCTCACATCCTTTTCATTCTAGTGTTTACTTCAGTGTTGATCATTGGATCTCCTTAACCTTGGCCCTAATGCTTCCCCATGTCCTTCATCAAATCTATCTCGCACGAAATGAGATCGGGCTCGGTGAGTCCATAAGACCGTTCGAAATTGATGTAGCCCAACAGACCAAAGAACTTCTTCAAGTGTGCAATATTCTTCACCTCTGAAATGCCATACAAGAGTGGCTTGGCTTTTTCATTCACACCCGGTGCGGTCACACTAATTGGACCCTCTTTAGTAAGAAGGGATTCTGATTTCGCCGCAAGACGATCAATAAGCGAATTACAGTACTCATCGCTCGTCACAGACCCTCTCGAAACGAAAAGCCATGATGTCAAATTCACCTCATCAAATTCAATAAGGAGGAGTTGGTCAAGCAACTTACAGGCGGACAAGATAAGCGCCAATTCACCCGTCTCAATCGCACTGAATTGTTTGCTGGTTTTAGCAAGCGCATCGGAAAAGATTTCCACCAAGGTTTGCACCACCAATGACCAGTATGGGAGCAAATGCCCCTCACTAAATCTTAACGAAAGCGCTCTGAAGACCATCAAAGCTTCACACTTGTACAAAGCAGGACACGTGCTATTCAAAGCGGTAGACAACCGCTCAACAATGTCTTCCAAATTCTTCACAAAATAGTCTTTGGGCTGCACTAATATGAGGTATGATATTCTCCGCAATACCATAACCCGGTCCTCCACTTCTGAATTTTCATTCCATATGAATATGTTTGCTGCACTCGACTGCACTGGTGGTGTGATTTTGCTCACCAATTCATTCATTCTCTCTTTATCACTACTGATCCAAAGCCCAATAATTTCTTTCCATTCTGGAACATTGTACTTTTCATTCTGGAAAAAGGAACCATCGACAAACGTGTCAAGCACAACTTGCTTCCATGGTTTTATGGGGTAGTGCTTGCCAATTTCAAGCATCAACTTTAATACACTCTGTGGCACTACAACCGCTTTTGGTTTAGCCTCGGTCAAGATTACCGTGCTGATAATAGTGGTTACAGCAGTCGTGATTTTGTCTTGCTCTTGAATGATTTCACCGAACGATCCAACAAGAGAAGTTAAGTCTTCAATATGTTCCGCCCCAGAATCGACATCTTTATCTGCTGACGACGGCCTTTTATCTGGGGATGCCATATATGCCTTTTTGCTGACTGCTGCATTGAGAATAGAGAGAAAGTAGTTGGTCAATTCACGCAAGTTCCGCTTTCCATCGTTAAACTTTCGTACTCTAGCCTTGAAGGCCACAATCTTTATGACGTGAAGTACTGTTAGCAAAAGTGGCTTGAACTGTGTTGGATGTAACGATACTTCTTTGAAAAAGGAAAGACTCATGTCCCAAATCTCATCCATGGTATCTGAATCGATTGAAGTGTAATATGGAATCAAAAACTCACACAAGCGGTTTTCAGTCACACTGGAGTACATGGTGGATTTCTGTTTATCCGTAAGACTCTGAGGAGAGCATCTAGTCAAGATTGAGTTCAAAATTTGGGGAAGACTCAACTGAGAATGTCCACTATCGAGAACGTGTAGGATCTTAATTTTCGTTTCGGTGGATTTGTTCGTTTCGAGTAAGGTCTCTATCGTCTCTTGTCTCTCCAATTCACTAAGACTTTCCAAAAGCTTTTTGGATCTGAATTTGAGCTTGTTAGACATATAAGTGATGGATTGTTGAGATGAAAAGTCCGAGTATTGACTTTCCACCTGCGGTTTCCCATCCGCCCAGCTCCAAATACTGAATGCTGCTCGAATAGCATCTTGAAAAGCAATGATTACCGAATAAACGCGTTGTTCCTCCTCAGATTTGACCAAAGGAGATTCGATTTGAAAAACACCCAGAATAACATTGCCAAAGAACCCATTCTCTCCTTGCTGTGCTTTTGTTACCGACCCAAGACTGGGTGTTACCAAATACGAATGGGTGATAGACAAGAGGTCTTCGATTCCAGCAAGACAAATACTTAAAAATGATTCAGCATCAAAGCAATCATCAATACCTTGGTACTTTCTAATAGACGAGAAAGTTTTGTCAATTTTCTCAATAATAGTTTGATTGAAAAGTAACATCTCCCCAAATATGGAGTTATCAAGCAAATACAATGTTGACTTCATCAATGAAAACCATTTCTCAAGAAGGGTTGGCGAATTGCAATTAGTGATGCCTCGGTTGATAAATGCAATAAATGTTGGAGATCCAGACTTGTCGTCCTTCTGGTGACGTAAGATATTTGCATTCATGGACTTTGCCGTATCCAAGAATTCACCAATGTGCTTGATAAAAATCGATTCAAGAGCTTGAAGTTCCAGACCTTTTATTCCCGACTCGGTAATGTAGTACAGACAAGATGAAATGAGCAAATCGAACTGATTCACAAAATCAGGCTCCGATCCAGTAATGAGAGCCGAGTATAATTCAAGTGATTTTGAGATACAAGCAGTAAAATTAGAAACATCATTTTTGTCCACTGACAAAGTCTCGGGTAATTTCAACTTTAAGCACTTCTGAATGATATTCAACAAGAGCGTCTTGTAGTTTGAGACATCCCATCCATTCGACGTAAACAATTCGAATCTCTCTGAACTTTCAGAAGATACAAACTCGTGTGCTAAGCTATCTTTCATGGACTTGTCGTTGCTGCGAAGAAGGTTAAGAATTGTTTCGAGGTGGTAGGCAAAAAGTTTGAAATCATCTTGGGGATCGACTGTAATTGTATCCTTTTGCACTATAGAGAAGGACAAAAGCGGACCAGTGACGATTTTCAAGAACCGGTTTGCTGAGCCATCTGTGCATACATTGTAAACAAACTTTTGGGTTTCGATCAGATTTTCTGGGCCCAGGTCGCGAAGTGAGTCCAATACAACAAATAGAGGGTGTGAGAGCAATAATTCTGACTCATTAAAGCCCTGCGAAAGACTCCACAACTTATAGAAGGAGTGAAGACGGATACGGTTAGGTGTTTGCAAAAGCATGAAAGAAAGACCAGCCTCAATTTCATTTAATTTGAACTCCGTCCGTAAGTCAAAAATACATCTGACTGCTTCAACTTGGTAATTTGCAGGGTACAGCGAAATGAGGGTAGCCCAAAGATTCGATATGATTATTTTCAACATTTTGGACTTCTCAGAAAAGATGAATGAATGGTGCAAGAAACGGTATAATTTCACAATGCCAAATATTGTAAATGCTTGACAGTTGTTTGCGTGATTGACTCCCCAGATGAATTCCGGATAGCCAAGAAAAGCGGTTTTCAATGTTGTTTCATCAAAGTATTTCACACCTTCTTCTGTTGGCAATGGTGCAAGAAACTCAGCAAGCAAAGCTGCCATCTTCTCGCTGAGAGTGCCTAAGGGCATACTATGGATATACCATTGCTCGAGATTTTTGGTGAGAAGTAGAGGCAAAGCCGTGGTTACTTCAGGGACCAGTACATGTTCGCCCAAAATTAAACTCGAGTAAAAATCCCCAATGATATTGATCAACTCATCATCCGAATACTTCACTGCATCTTGAATTGGAGATTGTGGTACAAGCAGTTTGGGATGAGCGAGTTCAGCCAAAATCTCAAGGACTGGTACAGTAGAGACAGTAGCCAGATTTTTCAAGAGGAAAGCCAAAATAGCCAAAGGAGCGTGAACATTTGTTTCATCCTCGGGGAAATCAAAGTTACGAACGAGAAATTCAATGGTAGGCAAACCACTTTCTTGTCCACGCTGAAGAATCAAGTCGTGGATCAAATAGTGCCAAATATGAATTGTCTCGACCTCATCGAAAAACTTTTTGGCTGCAGCTAGTAAATCAGAGCTGCGAGGATGATTCATGGCTACTGCCGTATATGATGATTCGATAATTGGCACAAAAAGCCGAGAGGTGATGAACTGGCTGATTTCCCATCTATCCATAATCATGGCCAACGAGATATTATAAGCGTCAAGCTTGCGTTGAGGGTCTTCACCTGTAAGAAGTGCCTTAAAACCGCAGTCTAAAACAGGCAATGCGTTAGAAGCAAAATAGGCCTTATGGTCTTCGGAATTAAGTGACTCGTCTCCGGAATCTGGACCAAGAAGCCATTTCCAGAGCCGGCGGTTTAAACTCATATCTTTCTTTAAAGTGACCCTGCAGCACGCCATGATCAAGAGTTCCTTATCAGCCTCTGAAATGACCTGGGTGAGTACAGGAGAAATTAGCGGTAAATGTGATAAGAGGAGATCGAAAAAACCCCTCATCACTATAATATCGTTGGCCTGGTTGAAGCTGGATTTTGTGTTTAAAGCCGAAGCAAAAGCACGAATCAATAATCCTGGTTCATTAGATAAACAAGCCTGTGCCTCTGCAGAAAACTTGGGTTCAGAAGTCAGATTAATGGCGGCAAAAGAGGGTAAACGGGCTACACACCAATTGAGTGCACCAAGGCGTTTTTCAGGGCTGGAAATGACACACACAAAAAAGTTTTTCCAGAAATGTGCATTGTTTCCCATTTTCTCCTTTAAAGAATCAATCAACAGTAAAACATCGGCAAAACTCTCAGAATTTTCGTCCTCAAGGCCACAAAGAAGTGATAGTAGAAGAGGTTTAGTGATATCCTTTAAAGTTTGCGGTATCAAATGTTTAAGTAGGTTATTAACATAGAGAGAAATCACCTGAGGCTTCACTTGCATAGAACCAAAAGATAATACCGGGAGAATTCCAGGTAACCATACTGAAATCTGTTTATTTAGCACGGAAACATCCAACGCATCAAATATAGCCTCGTATAATTCAAGCGCTTTACGATGAACACCATTTGGAAGCCGTGGCGAAAGACAAAGTGATAATTTTGCCAGGACTTGGGAAGACATAGGAATCCACGAAATGGAATGGGGTTTTTCTGCTGGAAGTGCCAACAGTTTTTTCAAACGGGCAAGAAATGCAATATAATCGGCCCATTCTTCCAAAGCCTCAAAACTGGCTAAAGTTTTTTCCACCTGTGCTAAAAATCGCTTATCTCTGGGCGACAAATCTGAAGGCACTTGGCCTGACCCTCCAAAACCAGGGATCAGACGAAGAAAACCGGCACCAGAAGAATCCATTGGGAGATCTTTTCAGAAAAAATGTGTTTTTATTCAATTGAAAAATATATTTAAAAAATAAAATCGAATAAAATTGGCGTTTTTCTCCTAACTGAATTGCCCTTTTGTTGTGTTTCATGTATACGTGGAAAGGTGTTGGTGGCTCGCTAAGCCAAGGCCACCCCCACACCCGTACACCGTAAATATTGGGGAATTTGTTACACCGACGGTAACATCTTTAAATTGATATAAAAGGAGAAGAAAATGTTTTTATTATATCAAGGATTTGAATTTTTTTATGATTTGAACTTTTTTTTTGGGGGTCTTTACACTATTTACTAGTGCTTTAATGGGGACCTAATTATACTCGCGCAGCTAGTGGGGAGCTAGCGGGGAATAAATTACAGTAGGCATTCTGAAACCACTACAAGTAAGCATCGATTTTCCATTCTTTAGCATTAAAAAAGTGGTTCTAATTAAAAAAAAAATCAGATATTGTAGGAAATCAAGACACACACACAACTTATTAACTATAGACCCACTCACTTGTCAAGAACCAGCGAAATGAATCTAATGGTATCCACCAACTCCTTTTCATTGGTACTGTGTCCGACGCCTTGATAAGTATTGAAGGTCCAGTTCTTAAAACCAAGGCCCTTGTAAAATTTGCTGGCATCTTCTCCAATAGAGTGGGCAATAACTTCATCTACATCTCCATGGCCTTGGAACACTGGGGTGTCGAAATTAACACCATTCACATTATGCAATTCCTTAATGGTGTCGGGAATTGGACAGAACCCAGAAATCGCCACAAGACCACCAATCTTATAGTCAAGCAAAGATAACACAGCCATAGAAAGAGCAGAGCCTTGAGAAAACCCACCAATGATGATTTTTTCCGGTGGAACATTGTGCTTTTCGATTTGTTCATGAATCAAATGTTTCACAACTTCACACGATTTAAGAAATCCGTCTTTGTCCTGTCTTGGAGAATTCCCACCAAACAGGTAGATGTCAAACCAGCCAGGCATCTTGTATCCACCATTGACAGTAATGGGGATTTCTGGAGCATTAGGAAAAACAAAGTTTGTTTCCTCCTGCGATTGCAAAAGCCCTGTTTGTTTAATAACTTGTGGAAACCACGACCATCCATCACCGGAATCACCTAAACCATGAAGAAAAATAATGGCCGATTTGGCCAATTTGGTTGCAGGCACACGTACACTGGAAATCGACATGATGTAAAATATTAGAGTGGATAAAACTAGTACAAACAAAGAAGCCACGAATACTGGTTTAAAAAGATTATCGTATAACTTTCGAAATCCAGTCATAAACGTGCGCTTCAAGTCTACATGTGATCAAGTCGCGCGTATAATTCGGCGAGTGAGATTTGGTTAATTAGCACGATATTTGCCATAAAACTTCAGGAATAGCCAGAATCAATCGATTTTTTTTATTATCCAAATACGAAAAAAAATTAAGTCCTTGAAATTTCACAATAAATATATGTTTCAAGATCACAGGTTTGAAAAACAAAAAAAATTACTGCACGTCAATTTCGCACATGGTCCCCCACTACACTACTCAGTGACACCCTTAGTAGTAACAAACGTTGAGCGGCCGGGAAACTGTGCTTTCAACCAGGGGTGTTTCTTTTTAGAGAATTATCAAGTTAAAAAATAAATTGAAAAAGATACAACTGTGGCTCTGCCCAGGATCGAACTGGGGACATTCTGCGTGTAAAGCAGACGCCATAACCAACTAGACCACAGAACCCGTCAGGTGTGACAAAATTTGACACCTAGTTGAATACACGAAAATACAATGGGAGAAATAGTAAAATGACTATAACTGGCTTAAACCCAGAATTTTCAAGCTTTCTTTGAAACATTTAGAAGTTGCTTTGGATTTCAAATTTATTTTTGCCCTTTTTCACTTAGTAAATTCCATGAAAAGTGAAGTAATTCGTTTTTTCTTGTAAACTTGCCGACTTGTATTCCATTATTCACACTTAATCCGATTTGACTGTTCCGTTTCAAATTCAATCATTCTCTTTTACTTTCCAAAAATTCGAAACACTACTTAAACATAATAAAACAAAAACTTTGTTAGAATCCCCTCGCAACTGTGCCTTGGCTTTTAAATGTACCATAATTCTTCTGGAACGCACATTTATCTGATTTTACCGCTGCAAGAGAAAAAAAGATACATATATATATATATATATAGCGCTAACTAAATTTCAGCAGAAGGAGTATTCAGATTTAGAACATGTTGTATTCTAAAGATGAAGATAGTTTCTCTTTTGAAAAGTGGGATCAATATAATCAATATTTTCTCATATCCTTATCTCTAACTTTCTGTGATTCAACAACCCCAATTAATGTCATGAAGCCAATAGAAAGATAACAAATTAAATTTCAGGGCACACTTTCTTTACCCTTGATCTTTTGTGAACATTAGAAGTATTAGAAATAATCTTTTCGCTCACTTCATTCTGTTTTTCCACAAGCAAAAGAGACTGACTTGTATGGTCAAGCTGTCTGTTGAAAAGTTTTTCCAATCATTTGGACCTGGCATTATTTGGCTCTCCGTCTAATGTTCTTAGATCCTTTGTAAGTGAATAAAATTTATCCTCATAGAAGTCGGCTTTTATTTCACCAAGAGTTTCAAAGCAATACAAATTCAAGATTCTAACATGAAGATACATTAACTCTTGAACAATGTTAGAGCCAGGGTAATCACAACCATCAAACCGCTCAAAAAAGAAACGGTTGATAACACGGAGCTCCTCCTGTAAATCTTCAAGCTCGCAATAAGTGATAAGTTCTTCTGCTTCTTCCATTGCAGTAGCGATGTACTGAGATTCTTTCCAATACTGCTTATAATCAATATTTTTTTTCCATGTACCGTCTCAACAAAATTTAGAATCTTGTCAAGTTCTTCGTGGGCTTCTTCTTCAAATGGGTTCTTTCGTGCTGAGAAGTGTGATTTTCTGACCCATGATGTAATCGGAGTAACAATTGCACTATACCGTTTCTCATAACGGTAAGGATCGATCAGAAAATCTTTAGAATCTTTTAAATTGTTCATTATTGGAAAGCATGGTATACAAGTATGCCCAATTTTGAACTTAATGCGTAATTGAATCTCAAATTTGTTGGGACTAGTTCTAGAGTAATTAACAGATCCTTCAAGCCTTAAACCATTGCCTACTTATTGGTTCCCATTCTCTTGAATTCTGTACAACATCTTGGTCCACAGACATGAATCTATTTCAGTTGACAATTAACCATGTTTGATACAGTTTTGGAAACAATAGAAAACCAAGTTTACTGGATGAATATGTGTAATCATGAAAGATTAGTTTGCGGGGTACAATTATTAAGGATATTTTTGTTGTATTTTTCCAAAGAAATGAATAGTTCTGCCCCTCTCCTATAGAAATTCTTCATGAATTCTTCTATAATCTACCAAAGCTCGAAATTTCTTACTAGGCTACATTAAAAGCTTCACAAAAACGAGTAATACAGATATATATGTTGTTGCATCCAATTTTTTACTGCCTTGGACCTCTTGTAATTCCTGAATGCCATGTGACAATCTATAGGATTACAATAAATTCCGTTACCATAGACTAAAGTAATATTAAAATCTAACGAAATAATTCTTTCTCAAAGGTGGCTCTTGTTATTATTTGCTAGAAAATTCTTGATTATGAATGAAAAATGGATGTTTTCTTTGTTGGATCCACTGATATGACCTATGTTATTCCACATTCTGGGGGTTTTTCTTTGCCGCCGAGAACTTAATGCTCTCTATGAAACTGATCAGGTTCCATTCAAGGTTTTCAGAGCAAGATGGCTTTATGAATATACTGATACGAAATTAATCATTTTCAAGAACAGCGTATATCAGAATGTTCTTTACTCCCCACTTTACCAGGCTAATATATTAAGTGGACGTTACGGTGGAAGATAATTATTAAGAAATTGGAAGAAAAATTTTTTATTAGGTGAAATTACCCCATGATAATCGATATGAAACAGGGGTCTTTGGAAGATAAAACGCTTGACAAGAGAGCATTTGTCTAAACCAAACCTAGTAACTCAAATTATAACTGGTTGTTTAGATTCTTGGCCTTTAGAAATCGAAGCAATTTTGATGAAATTGTTAACACTTTTTTTTTTATAGTTACTACTACTCCCCTTTGAAATCAAGGCTATTGCTGATGGCTCATTGGGTGATGTTAGGCCATCTAGATTAAAGCACCAAAAATTCCATATTGAAAAACAAAAAAAAAAAAAAAAAAAAAAAAAAAAGAGCTGAAATACTAGTTCATGAAAGTGAAGACTTTAGGAAGGACTGCAGCAAGAAAACTTTGGAAATAATTTTATTGGTTTTATGAATTAACTAAATTTATCTCCAAGATTTAATTGTTTTCGCAACTTGGTACGAGGGCACGAGCTCACGCGGGCACGGTGTGATGTTTTCTACGCGTCATGTCGTGCCTCATTCATTAACTAATGTTAAAATCAATCCAGTAATATTGTGGAAGTGCAGGAGAAGGCAACTTTTGACGATATGCTTTATGTATGGAAAAACTTTTATTGTAAAAACCTAATTATTTTATCTGACCTTTTAAATATATCAAAGGTGAGGAAAATCCTCATCTATAAATTCACAGAGTTGTAGGTCGCTCGACTCTGCCCATTCTCTCTCAAGAGAGTCCAATGATGGAAGCTTGAACACGTATCTAAATGTTACCGCGTTCAACAATTAAACAATTTGAGACGCGTTTTTTTTTCTTTCGAGGTGTCACCCAACCATTTTCCAAGCTTATTTTCTTTTCCAGAATTCGAAAAAAATGGTTGCATTAGCAGAATTACATGCTCAGACTGATCTCAAAGAACTTGAATTTACTTTGGAAGAAAAGGATGTGGTCTTCAAGTTAAAAATCTCGCAGATTAATACTTTTATCAATTGGATCGAACTCTACGGTCCTTTTAAAAGAAGAGAAGTATCGAATTCAATATCTGGCAAAGATGGTGTAGAATTAGCAAGAAAAAGGTATGTTATGGACTCCTACTACTGTGAATATACTGGCGAAAACAAGGCCAAACTTGAGAATTCCAAAATGTGTGATTGTGAATCGAAAGTCGACATCGTATATCCTCAAGGATATGAACATAAATCAAATGGAGAAATCAATTTCAAAGAATTCGGGGACTTTATGGCCAAAATAACTTGGACCTGGCAACATAACCATCCTATGGAATCGATTTCGAGATTTTACAATTCAGAATTGGTGAAAGATATGAAAAATGGATTGTGTTTCTCTGTAACAAACGGCATTTCCTGGGATGCGATTGCTGCTTCAATTAGAGCTGAAGGTTCTAACTTGGATTTGGGAAAGAAGCTTAACAGAAATGTCCTTGCGTATATCTATGCGTTTCCCGTGAGAAAGAGGATTTTAATGGATTCAGCTATTCGTGATGCTTGTCTTGAAACCAGTTTGAAGGCCTGGGCCAACGAAATCAATAAAGTAGGAATCGCTATTTACGAAAATGGGTCCAATTTACTGGAAGACTATCCAATGGAAGATACCGAAAGTGACCAGAAGAAACCGTGGTCTTTTGCATTCATGACCAAATGGCAAAAAGAAATGTTCTTGAGAGATGGTGGACTTTGTTATCTTGAATGTACTGATTTCCCCTGTCAGACATCACAGAAAGAAGAAAAGGTTTATTTATTCACGATCTTAGTGGGTAGCAGAAGCAGCTGTCGTGGTTGTCCTATTGCTTTCATGGCTACCAACTCAAACACCGAGGACGTGATTACTTCCTTTCTCAAATTGGTGAAAGATTTTTCTGGAGCTAAACCCTTTCAGGCAATGATTGATTTAGGAGTTGAACAGGCCAATGCTTTGAAAAATGTATGGCCTGAAATGGAAGTGACTACTTGTCGATGGTTTATTACCCGGAGTTTTCGAGAACACGTAGCAAAGGAAGAGGTTGCTTTGGAGGAAAGACGTAAAATGTATGGAATTGAAAGAGCACAAACTGAATTTCTCAGGGTTCTTCCAGTGCTGATTGGGTCCGAAGTAGAAACAGGAATGAGACATGATTTCCGTGAGTACGAAAAAGGAGCCATTTTAAGCCAAGCGTCTCAACTTGGAGACGCATTGGACCTCGTTAACGATATGGATGATACGACATCGCATCACGATTTGATCGTATCGTTCCATACTACGTTGAAGCTCCGCTTTTTTAACTCTTTTGTGGGTGAAAGACTTGATGTTTTGATCTATAATCTTTTCAAAAGGATAGAGCCAATGTATCATATTGAGGAGATCTTGGAAAATAAGGGAGTTTCTCCACGTGAAAATCCGTTGCAAGAGGTTACAAAAAAGATAAATGCATTTGAGTTATCGGACGAAGATGTTTTAAAGAATGTCCTTTCATATGGTGTATCGAGCTTTTCTGTCCCATCTTTCTCCGTTCCAAATGAGAGATACACGGTTCTTTTGGTCGAAAATACTGAATCGCAGGAGGCTTGTTCTTGCCCACTTTGGATTGAAACCCAGATATCGTGCAAGCATATTATTTCCGTTCTCAGATGGAGGGGTTTGATTGCAAATTATTTCGCGTGGGATAAAAGTTAAAATGCCGAATAAGTTTCAAAACGAAGTTTAAGTATTCCCGATACAAATCCATATAAAAATTCCTGTGAAGACTAATTCTAATATAGTGTCACGATATCGAGATGGGTAAAGAATTAGATTGGTTTTTAAACAGCTTCGTAGCTCCACGAGACATCGTATACGTCCATATTCCATTCCTCCACAATATCCCGATATTTCTTTATTATATGGCAAACCTGGTAAATTAAAGAAGCTTCCATAAGTTGAATGACCCTTGTACAATACATTCAATAGGTGATTGTATTACAACAACATCAATAGCTTAACATAGGGTTATAGTGGCACTTTGAAATCTTGGGCTAGTCAGAAATACTAGTTTAGCAATGCCATCTATAATTCGCCAGGAACATATACTAGATCCGTGAGTTAATAGTCAGACAATTTGAGGGGATCATTTGATAAGCAAACGGGCATTTATATTTCTTGGGTAGGAGTTTAAGTAAGTAATATATTGGTCATCCACTAGTCTCTTTGGCATAATTACCAATTTAGAATCATATTCTTGGTAGTTAGATTTCTCACTCGAACAACCTCTATGTGTATGTGTATTTCTATATATCCCCGTGATAAATAAGTATATGCTAATGGTAGAATCTAAGTTTCTGCCTTTTCGTTCTCGTTCTCGTTCTCTGCCTCCTTGACCCTCTTGGTCTCTACTTCCAGTTCCTCCTCTGCAGGCCGTTTCTTGTCATCTTCAGCCTTAGGCAAGTTCTCGCCACCAGTGTTCACCGAAACCTCATCACTGGCTGCAACCTTAAGCGTACGAGCATTTTGTTTTTCACCATTCACCACACGGAAGTATGGCTGGCACCGCCAGTATGGGACATTTTTATATTTTCCGCCCCAAGGTTGGAGCTCGCTTTCGGTGATGACATCGAGCTCGGCAATATCGGGCTTTGCATAGATCTCTGCTACAAGCAGTTCGATTTTCTGAACTATGGATTCCCATACTTCAAAATCAGCATGTACACTGGTCAGGCCTATAAGTGGACGGAGATCTGAGTGAACACGGAGAAAGGCATGAAGAAGCTTGAAAAAATGGGCCTTCATTGCCACACGAGAAGCCTCACCGGGACAAGTTTTGACAATCTCAAAGTACTCACGAAGCATCTTATCAACACGTGCAAACTGTTTATCGGGGTCATTCGTTTTCGTCCAGAAGACGCCCGGATTATACAAGTTTCCTTCGGCCGACATCACTGCGTCACATTGGACTTCTTCAGTGCACCGATCCAAATCAGAAGGGTATAGAATATTACCATTGGCGAAAAAGACTTGGTCCTTAGGCAAGTTGTCACGCAAATAACGCAAGATTTTCCAGTTAGCAAGACCTGTAGCCTGGCCCTTCATTTCACGTGTTCTGCCGTGAATAGTGATGAATTGGGCCCCAGCACTAAGCACCATTTTGGCATATTCCAAGCTTTTCTCCCAGTCATCATAAACACGGATTTTCGCAGTTACAGGACATTTTAAATTGTCATGAAGCTTGCGGATCAACTTGTACACGAGATCCCAGTCGTCCATCAAAAAAGCACCGAATTTTCCCTTACGGGCGATTCCCTGTGGGCATCCTAAATTCAAGTCCACCGCATCGCACTTATCTTCAATATGTCTTGCGGCCTGTAATAAATAATCGGGATCATTTGCACAAAATTGCACAATAAGCGGACGGTCGGTTTCTTTGTCGCCATCCATTTCCGACCACATCTTCTTACGGTATTTTTCCTCCGTAGCAAAAAGACGGGCATGGTACATTGGTGTATAGCAAAGTTCAGCACCATACCGTTTAGATAAAATGCGCCATGCAAGCTCCAGCTGGTCTACCATTGGGGCCACAATCGTTTTAGGTTGCCCGATGGCATTATAAAGATCACGTCCGGCAAGCTTGGTGGCTGTCATTACAGGCACTGTTGATTTACGGAGTAGGGTATTAAGCAAAGTCACTTTAGATGGATGAGATAAACTGAGACCTGTGATTTCTTTTTTTTTTTTTTTTCCGGGTTGATTTCTTTTTCCGGGCCCGCAGAGTGCGATCCTGCCGTGCAACATCGATGGTGCATCTGCGAAGGGTAATAAATTATATAACTCTAGCTTGAATAAAGAAAGTTTTTTTTTTTTTTTTCTTCAACGAATAATACTTTTTTTTTTAATAAATAATGTATCTTCAATAAATAATGTATAAACCGGGTTTCAATAAAGAAGACCAGACAACTACAGGTAAAGAACCAATAGGCTCTTTCAATGCCAGAATTCACCACTTAGAGGGTCCAACAACACCCACCCAAACCAATTCACTCGAACAGAGGCCACAACCTCAATCGTTAGAAAAACAGACTTCAACGCAATCCTCTATGCCCTCCATTGAGTCTTTTGTCACTCAGTCAGGATTTCATGTTCCACACTCTCGGTCAGCCAAGAAAAAGGACGTGACTAAAAGTTCTGATCAAATGGGAAACCCTTCCCCCACAACCCCGGTAATAACCGAGTCCTCTCAATCGCCCATGTCCTCCATTGGGGGGCCCTCGATCCTCAAAATGGGAGTAACTTTGCCAGTGTTGGCACCTCCAACAGAGGGAAAGGATTCGTTATTACCCATCACGAGCGATCGTACGGGTTCTAAACAGGTCCATTCCAAACAACAGAGCGGGGAATTCTCACCTCAGGACGTTATCCAACTCCAAACGCCCTTTAAAGGCTCCAGCTTAATTGCACCTACTCCTCGAACCCCCAATACTTCGAGCTTTAGGCTTCTGATTCCAAGGCAAGAGGGAAACGATGAGGATACTGAAGTAGACGAGTTCGATTCACTGTCCTTTCCTACGCCAAAAACTCCTTCTAAAACAGGTGGTTTAGAGGCAAGACGACAGAGGCTTATGCAGCTTGACGGACTGGTACCAGGCTCTCAAGCGCGCACGGCTCTGCCTAAACGCCGTTTACTGTACAGTGGTGACCCGCTGGTTACCCCGAAAAGGCCCTCCTCACGTCCTTCTACTCCCATTGGAGGCAAAGGGTCTTCACGTCCTTCTACTCCCATTGGAGGCAAAGGGTCTTTACAGAAAATGGATACAACTGCCCGACTCCGGGCGCACCAACGAATCGCACGTTCGAGACCGTCAACCCCCCTTAATTGGGCAGAAACGGAACTCCCGGAGGCATTTGCGGTTAATAGTCAACCTTCTTCACAGATCACACCCACTCAGGTAGATGAGACAGATTCTGCCAAAACCTCAAACAATAATAATAATGATTTGTGAAACAGTCTGTTCCCAATTTGTTAATTTCAAACAAACGAATCTTCGAAACACCCCGAATAGAAGAAGCCCCCTAATTAGAATAGGGTCTTTTAATATTCAAAAAACGAGTATGTTGGCCCAAGTGGCTCAAGTTGCTACTCATTATGACATTTTTTTTATCCAGGAATTCAAGGCCACGGCCGAGAATATACAAGCAATGGAGGATTATGCTACTGGAGCGGAGTTAAGGTTTTACTCCAGTCCCACTTCCCCCAATTCTCTAAATTCAACGGGGACTTTCGTCAAGCCTTCAACCATTACAGTTGTGGGTTCACACGAGATGAACTCCATCAGGGATCACAAACAGTTTGGTACGGATCTCCGCATCAAGACTGTAGGAGGAGAACATGTGATCATTCAGAATCTTTACTTACCCACTGCAAACAAGAGTCTCCAAGCTTACATCCTTCGGGATACGGAGTTTTGCTTTGGGTTTCTTAAAGACATCCATTCGGATCTAGAGCTCATTTTTGGGGGTGATCTCAATCATTCGATGGAACACAATGGTAGAGAGGAACGCGAACCACGGCTTGCCATTATTGATCTTTGTCGGTTGCTCAAGATGGAGGATGTTGCAGCTTATGACAGGTCGATATCAACCTTCCCTACAAACCAGTCTCGAACGTGCCGGCGCATTGACAGATTATACTTTCCTACTTCATGGCGGAATAAGGCGGTTTCATACCTGATTTCCAAACCCCCATTGGTTTCCTCTACGCATCACATGATTGCTGTAGAGTTTGGTATGGACTCACTATCTACCATTCAAGTGGGACAACCCCGTTTCAAGTATCCCCTTGGACGGTTGCAGGGGTCGTTTGCCTCCCAAAAGACCACTTGGTTAAACCCGCGCTGGAGTATAGATGAAGCCATTTTTGCTATTCAAAATGATGGCCGAAATTACATTTCCTTCATGGGTCAAGTTCGTAAACGCAAACCCCGGTTCGCCTCAGAGCTTCTTTCGGGAAATCTACAACAACTGACTGCGGACTACTGTGAGGAAGCTCTCAAGACGTTCTTTCAAACGAAACGACTTGAACCTACTGTATTCGAGACGTTATCTGATGAGAGAATCAATAAGCTGGTGGACACTACGTTAGGGATCATCAACCTAGCCACAGACTATTACCTGGAACTTTATAGTACTCCTCCAAGTACCCCGGTCAGCAAGATCAGAGCATTTGTATCGACACTTTCCAGGAAGCTTTCTATAGAGGAGCTGCTTCATCTTGATCGGCCCTTTGAAGTGAAAGAATTGTTCAGAGCCCTTCAAAGCACTGACAAATCAACAGCCCCGGGGCCAGATGGAATTCAGTTCCCAGTACTCGAACACTATTGGAACGAATTAGGGCCCATTCTCACGAGATCAGCCAATGAAATTATGCACACAGGTGAGTTGCCGGACTGTTTCCGAACGGTTTTGATCACCCTTATTCCTAAACGTGCCACAGCAGACTCTAACGACATTAAGGACCTTAGACCTATTTCGCTCACAAATACCTCTCTTAAGGTGATTGCTAAAGCGATCTGTTCACGTCTCCAACAGGTTCTACACAAACTTATTAGTCCGCACCAGCGAGGTTTCATGCGTGGCCGGAAAATTAACCAGAACACGATGGAATTCTTTACTATGATCCAGTTGATTCAAGAAGATAGGAAGACGGGACCTAGAGACAGGTACCAGAGCATTCTCATGGCAGACTTCACGAAAGCCTTTGATAGGATTTCCCACGAATATCTCCACTGCGTACTTCAAAAGATGGGGTTTGGTGGGAATATACTTAGGATGATCATGCTGATCCTCCGCCAACAAGAAGGACAATTATTTATTAATAATTGTGAAGGGTTTCGTTTTCCCTTGGAGTGTGGTACTAGACAAGGCAACCCCCTCTCTCCTCTCCTTTTCAACTTGGCACTTGAACCATTCCTAGCTAGTTTTGGTTACACTGATGGGATCCAATTACGTTATCAGAGATTCCACATCACAACCATGAGGTATCATGCTTTCGCAGATGATGTGAACGTATACCTTCATGATCTCCATGACTACAAAATCATTGCGGATGCTATCCGGGAGTTTGAGGTTGTTAGCAACAGCAAAGTGAGCGCGGATAAATCTCGACTCATTGGTTTCCACAGGTCGTTTGCAAAATTTTCCCAATCTGTTCTTCCATATCCTATGTCTCATATCAGAAGTGAACAGGCGAAATACTTGGGTATTCCCATTCAAGGGGTGGATTGGACTTATTTTATTTCCAAACTTCCCTTTATGACCAGGAAACAGGGGTACCTTCAACTTGACTTGATTAGTCGGGCTTTGGGAACCAACATTTTCGTCAGCTCGAAAACAGTCTACAAGGATTTGGTCCAGTGTATGGCTAAACAGGAACTCCGGAAGATGGACTTCGCAATACAGAAGATGTTTCCCGGAATTAGCGCTCAGAAACTCTACGCAAGGCCAAAGAAAGGTGGTTATGGTCTTATTGAACTTCTGACTCAACTTATGGGTCATAGAGCTGGAGTGTTAGCCAGTGCATTAGAAGAAGGCGACGAATGGTACACCAAGTATCTCAGGCTTAAAATGCTTCATCATATGGCTAAAATACAGATGAAGGATGAACGCATTAAAGTCCAAGACCTTGTATATCTCTCCCCTGCTGACTTTTTACTTGAGAAATCGGGAAGGTTCTTTGATCAGTTGCACTGGACATTTTCGGAAAATGAAATACAATATTTCGAAGCATGGAAAAAGGTGGTACCTCGGGCACGCGTTATTGAGGAACGAACTTCCACCGTACGGTATGAGGTGACATACCTTGATCAACTCATCACTGCGACACCCCTTCTTGATGATCGTGAGAGGAAGACTATTGGTCGTAACGAGTTCAAATCTTTGAGCAGGAAAAAGCAAGAGAAGTTGCCACCCATTATGCCTGGTAGGTTTACAGAGATCTGTCCCGCCACTGGCATAACCAAGAGATGGAAAACTTTTTGGAAAGAACTCCATAAACTAGAATGGTTGAGAAGAAAAGACTTAACAGCATTACATCTCTTTCATTTTGGATCGTACGTTCCAATGTTTGATTTGGCTGGGAATACGAGATTGATGAAATGTCAACTTTGTTCCTTCTCAGTCCCTAAGAATGGTATTCTTTCACACACCTATAACTCATGTGAGTCGTCTAAATTCTGGTGGCAAGAGATTGGTTTTGCCCAACCTATGCATCTCAATGAGATGTTAGCGCCGGCTGACACCTCCTATGAGAATTTGAGAAAGTTGAATTGGTTCGTTAAGACCGTCAAGAGAGTGTACTCGAGAAGGAGAAGAGAGGCACTTGAAGGTTCGGACCCGGTGCCTCTTCTGCCTCGGGAATTGAAGAAAGCATTAGGCGAGACCTTTCCGTTGGGACGATGACGTATCATTCATTCATGTTACAGGTACATGCTAGCTAGAGCACTTTTGCCGTGGTTTCGGCGTGAAGTGAGCGAGGCTTGCCAGTCAGTGTGTACTTGGGAGCTGTTTAGAGGTTTTTCTATAGTTATATAGTTTTTGAAGGTGATGGTTTAACTACCACCTTCGTCCTTTAATCAGATGTATCAGGCAAAAAAAAAAAAAAAAAAAAGAAACAGAATCTGGAAACTTTGTATGTGCCCAACCCGCGGGCTGTTTTCCATGACCCGTCACCATATATAGACACAGCTCTAATCTCCTTCATCACGCTCTGCTATTAATATCCGTCGCCATATGCTTGAGTGACTCTGCAAATCTCATTGCAAGTGGCCAGAGTGGGGCATCTGCCAAAATACGTACACCTAACCCGAGTGCATGTGTCAGAAGCCTACACTTCTTCACCAGCCTCACCTTGGTCGGTTTTTCGTTCAACACTGCCTTGATGTTCTTGTGGAATTCCTGGCTTTGTGAGAAATCAAAAACTCCCCCTGATTGTCTGTTCAAGTACTCAGAATAAGAAGTTTGGTCATGGGAACTAAGGGTCGTTTCGATACTGCGAAGTGCCTTCTCACATTTGAGCCAGAACGAGCGTTCAAAAACACTAAGAGCCTTACCGTTCTCAATGAGATCGAGAGTTTTGCCCAAAACCATCACCGAAATAAACACTGCAGTCAAGAAAAATACTGGAGTTCTCACAGAAGTCTGCTTAGCATCATTCACCACAGAAATGTTGTGAATCCATAGGTCGAGTGTATCCAAAGCATATTTGCATGCTTCTTTCAACCCTTCCACGTCGTTTTCAAGGCCTTTAAGGAAAACATTCATCCCGTTCCAGTCACGATTAAGAACAGTAGCGGTGACCGGGGAAAAGTTCACGCTGAGCCTGATTTTCGCAAGCAACAGCAATGGCAAAATCAACTTAAGGTCGGAATTTTTGTTGAAAACGGCCTCATTTTGGTTGTTGATGATCGCAGAACCCCCGTTCTTAACAAAGTATTCCTCCCATGAACTGATCAAGTATTCGAGTTGCGGCCGACATTCCACTCTCCAAGTAAATGGGTCAAAATTGCCCGAGTGTTTGGCGTAACTGGTCAGGATTTGCTCGTGCACATACATAAGAAGCACCAAGGCCTTATCGAATGTGGATTTATTATCAGACACCTGAGCCCCATTCAATTGCTCCGCCAAATCCAGAAGGCTTTGGTTATTGCTGACCTCAACGATATTCTTATCCTGCAACTGAGAGAAATGACCAACCCATTCCGTTGAATTGCCAGCTTTCCATAAAGCCTCATCATTACAGGGAATACCGCTTTTAATTTCTGCTCCAGACATTGGTATTGGGCACCCAAGCAAGATACTGCGAATAACCTCTAACTGGTAAAAAGTAAGAATCGTCCGGATTCTTGTTTGTGCCATGATAAAGTACCCAAAATTGTTCTGCAAGTTTCCTTGGTCATTAGGGTTTGTCATTGTTGGAGGAGGCGCCAAGAACTGTTCAAGGGGGCGGTGAAAGTTGGTTGATCTAATCAACCCAACCATAGAACTCATTTGTCTTGATGTGATTTCAACCATATTTGGCTCGTTAAGGAACATCGAGATGAATATGTGAAGTACAAGACACTGGTGAGCCATTATTGGCACTTTCTTCAACTGCAATTTATTTGGCGTCACCTCATTCTCGAAAAACCTGTGAATGTGATATTTGGATAAGTTAAAGAGAAGAAGCGTGTTTGAGTCATGGTAAGAGTAAAGTGCACCAATCGAGCACATGGCCAAAATCATGGGGATATTCTCAAAGTTATCCACCATTGGGCTCTTCAATGTAGGCAAATGGATGAACAGAAAGTATGTGTTGAACTCTTCGCCATAAAGCTTCATGTATGCGTTTAAATCCTCTTTAGGGGGGAAATGCTCATCTGCCACATTACTGGTGTCTATGATTCTGGCCCTCAAATCATCCGTGATTATTTCACTGGAGTCACCAATAGTGAAGCGTGCACGTGAACTTCTGCGAGAAGTCAGGCTAGACAGCCTTAAGTCATGTTCCGGTGAGCGTCTTGAGGACCTCAAATCCACTTGACTTTTCTGTCTAACCAAATCATCTTGCTTCAACTTAAAGAGCGAAAAAACTTCATCGCTTTGGAATTCGTCGGTTACAAATGGCATCCCAACAAAACCTGTATCTGTCGACGCAAGGGGAAGGTCATCGGGCAACGGAATTCCCTTGAACTGATCAATCCAAGAAAGGTCATCAATATCATTGACAAACCCCACTTTTCTTCGCTTCAGATCCTGCGCATCCTGAGACTTTTCTCCACCACTGGAAATGGGGCGACTTGATGAAGGGCGGGGAGTTTCTTGTTGTTTGGCTGTCTCCTGCTCTTGCAAATACACCATATCCTGTGTGAGTTGAGTAAAACCCGTACCGTATTGCATTTTTGGGAAATCTGCCACTTGAAGAGGGTCGTCTCCAAGCGAAAACCCAAAATCCATTGGCGTAGTACCCGGGATATGATGCGGATGATCCGGATTCTGGAACTGATGGCTGGCAATGATTTGATTCTGGGAATTTTCAGCAAGAAATGCCCCCGCAATATGTGACTCCGATGGAATAGTGTTAAGGCTCATTTTAAAACCCGACCCATTCTTTGGTTTCCCCAGAACCGGATCCTTTGACACATGTGACTCGTGTCCATTTACTTGGGATTGTGGTCTGTGAGGCTCGTTGAAATTGAGACTATACCAGTCCAAATCATTACCATTCAAATCCTGGCCGGGAACATCGATATATTCGAGATCAGTGGCTGTCAATTGAGGTGTAGCAAACCCAACCTGTGGTGGACCTTGTGGCATCTGGTTGGTTTTTATGGTCAATGCGTCCTGGAGATTGGTATATGAAAGGCCCGAGACTGCCAGGAAAGAAGCATGCCGGGGATTCTGGCCCAGATTTTTCCCATAATTGGCAAAGTTCTTAAGGTCAAGTGAGCTTTTAAACTCAAGCTGGTCGTTCAAGAAATCCTGGCGTGCTTTTTCCTTAAGCAGTTTCTGTTTATCCTTCAAGTCAGGCGAGTCTCCGGTTAGTGGCGAAGGTTGCTGTGTATAGTCGTTGACATTGATATTATGATTTTGGAGCATATCCAAGTCAGAGAAACTGGAGTTCGTGCCATGGGCCGTACCTGAAAGCGACGGCGTATTATGGTACGAGTTTGTATTGGGAGAAGGAATCACTCCACTTGTTTTGAACTGCGCATAAGCCGGCTGTGAAGATCCACGAGGAATCGTATTTTCATTAACGAAATTCGAATGCTCCATCGCTTTTGGGCCCGTGGACATAGATCCGGTATGTGGAGACTCGTGGGATGGCGACAGCCCGGTCAGATCCAGATACTGAAGGCCATGGATAGCCCTAGGGAACATCAGTGAGTCCGGAAGAGGAGCTTTGGCACTGGTGTTATTACGAAGAATAATCACGCTTTCATTGGGGGCCTTTTCTCCTAATGGAATGGCTTCCGGTTCGCCGGTTTGACCAAGTAACGCCGGCAACAGGCCCCGGCGGGCCACCAGAAAAATGTTCAGATGAAGTTTTTGCTGATGGCGAAGCACCAAATCTCTACGGGCAAAACAACGGCCACAAGCCGCACATTGGTACGGTTTTTCGTTGGTATGGGCCCGCTCGTGACGCTTCAAGTGCTCGAGCCGGGCAAATCCACGCGTACAAATGGCACACAAATGAGGGCGGGGTTTATCTGTCCGAATCTGGACCGATTTCTTTGGAATGGGCTGCGTCATACCGGCAGACAGATCCGAGCCGCGTCTTTTGTCTTCGGGCGAGGAGGTGGCTGACATGTTGTGTTTGTGTTTTCTTGAGTTGGCGGCTAAACGGATATGATTTTCACGCCTTGAATGACCCTTGTTTATGTTTCACAAACAAGGAAATTCAGGTTTTTTGGGCGACCAAAGACTATCCAAATTATTCCAACGGTCCTCGGCTTGCGGGATCAAGGATAAGCGGAGTTGGGAAAAACACGACCGTTATTCTTGCTAATATCGTCCGTTGATAAGAAACAGAGAAAAAAAAAACGGTATATATTTCGTTGAAAGAAAGACCTGTTTTTGTGAAAGAAAACTTCCTTCTTTACTTCACGTCCCGGATAAATGTTGGGATGCCCGGGAAAAAAGAAAAAGAAAATATGGCGAAAAAGCAGTGGGGAGTATGCGGCGCCGAATGATAAGAAATGAACCGTTTCTTGTTTGCGTGTTTCCGACTTTCGTTTTGTAAAGATTTTTGAGCAATAGTAATAAGTTTTGATACTTCCGCCTTTCCGTAAAAGGATATGTTTCGGATTATTGCGGAGGTGGGAGATGGAAATATATTACTCACAAGTTCCAACCAAATGCGCGGGCGTCGAGTCCGGGGAAAATGTTAAACAAAAAAAAAAAAAAAAAAAAAAAAAAACCCACGTGTGTGCACACCCGCGCAGCCTGTGCATGATTTGGGAAGACCGCGTCACCCATTCTTGCATAGGGTTGAAGATCCCAGGTTCCTGGAATGGATCTTTCGGGAAACACGAGGGGTAAAAACAAGGGGGAAAGTCGTAATATGAGTGTTGCTGGAAAAGGCAGCTATCTTTACATATGGCTTTAGAAATAAATATAATCTATGAAGCCCAAATTCATTCCGGAATTATAACATCATGTACCTTAAAAATAGAATTTTTTTTAATTATTTTCTTTGGACGATTTCCTGCAGGGATTCCCGGGGACTCGGCGCGCAAGCCCGCCTTTTTTTGCCCAACTTTATAAATATTTTGTCTCACATTCCTCATAACAGTTGTGAACAGAATCAACTTTTCATGGGGACTTTTCCTAAGTTCTTCTTATAAATACGACTCTTTTCCTGAGATGACATTAGTATTTGAAATTTCTTAAAACCAACTCTTATGGACGAAATTCCACGTTGCATAGTGAATTGATTTCCCCAGGCTCGGATGTTGCTTAGGTACAGTCCCGGCGCCCGCGTAGCTGACCCGCGCTACCGCCATACAGGCCCCCGCCTTCGTAAAAGGTCATTCGGTGTTCCGTTTACAACCTTATTATCGCAATTCCCGGCCATGAGCACTTCCCGAAAATTGCCGTGCGACCTGGTTCTTGAATGAGCTAAACTTAGTCTTTCTCTGCCAATTTATATACCCTAATTATTTTGTGAAAGAAGCTGGAAATCCCAATTAATTCGTGTAATTATAAGTATATCTTCGCCGCTTTCTAGAAACCCCCTTGTTTCAGTGGACCCGCGTTTTTTTTTTCTTTGTTACTGATTGGTTTCATGGCATCCACACATGTGCTCAAACAATGGCCATTTTTTAAGAACGGCCACATAATCCGCCAACACAAGAAGGTTCTATTTACGGGTGTGTTTCTTTCTTTTTTTGATAATTTTTTTCTTTCTTTTTTTTCCTGGTGATTCGTTTCACGTCATTAAAAAGAAACCATGTGTGCTTGTGGTGGATTGAAAACCGGAGGATTAGTATTTATAGTTACTTGGCAAAATGTTTATTTTTCCAAATCTTCTTGATAATCTTCTTTTTTATTAGACAAAACAAGTGAGTGATCATAAAGAATTTTCAATTTCTTTTACCCCATACCACACAGTGGACTGGTGGTTTACGATTCACCTATCATCTTTACAAATATTTGTTGAGTAAGAAAAGAGACTCTCATTTCTATTCTCTTCTCTTGGAGCCTGCTACTTCAGATTAATCCATGCCAACATTTCACAAAGTATTTACTTAGTCTTTAAACAAATACTTTAGACTGCTTTTTTTTTTTTCTTTTGTTTTAGCCCAATGATTTCCCCTTACTCTTAAACACCAGTTACTAATTTATTTTATGCACTTTTCTGCCCTAAAGTTCTTGGTCCTGCAGACCCCACGAAAACTAATGGAGCCGTGTGGCTAGGTGGTTGCGCAACTCGGTGCTCTCCGGGGCTGTGGGGTTGTGTAGCCCAGGAACGGTGTTTCGGCAGGGAATTCTTTCTTTTTAGAACCTGGACCTATTTTTTTTTTTTTTCATATACTAACTCCGGTCTAGAAAAGATTTTGTTAACCTGTTCACCAAGGAATAAAATCTCTGTCGTTAATGTAACTGTTTTTTAAACCTTGAGAAGAACCTGTTTTCATTTCTGGAGCTAGAATTTCGGGAATGTTTCTATATATACATATATTTTTTTTTTTTTACCGGCACTGGTATTCGGAAAAACATAAATGTTTAAAAAAAATTACTAGACACAAACATTGTAGGAAAATACAAAAATTATGTTCTTTCTGTTTTATCATTATTGTTATTTTCCTCTGATTTATTATTTTCTGTTACCCTCGAAGTTTGCCCCAGATTCCAGCTCACGTGACCCTGTGGCTCGCACTAACAAACGCACTATCAATTCTACACCACCAAAACTAAACAAACCCCGGTTTCTTTATATCTCTTTCTAATCTCCTCCCCCCCCCCCCCCAAAACAAAGAAAAAAATGTCAATTTTATTCACTACTGGCGCTACAGTCACTTTCCGTGCACTTGTAGACGAAATCACTAGTCCATCTTTCCTTGAATTTCTCACGAAAACTGGCTTTTCTACGGTTTCTCTTCAATATGGCAACGAAACTGACGCGTCAACTGGCGCCAATATCAGTAAGGAATATTTTAGTCAATTATTGGCAGATCGGCACGTGATCGAACACTTTGATTTTGAACTTGCTAACGAAACTAACGATAAATCCATCACCGTGTTTCGCAACGCACGACTCACATTCCAAGTCTTTAGCTTTTCCCATGATATCGGGGCATTTATTTCGTCCGCTGATCTTGTGGTATCACATGCAGGCACAGGCTCTATTTTAGATACCCTTCGTCTTCACAAACCTTTGATTGTAGTAACAAATGATGCGTTGATGGATGGACACCAGGCAGAAATAGCCGCCCGTTTCGAAACAGAACATTTTTTGATCAAAGTAGATGGAAGTCAATTAAAAGAAGGTGATCTTCAGAAAAAAATCTCATTATGGAAATCGGGCCAAGTACATTTAAATACTCTTCCTGATCCTCCAGCAGGTGTGTTGCAGCACGTGATTGCAGGCGAACTCGCGGGAACAGAATATTAAAGTTAGAGTACTGTTGGCGGCAAAAAAAGGGTCAGAAAGAAAATGAAAAAAAGGAAGAAAGAAAGAAAAGAAAAGAAAAAAAAGTAAAAGAATAATCATGTGATAGAAAATTCTACATTTCACATTTCCGAAAAATGTAATTTAGCACTCCAATCTCCAAGAATTACCCTACTTCCCCACGATTAGCGTCCACTCCCGGATGCACGGGTCTACCCTTTGACTGCCAAACATCGTGCCTCGTTTGTTTGAACATTGAATTGGCACCAAAAACTCAAACCCAGAAAGAAAAAAAAAACCAAAAAAATTCAAATATGTACCCCTACCGTACTATTCCTAACCCACCCGCACGTCGGCGCAGAAGACCTCGGCTCTTCACCAAGGATATTGAAACACTTTTATACAGTATGGGTGACGGCCCAGTTTCACTTGATTCCACAGTAAATTGCTTGGAAGATTGCCTAGTGGAATTCCTTACCGACCTTTCCCATGAATCGCTAAAGTTTGCACGGCTGCATGGTCGTTCACGTATAAAGGTGGACGATGTGCCCTTTGCACTTAGAAACGACCCTCTGAAACTCGGCAGAATGAATTATATTCGCGAGCAGCTTGCCAAAATCGAAAAGGCAAAGAAGCTTTATGATACAAATAATGTCAACGAGAAGGTCTATTTCAGTGATGATGAAGATGAGGAGGATGAGGAGGCCTCAAAACCACTGAAGAAGGCAAAGAAAAAGGAACGTGGCCGGAAAAAGAAGAATGAACAAGCCGCTGCCGAACATTCCAACGAGAGCGACTAATCCACTAGATAAAGAAAGGGGGTGGGAAAAAAATATGTGCCTTCACCAACCACTAAAGCGATTCTATATACATTAATCGTCTAATATTTCGATGTTTTGCACAGCAGTACCTCTGACGTACTTCTCTGCTTTGATTTGCTCGTTAACTCCCTTGAGAATGCTGTGTGCCTTCAGGACCACGTTGGTGAAGATAATCAATCCAATAACTGCAAGACGCGCGTACATGTCTGTTTCATCGACAAGTTCGCCATAAATCATTTGGTATAACTTGTGACACAAAATAATGGCCATACCGGTAAAAAGTTGTATAAGGCCCACCTTCTGTGCCCACTGTTTAACGTTTCCCAACAGTGGCATACCGGAATACAGTGTTGACATAATAGGAATAACAGTCAAGAACCCCGCGAGAGAATGCATGATAAACCCAGGCCATGTAAAAGATAAGTTCCAGTACATTCCATCCGGCTTAATACACGAAGTACCAAATAAGTATGCCTCAATATGAGCAATGTAGGAAAGATGAACTTCGGAAGTGAACCAGATCTGAGAAATCCTTTGACCCAACCACAAGATGGCCCTGGCCATAAACCCTCTAATGTTAACAGCTGGTTGAGCCAATCTCCTCCTTTGCTCGGCGGCAAAATTCATGATCGAGGTTCCTTCTGGACTCGAGTCAAGCATCAAGAGGCCAATTACTTCAAGCACGAGACCAATGCAAATGGAATCGATGTCAGCCAACAGCCAGTCGAAACTCTCTGAGAGTTTCATATCGAGCCCCATGGCTTTCGCTGCATATTCCGTAACAAACACCCACGCACGGAATGTGGGTCTTCCAAGAATGATAGCAATAACCAGAGTGACAACGAACAAAAGAGCTCCAAAGATAGAAATCATGCACACCAACGTGATGCATCTGATTCTGATGTTGGGGGGACTGTAAACTACGGCATAAGTATCCTCACACACCACTTCAGCATCCCACCAGTCGGTATCATCATCGAGATCATTTTCTGGAACAGGGGAAAGAAGCTGGTCAGATTTGGTGACAGGGACAAACAAGCCCCTCAAGAATTTGCGCGAGTTATCGTCACTATTCGGGGCACGAACGTACGATCCATTTGGCACAAAGCATGCAGACACCGAAGGGTCGTTCTTGAAAATCTCCATTGCTTCTGAGTAGCTGACGGGTTTCGTGTAGTCAGGCGTGCCAAGTTGGAGAAAACTGTCGAGAGCGTTTCTGTACACCACGTAACCCCTTTCTTGAGGAACAGGAGACCCAAGAATGAAGTGGGACAACCGAAGTTTATGGCACAAGACGGCAAAGGATCTCTTCCAAAACATCCGGAGATATTTTGTAAGAACGGGTTCACACTTTGAAAGAATGATTCCGGTGACAAACGCAGTTAGATACGAAAAAATATAAAACTGTCTGATTGGAAGCAAAGCGCCCTTTGCCCATGGGGGGTTTACTAAGAAGCGGATACCCCAAGTCACGATTCCAATGCCCAACACCACAAAAGCACTGTATACTCTAGCACTCAAGAGGATACGCAGCATCTGAAGGAAGAATGGTTTGACGATAGCGTCGTGGATAAGTCTGGCGTTGGGGTCTTCGGGGCTTTTGATGAAGTAGATAACACCCGGGCGCAAGATATGGCTTCTGGTCATGCTGACAAACAATGCCACGCAGAACATGTATGCCGTTCCCCACAGCCAGTACAACGCAAAGCGCACAATGAAATTCAGCGTGAGCAGATGGGCAGTGGTGAAAAATACATGATAAATCGTGGCCGAGTCTTTAATCTCGGTGAGTTTAGACACGAGAAGTGGTGCAAGGCAGAAATCCACAAGCCAGCCACAGTAGACGGGGAAAAACACAATTTCAATTGCAAAAATGGCGAACACTTTCGATGTGGCGGTGATTTGGAACAATACCTTATAGATTCTGCGGGAAGCGCCAACAATGGGTTTCCCGCCAAGGGCCAACGCCGTCATGAGTTGGTGGACGGCAAAACACACGAAAATGTATCCAATGGCAAGAAATACAAACCGCGCCATATAGCTGGGTGGCTCTGTGCGTTGAACTGCAGTAACATCATAAAATACTTTCACTGAAGGCTGGATAAATTGTTGCAGGATAATGGCCCGGACCAGTAATAACACTGGGTGGTTCCAGTATTGCAGCTGGAAGAAAAGGGTTAATTCAGTTTGCAATTTGACTACCGGCGTGAGTGAAAGGAAAGGTGCCACGAAAACTCCATGGATGCCAATGAGCACGTACAGAAATACCACGGCGACAAAACTGCCAAGAATGTGGGGAAGGAAGTAAACCACAAGCAATGCAAGGAGCGCTGCCGCATCGACCAAAAACGTCAACTGTATTGGCGTGGCGATTTGGAGCCGAAGTCCCAAAACCTCAAAGATATTACCGTTATTATTGGCTGCTTCCGCCACGGCCATCTCATCCTCTTCAAGGTTTCGGCGCCGCTCAAGCTCTTCGGGCGTCTCATCCTCAGAATCGTCGTTCAAAGCATTGACAGGATTATTGGCCGGAGGAATGTTGGCGGCAAGATTAGGTTCTTGTTGCTGGTGCAAATCTTGGGTCAAATCTTGAGTCAAATCTTGGGCCTCGGCATCGATTTCGTCATCGCTGGAATCTACTGGAACCGGAACATTATTTCCATGTGTCTCTGTTTCCAAATCCCTACGATCAAAGCCATTCCCCGCATCCATAGGTCTTGGCACAGGCCCATGTTCATTTTCATATTCACGAAGACCCTGGAAAAATTCGTCAAGAAAACCGTTTTCCAAAGCCTCACGAAGATTATTCCCCGGGGCTGCCATTTGGGCATCCTGTTGGATATACTCCAATGCACGTGCGGCCATGGTTTGTCTAGCCCTATCAGTATCATCAGTGGCAGGAATTTCCTCATTTTGTTGATCCCCATTCTCGGCACGGGTGTGGAGAATCTGGCCAAGCAAATCCGATAACTTTGTCTTTGGCTCCTTGCCAATATGGCGCAAAAGCAGCTTGGTATAACCTTCCTCACGCACGACCCACTCATGTTCGATGAAAATGACAAAAAGAACAAATACAAATAACAAAACCTGCACCGTACCGCTCAAGTAAGTGTTATACAAAAACGTGATCCATTTTTCCAGTGAAGTGGCCTCGGGACTAGTGAATAAATGCCCATTTCGGGTCCGTGAATATGCACCATATGCCATCACATGAAACAACAGAAAACTGGGCGATGGCATTTGTCCATCAACGGCATAAGTACAAAGTCTTCCGACAAATTTCCAATATACCGGGATTTGAAATATACATCCCAAGTATAACCCGGCAGAAATGTGTTTAATGATGGCCTCATGGCCTCGGGTTATAAGCTTATGATAAATATCGCTTATAGGCATATGTTTGGGCATATTAGGGTCATAAAGCGTAACGAAACGGTACGGCGTATTGCATATATCACACCGTTTCTCCCGGTTATTTGAATGTTCAAGCCATTGCATAAGACAATCCTGATGAATATATTTTATCAGTCCTCGGCATTTGCATGGGTGGATGAGTGGCTGGGTTTCCGATGCCTCCACTCGACAAATCCGACACGTATGTTCTGACTCGGACATTGTGTGTAGCGAGATTTAAAGAACGTGGATTTTTTTGAAGAAAAAAAGAAAAAAAGATAATTCCTAATTTGAAAATAATCTTATTATTATTTTATTTTTATTTTTTTTGTTCTTCTTATGTATGCGTGACCCGTTCCCGTTTTTAAGTGTCTGACCCACCCTGGATATGGTGGAAGGATGTTGGGTGAGAGATCTCGCGATACCTCACACTGCACAGGATAAGCATGGGTAAAAAAGCTGAAAGTTGGAACTAGGGAAATCCATTTTGGTGGGGATACTGTGAAATAAACAGGGGTGATTTTTTTTTGTTTGTTTGTTTTTTAATCTATTTTGCTTAATCTTTCCTTTTTTTCTGTAAAAATTTCCTTCTCGGGGTTTAACGACTCTTTGTTCTATTTCACGTCATACTTTCATTTCCCACGACCTGCAAGATTAGCCTCAAACTCTGCCAGAACAAATTGCAGGTTAAGGAGATCGCAACAGATTCAAGTTTACGTATTCCCGGGATGGCACGGATAGATTATAGATTTGCCCATTCGAACGAAATAACCTTTTTTTTTTCTTATATATATCTCTCTAAAATTCTATGTCATCCAGTAGATGGTTCGGACTACTGTATCTTGACCATAGTTTGACCACTGGTAAGCAGATATGTCCATCTAGTTCACCACCTGCTCGGCCTTTTGTTCGAGAATTTCTTGGGCCGCGGCTGGCTCAGCTGGAGCAACAAACTCTGGCTCAACTGGTTCGACAACTTGTTCAACAACTGGCTCAGCGACTGGCTCAGCGACTGGCTCAGCGACTGGCTCGGCAACTTGTTCAACGATTGGCTGAGCGACTGGCTCAGGAACTGGCTCAACGATTGGCTCGGTTGGGGCCAGAACCTCAGCATCAGCAACTCTGTGAGCATCATCTTCGTACTCATCATCAAACTCCTCGTCGAAATACTCACCTTCCTCCTCGTCGCCCACTTCCAATTCCTCATCGCCCTCGACTAATTCTTCGTCACCCTCGTCTAAAGTCTCGGCAAAATGAGGCTCTTGGGCAGCTTCACCATCCTTCTCAAAGGTAGCCTCGTCATAAAGCTCACCTTGAGGAATTTCTTCTTCAACGACTTTGTCGCCGACAGGCCACTCACCGAAATGTGTCTCGGCAGCAGGAGGCTCTTCGTATACATCTTCACTTGGGGCAACAGCCTTGTTCTCAAACTCCACAGCACCTGGGGTTTCTTTGGCTTCGTTAACCACAAATGCGGATGTGGTAGATGAGACCGCCTCCGTTTGTGAGCTAGCAAGGAACTCTTGGTATTGCTTTGGAGTGTCAAAAAAGTTGTTACAGTCGTAGTCCCATCCAGAAACAATCTTGGAGCTGAGACATTGGGCCTTGGTCCATGGAGTTCCTGAAATCAATGGCGACAACATGTTGTACGACACGGCGGTAACAGCCAAGAAAACAACCAAAAAGCCGTAAGCTGGCTTGCTATACTTTTGGGACAGGGTCACCAAAAGGTCGAAGAAGTGGCCAAGACCCAAGATGGCAAAGTATTGGGCAGGCAAGTAGTGGTGCAAGAAAAGTTGTCTACCCATGATAAAGAAGGGCAAGTAGTGGATAGCCCAACCGACAAAGTAGGTAAACATTTGGTAGTTGTAGTTGAATGAAGCCTTTTGGAGGTTCAAGGTTGAGCCAGCTTGCCACTTCACAAGAGTAATAGCGGCGTGGACAATAAAACCAAACAAACAAGCAGATGCAGTCCACCACACAATAGGGTTACCGATAAAGTAAACCTGGGTGTGGTTTCTGCTCCAGTAGTTGATACCACGCAACAATGCAGGCCACTCATGTGGCTCAGATTGCCAGTTGTGGTGAGAGGTCAAACCGCTATTGATGTTCCACATGACCTTGTGGGATTCAATGAGCTTTTGGAAGAAGGACAACTTAGGGTAAGTAGCCACATCATCGCCATTGTATCTAACGTTTTTGTTGCTCTCGATGTACCAGTGAGTCAAATGTCTCGCACCTTGGGAGGCAGAAGTAACTTCCTGTTGGCCGAAACCCCATTCCTCGGGCAACTTGGTGTTAGTGGCAAACAAGTAGTGGCCAGACATGGCATGTCTCAATCTGAAAACGGAATCGATGGCTCTCAACTCGTCTCTGGCGTTCTTAGGGGTCTTGTGCTTGACAATCTCGACAATCCAGTCATCGTTGGCGTCACCCTCAAATCCCTCGTAACCGTAACAAGAGACTTCTCTTTGCCAGTCACGGTCGGTAACTGGGGGCTTCTCGTCATGCGAGTGCAATCTCAACCAGGTTCTCACGTGCTTCAACCGGACCTTGTCACCGTTTTTAATAGGGACAAACTCGACAGGAAGCGAAGTGTTATAAGGCTCAATCAACCAGTCGTTGTTGGAGTCCAAGTGTGGGTACAAGGTGACCTGTTGTTGCTTGGAGCCAGCAGGGTAGAAGTGCTTGTGAGAGTGCAAGTATCCACCTCTGGTGTTGACATGACGCACAGTAATAATGGAGCCGTAGCCAACTGGTCCAGTGGTGGACGATGGCACGTTGGCACCTGCCAAGCCAGATCTGAATGCACTCGACATGAACGCAGATCCGTCGCCGTCAGTGGACAAAATGTTAAAGTGCACACTGAAGAAGGCCAAGTACAAGACAAGAGGCACACCGAGAAAGAAGGATGCACGGGCGACAGCGTTCTTCAACACCACTGGGGTCTTGACTTGCAAGTCACCAATAAGGAACCACATGTGAACAACAGACAAAACACCGACCCACGCAATGGTGAACAAACCAACCCATTTGGAAGAGAAGGCCAAGCCCAAAGAGATACCACAAGACAAGAGCGAGCGGTACCAAGGGAAGGAGAACGGCTGCTGGATCTCAAACTTCTTGAATGCGTAGATGGCCGACGCGACGAAGAAAATCAATGGCGAGTCGAGCAAGATGTACTTGGAGATGGTGACAAACGAGTTTTCCAAAAGAAGACACGCGGAGGTGATGAATGCCACAACAGGACGCACACCGGAGGCACGCAAAGTGAAGTAACAAAGGAAAACGGTAGCGAGACCAAGAAGAGCAGCGAAAGAACGCATCAAAACGAATGGTACGGTGTCGGGAAACACGTCGCCAATGGCGGCGAAGTCAAACTCACCGTCGTAGCCACCCAAGGACGCGACAGCGGCAAAGAGCATCTTGGCAAGTGGAGGGTGGACATCCATAAAGAACTTACCCAACACGTACTTCTTTGAGAATCCACCAAAGTGGACCTCGTCAAAAACAACGGAATTAGGCAAGCTGATGTTACGCAAACGCACCCAGGCGCCGACAACAAACAACACGGCCAAAAGCGGCCATTCACTAGCAGAAAAACTGCGGCTCTTTGTCACCGAAACTGGCACCTCTGTTGCAAGATAAGGCCTCGATTTACCTTCACGGAAAACGGGGGCCGCTACGGTGTCCACGTTCAATAACGAGGATGCCGATGATGCCGATGCCGATGCCGACGCTGGGGGCGAGGCATTGGCTTTGCCTGCTTTCAGCGCACTTTTTTTAGCCATTTTCAGGGGATTTTTGTGGGTGGAAAACGGAGCGAAATTAGGCGGTGGGAGGAGAAAAATAATAGGTGGTGTGCCGTGCGTTTTGGTATACGTGTCGGGGTGCGGGTGGGCAACGGACACGTAAGCGCGCGCCAGGTGCACGGGAGCAAACAGTCGAGAATTGAGGAAAAGAAGAAAAGGAAAACGTTAAAAAAAAAAAAAATGAGGGAAAGGGGTGGTACAAAAAGGACCTGGTATGTGCTAGATTGCTGTTTTATGAAACCATTGGAAAGCTCTGGGAAATATTAGTAGTATTGATAAAATCTGAAGAATGTGTGAATTTAGGAAGGATTGACCGGGTCGGAGAGCATGGCTGCAACACCTAGTCACGTGTGGATGGACGTGTTTAGGGACAAGGTTTGCGGTATTTAAGGAGGGAAACACTCTTATTGATTCATTTTGTTGTTTTTCTTTTTCGTTTGGGTTATTTTTTCAAGTTGGTCTCTTTTTTTATTCTCCTTCTTGTTTTTTTCTCCGTATAATTTCTTAAAATACGTATAGTCAGTTTGGTTGTCAGTTTTTATTTTCTTCGGCGCGAATTTGCAGTTGTTACCAAAAATCCTTAATGTTCAAAAATCCTTAATGTTTTAAAAAAAAGTTGTAAGAAAAACACATGGGTTTCTTCCATAAACACTGGAAATCGAAATCAAAACATTTAATATACTTACCGTTTATTCCATTCCCTTATTTCACTCCTCACTCTTTTACTAAGGCCTGTTGTTATACTATTCCTTCGCCCTGTTCTGGAAATACCCCCTGCGCAGTTATTAGTTTAACATTGCAAATGACAGATAATATTGGAAAAAAAAAGGAGTAAGTAAAGCCAAATTGAATCGTTACAACCGGTGATCATTTCCCCCAAAAATTTGTGAAATACTATTGTTTAGTTCATCTTTGACTCCTTGTCAACATCTATTAAGCTCGTGGCAGAGTGCGACTATTTGCAACTTGCACCCAAGATCTGATATTTAGGAACCCGTTCAAACCCCGTTTTCATATATTCTTAAAGGTTTTAATCTCCTATCTTTCGAAAATGTCTATATCGAAGCATCTGAGAAAGTTTATACGGGTCTTTTTGTTTCAGAAAATTACTTTCTAAGTAACTTCACTTACTATCTCTTCTTCTTATTATTATTTTGAAGGACTTATAGCCTAACCTACTGCTGAGTCCACGTCAAAACGCGTTCTACGCAGATCCGTGATGCAAGGTGTAAAAACCTATGAATTGCTAACTCCGCCAGAATTTCCCTTCTTTTATTTTATTGAAAAAAAAAATGCTGAATCATTGAGTTCACTATCCAGAAGAAAAGGGGTGTTTTTTTTTTTCTTTTTTTCTTCGTTTCCCTTACTATTTTGTGCGTTCGTCTTCCAAAAAAAAAAAAAAAAAAAAGAATTACAATGAGCAATCTGGGCACCGGATTTCTGTCGGGCCTCGAATCCACGACAAACGCGTCGCCCAGGGCCTGCAGCATACAAAACCTGGGGCCAGTTTTCTCGCGCCTCAGCCTCGCTAAGGCCCCGGGCCCCTAAACTAGAAACCTAAAGGGTAAGGCAATTTTTGTCCACGCTAAGGAAAAATTGAAAAAAAAAAATTAAAGATCTAAATTCAAAAACTAAGAAAGATTCCTGAATCCGTTATTTGCCCTATATTTCCCCACAGTCACCCAAAACTATTCCACCTTTAAATACCATGGTCGCGAAGAACGGACCGAATAAATCTGAGCCCAAGTATCACCAGGCATTACATGCGCGTACACTCGCGCATCCCATTTTTCCCTCAAATACCCCATCGTTTGCCCGTTCTCTCCACACATGTGGCCAGCAAAAAACAACGTGGGCCCACAGTTGACGTACGGCCTTAACGGGTCGCCCGTTATAGTACCTGGGGCCACTTCTCCGGCACTCGGGGCCAGCCTGGTGCTTCTGTTTCCGCGACTAAAAAACCACGCTCCAAGGTTCCACAAGGTAGAGAACTCTACGGTCGAAATCTCACCTGCCATATCTGCTGACAGCGTCAAACTACGACACGGTCATCCGGAGGCTGCACCAAACCTCCATGATGAATTTGCCGCGCCCACGCCACTTTTGGACGTGGTGGATGCCGACGCCGGCCCGCTCCACCAGCCACATGCCTATGATCCATCGAAGGGCCCCCTTTCAGCGACTTTTGTGCTTGGAACCGGTGCGTACGCTGACCTGGTAATTCTTGGAGGTAAGCCCTACTATCCAAAAGCGAAAAATGGTGCTGTTTACGTGCGCTGCCATGCGTTCGCCAGTGATCCGTACACGCTAAAAGTGGTTCCCATGATGCCGAAAAATAAGAATTTTCTCGACACAAAGCGGTCCAAACGCTCGCGTAAAGGCTTGTTCACTATTCCGGATGTTACTAGGCATGTGTTCGAGTGCAGTTTCCCCTTTGAAATCCACCAAATCGAGCCTTGTAGCGAGCATAAACTTCTTGTTGTCCGTGGCCTCCGGCATATCGCGGTGCTTGCTGTTAACTGGGAAAATGATCCTTCACGAAAGGGAATACGGCTACAAAAAGCATTTACACTCGTCCATGACGCTGCCAACATTGTCCATGTGGCGCTCAGCAAAAATAAACTTGTTTTCGCCGATACTACCGGTGCATATGCCGTCTACTCGTTCACCCTACGAGAAACCTGGGAACATGACCTTGTTTCCCGAGGGAAATTGCCGCTGTACGATCCAGGAGATATTTCTGCATGGCGGCGCCTCTGCTGGCCATCAGCAAGCAACCATTTTTTCTACTTTACCCGCAAAAGTGTGTCGCGGATTCACGTGAAAACAGGCGTGGCCCAGAAACTCGTCACATTCCACACATGGTCCCGCGCGCAGGACTTTGTTCTTATTAATAGAGAATTATTTCTTTTGACGTCGCAGGAAATTGTGTGGGTACGTGTGACGGCCCAGGGCCTGTTTCTGCGGCTTCTTTCGTGGAAACACTACCTCGATACACAAGACGTGACCCTCAAGCTTTCTGCGTGTTATTGTGAAACTAGCGATTTTTACACCTGCGTGGTTTACTCTTCAAAAAGCCCACTCGCGTTGATGTTTTCATTTGGGACCCGTGACGGGCGCCCCTGTAGTGTACGAGACCCCTACATTTTCTCGCACCAACAGCACACACCAATGTTCCTTTCGGTTTTCGATACTCCATGTACGAATAATGAAGCATCTGCATTGTTGAGTTTGGTTTCTACCGATATGTCATACCGCCTGACGTATTCACTCTACTGTAACCTCGAAAACAGGGCCTTTCGGCCTCACGTACCCCTACTGCAGGGTTCTTCTGCCTTAATGACCAAGCCGGCGCACTCAAAACTCACGAATAATGAAGCCAAAACAATGTACAAGTACTTTGCGGGCCAAATTGGAATGCAGCACGAAATGCTTGAGGTACAATTTTCGGATCTGGACATGTCGCCGTCTCTGGACGAAGAATCTGACGAGGAAATGCTGGTAATGGTGGAGAACGAGCAGTTAGACAGTGTGCAAGAATACGCATACCTGCTTGGATCCGATATAAAGCCGTACTTTGAAAACGAAAACGTTGTTTCTCTCTCCAACTACCGGTCTTTGGCCACCATTGCCGAAAATGTGCCGACCGAGATCAAAGACCTCGAAGAGTTTTCAAGAATGTTGGAGCAACTCCGTAAGTTCTACGATTCCCAAGATATAACACTTCTTCTGTTCGACTCGGAGGTTCTCTCCGGTATTGTCCCTTCATTTACCGCCACAGAACATTCTATTCCTCAAATCCCACAGGCATTTAAAAACTACTCGAACAGAGGTGCCACAAAGGCAGCCATTATCATTGCTACAGGCTTGACCAAAGCTCACGGCAATTACGCACAAGACTATGTGGATACTATTGAAAAGGAGGTGCTGGAGTGCCACGAAGATATCATTGGTACGCTCGAGGAATGGAGTTTGGAGGCTTCAGTACCGAAGAAATTGAAAAGTAAACTGGGAACCGCCAAAACCAGCAGCAAGAAGCAAAATCTCCTTCGCCGTGCTATTACGCAAAACTCTCAGCATGTCTCAGAATCGCAGAACAACTATAATTCTGATTCTAGTTCTGATAGTCTTCTGGCATCAGAATCTGATTCCGAGGATTCAGATTCCCCAGCTTCCTCCCAAGTTCTGACCTCTATCAAGGACGCTATCCGCAAGATCTCTTATTCGCCTCCTCGCGTTAAACCCAAGAAGTCTGTGTCGAAATCTTCATCAAAAAGTCTGCAAAAGAGTCTGCAAAAGAGTCTGCAAAAGAGTCTGCAAAAACCACTGCAAAAGAGCCAATCAACGCTCAAAAAAAGCCAACCGGCAAGCCAACTTGCATCACAGTCATCACAGTCGATCAAAAGACCAGGAACCCAGCCGCTCATGGGCAAAAAGAAAAAGAAGGCAAAAGGCGGTTTTGCATAGTTTTTATTCGTTCGCTATGCCTTCTCCTATACTGTCATTTCCGCTCCTTTTCAACATCCGATTAGCCGGCATTTGAGTTTTCATCCTAATCTTTGAATCCACTTGCATTACCTGTCATAGTAGATGGACAAGAAGCTACTAAACATACACTTATTAATGGCACTCTGTAATCTAGAAAATATGCATTTAATACACTAGAAAAGAAAAAAAGAAAAAGAAAAAGAAAAAGAAAAGCAAAAACATATATATATAATCTACCACGTAAGTCAGATGCTTACTTGGAAGGGTCGTCCTCAAATCTCAAGTCCCAGCCAATCTTCTCACCCAACACTGGCAAGATCTTGGCCACGGACTGCACATCCTTGTCGCCTCTACCAGAGACGTTGATAATGATGTGCTGGTCTGGGGTCATGGTCTTTGCGAGTCTGAGAGCACCAATGATGGCATGCGAAGACTCCAAGGCGGGGATAATACCCTCCAATTGAGACAAGATACGGAAGCCCTCCAAAGCATCGGCATCGGTGACGGCAATAAACTCCGCTCTGCCAGTGGCCTTCCAGAACGCCAACTCGGGACCAACTCCCGGGTAGTCCAAGCCGGCAGACACAGAGTGGGTGTCGTGAACCTGACCATCACTGTCCTGCAAAACAAAAGTTCTGACACCGTGGAAGACACCAGGAATACCGGCAGTCAAGGTGGCAGAATGACGCGCAGTGTCCACACCATCACCACCGGCCTCAACACCCAACATCTTGACGGAGGTGTCATTTTCAAAAGGCGAGAACAAACCAGTGGAGTTCGAACCACCACCGACACATGCAACAATAGCATCGGGCAAGCGGCCATTGTTCAACTCCTTAAACTGCTCCTTAGCCTCCTGGCCAATGACACTCTGGAAGGTTCTAACAAGCGTAGGGTAAGGGTGAGGTCCAATGGCGGAACCCACAACGTAGTGGGTAGTTTCCAAGTTCGACACCCAGTAACGGAATGCCTCGGAGGTAGCATCACGCAAAGTAGCGGTACCGTTAGTGACAGCAACGACCTTAGCACCCAAAATACGCATTCTAAACACGTTCAAGGCCTGGCGCTGAACATCCTCAGCACCCATAAACACGCAACACTCCATACCAAACTTGGCACAAGCGGTGGCGGTGGCCACACCGTGCTGACCAGCACCAGTTTCAGCGATAATACGCTTCTTACCCAAACGCTTGGCAATCAAGACTTGAGCCAAAGCATTGTTGATCTTGTGCGAGCCAGTGTGGTTCAAGTCCTCACGCTTCAACCAGATCTGGGCACCGCCCGCGTACTCGGTCAAGCGGTCAGCCTTGTGGAAACTGGAAGGACGGCCAATGTACAGGTACAAAGCCTTGAACTCCTTCCAGAACTCGGGGTCGGCAGTAGCGGACTCGAAGCCCTTTTCTAACTCGGCGAGACAAGTGTGCATAGCCTCTGGCACATACTGGCCACCAAAGTCACCGAATCTTGGGTTGTACTTGTGTGTCTCCTCCAAAAGCGCCAGTGGAACTGCAGGCGATTCAGGGGCCTCATAGTCCTTGTAGGCTGGTGGAGCAATAGGTGAGTACTCGGCACCCAAAATCGACTTGACAAAGTCACGTGCCACCTGCTTTCTCTCTCCTGGAGCCAGGTCGCCCAAAAGCGTGATGATCTTAGAGCCAATCACCACACCGTCTGCGGCCTCACCCACAGTCAAAAAGTGCTCACGGTTAGAAACACCAAAACCAACCGCCAATGGAGTGTCGCCGGCGAATTTACGCACTCTAGCACACAAGGCAGAAATACCATCCAGCACCTCGGTCGAGGCGCCGGTGGTACCCATACGCGAAACCACGTAAATGAACGAGTCGGCGATTTTACCAAGAGTCTCCAACCTAGCATCGGAAGTTGCGGGCGCAACCAAAGGCACGTACGAAAGACCGTACTTGGCACAATTGGTTCTAAATTTGATGGCCTCCTCTGGGGGCAAGTCCACGACAATGTAACCGTTGGCACCAGCCTTGGCCAGGTCCTCGATCATTTTTTCCTCACCGTACTTCATGATGGGGTTGTAGTAACCCATCAAAATAATTGGCACGTCCACACCCAGTTTTCTGGCCAATGACACCAACTCAAGGCACTTTTTCACAGTAATACCATTGTTCAAAGCGGCAGTGTTGGCAGCCTGGATAGTAGGACCATCTGCGATTGGGTCCGAAAATGGAATTCCTAATTCAATAACATCCACACCTCCCTCTTGCATACCTTGCAAAATAGGAACGGTGTCCTCAATAGTAGGGTATCCCGCAGTGATAAAGTTGACCAAGGCGTTTCTACCTTCAGCCTTGCACCGCTGGAACGTTTCTCTCAAAACTTGCGACATTTTTTTTTCTTCTTTTCTTAATTCGTTTTTTTTTTTTTTGTCTGTTTTATCGGCAAAAGGAAAAGTAGCTGGTAGTGGAAATTAAGTTGCACCCTCACCTCAATATATAGACATGGCAATGTATGGTGGTGATGGTCCGGGGACGTTGCGCACCGTCTATATGCACACACTTCAGCGTCTATGAGTCAGTTCAGGGTAACCCTTCCGGGGCAGCGGGCCACGAAAAAGCGGAAATTAGCTGGCGGGTGATTTGAAAAAAATATGTGAAAGTGTTAATTTGTTGAGGTAGGGAAATAATCATTGCCTTTGTGTTTTGGTCCATGTGACCATGTTTTCAGTAGATGGGTATTGTCATATAAAGTGCACAATTCTCCATGGGCGAATAAATCCGGGTGCGCCCAGCCAAGAGGAACGGCCCGGATTTAGGAGGAGTCACGTGACTGGAAAACTGATGGTGGAGGTCACGGAATGATGTAATCGCGTGGTTATTAATCAGATCAGAATCAGGTTTGGGAATTAAGTATAGAGCCATTAGCGAAGAAAATTTCTGTAAATTGTTGATTATTAAATAATAATTATGAGGGAAGTACGTGTAAAAAAAAATTTAAAAAATTAAAGAAAAAGTTAATTATATATCTCTGTTTATCCATCACAAGTGGTCTGTTCCAGGCCACCATATAAATTGGCCCGTGACTGTTCGCATCCAATTTGCTCCTCATATTAAAGAAATAGATGATGGTATAAACTTTCTTTACCTGAAAGCGGTATGGATTCCAAATTTTCATATCAAATAGTGCCACCTAGTAATTTTCTAGATGAAAGAAAAAGAAAGGGGAAAAAAAAAAAAGCATTATCTTCAATACTGGGGGGGGGGGGGGGGGGGGGGGGGGGGGGGATCGGTATGGATGTTTAACTCAATAATGGATTTGGTCAATTTGGATCAATTCGAGTAGAAAAGGAAAAAAGAAAATCAATCCCACTCATAAGTCTTCTTTTTCTTATCGAAATAAGGTGATATTTTCATTTGGATCTGCCTGGAATAACCTTTTCACGAAAACCCAGGTTTGTAGGTCTCAAGATGGAAGCTTCGTCCCTAGACTCTTCTTTGAAGCAATGGTCTTTTTTTTTAAATTGAAAAGAAAAAAAAATGAAAAGCTGAAATCCAATTCAACACCACTTAATATAGTCACCTTCTATTATCATAGTTACAGGTGTAACATACAATTAGTCATGCATAGAAAGCCTTCCAATGGCCCATTTCTCTCCCCAACCATCATAAAACGATATTTTCCTCGTTTTCCTCGTTTTCCTCGTTTTCTTTGTTTTTTTTATATATTAGTCTTTTCCATTTCATGTATTACTTCCGGTACTCTTTGTACGGGTCTGCTTGCCGCTCAGTTGTCCGCTCAGAACCTCAACATCATGACCCAACTTGATTTGGGTCAAGTTTATTATGGGTAAGAGCCGATTATACTGGGCACAAAAATCGGCAATATCACCCCGTATCGTTTGTACTGTGGTGACCAAATTATCGTAATATGCCTGTTGGCTCTGGTTTTCAGGAATCGTGGCCAACGCTTTAAGAAAAACCAGCATATCACTGCGGAGCACATTGATTTCCAGTTTAAGCCTTTCGAGCTCGGTATATATTGTGTGAGGGTCTATACGGCCCGAAGCAATATCGTCGATTTTTATTGAATCAGGGAGTGTGGCCATTGTGGGAATATTGGGGGTTTGAGTCGGACTATGGATTTTTATCGGGTAGTGAGTTTTGATTATTTTTTTTATATGGTTTTTTTATGGTCTTACCGGTACCAGTAACGCGCGTGTGTGGCCTAAATTGGGAGATTGTTTGGCCGACCAAATTCACCACCAGTACCTGGAACGAAAGGAATCGAAAATTATTATATTATATTAATATATATATATATATTTATTTATTTATTTATTGGTTTATTTGCTTAAAAATTCGTTTGTTTATAATCTTATAAAAAGAGAGAGATTGGGTATTAGGTGGTATTCAAGCAACAACTTATAATCCAGAAAAGTCAACATCCAAGGTAGCAGTATAGATCTGGCGTTCCAGAAAAGGAAACGTATAAAACTTTTAACTTGTGTAGTAAAAAGTTTCACTTTAGTTTTTCATTAAAAACCTTACTGCCATATTAAGCCGGGGGACCTATTTAACGAGTGACCCTGGAAATGTATGGATCAGTACCCTTCACGGTTCGTATAAGCCGTATGTTAAATTGATTTGGTAAACTTCCAGCCTTATTTCTTTAAAGGTATCCCTTGTTCTTTCCCTTTCAAAAAGTAGATTCTCCTATTTATAGATATAGCTCCCAGGTTTTCACTACTACTGAAATGAATAGATGTATGCCTATCGAAATGTTAAACCCCTTTTTCATATTCTTCGACATTACGATACTATTCTCGAGGGAGAATGACACCTTAAACAATAACACATTACTACCAGAGGTTATATGTGACACATTATTCTAACACCCTCGTGTTGGATTCTATTAAGGACCAGCCTTGGTTTCATCAACACTAGCAGATTTCGATTTCGCCGTATCTGGGCGCAGCGCCACACTATTCCCTTCCTTCAGACTAAGGCTGGGCTTGGGACGCACCATTTCACCCTGGATCTTTGGTCTTGGCCGCTGTCTTTTCCGTACATGCACAATTCCTCCTTCGAGCTCCCACGAATCCGCATGTTGGCGCTTTAATTCGTCCCACCCCAAACCCTTAGGTAAGTCCTTCTTCAAGTCTTCCCATGGATATGTAAAGTAAGAAGTACTGATACACGCCACCATATGTGCAAGCATAGCTGGGATCCCCATGGACATCACTGCAAACATAGAATGGTCACTTTCGGTATTATATAGATGCATCCACGCATGGTAGTCGCCCAGAGCCCACGCCAAAATTGTACGCAAGACACGGCTATGTTTATGTGGGTCCAAATGGTGGAAAAACAACCGCAGCGCCTCGCAATTGTTGCTGTTTCTGTGGGCCACATGTAGCACCAAAAGACTCGCCACCTCGTTATATTCCCCCGATGTAAGCAAACTTCGAGCATCCGATAGAAGATACTGGATACTGGGAATATACGTCTGGTAATGGCCCACGGCAGAACTTACTCTCACAGAAAATAAGTGGACTTTTTTCGAAAACTCGCTTGCCCCTTGGTGGAGCAACGCCTCTCTTAGTTTTCGTAAACTCGCCAATACCTGTTCTGAACTCGCTGCACTATTGAGCTTATCAGCCCTCTTTCCTACTACAGAACCCTGTTTTGAGGCCACGTCACTCTTATCCACCTGCTTAAAAGTCTCGAGAATCCAATCGAAATATGCCCGTTGCGCCAGCTCACTCTTTTGAAGCCGGTTATCTTCGCCACGACTCACAAATCCATACAGCTTAGGATCGGCTGTTTTTGTTGTATTTTCCTCCAGAAAACGCTTCTGGCGCATCCGCCGTTTTTCCTGCTCACTAAGTGACCCGCCACTTCCGCCATTCTGGGATTTGACCGGCCGATTTTTTTGTGTAAACAGTCCCAGTCTTCGTACAGATGGAAACGTGTTCATGAGACAGAAGAAAGTATGCGTTTTTTGTTAGGAAATGCAAAAGTCCCAAAAATCGAAGTTTTTTTTTTTGTTCTCTTTTTCTTTTAAAAAAAGAATATCCAACTGTTTTCGGGTGGACTTAAGTGTAATTCCTGGATTGATTTCCTCTAGTTGATGGATCTACCTTCGTTAAGCCGGGTGCAAATTGGTGCGACTCGTACGGTGCGGGTGAGAATTGCGGTTTCGATTATTTTAATAATTACAAGAATTCATTTAATTATATAAGTGTGGTCTTTTAGTGTCCATTCAAACTTAACATAAACTCCCTACTTTTATTTTCGTTGGTTTCCCTTAGAAATCTCAGGTATGTACAAGGAGAAACAGTCCATGATCACAGCTCTACTGAACGCAGCTGTCTAATTTAAGATCCTCAATGCTGTTAAAGAGATAAATTTCCCATCAGGCTGAGCAGCTTGGTGAGCCCTAATATCTAGTTAAAAGGGTAAATGCATAAATAAGTGAAGGTTCCCCTTCCAGTTCCATCAACTTCGGCAATTTTGTGCTCGCACAAGTGCACTATGTCTATATGAGGAGCTTTCTCTTCTCGATCATGGCCCTGGTCATAAAGTAGCGTTCGCCAAAATTGAACAATGCCACAAGTAAAAGCGCAACCACCGCCACGGTCAAGCTCAACTTGAACACCAGATTGTAGCAGCTGCTACCCAAGATACAGGTAAACTTTCCTGTGGCGTCCGCAGTCGACTTCAGGTCGTACACTTCGCCAAAGAAATTTGTCAAGTAGAAACTAGGCACCACTGGCGCAAGGCCAACGATTCCCCAGTTACCCGAGAAGTTTTCCATACCAAAGACGTCCCCAACAATCGTGGGCATGATGCAGAGAGTGTACCCGTAGAAAAATCCCGAGAGCATGGAGGCCACACCCAAGTAGTCGTGGGCAGAAATGAGTTGGCCCATGATCTGCGTGCATATGAGGCCAGCTCCAGGCACAAAGAGGAGCCACGCACGGGACTTCCGGAAAGTTTGGGTGATGATATCACCCATGACACCGGCCACAAGGCGGCCAATACAGTTGGTCATGGAAAGAAGGCCAACTTGCAACTGTTGCTGGTTTTGGATGAGTATGTCCACGGACTGGCTTTCTGCTGCCTCTGGGTCAATCAGGAAGTTCTTGATCACAAGTGCCTTCACCATGTACCCGACGGAATATATGTACATCTGACCCAACGAGGCCATGGCACCCAAAATGAAAAAGAGGAGCCAGAAGCGTTTTGATTTGAGTAGCCGCAAACCGTAAAGCTCATTTGGATTTGGTGGTGACACCAGGGCAGGACCCGGCTTCAATTCTGCGAGGCCTCGTAGGTTGACCATCTCGATTGGGTCGGCAAGACGCACGGTCCGGCTGGCCAAGAAGTTTCGACGGTCACAAAGCATGATGAGAGGGCTGCACACGCAGAAAATGAGCGCCAGCGATACAACCAAAAAGCGCAAGAAACCCAGCGTGTCGCCTGGATAAAACATGGACGCGCACACCGAGTAAAACATTGCCAGAAGCCCATAGAGTGCCAAGGGTAATGATGTGGCCACACCGCGGAGGCTGGGAAATGTCACCGCACAGCACTTGAGACATGCCAGATTAATGAAGGTGGACCCAGCACCCACCAAGAAAAGACACGTACATGAAAGTGCCACGTGTGAGTACCGGTGTGTGAACTGGTGCCGGAGGACGGAATAGCCCAAAATAATGAAAAGCCCGCCCGTGGCAAGCGGCAATGTATAGCCCTTGCGGTCAACGACAAATCCTGCTACGGGCCCTGTGATAGACACGCCAAGACTGCCAACCAATGCCACCGACAGCGCATTCGTGGCCAGGTATTGAAGCTGCAGTGCTAACTGTGGGCTGTACGACAGATACAAGTATAGCGTACCACAGATGAGGCCCAAGAACGTGCACGATAGCAAAATGAATGTTTTGTGGACGGTTGACGGGATCATCAAGGATGGTACGGAGCAAAATGGGGAGTGTGGAGTTACTTTCTTTCCTTTTTTTTTTTTTTTCCTAATGCTTGGCGTACGTTTATGTATAGTCGTGCGATCTAATTTGGTGCGGCCGTAGAGCGTGTGGAATGTGCGGGATTGTTTGGGCAACTGTAGGCAACTGTCAACAATTAATTTGCACAACAGTTTTTTCCAAAAGTCAATGGGAAGGTCAATTGAAATTGATAGATGTGTATAAAACAGGAAGATGAATATTTAGAAGAAAAAAAATCAAGAAAATTTCAAAATTCCGTGTAACTCTTGGAAACATGCCACACTAGTAAATGTATTCTCAGAAACTACAGGCGAATGTGGCCACGAGGCGCGGTAGAGTGTTGAGGCCCCCCACCCTCGACAATTGGAAAGTTTAGCCAACGCGGTTAAAAAAAAAAAAAAAAAAAAATTAAATAAATCAGCAAGGCTGCAATTCCTGGAAGCCGCTTGCCGCCCATGAAATAAACACTTTTAATATGGAAAGGAAAACTCATATATCAATTATTCCTTATAGATTAGTGTGGTATTCTTTTTTTTTTCCTCTCGCTCCTTTCTCTCCTCTCCTCCTTTTTCTGTTTTTTCTTCTTTTCTTTTCTCCTCGTTCCTTCGTTCTTTTTAATTCTTACTCGGCGTGTCTACTTGCCCTAAACCTTCAGGCAAAAGATGTGTGCAAAGAAAAGCCCCGCCCTGTCTAAGCCCATAAGCAGGGCGCATTTTCGAAACACATTTTCTTCAGAAACAAAAGAACACAATTTGCATTCCCTTTTTTTTTTTTGAGATTAACGGAAAAAAAGTGCATTTCTCTTTTTTCGTGATTTCTTCTTCAGAGCCTGTTCTTTTTTTTTGGTGGGGGAGGTCCACGCGCTTACCCCAAAGGCTCCATTCCCCAGTTCCATTCCCTGTTCCTGGCCCTGTTTTGAGCCTCATGGCACCGCGAATTAAGAACTAAAGCCCAGCAGAGTCGAGTCCATGTTTACTGCATTTGCCATTTATGAATTTTATTTAATATTGGACTTTCCCAAAAAAAAAAAAAAAAAAAAAAGGCTATTAATATTCCTTGTTGATTTATTTCTCTTTTTTTTTCTTTTTTTTTTGGCATGATTTTCCCTTTTTCAACCCGCCCCCAGTCAAAAAATGCATCACGGCCCTACCGGCCCACCGGCTAACTGGCCCCGGCGGCTTCGCGTTTTGGCTGGAGACCCCGGCTTCTCGGCCCAACCCATTGAAAAATAAAAGAAAATAAAAATTACTAGTCTTCCTCCACCAGAAATCCTACCCCCATTCTATATGCCGCCGTCCAATCTCCGAATTGCCTTTTTTGGCTCGGACCTCTTTAGTATGGCATCACTCCATCGACTCAAAGAGCTTCATCGCACCCGGCCCTCGTTAATTTCTCAATTAGATGTCTACACCAGATCCATCAAACCCACGGGCAGAAACCTCAAGCAATTTGTAGATTTGCCTATAGGAAAGTACGCACTTGAAAATGGACTTCGTGTTTTCCGTGTAGATTCCTCGGCCGAAATCGTTGACTCGACAATGCCTAAAAATTACGATCTAGCTGTGGCCGTGTCTTATGGCAAACTTATACCGGGCTCTTTTCTCCGCTCTTTGCCATATGGCGGTCTCAATGTCCATCCCTCGATTCTCCCAAAGTATAGTGGATCATCCCCAATCCAGTATGCACTTATGGACGATTGTATGCATACTGGTGTGACCGTTCAAACGTTGCATCCAACCAAATTTGATCACGGTGATATAATTAGTCAATCTCTGTCAGTGGATATTTTAGATACAGATAATTTCGCCTCTCTTCAAGAGAAACTTGCCCTGGTGGGTGCAGATCTTCTTTCCGACGTGATCACTGGTGGAAAATATGCAAACCCTCCTCATTTCAACAGCCCCGAAACTTACTCTTTGGCCCCTAAATTGGCTCCGGCAATGTCTGAAGTCAAATGGAGCTCCATGACTTCAAGACAAATCCGACGCCTCAACGATGCATTAGGTCCGCTACATTCATATAAGTACGTTGATATATTAAAGAAGAAGAAACCTCTACAGGGATACTTCAAAGTAATTCTCGATGGCATTCGCGAAGTCAAAACATGTGATGGACTTGGTTCTACTTCAATCCCCGGCGAGTTTGTTCTTGATGGCGAGAAACTAATCGTCAAAACCTCAGATTCTTTTGTTGAAATCAAAAACCTCAAGTTTCAATACTGTGGTTTAGAGAACCCACCAGAATTCATGAAAAACCTTCAGAAAAGGGCTGGTACCACGGAAAATATGTTCTTAACGCCGAAAATCTAATTACAACTCCACTTGGCATCTTGAGTTGTACTTTTCGACCGCGACCTTCATCTTATTGTACAAGAAAATTCTGCTCTTCTTCTCAGGGATCGGCAAAAACGGACCCTTCTTATTGTTCAAGATGATGCTGATGCCAGTAGTTTCTAATGAAATACCTCTCACATTCTCGAATGAAACAATCCATGACGTCTTCAAGGAGTTGAGCTCAAACAAGATGATCTTCTTGAATGTAACTAACACAGATTTCTCTTCTCCTGGCAAAATCAAGTGTGCCACGTAGGATTCTTCGAATAATGAACCCCCATCGATCGACTTGAGCCAAAACTGCCCTTGCGCTTCTCTTGCAGAGTACGGTCTTATCACTTCGTCATACGAAATATATCTTGGGAGTCTCACTTTTTCCAACCCGTCTGCATCAAACACAGTGGTTGTATTTCTTATACCTTCACTCACATTCGACGCAAGATCAAAAATACCGATAGCTGTCTTTGTCGGCAAACCAATCACACCCTTTCCCAAACCTTTGAAAAAGCCACCTGCTCCTTCCTTTGTGGCGCCTTCAATGGGTGCCTGTGCAATTCCTGTCACACCAGACGTAATTGAATCAAAGAATGAGTTCGCTCCTGAAGTGAACCCGTAAAGTGCATGTTTAGGTCTGTTCCGGCGTTGATTAAGTCTTCGTCTTTCTTGAAACTTTCTGTCCATAGTCGCAACAGACAACCCCTTTGCAAGCGACCCTGTAACCTTAGCAAAAGAATCCGAGAATCCAAAAACAGACTTCTTAATAAAACTCAATCCACCCTTTGCTATACCAATTCCAATCTCTTGGGGACGGTCATTGATAACAAAACCTTGATAAGGCTCGTAGAAGATATCAAGAACACCAGAAGAGAGATTGTTGAATAAGCCAACCGGGTTACCTAAGAAGTCTGCAGAACCCAAAATCTTGTGTAATTGGTAAAAGAAAGATTGCCCGTAATGGGTACTGATCGACTCCATCAAAATAGGTATTGGCACACGAATGTTCTCAATAAACAATGCATTCAATTTGATTGGTGCATCATTAATATTTCCAATGGCCATGGTCAACATATTGACAAAAAACATCAATGTATTCTGAGATGTGGATCTATCCTCGGCATTCACTCTTTCAGTTCTGACAAACGACAAGTTTGTCAATGCTGGTTGCAAGTGAAGTGCTTCAAAGTAAATGTCACTTGCCTCTGATAATTTCTTTGGCTCAGGAATCTCGAGATTCTCATCGCATAGTTTGTCTTCAACCTTCGTATTCCAGCTGGCCCCGGGGAATTTCGAGAAATCGAGCAAGGCGAACAAAAAGTCCTCGTCGACCTCAATGGACATCTCTTGTAAAAGAATAGTAGCATATTTGATGAACAAAACACCGTGACTTTCATCCTTGACTTTGCAAACCGAAGCACTAAAAGAAGGGTGCGAGTTCATTTCCTTGCCTGACTTTGGAACTAATGTTGGATAAATGATGATTGGGAAAATACCACCATAAAGCTGATTATCCAACTGAATCCACTTCAACTTCATACTCAAATTTTGATATAAGTCGGACTCATTATACCGCAACTCAACACCTCTGAGGGATAAATAGCACAACTCTTGAGATCTGGTATTTATAAACGAAATACCAAACCCTTCAAACCTCGTGAAAATCTTGGTGTAGTAATTCTCATCTTTTTCGTCAACTTCGAAGTTTTGCTGACTAACATTGGAGGTAGAATTGCTCGCGTCTTGTAACTTATACAAACTCAATGAGGGATCATATTTTGTGATCACCAATGATTGAGTAGGGCCATCAGCAACAACATTAAGGTCAACAATTGCCTGTTCATGTTCACTGGTTTGAGGAAGTCTGAATGGTTTCAAGTTACCAATCTCTGCCAAATTAATCGACCTTTCCCTGCCGTGAGACCGAATGATTATTTCCTTAACAACAGCGTTTGGATAATCATATGAGTAAGGCATAACACTCTTGGCGGGCACTTTGTAGTAAATTGGCTTGTAGTCGACGTCCTTCTTCACAATCTCGCCATTCAGGTTGGTGTTGGGGTTACTCTGATACAAGAAGAATTCTGAATCAGTGAAGTTTCTGATGGAGAAAGGCCAAGCATTATTTGCATTTTCAATTTGAACAAAAATTGTTGCATTTTCAGTTATAATGTTGACCTTGAGAAGGACCTGTCCAACAGATTCTTTCTGTGCCTTTAAGAAAATTTGGCCAATATCATTGATCGCAAATGGTGAAGTCCAATGACCCTCACGAATAAACTTGAGAAGCATTGTCTTTTGCTCAGTCTTTCTCAAATTGTATAATGGAAACAATTCTCCCGGGCCAATCTGGAATTGCTTTGTGGAACCATTCTCTGCAATCATAACAGGCTCTTCTAAACAATTTCTCATGATATAACGAGGCGCAAAAGTGATCACCTTCGTCAAATTGTACTTTCCTTCGCCTTCGGCGATGGACACACCAAAGTTTTTCTCGATATTCTTTCCCGGGACCTGAACAGACATTCCTGTCACCTGTCCTATAGCATCGAAACTTAAAGGAGATGACCATGCCGAGTCCCCAAGCTTTGCCAAAGCTCTACTCAGTCTTTCACTATCCTTCTCAAACGAAAATATGTGAGGAGTATTTTCTTCACCATGGGAGCCCATAGCCACAACCTGACTATGTTTGGAATTCTCGCTGATGTGGAGATCCTGCCCAGTTCTGTTGAGAACAACGTATGGTGAGTAGATCACTACCTTCAAACTTGTTTTTGATGCTTGGTTTTTAGGATAGTACATCTTGAGTTTGACAGTTTGGCCATTTTCGTTCTTGACTGTCGTGAAAGATTCACGCTTAAACCCAGTATCCTTCTTTGCATTGATGATCGCAAACTCAGACTTTCCAAACCCACAACCGCGCGGTTCAACACTCAAAAGCAACAAGCTCTGTAAAGTAACAACCTGAATGAAAGAGCTCTTGCCCTTCTCAACAGTACCATTCCAGTCCTTCTTTGAGCTCTTATCGTAAAGCCTAAAATTAAAGTCAAATGGCAACAAGTTCTCGATTTCCAAAGGAGCCGAAATAACCACCGTCAAATGTGGATAAATTTTTGCGAGAGGCTCATGGGCATTATATTGTGCCTCTGCCTGGAAAAAGTATGAGGACAGTTCACCGTTGCCAATAGACGAACATTGTAGTGGCACGCCGCCCTGCATTAAAGTCTTCCAATCAAGACTCTCGTTTGACCAATTAAACCTAGTCTCCATTTGAGGCTTGATTTTGAATCTGTCATGGTATACCACATCAATAGGCAAAGCCTTCTGTTCACCAGGCTCGACGATAAGTTCGATGTCAGAACCACCAGACTTCAGCGTCATTTGTACAGCGATCGCTATTTCTGCGTTGTTCTTCACTGAAACGGTTGATCTTAAACGAATAGTTTTGACATTATCACTGCCGAGACTAATCTCACTAACCAATCTGTTGTGAACACCGTTAACAGGAGGATAGAGAGCAAAGAGCTCCTCACCTTCTCCACTCGCCGAAATCTTCCTAATTTCCTCATAGTTGGAACCGAGAAGCTTGACACCCAACACATCGGATTTGTTATCAGTATCTAAGTTTTCTCTGATTGTTCTCCAATCTTCAAACTCCCAAGAAATCTTCCCACCCAATGGAATGACATGTTTGTTTTGACTCGTCTCATCATCGCGGTCCGTCCATACCTCGATATCAAACCCAGTTTCGTTTTCAATAATGTATGGCGCTATTTGCTCCCTCGACTTCGGGGCGACATCTGCTGTAATAGAAGCTGCAATTTGGGAAAGAAGAGCAACGGATCTAGAAGATATACTCAACTGAGCAATTTCCCTTGAAACAACCTCAATCATCATCCGGGGTTGAGGCAAGAGAACCTTTGAAGCATAAATGGCCATCTGCCAGTTTTCCAAGAGAGGCTCCCATGTGGACTTGGAGTAATTATAAATGTTGATGTAAGACTCTAATTGGGCTTCAGCATTCAAATCTGTCGACCAGTTTGTCACCTTCACTTCAAATGGTTTGATACCCATGTCTAGCACTGGCAATTCATGAACATCTCCAATCAACACTAGACGTGCTCCTCCAATGACTGTTTCAAATTCCTCTCCTCTCACAGTAACCTCAGTAGTATTGGAATCTTTTGTGAACTTTCTGGAAGCCCCAAACATACTGGAGACTGTACTTGGAGCATAATTGGATAATTTCCGCTTGAACTCTTCAGATATACTATAGTCAACCTGTTTATCATCCTCACTGACTGCAGCCTGTGCTTGAGAATAATACTCATTTGCCTTCTCCGCGATTCTCATAGCAAGTCTTATGTCATGCAATGATATCCTTAATAACAATGGATCAACAGAAAGTTGTATGCTGGTCAAAAATTCGGTTGGTGTAGATCCCCTAGAGTCTAATGCGAAAGACATTGAAAAGTCGTCAATGATTCGCATTCTTTGATCTTCGAACGTGTCCATTTTCACAACGTACATTCCGACATTCTTCACCGCAAGAGAAAATATGTTCTGACTGGTAAACAAGACTTGCTCAACTTTGAATACGAGCGCTTCTGTATCTGCCTTCGTCGAGTCCGCCAATAATATCACTGACGGATTGATGACATTAACTGAAATTCCGAACATTGATGTTGAAGATGTTTCGTTTTGGGCCTCAACAACAGAGTCTTCCTGCAAAGCGTATTCGCCATTAAACTTGCTATCTTTGATTGACCCATTCTCCTCACCTTGTACATTTCTCACATTCACTGAAGGTTCCAACTCCAACCCCTTGTTCGCAAAAGCTTGCAATTCAAAGATATGGTCAAGAGCAAGGACCGTTCTTGGCTCTTCGACTGTGAGCATAAGTGTCGTTGTTTTGCTGTCTCCTTCACCACTAGTTGAAGCATTGAGCAAAAACTGCTGTTTCTCACCATCAATAGGAGGGATAATTTCGGTGAATTTATTTTCAGTCCCTTCTCTCACGTCACTAATTGTGAAGGATGAGATGGATACATCAGCTTCGAAGTGAGTATCCTCTTTCATTCTAAAGCTCAGTCCAAATGAATTAACCGCCAACGAACAAAGCTTCTTTGATTCAAAGTCCCGAAGTGATTTTGTTCTATTGTACAACGTTAACGAAACCTTAGGTATGTCAAACTTCAAGACTATTGTTTCCCTGTCAGGGTTGACGGGTTTGCTCTCGTTTTGAGCCCTCGCTTCAGAAATTTGTTGCGCAACATCATTCGCAGTTTTGTTCTCAGATGTGTTATGTTTCATAACTGCATTTGCCTGATCTGCATCTTCTTCAATATCGTCTAAAGAATCATCATCAGATACGTTGAAAGCATTTGAGATTGAGTTTTGAAGATTATTCATGTAACGCAATTGTAACTCGGTCAATTTCATGTTGATTTCTTGAGTTTTACCCGTAACAACAAAATTGGGCACATCATCAATGTTATCTTCCACGTAGTCGATATCGAATTTCACATCCAAGTTTTCGACGATTTTACCTGACTGCACAACATTATCCTCAAAATTGAAAAGTGTGTTAATATTGATGTTCCTGAATCCTGTCTGAATGATGTTGTGAAGGACTCCACTTTTTAATTCGAAAACGTTATTCAAGTATAATTCACCGAGTTCTGCAACCAAAAGATCACACTTGTCGCCCTCAAGATCGATGATTTTAGGGAAATGAACTATTGGTGCACGAACCAAAATGTTCATCTTGATTTTGCTGGCATTATCAATCTGACTGGCTTGGTTGATGGCAGCTTCACGTGCACTATCGTAAATCGCTTTCATCCGTTGGAACTTGTTCAAGTATGAGAAAATCTTGACAAAAGCATCTTCGACAAAGTTGATTTTGGTTGCACCAGTAATAAACTCAACATAGCTCTGATAAGGTTCGGTGTGGGTTTCGGGATCGAAGGTTTTATAAGAGAACTCAGCCAAGTTATCGCCCTCAATGCTGACAAGGTTTCTGAAGACGGAATTTCTTGGCAGACCTTGATTAGATTCATCATGTAAAGATAATGCACCTAATTTTCCATTGACTTCCAACTCCACGGGAAGAACCAATACCTTGATCAGGGCAGTGCTCAATTGCAAAGTTGCTAACTTGATTCCATCCTCATTCAAAACAACAATGATGCTATCGAGATTAACAAGAACGTTTATCTTTTGTGGTGCGACAGTGTCATCCGTTGCATCATTATGATTAAGCTCATCAGCAGGAGTTGACTCTGCATTCGCATCGGTAAATGTGTTCAAGACGAAATTCAAAAGACTCAACAAGGACTTCCTTGAAACAACGCATTTCAAAGCAGTCATGTCTAAAACAATATCCTGATCGAAAACTTCGATATCTCTACCGTTATGCTCAACAATTCTTTGGATCCTGTCATATCCGAGTTTAAAAAGCTCGGGGTTTTTTCTCTTAACTGCCTCCTCCTCCAAAAAACTATTTGACGAGACCAATTTCTCAAACTCTTTAATGCCCGAAGTCTCAATATGGTCAACCAAATTAATATCCGTCAATGACAAGTCCACGTGCATGTCATTCTCAGTCTTGTAGAAGGAGAAATTTAATGAATCGCCGATGATGTCAATAAGATGCTCTGTTTCAAGTGTGATGCCATCGATACACCGATACATTGCGAGGACGACTGTGTCCACCTTGAAATCAATTTCGATGGCATGTTGAGAGTCTTGCTGCGAAGGAGCTTTCGAACTCGATCTGGAAGCATTATCCACATCTTCAATTTCTTCAAGTTTACCATTGTTACCAAAGGTGTCAAACACGCTAGAACTTTCATTTTCAACATTTTCAGGCGCCGGGATCAACTTATCGACTAATTGCATGATTGCTTTATATTGGAAATCACTCAATGCAAGGTTTATACCTGGCACTTCTCCACTAACTTTGATTTTGGCCAAATTTGTTGCACTAGGGAGAATAGAAATTCCTAGAGCAAGCTTGAAGTCAAAGTTATCCAAAATCACAGCTGAATTCTTCGTTTTCTTGGTGTGGAGTTGTTCCATTGTGTCCTTAATTGTGGGACCCACCAAAAACTGGGCATCCTGAAGGTGAAGCTTGAAGGTATCATACATCAAGGTATTGAGCTTGCTCCAGTCCTCCTCAGTGTAATTTTTCTTGGTGCTGAACATTTCAATGGTACGCTTATCCACAAGGTCACTAGTCACGCTCAAGTGACCGGCATCAAATATGGCAACAGGAGACTTCCAGCTTTTGGGGTCAAGCGGTAAAATCAACAATGGTGCTTGAAGGTCGAGCTTGACATTGATTGTCTTGTGCTCCTCCAAAGCATATTGTAAGCCGATTCTTGTTTGAGCGGTAAGACCCTCCATGGTGGCCTCGGCAGCATTCATAATGGCACCGACGGTATCAAGATGGATGGTGGGCGGCTTGAAGAAATTGATGATTTCTTCCACAAAGACGTAGTTGTAGAAAATGGTCATGGATTTCAATTTCGCCAAGAGCGATGAGTCTGCGGAGCCATCCAAGGGGTTGTTTTCGAACGAGAACTGGAAAAACGGTTCCTCGGTTGAGGTACTGCTTTCAGGCGAATGGGAGTGCAATTGAGAATGGTCATGCTTCACGCTGACGATATGTTTATAGAGCGGATTTGTGGTTCCATCCTCGATCTTGAACTCCTGCAACTGGAAGTTTGCCAAGAACGAGTCGGGCCTTTGGAAAAACTGAGTCTGACATCCCTCAATTACCACCTCCGCGAGGGCAGGCGAATCTTTATTCAGCTTGAGCGAAATACCGCCTTTCTTTAAGTTCACAAAAACCTCCATTGTAACCCTATCGCGCGGAGTATCGAGATCCGCTGGCGTTTGGTTTTCATTATAGTCGATGGTCTCATAAAGAGCTTTACGCTGTTCTTCACTCAACGCAAGGTTCAAGCCACCATCATCCTCGGTAGCCTGTGTAGACGCCTCCCCATTCTGGGCCCCACCACCCCACCACGAAGAAAACCAGCCGCTAGAAGCCGCGGTTGGTTGTGGTTGTGGGGGCGGAGCCACCAAGTTTTCCTTACGAATTTCGGCCCTAGTGAGCGAGCGGTAGAATTTAATATCCTCATACGAGAGAATCTCTTCTAAGGCGCCAAACTCCTTCTCCTCATCCAGAGGGAGAGCGCGTTTCAACAACTTCTGTTTCCACAAACGGATATATGCTTTCCGTTGGTCACGGCGGGTACGGAAATGGTCCCAGGACCACTTATAGTTTTTTTCGTGTATTTCATTCACCACTGACTGGGCCGCGTACGCAAACCAGTCACGAGGAGCATCCTGGAGGGCTGTTTTAGGACGCAACTTGCGGAACTTCCACGTCTTCTGGTACCAGTGGAACTTCAGCGCCGTCCATAAGATATCGCGGTATTGGTGGCTATCAAAATCGATGCCAAATTCGTCAAAGAAAAGCTCGGCGCGTACATGGGGGTGTGAGTCGGTGGCCCCTGATTTGTGGATCACCAAATGGCCTTCCCCAGAGACTGGGTTTAGGAGGTATTGGAAGGCCTCATTAGACAGCGAAAAACAAGCTTTTAGCGCTTTCAAGAGCTGCGTACGGTCCTCAGTATAAATGGACGAGGATTCCGTGTTCATGTAGCAGGCAAAGTTACGCAACACAAGCAACTTCCGGGTGAAACTTTGGGTGATTGCTATGAAGCTAGGCGACCAGTTTTCGTCCGTCGATGCAGCAGATAACTCTGCAAGCGTAAAGCCCAATGAATAAGGGTTTTCTGTGAGCACAGAGTCGTCCTCGTAACGTACATGGATGTTTTTGATTGTTACCTGTAAATTGTCGACGATTTTTGTGATCAAGCTCTCGGTAAAGCTCTCATTTCCCGCGGGTAAATTCTGTTCATTCGAATTAATAGCGCTCTGCAAAGCCTCTAAATCCTTGAGTTTTTCCTGCTTGATTTGTTGGGTGCGTTTTTTGTCGTCGTCAGCATCAAAATCAGCAAGAATAATTGGCGATGCCAAAAGATAAACATCCTCAATAATTACCTTCACGGGTTTTCCCTTCAAATTCGACCACGGGATCTGTAACGTAAGTTCACCCAAATGGCCAAACTTCACGTCTAATGGAAGCTTAAATTTATCGAGCGACTCCTTTTTAAGCGTCAAGTTTTTCAACCGCACATCACCACTCCAGATTCCAATGTTTAGCGACTTTGAGTCGAAGTTTTCGATATACGAGCCAAGAAACCGGTTGATAAGCGTGGATACAATCGACTCAAACATGGCAATTGATTATAGGATTGCAGGTCCGTTGCTATTTCCTTATTCAATTGGATTTGTTTGAAATAGATAAACCCTAGAGATTTTCTTTTTTCTTTTTTTTTCTTTTTTTTTTTTTCTTTTCGTTCCAATCTATATCACTTGATTGATACTGGTGTAACTTTCTATCGTGCAAAAATATACAAAATCGGCTGAATCTATAAGTTTTGCTGTACGAAAGAACGTGGGACTAAACTAGTGCGGAGACTCTTGTGGGCTAAAGATTGCTACTGTTGCGCACTAGGAAAATGATTCTTGATTTTTTTTTTTTTTTAATTGACCAGATAAACACAATGACTGGGAAAGAATAATAAGCAAGAAATAAGTGAAGAAAGGTTTCGTTTAGTTAAATTTATTGGAAATTCGTTTCTATAAATAAAAATGCGAAATATGCTTTAAATGGAAACCCCTGTTTTTCTCCATCTGGTACTTACTGTTTAAGGTTCTTAGTTGCTGGCTAATTAATTGCACGTAATGCGAGGGGGCCGATCTGCCTCTTCAGACACCTGTGAAACACCATCTTACACAACAATGTGTGTATGCTGAATATCGTAAATTTAAAGAGCTTTCTGTATTTTTTTGTTTTTTGTTTTTTGTTTCCTTTTTTTCACTTTCGGCCCCAGACCTCAACTTGTGACCAACTTAAGGGTAACATTTATAGATCCCTAGATCTCCAGTGAGGTGATAACAAGCATGTTAATTGACGATGTTCACCTAAATCAAAAACGACATTTTTCGCAAAATAAATAATTAAAAAACTGGAGAAGAAAAAAGTTTGGAACGGGCTTGGGTTTCATAATCCCTGTAGAATTACCCAAGCCACTCTCGTCGTACTAACGCAGAATAGGGTGACGATCAAGCATATTCCTTATCCATCGAAAGTTTTTCCCCCAGAAAAACACTCCAGGAACAGAAATTGTTCGAGTAATTAGCCCCAAATCTCGCCCATAAAAAGCACTTTTTGCTAAATGTCCCAATTTTTTTCTCATTGTGGCTTCCTTTGAAAGCGCCCATGCACCATGTGTCCTACTGGTGATACTGACATATTCTTCTTCTGAATCACTCAGGCTAATTATCTCATTGTCGGGGTGTGGTCCGCAACCAGCACTCCCAAAACCTGAAGACAATAAATATCTTATACAAAAAGTGAGTTTTCTATCGATTCCGTGACGCTCTAAATCCCGAACTTCTCTGGGGTATATTTCCACAGAATTTTCCATCCTTATAATCCAATATCTGTCCACATCCTCTCCTAAACATTGAAGAAATGCTTTCATACTTGCATTCGCCGCCATTGCGCGAGCCACGCTTGCTAACACGATAAAGTGGAAGAAGAAATTTATAAATTTCATAATGTTGAATTTAGAGTTTTATAATTTACAGAAGAAAAAAAAAACAACTTGTGCCCCCATTTTATGGAATCTTTTTTGATGAGTCATGGTGAGATGCATTCCCCCTAATACTGCTGTCATAATTTTATTGCAGATTCCATGGTTTGTGTGCACGATGACGTCTTCTGTGCATGTTATCCCTAAACCAAATAGTCATATGGAAGCATTGGTAGAGATCCGGGGATTTATTTTGAATTTACCTTCAAGTTTAGAAAGATTTGGAAAAAAAAAAAAAAAAAAAAAAAGAGAGATACCAGCACATTCGTGGGCTTTGTTCTTTATTGAGATAGAACGCAATTTCAGTAAAGCAAGTGCAACCCAAAATGCGAAAACATTGTTTTGCTTTACCGTAATCGCATAATTATTGGCAAGTGAAAAGCACCTTCTTATATTCAGATTATATTTCATTTATTTTATTTTCTTTTTTTCCACCTTGCTTTTTCTTTTTTTTTTTTTTTTCTTCTTTTCTAACCGAAGCTTTGTTCAGTAAAAAAGTGTGGCGATTCATTTACTTGCACTCCTTATTGGTGAAATAGTGATCAGATTATTAATTTCAGCCTGAATCATGAAAATAAAGTTTAGTAGCCTTATATTTTATCCAAAATGACTTTTTTCTATATATATTTTCCTTGGTTCACAGCTTCACTGATCTTCCATGGAATATTCTCTACAGATTCCCAAATACTCAAGAGATCCTTCTCTAACTTCGTTGTGGCTGCTGCCACACACTTAAAAATACTAAATAAGAAAAACAAAGATTGTTGGGGAACACGTTTTTCTCTCAAATTTTCAGTATGTTTTCTTCACATGATTTCCTGTCATGGACTTTGATTCCAACAGGTGGGTGGCTGCAATTAAATTCAAATTTTGACACGGAGTTCAGAGGCTCAGATTCTCTAAACAACAACATTTTTTCCGGATTTGGAAGTAAAAAACACGTGCTGAGAACACTAGAAAAACCAATCAAAACGCGTTAACAGAAATAATAAATAATTGGAAGAAAAGCGAGGACTAAAGAAAAGGAAAAACTAAAAAAAAAAACACACACATTTATCTTAGATTGCTAGTAAAGCTTTTGTGCATCTGTTTTTTTTTTTTTTTTCTCTTCTTCCGGCTTACCGCTTCCGGCCAATTCGTGACATCATAGCAGTGGATGATCACAGTGAACCCCCACAGTTTTGACTGACTCACAAGCATCGAGTCACGCGAGATCGGAAGCAATTGATGTGCAACCATCAACAAGAAGCAAAAGGCCCACCAACTATTGGAAAAACAACTTGAAATAAATTAAATATATATATAATAATAATATACTTTTGTAGATATCTGCAATTGGATTCCTTTTTTATCTCCCTTATTACTTTCTCTTCCTGGCAATTAAGCCAGAGCAATAGCGACAGCCACTGGGAAAAAGAAGCGCACGTGACTTTATCTTATCGCAGTCGCGCACTCCGTCTAGGATTCCCTCAAACCGTGGCCCCAGCTCCGATCCCCGGGCTGCTACTCCGCCCCCAAAACCCAGACGTGTAGCACTAACGATAAGCAATTTCTCGTCTGCCAGTTGAGTCAGAATTGTTTTTTTTTTTTTTTCTCACCCGCTTTTTCCTCCTTTTTCCCTTCACCACACCAAGCCCGTATTTGTAGAAAAACACTTCAGGTATTATTTTATGTTCCGGATTCTTGTGGGTGGAATATAAATTCATAAATAATTACCCCCCACCAACTAAGTTTCCGTGAGCCGCCCGCCATTGTTCTCACCTTACTGGCCTCTCCCTGAATCTGCCGCCCGCCCCCCTCACAGGAATATTGCACCTGCCTGCGAACTGAGACACACATTTCGGAAGTGAGCAAATTCGGTACCCTATCTCACGGCAAAAAAAAACGATAAGAACCAACCCCAAAAAAAAAAATAACCACCCTCAGGAAAGAAAATTATTTGGACTAAACACTCGGCTCCTTCCACACATTGGTCAGGTAAACCGCTGTCTAAATACTAAACAGATCCACATCCATTCCAAGGAAATAAAATATTGAAGAATAAATTAAAAAACTAAAAAAATTTAAAAGAAAAAAATTATTACCCACGCCTGTTCCGCATTCTAAGCTGCCCCCATACATCTAGTGACGCCACATTTCCGCTCGAGTTAGGAGAAACCACTTTGCGCCACAACTAGGAAATTCGTTGATTGATCTTGGTTTTGCAACCGAACTCACAATCGACACGTCTGTTTGAAGGCTCTGTTCTTTTTTTTTCTTCTCCTTTTCCTCTTCACATTCGTTCCAGTGAAGACCCCCAACTTTTATTGTTTGCCTTCGCGTGACTCGTCTCTCGCACCCTGGCCTTTGCGTTTTCCCCCTAGTTTCGGATTCTGATTTGAACGCCTTCGAGACCAAAAAAAAAATAAAGATTAAAAAAAAACCCCCTATTCCACAAACCCACTTCTCCCATAATGTCGTCCGAACTACCTAGAATAGGCGCTTACGAGGTGGGCCCGGAAATCGGTAAGGGCTCCTTTGCCACCGTGTATAAGTGCCACAACACCCATACAAATCAAGCTGTGGCGATCAAAAGCGTGGTACGGTCAAAGCTTAAGTCGAAGAAGCTCGTCGAAAACTTGGAAATCGAGATTTCGATCTTAAAGTCGATGAAACATCCCCACATTGTTGGGTTGTTGGACTACACCCAGACCTCAACACACTTCCACTTGGTCATGGATTACTGTTCCATGGGTGATTTGTCGTATTTCATTCGGAAACGAGACCAGCTTATCAAAACTCACCCGGTGATCTCGTCACTTATGCAGAGATATCCTTCCCCCGAGGGATCCCACGGGTTGAATGCTACTTTGGTCGTACATTTCCTTAAACAGCTCAGTTCAGCACTACAGTTCTTAAGAAGCAAGAGTTTGGTGCACCGGGACATTAAGCCACAGAACCTCTTGCTTTGTCCCCCGGCCCACTCACAGCAGGAATTTGAAAACGGCAATTTCGTGGGGTTGTGGGAGTTGCCCATATTGAAGATCGCCGACTTTGGCTTTGCTCGGTTCTTGCCGTCCACCTCGATGGCAGAGACTTTATGTGGCTCGCCCTTATACATGGCCCCGGAAATACTCCGGTATGAGAAATACAATGCCAAGGCTGACTTGTGGTCGGTGGGTGCTGTGTTCTACGAAATGACTGTGGGCAAGCCGCCATTCAGGGCAGCAAACCATATCGAGCTATTGAAAAACATCGAGAAGTCCCACGACAAAATCAAATTCCCTTCCTCGGCGCAGGTCCCCGAGCCTTTGAAATGCTTGATTAGATCTCTCTTGAAGTACAACCCCACTGAGCGTGTTTCCTTCAATGAGTTCTTCAATGACCCCTTGATTGTTGATGAGCTCGAGAGTAATAACAAGCCCTTGGAGACGTCTGCTATGGATGAAAACCTCTTCATTAGCGAGTACATATCACCTATCAAGGAATCCGATCGGACTAATTTCATTCAGCCCATTCAAACTGAACAGCATGAACAGCCAGAAGACCAGGAACTGTACTCGCCAAAGTCTTCTGGTTCAAAGGCCATTGAAAGATCACAAGTACCAATTCCCAATCATGTGGTAGGATCACGGGACGAACAAATCATGCTGATCATCACAAGAAATAGCCCTGATCCATCCTCGTCGACACGCTTTACTCAGCCGAGATACATTCAAAAGAGGACAGGTTCCGGTACAAATAAAGATGATATCATTTTGGAAAAGGACTATGTCGTCGTCGAGAAAAGAGCTGTTGAAGTCAACGCCATTGCCGACGAGTTGGCTCGAGTTGGTACAGGTGATTTTGGGCGTCGCCGACTGAATGCTAGTTCTGAAAGAGAGGCCTTGGTTGCTCGCAGAAACTCTCAGCGGTCAAATTCTTCTGGTAGTCAGCAGGGATTCTATGCTGAGCGTAGGATTTCCGTGTCCATTTCACCGTCTAACGCATTGGGTAAGGCCATCACCTTGGCTTCCCATCGTATTTTTGGTAACACGACTACTTCAAATACCATTCCCGAAGACGAGCAGGCTTTCGAGGGAAGCCCTCAGAAACAAGAGGGTTCAAAATTGGAGTTTGAGAACAAGCTTCTTCTCAATAAATTGAACCTACCAATTTCGAGTACCATGGTGTCGAATGAAATAGGAACTGCTGAACTGCCTCTTACTGAGGACGAAAAGATTCTCAACAAGTTGGAGTCTCTTGCAACAAAAGCTCACGCGGTAAATTTATTTGCCGATGTGAAGTTTAGTCAATTGATACCTTCTCCTCCATCACAAAACGCAGACGAGGATTTCCTTCAGCATGATGATTTTCTCCCACCTACAATTGTGAAAACTATATGTGAAGAAGGAGTTGTCTTGTATGTGAAAACGCTCTCCTTACTTGCGAAAGGTATGGTGATTGCTGGAGAATGGTGGAGTCTTTATTATGAGAAGGATGACAAAGCGGATGCCCAGGGCCTCGTGAGATCTTTGAATTACCAATGCTCGGTCAAAATCAACGAGTTGGTACAATGGATCCGCCAGAAATTCAACGAGTGCTTGGAGAAAGCAGAATATATCAAATTGAGGTTGGAAGAGGCACTCGAAAGTATTTCGAAATCCAATGCTTCTGCATCGTCTCCAAATTTCAACGACAGCCACAACATATACATTGGTGGCTCGGGAACAAGCACTCCAATCGTGGCAACTAAGGTGAGCTCAGAAAAATTGATCTTCGATAGAGCTTTGGAGATTTCCAGAAATGCTGCTGTCAACGAGCTCGTCAAAGAGGATTTGAAGGGTTGTGAACTTGCTTATAGCACGGCTATTTGGATGCTTGAAGCTTTGCTTGATGAAGACGGTACTGAAGAAGAGAAGCTTGATGCAGAAGACAAAAGCACAATCGAGAGATTTATTGTCAGCATTGGCAACAGGTTATCGGTTCTCAAGAGAAAGTTGGATTTGATTTAAACCTTCAACAGGTTATTCCGACAGTTTGAAATTGATTGTTTCCTCGCGGCCCTTAATTTATTTAACTTTTTTTTTCTACATTTATATTTCACTCATTCAGAGTGCAGATTTGGGTATATAGGATGGGGTTTTAATATCAGGATTATTGATAAATAGAGTAACATACATTTATTGATCGAACATGTAGCCCTAAAAACTCTAATTTTGTAAACGAGCTGATTAAATTGCAATGGGCCGCGAGAAAAAAAAAAAAAACTACTCATGATCAGATGGCTCGTGCTGAAGAAGACCAAGAGTGATAGAGTTGGAGCGATTATAGTTTGGCCGCAGATCAAGGCCAAGGGAGCCTTTTGCCTCTTGCTTTGATTCGCTTTCCTTGTCAGCATCCAAGTGTTTGGAGAATGGCAATGGGCTTCTCACGTGTTCCTTTTTATAATGATTATTGAAGTAGCCTCTATCGATGGTGGAGTTTCTACCCTCAGAAGCTTTCCGAGTCAAGTGCTGTTCGAGATCGACCTGCATCACAGCATCCAGCTTAGAGCTATCGGGCGTTCCAACGATTTCCGTTCTCAATGGCGAGCTTTGGACCGGGTTATTCTGGACAATCTTTGATTTCAAGATATCGTTTACCATTGGGAAAGAAGGTTTCGATTGGGACTCTTTAATTGTAGCATCTAAGTTCGCCCCCGTCTCCAGTAACAGGTCTGGCTCTTCTCCAATCAAACTCTCTGGGACATCTTCGAGCTCATCAAGCAGCCCTTGAAACAGGTAGGGGGTATAGTAATTGACTTTGGGCAGATGAGCCAAGTCTGTGAGGTTGGAATCATGAGAGAATGCCCTATTGCTGAGAGTCAAGAATGGTGGTCTCAGTCTCGGTGCGACCTTGGAGGTGAACTTTAGGGTGAGATTACCTCTTTCCTCTCTGCCACTGCTATTGCCCAGAGAGGACGAGTCTGAACTGTCCGAGTCTGAATCTGACGAATCGTGAAGATTGATGAAGGTTTTCTTCGGTTCCCGCGGCGCGAGATCATCGCGATCGAAAGCTGGTCTAATATGCGAGGGCTTACCTTCTTTGGCCATCAGATAACCCAAGTTGAACTTCTTGAATTGTTCAGAAATTCCCTGAGTAGTCTCCATTTCCTTTGGAAGTGCGGAATCAGACTGGGTATTATGATCATTCAAGAGAGACATTGCGTGTTTCTTCTTTCTGAACTCTTGGTATTTGGACGTAAGATAGGCGTCATTGAAACTATCCAAGGATGCAAAACTTTCGGTCAACGGAAGCGAAATCACCGATGAGGTACGTCTCGTTGAATCGATACTGATCGGACCAACCTTTATCTTACTCAGCGAAACAACATTAGGACTTGTGGGAACTTGAGGCACAGTCTGGGAGTGTAGTACACTGTCGTCTAGAGCTTTGTTTGGCTTTCCGCTTGCTGAGATGCTGGAGCTACGACTTAGGCTGGCAAATATACTGGACTTCCGGCGTTTTTTATCGGACTTTTGGATATCCTTGAATGCTTCAATTGCTGATTGGTTCTTCATGTAGAGGTCGCCACCAACATTCCTCTTTGTCTCAATCTGTGGGGCTTCCTGTGAACCCAGGCTATCTCTTCGTAGAGTGGACCCAAAGTCCATAACATCCTGCAATAAAGGGTTCCCAAGCACGATAGAGCTCTTTCTAGTGGGTTGAGTGGTAGGTGCATTCAATTGTGACGATTGGGTAGATAAAAACCCGTTGGCAGACTGTGGAGACCACTGGGCCGAATTTTGGCCAATACGTGGGGTGGTTGGTGGGGATTTTTGGTCCACCGCACGAGATACAGATTTCAGATTAAAATCCTCAATGGAATCTATCACGGATCTGGAAGCCGCGGGATGGTCCTCTGAAAATAAGTGGTGGGTATGAGCATTTACTGGCGAAGTGCCAATGCTCAGAGCACTGTCGTTGTTGAATGCTTTCAAGAGACTGCCGCCGATTCTTTTGGCAACGCCAACCGCGGGGCTGGTGTTTTGGGAGCGGTCCTTGCCGTCGTACTCGGAGAGGTTTGAGGAGATATGCGAGCATGCGGAGTTAAGGAAATAAAACTCGTTGAGCCGCTCTGGGTCGTTTTCTATATCCATAATGACAAACTTGTGGCGTTTGATTTCGTCGATATCGATTCTCTTTCTGCTGTTTTTCTGAAGCATTTTGCGAAGAAGGTCTTTTGCCAACTCAAACTCCTCTTCCGAAACCTCTTGCCGGGAGAAGAATGAGGAGCGGGACTCGGGAAACTGGAGTTCTTCATTAACAATGACCTCGAAGAGAGCAAACTCCGAGTCTGCATTGAAAGGCACGCGGCCAAAGAGAAGACAGTAGAGAGTGACACCCATGGCCCAAATATCGATCTTGTGATCGACTGTAGGCGGACTCGCTGAGTCATCCTTAGCAGTATCGAGCGAGATGGCAGACTCGGGCATCTCGCCGTTCAAACTGTTGGTATCGGCCATTGGGGTCTGGCAGAGCTCTGGCGCAAAAAAAGCCGGGGTACCGACAGTCTTTGCCAACTCCATGTCATTAAAGTAGATTCCATCGTCCGTGGAGCCCAAAGAAGAGGCAAAAGACACGCCAAAGTCCGAGATCTTGACAGTATAATCGGCGCTCACGAGCAAGTTTGCCGGCTTGATATCACGGTGGACAATACCCTGCATGTGCAAGTACTCGAGACCAAGCACCACATCACGGAAGATACGGCGAGACTGGCGGAAGGTGAGGTTTGGCGAGAACTCGTTGGACAAAAGGTCGTTGTCCTCGGTGGCGACATTGGCACTGTTCTGCGTGGCCACGCTGGACCGCCGCTGCCCCGACCAGCAGGGGAGTTTGTCCAGCACCGGGTGGTCGAGTGGCTGTGGGCAGGTGATGGGCGTCTGGCGCTTCCATTTGATCTCACCGCGGTCCATATACTCGAGCACAAGGTAGATCTTGTACAGGTTGCGGTCATCGAGCACCTCCTTAAAGCGCACAATATGGCGATGATTGCAGCGCTTCATGATGGCGATCTCGCGCTTGATCTTGGCCTCGTAGTGGTCCATGTACTGCTGCGACGGGCGCCGCATGCGCAACAGCCGGTCCTTTGACTTGCGGCTGACGATCTTGATCGCCACAAGCTCGTTATTCACAAGGTTTTTCGCGAGCTTAACCTTACCGTGCTCACCGCGCCCAATCTCGCGGAGAATCTCGTATGTGTTGAGCACCTTGCGCCGCGACGCCGGGTCGTACTCGAGCGACACGTGTTTAGTCTCCTTGACACGTGTTGGTGTTTGATTATGGCTTTGGCCTTGGGTTGAGACATCTGTAGTGGCCACCGATATCTCCAGCCGTGGAGTATTTATGAATGGAGAGTGAAGATGGGGGCTGGTTGAACGGGGTTGGCTATTTTCGACGCCTTCCTGGGGCCGCAGAAGCAAGTGTGCCACCTTGCCCAAGAGGCGTTGCCGCTGGGCAGGGTCGTCGTCACGTGGCTGGCCTGCAGCACCAGTGGCCAGGGGGGTAGTCGTGCTGGGCGCCGCCATTGGCATGGCGCCTTTGGGCGGCATCGAGAGCGGGGGCCCGGTGCTCATGGGTGGCTGCAAATCGGGCGTCGGGGACTAGTGGGCGCGTAACCACAAAAAAAAATTTTGCAAATGATGTGACGTGGAAATTCCTGGAATGGTGCAGCTATTCCTGAACGTCGTGGCCAGGATATTTGCCTCGTGTTGGGTAAAGTAGAGCGGCGTAGGAGAAAAAGAAAAAAAAAAGTGAGCGCTCACAATGTTGGTTTTCGGCACGAAGTTTATCTAGTATGCCTCAAGGCGCTTCCGACGGGTGGCTTAAGTGGGGGCACGGGGAATTTTAAAAAATTGATAGTGCAGCCGTATTTTTTTTTTATCAGCACTGATATCTAGGGCGTGGCTCTCGGAGTTTGTGGGTATTTTGAGGGTGGCTCGTTTTTATGGTCCGTGCTCATGAGTCTCTAGGTAATTGGGCCAGGCTGGCCCGCGCGCTTGGGTCGCCAGCCCGCTGGCCCCATATTTAGGGCCAGGAACTTTGCAAGGGTGCTAAGTTATATAAAATACTTAAAAAGTTGAGTAAACTATTAGTAAGTTTCTACAGATTTGGAAGTGAGAAAAAAAAAAGTAAATAAGGGAGTAAATAAATATATGTATACATATATATTCATTCATATATTGGATAATATTTCTTTGAGAAGTAAAAACGGCTTGAATGAAAATACCCTGTTTCCTCGCTCTCTTCGTCGGTGCTCTTAGGTTGCTCAGCTCAACTGCCCCAAAACGCACTGGGGTCGTGTGAGTACGGTCCCGATACATTTTCTAGTTCTTTCAACAAACCGGCGGTTCTTTATTATTTAATCATTTCCTTTTTTCCCTTTTTATTTTCCTTTTTTTTTATTATTTCAACTATACTGAAGTCGAAATTACTAATTTCATTTCAATATTACACATCCATCTGACCCCTTTTGTTCCTGTTCATATCTGTCAAATTGGCACGTGAATGCTTCTTCCGCGTTGGGCTACTGATTACCTGCACCAGCAACGTTTTTTTTTTTCCTACAGGCTGGCCCACATGGGAGCCGGGCCTGAATCTGGCACACACTTTACGGTTTCAATGAGGGGATCAAGTTACACATTATTAAGGTAAGAGGCTCAAAAAATAAATTCTTTTTTCTTTTCTTTCTTTTTTTTCTCTTTTCTTTCTCGTTTGAGCCCGGATTTTATCCTGTGAAAGTCTTACAAAGACACATCTCTCGTAGCGCCCGTATTCTTCCCCTTAATCAGACACCAGGTGAGATCAGCCGAGCCGGGTGAAGGGAAATTCGATATTCACAATGTGTCAAGTGTAAAAATAACTTAAAAAATATACTTAAATATATACATATATAGAAAAAGGCCCATGTCACCGGCAGCATCCGGAAATATTCACATCATCTAGTCCTGGGGTTTACAACTAATATCCAATATGAATAATTCCAAAAAGCCCTCTTTTGTCAATGCCAAAGAAATCTTTGAGGCCGGAATAAAGGGAACCATGCTCGAGAACTCAGCCCCAGCCACGTTCAAAACTGATCTTGAGCGCTTACGGAATCATATGGCGAAACAGGAGGAACTTTTGATGTTCATCCAAATGCGTAATCGATTTTTGCAATATTTAAACGAGCACTCCGAGCCGGGAGAAATAACTTCATTAGAAGAAGTGAATGCCTTGGATGTAAAAATCGCAGCATTGAAAGAAGATACACGTCAGGTTGAAGAGCAGCTCAAAGAAGTGATGGCATCACATAAATCTAAAAGAGATGAAGTTATTACTTTTTACAAAAAGGTAAATGCCAAGAAAGAAGACGTGGAAGTCCTTCAAGAAGAAAAAAATTCGTTGGAAAAGCAATTTGACGCATCTTACCTTGTATCTGAAAGAGATGTTTTGAAACCTTTACTGGACTTAAGGAAAATTATTGGTTGCGAAAAGGCAGGACCATATGAGGCTATCGCCATAGGGCGGAATCTTTTGGCTGAACATGAAGCGCTTTTGGAAAACTTCTCTGAAGAAGAAAGTCAACTTCGTATTCAGCTTTTGCACTTAGATAACCAAGTGAAAGAACTTACGGTAGCTTTTGAGAAGTTGAAATCTGAAGAGTCAGCCTCGGCCCTGATTCCTGAAGGACCAGAGCAGGACAAGGCGAGAGTTCTATTTCATTTAAATGGGTTACTAGAGAATTTTACACCCATTCCAGTGAAGATAAACCGTGAATTTGGAAACTATGCTTTAATCTACGGAGAAAATAGAATTCTTTTTAACAGAGGCTTGAGGATCTTGTCCTATCTGGATAAGTCGATAGATGATTCAGTAGTGGATCGCTTGAACAGGAGACAAGGGATTGAAAAATCAATTCAGCTCCTGAGATTTTTGGAATCCCTCTTTGTCGATTCTGTCTCACCGTAACCAGTTTTGATGTCTTGCTTTTCAGTGCTTCCGGAAGAAGGGGCATATTTGGTTTCACCTTTTAAGGTGATTTGTTTAAAGTATGCATTTGGGGGCTCTTGCCAATCATGGATTGAGCACCCGGTATTTAGTATTGCCTTTTTCCATTTTCTCCTTAAAGCTTAAAGTCGGAATCCAATACTGGGCATTCGGAATTCTAAAGCAGTATGCTTCCTCTCAATACATTGCAGCCATTCAGAGATCAGAGACAGTAATTATTTCGGGTGCAGACATTGGAAATCTTTGAGACACCCGGAAAATATTATTATCAAAAAGACTCAAAATAAGTTTATGTTTCAGATACTTTTTCTTATCTTCGATTTAAGACCCAAGAAAGAGATAGTAGGAAATTTTTCGGGGTTTGCGTTCTCTATGCTACTAGCTCATATCGTAATTAAGCACGTTATTCTTACATACTAATTAGAGCAAAGTAATGAGATCAAACAAAACAAAATACTTGATAGCTGCCTAGAAACTTTTTGTCCGAATGAAATAGGGATATTTTTACAATGTATTTTATTATCACTTTGACTGGCAGTACAGGTTATTGAGTCATGACTTTGGAGTACCCTCATTAATTTAGCTGGGGAGGAGATTCAGCTGTATTTCTTTTAGAAAAAAAAAAACTTCTACGCTTTTTAAATCATTCTCAACTTTTTGATTATACGAAATATACAATTCTATTCTCGGAGCTGAATTCCTCTTTGCTCCTTAACAGGACTTTCGGAAGGCTCCTCGTGTTATTAGGCTCCGATATATAATTACTTCACATTCTTCTTATGGCAAAAAATCCCAAAACTATCTTTCATTTTTTGTTTTTATCTTGATAAAAATTGCTAGGAGTATAATATATTAGTCCATAGTTCAAGATATTCATTAAAGAAAACTTCCAAATACGAGCATAACGAAGAAGATGCTAAAAATTGTGAGCATTCTGCAAAAATACTCACTATAATAAAACAAGCCGGAAAAATCAGATTTAAGCATAAAAGCAATTACTCGAAGTAAATCTATCAACAAATATAAAAACTATTCAATCCTTACAAATTTACTTTCTCCTCATCTTGTTGGTGTTGAAATGAAGTATTTTTTCAAGTTGAAGGTTGGCCGCAGCATAATTTAAGATTTCCCGGTGAATTGCGAGGCCTGATTTCGAGAGGCAGGACTGATCACTAATATCCATACATTCGAGATATTCAACACGTTTGATAATATTTTTTTCATTTATTTTCTATAACTAAAAACACAACTCCGAAGCCGGGTTCCTAACTAATTCTTTCTTTTCTTCTCGGAGTCTCTGAGTCCCTTCAAAAATGCATCGAGGCCCTCGCCAGTATACTCGTAGCCAAAACTATTGGCGAGAATCAGACCGATACTATTATCCGCTATATTCATGCTAAACTCTGTATTGGCAGAGCGGAAAAACTCGCCACGAACTACCTCCAAAATCTGGTCCACAGTGGGTTCAACGGATTCTGGAAGCAAATTGCCATAACGATCGTGGATTTCCTGTGCCAGCAAGGATTGCAAGTGTTTACGCACAAGCTCCTCAGTAAGCACATCGGAAAGCAGCAGTATAGGGTAATTGTCCTCGGGGAAAGAGGGTTTTGCCACGGGTCTTTAACGAAAACGGGTTAATATTGAGGTTCTGGAGGAAGCAGAAATGGGGTTGGAGAAAGAGAGAGAATCAACAAAACAGAAAAACAAAAACAGAAAGATAAAGTAACAAAAAAAGAGAAAAAATTAGAACGGAAAAAATACCGGTCCATATAGTTGTGCTGGTACTTACTCTTCCTTGACAGGGGTCTCTTCAGCCTCGTCGTCCTCATCCACAGGCGTAATAAGTGCCTGTACCGCAGAAACCAATTCCTGGTCTTTGGCGGTCCATTGATCTAGTTCTTCAACATCTCCCACATCCTGGAGCCAATATAACGATTTATCGCCCGAACTGAGGAAGGTCAATGCCACCACACGTCCGGTTTTACATGAAGCCACACGTTTAAACGTCATATCTCCAGGAATAAGCAAAAGCTCATCTTTTTCCAAACCACTACCGGATTTAGGAGTCCACAGGAAATCGAAAAAACCCTCGTCTTCTTCAGATGGAGCCACGGTCACTACGCCTTTATGCGGCAAGGGCGTACACTTCTTGGTCTCGTCGTCGTATTGGACTTTTCCTGCATTAAACCTGATTGTCTTGGTCATTTTTGGTTATGTGATATTCCTTTTTTTCTTTTATGGGGGGAGGATTGCTGGGTACGGGGTCTGTGCCAGGAGATATGGCTTGTGGGGGGTTTTTTTTCTGAAGAAGAAAATCAACGACGCCGTTGCCACATGAATGCTTGGACGTGGTCCGCGCGGGGCCTGTCGTGGGTAAAGGCCCTGTATGGCGGATTGCCCCAGTGGTGCTTAAGAAAGAGATCTCGAGCTGTCATTCTGATTGAGGGATTTATTGAATTGTTTAATTTTATTTTACTTAGTATATAATGAAAATTTATTAAAATAAAGTAAATCGTGTTAAGATTTGGGACTAGTTTATTTAATCACTTACAAGTGAAGGCGATGGAGCCGCAGTGGGCCAAGGTTTTTTCGCCGCTAGGTTTAGGACTCAAAGCAAGTTGATTTTTAAGTGAGGGAATATCTGATAACTTTTCTTTAATGTGTTGGCGTTTTCGAGAGATTCTTCTTTATATAAATAAGTTTTTTATTTTTATTTGTATTAATTCCTCTTTTAATTTTTCTCTTTCCTTTTTTTCTTTCTTTTCCAAGTCATTCTACTTGGCCTGTTTCTTCGGTTGGGGCCACGCCAAATGCACCTCGCAGCCCACGTCTCACTTACATCACCTCGTAGCCAGGTTCCGTGAACTTGCTTAGTATGGAAGCATCATTTGGAAAACAATATTCCACAAAACCATTGAACAACATATATTTTTTTTATTTTTATTTATTATAAAAAAAACACAAGATTCCTGTTTAACTACAGCTACACCACAAAAAAGCGAAACAATACCATTGGCCACGGCTGTACATTGAGTATCATAAAGTGCCATACAATACATCGTGCATTGCACTGGAAAAATAATAAAAAAAAACCCGGACTTTTCCACTGGAAAACGCGTCAAAATATACGAAAAGAAAAGACTTAACTAAACCAACCCCTGTTCATTCAATTGTGCATATATTCATTACAAATACCATGTCCACATTTCCACCACCAGCAATCAAAAGTCTAGTGGATGAGATCGCCGCCATTCTTCGGGACCGTGGTCAGACACTCGCAGTTTCTGAGGCTGCATGTGGTGGCCTTTTACTGGCATACATTGTCAGTGTAAATGGTGCATCCAATTTTTATATAGGGGGAAAGTTAGTATACCTGGTAAAACAACGGTTGAAGCTTTCTGGCTGGAATGACGAGGAAATCCAAGCCTATGTGGGGCCTCTGGAGCAGGTGGCTCTTAAATTGGCCCGCACTACAAAATACGAGTTGGGCTCTACATATGTGCTTTCAGAAACTGGCTTTGCAGGTCCCACCACAGATTTACACTTGGCTGAACACGAGGGAGGTGGTCAGGTGGGAACATTATATTTGGGACTTAGTGGGCCAGGAGGTGATTTTTCAATCAAGCACGAGACGGGGGGATCTGAACGGTCGCAGAATATGGAGCATTTTGCCAAGTTGGGGTTGGAGTTTTTGTTGGAGAAGTTGCGGGGTCTGGCACCATAAAAGCACAGCCAGTAAAGAGGAGGATCAGATAATGAGATAAATATGGAAGAAAAAAAGAGAAAAAAGAGAAATAGAAAAAGAAAATAAAAATAAAAAACATAACAATACTTTAGCAGTTATAAAACTTTGTAATGTTCCCGACTTCTAAAGCAATTGGATGTGGAGTCCACTAGATATCTTGGGAACGCATACAAACTTGGCGTTATGGTGTTCGATTCAATTTTTTCAATGAAAAAAAAAGAAAAGGCCCCATGATCCATGATCCATAAGTTATAGGTTTTAAGATGCCCCTTTTATATATAATACGCTATATATATTATAAATTGAATATGGTGTGGAATTGGCTAAAAATCAATATCACTGAAGGCAAAAGAGTGTTCAACGTATTGTTGAAAGGCGAGACCCTGTCAAGGCCAGTGATTTCAAAAACTGAGCTATTTTCTTTGTAAAGAATAGTATAATATACACAAGTGGTAGAAAAGAAAGATACACCATTAAACGATTGAATTGCTAGAGGACGGGGATGGAAACTTGACAGAAGGTTTCTTTAGACTCTTAGTTTCCAGAAATACAAACTGATTCAGTTACATCAAAACACCTTTTTTTTTTTCTTTTAAATATAAGAAGAAATGATTCTACTCTTGAAGCAGAGATAAAAAAAAAGAGGTACATCATTTCACTATGAGGCTCAAATGTTGGAACTATGGACCAATTAGGCTGATTCATTCACGTGGAAGACAGTCTGTTTTCCCTGGTAGCAATAACACTAACTATTTACATGCCAAGAAAGAAACCCACTTACTGAAAGAATAAGAAGAGAAAGAAAAAAAAAAGACCAACATTGTTCTTCAATTATTCACCATTTTAGAGAATAAATATAATTCCTTTGGCAAGGTAGTGAACGCGTGGGCAGAGGGCAGGAAAGCTGGGGGGGGGGGGGGGGGGGGCTAATAATTATATGGTGGTGATGTTGGCGCGCGCACCCCATCACGTGACCCATATTTTTACTAGCGTTCAGGCAGTGCGTTCCACGTCGAGCTCATGGATTTTGTCTTGACACAAGTCTGAAGGTACACCATACTCAACACTTTCCACGTTTTACCTCAGCGAAAACACACAAAAAGTATGTAATTTTGAAGAAAAAAGAGGATTCAGTCAAAAAAATACATATGATAAATTCGGAAATTCGACTAAAACCCCTGAAAATATCCTCCATGGGCACAGTGTTTGTGGTGAATCCGCAATATTCATAGATCCGCCTTGAGAGCCACAAAACACCAAAAACACACACAGATAAAAAGGGGTCTCAACACAAGAAACTCAATTCTTTTGACAAGTACTAACATATAATAGGCTGAAGTTTATTGGGAACCCGAGTTTTAGAAAAAAATTAAACAAAGAGAGAGAGAGAGATAGAATCCAGTCGATTCAAGAGAACAAAAAAAAAACAAAAAAAACATACACACCCACCTATTGTTCTTTATACATTGAACAAGAGTTAACCGCGCACTATGGAACAAGAACTCAAAATCATCCGCCGCAAGGTCAACGGATTTGTTGGCTTTGCAAACTTGCCCAAGCAATGGCACCGCAAATCTGTCAGAAGAGGTTTCACCTTCAACTGTATGGTGATTGGTGAAAGTGGTATGGGAAAGGCCACGTTGATCAACACTTTATTCAACCGCGAGGTGTTATCTTCGAAGCCCGAGGACGCCAAGTCTGTAGACAACGAAGGCGAGGAGCCTGCGTTGCGTATTGAAAACACCACGTCGGAAATCGAGGAGGATGGAGTCAAGTTGAAGTTGAATATCATTACTGCGCCCGGGTTTGGCGAGCACATCAACAATACCGACTCATGGAAGCCGATTGTGGATGAAATCAATACGAGATTTGACCACTACTTGGAGGCAGAGAGTAGAATCAACCGGTCGGCAATTACCGACAACAGGATCCATGCATTGTTGTACTTTATTGAACCCACGGGTCACTCGTTGAAGTCATTAGACATCCAGCTTATGAAACTGGTTCACGAGAAGGTGAACTTGATTCCTATCATCGCCAAGTCAGACACCCTCATTGATGAGGAGATTGTTAACTTTAAGGCACGGGTTTTGGCTGACATCAACTACCAAAAAATCAAGATCTTCACGCCGCAAGTGTTTGAGAACGACGATGATGAAACCACCGGCAACTCGCGCGCGTTGATTGCCTCGTTTCCTTTTGCCGTGGTGGGCTCCACCACCGATGTGCAAACTGCCGACGGCAGAAGTGTGCGTGGCCGTGCTTACCCTTGGGGAATTATCGAGGTGGACAACGAGAGCCACAACGACTTTGTCAGATTGCGGCAGTTGTTGGTGCGCAACAACTTGGAGGAGTTGCGTGAGACCACATCGGACGTGTTGTACGAGAAGTACCGTTCGGAGAAATTGCAGAAGATGGGCATTGAACAGGACAACTCCGTGTTTAAGGAGTTTGATCCTTTGACTAAGCAGGAGGAGGAGAAGGCTTTGCACGAGGCCAAGTTGGCCAAGATGGAGGCCGAGATGAAGGCGGTGTTCCAGCAGAAGGTCAGCGAGAAGGAGAAGAAGCTACAGAGATCCGAGGCCGATTTGTTTTCCAGACATAAGGAGATGAAGGAGAAGTTGGCCAAGCAGATCAAGTTGTTGGAGGACAAGAAGGCTCAGTTGGAGAAGCAGAAGTCGTTGCCCACCGAGCCTACTCCGATCCCTGCCGCGCAGAAGTCGAGAAAGGGATTCTTGCGTTAGTGAAAGGAAGGGCGCATATACCCCTTTCCAACTGAAAAGGAAAGAGAAGAAGAAGAAATAAAAAAGAAAAGCAAAAAAAAAAAAAGAAGTAAGATTTACATAGCTAAGAAGGTATATTAAGCTAGAATTAAAGGCGCATGAAAAAAAAAGAAAGAATGGCAATGTACAAGCCACAGTTTTATATCATACCGTCAAGATGATCTCTTGTCATTTCTCAAGAAACCAGTGAATGTGTGTTTTTTTATGGGTTTCTTATAATAGTACCCCCAAGCCTCAACATTAACTATGTGATGTTAAAGAAGCATTATAAGTGAAATACCACAAGCCTTTCTTCACAGCAAGATTTAAAACTTTAGCCCTAGTATATAGTCATTCGAAAACGAAAAATGTATATAAATATTACGTGTTCACAACATGACAAGGAACAATTGAAGTAAAAAAAAAAACTACACCTGAAGGTGCGTTCGAAGAACTCTATCTGATATGCGGGTCTATTATTTTGTTTATATATTTACAATCTTTTGTTTTATATTATTCACTTAAAATCAATACTCTGGTAATCTCAAAAAAAAAAAAAAAAAAGATATCTATCCCCTCGGTTTTATTATTCACCCCTATTGTGGAAATAACCCTTCCCCTCTATTAAACTACGAAAAGTTCGACATTCTATGCGGCTCCGGTCCCCCACCATGAATATGCAACACGGGGTAAAGCCAGCACCACATCGGAGATTTCTTACTTTGCTATAGACGTGATCAATGTTTTCGTATAGAAAGAATTGGGATTATATGAGGTTTAGAAAATATTCAATTATCAAGACTTATATTATCTTTCCAAAATTTTTTTTCCTTTTATTATATTTCATTTATTTCAAAAACATTAAAAAAAAATTAGCCCTAGCCTGAGCACACTTCTCTCGCATGAACTTAAACGTCCACCGTGGATGATCAGTTTTTTCCGATAGCGAGCGATTGCTCAGCCGAACGGAAGCGGAAACCACAGCCTCTCACGCATTCTTCCTTTTTCTTTACCCTTGGATTTCCAGACACTACTGCGGATTAGAAGTACTTTTTTTTTTTTTTTCTTCTTCTATTTCTTCGACATATATTCAATTTGCCTGGTTGCCCTCAATTGCGGATTTTTCTAAGGATAGATATATTTTCTTGACCGCGTGCCATTGTATTACGGACATAGAATCGAAACTTGGTGTTTATTCTCCACGAACAAAAGAAGGAATACTTTTATTTATTGAAAAATAAAAAAAAAAAAAAAAACAACAAAACAAAACAAACAAACAAAGAAATCAAAAAATGGCTACTCCTGCTGAAAAACCTGCCACTAATGGTACTGGTTCAAAATCCCAATCCACGACGTCTTTTGCTGATCACGTGAAAACGTTGCAGTTTGCGTGGTTTGCTGGTCATGCGTTGACGGTGTTGAGTGCAATTTTCTACTTGTTGACATATGTGCGGGTGTTTCCCAGTACTTACAAGTTCTGGTACAAAGTGGCGTTTTTGGGCGCAATCCAGAGCTTTGGCGTATTAATTTTCCAGTCGGCGAAGAAGTCGGGCGTGGACTTTAAGGTGGTGCTTAAGGATGACAATGTCCACTATTTGGTTTTGGCCATTGTGCTTTTTGTGTACAGCCCCTATGTGTTGTTGACATTGTCGACGTTTGCATTATTCTCTACGTTCCATGTCTTGTCTTATGCCAGAACCTTTTTGTTCCCTGCTTTGGGCGTTTCCGATAACCATCCATTGAGCGTTCATGTGGGTAACTTTGTTTCGGCCAATAACAACAACTCGATTGCCCTTGCTTCATTGTTGGAGGTTTATACTGTAGGCTGGTTGTTGCTCAGACTCATTACTTTTAGAACCAACTCGTTGATTCCATTTTTGGTGTATGTCGTATTTATCAAGTTGAGATTTGAGAAATCGGCTTTTACGAGAAATGCCTTCAAGTCGGTTGAATTGAAGCTCGAAGGACTTGTTAACAAAACTGGCGTGCCTGCAGCTAAAGATGCCTGGGTCACCGTTAAAGGTGTATTCCACAAAATCAGCGCTGTTGTGCTTGTTCATGACTATACTAAGGAGAAGTCTATTTAGAGTGCACAATTGCCACCCACTACCGCCTCTTGTTTTAATGATTGGCCTTGATGTATATGCGAACCAAAATTATCCAGTACCAGCTTGTCTGTAATAAATTTTCTGTATCAAATTTTCTGTATACGATCCCTGTAACTTCCTATGTTGGTTCTTCCTTGGCGTCGTGAGGGAGACTTATTGTAGATACTTACGAAATTACGGGTGTATATGCCCAAAAGCTAGATAATGTGTTAATTGAACTATGTTTACCAATTCATAAATGAATTTTTATTCATGAACCTTGGTGACCACCTCTCCCTTTTCTGAATTCTTGATTCCTTATTTTTATATATTTTCTTTCGTTTTACTTTGAAGCTGGCCTAAAAGAAATTGGCTCTCAAAGTCTAAGACCTATATGGGGTCCCCGACCGTGTAAGTTGAAACAGAAGTCAAACATCTGCAAATAAACTTTTTTGAAATTCAATTTTAAAGGTTTCAATTCCCTCACACTTTCATCAATTCAATTCCCTTAGTATACGAAGAATGCCACCCGGCACAAGAGCGACCACCAGGGTACTTCGCCACCATATGGCAGCATAAAGCACAAACTTTATCCGATTTACTTGAAAAGCTATTATAATTATTATTATCTTTTACTATATAGAAATAGCCCATTCAATAAAATAAAAACCCTTAACTAAATTAAGTTCTTCAACTTTTTATAAATCCCGGTCCACGTCCAACTGTTACTATACTTTCACTTTCCGTCGTGCCCCACATCTCGCGCATTCTCCGGTTGCTTATCTCTGGAGGCGTCTGGAGTACTTTTCTAGAGCTTACTTCTTTTATCAGTGCATTTAGATAACACAGAAATAGCTAAACCATAGCATAGAAATTGGAGCATTTTCTTCTTTCAAAATCGCTAGGTTATATTTACTTGTGCACTATCAGAAAAAAAAAAAAAAAACTTCCTTCGGAGTCTATAATTGTGCCCTGGATTTACCCTCATGAAGATCGTATCCTTGGCAGCTTTGGCATGTGCCATTACAGGTACAAACGCCGCAATTCTTCCAGGATTTACTGCTGGGTCTAGATTCGCCAATACCCAACAAGTTTTTGCTAATAAATGGGACGAAGCCAGTGCCCAGTACTTACAATTTGTGGACTCTTTGGGCGAGAAAAAGGGCCATGTGTATGCCAAAATCATGGAGTACTTTAATTCACCATCCAGTAATGTGGCACAAGAATTTGTGAATCTGTGGCATGATGTTTTTCTGGAGTTTCCCCAACAGGTTTCACAGTTGGCGTTCAAGACAAGGGCAAAAAAGAATACCCCAAATATGGCCTCGTTTGACTTCCATGTGGCCGACACTAAATTCCCCAACCATAAGTTGAGGGTGAAACTGACGCCCGAGGATTTGGGCATTGATACTGTAAAACAATACACGGGATACTTGGACGTGGAGGATGAGGATAAACACTTTTTCTACTGGTTCTTTGAGTCCAGAAATGACCCTAAAAACGACCCCATCATTCTTTGGTTGAACGGTGGACCAGGCTGTTCTTCATTGACCGGATTGTTTTTTGAGTTGGGACCTTCGTCTATAAATGCCAGGTTGGAACCCGAATTTAATCCCTATGCATGGAACAATAATGCGTCGGTGATCTTTTTGGACCAGCCCGTGAATGTGGGCTTCTCGTACTCGTCTCAATCGGTCACCAATACTGTGGCAGCAGCTAAGGATATCTATGCGTTTTTGGAGTTGTTTTTCAAGCAGTTCCCTGCGTTTAAGAAAAGCGACTTCCACATTGCTGGTGAGTCATATGCTGGGCGGTATATTCCTTTGTTTGCCTCGGAGATCTTGCGCCACCCAGAACGCTCCTTCAACTTCAAGTCGGTGTTGATTGGAAATGGCTTGACTGATCCTTTGACTCAGTACCAGTACTACCAGCCTATGGCATGTGGAGAAGGTGGAGAAGCACCAGTATTGACACCAGAAGAATGTTCCAATATGGCAGCCACCATACCTAGATGCACGGCCTTGATTGAGGCATGCTATAACTCTGGGTCGGTATTTGCTTGCGTTCCTGCCAGTGTTTATTGTGAAAACGCCGAAACAGGGCCTTTTATGAAAACAGGAAAAAACGCCTACGACATGCGCAAAGACTGCAAGGGCTCCGACTTGTGCTACGAGGAATTGCAATATATTGATGATTACTTGAACACTCCCGAGGTGCGCCAGAAGTTGGGCGTGGAGGTTGATGCGTATCAGGGTTGTAGTGACGACGTCTTTAGAAACTTTTTGTTTACAGGTGACGGGATGAAACCTTCGCAGGATAGTGTGGCCGAATTGTTGGAGGCAGAAATTCCTGTTCTTGTTTATGCCGGTGATAAGGACTTTATTTGCAACTGGTTGGGTAACCAGGCATGGGCCAACAAATTGCCTTGGTCAGAGCACGAGAAGTTTACTGCACAGCCCGTGAGAGACTGGGTCGTGAGTAATACCACTGCTGGTGAGGTGAAGAATTATAAACACTTCACTTTCTTGCGTGTTTATGGTGCGGGACACATGGTTCCCTTTGACCAACCAAGAAATGCTTTGGATATGGTCAACAGATGGGTTGCCGGTGACTACGTGTTCTAGTAGAGTCCATTTGGTTTGATTTACGATTTTCGTTCCTGCTATGACGTAGGGTATAGAAAAAGAAATATAGAAGAATTTTTTTTTTTTTTAAAGAAACAAATCATATTATAGGAAAAATATATATCTAACTATAAAAACCGACAATATGTCTGGCTAATGTACTGAGTTACTGTAATACTGACGCAACCTGTCATTTTAAACAACTGTTCTTTCGTATACCAGAGACGGCCATGTGAAAGTCCGTTTTTTTTTTATAGAAACAAAATATATTATAGGAAATTTATGATACCCAAAGAGTACTAAAGATTTTTTGTCGCAAACAATGCCACATGGCGCAAGGCGTACGCAACTGTATTACCCCATGACAGTGGGGCCTACGAACACTTACGACAGTCTTGCAAAGTACACACAATGAAAATTGTGACTTTCAAAACAAGAAAAACAAGTTTTATTCAAAAAATCAAACCAATAACTCACAGAAATGTATTTACGTCAGCAATTTCAGGAGTACCGTGTTCAAGAAAACATGCACAAAACAGCACAAAAAACCTTCTCTAAGAGCCCATATTTTCTCACGGATACATAAATAGTTAAAATAATACAAAAAAATAGCTACTACTTTGAAAAATGACTATTGGCAAAATGACTCATCCTCAATCAACGTGTACATCTAGGGGTAACTTTGAAAACAACAAGCCTGGTTAGCTCAATCGGTAGAGCATTTGACTCTTAAATTCCAATAAGGTCAATCAAAAGGTTGCGGGTTCGAGCCCCGCATCGGGCTTTGTTGCGCCTGGTTAGCTCAATCGGTAGAGCATTTGACTCTTAAACTTCATAAGGTCAATCAAAAGGTTGCGGGTTCGAGCCCCGCATCGGGCTCACTTCTCATCGCCTGGTTAGCTCAATCGGGAGAGCATTTGACTCTTAAACATCATAAGGTCAATCAAAAGGTTGCGGGTTCGAGCCCCGCATCGGGCTTTGATTTATTTTTTTGCTTTTATTTTTGATGTTTTTTTCCTAAAACCTCAATTTCCATGGATTAATTTTTGTAGAATCGAACTATTACGTTACCAGGCCAGGGAACGAGACCTTTCTGGCCAAATTAATAAAGAGAAAGGTACAGGACACAGATTATTTTGGCGCGATGTTTCGCAAAGCAATTAAGCCTGTTTGGGAAAAAGTGTACTGTGCGGCGCTGAATATGGAAGTGATATTATTTCATGAAAAATGGGTATTTTTTCATACAGAGAACTGACAGGGTATCATTATAAATCTTGGAATAATGAACATTGAGTTTTTACAAGGGCAGGACTCCTTTTTTCTTGCTGAAATTTCGGTTCAAAAATCTTTGGCGGCAATTTGCGTTTGCTGCGGTTTGGGGGCCCAGAATTATATGCAGACTTACCAGAAGCTTCCACCACCTGGTCCGGAAAATTACCACGGAACTTATCACAAAAGATCAGAGATTAGAGACAATTAAGGAGAAAATGGTATCTTTGAGAATAATAAATCAAAAGAAAACCAAGATAAAACCAAGAAACCCCCCAAAAGATGGTTTTCCCACCTAGTCCAATAAAAAATTTCTAATGTTCTACCATGTTCTTTTTTGACGTTACTTTCGTTGCTGATTACGTCAGTGCGATGTAATGGTCGAAGGCCGCAGAAGCCCCCTCAGCGTGCGGCACGTGACCAGGCCTCGGCCAGTGGTTGCGAAAAAAGTTCTCGTGGAATCCGGTGGAATATTCCAGTGCGTCCAGTGGCCGCAAGGCCCCACGCATATATAATGGGCTAAGTCCGGCCATCCCACCAAAAGTTTTTTTTCCTTTCTCCATCAATAATACAAATATAAACATTCATCATGTCTAAGTCTGTCGGTATTGATTTAGGAACTACTTACTCCTGTGTGGCCCACTTTTCCAATGACCGTGTCGAGATCATTGCTAACGACCAAGGTAACAGAACCACTCCATCTTTCGTTGCTTTCACTGACTCCGAGAGATTGATTGGTGATGCCGCTAAGAACCAGGCCGCTATGAACCCTGCCAACACTGTCTTTGACGCCAAGAGACTTATTGGCCGCAAGTTTGACGACGCTGATGTCCAAGGTGACCTTAAGCACTTCCCATTCAAGGTTGTCAACAGCAACGACAAGCCAGTGATCCAAGTTGAGTTCAAGGGCGAGACCAAGACCTTCACCCCAGAGGAGATCTCTTCTATGATCTTGACCAAGATGAAGGACACTGCTGAGTCTTTCTTGGGTGCCCAAGTCACTGACGCCGTTGTCACTGTCCCAGCTTACTTCAACGACTCCCAGAGACAAGCTACCAAGGATGCTGGTTTGATTGCCGGTTTGAACGTCAAGAGAATCATCAACGAGCCAACCGCCGCTGCCATTGCTTACGGTTTGGACAAGAAGACCGAGGAGGAGAAGAACGTTTTGATCTTCGACTTGGGTGGTGGTACTTTCGATGTTTCCCTTTTGTCCATTGAGGACGGTATCTTCGAGGTCAAGTCTACCGCTGGTGACACTCACTTGGGTGGTGAGGACTTTGACCACAGATTGGTCAACCACTTCATTGCCGAGTTCAAGAGAAAGAACAAGAAGGACTTGTCTACTAACCAAAGAGCTTTGAGAAGATTGAGAACCGCTTGTGAGCGTGCTAAGAGAACCTTGTCTTCTTCTGCTCAAACCTCCATCGAGATTGACTCTTTGTTCGAGGGTATTGACCTTTACACCTCCATCACCAGAGCTAGATTTGAGGAGTTGTGTCAAGACTTGTTCAGATCTACTTTGGACCCTGTCGAGAAGGTGTTGAGAGACGCCAAGGTCGACAAGTCCCAAGTTGATGAGATTGTCCTTGTTGGTGGTTCTACCAGAATTCCAAAGGTCCAGAAGTTGGTTTCTGACTTCTTCAACGGTAAGGAGCCAAACAAGTCTATCAACCCCGATGAGGCTGTTGCTTACGGTGCCGCTGTTCAAGCCGCTATCTTGTCTGGTGACACTTCTTCCAAGACCCAAGACTTGTTGTTGTTGGATGTTGCTCCATTGTCCATGGGTATTGAGACCGCTGGTGGTATCATGACCAAGTTGATCCCAAGAAACTCTACCATCCCAACCAAGAAGTCTGAGACTTTCTCCACTTACGCTGACAACCAGCCAGGTGTCTTGATTCAAGTCTTCGAGGGTGAGAGAGCCAAGACTAAGGACAACAACTTGTTGGGTAAGTTCGAGTTGTCTGGTATCCCACCAGCACCAAGAGGTGTCCCACAAATCGAGGTTACCTTCGACGTCGACGCTAACGGTATCTTGAACGTTTCTGCTTTGGAGAAGGGTACTGGTAAGACTCAACAGATTACCATCACCAACGACAAGGGTAGACTCTCCAAGGAGGACATTGAGAGAATGGTCTCTGAGGCTGAGAAGTTCAAGGACGAGGATGAGAAGGAGGCTGCCAGAGTCCAAGCCAAGAACGGTTTGGAGTCTTACGCTTACTCTTTGAAGACCACCTTGGGTGAGGAGCAATTCAAGTCCAAGTTGGAGGAGGCCGATGTCGAGACCGTCACCAAGGCTGCCGATGAGGCTATTGCTTGGTTGGACGACAACCAGACTGCCACCACCGAGGAGTACGCTGACAAGCAAAAGGAGTTGGAGGGTACCGTCAACCCAATCATGGCCAAGGCTTACCAAGCTGGTGCTGCCCCAGGTGGAGCTGCCCCAGGTGGTTTCCCAGGTGCCGGTGACGCCGGTGCTGCCCCATCTAACGATGGCCCAACTGTCGAGGAGGTCGATTAAACGATTTAGCGAGCTGAATCAAAACTCTACATATGATAGATTAATGTAAATTAATGAAATGTTAAAAAGATAAATGTGTTTTCGTAGTATGGTGAGTTCTTCACAGTCGAGGCGAGATTAAAGATTGTGCGTTCGGAAAATGTGAGAGACAATTTTGTTGGGACCGATTGAAGAATGATTACGAATTTTTTTGACGTGATTATTCTGAGAAAAACTGATTATACTAAAAAAAAAAGTCGGAATAATGATAGACTGACTTTTTTTTTTTTTCCCGCCCTTGCTTCTAAAAAGTTTCGGAATTAGGCTTTGAAACATACTCTAAAGTTTGGGCAACCACCACAGTATCAGGAAGAAGAATCTGTGGGTGAACATTAAAAAGAAGTGCGTATTGGGTTCAAGGGTCCCAGCCCAAGAATAGTAATGAAATCCTTAACATGCAGCCGCCCAAAAACTGGACTGGCCGAAACTCTGGGCTGGCCAGGTTTCCATATTATGTTTTTTTTTTTTTAAGAAATAATTAAGAAAGTGCCCAAGAATTTGCGGCCAACAAATACAAAATAGTTGGGAAACACAATACTACTTAAGGAATTGATTTTCCCGCCCTGGACCAGTGGCGCCCGGTATTTTTTTTTTTGTCTTCCTTTTTTGTATTTCCTATTTCTTGAATATTTTAACTTTTCATGAAACCTTTTCTTCCTTTTGTGTTTATATTTTATGGCTTATCTTTCTTAAACCGTTTGGGTTGCGGTGCTGTCCCCGCTTTACTAAGTTGGCGCTGTGAAAACACGTCATTTTTTACCTTTTGGGAATTTTTTTTCTGAGGTGCCACTTTCGCGCGGGCGTGTCCGTGCTTCAGGGCGGTTAACAGTCCTCCCTGAATTGCCAAACAAAAAAAAAAAAATAGGGGGTTTCAATTAAGTGTTGAGCATGTGACTTTTGTTTTCTTTCTTTTGTGGACAAAACAAATTTTCCTCTTCTTACTTCATAACTTTGATCAGGTGTTTACGAAGAAAACAAACCACCACGTGAGTCACCCAAATACGGGCCGAGCCGCCGATTCGGTCCACCTGTCGCAGCCAGACGTGTACCCAACTTCTGAGCCGATCAGTAGTGTACGGTGGTGCGAACCCAAAAAAAAATCGACAACACATCCAACCGAAAAATTGGCGCCAGGTAAACGAGCGTCCGGCATTACCTTTACGAGTGCGAGAATAGGTGCAACTCTCTTTTTTCCCCAGTATTTATAGGTACGTTCCGAAACAGCCACCTCAACTTAAGGTTTCCGTTGAGATACATATATAATTAAGAGGATTACGGACTCTTTTTCTTTTGGAAGAAAAAAAATAATTTGCAAATCCCATTCTTCCAATTGGTGGTGCACTTTCCCTAACCGCATACCTATTCTTGTGAGCGCTTTCCAACGTTAGCCGCCGTGAAAAATCCACAAAAACAAAAATATTAAACACCCACCTCTTAACCCTAGGAAACCTATTTTTTCAAAACCTCATACTAATTCATTATAAGACACCATGGCAGCCGTACCAAATCATACAGTTGTTCACGAAGCCAACGGCGTGGAGAAGTTCCACACGCCAAAGGAATTCTTTGAAAGACAACCAAACAAGGGTCACGTCAGCTCGATCGAGGAGTACGAGACTTTGTACAAGCAGTCGATCAACGACCCAGAGGGATTTTTCGGCCCTATGGCCAGAGAATTGTTGCACTGGGACAAGGACTTTGTCCAGACCAAGGCCGGTGACTTGGTCAACGGTGACGCGCAATGGTTCGTGGGCGGTGAATTGAATGCCGCATACAACTGTGTTGACAGATGGGCCTACGCACACCCAGACAAGACCGCCATCATCTACGAGGCCGACAGTGAGGAGGACTCCAAGACTTTGACCTACGCTGAGCTTTTGAGAGAGGTGTCGAAGGTCGCCGGTGTGTTGAAGAGCTGGGGTGTGGTCAAGGGTGACACTGTCGCCATATACTTGCCTATGAACGCTCACGCCATCATTGCCATGTTGGCCGTGGCCAGATTGGGTGCCATCCACTCCGTCATTTTTGCCGGTTTCTCCTCGGGCTCCATCAGAGACCGTGTTAACGATGCCAAGTGTAAGGCCTTGATCACTTGTGACGAGGGTAAGCGTGGTGGTAAGACCATCAACATCAAGAAGCTTTGTGACGAGGCCTTGCTTGACTGCCCATCCGTCGAGAAGGTCTTGGTCCACAAGCGTACTGGTAACGACAACATTGCCCTCGTTGCTGGCCGTGACTTCTGGTGGAACGAGGAGACAGAGAAGTTTCCTGGCTACTGCCCACCAGTTCCTGTTAACGCCGAGGACCCATTGTTCTTGTTATACACCTCTGGCTCTACCGGTACTCCAAAGGGTGTCGTGCACACCACCGGTGGTTACTTGCTTGGTGCCGCCATGACTACCAAGTACATTTTCGACATTCACCCAGAAGACGTTCTTTTCACTGCTGGTGATGTCGGTTGGATCACTGGTCACACTTACGCTCTTTACGGTCCTTTGCTTTTGGGTATCCCCACCGTTGTTTTCGAGGGTACCCCAGCTTATCCTGACTACGGTCGTTTGTTCCAGATCATCGAGAAGCACAAGGCTACTCACTTCTACATTGCCCCAACCGCCTTGCGTCTTTTAAGAAAGGCCGGTGAGAGCGAAATTCCAAAGTACGACTTGTCCTCCTTGAGAACCTTGGGTTCTGTCGGAGAGCCAATCTCCCCTGATATTTGGGAATGGTACAACACCCACATTGGTAAGGGCCAATGTCACATCTCTGACACCTACTGGCAAACAGAGTCCGGTTCGCACTTTATTGCGCCAATTGCCGGTGTTACCCCTAACAAGCCAGGCTCTGCTTCCTTGCCATTCTTCGGTATCGACACCTGTCTCATCGACCCAGTTTCCGGTAAGGAAATCACTGGTAACGACGTTGAGGGTGTGTTGGCTGTCAAAAACACCTGGCCATCTATGGCCCGTACCGTGTACAACAACCACCAGAAGTACATGGACACCTACTTGAGACCATACCCAGGCTACTACTTCACAGGTGACGGTGCAGCCAGGGACCACGATGGCTTCTACTGGATTAGAGGAAGAGTTGATGACGTTGTCAACGTCTCTGGTCACAGATTGTCTACTGCCGAGATCGAGGCTGCTTTGATTGAGCACCACGGTGTTTCCGAGGCTGCTGTCGTTGGTATTAACGATGACTTGACCGGCCAAGCTGTTATTGCTTATGTTGCTTTGAAGGACGACACTGCTGAAAAGATTGAGAACCACGAGAACTCCGACGAGGCTTTCGCTCTCAGAAAGGAGTTGATCATGGTTGTCAGATCGCACATTGGTCCTTTCGCCGCTCCAAAGTCGGTGATTATCGTTAAGGACTTGCCTAAGACTAGATCTGGTAAGATCATGAGAAGAATCTTGCGTAAGGTTTCCTCGAACGAGGCCGACCAATTGGGTGACATTACCACCTTGTCCAACCCTCAATCCGTTGCTGGTATTATTGAGAGCTTCGGTGCGCAATTTGGAAAGAAGTAAACGGATATGCAATAGCAAATGTATAGAACGACTGATAAACAGTGAGCGAACGGATCTTTTTCTTTTTTTCTTCTTGTAACCTTTTTCTATTTCCTCTTTGTTTTCCATCATTTTATTTGGCGACGTTCGTTTCAGGTACCACCGAGTCACGTGATAGACGAGATCATAGATCATCTCCGCAGTGCACTGTGGAAAAAGGCATCGCCTGATTTTCTGTTTTCGTTTGGAATACCGAGAATTATGAAGCAATCCGATACTAGTATTCATTTGCGACAAGTTTCAAAAATAGTGATACTTTTTTCTGCGGTGAAATTCGCTCATTTGATTATTGTCGCATTGACTCCAGCACAGTTTGATGTTTCATCGACGATACTTCTAGGAAAGTATCTTCAACAGAAGGAGTTACTTTCAACTTTCGATACGCGAAGAAAAATACTAAACAGAGTGCTCCACAAAGTTTCATACTGGGTTTTAGACAGGTTTCTTGATAGACTCGTTACCTGGGATGCAGTTTACTTTGCCGACCTTTTCGCCAATGGCATCCAGTATGAACATCAATTTGTGTTTTGTCCTCTATGGTGGCGGCTCATACATGCGATCCAAGTAAATCCAGAAACCCAGTTTTACTCACGGCTTCTTTGGGCAACACTTATTACAAATTTGTGTCATTTGGCCGCTGCAGTGGTACTTTACTTTTATACACTTTCGGTGTTTGAAAAAGCCCGGATTTTTTCGCCCGTGCGTATGGCAATGGCTACACTGGTACTTTTTGTTTGTTCACCAGCAGTGGCCTTTTTGACTGCGCCATATTCCGAGTCAATTGCCGCCTTATGTAGCTTTTTGTGTTTGTTTACAAGAGAAGTCAGCGTGGGTGAAGGTCTGCGGTTGTCAAGTAAGATTTTGCAGCCGAGATTAGCGAACGGCCCAGAAAATGGTGTGGGGGTGAAAAAAAATCAACGTGTTTCAGAATCGCAACTGGGAAACAAAGCTAAAACAACCCTGAAACACGTTGCTTCATGGTGCGCTATGCTTAAACCATCCAATACTTGCATTTACTTATCGAGCGGGGTTTTCGCAGCACTCGCGTTTGGCTTCCGTGCCAACTGTCTATTTCTTGGCCTTGTGTACGTATACGACATTTTGTACAAAAAAACAAAAACGCCTACTTTGCCCTTAGCCGCCGGCCTGATTCTAGGTGCTGCATTTTTGTTGGTACAAATACACAGCTATGTGGTAGTGTGCCGGTCGGGACGTGGTGAATGGTGTGAATCAAGGATTCCGTCGCTTTTTGCTTACGCGCAGTCGCACTACTGGGGCAACGGGCTCCTCCAATATTGGACGATGAATAATGTTCCCAATTTCATTTTTGCCGCACCTACGGTATTATTACTGGTTCTTTCTATACTTTACTTTGGCCAGATCTATCCGGTCGAAAGGATTTTGCCTGTTTTGCTTGTAAACGTGATCTTTCTTATTCTGTTGCTTTTGTTCTGGCACGTCCAGATCATAACGCGTATCCATACGTTTTTGCCTGCAGTGTACTGGTTAGTGGCTGGGTTAATCACCCAACAAAATGCCCTGGACCAGAAAAATGCTAGACTTTATGTGGCATATTTCGTGGTATGGAACTTGCTCCAGGTTCCCCTCTTTGCCGCGTTTCTCCCGCCCGCTTAGAGTACAGAACCCAATTCCGAATTGATGGTGTGGTTTTCGCAATCGCTCGTGTTTTTACCCGTTGCGAAACCCTTCTGGATCTCCATACCGCATTCGGTAGCATTAACCCGCATACTGATAGGCATTCGCCGTTATAAAACCTTGGGGCAGGGTTTGTGCCAACACTGAAGAAAATGGAAAAACAAAAAATAAAATAAAATAAAATAAATCCTTTGGGTTTATCTGGGTAGCTTAAACTTTTTTTTTTTTGCTTTACAAACCTTGCTTGAAATATCCCAGACTTGAAAGAAAAATGGCAGCAAATATCTTGGAACTCCTCCAGCCAAAACACTATGCGTACTTATTAGCTACGGTGTTGTTGATCACGGCATACTTGAACAAGTTTGGAAAGAAAAAGTCAAAGCCTATCAAGGCTTCCACCGCAAACAAGGACCGGAAGTTCGGATGCTGGACGGCAGAGGATTTCCAGACCCCTATACCCCCACCATTTAGTAATTGGGATGTTAATAAGACTAGACCCCTTCCATATAGGGCTTTCAAGCATAAATACAATATCACCATGGGGATCAGGAATATGGAGTGGGACTCGTGGATCGAGTTGGATAACGAGTGGATGAAGTACCATTCCGAGAAAGTCAAGCGGCTTGAGGAAAAGGGCACCGATGTTTATGGAACCTTACCCGGGGCCGAAGCTGCGGTGCTTGAACTTTTGGATGAATTCTGGAAATATTTGCCCGCACGTTACCCATCCCTTTTTCGCCAGCTCGATAATGGATTAGAAAACTTACTCACAGGTGAAGTTTTCATTTTCAAAAACTGCCGGGAATTTTCCGAAGACCCAATGGTCATGGCGGCAAAGATGGTGCAAGATGACTTGGCAATCATGATCGAAGGCACCGATGGCAACTATTACTTAAAGGCCGGGGCAATCATTTTGCCAGGTTTCTGGCGGTTTAAAGATAAGATTGGCATGCCTCTCAACCAGATCCATACTAGTGGAGATGTGCCCAAATACCAGGAAAAGTTACAGAGTGGTATGACAAAGTTCTTCACCCGTCTTACATGTGAGAAGCCCGTTGTGCGGAATAATTATTTTATACAAACAGATGACAATCTAGGCTGGTCCACTTCGATCGGAGACGAGAGTTCAGATGTCGTTGGTTGGTATACCTCTCAACCTGCCACCACGCCTGACCAAATCTACTACAGGAGTGAGCGCCAAAGCTTGAGAAGATTGCCCAAGAGTGGTGCTGTTGTGTTCACCATTAGAACTTACTTTTGTTCCATGACCGAAATGTGCACTGAGCCATATATTCCCAGAAGATTGTTGAATGGTATCGAGAGCTGGACTGAAGATGTCCGTGAATACAGAGGCTACGAGAAGTTTAAGGATGTGCTTTTGCCTTATTTGGAGGAGAAGGCCAGAGAGCAGGAAGAGCGTGGATACGTCATCGATAAAGAACCTGTGGTCTATCCCTTTTAGGAGTTGTGCTAAGACCTTATAAATTATTTATATTTGAATGTCAGGATGCAGAAAAATATAAGTTGTAGATCACGTAATGCTTAACCCTTATTTTCTTATACTGGTCGATAGAATCAAAGACATGAAAAAAATAGTGCTTACAAATTACAGTGGCAAAATATAAAGTAAACGTGATATTAGCTAATATACAAAGGTCATAAATAGTACAGAGAGAAATAAAGCAGCACCAGTGAGCTTACGATCTCTCACCTCTCAATCTTCTGGCCAATTGGATGTCCTTCTTTTGGATGGTAACTCTCTTGGCGTGGATGGCACACAAGTTAGTGTCCTCAAACAAGGAGACCAAGTAAGCCTCAACGGATTCCTGCAAAGCACCGATGGCAGATGATTGGAATCTCAAGTCGGTCTTGAAGTCCTGGGCGATTTCTCTGACCAATCTTTGGAAAGGCAACTTTCTGATCAAAAGCTCAGTAGACTTTTGGAATCTTCTGATTTCTCTCAAGGCAACGGTACCTGGCTTATATCTGTGAGGCTTCTTGACACCACCGGTAGATGGGGCGGACTTTCTGGCAGCCTTGGAGGCCAACTGCTTTCTTGGTGCCTTACCACCAGTAGACTTTCTTGCTGTTTGCTTGGTTCTAGCCATTTTTGTTGTTTTGGTTGTAGATAATAAAAATAAAAAATTAGTGCAGGGGGCAGATTCCGCATATTATATATGGGGACGATCCCTTTGTGCCCCCATTGTTTCGCGGGTAGGTGGGGTGTGCAGATAGAAAGGAGGGTGGAGAAAATACTGTTTGTATTTGTTTTGGCCGGCGCGCGCGAAACGTGTAAAAGCCTTGTTGGTGGGGTGCTACAATTTACACACGCGGTGCGCACATTGCAGCACGACAACGGGGCACTTTTCCGCAACACAAAAGCAAAGATGCAATCACCGCGCGCTACGCAAACGCAAAACTGGCCATAGTTAATCGCTTTTCGCAGCACCAAACGAACCCGCGCCCAATATTCACGCTTCGCGAAGAGCGGGAAAAGCAAGGGAAATTCTTACGCCAGGTACCCCACCTACGCACACTGAGCGGTTTTTTTATTTTGGTTTCTCGGCTCACGGATTTTTTCCCACCCCGTCCACATTCGCCTCCCTCATATATAACGCCCACCCCGCGCCACCGTAGTTGGGATTTTTTTTTTTTATATTATATATATTTCATATATACTTCACCACACTACACACACAAATAATTAAAACATGTCCGGCAGAGGAAAAGGAGGAAAAGGTCTTGGAAAGGGTGGCGCTAAGCGTCACAGAAAGATCTTGAGAGACAACATTCAAGGTATCACAAAGCCAGCTATCAGAAGATTGGCCAGAAGAGGTGGTGTTAAGCGTATTTCTGCTTTGATCTACGAGGAAGTCAGAGGTGTCTTGAAGTCGTTCTTGGAGAACGTCATTAGAGACGCTGTCACTTACACGGAGCACGCCAAGAGAAAGACCGTCACTTCTCTTGATGTTGTCTACGCTTTGAAGAGACAAGGTAGAACCTTGTACGGTTTCGGTGGTTAAGCTGGTGCTTGCTCAGGGGTTTTTTATGTATATTATTTAATTAACGTTTTATGGAATTTCGCAAACTGTAGTAAGAATGGGGAATCGGGTCATCATGTAATTATTACAGATTTTTATTTGATTTATGAGTTGTGTTTAATAGAGCATCATAAAAAAATACATTCGCTTAGCTGCTAAACCTACTTTTATGAATTCTATCAAAGATTAGGAATCTATTAGGAAACCTAATTTTGTTTTTGGTGTACGGGTGTGTTTCATATTGGTGTATTTGAAACCGGAGTATTTTTATTAAGTGAATTTAACGATATTTAGTGATTTTCCAATTAAATTGAATGTACAGCCGAAAAGATGCATATGAAATTATTTATAAAACTTTATAGTCTTTAAGTTACGAAAATCTTTATGAGATCAAATATACTTCAAATTTCATTTTTATTACTTACGCCAGAAATTCACCCCCAAGAATCTTAATATAGTTTTCTTTCATCTCTCGAAGAATAACTGATACTTCCAATTGAGTAGCATAAAGCTCCATTATTTCAGGAACTTCGTAGCTCCAACCATAATGTGCTACAGTATTTAGGTAGCTTTTGAAGAGTTCCGTCAACACATTTTCGAATTCATTTGTTTCAAATGAATAGACATTGTTCCACAAAATCTTTGCATTTGCCAAAATACTTTTGAGCGAAGTGATCTTTTGCCTAACTTCATTCAAAATTTCATCCAGTACTAAAGATTGAACCATTTCTTTTGTACCCGGCTCTGGAATGAGGGGATGCGATGGGACATTTGAATTAGAATGGACACGGTAAATTTCGTTCGACAATGGGGGATCAATTGGAATAGCCGCTACTAACAATACCAGTAATAGGGAAGTGAAACAGGAATTAATGAGGAGATTTCTCATGGTGCTCAAATAAATTAATTTTGCTGTTGTCATCAACTTGCAAACATACGTATATATAGTAGATGGAAAAAAAAAAGAAACAAAGGAGCGGGGTAGGCCTTGTTACTGATGAAAAGGTTTAAGGTTATTTTAAAAATACAATAGAGAAATTACCAAAACAGATGAGTTGGAATTAATTCAGCTATACACACACCCAAATCCTTGGAAACAGAAGTTAGCGGGTCATTTAGTTTTGTAGGGATTTGCATTCATTTCTTTCTTTCTTTCTTTGTTTGTTTGTGTGAATGTGGGGTTCTTTTTAGATTCGCCAGCGAGCTTTTATTATAATGACTGTTGCAACTTACAGGTTCTTAATTGTTTTCTTTTCGTGTATTGTGTGTGGGTATAACATTGTTCTGAATTATGCGATGGAATTTTCGCCTTTCCCTAAGCTGACTTTGAGATATCTGGGGTAATATAATGATTTCCAAGTAGGAAACAAGCTATTTCAATAAATTTGATATAATCGCCCTCATTGAGCCCAATGGATCTTAAATATCCTGAGCAGTATTAGTGTTTAAAAGACAGCAAGCTTAGAATACCTAAAGAACTGCTTCAGTTTGTGCATGTGAATTATTTTTGGCCCATATCACAAATGATTGGTTTCAATCACGGACTTAAAGGCACGCCCGGAGTTCCAAGTAACAAACTAAGCTGTTCACTGCTAATGTCTTTAGCAAGCACATGAACATGACTGATTTCACGTACGCTCTGTAATGCCTCCCAGTTACGGAACCAAAGCAAGTTTTCACGTGGAATACCTGCGTACTTGACAAATGTTTGACAGATGTACTTTTCGATTGTGGCACGTGTTTCTGAGGAAAGATCACCCACACTGCTTTGTGGGTCCGACAAAATCGGCTGTTTAGTCCACACACAAAGATGGGCCACGTTTTCCTCGAAATAGTAGGGGAAATCGTTACGGATGATCTTCAAATCTGCCGCATTTGAGAAAATCCCGTCACCGCTACTCGCAACCTTGATATCCGAATCTACAATTCCTTTCACCTGCTCCTCAGCCGCCCAGCCGAGCGATTTTGTGAGCAAATGCTTATATACGGTAGTATCCTGAAGACGAAGCAGTCTTTTGAACGCCAAATATTTCCCTGTCTGCAGTCTTGACCTGGCAAATACGTCCAAGTCATTTGTACCAACGATATTTTGCACCTCGGCCCATGAAAATGGCCGTTCAGAAATCTTCGAAGCAGACGGCATATCGGGGCTGTGAACCACGGTGATGGGGATCTTGAGCAGAGTTTGGACTGAAAGTTGGGTCTGGGACATGTTCGCGGAAAAGGTATTTGGGAGTAGTAGTGGAGGGTCTAGAGCGAAACAATGGGGAAATGAATGAGTATAATGGAAGAAAACACAATTGGAAACGAAGACAAAAAAATTAAGAAAGTATGGGACACAAAAAGAGGGTATGCAGAAAATTATTCTGGGATGGAACCTGGTTTTATTCACTGGCCTTCGTGTCCAAGGCGGGCATTTCTTTTTCTGCATCAGCATGGATCTGGTGCCACGGCTTGAGGTTGCAATGCAACCTGGCAGGTTACATTTGACCTGCAGGGTGAATGTTCCGATCGAATTCGGGAATCTGCACTTCCTAATTGAGATCCTGCTAATAGATAAGGGTAGATGAGTGAGAAAGAAAAAAAAAAGGATAGAATCGCCATTGATTTCTCCGGCACTCACTAAGCTACATCTATCGTCTTAATAGAGAGCTATACGACCAGATATGTTTTTAGCACTGACGCGTTGCATGTTCTGCCAGCAAAAAAAAAAAAATAAGCAGAACGATTGCATGTTTTCTTTTCATCCTTGTTGCCACATGGGTTCTTGTGAAAGACCAAATATTTTGACCCATATAAGAAACAGGATTTTTTGTAGCTTTTTTTTTTTCATATTTTGTGAAAATTCCCCCATTCCTTGGAAAACCTTGGTCCCTACGCAGACCATAAGCTTCCAGCGTTAAAGAAGACTATTTGTAGGACCACCAATCACGTAAAGTGTCGAAAACTTTAGTCAAAAATCCTCCTAAAAAATAAAAATAAAAATAAAATAAAAATTCAAATTCACATAAGTTTTCTTTTCTATTCTTTTCTTTTCTTTCTCTTTACCAATTATTATTATTATCTCATGATTACCACTGCCACGGACCGATGGCCTCCTGGAAAGGCCGCGGTAGCGCATAAAACCATCGCCCGCGACAGGTATCACGTGACGGCCCCACGCTATCAAGACCGGATCGCCTGACCTTGGGCTCCAGTAAGTAAAAAAAAAAATCTATTACTCCACCAAAAAAATGCCACACAAACTTATTGTGCTTCGCCATGGCGAGTCTCAATGGAATCATGAAAATAAATTCTGTGGGTGGATCGATGTGCCGCTTTCGGAAAAGGGGAAAAAAGAGGCCCAGCACGCAGGAGAATTGCTTGCACGAAACGGAATCAAGCCGTCAGTAATGTACACTTCAATGCTCCAAAGATCAATCAAAACAGGTCATATTATTCTGGAAACTGTGGGCCGAATGTGGATCCCCCATGTGAAGTCATGGCGCCTTAATGAAAGGCACTATGGTGCTTTCCAAGGCCGTGACAAATCCGAGGTTTATAGAGAATATGGGAAAGAGCGCTACCAGTATTACCGGCGGGATTTCCGCGCAATTCCTCCTTTGGCCAGTGCACAAAACGACACCTCCATTGACGAGCGCTACGAGGGACTTTTAGATACGGCGTCTCCTAGTGGCGAGTCCTTGGAGACGGCAATGCAGCGGCTAATTCCGTTTGTGGACAGTGAGATTGTAGCACAACACGTGCTTGCCAAAAACGAGACCGTGTTGGTGGTGACGCATGGCCTGATTGTGCGCAGTCTAATTAAACACTTTTGTCACGTGAGCGACGAGAACATTAGTAAAATCAATGCCCCAACTGGTGTGCCGCTTGTTTTTGAACTTGACGATACGGGGAATTTGGTGGGTAACTACTATTACTTGGATGAGGAATTGGCCCGCAAGGGTATGGAAAAAGTTGCTCTTGAGGGCCAGGCACGTGAGGGCTCTGAACTGCTTAGGGCCAAATGTTGATATCCTGGCCCCGCGCTTTTCTGTCTCTAAGGCTCAGGCCCTATTTCTCAAACCGCACCATGGAAATCCGGGCCCGCATAGGACATGTAATAGCGACATGAAAATTTTGTGCTAATAAAGATACTGGTTAGTGCCGAAGCAGCAGGTCGCTAATCGTTTTTTTTTTTATTTTTATCATTTTTCCTATTACATACAGGGAGACCCTCTGATCGAAGGTATGATGAGGTTTTCTCTGGTCGGCTATTATCTGTTGCTGCTACATGTACGTTGCTGCTCCGTTTGTTGCGGTTGCTTGTTTTAGATTTGCCACGGCTTTTTTCGCGAGATCCCTGTGATCCCCGGGGCAGGACGGTTGTGAGAAAATGGGTGGCAAAATGAGTCACTAGGGTTTTTTATTTTCTTTCTGTTTTACTAAGAACATCAGAAATCGGATTTCATTGGAAATCCAAATGGGTTGGCGTATGAGGAAATCTCTTTGCTTATTTTTCTTTTCTTGGAGCTAGAAAGTGCATGCACTTTTTTCCCGAGTTTTCTGGGCCCAATATTAAGAAAATGCGCAGAGCAACAGCCAACTCCGAATATTCTGGAACCGCAGCGGTGTGATGAGGATGAGACGGTGGACAAAAAAAAAAAAAAAAAAAAAAAACTTAACACCAAACATACAATCCCAATCAAAAGAACAATTGGTAAATTAAAAATTAATTTTCAAAAATCAAAATCAAAATCAAAATAAAATTAAAAATTTTCCATGAATTGCTAGACCTATTTTTTTTCTAATCTTATCTGAAAACGTTTTTTCCCAAGTAAATCTTTAATTGTCTCAATGCGGTACTAATTAAGCCAAGTCTTCGGGTCCGGACATCGTGTCATCCGTGGACTTGTGTGGCACGCATTGCGGCTCACGCGGTCACACATGTCTCCACACTTATTGCGGCGTTAACTCCGGTGTGTGGACTGCACATAGTGAGGCCTGGGTCCTTCAAAAAGGGATTGTTATGATTGTTTATCTGGCTAATAAAGGGGCTTGATGACTATTATGTCTTAGCCTTGCGGTTTCTAAAAGAATAAACGAGAAATCAGGTAAAAAAATACGCTAATTCCTAGAAGACAAGAGTGTCAATTAGCGAGGGAATTCTAAATCCTCGGTTCCAACAACCGCGTTGTTATTCTTTCGCTAGTTTTCTTTTTTTTTAAAAAAAAAAAATCCTTACTTATTTTCTATCACATATGCAATAAGTTTTATTATTATTATTATTATTTTTATTTATTCAAAACAATGTGCTGAGCATTCCGGGGATACCGATAATAAATTTCCCCCCGTGTAATAAAAAACAAAAAAGCCTCATATTGCGCCTAATCTCGGTGGCAAATATATTCGCGTGACAATACTGTAGATCGGGTCCGATTTAACCCCGGGCGCCGGGACTGCGATTCTACGAAGGACGGGCTTGGCTTATCTAGGAATTAAGTATTTCGGTGGATTTCCCTGTTTTTCTTTTGGTGAAATGGTTATAAAATATCTATAGTTCTTGGTAAACAAATAATTTATCCAATCCTTCTTTAATAAAAGGAATTTACCTCCTTTATTAGAAACATGCGTGAAATCTGAATATGTTTCCGCATTGCCGCATTGAGATTTAAACCCGCATTCACACAGCCGGAATGTCTCGCTTGCCCCGAAACAAAAATACAAAAATTGGGTTGTTCCGCGCTCCGCCATGCATATGCTGTTGTGTACATTATCCTCGAGTGCAATTAGTAATCCTCTCGCCAAAATGTATATATTGCAAATGTTTGCCACCCAAACTTTTTGGATTGTTCCCCTTCATCATCCCGCAACTTTTTTTTCAACACAATAGATTTTTTATTTTTGACAGGTGAATTGCACTACTGACACCCGATCACTATAGAAAAACTTTTCATTGGCCAGAAAAAAAAAAAAAAAGAAACTTCAATTTTTTTTTTCCTGTTCCTCAATCATCAGGAAATCCCCCCCGTCCGCTACTTTAGATTAGCCGCCGACTGCCACGAAAAACAAGCGCCAGTCCGATTTTCCCTAATTTTTTTTTAATTTTCTTTTCCTTGACAAATCAAATCAAGAAAATAAGAAATTAACAAAAACAAATCCCCGCTTTTTCGTAGAAACTTCCCCGCAAGTTTCCCAAAATCACAACCCCCTCTAGCCGTTTCAGCCTGAAACAGCACCCCCAGGGCCCCATCGGTTTACTGTGAAAGTCCCGTTTGTGCCCTCTGAAAACTTCCAACCCCTGACTGCGTTGGAGTATAACCAAGAACCTCTTACCCCAGAAGAAATCGACATCATAATGACGTCTTTGGCTGTTCATCCATTGCAAAGAACAATGACCGATCTCACGGACGATGATCTCTATCAGGCCCCAGGTTTGGGCACGGGTTTTGCCCTGTCTGCCGGGCCTGCTTACCTGACGATGAGTTTCACCAACCCAGGTGTTGCCAGCGCAGAGTTATCGCAGATCCTCAATGTTCCCGACAACTTTTTCGAAAACTATAGCCGGCGCAACGGCTCCAATATGACCTTGAACACCCCTTCCTCGGCTCAGTCCCAGGAAACTTTCGACTCTTACGACCAAACAATGTCCGAAACCCCACAGATACCCAGTCCGTTTAACGCTTACGCCACGTCAGACTCTTTCTATGGCCAAACCCCACAACTAAATCAAAACCAGCAGTACCAGCAGTACTACCAGCCCCTGCATCAGCATCAGCAACAGCAAACGTTTGTGCAGCCACTGCTAATACAGATGAGATCCAATATGCGCAACCCTGGTAGAACCGGTCGCATTACTACGTTGGGAGACCACGAATCTTCCATGGGAAAGCCTAATAAGGACGAAGACTTCTACTTGTTCAACACCGACATCCAGCCATCTCAGATGCTGGCCACCAAGAACTACTTCAACCCTGAGGATGCAACCAACAGCTCGCTATATATCATGAACAGCGACTTGGACCACAACATGGGCCAGGATTTTGGTTTCTCGGTTCCAGGTGTAAACCCAGACTATGCGCCCATGGATGAGTTTTTCGAGGATGCAGAGGCTCTCAGTGAGGACTCTGACGATGATAACTGTTTCCAAGATGACTACGGTGAAGATGACTTTGGTATGAGCTACGAGCAGCTTCCGACGATCCTGCCTTTCTCTGAATCTTCATCGGACAATTTCATGAGTGTGGTTCCAAACACCAACCTGTCGGTACAAACCTCGCCAACCGAAGAAGAATACTTCCAGGACATGCACAAGACGACGTCGAACGATAACATGGACGTGTCGTTGGACACCTCGCCCTCGCTGTTGGACAATGAGGGAACCCAGGCTCACAGTCATAACCCCAAGACTCCTTGTGATGGCCTCCGGGAGCATCATAAGACCGCAGCAGAGATATCTGCGACGAATCCAGAACATCAGTGTGACCTTATAAATCCATCGAATGGAAAGCCATGCAATAGAAAGTTTAGTCGGCCCTACGACTTGATCCGTCACCAGGAGACTATCCATGCGTCGGAAAAGAAGATCTACAGATGCGTCATATGTGAGGGCAGGGCCAACGGCGGGCCGGGCAACGGGAAGCAGAAGACGTTTTCTCGGAATGATGCCTTGTCCCGACACATCAAGGTCAAGCATGGATTGGGTGGCCAGGAAGCCATCGACCTCATCAACGAGGCAAAGGAGAACGTTGAGTACGTGATGGTATAAGTATGTTATTTCGCTAGGTATATTTCGGTCCAATTAATAATTTTTTTAGAGTACTATCCATATGTAGAGGTTTCTGCTTGTTTGTAATTAAAGGAAATGAACAACGGGGAAGAATCAGCGAAAGTGCAGTTGGTCCACATTAGCCATTTCGTGCATCGGCAACTCTGGCGCTAAGTTTTTCTGGGCGTCAAGCCGGTAGAAGTAGATATATTGGCCCAAGATGACAAGATCTAGTGCCATCTGGAACAAACCAGCAAAAATGAAAATGAACGAGATATTATCGGTGCCAAAGAAAAGATAGGAAAGTTTCATACAGTCGCCGCCTAACCACGACACCAAAAGAATTGACTTAAAGTTTTCCACTGTCCGCAAACGTTGGAGCATTAAAATTTGTGGGAGCGGAAGAAGGGCCTCAATGAAAAGACCCAAGATTCCAATGAAAGACGAAAAAAATGGGTTATAGCGGAGTAATACTGTAAGCACAGAAAACACCATGGTGAAATATTGTAAAAACTTCCAGTATTGGAAATGTTCAACCCACTGCCAAAAATGGAACGGGCGTTTGTAGTGTACATCAAAAAGACGGACGGTATACATGAAATACACCTGAAAATGTTGAGCAGCTGAATCTGCCAAACGTCTATAAAACCCAATATCGTCATATTGGAACAGCGAAATGGAGACTTTTGGAAGTAGTGCCAATTTAGGAGTGATTTCAGGCAATTCCTCAAGTGATTCCGGGTCGTATGATGCACTACGGTAATATAAAGAAACCTTAAGCAAGACACACTGAATAAATACCATAACAAGCGATTGTCTAAGGAAACTTTTCTCATATGGCGAGATGAAATAATAGAGAATACGTAGAATTGATGCCATAAGCATTGTGGCACAGATATCGAGCGAAAACCCCGCCAGCGAACGGTTGCGATAAATGCTTAAACACGCAGTTCCATAGGTATATAGTGGCGCAAGCGAAATAAAGGTATTTGTAAGAATTTGGGCATCAGGAAGAAACCGGAAAACCAGCTGGTAATCACTAGGTAGAAGCGACTCCAACATTGGGGGTGTGAATGTGCAGGGTGTTCTTAGACAAAGGAGTGTTTTTTGTGGGGGATTGCAGGGGATTTTTTATATCCACCTTTTGTTTTTGATTTTCTTTTTCTTCTTTTATTTTAATGTTCTTAGTTCCAAGTGCAGTGGAATAGAGAACACTGACGTTTTTGTTCTTGTTCTTGGAATTCCCCGCCCTCGAAATTCTCTTGGGCCTGTGTCTAACAATAAATGTCGTATCCGGCCAGAATCTAGTGCGGGCAGAAAATGGGGAATCGTATGGCCACTGCAAAAAAAAAAAAAGTACCCCCAGCATGGAATAGATTTTTTTTTTTGGGGGGGTTTAGGGAAAAGTCTATGAATTTCGGGAATTTAAAATTAAGCCTTGTTTAATGATTCGTTTGTATTTTTATGAGATGAGTTTTTTTTTTTGTTTTGTTTTGTTTTGTTTTGTTTGGAAATCACTGTTCTTTATTTTTTTTTGCCCTGACACATCTGATTAAAAAGCAAAAGAAGTAATTAAACAGTCACCTTAAAAAACTAAATCTTTGACCTCTTTGATAGTTCTTCTAAATGGTGGTTGGAATATATGTAGAGAGATTGATCTTGTGTTTCGTGAAGAATGAGTAGTGAAATCAAAAACTCTCTCTAAAATTAGTGACTCCTTTTTTTCAACCTTATGGGATATTTATACGTGGTCGTGGTGTTCTCATGTCCTAGGAATATTACTCAATAAGCAGTTCTTTCCAGCTTTACAACTGAATTGGTAAGTAAATTTCTGATTCCGTTTATGAATTAATTTTTTTTTTTTTTTTTCTTTCTTTCTTTCTGTTTTTGCCTTTCAGAGGGTTTCAAGTTCTTGCAATAAGCTTACGGAAACAAATAATACCATAAGTCATATAATCTTAACTTCCTGAGGGATGAAAAATTCAGAAGAAGAATTTTCTAGAACTCTAATTCAATCATAAACAATAATTTAATCCAATAATTGATCAAAACTTCCAAGAATTTCGAATTTTATCCATCTCTCTAATATACCTTAAAGGGATAATTTTTTGACATATGTAATACAGTCTGGCTCAGATTATTTATAAATATGGCCCAAATTACAATTTATTATAAAACGTAAAACAAAATAATAAAACCACTAACTTCAGATCTTGGAAAACATACATAACTGATTAAGCCTTCTTGATACTTGAAAAAGTGCTTCCTTTATAACCTTTTCCTCATCACCTTCTCCCCGAAGAACTTGTGTTTCAACCTCCACACCGTCAGGGTAACTTATGACCTTTTCCTGGGGAATCAAAATCATGAATTTGATTTTTGTTCCGGTAATAAAAGAAAAATATTCAAATTCGAATTTGATGCCAGAAAATTTGTTTTCATGAAATTTCAACGGATAGGCGCAACTAATCCGAAAGATTTCGTAGTCAATAAACCTAATCTTCCACCATACTACCCTCGTATATCTAATTTTTTCAATCAAACTAAGGTCACCATCAGGAGGACCGTTATTGACTTTTTCGACACAAAAAGATAACAATTCTTTGTTCTTGAGGTGAGTTTTTCCTGAATCTAAAAGCCGACAAAACATGGTGGATTGTGTTCCATTTATGGTAATCCCAATTTGTGTATCAATTTCAAACTGATATTGATTATCCTTGAAACTCACAAAACAAAAGCCCAAACATAATTGCAAAATCTGACTCTTCATCTCTAAGTCTTCAATTTCTTTTTGGCTGAATGTCTTTAAATTCATCAGTTCCTCCAATATCCTGTTATTCTCGAATTTCTGACGTTCAACTTTAATTTGTTCCGCCTCTAAAATTATCCGAAGAGACTCAATGGAATCTTCTTTATCAAATCTTCTCATAGAATTTAACTTAAGTTCCCCAAGCAAATTATAGATTTCAGGTTCTAATTCTTGAGAAAGGATGAAATTCGAATTATTTTGAAATTCCTCTAAATTCTTCACGTCTTCAATCAGTGTAACTGAACCTGATTCTGTGGATCCATATGGTGGTTTCCAAGATTCAAGCGTACGCTCTATTTCTCTTAACAGTTCATGGTATACCTTCAAAATACCTTCAAAGAATTTTTTCCTTTTTTCAATACATCTTTTTTGGGTCACAGAATGACAAAATTGTAACACAAGATGTAATTTCAGTCTTACCCTTTCTTGCTCTAGTTTTGATGCTAAAACATAGTGATTAAAAAATGATTTTTCATTTAAATTAAAGTTTTCATAAAGAGAGATTTCTTGACGTATGGCTTCATCAAACTTCTTACAAACTGAATCAATTTGTTTCAAGACTTTTTGTTGGGTTATACCTTCGTAGTAATCTTCGTAGTAATCTTCGTCCAAGTAATTTCCAACTTCTTTAGAGACAGAAAATTGAGGAATTACTAGCAATCTAACATCTTTTTCAAAAACAAAAACTTCCAACTCTATCAATTCTATCAACTTTAGAAATTCCCGAGGAGCAATATCAAGCAGTTTTAAATCAACCTTACTACTCTGAACCTTATTTTCTTCACCCAGAAGAAACACCTTTGGCTGATTCTTAACAGAATTTGAATCTTTTGCTTTTTCAGTTTCAGTCTCCACTGGCCTTTTTTTTTTTGGAATGGGATTCTTAATTGGGTTAACTGAATGCGTTAGATTGTAGTTTTCATCAGTAGAAACTTTCTCCAACCTTTTTATATCACTCAAAGGTTTTTTCACATTTTTAAAACCTTCAAAAGGTACAAATATATGAGTAATTTCATCGTTGGATGGCTCATAATCATCAACAATCACAAACTCGTTTGATTCTCGTGTCCAATTAATTTTCTCACGATTCATTTGTCGAAATTCTTTATTTAGTTCACCTTTGAATCTCTTTTCTAAATTCCCTTCATCATAATTCTGAACCAGATTCGTATCTTCAATATTTTTCTCATGTTTTCTCCTCCTTTTTTCTAAAATGTCTTGATTTTCTTCAGAAAGTTGAAGATTTTGATTCTGAGTACTTGAATTTTCAAATGCCTCGGTAAGCACCATCTTATTCATTTCCCTGGCTTTCTTATTCTTAGATTGTTTCAATTTCATGGCAGACTTTTTTTTTTTTTTGAATTTTCGAACCAGGTTTATAATCTTTCTTTACTTTTTATTTGTCTTTTGTAACTTGTGTCACTGGCTTTACAAATGACACACACACACACATGCACACATACACATATACACATATACACATACACACACACACACACTTGCTAACCCAGCACACGATCTAAATTAAATTGAGATTTATTAGACTTTTTTACTTTCAAAACAAAATAGGAATAAATAAGATCTATTGAACTATAATAATTCCAAGGATCTGACTAAATTTGTGAACCATCTTCACTTCCTTTTTCAACCCTCTAAATTGGTTTCCCGTATAACAATAAAAGATTGTGTTGGTAAATTTTTGAGCCCATTTATAATCTCGTGCTGAATAAAACCTTGGGAAGAATGGTCCAAATGAAAATAAAATTCATCCAAGCAACAAATTCTAGGTTTCAGTTCCTTTAAAATAGAAAGAAGGAAGAAAAACTCTGCAAGAATTCTTTTCTGGTTTTCCAACGGAACTGAAGAAGTTTTTGACTGTTGGCCTGTTTTGAAAACATGAAAGCTTACTTTTTCAGTCATAAAGCTAAATTCCAATTTGCCTTCGAATTCCAATGGTTTCAAAAACAATGAAAACCAATGATTCATTTCTGTCAACAGTTTTCGAACATAAGTATAAAAGCTTGCGATCCTTTAATTCAAACTCTTTTCCAAAAGAAAAAGTTGAAGATCAATTTCCTTGAAGACCTTTTGGGAGTCGTTTTTCGTTTTTTCGGCCTTTTTGAATTCGGCCTTTTTGAATTCACCTTCAAGCTCTCTGAAAGATTTTTGCAGGCTTCCTCTAGTCATTTTGGCCTCTCTCTGAACTCTGTTAGAAACCTGAATTAAGTTTTCCAAGTTTTCCGAGGAAGGAATGGAAATCTCTGATCTTCCACATAGTTTTTCCTCACTTTGAGGTAATCTTCTTTTGATTCTTTCTCATTGGAAACTTCCTCTTGTAATTCTTCGATATAGCATGAGATGTTTTTCTCACTTTCCTCAAGCTCTTGCTTCCTTAAAGTTAACGTATGAAGAATGCTTGTGTGGCGTTAAATAAGGAGCCGAAAAACGACAAATCTTTCTGAAGTAGGAACATTTTCCTGTTTTCTTTTCTTAATCTCAAGCATAAGATTATGGAATTGAATCAGAATATTCCTCCATTCTATAATGTAACTTCCGACTCAACTCCTTTATTTTAAGGGCCATATTTTCGATTGAGTCGTCGGGTTCCGGAAGCGAAAAGGTGGAATATAATCATTAATTCTGCCTCTAGCTTCCTTTAACAAAAATTCGGCTTTCTGGATTGCTATTTTTCTCTTTCTAATTCGAAGAGAAAGCAAATCCCTTTCTCGAAAGAGTTCTTCACAAGTTTCTTTCTGAAGATTAATCCACCAGTCGTTCATTACGATAGAAAAACGGATCTTTTCAAGATCATGCTTATTTTCAGAAATGTCAAATTCTTTTTGAAGAATACTTTTCTGTGCATGTTCAATGAATTGGTCATGACTTTTGTAAGCTTTTTCAGAAGCAAGATACTTATCGTGGTTAGAGTCAAGACGGTATTCCAAAATACTTAAACTTCGGGTTAACTCTCGAATCAAACCAAAGGTTTCTTCGTAATTTTGAATCACTGGAAGAATTTTCACACCTTCCAAAAACGGAAACCTTTTCCCATCGGTAGTGTCATTGAAAAAGCTTTTTGATTTGCTTCCAGAAAGAAACATCAGTCCAAAGAATGAAAAGTGTTGCAAAATACTTTTTAAACCAGATTCCCCAAAGTATATGATTGTTCCAGTCTCGTTTCGGATGAAATAAATGGACGTACCATTGTAAAAAATTCTTCTTTCAATAATGATGGACATCCCATAAATCTCTGGATTGAAAGAATTTGAAAAACTGTTTTCAATCTCGAGAATTATCACTGCCTCTTCTCCTGAATCTTTGATAAGACTTTTCAAGCCAATTTCCCCAAACCTACAGCAATTCCCGTAAGAATCGAACTTTTTCCTGAAAACAGAGGTCCACTTATAATGTTGACTTGGGGCAAATAAGTATATTCAAAATCATCATAGAATAAAAAGTTTTTCAACATAATTTTCTTGTTGTAACCAGAAATTTAAGTTTTATCAGGATACATGTCTCCATTTTATCCCAAAGGTTGTTCAGAATCAAAAGATTTCTGGGAAAGTAAAAACAAGAAGTGGTTTCTAACACTTTTCATAGACTATCTTTGTTAGTAAATTGAGAAGAAAATAGTGCATTATAGAGATATTTAAGATTTGGAAGTCAAACATACCTTGAAATTGAATTCCGGTAAAGTAGGTTCAGAAGGAGATTGGCTTGAAGAATTAGGAAAAAAGCAGACATGGCTTCTTTGATTATATCAAATGGGAAATTAATTTATAGTTTTGTGAGTTTTCAAGTTTTAATTTAAGAGCATAAGCTGAGTTTATGGACTCTGAGAAAAGATAAAATAAGAAAAATGGGGAAAATGATAAGTTATAATTTGTAGGGAGCACACAAAAAGATACAGTTCTAAATCAGGTGATAATGATCACATTGAAAAAAAAAAATTACTACATTCTGCAAAGCGCCCTTATTAATGGGTATAACACCAGAATTTGGTGGGGAAATTTTGGTATTTATAATATATCGAAGATACTTTTTTTTTCCTTCTTCTTTGCTTTTTCAGTCTGGTCTTTAAACCAAAGTTTTTAGAATCCTTCACATTTGGAATACATATGAAATCTTGAATCTGAAAAGAATATGATATCAATAAATCTCAGAAATCGGGAATATTTTTGGCTTTTCCCGCTTAACTGAATAATCCTGCATTACAAGATTTGAAGGGTTTTTTAAGCGATATACACAAGAGTGTAAGTGCAGGGTCCAGGCCAATAAAGGGATCGTATGTGTAACCTTTTACTTTCAAATTCAAAGGGTTACATTATTTAGAAATTACATAGTTATATAGTAAGGTTTTGAGAAATTAAATGAATAAACATTAAAAATAAAGTTTCCTCTATCTGACGTCACTAAGATCTTTTGTAAGAAGTAACCAGAAACTACAAGTGGTGTGTGTGCAATACACTCAGGTGTAGAGTCTTAAAGTGCATTACAGGTTTGAAAAAGCGGGGAAAAAGAAAGAAGAATCACACATGTTAGAAATTAGAAAATATCCTTAATTCCACAATTTCTTCTTCCTCTTTTTTTTTTTATTTTTTTTATTTATTTTTTTCCTTTTGTTGAAAAGAAACCTGAGGAAATCCATAGAAACCAGACCCCTGCTCGTTTCCTATTAATGTGGAATGAGCACCGAATTTAAGGTTGACGCTTTAATTTAGTGAAAGATAATCTTTAAGAGTCTATTTTTGAATAAACCAAATTAAATACCACCTAAATGAATAAAAATAAATAGAATAAAATAACAAAGCCATACGATATTCCTTATTGAACAAGCTTATAAATAACAAGAACTGTGTTTACTAAAGTCTGACCAAATAGCGCGAAACATGGAAATCAATCAAGAATCGCCCGCTAAACTTCATCAGATGTACTGGCTTTGTAAGCTGCTGACACGATGGTGTGCATACAAGTCATGGTTAGTAAAATTGACTAACCGCCTTTTCGCTAATATTCTACCAAATGCAGAGAATGACCATTTTATTTATAAGTAGACACTAACATGCACGGAAGAAATGATGCTGATATTTTAGCAGAACTTTAGAAATATAAACAATGCAGATTTCCGCATTGGCATCCAATTTTCTTTTTTTTTGTATCACTATCAATTTCATCCAAGCAAAACAAATGTCTACCTTAAGAACTATCAAAACTATTTTACCCGGCATTGAACAAGCCGAAGGTGTGGGAGCCACAGTCAGAAGATCTATTGGCAATATGAAAATGAGAAATTTTAGCCCCTTTCTTCTTTTTGATCATTTCTCCTCAAACGGTGAAGGAGGTTTTCCTGAACACCCTCATTTGGGCCAGGAAACCATCACTTTAATGACCAAAGGTGCTTTTGCCCACGAAGACTTTACTGGATCCAAAGGTGTATTAAGAGAAGGTGATTTACAGTTTATGACTGCGGGAAGAGGAACTGTACACAGTGAAATGCCGGTGATTCACCCCGATGGATCTCCAAATGTGGGGTTACAATTATGGGTGGATTTGCCGGAAAAGTTGAAGGAGGTTGAACCAAGATATAGAGACCTTAAAACGTGGGAAATTCCAACGGTTGAACAACAGGACGGAAAACTTAAGGTGCGGGTGATTTCCGGAAAAAGTTATGGTGTAGAGCTGGTTAAGGAATTGGCATACACTCCTGTTCAATACTATCAATATCTGATGAAGCCAGGATCGAATTTCACCCAAGAAATCCCTAAGGACTTCAACTTTTTCTTATACGTAATGAAGGGTAACAACTTGGTGTTGCAAAATACAAAAAAGGTGTCACAGTTTGAAAATGTCTTCTTCAATCCGGATGGAGACACCATTGTGGGAGAATATCCTGAAACAGAGAAAGAAGATCTTGAGTTTGTGTTGATTGGTGGACAAATCTTGCACCAGGAAATCGTTCAACATGGTCCCTTTGTTGCCACCAGTAGAGAGAGAATTCAGAAGGCATTTATGGACTACAGAATGGCCAGAAACGGATTTGAAAGATTGCGCACGTGGAACAGTTTGATTTCCTCGGGTGTCACCGATAAAATGGTGGATGGTGAGTTGCGTGGGTCTCTTGAAGCCAGAGAAAAGGAGAGACAAAAGTTCATTTCTCTATGGAAAGAGGGCGTTATCGATGAGAACTGTTAGTTTTCCAATTGTGTCGGTGGTTGTATATTTATTAAATTAGAAAAAAAAAAAAAAAATATTTATTGACTTGCTTGAGTGTAGTATTGTATATTTGGGATCAAGTTCTCAGGTGTGGATAGAGATGATAGGTGGATTTAAAGTCTGATATTTTATTTCCCATGGTATTATGAAGAATCCAGGATAGGACGGGGTCTAATTTATGGGAATTATTTTGGGGAAAAAAAAGATTGCTTAGGAAACTCTTTCCAGAAACAAATGACTTTTTCTTCTTTTTATTTTGAAGAAACATAATGTTTATTCGCGTAGTACATGACTACACTTGCAACTCCAGGAGGGAGGGTGTTAGTTCATAAACTATGGAGCAATGAGATGCACCCATGATGAATTAAAGTTTTGTTTTATTTTCGAAGACTGGAGCTATTTTATAAGGCTGTAAGTTTTTAGTTGTTGGTTTTCGGAGTTGATTGGAAGAATTCAAAAAATTAGATTGCAAAAAGATTACAACACGTCAATTTCGCATATGGTCTCCCACTACACTACTCAGTGACGCCCTAAGCAGCTTAACTAACGTTGATCGGACGGGAAACAGTGCTTTCTGCTTGGTGTGGTCGTAACCGAGGTCTTAAAATTCCGAGATGATCTATATGAGCTCAATTCTTGGGAAACACAAAAAGCGTAATAACAAGACATTCATCAGTTTAAATCGGGTAAAAATTAATTGATCAAAAAATATGTTTCATTTAACATACGTCGAAAGCATAAAATGGCTTATAAAGCATATACTTCGTCAAAAAAATACATTTATTACCAATAATTCGAATACAACAATTTGATTTGGCCTACACGACCAACTTGGTCCTAGAATTCTATAGTTCACAACAATATTATAGATTTATTCAACAAATTTCTATTCTGGGTATTTTTGAAACACCTCGACCCGTCGGGAGTGTGTAATCGCGAAGGAGAAGAAAGGCATCTGAAGGTTTGGACCATGTGCCTCTTCTGCCTTGGGAAATGGTTCTTTAAACAGAAAAGATTGGGGAAAAAAAGCATTGGCCGAGATCTTTCCATTAGATGTGCGGTAAATACTCAGCATTCAAACCCCTATGAAATTAGAATCAATGTTGGCACCATTAACAAACACTTATGAAGAATTGCGCAACCTTAATTGGTACGTTGATACAGTCCGCCGACTCTACCTTTCTCGATGCCTAGAACAAAGTAGGGGATTTCTCTACGAGTACGAGTATACAATCGAAGAAGATTTTGGCGCGAAGTAAGGCACTGACTAGTTGATACGTCTCTACACAACGGGCATTGTAAGGAGAGGTTTCTAGGGCTTGGGAAAGTCGGAGATACCAGTAACTCAGTGCATTCGCCACACTTAATGTAATTTTTATAGTTAGATTTACTATAGTTATAATTTGTTTCTTTTAATAATAAAAAAAAATGAAATTTGAAAGCATGTTTCAGTTACATGCTAGTAAATTTGCCGTGGTTTCAGCATGAAGTGAGCAAGTCTTTGCGAGTCAGTGTGTAGTTGGGAGATGTTTAGGGGTTTTTATATAGTTATATATATTTTGCGGGAATATATTAACTAACACCTTCATTCTTCAATCAGATGTATCAGCCAAAATAAGAAAAAAAAAATACTGTAAAAACTTTGGCCATCTTATTTTCCGCTGGACCGGTAGCCATTGGCTCGGGTGGAAGGAACACGGACCCGACCTCGGCCACGAGTTATGGGTGCGAAAGCAAATTCCCCACAAGCTTTCGAATGAATGTGAAAAGTGAGTGCACACTTGAAAGACAGGCCCGTGCCGCAGAACAAACTGCCCGCATTCACCTGCAGTGAGGAAAGATAAACGCACAAAGTTTAGGTGTTTCACAAGGAATAAATATAATACCTAATTGAATATTTACTTAATTGAATATATTGATAAATGAATATATTTACTTAATTGAATAAATTATTGAAAAGATCAGTATATCTCGATCCTAGCCGATTACCCATTTAATTATTGTGGGATTCCGGGGGAACGGGGCCTTTGGCACCAGAGAATTTGGCCGCACATCCGAGGCATTACCCCAGGCCGCGCGCAGGAACCGGAGCACGTGCAGGAAAAGTCTGGGGTAACAGGGGCCAGTATAAAGAGCAAGGCATTTGCCAGCGGCTCAACACCGATTATTCTCAGTCCTCACTCCCCAGTTGACGCTTTATCGAGAAGATCTTTTTATTATTCTTATTAAAAAAATAATCCCTATAGTAAAGACACAATGCCATACACTAAAATCAATATCGATGACGAGGATAAACACTTCCAGGCCCAGGTAGCCGACCTCCAACAGTGGTGGGGCCAACCGCGGTGGCGCAAAACCAAGCGGATCTATACTGCCGAGGAAATCGCGGCCAAGCGCGGGACGCTCCAGATCAGCTATCCATCCTCGGTACAGGCCGATAAGTTGTATGCACTCCTCTCCGAACACGAGCGCAACAAGAGCGCGTCCTTCACTTTCGGTGCCTTGGACCCTGTGCAGGTCTCGCAGATGGCGAAGTACGTCGACACCATCTATGTTTCGGGATGGCAATGTTCGTCAACGGCATCCACGTCGAATGAGCCATCTCCCGACTTGGCAGACTATCCGTATGATACTGTGCCCAACAAGGTCCAGCACTTGTGGTTTGCACAGCTTTTCCATGACCGCAAACAACGTGCCGAACGTCTCGGTGGCAGCTTGTCCCGTGACCAGCGTGCAAAGTTGCCATACATTGACTATTTGAGGCCTATCATCGCCGATGCTGATACTGGCCACGGAGGTTTGACTGCGATCATCAAGTTGACCAAATTGTTTATCGAACGCGGTGCCGCAGGAATCCACATCGAGGATCAGGCCCCGGGCACCAAGAAGTGTGGCCACATGGGCGGCAAGGTGTTGGTGCCGGTGCAGGAGCACATCAACCGTTTGGTAGCCATCCGGGCCTCTGCTGATATCTGTGGCTCTAACTTGTTAGCGGTGGCACGGACCGACTCCGAGGCTGCCACCTTGATTACGTCCACTATTGACCACCGCGACCACTACTTCGTGGCCGGTGCCACCAACCCGGATTCGCCCGACTTGGCCTCTTTGATGGCTGAGGCAGAGTCTGAGGGTGTTTCTGGTGAGAAATTGGCCCGCATTGAGACCGAATGGAACAAGACTGCCGGCGTCAAGTTGTTTTCCGAGGCTGTGGTTGACGCCATCAACGCGTCACTGCTTTCAGACAAGAAGTCAGCTATCGCCACTTTTACCGCCAAGGTCAACCCGTTATCGGAAACTTCGCACAAGGAGGCACGCAAACTTGCACGTGAGCTCTTGGGTAAAGATATCTACTTCAACTGGGACGCGTCCCGCACAAGAGAGGGCTACTACCGCTACGTTGGCGGCACGCAGTGTGCGGTCATGCGGGGTCGCGCATACGCACCATACGCCGACTTGATCTGGATGGAATCTGCCTTACCGGACTACGAACAGGCCAAGGAGTTTGCCGATGGCGTCAAGAGCCGCTGGCCCGAACAGTGGTTGGCATACAACTTGTCACCTTCGTTCAACTGGAACACCGCCATGAGTGCGTCCGATCAGGAGACTTATATCCAGAGACTCGCCGAGCTCGGCTACGTGTGGCAATTTATCACCTTAGCTGGCTTGCACACCACTGCTTTGGCAGTCGACTCGTTTGCCAAAAACTACGCTGAGATTGGTATGAAGGCATATGGTCAGCAGGTACAAAAGCCCGAGATCGAGCTCGGCGTCGAGGTGGTCAAGCACCAGAAATGGTCTGGTGCAGAGTACATCGACTCGCTCTTGAAGTTGGTGTCTGGAGGTGTTACATCTACCGCAGCCATGGGCGCGGGCGTGACCGAAGACCAGTTCAAGGACAAAACTTCGGGCAAGATTTAGACGAGTAGACCGCTATGCAGTACATAATTTTTAACCCGAATACTATTTAGAAAAGAAAAAAAGACAGAAAGATGTTTACATTTGATCAACGTAAGTTTTTCCGAAGGGTGAGCCCAGGAGATTGCGACAGGATTTTATAAACAGTGCTGCGCTATCGTTCGAAAATCCTGCATACATATATCATCGCTAGCAGATTGCAATATCAGATTAGTCAAAAAAAAAAATTTTGCAGATGGCGCCATGGGTTTCATATTTGCCGGCCGTGCCTATAGACGGCCTCAATATGTACCGCCAGCACCCAAGCCAAATATTGCCGGAAGGCAGCAAAATATTACGGGGATACAGACACCACAAGCAAATCCCCAAATATCTGGACATGCGATGCCGCAGCCAGCTGGACAAGTAATAAAAAGAGGTGGCAATTTGGAGACGCCAAAAGCGAAAAAACGGGCAAAACGAGAAATGGGGATAAATCTTGAAAATCAATATTCTAGAGAAATTTCGAATGTTCTGCCTATTTCCCTGGGTCCGCAACTTGCCGTATTTAATGCTGGTCCACCAATACTAGGGCCTTCACGAGCACCTACTTTAATGGACTTACCCCCGGAAATCTTATATCGGATCTACTGTTTTGCAGGGTTCGGAAAATCCAATCAACTTTCGCATACATGTATGGAATTGTTCACGCTTTTCGATATCTCCCAAAATGACTATTTTCTCTTAATGCTCGTGCAAAGCAATGCTCTTATAGACATATCTAAGAAAATAGCCACTGGTCGCTGGCCGCAGCGATTTATGAAGAAATACGAGACGCTTCCCGAGACTTTTCGTGCATCGCCTGTAATGGAACGTGCATTCCACCATCCAATTAACGCAGCTAATACTATCCGTGCATTGGACTGCAGTATCTTTGCGTTTCCTGGTATGGATGCGCGTCATGTAAAGCTCGTAAAATCGAGATTCGGCGGGATTGTAGTGGACCGTGCGTCTGCCGTGCGCCAGCGTAAACGCAAGCGCAGGTATTTGGAGTGGCGGTACATGGTTTTCAAGAAATTCGTGGCACTTGCATTGCAGGACCCGGACGCATCGGCCAGGGTGCTTCTAGATGAAGCAGAGGCCCTGGAACCATGTGCCAATTTTATGAAAACACATAAACTTGTTGGTTTTGAACCACTTCTTGAAAGCGGGGCCGTGCCTCACCAAATGTTTCTTGGGGTTGGTATACGGAGATTACGGGTGATTTCTGAACTCAAACACCTGTATGGAATGGCCATAGATCGCCCAGCCCTCCTTGTAAACTCCGTTTATAAAACACGCCAGGATTTCCCTGAAGCCATGCTAGATGAGCTTTTTGCGCTAGATTTCGAAAGATCAGCTACCGAATCCGATGTGCTCGAAACCCTCCGTGCATTTGACGAATTCAGGTATAAAATCCTTGATATACCCGAAGAATTACGAGAAACCAGCGAGTTGCTGCATGCTGTGATCCGATATTATGAGTTTCTAAAGGATATTCTTACGTTCCACTTTGAATCTCACCCACAAGATAATAGTAATATGATCTGGGAGTCACTAAAAGAGATCCAGATCCCTGAACTCTTGGACCATGTGGTGGGATTGGGTGTGACAGTTCCCCTCGATATCTTTTAGTATATCTGACTCTTGGTTGGGGTCCTTTTATTGGCATTATTCTCGGGCATCAATCTACAGTTATTGATCAGAAACTGTTGATCATTAGAGAAATTCATCTGAGGTTACTTGTCTGAACCATGTGCGATATAACATGGGACTCAAATGGTGGCATGTGAATGTTAATCAAGTATGAAAACATGCATTTTAGAGAAATTCAAAAAAATGCACCTAAAAAGCTCTACATCATATGCTGCCCTTTTCAATGGGAATTAACAGTAGGGCTAGTTTCGGTTCTATTATCTTAAAGCTGGCTCTTTGAAAGACAACAATTTAAATAGAAACGTCATTCCTGAATGGAAGACGAAAGCACCTACGATGTGCATCATGTATACCACGATATTTATTAAATTTTCAACCCTATTTGTGTATTTTGAGCGATAAACATTGCTATGACTTGCTTCTTTTTTCTTCATCTATATTGCTTAGATTGTAGATTATCGTCTTATTTATTTCCCTCGTACCCCTTTCCTAGAAGCACTGGTACTGTTCACCAGCTACACACGGGCCAACCCGTATATTGTGATATTCTCTTTATTTAACTTATACTTATTTCTTCAAAAGTACCGGGATTCGTGAATTGAACGGTTGCAAGCATGGGCCATGCATTTAGTGGTGTGGGTGCTGCTGATGTTGCTGGTACTGCTGTTGATGTTGATGTTGCTGCTGTTGCAAGTAAGGGTCAGCCAAATTTGGGCCCAACGGATTTGGGTTGACGATTTCATGAAACCATGGGTGTTGCAAGGCCTGACGGGCGGTAATACGGTCCTCAGGGCGCATTTGTAGCAAATTGGCCAAGAGATTCAAGCCCATGGTGTCCAAACCAGGGACAATCAGGCGCAAGTCCTGGGGCACGTAGATCTGCCAGTTTTTCGAGTAATTGGCGAATTTCTCAATTCCTGGCCACGTTTTCTCATGGGGGGTTCCCATCAAACGGAATGTTTTATTCAACTGATCATCAGCGGCAGTTCCTGGGAAAAGTGGACGTCCAGTACACATTTCGGCAAAAATGCACCCTGCTGACCAGATGTCAATGGACGTTGTATATGCACGAGAGCCCAAAAGCACGTCAGGAGCACGGTACCATAATGTAACAACTTCGTTGGAGAAGGTGTTGAAGGGAATTCCAAACGCACGTGCCAAGCCAAAATCACCGATTTTGAGCTCGCCCTTCATATTAATCAAAAGGTTTTGTGGTTTGAGATCCCGGTGGAGCACAAAGTTGTCATGACAGAACATTATGCCTTTAAGCAATTGGAACATAAACAGCTTCACCACCTTAAGGTCAAGCGCACCATTATTGCCGTGAGTCTCCATATATTTCTTCAAGTCCTTATCCATATACTCAAATACCAAGGTAAGTTTGTTTTCCGTATGGATCACGTCATAAAGTGTCACGATATTTTCATGGTTTAATTCCTTCATAAGTGAGATCTCGCGGATCGCCGTCGATGGAGTTCCTTCCTCCAGATCAAGGCTAATTTCCTTGAGTGCCACCAACGCTCCCGTCGTCCGGTTGCGCCCTTTGTAAACCGTGGCATATGTACCTTCGCCAAGCTTTTCAAGCTGTTGGAACCTGGGTTTTTGTTAGTGTGCTGAGGGAAATAACGGGCCTTTCTATGGATATGTTTATTTCTTTTTTTCTTTCCCTTTTGTGGCCAGGAAGTTCTTTTTGTGTTTCTTATCCTAGACGTTTCTCTAATACATACTGTGATGATGAACCGGTCATTTTCAGGGTGGGGTTAGGTACTACAAGGCTTTTTTTTTTTTTTTTTGGAGTGCCAGTTGATTATTCGCGCGTGGGGGAGACTTCTAAGCGTGGGGCCATGGGGGTACGTATTGGGGGAGTGGTGAATATGGACATAGGAATTTGTTGGGTTTTTATATTGTTTTTGGGTTTGTGTTTGTGTTTTTGTTTTTTTGTTTTGTTTTGTGTCTAGTCTTTATAATTAAATAATACTGGAAATACGTTGTTGGTGGATCAATTGGGTGGGATAGAAGGGGAAATTTTAATAAAACTCATATTCTCATACAACGCGTCTAGCTAGGATCACTACACAACTTACCATATTTTGATTTATATTAATATTTCTTTCTTTTTTTTTTTCCTTTTCTCTTCTCATTATTTGAAAAAATTTTAACTTCACTAACTAACTACCACAACCGAGTATTATTCCCTTGGTTCAGGATTTTATAAATCAACAACTTGGCCTTTGGCGCTGGAACCTATTTCGCGTCTGCTTCCACATGGTTAGAACTTAATACCTCCAATATTTCCACAAGTGTGGTCGAAAAAAAAAAATCAGTCTTTGGATTATTATATCTCTTCATTTTTTTTTAATGTTTCTTTATAATTATTTTTCTCTCATCTAGGATTCCTGATTTTTAAAAGCTTTTTAAACTATTTTCACTTGCCTATACTTCTTGAATAATATTTATTATTTACTTTCACTTTTTTACTTTACTACAAAAGAAAAAACAACTAAAGTTTTTAAAAGAAAACCTTTTACGAACTGACAAAACCTTCAAGTTCCCTTTTTGTGTTTGGAATAATTCAGGTGGAGTGAGATCTATTATATGTTTTCTGTAGTTTATTCTTTGCTAGCAAAGGATGAATGCCAAATTAAGAAGAAGTATTGAAAAAGAAAAGAACCGATATTTTGTGTTTTACCAAACAAATTGTTTAAAAAATAGGACTTCATTAAACTTTCAGTTCGAAATTTCTTAATTTTATGGAAATATTGTTGGAAAATTTTGAAGTACATCTAAAGCAAATACCCTATATATTCATAAGCAAGCATATCAATGGTTCCTACATGGCTAATACAAAAACGGTGGACTTCGTTATTGAAAATCTATGAAATCAATGCAAATATTAGTAGTCCACTATCACGCTCGTGGATCTGCCCGATTTTCGCCTTAGTGGTTCTTAGGGCTTTTGCTCATCAATAACATCAGGTTTTCTACCCAACCTTCCGCCCCACCCTCAGCGGCAACAATATCCAAGACCCGCACTTCAGTAGCCTCGTTAGGTTCTTCGCTAAAGTATGGCTTCTTCTTCATTCCAATGACTGCCGAGTTTCTTGTACTTGGAATACGTAAGATCTCTTTCTCCGACTCCCAGCCCATGAGAATAGCCAAGTCCTCTACGTGATCAACCAAGGCACCGTACGTGGACAAGTTCTGAGTATCTGGCTTCAGATCTTGCTTCTTATCTTCACCCGTACGCTTGACCAATTTACGTGGCGAGTACCTGACCTTCGCTCCATTAAGAGAGTGAGAACAGCACGGAATGACCATAAATGGGAAATTGAGCAAGGGAATCCAGCACGTGAGTTCGTCCAGGTGGTTTCCAATGATAAATGTCTCAGGCGGGAAATCCTCTGTGGTACAAACCATCGACAGCTCCAAGAGGTTTGCAGAAGAGTAGTATTTCATTAATGGTACAGCATTTGGCTCGGTCGGAAGGGTTTCTGGCACTTGGAAGAGTCTACCGTTATTGGTCATGTACGGCGCCATTCTGGCCATGGCTGGATGTGGTTTAAGCAACACGCTGGGGATGATGATTTGTTCCGTGAGACATTTCTGTACCTTTGCAGGATAAGTTTTCCAGCTTTTTCTTGCCCTAGCATCAATTCCCTTTCCCTTGAAACCTTCCATGATCAAAATGTGCACGAGGAGTCCATTACCGCACCCCAAGTCCCGGAATTCGAAAGGCTTATCCTTGTAGCGAGCATTCCACAACTCAATCAAGAATGCTGCAACAGCAAGGTCCTCGAAAACGTGTTTTTTAGGGTCAGTACTCTCTACCCAGTTTGCAACTAAGTCACCGGAGTACTTCTTTTTCAAGGAAATATACCTATTTTGGAATGCAATGCGCGGCACAACTAAATCATGCATCACCCGCTTTTCATAGCCGGACTTGGCACCAAATGAGTGTTTTGCCAGGGTTTGGAGAAGACGGAGAGCTATACGAATGGGACGTTCAGAGACGTCCAATTCGCGGATACTCAGAGAGTCTCCAAATGCCACGTAATGTATAGAAAGCTTGTGCTTATGATATAGAATTCCCACTGCTTGAACCGGTGGAAGGTAAAATGGGGTTTCATCCTTGTTGGTGATGTGGGGGATGTACACTACCAATACGGAGTCCGGGCCTTTCAAAATAGCACATGTTTGGTTGATCACGTGGTCCTTATAAGGATTTCTTGGGATCATTCTGCGGATGAAAGAGCTAGAAGGAGCCAAGACTATTTTGGATTCAGAGAGCGGGACCTCTCGAAGCCGGATATCCAGAAGATCTCTATGCAAAAACTGTTGTGGTTCTGACGAATCATTAACGGGGGTCTTTTCAGATTCCGCCAACTCTGGGAGTTCTGGAGAAAAACAATTTGACTTATCAACACTGCCATCGGCTTTATACGTTGTTTCCTGGAGAATATCTGCTCTCATGATGACGGTAGAGTTAATATTGGGTTCTTTGATCAAATGGGACATCGCAGTTTCGAAATGCGAGGGTTCGAAATCAACAGATTGCTCATATATGGGAGTCCAGGGGGCACCCAAGCAAGACTCTTGCTTCATAAGAAGATCCATATCCGGGTCTTTTTTATGTTTCATGATGATGTTGCAATTTTTTTTATTTTGTTTTGAAAAAAAAAAAAAAAACGCTTCGCGATACCTTTAGTGAGCATGATTCTTGCTCAGAGGACGTTCCGGAAATTGGTGAGGTTAAATCACGGGAAGGAAAAGGAAAAAAGTCCGAAAACGAATTCCACCACGAGATTAGAAAATAAGGGCAAAACGAAAGAAAATTAAAAAAAAAATGATAATAATAGAGTGGTACAGAATTTCTGCCACATTTTTTCCCCCTCTTTTTTTTTTTCTCTTTTTTTCTTTCCGCCAAATAATTTCCCGGTCACCAGCCGTATTAAGAAGGAAAGGGAATCGTAGATAAAAGACCAGCACAAGGGCAAAAAAAAAAAGAATGAAAAAATTTAACGGGAAAACAAGCGGCGAAGCCACTTGATAATAGAATGGAGAAGAAAATCTGTAACTTTCACTCCTCTCTCTTCCTCCTCATTAACTTCCAGAGTACGGGCCTTATTGAACAGTTTTCGGCCTATAAATCTATGAAGTAGGCATCGCTGACAGAACCCGGCTCGATGTTTTTATAGCAGTAATGACACTTAAAACTGCCTTGACCCAACTGGCGAATACTTTCCTTCAAGGCCAAATGACGGCATGGCTCGAAAACTACTACGGGATTTGGCGTCGGCACCAATACCTCGTTGCGGGAGACGAAAACCTGTTTTCTTTTGCGGTCGGGCAGGTCCAGGTTCAAGTCGGCCACACGTACGACCAGCAGGAGCGGCATCAGCTGTTCCTTAGAGATGGGGCAGATGAAGATGGGGTGGAAATCAAACAAGAACTGGTTTTTCGTGGTCAGCGAGAACGGGAGATCCAGTGCACAGACTCCCGATGGCTCTGTATCGACTACGGACTTGCGCCGTAACTTTTGCTGGAGCTGGTTGTACTTGTGGAAGTTGGGGAGGTTGACGTACCCCGACAATGCGGCCTGGAACAACGGTGATTCGGCCGAGAGCCCCAGGCCCTGGCAGAATTCGTGCACAAACTCGTCTGCGAGGCGGCTAAAGAGACCCTCGATTTCACGGATACGATCAAAGTTCTCGAGAATCTCTGCTATGAAAACCGTCTCTTTGGATGTGCGGTTGCTGGCATTGCACCCGCTGACAAACGCCGTATGCATGTTTTGCTTGAGGAGCGTCAAGTGTCGGGCGCTGTCTTCGGCATTGGCCGTTTTGAAGAGAAGGAGACTGAAAACAGGAGAGATATCGTCGGCATGGTCTTTAAAAAACGCCAGGAAATGGGTTTTTGCGTATGTATACGCAGAAAATGCTTGCTCAATATTCCCTGGCGCCTGGCCATTTTCATTATCTTCACCAACATCGTTTGCTAAAAGAAGAATAAACTGGAGCAAGTGGAACTTAAGCAGCACTTGTTCATGACGAGAATTGCCTGAATTTGCCTGATTTTTGAACCATCCAAGCGCACGTGTGATTTCATGATGTTCCCTAATCTCGCTCACAATTTCCCCGAGCTCTACAAATAAATCAAGCGTTTGAGGATCGATTTCACCTGCCACCCCGAAATCTTCAAGTAAATCTGCCACTAAACCAGCATGTCCCGTCTTGAAAAAATGGGTTATTATGCTGCGCATAAGATGTATACGGTTAGCCAGCCTTGTCGTATTTGTTTCACCATAGCGGGCGGCTAAATCAGCCCCTTTTTTCTGTTTCAACTCCTTTACCCCAGTTTCTTTCGATGGAAGTGAGTTAAGCATAAGTGGATATAGGTATGCGCCATCGAGATCTACATTAAATGCACTGGAATTGACAACATTGCGCAGAAACCGCAGAATCTGTCCATTATATGCTTTTAAACCATCAATCAGACCCTTGTACCAATGTTTGGTTATTGATTCAAGTTTCGACACTTCGGGGTCGGGAAAAACGTCATTTCCCAGAGTCGATAATTCATTATTTTCTCCATTTTCCGCCACCTGGCCTTCCAATTCCGTTTCCATGGCCTTGAGATCCAATAATATCAGATTTGTTTCCCCAAAAAGCGACTCGAGACTTGTGGCTCCTACATTATCGAGGGCACCAAGTTCTGCATTAAGTGTGTGGAGAAGCAGGGTCATGTTTTTGTGATTAATTTTTTTTTTTAAATTTTAGATTTTAGATTATTTATTTCTTTTCTGTATTCTCGGATTTCTTGGCTTTTAGGTGTGTTTCGTGTGGAAGGGAAAAACTGTGGGAGTAGGTGCTTTTTTTTTTGGAGTTACGGTATAGTGTGGGGGAATAATTAATGGTGTGAGATTCGCATACAATTTAAGTACGTGCGCGAGGAGTCCATGTTCGGAGATGGTTATAATTTTTATTTTAGTGAATTTTTTTAGGAATTTTTAGGAGTTTTTATTTTTTATTTTCTCGATTTATTTTCCAATACTCTTCTTAAACTAAATATGGGAATTTCTATGGGTCCATGTCTTTCAAAATTGTTTATGGAAATAGTACCGTTTCCCTATTAAAAGCCATCACTTCTGATGGGTGGCGTTTATATGCGATCGATATTACCCGAAAGAAAACTGAGACCGCATATATTGTATTATTAGATTATTCAATTCACTAAAATATGAACCCACTAATACTTGGCAAATTTTTATAAATTACCGTGTATTTTCTCTAAATTCCTATTGTACAATGTTGGATATTCGTAGCACATGGGAAGATAAAACATCAAGTGGCGATAGGCACGGAATATATGGAAGTGGATTTCCAAAATTTACCTTATATATAAGATAAATCGATGAAGCAGAAACAAGATCGATTGATGAAGTTGACATAAAATCAATTGAAGGAAGTGAAAACCAGAAACTGGATTTATAACACGCCTATTTTTCCATGATCCCATAACGGTTCTTCTATTAGCTTCACATTCAGTAACAAGCAGAAATTAAAATAGTTAATGCAATAATATAGTTTTCTTTTCCAACTTAGCCTTTACCATAAAATAACTTATCCACGAGTCCTTTCCCATCAACACCAAATTAACATGGCGTGCTTAAATGTCCAAGAAATCTGCTTTCACTAGAAGCTCTAACGCCAATGCAGTTGGGATTTTGAATTCCGGCACATTTTCCGAATCAGCCTGTTCACGGTATTTATGGTGATAATGGAGATAGTCCACCACCACCTCAAGACTCTCGGCATCCATATCCAAATTGATCACGCCAGTCCTACCTTCTTCAAATTCATGAGAGCTTTTAAGTACAGGTGAAATCAGCGCCACATCTTTGAGGACCACAAAACGGAACCCTTCACTAGAAACCAAGGTCACATATGTGTGTTCCATATTGGTGATGTAATCTTGTGTTTGAAACTGGGGTAATTAGAGCAAACTGACTTGAGCGTGGAGGCCTTGGAGCTAGGTTTAGCGCGTGCGCCTACCAATAATAGAAGTGGGCGACTTTAATTTAGGAACCATGGGAGATAATTGGGTTTAAGATTACAGGGAATGAAAAAGAAGACTGGTTTTACTTAAAAATATATTTCTGATTTGGAAATCTGATTTGGCTTCTATACTTCTTTAGCTAATGTCAAGATTCATTTTGGCCCTAAAGAATCGAAGCATGGCGCCGCGCGTTTATATTTATTGGGGCCTGATTTAGCCTTTAGGCATGGAGACACGGGAAGTAGGGGCAATATTTTTAGCCCTTCCAAGAGAAATAATCAGGGGAATTTTTTTTTCTCACAGTAAAAGATATTTTAAAAAAAAACAAATTCTATAATAATAATAAAAAAACAAAGAGCCTCATGTTTAAAGTGCTCCAAGGCCTGAGGGCAATATACCGATATCGTTATATTCACTACGGCCCCAAAACACCGCCGCACCGCACGGTCCTGGAGTATTCGATACTCACGGGTGTAGCTATAAAGACTTGATAGAAACACCCAAAAAAGTACCTATAAACGCTCCTTTTACCCATCAATCGCAGTCTAATCTACGGCCAGGATATAGAATTCCCCTGTTTTCTCTCTATCTCCTCAAATTTTTCCCAAAATGGCCGTGGCAAACCCCAGCCTAACGTGGCAGCAGCTTTCGGACGTCTACTATAGCATCCTGCCATGCTATGAACTGCCAGAATGGCCTCTAGAGGACGTGTATTCACATTACCGTGTATCTGTGTCTCAAAACTGTACGCTTTTGGCCGTGGCGTCGCGGTTTGTACCGCATCCAAATGTGGTGACGGTGTATGCACTTAGCGGCACCAAAATATGGACGTTGGTGTATAATTCCACGGGTGCACAAAACCACATTACTGGGTTTGCGTTTAATGGTGAAAATCTTTGTGTGGCGCTTGCAAATGGCCGTTTCCGTGTGTACACGGACTTTGCCGGCACGTTTGATGAATATTCGTATGTAGCAGATGCGGTAGAAATGAAGAGCGTGGCGGGAGTGGGCAAGAAAAATGGCCCTGCCGACTTCAAATACGTAATCACCAATTTGGAAGATGAGCTGACCGAACGGGTGCGTGTGGTGGTGGAAACAGTGGTATGGGGCCAGTATCTTGTGCTTCGGCATTTGGATAGCGTGACTTTTGTGGATCTTGATACTCACACATCATATGAGGTTCCTTTTCCGAGTCTCTACGCACAAGAGATCCATGCCGTGTGTCTTGTTGCGGCTTCAGCGAAGCATGTTTCGTTTATTATGAGCTATGGCACTACTGTTTATAGCGTGCACTGTGACTTCCACAAACACACATACGAGTTTGTGGACGAGCAGCTAACCGACGGTCCATTCACTACCATGGCCCCATCTGCAAACGGACAACTTCTCGCCCTTCTCAACACGCAAAATTCCCGGGTTTTCGTCACCACCACACGTTTTGACGCTATGCTTTTGGAATACGATACGTCCAATGAGTCTAGTGCGCCATACATGGTGGCATGGACAGGAAATGACGCGATTGTGCTCTCTTTGCGTGACGAAATCAAGCTTGTGGGGCCCGGTCAGAAACTGGTGTCATTTTTCTACGATATTGCCGACCACGACGGCATCCTTGACTTCGACCGTGCTGGTAGCACTAGTAGCACTGGTGTTACTGGTGTTGGCGCCACATCATATACCATCCCGCTTATATCCACTGCACCTGATGGGCTCTGGATCGTCACCCGAAACCGTGTTGAGTTTCTTAGCCGTGTTTCACCGCTGCTTGTCCATATCTACCTGGTGGGACTGGCCCATCCGGCTTCGATTTTGCTTGATTGTGTGGATAAGTTGACCCAGCAAGCATCAAAGGCGGATTCCAACATTGCACTTTTAACTGCAGAAGGCCTGCTTGTAGATGCTGTGGATGGATGCTTGGCTGCGGCCATTGACGAGTTTCTGCCGCCTCACCAAAAGGCCATTATGAAGGCGGCTTCTTTTGGTAAAATTTATACCACTGCCTATAATGCCGACAAGTATGTGCGTGTATTGAATACGCTAAAGGTTCTCAATCAGCTTCGAAGCCTGGACGTGGGGATTTTCCTCACCAACGCCCAGCTCGTGGCCCTTGGATGGCCTGCCGTCATATCCATGCTTTTGCGCCGCCTGCGCCACCTTCTTGCTTTGCGTGTGACTGAACTCATCGATTTGCCCGACTGTCGCCCTGCCATCTATATCCATTGGTGCTGCTGCAAGATCCGGGCAGAGCGTGCTGCCCCCGACATCGATCTTTTCCGTATTGTGGCGAAAAAACTTCTTTCTGCGCTGCCGGAAGAAATCGGCGTTTCTGTACGCAACCATATCCCTACTCACGACATCTTTGAGGTAGCACACCAAGAAGGCCGCCTCGATCTATGCAAACTTCTTATAAACATCGAGCCATCACCAGAGCTTAGAATCATCCAACTTTTGCATATCGACGAGGTCGACTTGGCGCTTCTCAAATGTTTCCAGACCTGCGAGTACGACTTGTGCGTGTTGCTCTTGCGTCACCTTAAGCGTACGTTATCTGTGGCCGAGTTCCAGCGCGTGTTATCGCAGACAGAGTTGGTCGAAGTTCTCGCTACGGGATCTGTGTCGGAACTCCTCAATGACGATGTCCTCAAACCTTATTTTCAAGAATCCTTGTTTATAAGTGGCGCCCTTATCAGCAATGTTTGGAAGCAGTCCACTGCAAAACATGACCCCAAGCTTCTCGAGGAATTCTACCGCAATACCAACAACACCACCAGCCTTAACTTGCTCCAGGTACACGAATATATGCAACAGAAGCCCGATTTCAATGAAAACAGTAACCAAAATGAATCCTCGGAGTTTGCTGACTTCTACCACGCCCAAAGAAAGGAGTTGGCCCATTTGGCCCAGAACAGAAAACTTAAACTGATGGTTCAGGCCGAAATTGATACACTTGAGCTCCAATACAAACTCTCAACCACTTTTCAACAGTCATTTTTTGCCGAGAAATCTGTGGTGGATATCCTCAAGAAACTCATCAAATCACACCAGCTCAAGCTGGCATCCAAGGTCGTCCGTGACTTCAAAATCTCACCTGAGAAATTCTGGTACCTTGTGTTGGAGTCATACTGTAAGTCCAAGGACTTTGACCGCCTTAATAAGTTTATCATTGATGCAAACTCAAATTCTACCGTGACATATAAGTCACCCATTGGATTTGAGGAAATCGTCGATACTTGTTTGGCCTACAATTGTCCTCGCCACTACGTGTCCACATATATTCCACACTGTTCCGAGTCCACTTACACCCAGAAAGCTAAGCTTTATATAAGAAACGGCGACATGATGCTTGCTGCAGATGAGGCATTCAACAACAAGGATGCAGAACTTCTACGTGTTGTACAACAGGGCCTTTCCCCGGCAGATGCCGATGTTTTGGATGCAATTAAGTCGTATTTAAACCGTTTGGGGGCATAAAAAAGATTAGCTATCTCTAACGCTAAACGCGCCGTTTTTCACCACCCCACAGCTCTGGCCTTCTTCACCCGTGAGCCAACCCGGTAGCGTTTCTAGATCTATAAAGGAATTGGTTGCACTTTCGTGGTTTACGGCAAGTTCGTGCATGCCAGCAAATACGTCTGTGCCTATAAACTTGATTTTCACGTGCGAGACCGTGGAGTCGGCGCCTTCTAATGGTTCTTGGAGCTCAAATTCCGCCACACTTATCGGTGCAAGCGAAGCATATGGGTTATTTACACGCTGTGGCTCTGCATTTTCATGCTCAGCGCCGACCCTCCTCCGTTTTGCTGGTTTCGGGTGGTCAAATAGTCTCTCTGAGGTCAAATTTCCTGAAACTGTACCCTTGAAACGGAGATTGGCCAATTTGTGTACTCCTTGTTCTTCTGTTTCGCTCAGGATGGCCGGAGAGGTAGTGCCAACCACCGCAGCATGATTTTCGTGGCGTGCCAAGGGCGAAATGTCTGCAGCCCCATCAGCGTATGGCGCCCAGGCACCCAAACTATGGGCAAACCTGGAACTACCCTTTAACACATGCATCGAGTGCAACGAGCGCACGGGTTTTTGGTGTGGCGACGTTTCCAACTGCAAGACCTGCGACGGCCCGCGGGCAAGACTTGACTCAACTACCTGCAACACAGTCTGTGACACAAGATCGCCACCCGGCGTGTGGATTAAATGAGGAGAATTCATGGGCACAGCCAAGAAGTATGGTTTATGGGACGAGATGTGTGGCTGTGCCAGTAATGCACTATTTGACGAGCGGGCAGATCTTGGTGAAAGATCAAACACCTGGATTCGTACAAGCACCAACGGAAACTCCGGGTGAGTACACACATAGATGTATGTCATAAAGAGACGGCTGAGTTGAGTAGCTAGACGGTCTAGAAAGTGTGCTGGATCGAGCGCCATTGGCACCTCATGGCCCCACGCATCTTTTACCGTGGACAGCACCCACACATACGCGTTGGGGTTATCTACAATTAGCTGACAGTCGACTTGCGCGAGCTGGAGGAGATTTAGCCCATGGGGCCAGTAATCGTGGAGTATAGCGTGTACGACCTTTGCCTTGGTGCATTTTCTCGCCTTCATCGCTTTTGCTGCTTCGCGTACTTGTCGGGCAAAATCCGCCTGGTTCGAAACAACGTTTTTGGGCCGTACCGGCTGAGTGTTTTTCAACGTTGGCCAGAGCAGTACCAACGCCACCAAACTTGTTTTTGAAAGTCTCTCGAGCACAGCTGCAAGCACTTTGCTCGTGTGTACCGGTACATATGTATTGGGCAAAATGTTTTTGTGTTTTGCCCCGGCTCGTGGCCTATTTTTTGTGTTTCCGCCACTTCTGGCCATGGTGGGTTATGAGGCGAGAATCTAGGTGAAAAGCGTTGTTTTTGTCGATTTCAGGGGATGTTAAATTATAAAGAGGACCCTTTTTTCCCCTTAATATATTTAATATTTTCCCGTGGCCCTAAAAGTCGCGTGTGTTGTTGCTTTGTTTTGGTGTTGATGCTCATCATGTTGTGGGCTCGTGACATTGTTTTGGTAAGGACTGCACATTGACACACGATCACAGTGGAGATATTTCCATAAATACCATGGATTTAAAGATGAATAAAGAGAAAATGATTTTGCTGCTAATCAGTTTTTTCCCTTTCATTTGAAGATAAAAAGGGAAGATTGGTGTTGTGATTTCTTCTCGTTTGCGGTATAATCTCCATGTCTGGATGAATATTCATGTTTTACGAGACGCACCAACGGATTGACGAATGCCAAAACGGAAGAAATCAGCGGCCGCTACGTAATTGATAATGGTGATATTTTGAATTTCCTGTTTTTTTTTTTTTTTCAATCGTTAGAATATTAGTGGACTTCTTTTTTTGAGATTTGAAAAAGTGAAGAAAATAAAAAGAAATCCAAATACGTTGATTGCCTTTTAAGTGGAAGTGTTTGCAATATCGTTAGCATATACGTGACTTTTCTTATCGTGCTTTCAGTCATTTTTTTCAGTCATTTTTTCTTTTTCTTGACAATTAAACTTTTTCAGCAAATTGGTCATTTTGGTATACGTAAAGCTATATTTTGAAATCAATAATTGACCCTGATTGTATGAATAGGGTTGTGAATTAGTACGCTTCAATTCAAAAGAAGAAAGCATACATTAAAACTTGCTTCAAACCTAAAGATCAAGGGTATTATTGAAGATCTGTTTTTAATTTTAAAAAAAATTACTCTCTTTTTTCCCAACCCAGGTGGACAGTACACTTTGATAGACTAAAATAAATTGAAGATATAATAAATAACTTAAAGTTCACGAACCTGATTTTTCACCTATTTCTTGACAGCCAATCCATCCTCTTGTCTTGAATCCTCAATTAACAAAGTGTATTCCCCAACTATGGATCAATCACAAACATGCTAAGAAATACTACACAAATCATAAAAGCAACGATAATAAGCCACGGTAGGTAAATGCAATTTTTGGAGGTATTTAAATATCAATAAGAAAGCATGAAACTGCTAGAGCAAAATAAGTTATGAATCCATTCATCTTAAATATATGAATCCCCTCCTCCCATTATAGAGTGACCATTTAAAGTGATATGGAGAATTTCCCCCTTTTTATTTTAAAAGATACAACACACAAATCATAAGCCTTACTGTTCAGGGCCAGACATAGAACCTTTCGAGATGAAATATATTTCTAATTGGCAAAAAGAATACAGCACGTCAATTTCGCATATGGTCTCCCACTACACTACTCGGCCGTATCCGATATTTCATGTTGTGGGTAAAACATGAAGACATAGAAAGAAAAATTATGAAAATTGCCGTTTTATCAATATTCCGCCAGTGAATCGAACCCAAATTTTGTATATGAATATAATTATGGTCTAAGTCGTGTAACTATTGTGGTTTGAGCTTCTAAAAGCTTTTACTTCGAGAGAAATTTCAAGTCTTATGATATTTTCATGAACGGAGAGAAAATTGATGATCGATACCGCTGTAGGTTATTTCCGACCGTAAAGCTTTGTTTGTTGAATGATTTTAATGTTGGGAAAAGTTTTTGAAATTTTTCGAGGGCTTTAAGAGGGCTTTAAAGTGTATATCCGATGCTCTATGAGGGGCGGTGCTCAGGGTATTGGATACACGACATCACACAAAAAAGCGGGTGTTAGGACAGAAAAAAGAGTGTTTATCTATAGAAGCTAGGAAAAAAACCCTTTAAAACTAAGAAGGATAGTACAGACCAAAGGAAATGTTCAATGTTGGACTGACTCACAGTTAGAAAGTCATGAAAGATACATGGAAGGAAAATTTAAAGGTAATTTCCGAAGAAAGAGAAGAAGAAGTGGTGCAATATTTTGAGAAGAATTGTGTTTTCTTGGAATAAATACCTTTTTGGTTGTATTATATTGTGACCGATTTCAAGTTTCTGGTAGGTTTAAATGGTAAATAGCTTGGGATGCATGGGAGTGTTTAAACTGTTAATTAATCATGCTTAAAACAAACCGAAAAGAATATATAATTTATATTTCAAAGAGATTTCCCCAATATAGCCAATGAATTTTCCTTGAAAACCAAGATTTCCTTCTTAAAAAGATGCCAAAGAACGAAAGATGTACCGTGATAACATAACTGCTGCGTTTTCAGGGATACCACCCTTGATTTTCAAAGCTCTATTTTTTATGCAATTTTACATATTCCTAGGATTAAACCAAGCCAATACCTGATTTATATTAAAAGATAATCTGTTATTACGGGACGGAGGCTTCGAAGTGATGTACACATAGAGTGGCACCTTATTTGCCTGGAAGCATCAGGAAAAACGCCAGTTTTTGTTTGGTGGATGTAAACAGAAGAGTTTCTTAAACCTTAAAAGAAAAAACAGAAAGGAAAAAACAAAAAACCAACAACGGAAAGACGAAATTCCACCTATTTACATCAATTAACTACAAAACAAGTGTTCTTTTCGTACGAGAGGTGGATGCGACATTTTTTGCACCCAGTGAGCGCACACATTTTTTTTTTTTTTTTTACTGCGATGGCCCCATGCATCGCTGCAGGCCCCAGAGAAGTCGCAGTTGGGCTCATCTCACGGCACCGGAACAATTTGAGATCATCGGAAAAAAACATTATTGTGGATTTGTAAGTGTAACTTTTCAGGACACACTACAGGATCGGAAAAAACGATACCACAAACAAATACCACATAAAAAATTCATATAAATATGTCGGAAACACACGAGCCCAAATCGGCAGTGGTCCTGGCGCCCACTGATACCGGAGCCCCGGAAAAAAGCCCCGAGGTGGTTAAAGACGAGACTTTGGATAAAAGAACATTATTTGTCAGATCAATTCCTGAGGCCGCTACAAATGAGGAGCTTTCGGAATACTTCTCGCAATTCGTTCCAGTGAAACATGCGGTGATTGTCAATGACGACGAGAAAAAATCCCGTGGTTTTGGTTTTGTTTCTTTCATTGAGGATGAAGATACTTTGACCGCGTTGGTGGAGGCGAAAAAACAGAAGTTCCAGGGCCGTTTTCTTCGAGTGGACATGGCCAAGCGTCGTGACCGTAAGGCCGCCAAAAAGGCCCGTGAAACTGCTGCCGAAAATGGTGAAGTCTTGCCACCAAAGGTTGTACGTGAACCAGTGGAGAAACGTAAGGCACGGTTGATTGTACGTAACTTGCCATGGACTTGCAAGAACCCAGAGACGTTGAAGAAGCTTTTTGCACGCTACGGTGCAGTGCACGACGCGTACATCCCCACGAAAAAGGGTGGCTTGATGCGGGGATTTGCGTTTGTGGTGATGAAGAAAAATGCTGCCGCTGAGCGTGCCGTTAAGGAAAGTGTGGGGCTCAAGATCGATGGCCGTGAGGTGGCCGTAGACTTGGCGGTTGAGAAAACCGAGTGGGAGAAGGTACAGGAATCGCAACCTAAGGTCACCATTGCAAAGGAGAGACCCGTAGAGGAGGAGGAGAAGGAAGAAAAGGAAGAAAAGGAAGAAAAGGAAGAAAATGACGAGGATGAAGAGGATGAGGATGAAGATGAGGATTTCGATAAACTCAATGAACTCAATTCCGATGCTGAAGTTTCTGATGAAGAAGAAGAAGAGGAAGAGGATAACAAACCTAAACAGAATAAACAGGAGGCGTTCTCTGTTTTTGTGAGAAACATTCCCTACGATGCCGATGCTGAATCGCTCAAGGAACACTTCTCGCTGTTTGGACCTGTCAAATATGCCCTTCCTGTTATTGATCGTGCCACTGGGTTGGCCAAGGGTTCTGCGTTTGTGGCATTCAAGACCGCTGAGGCATACGAATTATGCTTGGCCGATGCTCCAACCGTTTCGGCAACTTCGATGTTGATTTCAGATGACGTGGCACCTGAATACGTGTACCAGGGCCGGATTTTGTCTATCGCATCAACGGTTGACCGTAGCTCGGCGTCACGTCTTGCAGAGCGGAACTCGGAAAAGCGTAGTGAGGCGTACGGAAAAGATACCGGTGACAAGGATAAACGTAACTTGTTCTTGTTGAATGAAGGTCGTATCACCGAGAACTCGAAGCTTGCCGAACAAATCTCCAAGGCCGATATGGAAGTGAGAGAAAAGTCGTACAAGTTGCGTGTACAGCAATTGAACAAAAACCCCTCGTTACATCTTTCTTTGACACGGTTGGCAGTGAGAAATCTTCCGCGTGCCATGACTGGAAAAGCATTGAAGGCATTGGGCCGGAAGGCAGTGGTGGAATTTGCTACTGAAGTGAAAAACGGTTTGCGCCAGCCCTTATCCAAGGAAGAGGTTAACCGCTCGATCAAGTACAAACAGGAGGTCGATGGTGATAAGCCTGTGGCAGAGGAAAAGGAAGAGACAGACGAGAAGGAAAAGAGGAAAAACAAGAAGCTTGGTGTGGTCAGACAATCCAAGATCATCATGGAAGTCAAGGGTAGCGGTGAAACCGGACGTAGTAGAGGTTACGGTTTCATCGAATTCCGTGATCATAAGGCGGCTTTGATGGGACTTCGGTGGTTGAATGCACATGAAGTGACTCCGGCTGAAATCACCGATGGTATGACGGAAGAAGAGAAAAAACTTGCTGATTTGGAAGGAATCAATAAGCGGAAGTTGATTGTCGAGTTTGCCGTGGAAAACGCCAAGGTGGTTAAGAGAAGAAAGGAGATGGTTATGGTTGCCCGTCATAGTAAGAGAAGAAGAGATGATGACGATGGCGACGAGAAGGCAGGAGGTGACTCCCGTGCCTCGAAAAAGCAGAAGAAAAAGGGACCTTCTCGTAAGGGTAACATGAACAAGGGTCCTAAGACTGGTAAATCAGAGGAGACACCTAAACCCGCTGGTGATCTGACGGCAGAGAACGTCAAGCACATTATCGGCAGAAAGAGAAGAGGCAAGAAGGGCGGAAAGTAAATCCCGCTGTATAGATGAGCATTTCCTTTATATATATATATATATGTATTAATTAACACACGTTGCAAGGGAGAAAGGACGTAGTTCAATGCGTGTATTTATGATTCTAGTATGTATTCGCGGAGGAAAAAAGAAAGAGTATTAGTGGAAAGATTAGTGACCAGGGGAGGCTCCGTTGGTGGGAATCTCACCCTGACCAACCAAACGTCATTGCTGGAAGGGTTTCCAACCTAGAAGCCCAGCGGGGGCTGTTATTTGGGGAAACGCGCAAAGAGAAAAGAAAACAAATGTCGGAGATGTTCGTCGTAATCATAAAGCAGTGGGAAAGAAACATGGATATGCGGGTAGGGATTGGCTGAGTTCGCTAGTTGGACTACAAGAAGTAGTCGATGCGCTGTTGCTTGTTGTGGTTGTTCTTAGCCACCAAGTCACCGTCGGGGACTGCACTGAAAATCTTGAAGTTGGGTTCCAATTCGTGGCCAACCTGCATTACACTAGCCACATTTCCACACCGGTAACAGTAGTTGGGCGCAGACCACACCGTGACAACGTCCTTTTCCTTGAAATGATAGCGGAAACCTTCCATCACCAATTGATGCGCACGTGCAATCAAATCCAAGTTGTTGATATGGTTAAACTCACGGCTGACCTTCAGTCCAAACAACCATCCAGCACCACGCGGCGAAACCGCCCAAGTATCGATGTTGTCGGGGTCCGACCATAAGAGATCGCAGAAACCACCCTCATGGGGCACCTCCTGGGCACGGCTCAACACGCGGATCTGGTCCAACATGCGGATTTCTGGCGAGAGTCCACCGTGTACACAAAGAACCTTACCATCAATGATTGCTGCAAGCGTGAGGAAGTCAAATACCTGACAGCAGTACTTCCACACAGTTGTACTGCCATATTTCGTGAGACATTCGTCGTAAAAACCATATGCTTGGGTGATTTGACGCGATTCGTGATTACCACGTACCAACGTGATACGGTGGGGGAATTTCACCTTCAAAACCATCAAAAGCGTGAATGTCTCTAGCGAAAAGTAGCCTCTGTCGACGTAGTCGCCAAGAAAAATAAAACTTGTTGCATTGTCTTCCGATGGCAAGCCGCCCGAGATCTTGAAGAGCTCCAAAAGATCATGGAACTGGCCGTGGATATCGCCACATACCGTGACGGGTGATTGTACCGGTTGGATATTGGACTCTTCCATCAAAAGTTCTTTTACAAGCTCACAGAGCTGTTTCATATCAGATTCCGTCAACGTCAGGCATTTTTTAATCTGCTCTAACCACTGGTCAGGGCCTCGTTCAGTCATATTTGTGTACTTGGATGTGTGATGGTTATGTGCACTAGGACAAAAAATAAACGTTGAAATCCAAAAAAAACAGAGGGTCGGCGGCTAACTCTTTTTGTGGGTTTTTCAAGGGAAATTTGGGTTCAACAAGAAAAAATTCTTGTTTTTAATCAACTGTGCTGATTAGATTTAGAACAAAAAAAAGTTAAACCAAGGTTCGAAGTATTTGTTCTTCAGTAGGAGGTTTTTTTTTTTCTATTCACGTAAAAAAAAAAAGTTGCCGGGCGTATATCGGCAAGAATTCTGAGAAAATAGCGGTTTTCAGCGGGCCTGTAAAAACGGAGATATTATGATTTCTCCACTATATCGAGTTATCCGTGACAAAACTGGGGTGGTATGGTGTTTCGATATGGAGAAAAGTTCGAGACCTTAGTTAGCTTAATAATGGTCCACGATCGACCGACCAAATCTTTGCCCTATAGACTATGTGCAGGATAAACAAGAATTGATTAAACTATTGAAGGTTAGTTTTAGCTAGGAAGGGTGGAATTTAAAAGTGTTTCCGAAAAAAAGTGTTTCTTTATTATTTTGAAAAGTGGAACAAAAAATAAAAAATGGTTCTTTTCGATAGCAAAGTATTGTTTGTGGAAGCCTGGAACGAGCCCTGTTGTGGTTCCCAATGGGCACTGGGTCACGTGCGCAATTCGCTGTCAGACGAGTGTGTTGGGAACAGATTATTAACACCATGTATTTTATGTTTGTGTTTATGGAAATAGATGAAACGCCGTTTGAAGAAATTGAATGAAAACATCGGAAAGAAAATATATAAGCGGAAATTTTCGGAACTTCATACTATCTACAAAGCCTGGGGGTAGTGATCACGAGAGGCGCTTTTGACAGAAAGTGCCTACATGTATATCAGTGTGGTGAACAATACAAGTATTGAAAAGGAAATAAAAAAAAAGTCTTTAAAGTATAGTAAATATTCTCTGCTCTTGCTTTGTACCAAAAAGGTATATATGGAAAGGAGTGCTGCAAAAGACATGGTGATTTTGTCGTAATATTGGAACCCCAAGGAACATATTCAAACGGCCTTAAAAGTTGGAGAAATCGTGGAAAATATTGGATTTTCGAAATCTTTTTCGGAAACAAAACATAAAAATCTGAAATATCAACCATGGATGGGTGTGGAAATTTGTCTGAATCCATTATTCCATCCAGAATATCCTGCCTCACGTGACCTAGAAAAGAAGGTAGCCCCTATACCCGTTTAACAAACACCCACGAGGAAATTACTTTTTTCTTTGTTTTTTTTTTTTTTTTTTTAAAAAAAAGAAGATGAAAAGAAAGATAAAAAACGAATAAAAAAACAAACTTCTTTAATCTTAATCCGGATTCCACTCCCTTCACTTTAAAAGCTACCCAATTTTTACCACTTCTCACTAAAAAACCATATTTCCTGCACACAACACCAACATGAAGAGGTCTCACGGCCGAACTTGGTGAAAATTCTTAGGCTATTAAAATCACCTTAGTTGGCCTGAAAACACGCAAAAAAACCCACTAAAAACATGTTCCGGCAACTCGCAAAAACACCGGTCGCCTTAAGGGTATCCCTACTGACATCACAGCGTTTTTTCGCGTCGTCTCCACTTGTCAGACAGCAAAACAGTGAGACTGGAGAGACTCTTCCTTCAACACCAGAAATGAAGGCAAGTTCTTGGGCATCTTCTGCATCCAGCGAAAATGCTATTACTCGGAAAGTTGTGGGGATTACCAAAAAGCTTTCGGAGACAGGAAAACCACCGATTGTTGTGGATAAACAGTTCCAGAAACAGTTCCGTGCTGGATCCATGTATGACCCATTTGATTTTTCCATGAGCAGAGTGGACATGGAGAAACAATGGGAAAAATCTAGCAAGGATGCCTATAGTAAGTATCAAGCGGGAGCCAATGATGTTTTTGAAAAAACCGGAATCGATCCGCTTGATTTATACACCATGCCAGAGATCTTATCAAGGTTTATTTCTTCTACGGGCCAGGTTTTGCCCCGTGAGGTTACGGGATGCACCGCTAAAAACCAGCGTAAATTGGGCATTGCTGTGAAGAGAGCCGTGGGGCTTGGATTGTTGTCGGCCACTAACAAACACGCCAGATTCATGCCTAAGAGAATCTTATAGGCGAATTCTAATGTACATAGCGAAATGAAGTTTTGAAAAAAAAAAAAAAAGGAAACTGAATAAATAAGAAAGAAGAAAAATAATAGAGAATGACGTTAAGATCTGGTGTCTAAGAATATCCGTCTATTACTATTGTAGAAAAAAGGTTGGACATGGATAAGGTTATTGGTGGAATCCACTGTGTCACGTGACCAAAAAACACCATGTATTACCCATATACGCACAATAAAGCAGCCACCAAAACCTTTTAATATCACCAATCTTCTTATAAAATTCCTAAAACCGTTAATATCTCAAATAATTAATTCAATTTCTTCAAGAATTTCTCCATTACCCTTGAATTTTTTACTTTTAAAAGTGAAGAGCCTAATTTCCCAAGACTGCATATAACCCGTTGTCGCCACGGTGTGGGCGCAACTTGCTGTCTATATAAAGCCGGGGTCACCCGCAACGTCGACCCCCGCAATTCCCTATTTTCTATTATCCAAGAAATACACGTAATCACAAACACAAAAAAATGTTGAGACAATTCGCCACAAAAAGAGTTTCTGCCGTGAGAGCTTTCTCCGTCACGAGACCAGCTGCTGCCAATGGCGCCAAAAATGACTCTTTTAAGGAGAGAGAGGCTGCTAGCGAGGCTGCTTATGTTAAGAAGCATGAGGCCGAGCAATTGAAGGCTTTGAAGGAGCAATTGGCTCAGCAAAAGCAAACCGTCAAGGACCTCCAGGACGAGATCAAGAACCTCAAGAAATAAATATAAATCAGTGATTGGGTTCCGTATAGGTGAAAATAAAACATATTCAGTGTAAAGAAATGAGTGTAGTGCGTGTAACCCGAACAATCAGTAGCCATGGTTTTTTTTTGTTTGTTGTTTGTTTTAAATTATGGTGTACTTTTGATTAATTATTATCATTATTTTTTTAAATACATGTCGTTGCCTTATTCTTGGAAGTGATTCATTCAGTAGTAATGGGGGTTATGTGTCTATTACCATTATTTTGCCTTTAAATAATCATATGTGCACAAGTTAACACCAGGGGTTTGGAGAGAAGTTTCTTGAAAGGTTAAATTTCATAAAAGTGACTGAAAATTCTGATTTTTTTTTTCTTGTTTTTCAAGAAAAAGAAGAAAAGAAAACCAGACCCTTGAGCATAGTATCCTAACGTGGCTTTAGAAAGGCATTGTGGAGTTTCTACAACGGTGAAGCTCATACACGATCTGAATAATATTTCCATTAATTTTGAAAAGTGAATAATTTGATGCTAGTATTAATGGTCCGTTTTACCGGGATAAACGGTGTTTGAATGAACTTTATAACAGAAAATCATGGTTTCTTATAGCTTTACTCAGAACCCGAATTACATAACTATTAGTACCTTTTTTTCTCTACTAGCCGCAATGAAATCCAGAGTTATTTCGAACATTTCTAGTATTTCGAATATTTCGAATATTTCTAATATTTCAATATCACTCAATTTACTGACCCAGAAATCAATTGTGTGTCCTTCAGAGTTACAGTATACTTGAATGCTTTAACTATAATCATGGCTCTGTATATGCTGGTTATTTTGCAGTTGTTAACGATTTTTTTTTTCTTTATTTTCTTCAAAATGATTTACCAGGGAAATTAAAAATAAATTTAATGGGCTTAAGATTATACTTGACGGGGTCTGTTTGTATTACCTGGGAATTCTTTTCAAAAGAAGTTGGTCAAAAAGAAGGACAGTTATTAAAGATTGATCCTTAAAGAAACATTAAGATTTAACCAGTCTCACAAAAGCCACAAGGAAATCATAAAAAATTAGGAAACATTTCGTTTTATAATTCACCATAAAGTTGGTCTTTTACCCCATGTTATCTAAAGTTTTAGACAACTTAGTTAAGTCATATTGAGTCGTTAAGTTCATGTTATTAGTACCCCAATGCTTGGATTACGTAACTTGCCTTTTTACCTAGTTTTAAAACTTGTACATAAATTTTAACTTTGGAACTTTCCGTAAAATCATTTATCATTTCACAAAAAAAAGACTGAATGAAAATAAGGCATAATCTGGGCCTGGAAACAATTAGTCAGCCTAAAGTCGTCTAAGCGCATATTCTGCATACACCGTCTCGTATCCCAGTAAATCGTGAGGTTTGAAGGCATCTTCATGCATATAAAATAACTCGTTAATTTAAAAGACCAAATGTCCACTCATTTTTACGACGGCTAGATTTTGTTCAATCAAGTTTTTCCCTACATTCCAAAAAATAAGCCTGAAAAAAAAAAAGTGAAAATGGCTCATCTTTCATCTCAAGGAAGCAATGCAATCATTTATGTCACTTATATTGCTCTTTTGGCATCTGGCCTTTTCTTAGCGTGGAAATTCGCTAGCAAAAACAACTTTTTATCTTCAAATGGAACCCAGAAAGGCCTTCCCTTGGCGATTAATTTCATTGCATCTTGTACGTATAACTTGGGTTTCTTTTTTTTTTTTTCATTCTCAAATTTTTCAACTTGCTAGCGGGTGTTGTTTCTTTTCTTTAAAGAACTGAAACAACTGAGACTAAACCGTTCGGACTCGATCAAGTTCATTCTTGCGTGAGGAAGCTTCGTTGAATTAGAGATTTGTAAGTATAAGAAAGATGACGTTTTTTTCGAAAAAAACTCAAAAAGAACACACACACTCAACTTGCTAAATATGAACTACTTTTGATTTTTGATTCCGATTTCCTCGATCGTATTTTGAAAAATGGCTGAGAAAATTTACGGGGCTTATAAAATATGATCCCCGACCTGTAAATTATGTATACTAACACAAAAAGCTATGGGATGTGGGATTTTGACCACGTTTACTCAAATAGCAAATACTTCGGGATTACATGGTTTGCTCGTGTACACAATCTCAAATTCCCTTCCAATCCTTGGGTTTGCTGCTCTTGGTCCAGTTATTCGTAAAAGATGTCCTGATGGGTTTGTGTTGACAGAGTGGGTACGTCAAAGATTTGGGATTGTCACGGCATTGTACCTTTCTTTTTTCTCATGTCTCACAATGTTTCTCTTTATGATTGGGGAACTATCAGCATTAAGAGGTGCTATCGAAACGTTGACTGGTATGAGTGCATTGGGAGCGGTGATTTTGGAATGTGCCGTGACTACTATTTATACCTCTTTTGGTGGATTTAGAGTAAGCTTTATTACGGATAATTTCCAGGGCGCACTTGTCCTTATATTGGTGATTATTTGTGCCGCTGGTATGGGGTCAGATATCAAAATTGACACTTCTCAAATTGGTCCATCTGGCTTACTAGAAGCTAACAAACTAGGATGGCAGCTTCTTTATATTTTACCCGTGGCCATTGCAACTAATGACTGTTTCATGTCCGGGTTTTGGTTGAGAACCTTTGCAAGTAAGTCCAACAAAGATCTTTGGATTGGATGTGGGATAGCTTCTTTTGTAACTTTTGTCATTTGTACATTAGTTGGGGTTCCTGGATTCTTGGCTGTATGGGCGGGATATATCGAGATTGGGGATGAAAACGGTTATAACGCGTTCTTCATTTTATTAGAAACCATGCCCAGATGGGTTGTGGCATTTGTTTTGATTTTCACAATTTGCTTATCTACCTGTACATTTGACTCATTGCAAAGTGCAATGGTGTCTACAATTTCCAATGACGTGTTTCGAAATAAAATCAAAATGATCTATATTCGTGGATTGGTGGTGCTCGTGATGATCCCTACAATTGTGTTGGCGGTGAAAGTTGCCAAGAACGTTCTACAGATTTATTTAATTGCTGATATGGTTTCTGCTGCAGTGATTCCTTCGATTTTCCTTGGTTTAAGCGACTCATGGTTTTGGTATATCCAAGGTGTCGATGTCATGGTGGGTGGTTTGGGATCTTTATTAGGCGTGTTTGTGTTTGGCACAGTTTATTATGATTCTCCCAAAGAAGGAGGAAGACTACTTCTCGTATGGAATGGCTTTTACAACCCAGAAGACTGGGGCCCCTTTGGAGCTTTTGTTATTACACCTTTTGGCGGATTGCTTTTGACGTTTATATGCGCAGGCATGAGAATCGGGCTTCTTTATTTATATTCTAAATTGAGTGGGACTGCATTTACCGCGTTGGATAAGCGAGAGTACGTGGTTACCGATGTTGCTAACTCCGGCGAAAATGATAGTAGTGTTTCGGAATTGAGCCCAAGAAAAGAGACAGAAAAAGGTGTCTGCTAGACAAAATAAATAAGAATTAATACTTTTAATAGACCTAACAGGGATTTTTTTTTTTAATCATAACTACTAAGTGGGAATGTTGGCGAGAATGGAGGCACTGATTGCGAGCTATTGTCAAAGAGTGGGGGCACAATGAAGCAACGACGCACCAGAAAAATGCGTATGTATTCTATCCAATCAATAATTATTATTAAATATAAACCATAAAAATTCATATAAATTTATGATAATAATAATTTTTCTTTCATTTTGACACGTTCTATTTTTATCTTTTCCACTTTAGCCTTTCCTGGATTGCCACTGTTATGATGTCACTGTGCGGCTCAAAGCGGCCACATGACCCCATAAAAACATTCCGGACTGCACATAACCCACCGGGCGAGAGAAGGTTTCTGGCACCTAAGGCATGGAGAAGAAGGGGTGCAACAAAATTACACAAGGCGGTAACAACAACACGTGCTTTCAGTGGCAAGCTAGAAACAGAGGCAAATAAGAATTTAGAAGTACAAAAAAAAAGCCCAAACTCGGATCATTGTATATCTTTAAAATAAATCTCTTTTTGTACCACTTCCACTCTGTACCATAAAAAAGCCAGTGGCGCTTAGTCAGATTTCCCCCCTAACTTTTTCCTTTTTTTTTTGCGCGGGCCAAATCGAAGCCCAGATCTCAATCTACAGCCCCCCATCAAAAGGCAAGCAAAAACAAAAAAAAAAAAGATAAACACGATTATCCACGATTTTTAAACCAACCCCTTGTCTCAACTTACCATAGACATTTTGCACACCATATAATACAGACGTTATCAAGAAAGTCGGGATTCCGTTTGTGCACGAAAAAAAAAAGAAAATACCCCAAGAAAAAAAACTGAAGAAAGCACCTGCGCTAATCTTCACTATCTCTAAACAGAAACCCTTTTCTGCCACAAAAACATGTCTGAGAAACGATTGTTCCAGGAATACAAACAGCTTCGTCGGGTAGCCGCCAGCGAAAATAACCCCCAAATCATTGATCTCAGTCCCGTTGATCCGGAAACTTCGATCTATAAATGGACAGCCACTATTGCCAAGCGCAATAAACACGACTCGCTTTTTTACTATAATGGCCAGTGGAAGCTCGATATAGAGGTGGGAACACATTATCCTCGTAAACCACCCAAGGTACTGTTTTCAAAAAAATCCAAAATCAACCACCCCAATATTAACCTTGAAACAGGCGAAATCTGTTTGGATATTTTGAAGGACGATGCCTGGTCACCCGCATGGAACTTGGAGCATTTGGTAGGGGCGATTCTCATGCTAATAGATGAACCGGAGCCCGATTCCCCATTAAATGTGGATCTGGCCAATCTTTTCCGCTCAGATAAACTAGCTTTTGAAAGTGCAGTCCAGCATACCATGTGGAAACACAAAACGTTCTATCAGATGCCAAAACTGGGTTTAGGGATCAAAGGAGATGGCGAAAGCGCTTCGAAACAGAAACAAGAAAAACACGATAAGGATGGGAAACCCAAGAAACCCCTGAAATCAGAAGAACCCAAGAAACCTCTGAAATCAGAAGAACCAAAGTTAAGCCTGCAAGTGAGTATAGGCAGTGAAGGTGACCTCGAGTATATCCACGATATTGGGCGTCATATCACCGAGGAGTTTTTGAAAAAAGCCACCGAAGTGCAAATCGCCACTCCACAAAACTCGCAACACCAGTCTTCGCCTCGTGAATTAGAGGCCGTACACCAGCACGTGTCGAATAATGTGGCCAAGCAAATTGAGCAAATTTGCCTGAGACAAACAAGCCGTGCCCACTCTCCAACCGAGGAAACCCTGGAAAAGAAATCGGATATCCGTTCGGCAAAGGAAAATTTCCTCGAGAAAATCGACCAACAGGTTGAGGAAATTAGACGGCTCCAAGAACGGCAATCACTTGTGTAAATGAAAGAATATTTATCGATTTTCTCAAAAGAGGGGTATTGATATTGATGCAACTTTGATGATAATGGGGGTGTATATTTCTTCAACACCTCTACGGAAAAAAAAGCATTTCATAAGTCATGCCTTCATTTTCAAACGGCCACCCACCACAAAGACGATTCTATCAATCCTGACTACCCTAATATTTAATTCATCAGCATACAGTCTATTTCACGCGTTCGATGGAGTTGCTTCTTTTTTTTCAAATCTACTATCCGAGCGTTGTGACCGACTTTGGCAAAAGTCCACTACGATTCGGGGATTCTTCTTTTCATGCAATTACAATATTAAAGTTGAAAATTTTCAAACTTACAGGCTTTTACTATTTTGAGATATGCTATATTTTAGGCTATCAATGGTGATGAACCTTTGAACAGGCCTAGAACAGGCCCAAAATTGCCGATGGAAACATTCACCAACAGTTTATGTGAGAGCTTTCCATTCCATTTTTTTTTCTCTCATCTGTTTTGACTCTTCAATTTTTCACACTCTACACCATACCAGCTTTTCATACATACATTCACCCCGGAGTCTAGTTAATAAATGTTTATGTTAATTGGGCCTTGTGCCCGAAAGATCACGTGCCGTGTACATACCAAACACCGCACCGCGCCAGATGTTCCACCTTCTGAGATCTGTCACACTCATATAACGGACTTGAATGGGGTGTGAGTGACAACAATTTTTTTTTACACCTACCTTTGCTGCCATTGTGCAAGAAAATTGTCTTTTGAACAAAGAGAAGTGTGTTTTCCCGGGATCCAACAAGCAGATTACGGGACAGAAAAAAAGAAAACACGTCTTCTGAAAATCCTGTCATCGGATCAAAACAACAACAAGTACAAATTGAAATAAAAAAAAGACACACAACTCATACACTCACAAATAAAATCCCCACAATGGTAATTGGCGAGAGCAGAAGTGAGCTTCTTCAGTGGCTTAACTCGGCTTTTGGACTCGAGTACACTAAGGTGGAGCAGTGTGGCACCGGCGCTGCATATTGTCAAATTATGGACTCGATCTATGGTGGTGTGGCGATGGGCAAGGTGAAATTTGGAGCCAATATTCCCGACTATGATGCCCGCAACAATATGAAGGTTCTTCAAGCGGCTTTCAATCGGCATGGAATCACGCGGCAGATCGAGACCGAGCGGCTCATTAAATGTCGTCTCCAGGATAATTTGGAGCTTCTTCAATGGCTCAAACGGCACTGGATGGAAAATAAGGACGTGAATGTGCCATATGATGCGTCAGCCAGAAGGCGTCTGGGAGCCACGCCTGTACTGGGCGAAAGAACGAGTGCCAGTGCTTCAAGGCGTACAACTTTGGCAGGGAGTTCTGGTACTAGCACGCCACGTGCAGGTTCTAAATCCGGTAGCAGGGTGGCCAGCACGGGTAGCGTTTCAGCTGGCGGCAACAATGCGCTATTTGTGCCAAAACAACGGGTGGCATCAGGACCAGGTTCACGCTCTGGTTCTGTATCTTTGACACCGGGATTACCGCGTCCTCTGGCTACGGAATCACGTGCGCTGTCGGTAGATGTGGCCCGTGCACTTGCAACCGTTACTCGAGAATTAAAACAGGTACGAGAGGAAAATGGCGAGTGCAAGATCATGATGGATAGTCTTGAGACCGAGCGCAATTTCTACTTCAACAAACTCCGGGACATTGAAATTTTGACCAAGAAAATCCAAGAGGAGTATACGCGTACAGGCCCTGCTGCCGCTGCCGGGCCGATCCAGCAACTCAGTATTTTGGATATCATGGGTGAAATACAGGAGATTCTTTACTCTACGGAAAAGGGCTTTGAAATTCAGGATACTGCCGACGCAGAGTCGTTTTAAAACAGTGGCTTACTAAAAGCAGGAAAGTACCTTCTCAACTTCTGAGATTGATTTTTTTCTTATTGGATTTTCTCCAGTGACTTACTTTTAAAGTACTATGTTGCAACTGTGGCTGTGGCAGACCCGCATATTATATACCGCGGAACTATTACAGAATCGTGCAATGATCATGACCAGAAATTACGGAGAAAAATATGATTTTCATCCTTTTTTTCTTCATTTTGGTGTCTCCGAAGCATGCTTCAATATAGCGACATTCTTTGGTTTGGTCTAGTTTTTGGGCTAGTTTCCACGCAAAGCTTCTTAATCATGTGCGCTGGTCACGTGCACTGACACGCCTGGGCTCGCCTCCACACCAATGTGGCTACGCGACATGCAGAATTGTCGCTAGGTGAGACAGTTGGTGCGGTTTCGTGCAGCCTGAGACAAGAAAAAAAAAAAAGAAAAAAAAAAAAAGAAGTCTAAAACCCTGTTCCAGAATCAACTTTTCAGGAAAAACTTTTAGATCTTTCCGATACATAGTCCACGCAGATCGTTTCTGGAAGAACATTTCTTTCTCCTACCAACAGCTTGCCGGTTTATTTCCATCACCAAAGAACCCGTGTTTGTTGCAAAGTACCAGGTGCAAATCTATCGTTTGCATCCCATTTTGCGGAAAAGTCACTACATCACTTAAAGGCAGCCATGACGGCCACAACTTCCCACCAGTTCAGAAGAAGGCACTCTTCCGTGCATCCTTTTCCTCTTCCCATGAGACATGGACATCTGCACGGACATAGTGCCCATCACGGGAAACATACGGATATGCCAACTGTATCCCGAAGTTTAGCCACACGGAGATTTTCCGATGATGAAGGCGCCAGGGGCAAGGATCTGTTGAAATGCCAGTCGTGTGGCAAATCATACAAGCACATCTCTTCGCTTGCAAAACATTTGTGGGAACACACGCCCGAATGGACCATGACTAAGAAACTCCTCATATCCAAGCACCAACAGGTACAGCTATTAGAGGCGGCATCTATACTTGTGGGAATGAACGGGCCAACTATAGATGAACATGAATCCCCAGTAAGCGAATCACCTTTTTCACGCTCAATTCCACAATACACTGCCGAAAGCGAGGATCACTTTTTGCGCATGCCCGAGGAGCTGATTCCGTCCTCGTACTCTCCGATGCCAGGATGCGTCGGGGGATACATTGATGTGCCTGGCAAGAAGAATTATACCCGGATGGAGTCGCCAGATGAGGATCAGGCGCAAAAAGGAGATGTTGTTGATGAAGATGAAGAGATTTTGGGGAAAATGGAGTAATGACTCAATGCCTTAATGCAGAGCACAGGTTTGATAGAGGCGTAATTGCCAGGATAGTGTGGATCACTATTTATATAGAATATTCGGCAGTTAATGGGATTTACTTATTGTAGCACACCTGCCCTAACAAACCGCACACCCGTACATCCCACCCACGGGCAGCGCGTATAAAAAGAAGCCAGTGCCCTCTCTACACTTACTTTTTTTTTTTTTCTTTATTCGTGGCTCCCTCTCTCAGTCTTGGCCCGGCCGCCCATGGTCAAACATCCTCATCTCGAAGACCCGTTTTGGTGATTTGCTTGAGGCAAGACTACGCGAAGTTTTTTTCCGGGAGCCCTCACAAAAAAGAGGACATAGAATCCCCAGTGTATCATAGTACATCCAGTTGGCGCCTTTTCTTTGAAAAGAACATACCACGGGTGTCTCCAAGCACACAGACATTCTCCTAACTAGGCCAATCCTTTTGTAGATTTATGTAGGCATAGACTGTGTTTCTATGGAAAGACCTGACCTTTTTCGTAGTTTATTGAGTATTCCGGCCTGGAATGCTATTTACAGGGTGGTTTGCAAAGGCTTCTTAGCCTACTGGTCTTCGCCAGTGATGACCTCCGCATTTAGCGGCTGGATCTTTTCATATTGTTCTTTCAAGGCAAGTTGTTCCCGATGCTCCAACTCATTGGCAGCTTGTTTTTTCGACATTTTTTGGCGCATCCGCTCGGCATCCTTGATGGGGCCTTGCCTCAAGTTTTCACGCTCGATGCTTTGCAGAACATTGATGTAGATGAACGAGCCCACAGCAAAAAGACAGGATGTGGCGAATGTAACTTTGGATGCAGTAGACATTTTTTGGGGGTTCTGAATACTATTGATGTGATGGGTGTGTGTTTTACCGTGTTTGCTGCGTTTAACAATCCTCAGATTTGGTGAGCATTTCCTCAGTGGGGAAAGTTGTAGAAGAATAGGGTCTCGGCCTATAGAGGTGCCTGTATGAAAGTGTGCGAACAGCACGAGTTTCCATCAGGACTCTTAGACGGAAGACATTTATTAGTCGCCAAGATATTTGGTCTTGGCAACTGTCTACGACTTTCCCTCTTCTAAGTTTACAATATGGTTATGGTTATTCCCATACTTGTAAACTTGTCTTGGCGTGCCCTATATAAGTAACTGATAATTCCCACTGAATTATCATATTACTTAATGAATTAATCTTCTCTACTATATCTATAATATACTGAACTTTTAACAATGACCAGATCCACCTCTACCTCTGCTACCCCTGCTATGTCTCCTACTGTTACCTTCAAGGAACAGATGAGTAAGTTCCACGTTACCCCTCCACTGTGTGATGCGATGTGGTCAAGAAAGGAGCCACCTGCAGAGTATACGCTCGATGCGACTCTGTATTTGTCAAAACAAAAGTATGTAGGACCCGCACTGGGAAGTTTAGTAGATTTCTTAGACGGTCCGTTCAGAGGTATTTTTCGCCAATGTTTTGAGTATCCTTCAAAATTTATGTTCTTTCAAAATGTTAATGAAAAATTTCGATAAAGGGTAAAAATAAACTCGTAACCAACCGTCAGTTTTGGTAATTTCCAGTACCAGCACCCTATCCATGGGTGGGGCCCCGTGCGAATTTTGCTGGCCCTGGAGATGAAACGCCCCATCATGTATGGAAAATGTGGAAGAAATAACGCAAAAACAGGTTTTTTTTTTTTGGTTGAAGAAGGCAATTTTCCCCAGGAGTGTTTAAATTGTCTCGTTCACAACTTCCTATTTGTTAAACGCCGCACATGTCACTCTTTTTTTTCATCTTTTTTTTTTTTTTTTTGCTTGAGCATTTTAGGGCCATGGCTCATAATATGGCCCGGATTTATGGCATGGCATTGAGTCTTATGGGCCAGGAGGCTAGGGCCTAGGGCCATTAGAAGTGAGGGGGAAATTCTTTTCGCTAATTCTTTTCCATCATGAAAGGTTTGAAGCCACTTTTTTCGTACTGTTTCAAACCCCACGGTCTTCTTGATCCATCGTGAAATTAAAGACGTTAAAGACACCACTTCTGATTGGAACGTCAGCCCCAGACCACATGCAAAATATTCGCTATAAGTTACTTTCGCACATGGCAAGCTTGTGGTGGTGCACACAAGGCCCGGAACCGCGCGCCCCCACACCAGCGGACAGCCGCCCAGTACAAAAATATAGATCTCAGTCAGCTACACCCGTACATCCCTCACTGCTACCGGCCTCTAGTAATAAACCACCCGGCGTGGTGGTGGAAACCAGTTCCCCCAAACGTCCGAGCCTCTTTGAAATCCCACCAGATTCCCCAAATAGGAACAACACAAATTTACCCACAAAAAAAATTATTCTAAACATCGAGATTTTGCCTGCATCATATCTCTTTCCTCCATGCTAAAACGCTCTTCCGCAAATACACTGGAATCAGCCCCAGGACTTTCGGGTATGTATCATTCATAGACTTTGGGTATCGTCTTCTAGGCATCTCTTCCGATGAAATATAGTGTCTCATTAAGACCCGCTATTTTTTATTGATGTGGAAAGTCTTCCTTATTCTGATCCAAAGGTGAAAAAAAAGGATCGCTTATTCGAATTTTGGTACTTTTGCCCCATTATTATGTTCTGCCCTGACCCCACTTTGACTTGCTACTCATTAGCCGCCCAGTGGCCCGCCACCGGGTGATCCCGGGTGGTCCACAAACAAGTTGAACTCAGAAATAATATGCGTGACCAATATAAGGACATGTCCGTAACTTCGAAATAACACCCGGAATTCACCGAACCCATACCCCGCCCTCGGATCATGCCGATTTGCAGCACTTACTAACCTTCGTTTAGCCACGCCCACCAGTCATTATTCAGACGCCCGCGCTAGTACCGCTACGCTGATGGACCCTCAAAACCTTACACTGGGAGTGGGGACGTCGTTACCAGACCAGCCCCACAAAAAGCTGTCGGTGTCGAATTTAACGAAAAACTTGATGTCGTCATCGGCAGCTTCTAAATATGCGCCTCAAACAGCGACACCAGACCCGTCTTTTTCCAGACAGCCACCTTCTTATTCGGCATCAGTAACTCCCCAAAATAACTTCATCCCAGCAGGTCTGTTTGGATCACAGCACAGCTACCTGAATTCGACGTCGTCGCCATTCCATCACGGCCATCATTTCGCCAATGCACACCCGCCAATACCACTGTTTACGCCCCCAACAAACAACATGAACTATATTCCGTTAGGCCATAATACTCCTACGGCGGTGTCGTCCTCGTATACCTCTAGCCACTCGTTTACGCCTTCTTTCCAAGGTGGCAACGTGTATCTGCAAGAGGGGGCCCTGCACTCGCACTCACATTCGCACTACCAGCCCCAGTACCAGGCGGCGCCTGTGTTGTCGGGCTCATATAAGATCCCTGGTGGACCTACCACAAACATTTCCATGGATTCGGCCAACTCGCACACGCCGTTTCCCAACACCAACCCAGTAAACAGAGGCAGTATATCTTCGGCATCCTCAAACTTTGGCAAACCACCCAACACAAACTACGTCCAATCACTCCCAAACTCTTTTGCAGAAGCCCCGCTCACGAGCCATTCATCACAGCAAACACTCCAAAGAATACCGTCGGATAGGTCTGTTCAGCAACAGCTGACGCATCCCGAGAACAGCACAGTTCCACAAAGCCAAAATCCAACTTACCCACCTAACGGAGCTTCCAGTACATTTAACGAACAAACAGGCAGTTTCCTTACGGGTCCTGACCATTACATGTCGTATAAGGAATATCTCCACACGCTTAACCAACGGGATGCCGAAAGTAGAGATGGCGATGAGAGTGGGTACGAGGAGCATTTAAACATTGTGGATTTCCCTGTTGATGAACTCATCACGATGCTTGCATGTCTTTTGACTAAAATAATCGAGGCAAACGACAAACTTCATCCAAATCACTTCGATACGACTATCGCAGTGAGGCAAAAACTCAAGGAACACAAAAAGATTAAGAAAATGGAGAAGGAACAGAATGCTAACCAGCGGCAAGAATCGACAAGCTTCACACGCGATGGGATCAATACTACCGTTTCCCACATCGCAGAAGGCGAAAATTCGGATGACTCCTCCGACGATGAAGAAGATGAACTCAAGAACAAATATTTGGCAAATGTACTTGCTTTCCATGGCACCAACGTACCAGGAATTACCCTTCATGCCTATCTCACCAGAGTCTTGAAGTACTGTCCAGTTACGAATGAGGTTTTCCTTTCCCTATTGGTATATTTCGATCGAATCGCGAAAAGAGCAAACAATTTCCAAAACAAGAAGTCGACTCTGGGTAATGAAAACTCAGCCGATTCAGAACAAATATTTGTTATGGATTCTTTCAATATTCATCGACTCATCATTTCAGGAATTACAGTAAGCTCGAAGTTTTTCAGTGATATATTCTACAAGAATCTTCGGTACGCGAAAGTCGGAGGTCTTCCACTTGAAGAACTCAACTATTTGGAACTTCAGTTCTTGTTATTGCTAGATTTCAAATTGATGATATCCGTCGAGGACCTTCAGAACTACGGTGACCTATTGCTCAAGTTCTGGAAACGGGAGCAATTAGCAAGTGAAATTGTCAACAAAGACACCCATAATGCCGAGAATAACGCCCAAGTTCCAAGCTCATAGTTTTTGTACATAACGGGAAGTCACACGATATTGGTTTGGGAATCTGGATATGGAATGTTGGAGTGTTTGTTTGTCCAATTCAAGTATCATCTAAGGCGACTCGGTTTGATTTGAAGGTATCATCTTTGCCGGACTTATAAATTTAATGCATGTCATGAAGTAATAATCTCGAGTAACCCAAGAAAAATTGTAGTCATGGATTCACTCTGTTTAATGTAAAACATTGGTCATTTCATTTTTTCTTGAGGCGCCTTTGGTGATTAGTTACCGCATTCGGTAAGTATTTTCCTCGTAAAACGGACCTATATGCACCACCAACGAATAAGTATCCTTTTCCGGTAATCATTCTTAATATGGCAAGTAACACAATTGAGTAAACATACTATATATACGAGGGAAATAACCCTCGGTATTCTTTCTACTGTAATTATTCTCTTTAATACCCACCTATGTCTTCTCAGATTGCAAAGCTCACTGGTGCTTGGTCCACCGATGTGCTCCCCACACAAACGACTTTAACCCATATTGATCCAGCTGCGGTTACTGGTTTGGTGGAAAGTCTTTTATCAGCATCAGCAGCATACCCCACAATCACAAAAAACATCGAATTATATCTGTTGGCAAGACATGTAAAAGGGGCAAAAGCGTCCCTTTCGGTGATCTCGGCACAACACTATATAGCCACCGCCACGGCCACTCAGAACTTCCCAGAAATGACCCTGATTATATGGAATGCAACGATGGAACTTCAAGATTTAGAAAAGGGGTTTAATTTGTATCAGATGGACTTGAGCGTAAGTGCAAACGTTATTTTTGCGGTGCTTTTTGCCGTGGTCTTAGCCACACATACAGGTCTCTTTATGTGGAAGCAATATGTATATTTTGGGGTCTGTTTTCTTTTGGGAGCTGGGTTAGAATTTGCTGGGTATGTGGCCCGGGTGATGGCTATTGATCATTTTCTGGAAAAAGGGCCTTTTCTCTGTCAAATTATTAGTCTTACCTTGGCCCCAGCCCTTATAATGGCTGGCATTTATTATTTATTGGCCCAGCTCCTTGTGATTTATGGGCGCCAGTTCTCACGGCTCAAACCGTTGTGGTTTTCATATATCTTTATATTTTGTGACTTGTCATCGCTTTTCATCCAGGCGGCTGGTGGTGGGCTTGCGGCCATCAGGCTCCAGAATCTTGAAAGTACACATAAGGGTACTCAGGTCATGCTTTCTGGCATTGCGTTCCAGGTTATTTCCATGACCCTCTTTCTTGGATTTCTTTTTGAATTTCTTTTGAAGATCTATTTTAAGGCTAGTGCCGATGTACCGTTTCTGTTTCCAAATCTTTTTGCATTGTTGTTTCAAACTCCAAGAGGAAGGGAACTCCAAAACGAATACTTGTTTCGGAATTATAATCAAGCCTTTAGTCATATATGGTCCCGCCGTATCTTTGGTTATTACCCTTTGGCGATTATTACTGGTGTGGCATTTATCTACATTCGGTGTGTTTATCGGCTTGTGGAGTTACAGGAAGGTTGGTCGGGATACTTGATTACACACGAAAAATACGTCATGACATTAGATGGATTACAAGTTTTGCTTACGTGTCTTCTTTTTATTCCTTTTCATCCGGGCTTTATCATGGGTAAAGGTGCCAATGTGTCGATGTCACAAATCAGCCATAAAGCAGACGAGGAGAAAATGAGCGTTGATCAAGAAAAAAATGATGCAAATTGGTCAGTGGAATATGATTCAAAGTCTTTGATGACTGAAGAATCATGGGACTTGTCCCTGGATTTGAAACAGGACGTGGTTCCTCTTCCCATCAATCCATACTATATACCACGAATTGCAGTGGAACCACCAACGATATCTTCAGAAGTGGGGTCAGAAATCACAAGACCCAAATCCATCACTACCACTGATTCAGAGAAGAATAGTTCAATCCACACACCACGGAAGAATAAATGGATAGGGTTTCACCGTGGAAGCAAGTCTACAAGTGATACTGACGGTGAGGGGATAGTGGCGATTGCTTATGACCAAACGATGGAAAACCAACCGATATTTGAGCCACAAACAAATATACCGCAAACTCCTACACCACTGAGACAAAAGAGAAGGAGTGAACGCAATTCCCGAAAAACCACAGAGCAAACAAATTTTGAGCCCGTCAATCCATATACGCGCTCAGTCCAAAACGGCGAATTTGGAAGTTCGGGCCCTTATGAGCTTTATGGTACGGGTCTAGAGAGACTGGATCTTTTTCTGACCCCTAGAAGTAATAACGGGCTTGGACACGAGGATGTTTCGTTATCTTCGGATGATGACTTTCTCTTTTCGTTTGGCGCAATGAAGTAAGTTTCGCTAATTTGATGAATAATGATAAGTATTTACAAGTAAGAGATTGTGATCTGATTGTTTTTCAGAAATGCCGTAAAAAGAAAAACATCCCACCTTGTGTTGTACTCGACGTGGAATCTGGTCATGCTTTTGTGTTGAATAACAAATTGCTGGAATCCTGGACGTGTGGACCGAATCTGGCGTGACCGATCTACGAAAAAGAAATGGTATTAGCGAGGAAAAAAGAAATTCTTGGTATTTGTTGGGGATTTACCGATTTTTTTTTTTTTTTTTTAATTTTGTAACTCTGCTAACGATATCGTTATGTGGATTTTATGGTCGTACAATTTGGGAAAACCCATGTGACCCGGGCTAATAACCTTGATTTCCCGCTGACCAACCAGAGTGAAGAACGATGAGAATTCCTCGAAAGTTACGGTTTCTTGTATTTAAAGTATCCACTCCTCATCCCGAAAATATAAACTTAGGAGGATCGTAATTAGATTAAAGAATGAATAAATAAATAAAAAAACCTTAAATCGGCGATTGAAAATGGAAATGATAATGGAGCAAGAATGCTCATGCTGTAGTTACGTGAGGTAGGGACCATGGACTCGGAGCGAGTGTAAGCTAAAAGCCTCCATAAAAAGGGAACAAAAGGAGAAGGAAAAAATGCAGAAAAATTACTTGCAAGTAAAAGCCTACCAAAGAAGAATTTACTTGTAATATAAAACCTCCATTAACACATGAAAATCTTACTGTAGAATAAGGTATTTTTCTTATCGTGCCCCCTCCCCCAATAATCCCTATTTTTTTTTTTTTTTTTTTTTTTTTTGTCCCCGGTCAACATTTCCGCACCAGCGCGTCTACGCTCCGTACTAAAAAATAAGAATCGACCGCGAAACGCTCCTCATGGCTGCGGGCAGGTGGGCGCGCGCGCAATGTTTTGGCAGTGTTGTTTTGATCCTTCTCCACCCCCATATCCCCAATCTTTTTCTACCACTTTTTCTTCCAAACATCCACAAATTTCCACAACAATGCCTCCAAAATCCGCTCCTGCTCCTGCTGCTGCTAAGCTCACTTACAAGGGTATGTATACGATATCGTTATAACGAAAAACCCTCGTTATTTTACCGATTAATTTCCTTTTTTTTTTTCCTAAACTTTCCTCGCTTAGCCGCCGAAGATACTCTCCTCCTTGTTTTGGAGTTGGGTTGGCAAACAAAAGTTTATAAATCAAGGGGCTATTTTTCTCCAAACTTAATGCTAACATTAATATAGACATGATCAAGTCCGCCATCATTACCTTGAAGGAAAGAAACGGTTCTTCGTATGTATCCCCTAATGTCGCTCGTTGAAGCCCCCGAATTTTGAGGGTTTTTTTTGTGACTTTTTTTTTTTGGCGGTCCGGCCTAACAATCTAATTTTCGCCCACCACTTTTTATCATCACCGAAGAATCAAGAACTTTTTGTTTTTTTATTATCAGTGTTTTTATGTTAAACACTGCTGTTAAAAATCACGGGGTGTTTTTGTTTATTCGCTCCCAAAAGTGACCACTTCATTCACTTTTTGAAATTACGCATTCATGTTCCCACACATATTTTTGGGAAACACTTTCTGGATGCAACCAGTGCAATTACGAAAAAAAAAAAATCTAATTCATGTCATACTAACAATAACTAGCCGTCAAGCCGTCAAGAAGTACGTCCAAGCCAACAACGATGTTAAGGCTACGAGTTTTGACGCTTTGTTCAACGCCGCTTTGAGAAAGGGTGTTGAGTTGGGTGAATTTGCCCAACCTAAGGGTCCATCCGGTCCTATCAAGGTTGTCAAGAAGGAGAAGGCGACTGCCCCTGCCCCTGCTAAGGTTGCCAAGAAGGCCACCCCAAAGAAGGCTGATGCCGAGCCAAAGAAGGCTGCCGTCAAGAAGACCGTGGCTAAGACCCCAGCAAAGAAGGTTACAAAGCCAGCTAAGAAGGCTGCCCCAGCCAAGAAGGCCGCTCCAGCCAAGAAGGTGGTGAAGCCTGTTAAAAAGACCACTCTTAAAAAGGCAATTGCCGCCTAAGCGCCAGGCCCTAAGTCCTGGTCGATAAATCTCTTCCTTTGTACATTATAATGTTTTCTCAGCCTAAGACAGTGTGACACCCTGGTTTATTTCGAGCCGATGCTCATTTGTTCACCATGGTAATTTTTTTATGTGTATTAATAAAATCTCGCTTTTGTTTACCAGCCGTGTACTTTCCTGTACGTACGCGCGCGTATCTCGGTTTCCTTGGTCGCGACAATTGAATAATGAGGGGTGGGTTAGACGCGACTGAAATATTTATCTCTAACTAGTTGTATACTTTTCAAAAAATGAAAACCACCCCAGCAGTCTCCTTTATTGTGGCAGCATTACAGCCGGAACTTGGTATTGGTGCCAAGGGCAAACTTCCTTGGCGCCTCAAGCAAGAAATGAAGTTTTTCAGAGATGTCACCAGTAAAAGCCGTGACGGTCATGTGAATGCGGTGATTATGGGCAGAAATACATGGGACTCGATTCCAGCAAAGTTTCGGCCTTTACCCGGGCGCTTAAATGTGGTGCTTTCACGGATTTTCGAAAATAAGACTGAAAATGGCGTGTTTTTGTCGAATTCCATGGATTCTGCATTGCAGGTGCTCCAGGAACCAGGGTTTTTATACGATAACCAGAAGATCGATAAGATCTTTGTGATTGGTGGGGCCCAGGTATATAATGACTTTGTTTCGGACCCTCGTGTGGACAATTTGCTTATCACGGAGGTGAGTTACGAGGGAAATCCTGCTGAGGCACCAGTGTTTGACACGTTTTTGAAGTGGGACCTTACTGAGTGGGAAAAAAGGAGTGATGCGGAATTAAAAGCATTTGTGGATGTGGATTATGCCCTGCGGAAAGTGACTGAGGGCGACTACCAGTACGAATATACGATGTGGGCGAAGAAACAGGCCGCTTAGTTGAGCAGGTATGAATGTCTGTTTTTGTTGTATTTTGTTGTGTTTGGACCGTAGAAATGCCTATACGAAAAGGGTGCAAATAGAGAATTGAAATGAAGCAACGAACCGGTGAGCTAGTCTCACCCCATGTACTGCTGGTTTAAGCGGTGGATTTCTGTACAAAGTGTCCACCAACAAACAGGGGTTTCTGTATCTGGCTCAATATTGGGGCGGCGTGCTTGAAGGTGGGCGTCATAGAGAAACAACTCGTAAAAAAGCCGGAGATTAGGCTGGATTACCACATTAAATCGGCGTACCCGAACATATAAGAAACTTTCCACAAGTGACATGTGGAAATTTCGCATGACAGAGGCCACAGCCAAGGTAGCAGAGCGAGAAACGCCAATCCGGCAATGCACTAGCGTTTTATCGTGGTCTCCGGGTGATACCAAAAGCTTGTTTTGTATCCATTCTGGGCATCCCACCAATAATGGGAACATCAGATCACGGCCATCGTCCTCTAAACCGTGGATATAGATGAAAGATTTCAACTGGGGTACAGGAACATGGCCAAAAAGATGCGCCCGCATGGCTGGGGACGTGATTTTCACCTCATATACTAATGACCGCCCATTATTGAAACGGTAAATGGGCTCTATGATAGGACCAATGGTTTGTGGGGTAACTTCGTGGCTGAAAGTACCTCGTAATGCGGCAAACCAGCGGGGCATTTCGCCGATGGAAATGACTTTGGTCACGTGGAGTGCCGCCAAAACCGTGACGGAGGAGGCGTGGCTAACGGAGCCCAAAAAGAGGTTTTCGTATATGTACGCTGGGAAATTTATCTCGTGGTCGGTTCGGAACCAGTCCGTGGAACGGATATATGGACGGTAGTTGGCGTATATTTTCTCCACCGGCAACTCAATCAAAAGACCATTATCCTTGGCCGGCTGACGCTTAAACCACTGAATGTGGAGCTCGAGGTTTTTAAGGATAGAGAAATCCCCATGGCCAAGATGAAACTTCACCTCGGGTTTGCGGAAAAGACAAAGCGCCACCTCTTCAATATGGTCACATCCCCAGAAAAGCCCAAGTCCGAGAAGCAATAAGCTAGTGCCGGTGAATCCATCGTACGAGTATACAAGCACATTTTGCTGGCCCTTGTTCACAATAAGGTTGATCACACGGAGTAAATTGAGGAACACAAGCGTGTCTTCTTTAGATAAAGAAGCTCCATGTCGTAAAACGGCATCGGAAAACTCAAGAAAAACCGGTTTCTGTAATTTCCCCGACTCCAACTCCCGCAAGGTTTGGCCAAGCGTTGCCATACTAGGCATCTGGGCCTTTTCGTGGCAATAAACATAAAGCTGGAAATCATACTGAGAGGCTTTTTCCGGGCTCGAAATAATCTGCTTGAAACTAAGCACATTTCCCACATAAAGACGAGGGAAAAGCTGGTTCATGTTGTACACCAGCCATACCAAGTTTTGCTCCAAGGCACACAAGTCGTTGGTGGAGGTGTTTCTTCCAGACGGGCCCAATTTCGGATACTTTTCTGAAATGTCTAGTTTTGGAGATTGTTTATAACGTCCTAATTGGGGCCATTCCGATGCAGGGAAGTCAACCACATAAATGTTTCGGGTGGCATCAAAACCACGCAAATAATCGATGATGCGTGCCACGTCAATGTTGGTGGAAATGTTCATATCGTTGTTGTACACGAGAAAGTGCGAGATGGGGGCCATAAGTTTGATCTGCAGCAGGAAGTTCCGATTGGTTTGAGCCAGTGGATTACATGACAGATGCACAGTTTTGTCAATTGCCGTGAATTGCTGGATGTTGGTGTATTCTAAAAGATCGGTATCTGTGTCCAAGATCTCCTTAAATGTGAGCAAATCTTCAATGACAACGGAATTTATAAGACGTGGCATTTCATCGGCCTGACTATTCACGGTCATCAAATGGAATCCCAGTTCTGGTGCCTTGGCAAATGAATTGGGTGCAAATATTGAGGAAATTGTTTCGTCATCCTCTGAAAGTAAAGGCAAATCCGTGGCTGGATCGAATCTTTTATCAAAATATACTTTTTCTCGGATAGCAGTTGCGCCATGCAAATAGGGAAACATCTCACCTGGTCGAGGCATGCTATTTTCATTAGAATGATGCAAATCAAGAAGTTGTTTAAGCTTTTCTGGAGATGATATGGTGTATACATTTGATTGAGGAATTTTCTGCAACGAGTGATTCAATTCTTCAACTTTTTGAAGGACGAGATGCAGATTTGAATCATTTGTGAAGGTGGACTCTGCTGTCAGTTTTGACAAATGGATACCACGGAATTCCTCTGCTAAAGTTGTATCCGAAGATTTTCGAGAATCCGCATTATCATACGATTTCACTTTGGCAATTTCCACAAACACTTCTTCCTTGGATGGCGAACAGGCAAGAGCTGACTCTGTACAGAGCAGTTGAGTTGATTTCGATTTGGTTTCATGGATAGCATTTACTGCAAACATTGCGGGGCAGACAGTCATGCGGTGGATGTAATAAGATAAGCAATGCTTTCTAATTTGTGTTGAAATAATCACTCCTCAAATTTCGAGAATGAAAACAAAAGGACAAGAAAGCCTAGCTGTTAATTGTAATAACTCGAAAAGCAAATAAGAATAGCAATGGTCAGATCAAGGCGACGAGGCTTTCGGACTGCACTATGGAAATGCACGAAGATCAATCAAAAACTAAGATGTGGATATATAATTGTTTTGAAACACCAAAATAGTTTCAAACCAGATCAAATAACCGTCGAACCTCGATAATTTAAAGGGTTCAAAAAGAAATGTGTTCAGCAAACACGACGGTTGCGACAGGGATAGCAAGGTAGTGTTCAGTATTGGGAAAGTGGGGTATGAGGGAAAAAACACGAAAGGGTCTCGAGTGGTCCACACAAGGAAAGGGGCAGATAAAAATAGATGGAAAAATGAAAAAGAAAAAAGAAAAAAGAAAACAACGGAAATCACCTCATAAGAAACCCCGTGCTGGAAATAGAAACAGGGGAATTGAAACAGAGAGAGAGATGAAAAGCGGCAAACCCTTCGGAAAAACAAGTACAAAGACAGAGAGTGAAATAAAATCAGATACAATGTGCCAATGGCCGGTGGTTCATAACCAACGCATAAGTATAATTCTTGGATGTGGGCGACGGTATTGGACCCATCACAAGATCCGTGGCCCAAATTATTCTTGCTGCAGCAATAAAGTATTGCATAAAGTATTGCGTTTAGTGAATCTGGCCCGGAAAAACTGGAGATCGCGTTTTTTTGGGTATCATGCGCCGGGTTCCATCCTTGCATATTCTGCATGAGCAAGTATACGGGCGCACGGCAGAAAAGCCAGCTCTAGACCGAGAGGTCAATTTAGCAATCACAGGAAATAGGTCAGTGTTGGAGTTTACTAGAATTCTCATAACCCGGTATTTAGGGCTAATAGGGGAAGTACAAACGTAAATTTTGGGGTACAAAAGGAATTTATCAGAGTAATTGGGGATTTTGGGTCACGAGGGATATTGCCTATCATTAATTTTAATATTTCTTTTTCTTTTCGGCTGTTTTTATCGGCAAAGAGAATTGGCCCAAAATACCCCTCATGTGGGATCAGGTAACAATCCCAGTAGCAAGAGAAAATCAAAAGATTTTTTTTTCTTTTTTTTTTTTTTTTTTTTTTTTAAGTCTGTTCTTCTTTTTTTTTCAACTATACCGATTTATCGGCCAAGCGAAAACCGTCTATCGACTATCCACGAGTGAAATTTCTTGGGGGTTCTTACTTGAAACCCCGCTTTTAATGTTTTGATGGATGATCGTTAAAGACACGCGAGCAAATATGAATCTAAGTGGTATGAATAAATCCAGTTGGATGTTTTGAACAGCCAGCCAAGGATTAAGTTTTATTATTATTATTTTTGTTATTTTTTTTTTTTTTTTCAAATTATTTTGTTAGAATAGAAACCATACCATAAACTTTCTTGGCCTTATATTTGGTCTCATTATATGGTCAATACTTGATAAGTATTAACAGATGATGAAATTAATAATAAAGAATTAATAAATGCAAAAGAACTTCGGAACCTTTTTTTAACTAATTCAATGTATCGATGAAAATCAAATACCAAACCCATTCTAGTGCTTATTTTCCATACATTAATAATGTATTGGTGACTTCGTTAGCACACCCGTACATCCGCATACAAACAGTCGTGCATATTGATTGAGTGTTGAAAATTAATCCGATATGCAACTTCGATATAAGTGGTTTCAGAAACCAAAAAACAAAAAAAAAATATATCCAAAAATAAATCAAAATAAAACAATTATGTTTGCCTCCCTTAGAAGATTCCAAGCGTCGCCCGCATACACACAGCTTATGACGTCGATCAAGCTGGACTTAAAACAGGCAATGCTTGCCAAAAATAAGGTGGAAAAAAACACTATTCGTTCTGTGTTGTCCAGCATCAAAAACAGTGAGATTGATGGTGGAAAGCAGACTGAATTTGACTTATTTAGACTTTTTTCAAAAATGGTCAAACAAAGAAACGAATCTGAACAAATGTACGTGGCCCAGCAAAGACTGGATTTGGCGGAAGTTGAGGCCCAGGAATCCCATATTATTCGGAAATATCTTGAATCTTTACCCGTAGCATCTGAAGATGAAATTGCTGCAAAGACGGAAAAGTGGTTGAAGGAAGTACACGAACAAAATAACGCTTTGGCTTTGAAAGATATTATGAAACAAGTGACGGATGAATTTGCCCAGGGATGGAACACGTTTCCTGCTGCGATTAGAGCCTCGGTTCCGAAATTGTATAAACAAATCTGGGGCAATTAAATTAGTGATTTTTTGGGGATTCTACGTTGATTAGATTGGTGGATATTGTCTTACTTGTATATACGCTAAAGTCTGGAGAAAACCAGAAAAAAAAAAATAGACAATAACACAACCATTGTGAAATAACTAGTAAGAAGCGTAAATCTCGTAATGGAACTAAGAACAATTTACATTTGTGTTTTCAACAAACAAAATGCCAAATGTTAAAAATACACTTGGTTCTGGTAGACTCAAGATTTGAGTAAAAACTCCGGAAAACGGTGTTCCATTTTCTAATTACAAATACGACGAAAGAAGGCATTGGCTCTTGAAATCAGTAAACCAATAAAGTCGAACCATATAAATTTGTTTATCCCTTTTTCTTTTCTCTATTATTTTCATCACTACAGTACCAGACCAGTTTTATTTCAGAACTGGCAATGATTGGCGGGAAGTTAACCGGAAGAATTCTGTAAAAATACACATAAACCTCACCGTCAACTTTCTATAACGTTCTTCTGTTTCCATTCTTCTTTTTTGTGACCATAAACACTAAAAAAAAAGCTTAAAAAGTGGAGGCAACACCCAAGCCATGAGGAATGTCAGGGCGCAATATTCAATACACATGCGGCCCCAGACACCTTTTTTTTTGTACACCCAGAAACACTGAAATAACAAGAATAAATACATTTTTTTACTACTAAATATCAATCTAAATATGTAAATTAAACCCCCCTTCCCCTTCTTCTTATATCAAACCAGATCATGCTAAAATCCCGTTCATCTAAACCTCCATTAAAAAAAAAAATTATGAATTAAAAAATTCGACCACCTGTACGCAGCCAGGCCCGCACCCACACATGATAAAATTGGGCGCCGGACGCACTAAAGACAGTGCTACAACGGGAATTCACAACTGTCATAGACCAGCCCTTGTGCCCTTTTCTTACACTAGCAATTAAGCGTTGTGATCCTTCCGTCCATAATGTCAGAGGTATGTTTCAGCGTGGTTTCATGTCAGAATGTATGAAACTGTTTCCTCCTTTCAGGGTTCCAAGGGTTTTTCCACGGACCATATGACAATGCCAGAGATTAGCTGGGCAGGAAAAAAAAAAAAATAGAAAAAAAATGGGAACAAGAAAACTACGGGAATTAATAAATATAAAGAAAATAATCCAAATGTTGGCATTAAATCCCGATTGTTAACCGCCGTATTCATCTTTCAAATCCCACTTACCCGCCCAGTCGATTCCCCTAATTTTTATAATTGCACCATGACATGTCACACTTACCCGCCGACCCAGAAAAACTGGTAATTCTTCCTAAATGTATAAGGGGGAATAAAATCGAAATAACATTCATTAAATTAAGAGGGAAAAAAATTTGATTAAAAAAAAATATTGAATCCTCTCATTCACTCATTCCCATATTCATTACTAACCGCCCAGGTCAAAAGAACTATCCGCATCACCACAAAGCAGCACATCTTAAAAGACGTGCCTGCGGTGGAAAACTACCCCATGCGTCAGTGGTCGATTGAAATTGCCATGCTTAATGAACAGGGTGCCGTTGTACCTGCAAGTATCCTAGATAAAGTGACGTATTCTTTACACCCCACCTTCGCCAACCCTATCCGGGCATTAAAACAACCTCCATTCAAAGTTGAGGAGCAAGGATGGGGAGAATTCGATATCCCTATTGCCGTGCACTTAGTGGGGATTCCTGGAAAACTGGGTGAACGCAAATTCAACCACGATTTGAACTTCTTACAGGAAATATATGCCGTAGACCACGTGATTTCTGTTCCTTTGAAGAACCCCCAGTTGAACAAACTTTTGGCGGAGCTGGGCCCAGTTCCAGCAGATGGTGATGCCAAGCGCAAAAACGACACCGATGTGTCGTCCAAACTGAAGAAGTTGAAGAGCACTGCCACTGCCACCAAGGGCTCGGTGGACTTGGAAAAACTTGCCAAGGGCTTGACCTTGTTGAGTGAGGACGACTTGATCACCATTGTGCAGATGGTTACCGACAACAAGACCAACGACATGAACATCAAAAACGACTTTGAGAATGGCGAGTTTACCATGGACTTGTACACCTTGCCGGAGCTGTTATTGAAGAGTTTGTGGGAGTACGTTCAAAGACACACCGCCAGTGCTTAAGCTAGTGGATGTGTTTTTCATCGCGTGTGGGTCTGCTCGGAAAAAGCCAGGTGGAAGAGGCGGCTATTTTTTTCATGAAGTGATAAAAGAACAAAAGAATAAATTTATAATGTATGAATTTCGGTCGTATAGGGGGCTCGGGGCTGATATTTAGCCGGTTCCCTCGTTTGTGTAGTAACTTTGTAGTGCTTGCTGAAGCGGCATCATATATTTGTAAAGAGGTGTGGAAATTTGATTACTAATGTGCAATTGTTTATTGGAAGAATTGCATGAAATCTTCTTCTAAGTAGGGTTTGAATTACGTTGGGTTTTGGACATTATCATGGGGTTAATTCTCCTCAATATTCCATTAGTCTTCTCGTTGGCCTTCCATACGAGCACCACACTTGTAAATAATTTGCCATATTTATCTATAGGTTAAGATTGGGTTTCAGTTTACCAATTTTTCTTATAACTCTTGTCTTAATTTATATGAATTGTGATTGTTTTAAAATGTTTTGGACTTAATAATCGGATTAAAACCCCCTAGATGCTCGTCTGAGGGGCGATTTTTTCTCTTAATTGTCAAAACCAAAGCCAATCAAGCCTTTGAGGGGGAAATTTTGGGACCATCCTATTTTGAAGTTAACGCTTGATAGATTGAGGTTTGTTGGATGTCGAATTATTGCTTCAATCTTCTTATTTTCTCTATTTTGTTGGTTGTAAATAGATATACTAATCTGTCAAACCACCAGGTTAAATTTGCGGTTACTGCCACATCCAGTAGAAAGCACTGTTTCCCGTCCGATCAACGTTAGTTAAGCTGCTGAGAGCGTCACTGAGTAGTGTAGTGGGAGACCATATGCGAAATTGACGTGCTGTAATCTTTTTTGGCCTCATCACCTTTTTTTTCTGGCAAATCCTTTTGATATACAGAAATGTCTTTTTTATTCCATATCATCATATAATCAAACCCCATTTTTTGCTTCATTTCTTTGCAAAACCTCCCATATATTAGATTATGCGTGGTTTACATATCATCCTTTTCTCCGAGCACGAAATTAATTACTAGGAGTAAAGAAGGTACGTTAAAAATGACAGGTACACCTTACTGGATAAAAAATATATATAAGAAAAAAAAAAAGAGAAATACAAGAAAAGGAAGAGAAGGCACAAACTTATATCTTTTATTTGTGGCAGCTAGTGTTATGCGCAAACGGGGGCAGAACACTTTTTTTAAGTTCACGTTCTAGACCTCTAAGAATTTACTATTACGGTCGAAAATGTGTACACTCATATTTGGCAAGAGTATGTGGGATAATTATTTAGCCAAGTATTCCCCTTAAAGGATCTGCAAAAATTCTAACTTCAAAGGAAATAATATAAGTTTTGGTATCTTTTTTTTCTCCTTTACTTTTAATTATTGCACATAAGAAACTATTCTAATGAATTCAGAACATCCTATTGAATTGAGCAATACTACTTTTCCTTCTGCTCCCACACCTATAATACCAGCAGCTAAGTATAATGATAGACCCCCACCTTATCAGAGAAACGATGGTGGATATGGAATAGGGCAGAATAATCAAGATGGGGAATATATGTATAGAGTACTGGAATCTAATAGACCAGAGACTGAAAATGAAGAAATTATCAGAAAGCAAAACAAAAGGAAACGCGGTAAATGTGAATTTCCGATGGGGTCTCTAACAACTTGTTTTTGGGTATTGATATTATTTGTTTTACCCACTACTGTATTGATTCTTATTTTACTGTGGCGTTTTGGTCTACTTTAGGGGCTTTTGAAGAGACCACTAGGATTCGAATATACGTGATATTACTATATTGTTGGGGTATGAAAGGATTAATATTGTGGTATGGGTGTTTGGGAAAAAGAGATATTTGAGAAATATTATATACATATTTAACTTCTTAATGATGAATAACATTATGATTTAGTTTTGTTACTGGAATACATTTTCTTAAAACGGTAGGTATGTTTTTGACTATACCTTTGTAGGTACTATAGTTATATGCATCATAGATAGTTTCCAGAGGAATATTATGAAAAGTGGATTTCGAATATTTATTCTAATAAAAAAAAAGAAAATTAAAAGAATAAAAAACTTTTTTTATTGGCAGTTGAGTAGCTTATCAACATAACGCCAAGCACTTTTATCGTTGTTTCGGAATACGGGCCTGCGCCGTATCAACCTCCCTAAACGGGAAAACTCCGACGGAAATCCCGGTCGTACCAACGGACCTTTTTTTATATGCAGATAAATTAACGATAAATAACGATTGTTTATCACCAGCAGTGATTTTAAAGTATTAAATATGAACGAAAGAATACGAGGAAAATATTGGTGAGATTCATGAGATACAGCGGTAAAGTTTTGGCACAGTCTTTATGTAATTACCGAGGTATGTCTCCATGATTCTGGGAGATGCGATTGCCGAGAACTGAGTCAAGAATTTGCATCTAATATGCAAAATATGTATATAAGAAAATATATGTTTTTTCCAGATCTTTTCTCTTGAGTTTGAAAAGTCCTTCCAAAAACGACCATGTCTATTCCGGAAAAAGCTGTGTCTACAGAAGGAGTGACTAAAGTTCCTTCGGTAATAGAGTCTAATGAAGTTCATTCTTCCATTTCCAAGAAAGACTTGGCTATCGATTGCGATGAAGCCCTTAGTCGGAAAATGTTCTTGGTCAATAATGCCCTAGATGAAATTGGGTTTACATGGTACCATGCCAAATTATTTCTTCTTGCTGGGTTTGGATATTCTGTAGATTCACAGTTAGAGATGATCCAGAGCTCAGTGAAAACAGTGGTGGATCGCCAATTTAACATTACCTTCCCCGTGGCAAATGAAATTATGTATGTGGGTTTGATATTGGGTTCTTTTTTCTGGGGGTTTGGCTCCGATATCATTGGCCGCAAAACAGCATTTAATTTATCATTACTTCTGGCAGCAGTATTTGGCCTTATTACTGGAGGAATGAGCTCATACCCCACATACTGTCTTTTCATGGCACTCAATGCGTTTTCGGCAGGTGGTAATATTGCCACTGATGTTACTGTTTTTCTTGAGTTTTCGCCTTCTTCATACACTTGGTTAACCACCTTTATGGCTGCATTTTGGGGCGTGGGCCAGACCGTTGCCACACTTATTGCTTGGGCTTTTGTACCGTCCTACTCTTGTCTTGAAGGTGAGCCATGTCCACTGGAGGCAAATAGGGGCTGGCGTTATTGCTGGTACACAAATTCAGGAATAGTGTTGGCGTTGGCCTTGGTACGGGTATTGGTTTTTAGTATGGATGAAAGTCCCAAATATTTGGTTTCGAATGGCCGGGATGAAGAGGCGGTAGCCATTATTCAGGGAATCTCTGAAAAATACAACCGGCCGTGCTCATTAAAATTAGAAGATCTCGAATCTTGTGGTGAAATTAAGGATTCTCATAACTTTCAAACACACGGATATACCATAAAAACCGTTTGCAGCGCTATTTGGGCACATGTCAAGGTTCTTTACCTGAGCCGCAAAATTGCCTATTCATCGTCGATGATTTTCTTCTCTTGGTTTTTGATTGGACTTGCCTACAGCACCTTCTTTGACTTTCTCTATATCTACATTGCATTGCATGGAGGCAATACCGAAGCATCCACATTCATCACCTATAGAAATGCAGCACTCAGCAATTTCGTTGGTATATTTGGGCCTTTATTATCTGCATACCTTATCACAATCAAAAAACTTGGACATAGGGGTACCATGACTATTGGGGCATTTGCCAGTATGGCTATTTTATTTGGATACACCACTGTTCGGACCCAGCTGCAAGATGTAGCATTTGCATCCATGACCTACTTTTTCTTGAACATGTACTATTCTTGTTTATATGCCTATACGCCGGAGGTTTTTCCTGCAATAGCTAGAACTACTGGTTGTGCTTTGGGTTTAATGTCTGCACGTATAGCAGGGAGTTTGACCCCAGTCATTTACTATTACGGTCAAAAAAGTGGTTCTTCCATTCCCATTTGGGTTTGTGGTGCGCTTATTGGAGCACTTGGAATTATTTCCCTTCTTCTTCCTTTTGAGCCTTCTCGCTTCAGATCCATTTGATTATGGTGGTAGAAGGTTGATGTTGCCGAATTCACATAAACGTTTAATTAATAGGCTTATCTTTAAGCAATCATTTCTTTTGTCAGGTTAATGTTTCTAATGTGCCCTTTCATAATGAGGGTCTTACCACTACATCAAATTGTGATACTGCAGAATATTACATCAATACAATACAAACCATAGTACAACTGAAGCGTTAATCGATAACGAGATAATGATATCTCCACCATACCTCATTCACATCACTTCTTGATCATCTAAAATCTATATTTGGCCTCACGTAGACCATATTTTTATCGTGGAGTCCCACGACGCGGTGGCAAGACCTTGGCCGTCCGGACTAATGGCAACTTGCGAAATACGGCTCTTGTGGCTACCATTTCCAACACCAATCAGCTCAACAATCTCCTTGCGCAAGATATCCCACGCCAAACAGCCGTAGTCAGCATAGCAAGCATATAGGATCCGGCCCGACTTGCTCAAATCTAAGGAAACCACCCCCGGTGCGTCAAACTGTGACCACATACTTCTTGAACTTGTAGGGGACCCTGGTCCATCCTTCAGCAGCAGCGGAGGTTCAAACTGCTCGCGCAAATTGTATTGCTCCAACTCGCAAAGCGACCGGAAATCGTAGATCTTACAAATTCCTTCGTCATCACCCGAGACGAACGAATACCCATTCGGAAGCAGGGACACACAGTTGACATCCACCCGTGACATTTGGCACGACGTTTGTGGGGCCTTAGCTCGCAAATCCCAGAGTTTAACTGTGCCATCAGAACCAGCCGAGAGAAATGTCTGGGGCAGCATACGTTCTTTTGGCGATACCAGTAGCAGGAGCACGTCGCCGCAGTGGTCCAAGAAATCCCGGACTTTCGTGTGTTTTTCCATATCCCATAACGCAATGGTCATGTCACCGGAAGCAGTAAGGATTTGGTCATCGGCGAGGAATTCACACGCAGAAACATACGCGGCGTGAGCCCGGGGGATTTTGCGCCCATTCTCCCGGAGTTCCATTGCATTTGAACGGGTGCGTATATGGTAATCGTTTGCGGTTTCCACCTTATAGATTGTGCAACGATTGTCTAGGCCGGCCAGAGCTACGAATCTTCCTGAAGGGGCAAATGCACACAGAAGTACCCACGGGCTTTCCAAGGTAATTGCCTGTAGTTTGAGCCCAGATACGGCATCCCAAATAATCATAAATCCGTCCTGGCATGCAGACACAAGTTTTTCCGAATTTGAGCTCCATTTGATTTGTGCAATTTTGTCCTGGTGACCCTTTAAAGTGTTATATTGTCGGAGATACCTTTTTGGCGGGATCTGGGGCAAGTGGGCACTTGCCTGTTTCAAGGTCATGTCTTGAATGGCCGCATTTGACTTTTGTAATTCCGAGTAGAGCACCTGACAAGTTTGCTTTGCCACAATTAATTTGTTGGTCATCGGCTCAACTAGACCCAGCATTTTTCAAATGTGATGTTTTGAGACGACGTCAGAGTTGAGATTTTTTTGTTGTTTGAGAAGGAACTTCCTCTTTCGGAAAGAACAAAAAAAAAGAGTTGACTTGACCGTGTTTCAGATTTGAGAGCAGAAGGATTCTCGGGGACAGGCTCGGCAGCACAGTCCGGAAAAAGTCTACTTCCGGGAGCCTTAGATGTGTAAGGTGCATGCCAAACCCGTCCTAAACGGGTAGGCCGGTGTGCATGTAGTAGATTGTGTACACACCCGCTGCACGTTTGATGTGCCGCGCGCAGTAGTCGAAACACCACCAGTTTAGGCGGATCGTGCAAATGGTCCCGCTTTATTGAATCAGAGCTGTCTTAACAAGTTAGCATGGGTAGGAGGCAAAGCAAAAAGGAGCTGATTCTCTTCATTTTTTTAATACCTGCTTTACATCCTTTCGCCTCAAAATCCATGGGAATGATCACCTAACGGGGCGCTAAAACTGTAGAGAAAACATGGGTTGAAGACTCACTCAACACGACGTTTTTTGCGCAACTCGTCGTCGATATTGTCAGTAGAATTTTCAGCAGTAGCGCCATCTCGTTTAGAAACAGTAGGTACTGGTGCCGCTGCGGTTTTCTTATTGCGGGCCAGCTTGGCACGCAGCTTATCCTCACGGTCCAAGTCGCCGGTGACTTTCTGCAAGTAGTGGGGCACGGCGAGGCCGGACTTTAAGAAGAACATTTTCCAGTTCCGTGCCTTATCCTTAAGCTGAACCTGGGTACGGTTTTTTAACGACTCGTTGATACGACCACCCTGGCCAAAAAGCTCGAGAATCACCGACCACTGTGTACCCTTGAGTTCCATCGCATGACGGAGAGCTTTTTCCTCCTGGCGGGTCCAGGGCCGGCGGTTAGGGCCCTTTGTACCCATTCCCGGGTTAATCCGGAGGTGGATTTGTTGTTCCTGGATCTCACTCGGAAGAAGTGCTGCAGTGAGATCATCAAGGCCTTTGCCCTCGGTACGTGGAGCTCTGGTATTAGCATCTACATGAGGCCGCTGCGCAAGTTCCTGAAGCACTTCGTCACTGTGTGGAGTAGCAGACATTTCTGGGCCTGGAACTGGGTTAGAAACGATGTTTGAAGCAGCAGAAGAGGTGGTGCGCGAGGCCTTAAGTGGCGCAGTCTTACCCTTCTTACCCCAAAGGAGAAAGCCCATGTTTTTCAGGACAAACTCAAATAAGTCCTTCAAAAACTCAAACCACTCGTACTCCTCATTGAGACTGTGGTCGTGCGGGTATGCCAATAAGGTTTCCTTTCGGGAATTACACCGGTTGATGAAGTCGATTTCTGTTGGGCTCAACACTTTTGTGCAGCGGCGTTCCTGAAGAATCTGCTCGAGATTTGAAGGTAGGATATCCTCCAAAATCTCTTCCGCCAGACGCTCGCCTGCCTCAATTGCCGAGATATATGCCTGTGTCTTGAGATCAAGGTAGAGACTGGCCTGGGGCTTAAGGATTTTGCCCACACGCTCACCAATGGGGAAACCAGCGCCACTCTGCAAGTTCATGTTACTGGCGGTCATATTGGACATTGAGTTTGCGGGATCCAAGTCATTCGCAGGGCAAAAAACATGTAAGAAAGATTCATTCAAGTGGAAAAACCCCACTTCAATCGTGCCAAGTGTGGCTGCAAGAAATGTGGCCAAGTTCACTTTGCGGAGCGTCGACTCAATCGTCTGCTCACGACTACGGAACATCGCAGGTGTTTTATCCCCCTCTTTCCAGATCCCAGGCGCAATATGCTCCACGGTTAAAAAAGGGTCCTCCTCCGAATAAAGCCTCTTTGTAAACTCAAAAAGCGATGTTAAATCCCGGAAAGCCGCCCCGGGTGCAGTATCGGGGCTCGATGCCAAATCAATGATTTTCTGGTATGGGCCCACTGCAAAAACCCGAAGCAATTGCGTGGCCAAATTATCCAACACTGCCAAAGTACTGACTAATAATTGGATCCGTGCCGGCATGTAGCTTGTGGGGATTATAGGAAGTGGGAGAGCCGCAAGGTGGGCACTGGCTAGCAGGGCAGTTGATGGGGCCTGGCTCAGCAACGCATTGTATGCCGCCACGGCATTGTTGGTGGCCAAAAGCTCGGAGTTTGCTGGGATATGGTGTACTGCCTCGGTGTCCCTTTCCCTTTCCGGCCGGCTTTGTGTTTGCACTTGTGTCTGCGCTTGTGCTTGCGCTTGCAGCATTTCTGTCTGTGCTTGCACTTGCGTTTGCGTTTGTGGCTGAGCATCCTGGTTAATTTCAGGCCCTACGGTATTAGGGCCGTGTGCGGAAGGTGACGCCGAGGTGCCATGTCCATGTTCCTCATTGACATCTGCCGTAGTTGAATCCGGCGCCTCGTGCCCATGTACTGCGTGCACGTGCACGTGATCGTTATCGTGCCCATGATCGTCATCTACAGCCTCCACCACAGTGTGCCCCGTTAGTGGCGTCGAATTAACCGCCTGGAGATGTCTAAAATCCCCATCCTCAGCCTTGACTCCACCAACATTAGAAGCAGTGGTGTGTTCTGGTGCAGAGGCATCGGTCGCTGCCCGTTTAAGCTCATCCGCTATCATCTGGAGATGCTGTTTCTCCTGTGCCGCATCTAAAAGCGGTGACGGCGCCAAGGCGTCAGCTTCAAGGGCACCAACTTCCGGAGGGTGGGTCACGTGACCTGCTGGTTCGGGTTCAGCGTTAAATCCTTCATTTTCACCTGTTTCCGGCCCTAGTTCATGGGTATCCATAGCTCCATGTTCAGGGTCCATTGACGTACCTTGTTCCTGTTGATTTTGCTGTTCAAGCTGTTGTTGCTCTAAATCATGTTGTGCTATTGCTCTCTGAATGGCCTGGTCAAGCCCGTCGTCCGTAGTAATAAGTTCGTTTTTGTGGACATCCGCCATACTGTCAGAGTCCTGGTTTTGTGCTGTCTCGTCCTGCATTTTTGAGGAGAATTCGGTTTTGTTTTTGTTTTTGTTTTTGTTTTTGTTTTTTTGATGTGCAATTCTTGGCCTCAACAATAAATAGTTATTCGATGAGTGTGCTGGTATACTGCGTGGAAGTTAACAGACACGTGTGTATGGAAAAAGATTGCAAACCAGAAAAGAAAATAAAGGAGATAAAAAAAAAAAGTAAATTTATAAACGTCTCTTTTTTTGCTGTTCTTTGTTTTCTCCTTCACCTGTAATTATACTGGAATTCTGCGATTTCTTTGTTTTGTCTTATGTGCCTCGATGAGCTGTTGATGGTGGATTTTCGCGGCATGGGGCGCGGGTGCTGAGAACCCCGCCTTATTTTATTTTATTTTTCTTTTTCTTTTTTTCTGGTGGGAGTTTACTTTATTTTATAGAGAAAAGAAAAAGTTTTTGGTTTTTAAATTATTTGCCCTTTTTATAATCTTTTTTGTCTTAATTGTCCTTCAAAAATTAAGCATAAATGGTTTGTTCTAGTTAATGGGTCCGTTCTCACTTCCACGAATAAATTAAGGGCTATACCTCGATATAGGGCTAATGATATATTCAGGCCTTTTTATTCGATAATTTTATTTATGTAATAACCTCTTTGTTTGAATATTTCATTAGAATAATGAGGAATATTCAAAATAACCGGTATATTCACATAAACGATTAATTCCTCTCAGGACACGTGATCCAGACCCCGAGCCGGATCTTCCTTTCCACCAATTCAATCCTTTTCGTGTAAACTGTGGTTGTATTCCATTTATCTATTATTCTTGTAATCATTACCGGAAAATGTAACTTTCCATTCTTTTGCCATAAATTTCCATAAATTGCAACCCACTATCTTCCCGGCTGAGGATGTAAATGGCAGTTCACTTTTTTCAAGATTTTACATCAACCAATTGTATGACAATACCCGGATATTTTACAAAAAGAAAGGGAAAAAAATCAGTTTATTGGCTTAAAAAATATTCCCTTATACGTACCTTAATTAGAGCAATTAATAACACTGCCAGGGAGGAGACCGGCCTGTTCCCTTAATGGTTCCAATGCTTCCCTCACTTCAGTAGCCAAGCCCTTAAACAAATGATTCATTCCATAAGGCATACCGGTATATTTCTTGTGTTCCACTTTCAAAGAATCAAACTCACATACTAATTTCGATATTTTGCCAATGTATCCATTTGTTTGAAGACTAAGAGTACTTCCTCCATTCATCATTACAGCTACTCTTACTTTAAGCTGGATAATCCCGGAAATCAAATTGCTGCCCAGAATTTCACTTTCTGTATACCGACATAATTTTTCAGTAGAATCAACCATTAATTGAAAGAGTTTGCGAACATTTTTTCTCTGGTTTTCTACTTCCTGTTCATGGCTTAACCTTGACTCGATGAAAAACTCAATATCGGCAAGATCCCTTCGGTGAATTTCCATTTTTTTGTTAAACTTATGGAAATCAAATCCCGTCGCATTTACGAAACCTTTCAAGTCCATTGTGAGCCAGTCCAAATAACCTTTTGCCCTTTTCACGAGGCTAAGACTTATTTCCCTGTTGTTGTGAACCATATTTTCTTCTATTTCATATTCCACAAAACTTAACCCTTTAAGCAGATCTACTGGGAAGAGCTTTGTGGGAGGATTTTGGTTCTCCATCAGAGGGATATCTTGAGCGATGGTAGTAACTAAAATAGATGCGAATACAGCGGTAATTAAAAGCATTTTCATATTCTTTTTTTTTTTTTTTTTCTTTCTTTTTTGGGAATATTTCGATTAAAACATGGCATCATTGGAAATTTATATTCTTTTTATTCTCTCCAATATTCCCGTAACCTGCAACCAAAACTTAAACTAACAATAAAAGATTTTCATTTGAAGCGGCACAGCCTTTAAAGCAATCTTCCCCTGTTTCATACGGGTTTGTTTTATTAAATCAAGGATAGTTTTTTACAGCCAAAAATACTTCTATCTTCGAATTTCTTTTATTCCTTTTGAAGCAAATTAGTCAACCTGGGTTCCGAAGTGTAAGTCAATGAATCTTTCTTTGGTTTTTCTTGTTGCTATTAGTGCAGGTGATTTGAATGATCTTTTTTGGTGGAATGGAAGGGGCACCCCATTGAAAAAAAAAAATAATAATAATAAAAATCCCGTTTCATGAGTGTAATTTTATCCACACATCTTTCAGATTCATTGTCGATAACATTTAATTTCTCTTAACCATGGAATTTCTTCCTTGATTAAAAAAGTCGGGAAGAATTCAAGATGATAGAAACGAATATTTTCAGCAAACTGTATACCCACTTCTAGTCCTAAAAATGAACTCGAAAGACCTTCAAAGGCCTTGTTTTATAGCTCCTAGTAAACTTTTATTCCTAAATTGACATTCTTTAGTTGGCTCTCCTACTCTCCTCCGTCTTGTGAGGTATTCTCAGCAGAAAAATATGACAATGCAAACCCCAACCATATAGATAAAGATATAGCCCTCTTTGTCACGTGTAATTGCCACGTAGGCGACATACATGCAAGACGCGTACAATAGCGTTCGTCGTCCGAAGAAAAACTTTTCCTCGGGTTCGGAGCCTCCTAATGTTCTTTCCTTTCTCTAAGGAGTCTGGAACATAGTAGTAAACAGAATCCTAAGTACTAAATATACTTGAATATACTTGAAATTACTTGAAATTACTTGAATCAATATTCCCATAGTTGAAACTCTCTCAACCTCTTTGTTTAAAAGCAAACCTTAATTACATATACTTTCTATTTTCATTTCTTTCAATTTAATAAAATCTTATAGCCTAAAGATTTTCACAAGCCTGATTATATTTTGGATGCTTCCCCAATTATAAGAAGTTAGATATGGTAAACAATTTCGAATCATACTTACAATCCATACTCAAAGAAAAATTATAACTATTGAAAGCTAAATATCCACCTTGAAACACCTGAAGTAAGAAAATTGATCACAATAACTTCTCTCTATGACTATGAGAACTTGCTTTTTCTAATTCACTCTAGCACTGATAAACCTTTGCAAAAGCTGGGGTTTTATTTAGTGAATTAAATGAATCTGAACTTAATCTAAAACAAATTAAAAAAAGCAGGAATCTTTTGCAAATCTTTTAAACCCCAGCTAATTCAAAATTCTCGTTAATAAATCACACTTTTCACTCATCACATGCCCATATAATCTAAAAATGATACAGCCTATTCCCGTATACTACCTTTGGAATCTTTTATTGATTTTAAAGGAGCAAAGATCAAAAATGGTTCTTTCTATCGATAAAAAAAAAAGAAAAAGTCAGAATTTTTATCATTCATAGAAACATGTATCCACGAAGTAATAAACACGTTCTATTATTTCTGACCAGATCCAGTTTTCTGACCTTTTCGTTAATAAATCTAAGAAAACTTCACTCTTATTAAACTGCACTTCATTTATGTGATTATCATACCAATAACTATTCAAAACTTTGCTTCGCAAACCCTTGACAACACCCTTATGGTTGTTTTTGCCTGTCTCAATTGTTTCCGAAACATAAACTTGATAACGGGGAAGACTTCTGGGATTCTTTTGAATTGACCTTCCAAAGTACTCAAAATCCCTAAAAACTGACACAATCTACGGCAGTAATCTGGTGTTTGAAAGTCAGGGTCACCGTATGAATCCCTCAAAACAAAGAGTCTCACGTTGAGCCTGATAACTTCACAAAGTATATCTTTTTCAAGGCTGTTCATATGAACATAAAAATCCAAAATTTCCGATGCCTCGTACATTGCCAAATATATCATTTTTGCAAATTCTAAGCGGGAGTTAAATTGTGTAGGTAGCTGTGTCTTTGCTGCTAATATCTCAATATTGGTTAAATCTTTTATAAGAATTCTCTGTTCTGCTTCAAACCCTCTTGAGTCAAAATCTGTCTCATTGATATAAGACTTCAATCTTTCCAAAAATCGTGTTAACATGCTTTCCGCCTTTTCTGTTCCCGTAAGCGGAGCATCTATGCCAAGTTTATGTATGTAAACGCCTCGGCGCAGCAATTCAAAAGCTATCTCATCACCCTTGAGAGGACTTGGTTGGATAATCTTTGGGGTTTGTGTTTCGTTTTTTTCACTGGCTTTTACTAATGCCATTAAGGAGAAAATGAATAAAGAGGTTGAAATTATCAGTACCAATCTCATTTTAAACACCTAATGTTTTTGAATAATAATAATTGGAGTTTTTTTTTTTTTTTTTAGATTATGATTTCGTGTAACGTGTTTGTTTTATTTATATATTTTCCTGGATGGAATTTTCAAAAACTTCTTTTCCGGAGTTCCTTTCCCGCTTGTTGGTGAAATTCAAAAATTCCAGATTCATCGTCTTTGTTTGGCTTGAAACCCCCCGCTTTTCTGGAAAGTTTTTTTTTTTTTTTTCTTAAAGTCAATTTCACTTTAGGACCAGTTCCTTCAATGTTTTGAGTTGATTTTTTGCACTTTGGTACTGGGATTCAAACATAAGTCGTACACTGAGAGATTTCATGGGTAAACCGGCAAAAATCTTATCCCAAGAATCCAAAATCTTAGTAATTCTAGTGAGTGTTATTCCGAAATCCTTTATCTTTGTATCAGGTTTACCATAAGAATCATACATTACCATAAGCCTGATATTTAGCTCAATTATCTTATACACCAATCTTTGCCCCTGATCTCCTGAAAGCCGGTAAAAACCCATGGATGCAACTGCATCATTCATTGCAAAAACCAAGCTTTTGGTAAAGGATATTTGATTAGAAAGCTCATCGGTACAAGGCGTTATAGCACCAACCATGAATTCCATTCTCAAAAGGTCTGTATGTACTTTTTCAGAGAATATTCCAAAATTTTCTGCATCGAAAATCGTGTCGTGAACAAACAGCTTCAAGTAACGAACAAAGCTTTCTATCATATCCCCATGTGTTTCAACCACGCTCTTACATAATTCGAACTCCCTCCCGTATATTATAGCATCTCTAGTACTTAAATGAGTGGTTTGATTCATTGGTTTTTGGGAAATCCCAGGATCATCAAGTGAACTTTCCAAATTAACTGTTGTTGCAGCTGTCATTGAGGACCAGAGTTGTAGCATTAAGAAAGCCGGGATTGGTCTCATGATTACTATTTCTTTGTGAAAAAAAAAGTGGGAGGGTGATCTTACTCCTTGCAATATATTATAACTTCTTAACTGGAATTTTAAAGCAGGGTATGGCCAGTTAAAAACATGCCTCTTTAAACATATTTTATGCTATTTGAAATTTAAATTCATTAAAACTGGTAACTTAAAGTAATAGCTTTACGCTCAAAAAATAAAGAAAAAAAAATTGAATTTTGGTGTTTTTTTAAATAAAGTTTTCCAAAAAAGAATGCATTGTAGATCTCAGCCTCATTAAAAACCATTAATTCGAATAATTCAATATAGAATATTAAGTTACCTTTATTTCATTTAATAGTTCCATTGACAATCCCTTATCCATTCACCATCTGAAACCATGCAAAAAGAAAAAAAAAACAAATTTTATGAAAAACAAAAAAAAATCTTTCCCTTTCTATTTTTATTGGTAATAATTATTCAAATTCTTCATCTTGAACACGTGTACTGCAAACGACGGCTTTGAAAAGAAAAAAAAAAAATCGATATATGGGTCACGTGAGGAAAGTGTGCATTTAACCGAGACTAGCAATAATACTTCTCAACTGATGCATCTCTCGGTAGGCGAATATAAATTATATTCATTAAGTGCCTCGAGCACAAGCATATTTGCACTGAATAATCAAGGAAATCAAAGGAAATCAAAGGAATAAATGCGACAGTTTTGAAATGAATATTACCGCTGGTCTCAGGGATTTCCCTATCATCAGTCATTTGCATTTGGTGGGACAAATACACCCTTTCATCTATGAACTAGTAGAGAAATTCCAAGAACATGGAGAGGTTGCTGAAATTGATATCAATGAAATTTCAAGGGACTACCGGCTCAAGGAGCAAGTTGAATGGACTCTTTTGATGATAGATTACTTCCGTAGAATCCCTGAGGGTTTTCTCTCCAAAATATCATTCCAACACCAGTTTTTCTCTGATGAAGAGGTTCGTCGGTTTATCCGTGTTAAAACGGCAAAACAACGTGAAGTGGTCGTTTTGCATGTTATGTTTAAAAATACATTTCCGGGACGTTTTAATAACTATGCCTGGTCAGGAAAACTCCAGCAGTATTTGGAGAGAGTGGTTCTGGAAATTCAGGACAGTCTAAATCTGGAAGATAATAAACAGGAGATCGACCGACTAGAAGTTAAGGCCGGTCGAGCTTGTAATGCGTGGGAATGGGACAGTTTTAATTCAAAAGAAGTAAAGTTTTTGCAAGACATTATTTCTATGTTTGTCTCTTTAGAAGCAATTACCAATGGTGTCTTAGAATGGCGGTTGGACGCAAGTTTCTTTGAGATCCATGAAAAAGAAGGACAAGTAAGCAATTATTCGATAAATCCATTCTTACAACGGTTGGTGAAAGAGAAACCAGTCGTTGGTGATAAAGAACAATGTCTTCAGAATATTCTCAGTAACAATAGTATGTTTCCCTACGATGAAGATGATGTTGAAATTATGGTACTAAACTCTGGTCATGAATGGAAAGGTTTTGTATTTGCTTTTGATAGACCATTCTTGGATACTTTTCAAGAAAATCTTAAAAACCGCATGCGCTCAGAGTATAACAAATACTTTATTTTGACCAAGCCCGAAGATAGTACATTCCGTGATCTTCAAGTATTTGGCATGATGCGTGTTGATCCTGCTCCATATCCTGACTGTCGTGACGAAACTTTGGATTCCGGTGGTTTGGCCTTGTATCTTAGTGAAAATGTTGATTTTTGTAACGATTGTGGGAAGGTTGAAGATGGTGAAAGTTGGTGCTGTGAAAATGGATGTGCTGAATTCCCCACATTCTTCAATTGAATCGATTAATTCAGGTCAGAATAATCACACTCTATGAGCATTTTGAGCCATAGAAACTGGCTCTATTTCAATATTTATTGATTGAGGGATCGATATTCAATTATAGTGAAAAGCTTTAACTTTCACAGGGTTGATACTCCATCTTCTAAAATGATGCTGAAATATTTGGCTTTGAAAGGGACAATGCTATGTTTCATGAGATGTTGTACTGGAAATCAATTTTTCGGGGATTCTTTTGTCTCTAAAGAATTATTCTTTCAATGGTTTACATTAATTGCGGTGAATAAGAAGTAATATTTAATTAAAGAGTGGAGAAAAAAATGTGTGGGCAAAGTGTGGCTGGCAAGTTACCAAAAACAAAAAAAAATTATTGTGTACTCGGCAAAGAGGGGGCGCTGTTATATAAACAATACGGCCAGAAACTATGCTACAAAGCAGTTCCTAAAAAATCTTAGATATTCAATAAATTTGCGAAAAAGAATAACCGATCTATCGTAATAATTTAATGTAATTGAAAGCGCAATTAACAAACACACAGCTGGACACAGAACCAGAACCAACGGCGCGTGCCTGGCGAGTGCCGTAACTCATGGCAGTGATGAGCAAACGCGCGTATTCGAGGACCACGTACGGGATTACGCGTACGCTTACGCTGGCAGCCGGCGTAATCGTAAGCGTACGTGTACGCGTACGATACGCTTCATTTAAGAGAGAAAGTCGTTTAAATCCCTAGGGAAGTGGTCAAAACCATAACTTAAGACAGTATGCATTATATTTAGTTCGATTAAGAGAAACTAGTTAGCAAATCACACAGAAATTGTGAATTTATAATCCTATTCTTCAGAATTCGGTGTGGCTTTTGAACTTCCACTTTCATTTTCAGCAATGTCATCATCAATGTCATCTATTATGAGAATATCATCTGCTTCCGTCTTCTCTCTTTCCTCGTTTATTTCGTCTGATGGACTGTCATCATCCTCAGTGCTCAGATTGTCTTCTGGGATTTCTTCCTCTTGAATGATTCCTCGGGATTTGAGAATGGCTAACATCCTTATTGTTGTTGGCAGAAGCCTGTTTCTCTTTTTTGAGATTACATCCCCCATTCGGGAAAATAAGGCTTCTGCCGGGGCAGACATGGCAGATACAGCGAGATAATCTCTGGCCATGCGAGAAATTATAGGAAATGACCCTTTTCGAGTCTTATGGTATGCAACAGGGTCCTGATCCTCAGCCTCGATAGGTTCCGTGAGGTACCTATCGATCTCGGACACTAATTGGACCCTGTTTTCCTGTCTAGCGACACGAAATCTCCCAAACCCAAAAGACGAAACCCGCGTTGAATCCACAGGGGTTTGTTCAATGTCATTTATAAGATTCGTCAGATACTGGGAGAAAACTTCATCGAAGTATTTTCTGATCGAAGCTATCTTTTGTTTTGAGAATCCAGCTGCAGTGAAGACCTGTATCTTGAATCGTGGATCAAGAATCATGGCGAGGTAAAGTGGTTTGAGACGTTTAATACTCTCATCATATATCGGGTAGTACTCGAGTAGCTTGGTTTTAGCTTCTCTTATACCACAAGCAATAAATGGATTTCCAATAACAAACTCGCTGCACAACAATTTATCCAAAGTTCCCAAAACTTCATCGACCATGGGAATTGTTTCGTGAATTGTTGGATAAAAAGATCCTTGAAGCTTGATAGTGGGTGCTCTAAACATCTCTAACATATCACGTATATTCGTTAGATATTCCCAGTCTGTGTCGGTAATCTGATAATCTTCAGGCATGTGTGCTTCTTTATCTGACTCCAGATGAACAATCCGCAAAACTTTCATGATTTCCGGGCGAAAGTAAATGAAGCGATCAATCATTCGATATGTAGAAAGCCAGCGGGTGGCATTATCTTTTACCACGTTTTCTGGTATCTTCTGTTTTCCTTCCGCAATCTTTTTGATGCTAACTAGATTTTTGAAACTGTTCTTCGCTTTGTGACTGTAGCGAAATTGGGTGATAATCGAGCGCATCATATCAGGTAAAACTTGCATGCGCTGCATAACGGCTGTGCTCCCGTGGGTATTCCGGTCTTCAATAAATTTTTGGGTTGCAGTCTTCTTGTAAAAAGTATAGTTCAAAATGCAGTCGGTCACTAGGTTCAAAATGTGCCCTACACATCGAATATCCCCATTAAATTCAACACCACTGGTGCTCGAAGCATTGTTGAACATTTTCATCATAACATTCATTGGACCGGCATTATCCCTCGTGATGGAAATGATTCTCTTCTCAATACCATAGTTACGTAACACTTTCATCATAGTTTCATACACCACTTCGCCCGTGTAAGAGAGATTTTCATTGAGCATTTCGAATCCAATTGTGTAATTTTCCAACTTAAAATCATTATTGTAAAAGTGCAATGTAATTCCCAAGAAGTCTATGTTATTACCAGAATTCCATTCGTCGATAGTGATTGCGAAACTGCCCGTATTTTGGGCAAACTTATTCTTCATTGAGTTTGACTCCGCTCCAAATATTTTGGCGAGCATCCGTCTAAGAGCATGTCGGTCGACTAGGGGAACGTCATCTCTCAAAAATAAGATAAAATCCCTGAAAGATTCTGTATCCACAAGACTAAAAGCCAAGTTATTTGACACAATCATCATCAACAACAACCTCATGTACTCCTCTTTGTCAAAGTCGACACAGACTACACCTCTCTTTTTCAACCCTTTAAGTCCGTGATATTTTTGCGCAGCGCCTGTAACGAAGAAGTGATCAATCTTGTTGGCTCGTTTGGTACCATCATTTGCTCCGACGCCTTCAGGCCCCTTTGATTCCCGTAACCTCATTTCATCAACAGTTAATTTGTGGGTCCCTTCATAATGATCTGATAAAGTGGTCCAGTTTATCGGCCAGGATTGCATGTATTCTTTATTTGTACACAGTTACACTTTAGAGCAATTTTTCTCCATTTTTCATCCATTTTTGGCAACAACTTCCAATCGAAAGCATTGAACCTGATAAGAACATGGGAGTTTCGTTTAAGGGGTAATGGCCAGTCATCAAGAAGATATTCTTGGTTTATTCTCGAAGGAGGAGTTCCTGTTGGCTGCATGATGTATCCGGGTCACAGCTGAAGCACAGAAAATTTCGTTTTTCGCTGAATTCAGAAAAAAATAAACGTGGGCCACATTTGGCCCTTTTATAAGTTGCAACAAGCTACATCTAGGCACGCAAATGCGTAGTGTGATTCCAGAATTTAAGGCACGCAACACGCTTTTTCTAAACACGCTTTTTCTAAACACGCTTTTTCTAAACACGCTTAATCACCGCGTACATCCGATGCAAAAATCTGGGTTTTGCCCTTCTAATGTGGGTGCTAATTTGACTTCACACAGAGCTTCATTAGTACTGTATATAACATCCTCGATTGTACGCCGTACCGTACGGAGCCGTACGCCGGCTGCCAGCGTATTCGTACACGTACATCGGAAGTAATTGTACTCCGTACGTACGCGGCCTGGTACGATTACGCACTAACGCGCATTTTGCTCAACACTGACTCATGGACGCACGTCAGGCTAGCGGCAGCGGCCCCAGTTTCCTAAACCGGGTATCGCCATTAGCGGGTCGCAGCCCACCCGCTAGCGCTTGCCGCATTAGGAAGTACGCGCTAAGCGCACGCGTGCACAAGCCCACCCCGCTAGCGGGTTCTGGCCTCCAATCCCCACAATATAAAAAGACATGGGCATCGTCGCCTCGTCTAGTATTCTTGTAATTTTTTCCTCTCTAGTGTATCTCTTTTTCCCCTCCGAAATGTCTATTTGTGAAAAGTACTTTCCCGAGGAGCCCTCTGCCCCAAGCTTGGTCACGGAATTCCCAGGACCAGCGTCGACTGCGGCAGTAAAAACTTTGGGTCAAGTGACCGACGGTCGTCCAGTCTACTTTGTGGCCGACTATGCCAAGTCCATTGGTAACTATATTGTGGATGTGGATGGAAACACATTTTTGGACGTTTATGCTCAGATCGCTTCGATCCCATTGGGATACAATAACCCTGCGCTTATCGAGAGCGCCAAGTCCGATAAAATGGTGCGTGCAATTGTAAACAGGCCAGCTTTGGGTAACTTTCCTGGACAAGACACCGAGGAAATCATTAATGAATTGTTGAAGGTGGCCCCTGAAGGTCAGGATAAAGTTTGGTCTGGTTTGTCTGGTGCAGATGCCAACGAATTGGCATTCAAGGCGGCATTTATGTGGTACCAGAGTAAGAAGCGTGGCTTTACCACGGCTTTTTCTGATCACGAAAACGAATCGGTGATGAAAAACCAGGCCCCAGGTTCACCTGAACTTGCGATTTTGTCGTTCCAGCGTGCGTTCCACGGTAGATTATTTGCCCTGGCCTCTACCACTTGCCTGAAGCCAATCCACAAGTTGGATTTGCCCTCATTCAATTGGCCCAAGGCAGAATTCCCCTCATATAAGTACCCCTTGGATGCCAATGCCGATGCAAACCTGCAGGAGGATGCCCGTTGTTTGGCCATTGTGGAGACATTGTTGAAATCATGGAACGTGCCCATTGCCGCAGTGTTGGTGGAGCCAATCCAATCGGAGGGTGGTGATAACCATGCTTCCGCAGCATTTTTCCAGGGCTTGCGTGACCTCACGTTAAAGTATGGTTCTCTTTTGATTGTGGACGAGGTGCAGACCGGTGTTGGAGCCACGGGAAAAATGTGGGCCCACGAGCACTTTGACTTGCAGCCCAAGCCTGACATGGTGACTTTCTCGAAGAAGTTTCAATCTGCAGGCTACTACTTCAACAGCGATGACTTGATTCCTAACCAACCATACCGTCAATTCAACACCTGGTGTGGTGACCCAGCCAGAATGATCTTGGCTGGTGCCATTGGTCATGAAGTGCTTAAGCACGACTTGGCTGTACAAGCCGCTCGTGTGGGTGATTACTTGTACTCTAAGTTGGCCACTTTGGCCGAGAAGTACCCGGACTATCTCTCTGACTTACGTGGCCAACACCGCGCCACATTTATCGCCTGGTCATTCAAGCAGCCGCTGCTCAGAAACAAGTTCTTGTCCGACATGAAGACTGTGGGCATCAACATTGGCGGATGTGCCGACGATTCCGTGCGTTTGAGACCCACTTTGATTTTTGAGGAGAAGCACGCAGACTTATTGGTGGCAGGTATTGAGAAGGTGTTGTCTGGCTACTAAGCCGCGGGGTGATTTATATATAATTTAATGAATATCCATGATACGAACTCAGCACCAGGTTCCTAGTCACCTGTAGTGTCTACAAGAAAAGCGTTTAACAGAAGTAATGTTTACGAGCCCTGGCCAAAAAACTACGGCTTTTCATAGAAGAACGCGCCAGTGCTTATCATGAGAACAGAAAAGATTATGGAAAATAAAAAAATAAAAATTACAGCACGTCAATTTCGCATATGGTCTCCCACTACACCACTCAGTGACGCTCTCAGCAGCTTAACTAACGTTGATCGGACGGGAAACAGTGCTTTCTACTGGATGTGGCCGTAACCGAAAATGAAAATCCTTAGAAAAATTATGTTATTTTGGTTTAAGAGAATACGTTTTTTGTACTTTTCCCTAAGAAGATTAATTTTTAATAATTTGTAACCCCATTTTCCCCATCTTTAACATCTAATATTTCATCTCCAAATCTATTGCCAATTTAAAATGAGTATTAGTGCACGAAAACTACGATTCTTCTATAAATGCCCCATTCAGACCAAACATCATGTATAAACCGTATTCTAGAACAAGGAAATCGGGTTAAAGCTTTTTATTTTAAATGTTTGATTTTTTTTTACCTTAACTATATATTTTAGTACAATTTATGTCTATTAAGGGGGATTTCCGGTGAAAATTAGGGGTACGAAGACTCAACCCTCCTTCTCGAAATAATAAATAATTCTTGCAATATATTGTTTCCGAAATAAACACTTTCGATTAGGGAGAATTCTTTGCTTTTTTTGCTTACAGGACTTAAACCTGAATCAATGGGTATCACTTTTCTATACCGAGCGGAAGAAACATTAGAGGTATGGGAACTCTTCGGCATTCCAACTCCTACAAAATAGAATCAATGTTGTCATCATTAACGAAAAAAAAAAAAAAGAACACTTATGAAGTATTCTGTAGTCCTAATTGGTACGTTGTTACAGTCTACCGAGTCTACATTTCTGGACGCCAAGAACAAAGTACGAGTGTTCCTCTACGAGTGCTTACGGGTATACAATTGAAGAAGGAGTTGGCAGAAAGTAAGGCAATGTTTAGCTGATAACTATCTACATAATTGGTAATGTAAGGAGAGTATTATAAGGATTATGAAAGACGGAGATTCCAGTGGCTCGGTGTATTAGCCAGACATATTGTGGGTTTTTATAGTTAAATATAGATTTTTCTTTGAAGATAAAAGCACCGAAATATCATTCAACTTTTTCTGAAATTTCAAATGAATGATTTGATTTCCCTTACTCATCTAATGGTGCTATTTAACTCAGCACAAAGTGCAAGAGTTGTTGTATGTCCTTCAGAGGTAAACAATAGATAATTCTACAGTCCTTTGTTTCTTCTTCTTTTTCTTCTTTTTCTTCTTTTTCTTCTTTTTGTAATTCTATCAATCTTTCAATTTGACAATCAAAATTTTCTTTTTTCTTTTTTTTTAATGTAATGTGGTAATCATAAACTCAATAAACCTGGCCCATACAAAAACACTCTGGTGGTTTTGGCGACGCGTGCTGCGGGCCTGTAGGAAAAAATACAGCCTTCCCACGCGCGGCTTTTAAGCTGGCGGCATTTACTGTTTTTTTCTGTAAACCCACCATTTAAACCACGATTTTTAGCAATAAAGTATTTTTTTTTATAAATCCCTTCTATTCATATGTTTTAAGATAATGCTCAATTCAAAAAGAGTAATTTTGGGTATTCATATGGAAATACCTTACCCACCCATGACTTTTTAGTGTGGCGGCAAACTCACGTGATCTGGGGAGTTTTTTTTTGGCACCGACCCCGCGATTAAGCGCGGCTTTCGCGCAGCGATTCGGCCCGGCACCGCGTAAACGGTAGAATTTTCAGATATGGTCCTGGCGTCGAGATTCAGGTACATCGGTCTTTTTTAACCTTTTGATTTAACCAGCACTTGTAACTTTCTAGAGTTTGTGCTAGTGAGAAGACGAAATAATTCTTGATTTCTCGTTTTCCGTTTTTTTTTTTTTTTTCCTTGTTATTTTCTTGTTTTCCTTTTTGTTAAGTCAGATTGTTGGTTCCCACTCTAGTTTCACTTCGGGACCTTCTTTTCGCATATCAAGTGGTACTAGCTCGGTTGTTTGAAATATTGTTGGGCTCTTATAGAAAACAGAACTACCTTATTGGTCAACTATCAACTAAAGAGTCTTTTGCACCGCTACTCTCTTGCTGACACAAAACTATACATACATATTCTGAAATCTACCATGACCACCAACACAGCACAAGAATCTACGCTGGAAAGGCTCAAGAGGTATATCAAACACGAGTCAAATGCATCGCTTATTGCCGGCGGTGTTGCCGGGGCAGTGTCGCGGACACTAGTGCTGCCGTTTGAGCGGGCAAAAATCTTACTTCAGCTTCAAGGCCCTGAGGCGCAAAAAGCGTACCGTGGCATGTTTCCCACCATTTGGAAGATGTACAAAGATGAGGGCTGGCGCGGATGGTTTAGGGGCAACACCCTCAATTGCATCCGGATTGTGCCATATAGTGCGGTTCAGTTTGCCGTATTTGAAAAATGCAAGCAGCTTTTGGTCGAGATTAAGCCTGCGGGAAGTCGCCAGCTCACAGATGTGGACCGGCTTTTGGCGGGATCCATGGGTGGAATTGCGTCTGTGCTTGCAACTTATCCATTGGATTTGGTGCGTGCGCGTATCACGGTGCAAACGGCGTCTTTGAAGCGCCTCAATAAGGGCAAATTGGTGCACGCCCCGGGTGTGTGGCAGACATTAAGAGACGTGTACAAAAATGAGGGTGGCGTGCGGGCTTTGTACCGCGGTATCGTTCCCACAACTTACGGTGTGGCACCGTACGTGGCGCTCAACTTCGCCCTGTATGAGAATTTGCGTGAGATGATGCTGACATCCAGCTACGACTTTAGCAACCCGCTCTGGAAGCTCGCCGCGGGTGCCGTCAGCAGTTTCGCTAGTGGTGTTCTTATCTACCCACTCGACTTGCTCCGTAAACGGTACCAGGTTGCCAGCATGGCCGGCGGAGAGCTCGGTTTCCAGTACCGCCTGGTATCGCATGCCTTGGCCACCATCTTGCGTCAGGAGGGGATCCGTGGTGCCTACAAGGGCTTGACGGCCAACCTCTATAAGATTGTGCCATCCATGGCCGTCAGCTGGCTCTGTTATGACTCGCTTAAGGATGCCATTGCCACATGGTAATCCCGAGACTATGGGTGTGGCAAAAAAATATAATATCTCGTCGTGGTAGACGCGTCTACAAGGACACTTCCATAATATGGGGCATGACTTAGGGCAGGTATAACCCAAGCGTGCCATTAAGCATGGGGTGACAGTGTACAATACAAATACAGTAAGAATTGTCACCATGCCTGAATCCAAGAAATACAATAAAAATAAGGAGAACACGTTGAAGCCGTAGATGCTTGCGCCAAACACCCGGTCATAAATTGCACCCATGCGCGGCAAGAGATCACCGGACCAGACGTCTGCCCCAGGAACCAAAAGAACCAAAATCCATTTAAAAAAAAGTTACCGAAGGAAAAAAAAATTCGCGACCCCTCCCAAAATTCACATTTCACAAATTTTCTTTAATTCCTTTTATTCCCCATTGAAATCGGCCATATCGATTACCCGTGGACGGTGAGCTGCCGAGACCGCTGGTCACGTGAGCGCCGTCTCAGCCAACCAAAATCCTCGCAAGTTCGCACATGGCACGATCTCAGGATCTTACCAAAAGAAAAAAAAAAAAAAAAGAAAAACCTGGTATAACTATATATCAAGCAAACTACCGACAATGAGATCCACCCAATTTTTGAGACTTGCCGCCAAGAAGAACAACGCTGCCCCTAAGGTGCCTGTTCCCGTGGAAATGTACCCCTTGTTTGCTGCCGTTGGTGTGGCCGTGGTTTCTTTGGGCTACTTCACCTACAGACACTTTGCTTACGACCAGCAATTGAGATTATGGAAAAACCCCAACTTGTCCAACTTGGACGCCGTCTTGAACAAGGCTGCTGAGGACGAGAAGTCTGCTTCTTCCGAGTAAACGGAAACAGGACTTGTTTTTTTACCATCTCTTGTGTATCTATTCATATACGATTTGTCCGCACATTTAGGACCGTACATCGTGAGCGAGGGCCGGGGCGGCTCTTTTAAATAAGCTATTTAAAAAAAAAAAAAAATTAAATAAATATAATCTTTGCGTACCCACGCCACAAGCACATCTGCTGGCTGGCTTCTTGCGTGTATGTATATTGGTCATTTCTCGTAGGCATTGGAGGCCTAGTCATAAACTTGTCCACTCATTAGAGACGAGGGGGCTTCTATGTACAATTTCCCCCGATGGATTAGTTTCTGATGTTGGTATAGTAGTTGGTGACCTCGGCGGTATCGTCCAAAAGTTCAATACATTTAGCCATACTCTTCTCAAGCCCCTCTGGGAAATCCACCTCGTTATCTGGGTCTGCCACATAGGTGGTTTTGGAGTCCTTTAATTTGTAGCCCTTTTGTGATAAGCTATTGGACACCGCATTCAACTCGCTGGGGTCGGTGATCATCTTGTACAACTTTTCACCGTCGTATTCGTTTTCAATATCTTCAAACTCCACCACATCCTCGGCACCCACATCAATGGCCACCTCGAAAATCTCGTCAAACAGTTCTGTGGCGGAAACCGGCTCAAACACAACTTCACCCTTACGCTGGAAAATATACTGGCACGGACTCAACGCAGCGTTAAACTTCAGAAGTGCGTGTTTCACGAGCCCTATAGTACGTGTTTTATTGTCCGTGTTTGCCTCTACAATAAATGCCACGCCTCCGGGTCCCATAAATTCGTACATCACCTCGAAAGTCTGGGCCCCTGTACCGGTGCCTTCACCCGTACCTCTTTTAATAGCATTATCGATTATTTTCTTGGTGATATTAGCCTTTTTGGCCTTTTCAATAATCGTGGCCAATTGAGCGTTGTTCTCCACACCACCCTGCTTTACACTTGCCGTGATCCGTGTAGCCATTGAAAAAGCCTCCTTCGATTTCTTGGCGTCATTTTTCGCCTTGTCGTGTCTAATATTCTGCCATTTCGAGTGTCCGGCTGAAAGTATACTAGAGCCGTGTAAAAAACGCACTCCAGGTCTGAATGCGCCGAGCTGTTTGTACATGTTCATCATTTTGTGTATACTGTGCCTTATCAGGACCGTTGTTTTTTGCAATGAGTCTGTGTTTTAGCACTTGCAAGAGAATCGCCTGATGTTTGAGCGAAGATCACGTGCGCGAATATGGTTCATTTTGCTCGTTATAGATGACGGCATTGTTTTTTTTGGTTTTGGGGTAATTTCTTGGGAAAACTCTTTTGTATCAGTTGAAAATGTATTAAGAGTTTTGAAAGTGGTTCTAGATTGGTATTTCAATCCCTTTGGTTTTTTTTTTTTTTTTTTAAGATTCATCTGGTTTTTGGGGGATGTTTATGAAATTAGTTAAGTATTCAATTAGGCATATTAATTATGTTCGCAAATTTCGCAATGTTAGAATTCTTAGAATTTTTGGTAATATTTTGCAAATATTGAGTCCCAGTCCTTAAGCCCCAGCTATTTCGAAATATCATTAAACTGGAATAATAAAAAAATGCCAAAATCTTATGATTTAATCCTTGTGTTGTGGAAAAAAACCGGCATTTGCCCCAATCATCGCTGCAAAACCCTGCGTACTATTCACAGCTAGTGTAATCACGTGACCTTCAGAGAACATATTCTATTCTTTCTTTTTTCATTAATTTTACGATTTTCCGGGCATTTACCGTTAAACGAGGTATAATTTCAAGTATTTTGATCATCATAATCCATATTAGGAGGTGGATACAGGGGTGTATAGGAACATCCCATAATAAGCAAGAAAAACGTACAAAGTGCTTAGCCGCCCAGAAGTTTCACCTAATTAATGATTGCTCTTAATGGGATAACCCCCAAAAAAAAAGTAAAAAAGAAAGCCCCATCAAAACCCAATCTATGTGAGCGGGGAAATCCATAAGTGGGATTAATGTTCATAACTCCGTGTGGCAGTTTTTTTTTTTACTTTATTCACATAAACAATCGTCAGCGGAAGTGGCCGAGCACATTCCTGTGTGCGGGCTTCACCGAAAATCATTAGTCCAATGTCTGCAAAGAGTGGAGAACATTATTACGGAAAAAGAGAAAGAGAAAATAAGAAAGAAAATAAATGTGAGTTATTATCGAAAAATCTCCTTGGCCATGAAACAACTGCTTTTTACCCATAATTATCCATAATCAACATGGAGAGAGAAGCCTTTATCCATATTGCTTTCGCGCTAAGATCTGGGTTGGAAGCGAATAATAATTGTGGTTTTGTTTGGAGGCAAAAAAAAAAGATCAAAAAAGTTACACCGCCTTTAACTTATGGTTCAGGCAACTATAGGAGAAATCTTGCACAGCCTCTCTACCATAATTAGCCGTGGTGAATATAAACAATAGGAGACAGTTTACGGACATAAACTGCATCCCCGCCTAGTCTATTGTTTTCGGGCCATTCACGTTTCATATGCATGCACTTGTCTGCAACGCCATCAAAATCTCTCTTAATTGCAAACTCTTCTTTTCTAGGGCAGAAAAAGGTATCTTTTCTATTTTTTTTTGACTAGGGTCAAAACACTTCTTGGCCATTGAAAAAAGAAAGATTTATCTGAATAACTTCACAATTACCGGCAAACCAATAAACAGGGTATGCAACACCAAGAAATAAAGAAAAAAAAAAAAGAAAAGATGAAATAATTTAAACAACTCCATGCGGGGAACCACACTTGTACCCTTAGAAATGGCCGATAAAGGCACTGCCATAGCTTAAACATGGGGCGGCGAGTTTCGCCTTACTTAATCACCAGAAATTTATCGTGTTTCTGCTTTCTTGGCTTTGCGGGGACGCCTCAAAAGATTGTACTGCCTGCATTTGCATAAATTTAATGTGGGGGAGTGGGGGAGGGGCACTCAAACATTCAGCAGGCCGCTAGAATATATATATAGTTTAAGATCTACTGTAAAACTTTTCTCCTGGTAGAAATATACAAAAATAATAATAAAAAAAAAGTAATCATCATCCAATTACCTTAAGAAATCACCCAGCACAACAAATAAAAAAAATGTCGTGGGAAAAAGAACACGCCTCGCAGCTTGAAAAGGTGGAGGCAGTTGGCGCTGCAGTGTCGGAAAAATTCGCCCACATAGACGAGAAGAAGTTGGTCCGCAAGATCGATTTGCATCTTCTTCCTTTGTTTATCGTTTTATACCTTTTATCCTTTTTGGATAGGGGTAATATTGGTAATGCAAAAATCGAGGGCTTGGCGGAGGACCTTCACCTTACTGGTAACCAGTATAACTTGTGCCTCATGGTATTTTTTCTATGCTATGCATCGATGGAGGTGCCTTCAAATATGATTTTGAAAAGAACCCCACCCAACATATACATTCCACTTACGGTGGTGTTGTTTGCTATAGTGATGACATGCATGGGCACGGTGCAGAACTTTGCCCAACTTTGTGCCACTCGGGCATTATTAGGCACGTTCGAGTCGGCTCTTTTCCCCGGAATCTCGTATATTCTCCTGCGGTACTATTGTAAAATTGAATTGTTGATTCGCCAGTCGATATTTTTCTCTGCAGCGTCGATGGCAGGTGCATTTCTGGGGCTTTTGGCGGCGGCAATCTCGAAAATGGACGGCGTTGGGGGCTACGAGGGTTGGAGATGGATTTTTATTTTGGAGGGTCTTGTCACGCTTGTGGCCGGAATCGTGTCTTTTTTCATTTTCCCTTTATTTCCCTCAAAAGCAACCTTCCTCACCGAGGAGGAGCGCCAGTTTGTCGTACACCGGGTCCAATATTCGTCCAATATTAGTGGGTGGGCTGAAAATCTGGATAGCTTAGATTCCGAAAAGTCGCTCTTGGGTGAAGATAATTCCAACGATCGACTGAACTTCTGGGCCGTCATGAAGGACTGGCAGTGTTGGTTCCAGATGCTTCTGTACATGGGGATATTGCTTCCTTTATACGCAATTTCCCTCTTTACGCCCACAATCATCAAGACCTTGGGCTATTCTGCCACAAAAACACAGTTGATGAGTGTACCGGTATATATTGTTGCAGCCATATGCGCAGTTGTCCAGGGCTTTGTGTCGGACCATATGGGTTTACGTTCACCTTTTCTCGTGCTTAACTTCACGTGTATGGCCGTGGGTTATATCGTTTGTCTTACGGGAGATCCAATAACCAATGGAAAAGGTGTGTATGCGGGCATATACATTGCAGCCATTGGAATATACCCTGCCATTCCAATGTCGATTGTATGGAACGCCAACAACTTATCGGGCACTTATAAGAGGGCGATTGGAATCGGGTTTCAGATTGGAATTGCCAATTTCTCCGGTGCATTTGTATCCAACTTCTATCGTACTCAAGATGAACCTTACTTTCGTTTTGGCCATGGTCTAGTGTTGATGTTTGTTGGTATTGGTGCTGTTTTTACCGTGGGACTTATTTTGGGCTATGTTTATGAGAACAAGAAGAAGAAGGAGGCTATTGCTTCGGGGGTCTATGAAAACATGACTGATGAAGAGCTTTTGAAGTTGGGGGACAAAAGCCCATACTTTGCATACAGACTTTAAGGCTGTATGAGGTATACCGACCAGTAGACATGTTTTGTTTCCTTTGTTTTGCGCCCGCGATGATTAGTAGAATATTATAAAAAACATTCTTTAAAAAATGCCTGTAGATTTGGGCCAGGGTATCTGACGGGTTGAGATCAGATTGTCTTTTAGCTGTAAGAGATATCAAGACAAAGGGGCGCCTTTATAATTGAAAAGAATAATAATGACTTTAAAACATTTACCTTTCCCTCTCTTCTGCAATTTATTTTTCAAAAAAAAACTTATTGTTCCAACAACAATGCGGTGTTGGTTCCATATATATCTTCGTGATTGTGCTTCCATGCCCAGGTAACAGTAACGAAATCATTGCCATGATCTTTCACATTCAAACTATTATTGGGCCTGTGTTTGTAACCTTCTTCAAACCGAATTGTGAAACTTGCCTTACAGCCACATTTCTGACCTTCACGTGCTCATATGTGTGTTTTTTTGGAAACCCAGAAGCGGGTGCTTCGGCATATTTGCAAACATAGACAGACAGCTCTGGCAGGACATTGTTTCTTTTGCAGAGAGGTTTGGGTGTTAAAAAAGAAGGTGAATTATCCCTGTCTTTTTTTGTAAGAATTCTCCGAATTGGTATTTGGCCCTATGGATTCACACCCATCATGTCCTAAATTAGGCTCCTGTGAATCGGGAATATACCCAACAGGTTCCAGAGCAGAGTTAAAAATCACTTTTTCTGCATCGGATATAGGCGTTGCTACTTGAAAAACAGGTTCTTTAGATATCACCTTTTTATTCTTCATAACACGCCTTCTTCGATATCCACCGTTGTCCATGAGGAGTTGTATTTGATCTGCTGTCCGTGAAAGTTGAACCCTTATCAGTAATCTGTATTTGTTCTTTTCGATTTCATTCTCAGCAACATGTGACTTAAATTTCGGCCATATGTTTTGGTCAAGTTTAAATTCATTAATGGTGGAATCGCTATTTTCGAAAGTATTGAAAAAAGGGTTAAATGCTTAGCGAGTTTAGTATTCGGATATTGCAATTGGGGAGATTAGCGTGACCAAAAATGATATACTAACGCGTACATCCGACAGTACTCGTGATCCGGGAATATACTAAAGAGAGTAGAGAGTAGGTTAAGCTTTTTCTTCTTCTTCTTTTTCTTCTTCTTCTTTTTCTTCTTCTTCTTTTTCTTTTTCTTCTTCTTCTTCTTGCTGTTCGTATTTGTTTACACGCGCGGCGACTATTATTTATTCCGAAGGGCACTTCTGCGTGTCTCGCGTGTCTTGTGCGTTTACGCGTTTGTAAATCGAGGGTGCGCTTGTCGGAAGTCAGATACGGGGTTACTCTTTTGGGATGTGCATCCCCCGGTTAAGCACACGGCTTTCCCACGGGTGCCATTAACGGGGTGTGAAGACGAATTGACTGGAAAATAACCTTTTATTTTTTGAGAAGGGAAAGGCAAATTATAAAGTAAGACACTTCAAATTTATTCACTTTTCAATCTTTTTATCTTAGTTGTATTTTTTTCCTTAGGTGTGTCATTTTTATTTTTAGAATGCCTCCCACCGCAATGCGTTGTTTTTGATTCGCACCCAGGAAGCATCAACCAGTAACTAAGAAAAACACCTTACTGATAAGCCCACCAGTTTTCGCCCTTTCGTGTTGTGTAAGAAGGAATTGTTTCTGCAGAATATATTCAACGTGAAAAGGTCAAAAATCCATTTTTCCTTCTATTTTTGCTAAAAACCACTGTTCAATTGCCGGTTTTTTCTCACTAGTTCTGTGACTCCATCATTGCTATTCTGATCCAGGTCCAGACCAAGCCAATTCCTTTGAATTCTTGAATTTTTTCTCTTCTTTTAATCTAAATTAAAGCAAAAAATAATCGGGAAATGCTGACTACTATCGAGGGAGCCTCGCGGGTATCCTCGCTCATCTCTTTGATCAAAACCATTGTTGGTGCGGGCCTTTTATCGATGCCCCTAGCATTTTCCACAGATGGTATTGGATGTGGGTTTTTAATTGTGATGCTTGCGGCGGCAGCTGCCGGATACGGGCTTTTTCTCCAGGTTTATGTGTCGAAATATGTGGCCAAAGGCCATGCGACATTTTTCAACGTATGTTCAATCACCTACCCAATGCTTTCGGTTGTTTTTGACTTGGCTATAGCCATCCAATGTTTTGGATGTGCCGTGTCATATTTGGTTTTAGTGGGTGACTTAATGCCCACTATTGTAGGTCATGTTCCAGGGGTGGCACAAGAGAATATCCGGGTTTTCTGGATCTTGGCCCTGGCTCTTCTTTGTGTACCTCTTTCATTCCTCAAAAACTTGGACTCTTTGAAGTATACCTCGGTGATGGGACTTGGCGCGATATTTTACCTTGTTTTTTTGGTGGTGTTTGAGTGTTTTTTCGGGAAAATCCCTGCGGAACTTAAAGGTGAGGTGCGCTGGACTCCTGTTTCGGCCAAAGCAGTGTTTTCAACATTCTCCATTATTGTTTTTGCATTCACGGGCCATCAAAATATGTTTTCCATCATCAACGAGGCCCAGAATAAGTCGGTGGCTTCACTTGGCGCCTTGGTAAACATTGCAGTTTTATGCTCGGCCACGCTTTTTATCGTGGTGGGCGTAAGCGGATATTTGACTTTCGGCAGTCTTGTGGGTGGAAACGTGGTGTTACTGTACCCAGGTTCGTGGTGGACCCAGGTGGGCCGGTTTGCCATTGTTTTCATGGTGATTTTTCTGTTTCCATTGATGATTCATCCGGCGCGTATTTCTGTTAACAACATCTACTACTGGCTCTTGGTGCACGTGTTCCAGAAACAAGAAGCTGGTAGTTCTGGAGAGAGAAATACCGATGAAAATTCGGCGTTATTGCCCGAATCAAACCTGGATCATGAGTCTCAACCTCAACCCCTGAATAATGTAGTGCCTTTTCCCCACACCACGTTTTGCATTATCACCACAGCACTTTTGGCTACAGGCTACTACTTGGCTGCAACTCTCAAGTCGTTTGCACTTGTTTTGGCTATAGTAGGTGCTACGGGATCAACGGCGATTTCGTTTATTTTACCAGGTTTATTTGGGTATAAGTTGATTGGATCCGAGTCCGATTCTCCGTCTACAGGCGAGAAAACGCTCCGCACATTATCCTTGGCTCTTACTTTGTGGGGATTTCTTGTCATGGTGGCGTGTCTTTACTCGAGTTTGGCGTTGTAAATGTGAATCTATGTCGGGGGATGAGTTGGCTGATTGGGGGAGTGGTTCTCTGGTTCTCTGGTTCCGACCAGGCCATGGTATTGAATTGATAAAACCGGATTTTCATTAAATCTCCGGAAAAGTCTGAATTGACGATTCCTACAATCGGATCAAAATTCAGATCCAAATCCAGATCCAACATTTGCATTATCAAGATTAAGTTATAAATGACACCCCATACTTTTAGCCTATAGGTTGGGGTGTATTATAACACAACAAAGCCAGGACATAGGCATTTATTATACGTGTTATTAAAGAATAATATTACCCCCAAAAAAAAAAAAAACCTGATAAAAAACCTGATAATTAATTTATCACCACCCTCCCCTCCCTCGTTCTCCACTATCGCCAGTATACGGTGGTTCGCGCACGACCACAGCCTGATAACCCGTGGGTGAATTAGACTCTTGAGAATCTCGATAAAAAAAACCAACCACTAACGCCATTTTCTTTCAGAAAAAAATATAATCAAAAATGAGCGCAAATGAAGCAATGGCAAAACGTTCTTTGCTTGCTGTGATTGCAGACGAAGATTCCGTCACGGGTTTATTATTGGCTGGTGTAGGACAAGTGTCTAACGAGGCAGGCAAAGAAACCAATTTTCTTACTGTTGTTCCAGGAAAAACTTCCGAGGAAGAAATCGAGGAAGCGTTTGAGCGGTTTACTAGTGAGAGGGATGATATTGCGATTTTATTGATTAATCAGCATATTGCCGATTTGATTAGACACAGAGTGGACTCGTATACTAAGGCGTTTCCAGCAATTTTGGAGATTCCTTCCAAGGACCATCCTTACGACCCGGAGAAGGATTCTATTTTGAAGAAGGTCAGACGTCTTTTTGGCGAGTAATCTATTTATGATGGTATCAGAAACACTTAGAACACAACACAACAAAACAAAACAAGACAAGACACAACAAAAAGTAACCAATTCTCCATTCTCTCTACTTCCCTTTTTATAGTCCAATTCAACGACAGTCATTTTTTCCCTATGCACAAGTTTTATTTACCTGTATACTAGAGACTCACGTCATCTAAACTTCCTGTTTTGGAGTCTTCGCTGGGCTGGGTTGATAACTCCTGTTCCACCTTTTCCGGTTCGGAGACGCTCTTTCCATCATCCACAGGCTTTGCCTTGCTTTCCTGTTTCTTAGAAGACGCTTCTTCCTTCACATTGGCCTTTTTAGTCTCTTCCTTCACATTAGACTTTTCGGTCTCTTTCTTCAAACCGACCTTTTCGACATATTTCTTCACATCGACATTTTCCGCTTCTTCCTTCACATCGACCTTTTCGGATTCTTCCTTCACATCAACATCTCCCACATCTTCCTCCGCATTGACATTCTCGGTCGCCACCTCCGTGATGTCAGATTCTTCCGAAAGATCCTCCTTTTTGGGCGCTTCAACCGGTTCTTGTTCGGATTTCACCAGTTCAATGGGCTTATTTTCCGCTTCCACGGCTTCTTTTTTAAATACAGAGACATTTTCTTCCTGTGGTTTCTCTACAGGGCTTGCATCACTCGATTTGACTTCTTTCGCAGCTTCCTTCTCAGTTTCTCCAACGTCTTTCGCCAAATCTTCACTTTCTTGCTCTTGTTCCTTTGGCTCAGAATCATCCTTTTTGACTTCAGTGGACTTATGTTGGGTGGCCTCACCTTCCTGTTTTTCCTCAGATGGAGCAGAAATTTCAACAGCAGGGACCACATGGGCAGTTTCTGTCTCAGTAGCAACCTCCTTATCTGGAACAGGGGGCTTTTCTTTGGCAGCCGTGTCGGGGATTTTCACCTCGCTTGAAGCTGGTTTCAGCCAGTAGTTTTTGGCAAAGATATCTGGAAGAACGCAGTCCTTCACGTAAAAATCTCTCACACCAACAATCCGTCTTTCCTTCTCACAGGCCTTCAACCACTCTGGTCTGATGATAGGAATATTCATCTCGTTTGCCTTGATGAACTCCGCGTTCTGTTTGTTTTCCCTTGTTGTAACGAAATGCGTGGTTTCCACCTTCATCTTGTCCAGGGCAGGATGGTGTGCACCCATATTCACCAAGGTTTGCTGTATATCGTCCACAGTAAACTGATCATTGGGCGTAATGTCTCCCAAACAAACCTGGATTCCAGATAAATCCGTCATCTTGTGTGTGGTGACCTCGATAATATCCGAAGTATAGACTCCGGCAGTGGAATCCAATTTTAGCTGGAACTTGAAGCTCTTTTCAATCGCCAAACCCGAAAGCTTTGTCGTACGATTATTCAACGGCAGCGGGATAGCACCGAGTTTCTTTCCATCTTTGAAAAGAGTCAAGCTTTTTAACGACGCCGTACCGAGATCCAAAGGATCCCACTCCAATACACATGACGTTTGCGTGACGTTTTTAACCTTCAATAATGGCGCCTTAGGGAGATTTTTACCAAAAGTGGCAAGAATTTCGTCCTGGACCGCCAAGAACTTTCTTTGTTCTTCCGCCTCTGTCTCCAAATCACGCTCACAACTAATCTTGACAATCGACCCGGCCCTCACGCCATTGGGCAATAATATCGTGGGAAATTCAATCAAGTGGTGGTCTTTTGTCAACAAAAGCGCAAGTGAAGCATCAAGCTTTCCAACAGTTAGAGAAACTTCAACCATTGTTTAAGTATATCTCTCTTTTCTTTATTTTTAAAGTGTGGAGAATCAATTCCATAACTGAAAGGGTGGTGTCTGGCACGGCCTTGACGCTTCACCCGCGCCCGGATGTACTGGTGTTGTTTACTCGAGTGTGTTACAATATGCACAACACTTGCCAAGACTTAGCCTGGTTAACTCCGAGCGGATGGGTCCAAAAAAATAGAGATCTTGACTCTATTGCCACCGATATCAGCTTGGAATATGAATACATTTCATGTATACATATGTTCAAAAAAAAAATGGAATTGAATTAAAAGTGGTCTAGTCACTTGCATTAGTATATGCCCATTGCCTGGAGATCCTCATTTATTTCTTCGGGCGTCGCCTTTCGGAGCAAAAGTTCATCCACCGGCAATTCTTCATCGGCCAAAAGGCTATTCGACACCGCTGACGGTATACCATGAAATTCCTTGAGACCATTGAGTATACCGAGTTGGGCATTGACGCAGTTGCGGCGATGAACCAATTCAACTATCGTATTTTGCTTCTGTATCTTCTTATTCATAGCACCATTGTCTTGGTAATACTCCATTGTGCTTCCACCAGCAACAAGCGGGATGTTCAGATCGTGGGGAGAAGCTGAAGGTATAGCAGTGAAATTGTAATCCGCGACGGCCAGGTCCAAATAGTTCCACTCCTTATTGATCTTGTACCACGATGAGGTGGTTTCTGTTATCATTTCGTTTCTGGTGCCAGCTAGATTCTTCATAAAGTTTTGATGTATGCTCGTCCTGGTTGCAATTGTCTCTGTGTTGATGCATTTTAAACTGTAGTTCAATGTGGCGTTGGCCAACTTGATATTGTCCTGATAAAACCCATTCACCTTGTAGTAGATTTGAAGAAGTTCCGGGTGTGAGCCATCCAAACATAGTTGCATTTCATGCTCGAGGAGACTTAGTTTGTCGCGGTACAACTTGTCTCGAAGGAATGAAAAGTCATTTTCGATCGATATTAGCTCTTCTATAGCGGACTTCCTCTGTTCATCCAAATCAACATCTTCAGCAGAGCCGGGGATCTCTGATTCTTCTTCACTTTCGGCGGCTGGGTCCTCTTCAAGTTCTTGGTCTTCACGGTTTTCATCTTCACATTCTTGGTCTTCACGTTCTTGGTCTTCTATTTGCTCCAGTTTCACAATATCTTCAACATCTGCGGTAGCACCATCGTCAACATCAGCTTCTGACCGGAGAAGCCCTGCGTCACTTACTTGTTCTTCTTCCATGGCATCTGTGGCCGAAGGTTCTTTGGTAACTGCCAGTGAATCAATCGGAGTTATCGCAGTGATCACCGAGTCTGCAGATGGCCAGGAGAGAGGCTCGGCGCCGTTTTCAATGATTTCTTTGACCACATTTATCTCAGATTTGACGTCGACATCAATCTTTGGATCCGCGTCATCCACAGACGCTTCGGGGGTAGTTTCACCGGTGATTTTCCTCCGTTTGTTTGAATCTGGATCGGTGTCACTAGAAGATTCTTCCTTGTGCTCGTCAGATTCAGCCCCACTTGAGGTATCAAGTGGTCTTTTCGATGATTTTGTAGTATGCACATTTTGGGCTGCCTCTGGCTTGACGGCATCGGGTGACGGAGAAGGATTTCTTGCCGGAAGATCGTCTTCTGAGTCATCGGAATCAAGTTCCTGTAAGTTGGCTAAATCGGTTAGATCTGAAAGTCGCTGCAAGTCCGAGTCTCTGTCGCCGATCCGCGAGTTTGAGTCTTCATTTAGGAAGTCCATTTTGTCGGTTTCTGCTTCCGACTCGTCGTCACCCAAGTCACTTAGTTCAGAGCTTTCGTAGGTGTCTCTTGAATGGCGACGTCTATCACCGAGAGAAGGGATTTCAAAAGGCGGAGGAGACGTGCCGATGTCGGTTAGAGGAGAGTCTTTAGTCTGAGGGTACTCCACTGCAGACAGCGGAGAAGGCGATTCGAGAAACTTTAAGTTTTCTGCGGTAAGAACAGGGCTGTTTTGAAAATCTGTGTTGTTGTTATTGACTGATTCGTGGGCTGGGATTTGGTCCAGACCTGGCATTCTAGATATGGATGGGGATAGCGGAAAGGAGAAAAAGGTCCCAAGTAGCGGTTCACTTTCTCGGGTATTTGGGGGCGCTTTTAATAAATCGGAGAATGGATTTGAAACGACCTAAGGGACCTGGAAAATTAATATTCAGCTGTCTGACGAAAATCTGGCGTGTTTGGGATGTGATGGATGAGTTGAAGAGGCAGACAGTGGAGAGGCCTTGTGGTTGAAGAGGCACATACACCCGTACATCCCCAATCAAGTGCAGGCGCATACTAAATTTCTGGCGGTAGCGCACAGGCCGGCAGCTTAAATATGCTGGCTCGGTAATACGAGCGCGAAACGGCCGAGCCGTGCTTCAGCCGAAGAGAAAAAAAGCACTTATAGTCACACTTGAGAGATTACGACCTTTTGATAAAATGGCAGTGGTTCTGGAAATTTCTAATGTATGAGTTTTGAAATCGAGAGCTGTATTAGCAATCACATTTTTTCTTCTTTATTTTTCTCCCCTCTCTCCTATGTCCCACTGGGGATGTAAGGTGTGGCCGGGCAATCCGGCGGAAACCCGCGGTGATTTTTTGATAAACCTGTGAATTAAATGAGGGGCCCCCTAACTGATTTCTCCCGGAATCGCAGCCATTTTTTGTTTAGTGGACAAAGAGCCAAATTCTTTTGAAAGAAAATTATAACTAAGAATATTCAAGAGATTTAAAAATCATGGGAGAATTCGAGAAATTGAATATATTCGTACCATAAGATATCGGAAAAAAAAAGCGATTTGTGATTCTATTTTTAACGGATCCTTAGCCGGGGGGCGACTCGGCGCTTAGCAATTGTACAAATAAACAAACACCCAACTTAAAATTGTGGGAGGGGACAAAGTCTTATAAGTATATGCAGGAAAATTTATGAGCAGTATAACATTTATACTCATCCTTTATTTTTTTTATTTTTTTTTTTTTTCATCACATACAAACACCTGTTTAATACTGCGGATTTCCAATAATCACGGAATAGCCATGGTGCGGATAAAAATGCGGCCCACATTTTAACTAAGGACAATTTTGGAGATGGGGGTCGCGCGTTGCAAAAACACCCGTGCACCAGTAAAAAACGAGAGAGGCCCAGGGATGAGATGAGGCAGCGATCTTATGGTGGAAAATCCAAAGGTCATAAAAAAAAAGAAAAGGAATAAATCACATAATACTGACATGTCTGCATTCAGTTCATTATTCAGTGGCGCCAAGGTTGACGAGACTGTCAACGACTTGTTGAAAAAATCCGCTGGTCCTGTGGGAAGACAAGATGTCAGACCTAGAACCGTTATTGAAGTGCCTGAGGTAGCTGAGGTTGCAAAACCTGTTCCAGAAACCGAACAATCTGGGTCTGAGGACGCAAGTAATGCCGAGACTGCTGCTGTCACTGAAGTTGTTCAAAAAAAGAAGAAGGCTCTGAAGAAAAAGCGCGCTGATGACGAAGATAACGAAGGCTTGGAGGCCGAGTATTATGCCAAGGTGATTGGCGACGATGAAGCGCCCGAAAAAGTGGAAAAGAAGGAGGAGGAGAGCAGTAGCGATAATGAAACTTCTGACAAAAAGGATACCTCTAAATCTGCTGAGGACAAGAAACTGAGCAAGGCCAAATCTGTGGACTTGAAGGAAGAAGAACTACAAAAGGCAGAGCGTACCGTTTTTGTTGGAAATGTGACGAACAAGGTGATCTCGTCGAAAACTACATACAAGGAGTTCAAGAAGATTCTCAGAAACATCGGGTCTATCGAATCGATCAGATTCAGATCGATTTCGTTTGATGAGGCGCTCCCCAGAAAAGTTGCATTTGCGAGAAAGTCCCTCCACGATAGCAGAGACACATTGAATGCATACGTTGTGTACAAAGAGAAAGAGGCTTCTTTGAAAGCAGCAGCCAAGCTCAATGCTACGGTCTTTGACCACAACCACATCAGAGTTGATCACGTGGCACACCCTAGTCCTAAGGACAACAAGAGAACCATTTTCGTGGGTAACCTTGACTTTGAGGAAAAGGAGGAGACTCTCTGGAGATACTTTAACTCCAAGGTTGATGATGACGTGGAGTCCGTAAGAGTGGTCAGAGACGCCAAAACGAATATGGGTAAAGGTTTTGCTCTTGTGCAGTTCAAGGACACTTTATCTGTAAACAAGGCATTACTTCTAAACGATAAGCCCATGGCTAGTGGTGAGGGAAAGAAGGCAAGAAAACTCCGTATCTCGCGTGCCAAGGCCAACTCTAAGCCCTCTGTTATTTCCCCAAACCACTTCGACAACATGAAAAAGACCAGACCTCCTAAGGCCAGATTGACCGATGATCAGAAGACCAAGATTGGCCGTGCCAAGACTCTTTTGGGTAAGGCCGACAGAAGCGGTGCCGGAAAAATGATTGCCGAGGGTTCAAGAGCCAGCAAGGGCCAGACCATTGCTGGTATTAAGGGCTTGAAGAGTGCACAGGGTAGAGTGAAGAAGCCTAGAATTACCAAGAGATCTGCGCTGTTCAAGAGTGACAAGAAGAAGTTCGAGAACCTTAAGTAAGGGGTTTGAGCGAGGCAAGGTGAGTTAAAGAGAAGCTAGAGTTGATGTTTAAATGTGTACGATTTATAATAAACATGGAGCATGGAAGAAAGCGCTTCAGAAAAAACCAAGACAACAAATAAAAAAAAAAACAAGAAAAAAAAAAATAGAATAACACAAGTGGGAGTCAGAGTCAGAATCAAAACAAGAAATCGATAATGTCACGTGCATAGAAACATCACCCCGTGGCCGTGCCGTACGGCTTGAGTTTGGAGCCACAGCTCCGCGCGCAGGCTCGCCACCAGCCCCAGATTCCGTGGCGGAATCTTATGCGCTAGGGAATCATGGCCCCGGAGTTTCCGGAAGATTTCCGTTGGCGGGCGTTTTTGTACTTTAAAGGTGCAAAACAAAGGTACAAAACTGAAATGAATGACCAAAAAAATATAAAAAAGAAATAAAACACTGAACACAAAGACAAACTCCCCCTGTTTACAAAACCAAATAGCGGTATTTTCTTTTTCTGTTGTTGCTACGGGGAGTTTTCTTATCAGTTGCCCCGTATTGGCGCGAACGCATTACAACCCTGGTGGCCCCACCGCGGATCTGACTCTGTTGATAAGCAAAGGTGTGGTTCATTCCCCTTTGCTGTTGGGGTATAAAAACAACAGGATTTTCCTATGTAGAATAATTTTTGATTGTATATCCTTTTTTATTTAATAAAAACACAAATACACTTTTCTGTTTCACGTGTTTATTCTTGAAGTTCCCCACCAATAGGTCAAGTATCTCCTTTTATTTTGCACCCAATCGCCCCACACAAGGACTACCTTATAACACCCAGATATCCTACAAAAATGGGAGTTGTACCTTCTAAGGAAACGGCAAAAACAACCTACGTTTCAGCCGAAATCTTTAACGAAAAGGCCAATGCTGACCACTTGGAAACGCTTGTAGAAGGCTTAAGCATCGATTCTTCTGACTCTTCTAGCGCCATTACCAGCAGCAATTTGGCAGCATGGGAGGCTAAATTATTACAGGACCCCAAAAACCGGTTAGTACAGAATGCTTTGGCTAAAAACGCCATCACAGATGTTGTGGCAACCACCGACTCCAAGTTGTCGTTGAAAAACCGGTATTTTTTTAACGTGGAGGTGGATACCATTGGGTCTCCTTCATTTTTGAATAACCAAAAACTGTCGGGTCGGTGCTGGATTTTTGCCACGTGCAATGTTTTGCGTGCCCACGTGATTAAAAACTATGGTTTAAAGCCAGACAATTTCCAGTTATCCCAGAGTTATCTTTTTTTCTACGATAAGTTGGAGAAGGCCAACTTTTTCTTGGAAAACATCATCGACACCGCGGATGAGGCCTTGGATTCTCGCCTTTTACAGTTTTTGTTTTCTGGCTCGGTTAATGATGGTGGCCAATGGGATATGATCGTCAATGTTATTGAGAAATATGGTGTGGTGCCAAATGAAGTTTTCCCTGATAATGCCCAGGCAACGTCGACTTCGAAGTTGAATTATATTTTGGCAGACAAGTTGCGGGAATATGCTTTGGTTTTACGTAAGTTGATCGAAAAGGAGACGCCAAAACAGGAGATTCTTGCGGTCAAGAATGCCATGAACAAGGAAGTGTACAACATCATCGCCTTGTCTTTGGGAAGCCCTCCAAAACCCGAGGACCTGTTCAAATGGGAGTTCTTGGACAAAAACGGCAAGTACCATGCCTATGAATCCAGTCCGCTTGACTTCTACAAAACCCACACTGGTTACGATGTTTCCAAGAGATTTTCGTTGATCAACGACCCCAGAAACCCATACAATACGCTTTATACCGTGGACCGGTTGAATAATGTTTCTGGAGGCAAGCCTATTGAGTATGTGAACTTGGAGTTGTCGGCAATTAAGAAAACCGCCATTGCCATGTTAAAGGCAAATGAACCTATTTTCTTTGGTTCAGATGTGGGTAAGTTTAATAACAGTGCCACAGGGATTTTGGATACCGAAGCCTACGACTACGAGCTTGCATTTAACACTTCTTTGAAACTCACCAAACTGGAGCGTTTACAAACCGGTTCCTCTGCCATGACTCATGCTATGGTTATCACTGGAGTCCACTTGGACAGTGTTTCCGGTGTCCCTATCCGGTGGAAAATCGAAAACTCGTGGGGTGATGCTGTGGGTGATAAAGGTTATTTTGTCATGACGGATGCATGGTTTGACGAGTTTGTGTTCCAGATTGTTACCAGCAAGAAGTACGTTGAAAAATCCGTCTATGACTTGTGGAAGTCAAAGAATTATAAGGAGCTTCCTTTCTACGACCCTATGGGTGCATTGGCCTAAAATGTCCGGTTCAGGTAACCTTGGGATATTCATTTTTTCTCTTTCTCCTAGTCTTTTAGTATTTAGTTGTTCAGTAATAGAAGCAAGTTTTCTTTCAATGCCCGTTTGAACTCATCCCAATCGCCAATATTTGGATCGCCATTGGTAAACCCAATATTGAGTCCGTTTTTCACCGTCGACGATACAGTCATGTGATGTGTCCCCAATAACGCTCCAGCAGAAGGTGCAAATAAAATATCCTCAATCTGGAATCTAGAAGGATCCTCATACTGAAGAAGGTCTATATGGCCTAAATTCGTAGATGAAAGAAATAAGTCATCTTTTTCCTTGCCAAAGCGGTGGTCCAAATAATCTTCTGCCGTCATCGATTGTGCAACGTAATATTGACTGATCCACTCTTCACTGCCGATTTTCTGGTGTAAAAAAGTATGATATTTCCTCACGGTATCCCAGGTAAACATGGTTTCTGGCTCAAGAAGAAAAGTAGCAGCATATGTATAAAACCCGTCATCAAAACGGCCCTTATTTCCTAAGTAAGAGTTATGTGACTGGAGACACTCAAAGCGGTTTCTGAAACTGGCCGCCACGCCTGCTTTCCAATATTTTTGCTTGTACAATTCGGGGTACAACTGATTGATTGTATGGGCATACGCCAAAAGAAGGTAACTCTGGAGTTTGACTTGATTGGCCCTACATGCATGGATCATACGTTGCACTTGTTCATGGTCAAAATAGATGAAGTTTGCCGTGGTAGAGTTGATGCCCGACTCTTCATCTATAATATATGGGCTTTCGAAAAAGCGGTCTGGCAGAAAAGGTTGTGGTTTTTTTTCCACGAAAAACAGTTCAAACCGTTTTTTCTCCATCACATTGGGAATTATTCCTGGCCAAAGGGCAATGGCCAGTTTTAAACCATAAGCAACAAGTCTTGTGGCTAAACCTGGATTATAATTTATGCGATCGAAAAAACCCGGGGAAATTCCATAACTGAGTCTTGGCAAGTCGGCTTCAAGATTGAATAAAACACCCTTCTGTTTTACCCCCGCAACATTATTAAGACCTTCAACAAAATCCTTCAAATATGCCACTACAGAACCACCATCAGTGAAGCAATGGGCACTGTGGAAAGTGAGCCAGCCCGTTTTCGTGTAGTACACGATTTTCCACAATGCCTTTTTTTGAAGGTGATTATTATAAAATGAAACATTGGTTAAAATCTTTGTTTCTGCCCCGTCTTCTTTAAAACAACGCGTAACTTCATCATTTACCAGATAAATCTCGTCAAACCGGATTTCATCCACAGGCACAAACATCACCTTTCCCCCATCTTCCTCAACCCGTGAGAAAAGTAATGGGTACTTTAACACCAACAGTCTGAGTGATCCATATACAGCATCTTCATTAGGAGAACGATTAAGTTTTGCAGAAATGCTAACACACTGGAAAATCTTCTTTTTTTCACAGTAATATAGTGTTTTCTCAAGAAACTCCGGTTCCCGACTTAAGTCCTGGACTGAAACTGGCATGGTATGGCGTCAGAAAATAACCGTGCTTATAATTGGGCAATATTCCTATCGATAGGAGAAGAATTAAACGATTTATAGTAACTATACAAAAAAACTAACTAAAAAAAAAAAGCTAAAACTAGTCGCGAGATTGCGAGATACAGTGGGTTTTCCAAGAATGTTGAATACAACCTTGGCATTTCTAAAATCGGCAAGTTTAACCCGGCCATATTTCCTATGTACAAACCAGCACTTCAATTGTTGCTCATCAGCCAATCTGGTGTACTGTAGGTAAGATGGATTGTTTGAAAGAGGATTGGTGGATTTTTTTGAAAAAAAAAAAAAAATAAGAAGGGAAATTCCTTCAGGGTTTTGTGCTTCTGTTTCTTATTATTTTCTCGTTTTATGAGTTTCTAATTCATTGGTCTTTTCCTAGACAGTACCGAGATCTTGATTCGCTTCTTGAAAGGTCACGTGATGATGAATTATTTTATATTTCCGGATCCAGATTTACAATTTTTCACATGTTTTGCCCAGTGAAAAAAAAAAAAAAAGATACCAGAAAAGAATTGTGCCACCTTAGCTTTCTGTGGCTCATGAAAACTTGCGTGTTTAAAAAAGGTGGGCATGTTATCGCGAGAATAATGGTCTCAACAAAGACAATTGATGCTCTTCGGATAATTACATCGAATATCTTCAACACGGAAAGCGGTGAGCGAAAAAAAGGAGTTATATATTATTTCGAATTTCATTTCTTTGAATAAAAATAATCAAACCATTTCTACCTTTTATTTTCTATTCGAGGGTAATTTGAAAGACTATCTAATCCGAGAATGACAATTACCGTGAGACAATGGGTAAGTTAATGAGAAGGAGAATAAATGTATTTTCTCTATTCAAGAATACTTTCAAATTTTGTGTTCCTAAACTTCAGAACCATCCTCCCAAAATTATTGATAGAACTATTCTATTATCTTTATTGCGTCTTATAATCATCCACAGCTAATGCTTGTATCAGTATCACATATTTTCTTATTTCAAAATTCATTTTTGACAATATGACCAGAAGAGTTGAAACTTAAATCTTCTCTATCACTTTTAGGCACAATCAAAACTGGTACATAACACGGTACAACGACTGTAGGTGGATGCTGATGGAGATGGGGAGGAGATAACATCCCATAACTTCCCAAATAAGGATGTGAAAACCCCAGGGGAACTTGTGTTTGACCAACACAATGCCCAAAAAAAGATTGGGGGATTTGAGCAACGGGGGGAATCGGTGATATATGTGATACATTGGGCTTTTGAGACATTTTGGGCTTTCTCAACATTTGATAGTTTTGAATGGAGTTGGAATATTGACATACTTGAACTGAATTTGGTGTCCGGGCAAGGAAATGATCATTTTTTCGGATTTTATTTACTTCAATTGGTAAAATCAATCCTTGTGGCCTTGAAAAATTCCCTGGGACAGGTAAGCAAGGTGTCGTTTTGAAACCATTAACCACAATTTCATGTGTTAAACTTTTCAGGTCAAGTCGATCTTTATTTTGAGTTTTATTTCGAGGAACTTTTGGAGTTTGGGTTTTAAGGAGTTCGTTTTTATTTCGAATATGCTTCAATTTGTCAGGTTCGAAATCCAAATATCCACACCGATATCCTCTTGCTAAGCAACGCATACAACTTGGGAGATCTTCAGTACACTTTATCCTTAGGGCCCGACAATTTGGACATCCATCTTTGGAATTTTTATGGGGTTTTCTCCTGAGACGTTCGCCTCGTTTTGGCACCCATTCTTGAGGATGTGCTTGGCTTGAAGACATTATAAAATGGAGGTATGGGTTGCTGAAGAAAAATAACGGGATCTTTATTGGTATATCCTAGAGTAACCGAGAATAAAAGATAAAGATAAAGATAAAGAATAAAAGTACAAAAAACAAAACCCAGAGTGTGACTTCCATGCCATTTTATTGACAGAGAGAAAGGAATCTTGCCAATTGCTTTTCCCCAGTTCCCCACGGGGCGTTTTGGGGCGAACAATGTTCAAAATGCGTGTGTCTATTGTTTCCATAGGGCGGGGGGCCTTGAGTCCGCATAAGTGAATATTTTATTGTTATAAGAAATCACTTACAATGTGTTCCCCATGTTTTCATGGATACGTTTCTATGGATAAGAGTAATAATTCCGCCGATCGGCGACAATAATCCGGAAATTTCAACCAGCTAAAACTTCGTGCTTTTGACCGAAATCCTTTTCTATACTCAGAAGGAGTTTTTTTTTTTTTTTTCTAGTTTACCTTCTGTAATTGTTTTGAAGATCTAGGCCTAAAGATTTTAGCCTCAAATTAGGGCCCCGAAAGAGGCTTACTGTCATGTATTCTCAGTATCAGTTCGTATTTTCAGAAATGATGGCTAAGGGAAGTTTTAGAAGATTTTATTTTGGATGTTTAAAACAATAATATAACAAAGGAAGGTTTTTCAAATAAAAGAATATAAAAAAAAAACTTATCGTACAATTAATGAATCCGCGCCCCAGAAAACCGGAAGTGTGGATCTCTGGAGAATGAATCCCCACTAATGATTGTAATTAGCATGCTCCAATTCAGACTGACGTATCAGTATTTTTTTTTTTCTAAATTTTATATTTTTGACAAAGAAGTTTATTATTTTTTTTTCCTTCATACCATTATATTGTTGATTCCTTCTTGGGTGATTTAGGGTCATACATGCATTATGTAAAACGCCTTTGGATACCGCAAAGATTAGTGTATAACAAAAGGGTTTGGGGTCCAGAATCCAGGATTCTAAAAGATGACCTCTTGAATTTTAAAAATGCTTTTTATTTTTATTTCTTTTTTTACTTTTTTATTTTTATTTTCCAAGCATAAAAATTTTCTGGGTCAGCCATAGAAACAAAAAAAAAAAAAATGAAAAAAAAAATGAACATGACGAGATTAGCCCTGACCATATTCTCTAATTAAACACAGGTAATCTATCAATAACATTTACAAAATTAGTAGGATGAAAAACGTGTCTTAATCAATGTGATATTCTTAACAATCAACGATGCTTACATTGAAAATCTAAGAACTTAAGAAGACATGTTTTGATTTTCATGCCCATTATAATCCGTAGTTACCTTCAAAACACCTTTTCGGACCGAAGGATCATGTTAATTTACCAACGAAATATTCCCATTGAAACTTTCCTACATAAAAGCCTCAAAATACTATCCAAAAGGTTTGTAAGCAAATTTACCCTTGATTATGATACATATCTATACAGTCACATCACAATCTACTCTGCCTCTTTTCACTCAGGAAAGAAACCAAATTTTCCGCAAAAGCCTTTTTAAAATTGACCCAATCCTTTATATTTGGGTCGCCGTTTGTAAAGCCAATATTAAGCCCACCTTTTCCTGTGGATACTACCGTCATATGATGGGTACCCAAAACTGCACCTGCTGAAGCAGCAAACAAAAAGTCTTCGATCTGAAACTTTGAATGGTCCTCATATTGATTCATGTCAATGTGGCCTAAATTAGTGCACAAAAAGAAAAGTTCATCTTTTCTTAAAAATCTTGGAATATTTACTAATTCCTCAAACTTAATTGCCTTAACACCGGGATTTTGCTGTATTGAATTCTCTGCGCTTAGTTTGCGGTGTAAGAATTGATGGTATTTTCTTACGGCTTCCCATGAGAAAGAGGTTCCTCGGTCAAGGAAAAAACTTGCACCATAGGAATAAAATCCATCATCAAAACGAGAAGTTTTTCCTAGGTAAGATCCATGAGATTGGTATGTGGTGGACCGATTTCTCATACTGGCTGCCACAATCGTTTTCAAGTATTTGTTGGTATAGATTCCGGGGCATAATTGGTTAATAGTATGCACATACGCAAGAATAATATAACTTTGAAGCTTTACATTATTGACCCTGCACGCACGAAGAATATCCTTAACTGTATCATTCTTCAAGTTAAGAAAAATTGGTTTAGTAAAATTAAGAGGTGATCTGTCATCGATAATATAATCACCCTTATAAATCTGGCTGGGCTCGAAATTCTCCGGCATACCATCCACAAAAGACTGTTCTAGTATTTGTTTTTCGAAAATCTTGCGTTTTTTGGCTGTCACTTGAAACTGGTGAATATCTATATCTGGTGAAGTGCCACGAGGAATACCAGTTTTAAGAAGGGGTAAATCATCAGCAAGATTAAACAAAATATCCTCCATTTTTGAGTCATCGACATGGTTAAGACTTTCAACAAAGTCTTTCAAATATGCAATCACCGACCCTCCATCTGTAAATGTATGTGAACTATTGAATGTAAGCCAGCCGGTTTTTTCATAGTACACAAGTTTCCACATTGGTTTTTTTTGCTTATGACGATTGGCAAATGAATAGTCGGTGAGACATCCAGTATGTGCTTTTTTGTCTTTGAAACATGTGTCAACGAGTGAATTTACCAGGAAAACATCTTTAAAAAGAATTTTTTCGAGCGGCTCAAACTGGACATTAGAAGCATCGTTAATGCATAAAATTAACAGCGTGTACTTTAATACCAACAAACGCAAGGCACCCCATGCAAGACCTGCGTTGAGCGGGCAATTGAGTTTAGCCGAGATGCTGACACACCGAAAAACGTTAGTCTTCCCGTAGTTGTAAAAAGATTCCTCGAGAAATCTCGTCTTGCGGGTCAAATCCCGAAGTGTGACCGGCATTTGAATATATGTATGGTGGCTTAGTGGTTTGGAAACGGCGCTAACAGATTGCCTCAAATAGAAAGAAACGAAGATCCTCAAAGAATTTGACAAATGGGCAATTGTTTCAAAAATTAAGCGAAAAAAAGGAAAAAAAAAAAATGAGGAAATGGGATTTTCTTGGGTCTATGCATTGGGTATTTATATTGGTCTGAGATCACTGCCAGGGACATATCGTGACGTGTGTCGCTTAAATTTCCCAACAAAAGTGGGGCGATCTCATCGTCGTATCTGTGCAATTACACGAGGCACGCCGGTCACGTACAGTCTTTATGTACACCGTGAACACAGATTGGCTAGCTTTTCCTTACCCCTAATGGGGGCAAAAGTAAGATACTGAATTTGACGTAAATTTCCTTAGGCTTTCGAATTTAAACATTCCAGGGAGGAAAACAGAAAACAAAAAAAAAAACCTTATATAGTTATAGTGTTTTTTGATTATTTACTGATAATGATATTGTAGGGGAACGGAGCACGCACGGAACATTCCGACGAGATCCCGAACTTCGCTTATTTGAGATATGACAGGATGATGGGAATTCTAATGATTTTCGACTTTAGTGTTTTTCTGGAGTTTTCTATAATTATTTTACTAGGGCCATAAGAATTTAAGGTTGACGAGAAAGGTACACTCTTGTAGATCACGTGGGCAGTACTTAGCATGCTTAAATTAGATGTATGTAAATCATCAATTTTACCATACTTCTTGAATATTTCAATTCTCCACATTCCAAATTTGTTTTATCTCAAACTATTCACACGGAATTAAGACCATTGAACCAAGTGGGATAGTCTCTGCCAATCCCTAATTTGAGTTTAATACTGTACGGAAAGGACAAACAGTTAGACAATGTTCTTAAGTTTGGCAAACCATTCTTCAACATTGAATCACCAAAATCCAGCTTCAATTATTTTTTTTTCTTTTAAATATATTACTCTTTAATTTCACGACAATCTTTTTTTTAGATTCCCAACATAAAACACATTTGGTGGCTTCTCCGGACACCATACCTCCAACACTACCCGCACAAGTTGCAACCGGTCACTTCCAAGTTTACTATGCCGATATTTTTCTAAAGGTGAACCCTTTTTCGAAATCTTAGGAAGAAAAAAAAGGATTCGAAAACACAAACACTACACTCCCCCGTATCAATCAAAATAATCTTGACAAAAGGTTGCCAATTCATCTAACTTAAAACGTGTCCCAATGACCCTCTACCTCGCCGTATGCACACCCACACCAGCTTAACATGAGCGCGCTCACCAAACCCCGAAACCCGAGAGCCAAACCCCGAAATCGAAACCCGAAATTCGCAATTAACCCGGGGCAAAACGCCGATATCCCTTTCAAAAACATCAATATTCAATATGCTTATATCCACAGGTGAGAAATCCAAGCGCCACATGCTGGTGAGCCTGCATTTCGGCGAGATCTCGGTCCCACAATTGCAGAAACGGTCACAGGCACTCTTACACAAGTTTGAGACGGCCAGTTCCGCAGCAGATTTGGTGCGTTTGGCCGGAGAAATTGACGCAGAGGCTGCAGAAACAGATGCGAGTTTACGACACCTCATTGAAGCGGCTGCCCGTAAACATACGCTGCAGATATCAGCAGTAGAGTTGACGCGAGCCAAATTATCCGGGGCAATCACCAATCTGAATGACCTCACCCACGTTTTCTCGGCGGCTAATGACTTGGGCCATCTGCTTACGTGTAAGATCAAGGCACTTGACCAAGAAATCGAAAACGTCGACCAGACGCTTGCGTTTGTGGCCGACACTCAAACCCTTAAAAATAGCGTAGCTCAGATCCAGTATGCGATCGAAAAACAGCACTGGCGTGAGGCTGCCCAATGCATTTATAAGGTGCGGCACGAGCTTATCCCAGGGTTGGTGGAAGGCCGGTTTGCGTCGGCAGTAGTGCCTTCTTCCGATATCCCGGAACTCCCCGGAGCCGTGATTGATGTGTGGGTTTCGCAGCTTTCAGACACTTTTGTGGCGCTTTTCACTGATGCAGCCAAACGGCGCCTGGTTGCGGAGATTTCGGCACATTTTCAGCTTTTCCCGCTCATTGATTGTCCGGAAACAGGCCTCAACTGTTACGCCAAGTTCATCTGCTCCATCATCACCGACACATCCCGTACGCTTGTGGCATCAGCTTCACGTGGAGACCCGAAACCGGGAGTTTTTGCTGGTGCCACTGCCAGCTTATTTGAAAGTGTGTCGACCATGTTATCGCAGCATACACCTCTCATCACAAAACACTATGCCGACAGCTACCCGCAAGCAGTGGTTTATGTAGTGACCAAGATCCAGCGGGAAATCGATTCGCAAACGGCCACAATTGCTGACACATTTTTCGACGTGCGTAGGGTTGAGAAAACAATCCAGGATATCCGGCTCCATCGCTTTAGCGCATTGAAACGCCGCCTTGCAGACTTCCTGCTGGACTCTCTGCAAGCGGCAGAAGTTCTGGACACAGACCTTGCGTCGATTGTTGAAGTAGGCGACTTGACCAATGAACTCCTGGCTATCTTACATCATTGGTCACTTTACACCAGATTTATCACGGTGAAATACTTCCCCACGGAAAATACTGATGGTCTGGACGCTTTGGGGTCACGTTCTACCGCCACAAACACCACATTAAAGCTTCCAGAGTTGCTTGCGGCGTCAAACTTCGAAAAAAAGATCCACACCAAGTACCTCCCGGCGTTCGAGAAGTTATACACGTTCTATTTCCGGCGCTCGCTCGAAAAGGCCGTTTCCATCGAAGAACTTCCATCCTTGGACCCATATTTATCTACATCCAAGGCATCGGAATCCCCCGAACAAGCGCCGATCTCGTCCGTCATCGAAGACGTCACTTTGGTTTTCAACAGCACTTTCCGCAACGTTTTAGACTCCGCACAGCCTTCTACGGTTAAGAAATTTGTCACCGAAACCTTCAAGGTCATCCAAAACGACCTCATCAACGGCATTTTGCAGAAGGCCTTGTCTGATAACCAGCCACGCTATAACAATACCCTTTCGATCATCGAGGAGGATCCTGTCACTAATAATGGTTGTGCCGTGCCTGCCATTAACCGTGCCGGAACCCCAGGCCCAGAATCCATGGGCGGTTTCTTTAAAGGTGCATCAAGCGCTTTTGGAAATGTTGTGGGTACTGGTTCTGCTATTGTGTCTGCTGCAAACCCCGTGGCAGCTGGCAACAGTGCAAAACTTATGAGTTTTATCATTTATCTCAACACGGTGGCCACAGGTCAGGAATTCTTTGAGCAAATCATCCTGAACTATACCCTGCGCAACCCCACCTACCTCAAGTCGAATTTCCCCTTTGGTCTAGATGAGGAAATCATGAGCCACATCATTAAGAGCGAGTTGCTTGAACCATTCACTGCAGCCACGGGCCAGGTCATCAAACAATCTCTCCTTATGATCTTGAACCAGTCGATCAAAAACCGACTTTCTTCCATGGTTGCAGAATGTTTCCCCGATGCTAGTGAGGAAAACTATATGATCCATTCGCTGGTCAGTCTCAATGACCCTACCACCATTTCCAAGTTCAAACAGGCGTGGAACTTCCTCATGAAACCTTATAAACAGACCCTCCACAAAACATTACTTTACGACCGACTCCTCCGTCTTGTTGTGGTAAACATTGCCAACATGATTGAGAAACGGTTGGTTGCAGTTTTGAAGAAGTTTAAGATCAACGAGTTGGGTGCGCTCAAACTCGATAAGGATCTCTCCTATATCATCAATGAAATCTGTGAGGATGACTACGATTTGAGAGAAAAGTTTGTTCGTGTCACCCAATTGGTCTTGCTTGTGGGCATGGATAACGAAGAATATGAGTTGAGCTCATACCACGGTGAGGCCGAGGAAGACAGCGGAATCAATTGGGTTTTGACGCCACTCGAGAGAAAACAAATCCGCCGATTCAGATTCTAGGATGGAAGAAAATATGTTATATGATACAGATTAGTCTACGGAATCAGTTGGATTACATTGTGTCCATTGTTTGAATTCAAAACTATTCAAAATAATTACTTTCGTGAGAAAAGGGCGTCTACGCCAGTGTTCTCTTTACTTCAGTAAGCGGCTGGTCATATGAAATCTTCTCCACCTCCCTTGTTTCACCCTTGATTAGGCGCTTATGTTCGACCCGGAGTTTGAGCGGCAAATTGTCGAATTTCGGATGTGTGTAATCACATTCGTATCCCTTTGGACAGAACCCAGTCAAAAACATCGGGCATATGATTTTCCGTATATGTCTGTTGGGACAACTGGGACCCTCGGGACAAAATCCCCGTTCGTATTGCAGACATTCGGGAATCTTCAGTTGTGGGTCTACGTGGAGATATAAACATTCAGGTGTTTGCGTACAATACCCGTTTTTGGAGTAGAATAAGCACTCGGGCATTTTCCTCAAGTTATACTCGTGAAGAAACTCACAGTGGTCATTCTTTTTACAAAGACCACGAAGCCAATGCTTACACACGATTTTATTGCTGAACATTGCCGACACATGTTTGTGGGGACAAAAAGGACCATTTGGACAAGAGTCCGGTTGGTTGGGTTTATAAAACTGGCACACGGGCCGGTCTGGATCTAGTCCGAAATTGAATTCTTTTCGAAGAAACGGTTCCACCTTAAGGCGTTTATTCTTCACGTCTGGGTGTAATATTGGGTTGAGTGATAGCATGATATCGATGCGTTTATGAGATTTGTGAGTGGTTTAAGATGTTTTTTTAATCAAGTAACCATTATTAATCTTCCCGAGGAAGAGGTGTGTATGTGAGGATGTACGGGTGTATATGTGTTTGGGACTGGGGTCACGTTCGTCACGTTCGGGCATACAGTGAGTCTTGACTTTCGTGACATGGAAGCCAAATGGAAGGTAGATTGGCTATAATTCAGAAAGGCGGGTGGAGTTTTTTCTGAGTGGGATTATTCATTATATGAATGAATGGAATAATTCTTCTTCCATTTTTTTTAAGTGAATATTAGGTCTTGAATATGGAGGAAAAATTACACCCGCACCCAAACCCTCCTTTTCCAGCTGGTGTAGTATTAGACCCAATTTATAGCTCCACTATTAAAAGGCATAATTTTGAATACCCGAATATTAGTAATAATCGTAATAATCGTAATAATCATAAGAAGATCAATAAAAATTTCAATTCTTAGAATTCCCTTGCAAAACGCACATGGCCACTTTCTCTAATTGCCCCTCCAATATTCGCTTACAGGTCCGGACCCAAAAAAAAATCACCTGATGTGTCCCCCCATTTTCAGAAGACCATTTAATCACAAGCAAATACCAGTAATGCGAATGTGGGGAAATTTGGAATACACTTTTTCTTTTCTTTTTCGAAAATCAAAGTAAACCAAAAAAAAAATAAAAAAAAAATAAAAAAAAAAACGAATTCTTAAAAAGAGAGAAAAAGAAACCCCTTATATCTCTCACCTTTCCCACATTGTTTTCCACAAGAATTTCCCCACGCAAGCTTGTTCTTCTCTTGTGTTGGTCTCTTATGCTCGGTTGGATTTTGCAGTCATCAAGAATTACTCAAGTATTTACGAAGATGTCCACAAATCCACGCAATTATCATACTGTGGTGGTGGGATCTGGTCTAGCCGGACTCACGACTGCATTAAAGCTTCTGAAAAATGGGATTTCTGTTGCATTAGTGGAGAAATCCCTGTCACTAGGTGGAAATTCCATCAAGGCATCTTCAGGAATCAATGGCGTTCCAACAAAATATCAGGATACGAAAAAGGGAGATTCCGTGGCCAGTTTTGTTGCCGATACTAATCTTTCAGGAAAAGGATTGTGTGACGAGAAATTAGTTAATATTTTGGCCGATGAAAGTGCTTCGGCAATTCAATGGCTTACTGACGAAATGGAGGTGGATTTATCCGCAGTTAGTAGATTGGGTGGCCATTCACATCCCAGAACTCACCGTGGAAGTGGTAAACTTCCTCCTGGATTTGCCATTGTTTCTGCCTTGACCAAAAAACTCAAAGATTCACCTAATGTGGAAATCTTCACTCTGGCCCGGCTTCAAGGGTTCATTAAACATGATAAGAAGGTTGTGGGTGTGATTGTGGAAAAGTTGGACCATGAAGGAACTGATTCTAAACTTCACATTTCAGCGGAAAACGTGGTATTGGCAACTGGTGGGTTTCTGGCTGATATCGCAAGTCAGGATTCCCTTATTAGGCAGTATAGACAAGACTTGGTGGGGCTTCCCCTGACCAATGGCCAACAAACTACCGGCGATGGACATAGACTTGCCATGGCCGATTTGGATGCAAATCTCATACAAATGGACCAGATTCAAGTACACCCAACCGGGTTTATTCAATTGAAAGATGCATCCACAATAACCAGCAAATGGAAGTTTTTGTGTGGCGAGCTTATTCGTGGAATTGGCGGCATTCTTCTTTCATCCTCCACCGGCCACAGATTTGTTAATGAATTGGATACGAGGGATCATGTAACTGCCGCTATTATGGATAAATGTGGAGACACTCCAGTGGCAGTGATAGCCGTGAGTGCCGAGGATTATAAGAAAGCAGCGCCACATATTGATTTCTATTTGTCACAACAACTTATGTTCAAAGGCGGGGTCCAGGAAATCTACCTGAAATTAATTAAAGTGGATCCAAATTCTGGGCTCTCAGTACTAGATCTAGAAGAAGGTATTGGAGAATACAATAAGTATGCTGAGTCCCAGACAGATTTCTTGGGCCGGCCACTGTTTGGAGCTCCTTTTGAATCCAACTTCTATTTTGGGTTTGTGACACCCGTACTTCACTTCACAATGGGAGGAGTGGAGACAAATGAGCACAGGCAAGTTGTGCAAAGAAATGGCAATATTCTTCCCAACGTGTATGCTATTGGCGAGTTGAGTGCCGGGGTCCATGGCGCCAATCGGTTGGCTGGAAGTTCCTTGCTTGAGTGTGTGGTTTTCGGTTCCCGTGTAGCCGGCCATATTTCCAACGGTGCTAAATAGGGTAAGTTTGTTTCGTTAGTAGATAGCAAAAGAGTTATTAGTCACTTTTAAGATTATATATATGTATCAACTAGATCAACACTTCCTAAAAAAAAAAAAGGAAAAAGAAGAAAAAAGAAAAAAAAAAAAAAAAAAAAAACACAAGAGGAGGAGGGAAAAAAGGAATTCGAAAGGAATGGAAGAAAGGAAACGAATGGATGGTCATTAATCATTGAAGTCGTGGAGAGGCGTCTGGGCTCAAAGTGCCCAAGTTGTCCAAAGTATCCAAGTTCTGCTCGCTGAGCGTTGGATGATGGGCGATGGAAGTCCGGCGCTTGCGCTTCTCCTTCTTATCCTTTCGGAGAACACGCTTATCGTGGTCAGGAGCTGGACGGGTAAATGCAAGGAGATGGTCTCTGCGACGAATCCCTTCCTTGATCCAGAACTCGTCGCGGTAAAGCTCCCAGCCCTCGCGGATGTCGGTATTAAAGCTACGGGGAACGAGTACAAGTTTGATATCGCAGAGACCAAACCGAGGCTGACAGCGCAGCTGCACGGACACGAGCCAGACCTCGAGACGTGATCGAGGATTGCGGGCCATAGATGGAGACACGGCATGACAGAAGTTGAGCGCCATGATGCAGAGAAAGAGTCCAAGCTCGCGGGCCAAGTCTGCGGTGCGGCTGGTCAACGACAGCCGAGTTTTCACCAAACGAACGTTTAATTGCCGGAGACCTTTATTGGTGGATGCAAGGAATTTTCGAGGGAGCACAATGGTCTTCTGGTACTCTCCCGAAAGGTGGTAGAGCAAAACTGTCACTACGAGCATGAGGAGTACGAGCTGGAGCGCCACCCGGAGCGCGCCGGTGGTGGTGCCAAAATGCAAATGGTACGAGATCGACGCTATGAGCAGGCACAAAGCTGCCAAGAATGTGAGATATTTGCGCCGCAACGTACGTTGCTGTATCACTTGTTGCCGTAGGCTCTCCTCCAAAATAAGCATGTTACGAAAGATTTTTCCCGTAGTCGGTGTCAGTGTATACCCACCACCCTGGGGGTACTCCAGGCGGTCAGAGGCAGCATCAGATGTGGCCCGTGACTTGCGCCGGAGCAGTTTTTTGGGCCGCGGCAGAAGGGCATCGGAGATGGCCCCTGAATTAGCCGCCGAGGCGGTTTTCCGGCGCCGGTTGCTGGGTGTTTTTGGCGCCAGCGGTGACTCCGATTCCAGTGCACTAGAGTAGAATGCTGGCGCCAGTTTCTCGAGTAAATCGGGAAATTCTAGGCCCATAAGTTGCCGCTGGCGAAACGCCGAGATAGGTCCGGATCCGGCGTCACTGGGGTCTGAATACGGCAGACTCGGGGCACTTCCGCCATCGGACGAAGTTATGCATTTATTCTTCGGGGTGCTGAGCACGTGACCAGGACGGCTAGCATCATCGAAATCACTAAAGGAAAGGCTGGGAGACGGTGGGGTTGAGGGCGCGTCAGTCATATCAGCGGGAAAGGTTAGTGGGCGGGTAAATATATGATAATTGAATGAAATTCAGTGGGTTTTATCTTGTTCGGTATTTGTAAGATAGTTTTTTTTTTTATAATTTTTTATTATAATTATTATTATGAATATTCTTATATTCTTTTTGTGCCTTTTTTTGGCGTTTTTGTGTGATGGGGTGTCCTTTTGTGTTTTGTTGTAAGACGTTTTGTGGAGACCTTTTTGTGTAGTTGTGAGAGACTTCAGCGGCTCGCGTGTTGATGGAATATTTATTTGCGACAAGGTTGGGTATAAACGAGAGGGACCAAAAAAAAAAAAAAAAAAAAACTGCGACTGCTGGATAAACTACAGGGCCTTAGTTTGGAGTGGACGTGGATCCACCAATAATAAGGGTCATGAAATATATATTAGTAAGGGATTTTTATGTTATTTAAAAAGGGTTTTTGGGGAATTTCGTGGATGAAATTTTACTTGAATATATTTTTTTCTATTTTTTCCCCCTTTTTTCTGGGCTTTACCTGGACCTAATGCTGGCACGGGCAAAATGTTGGGTGCGGGTTATGGAGCCACGCCCGGCTCCAGCAAGATTTCCCTAGTGCCCGAGCCATACGTTAGTGAAAAAACGATTTTTAATATTATGACATATTTTGACAATATCGATTCGTTTTTTTTTTTTTTTTCTTTTCCTTTTTGTTGGTTTTTAAAATATTCATAATCTTAATATCAAAATTTTTGGATAGAATAATAATGTCATTCGACCCCTTCTATCCTTAAGTATAATGTCTTTTAGGGGAGTTTGGACTTGGACATGGCCCTGAGTTGCGCACACGAATTCCCTAATTAGAGACTAGTCATTGATGAGGAAATAGAATTACACCCTGGTCCCCAATAAATGAGACGGCAATTTGCATCGAAATTTTTGCATTTACATTTATCCAAGCTGTAATTTCCTGCATAAGTGGTGGATGTACGGATCTTTATCCAATAAGTGCCCTGCCATTTCAGTTCTATATACTTACGCCCTCTGATCTTGTCCATTTCTAAGTAAAGAAATAATGGACGATTGTTGTTGAGTACTTGTAGCCCTCGATTCCAGACTTGCCTCAATTCTGAGGAGCCTGAGTTTTAATTCGATATCTTCGAAATCTTTCCCACGTTGTGCAGCATAGGTAATAAGTTTTTTTATGCAACTTAATGCCTCATCCGAAGAGATTTCAGCTTCTCGAGGGGTGTCTTGATCATCAAGAGACTCATTATCTACATCTACCACATCCTGCTCAACCCGATTTTCTTCTGCCCCAAAGTAAGCTCAACATTATCCTTCCTTCCAATTGACACGGGAATTGATTTTTTTTTTTTCTTTTTTCTTTTTTCTCTCTTCTTTTTTATTTTTTTGCAATTAAGATGGGTGCCAAATCAAGAGCTCTCAAATTTCTGCATTCCAAGGGACGACACGCGTCTCCCCAGCTCGGTGGCCAATAAAACAACGAGGTTTCCTGCCACTCGCGACGCCTTGAGATTCACGAATGACGGGGGCCATTAATTAATGGATTTGGAAACAGAAAGACACCAAAAATTACTCAAAATCCCAAAAAAAAATTACACTTACTGGGTAGACCGTGCATCGAAAAATTTTCATTTTCACTTAGAGTGAAAATTTGCATTTACCATAAAAATTTTTCTTCAGAAAAAAAAAATTACATTTACAGGGGGTGTTTTCACTTAGTGGGGTTTCTTTTATTGGGGATCAGGGTGTACAACATTTCAGCAAAGTAGGAAATGTGTTTTTGTAGGTAGCTAATTTTAAGTATCACCAAATTAGATTTTAGGTTTTTATTTTTTTTTTTTTAAAGAACCATCGAAGTATTGTTATGAAAATGACGTATGATACAAAACCTCCGTTAAAATATAACAGGCTTAATAAATTCACCGTTGGACTCAACCTATTTAAAACACACCCCATTTTTAAAACTCTCCAATATTCATTAATACATCCTTATCAAACGAATCTTTAATGGAAATTTAGAACTGATCTTAAACAAATTATCCCTTAAAATGACATAAAAAAATCCTTCGCCCCAATCTTTTCCAAGAAAATCGTGGGTGCAATAACCAGGGCCTTATGGACGCAATTTGAATGTACACGAATCAGAATCTGCTTCAAGTCATTATACAGAACATGGACCAGTCCATGGACCAGCCTTTCTCATGTTTTTGAATCAGTGCAGCCGATCTGCATCTCCCTAGGTAATCTTCATAGTCATTATAGTAATTGGCGTCCAAATGAAGTCTGCCACTTCAGAAAGGTTTTTTTTTTTTTTTTTTTGCGGGCTCTGCTTTTCTCTATCAGTGGGGAAAATAAATTTCGATTCGAATCACCAGTAAATGGTTTGGGTTTGTTTATAATTTTATCAAAAGATCCATACTCCTAAAAGTGATTGCTAGACTAATCTTGAAAAACATTATAAAGGCACCAATTTTGAAGTTTTTTTTAAAGAAAAATTCAATCATTAATTCCGGGTATCTCACTATTTTTTGGAGGTATTTTAAAGCTTTCAGAATGTAAAAAATAATGGTTTGATAATTTTCGAGTAGGTTAGGTTATTAAAACGTAAAGGATTGACACATTGAAACCCAAGATGAGGTCAGGAAAATCGAAAGTGGTGATTTACTTCTTATTACCTTGGAAAAGAGAGGAAAATTCATGAGGACTTAAAAAAACTTGAGTAGTTTTTTTTTTGTGTGTTAATTTGGTTGTTATACACTGGATAGTGTAGTTTTCGTTGAAAAATTGGTTCTCAAATCGGCCTAATATGGCTCGTTGAAATATCTAAATTTTCCAGGTTACGGCCATATCAAGAAGAAAACACTGTTTCCCGTCCGATCAACGTTAGTTAAGCTTCTTAGAGCGTCACTGAGTAGTGTAGTGGGAGACCATATGCGAAATTGACGTGCTGTAATCTTTTTTTTTTCCTTGGCTTGATTGAAGTCTTTGAAATCGAAAAAGAATATGAAAACATAATCTAAGGAAAAGCTTGAACGATGTTAGAGACTTTCAAGGTTGTATATAATTGTCTTTTCTTTGTTAAAGACATCAAAAGTTGATACTATATACTTACACCCATAAAGTGAAGACATATAAAGATGATGAATACGGTCACATAATTCTTAATTTCTGAATAAGAAGCCAAATAAATGATCATTTGCACCCGTTAATATTATCGTTGAGAAGTCTCTGATGAAAAATATCGTACTGGCTAGAAGGATAGATCGAGATAGAAATGTAGCACCAGATGGAAAGTTTCGTTTTGATCTAAGTAGTTGAATTTGCAAAACCGAAAAATAAACCCTACCCCCTCTATTTTCCTGAAGAAAAAAAAAAATTCAAACATTGCTATCCCACTGTGAGGTGCTAATTATTGCTTGGTGCGGCATGCTGCTTCTTATACATTTCCCCAATTCATGAGAATAGTTGGTAGAACTATTTCACAAAAACAAGAGTGATTTTCCTTAATTGCCTTGATTGAATATATATATATATATATATCCCAAATCTGAAAGGCTTATCTTCATTTTGGAAAAAACAATTCAAATTTTTCATTGCAATTACTTTTCTCTGAAGGCTTTTGAGGGTAGCCCTCAGACCTAATTTTGGAATAAGTAAGAAACTGGTGTTGTTTACCATTTACCAGGAAACAAAAGAATTGGATTGCTGTTGTTGTTGTTTTTTTTTTTTATCAAAAATATAATCACTTTTCCAAAAAGCAATATGTGGTAAAATATACTACTAGATTTATTATTGAAACCAATAACGTATATTACAGGACTTCGGAGATCCCTGCTTGTCGGACGTGCGAAAACCGCCCATATTTTATTTCAGAATTTTCAACTTTAAATGATGTTTACACTGCCAATATTATCTTGGTTATTTTTATAATTCAGAAACTAGAAGGGATAATCTTTCTCAATAATAGAAAAATTCAATTTTTTTTATAATGAAAGCTATTTTGAGTCATTGTTGACATAAAAGGTGTACGGACAAAAAAGTATGCGAAAAAACCAAGTTTGACCATTTTTTTGAAATACATGTTGCACAATTTTTACCCGATGAACTAAGTCATGGATATATTACATCTTTTTTTATATATATATATTTCTTTCGGATTTCCTGGTATTCTTTGTAATGTACATCTTTTCGGGATCTGGAAAATTGGCTGGGAATCGAAGTGAACTATATGTCTAACATCAGTGGGACCTAGGCCTAAGCTCCTGGGACATTACAGAGTATAAAGAAGGTGCATGGAAGCAGATGGAAGTGGTGAGTTTTCTTGTTTTTCTTAATATTATTTATTATTTTTCTAGGCGAAGCAAAATGATTCTTTATTTTAGAAGAAAAAAGAATGCTGTTATTAGCGGGTAGCTTAAATCAATTCCCTAGAGCCTTCCTTTAATAGCTGTGGGGGTATACATTTTTGCGAAGAACATGAGGCCTTGAAATTACTCTACTCTAACACCCGGTATAGCCCCAATCAAACAGTCGATTTTCTCAAATTTTTTTCTTTTTTTTTTCTTTTAAATAATTATCCTTATTTTTTCTTTATTTTAATCAAAACAAATCAAAAAATATCAAGAGAAATGCCCTGATTTACTACACCTTAATCTATTTCTTAGTCCCTGTCCAATCACCAAACTGGCCCTCGCCCTGGCCCTGGCTTTAGGGCCAAAATCCGTACGCGCACGCCAATTGTATGTGCGAGTACCCCATACTTTTTTTTTTATTTTTTTCAGGGCCACGCGTCCTTTACATTCAGGCCAAACACCACCAAAAAAAAAAAGAAAAAACAATATAAAAACGAAGAAAGAAACAACAAAAAAACAATAAAAAACTGAGAAAACAAATGTCGCTCAAACACCTTAAGGAACAGTTTGTTTCTGACCTTTCCGGTGGCCTGATACAGGAAATTTACACCGTCACCGGTACAGCACTTGGTGCTCTTATTGCTCAAACATGTGTACAACAATGGGTAGTACCCCACGTGCCGATTTTATCAGATTTGCCAATTCTGTTTATTTTGGCATTTTATTTCGATGTCATGGTCCAACTCCAGGCCATTACTATTTTCAATTCTCGGCCGATGACGTTGTATTATGTGGTGGCAGCCATTTCATCTGCCTCGTTTTTATTCAATTGCATAGTTGTAGCACGGAATCGGGGGAAAACACTTGGCCTGGTGTCTAAATCGAAATCGAAATCGAAATCTCATCTGAAACTGACTCTAAAACTGGCGCCAGATCTGCTGCCTCTAGGCCAAATCCCATATATTACTGCCTACCGCTCGCAAATGCTTATTATCACGAATTTGGCCATTTTGGCAGTGGATTTCCATATTTTCCCCCGCCGCTTCGCTAAAGTAGAGACTTGGGGAACTTCGATGATGGATTTAGGTGTGGGACTGTTTGTCTTTTCCATGGGACTTGCCAATCTGCGCTCCCTCATCAAAAAAAGCCTTGCTTCTAACCGTAAATCTGAGTCTTACTTTGCCTTGCTCATGGCAAATACAGTAAAGGCTCTTCCAGTGCTTTTTCTTGGACTCGTACGGCTTGTGAGTGTGAAATCTTTGGAATACCAGGAACACGTGTCGGAATATGGAGTTCACTGGAACTTTTTCATGACGCTTGGTCTTTTGCCCATATTCCTTGGTGTTGTAGATCCGCTTTTTGCCGTTGTTCCACGTTTTGCTGTGGCATTAGCGCTTGGTTGTGTCTATGAATATGTCTTAACCTATGTTGGACTTAGCCGCTTCATACTTGATGAATCGAACCGTCAGCAAAGTTTGGTCACTCTCAATAAAGAGGGACTTGCTTCTTTCATTGGATATCTGAGCATCTTTATATTTGGTCAGTCTTTTGGTTCTTTCGTTCTCACCACCACCAAATTGCCCAATAATCTTGTGGGATTCGGCTTGCTTAAAAGACATCGTCGGTGGCTCACGGTTTCTTCTACCCAGGGCCTTTTTGTGACCACGCTTCTTCTGTTTACGTTATTTTACTTTGTAAATGAAGCCAAATCCACTGGCTCCATTTCCCGCAGATTGGCCAATCTTGCGTATGTTCTCTGGGTCGTGAGCTACAACTCTTTAATGCTTCTAGGCTATAACCTTGTGGAAACCGTTTTTGGCCCAATTAACTCGCGCATTCTTAACGCCATCAATAGAAACGGCCTTGCCATTTTCTTGGCGGCAAACCTCGCCACGGGCCTGATCAACATGGCAATAAATACTTTAAAGGCAAGTGATGGATTGGCATATGCGATCTTGGTTTTATATGCCCTTTTCTGGGTCTTCGTTGCATTGGGCCTTGACTACTATAAAATCTATATCAAGCTTTGATCAAGGTATCAAGGTATCAAGGTCTTGGGTCACATGCAAGTTTAGAGTTTACGTGTTACGAATTTAGGTGTTTTTTGTTGATTACGTCTGAACGTCATACGCCACACGGGGTTTGTTTACAAACCACATGCTCAATTGAGGTGAGAGACAGACACAGATGAGGATGAAAAAGAAAAAAAAAAAAAAAAAAAAAAAGAATGACACTACTAGTTGTGTGTGCTGAATTATCTCCACAAACCAAGCCACTTAACCTGAAACGGTACCACCCACACCCACCCCACGTATTGCGCCCGCAGCTTGAGCCGGGGTAAATTACATTTCAAAGGTAAGAGAAAAAGAAGAAGAAAGAAGAAAATAAAAAATAAAGAAGAGAAATAAGGAAGAAAAGTCTGTGTAAATCTACACAATTACAGATCCACAACCAGGTACCCCCTCAATTATAATACCACGCCATAACATATAATTGCCCCAATTATACCCAATGCGGTTGGGTCCCACCTTTCGCCCCTCGCCCCTCGCCCCTCGCCCTCAGTAATTACCGAGCACGCGGATGAAAACCCGTACACCAGGTGCCGGATTACGGCCAGAATTTCCCACCCGGGTGTCGGTGTTCGGTACTTCGGCTGCAGTCTATACGAGCCTTTTCCTGAACGTCGTTTTCTTTTTTTTAGAACTGTTTCCCGAACAAAGTCCAATACTCCTCCACCCGTTGTATCTTCGTTTCTCGTCAGCCTGTGAATTAGATTTCGATATTTCTAGTTCCACAAAAAGCAGCCGTCAAAAAAAAAAAAAAAAAACACCCCTGGAAACAATACCGTCTTGTTCATCATACACCACGTTTAAATCGCCATAAACCACTTCAATCATGGCTCTGTCTGCTTCCTGGACCTCTTTCCTCAAATCCATTGCGTCGTATAACGGTGACTTGTCGTCGTTGACTGCACCACCTTTTATTTTGTCGCCCACCTCGTTGGTTGAATACTCTCAATACTGGGGCGAACACCCTGATCTTTTGTTAGAGCCCAGTTTCTATCCTGTTGGTGACAGTAAGGAGGAGAAAGACGCAATGGCCATAAAGCGGATCATTGCCGTCACCAAGTGGTTTATTTCCACATTGCGGTCGCAATATTGCTCGAGAAATGAGAGCATGGGCTCGGAGAAAAAACCATTGAACCCATTTTTGGGTGAGCTTTTCGTGGGAAAGTGGCCTGACCTGTCGAAAGAAAAGAAACTCGGCGAGACTGTGCTCTTGAGTGAACAGGTGTCACACCATCCACCGGTGACTGCATATGCCATCACCAACGAGAAGCACAATGCCACTTTACAAGGCTACAACGGCGTCAAGGCTACCATAAGTGCCACTCTGATCAACGTAAAGCAATTTGGCCATGCCATTTTGGAATTCAAGGATTTGAATGAGACATATTTGATTACACTCCCCCCTTTGCATATCGAGGGCCTCATTGTGGCATCTCCTTTCGTTGAATTGGAGGGTACCTCGTACATCCAAAGCTCATCTGGCTACCTCACAGTGATTGACTACGCAGGCCGTGGGTACTTCAGTGGTAAGAAGAACTCGTTCAAAGCCCGGATCTTTAAGGATAAGTTGACCAGTTCCAGCAAGGAAAACGCTTTGGTCACGATTGCGGGCCAATGGTCAGGAAAATCGTACATTACCAAGGGCTCGCAAACCCCCAGTAGCAGCAGTGGTGAATTGTTCTATAGTGCTACTGAAAAGACTCCAGAACACCTTGTGGTGAAGCCTATTGAGAAACAACACAAGTTGGAGTCGAGAAAGGCATGGGAGAAGGTGGCCACGGCCACGCGGGCCGGCAACTACGACTTGATCTCCAAAGAAAAGTCGCTAATTGAGAACGAACAAAGAGAGTTGCGTAAGCAGGAGAAGGAAATAGGCTCTCTGTGGAAGGTGCGTTGGTTCGACCAAGTGGACTTCCAGGGCGATAAAACAGACAACGACCCCTTGATTAGCTTGGCCAGTACTGCCAGTTTGAGTATTGGAAATGTGCCGCTGGGCTCTCTGAAAGGATTTAAGAACGAGGGGGACTCTGCGCTTCACTGGAGATTCAACAGAAAGAAGTGGGAGGATGAACAAGAAGTCACGGTTTAATACGGTGCTTAAGCTTAAGCAAACCACCCATATTAAAATGGACCCTCTCATCCCTCTACTACGAACATACACAAATGGAGACCGGTAACTCCAGGTCCCTGGCTAGATTATATAAATATCGATTGACGCCGCACGGTCGAGCCATGGTCAGGAGGCGATTGTGTAGCGGCTATCAATACAGATGATAAGAAATTCTAGCATAAAAACAGTAGACAAAGTGACGGACTAACACGCCGGTCGAGAAAATATATAAGGCGAGAGAATAAATGAAATTGAGAAATTTAGAAATAATTACATAAAAAAAAAAGCTTTTAAATTTCTCATTTGCTGCCGCCGCATCCTAATCGGGCAGTAGATTAACCAGATGATGGAGATTAAACTGGCCTACTTTATCTAACGGAATGTGGGGTGCCCGGGTGCGAAGTGTGAGGATCTCGAATAGGGCTTATCACGTGCCCAGGACTAGGGCTGGATTCAATACATCACGTGACCAGAAACCAGGGCCAGTGTCTTTAGTTTGGTGACAAACGCGCGTGGTCATATGGGCGATGTACGGGTGTTTACTGAAGAAACGAGACGAAACTGTTTATATGCCGTCCAGCCCATGGCCACCTCGCTGCAGCTTCCTGTCCCTGTGCAGGCACGCGCAGAATTTTCCCACCTCACACTGACGGAAAAAATTTGACCCACCACTGCTTGGAAAAACCTTCTTTTCTAAAACATCCAACTGATACATAATGGCTGAATCTCACAGATGTATGTAAAACGAAACCCTCCCAAAATACGGAGATTTTTTATTTATCTACTCCGCAGCATGAAGACCGTGTGACCATATTCCCATACTTCCATCTTATTATCCTGTTAATATTGGGCCCCCAGTCTTCACCCATATATACTATACTATTTTCTCAGTGATGGAATAAAAAAAAATAAGATTCTAGGGCCAAGAATATTTCAACCACAAAACACAAAAGGAAAAGGAGAGTCGATGGTTGTGAATAAACAGTCGGCGGCTAATTCTGCCAATTTTTCCAATTCCCCATATTCTTGAAACTCTACTCGAAACTCCAACCCTAAATGAATCCCTAAATAACTTCCCATTCATCTCCCTATTATCCATCCAATTCCATATCTCCCTCCGGTCTTCAACCCCCCATATTACTTCTTCATATACTAACTTTTTTCCAGTGTACGTTAAGGGTAAGCACGTCTCCTACCAACGTTCTAAGAGCGTTACCAACCCAAACGTCTCTTTGATCCAAATCGAGGGTGTCCAAACCCCAAAGGACGCTAAGTTCTACATTGGTAAGAGAATCGCCTACGTCTACAGAGCCCACAAGGAGGTCAGAGGTACCAAGATCAGAGTTATCTGGGGTAAGGTTTCCAGAACCCACGGTAACAACGGTGTTGTCAGAGCCAACTTCAAGAAGAACTTGCCTCCAAAGACCTTCGGTGCTTCCGTTAGAATCATGTTGTACCCATCCAACATCTAAATTGGTGCGGCCTACTTTTTAACGAGAAAAACGTCAATCCAACAACCACTCTATTAGTTGTGCCTTGGCGGTCGGAGTATTGCCTGCCGGGGTGCAGCGTGTATAAAATGAATTCTTTCTCTTAATAAAAGAAAATAAGTTCTTGTTTCGTGTAGTTTTTTTTTTTTTAACTGTCTTCTTTGTGGAAACCAATGGTGTTTTTGGAAACGTGGCAATATCGTAGAAAAGTGAATCAGTGGGTTTCCCATATATTCGCTTAATTGCATATTGGTTTCGTTATATGAATAATTTACCAAAAGTGATGAATTCCCGGATTTGTGAATATACGAAATTTAAACCAGTGGCATTAGGTGGTTGTTAAACAACGCAGTTTATGAAGCAAATTTATCTGAAACTTCTCGTTGTAATAACACTGGTGATACTGAAGCAATATATCCCAAAATCAAATACACATTTCGATTTCATGCCAAGTGTAATCTGGTGTAAAACTTGTCCTCATAGAATAATCTTTAATCCCAATTCAGTATTAGCTAATTTAGAGTAAAGTGAAAAGTTATGGGATCTTCAATAATACGGTGAAAGCTTGAAATACCTTGTATTCTCATACCTTTAACCTTTTTTTAAACACTTTTCATAATGATCTCTTTGCCCTTCATTTTTCATGTTCTCTCCCAGTGAAAATAGTGGATTTTCGGTTGCGGCCATACCAAAATTGACGTGCTGAAATCTTTTTTTTTTTATTGAATTTCCTGCTTGTTTAACTATATGGATAGTTTCTTGGGTGCTAATTTTTGCAATCGCATGTAAATTCCTGGTACCAAACTCACTGCGCATAACGCGATCCATCAAATTTTAATCATACGAAAAACTTAATTCTTAATCAAATTTGGGAATAATAAAAGTAGGAAAAAAAAAAAAAGGAAAAAGCTCGTGCCTGTCGTGTTTATTGCAGTTGAATCTTATAAAGCTATATTCAAAAACCTAGCTAATTTTATCGGATTGTACGCGCCTAATTGGAAAGAAATCTTGCACCTCATGAAAACTCTAATGTTTGGTGGATACAAAATATTCTGTGTTCTAATATTTTCGGGATTTCCAAAAAATATAAACCTATTCGAATTTCCTTGACTTTGTTATTTTTATTTATCAAAAAAAAGAAAGAAAAAAAAAAAAAACCTCTTCAGTGGTAGTGTTCTTTTGATCATTTATTGAAACCCCAATATTACAAGTCAAATCTTCAATGCAAAATGTTTCCTAATCCAGAAATTTATGACGAATATAAAAAAGAATTGAAAAGAAAAAATACCGCCTTCCAAAAGTGAAGAAAATTATTAGGGTATTATTTTTCAATTGTCCAGAAGACTTGGGAGATTCCAAATTGACTCCATAAACTTTACCAAAAATGTTGCCTTAGCTTCTGAAAGACGAAAAGATCTCTGAAATACCTTCTAGTCAGATGATATTCTTTCAAACCCAAGTTAGAAGCAGAATGAAGAATATACTATATCTGAACCTTAATGAAACGTAAGGAGCAATACCGCAACAAAAACAACCCATTTAAGTATATATAGAATTATTAACTTAATCATTCATTGAAAATGATTTTACCTGAAGATTTTCGATTTTTTTAAAGTTTTTCTTTTTCATCCGCGTCTGTTTATCAGTGGAGTGAACGGCTTGAAAATTTATTCAGCCGTTTCAAGTATTCCGAGTCCATCTTGACCGCCAAAGATTATGAGGGGGTGAATTTTGAAAAGCGCAAGATCCAATGGGGTCAATATGTGTTCGCTGGTGATCAAAATATCAAGCAAGCTTCTATGATCTTGGATTATATAATTATAGAATATCTTGTGGAGAAAAAGCTCATTGATGCGCTGTTAGATACTAGAGAGTTATGGATGACTGTCAATTGTGCCATCTTTAATGCGAATATGAGTATAAGTGAATACATCAATGATGTGCTGAATTATTGGAAAGATTCCGATGAAGAAATTTTATTCGATAAATTGAAAAACTATCCTTCCTTCTTGCGAAACAGGTATGGTCGTGTTCTTATGGAGCTCATGAAATGTCAAGGTTCTTCATTGTTTTCTATGTGAGTAAAATGTGAAAATAAGAATACTTTGAATAACCTCCTACCGACTTTGGAAAAGCATCTTTGGGAATACGGCCTCGACCCCTTGCCAATTACTCTCGAAAGCCATTTTTTCTTACAAAAAGTTTTGAAAGATCCAGAATTTCAAAAAGGAAGTAAAACTTTCGTGTAGCCAAGCCCAGATTACTAATAAAGAGATAAGAAAATTGGTAGAAGGAAAAACCTGGCTTTTTAGTGTTACTTGGCATTTTAGACAGAACTTTCCCGTATAACAATACGAAGTAAGAGAATTTTATAAGCGTTATACCTTCAATCTAAAAAAGTATTCTTAAGTGAATATTCATATCAAAGTTAATTGCCAAGTGCATTTCAGGACTCCTTCTTTTCCAGAGATCATATTTTGAACTTGAACGACACTCCATCAACTTTTGAAAAGCCAATGGAAATTTAATTTTTATGGTGTGAAAGTATTAAGGAACTTTATTTTGTGTCTTCAGTATGCTTTTCTGAACTTAGAGAAATACGACAATGCATCTTTACGGACATCGTAAATTCCTCGTGAGCTCGTATATGATGCGAAGAAGCAAATTAGTGAAAGCGCATAACTTTTGTATTTGAATCTGGATTTTGAATTCAATGGTTTGGTAGAAAGATATCTGAGTTTCCAGTGATGAAAGAGTTGTATTCTATGGAGTATTTTAAAATAAAATCGAAAAATTGCTTTTTAATAGCTGATTTATTTTTAGACCTATCCAGTTTTATATTCCCCTTCCCTAAGAAATACAAATTTTGAAGTAGCACTGGTGGAATTATTGGAAACTAAATCTTTACAAATTCTTATTTTCCCCATGTTTGAATTATAGGGGAAAAATACCCTTTTCACATTTACCATTTTTGTAACCTTATCGAAGTTTCCCAAAAAAAATCCCCTTATTAAAAAGTGGACCGAACATTTTTCAATATTTTTTTTTTTTTTTTACCCTTACGCCAATCCCGGACCCACAGTATTCATGAACCAAATTCAACAAAGGGCTCTTTAATACTTCCGTTTCTTCATTCTTCTTTTTCTTCTTTTAATGTTTTCTTTTTTATTACGAAAAATCCCAAATCATGTGAAACAAAAAAAAAAATTAACCAATACAACTTTCACTGAATCAAACGTAATCCCAAAAAATTTAAACCGCCTGCCAAAAGCTTAAAATGCGCGTGGCCCCATAAACTCAACCTGGCCTTGAGCACTCGGTGCACTCCAGCACGCCATGGGTTGGATAGTGAGGAATTTGACCATACTAAATAAATATATAAAATTTGGAAATTAACAACTAAATAAAAACAAAAATAATCCTATAAAACAGAGCAAATATGCCAATTGCCGGAAGTACATCTCCGGCCTGGTCCAATGAAGATGCAGACGATTTCTGGGATGATGATTTAGGTGCTTTAGATGATGAAGAGGCATTCGTGGCCCCAACCGATAATCTTGGGGTAGAAAATGGCTCGCTGACCAAAAATATTGATCACCTTTCCAAACCACACGCCCCTAATGGTGTAAAAAAAGTGCCTGTTGAGGAAACCCCCGTTTTTTCTTCTACGAAAGTCGAAAAAACCGTGGAAAAGGCTAAAGTTTCGGGATCTGGTATAAACCCACAGATTCCACATAAAAGCACCGAAATTAGTGCTGAAAATAAACCTGAAATCGATGATTCTGAAAAAAATGGTGAGTCAGATATTTCTTCAGTGGAAGAGAAGGCTCCAATCCCAGTTGCAGTGGATCTGAAACCCAAAGAATTGGCTGAAAATGATCAAAAAGTGCAGGCTTTAGTGGGGCCGGAAACACCAAAAGAACCACATTCTGGACCTGCTTTGAAATCAGCTGAGGATATTTCTGGATATATCGAAGACTCTTCAATCCCCACAACCAATATTTCCTTGGAAAAATCCCTCCAAACTTCAAATTCCAGTAAGAACCATAAACCTGCTGTTCAAACTATCGAACCCAAGGTTAATGGCACGAAAATCGACCAAACCATTGAAAAGGCAGAAATACCGACAACTACAGGGAATTCAGTTCCAGAAAACGTCCAAAAAGTGGTACTGACTGAGCAAAATAATGAAACCCCTAGGGAAACACCTGAAGTTTTGGAACTCACTGAACAAATTAAGGCACTCAAATTTGAGTTAGAACAAAAGGATGCAAAGCTACTGGAATTAGAAAAAGCAGATTTAGATAAAGGCATGGAAAATGGACCTGACGAAAACGCACTTACTCAAAAAGTGCGTCAACTAGAGGAAACACTCCAACAAACTGAGCTGGAAAGAGACCGTGCGCAAGGACAATTGGAAGGGTTCTTAAGTAAGATTTCCAGCATGAAAACGGTGTTTCAGAATTTCAAGGCTACCCAGGAAGAATTGGAGGAAGTCAAACAAGAGTTAGTAGAGGCCAATGAGCACAGGGAAAAGGCCGTAGAAGATGCAAAAGTGGCCCACGCTAAAGTATCCAGATTCGAGGAAACACAAAAGCAATTTGCCGCCGAGTACGAAAAGTGGGAGTCAGAACACAAAAAGTCCCTTTCAGTGATTGAGAATCTCAAGACCGAGGCTCTAGATTTGAATTCAGAGTGTGATCGGTTAAGTCAGCTTTTGGGCACTTTACGGCGTGAGTTCCAGGCCAAGGAGGAGACTCTCCAGGATGAGAAGTACTCTTTGGAGAATGAAGTTGGTCGGTTGAATAAGAAATTGAGTGAACAAAAAAGGGCAAATAATGAGCTTGAATTGGCCAAGGAGGAAGCGGTCATGGAAAACAAAAACTTGACGCTTGCAGCGGAGGACTTAAAGGAACGCCTTGAAGATAAGGATCGCGAATTTCAGAAGTTGCAATCTTCAGCCACGGGTGCACAAGAAGTTCTCGAAGTAAAAATCAATGAACTTGAAAGTGTGATTCAGGCCAAGGCCAAGGAAATCGGCATTGCCCAAGCCAAAATCGAACAGTTGGAACAAGAAATTTTGCTGTCGAAGGAAGAAGCGCAAAGAAGCAATTCCGAGATGGAAACGCTTCGTAAGGAAACAGAAAAGGTGAAGCAATTAGAAGAGGATGTTCATAGCAAGCAGCTTATTATTGGCAAATTGCGTCACGAGGCGATTATTCTCAACGAGCACTTGACCAAATCCATCTCGATGCTTAAACAGAAACTGGGTGATGTCGATACTACAGTTGATCGTGAGCTCGTATCGAATTTGATTTTGAATTTCTTACAGATTCCACGGGGTGATACCAAGAAGTTCGAGGCACTTTCACTTATTGGCGGACTTCTTGATTGGGACGACCAACAGAAAATCCAGGCTGGGCTTATGCATAGTAGCAAGAATGACGATACCAAGCCTCAACGTCTGGCCTTTATATCCCTATGGACCGATTTCTTGGATAAAGAGAGTTCTAAGAAGTAAAGGTATTTTTTTGTTCCCATTTTTGCTTCCAAGTACATGCAATGACTTTGGATTTGGGGGCTGGTGTTCCCGCAAGAAAATCATAAAAATTATCGGTACTTTATCTTCAGCCATCAAGGCATTTTCGAGATTGCATAATAACAGATGGTGCTAGGCTCTGAAAAAACAATGACCGGTTATTTTCAAGCGTTTTTTTCTCTTTATTATTATTATTCTTATTATTTCTCTTCTACTATTACTAGATATCTTCCAGAATACAAACTGCTTGGTCTTGAGAGAGGCCGAAGTATCCAAGGCCAGGTTTACTCTAAGAGACTAGAGTAATAGGGGTTATGAGGCTTGACTTTCAAAGCAGTGGCCATGGATCACATACATCCATGCGAAAGAAAGAAAGGAAAAAAATTGGAAAAAAAAAAATCAAGAATATATATATATATTTATACTTATATCATAGATGTCTACAGAAGTGACTACAAAAGAACAAAAGATAACGGTTGCTTCCCTTCCCAAAATCATAATTTAAACCTTTGTTGAGCGCGCGACCCGTGTCCGATCCAAGATTCTCGCTTCTCAACCTCATTTACCATTCACGCGTCAGGTTTAGAAAGTCACATCCCAAGGAAGAAAAAAAAAAAAACAGCCTTCTATTAAAGGACATCCAGAAACAATACAATGGTGGATATCAGGCTGTTTTTCGGTGGTGGTGAGCCACCCAAAAATGTATGTTTCAATTAAACCTTCTTTATTCCATTGGCATCTTTTTTTTTATATTATTTCTATGAGGCCCCCTACTTCCCCAATTCCCACTTCATACTAACTTTCCAGCAAAAAAAACGGTCAGCTCCCGCCAGTAAAAATACTCCTTCGGAGTCATCTGAGGGAGAAAAGGCCCCTGTAAAAGTGCAGAAGACATCTGGTGCCACCAGCAAGTACTTTAATGCTGATTCGGCCAAAAACACGGAGAAACAGGCGTCCAAATCGGCCCAAAAACCGCCAGCAAGTCCAAACCCTCAAAATTTGGGATCAGCGAAATCCGGAGCCGCTGCAGGATCTCCTAGAGCCACAAAAACGGCAGCAAAGCCCCGTAGAGCGGCGCAAAAGGCAACATATGTGAATTTGGATTCAGATTTTGATGATTCCGAAGATGAGTTCAAACCGCCACAAGAAGCAGACGATGATGAAGATGAAGATGAGGTATTTGAGGTGGAAGACGCGGCAGAAGACGTGGAAGATGCTGATATTGTAGAAGTAGAAGAGCCACAAGAGGACTTGAGCATCCAGGAAATCGAGCCTGAACATACAGCACCAAAAAAGAGAAAGTCACCAGCAATTGCAAATCCAAAACCAACAAAATCAGCCTCAAATCCGGGTACAAATAGCGGAAAGGGCACGGGAGTGCATGCAGATGACATTTTATCGACGATTCCCGATGCAGAGCTTCCGGATGCACCAGAAACAGACGGCAAATTGAACTATTTTGCTTTGAAAAGTAGACAGCAAAATATCGCCGCACCGCTGGGTGTAGTGGAGCTTCCAGAAGCTGCCCCCAACTGTTTGGGTGGACTTACGATTGTGTTTACCGGAGTTCTCCCCAATCTTGACCGAGAAGCTTCGGAAACCGTGGCCAAACAGTATGGAGCCAAGGTAACCAAGAGCATTCTGAAGAAAACTAGTTTGGTGGTGATGGGCGAAGAAGCTGGGCCTTCAAAAGTGAAGAAAATCCGTGATTTCGGTATTAAGGCCATTAACGAGGCCGGGTTCATCGAGCTCTTGTCCCGGATGCCTGCCGATGGAGGTGATAGCGAGACGGCACAGGCGGCTAAACGGAAAAGAGAAGAGGAAGAAGAGGCAATTAAGGCCCAGGCATTGGCTGAGGAAAAGGCTGAGCAAGAACGTGAGGCCAAGCGTAGAAAAACCGCTGCTGCTCAGGCTAAGGCCCAGGCCCAGGCCCAGACTCAAAAATCGAATTCCCTGAAAACCGTTTCTGCGCCAGAACCACCAAAAAGGGAAATCCCTAATAGCGAGAAATTGTGGACAGTAAAGTATGCGCCAGAAAACTTGACACAGATCTGCGGCAATAAGTCTCAGGTGAATAAGTTAAAGGCCTGGCTCCTGAGATGGTTTGACAACCAGAAAAGTGGCTTTAAAAACCCAGGTCCTGATGGTTCGGGGGTCTTTCGTGCGGCATTAATCTCGGGTCCTCCAGGAATAGGTAAAACCACTGCAGCACATATCGTCGCGAAAGAATTGGGGTTTGATGTGCTTGAGAAAAATGCATCCGATGTTCGGTCCAAATCTCTTCTCAATTCCGATATCAAGTCGGTGCTCACTAATACTTCAGTGGTGGGTTTTTTCAAGCACCGTGGCGATACACAACACCACGAAAACGAGCGCCGATTCTGCCTTATCATGGATGAAGTTGATGGTATGTCTAGTGGTGACCATGGAGGTGCCGGTGCCTTATCGGGGTTCTGCCGCATCACCAAAATGCCAATGATTTTGATCTGTAATGATAAGTCGCTTCCCAAAATGAGGACTTTCGATAAGGTGACCTATGGACTTCCATTTAAAAGACCTAGCGAGGTGGAGATGCGTGCACGGTTGCTCACAATTGCCCATAGGGAAAGGCTTAAGTTAGAGCCTTCCGTCATTGGTAAGTTGGTACAGGCCACGGGCAATGATATCCGGCAAATCATCAACTTGATGTCCACGGTATCGAAGACGCAGAAGGTGATTGGACACGAAAACTCGAAGGAGATTGCCGATAGTTGGAAGAAACATGTGATGCTCAAGCCATTCGACATCACCGCAACCTTATTGGGCGGCCCGCTCTTCAACCCCAACTCCGGTAGTACATTGAACGATAAACTTGACTTGTACTTCAACGACATTGACTTTGCGCCGTTGATGATCCAGGAAAACTACCTTGTGACAAGGCCCAATGTGCTGTCGCAGAAGGAGCATTTGGAACGCGTGGCCAATGCTGCTGATGCCATCAGCGAATCCGACCGCATCAACTCCTTGATCAGATCCAGTGAACAGCAGTGGAGTCTTCTTCCCTTCCACGGCATTATGTCCACGGTGAAACCCGCCATGGAAACCAACGGTGCCATCATGGGCCGGATCAACTTTACCTCTTGGCTCGGAAACTTTTCCAAGGGTAACAAGAACATGCGGTTGCTCCAGGAATTACAGTACCATGCGCGTCTCAAGACATCTACCAGCAAGAGCGATTTCCGCCTTGACTACGTGCCCGTATTGCGTGATGCATTGACCAAGCCATTGATTGCTGAAGGTGAGGACGGTATTGGTGGCGTCATCGATACCATGGACCAGTACTATTTCAGCAAGGAAGATTGGGATAGTGTGTTGGAGCTTGGTGTTGGCGCTGGGGATAGCACAGATATCTTGAAAAAGATCCCCACCAAGGTCAAGTCTGCATTCACAAGAAAGTATAACGGCATGTCGCACCCGGTTGCCATCTATAAGACGGGCAACTCAGTTGCCAGTGGTGTTGCCAACAAACAAAAGGTGGACTACGATGATGTTGTTGAGGACGACACTGCCAAGGATGAGGAGGTGGATGATGACGACAAAGATAGTGACGAGATTGACTCGAAAAAGGATAAACTTATCAAGAAGCTCCCCGCAGGGAAGGGCGGTGCTAAAGGTGGTGCTAAAGGTGTTGCCAAGAAACCGGCGAAGAAGACAAAGAAGAAGGCTACATAGATGATTTTTTGTTTTCTTTTTGGCAGTTTCCGGTGTGTTTCCAGGTGTGGATCCCATATCCCCGGCAGATTGGGGATTTGGGAAGGCTTCAGGTTCCCGGCTGGAAAAAATGACAAAATCTCCCCCATATCAACGCTGTGGAATTTGCCATAAAGAGAGACACTTATGGAGAAAGGCTAGACCCTTGGGGGGAGGCCCAAGTCATGCGCGACAAAAGTCGGCCCTGGCAGTTGGCACCATGGGTCCATGAGCAAGCACGAACCATAAAAACATGAAGGAAACAGGAGAGAAAATTAACAGAAAGAAAAGAAGAAAAAAATATCAAGGAAACCAAAATATACTGATCCATTTGCTTATAATATTGCTCACTTTATATAGATTTCCCGTATGGCGTGTTTCCTTATGGCTTACGCCAAGCCAAAACAAAACACACTCTCACACCTGGCCCTGGACCTTGGGCCCCACGCGTCGCACCACACACTGCACAGGATATGGCATGCTTTACAGTAAGATGAAAAGGCACAATAGACGATTCCTAATCCAAATTTCAGACCGCAGTGGCCATACAAACAAAAAAAAAAAATACCAAAATTACCCCACCAACCATCCATTTCGGGACCTTGGACGAGTGAACGGGCTGTTTGAAACACGTGCACATCAACAAACGTGTCTAAAAAAAAACAGCTAAAAAAAGGGATAAAAAAAGGGATAAAAAAAGGGCTAAATACAATCTCAAAAAAAAAAAAAAAAACCTGAATCCAACACCCGTGGGCAATGTCAGGACAGAGCCCGCTTTTCAATATCCCGCCTCCACGGCTTCCACAAGGAAAAAAACTTCAACTATCCATCCCACTGCCACTTCTGCCTGGTCACGTGTCCATGGGTGGATCACAGGAACAATATCTGACCACTTCTCGGGAATCTAGTGGTGGTCCACCAAAAAGCGATGATTTAGGGACAATTTCTGCACTCAATGCGCCAGTTCCCTTGCCATATATGCCAAAACCAACCCTGGCAAAACCCCGACGGAAACCGGTGCCACTTGACTTTACAAAGATCGATGGGGCGGCGTCTCACGTGACAGAGGAACAAGAAAATCTGCAAAATCTGCAAAATCTGCAAAATCTGGCGAATTCTAGGGTAAATCATAATTCTGTAGATGATTCAAAGTCGAAACGGGCGCCCGTGTTGGAACTAGACCACGTGACCCCGGATGAATGGACCTCCTGTGCCAATACTGGGCAAATAGTGGAACTCAGTAAGTTGGGAGAAGGAAATGGCGGTAGTGTATCGAAATGTGTGCTTGCATGTGGATCACCGGTGTTTGCCCTCAAACTCATAAGTGCAGACCCCAACCCTGATGTCCAGAAACAGATATTACGTGAATTACAGTATAATCGGCTGTGCCATCTGCCAAATATCGTTAAATATTACGGTACATTTATGGTCGAACGACAACAAATGATTGGAATTGCCATGGAGTTTATGGGAGGCGGTACTTTGGACGCTATCTATAAACACGTATTAGAACTTGACCCTACTAACCGGGTGAGTGAAAAGGTTTTGGGAAAAGTGGCACAGCTGGTTCTTGAAGGTTTGAGCTATCTTCATCTGCAGAAAATCATTCACCGTGACATTAAGCCCAGCAACATTTTGCTTGACGTGCACGGCCACGTGAAAATCTGTGATTTTGGGGTCAGTGGAGATGTGGTCAATTCACTTGCCACCACTTTTGTTGGCACCCAATATTATATGGCACCCGAGCGTATCATGGGTAAGCCATATACCGTCAACTGTGACGTATGGTCATTAGGTGTGACGCTTCTTGAAGTTGCCCAGGGAAAATTCCCTTTCCATGCTCAAAACTCCAATCCCTTGGGACCAATCGAGCTCCTTCTGTTGATTCTTGAATATGAGCCTTGTCTTGAGGATACCCCTTCTGAGCAAATCTACTGGTCTGATTCCTTCCGTAATTTCTTGGGTTATTGTCTCCGCAAGGCTCCTGAAGATCGTCCTGGTCCTCTGCAAATCCTCAATCATCCATGGTGTGTGGGTCAGCTGAGGTATACTGTGAATATGGAGAAGTTTGTGCGTAAGGTGTGGGGGATTTAGTGGGAAGGCGAAGACAGTGGTATTTTTGTTTTTATCTTTTTGGGGGTTTTTTGTTGTTTTTTGAAAAATGATAATGGCTTGAGGATCTTGGTTTACGGGATTCTATAAAGGGTTTTGCCTGGATTATGGTGGGTATAATCCTAGGTATTTGGTGTTTACATTGGACATTGGACATTGGCATTGGTATATCATTTGCTACTTAGATGATTACTAATTGCTGTTTACTGTTCACTGTTCACTGTTCACTGTTTACATGATTACTGATTCCTGATCACTAAATACTGATCTGATCACTTAGTACTGGTACTGAGGAGTGCAATTTTTGAAAAGAGAAAGAGAAAGAAGAGAAAAAAAAAGCAATTGGAAAACGAAACACCTCCCTTCCTCAACCCAAATCACAAAAAAATGTATAACAAACAAAAAAAAAAAAAAGGCATATGGGTTCAAGGAATATCCCCACCCTAATTATCCTCCTGTTTATTGCCCTCGCACTTTCTGACTACCACCTGACAGGCTGACACCCAGCACCCCCACCAGGTTGAGCCTCGCACGACGCGCGCGCGAACCAATCAATTCTGCCTCATTCAAAATCCAACTTCGAGAAGCGCCGTATATATCTATACACAAGCAACACCAAAGCACGATGCCAGTTCCCTTTGAAGGCTTGTTGCCATATGCCATCATGACGGCGTTCTTTGGAGTCGCCGGCCATGGTGTGGGTTATATCAGATACTGGGATAATGGATGGAAAAACGACCGTTACGACTTGGACCCTTGGGACCGCAAAATGATGGCCAGAGATCTTCTTTTGACCGGCACTAAGCGTGGCCAGATCTCGGATGCCGTGGCGCCAGAGCACTTTAAGACTTCGCATATCACCAAGGAGGGTTACTGGTCCGCATACAGAGACCAATACTTCAGTTTCAGAGAGAGGTTGTACAGAGGCTATGTCTTTGGTACGTGGGACTTTTCGTAAGCCCATATCCGGCTTGTTTACACATACAATACACATATATGCATTTTGAGACTTCTGTTTTGTAGCTCTTTTTCTGCGGTACTTATTGCTTGCTGTAGTTTTACTTATACCATGGTTTTAGTTAAAATTCTTGTTTTTCTTCAAAATCTTACTGTGAAGTCAAACCCGGTCATTATCCCAGGACTTTCTAACGGTAGCTTTTGTCCCAAAAGACGAACACCGCTATTTTACTCGTACGATATTTATTCTTACCCTATAATGCCTCGTAATCCACTCACTTGAATTGCTTGTAGCTCCATTTCTCTGTAAGCTTCTGCTTGTAACGTCTTCTATGTTGCACTGGAACACGGGCCTCGACCTTACCCGACATCTGCAACTTGTGCATCTGTTCATAGAACGGATTACCCTCGGGCCGCACGCCACGCAAGTTGTTAGTCAACTCATCGGACAACTTCACCTCGATCGGCGTGAACAGCGGGTCGTGCTTTCCGTGACGCTTGTATTTCTTGGGCACCGCCTCTTTCTGGTCTGCCTGTTTCTGCTCCACCTCCTGCTCGATCTCCTGCAAGTTCTCGATGTCTCGGAGCTGTTGCTTCAACTCACGGAGTCTGTTGTGAAGCTCAAGGCTCTTCTTGTGACGGGCCTCGCGGTTTCTGCGTGTACGGGTCTTACGCTTGACCTCAGTGCGTTCATTCACCGAGAGACGGTACTTTTCCTCGTCATTCTCGTATGTTTTCTCCGCATTAGCATCCTCAGCATCCTCGGCAAGGTCATCGTCACTGTCATCCAACTCCTCATCATGAAGAGTGGCCATCAAATGATGGATCCGTTCGCGCTCCTGTTCCAACGCCTGGACCTTCATCTGGACCTCGTTTTCGGTGACAAACTCCCGTTCAATCAAGCTCTTCCACGACTCGACCGAAGGGTTATACGACTTTCCTGCGTGCACAACTTCATCCTTGGGCGCCTCAGTATGGAGAGGCAATGGAGCGTGCTTCAATGTGACTGGGGCCCGCGTGGCCTTGGTGTATGAGATTTGCGTGGGCTGTTGCGCCTGTTCCGTGGCCTTTTGCTCGTGCACGGCTTCATCTTCCGCCCACAAATCGGTGTTTGAGCCCTTGACAAGACCCTCAGCCGTAGTCCGGGCCTTGCCCTTCGATTTCGTTGCCAGGCGGCCTGCCAAAACCATTAATTTCTCTGCCCGAGCCTTGCTGACCTTCTGTTTGGTCTTCCGCAGGCCCAACGCCGGCACCTTCGACTTATTGGCAAGAATCTCCGTGGTTTTCAACACAGAAACTGGAGCTTTCAGTCCACTAGAACCAGCGGTATCTATCACAAAATCAGCCTCGGGTTCATCACCGTGTAACACCTCTTTTTCGCGTTTCGCTTCCAATGCCTGGGTGATGTCGTCAACGACAATATTCTTTCTCCATGCCTTTTTGCCCTTACGGGAAGACTGTGTTTTAGTTTTGGCGTCCATCTTTTGGTTTGTTGTGGTGGTGGTTTTTTTTTTTCTTTTCTTTCCTTATGAATGTGCTTATCACCAGGCCCCAGAATATTTTGCACCGATGAGAAGAATTCCACCGAGATGAGCCCGATGGGGTGCGACATCTCTGCGACATTTTCCCCATCGTGTCGCGCACCTCCACATCCACATCGAATCCACACCGAGCCCCAGCCTTTTAGGCTCACGGCTCGAGGCTCTGGGCTCTAAGCTCTGGGGAGAATACGACATTAGAATTGATGTGATTTTGTGGTTTTCCTATTTTTCTTCTTTTTTTTATTGTTCCTTTTTTTTTCCTCGTTTACACTTGTTTGGGTGTTTGGTACTGACACTATCTCTGGTACTATCCCTGGGCCCTGGCCCTAATACGTGCAATTCTCAGTATACTCCATTGCAACCAAGTGCCACGCCATTAATTTTCCATAATTTAAAGTTTAAATCAAGAAAAAAAAAATTCCATCGGCAATGGAAATTTGAATTTCAACTTTAAAAGAAAATAAAAGAAAAAAAAAAAAAAAAAGAGAACAAATGTTCTTATTTTTCAAGATAGTGTGAAACCTTAAGTGGTGGTAAGATGTCGCAGATCAGTTCTGCTATTCCAACTCCTCTGCGGCTCCATAGGCTAAGGGCCTTGGGGCCTGCCTGCCAGGAATACTGAATTTCATTCATCGTCCAGTCTTTAGTTTCTGCAAAATATTTCGAAAGAAATTTTTTTTAAAAAAAAGTTGAAGAATATCACATAATAGTCCACTCTTTTTTTTTTTTTTATTCCCAACCCATTCTTCTTCAACTGTAGTTTCCTCCAACTACTGGCAATTCTTGCCATTGTCCAAATTCTGTTTCCCTCAATAAGGCCCTCAGGACTGTTGCTAGGTCATTCTCCCCAACCAAACAGCAATTTTTTATTTTATTAAAAAACTCTTAAACTTTCAAACTCTCAAACTCTCAAACTAAAACTTCAGATTCTCAAAATCTTTCTCTATCCCGTGCTATTTCTATCCAGTGCTATTTCTATCCGTATCTCTAAATAAACCGTCAACATCTTTTTCACTCCCCTCAACTGACACTACTCTCACTTCTGTCACTCCCAGCACTTTCAATTGCCGCTACAACCTCTCGTGAAAGCTCACCATATTCATAAGGCGAGAAAAACCCACTCATACAAACATAAGATGGACACCCAAATTTACGCAGAAGCACCCGGCCCAAATTGGTAGCTAGGTCCTGTACCGAAGCGTCTTCTCCTTGTTGGAGCACACTGCTATATGTTTCTGTGTCCCGACCTATAGTGTAAATATAACTGCCAATGGCATTATGGCCCCGCTGACTGATGTATACTAGCACTGGTGTTTTTGGAGTGTGTTTCCCGGTCACGTGCACGTGTACGGCCAAATCATAATCATTATTTCCCACGGAAATTTCAGACGTCTTCATTTTTTTTCTACACTGTTTACTTTCGTTTTTTTTAAAAGAATGGTCGACACGTTAACTCGTTAGTCGCCGAGAGTGTGATTATATGCCGGAATGGTGTTTTGGGCTCCTAACCATTAGCCATGAATCATGATAATTCACTTTGACGGGGAACCCCCAGGGTTTTTGATATGGTTCGCTTTAAATGTTTTCTTTACGATATTTTATGCCTCTATTTAAATTTTTTTAAAAACAAAAAATTAATAAAAAAAAATTATTAATAAAAAACATTCTGTTCCATAGTCTTACTATCATTACTTTAACCCAGCCATTCGTTTTCTCACGTTCATCATTAACCGGTCGGCCCAGAAATCAATGCCGAGACCCGATATTCCATCCCCTCTGTATTGACGAGAATTCGTTTGTTTGTTTTTTTTGTTTTTGTTTTTTTTCTTTTTCTATCTGTTTTTCATAAAAGAAAAAAGAAAAAAGAAAAAAGAAAAAAAAAAAAGTTATCTTTCTACTGATCCCTTCTTCTTTGGCCTGGGTCCCTTCTTGTCCGTGCTGTTGGACTTACTCTTCGCATCCAATCTAACGTCTAGATTTCCAACGGAATTACAGTTTTTTTTTTTTTTTTTTTCACTTGGCATTCTCTTTTTCAAGTAATTTCCGTTATTGGAGAATTTCTTTTGGAACTTTCATCACCTGGATTTTTCCAGTATACTGTATTAGACCTTGGGTCCTATATCCTTAACCTCCTTGCTTATTGGTTTTGGTCCTTCTTTTGGAATTATTCTCTATAAGGTCTTTGTATATTTCTTATACTTTTTCCCAACAAAACCACGCTGTATTTATATCAGAACATGGCTGAAACTCTGAATTCCAAGGACATTGTGCAGACGCTTAATGAAAGTTTACGTGAGTTGCTGATGGAAACTTTCTTCCCCAAAACAACTCATACTCTGTGTTTTACAATAGAAAATTTACGGCCCTGGATATCTAAACGCCTTGAAGAGTTGCTTAATGAAACCACCAAAACAGAATCCTTGTGTGGTTTGAAGGAGCTAAACTTTGTTGATAATGGAAACATATGCTCGGCATTTATCAAGTTTGAAAATCATTTGGATGCAAAAATCTACTTCAAAGTATTGGCGAAATCAAAAAATCTCTTTGTTTCTGGAAAAGAAATGTTGGTTAAAAGGAATGAACCTTGGGAAAACGAAATTACTTCCTGTCAATATAAACAGATTCCAACCCCAATCCACGACCAAAATGAAATAAAACCTTCTCATGATGCAATATTCATAGAAAATATTTCCCAGTTTCTAGAGCCTTCAGTAACACTTGCAACTCTACAGAAAATCATATCGGTGTTCACACTCTTCAACGATATTGAAAAGGTATTTCTTCCTATTTCAAAGAATACGAAATACGGTATTGAGCTACAGCAACTGGGTTTCATTGGTTTTTCCCACAACGAGATTATGCAAGAAAATACTCTTTGTTGTCTCTATCACTTGAACAATTTAACACTTGAACAACTTTTACGCTTTTCAAAAGACGACATTCATATGAATTGGCTTGATCGAAGTGCTGGCAATACAATGGTCTCCAATTCTCATAAAGGTTGCCGGCTTAAACTCACCTTGTGTCAGAAAAAACATACACCATATTTATTAGCAAATACTTCGGTTTCATTTGTTGGAATCTCAAAAACCCTGTCAGAAGTCGAAATCTTCCAGGCTTTTCCAAACCTTGAAGACTACAACCACCACATATTCATTCGTTTCTCCAGACACTTGAACTACCAAGAAACAAACGTATATGTCAACAATCTCCCAATATTTTTTCAAAACGATGACGAAGCCTGGCAAAGTTTTTGGAATCAATTTGGTCTTGATGGAATCAAATCGGCAAAAATTATAAAGCCCCAATTCTATTCCCAGAATTCAGATCCATCCCATGGTAAGTTTGGCTTTGTCTTCTACAAAAACATGCACATGGCAATTCGTGCTATTCTAGCCACAAATAAGAAAATTATCAAGTTTAAGGGCCTTCCAAGTTTCCAGATTCAGGCCTCTTTTGCCGTCCAGAGGAAAAGCCATACTAGTATGAGACAGTTTTCAGCGCAGTGCAAAATGCCAATATTTCAGGAGCTTTATCCTGGTTATCCCATGAAATTTGAGAATCACCACTGTTTTATTTTACCCACTAATTTCTCTGGTAGATCGTTTGGGTTTCTGCCACAAAACGTGTTTTCTCATCCACTGGCAAATGGGCCCTTCGCTAATAATTCATTTAAGGCTCTGAAATATGCACCTTTTTCTGCGCAAACCCTGGGTACAGAAGAATATATACAAGATTCTCTGGAAGGCTTGTATCCCAAACAGATGGAATATCATTCAGGGAGCCTGATAATACATGGCGGGATCTATCCACATTACGGATTGTATTACTACCCTCATAGCCCAGGGATTGTGGAAGATCCCCAAAGACCGTTGTGAAAGTTTCGGAAAAATGAAGGAATGAAACAAGAAAAAAAAAAACGATTCCTTTATATACAATTATAGAAAATATTCATCTTCTTACAATGATGGTGGAAGAGAGCTATCTTCGTCTCTAGATTTTGGCACAAGGTTGGCAGCCTCGAACTCTGCAAAGGACTTTTCAGCCTCATCAACCACTTCATCAGCCTGCTTCACCTCTTCAACCTCTTCGATATAGTATTTCAACATACTCTCAATACCATTCTTGAGGGTGACGGACGAGGAGTCACATGTTCTGCATGCACCCATCAATTTTAAGTATACCGTTCCCGATTCCTCTTCGAAACTAACAAATTCAATGTCACCACCATCGTCCTGGATAGCAGGTCTTATTCTGGTGAAGATAAGTTCTTTGATCATGGAAACGACTTCATCGTCTTCTTCGTCAAAACCAATATCTTTCGAAAGCTCAGACTCTGTTATTATAGGGGTGCCGTTTGTGAGAGATTCTGTCAAGATCGAAAAGATCTCTGGCTTTAGAAGAGCCCATTCGAAACTCTCGTTGGTCTTCTCGATGGTGATAAAGTTCGAGCCCAACATTATCGATTTGACTCCATCCACTGTGAAAAGCTTCATGGCCAAAGGACTACATGCGGCCTCTCTTCCACTTAAGAACTCTTTCGTTTCATTTTCGCCCAAAATTTTCATTGATGGCAAAAACTTCAACGCGTTGTCGTTAGGGGTGTCTGCAGTCTGAATAAAGAGGTTTCTGATCAATGAGAGGGGGAACAATGTGCGTGGCAATGCACGGGAAGGCGAAACATTCACGTGTCTATTAAGTAGCGTTCTGGAAAACATTATTTGTTTGGGAAGAAAATAAAAAAAGAAAAAACTCAAAGAAGGCCTGTTTTGAAGCGTTCAAGAGTAAAGTGTGACTTCGATGCCTCCCGGAAATCACTCGCACTTACCTAATACTCGCACTTGCCATTCTGTGGCACCCGTACATCTGGCTGACTGCGACTATGGAGTCATTGGCTGCCAGAACCACAACGCGTTTCTTTTTCCAGTCAATTTGCATCCAGTATTAAGCACCGTAATTGTAAGATTAACACAGCAATTCTAGTACGGGAAAAATGTAGCAAGGAAAAGAAGGGAAAGGCGAGGGAAGGCGAGGGAAGGCGAGGGAAGGGAAGGGAAGGGAAGAAAAGAAAATTGGAGCCCAATCACTTATCAAACAAAAGTTTTTCGAACATCGACGCCGCCTTCTCCTCGAATTTGGAATCGTTCGGCTCATTACTGATAGAGTGGTCAAGCTGCAACTTGTTTTCCGCGAGCATCAAGATATTCTCGTCGATAGTGTTTTCTGAGATAAGTTTTGTCACCAAAACTTCTTTTGTCTGACCCACACGGTGAGCTCTATCTTCTGCCTGTTTATCGTCATGTGGGTTGAAAGACTGGTCGAAGATGACCACATTATTGGCTGCAACCAAGTTGATTCCGAAACCACCAGCCTTTGTAGAAAGCAAGAACACCGGGATAGTTTCATCCTCGTAGAAGCGGTCGATAATATCCTGTCTTGTATCGACGGTAGTTTGTCCGTCCAATCTAACGAAAGTAATGTTGGCAAAACTCAAGATCTTTTCGAGAACATCGAGCATCTGAGTAAAGAGTGAGAACACCAATACCTTTTCCTTACGGTCCATGACTGCGCGAATAATCTCGAGTAGCTTGGAGACTTTTCCACTGTCGACCCAGTGCAGCTCCTGCAATACATAAGAGCCCAAAGACTTGGGGAACTTTTCGCATAAGCTGTTCAACTCGTAGTCACTCATAACCAGCATGTCCTCGATGATGTACTGGCGGTTTGCGTCGACATACTGGGGCTCGCCCATAATTCTGGTGCTCATTTCTTCCAACATTTTGTCGGTGTAGATTCTGCGGAAGAGGAGCGGGTGCATGGCAGCCTTTCTCAACGACATCATGACGTTTGATGTTGATTGGATGGAGGACTCCTTTGCCTTCGCTGCCTCTTTGCCCGTCAATGCTTTTCTGCGTTCTCTTTCCAACTTTGTCTTCTTACCCTGTCTAATAAAGTCGTCGTAAATTTCGCGCTGGGTCGAAAACATTTTGCACTTGACCACCTCGTGGGTCTTCCCTGGGAGGTACTTGAGCACCTGAGCCTTTTTTCTTCTCAAGACAAATGGTGTCATCATGGTTTTTGCTTTGTTGATAGCCTGTTGGGACAAGAGAGGGTTGTAGTCCTTAGAACTGTTGAGCATGGCAGTTTTGTTGAAAAGACCCTGAAGATCTTCGCGTTTCTCTACAAACAAGCCTGGGAGCATAAAAGCCAAAAGAGACACCAATTCCTTCAAGTTGTTCTGGAGCGGGGTACCCGTGAGCAACAAGCGGAAGCCAGCCTTGAGGCGCATCAACTTGTTGTATCGCTCACTATTGGAATTCTTCAACATATGGCCCTCGTCGTATACAATCATGTCGAAATTCTGAGAGCGCAAGAACTTGAAGTCGGGCGCAGCACCTGTGGCCAAGTTGTAGGTGGTGACAAGTACATCGTAATGGGAATCGGCTAACTCGTAGCGCAAATCTTCACGCTCTCCCTGCAGCCCATAGTATGCTTGGACGACCAAGTCAGGACAGAACTTTTGGAACTCACGCAACCAATTTTCGAGGGTGGATGATGGCACCACTACCAAGTGGGGACGCGGGTTCTCTTGCTCGGAGGTGGACTTGAGATACGCCATGAACGAAATGACTTGACACGTCTTGCCGAGACCCATTTCATCAGCGAGAATACATGAAAGTTTATGGTGGTAGAGCAAATGCAACCAGTTGATTCCCACCTGCTGGTAGTTTTTCAACTCGACCTCAGGTGCGAGAAGTGTGGGCTTATGTTTCACGTAGGTGAGTGTACGCTCCTTGATTATAGCCACATCATCGTCCTCTTCGTCGTCGTCATCGTCATTCTCCTTGGTTTTCGTAAGGTCAACGTCAACCATATCCAACTCTCCCTCACCCGTGACCTTGACGCCCCAACGGTCCATCTGGCGCAGGATTAAACGGCCATATTCCGAGCACTGTTTGACCAAAGAGTCCACGGCACGGTAACCCTTCAAACTAAACTCTGTACGCTCGATGATTTTCATTCCGAGAGCCTTGCGTGGCGCCCGGCGCTTACCCTCGGGTTCAGGCGTGGCCTCCTCAAAAGCCTCCTCGGCAACCACATGGATGTTTGTGAATGGACGCCTCGACACAATGATTTGGGCGGTATGTGGTGGCACGTTACAGATTTCTGCCACATCATCGACGGGCGCCTGGTTGAGGAATTCGAGGATTTGCGAGTCGATCGACGTGAGCCCCGACCCATAGTTATCCTCTTCTTCTGCCGACATATCGTCGCTGAAAATGTCCTCTTCAAGCTCAACGTCGCTGTCTACACTGATGACATTACGTGCTTTACCCACCGGCTTGGGTGTAGGTTTTGCCGTGGGTTTTCCCCGTTTTCGGTTGGCCCTAATTTTCTCCTCTAATGCGTCCAACTCATCTACTTCCACCACATCTTCTTGTGGCCCTGCAGGTTTTGCGGGAATCGCCCCATCTCCCGTATACCCGTACTTTTGTGCAAGAAGCTGAGCCTGGCTCGTTTTGCCTCCAAAAGACGACGAAACAGAGGAAGAAGATGCGGCTATTGGTGGTGGAGGTGAAACTGTAGGCAGGTCAGAAATCACAAGCTCCTCCACATCATTTGCACGCACAAGACGCCGGCGTTTCACTTCACTGGATCCGGGCGCTTTCTGAAAGAGATAATCGATTTTTGGCTGCTGCCGCGTACGGTATTTCTCCAAGATCGAAACCTTTGGCTTCAGAAGATGTACCTTAGTATCAGGTGCGGCGGCGGCAGTGCGGGCTTCACGGGCTTCGGACACAGAACCACTGCTGCGTTTGTGTCGGGCCTTGCCGGCACCTTTTACTGGGGACGCGTCCTCATCGTCGGAGACCGAAACATGCGGCGCTACGTGGTTTACTTTAGCCGCCGAGGTAGGCGGTGTTTGTGGCAGTTTTGCCGAGGAATTGGCCGTCAAAACGGGCGCCACGGAATTAGCCGCTGAGTCCCTATACTTTGTGCCCTTCTCATGTTCCGATTTCTCGTTTTTTTCCTGTTGCCGGCGCCGGTCCTCGGCTTCTCTCTGTGCTTGTTGCTGGGCATCATATTGGTGTAACCGCTCGTTCAAGGAAATGTTTTCTGCAAGCCACTGGCTAATGTCACGGAGGTTGCCCTTGCCCTTGACCATAGCCTTGAAAAGCTCCGGCTCCGAAAGATAATAGAAGCGTTTGCTGATGATGGGCCAGAACTTATGCGCATAGAAGCGCTTGCGCATCTCCGCCTTATGCCCATCGTCCGGCTTTGTGTTTGTGTTCCCATTGCCATTAACATTGCCATTTTCGTGTGTCCGTGACTTTAAATCACCAGTGCTAGTATTAGAAACTGGCGAGCTGCTGGGAACCTGCAATACATCTTTATTATGGTGTTTTTTCTGTGGCGTCCCGGGGTCCATGGCAGATTGTCGTGTTTGGTTTGGAGGAGTAAGTTATAAAAACTTGAATCTAAAAAAAAAAAAGAGGGTTTTCCGGTTGAAAAGTGGAAGAACGTGGTGTGTGTTTTTTTTTTTAATATGGAAGAAGCAGTGGTGTTTTTGGGGGGAGATTAGAGAAAAAGATCGCGACACCGCGTTCTAGAGCCAAGGCCGCACGATGACTTGTCGCGTCGCCTAAAGAAAAAAAAATGGCCCTGAGCTGAAAAGACGTGTTGGATTTTTGAGCTATAAGAGAAAAACGGTAATTATTTGATTTTTTTGATCTTTTATTTCATATTTGAAAATAATGACTTTTCATCTTTTTTAATCTTTTTTCATAATTTTAAAAAATGGTTTGACTTGGATATTTTGACCTGGGTTATTTGTGTTTTCTTACCCTATTTTACACTTTTTTTCACGGCTCCATATCCTCGTGTTTCCAGGCTGCGACAGGCCCACAGGCCCACAGAGCCCTACTTGGCCCTAATTTGATTAACTGAAAAAAATTCACCAAGACCCATATTTTGCAGTCATTTCTAGATAAAAATTAAATCCAAAATTGACTGTAAGGTAAACCAAAGCTTTTTAATCTATTTTCAAAAAAGAGATCTTTTCTTTTCTGGCTTTTCTTAAAACTCATCTTACTCTAGAATGTTAATTTTTGATCGTCGCATAATCCACCATTGCTAGCAAAAACTAAACGACCACGGAAAACTTATAATATAGCACCATTACATTTCTCTGATTCTAATTGTGTCAATACTGGGAATATTATTCGTTTTTCTTTATCGATTTTTTTCCTAATCAGACCTTTTTTAAATAAATAAAAAAAAGTCATTATATTATAGGCCATTAACATCAGGTTTTCTTTCACTCACTCACTCACTCAGCGTTTAATAAAAACTAGATTATATAACTCCTACCTGGTATGTTAAAGTTCAGTTCCACCTGAAACGAGGCAAAACTAGGTATTTCGAGATTCAATAGTCAAAATTACTTAGCACCACATTTCTTAAAGTAGACTCGATTATTAATAACTTATTTACATGTCATCGTCATATTACAGTGATCTAGTGTGGTGTGCCCGAGTGCCCGATCGCCCGGGACAACTGAGATCTTCATGAGAGGAATGATTTCTACACCATTGTCTGCTTCTCTGCTTCTCGTTAAATAAACTCTGCAAGCGACTTTCACGAAAAGGTTAACATTTCGAAGATTGATTAGGTCTGGAAATATAAAAAAATTGGTATGTATTCATTTTTCTCTTGACCTGACAATATATTAGAACATGACAACTTATGTGCGCCAGTTAGGAAAAACAGAAAAAGATAAAAATACCCGGGAAAAATACAAAACAAGTTTTTTTCCCATAAATTCCTCTGTAAAAAAGTAATAAACTTTGTAAATTTATTCCTCAATATTCCCTCTACCGAAAAAAAACCTCTTTCCATATTTTACGTCAAAAACCTCTTTTTATGTCCACCGTCTAGTCACGGACTCACTACTGCGACCAAGAAAATGTCCTCATTACCTGTCATTTCCAGGCTCCAGCCTTTCCCCGGTAAATTATTTTTTTTTCACATTTATTTGCAATATTTCCACTTAAATTTCTCTAATAATCTAAAAGAAAAATATGTATATATATATATATATACATATAAAGGCGGCTACTATTTATATATGTTTTGCCAGTATCTCACTTGCTGGACATCCGACACCCCCATATTTTCCTGCATCGGGCCCTAGCCCAACTTAACTCCACCAACAATGTCCTTCCAGATTCTAGCTTGTGGGTCCAACGGACTGTACCAGTTAGGGCTCGGAAATGACGAGGACCACGAGACGCTTCAAATAGTCTCCGGGCTTGCGGATTTGGCCCACGTGACGCCTAAGCTGCTTGTGTTTGGAGGTAACCATACTTTTATCTTATATCCGGATGGCAATCTATTTGCGGCCGGCAATAACGAACATGGACAATGTGGCGTGGAGTTTCCTGCAGTATTAAAAACATTCACCCATATTCCGGGCCAATGGAAAGCTGTAGCAGCTGGATGGGAGTACTCGGTTTTATGCTCAACAGATGGTCAAGTTTATACTTGTGGTCTTGGCCCTAAGGGAGAGCTTGGTCTTGGCCCAGGGAAGACATTAGCACGCAGGATGGAAAAAGTGGAATTACCTGAAAGTGGGGTCGTGGATGAAATTAAGAGTTCCATCAATCATACGGTGATAAAACTCGAATCTGGGGTTTATATAGGCTGGGGAGTGGCCCGAAAAGGCCAACTTGGACCTCAGGATCCTGTGACTACCCCAAATGGGAAACTAAAGCCGAAGCCAGCACTTTGGGAACCTGCAGTGTTAAATTTGGGCCCCATACGGGATTTTTGTATGGGAAGAGATCGTACTGTCATTTCTAGTGTGGATCATATTAGAATTCTCGGCTCAGAGGCCCAGGAATTACCGGTCCACGCAGATACTGTTAAAGCTATGTGGTCATCTATTCATTATATAGAAACAGGGCAGATTAGATCTTTGGGCAATAATCTGCATGGCCAGTGTTTTGCTTACGATATTCCCCTGCCCATAAAAACGTTTGATGTGGGGAGTGAACACGGCTTAGTTCTTTTACGTGATAATAGTGTTTATGCCTGGGGCTGGGGTGAACATGGCAATTGTGGAGTTAAAAAGCATGAAAACGTGACTTTCGATTACCTTAACCAGGTATATTCTGGGCCAGATGAAGTGGTGATGATTGCCGGAGGACTAGCAACAACATGGGTGGTAGTTAAGAAATAGAAGAGAGAAATATTTTAGGAGGGAAGAAATAAGAAAATAGTAATCATAAGGAAAGCCCCTGTGGGAAATGTAACGATGCTTCTTCACCATATTCATCTATGCATAAAAATGCTCAAAGATGGAGAATATGTCCAGCGTAGTCAATCTAGGACGGTAGTATCGAAAACTGTCAATGGCCGAAGCTGCAACAGCCCTCTTCTAAAGTAATCATCCAGCTACAATTTGAGGAGAGTGTTGGCGTATTTGCCGATCTTGAGGCCAGGGCCCAAACCTTTGCGCCAGAGTCACAAGATGCCAAATATCCAATAGTCCGAAAAAAAAAAAAGAAAATGTAAAACAGAAGTTAACAATGTAGAAGAAGAGAAAAAAAAAGTGGTGTATAAATTGAGAATTGCCGCTTGAAAGAAAAAAAGTTATCGAGAATATTCTCGATGCATCTGGGAGTGTATGCACAACCCGCACGCCTATTTACTTAGGGCAAACAATAGCCACCCCCAGAATTGTCATGTAATAAATAATCATATCACAAAGATTGACGGAAAAACTAGAAAAAATTGCAAAAGAAACTTGGATAAAGTGAATAAAAAAGACTTATATCAATAACTATCACATTTTTTTTTGAAAGAAATCCCCTTTCCTCATCTCAATGTTTGGTGCAGTGTGTTCGGGAAGACCCATAGAATTGGCTCAGCAAGTAGAGCCAACCAAGTTTGTGTTTAGCATTACAAATGCAACAAATATCAGTCATATTGCGGTGTTTTTACTTCCACAAACGGAATTCACCGATCCCAATTTCACTGCGCTTGTGTATTTCCAACTCCCAGGCCTGCCGGAGTTTAGACTATTAGGAGGCTTAAATCCGAACAAACCGTCATCGATTTTCCGGTTAAACAACGCTGGCGCTGGCCTGAAATCGAGTGCACATGCTTTGGATGAAGACGATATCATGAATGATGCTGAGGTGGCTGTAGATGGTGCAGAAGCTATACTTAATATAGGTATTTCTATAGAACCAACGCCCCAGGCAGAATTGCTTCTACTGCAGGAGAAAAACAAGCAGAAGTCCATCACCCTTCCAAATTTGCAACCACCCACAGCTCCAAAGGCGCCTCTGGACATTGCCGCTTTGGCCAACCAGATTGTGAAACATGCATACAATTATTTGGGAGGTTTTATAGATGCCTCAGGAAAAGTGCCCATGAAGGTGTTTGATACGTGGTGGGATAAGTTCCGGATGAAGCTAGCAAATAACCCCAACTTTTTGAACGAACTAGATTAGGTTTAATAAACACAAACACTACCGGTAACTAATCTGTAGATGCGATATAATACTTAGTTATATATTGGATAAATCATAACCAAAGAATAGAAATCCCGGCTAATGCTGCCCCAATTAGCATGGGGGCCTGGCCACTACCCATTCCTGAAGAATTGACGGATGTACTGGAAGCAACAGCAGAACCCGTAGCAGAACCTAAAGTACTGGTGGATTCTAGTGATTTTGAAGGAGATCCGGTATTTCTGGGAGTTCCAGAGGAAATAATTCCAGATTCTGTTTCAGAAATCGAGTTTTCCGAAGAACTGGCTTGTGAAAGAGACGATTCTTCTGCCTCTATAATCAGACTTGCTGCTGCCAATTCAGATGCTAATCCACTATCACTAGAAGTGAAACTGGCAAAACTGGAATCAGTATTATCGTCTCCAAAATCGTTCAAATCACCCAGACTATGGATCTGGGCATAGTAATCGCTATAATCATAATTAGCAGTAATGCTGGAAATGGCTGCACTGAGACTACTATCAAATGAAGCATCCAGGGTCACGCGAATACCCGCTTGCAGGAAAATAGAATGGTAGTATGTTTCTGCCACCTGGGCATAAATTTCTACCCACAGATTAAACGCATCGGTATTTGTGGCTGAAATAGTAGTAAAGTCATTTAATAAGTCTGACATGGCATCTGCGGAAACTAAAGCAGGCACAGCTAATAACGAGCAGCGGTTAAAACGCATGATTTCAGTATTTCTAAGAAAAAAGAGAGGTTGTAAAAAAAAAAAAAGAATTGAAATAAATTGAAATATTTGGGGAAATCTTGTCTTTAAATACATTTCCTTCTGGGGGATACTGGGTTTCTGGCGCATAGCTCATGTTCCCAACACCGAGGTGATTAATGGTATGTCGACGTATAGTGTTTTTAGGGGTTCAAAAGTTTTTTTTTAATAGAACTTTTTCTTACCCAATTTTTGATTAAGCTTTATGATTTATCATTTTCGAATAAACAGTTGAATATTCGAAATGTGAATTTATCACCGGGTTTGTTTATCCAGTTGGGTCTATCAAGTCAATCAAAGTAAGCGGTTGCAAGAAGTGGGGTCTCGCTCCAATTACTGATGTGCTTCAAATCCATAGACTTTTAACCCTAAACAGAAAAACAAACAAACAATAAAAAACAAATCACCATAAATCAAACAGTCCATGCAGTCTAAATGTATACTTCCTATTTAGGAAATTTTGACGTGTACCCAATTTGCCGTGCGACGTGTTTAGTAAGGTGAATTTCAGAATTTCAGAATACTACGCGTTGATTGTTTTTCCCGTTGAAGAAAATCCTTCTTTTAGAGGGGTAGATTTTAAGCTGTTCAAGAAATGAAAATTAAGGGTAATTTTCCAGAAAAGTAGAAGGTTTAAATGTGCACAAGTGAAGAATAAAAGACTCTCATGGACTTGTCCTTTTATCATAGCCCCAGATAAGAAGTATGCGTTGATTCAGAAAGTGAGCTAAGATTCAACATATTGAATAAGATTTATTAAAAAAAGATACTCCAAACTTTCCAAACGAAAAGGTAATAATCTAACAGCAGCCAAATCTAAATAAAGGTCCAGTTTGCCCACTAAATAAAAAGAACCGAGAAACCCGCAATGGCAACTCCAAAAAATCCACCAGTACCAAGAAAAAATGGAGCTGGTTGGCCTGCCATTCCGGTAAACGTAAGTGTTGTTCCCACAATAGGGGCCCCAGAACCGGAATTTCCGGAATTACCAGAGTTACCAGAAGTACCGGTAGTGGCAGTTGCCATAACTGTAGTTCCCGTTCCTTGGCCAATATCAGTCATACTATGGTCATTATGGGGACCACTAGAAACACCAGAAACGCCTCCACCCATAACACTGTTCATCCCCATCCCAGTGGCCATGCTTGTATGCACAGAATCTGTAGCTGTAGTAGGCATTGTCATCCCATACATGGATTTATAGTGAGAGTCCAAATGTCCCGAGAGATTGGCAATCAAGCTGTTTAATTCGGCAGTATTGGAACACGGAATAGTGGAGTAACCATGAAGCAAACTGGACACAGAATCTCCAGCAACAAGAGCAGGAACAAGGGCAGAAATAAGAGAAAAACGCATGGTGGAATTGAGAGATACTATAGAGTATATAAATATGGATATATTAATGTAAAACGAGGGGCGATTCATGTGTGTTTTTATATTGATTTCGGGCAAGGCAAAATGTGGCCAGAACACCAGGAATAAAGGAGTTGAATGGCGGTTGAATATGATTGCTCTTCTTCAATAATAGTATATTTTTCGAAGATTGACAACTTCACCTTGTGATATATTTCTCAAATACGTTTATCTTTATTGAGCTCTAAATTCCCGGAGAAGTTCGAGTTTCAGACCAATACTCTATGACCAATACTTCTTTAATAATAGAATTTGACTACAAAAAAATTTACAGCTCCACCTTTGAGAAAATGGGAGCGGATTTTGCCGAAAGGAGATTTGGGTTTCTGGATTTCATTTACTTTTTTTCGGCTAAGAAAAAGTACAGAAAACCCCCATTAATTTGCGGCCAAAAAAAGGGAAAAGCCTCGACAAATAATTTCGTTTTGAAAGAATTTCAGGAGTGGGAGAGTGTGATTTTATGAGCATTTTTGTTGGAAAAGGAATTGGAATTCTATTATCTCCACCAATATACACCCATTTTTTCTTTTGTTTGGTGGCTGATTACTTTTCTTCATGACATATATGAGACCTATAACTTTTGTTAAAAAAAAAAAAAAGATTCTGAAACCAATTGTTGCCCGAAGTCTTTGCAAGAAGTATTCAGGTATAATACGGCCAATACCCAGCAGCAATAAGCTACCATTTCTCCAGCTATTCAAAAGTCTTTAAACGTAAAAAAAAGAAAAAAAGAAAAGAAGAAAATAAGAAAAAAATGCACCTGTTGATGAAATTGCTAGACTGGTAGTAATAGATTTTTGGTTCCGGGGATCAAATCTTCTTTTATACCTTTGAGCAGCCATCAACTTTATTCTTTTTTGTTCAGGGGTATGTTTACAATTTTGTTTATTTTTTTAAAAACAAAAAATTCTAGTAAATCAAATAAAAGGGCTTCTTGGAGCACCTAAAAACACAAAATATCCAGCAAAGGCAAGGAAATTACATTGTTAAAAAAAAAAAAACAATTATCGTTGTCTCAACTCACACTATGTTCTAAAAAAGAAGAGCAGTCACAGATAAAAAGACACCGACAATTAAAGAAAAGGCTCGCTGGAAAAATTTCCCAGAATTACCACCAGATTGCAGTACCAGGCTGCTTGATGAATTTCTTTGTCCACTGTTTCCATTAAAAGCAGTAGCAGTTGAAGTTACATTATTTCCAATACTAATGGAACCAGAACGATTTCTTGGGGAAGTCATTTCAACATCAACCAACGAGGCAGAAGGGACGAAAGATGTTAAAGAAAGCTCTTGCAACAGTGAGGCATTTCTAGGCAACAAATTTTGGTTCAGGCCATTCTCAGAAGTACTGGAAACAGCGAGATTGCCAATTCCTCCAAATGTAGAATTACCCGGGTAATCTAAGGAATTCGGCATTTCTTTGGGAGACTGTGACAGATCACCAACACTGCCTTCACTTACCATACTGTTTAGCTTAGCATCCAAAAAGGTTTGACGTTCTTTTGTCAAATTGAATGCAACTTGTTGAGCTTCGCTTAAGGATCCAGAGTTCAAGATTTGGTCGAAACCAACTAGGAGATCCTCTTTTTTATGGTTAGAAAGCCATCTTTCCAATTCATTGGTGTAATCCATTTTCTCTTGTTCCGAAAACCCAAGAGAATTCTCTCCGTCAATCAAATCTCCAAAAAGCATTTTTTGCAATTCAACAGGAGAAGGTTGCATATTATTCTGAAATTCCGTGTTTTCTGGGGCCGATAATGGGATATTGGAAGTAGATGATACTGTTGCATCTTGGACTATGGCTGAAACCACAATCATGGCTGCAGTAAGGGTAAGAAAAAACTGCATTACGGAAGCAGAATTTCAGTATGTGGGGCGGAAGTTTTGCTTGTTTTCCGTCTGCCAAAAAAAACAAAAAAAAAAAAAACAAAAAAGATTACAAGCTTTTATATGTTTCACGCCCAAGAAATCCCCTTGGGTATGGATAATGAGAATAGACCAATGATACCAAAGAGGGGAAGAAGAGCAGTAAAAAAGAAGAAAAAGAAAAAGTACAAGAAAAAACAAGAAAAAATAACCAATATTGGGGTTCGGTTATGACCAAAGAGAACAAGAAAATGAATTACATGAGACACCGCGAATCTATTGTTTAAGACTATTCTTTCTTTACTTACATGCCCTTATTTGTGTTATGTAACGTCTTGTTTTTTGCAAATGACGGAAATAAATGATCATTTTAAGAGATATAATCTACAATAGCACCAAGTTCGTATTCAAAGGGTGAAAAAAAAAGGTACATCTTTTGAAACTTATTATAAACCCATAGACCTAATTTGGAAGGGGGTGGGAGCCTAGGGTTTTGACAAAAGCTCAAAGGTTATTTTTTATTTGATTGTTTTCCGAAAAATAAACACCAAAAAGTTTCTCAGTTAGCGTGGAGATTTATAAAAAACCTATAAAAATATACAAAAAGACATAGGTTGAGATATTCAATAGGAAAGGACGTGAAAAAAAAAAAAGAAAATAATAACAAAAAAATCCCCAATATTTGCCCCTTTTTCTCAAACAATTGAAAGTATTCATAAATCACCTGGCATTGAACTAAACCCAGCGGCTAAATATTAGCCCTTTAACCTTTAAATCTAGACCCATTAAATATATTCTTCTTTTACTGTACATACTTATGACCTTAAAGATTCCGAGACCTCAAGTATATGTTCAGGTTTATTGATTGGATTCTGGAAAATGAGATTTGAAGTTTTTAAAACCTTAGGGAAGAGGGTAGCCGATAATGAAAAATAAGTGTAGGATCTGAACTAAATCCAATGTTTTCAAACAAAATAGCCGGTAAATCAAGGCTGTGTTCAGCTGAATAAGTGAGGTTTCTGTGTTTCAAACGGAAATTGCTCTGGAAAAGTTTTTTCTTTTTTTTTTTTTTTCTTTTGTCAATTATTTTTCCTAGTAGATCGAGATATACTGATCTTGTGTGGAGGGCTTTCATTTAACCTGGAATCGTAGGTGGTAGTAGTTAAATGCCGAAAAAACTAAGAGTCAAAGAAAAATATTATGCTTTCTTTTGAGACTAGGCCATTTTGGACAAAATAAAAGCATCTTTTTCTTGAAATGAATTGTTCTCTTCATGGAGGAGTGGTGCTTGCATAGTTTTATCATTCTAAAAATAAGTTTGACGAGAAAAAATAAAAGAAAAATCAACTTTCATAACCTGTGAAAAGCATTTTTATCTTATTAAGACCTGGACCGGGTCTTTTTTGTATTATTTCCTTTTTGGTACTTAAAAAAGAAAAAAGAACAATGCCTTGATACAATGACGAAGAAAAAATTGAAACAAAGAGTTTGAATTTTGAAATCCTGGGGGATTCAAAAATTCGACATTAATTGGTCAATTGAAGACGTGGATTTAGACGGAGAAAGGGGGAAAAAATTATTATTACAACATGATTTTTACAAAGAAACTGCTGACAAATTCTTTGATAAAAAAGATTAACCTTTTTTTAGCCGAAGTGGTTTTAATTGATATAAATACCCGAGATGCCTCACGCCAATTCCCTTTTTTTTTTTTTTAATTATCTTTTACATCACAAATAAGCTTGTCGCAATGAGATTACAACTGGCTTTTATTACAACATTTTTCTCTTCAGCGATATTCGCCTTTGCCATTGGTAAGGGTAGTGGAAGCGAGGAATCAATTGTTTCAAGCGAAGTTTTGGAGAAGTCTTTTGAAAAGCAAGAGATCTACCAAAAACGGGATTTTGAGTTGGATGATCCTGCCAAAGAATTACCTGCCAGATTGATGGCTATTAATCGTGAGTTGAAAAGCTTTACTCACGAGAATGATGTCTATTATGATCAGTTTGAGAAGGAAAAAGAATTGATCTCGCTGCTGATTCCTTGGACTGAAGATCTTGTACAGCAATATATCACAGTTGTGAATTTGACTGAGGAAATGAAAATCATCAAACGTTATTTTAGCTCCTTGAAAGATTCATTATACACCAGGAAGCGGTTTGAGGGTCATGAAATCCTTGGATCAGATTGGGTTAAAGAAGTTATGGATGCAAATGTTAATGCTATGTCTATATACTTTTTGAAAGCCCTTGGAGAGGAAGAGCACCATGGCTATTATCGCATTTTTACTAATGCTAAGTCTAAGATTGAGTCTATTGAATCGAGCGATAAAACGAAGTTATCTCCTGCTATGAGAAATCTTTTGAATAATCAGATTGAGAAGGCTAAGGAATCTCTTGAAATGTTGGAGAAACTTAGTCCACCTACACCCCCTCCACCATCCTCAAACAAACCCGTTGATGAGGGGTTTTGGATGAAGCAGAGGTGTTAATTGAAGAAAGGGAAGTAATTTCTTAAAAAAATGCTGTTTTGTATGGTTATTTTGTATAGCGTTGAACAAATTTCGAGCCTTATCTCAAACCTGTAAAAAAGTGATAGACTTTCTTAGTTCTTTGAAGAAAAAAATAGACCTGTTTTTTATTGCAAAGGATTAATCTGGTGGAGATATTATAAATAGATTAAATTGGTGATATTTTTAAGAGGAATAATAAATGTGAATTCCCAGGTTGATAATTCCAGAATAGATATACAAGCCTTCCATCTTAACTGATAATTAGCAACACCCGTTTCGAAGATGATCCAATATAGTTTACCAAAAAAAAAAAAAAAAAAAAAAGAAGAGAAGCTACCACTTAATGCTAAGAAAAATAATTGTATACCACATATTTAAATATATCTGGCCTAGAACACCAATTTTCTTGGCAGTGGATTCACAATAAAACAACAAAAACTGCTGCAACTGCCCCACCAAAAAGTGCCCACTCATTCTGAGTTCCTGAGGATTTCTCGCTACCCGGCTTTTCAGCTTTTTTTGTAACTTCGCTTTCAGAAGTGCCTGAACTATTAGATTCCATCATTTCCTTCAGTGTTGAAGTCTTGGTAGTTTTAGTTGAGGCAATATTAGTGGTTTGTAAGGAAGTTGTTTGAAGTGTACTGCTAACATCAGATTTAGAATCAGGAAGAGATGGATGATTTTCATGGCCTTCATGATCTTCATGAGAGACTTCGGATGGGGGCCCTGTCTTGTCGGGGTTAATATCTGGAACCCGAAATAAACCTTTGGCTTGGTCAGTTTTGGACAATTTCACAAGTGCACTACCAAACCATAATTCTTGATCTCTAGTTAAACCAATGACCTTTTGAGCTTCTTCAGTCAAATCTTTATAAATTAAGTCGTTGAGATCACCTGTTTGAGTTTCGGGTTGGTTCATCATTTTTTCAAGAACTTTGGCACACCAAACTTTTTGTTCCTCTTTAAAAGCAAGGTTGTTTCTTTCTTCATCAGTCATTTGGCCAAAAATTATTTCTTTGGCATTGAAAGTGGGAGCTTTTGCAGAAACAGTGTCGGGTTTAGATTCCCCAGTGCCAATTGCACAAACAACAGCTATAAAAGTGGAAAGAAGGAGGAATAAGTTCATTCTTGAGGTTCAATAAAAGACGCAAAATTAGGGCTTGAGCGAAGGATATTCTAGTTATTGGAATCCAAAAGAAGTTTTTGTCTCTTTTTTTCTTTTTTCTTCTTTTTTGGAATCTAATTATCTAAAAGTTAAAACACCAAAAGCTAAATCTGATGCTATATATATTCAATTTGAGAGGCCGGGGGTCAATTCCCCTTCTATTGTATTATTAAAAGGAAAGAATACCACCCTAGAATTAAGAATATTAACCTCAAAAACTTGGAAAAGCATACAATAGTATACATAAGAATAAAGAAAAAAAAAAAATGGAACTTCCTTTTTTATTATTATATATATATATATATTTAAATTTTTAGACCGGAATTCCAATTATAGAAAAGTCAATAATAGGATATAAAAGTCCTAAGACAGACTTTTCTTGACTTTTATTTTCATCTCGCCATGGTTTCAAAAGTCATTTAAGATTCCGAATCTGTGATGATTTTGGTCACTGATTTCCATTGTTCAAGTGAAAATAAACCGAACACGGAACCTTTTTTTTTTTTTCGTGCAAGAATGTTCAGGCGAAACCGAGAAACACTAAGCTTAGGTCAGAATTTTGTGGAGGCGTTTTACTTTTACTTTTCATATTCCCATTCTTATTGAACAGAAGGGCCTCGAAAAAATAGAAGAGAATGACATCTATTTACTGATAAAAGATTAGGAAAAAATGAAGCACTTTTTTTTTTCAACACTCAGCCTCCTTCGGCAAAAGGCGAGGTTCTATTGTATGAGAAAAAAGTGGGATGAATCTAAAGAAAGAAGTTGTTTGACTAAGAGTAAAGCATAACCTGACCAACTGTAAGCATTGAAAATTAAAAGGAAGAAGCTAAAAGTAGATAATTCAGGGTGTGATTGTTATACCGGTACATATCAAATATCAAAGGTATTGCTACTAAGGGTTTCGAAAAAAAAAAAGGGAAACCAGATTGTAAGGATTTTCCAAAGAATGCTGGAAAAAAAATCTTTCCAGTAATTCAAATTACGGCACTTCATTCCTCACCGTTTACATTAATATGTTCAACTTAAGAAAATGTCGAAATCTTACGAGAACAAAATCTTCAACAATAATAACATTTATACTACTAATATATATATTTAATAAAAAATAAAAAAAAAATTATAAGTTCTCAACCTAAAAGCAAAGAAGCAACATGGCAGCAACAGCACCACCAACAATCGCCAATCTATGGTTCATATTCAGAACACCAGCACCAGTAAAAGTTTGACCGTTGGATTCAATGTTTACAACAGAGCTGGTTCTAACAGGAGCGGGCTGAGAAACTTTTTCAACAGCCCCAAAATGTTTATCTGGAACCAAGCTGGAAGTAGAACTGGAAGTAGATTTGGACAAGGAAGAAATTGTGGTTGAGATACGAGTCAAATCACGGAAATCTCCCGAATTTTGTCTGAAAGTCTCGCCAGTTTGGGACGCGTTTCTGGGTGCTTTTTTTTCCTCAGAATCCAAGAAAGGTTTCTCATTACCTTTGGCAGCAAAATTACCAACTGGGGATTCTGGAATCGGGTCAAGATCTTCAAGAAATTCAAGCTGAGATTTGAGACCGTTGTCCAAACCGTTGCTCACTAAACCACCAACATCGGGAATTTTTGGAAAGGACTCAGTAATGCCTAAACCAGATAATTCATCAAGAGCCAGTTTTTGGTCCTTAGTCAAACCCAAATTAGAAGCCAGAGTATCTGCGATATTCTTTGGAATTTCTTTAGATACTGTGGCTGGGTCAATTGGATTTCCTTTACCATCAACGATTCCTTCGGCAGAAACTTCACCAATGTGGTTGCCTGGATTCTTAAGGATAAGTTTACCGTCAGTGTCCACAGAGTCAAAAGTATTTCCGGAACCCTCAATAACAATGTCACGACGGGAGACGTGGGCAATATCGTTTTGCAAATTGGTGCCATGGTCAAGTGCAAAGACAACGGCAATTGCGGTGGATAAAACAAGAGTAAATTGCATTTTTTCTTGATTTGTTTTTCTGCTACTCGTGAAACGAAAGAAACTCTAGGATATAAGATTTGCCCTGGAGTTGGTGTGAACAGAAGTATGGTCTAAAGAAAAAAAGAGAAAGAAAAAAAAATCCAGAACGGGTGAAGCCATGCTTTTATATTTAGTATTTTGAAGGGCAGAATTAGGCCAGGTGTTTATTTCAATTGTATATTCCAGCCACTTTTCCTTATTGTTCTGGATGCGGAAATATTACATATTCAATTAGCCGGCAGTCTGGAAAAGACAATAGGGAAAGGATTTGCAAAGGCATGGCTAAATATACTTTTCTCAGTTGAATATTCTTTTATTTTGAATATTCTTTTATTTTGAATATTCTTTTATTTTGAATATTCTTTTATTTGAATATTCTTTTATTTGAATTTTATTTTATTTTGAAGGGGAGGTATTAAGAAATCTAACGTTATATTTGCTTACCAAAGAAGAAAAATCTGGATTACCCATCTGAAATAGAAGATATTTTTATTCTTTCGTCAGATATTTACAGATTCCGGCATGCAAAGGATTTGCATTCCATCGTTCACATTGTTTGTCAAATGTATTTTTACCATAGTCTAGCTGAACTGCAAGACTCCAGAAGCTTTTGGTTTTTTCCTTGGGCGGGAAATGGGTTTAAAGTAATACCAGATTATTTGTTGAATCTCCCAGAACTTCTATTTAGAGAGGTCTTATGAAATTTATATCACTATAAAACAGTTTCGGAAACAAATTTAGCATGAAATAGAAAAGTGAGGTATAAAAAACGACATGAAACCTTCTTAGCTGCAGAACAACAAAGTACTGTTGTTGTAACGTGGTCATGGATGCGACAAATTCATGCACAGCCCGTATACACCTGGTCTTTGAGCTCATTGAATGAACAAAGCTAGGGATAGGTTTTTGAACAGGTTCAGTCGAAGGAGTAGAGAAGTTACTCATAGTAATCTGTGAAGTAGCGTCAGTCATAAGAGAAAAGAGTAGTTGCTTAATTTCTTATCTACACGAGACAGAGAATTAAGCTAACCTTCTATGAAAAAAAACAGGGAGGTTTTTTCAAAAAGTTACATAACGCCTGGTGCCGCAGCCTCACTGCGGGTGACTACCCAATGCTTACAATTTTTTTTTTTAAAGAAGCAAATTACACTATAGGAAAAATAGATATCCAACTATAAAAACCGACAAAATGTCTGGCTAATGTACTGAGTTACTGGTATCTCCGTCTTTCCCAAGCCCTAGAAACCTCTCCTTACATTACCCGCTGTGTAGATACGTATCAACTAGTCAGTGCCTTACTTCGCGCCAACGCCATCTTCAATTGTCTACCCGTAAGAACTCGTAGAGGAACCCCCCTACTTTGTTCTTGGCGTCGAGAAAGGTAGACTCGGCGGACTGTATCAACGTACCAATTAAGGTTGCGCAATTCTTTTTGTTAATGGTGCCAACATTGATTCTAATTTCATAGGAGTTTGAATGCCGAGGAGTTCCCACACCTTTAATGTTTCTCCACATTCAGTATAGAGATGAAATAACCGTTGAGTCAGGTTTACCTTCTGCAAGCAAAGAAGACACTTATGATCCCTAATAGGGCGCTTAGTGTCATGAAACGGAACATGAGATCCAAAGTTGAATCTATGAATCGCCTGTAAATTTAAGTGGTTTTTCCAGAATTTGTGTAGCTGTTTCCAGAATTTTTCCCATCGTCTCCTCCTCTTGACCTCCGGGCATATTTCCGTAAATCGTCCCGGCATAACCGGTGGAAGAGCTTCTTGTTTGGTTTTACTCAATGATTGAAAGTTCTTCTTCTCACAAGCTTTCAACTCATTTGGGGTGAGGGAAAATCCATGCTCACCTCCATCCGGTGCCTCATACGTCTGTTCAATCTTCATAAGTGTTTGTTAATGGTGCCAACATTGATTCTAATTTCATAGGAGTTTGAATGCCGAGGAGTTCCCACACCTTTAATGTTTCTCCACACTCAGTATATAGATGAAATAACCGTTGAGTCAGGTTTACCTCCTGCAAGCAAAGAAGACACTTATGATCCCTAATCGGGCGCTTAGTGTCATGTTGTTCGCGGGGATTGAACCGCGGTTGTAGTGGTTTGGCAATTTTTGTTTCGTGTGTCTAAGCCGTTATGCCATCGCGACTTAGATCCAGCAAAGAGGCTTGAAACCAAGGAAAAATACCTTTAGAAAATATATCTTTAGTGTTTAAAATCAATATGAAAGCTAAGGGTGAGGAAAGCGTATAGAAATCGAGACCCATTTTACACAAATTAGTATTTTGAACCATCAACATGTTTTGTCAATAAGAACCTCTCGGTGGCCAAGCTGGCTAAGGCGCGAGACTGTAATTGTTCATTGTAATCTTGAGATCGGGTGTTCGACTCACCCCCGGGAGATTTCTTTATTTTTTGCGCTTTCACCTCGCCCATATACAGGACATCTCAAATCCACGATAGCGCACAGCCTGCACATGCTGCACGCCTAGGGGGAATTTTCGCTTCATCTCATCTCAATAATCTGTGCCGGTCCAGGTATAATTCTAAAGTAGTTAACAGTTTTTCTTTTTTTCTTCATACAAATCCCCAGAAATTAAAACATGCCTTCGAAAAATAGCGTGAACAAGCCTCAGGGCAAGCTTCTGAGAACCCACCATGCCAGTGCTATCTCCAAAAAGAGAACTGCAAGAGCAAAAATTGCTGGCCCTACCAGATCCTCTGCAGGCAGATATAATACTGAAACTGCCCCCAGACCCACGGACCCTAAGGGTCTTGCTTTGTACTCGGGACCTATTTCACAGGGGTCTGGAGTGACTACTCACACTCTTCTGAAAAAAAAAGAAAGGAAACTCCAGAGAAACAGCCGTTACATTGCCAAGAGAAATGAACAGTTGAACCTCGATTTGGCTGCCCAAAATGAGGGCATGGAAATCGACTCTAAGGTTTCCGAAAAGCGTGAAAAGAAGCAAAAGGAACCTACCAACTTGGATAAGGTTAAGCAGGCTCTTTGGACTGCGGTTGAGGACCATAAGGTTGGTGGAATGGCCGTTCAAACTTCGGGTGAGGGCACCACTATTGGCGTGCAGGCCTTTTAAGCGAAAAGCGGGAGAAACGTGGTTTAGGAATTTCGTTTTGGCGGAGAGTGGTGGAAAGCCTTCCGCATATGTACATTAGATAAATGAATAAAGAGCTCTTTTGCAAGAATATGTGGTTTGCACCTAGAAGAATATTCGGAATATTCACTTATCAAGTTACCGGAATAAGCGATGAATATTCAATTAGCCAGTCTAGTCTTGGAAATTACTATAACCCAAACTCTTACATAGTCATTAGCCCATAGACCACACTATAATAAACCCACCCATTTTCTTAAAATCAAGGGAATCCCTCCATCGTCTAAACATCATCCTTTACCTTAGTACTATATACCTGTTTAAGTGCTTATACTCTACTTCTCAGTATATATACCCTTTTTCTTCAAGCTGGCGTTGACGGTATCCCTGATAAAACCAATAAATTCCACGGGCTTAGGGGCAGTGAAACATGAGGTTCCAGCCACAATGACGTTGGCACCAGCCTCGGCAGCTACAGGAACGGTATCTTTAGCCAAACCACCGTCCACTTGAATATTCAATTGAGGGAACTTCTCCCGCAACTGTTCAACCTTGGGCATCATGCTGGGCATGAATTTTTGGCCACCAAACCCTGGCTCTACTGTCATAATAAGCACCATATCCAAAAGATCGCCCAATTCATAAACGACCTCCACAGCAGTTCCTGGCTTTACAGCACACGCGGCTTTCATGCCATGTTCCTTAATAAGTTTGATTAAGTTTTTAGCATCTTTCGTAGATTCATAATGGAAGGTATATTGGTCACCACCGGCCTTGGCGATCTCCGGAACCCATTGTTCTGGGTTTGCTACCATCATGTGGCAGTCAAAAAAAGTATTTTTGTTATTTTCTGCCCGAGGAATCTCCTTCCGTAAACTGGACACAATTGGCGGACCCAACGAAATGTTGGGCACAAAGTTGCCGTCCATTACATCAATGTGGAGCCAATCTGCCCCCAGATCGTACATTTTGTGGCATTCACAGCCCAATTTGGAGAAGTCCAGAGCGAGAATCGAAGGTGCAATAATTGCTTGAACCATTGTAGAAGTATGAATTCAAAGTTTTTTTTTTTTTCTGAAATTTTTGAACTTTTTCGTCAAAAATCGCCTTGTTGAATAAAAAAAAATTGATCATTGCTAAGGCCCCAGGGAGGCTCGGACTTTGGCGGCGCGAACCTGGATTACGCGAGCGTTGGGGCCTCGTCCGGGGCCTAGGCCCTGGAACATTGATGATTGGGTTTAGCGTCTGTGGAAATTAGGGGTAAGGAATTTATGGGAATTTGGGGGTTTTTTTTATTAAAAAAATATATACAAAATTCAGAAGGGCATTATAATTAATTAGGACAGGAAATTATATTAGAAAGGTTTAGTAAAAGAAGCTTTTCTTTTTTTCTTCTTTCTTAGAATTTATATTCACCCATTTCTTAGGAGCCAGAAGTTTAGAACCACCCGCAACGATTGGTTGGAATTTGGGGCCACAGCAAGAAACGGAGTTCCCGGGAAAGAGAGTACAGTTTTACCTGTTTAAGAGAGCCCTCGATACGCGATTTTCCCTCGACCCTGGTTTAGTTGTAAAAGTTTTTTGCAAAAAAGGTTGGTAGTCCCATACAAATATCCAGGGACCCTGGAACCTCGATCAATTTTTTTGAAAAAGACTTATCGAGGGAATTTATTTTTTGTTTTTAAAAATAGGCATTTATGAATAGTAAGATTTATGAACGCTTTATACACCTAGAATCCAAGAAATAATATTGCGTCGAGCCCTTCGAGGTTTTTTTTTTCTTATTTCAGAGCGATTATTTTGCCTCTGGCGGCCTTTGTTTGCGGCGTGTGGATTTCCATACAATCTCCGGGCGAATATTAAAGGAAGGTTGCTAAGCACTTGCCATTAATGCAATTCATCCCTTTTTCTGATATGAAACTTAAACTAGGCTCATTAGCATCAACAATAAATGCCTCGATTTCAATTGAAAAGAATCTTCTAATTTATTAAAGGCAGGTGCATGTGGATCCGTCGCATGGATGGAGGTTCCGGTGAGAAGGTTTACAAATTTTGGGTACCATACCCCCAAAGAATGATTAATATATCTGAGATGTCCTTATAGTCTGCTTGGAACATCTAGCTGCCCCAGGAAATTGTGATATTTCTATGTTATTTATGTAATGAGATGGAAACATCATGACTTTTCTTCATAATATATACGAATCAATCGTACCATAATTTTGTTACAGCGATTCCACAGCTTAACGAGGGAGAAACCATAAAAATTGCGAGTTTGTACTGCATACAGTACAAAATTCCCTGGAACCTCGTTCTATTTCAAAATCGCACTTGCAAAAATGGTTGATCTCTTAAACAGGTAAAACTGTACACCTTATGTGGGACACTGAGAGTACCCCTTATAGTTATTATAAATAAATATTTATTCGAATAGGCGATATTTGATGTAGTAAAAAATCAAAATATTCCGTAAAAAAAATACCCATATAAAACCCTTTCTCTTTTACGCACCGCCTTTTTATTCTGATTATTGCATGTTATTCCCGTTATTCCCTTTGTCGTAGTAATATTCCTTGAACCTCCCGCACTGCCTCCTCGCCGGGCCGTGGCAGTACACGATTACCACGGTGCACCAGGAATATATTCGTATCAACACGGCGAAACGAATACACCGATTTATTTTTAATACACCTTTCTGGCTCAGTCCATAAAAAAAAAAAAAAAAAAAAAAAAACACATAGACGCATTGGTAATTTGGAGAGAAAGTCTTCAAAAAAAAAAAAAATTAAAAAAGATTCAAACAAAAAGACCTAGAAATGTCCGACGGTGCTAGCTACAAGGAACAACTTTTGGAAAGTGCCCGCAGAAACAACACGGATCTTTTCCAACAAATTGCCACGGAACTTGGCAATAGCCATGCAAAATTGTCTGCATTGATAAACGACACCAGGGAAATCATTTCCGGAAACACGCCCTTGCATATAGCTACTTCTAATGGAAACTGGGAGTTTGTTGATTTGGTTTTGGATATAGAGGGAGTCGAAATTGACCCCCAGAATCGAGAAGGCGAGACACCGTTGCATCTTGCGGTGAAATTTGGCGTCGATGACCCCGATTTTGGCTATTTTGTGGTGGATAACTTGATTGATGCCGGTAGCGATGTTCGGATAATAGATAAATATGGCTTAAAGCCAGTGAATTATGTTGTCAACAACGAGAAACTCCGGACGCTTTTGGAAAGTGCCGAATATGCAAATGGCGCCGTAATCCTGGCTGGAAATGCCGAGGATATAGAAGAAGAAGACGACGACGACGAGGGTTCTGCCAGCGATTCCGACAACGAGTAACCTAGGGAATATAGTGTTGTTCCTTATTCACTTCCCCTACCATTTTTTTTATCCATTTCCTCCTTTAGTTTTTCTTCTTCTCTCTTCGTTTTTCGTCCTTTTCCATACTTTCTTAGATAGCAAACTCGTCGTCAGCACAGCATTCAGGCCACAGACCCATGTGAATACGTGCCGTTTGCTTGAGCCGTTGGCGGGCAAAATTTGCATTTTTGAGCTGCTTATACGAGGCAAAAACAGGGATCTCGCTTTGTGCTTGTGCCCATAGATTTTGTCGACAGAGAATGCTGGTACCGGTAGGTTTTGGGCGTCGGTTTTTCACATAGCCGCCGTTTTTCGCCCCCATATTGAGCACCTCCAGCGTGTTTGTGGATGCACAATATACAAGGCTAAGTGGCAGGGGTGCTTTTCCTGGCGTCTTGGCATATTTGTAATGGGACACTGGAAATGTGAGGGCACTTAATGGATGTGGTGGTAGTTGAGAAAGACGTCCAGAGAAACAGCGGTGGAAATCGGCCGTATGATATTTTGAGGCATCCACCACTAAATATTTAAGAAAAACTGGTTCGATACGCTGGCTGGTTATGCAATTGAGGATTCCCGTATATTGTTTGAGGCATAATTTATCGGAACAAGATTTGGAATACGATACTTGACTATCGGCACGGCCAGGTTTTGTCCGTACCACGCCAACGTCATTAAAATTGGCTCGGCCGCGCACAAGTTTCTGTTTTTTAGCGGCGGGTTCTTCATTGGATCCCATATCTGTCCATGATTCCTGGCCATTGGCTATATGAGCCATGGAAGCGTCGCCACATGGAGGTTCGGAGATGTAGAGTGCTAATTTGAGGGAAGGTTTGAGGCGTAAACGTGGGAATACAGGGATTGTGGGGTTTTTATTCTCGAATTTATCGGAATCACTTGATTCAGTGGAATCCGTTGAATCAAATTCCAGTTTTGACCCAGCATTGGACTCAGATTCCTCAGATTCTTTAGCAACCTCTTCTAAAATTTTGCGGCCCAGTGGATCCTTGATCTCCTCCATCAAGTACCGGTTGAACATGCGGAGACATAGGATTTCTGCATGCATATCGTGGACTACAGAACCTTGTGAATACTGGCGCACTGAATCAGGCATGGCTTTCACTCCCGTGGCCACACATAGCACTTGTATATTTTCGGGAGAATCCAGGGTTTTTTTAGTTGTGAAATCTACTGCAACGAGCCCAGCAAGTACGGTCCATTCTTCGATACCATTCAGCCGAGTGACGGGCTTGCCGGCCTTACCGCCAATTTTCATAAACCGTGTCACGACCGCGTCCGCTATACGCTGGCCAAGATCTGCACTTTCCATGACGGTTGTTGTTATTTCCCCCTTTCCTATTTTATTCTTTCGAAGAAATCGTTATATTCACTTAACGTATATAAGTTTATCGTGTGGAAATTTCCTGTTATCGTGCCGGCAGGTGCGCGATGGCCGGGGCCCTGACGGGCCGTTTTCCACATACAGTAATAATGCGGATTTAAGAATCTAAAGAATTGGATGATGAAGAGGGGGTTACAAAAAGAGAAAAAAAAAAAAGAAAAAGAAACTGAGAAAGGACAAGATAAAGAAATTATAATCATCAAATTCTAACTATGAATATGTAAAATACAGGGAAGAGCATGTTTCAATGACTGTCGCTCACATGACCACAATCTGGAAACTCATTTGTTCAGGACTGTCAACGGGAGAATAGGGTCAAAAACGGGTAAAAACCGAATAAAAAAGACAAATTCTGAATTTAATAGATAATGGCATGACACAGAATGAATTCTCTTGAATCGCCATAGAAACAGAGAGGTACCTTAAGAAAACCCAATATTTTCCCCATAGAAACCCCCTCTTCATATCAGCGCCAGCGCCATAAATATCTATTAAAAAACACCATATCTCTTCAAATAAGCACCAATAAAAGCCTCAAAAATTAGCGCTTTTTCCTGACTAATGCTCCAAGCACACCTAGACCCACGGCCAAAACACCTCCCGCAATACCCAAACCAATGAGTCCATCTTGAGTCACCTGATCATCAATTGCTTGTTTCAACGCCTTGAACTGAGCGTTATCGGGCTCCTTTTCAAGGAGTGAATCTGCATACCGACGGGCATTAGAAAACTCGCCTATTTTCACACTCCCCAATGCCAAATAATAGAGCAGTTCACGACGGAGAGAAGGAACATCCCGATAAAGAGTGGCCAAAATCTCCAATGCCTGTTTCTGCATTCTATGGGAATCTGTTTTCAATAAGCCCCACGCATAATTAAACAGTGATTGGGGCAGAGGTGGCGATTCGGAATCAAGCTGGTTTTTCAAAATCCGTAATTGTTCGGGAGCAATTCTCTCGTTGATTTCCTCTAGCGCAGGATATGAGCGTTTAAACATTGTGTATTTTTTTTTGGAAGATTTTGGTGTTTTGAATTAAATTCTTGGTGGCAACTTTTAAGGCAGTTTTTTTTTTTTTTTTTTTTTTTTTTTTGGCCCGCGCATGGAATGACTGGCCCCAGATTCTTGTGCGGCGCTACACTTGGCGCTATATTTTTTCCAAGGCCAAGGTTATGAAGGAGGTGGTTTTCTTTCGGGGTGGGGTAAAAAAACACAAAACCAGGGAAATTGACCTTCTTTTTTTTTCTTGAAGTATCCGGAAGATGAAGAAATTTTGAATTATTTATCAATTTTAATTCCCGAAATTTTTTTTTGGTCGCTTGGGAAATATACGCTCTAGGGCCTTCCTCCTCCCGGGCTGGGGCCAATGTGCGGCCCCGCGATTTCTCATGGTTGGCCCCACGAAAAACCAAAACACCACGAACCAAAAAAAAAACCCAATAATACACCACGAAACAATAAACTTTGCCATGGCAAAACACCCGCTGGCTGAAAAGAATAGCCATAAAAATACCTTGCCGGACATTCAAGGCCGGGGGGCCAATGTGGCCGGAGAAATCGCCAAGGTAAAACCAATATTGCACGTGGACCACAAAACCACCAATAAAACCACACGAAACCAAGAAGAAAACGACTCAAATAACCCTCCAAGACTGCTCCTTAATATCTGGGTGCTTTCGCTTTTTCTCAAGGGCCTTTTGGTCGTGGGATATCATTCGACGGACTTTGACGTACACAGAAACTGGCTTGCCATCACAAAAAAACTTCCTATGGCCCAATGGTATACGGAAAACACGTCTCAATGGACGTTAGACTATCCACCGTTTTTTGCATACTTTGAATGGGCACTTGCACAATTTGTGCCAGCGGTTGTGGAGGCAGATGGGTGTTTAGATATCGTAGAAACGGGCCAATATGGCTGGCCCACCATATATTTCCAAAGACTTTCGGTCATGGCCACAGAAATCGTGTTGTACTTTGCCTTGAGCTGGTATGTAAGCACATCCCGCGGCAGTGCCGAAAAAAGTCGGGCGTTTGCCGTGGCCCTGAGTCTTATTTTATCGCCAGGACTTCTTCTTATTGATCACGTGCACTTCCAATATAACGGTATGATGTATGGGCTTCTAGTGCTTATGATCAATTGTGCTCGTCTCGAAAAACACGTGTGGTGTGGTTTTTGTTTTGCCGTGCTTCTCTGCTTCAAGCATATCTATTTATACTTGGCCCCTGCTGTGTTTATTTATCTTCTCCGTGCATACACGCTTAACGTGGGGTATGACACAAAGAAAAGCGCCGTTGCCAATGCGATTGGGTTGGTGAAATGGCGCAATTTGGTCAAGTTGGGCAGCGTGGTGGTGGCGGTTTTTGCTGCAGCATTTGTCCCTTTCGTATATTATGGCGTTGGACCACAACTTGTGCTGCGGTTATTTCCCTTTAGCCGTGGTTTGACTCATGCATATTGGGCTCCTAATATCTGGGCAGTTTACCTGTTTGTGGACCGTGTACTTCTCCAGGTATACCGGCAAATCCCCCTTACACAAGTTCCCTTACAGAAACTCTTCAAATTTGACCCACGTCTCCTTGACCTGGCGGCAATGGTGGCCACATCCACTCGTGGGATTGTGGGTGACGTTGAGTTCTTGGTGCTCCCAGCGATCTCACCAAAACTCACGTTTTTGCTCACGCTTTTCTACCAGATCATGGCATTAATCCCGCTTTTTATCCAACCAACATTCGAACGTTTTCTAGGTGCGTTGACGCTTTGCGGATATGCCTCATTTCTCTTTGGCTGGCATGTTCATGAAAAGGCCATTCTCTTGGTGGTGTTCCCGCTTACATTCCTTGTAACACGCGATAAACGTCTCTTGCGTTCATTTAACCTTGTGGCCTCGTGTGGCTATGTATCTCTCTTCCCACTCATATTCACATGTGAGGAGTGGCTTGTCAAGGTTGTGTATACCACGTTGTGGTACTTGGTGTACTATTTTGTGTTCCGCAAAGTGGTGCAAATTCCCACCCATAAAACTTCACTTCATGCATACACCAGCAACTTCCTGTTGGACCGGGTGGCGGCATTGTATGTATTGGGGCTTGTGCCTGTCACGGCAGTGGTCACGTTGATTGATCTTTTTGAGCTGAAGTTTGATGTTTTGAAGCGCTTGGCTTTTATGAAGCTCATGATCGTCAGCGTCTACTGTGCTGTGGGTATCATCAGTTCGTGGAACAGCTTCAACTGGCTCTATTTTGTGGATGAGAGCATCTGGGATGAGGAGAACAGCACGGCGAATGGTTAGTAGTATTAGCAAAAAAAAAAAGAAAAAAAAAACACGAAATATATACATTACTTACTGCTGATGCGTGGGCCGGTGGCCAATGGTGGAGTCAGGAAACGTGGAGTCCGGGAACAAAGCGCCCCAGTCCTCGTTAAACAAGTCCGAGGTCATGAGCACTGGTGGGCCACCAAAAAACTCGGCTGCCGCTTGGTCCAAGCTTGAAACCTGGTCAAGCTCGGCGCTGGAGATACGGAACTCATCATCAAGGGCCATTGCAACGCCATCATCATGACCTACACCTTCATTAGGGGTCACGCTATCATACAGCAAAGCAGTGGCCATCAGGGTGTATTCGGGTGAAAGGAGCGACTCGCGGAGATTTTCCGGCCCATTTACCAGCAGTGTGTGAGACTGGTCTTCTTGTGGTTCTTGCTTTAAGTTTGTGTCTGCGGTTGGTTTTTTCTGGCGTTTCACACGTGTTTTCTTGGTTTCAGGAACAGGGTTCTTAAAATCAGGGTCATCAGCAAACTGGAGGCGGAGCTTCAATGCAATCATTTTGTGGGACTTTTCGGCCAAGCGCCAGGTCTTGGAACACCCTGCCAAGACGCCCAAGAAGTATTTGAGGCGGATTTTCTTGTGTGGATCCAACACGTTGGTGGTGGAAGTGAGCAAGATCACCGAGATGGAGAGAATGCTACAGTAGACAATGAAGATGGACGCCCGGCGAAGCCCATGGGCACGCTCAAACTTCTGGATCGCCACGTACAAATCTTCAATGGCGGACTTGCACACGACTGCGGGGGAAAGGTGTTGTTTTTCCTTGAAATCACGGGCAATCCCCACAAATGGCCGGTTCAAACAGAGCACAAGGATGTAGTAGTAATAACGCACCACGGAAATGGTAGGGTTATCGGAAGTGTCTTTTAAGTTATCTCTGTCCCAGCACAAGTCCAGAGGTAAGTTTTCCTTCCATGTCTTGATCTGGGCATTGTAGTCAAAAAGCAGCTGGAGCCGAGAGATAAGATTATAGTCGTCATCTTTTTCCTTTTCCTTTTCTTTTTCTCTGTCGCCGCCGTGGACCGCGTCCGACCGTGTGAAGATGTCGTGGAGCATGTTGTCGGAGATGCTGATGAGGTTGATGATATTTTTAAGTGGGTCGGAAATGTTGGTGACGTTTTCCGGAATATACTTGTACTCATCAATGCCGTCTAATTCGGGCAAGTCCTCTGTTTCCGGGATCGATGCATCCAGCAATTTAAGGAGTGACGGCCGCCCAAGCACAAGACTAATAAAGTGATCGGCCATAAAACAGCCCCAATAGATACGACTACGGATGGATACATCCAATTGTTTGAGCGCTCCACGGTGCTTAAGAAACCATACTTGTGGATTGAGCTGGAAACCAAGGTCGAAACCCATACGCATGGCGTTTCCCAGGAGCATCCAGCCGGTGGAGTTATGGCCGTTACAAATATCGTAGAATGCTAGCAAAAGAAAACTTTGAACCGAGGTGATGGATGGATGTTCCAAACTGGACAAAACTGCACTTTTTGCCTCATTATAGTATGTAAGTGAGCGCTGGTAGATGCTATCGACGTCGGACATACGGGCACCCAAAGCACACGCACTAAGCACCAAATCCAGCAGGCAATAGAGCGAGTTGGGCTTGGGATCAAAGAAATCAATGAAAAAAGCTTCCCGGAACACAAACATGTTGTGGTTGGGGTACTGCCACGTGAAGAAAAGCTTGAGGCAATGGAGCACATCGGGGTCACGCAGGAGCAGCTGTAATGCAGCCAATTCCCGCAGTTCCTTCTTCTGCATGAGTCCCTGAGACCGCAGTCGACTCTTAAAGTCGGCGTCATTCTCGTAAACGCTGGTGGGGCCATATACAGGGCGGATTTTGCTGGTAGGCCCGGGAGAAATCGACAGTTTCTCCTGTGGGGCTTGGTTGACACTTTGAGATACTGGTTTAGACAGCTGTATGGGCTCTTCAGCATCCAGCAGCATGCTTCCGCCATGTGGCACAAACAGCGACACTGCCGCCGCGTGAGTATCGAAAAAACGGCTTCTTTCCTCCGGCGTCAGAAGCTTTTCAAGCTGTGCTACGAACTTCAGGTACGCATCAATCTGTTTTTCAAGCGTCAGCACATAATTTGCAGGCGGGCGTTTTTTGCGCATATCATTGGGCACGGCAATACACTCCACACCCAACTTCACACAGCTCGAACACGGGTGGGCGAAGTTACACTTGACTTTACGGAGCCGACAGCGCTGACACGAAAGCGGCATTTCTCTGCGCGAGCCGCCCCGTCGTTTTTGTGGCACAGGCACAGGCACGGGTTCGGTGGCTGGATTTACAGCACCTTGGCTTTGTACTCCTTCGCCATTTGTGTTTCCATTGAAAATGTCTTGTTCTGCCATCTAAGGGCTGGATTTGTTTTTGTTAAGGTGTGGGCGCGTAGATTTGCAGCTGTGGCACGCGCAAACGAGGTTTTTGTGTCCAAAAAAAAGGGCAAAAACGAAATTTGGGCCGTGAAAATAGCCGTGGTCGTATAATAGGACCCAATCACAGCGACTTTTAGTGAAGGAAAACGAAGAATAAATAATTTCAAAAGTCCGAACCGCCGAGGTTTGATGAGATTAGACGCGAAGGGCATGGCTCATCCTATCTGCAGGACAAAAACGGTAATGAAGGGTCCGAAGTTAAGGACTAGATTTAAGTTTAAGATTGAAGTTGGGGAGGGGGGGATAGAGAAGAAAGGAAGATTATCGGATGATAGTTAATGAGTTTTTTTTTTTTTTCTTTCTAATAAATAGTGCTGGTCCTTACGGCCCCCAGTTGAAGGTGTACTAGAATCTGGATTGTGGGGAAGATCACAATACAACTTTCTTTATGAATAGGTATATAAATAGCATAAGTTCTAGAAAACGCTTTGTCACGGCTTATTGAACCGTAGCAAGCAGGTCAAAAAATAACCGGTGTCGGTCTTCAAAAAAGAAAAAAAAAAAACTGAAAATAAACTGATCAATTCACCTTTACCATGGTCTACTCAATGGCAAACAATATCTCGTATGTGGTATAAATCACCGCCACTACACCCACAACAATAAGTACATAGTCGAAGATTTTAAGCAAACGCGATTGACGGGAGCTTTTCTCATATGTTTTCAAATGAATGAGCGGTGGATAGATGTAAACCAACGGTATACATGCAAAACAACCATTGAGACTGACAAACTTATCGATGTTGTCGGCATTGATCCAGGCCAAAGCAGTAATCACCACCACCACAGCGGCACGGAAGAAATTCTTCATCCACTTAATGTGAGGGTTGTATTTACCCGAGGTATGGTATAAACGGCCCTCTTCTGAAGTTTTGCGTTGGCCGGCGGGTACGAAGAGACGCGAATTGAAAATGACCGATTCGCCAATACGAATAGCAGGGAAAAGTTGGAGTGGACCGGTTAAAAATACCGCAATCGAGTAGAGTACAAGAATCAGCTGAACGGCCACATTGGACTGAGGTAAGTTGAGAATAATAATCAGGCGAACGTTTTCTCCATAGGCCGAATAGCCCACCACGCCAATCATGACAAAAAGCAGGGTGATTGCAGCCATGGAAATCAGAAGCACAAGTGGGAAACGTTCGGGCCGTGCCATGGACGCTTCAATGGGTAAAATAAGCCCGATTCCTTCAAAAGAAGTCACGGCCACACCAATGAGCATCGACCACGTGCTACCATTAAAGTTGACGATATTAGGCCCTAAACCTTCTTCAATAAGTTGTAACCCAGAGAAGTAGAAAATGATAACCAATCCTACCAAGATGAATAACGACAGGGTAAACGATGTAAAGGAGAGTTTAGCCAAATCACGGATAAGCGTAAGGGGAATGAGAAGCACGCATTGCACCAAAAACATAGTCAGTTTATTGAGGCGGATGTCGAAAAGAGCCTCGAGGAACGAGGTCATGTTTTCTGCAGTGAACAAGATGTATGTTGCCACAAACCCCACCTGCGAGATGATAATCAGTACCATGATAAAGTATTTGAGGGGTTTTCCATGGGTAAGAAAGCCTAGTTCACCATATGAAGACTTTCCAAGGATCTTTTTGCTTTGGATCAAGATGATGTAACAGAGATACGTTAATACACCAAAAAGCGACATTGTGAGGGTGGAGAAGAGAAGCCCACCATTACAAAAAGCCCGGGGCAAGAACAAAATCCCCAGTCCCACCAAAGCTTTAAACAAAAGGAAAAATGTCTTAAGTGGCGTTGCTGTGCCCTGTGGTTTCTGTTTCTTACGTCTTGGCTGTTTTTTCGGCAACGATGGAATGCCCCGTTCCTGCATCAACAGCAGCTCTTCGTCAAATACATCTTCATATCTCAGCCCAGAATCACTATCACCATCGGTTTCATCGTCGTCGCTATCGCTATCGAAATCCTCACCGGCAAACTGGCCATAGATACTAAGAAACTCCACAAAATTACGGGTGAGAAAGTTGGGCGGAGCCTTGTTTTGCTTCAAGTTTTTGTGGATGAGAAACTCGCGCCGGAACCCGCCCGGAACGTTGATATCGCTCGCCATCGACTCCCTGCGTTGTTCAGAGAGAAAATCCAGAAACGACAGAGAACGTGTGAGCCGCCGGTCACTGGCAGATCCGCCAAGCTGCTGGTGCATGTACCGCGCCACATCTCCACCTTGCATTTTAAGCGTATCCTGCGGATTACCCAAGTGTTCTCTCACCGACTTATAGTCGACGTTGGTCAGGCCAATGGCGTTCATAAGCGACACGTGTTCATCGTACGCCAGTGAGTTCAGACGCGCAAATGCATCGTTGGCATCACGCGTTCCGGAAGGTCCGTTTTTCACCGACAGAGCATCGCTTAAATTATCCACCGATCCTCCATGCGGACTCAGAAACTCACCCTCGGCGTTCCACGGACTTCTCCGAGGCGAGTTTTGGAACGACGCCGACGCCATACTGTGCTTGCGCTGGGAATTCGACATGTTGCAGGTACTGAGGGGATTGAATTTCTATTCTTTGTAAACTTTTGATTCTAGTTGAATGCCACAACAGGGGGGAAAAAGAAGGGCAAACTATGGATCTCGTATTTGAATGAGAGGTGGATTTTTTTTTTATGCTTTCTTTTTGGCCTGCGAGTGAAGCGTGGTGCAGAAACGAGGAGATGCCGCGGGGCGGCTCACCTTAATGCCGGGAGGTGCAGTGGGCCACTCCCCGCGCAGGGGCTGTACTGGCGTGGGGGTAGAGATTTTGATTCTTGGCGCAATGGGGGAAATGTCTATATGGAGATATGAAATTTTGTTTTTACATCTAGTTTTTGAAAATAACATTTTTCCTCTGGTTTGGGGGATTTTCTGGTGTATAGCTTTTTTCCATAACTAGTTCTGAAATTACGGTCCTGTATTTTGCGTGCCGTGGCCCCACGCGGCCACAACTCCAGACTCCAGGCTCCTGGGGCCGTTGTCAGGCAAAGATTATGTGTCAGACAAACGCGAGGTAACTTTATTTTTTCTTCATTATTCATCAATGGTTTGTGTGAAAATAAGAAAAGAGTTGAAATTCCACGAAAGGCACCTGAATTTGCTCAATTAAAAGATCTACCTATATTTAATACTTGATACTCTGTCCTTTAGACTTAAGTCGCCAAGAACTCGGGGCATGTTTGTGGGGACTATTTCTGGCCGCGTAGTGAATGCGAAAAATACTTCAGCTATTGTAATACTGAATATTCAATACTGTAAACTTCTTTTATCTCTCGGTCGTTATTCTTCTTTAGTATAGTGTTTATTAAGATAAAAGAAAGTTATACCCTAGTTTCATGTCCTTGTGGGATTTGGCTCTTTAGACTTATTATTTGGTCATTTAAAACAATAAAGTACATGGCAGTAATTTTGGTTCTTTAGGCATATTAATTGCTCATTTAAAACAATTAAGTACACTCCATAATGTTTCAGTAATTTCACCCGGTCTACTCCGTTGTTGTGTTTTTAAAATCAGCCCAATTTCACAAGTACCTCAATGGATTATAATTACGATTGTGGCTTTAAGAAAGAAACCATTCTATCTGGTTAATGTATTGTTAGGAATAGTTAAACACTCCTCTATTGTTTAGTTTAGTTTGCTTTCACCTGGTTAGTCTGGGCATCAATTTATTTGTGGGTAATTCAAAAAGTGATATGCAATTAAGCATGACAAATAAGAAAAAAAAAGAAAAGATAGTTTTTCTCTTACCACCAAAACTTGGTCACCAAATTGAAAACAAACATATCTCATATGATGAAGAACTTAAATAAATTCTTACACTGTTACTCACTAAAAGACATTCTCCAAACCATTGTCTTGCTTTAAACAAAGCTTTATAATAATAGAAAAGGGTCTATTGTTTTCAATATAATTCTTATGAGTACCGAATCACCGATGTGCCAAACGTAATTATTTCATATAAGAAACCTGGATTTCCCAGAATAATCATTTCACAATCACACACCACTAACTATGAAATTATTAACATTACTACCATTCTTAACCTTGATCACGGCACAACAAGCACTTCACGAAGGAAAAATATATTTTCCACCCCTTGTATTACTGGATTCTTCATATGTTATAGGTATTGATAATGATCAGGTAATGGCTACGGAAAAAGTATCTGAAGTGTACTATTTTGAAACAGGAAAAATCTTATTCAAAGAAAATGGCCGTTTTTTGAGTGTTAATGAAGAGGGAAAGTTTTCCTTAGCCACTCAACCAGATAGTGGATTTCATTTGTCAGAATTAACAAACCATCTTTGGACTTTCACCTTATCTTATAAAGGCGAAAAAGAATTCCAACTTTGTGCTGATAATCTGATTGGGGTTAAAAGCAATTGTGAGGTCACTCGTTTAATCACCCTTCAGTATGATCAAGAATGGCTGTCTAACCTTTGAGTAAACCCAAAACTTGAGGAAGGATTTGGGGGGCCCGAAAAAAAGATGGAAAATTGGGACTCTAGTTAAGCATTCATTTAGGTAGAAACACAAAGACTTAGTTTTCCAGAAAATAAAAAATTTGAAAATTTCCAAGAGTGTATTTCATAAAGTATGTAGGTGAAATAATAACTTGTTTAATACATCTGGTATTGGACTTAGTTTATGAATAGACACCTGAATTAAAATGTGAATTGTTTTTTGCCCAACTGATATTTGATAAAAACCCACTATTCATTTTAAAAAGAAAATAACAAAAGACCATGAAGTAAGAGAATCGTGCTGATGATAATATTGAAAATATCATATACTCAATTTCTGAAATTACACACTTATACTTTCAAAAGTTATCTTCGCCAGAATTGCACCCCTGCAAATTTTATAAGCAGTCCGATTATGTTCACAAAGCTGAAATATGTCACTGTTTTCATAAGCCAAAACACGGGATGGGCGTTTCATATTTTGTATTGAAAATCCACGGTCTGGACGGTCTTGAGCAGAAAAGCGGCCAATTTCATCGACCCTCAAATAAAAACCTATTTCTGGAATTGCAAAAAATCCCATTTGTAACGTAGTTGTATATTGTTACTTCATCAGATACATAGAGCTTTCCTCCGTATTTTTTTTTTTTTAAAGATTCATCTTATTATAGGGTGCTAGTTTCAGGGAGTCTCTCACTCACCCCTTACTAACAAAAATAGACTAATTAAAAACCTATAATAGATCGCGATTCCACCCCAGGCGCCTCGATCCTAGTAGCCTAGTATCGATGCATGAACTCCCTCATCAGCTTTTACCCTGCTTTGGGACTTCTACCCAAGAGTAGACTCTGCACACTAATCATTACTTTTTTCTGTCATTGTCCAAGCGGGGCTGTCTGCCCAAGCTCCCTGGATAACTGCTTAACCAGGAGGGGAGTAATGGCGACACTATGTCTTACTTCCCTGAGACGTCTGCAATAGACTCTGTAAACAACTTTTACAAACCTGTTTATCCTCAATAGGTTGGATGAAGATGTATCAATTGGGGCTAACATTTCTCTGAGATTCATCTCCGACTGGAAACCAATATTGTTCCACCAGAACTGAGAGCTTGCACAAGAATTATAAATATGGCTTAGTATCGCTTTGGAGTTGCCTTCCTGGCCACAAAGAAGGCACTGTATTAATTGCCTCTTCTTGGTGTCATGAATCGGAACATACGAACCGAGGTTAAAATGATGAAGGGCCTCCGTAAATCTTCAAGTTTCTGTGTGTTGATATGTTTTCGATTTTTGAAATATATAATTTTCCCGCTTCAATACTAACACAGGCCAATGTAAGGGAAAACCCATAGTAAAATATAAAGAGCCACATTGATTGATAATATGAGGTTGGAGATCTTTTGGTTTACTCTTTGAGGGTGTTTTGAGGTTTATATATTTAGGTCTCGGTTTTCTAAATAATGTTCAGCCCCAAACAAATTCTGTAAAATCTTCAAAGTGGAATTTGGAATGGAACCACTTATAAAAGAAGAAAATATTATAACTTATAGAATTCATGGGATGTTCAAAAATCTTACTCAAATATCGATTTTAGTGGCAATCAAAAACACGAATTTCCTTTGATGTTTTATAGTAAGAAAGTTGATTTCTTTTTTTCAATCGTAATTGATCCAAAAGCGAAGTGAAGAATTCTCGGAAATCAAGTAAACGAAAATCAAGACCTAGGGTTTAAGAAATATTGGAATTTAGTTGACCAAAATAACAGGCAATTTTAGAAATTTAGAAATGTTATATTTTTCAAAATCTAGCAAAAAGTGGAATTATTTGAAGCGTTTAGTTTTCAAATATGTTTATTTTTTTCTTTTTTCCAACTCTCAATCGAGAGTTTCGAAGAAAATTTACCAAGAGCAATTGTTGAAATATTTTAACCTCGTTGCAAAATAAGGTGAACTTTTTCTTTCCTCGTAAAAAGCACATAAAATCTTTCGGCGTGCTCATGGTGAAGATTGGAACATATTTTCCTATTTTTCGATGGTAGGATATATTTTTTCCACTGATTTTTAAGATGTTTCCTTTTAAAGATTGATATTTTGTGGAATAAGGAAAAGCAAGCTTTAGAAATAGCAACTTTGAGGAAAGAGCAATGTTTACTTTTTGAAAATCGCTCAATTTTGAAATGCTGAGCAATAGATATCATACCCAAAGAAAAGATGACATAGACATAGAGATAAGAGTAGAATCTTTGAAGAAAACGGCTTTTAGGTCACCCCTATTTCTTATCAAAATGTCAAATAATCTTGTTATTGGACAATAAATGTCAGTAATCTTTTATCTTTTATCAGTTGAAGTACTTATCAAGATGGGAAATATCGACCGTCATTTGTTGATAATCTCTTATCAAAAGCGCCGCGCAGAACTAAACATGGAATGTTCTCGAAATGATTGCTAATTTTGACAGCTGTGGCTGAGTTTTGTGAGAGAAGTCTGCCGAAGGCTGGTGTATTTTTATCAATATTTTAAAATTAGATTTCACTCCCAAAGGCCAGTTTCTTTTAGAAAAAACTCCTCTTTTTCAAGTTTTATTTTCTTAAAAAGAGTTAAGACTATTTCGAGAAATTCTGTGTATTAAGCTAAATACCTAATATTCTTTACCCGATTACATGTAATTTTTTTATTTATTTTCTAATCGGGGCCAAAATCCCGCCACGGCGTTTTCCGGAAATGCGCAATATCAAGATAAGAGGCGTGGCTTCGAATTGACGTACGGCCATGCATGGATTGTTTTTCGAAGGGGGCGGCGTGGCGCACGCGCAGCTTCATGTAGAAAAATACCCCTATTCTGCGGCAGATTGCATGCACATAATCTGTGGCAATCAAAAGAAAAAAGAAGAAAAAATGGCGCAAAAAATGGCGCAATGATAAGAAAAATCATGTCATGGATTACGGAATTTTTTTTAATTTTGCGAAGAGCAATCTTGTGGTATTCTATTTTTATCATTTTTGCCTTTCTCTCGTACATTCCCCAAGGTATAGATTGCTCTTCTCAGGCTTATCTTAAACCAAAGAAAGCAAGTGCGGCCGTTATCTTTTGCCCCTATTAACCCCTATCTTGAAAAAAGGGGTATACGCTATATTGATTTAAGGCTGATCTAGATATGAAATAATTTTGGGTATTGAAAAAAGGGGCTAAAGATAAAAGAAATGGTCATGATTTATGTTTCCTTATCTTTTCTTAAATTCTGTTAAGATTCCATTAGTATATTAGAACTCAATATCTTCGACTCATTGTATTCTTCACAATGTCAAATATAAGTTAGTAGGGTGTTTAGTTCCTGGTAAAACATATGAAATTAAAGTAAGGGGAAATTTATTATTATGTGAAAAGCCACTTTTTAGCTCGCTAATTCACGTTGAATTATTCAATGATTTGAAGTCGTTAGTATCAATTCTCATAAAACTCCCATTGTTATTTATCATGTTGGCATTCAAGATGTTGATTTGCGAATCCTGTAAAATGAAATAGTCAGTAAAAGCCTATGGTTTCCTAAGAATACCCTCGACTATTTTGGTGGTAAATTTGAGAAGTCACAACTTTTTTTAAAATTTCCAATAATTTCCGAAGAATACTTTGATTTCGTTCCTCAGCTTAGGCATAAACTCTTGACACACAATTAGCTTTCCGCCCAAAGAAAACTCTTACTATTTACTTCGAACCTGAAATAGCAGTTGATATTGAAAATTCCAAAGTGTTTCAATCGGCTTTTGAGTAGACTACTTTGAAGAATTTTACCCCCTCAACAGAAATCTAGCAAGTCCCTGAGTAAAGAAAAACTGTCATAAAACAGGAATACTATAACGTGTATGCTTTCGCTATTCCAGATGAGAAGGCTGAAGAAAATATTAATATTTTCAATTTATTCAAATAAACAATTCATATTAGTTATAGGAAAAAAAAACTATGTATCTAGCTATAAAAACTCACAAGAAGTCTGGCTAATGTACCGAGTTACTGGAATCTCTCACTTTCCCAAGCTCTAGAAGCCTCTCCTTACATTACCCGTGGCGTAGAAACGTATTAACTAGTCAGTGTATTAGTGTACATCAGCGCCTTCTTCAATTATCTAACCGTAAGAACCAAATGCCTTGGTTTCTTCGTCTGGATTAGAAAGAATTAAGGCTTTGGATAAGCATTTGACAATGATTCAAGTTGCTGAAGAGATTTCTTAAAACTTTGGTGAAACTTTCTTTAAGTGTTGAGCTTAATTATGATTATCGTTAAGTAGAAAGTCAGAATTTCTCCCAGTTCAAATCCGGAAATTGAATCTGTCTATCGTTGAGATCGACAAAAAAACAAAAACAAAAACAAAAACAAAAACAAAAAAAAAAACAAAAAAACAAACAAACGACAAAGAGAAGGAAGACTTGAGCACATCACTGGTTTCTCATGCACATAATATTTCACCATAGTTCAGTGTGAGTTACAACCTAATTGTAGAAGGTTTTACACTTGCCAAAAAAAGATGTTAATCGTCAATTTTCAATGGATCACCATACTTGAATAGATACTCTTATAAGATGGTAGATTATGAATATATTGGGGTTTAATTTAGACCTATTTCATATTAGAGTCACATAAATTCCGTAAGAAAGTGGATTTCAGAATTAAATTTTATTTCCTAATTCTTTGGTCTGAAAATAAATCATCCAAAAAAAGCAGCTATATTTCTGAATGTTTCGGGAAGAAATTCATTTTGTACGTCCTCACAAGGATAATTTAATAACGTGTTTTAATTGTGAAAATTTCGGATAATTTTGAAAAGGGTTTTACAAAAACATCCCAAAATTCATATTTTTAATCATCCATTGATCTATTATTCTTTTGTGGAAGAAAGGGAGTATCATCATTGACACGGAAGTTTCATATTATATCATGATATTCACTTCTTAAACTGCTTTAAGAAAGACTAATATAATTCTTAAAAGACCCTATACATGTAAAATCCAGAAGAGAACAGTCTGGAAGATAGAACAGACAGGTTAAATAAGCAGGAGAGACATAATTCGATAATTCACTTTTGAACTGTTTTGACTTCATCAAACGGCTGCGAAAGTATGGTATTTCGGTTGCGGCCATACCAAGTAGAGAACACTGTTTCCCGTCCGATCAACGTTAGTTAAGCTGCTTAGGGCGTCACTGAGTAGTGTAGTGGGAGACCATATGCGAAATTGACGTGCTGCAATCTTTTTAATCTTTTTTACTCTATGTGTTTACCATCTTATGGCTTGAATATTTTGACTTTGAGAGTTGAGAAATTTCGGGTGGTGGACAACGCGGTTTGGTTACTGGTCGTTTGAACTCCGCACTATTAAATTCAATCACAGTTAAATGTACAGAAAAAAGAAATTTTTGAAGAAAAAAAGGGATCACAATAATTAAAAAGAAAAGAAAATATTTTTACCTGACAAAAATTCTTCATAGAAGTTTTCTGTTCAACATAAAAAGAGAAAAAAGAGAAAAAAAAAGGTCTACTCCTGCGAGCTTATCCCATAATCTTATCTCCGGCATATACGAGCGCAACCTGCGTGCCCCGCAAAAAAAAAAAAAAAACTCTACTAGTTAACGCATTTTTAACAAATACTGAATAATTTAGTCAGATAGTAATCACAAAATGCTGGCGGCTAATCTGCTGACCCTGTTTTTGGATAATGTAGTGGAGCCACGGAATTTCAACCCTGTTTCTGCTCCGTTTGATCTTTTGGTTCTGGATCTTTTTCTTAAACTCGAGGCCACTAACTCCGAGAATAAGGCTCCGTTTAACTCCGTGAGCGAAAAAAAGTCCCACATTATCGAGACGTTTATCGATACTTGGCGTACGCATTTTGGCGACAATATATATCCGGCGGTTAGGCTTATATTTCCTAATCGGGATGGCCGCAAGTATTACATCAAGGATGTGGCTCTTGTCCGGCTTGTGATCAAGCTTCTTGGTTTACAAAAGGGACTGGCAGATTATATGATGATCCAAAATTGGAAGAAATCTTATCACCAAAAACTCCGGCTTGCAGGTGATGAAGAGCGCCGGAATTTGGGTGATCTTTCACTCCTCGTATCTCGTATAATGCTGAGGCGACGAGATGCTGCTGCCCCAGTGAAAACCCTGGTTTCTGTAGAAGAAGTCAATAATGTTTTGGATGGCTTGACGCAAAAGTCGCAATCTAGCGACCAAATCGAACTTCTTGCCCCATTTCTTGCCAAATTGACTATTCCGGAAGTGAGGTTTTTCTTTCTGATCATTTTGAAGGAATCCATGCTTTCGTTTTTCGAGAGAAGTTTCTTTTTATCCTGGCACCCAGATGCTTATGAGCTCTTTAAGGTGTGTAGTGATATTAAGAAAATCTTTTGGCTTTTGGTGGATCCTCAGAAAAGACTCACGCCTTCGCAACTTTGTGTCCAGCCAATGTACCAATTTGTACCACAGTCTTCAAAGAAACTTGAGATCTCATATGATGCTCTCTGTAAGAAAATGACGGTGCCCTTATCACGTGCAAACAAGGACCCGAAGTTGGTACGGGAATATGAATCTGAAGGTGTAGAAGGTCATTTTTTGATTGAGGAAAAACTTGATGGCGATCGTATGTTGATGCACATGGTTGACGGTAAGTTTTTATGGCATACACGACGTCGCCGTGATTATACTTTGGTGTACGGAGAAAATGTCCATATTGGTTCGCTCACAAAACACTTATCCAATGCGTTTCACGAAAGCGTACATAGTATAGTGCTTGATGGTGAGATGGTGGCATGGAGAAAGGACCGAAATTGCCTTCTCCCATTTGGAACATTACGTTCTGCTGCTGTTCAAGAAGCCCTCAAGCAATTTGATATAGTGGATGTTTATGAGGGCAATAATAGTTGGCCGCTCTTTATTATTTTTGACATTCTACATTTGAATGGAAAAGATTTGTCCAGCCTTCCGTTGTTTTACCGAAAAAATCTTTTAAAAAAGGTTATTAAAGAAGTTCCCCATCGCTTGGAAATCTTACAGTGGGTCAAGGCAAAAGACCCCGCAGACTTGAAGGCCAACATGCAAAAAATCGTGTCCGAGAGCAATGAGGGAATTATGGTCAAGTCTCTTTTGCTGAAATACAGGGTTTACAGCCGGGATTCCACCTGGATTAAGGTTAAACCTGAATACCTTGAAAGTTTTGGAGAAAATCTTGATTTAGTGGTGGTGGGCAAGATTGGTCGGGTGAAAACTTCGTATGTGTGTGGATTACGGGATGATGAAAACGAAGGCACGTATAAACTGTTCTGTTCAGTGGCCAATGGATTTTCAAACGCAGTCTACCGCCAGATCGAGTCTAAACTTTGTAATTTCTGGATTGATTATAAAAACCGCAAACCCCCGGCAGATTTGGTTCAGTTTGGTACCAAAAAGCCGGATTTTTGGATCAATCCGGCTAATCTGATTGTGTTGGAAATCAAGGCCCGGTCAATTGAAGTCACGGCACAAACGCCCTATGCGGCTGGGTCTACACTTCATAATCTCTGGTGCCGTTCAGTGCGTGAAGATAAAGGTTATGAGGAATGTATAAGTTTACAAGAGTACCAGGCGCTCAAACAGCGGTATTCAAGAGATATTTTCAAGAACCAGGACGTGAATCGAGACCGCAAGCGGGACTTTGAAAACTCAATCTACCAGAAATATAACAAGGCAAAACGGGCTCGGCCGAATAAGAAATCATTGCTTTTCTCGGGGCTCACTTTTCTTATTGCCACTGATTACAAATCACCCGAAAAAGGTGATATTATTGGAACAGAAGATATTAAACGTGTGGTTAGAGAGAATGGCGGTACTGTATGGCTCGATATACGCAATAACGATCCGCAAGTATTAGGCCTATTGATTATTGGTGAGGTCACCACGCCGCGGCTAGACCGCTGGATCGAAGACGGATTTGATATCTTACGGCCATGCTGGATTTATGAGTGTACGCAAAAGCAATATCTCGTGCCACTCGAGCCGCAATTTGTGTTTCATACTGGCTCGCAGAAACTAGGGGAATGTTTAGCCGCACGAGTTGACGCGTATGGCGATAGTTTCACCACCAGCGCACCTTCCTCCAATGGGTTTCTTGCACATCTTCTACATTTGAATATCGATCAGGAAATGAGTGACACGTTGTTTACAAAAGCAGAATCACTGCTTGCACCCCATTACACCCCCATTCACCGCAAGTTATTTCAAGGAGTCAAGTTCTACATTGCTTTTGCTGCGGGTGTTGCGGGAAGGGCCGAAAGGTCCAGAATCCAGAGTCGAATTGAGCGTTTTGGCGGCACTGTAACGCCCGAATTAAGCGGGTGTGGATATGTCATCATTCCACAATCACTTATCAGTAGCGGTGCGGCCAATAAAGTTAGAGAATCTTTGGTCCAAGAAATGGCCCAGGCTTATGATGAGCACACCAAACTCGCATACATCGTGGGCGATCATTTTATTGGGGCAAGCATTGCCGCGGGGGAGATGGTTGATGCGATGCAGTACCAGCTCATTCACTGAACTGCATGCAATCGATGTTTTTCCGCACCGGAAAGATTTAGGACACCCGCTCCGCGTGACTTATTTGCTCACCTCTCCCCAATGGCTGGCGCGGGAAATGAAGATCGCTGACGTGTGTCTTTCGCAGTGTCACTGACTGGCTGCAGAAACGAAAGCAAAAGAAAAAGAAAAAGAAAAAAGAAATGTCTCTTAACAAACCCAGAACACATTATGGAGAAAAAGAAAAAGAAAGTGTACGACAAATAATCACTTTAATTTTTTTTTTGGGAAATCTGATTGTTCTACTGAAGAAAAAATATGTTAGTAGATCGTGCTAATAACCTAAATATGGGGTGTATAAGGTGGAATGTGAATTTGCAGATTTATCGAAAATATACCAGCGCTTATTTGCTACATATCGTTGGCGTGCATACACATTGTGCATGTCAATATCATTGCCGCATGGAATGTAAGCAAATGCTCATTCCACATGGCAACGGAAGGACTGTGCGAGTCGAAAAAAAAAATGCCCCGCAAGAATGTGCGGACATCAATCCATGCGCCTCCAGTGCAGGCAGTCGAGTTGTCGGGGATGTCCGAAAACATCCCGGAATGTTACAGGAAAATCATTTATGTAAGGTAGAAAAAAAACCGTTGTTTTTAATACCAAATAGAAATCATCTTTTCAAATTGAAGGGAGGTAGAAAATACTTCACCCAAAATTTTTTTTTTTCAAGAGGCAATTTCTTTTTTTGTCGGCGCCGATTAAGGTTTTTGTGCTGTGCTAGTTCAGGAGGCTCAGAGGGGAAATGCGCCCGTGCTGCATAACCAAACTGCGTCATGGGTGCCAGAGAACGCCCCGACACCGGCATATACGGATGTTACCACGTAGACAGTCAGCGCACATGCACAGTCTTTCCGCTTTACGTGCGGCGCACCTGATACAGCACTTCGTATTAAAGTCAGGGAATATCCGGTTGGGGCAAATTTCTAATCCGGTATTTCTCCACATTTTTTTCTTGTTATTCCGCATATCTCTTCATTTTCCTTTCCATTTCTTCCATTCAATATTATTTCAGCATGCCTTTCCGCACCCAGGATGATTGTTTCATCTCTCAGCACAGCCATTTCAACCAAAATATCGATTATTTGTGTCAGGACGACATCTCCAACTTGCATCTCCACCTTTGCTGGAAAGAAAACAACTCAGTGTCGATGAAAAAGTCGCAGGACGACATTTCAACGAATCTTTCATCATCAGTTTCCCGCCGCCTTGAAAACGTGGCTTGGCGCAGATTATATAAACAAATTTGGCGTTTGGACGAGGCCCTGCCTGCCATCATTAACTGGAATAAAAACCAGGATGTCACCTGGCTTTATGGTCCCAAATATACTAGAACAGGACCCTTTGATGAAATTCCTTTAACTCTGGCCAATTTATCGAAACTTGCCATTGCCGATATTCCCGACTCGGTCATGGACGAGGTTTCTTCTATGAATTCTGGTCGTCTGATGTCGTTTGATGATCGGTCCCTGGTGGATCTGTTTGAAGATGACGAGGAGGAATATTGTGGGTTTGAATTGAAACTGGCCCTTAAACTGAAAAGAAGGCCATTTTCTTGCGAGAAAAAAACCAAGAAAAAACTGGTCAAATTTAACTACATTGTTTATTCTCGCGAGTTCGTGAATGGACACCCAATCGACTATCATTTTCTTGACTCGCTGTGTTTATAAGCATGTATTCTAAGTGGGGCAGGATCCCCTAAAGAATCCCATATTCATGGTTATGGCTGGCCCAAAAAAATATAAGGAAACCTTATTGCATCAATACATTATTCTACAGTAAACTTTCCCTAATGCGTAGAGCAGCCGCTATAATGCGGTAACTATTCTTGTTCTGGCGATGTCGGGCTTTTTTCTCAAAATTTCCGATTTATTTTTGGATATTTTCCTTGAAATTTCCACCTTGGGTTCTTGGAACAGCTGGCACGGAAATCTGTAACGGCTCGCTACAGGTGCTATTGTTCCATGAAACCCGATCCTATTGTTCCTTAATGCGGGATCTGGGCCCACTCCCTCGGATGGCTTCCGCGAATACCCGCTGCCGCACGGGTCTTATCTTACCGCGGGGTCACGTGGTGGGTTGCATGTAGTAACGGCATATGGAAAAAGACAAAGAAAAATAATCCCACCCACGATTGGTAATTTGCCAGTAAAATTATATATGCGTGCTTGTGCTTTTGCTTGTGCGTGTTTGTTTATTTTGGTCTGCTTTTGAATGGCGAAGCCTTCTTGGAAAATGACTTTCTTCATGTCACTACGCAGATTTGAAGGCACGTCACAATGTTCGACCAAAGCCCCTTTTGTGAATTCTCCTACACTCGGTCCTTTTCAGATCGCAAGATTGCGCGCAACCACAATTGGGAAATGTGAAGCTTTTCATTTGACACCAATCTACCTTCAGAATCATTAACCACTGATATTCCATCTTTCCGTATCTAGAGTGACGTATATGCGTCTATTGTACATGTGCATGTATTGGACCTAGGTGGTTTCTCTTGGCAAACTCGCTTCCCATCGTTTCGGAAAAACTCGGTGACACCTACCCATAGGAGGAATATCGTATCCATACTGCATGTACCCACGCGGCGTTTGGCTCAGGCTAATGTTGCCGGTGTTATTTGAGTTATCACTCCTTTCTTAAGTAGTAGCTCAAATCATTGGTTTACAAGTATCTGAAATTAAAAGCGGCAACAACTTCTAAATAAAGTGAGGTGAAACCACCCAGTAAACATCCTTTAAAATGGTATCAAAATTGTCGGGGCAATTTTTATGCACCACAATTTTGGCTGTCACGTGACTAGACGTACAGCACCGCCCACTCCATGCGAGATGCGGTATCCTCAAGCCCTCATGCTGCTATTGCAGCAGCCTAGTAACGGCGCATATCCGCCTCACTCTATTAGCTCATCAATTTTATGTAGGTAAGTAAGTGAATAAACGCTTAACGTCGAATACAGTGCGGATGATCCCGTACCAAAACGCCCCACTTCAGTGGGTAGGCCCGCCGTTTGAATATTGATTTTTTTTTTATACGCGGGGAATCGGAATCCCGCTGATCAAATCACGTCAAAATTTTGGTCTCGAAGGGACGTAGGTGGGGATTTTTTTTTCTCAAGTTACAAACTCAGTAGAATATAGTAAAATGCAGTAGGTTATTTTAATGACCGATTTTATTATTATTTGATTAGTAAGGACTTTTGTTGAAGGTGGGTAGACTTACGCCTGAGGAATATTTCGAAAAATGACATTAACGTGGGAAAACCAGACTCTCAGCCTCAGGGGTTAGCAATATATTATGAATGGATGGGAATAACCTCTCTATATGCGTATTGTCGTGTGAAAGGCATAAAAGTAAGCGCCTTCTTTCCGTACGCAATGAAAGTCAGAAACCCCCTCCCCAATAAAGTCAGTAAATACTTCCCCGGTCTAATATGTAGAAGATTTTTTTAAAACCAGAACTATCTGAAAAGTCCATCTCTAGCTTTCTATAACAAGCGTCCCCACCCGTACTGTTGACCCGGAATGCTTGCTATCTTTATGCAATTGCAAGGCCTGGTTGGTGGTATATTTTATATTGCAAATGAGACATTCATAAGGTGTTTCACCGGTATGGATCCGGAGATGTGTTTGCAAATGGGCTTTTCTAACGAATTTCTTATCGCAGAATTCACATTGGTACTTCCGTTCCTTATGTAATTCCATGTGTCTTACCAAAGCAGTAGCTGAAGAGACCTGTTTTGAGCATACGGTACACTTGAAATCACTCTCACCAGTATGTGTTCTCATATGATCTCTCAATCGAGATTTAGTAGAGATTCCAACTCCACAAATATCACATGCTAGTTTTTCTCCCGTGTGGGTTTTCATATGGAAAGAAAGCCCACTACGATCTCGGAAACGTGCTGCACAGATATTACATTCATAAGGCCGTTCTCCCGTATGGACGTACATGTGCCCTTTCAAATTCCGGCTTGTTTTGAAGCTTTTTTCACATTCTGGACAGTTGAAGGCTTTTTCCTCATTATGGCTGCCCATATGACGTTTCAAATCTGTTTTATAGGCGCTTCGATATTCACAAAGAGTGCACGCATATGGTTTCTCGTTGGTATGAGTATTCATGTGGTCTTTCAAAAATGACTTTGAAGAGAGCTCCTTATGACAGAGGTGACATTGGAACATTTTCTCTCCCATATGTACAGACATATGATACTCCAAAGATGCCTTGGTGGTACATTTCTTGTCACATAACGTACAAGCGTGAAGTTTCGATTCGTCATGCGTTCGAAAATGCAGAACTAACGAGTTTTTTGTGGCATATTTCTTCTGACATACCGTACACTCGTATGGCATCTCGCCCGTATGTAAATTATGATGGTCATCCAAGCTTTTTTTGGTGGTGAATGTTTTTGAACATACGGTACATTGGTATCCCTTATGCCGTTTAACATGTTCAGCTAATGATTCCAGGTTATAAAAGGCGGCATCACAGCTAGTACACTTAAATGTTCGTTTATCGATATGGGTATTCAAGTGTTTTTTTAAGGCAGAGGGCAGTCGCCATTCCTTAGAACAATGAGGACAAATGTACTTTCCATTTTCGTTTCTTTCCATTGGAACTGGAAGTTCTGGTGTATCAGTTTCAGTGGTTTCATTATTAGAAGCAAGAAATAATTCCAGTGTATCATCACTATCATTACTATTCTGACTACTGATTTCTGAATCCAGTGGGATCTCAATAGCATCTTCTGGTTCCAGCAGGATCTCAATAATTTCCTCATTTTTCTCTAAGGCCCCGTTTTGTTTATTTGGATTTGAATTTCGAGAGTCTTCGTTTAAAACGTTCTTTCTTTTAGTCACATGACTACCCGTTGATACGCTTTTTTCTGGATTTTTATCATCAACATTCTTCGACTTGACTATTTCATTATTGATTTGGGGAACTTTTGGAGCTTTTCGGCTTATTTGGATTGCAGGAGCACGTCTTTTTCTTGAGGGCATACTACTTTTGGACCGCCGAGAATCTTCGAAACCAGAGTCATTTTCTGCTTGACGTTTGCCCGTACTTTGGGCCACTGATGTATTTTTTGTAGTAACATGGTCTCCATTTTGGGAATTTGCTTCAGATGATTCCACAATAATGGGTACAGATTCCACAGTCATGCCCACCGGTTTGATTTCTGTTTTGGGTTAAATGTTTTATCGAGTGACTAAAAAAACAAGAACATCCTCTCATCCCTTCATCAAAACATCGGTTCCAGACGCGTGCACTACACCACAGCTGAGCCAGACACGACTCGTATAGGATATGCTTGGTAAAGAAATCATAAGTTTTTGATTTGATTATTCGCTTTATTTTGAAGTAGGGTATATTTAAATAGTTAGAAACTGATCTTATTGTGCCGAAATCAGATTATTTCTGAGTACAAAACTTCACTTCTTGTCATGGCCTTAGTATCGTTATAAGCGTTAGACGTACGACAAGGTATTGAAAAAACAATATCATAAGCATGAGATGAGAGCATGGGTCTACAAACTGAATATTGGGGTATTCAGTTTTGTCTAACCTTGAATATGGTATAGAATTTTATATCCGATCATTAAATGGAGTATCCTAGAATTCATGATTCTGCAGCGTTCTCTAATATGCTGATTTATTCATCTGGGACAAAGGCTTATCCAAAATAAATCAGTGTTGACTTAATCATGTTGAATACTCCACTCTCCCATAGATTATAAATTCACGTATCACCCTAGGGCTAAAGGCATAGTCAACTGATGAATTGAACTGTTTCACTTCATCCTAAACAATAAAGACGAGATATTTATCAATTATTGGAATATCTTCTAACAAGAAATTCAAGATTTTAATCAATCTTGAATGATGCTTCCCCATGAAGCTTGCCAACCGAATTTTGTTCACCCAGAGACAATTTTGTGAAGTTGATTTTCTCGATTTTCTCAAGTACAAATTTTTTTCTTGTTTATCGACATCAAACATTTTCAGAAACAGCAGATTTTCCGACCCTCTTTTCTATCGCTCTTTCAGTTTGTCTCCGTGCACTCTTCAAGCTCTTGATATCATTCATAATACTGATATTCTGGAATACAAACTGGTCGTGGGTAGCCAAAAGTTCACCTAGAGGCCGTTTCATTCTGGATATAGCCGTGGATAGTTGGTCATAAACTCCATTTTCAGGAGAGTCACCCGAAGCCATAGTGTTTGAGGAATAGTGTATGAATATGGTTTACTTGTAGTCCCTGCTAAATGAATATACCGATATAACGATAAGTTGTTCCACACACGACCCGCTTGGTGTAAAAATCACTCTTTTTTATCTTCACTATTTTATTGCTAAAACAACTGAACTTCCAATTATAATTCAACCCAAGAAAAAAATCCCCATATCCATCCGAAACAAAACACATTCATTTTCCTAAATATGATTGTTTTTAGCGGTCCCAAAGATCTGGTGTACGGGTGTATTCCTGATGAGATATAGACGCGTCCGCAATATTCGCACACGTCTTTATTCAATTACTCAACTATGGAAAATGATCCAACGGTATTAAATATAGACGATGAGCTCGACGATGAATTGGACCCGCTGGTTTTAACACTTGGAAATGGGGCGTCTTTAAAAATGCCAAAAAAAATGACAAACGCCTCTTCTCCCATGCACCACCGCATTGATACAGACGCGCTCAGTACGTATATTTATCCGACAAATCTTCAGGTGAGAGATTATCAATATAACATTGTGCTGCGGGCTTTTTTCCACAATACACTTGTGGTTTTGCCCACGGGTTTGGGAAAAACGTTTATTGCCAGTACGGTGATTCTTAACTATACTCGCTGGTTTCCGGACCTGAAAATCGTGTTTATGGCGCCTACAAGGCCGCTTGTGGCCCAACAAATTAAGGCGTGCTGTGGTATCACAGGGCTTCCGCCGCTGTCCATGGCAATTTTGTTGGATTTAAATCGGCGTAATCGGGCGAGTATCTGGGACGAAAAAAAAGTGTTTTTCACGACGCCACAGGTGGTGGAAAATGACCTTAAACTCGGTACGGTGTCTCCAAAACTGATTGCGCTTTTGGTGATTGACGAGGCTCATCGTGCCAAGGGTAATTATGCCTATAATAATGTGGTTCAATTCTTGGACCGATTTAATCCACATTATCGGATCCTAGCCATGACTGCAACCCCAGCTTCTACCGTGGAAGGGGTCCAGGAAATCATAGATAACTTACACATTTCCAAAGCCGAGGTGCGCACAGAACGGAGTATAGACATTGTTCGTTATCTCAAACACAAAACCATCGAGCGTTTCCATGCGCAGCCGTCCGATGATATTCGCTTTGGTATAGAATGTATTTGTGCAGCAATTGCGCCGTATTTAAAAAACGCCAATGATAAGCATATCTACGAAGTAAGGGATCCGGCATCCATCAATGCATTTACTGCCATGGAGGCACTGCGGCGGTTATTGGCAAACAGCTCTATCAATCAAGGTGTCAAGTGGGCTGGTATGAATAATCTCCAGATGATTGGTGTGGCAGGACAATGTCTCCGGCGGCTCAATATTTATGGTATTCGGTCTTTTTACACGTATTTCAAGGAAAAGTACGCCGAATCGGTGGGCAAGTTGACGAAACTGGGCAAGAAACGTAAACCTTCCCAGTTTTACCTGCACCCACAGATTGAAAAGCTAATGAACTTTTGTGAACAAAAAGTGGCTGATCCTACCTACTTGGGCCATGAAAAATTGGAGATTGTCACTTATGAGGTGAAGAAGTTCTTTTCAACAACGAATAACACAGATTCACGGGTTATTGTCTTTTCAGAATTCCGTGAGGCTGCTCTAGATATTGTTCGTGCACTTGAACAGCTGGACATGAGTCTCAAACCACATATCTTTATTGGACAATCCAAGGATAGCAAATCTGAAGAAGGAAAGCTGATGGGGCCCAAAACAAAAGCCGAACGTGAGAAAGCTAAAGAAATTGCCAAGCAATCTGGCAAGTCGTCTTCGGAATTGGCCCAATTGACTGGAATGACCCAGAAAATGCAAAAGGAAACAATCAAGAAATTCAAGGAGGGTGTGTATAATATTCTTGTGGCCACTTCTATTGGAGAAGAAGGTTTGGATATTGGAGAAGTCGATCTTATTGTATGTTACGATTCGACATCGTCACCCATCAAAAATGTACAGAGAATGGGACGTACGGGAAGAAACCGGGATGGAAAAATCATACTTTTATTTTCGGGAAATGAGGAGTTTAAGTTCGACAAGGCTATGAGTGGATATGAGTACATTCAAGAGCATACTATGAACAGCGATGTTGTGCTGTTGTACGAGCAGAATAGACTCATTCCAGCTGAATATACACCTACTGTCGAAGAACGTTTTATTGAAATCCCCGAGGAGAATATTGCTTTGAAAGAGGAGGCCGATGATGATGAGATCATCAAAATTGCAACAAAATACATGACAGGAGGAAAGGCGAAACCTAAGGCAAAAAATGCTAAGCTGTTACGAGGCCAGCCTAAGATACAAAAAAAATTCTTTATGCCCGATAATGTGGAAACCGGTTTTCAGTCAGTGAGTGCATTGATTCGGGATCCCGAAGATGATGAGCCTGAAGTTTCGTCTGCAAAGCGCCAGAAAATAGATGAGCAAAAGGCCCCGGATTTACTTGATCTTATGCTTGATTCTGATTTGGAAGATGGGGCGGTTTCTATTGAAAAACGCAATCCTCTTTCCATTGTGCAACACGAATCTGAAGCCAAAAATCTGGAAACTACTCTAAAGTTTGCACCGGTTTATGAGAGAGCAAACGTGGTGAATGGTACAGGTCAAAAATCTCAAACTCCCAGTCAGAAAATTGGCCAGCCTCAATTAGAAGGTCTAATATCTCTGAGACCCGCTTCAAGAACAGCATCGCCCCTGTTGGGAGTGAGAAAGCGTCCATTGACAATTATGGATCAACTAAAGGCGCAGAAAAAAGTGTCCCAAATAGAGCACTCTAATGTCCAGAGCCAGGCAGGTACTACAAGTGAAAATCTGATTATCATTGATGAAGATGATGATGAAGAGGGTGAAGTGGAAGAGGTTTCTAAAGATGCAATAATTGATGGAGCGGGTGTTGACGGTGAAATAAATGACGCTGATGAAATTATTGAAACTAATAATGCACATGTGATTGAAGAAGTTAATGATGGTTTTAGTGATGACGATGAAATTCTAGCCCTTGCACAGCGGACTCAGTCAGGTGACTGGAAAATCCTAGCAACCGGAGCCAAGCCGCCCTCTCCAAAGACAACCAGTCACAACCTACCAAATGGCCAAATCTCCTCCATCCCAATCTCCTCCATAGATGAGATAGATTTATCCTTTCTATCTGAGGAATCCGAAGATAATCTGTCATCAAAGCCAACAGATTTATCATTCACTGTAAACCCGCAAGCGAATTCTGTGATTACTAGCCAGACAATATCCGCGAATCTGGATGATATATATATACTTCCAGAATCTGCCGGGATTCTTTCTTCTGAGGAATGGGACGACCTTTACATGAATTATTATGTACCAGTCGATGCATACGGTCTTGATCAATACGCCATTCCACAGTTTCCCACTGGAAATTCGAGTGGCAACTACCATGGATCAAGATCAAACTCATATTTAAGCACGTTTCAAATAATGGAAAAAATGACCAACGACGAGGCCGAAGTATTGGCTGATAAGTACGAACGGATTGCACAACAGCCACTTGCTCCTTTGAAAGAAGTGATTGAATTTGAATAAAAGTCAGATCCAAATTCAAAGGCACGAAGAAAACTATTTTATTACGAAACCAATGAAAGAAACCAGTACTTTCGAAATTTCGTAGATTTCCAAAATTGGACCCACGCTTTTTTCGCAACCAAGCTTTTGCTAATGGTGGTCGAATGGGTTACCCGCCTGGAGTGCGCGAGTATAAAAGGAAGCGAATCCGCCCCTCGTTTGGATAGTTTTTTTTTTTTTTCTCCATCTTTATGCAGGGGCATTACGTGTATCAGTGAGGATTCGTCCGAGATCATGTTTTTGCTGGTTGAAAACTATAACCTGACAGCTTCCTGGTAGACTTGGCCTTGTGTCATTTTTGCTAGGGGAATTTTTGGACTATTTCACCGTCTAAACGGTACTTCGTTGAAGACCCACAGACGTCTCTTTGTGTTCTTCTTTAAGTAATTGAGGACATTTATTTCGGGAAGAACTGCGCGCCTTAACCTAAAAAAATTAGGGCACGCCGCTTGAACTTTACTCTGTGAATTTCAGGCCAAGGGGGGAACTTTTGATGATACTTCAAACCGAAGTCTGTAGAATCGCCTTGTGCCTCGCTCGGTGTTGGTATTCCCACGCCACATCTTGAGCTGGATACATTGCTGCCGTTCAAACCTCGGTTTGTTAATAGCAGCGGACGTAATGGGCCAGAACAACTTAACAAGCAGGGTCACTTTTGAGTGCGGTCACACCAAGGTTAACCGGATGGTGGTACTGTAATTATCGACCCTGATAACTCTCTTCTATGAACCAAAACAAAATTTTAAAATCTTAAAAAAAATTAGAAAATTAAAAATTAAACGAATTATTCCTTTTTCCTCTCTCCTCTATGCCTCTATAGTGGCAACATTGGTTTGGCCTGCATGTAACCTGGTGAAGAGCGAGTCCGGGTTCAAGAGACTCGATGTCTAAGAAATGACTGAAAATTACCTATTTCCACAAATATCTCCCACAAATGTTTAAGAAGTTCGGGAAAGCGGAGATTCACTCGCGTTCTAACATTAAATCCTCGGCCCAAAGAGGCTTGAAGTCTAATTTCGTGTCTCAATATGAAGGCTTGGCGCCAATCATCGACACGATTATTCCTAAGAAATCCCAGGCGATTTTGATTAAGTGTGAGGAGAAAATCCTGTTGTATTCGGTGGATTCTGAGGTGGTGGTTTTCCAGACATTTAGCGATTTGGTGCCTACATTGCAAATCGTCCACAAATACCCAGACTGTTTCCCCAAAGTTCAGGTCGATAGAGGTGCCATTAAATTCGTGCTTTCCGGTGCCAATGTCATGTGTCCTGGATTGACATCTGCTGGAGCCCAGTTGCCGGAAGAAAATCTCGAAAAAGATTCCATTGTCACCATTTATGCTGAGGGTAAGGAAAACGCTTTGGCCATCGGTAGATTATTGATGAGTACCGATGATATCAAGTCCATAAACAAGGGTGTAGGTATTGAGTTGTTGCACTATTTGGGCGATGGATTGTGGTATCTTGATGAGAGCTCGTAATTTCATCGTGTTTTTTTTTATATTGGTTTTTGACTCGTAATGTGGTGGGGGGCACGGGTCGATCTGGGATAAGATGGAAATAGATAATGAAGAAGTTTTTTTTTTTTGCCTTTCATAGTACATAAATGCGGTGGTTTTGTGAAAACCCGTGGCTTTGGAGCGTGGCGATATCGTCGTCCATGGTTTCACGGGACCCGTAGTCGGAGTCGTCATCGTTAATATAGTAAAAAAGGGAAAAATCAAGAATAAATGCTCCAATATACTTGGAAATGATCCCCTTGAGTCGAAGAACGGGGTTTTTTTGGAGAAACATCCGGGAAAAAAGCTCTGTATCAGGCTGAGCCGCTTTACGGACGGAAAGGCGGATTTTGTGTTCATCTATAGTTGAAGAAATGGGGGTAGGAATCTGGGCCGAAATGCAGTGTTTATCCAAAAGTTCATTCCATCGTTTTGAATTAGAACAGACCAAATGCCCGTTCCGGACTCGTGAAATGAAGTAAAGCTCAGCATTAGTGATTTCCAGAGCCAGTAAATGACTTCCATTTAATTTACTAATGGCACATGATGTGGGTCCATTCCATGGTTCACATCGAAGCCTTCCAATCAAATTAAATGCCATTTCGTCGGGAGAAAGACCTGCAAAAACAGGACAATCGTTGATTCGAAGCTCGCAAAGATTAGGGAACTTTTCTGTCAACGCATCCACTTCTTCAAATGAATTTAGCGGGTTTCGGCGAAGATCTAGGTTTTTTATGTTGGGGAAAACTGCCATTTTTTGAATACTGGCGATTCGATTATTTTGCAACACCACGTGACAGAGTGTACCATTATTAAACGTTTCAGGGATATGTTCAATATGGTTATAAGATAAATCTAGTTCTCTTAAATTCAAAGGAAGTGTCCATTCCAGCACCAGAGAATCGGTGTATTCATTTTCTGCAAGTTCAATTTTCGTGGCGTTTTCTAGATCTAACTTCAGAAGAAACAATGGCAGAATAAATGTCGCTGAAAGACTGATTTGGACCACGGTTCTGGGAAACACTTGAGGGTTTATTTTTGACCCTGAAAACAGCATTTCGTCCAAACGATTACCGTTTAAATTCACCGATTGCACTTTAGGAAAATGGCCAAGAATCAGCGCCACTTCAGTCCAGCTTGTAAGCAAATTTGAGCTCAAATCCAACGATTCTGCATTGAAAACTGCTTTTGAAGCATATTTTCCCGGATTTCCCGCCATGTTAATATTCTGATGATCGAGCATAATCACGGTCAATTCAGCAACATTATCCAGGATTTTATTCAATTTGCCAAACCCATAGTTTTGCACAACTTTTGAGCCGAAAACAACGGTTTCTTCAAGTGCCAGGGCATTAGATTCACTACTATACCGCCGCAAAATTGCATCGAAAAACAGACAAGGAACACCGATTTTTTTATTATTCGCCTTTATAAAAGATCCAGCTCCGGTTTTTGTTGGGGAGAAATATTGAACCCCATCGATTTCTCCATTATTTTTGCCTCGACTCGTATCATCCCATTCTACGCCATAAGCCAAAACGCCATTTCCCCAAATGGGCAAGTTTCCTACATACCGTATGGTTCCCATTGCACCCAGAACCAGAATTCTATCGGAAACAGAAAACATTTTTTTATTCTTTTTTTTTTGTTTTTGTTTTATTCGGTTCTGGAGGGTGGAATAATATTCACTTTGAGAAAGGTGGGGAGAAATATGGAGTCCGATTAGGTTATGTGCACACTGGACAAATGTATGATTTATGTGAATTCCTTATTAAAAGAATAGGTTGGATGATAGAGGAAGTTCAAGGCGTTTTTAAGTCGATCTTTATTTACATCTTTTATTATTATTATTATTTTTTTTTTTGGTAAGAATTCAAATGGTGGTTTTGCAATTGACTACGGTACTTACTACTAGGGATGGATGGATTATGGGAAAAGAAAGGGAAGGGTTATATTTCCATAATTAGACCTAACTTCCTTTTATTGAAAAGGTTAGAAGTGATTTTTGATTAAAGTGTTTTTTTTAAAAAAATTTCAAATAAAATGTTTTTAGATTCAAAACTGAATGGCTATACTGTGACATGACCATTCCCTTAGCTTTTACATGGAATTCTCAGAACTAATCGTGCTTACATAATTAATTAGGGGCATAAGTTTATTCCCGCAAATGAATAGTTTATTCGGATAAGTGAATATTCTATTGGGAAAAGAGATAATTTATCTTCAGTACATTACACCCTTTTACTGCTTTTATAAGTGACCGACTACCTCTCATGTTCACCATTGGGTCTAAGCGTATTCCCAACAGTGATAGAACCACCACTTTATATTATAGAAAGCATGTTGATGTTTATATATTCAGGTTCTCTCATAATCACTCATTCACTTTTGGAAACATATAGATTATTAGGTTAGAAGGTTAGAAGGTATGCTTAATGTCCTCTCCATAGAGAAAAGATTTCCGGTCCCAGGGCAGATATAATGACTGGTTTTAGTAACCCATCTTTTTTTTTCCCAAAATTGTGATATCTTCATTTGGACTTTCCACAAAAGATTCTATTCTATGGTTTCTTTCTTTACGTGATTAAGAAAACCGTATTAGTTTTACTTCAGCGTATAGGCCGTACATAAGTTCACCTCATGTATCAAGTCTATTTCTGATTGACGGCATATGTTTATTCAATTCCCAGAAAAACGTCTTCGAAGAGAATACCACGATTTCTGAGTCTACGCTTATACCGACGAGGCCTTAGATTTGAACCTATGACATAATCTTTACCAGACTCATACACGTTCATAAAATTACAGGGGAAATCCTTTTGCAATATTATCGATAGTTTCCGCCAGGGCTCATAGGATGATGAAACTCTTCGTTGGATTTAGTATTTATTAGCTATTGCATAATTCTATAAAAAAGCAAAACTATCTAAATCATTCTGGAAAGAGATTGAAACTTTCCAATTTACTAATCCATACGAAACCTTCTAAACGTTGTGACAAAAACAATAATAATAAATTCATTAAAACCAAAAAGGTTTCTTGGCGGAAGAAAAGAGGGTCACCTACAAGGGGAGCCTTATCAATCGTTGTAGTTTATTTCCAGGTAAATACTAGGTAGATCCAATTTGCTTTACATAAGAAAAACTTAAACTAGAACGAAGACTATCAAAACTTCTGTCGTTTTCAGCTTCTTTTCTATTTTTTTATTTTTTCAAGAAAAGTAATTAATTTCTGCGTTCTTGTTTATATCGAAGCGGTTAACGTCTTTAGTTTAGCGAATTAATCATGTAAAACCGGCGTACTCAAGTATTCCTCAAGATCCAAATACATTCTTTTAACCAAACAAAACGGAATAACCCCATCTCATATCATATGCTTATAGTGATGTACATTTGCTATTAGTCTACCCTACCCACTCAGGCGGAAAGCCCGAAATTGTCACCCAACAACCCGTCCAAGTCAAACTCCTTGGCCCACTGAGAGACCACGGTGGTATTTTCGATTTTGGCGGGTTCTTTCTCGCCACGCAAGGCACTCTTGGGTGCATCGACAACATCCAGATTAGCATCAGCAGCCAGGGCCTCAGCACGTGAGGAGTTAGGCAAAATCCAGCCGGTGATCCGGCCGTCACGCCAGTCATTAAGCACATTGTGAGCGGCAGCTTCCAAATTGGGGATTCCACCTCTGCTCAAACGGCCACGAGCACGTGCAACGTGGATCAAAAACTGTTTGGTAAATTCGGACAAGTTTTGCGACGGCAATGGAGGAATCTGGTAGTATTCCTTGATGGCATCGGCCATAGTTGGGTCTTTGGACAAACGCTTAAGCAAGTGCTCCACCACGCTGGCAGGGTCACGGATATGTTTGGGCAGAACAGCCGACAAAAGAGCCAATTTGGCCTCACTCACGTGTTTTTTCGACGAAAGCTCGTCAGGGAACACAATTCCCGGAGAGTCCAAAATCTTGAGTTTGTTGTCGACCTTGACCTCACGCATGGCAGTGGTGACACCAGCCAAATTTCCCACGGGACACGCTTTTTGCTGGCCATGTCTACTGGTCAACGCATTGATCACAGACGATTTGCCCACATTGGGGTATCCAATGACACCCACCACAATCAGCCGCTTGAGGTTCAGCTTGGCTGCATACAGCTTGAGTGCGTGCATCAACGCACCAGCAGTGACGGCATTGGAAAGGTTTTTGTTATAGGTGCTACCTCCAACGGCACCAGTAGACGCCTTGATGGGCACGGTGGGGAACGACAGCTTAAGGAAATCAAGCCATTGTGTCAACACGTGTGTAGGCACCAAATCCACCTTGTTTAACACAAAGATAAGTCTCTTGCCTCCAGCCTGTAACACGGCCTGTTCGACCTTGCGTGACCGAGTCAGTTCAGGGTCACGTGCATCCAAAACGTACAAAACCACATCGGCTGCATCAACAACCGCCTTGAAGATCTTATCGTACGCTTTGCGCGATTTATCGAGGTCACTACGGTCAACTTCAACGTCACTAAGTTCATATTCCACATCATCTTCGGAATCAGCCATTTCGGCGTCTTTTTCACCGCCAGTTCCCTCATATTCACGAGCAGCCTGTTGTGCCGAGTCCAATAACGCAGCCATGGATCCCTGGGCCATTTCCGCATCGGAATCTTCATCCATAGATTCGTCAATTTCACCAATTTCACCGTTTTTAAGTGCAGCCTCCCGTTCTTGCTGTTTCTGAAGACGCATAGCTTCACGGGCCTCCAACTCAAGACGTCTTCCCTCTTCCAACTCTTCAATAATCTTTTCCTTATATGGGAAACTGGCAGGAATTCCTGGATCTTTATTCACCCTTGATTTCCATGTCACGTCCTTCTTAGCCAACTTCTTATTTTTCTTCCGTTGTGCCGAAGCCTTTTTTTTGATTCCTTCACGCATCCGCGTGGTGGATCTCTTGGATGTGGGCTTCTTGACTCTCATTCTAAAATATGGGAGTGTGGGTGGGTTTTTTTGTTTTTATGAAGAAAGTACGAGTTTTTTTATTATAAACGATGAAGCTTTTTTTTGCGCATCTCTACTGCGATGCCCATCCTGGGGGAAATCGGGGCCCCGTACTGCAGACAGTAGGGGAAAGGTGATGAGGGTGATTTCATTATATCCATATGTTTTGTTTATGTTGAAGGGGAGAATGTGTTTTTTATTTTTCTAATTTTGTTTTGTTCTTTTTTATTCTTATCTTCCATTTTTCTTGTAAAAAAAATATTCAGATAATTATCGTTTTTTGTTGGGGAATTATTTTCTCGTGGCATCCCGCACTCACCACTATAGTGCACTGTGCGCCAATTATTACATCTAATCTAGTGCAGGTTATTAGACAGGATGGAGAAAGAAAAAGGAAAAAAAAAATCTCTTATTTCTATGATAGCGCATTTCTTGCTATTTTTATTTACATCGAAACTGAAACTTCATTCTTTTTCCTTCTTCTTAGCCATAGCTTGTTTCCTCTGGTCTGGACTGGCTCAGGAGTCAGAACCCTCATAACCATAGTCATAATCAAAATCCTCTGTAAGTTCCAAACTCTACACATACATTGACATTTATTTTATATCTTCATTCCCAAAACCATAAAAAAATAAAGAAAAAAAGAAAAAAAAAACTTCCCTGCGTTTATCCTTCCAACATTCCCTTCCCCTGGAAAAGGGCATTTCATTTCTGTCTCGGAGCATCATGCGCATGGATCCTATTCCCACGGTATTCCCCACTATTTTTCCTACAAGAAAAAAGAAAAAAAGAAAAAAGGCTCAGTTTTTTCATGAACAATGTTATTTTCTTTTTTCGGAATTTCTTTAAACCGTTTTGCTTCATCTTCTTCCCGGATAAATATCAAGCATCACTGGGCCAAGCGGTAGTCGTGTCTCTATGCAGTTCTGCAACAATGCCCCGCCTTCATCGATTTGAATGGAATCAGCACTAGGAATTCATTCTATGCAATTAAACGAATTATTCCTTTAATGAGGTTTTCTAAATTTATTCCATTATAACCCTTACCCGTTCTTCTTATTCGCATCTATAGCATAGCCACCCGAAAAGCCAAGTCTTTTTCTATTCTCAAAATTGTACTAAAATCCGGTTTATTCTGGTTTGGATCTCTTGTATTTTCTTAATTTCACAAGTTTTATTCTTTTCTTCTTGTTTATCGCCACTATCCAAGTGTTCAGTTAAATCGCTCAATAAGAATTGCTGCAGTCTACCTTTTCACCACGAATTGTGTGGAAATTCCCTCATTTATTGGCTTGGCATTTGAGCTTGGTCAATTCCTAAGAAAAGGCATATTTGAATGCCCCATTTCCACTAGTGTTCCAATTTTTTTTTTTTTTTTTTTCAACTCCACTCTTTTTTTATCGCATGTTCATAATCATTATTTTTCTTTTTGTACTTGCAATGGCAAATGTGGCCCCGTCAAACGGCTCCACCACAATAGTGAAATCTGAATCGACTATTTATGAGGAGAATCCGTTTAAAAACACCTTCGACTATGAAGAGCTAGCTTTAAAAGAGTTCAAATTATTTCAAACTGGATTTAAGAACTTGAAAGCCCTCACAGTTCAAACTTTGACTTCAAACTCATACATTAGCATTTTTGACATCGATATTTTGAAAGCAAAAATAGTTGATCTCACTTTTGCTTGCTACCTTCTGCGGTATATTTCAAAGGAACAAGAAAAAAAAGTCTTGGTCCTTTCCGAGGAAATAAGTGGTTATATATCCAACTACTTAGAGGCAAAAGATCCATATAAGTATCCTTCGGCAAGCTCGGAAGAAAAGGAAGTTTTCCGATATATGATCACTCTTCTTGAATCGTATAAGCGGCGTGTTTTGAATATACTCTATGACGTTCGAAGAGAACTGCAAGTCTCTGTTCAAGAAACACAAAACATGATGAAACGGATCCTCCTGATACGGGCGAATTTAAGTGGATATTATACAGAGTTCGACCCAGATTATCGTAGTGCATTGATGTTGGAAAAGTTTGTGAGTCAAGTAATCGCTTTTCTTAATCAAGGTTCTGATGGATTTGGTTCTCCCAGTGGAATCCAATTGCTAATTTCTCAACAAAGCAAGTGGCTTTTATTGGAATTCCAGTGCGTTTTCAAGGGATTGCCACGTTCAGAAACTGATTCCCAAAAGGCTTTACAACTTGAATCATCTATCTTTGAAGAGGTCAATTTGGTTTCTTTGTTTGGACTTACCAATGGAAAGATCTCTTTAGAAATTGATTCTCTCTTGAGAGATATTCGCAATGAGTTTATTCGTCTTGGTTTACATTCTGCTCTATTTGATGATATTACCCTTGCCCGAATGAAACAACGATTCGAAAAGATTCTTTTGTCTATAGAGCACGTGATTGAAAACACATTACTGGACAGAGAAAGGGAGAATATCCTCCCGGGACAGAAATCAAGAAATTATTTAAAGCTTGACACGCCTTTGTCTCGGTATTTCCTCTCGTTCACGGAATGTGCTGAGGAATTTTTGGCTTGGAATTTTGAAATTTCTGACCATACGTGGTATATTTCCAAGTTGATTGGGTCAATCCAGCCGAAAATCTCTGAGCTTAAAACGTTAGGTAGAGTATTGCCTCAGCAAAAGTTTTGGGAAAGTTATTAAGCATCTCTTTTCAACTTATTCGGATTAGGTACCTGAAGAAAAGAAATAGATTAATCAAATCAAACATTTTATATCGTGTTGTTCTGTTCAAGGTCTTGAACGTTAGACTACATATATCCAATAGTAAAGATATTGAAATTCCTGTTTTTTAAGCAGTAGAATTAGAGGGTTTATATTTAGTTAATGATTGTGGCAATTTGTCTAGGTTGTTTGTGTGCCACGGTGAGAGGACGTTATGGTATCTATTGGACCATTTTCTCTGCGTTGGCGGCCTTCTGATTTCTTGTTTTGCAATACGAAATCCTTCGAATTTGCGTGATGCTGGTCATGGCGATTTTTAGCAAGTGACGCTTTTCTTGGGCTCTTTCTTTTTGGTTTTGGGGCTTTCGAGTGAGGATTTTCCGTGGCTTGTTCGGCTTGAGGAGCTTTAGCCTCTTTATCAGGTGCAGAAGACGAGACCTCCTCTTCGGTTTGGTTTACATTTGGAACATCTGATAGTTCTTCTTCTTCCTCTTCGGTATATTTCATATCAGAATCCTTACTCTGAGGAGGGATCGACCAACGGATCTGAGAGGATGCATCTTGAGGGTTAACGGCAGATGTGTCCACGGAAATACTTTGGGATGAGGCCACCCAATTGGACGCTTCCAGAACAGCCTCATTTTTGTTGACGCTGGATAAATATTCCTCGATAAGCTGTGGATCTTCAAACACAAGACCAGGGTAGTCAAAGGAAGCCCCATCACTTTCGTCGTCTGTTTGGCCAAGCATGTCATTTTCAGCATCTGAATCCTCGTGATCACTCTCGTAAGTCCCACCCACACCATCTGAAATGGTCTCAGCAAAAGTTCCTTTTACGTCAAGAAGCTGGTCAAAGGGGATGCCACTAAAGCGATGTCGTTCCTCGTAACCCACGTGGCCAGCCGTCAGTTTCACAGAAAGCGGGTTTGTCAGGCGGGACAAATCCATTTCTGTGCCGCTTTTCAAAGAGTATCTATCGATCATCGCTTTCTTTGAAGCATCTATTTTTTGCAGCCCAGTACCAGCGGGCGCAGAGTATAATTTTGGAGGAGTTTTGGGCGCCTTACCAAACTCGTGGAGTAGACGATCTCTTGTACTACCATCTGATGGTCCCATTTTACTTTTGATCCGGCTAACAGTATCCCATTTGTGAACAAGGTCTGTTTCTGGAAACCCGGCTCCACTCTGGGGAATCACTGCACACCTACCTAAAATCAGCAATGTTACTAGAATGCAAACGGACTTGTGTAGCAAATTAAGGTGCACCATTTTACAGTGGCAAAGGAATCTTGTGCAACAGGTTGCAAAATCTAATCAGCCAAAAGAACCCTAATTTCTGGTGCTGGGTGGGGAAAATGTCTCCAAGTGCGCGCGCATTCATCTAATTTTTTAGGCGAGAAATCGAGCTTGAACTCAACAGTTTCAGGAGTGAGTCTCTGCTTTCCGAAAGGTGGTTATAGAATGGTGAGTTTTTTGGGTTGGCAAATGGCTTGCTCATAAAATCCACAGGCCGTTGGAAAGAGGATCCATTTTCGTTTTCATCAGCAATATTAATTGTCGACCGCGTACGGAGAACTGAAGCCCCCGGTTGGGTCAGGGAACTTTTCATGGAGTTTCCTTCCTCAAGCTCCATACTAATATCTTCATGGTGTTGTAAATCCATATAGTTAATAAGGCGATTAATGGGCAGCCCACAAAAATGGGGGAGTTTTGCCCTTGCTCCATGAAGCGCATCCTTTATTAATGGCAGCACCCACACATGTGTAGGGGATTTCTTGCGGGGTAAAGTGGCCACCACTTTTCTTCCCACACGGTAGAGAAGGTAGAAAATAATCGTGTAGAGTGTAAGGTGTAGTACCCAATTCAGACCTCCGGACAGAGATTCATCATCACTATCAGAATCATACTTTTCGGAGGATTTCTGGGATGTAGCGCTGGGAATGACCCCCACTTCATGGCCATCCACTGCTTCAATCTGCGAAGAGGCCACAAGCAACATCTTGCCAAGGGTCCATGAAAGTTCTTTGCCATCAACAGATTCTGCCGATTTGAAGGGCACGTGTACTGAATCCGCTTGTTTTGTATCAGGCGACTGGCCAGAATCGGGGATATCGAGCGCAAGTCGAGGAAGGCCAAAACCTTCGTGGAGCACGTTGACCACCCATGAGGCCTTGAAACACGAATCTAAAAGGTACTCTGTGGGCAAACCGGAATAAGCGCCGGTTTTCGAGTTTTCTAAGATAGTGTCCCACGAACTCTCACAAAACCCCTTGACCTTTTCGTTAAAGCTGTGGAAGTTGTACTCACCGCCACTATGAAAAACGTCGTTGGCAGTGTACCAGTATTCGGAAACCCCAACAAACTTATCCTTCTCGAAATCCATCTTGGGTCCATGGATTCCGTTGAAAAAACACGGCTCATCAGTGCACGGCACGTGCTTCATCAACAACGGGTAAATTTCCCGGAGACAACTTTCGTAGTTACCCGTGCCCTGGATCTGGTAGGTTTTTTTCCCGTATTTATAACTACTGATTGTGCTTCCACCTGGCATACACGGGTCCAAAACCACCTTCAGGCGAGCGCCGGGCCGCGAAGATGCTGCCACCGAAATAAGGTGGTCGAGGTATCGGCGTCTGCCCTGGTTGGCGCCAAATCCAAGCCAGGTTTCTACGAAAACACGCCATTCATGTGAATGCCCGTCGATCGACCGGAGCGTGACAGTAGAAAGATCTTCATTATGATTCTGGATTTCTTGGGCTGCGGGTACAAATGCAATCTGTGTGGATGCACCGCCCATATCCATAAATCCCACCGACTTGGCCTCAGGTTGCGAAAACAGCGCCATTAAATAATTCAACGCCAACCAGCCATAGACACCCTCGGTCAGTCCATCAATGGTTTGCACGTGATCCTCGCATCGAGAAATATAGAAGCCGGTGTTTTTTTTCACCGCCTTACATGTTTCGTCAAGAATTGCCCGGCGTTGTTTCTCCGGCACCAACCGCATACCGGCAGTAGAAAGAATATACACCGGCGTGGCGGCGATTTTGTCCGCAGGAATGACGGTTTCTGCAAACTGGAAAAGCAGCTGGTAATGTTTTTTCCACACTGCCTTATGATTTCCTGCAAAAGAAGAGATTCCGGGCGAGATTTTCTTACTCCATCCATCTTCCTGAGTGATTGTTGGTGGTCCTGCAAGTATTTCTGGAGATGCAGATTTTCGGAGCTGGGCCACATTTTCCCAGCGATAAATTTGGATCCGTGACCCAGAAGAGCCCGAGTCTATCACTATTCCATAATTGTAGTCGGACATTTTTGCACAATTGTGTAGATGAAATGTGGTGTTTTATTATATATATTCAGATAGCGAGGTAGTAAATATTGGGCGTGGCTTCAGATCAGGCTGGGGCCGCGACGCGGGGCCGCGCGAGTTTAAGTGAGAATTTAGGGCCCGGTGTTTCTAAAGGCTAAAGTCAAGAAAGGGGGTAATTGAGGAATTTAGAGGTTTTTTTGTTTGTTTGTTTGAAATGAGTTTGGATTTTTGAAAGAGGAATATTCATTTGGGTGTGATCTTTAAAAATCTTGCTTTATTGGTTTTTGGGATGAATATTTGTATTGAAATATTTTGTATGCCCTCTTTATTGCATGATGTAATTAAGTAGGAGTTCGCGATATTCCTACCAAAAAACGCAATTTTCAAAAACATGAGAAGAAGTCGGACAAACTTTACACAAAAAGTGGTAAGGTAATTCAAATTCAATTATAGAATAAAAATGACAATTAATCTAATGATAATAATTTAAAAAATCCCCAATACTTTATAAAAAATGCTTATCTCAAACAAATCGAGACCACGACAAATAATACTTTGGCCCCGCGCATAATGCCAAGAACCGTAATACAATTTGCTCATACATCCATCAACACTCAACTTAAATTCCGAATGGAAAATACAGTCCTAACAGATCACCCCAACGCAAAAAAAGGAAAAGAAAAAGAAAAAAAAAAGCCCAACATTTCACCATCAAGTTTCTTTTTTTTCTCTTGTACCCCACTTTTGCAGCCTATAAATATCCGGCATTATCCCCATTGATTCCCCACCCTCCGCATTTATCCATTGTCTTCCTCTTCCCCAGGCTTTAAGTGCGCGGCCACACTTTTACCAGTTTTCTCCCCCACATAAGCTCATCAGCATCTATGATTGTCTTTCCGAACACACCTTGTACACCAAAACTGTTGAAAACACCGGCAGAAAAGAGTTCCGCAGTTTTGTCTGCAAAAACTCTCTCTTCAAGGGCGTCAATTAGTACTTCCCTGCCTGCAAACCATGCAGAATTGACCCAGTATATGCTCAGATTGGAGCAATATTTGGAGGACATTTTTGATGACATTGTGCCCCAGAGCCAATCAAAAACCATGAGTGATGTGGCAGTTACGGCACTGAAGAACATAATGTGTACAAACATTCCCTGGACAAACATTGTGATATCTAAAACTGCCAAGCCTTTGCGCTTGCAAAAACCAGTAGTAGAATGGACAATTGCATCGGAAATCGTTGCAACAATAATTACAAAAGCAGAAGTTTATATGCAACTCGCAGCAGATCTTATGAATGATTTAATTGAAGAAGATTCTTCGGATACGGAAGGTGTGCTTTCTAAAGAACTCGACCAGAAATGGCGCCTGGTGGCAGAATATTATAAATCTGCCATTCTGCTTACTGCTTTTGGCGGGAAGTTTCAAGAAGCAGCAATTTCATTAGACCCATCGAATCTACTTTTCAACCCTTCGATTTTTGCGCTTTTTGACAAAATCTGCAATATAGGCATCCAGATGTCGATCCTATGTAAATCTTCGTGGTTGAACAGAGCCACATTCACGTCTAAAGATTCATTCACGTCTTCAAACAATGGCGTACTTTGCCGTGTGGCAATCTGGGTTTTCAACGAGGTACTTGCGTGTCAGAATATTATTACCGAGTTAGGAAAACCTGGAACAGAGTTTCTTGGCTTAAATTACGATAAGTGGCCGGAGTATTTGAATGTTTTCTTCAAGTACGTGACGGCGTATTCCGGGCTTTTTCTTTCAATCGAAAATTACCAGAAATCAAGGTTGGGAGAAGCAATTGGACTCATCAACTTCTCTCTCCTTACTCTTCAAAGCAAGAACCTTGGAGAAGCCAAGAAACGTGGGTTTGGAAAGATCAAGAATAAGCTTTCAGGCCGTAAAAACGAGAATTTTATCACCAACCTTGAATCGGTGACATCATTGGATATTGATAAGTCTGTGTTTCTGGAACTGTCGGGGGCCGTACTCAGCGATCTCTCGCTTTTATTCGACCAGCTCGTACTATTACATTTGAAATTCTCCAAGGAAAATGATAATCTCCGGTTTGATACTGTGGCCGATTGGAAAGATACTCGTGCAGATCTGAAATGGCCACTAGGTGCAAAAATTCCTGTTTCTCCTCCAAAGGAATACTTGCCCAAGGCGTTGGGATCGCTTTTGAATGTAACAAATCAACGTGCTGCTTATTTTTGATGTCCGAAAATGGGATTAGTTTATCTATGAGACGTGTTTCGAAGTCGAAGTTTGAGAAATGGAGATCGATTACATGTCCCCATTTCAGTCATATTTTTGACTAGAAACATTTCCTACAAATTCAAGAATTTCAACACCGAATGGACCCTCAAATCCCTCTGGATTTGGATTTGGATCTGGATTTGCATGTTTGATGATTCTTGGGAAAATGTTGTGGATAAATGTTGGGGACCATTCTGCACAAGGACAAAAAAAAAAAGAACTTATCTCCTGCGCGCTCAATTGATTAAGACTCGCATTATCACAGTCAGCATGGAAAAGATAGTAAGCCGTGTACTATGGGAAAAATCACCCGGGTCCGTACCGGATGTTGGACATGTAAAAAAAGGTATGTCACGAATTTCTATTTCTTAAATTATGGTGGAGAAAATTGAAACAGCAGAATTCAAAGTTTTTATGTTGATTCTTTGGTTTGCGAGCATACATACTAACAACAAGACACCGCAAATGTGATGAAGCAAAGCCTAGTTGCAATAATTGTCTTTCGACTAACCGTGTGTGTGAAGGGTACGAAAGAAAGCTCCTATTTGATATAACCAGTTATTCTAGTGATAGCCATGATGGTGGAATGAAACGGAAACCTAAGAGGTTAAAGAAACATGATTCTCTTATAAAGAACGAAATTCTGTTATCTGGCAGTACACCGATGGCTCGTGCTGCAAGTCTGGGAGATTCAAAAACATCTTCTCTAGGACTAAATACATTGCCTGAATCATCTATGGATACAATCAACGAGACGAGTATACATGAACCTAAACATACAAGTGGTGTGAGTGAAAATTCCCATATTGAACCAGAAGATCTGAACACAAATGTAGAAGTGGGGGAGTTGGCAAAATCCCCCCTTAGTCAGGTGTTTGGGGATCTTTTCTCGGTACCTGAGGGTATGGAAAAAGTGCCAAAAATACACATGGACACTGCATTAAACGATCTCCTAGCGGCGCCCATGATCCCCGAACCGCTACAAAACACCAGTCTTGAAGCATATTCGAACTTTGAAAACGAGCTTCTTCAACTTATCGGAAAAAATCATGTGTTCGACGATAGCGTGAATTCACCACCCAACAACACATCTCTCGTGATGTCGTATCAGGAAGAAAATCGGATGTTGAAGCACTTTTTCCAAAACCTTTTGCCCTTGCTTGATGCACATCCGCAGTCGCCATGGCCGGCCTTGGCACTTCGCTACTGTGATTTTGACGTGGCCCGAAGTTGTTTTATTTCGCTTGCATGTATCCATATTTACGAAAGCCGTAAGGGTGGCAACGAGTATTACGATAAGGGAATGGCACACATCCACAGCACCATGTCACATCTAATCGACTCTATATCGAGTTCCTCACCCTCTGCAGACTCTCCCGAAAGTGCTGTAGTGACCAGTAATCAGAGCGGGATCCAATCGTTTGTGATTTTGGTCTTGGTGAATGTACACATCCTCTTTGCCGTTTTGGAAAAGGGCACACTGTCGCTTTCACGGTACCTATTCAAGGTGTTTGGATCCATCTGTCATAACAACGACTTTTATCGTTCGTTGATGAAAAATGAAAGCAAGGGATCGTTGGTGGTGGTTCTTTCGTGGTACGATACCGTAAGTGCGATGGTTTCGCCTGACTGTAGACTTCCATTCTGCAGCCCCGATTGGTATGGGTCGTATATGGATGTGATATCGACACTGAAGATGATGGGGTGCCCTGGGGAAATCTTTAGAGCACTTTCAGAGGTGTGTTTTCTCCGGCACGAGATCCACGCCGGCAATATAACCAACAACGCTGATTTCGACGCCGAGGTTGAAACCGTTCGGCGGCAATTGCTCAACTATAGGGAGTACGTGGACTTTAAGGATGGCGAGGATTACGTTCTACGATTGAAGGGTGCTCAGTGCTGGAGCTTGGCAGTTTACATTTCCTTGCTCCGGCTTTTCAAAACGCCACAACGAGATATCGCCATCCGTGCGGCAGTGCACGAATTTATTGAAGTGTACGGATCGATGCCGAGCGATTCGCCCATAGTTACTCAGATGGTGTGGCCAGTATATGCCGTGGGATGTGAGTGTGTTACCGTAGAAGAACGGGGATTTCTCCTGCAGTTTATGGATACGTTGTATGAGACAGCACAAATGGGCACGCTCGCGTCGTTGCAGTGGGTGGTGAAGCAAGTATGGCAGAAGGGTGTTCCACAAGAGGAAGTGTTGAAGGAGTGGCTCGAGGACGGAGTAGATTATCTCCCGTTGTGAGCTTGAGAAAGAAATAGAGAAGAGTTACATAGTGGGTAGCGGAAATTTAGATATCATTACACATGAGCATTCATTCTTATACAATAAAAACAAACCGGAGAAGGGTTGCGAAATTGCTTACAACTTTTGCATAGCAGCAATGTCGGTGGATTGGACGTGGTCCTCATCGTCCTCAACAGCGGCTTGCAAGTCGTCCAAGGAGACCAAAGCATCCTCGACAACCAAGTTGATTTGCAACTTCTTGATACCGAAACCAACTGGGATCCACTGGGAAGCACCCCAGGTCAAACCCTCCATCTCGATGGCCTTGACGTTAGCCAACAACTGCTCCAAGTCAGTCTCGTCATCCCAAGGCTTGACATCCAAGGTGACAATAGACTTAGCAGCTGGCTTAGGACCCTTAGCGGCCTTCTTGGCGGCGTACTCGGCCAATCTCTCCTGCTTCAACTTCTCGGCCTCCTCGTCGACCTCGTCGTCGTCGGAGCCGAACAAGTCGACCTCATCGTCGTCCTCCTCCTCGGCTGGGGCAGAGGCGGAAGCGACTGGGGCAGTACCGGCTGGCAAAGTCTCGAACTCCTCGGTGAAGGAGGCAATGTGGTTAAACCATCTGGCGAAAGCTGGGTAAGACTTTTGGAAAGCTTGGTAGACAGAAACGTCAGCTTGGGTGGCAGAGGTACTGGAAATGTTAGTAAGGGCACGGGAAAAAGATTGCTAATTTTTTTTTTAAATGCATAAAATTGAAGGTTTCTTTGTGTCAGAGATTTTATTTAAATCTTCGTTGTCACTCACACGGTGGGTCTTGAATCCACCTCATAAACACGGACCAAAGATTGCGATCATCATTCAAAGAAACCTTTTCAATTGCATAAAATATTCGCATTATTCCTTTAAGCCATAGTTCTAGCCGCCGGCCAGAACCACGGATCTTAGGAAAAAGAGGGACCGGGAATCTCGACAAAGAGAAGCGGCTAATTAAATAAAAACATACCCGTCGACGTAAGACTTGTCAGCCAAGAATTCGTTCAAAGACTTGAGGGTTTCGACCTTAGAGAAATCGGAGAAAGACATTGTGGATGAAGAAAGAAGATGGAAAATTTATAGAAAAACTTTTTTTCTTGCGTTGGCGAAAATTGAGAAGTCCGAAAACCTTTTTTTTTTGTGGTGCGCGCACGTCCGCAATTCACTTAGGGCTCCACAGTGCACACCCCTCGTGGGGGGGGGGACGCGGGCGGTTGTTTAGAGAATGCCTATATTTTGGGTGTTTTTGAAGAGAAAAAAGAAGAAAAGAAAGGAGAAAAAAAAAGAACATTTGGTCAATTATGCAGCCCAGAGTTTTTGTAAACGAAAATGGTAAATAAGGCCATTTTTGGAAGTATTAACTGCTGTTTTTGTTTTATGAGGAGGTTACATGCCAGTTGGCCTTGGAAGGTCAAAGAAGCGAGCCCGACGGGATTATGTGCAGTCCACAACAACAGCCGTGGCCGAAATGTTGAACACGTTTTTTTCTTTTTAAATTATTAGGGGGAACTTGTGTAATAGAACGTTTATAAATGTAATGTTTTACTGGGTATGGATTCCCGTTCATGGAATTTACTTTTTCTGCTTAAGGGAAGATTGAAAATTGGGGTGGCAATGTAATAGTTTAAAATCACTCTGCGATAGGCATAACTACCATGAGTTAGAGATACTAGGGTAGTGACGTGATCCGTAGACAATGGCAATTCTTGAAACAAAAATCTAATAGTTTAGAGAATTTATCCTATTATTACAAAAACATGGGGTTAATTCAGAAATCCCAAGACCTTTCTGCCGCATGGGGCCTTCTATTGGCAAGACTATATACTATAGATAACAAGACAGAAAACTGCTACCGCAATGATTCTATTACTCCCCCCCATCACTGCAGACACAGAAATCCTAAAGGGTGTCGTCGAACTTCCAGTGGGAACACTCGAAGGAGGCGTAGCAGCGGAACTCGTTACTCAAACCGTTCTTATGTTGTGGGAGAAATGACGTGAGACGTGTCTCTGGGTACGTTCTCTGCATGATTTCACGCATACGTTCGCCTGTGGACGAAATTAACTTATACTTGTGGTCACCAGAGCTCGTCTTTTCGCCGTGGTCTTGCACCAAAAGGTTGCGTGCCGCCTGGGCAGATTTCGTTTGGCAAACCTCCTCCAAAAATGGCGGGTCCAACAAAAGACGGTGACACTTGTGGCGAATGACGTCTGGCACATCGTCTGGCGTATTGTAGTCGTACACAAAGAAATGGTCCTTATCGGTCATGACACCAAAACGAGAGTCGTACTCAAGCAAATAAATATGTTTTGTAGGTATCTCATTTTCAGGCATCCGTGTGACCGCCGCATAGACGGACGGCGCACTGGCAATACAAATGACAGTGTCTTCATCAGCACCTTCAAGAAGTGCCCGGGCCAAGGTATCGGCGGTAGCATCGTCGTACCAAAATTGTGAAAGTTGCCAGTTTTCCTGGAAGGTGTCAATGGAAAACTTTTGTCTTTCAAAACGCTCCTCCAGTTTCTGGAACAACTTCTCAAATTGCTGTTTGCGCTCGGTCTCCTCCTGCTTGAATTGCTGGAGTGCAGCCAAAGTGGCGGCAGAGAGCGCAAGCGGTTCGTCGTCTGAATCCATAACTAATATAAAGCTAATAAAAAAAAATTAAAACACTAAAGAGCCGTAGATAAGTAAATAAATAAATAAGTAAATTATTAATTCAATATGTCCACGTATCTTGGCTTGCGCCCGTTGCCGATAGTAGATTGCTACTTGCAGTCAATAATTTTTTTTCCAGCTCCCCGCGGAGTCATGGTCGTGCGCTTACCGCTACTTCACCAGGTACCGCGCACCGCACCGCGCGCACCATCATCACTACTTCTCCCTTAACCAAACAAGAGGTCCCCAATTATTAGGTGACGGTAAAACTCCAAAAACACAAAACAAAAAAAAGAAATAAAAAAGAATTACGTGTAACTTCCATAAAAAATACACACAAATACAAAAAAGTTCTCAATTTCCCAGAATCAATGCTGTTTTCATGTACCGTGGGCCAGCTTGTGAATAAGCTCCTGGCCACGCTCGCAGTTTCCGACCAAATCTCGCTTGAAACACTCTGGATACACGCTGCAGGACTTGCAAACACAAACACAAACACAAACACGTTCGACACCCTCCAGAAAAACGTGCTTTGGCGCGCATTGATGATGTGCCCTGGAGGACTGCCGCTTGAAATTAGTGTGCGCAACCATGTGGTGGCGGCTAATGTAGGTCTCACGTATGGTGCACTTTTGCTGCAGGGATCTGAGCAAAAGATTTTGCTTCGGCCAACAGAGGCGTTTCAATTCCGGTACTTGGGAAATACCGATGATTATGCTGCACTCAAAACGAGTCTTGGCGAGTTTCCGTTTGCACTTTTGATTGTAATTGCTCGCCATGGCGCTGCAGGTATTTTAAATGCAGACTTGGCCCGTGAATCTGGCCAGGATATTCGGTCGTTGCGGCTCCGGCTCCAGAAACTTGAAGCTGCTGGCCTCATTGTAACTCGTAACATCTACATCAACAAAAAACACACCACACAATCGATCCACGTGAAATTCGCCGTGCCGGACGTGCTTGCGCGTGACCGTGAGGAGGCGGAGGAGTCGCTTGATGTTTCACGTGACCGCAAAAAGTTGATGGCGCTTATTATTGCAGCGTTGAAACAAGCGCCCAACCGTCTCAGGGGGTTTTCCGACTTGAAAAAGGAGTTTAAACTTGACGGCTCACGCTCCGCCACAAAGTTTTTCCGCAGTACGTGTCTCCGCATGCACGCGCTGGGATATATCGAGAAACTCCAGGTCGAGATTCCGGAAACCAAGCAACGGGTCTACGCCGTACAGTTCGTTAAGGACTTGCCGCTGGATTTGGCTGATGCGCCTGCGTTCGCCGATGCTGATGTGAATGAAAAGGACGATGCGTTTGGGGAGTCTGATGATGATGAAGATCCAACCGACACTCATCTTGGTCCACTGCCTGATACTGCAGTTCTAAATAAGGTGTTCCCCGTGTTGCATCAGATCTTCCGACAGGTTCACCAATACGAATCCCGTGGAATAACAGCAGCTGAGGTGTGTAAGAATCTTCTCGGCTCGTCCGAATATCGCCCGGTTGCTCGGCTTTTCGAACAGTTTCCTTCATATCTCAGCAATTCCAAGGATCTCAAACCTGCCAAGCGGTATGCTGAGCCCTACGACGAGTACTCAATATCTAAACTATACGAAAATGAGGGTAAGCTCCGGTTTTACAAGTACTTCGCCATGCCCTTTTGCACAGAAAAGAAACCGGCTCCTAAACCGTATAAGTTTGTGGTCAAGCCCTCAAAACTCGCCTTGCTGTCGCTCCAAACAAAACTCTACATTCCGGCGAGTAAGATCTCCAACTCTGCCATTATTGGTAAGAAGCGCCGCATGATTGAATTGGAGCCATTGGCCCCAGAACCGGCACCACCGACAAAGAAACAGAAACCCAAGACCTCGAAGAAAACAAAAGGCGAAAACGGCGAAGAAATTGTGGATATTGAAGATGGCGAAAATGCGGATCTCAGTAATATTGACGTTGCCCTTGCGGCCCACGATAGGTCCCTGCGCCAGCACTCAGAGTCTCCTAGACCTTCTATTGAGGTTAAGAGCGAGGGGCTTGAAAATATCGACACATCACTTGCAGAGAACGGCCGTCGTAGACGCAGGGCTGCGCCTAAATCGTTTGTCGTTGAAGATGCGATGGAGGTCGAGCAGGATTCCAGTGACGAGTATAGCCCGAAACCCGAGGAGGAGGAAGAGGATGACGATGCTCATATCGAGGAGGAAGAAGACGAAGGCGTGGACGAGGATGGAAATCATAAAGAGAAGCATCTGCAGCTGCAAACAGACGACCCCACCGAGGAAGAACCTGCGCGGCACGAAACTCCACGCTCATCTTTCTTATCGGCAAGCGATCTCCCGGCCTTTGTACCGGCACCAAAACAAGAACGACGGAAAACAAACAAACCTGTGTCCGCTAGGCCCGAGGGGTCACTTAAGTCGATCATAAGAAGGGACCATCTTTTGGATATCATCCGCGAAGAAGGCGGGGCTACTTTCAAAAGCGCCTCGCTTTGCAAAAAGATCGACCAGCGTCTCGAGGGTTCTACCAGCACCGACCCAAAAACTCTTGGCAGAGATATTGCCTACCTCACCGATACAGGGGTCTTGGAAACAAAGAAGGTATTGATCCAGGTCGAGGAGAAACAGCACGAGAAAAGAATCCTTGTCCTCAAAGACCCGGCCCAACGCCCATCACAAGAGGCAATAGATGCAATGAAGGCCAGATTTGCGGAACAGATGTCAAAGAAGGATATGAAGTTCTTCTCGCGGCGTGTGATTCATTCCGACATTAAACTCTACATCGAGAAACCCAACACAAGGAAAATCTCCGTCACCACGAAAAGCAGAAGAGGAAGAGGAAGACTTGCTACTTTGGAGGATGGCGTTTTCATCGAGATTCCTGATGAATCTGCTCTGAAATCGCGCTCTAAAAAAGCCCAAAAAGCTGCAATCGAAGCAGAATTGGATATTTTCGAAAAAATCAAGCGCGCAAAGAGACCAAGAAAGGCAGTGCAGTCTTCCACGTCGCTCTATGGACCAAAGCGTACACGGCGCAGCATCAAACTCGAAAAGTCAGATTCTACGATTCTTTACCGGTGTATTGTTATCTCTAAGGCGTTTTTTAAAGAGGCGATCGATTTTAACAAGATTGCACTCATTCTTGGTAATATTGACGGCCAGGTGTTGCGGCAGAAATGGGCCACGTTGAGACGCCTGTTTGGTGGAGGTGTTGCCGTGAATAAAAGTGTCGAGACATTTCAAAACATGGTCTTACAGGGCGTGGAGAATGGCGAAGTTACTGAACAAGATCTTGTTGAGGGCGACCTCAAGTTTTTCTTGAAATTTTGGACGAAGTACGATAAGAATACGGATATTGTTCTTCATGATGATATGCCGTTGTACCCGACGGTTGAAGAGAACACTGCTCTGTATGCCTTCGACAAGAAGACCATTGATAATGCTTCGAGTCTTTTGGAAAGAATCGAATTCTCCTCAATGAGACAAAAGGAATTTGCATTGGGAGAGCAAGTTTTCTCATACGAACCTAGTCCTGTGATTTGTTCAAACCCAGACGACAACGTCAGGTCCATTCTTAAGTCCATCTTCACTACAGGAGAAGGAAACTTTGACCCGAATATGGTGAAAACAGTGCTCAGTAAATTTGGTGACACCGCAGTGCGCGCAGCCACGAATGCGTTGCTACACGATAAGGAAATCCAATATCTCGCTTTCGAAAATGAAGCCAAATTTGTCTTGGGCGATCGTTTCAAAAACACGCTTGTACAGAAACTGTTGACTGCTAATATTTTCCATCAATCAGCCTCGTTTAAGGAAACCTTGAGCGATATATCTGCCGTTGGAAAGGGTCTTATTTTATCGCAAGGAATTCACCCGGGAGAGGTTGCCGCGTTGCTTGAACTTGTATCGGATGATTTGGTCGAGTTGACTCGTATTGATCGGACATTTAAGTTTGAAAATTACGAGTCCAGGCTCGTAGACAAAACACAAATTGGTTGTGATATTGTGGTCCAGGTGGATGACAAAAAAGCGAGAAAAATTGAACCAATCCCAGTGGCAGTGCCACTCAAAGCTCCATGTGAACCAATTTGGGTTGATTTGAACGCAGGCATCAATAGAGAACTCTGGACGAAAATCATCGTGTCGATGTTAGCCCAGATTGTGTTTAGGCCGGGAATTAAGGACTACTATGTGCACGAAAAAATGCAGGCGGTGTTAAGTTACGCTGATTACTGCGATGCGATGGACTGGCTTATTAAAAGTGGTTGTGTACGGAGAACAGATGCCGGAGGTTATATGGCCACAAACTGCTGGCAATATATCCTTGGACACTAGGGCCGCAATAACTGGCGAATTTCTGAGCAGTTGGTGGTGGGGTGGTCGCGCGAGTATTTTGTGCAGGCCCATCTCACTGATGCGTCCTCATCGCATTTTTTTCCCTTGGGCAAGTCTGAGAGAGTGATTATTGCATCAGGTGATTACAATGGGATTGGCAGGTGTGAAAGTTAAGCAAAGATTCGGACTAGATCCAAGAAACACGTCATGGTCCAACAACACAGAGAGATTCGGACACCAATACCTTGAAAAGATGGGCTGGGCCCCGGGAAAGGGTTTGGGTCTTGTCGAGCATGCCACAACATCTCACGTTAAGGTCAGCATCAAGACCGATAATGCTGGGTTGGGTTCTAAGTTGGCCAAAAAGACCAAGAAAGACGAATTTGACAGCGGTGAATGTGCTGGTCTTGATGTTTTCCAAAGAATCCTAGGGAGGCTCAATGGTAAGGAGGAGCAGATCAACTCTGAGTTGGACAGAAAAAGAATCGATACCATTATCAATGGTAAATGGGGTATGCACTTTGTAAAGGGAGAGACCTTGAGAAGTACCTGGGATTCCGATAGCAAGAAGCTTTTGAACGCATCGAAGAAGAGACTGTTACCAGAGACCGAGGAGCCTTCCGAGAAGAAAGCGAAAAAGAGTAAGACCAGCTCACTGAAGTCAGACAAGACGGAGAAGAAGGAGAAGAAGGAGAAGAAGGAGAAGAAGGAGAAGAAGGAGAAGAAGGAGAAGAAGGAGAAGAAAGAGAAGAAGGATAAGAAGGAGAAGAAAGAGAATAAGGAGAATAAGTTGAAGAAGGAGAAGAAAGAGAATAAGGAGAAGAAGGAGAAGAAAGAGAAGAAAGAGAAGAAAGAAAAGAAGGAAAAGAAGGAAAAGAAGGAAAAGAGTAAAGATGCCGAAAAAGAGAAGAAGCTGAAGAAAGACAAGAAGGACAAAAAAGACAAAAAGGAAAAGAAGCTGAAGAAGCTGAAATCCGAGTCTCAGCTGTCTGGAGATGATCTGAGTGCAGAGGTCACGAGGGACAGCATGCTACAGCCCAGAGAGGCCAAGGAGCAGCAAATTGCTACGCGGTTGTCTGCCAGAGCAAAGTGGATCCGCCAAAAGCGTGCTTCGGTGATGGACGCAAAGGCGCTCAACGAGATCTTTATGATCACCAAATAGGTGGTTCTCAGCATTAGTCATTTCTACAAAGCATCATACATTTATACTTTTAATTGAACAACAATACGTAATACTACTTCACACTCTAGACAAAGAAAGAACTGAATCCTCCAGCCACACAAACCACCATGGCAGCAACAGCCATGATTTCACCCTTGGTGGTTGGACGCACGGCGTACTGGCCTGACGAGGCTCTCGACGAAGAGGCGGAAGTGCCACTAGAACTAGATCTGGCAGAGCCAGAAGAAGAACCAGATCCAGAAGAGCCGGAAGTGCCAGAAGAACCCGAGGAACCAGAAGAGCCAGTCACAACGGAATGGGCTGAAACCGAGGAAATGGCGGCACTGCACGAGCTGGCGACAGTAGCCAGGGACAAAAGCGAGGCAGAGCCATCGAAATTACAGGCACTGGAGTGGCCATCCTGGGCCTCGTAGTATGCATTGAGAAGATAGGATAATTTTTCCTTATCGGAGCAGAAGGAAACGGAACCATATGTTCCACTGGTACCGTTGGCAGATACGGCCGAACAGTCGATTTCGCCACACACTGTGCCGTACAAGTCACCGTAGTCGGAGCTCTTGACGTCATCGGAAATCACACATCTCAATGAGCTGTACAAACAGTCGCATACACCCTTGTCCGGAGTAGGAGGCAAGTTTGCCGAGGCCCTCCATGTGGAAGCTGCAGAAGGACAAGCCAAGGTTTGTGTAGAAGAAGAACCTGCAGCACTGCTTTGGGCCAAAGTGGGACTAATACTGTTCATTTCCTGGGAGTAGTAAGAGTAGTCGGCCAATGTACTGACACTGCTGCCACTGACGGAAACAAGACCATAATCGTTTTCTTCCTCAAAGTACATGTACACAATTCCACCCGACCACACATCGGTCATCTCGTTGCTGAACAAGGTACCGATTTCGGTGAACTTCCGTGGTCTTTCGGCGTTACATCCGTATTCGGAAAAGAAAACGGGAATCGTTAAGTTTTGGTACTCCTCAGTCCGGTCCTGGTAACCAGAAGACTGGAAAGTCGAGTCACCACACCATTCGTACATGTTAATTCCAAAGAAATCTGCCCTTTCATCGAGATCGCCACAAGAAAAGTAGTCAGCAATTGCTACACGTGTATCAGCATCATCATTGGAAGAGTAGCCCACAGGGAAAGACCAGCCTTTGCCTTTGATGTAAGTTTTCATGTCTCTTATGGCAGCTTTCACAAATGCCGAAGCGTCAGTGTTGGAGCGGTTATTGGTGACCTCATTTCCGGCAAAAAAACCCAAAACGTTGGTGTAGTTGGCAAACATGTCAATGACCGAGGTGTATCTATCGTAAAGATCCAAGTTCCATTGAGGAGAATCTCTGTTAATAGAGGTGTCAGGCTCAGATAAGTCGGCAATAATATAAATTCCCGCATCAGCAAAAGTATTCATACACTCGTCGTGGTCTTTAGTTGGGTCCACTGCATAAACACGCAATACATTGGTGTTGGATTTGGCAAAGTATTCCACGTCTCTCTTGCATGCGTCACCATCTGCAAGTGGATCAGTATATGTGGTTTGGCCTGAAGAAGTTGTGTTTTCGGTATTTTGCTGGTATGCAACACCACGGATCAAAAACTGGGACCCGTTGTTCGAGTAATAGAACTTGTTGCCCACCACTTCAATAGGGTGGAGGTCTGCGGCCAATACTAAGGCCATGCCAAAGAAGGCAGCGAGAAAAGTGAATGCTTGTCTCATAATATTAAATTTGTAAATCTATGACAGAATTTATAGAACGAAGAAAAGAAAAAAAAAGAAGCATGAGAATGCGTTCCGGCGTAAGTACGCGTATTTAAATGTGTCGGTAAACACGCCACCGCTTCAAGGCACGCTGAAGGCCGGAAATTTTTATGGAAATGGCAATGCAAATACCTCGGCTGGGGCAATACTTTTGCCTTTCGTGCGCTGTGACCGGGCCCCCGAGCTCCAATTACATTTGGATAAAGAGTAAACTACTCTCAATGCGGGATGCCGTACCTGCAGAATTGCTTACATGCCGTACGCCATGCAGGATGGCTATGGGGGAGCGCGTCGGAAAGGCACTTTAGCTTACACTTACCCACCACATGCAGGTATACCTGCATGGCTGGGTCCGTTTAGCAACCCACAAGTGGTTCATTACAGCGAAGGGTCTAGATTTCAGTTTCGGCGCGGGGGTGGAGTTTCGCTAACTGAACGTGTGGGTGATCTAAAAATATCGTGGTGGATTGAAATTCACTCTCTCTAATTGATAGATTTTTTTATTTCTTCACCGAAAGGATACGCCTTTACAATATAACATATTATATTTTACCACTACGGCCTAAACTAGTTGATGGGTGCAATCTGGACTGTAACGTGCGCTTTTCGGATCTCACTACATTTTTCCCCGGACAATAATGTCGTCGCGTACGTGCCTGCAGAAGACCGCGTCCGGGATAATTTTTTACCTTTTTGGGGCTTATATGAAGAATACACCAGCGGGATAAAGAAAAAGAAAAGTGGCCATACACGGTGGGAGACAAAAGGGCGTGTTTTGCAATGTAGAGTGCCTGTTGCATTTGGCCGGATGTAGGTAGATCATAAATAATAAGTTGAAAATGTGGGAAATGCTTCCTATCCGGGATCTAAGATTGAATTCGAAAGGGCTGGATAGAGAAGTTTTTTTTTTTTTTTTTTTTCAGAATTTAAAATTAACTTCAAGAAAATCAGCACTGACACATTTTTATTTTATTCTTTTTTATATTTTATTATTATTTTCTTTTGGGACATTTCTGACTTTCTATTTTCGCGTTTTGGGGCTGAGCTGCCATAAGCCTTGTGCTTGAATGATGTAGAAAAGACAAGTATCAGAGTGGAATGTACCATATTCGTGATTTTTTATAGAACCGTTCTTTCACGCGATGTACCAGTGGAAACAAGGGGAATATTTCTTTCAATTTTTATTCTTTGAAAATCTATGGCGGGAGAGTCTTGAAGTTATGGGGAGAATTTTGGCGCACTAGTTGTGAGATCATGGGATTACGTGATCACGTGATCAACGCGTAAGGGAAATCTTTCCAGTAAAACATCCTAATTACAGCTAAAGGTGAAGGTTTAATGGAATATTTTTGATACGGGGTCTGTACTCAACGTAGCGCAATAATAACCATATCTGTTAGACAATGTACTGGAGGTAAAAAAATACGCACATTCATTTGATGTTTCAGATTCCGCAAGGATAAAAGGTGAACGGTAGGCAAGGTCACTTAACAATCGGGGAGAATAATGGAAAAGAGAAATAAACATTGAAATTGAATCCCTGAATGTATTAAAAATGAAAATCTTTTCAAACACTTACCCAAGATAAAAAATTTCGTTGCCCATTAACTGATGAATGTGAAACCAAACTATTGGTATAAACCAATCACGACCCCACGCACGTGACCTACGATCCCGATACTGCGAGCAGCCGATTCGCACCCAAAGAATCTATTTGCACCCACGGGCAAAACCCATAATTCACACCACATTCTTCTTGAGTAAACACGTAGACTAGCGGTTAAGAAAGAAAAAAAAAAAAAAAAAAGGATAAAAAAAGAACAAATAGATAGAAAAGAGAAAAATACTAATATTAAAAATAACACAAAATGCCAGCCTCATATAAAAACACCTTGGGGCCCACTTGTCATGGCTATACTCGGGTGTTTGTGTTTGTGTTAGCGCTGACACTATGGCTAGCTCCATTCGTTTTTGGCGCCGAGAGCTCGGTGGTGGAAAACGCCAGCTACAAGAACTTAAACCCAAGACCATATGACAATTGTGAAGCGAACGACCTCATAAAATTGTCTGCATGTTGCAACGACGTTTTGGCCGATTTGGACGATTGCAAGGCGGGTGACTTGGCATGTGAGTGCTGTGCACTCCAAAGCATGGACCGTGGATGCTACAACTTGTGTCCCGGAAACCCACTGACGAACTTTTTGGCGGTGTTGTTTGATGATTGTTCGGCGCTTAATGACGTTAATGCGTGTAATATTCCCTTCAAACGCGTGGATGGCGACCGCCCTGCGAGTTTCCGTAATCGTCAGGGTGGAGTAGACTCAGTACAGAGGGCTAGTTCGCTAGTGAAGACACAGTTGGGTACAGAGAAGGCGCCGAAAGCGGAAGTGGATAATGACTCTGAGGGCGGTGCTGAAGATGGCGAGTTGGCCACACGGCCGCGGCCCCACGTCAACTTGATTGGTAATGGTACTGGTACGTATACGTATATTGTGGATTGGTTAAATTCCAACCACAGACCCCATTTCATAGACATAGGCCTATGTTTGGGGGTTTTTTCGATGTTTAGACACAGAGAAAAGTACTAACTATAACAGTGGCACCGATGCGCACGGCGACAGCTCTGGCTGCTGCAGGACTTGCACTAACAGCAGCAGTGGCAGCAGTAGCCGCAATGGCCGCAACCGCGGCGGCGGCATACTTTGTGTTGTAAGTCTAATACAGCAGATCCTCTCTTCAGCCTTACTCCTTGTGGGTCTCGTAGATCCAGTCAAGCGTGTGTTGGATACCTTGCTCAAGCAGCACTGCAGGGGTATAACCCAACACCGCCTTGGCCTTAGAGATGTCGTGATAACGCGTGGCACAGGTGACCTTTACCCGGAAAGGCGTCAACCCAGGCTCCTTGTTCAAAAGACGCGAGACAAACTGCAGCAAATAGCCTGCAACAAGTGCCACAGGGTACGTCAACTTGATGTTGTATGCGTCAATGTGTCCGTCTGCCTTCCACACCGTACGGGCTAATGTCCAGAAGTACGTGGGTGCATCGTTGGTAATGAAAAAAGTTTCACCGCCAAGCTGGGCAGCGGTTTTTGGATCCAAAACACGCTCGGCCGCCAAAACGTGTGCATCGGCCACATTACCTACGTATGTCCAGTCGAAAAGATTGTCGTTGTCACCAAGCTGGAACTTCAGCTGGCCCAAACGAGCTGCTGTCCGGAGACCCGGCACGAGCTGGCGGTCGCCCGGACCAAAAATACCTGCAGGGCGCAAACACACCGTCACAAGCTTACCGGGCTCGTTTGCTGCCATCACAGCCGTTTCTGCCGTGGCCTTGGTCTCGTTGTACCCGTCCATGTGTACTTGTGGGTATGGCCACGACTCGTCGGCATTGTGCACGTCGGCACCATTGAAAACCACACCCGCTGACGACGTGTAAACCAATGCATGCACACCGGGGGCATCACGGGCTACCGCCAAGAGATTTTGTGTGCCCACCACATTGACCTTATGGTAGATTTCCTGTGCCATGCCATGGACGGGCGACGCCAGGTGTACGATGACATCACATTTTGAGCGATTCACTGCAGCACTTACATCCTCAGCCGAAGTAAGGTCACCCTGGTGGAAGGTGATCTTACTGCGGTCGAAGGTGAAGTACTTGGAGAGTTGTTCCGGGATGGGCCGGATGTCAAACACGTGTATCGCAGTGTTGGGACAGTGAGTGTAAAACTGCTGCACAAGATGAAGACCGAGGAAGCCGGCACCACCAACAAGAAGCACTGAGTCAAGTTGAGCCATTGTATGTGTTTATGTTTGGGGAAAAAAATTAGTGGGGTTTGTTTCGGGGTGATTTATACCGTGGTGTGCCCATTATGCATGCCGTCGTATGTTTTTTCCGCGCCGATACGACGCGCGAGTTCCGGGTCATGGTCCGGCGTTAAGTGCGCGGGGTGTATCAAATATTAGTGATTCGGGAATGCCTAGGATCAATTGACGGTGTTTGGCGCAAACGTGTGTGAATATTTGAAATCAACTATGTTGATTCTATGTCGCAAAGATTTCGATTTACATTGTGCTTTCCCACTCTTTGCAATATACGCTCTGGCGTCAAAACTCTTCATGCTGTTTTGGTGAATTTCACTCTAATTATCCCTCACTAAATTCCTTTTGCAGCTAATAACTTTAATCAACCCATTTTACTCGAAAGTTTATTTGGTATCACATTCATGTCGTTTATTTTTTCTATGCATATCATTTGTCTATTCCTCAAAACTGAAACGAATCTTCATACTCCTTCACCTTTTCCTGGTTCAAGTTCGCTTGTTGCACTGGTGCAGGCGGGAACTCAAACTGGTTCTCTAGACTCAGGCCGGTTGTGCCATTACCGCTGAAACCATTGCTTCCAACTGTCTTATCAGCTGAAGCTGCGCCAAAGCTGAACGCAGGTTTGGCGTCATTTGCCTTTGTACCGAAACTGAACGCAGACTTCTCGCTTGGTTTAGAACCGAAGCTAAATGCTGGTGTTTGTGGCTTGTCAACACTTGAATCAGCATCATTTGTAACGGGTTTAGATCCAAATAAAAACGCAGGTTTATTAGTTGGCTCAATGGACTGGGAAGGCTTTCCACCTATACTTGAGCCAAAGCTGAACGCAGGCTTGTCATCAGCAGGTTTATTACCAAAAGTGAAAGCAGGTTTATCATTAACAGGCTGCTTAGCACTCCCAAAAGATGGCTTTTCTGTAGCATTGGTACCAAAGCTAAAGGCGGGCTTATCTTGAGACTTTTCTTCAGAAGACGTTGCTTCAACACTGGCGTCAGGTTTGTCAGCATTAGACTCTGAAGGCTTACCAAAACTAAAAGCTGGCTTAGCGCCAAAATTGAACGCAGGTTTGGGAGCAGGCGTATCTTCAGTGGGCTTTGAACCAAAACTAAATCCTGGAGCAGATACTGGCTTAACCTCAGATGGCTTGGCGCCAAAACTGAAGGCAGGTTTAGCAGCAGGCTTATCTTCAGCAGCTTTCGAACCAAAGCTAAATGAGGGTGCAGAAACAGGCTTTTCTTCAGCAGATTTTGCACCAAAGCTAAAGGCAGGTTTATCAGCAGGATTTTCATCTGCTGGTTTCGCACCAAAGTTGAAAGTAGACTTGGCAGCAGGGGTCTCCTCAACAGGTTTTTCCAGAGTTGATTTGGCACCAAAACTAAAGGCAGGAGCAGCCGTAGACTTCTCTTCAACCGGCTTGGAACCAAAGCTAAATGCTGGTTTGGCAGATGGCTTATCTTCCGCTGGCTTCGACCCAAAACTAAATGCTGGCGCAGATGCAGGCTTATCTTCCGTAGTCTTTGAGCCAAAGTTAAATGCGGGTTTAGCAGCAGGCTTCTCTTCTGGAGCTTTTGAACCAAATGTAAAAGCAGGTTTAGAAGAAGGGGTTTCTTCACCAGATTTATCTTCAGAAGGTTTAGCACCAAAGTTGAACACAGGTTTCGGCGCAGTCTTTTCCTCGGCAGCCTTGGCACCAAAGCTGAATGAAGGAGCAGGCTTATCTATAGGTTTGGAGCCAAAATTGAAGGCGGAAGACTTCTCTTTACTCTCTTCAGACGAATTCAAACCAAAATCAAGAGCAGGCTTTTCGTCGGCAGGTTTAGCCCCGAAACTGAATGCCGGTTTGCTTGAAGCAGACTTTTCTTCAGCGGGCTTTGAACCAAAATTGAAGGCAGGAGTAGATTTATCTTCATATGGTTTGGCACCAAAACTGAAGGCCGGCTTTTGCGTCTCTGGCTTCTCAGAAGTGGTATTGCCAAAAAGAGAAGTTGCAGGCTTTACTCCCAAATCGAAAAGTTTAGGTTTTTCCTGTTGAGGTTCAGGCTCTTCCTCTTCAGATTCGATCTCAATTGTCTCAACATTTTTCTTAGCAGTTTCATCCTTCTTCAGTCCAAAGCTGAATGCGGGTTTAGGGGCACTGGAGGTGGCACCAAAACTAATAGAGGGCTTTTCTTCAGTCAGTTTGGACGAGAAAGAAAATGCAGGCTTTTCTGCTTCCGGCTTAGCACCAAAACTGAAAAGAGGCTTGGGCTTTTCTGTAATCTCAGAAGCCTTTTCTGTAAATTCATCTGATTTTGGCTTAGCACCAAAACTTAAGGCAGGCGAATCCGTTTTTGCAGCACCAAACTGGAACGAGGGCTGGGTTTTGTTTTCGTCAGACTTGGCGAATAAGCTTGGGGTCAGATTTGGCTTTTCTTCCTCAACATTGGCTTTGGTAGGCGAAGAAGGTTTACCAAAAGAAAATGCAGGGGTGTTGCCATTAGTAGATTTCAGAACGGGTTCTTCACCTGAAGCATTGGCGTTATTTCCAAAAATACCAGGAGAAGTGGCAGAAGAAGCATCTGGAAGACCAAAACCTTTACTGGATGGCTTTGAGGCACCAAAAGAAAATGCAGGTTTGGAGACCTCGGGACCATTCTCTGAAGACTGTGACTTTTCTTGTGACCCCACTTTCTCAAAGGATGGAAGGGCAGCAGTAGGTTTTGAGGAGTTGCCAAAAAGTGAGTCACTCTTTTCGAACGCATCTTTGGACGACAATTCCTCGGCTTTATTATATGATACAGTTTTGGAGATCTCGTCGGCCTTTACTGGAGATGACAGTTGCTCAACAATATCGTCCTTCTGCAATGGCGTGAATCTACGGATTTTTGCGTATGGATTGTGGAGCGATTTGCCCGCTGGTTTTGTGTCCACTACCGAAGCGTTACCCTCGTCGTTTTGTGTTTCTGTGTTGCCGTCCAAAATCAGCAAGAGCGAGTTTGCAGTTTTACTTTTTGGACGGAAAGATGTGGACATTTGAGTGGCTGCTTCTGAGACCGAATCCGCCAGCGCAATCAGGGGTGCAGCAGAAACAATACGACGTTGTTTTCTGGCGGCTAAATTTGGTGCCTTGATCCGGGTTCTGTATGGAGAAGGTACACCAGAAAATGGATATACTCTTTTCATGGAAATGTTACCCCGTGACACGTCGTTGAACGTATGGTAAACAGGACGATAGTCGGCCGTCAACACCGAAGAGTTATTTACATCACTGACACCGTAGCCGCTGGTATTACGCAAGACTTTTTGCGAGTACAGGGCAAACGTATTGTTGGCACCATTTTCGGGACCATTAGCCGCCGAAACACGGGGTTTTTTCGGTTCGGGCGTCAGTTCTGGGAGTGGGAGCGTAACCGATGCCTTAGACCGGTCCAAGAGCGACATGACGCCCTCATATTCGACTTGGGAAAGTGGTTGAGATCCCTTTTCTTGGAAAAACGACAGCAAAATGCGGTTCAGGTCCTCAGATCCATGCGCCAACGCGGTTTCATTGGCCGCGGAAAACGAATCCGGTAAAGTGAAGCTCGCCTCTTTTACAGGCCCTGTTTCCGGTCCCGTAGACTCATTTTTAAGCAGCGAAACACGGCTCGGAAGGCTGCTTCCAGAAAAGTACCGTTTTACTTTGGAGAGGAGACCGGAAGGTGCGGGAAACGGCAATTTTTTCACCCGCTGGGAGTTCTCACGGTACACCTTGGCCACTCTGCGATTATCCATGATGATGGTGATGTGTGGATCGAGTGGTGGGCCAAAAAGAGGAAAATAAATACTCGAGACTTGGTGGTTTTTGAGGGTTTTGAGGGTTTGAAGCAACAGTTGATGTTGGAGAGAAAAATCGCATCTTCGCGGTGTGGTCACGTGATGAAATATAATTATGAAAAAAAAAAAAAGAAAAAGAAAAGAAAAAAACGAGCATTGGCGGCAAGCTTAGGCGCCTTGGGGCTTGAGGCTTGATGGGACTTGTGAATTTATATGGGGAAGGTAAGGAGGGCTTAGGTCTGGTTCAGAAAAACCTTCTTTATTATGAAATTGGAGAAATTTTGAGTTTTTTTTGCTTTTTTTAAAAACACTTTTCCTGAGTTTTTTGTGGTTTTATGTGTACGTTTTACCGGGGTTGTTTTCTTATTCATTGGTGATAATTTAGGACTAATTTAGGACTTGGATCTGTTGGATAGAGTAAGGGATAAACATGGGTAGTCTGTGTTTAGGGGGGCGGGGGGACTTTCAGGAAAAAAGAAAATTACAAATAATATTGAATTGCCTTTTCTAATATATGAAAAAAGAAGAAAAAAAAAAAAAGTCTTTTTCCTAGTCTTCATGTATTATTTTAAGTTCACTCCAATTTTCTCAGGGCCTGGTATTTAATTGTTAATAAGGCGCGACCATGGGGCCATAAAGTAACGAGATTCCATAAAAAAAATTACATACCAAGTGTACATCAGGTCAAGATAGATGGAATAAGAAAAAAAGTCGATTTTTTATTAAAATTTATTATTTTTATACAAAAAAACGAACTTTTTTCCTTTTCTGAAATATTATTATTCTTATTATTGGTGTTATCGAAACGTATTCCACTACAGACTTCAACGATCTCCCTTACCACCCAAATATAATAACAATGTTTCGTTTACCTTGAAAAAAAAAAGGAAAAAAGGAAAACAGAAAAAAAAAAAAAAAAAAAAAAAAACTCCCTCAAAAATTCCAAAGATATTCAGTAAATCCTCACAATCTATAATCCCCCTTGTCTCCCTTGTCTTGCCCTGGCCCCATCTCACCAGATCATGCCTGGGGCCAAATCACGCGCACCACACGCGTTTTTTTTTTTTTTTTTCTTCGTTTAGGGCCATCTTGCGAAATCTGGAGCCAGACATTTCCACAGCCCTAAAAGTGAATACTAGCCCTGAAATCCCACGCCAATTCGGAAAGAATTTTTGTTAATTCTTTTTTATTAAATAAAAAAAGGAAATAATAGAAAATATAATCTATTTTTGTGGCCTCGATAAACACCCCCACAAATTCTCTGCCCTTGTTCAAAATCCAAACCCACTCTGGCCCTAGAAACCTACGCGCACCTTCTCAAGTGACCATTTTCATGACGAGAATCCATGGATTACGCCGCCGATTCCGATACAGAGAACTCGCTTCCACTAATATCGGTCTCTGACGTGGACACGGCGGCGGTGCGTCATGTGGTGGCTTTTTTCCCCGAAGAAACACGTCGTCGGGTCTGTTTGGAGGCTCAAAATACGCCTTTTGCTGCACTTTTCGAAGATTCTAATGCTAATAATGTCATTGGAACCGAGATTCTCGACTTTTTTTCGCCGCCTGGGTCACCGGATACTGAACCAGTGCTGTCAATTTACCCGCCAGACACGCCCGTACCGGATTTGCAGCATGTTAACGAGGTATTATCGCACACGCAAACTGACGTCCAGTTACCGCCACAAATCCCACCGGAACCAGGGTTTCGACGGCCCCGCAGCTTGAGGAAACGTACGTTTGCAAGTAGACATCCCTATATTGCCGACCAGGCCGATTGGCTCGGCATTTGTACCGTAGATAGCATCAATGAGATGTTTGATGGTGACGAGGATATTACGCGTGTTGTGAGGGCTTTAAACCAACTCTATCTCCAGAAAAAACGGCGATACCCTGACGAGGACCGCTACCGGTCCAAGGATTTCTATACCCATTTGGGCCACAGCAAAAGTTTGGCTCTACAGGGCGATACCGATATGAGGGAAAGTGGTGAAACCGAAAAGAAAAACGGGGAAGCTGAAGAAGAACTAGATTCTCAGGAACAAAATTATGACCCTCATACCCATAGCTCACAACTAAATGTCAGTGCAGATGAAGTTGATGACGATATGCTAATTCCATACGAGGATTTCGAAATCCCTTATACTCAGGATGTGTCACGCAATTTTAGTCCATTATCCTCCGATGGAGAGACCACTGAATTTCACCACCATGTGGTTGGATTTAGGGAAAATGCAGAAAATGTGCAAATTGAAGATTCTTCCGATTACGAAAGCGTAGAAGAGGCTGAAGAGGAACAATACATCAAAATAGGCGGCCGGTACCGCAAAGTTAGCACAATTCTTCGAGGAGTTCTTCCTGAATCGGCTAAAAGACTCGGGATTTTTGATCGCCAGGTTAGTACAAAACGCCGCAAACCCATTGCACGTACACTCACCCCACGTCGAGGCTTGGCTATGAAAAAAACCCGGGCTTCGGGTTCAAATTCTGCAGATTTACAACGAGAATTATACGCCAGCTTAGGACAAAACCAGGAACAGGACCAGGACCAGGAGCTGAGGCCAGTTCCTGCCAAACAACACTCATTGGACCGTTTTGAGCGGCTGAATTTGGAGAAACAAGTCCCGTATCTTTCACGGGCCTCCACATCGTTCTCGTATATGCTGGATATCCCGGAACCACAGTATATTGACTCGGGCTCCGATTCAGAACCAGAAATTTATACCATGGCCCGTCCTGTGCTGGGCTATATCCAGTCTTTGGCGCCAGACAACGAAAATATACTGCACCAAGAGCGATATGCCCAGCCTATAGAATTGGTGGACGTGGAGGAGCATGACGAAATAGACCATCTCCTAGCTCCCAGAGATAATGCTTTACGGAAGGGCTCTAGGGCAAAAGTTTCTAAAAGGCCATCTACTGCTGGCCCGAGAAAATCCCGCAGTTCAGAAAAAAGACCCTATTCTCGCCAGCGCCAGGGTCGTATTAATGCACCAAAAATCTCCCTTGGAAGGCCGGCAGCTACAAAACAACTTGCGCCCAAACTGAAACCCCGGGCGTATACTAGAAGACCAAAAGTTTTGGATAAGCTCCAAACCCGGTTGCCTGCATTTCGCCAAACGCTTCATGGTGAACGGTCATATGATACACCAGACTACGCCATTTCTGGAGATGTCCTTCAACGCAAACAGAAGTCAAACATTACAGTAAACGTTAAACTGAACCCAAAACTGAAATCAAAACTGAAATCAAAACAAAATCCGGTATCGGGACCCAGACAACCGCCTATTCAACAGCATTTCAAACGGGGGCCTGTAATGAGCACATCTGCAATTGAAATTGAAAGCACAACAAAATTGGTGGGTTCATCTACGGCGACTTTCAACTCCGTCACCCATAGATTTGACCCTACCCGACAATCTCTTTTGGGTTCGATTTCATCCACATCTTCTACTTCGTTGACTGGACTTGAAGATACAGGTAGTGTACGGGGCCTTCGAGATGGGCGTGTTTTCTTCCCCAAAGAAGATACAATCACAATCAATTTCTTGGGCACGTCGTTTGTGTTTGCATTGTTCAACCGGGAGGAATCTTTCAAGAATAATATGGCCTTATTGACGTCGCTTAAGAGAATTTTGTCAACCCCAAAGTTGCTCCTTAAACCCGAGGTGAATTCTGATACTCATGGTGCATTAAAAAGCTTAATCAAGTGGCATTTAATGTGTCGTGAACGTCCTTCAGGTACCTTATGGTCTCAGATGAAAGTCATTTTGGATGAATTCACCAAACTTCAAATCAAGGAAGTAAGGGTTCTTCAAATATCTATCCAAAGCCAATTCATGTTCATGTTCTGGGTATTAATACAACTTGAACATCGTTACAAGTCGGACCCAGATCTCAAGTTGATAAAACACCTAGCGGGATATTGCAGCGACTTTTTTGTCATTTTCTTCACCTCATTTACTGCTCTGGATCTAAGTTCGGCGTACTTAACCGAATCGCCAACTCACGAATTGTACCAATCTGTCATGTTAATATTCACCATTTTTGAAAAAGAGGATAAGTGCTGGTGGCCACCAATGACTCAAGCAATTGATGAAATGGTTTTATTCGGAAACGAAATCACCGGCCTACTTGACTTGACTTACTTGCTTGGTGCCATAATTCCAAAAAAGTATTTCAGTTGGTCGCCTTTTTTGATATTACTCAACAAGTTAAAAACAGCTGCCGATTCGTTGGGACATCGACACTTTATTGAAACTTGCGAGCTTGCGCACCAAAGATTAGATTGGCCTTACGATGAAAAGATTTTGACCCAGCTTTATGGTCTTTTCGGGGCGCGGAAATTCGCCAACTTCGTGGATGAATCTAGTGTACCTTCGTCTGTCGGGGTGGTTCATTCTCGAGCAGATATTCCTGGAGGAAGTGTGTTTGAACGGTTTTTGGGTCTTCTCTATATCTACATTTCAGAACTTTCGCTGGCGAAAGAAGTGAAAAGATTACTCTCGAAGTTGCTCGCCTCCAGTCAATATCATTATGTTCGTGGAAGAAAAAGTCAGATTATGTTTGCCAATAGACTCAACCTCATTTTACTCCTCTCACAAATTTCAGACGTCGATTTGGGAAGCCAACTCACAAACTTAATTGTTCAAATTTGTGCATCGGCGGATCCATTTGTTTACGGCAGATCTCTTGATGCCTTACAGGTTTTCAGCGAGACAGCAGTTAATCGGAAGCGAACTTTACCTATAAAAGCATTTGTGGAACTTTTCAAGTCTTTAGCAGAAATGACCAATCGAAAGAGTATTCTGCAAAGCATTTTTCTCAAACTCATTGATTTAATGGGCCAAACCTTTAGGGGGACTTCACTGGACACTAATGAGGGTGTTTTTGGGTTGCTAAAGATATTAAGCTCTCTGGATATCAGTACAATACCTGATACCGTTGCTTTAGAAGTTCTAGGAACCGTGCTCTTATCGATAATGGAAGTTGAAATCTTTGACGATGAGTTGGATACACACCAGATTTCTATATTTGTGGAATTCCAAAAATCCTTGTTGAAATTGCTAAGCAAACAGATGGAACGCTTACCAGCTTCAAAACCAGAGGAAGATCAATCAATTGAAGAGACTATTGAGTTGGCAATTCAAATATGGATGCTTTCAAGCAAAATCATGAGGACTCAACATTGGAATAATATGATGTACCAGAGATATTCTTATCTTGGAAACTCAATAGCAAGAAACCGATTCGTGATGTTTCTTTGTTTAGAGTTTATCCAGTATGCAACTGTCGACTCATTTGTACTACAGGAGATTGAGAAGATTTTTCTTAATGGTTTAGTGTCTCCAAGCTTGTCAAAATATTCAGTTGATTTATACCGCTCTTTGAGCCAGAATCCGGACTCAGTTTTCTTTGCAAAGGACTCACATATCCCTGAAATGACTTCCACCATTTTACTCCAAACCTTTCGGTTGAGGATTATCGCACAAACGCTTGAAAACATCGTGGGTTCATCAAATCTTCATGGCAATGAAAAATCAGGAATCATTTCAAGTTTGGTTAAACGTCTCCATGACGTTTATACGGACCATCATTTTGAACAAGGAGTCACTGATATGTGCAAGAAAATCACCGAGACGATACAACGTACTGCTAAAAATTACATTGCCAATCTTGATGAGTTCTGGGAACTTTCAACCAAACTAGGGTTCCCCAATAAGAACATTCAAAGCAAGTGGAGTAATTCAAATGGGCGGGGTAAAGTTCAATTGCTCAACACTGAGTTTATCACTGCCCTTGCTTATGGGAAAAGTCATGTTGTGGCCATGGATAATTGGAAAACAGAAGAAAATGATTTGATTCTTTTTACTTTAGTTCAAGTATACTCTTCGGCATTGGGTGTCAGCAGTGCATACTGGGCGCATATTTGTCTTCTATTGGATTACATTTATGCCAAAATGGAAGATTTCCAAATCATCACCAATGACCACACGTTCATGGAATTCCTAGCTCTACTCAAAGAGCTTTCGTTTCTCTCAAACCATCGAAATGATTCCCGGTATATCCTTTATGAAATCCGGGCGTTGAGGACCTGTGCATGTATCCTTCAACATTCATTTTTCATATTTGATGGATATAAGGACAAACAAGATATCCGGCACGTTGTGTTTGAGTTCATTGCAAATGTGGATATCAATCCACCTAAGAGATACAATCTTTCCACTGTGTTTATGGATTTATCTATTGATGCACTTCAAAGTGGAAGCCACGTGTCATACCACCCTAAATATCAACACACCACAAAAGAGTTTGAGGAAGCATGTCATGGTTTGAAACAGGTGTTACAGAATCTCACGGATACAGTTTCTGGAACTGTGCAAGAGCAGTTGACTGCAAAAGGCCTTGACGATTATGATTTCCTTTGAATTCGTTCCCATACCTCTTACATATAATTAATCATTCTAGCATATATTCATTATACACATTATTTATAACCCATCACTGTAGACCGCGCTGGCTTTTGATGAGCTCGATTTCCGCCTCAAGCTTGTCTTTACCCTTCTTGACCTCAAGGAGCGCCACCACCGACTTGATCATCTCGTCATATTTAGCCATTGTTTTTCTTGTGGGCATATTTGGTTTCCAAGATGTGCCTCCAGCAGTAGGGATATCAAGTTCCTGTAGAATGTTGCTTACAGCCTTAAACACCGATTGACGCTGCTGCAAACCCGGAAGTTTCTGGCTCGACCGGAGAATCACATTGGGTGTTAACCGTTCATTTGCATGATACACCAAACCATAAGCTTCCTCCTCCTTTGTAGTGAGACGTTTGGCCAATAATTGCTGGATTGGATTGGGCTCTCCCTTTACTGGTGGGCCTTGCAGTTTCAACACACCAGCCAAATATTGTTGTAAGTGTGTTTGGAAACTGCGGTCTCTTTTGTGTGAAGATGAAGCTGCCAGAGGGATTGCCGGCGGCACGGGGTCTGCAGGTGCATTGGCGGCTTTTTGTTGCATTTTCTTTTTCTGGTGTTTGTCCAAAATCATCAAGTTATTATAGAGGTTGGTGAGACCCTGTGAAGATTGATATTGTTGCACGGATTGAGAAGACTGGGGAGAGTCCAATAATGTAAGAAGATTGGTTCTTTCCATAAGCATTTTCTTGGCGGCAAGCTCAAAACGACGGGCCTCAATGACCAATGATTCTTCTTCGGCAATTTCCGCAGGTGTTCTTTTCAAAAGACTTTCAAGGTACTGTTTGCGGTCGATTTCTGCGGATTTTGAAAACGCATCAAGTGATTCAAGCAAACTGGGGTTTCCTGTACCCTTATACTTTAATATTTTGGCACACACACGATAAAATTGTTCCTTCAAATCTTCCAAGGTCCGGTTGAAATGGGCGGGAAACCGGTCATTGATCACGTGCCACTTGAGCTCAAAATCTTTACAGAATTCAAATAAGAGCCTTGTCTCCTCGTATGTCCATTCTGGTTCGGTAGAATGGCTGGGGTCTGTTTCAGGGTCTGTTTCAGGTTCAGGTTCAGGTTCTGTGACAGATTTTGTGGAATTAGCGGTTTCATTTGTAGCCGTTTTTTCTTCAACACGAGAATCTTTTTCGACTTTTGAAGTTTCCGATTCTGATTGGGTGGATTCAGAAGAATCTTCTGTAGAATTGGTGGATACAGGAGTATCTTCAGCCTCGGAACTTTTGGCATCTGATTTCTCGCCATTAACCTTTTCGGGGGATTCAGTCACATCCTCATTTTTACTTTCCGAATCTTTAGAAACATCTTCTTTTTTCCCCTCAGAATTTGGCTTTAATTTATCTTCATCATCCTTAGTTTCCTTTTGCAGGTTAGTTTCAGGTTTGACCTCAGATTCCACATCTTTCAGTGTACCTGTAGTATTATCTAAGGATGTTTTTTTCTCTGCTACCGATTCTTTCTCCATTTTTTCGGTATTTTGGTCCTGTTTTGTGTCTTTTTCTTTACTCAGACTCGATTTATCGTTTTTTTGCTTGGCACGTTCCAGTCTCCGTTCATGTTCCTGTTCTTTGATTTCTGCCATGATACTATCAAATGTTGGCTCATCCACCATTTCCGGAATATCAATATCCACCAAAAACTTGTCGAAAAAGTATTCCCGCCCATTTCCTTCTGCCTCTAAAAGTTCCTTTGAACCTTTTTCCCAATGGTGGAAAGTCGCCGATCTGCCCAGCTTTTTATTCGGAACGAACGGCATCCGCGTCCATGGTGACACCCTTTGTTTCCTATTGCCTCCTTTTCCTGCCAAATTCAAGCTTACTGGCGGAGTATTGGGACCCAAAAGATTATATAATTCACGGGCCATTCCGCCTTTTTGGAGGGACGGTTGCTCGACCTTCTGGCGCTTTTTTGATGGTTGTTGTGCATCATCACGCTGGATATTAAGCACATCAAGAATATCGTTGGCGGACATTGCCAGAATTAGCGAATTGTTGGGGTGTTTTATGGGGTGTTAAATGTTTATTGACATTTAGTTAACGCTATATGAATTTTACTGGTGTGAGATTTTGATGTCACGTGAGTAGGTGCACGTGCCCTGGGTAATAAAAGTAGGATTTGAAGAAGAAATCTTACTCTTTATAGATCGTTTAACTATTAAGACTACGAATTTTCGAGAGGATTATCATATGTGGTCAATTAATAGTGGGTAAAAATTGGTGGGTGCCAGTTCTTGAGAACAGATGTGTGAATATTATCAAGTTGACCCCGATAATGTAATGTTAAGAAATAAACTTTGTGAGAAGAAAACACTTCTGCCGTTTTACCTTGAGGATTTAGTAGTGGTTTTAGCAAAGGGAAACAAAATTGTCTCCCATATAATAATATATCTCTATAAGGAGGATACACATTCTTGCAATTTTTCATATAAACTGATAAAATAGAAGTTTTTGCATATTCAGAAATTCAATACAAAGTAAATTATCAAAGTATAATAAACCAAGATCAATCTTAACAATTAATCAAATTCAATATCCTTTTTTAGTCAATAGTGTAATAGGACGGGCTCTCCGTAGAATACTTTCAATTCCAACAGGACCATAGAGATTCGTGAATCTTTGAATGCTGTTCAATTTCAGGAGAAACGATGTTCTAAACACTTGGATAACGTCCACTTTTTTCTCATCCCCGTATTCTTTGAAGGTACCATCAGTTCATATTGAAACGGGAGAAAAGGCGAAATTTACATGGAATTTTTTGAAAAAAATACTCAAACTATCATAATTTTCTGAAATATTCAACCTAAAGCCGATGATAGGGTTTTTTTGTAGAAAGTGAACCGCATATTCGCGTGAATCCAGACACATTTGTTTGAATTAGCTACTGTTTTATCAACGACATTTTCTTCTGAAACAGGGTAATTTTTTGTAAATAAAGAATTCAATTTAAAACCAAAGTAAAGAAGAATCTAATTCGATTGTAAACATATCTTTTTCCACGTTTTCTGGGTCTATTTACTAGGCCCAACTATCTATTGACAGTAGCACTTTCATAGTATCTACATCACAATTTCCAAGTACGCTACCAACATATTAGCCAAAAAAAAAGCATGGTTGGAAACTTCAGTCTCCTAAAAATAGTAAACCACCGTATAAAACTCGAATAAACGAAATATTGTAGTCTTTACGGATGATTTGGTAGCAAAGCTTGGAAATATTACTAAAACGCATAATACTAGCCCAATATTGGTTATTTTTATCAACAATACATATTATTAGATGCCGCGGAGCGTCTGGTTAGTGAAGAGCTGAAAATAATTCAAGAAATTGTCTCGCAGCTTAGGGAAACACCAGATATAAGGTTTTAAACACACTATGCTGATGTCTAAAGAAGTCAAAATAAACTGACGGTTGCGGCCATACCGAGAAGAAAACACTGTTTCCCGTCCGATCAACGTTAGTTAAGCTTCTCAGGGCGTCACTGAGTAGTGTAGTGGGAGACCATATGCGAAATTGACGTGCTGCAATCTTTTTTTCAGTTGTGGGAGGGCTATACTTGGCATGGAAATTGTTTTTTTTTTTTTTTTTTGTTTTTTTGGTAAGTGATTAGTGAAAACAGTTAGGGGGCTTATGGAGAACAGAAATCTCCAGTAGAAAAAAAGGGTAAAACCCCCCTTGATTTTGATTTTCAGTAGATCAGAGTAGTATTACAATTTACTTGTATGATTATCTGTAAACAGATGTATGAAAAGAAAAGAAAGCAAGGTTTAGAAATCCAATCCTGCACAGCCAAAAAGTGAAAACCTGGAAAATACCAATTATATATATATAATCTCTCTCTCCCTTCTTCCTATTCCTCTAATAAATAAATGCGTCATAAGCTCCGGGGCTCCTCCAACCAGTCAGTGGTTCCCATCTGCGTGAGCCGACTCAACGCCCGGGCAAATGCAAATTTCTCTTCGTCATTAGCAAACATGGAAGCTTTCTTGGCCACCAGTTTATCGAAACCGTGTTTAACCACCAACTCATCATTTTCAAACGTCTCTTCGGTACCAGTATCACTCTGTCGCTTATAAAGCTGGTAATTATCCTTCAGGAGATTTTCCGGCTCAACAAACAAGTCCTGGAAGGCCGCTGCTCCGGTGGTAGCAATATATCCATGAGCGTCATAAACAGCATCAAGAAACGTGATGAACCGACGCACCTTATCACGTACATCGATACTCAAGTACGGAATATCCGTGATGATGAACGCTTTAAATGACGTGGCCAACGTGAGATAATCTCCTGCACTTAGATTCTTACCACAGAGCTCTTCAAATGAAAATTGGGCAACATATGGCCGGCCGCTTGCAGGCACATGGAGAGTACGACCCCATACAGTAATAGAATCATCCATCAGGATGGTTTTGTCGGTGTTTGCTTGGTTAAAGTACTCAAACCACTTTTCAACATGCTTTCGGCTTGCGTTGATATTCGCCTTACTGTGATACTTGACACCTGGTTTTGGGTAGTAGTATACAGAGGAAAAAGGTTTGGCCACCTTACGGTAATCGGTAGGCGAGTTAAGAAAAATCACCTTTGTTTGTTTCTTGATCAATTGGATGCACGGGATAAACAGCACTCTCTGGATACCATTCAAGTATAAATCATCGGGGGCCCTGTTTGACGTGGCAAATAACACCACTCCATATTTTGGACTTAGAAGCATCGAAAGAAGCCGGCGCAAAAGCATGGCATCCGCTACATCCGTCACCTGAAACTCATCAAAACACAACACCGTCGCTGTTTGGGCGATTTCGCTAGCCAAAAGTGGAATCACATCCAAATCAAGATGACCATGTTCACGTTTAAGCTGATACGACCGTTTGTGGAGATTCTGCATAAACTGGTGAAAGTGGAACCGTCTTTTGGGTAGGCTTGCCGGGACAGTTTGGTAGAATAGATCCATGAGCATGGTTTTTCCACATCCAACATCACCCCATAAATAAATACCCTTCATTGAGGACTCCGGCGGCGGTTTCAAGCTGGAATCTCCCCGATGGAAAAAACCAGAAATAAGCTTGGTTATTCCTGTTTTTGGCTTCAAGTTCTCCACATCTGGTGTAATCACTACGGGAGGCTCGTACGACTCCAATTTCGCATGGAGACTAGATAGACTCAGAAGAATTTTGCGCTGGTATGGGTCGTCCCGTAATCTATTGAGTGCCACGCGATTATCATATGCTTCTAGAGGGGTGATATTTTTTGTACCCCCGTTTTCACTAACATTGGTGCTTAACAATCTGAAGCTGCATGTCCATGTCTGTTTCCCGAGTGTCAGCCGTGCTAGAAGAATAGTCATGGTGAGGCTGAAAAAAATAAATAAAGATGAAAGGGAAAAAATGAAAAGAAAAGAAAAGAAAGCTGATGGATGTTCAGAATTCAAGGGATGATGACGTAGTGAATTACTATCACAGACGGGATATATTAAGACACTCCACTGATTTTCAGTCCACTAGTGGAGAATGTGCCCTTCTCGTAATTTGGTTTAGAATCCCCGGTGATGGTATTGGCCGGAAAACGAGACACCCGGTATTTTTTTTCCCTTCTCCGGGGGCGCGCACTTGCCCCGCAAAATATACCCTCGGTGCACCTGCATCAAGCATGGCTCGTGAAAAGGCGTAATTGGAGGGGGCCACAACACGCCGTATTGGGAAGTAATAGCCGACCTTCTCGAAACCGCCTATCAGTTAGTATTACCCTATAGAACTTGAACATTAGAACGATTCACGTTACCTTCTATATTATTTTGTGATTTCTCTTTTTTTTTTTTCCTCCTTTTCTTTCGTTCTGACACCCTTCCCCCCACATTGACACTGACATTGACGTGCTGCGCGCTATTTGGTATCTGTCATCTCAAAAAGCAAATCGTCATTATCAAAGCTTAACTCGTGATCATGAGAAGGCTGATGCTTGCTTCCACGCAGTGACGTAAAATAATCAACCCCTTCGTCATCTTCCTCAAAAACATCTTCGTATTTAATTCCCGCCTTCACTGTATCGTAAACCGAAGGGCTTGTCGCAAGACCCGAAATGGCCTTCTTGGCCCTCGGAGTAATACCATGAGAAGCGTGTGCCATTGTAGTAACGGTCAGCGGCAAGGAAACAAGGTTATTTGCAGGAGAGTTGGAATACTCTACTCTATTTTCACTCGGGCTTTGTGATTTTTCAACTCCCAATTTGCTAAGCCTCGAGTTGATTGAAGGCATATGTGAATTTTCGTATGATCCCACCGGCAACGACGGCGCGGGCGAGCCTGTAGAGCGAGAAGATCTTCTCGAGTTGAGCTTTTCATGCAGAGTTGAACGGGATGGATTATGCTGAAGAACTAAACTTGCGTTCACACTATCGCTAAGATGTTGGTAATGGCTCTTTAGTAATTGAAACCTGTTCAAGGCTTCGAAATGGGTGCTGCTATCATTATTCGGAGTCGCCAGTTTTGAATCATGATTGCTATTGCTCAAACGAAGTTCCGAAGTGCCATCAATCATTTGCACAAAAGAACTTATATCATCGTCTGCATAGAGCCCACTAAAAGGGACGCTTGAAGAGGCCAGCTCCACACTTGTTCCAAAATACGTGTGAGTATCCGCATTAGAACCCATGACCTGCCGTCCAGAATTATTGCTGAAGCGCCGACTTTGACGAGATCCAAATGAAGAAGAGAACCTCGGAGTATTTGACGTTGATTCCGGGTAGTGGTCTTCGGTTGGTATATGCGAGCCATGAGACGAAGATATTGACCGAGGCAACAGAGGATTATTGGCATGGACATTAGGGTTGATATTGGTGTTTGGTGTATTAGAGGAAGAAGTGCTCCCGCGTGGGTTTCTGAGCAAAGCCACCAAGGAGGCATTAGAGCCCGAGCGATTACTAGTGATTGATATTCTGCGTTCCATGGAAGAACCGGCTCCACTGGTTTGAACTGATGTGAGAGTACCATAAGGTGGGGATGACGAACTGCCAATGGAGCCAACTTTGAAAGGTTGGATGCTGGGTCGTGGGTGGGATGAATGTTGAGATATTGCTACCAGCCCATGCTTTTTAGTTATATGATGAGGAGGGGAGCTTCCTTTATCTTGTAAATCGGAAGTACAGGGCAGAACAGAGTATTTTTCACGAAACTGCCCAAAAGAACCTCGGTGGGGCTTAGGATCTTGTACGTGAACCGCAGGAGAGGCTGGCTCTACCTCTGAGGTTTGTTCCAGGTGAGAAACTTGCTTCGGATCATGAGAAGATTGAGGGCGCGAAGCTGTATTTCTATCATGGAGCTCGTCGGAGTCTCTGGCCCGCTCGCTATCGGAGAACATGAAATGATTAGATAATCTTTCTTCCTGATCCTGAGCATTGAACTTGTAGTGATTTCTATAGGCAACCGAGACCCTCAAGGTACCAAGACTTGTGTGAATTGGGGAAAACTCGCGTTGCGTCATATGTGACTCTGTCAGAAGCATCTGATGGGGCACTATAGACTTGGATAAACCAATGCGCCCTTTAGAATTGACCGGTTGTTTTCCATCAATAAATCTGTTGCGTAAAGCCAAGTTCTTATTGGACTGTTTTCCCACAAGTTTCTTGACTTTATAGGCGGGAAGAAGTCGTACAATGCCGTAGATGACCCGAATGAGCACAATTGCTTGTTTATAAACCATTGGAAGTTCTTCTGGAGTGCCACTAAAACTTGTCAAGCTATTGGTACTGCGATCAAATTCAATTAACCAGCGCTCAAGAACCACCTCCAGCTTTTTCGATCCACCCTCGGCCACAGGCCATACGCCTCCATGGTCATCTTCCAACATAACCATTTCACAAGGGTTTAGCTGGCGAAGATCCAAAAAGGTTTCAATAATCATGGGCGGGAATTGTGAAAGATCGGCGTGTGATTTCCATGGCCTTAGTTCCAGGCGTACCCACTCATTATCCAAGCTAGGTATGTGCAAATTAAACCACTTGTTGATTTTCGAAGAAGTACTATTTTCCGCCGTAACACCATCATATGGCAGCAGTTTTGCTTCTGGTACAGACCGGGCATGGACAATCACTTGCAGCGTTTTTGTGAAGAAATTTTGCACCACTTGCACGAGTTTAGAGTGTTTGCGCCGGGTTCCAGACTCCAGTAAAGACGTGTTTTGTTTATGGGGATCCATGATTTGGGGATTTTTCCTGGGAAATTCGGTGAAATGAAAACTTCCACAATCCAAAACACGTGGATTTTTTACACCTTTTTTTTTGTTTTTCGTATCCTTTTTTAGATAGAAAACGGGTGGGGGGCGTATTTGGCCTTAGTATACGGCGGCTAAGTGTGAGCCACGAATGTGAGAAAAAGGCGAAGAAAATAGTTTTTTTTTTTCGAATTACTTTTTTCAAAAGTTGTGAATCTTGGTTAAATGGTTAGGCATATAAGTGAAAGTGGCAAAATATATTACCGATGTCTAATAATATTTGCTATTGAAGGCGCCACTATACGTAAATTGTGGGGTGGAGCACGGGATACAGGCACCGGTATTTGTGGGATGTACGGGTGTTTTGGGGCTTTTTGATTTGGTGACTGTGGGTTTAATTTGGGGTAAAGTTTCACGTTTTTTTTTTAGTGGAAGGAGGAGGTTTTTTTAAAAAATAGTAAGGGGGGTATTGACTTAGGTTTGGAAAAAAAATTAAGGTATTTTAGTGTTTCGTAAATTACATCTTTATTGCGTGGTATTTTATTAAATCTTTGAGACTTTGAGGAATTTGCGAAAGTTTTGTTGGATTTAGTTGAGATTTTGGGTAAAGCGATATTTCGAAAAAAGTTAAAATATTGATTCAGCAGAAACTAAAATCCTTTTTGGATAAAAAATAGAATTATAAATAGAAAAAAACGTTGGAAACAATTCAAAAATCTCACGTAATACATTATATTTGTATTTGAGATTCAATTTCCCCAACGTATACCAAACCTAATTGTTAATATAACTTCATGCGTATTCTCCTATGTAATCCGGAAACACCTATGGTGGGCCCAAATAATTTAGCTAGACGCAAAAACTTTACGGGCCTCTGTGTTATCCGCACAAATCAAGAGGGCTCTTTGTACCTCTCTCCTGGTGGCTTTCTCCGCATAAGCATTGGACACTTCCATGGCGGTGCGTTTCGATTCCGTCAAAAGAGCACTGGTCAATGCAGTGTGCGAGTCAAGATTCTTCCAGATATTGAAGTCACCAGGGAAAAGCATGGCGAACTTTTGCCACACCGCAGACCCGTCTCTGCCACTGACGCGGTCACTGATTTCCTTAAGCAATTTGGGCACTTGTCTAAAGTTGTCGCCAATGAGCTCTTGCAATTGCAAACTCTCCAATTCCTCCTTGATTGGAATATAATAGTCGTTGAAATCGTTTGCCACGGAGATGGCACCCAAGGTCAAAACAACAAGCAACGATGAGCCGTTTTCCTCGATGAACGAGAACAACTGGTCGATGGCAGCTTGTTTTGACTCTGGAGTGTCAAGCGCGTGTAAGATTTGAGCAGTCAAGGTGACTGCTTTCTGAGACAGGCCATGTTCAGCAAGAATGACCTGGAACTCCTCAAGGGCCTCATTATACTGTTCGTTAAAGAAAAACGAGAGGCCAATGACAATTCTGGATGAAAGGATAGCCTCACGCACGGTATCTGTTTGCTCCTCTTCTGACAAGAGGTCCAAAGTGAACTGGGCACTTTCGATAGCCCCTTCATAATTGCCTGCACCCAAGTACACTCTTGCCAACAGAGTTTTTGTGGTGGCAACATCAAGCAAAACGGTGGAGCTTTCAGTCTTTTCAAAGCGCTTTTCGAGAATCTCACTCAATTTTTCACCCACGATAATGCTGGTTTCGTAGGTGTGGCACCGTTCACTCAAGAGAAGTGCGAGTTTGAGACCCGTTTCATTATTAGGCTGGAACTTCAAGAAGCTTTGGATGGCGAAGTTGGCAATACTGAATTCTTGAGCCGCCTCGACATCACGTGCGTCCTTGGAACTTCCGATTCTATTGTTCACCACCGAAAGGGCATAACACAATTGGGCCAATGGACTGCGGCCGTTGGAAAGCACATAGGCATGAGTGGATAAGCGCTTAGATTTTTCACCATCACCCGTCACCTCTGCGGTCAAGGCATTGCCCAACCATGGGGTAGACTGTTCTGGAGCCAACGAAGTGGCCCGGTCAAAAGCCTCCTGGGCCAAATCAGCATCGCCATACCTCAAGTAGAGTGCGGCCAAGTTGGACCATACACTGACATCCCTGGAGTCAAAGACGCTGGCCTTGATGAAACAATGTTGGGCGAGCAGTGGGTCGAGCGAGACATATGCATTGCCGAGGGCGAGCCAATATTGAGCGTTTTCTGGCTCGAGCTTGATGGCGTATTTGAACTCTTCTATGGCGGTTTCACGGAGTGCGAGGTTGGCCTCTTCACATATGTTGAATGCCTCCAAAAAGGCCAACCCAAGGTTGTATCTTGTGTAAGAGCGAACAAGTTTATGGACTTTTTGGCCCGAAGTAAGGGTAGCGGCACGGGCAGTCAAGATACTGAGCATGGAGATGGATTCGAGATGGCTACCGGCATCAAACAAGGCCTGGGCGGAGGCGAGAGACACTAGGTCGTTGTCAATTCCGTCCACTTTGCTCAATATCTCCACCACAAGATGTATAGGCAGCGCATGTACATCCTGCTGAACGCGGGTGATGAGTTTGAGACATTCACCCAAAGCCTTCCATAAACTAAGGGAGGCATGGTTTTTCTCGGCAGCAAGAGCAATGATCTCGATGGCAAAGGTGTTGTTGACAAGCGTGCGTTTGACAAAACCACCCAGAAGCAATTGCGAGCTGTACATGATACACTGTTCGTACAAAGCATTCAAGATACATTCGGCGTCAGGGTTCATGTCCAATGCCTTGCGCAAGACCTCGAGGCCACTGGCGTAGTCACCAATGGCACAAACAGCCGAGCCCAACATATACTGGCTGACCCAAGATGTAGGGTCGGTTTGAGAGGTGTGTTGGAATACCTTCATGGCGGCATCCATTCTGCCACAGTTGAAGTAGGCCTCTCCCAAGCCGATCCAGCATTCGAGGTCCATGGCTTGCATCCGGAGAGCGGTCTGGAACCACTCAATTGCTTTAGCATCATCCTGACGGTTGAGAGCCGAGCAACCCAACACACGGTATGGCCATGACTTGTCGGGATCTTCGTAGATTTGACTAAAGAGAATGCGCTTGCTTTTTTCCGACGAAACTACGCGTTTGCACAAGATTTCCGTAACTTCCCAATCACTTTTCTGGGCCAAGTCCTGGACGAGGTACTTTGCCGCGGTGATTTCAGCCACGTCGAGCTCAAACGCCTTGTAAAAACACTTTTGTGCACGCACCTTATCGTCATAGTGATCGTAGTACAATACACCAAGTAGGGTATATGCCGGAGCATACGTTTTGGAGTCCCGGAGTGCCGCCACAAGAAGATCATATGCTTGCTTGAGATAACTGTCATTGGCAGAGTCCTGCATCAAGAAACTTTTGGCCAAACGCCAGCGAATATTAGCCCGTGTAAGGTAAGATTTGGCCGATACTCCGTCCACATGGGAAAGGGCAGTTTCCAAAACTGTGCGTCCTTGGGAATATTCGTGTTGTAACACGTGACACCAGCCAAGTTCCATGAGCGCATGGGGGTCTTCAGGAAAATCTTGGGCCACCAGCGAAAGAAGCGTGTTTGCACTAACCAACTCACGTTTGGCCACCATAATCAAACCTTTACCGATTAATGCATGTTTATTACGTGGGTTATCGGCAAGGATTTTGTTGTAGAGCTGGAGCGCACGGCCAAAGTTCTTGGGTGCCTCGTGGTAGGTGTAAACCAACGCAAGCAGACACAAAACGTCCTCCTTACAGTGCTTAAGGTCAATGCCATATGTACGCTGCAAATCAGCCAATGCACGGATCACCACAGTGCATTTTTCTGACGCCGCCTCATACTCCTGCAATTGGATATAGTAATTGCACACAATACGATGGGCCAACATCGATTCCGGGCATTTGTCATGTCCTTGGAGCATGAGATCAAGTACTTCACTAGAACTAAGTCCTTCAGATGAGGTATCATCGGCCTCAATAGTACCACTGGCAAGAATCTCCTCGTCATCTACACTTTCCTCCAGAACCTTTTCCGTAAGATAAACTCCCTTGAACTGTTCCTTATCAAACGGACACATGTCACTCATCACATACAGGTAAAGCACTGCACTTAAGCCTTCACCACGGAACTTGTGGATGCATTTGGCAAGCAATTGCTGGTCGAGATCTGCAAGTGTACGTGGGTCCTGGAGGTCCAAATGGAGCGACCAGGTGAAAAGGTCTGGGGTATCGAGAAGCACCAAGTCGTCACACATTTCCTTGATTTCCCGGAAAAGTTGTGTTTTCTCCGGCACCACCGCAAGAAGTGCGTGTTTGTACTTGAGAAACTCCACCTCATATTTACGGCGCTCGTCATCATCGTCACAGTAATCAAGGTACATTTGGTAGAGTTGTTGGAGATTTGATTGTTTCCGAATCGACCATTCTAGTTCATGTAAACGCAGAAGCAGCTGTGCAGTGAGGATCCGCGGTAAGCGGAGTTTTTCCTTGGCTATTTGTACCCTGACTTCATTATCTTCACGTGTTTTTACAAGCGTCAAAAGACGTTTTACATGATCGCTAGGTTTACCCAAGGCCAGTCCCACCAAATCTGCTAATGGCGTGCCTGGGAGCACTGCCCGGAGATAAGTTTCAAGAAGAACGGAGTTTTTCTGGAAGTCACGTGCGTGCAAATAATTGTGAACGTCCTTGATGATTTCCGCCAATGCTATTCCTTGTTCCATCAGGACTTGGAGATAATTTGTTAACACAGTAAAGTACTGTGTATAGTCGTCGCCAGATTTCGCCACCTGGTACCAACCACGCCATGCCAATAAAGTTTCTGGCTCGATCGCCGTGGCCTTTTCAAACGCCTGCAGTGCATTTGGCAAGTCCGAAAGCAACTGGTAGGCTTTACCTTGGAAGATATAGGCAAAGTAGCAGTTTTTATCGGTTTCGAGCGCTTCTTTCGCGTAGTAGATCGCGTCTTCTGGGTCATTGCGTTCGATGGCAGATTTCGCCGCCTTAAGCAGTTGTTTCAACGACATTTTCAACGGAAATAAGTCGTGGTTTTTTAGGTTATTTGTAGTATTCTTTTTTTTTTTGGGCGGGAAGTGACAAGTGATTTCTACTGCGCGGGCCACCTGGGGAGTTGTCACGTGACCATCAATTGATGATACTATAGTCACATTTTAATGGTTTATTATAAATGGAGTGTTTTATATTTTGGGGTAGTTGTTTTGAAAAAGGCTATATTATTTATACTGATAATTTTTGATACGTTTATTTGAATATGTGGTGATTTTTGTGGGGTGGTGTATTGTTGGCAATTTGCATCACGTGACATAGGTGCTACAGGCCCAAGGGTGGATCGTGGAAGGTTAGCGGGAAAAAGGCAAGGGCAATTATTTTCTGGGTAGACATTTAGGAAGAGTTTTTATTTTCAATTCTTTAAATTTTTTCATTTTTTATCGAAATTATGATTCTTTTTTCTTTTTTTTTCTTGAAGACTTTGAAACATGGGTTTGGGATGTGAAGGATGGGTGTTGGTATTGAGGATCTGGAATTAGGTTTAGAATTTATAGTATTGGTGGGTTATTAGAGAGAAAATAGGGAAGCGATTGAATTTTTTAGATTTTAGGTTTTTTTTTTTTTTTTTTTTTTTTTTTTTTTGTGAATAATCAATGGAAGAAGAAATTTGAATTAAATATTCTTTTTTAATGAATATCCAATATCCGTTTGAATCACCATATTGTTTGTTTTCATATTCATGACTAGGGAGATTCATGAAGGGGTGGAAACAACAGAAAATATATGTTACAAGCTTTAAGACTTTTAACCAGGTGATGAAAAAATTTAAAGAAATAAAAATAAAAATGAAAATAAAAATAAAAATAAAAATAAAAATAAAAATAAAAATGAAAATAAAAATAAAAATAAAAATAAAAATAAAAATAAAAATAAAAATAAAAATAAAAATAAAAATAAAAATATAGTGCTAAGTTCTAGTTTTACAGAGAGACACACTCAATCAATAGATACACTGATCTAAACACACTAAACACACGTAGTTCCCTTAGGGCATGAATAATTCTTGAAGAATTTTAGATCTTTTGAACCAGGACAGGGGGAAAAAGGAAAACTCTTTCTAGACACGTAAAATGGTAGCAGTACTATCGAATAATTGTATGTGTTGGGCAATATATTCGGGGTGATTGCAAGAAACAGGGGGAAATACGTTCATGAATGTTCTTGGTAATAACTAATGGTAGGGGAGAGGAAATGAAAGGAAAGTGAATATCGAATTACCTGAAAAATTATGGAATTGAAGAATTCTTTGCCCTTTTGAATAAATGGCGTTTATTGGCCTTATTATTAACCATAGAAAAACTATACAAGTATGCAAAAAACCAGACTTATATATATATAGTGACAAGAATTCAGGTCAAACATGACCAAATGTGGCAGTAGCATAAAAGTTTCAATAGTTAAGAATATCACACTCTTCATCTGAATACAAGAATTAGAAAACCCAGCGTATTGAACTGGTACCAGAACTCCACCTAAATAAAGCATCGTATACATACTACTTATACTGTCATCTGATGGAGAACAAAGGGAAAGAAATTATTACAAAAAGTAAAGTTTTATGTTTAAAAAGGGGGGAAAAGAAGAAAGATAACTTAAAATATTTCAATATAACTACACGTAGTCATTAAACTGTGTTTATGAATTATTATGTGAATAGCCAATACTCACCCAGGGTTTACACTTTAACCCTATGCTCCAAAAGTTCAAACCAAGGAAAAAAACAACATTTTATTAGAAAAAGCATTTCAAACTTGAAAATTGCTAACTATTACACCAAAAAAACTTAAAGAAAAAAAGACAACAAACCGCAAATATTGGTGAGTGTTGCGGACCCGCAGTATGTAAAAACAGAGGCGAATATTATCAAGTAGATCTCGATAAAAAGGGGGTTTTTTTTTTTTTTTTTTTTTTTTTTTTTTGAATAAAGCTTCGGAAGAAGAAAAAAAATTGGCTGTTTTCCGTTTAAAATTTGATGGTGGCTTTAGAAATGGATTACAACATTGTCTCCCACATAATAACATGTCTCCATAACTTATAAGGAGCACTTTCTAAGACCAAATACACATTCTCAAATATTATCATATCAATCAATAAATATAAGTTTTTGCATCTAAATAAATTTAATCAAGAAAAAATCATTCAAATATAAGAAACCGAAATCAATTTTAATCAGGGAAAACATGCCTATTATCTTACCTCACATTGAGATAAATTAGGGCCGCCTAGGTCATGGCACAATAACTCACAAGCCAATTTTCCTTCTCCTCAAAGAAAAAAGAAAAGAAAAGAAAAAAACACAAAAGCTCGAAAAGTTTTGAAAACTTATCTTTAAAAGAAACTAACAAAATTCCCAAACCCCAATTCCAAACCCCCAATATCTTTACCTCTTCCCAATTCTCAAACCACGTGACCCGCGAATCTCTCATCGCCATGCCAGATATTTTCCTGGACATGATTTGTGCGACAAGTGATCTCACCACACAGTAAAAGTAGGGCTGAGTTTGGCTTAAACACCACTAAAAGGCACCAAAAAAGTCTCCAAAAGCCTCCAAAAGCCTCCAAAAAAAAGCTTGCTTTTGTGTCATGCACCTGCCACATTCTGATGCGTCACAAACGCAGTCTCCACACAGTTACCTCTACACAAGAGTGGCGGCCAATCACCTTGGAGATGCAGCAGCAACGGTGATATCAACTTTGATCAGTTATGGACGGTCTACAGCCAAGGAAATCGGCGCAAAAAGCCAACTTTCACAAAAACAGGTGCGTGGTGCCTTAGTGTCATTGATCCAGCTTAATAGCGTACAATATTGGGCAGACGGTGGCTCCAAAATGGTCCATTATTCATTTAATGCTCGAGGCATGGATGTACTTTTACATGCTGGTGATATCATTTGCCATGTCAAGGCCAAATATGGAAGTGAGGCTGCAGAGGCAGTACAGAACATCATTGAAAATGGTAGCATGGCAGCACGTGACTATGTGGCTGCATATGAGGATCCACAAACACAGATTGATAAAATGGCAGTTTTGGTTCGGCTTTATAATGAAGGTTGGCTCCGCCGGGTCCAATCTTTTGATTTCCTGCCCACTGAGGATTTGTGGCACAAAATGTACCAGGAAACTCTCAAGCAAATGCCCCGTGTAGCCACCACTAGTGAAGTGAAAAGGGTGGCAGAGGCTAAAGAGAAAACCAAGCAGAAATTCACCACGCTTTTTTCTCTGGGTACAGAAGCCAAGGATGTTCTTTTTGTGGACGGCGGCTATCACAAAATCCGTCCTGAGGTCACGCTCACACTCAACTTACTGCGCTATGAAAAACAGATGCGTTCTCGTGCTTTTACTGCATTAGCTAACCTGCGTTTGGGTCTTGTTACTGCAAAAATTTATGCTGCGTGCTGTGAGCTTGTGGAGCAGAAGGCACCTGACTTGCATCACCGGTTTTTCGATGTTTCTGGGTTGGTGGTGGACCCAGAAGAGGAACAAATGTTTTTAAGGGCAGTGGAAAATGCATTGGTTGATAGTAAACAAACAGTTTTTTCCGTTCGTGACATTGCACGCAAATTGCCCCAAAACTTGGACTTGCGGAATTCTATCTTGACCCAGAATTTCCTCAAACCAGGCAAGCGTAGTGCAGCATCATCTTCTACAGACCAAGCCACCAAGAAAATCAAGCTTGAAGATGGCACTTCTCAGGAAATTGCCGATGTAAATGACCATGGAAATGATGGAAATATCGATGATGATGATGGTGCTGGATTTGACTTGGAACTCTCTAATGGCCTGGCGGATTTGCATTCGGAAACCCTCATTGCCGAACACATGAGGCTCTTGCTGTCGAGTCAGATTCCGTTTGTGTTTGAGACGGCGCCCGGTTCGTACCTGATTCCGTTTTTGAACGTACTGAAGTTTTGTAAACAATACCACTACGATGCACTCATCAAAACCACCCTTGGACCCAATGCTCTTCGTGTGCTCAAGTGTGTCAAGGCGATGAGATTGGTGGATGAAAAGGCCATCTCCAATGCCGTGTTATTGAAGGACAAAACCGTGAAAAACGAGGTGTACAAACTTGTCACCAACAACGTTCTTGAAATCCAGGAGGTTCCCCGCAGTGCCGACCGTGCAGCCCTGAAAACATTCTATCTTTTCCGTCACAAAGAAGCGCCGTCGTATGCTTTTGTGGGTCGTTCGCTTATTTACTCCATGGGCGCCATTCTTAGCAATATTGATCTGTTCAAGGCAGAACACCGTATTCTTCTTGATAAGTGTGAACGTGAGGATGTGCGTGGTCATGAGGAAGAGTTGCTTTTGGAATCGGAGCTCAAAACACTCCGTGAGTTACAGGTTCGTGAAATCAAAAATATCGCTCGTTTCAATAGAATCAAGTGGATCCAATTCATCTTTGGTGTACTCTAACCTGTTACTATTGGTTATGGTTATTGGCCTTGTGAAATATTGGCGTCCTTGCATTTATAATTATCATCAAAAAGAAAAAGAAAAGAAGAGATCTCATATAATCAAGCCTATTCCCACTGTCTATTCTTGTTTTTGTTGTAATGGTTACTATATCCAGCGGTGCGTTTTGAGTTTAATTTTTAAATCCTCAGTATACTGACCGTTTGTTGAAAAATCGACATTTCAGGTTGTATTTCATGCCAATTGGCTAATTTTAACGTCAAAAAGCCCCAATTATTCAAATTTTCCAGTGCTACAAGTTTATGACAAAAGTAGAACATAGTATATGCCAGGTGGCATTCATAATCCGTCTTTTTCCAGGGTATTTTCAGGATTTTACTTTTTTTTTTTTTTTTTTTTCTAATAACGCCTTTAATCGGAAGTCTCCGCTGATTTTTATCTATTTTTTCTTGCACTCTAGAGTTTTCAGAAAATGGAGGGTTTAATAATATGTCACTTAAAGTCTACACGAGGGAAGTCATTTAATACATCTCTATTAATGGTATATAGTAGACTATCTTTCACAATTTTCTTAGATTTTTCTTCTCCCAAAGCTGTGTCAAGATTCAATTAAGTTTAAGGAAATCAAATTAAAAAAAAATCAACAAAACAACCTAAAACATAAAAATACTACTGATCCCAGAATATCTAATTCTATAAATTATTGGTGTTATTTCGCCGGTGCCTCGTGTCTCGTGTTGCGCACTGCGTGCACGTGACCTCCACGCATAAACACCATCGATACAATGTCACCACTACAAAACAGAGGTATCAATAACCATTGATAAGAAAGCCAAACGGACCACGAAATCCAGAAATCTGTGTTTCTAGAAAAAAAAAAGAACGAAAGAAAGAAAGAAAGAAAAAAAAAGGATGTCTAAAAAACCATTTCCTAAACTTCCGGATTCCGCCCAAGATAAACAAACGAAACGTCCTCCAAATAAATCCAGTGCTAAATCGTTCACAGATCTCACTAATAATTCTTCGTTTTCGCTCACTAAAAACACATTTTCCGAACAAGATAGTGATGAACTTTTGACGTGGATTGATGGACTTAAAGTTCGGGCTAGTGATTTATTTGAAAAACAACGTGATGAACTTGTTCAGCTCCGTAAAGATGCTGTTCGGGAGCAACTAAGGCAGAAATACAGAGAGCATATTGAACTGACGACTTTTGACAAATTGGGCGATCTTTTAGAACTTCAGAGGGTGACTGGAAAAGGTGTTGATGGAAATGATGGCAACGGAATTAATGGGAATACTCAAAATCGCTGTTCCAAATCGTTTTCTGGTCCCTCAATTGCATCTAAACATGATCAATCGGACATTTATCTGACTTCGGAAGAAGAGGAGGAGGAAAATGAGGGATTTCAATATCCAGGCATTCATTCCGGTACTGAATCTCAGAATTACGATAATAATCATGTTGTTGAATCCCATCCTTTGTCAGAATATAACCAGGAAGACGACGATATAGTTGAAATTCTTTCGGACGAATCTCCCGCTGAAGAACCTACTCGTGGAGTATACTATGAAGGATCTGAAGACGAAGAGGAAGAAGACGAGGAAGAAGAAGACGAGGAAATTGAAATTGGTGAGGTAGAAGAACTAATATCTAGTGGTGAAGATATTGCAATTGAAGAAGAAGAAGACGAAGAAGAAGAAGAAGACGAAGAAGAAGAAGCGGAAGATGAAGACGAAGACGAGGATTATGGTTACGAGATTCAACAACAGAGAGAACATCTGGAAAATTTATATCCTCAAAATCCTCCTCAAAAAACCGCCAATTTCGTCCAGCACCATCACCAAGGAGTTCAATTCCATGTACAAAACGGAAGACCACGTCTTTCAGATATCCCCACCAATTTCACAAGCAATGTTCCAAATTTTGAACAAAACTACGAAGATGATAATCTTATGGAATCGGAGGATCTTAATGAAATGAGTGATAATCTTGATGCTGTGGAGGCCAAGTATTCGGATGATATTCTTGAAGATGAGGTTGAGCAGGAATTGGAGAGCCGCAATTTTTCCGAGAACGAGAAGGAATCTTATTATGGCCAAACTCAAAATCACCCACATCAAGAGGTTTATTCACGTGACCAATATGATGAAATTGAGTCTGAAGAAGGCGGTTTTGAAGAGCAAGAAGAAGGAGAGAATGATGAAGAAAATGACCTGCGTTTTGAAATTCACCATACTGAAATAACCGCCCATGCCGTACCTCCAAGTGCCAATCTTTTCGAGGAAGAAAATATACTTTTCCAAGAAGATGTTAGGGCAGGCGAAGGGCATTTGTCATATCCACAAAATGACAACGCTGAAGCTGAGGAAAAAGAAGAATTTATTGTATTATCGGATGAAACCTCTCTGCCTGCACATGTCGAAAAAGAAACCAGTTTCCATGATTTCCTGGAAGAAGGAGAAGGAGAAGAAAGTGAAGGAGAAGGAGAAGGAGATTCGGAATCTGATCTCGAAGCAGAAGAAGCAGGATCTGGTGATGTTTCAGCTGATGTTGTTGAAAATCACGTGCATTCACAAGAAGTTCTGGGTGACGAAGACCAAACATTTGCTGATGCTCCACTGCAAGTATGTGGATCAGGAAATGACATTTCAGAATCTTCAGAAAACCCACAACTTTCAGAATTTCTTGCGCAGTTACTGGACGAAACGCAGAAGAATGCCCTTTTTGCAAACTTGGCTCAGGAAGCCCTTTCTGCTAATATCGAGGCTGAACTAAATGATGAACTTACAGCCGCATTAGAAGAAGGTGCCCAGCAGCTTATTGCTGATCAATTAGCTGTACAGGAAGGTGTTGAAGTTTTGGAAAGCGACGAAGAAATTGAACCAGTTCACAGTGAAAGCCATGAAACTAATGATGAAGGTATGGCGGATGCAGAACCAGAAAATGTGCCTGAAGTTCCAGATCAGAAAGAGAACACAGAAAACTCAATTCCTGCTCCGCCAACCAGCGCTAAATTCCTTTCGTTTAAGACAGTCGGTGAAGAAGATCCAAAAACAGTACTTAAGCAGTTGAAAGCAACAGAAAAAAGGTTTAATATCAAGCTTGATTCGGTTAAGGAACTTACGAGTGAAGTTGGTGAAGTTCTGGATCCAGAATCTTCTGCAAAGTCACTGCCCCAATCATCTCCAAGCTCGTTCTATGATGTTCAAGTTACTGAAGCCATGGTGGATGAAGAGGATATATTTCCTCATGCTGATTATGCTATGGAAAATGCTGATCTTTCTGAAGAAGAAAAGAAAACTTCTGAGGCAAAGGAAGAACCACGTGACATTGACGTTGACCAAGAACCAAATACTTCATCCGTGCATTCCATAGAGGAGTCTACTGTCAGCTCATCTGTTTTGCCTAAACCAGAAATTCCTGTTCTTGTGGATTTGGATGGTGAAGGTGAAGGTGAAGATATTGAGATCGAGTCTTCTTCAGAAAGCGATATTCTGGTCGGTGAAGAATACTCGGGAAGTATAGTTGTTGTGGAACCCGTGGCGGATGAAGATGTGCTTACTGTGTATGACGAATTCACTGAAGTCGAACAAGCCAATATTTTGGAGCCGTCTGGAATTGAGGAGCCCCTTGCCGAGGTCAGCCCAGAACCGGTCTCGGATACCGCTCTTGAGTTTGTTACCGAAAATCTGGAAGGTGTGTCGTTGAACCCTACGGAAATCATTGAGCCAACTGAATCTGTTGAGAATTTTATTGTGGAGACTTTTGAAGAGGTTGTGGAGTTTGCAGTGCCAACCTCGATTGTCGAATTGGAATCTTTGCGTAATACTCCCATTTCTACTGGTTTTACTCATGTGCAAGATGAAGATATCGAGACTAATGGCGATGATGGTGTTTCTGAAGACTTTTCTGCCGATCAAGCAAATGAAAACCCAGCTGTTGTCTCAGACGAAGAAAAACAGAATGATAGTGCTGATGATGATATTTCTGAGGATATTTCCGAACATTTTTGCGCAAGACCCGCGGTTTCTGGAAAGGAAGTAGAGGATATTCAGAACGAAAATGATTCTGATACGGCATTTGATGAAATCTCAAAATCTGATATCGAATCTCAAGAGTCAGATCAGGCAAATGTCCAAATTGCTGTCGATGGTTTGGGAGAGGAAGAAAGTTCAATCGTCACAAATTCTCAAGAATTGGAAGGCTCTCAACCTGAAACTGCTTCGGAAGAGGCCGAGGCTGAAACCACCAGAGTTTCCCCAATCTCTCGTATTTTCAGAAAGAGAAAGTTGGATGGCCTGGAGGCGTCTAGTTCACCTGTGAAGAAACTCAAAAAAGCATTCTCTAAGCTTAACCCTTTCAAATGGCGTTTATCTGAAGGGCCTTCTTTTCATGAAGAAAGATTGGGATCGGCTGAAAATAAAGTGAACGAAAGTGAACCTGAAGTGACTGAAAACCTGGAATCGTTGTCTACTGGGTCTGTGCCTTCGTCCTCGGAATTCGACTTTGAACCCCTGGTGCCTATAACAAGAAGCGTATCTCCCGAAAATGAGGCTTCCCAGAGCGTTTCTCTTGAAGGTAACATGGATGTATCAAGTTCCGAAGGTGAAGGCAATGTTTCAAGTGTATCTTCTGAGTCGCAGGAAGAAAGCTCTTCGAAATTAGGAAACGAGGATTTTGAAGTTATGGAAAATAAACTGGAGGAAGTGTCTAATGATTCTGAAATGTTAGATGTCAATACTGAAGAGGCTAGTCAAAATTCTTCGGGTCTTGTTCAGCAAGTGAGTAGCCCCAGTCCTCCAGAAGATAACAAGGAAGATATGAATATGGATGACGAACCCGAACAGTTTTCAACAGAACCTTCCTTTGATCCTGTTCAAGGTTCCCAAGAAGTTGAGTCTGATGATATTCAGGTTGAACTGGATCAAGCACAAGTTGAGAATGTTTCCAGAGATACCGAAATGCAAGATTTAAGACATCCTCCAAATCCAATTCTTTTATCGGTTCCTCCACTTCCAAGACCCGAGTCCTTCATGCGCCTTGCGGAGGCAATCCGCGAGGACTTCTACACTGAAATGGATGTTGATTCTGACCATAACTCAAACTTTCTGAACGTGGAAGAAAATAAGTCAGAGTTAAGGGAGAAGTTGCATGACTTGGTTGAACCAGTTGCAGAGGCCATATCTTACGTTGATGAAGTAGTTTCCCTGTTGGTAGACGAAGATATGGGCGATTTGGATAACGAGAATGTGGAAAAGGATACTGCTGAATCGGTGACACATGCGGAAAGCGATGAAGTTGAAGAAAAGGCCCTGGGGTCTGAGGAGTTGCCTGTGGATGTGGCCCAAGATGAACCAGCGATGGAAACCGAGGAAGGTTCTGTGATTGACGAGGAAGGCGCATCGATTGAAGAGAATGAACCGGTTCAGAAAGAACTGGAAGAAGAGGTCCAAGAAGATATTCCAGGAGATGTTCCAGGAGATGCTCCAGAAAATGCTCCAGGAAATGCTCGAGAAGGTGCCCAAGAAGATGTTCCAGAAGAAACTCAAGAAGATGTTCAAGAAGATGTTGAAGAAGATGTTGAAGAAGATGTTGAAGAAGAGTTTCATGATGTGGTTCAGAAAGAGGTTGAAGAAGATTTTCATCAAGGTACTCCAGCAGATGTTCAAGAGGATGTACAAGAGAATGTTCCAGAGAATGTATCAGAAGATGTTTCAGAGAGTAATGATATCGATAACCCCCCTGAATCTGAAATTCCAGAGGAAACAGTCGATGGCGAAACTCGGCCTAATGTGGAGAATGAGGATGCTGAAAGTTTAAAGGAGGATGAATTAGTCAAACAAGATCCCCACGAGTTTCATGATGCCCAAGATGCTCAGCACAAATTTCCAGAAGAAAATCACAATGCTGTTGTCGAGGAAGAATCTGCAGATATGGATCACAAATCTGAGATTGAAAAAGATGAACCAGCCGAAGATGAACCAGCTGTAGGGAATTTTGAAGATGCAGAAGCCGTTCAGGAGGAGGCAGAAATTCCTGCAATTGTTGTTGAGAATAGTCTTTCTGAACCAATTGAAACCAAAGTGGCAGAAGAAGAAGAAACTGGTCCTGAAATTGGTTCTGAAGGTGAAAACTCTGAATTACCCTTAAAATCTGAACTTCAAAGACCAATTTTCAATTTGATTCCTCCACTGACTGAAAATCTCGCTGAAAAACCCAAGGATACGGAGCGGCAACAGTCAACGGAACCGAATGATTCAAAGCCGGAGGAAAGCGTTGCCGAGGAAGCAACGGAAATCAATGTCCCTCTTCAGGAGATTGTTCCAACCTTGGAACTGCAAGGAGTTATCCCTAAAAGCAGACCCCAAAGCAAGGAACTTAGCAGTTTAATTCATCTTTTGGTGAAGAAGGCAGAGGAGAAAATCGAAGAGAACGAGTCACAGAGTGAAACCAGTCATTTGGAGAATGCCGTGGTGGAAAGTGAGACTGCTAAAGCAGAAATAGATGATGGGATGTCTGCTACCAATGAGGAAAACAAACTGGTGGAAGTTTCCAATGACACGAAATCCGAGGCTAGTGACCAAGTTGCCGATGTGGAAAAAACAGAAGAGGTCGAAGGTGGTCAAAGTATGGAAGTCGAGGAACCCAAGCCGGAAACTGAAACCGAGACTAGTATGGATGTTGATGCTTTACCAAAGGAAGAAACTGACCCAGCGAAAGGTGAGATCGAAACAAATCAGGAAACTCCTGGAACACCTGGAAGATCAAAATCGCCAAAGTCTCCCAGAACTCCGGTTACACCAAGGAACCCAAAAAGTTCGCCTCAAAAGAACACCCCAAGTCGGAATGAGACTGTGTCGACTCCCCCTGTTACACGTGTGTTGAGGAACCAAAGTAGCCCAGTTACGGAAGATGCCTTTGTGACTAATTCGCCTCATGTATCGACGGAAGGCGAAGCTACACTTCCCGCAGAATCTCTTGAAGAGAAGTCTCCCGAAAACGAGAGCACTTCAAATTCTAATGTGGATGTTCCAGTCCAGTCGCCAAAACCGGAGACCACAACGGAAAAGAAACATGTTGTTGCTTCTTCGCTTGCTGTGAATGCGGAAGAGTCGCCAAGAAAAAGAACCCGGTTGCAGACCAAGGTGATGCCCGAGGAGTCGGATCCAACCCCTCCTTCTGTAGATTCTGGTGTTGTTCCAAAAGAGTTGGTTAAAACAGTCGAGAAATCAAGTGAGTTACCAAACCGTGAATTGGTTGATCAGAAGGAATCTGTTGAATCAAGTGATACTAAGATTACCGAGAAAAAGCCATCTACAACAGCCAAGGTGGGTAAAAGAAAAAGAGGTCGGCCATCCAAGAAAGATGCAATGAAAGCGGAGACTAAGGCCGTTGAAACCAAAGAGGGAGACTCTCCAAACTTGCTCAAAACGCCTACTAAACCATTAGTCGCCAAATCATCTCCATTGAAGAAAAGGGGGAAGAAGGTGGAAGAAGGTGCTTCTGCTGAAGCCAAAGATCTGGAAGAAGATCATTTGAAGGTTCCAGGCGATGAATCTGAAGATCATCCTGCCCTTCGCACACGTTCCAGATCACCCATCAAAAGAAGTATCCAGGAACTTTCTACCGAAATTGACCAAGCGCCTAAAAGAAAAAAGAGAAATCTCAGACAACGCAATGCAAAGAAAAAGGTCGATGCTGCCGAGGCACAGAAAGAGCAAGAAGCACGTGGAAGAGCTAGAAGAAGATAGAGGCGATATTTGTTTCGATATCTTGGAAAGGTGTGTTTATTTAGGCAATGTTTTACTCCGTTTATTTTACACGAATCACTGAAATGATTATGGATTAAATAAAGAGTAAATTCTAAACTCATGAGTTTATCCCCGTAGTCCACGTTAGTTCAGAAATCTATCAGCAGTCCCTTTTAGTCGAATCTCGGAGTTTAATTTCCGTAGTCAAAAACCCCCTATTCTTAGGTGCAAAACTCGATGATACGAATTCGAAAAAATATATATATATATATATATATTCGGAGAATCACGGGCGAAACGTCGACATTCTGCAGGAATCGTCTTAAGATAAGCTTTTTTTTATCTCTAATAACCGAGCATGACTCAGACTTCAAAGCCACAACGGCCAACTTTTTATATATTTGTCATGATTTAGAGTAATTTTTTTTCTCCTTTCTTTTTTTTTATAAAAAAAAAAAAAAAAATAATGCCCTCAGATATTATCATTGAACGTCCTTTGGGTCAAGGCGAAAACTTCTTTAGGTGCCGCACAGAGCTTGGATTCTATTATAATTTTGCTAGTGTGGCAGCATTTTCCAAAAATATCACTAAAGATTTGGAATTACTTTATAAAGCACTCCGAAAATCCATTCTTGATTATCATATTCTTGTTTGCAATGTTTTCAAGGATTTCGAAAAGAAAACAAGTATTATTAGACCTATTGAACAGGCCACATTTGGAGATATTGTTTCATTTGAAAAAGACTTGTTTTCCCCAGAAAATAAACCTGTTTCTGAGAAATTTCTTCATGATCTCTGTAGAACAGAGTATTTTCATTTCAATGTGGAAAAGCCATTATTTAAGGTGATTGTTTCTGGTACACATGATGTAGGTGCAACTTTCGAACATACGCTTTTTGATGGGGTAGTTTCGATGTATTTCCAAGAGATTCTTCTTGAAAATTTGGCTTATTGTGATGAAAATTCCAAGTTACAGGAGTATGTGGAATTATATGGTCCAGTTCCAGAAGAAATCAATTTGGATACACCTATATTCAATTATTCTATTGATAAAAAGTTCATAAAAAACTCTCTTCCACCACCTTTAGAAATGGCAATGCAGGATCCAAGTATCGATTATTCAGATAATAATCCTAACCATTATTCTAAGATGACCCCTGAAGGATTTCCTGAAAAATGGCCTGGCCGTTTTCCTGCTTCAAAAGAGTTTTCTGTGGCCTTCAAAACAGTGAACATTTCTCCCCAACAATTCACTCAAATCTTGAAGAAATGTAAGGAAAATGGAGTCACTTTCACTTCTTACTTTGATCTCATCCAGGCACTTGTTTTAAACCCAATGTTGGGTGATCAACATTATAGTCTGAACATGGTTGCGATAACCTTACGTCGATTCTTGACGCCAGATAAAGTAGATGATGGATACAAGGATATTCTCACCAAAGCAGGGTATAGGCTTTTGGGAATGTATGCAAATATGGGCTTACCCCAATTAATTCCGCCGGTGAAGGAATTTTCATGGGATCAGGTCCGGGAAATTAATGCTCTACAGGCTCAAAGTGTGAAAAATGATAAGTTACTTAGTATCATGAAGAAATGGTACGACGAAGCAAGTCTTGTTGGTGATAACGCACATTTTTTTGACCATATTCTTGGAAACAGAAAGGCAGATTCGGTTAAGATTTCGAATCTAGGGCTTGCAAAGTTTCCTGTTTATGAAAATGGGGGAAATTCGCCGTGGACAGTTAATGATATTGTTTTTGCCCAGGATCTTGCGCCAGGAGCGGCTGAGTTTGTTTTTGATCTAGTATCTTCGGTTAAAGGAGGGCTTAATATTGTGATGTCGTACTTCGACCATCGCTTTGACGATACAAAGCATGAGAATTTCGACGTATACCCCGGGATCTTGAAGGAGTTGTTGATTAAATATGCTAGTTAGAGAACTTGTGAAATTATATGTTAGATTAAAAGTTTTTCTATTTACATAAGTGAATACTAGAAGTATTTTCAACCAAATATCCACACGTGTGCCTAAGCACATCGGGAAATTAGTATATTCTACGCATTGAGGTAATATTGAAGGTGTTGGGTAACTCTTTATCCCTCGATTTTGATTCTTATGAAGATGAATCTGGGATATAGTTTTTTTCTGCATTGAGATAGTCAGGGATACCGCAAAATCCATTTTTTTTAGCCCATGAGATAGCTCTAGAAAAGTCAGTACCATGTGTCTTCCCAAACATGGTAAAACCCTCCACTTAGACAAAATGTTTCATGGAAAACTCAAAGGAACTGAAAAAGACCATATTGACCAAAAAGGTACGGCCAATAGAAACACCCAAGCCTCTATACATCCGTTTTTCAATGACCAATTTGCGGTGTTTTTCAGGGAAAGGCTCAAGACCCTGTTCCTTACGCAAAGTATTGGTTACAATATCCTTTTGGATAAGTGATTTGATGGTATCCAAGGGGAAAATACTGGCCCAGCACGTGACTCCCGACATACCACCTGCAATCAAGATCAGGATGGGCGAGGATTCCGTTGGAGTACCGTTGATCAACGCATTACATGCCCATTTAAACGATTCGTAGATGGCAAAGTAGATACCAGCACCCAAAGCGTCACGTGATACCTGGTATTTGTAACCAGAGTACAAACCCAAAGGCCCGTTATGTTTACAGATGGCCCGCACCGTTTCTATTGTCAGCTGGCGCACGTACGCCGTATTGAGGGTCTGGCCCGGTGCTGGTTTATGTGCAAGGGCAGCAATCTGCGAGTAAACCTTGGTGAATTCAAAGGGGCACGAAACGAGCGAAGTTCCTACACCGGCAGTGGCACCAGCAAGAAAACATACGGGGAAATTCATCACAAATGGATGCATCTGGGCCGAGATCCCAGCCTGGTTCCAGCCATATAAAAGATCGTACCATACCGGCTTGGCGGAGGTGAAAAAAGACACACTAAGAGAACGCACAAATGCCGACAGGAAAAGTGGTGCCCATAGGCCTCTATAAAAGCCCTTTACGCCATCCTGACGGTAAGATTTAACCACACAATCAAAAACAGACGTGAACTTCCGGTACGACTGCATACGTGTTTTCACGGTATCAAAGGGAAATCCAATAGTGGTGGCAATGAAACTGGCACCATATGCAATCACTGTAGATCTGTATGGGGAAATTGCCTCGGGAAAAACTTTGATAGCCACCGATTCATCGATAGCTCCGGTGATGGCCGGTATACTGGCATTTTGCCGGGTCATTTTGGGTATGAATCTAGGGGTTTCTGGGCGTATAATGGATGTTCGAAGGTATTTCTAAGTTTTCCGCCGACTTTTTAAACCTTTTTATATGATATTCGTGTGTTTCTGTGCTGCCGTATGGAGCCAGGATGGGGGATGAGTTGCTGCAAAATGTCGCTCTTCGCCGGCCTATGAATAGGTAGATAAACGTCACATATGCCGATGTGCAGGCCACAAGCGAGAGGATCCCCGCGAGGTTTTTCCGGAGATGGCTCGTGCGACGCTTGAGTCAGCTGACTCAAAGAAAAAGAGTCGCCTACTTTTAGGATAATGGGGAGGGGTTTTTTATTAGCAGACTTACGTTATTTATTAATTTTATTAATATGGAAATGCTTTGGCAATAATATGTCTCAAGCAACTGCCCCTTCTTTGCCTCATGATTCATCAGTAGACGCGCCCTTGCTGGGGAAATAGGGCCAGCACAGATTTCGATACGAGAATAGGCCTCGCTTGGCTCATTTAGTAGAATTTTATTTGCACTAAAATTGCTCTTTCTAAAAAAAAGGGGGGTTCTACTGTCTTTTTAGACTTTTGTATACCCTTAAAAGAGGAACCTTGATAACAACCGCCAATGTGTCATTTCCCTAATCCACTATCGTACCTTTGAATTTTCTCCAATACAAATGTCAGTTTACATTACTTTCTCACCATTCCCAAAATCCTTTTTTCTCCGAAAACTGCCCGTCTGGCAGACTCACAATGTCGAACAATTCGGTATGAAAGTAGTGACCATACTGTTGATTTGGTTGGAAAAAAGCGTTCAAATAATATTCATTTCCTAATTAGTTTCCTTGCATCTGATATTTGAATAATTTACTTCATTGATCAAATGAGATAAACATTATCTTAAAGACATTAAACTATAAACTGGCCAATTAAAGTACTCATTTTTTTCACTATGAAAACACTATTTTAAATAATTCCCTGTAAAAATAGTTAGTCTTTAAAGTACAATACCCTTTGATTTCAAGATGGATACTGTCTGACTGTGAATTCTTCCCCCTTCAACAAACATTTGTTTAATATACCTGCTTGTTGGTTCATCTTCCCAGTATATTGTTGATACTGATACGAGTCGTTGGTACTGATAGTTGATTTGCTTAAACGCAACCAAAGCTAATTCTTGAGCACCTTGGGGAAGGAAATTATACAGCAAAATTATATTGAACAAACTTTCTGAATGCACTTTGAAATCCCAAACGGCGTTAGAATAATTCTTAAAACTGAAGTAAATGCAATCCGAAGTCAGGTGGTAAAGTTGGGAACACTTTTCCTCAGCGTGTTGTTGGATATTTCGAAAATTATGGTTCGTAATTCCTCGGAACAGTAAGCCTATATTGGCTTTTTCTGAATTAGAAAGATCGGACTTTCTGATTTTATCTGCTAGGTTTAGTATTGCGGTCTTTGCCGCCCGGTAGCATGCAAGATCAATATTTTCATTTTGATAACACAGATACAAATGGTCTGCCGAAGCCTGTAGTTTCAGTTGAAATTCCAATAGAGACTTTGGCTTAGCTTCAAAAACGTCTGCTTCATCGATGTAATGATGAGCTTTATCGGGATCTTCTCCATTTCCGCCAGACTCAATCATGTTAATAATCGTTCCACCTGAGTTTCCTTTAATGGAAAAGGACACAGAGGCCACAAAAAGCTTTACAAAAAGCGAAAGATTCATTTTTTTTTTCTTTTTCTTTTTTTTTTTTTTGGTGTGATTTAAGTAATAGCCAGACAGGTTACGAACTAGCGGGAGAGAATGGTCATTTATGTTTAGGTTTGTTAGGAAAAGATCTTTTGATAACAAGTCATATGTCTCTAAGCTTTCTAACAAAACGGATTCGGTAAATCTTGAAAACATAGAAATGACACTAACGGCACGAAGACAATAGCTTCCAAATTTCAGTAATGAAATCACAACACAATATTCAACACTTCACATCAAAGAAAGCAGGTTACATTTGTTATATATAGCTTTCACAAACACATGAACCAGCGTCCTTCAATCCATACCTATGATCTTACTTTAAGTCAAAGATTTTTTATGTTTATCGTAACCATTCAAATGTTGACATAAACTTTTACCCACTCACAATTTACGGTATGGTCGAGAATCAGGTAATGCAACAGCAGTGCCCTGGTCATACGTTAAACCCGCAGTTTTCTGCAATGACATAATGGTTACCCTTCGCTATTTCAAATTGATATTGATCTGTTTATATACGAGAGCAGGAAGACAATGATGGAATTTTATTCCAAGTTTTGGTATTCATCGATCTGAGTATGATCTGCGGAGACAATGAAAGAGATCTTAGCTAGAGTATAAAATAACTGGTCAGTATTGTTTGAGGTATTAAAAGTGGCTATTCTCTAAACTCATAATCTAGGTTCAAAAATAAAGAGTTGAAAAAAATAATTCATACTTTAAAACAGCAATTGTTTCACCACAAGGTATTTGAAAAAAACACTCTTTTGTCTGTCAATAGAAGTAAAATAAAAAAGCTTTCTAACATATGGTATATTTTCAGGTGGTTCCATAATTTTAGATCCGTAACTTATTTTCCATTACCACGTTGTATCCGGGTCTTCTTCGAATCTATTACTAGAGCGGAAAGTATTCCGTGCGATGTTTTGGCACTTAGAGTTTTCATTTTATTGTTTTTTTAATTTTTTCAAGATTTGTGTCTTCCAACCGGCCATCCCCTTTAATCGGTAATGTTTAGTAATTTTAAACCTTGCTCAATCTCGTTACAGTCAAGTAGGTCTTACAACTCTTTTCTGTGAATGGTCGGGTCTTCAGGATTAAGTAAAACGTATTCCACCACTTTTGAACGTAAATTAAATTTTGCTTTGTATTCTTGTTTTCTTTTAATGTGAAAAGCGACCTCCAATACGTTGCATTTCTTAATATTTGTGTGACTTAAGCGGATCAGAATTTTTCAGCTATCACTTAGAGAAAGGAATGATCTGAGAATAACTTAGTAGCATATCATTATAATATTTTCTTCAATTATTTTTCTGAAAAGGAATGTCTTTTCATAGTCTCCTATAAGAAGCCATCTCTTTCGTGCGATTGTTTGGCCGGGAGCCCTATTATTGTAGGCGTTTCTTCGGATCCTCATTAAGATATTCAGGAAATTTTGAATTATTAAGAAACAAGTTTAAGATTCAATTCCTTTTCCGGTCAAAATTATACCATTAAAAGAATCCAGGCAAATAATTTGGCGTTCGTTTGCAGAAGTCCGTGACCAAATATGGCTACATTGACATGCGTATATATATATATATATATATAAATATTACCTTCAAGTTTGGAGAAAGGGAAACAATCCTTCTAAATCCGTGATAATATTATTTCCAAGCGACACTTAAAGAAAATTTTAATGAAAAAATAAAATCAAGGAACCAAAAATAAGCGTGGCCCTTTCTAAGCCTCATGGGTGCAATTCAGGCCAATACAACACCCTATAAAGTAGATTGATAATGATATACCTCCTAAAGATAAAACCCTTATTTTAACTATTTTTAAATAGTATCCCGAAATATTCTTCTTAAACTAAAAAAAAAATCAATTATTTCCGACCATCCTGTCACCGAACATATAAATAAATGCCATCTTTAAGCCCCGTGGCCCATGAAAATATGCAGGCGCGGCGCAGCACGACAGTCACCCAGGTTTCGCAGGTGCACAAAAAGAGACTTGAATCAACACGCGAAAAGTATAAAAGGACTCAACCATCCCCCATTAAAAACGCGTACAAAACCCAGTTAATCGACGGAAAACAGTTTTGTGTACAAACGCAAATTACCCCGCTTTCTACCCCGCACGCATCCCTAACATGACTTTATTCCGCCGGGGCCTGCCTGCCCTGGATGCCGCGGCCGCAGACGATTCCGTACCGCTGGGGCTCCACAAATCCCGCAAACCGCCCAACACTGCGTTTCGGCAACAGAGGCTTAAGGCTTGGCAGCCAATTCTTACGCCTAAAACTGTGATTCCGCTTCTTTTTTTGGTGGCTGCAATTTTTGCGCCTCTTGGTATTGCACTTATCTATGGAACCTACAACGTGCAGAATTTAATAGTGGATTACACGCCGTGTGCTGGGCTTTCACTGCTGTCGTATGCCGCGGTTCCAAGTAAATTGACCAACTGGCATTTCCAGAGCCAAAACACTAACCCTGATGTGAAGTGGCGGGTAGAAAACTCTACCGACGAACAGGGCGACCTCGTTCAGAAATGTTATCTTCAGTTTAATCTTCCCCACGACGTGAAGCCACCCATCTACTTGTTCTATAAACTCACGAACTTCTACCAGAATCACCGTAAGTACGTGAGCTCATATGACCTGGCCCAACTTAGTGGAACGGCAGTTGCAGCTAACTCTTTAACTCTGAACTGTGACCCTTTAACCACGCGCGACGGAAAGCCCGTTTACCCATGTGGCCTTGTAGCAAACTCGTTGTTTAACGATACTTTCAGCAGCCCCGTGCTTCTCAATGCGAAAAGTGGCTCGAACAATGAAACCTATGAGATGTCTCAGACCGACATTGCGTGGTCATCTGACCGCAAACACAAGTTCAAAAAAACCGCATATTCCCCGGAAGATGTCGTTCCTCCGCCAAATTGGGCAAAGCAGTATCCTCAAGGTTATACTGCTGAAAATATGCCTGACCTATCACAAATGGAACATTTGCAGAATTGGATGCGGACAGCGGCTTTACCCACTTTTTATAAACTCTACTCCCATAATCAGACTACCACCCTCTCTTCTGGTACTTACGAGATGGTGATTGGCATGAACTACCCGGCATCTGTGTATGGCGGTACCAAGTCCGTTGTGATTTCAACGAATTCGATATTGGGTGGCCGTAATATGAGCTTGGGTATTATCTACTTTATTATTGCTGTTGTTTCGTTGGTGTGTGCAGTGGCATTTTTCTTGCAGTACCTCATAAAGCCAAGGCGCATCGGTGACCACAATTTCTTACAGGCTGCCTCGCGCGACGCGCCGGGCCAGACTATGCGTGACCAGCTATAAGTCTTAGGATTTCAGGATTTTATGAACTTCAAAGGTAGCTCTGCGGGGCTCCTCGATTTAACTCTTACGCTCGAGACAATCTAGGAAATGAATGTGTGGCTTATGTCAGTACTTCTACTTATATTAAGGTTGATGCTTATTCTTGGGATCATTCATACCCTAATAATAAAGCCTCTAGACCGGGAACTCCTCGCGAATAGTACTGGGCCATCACACTAAAATGCCGACATTACACTATCAGCGAATAGTTCCGGTGATTGTCCACATGGCAGGATGAAGGACCGAAAAACTTATAGAGATCAACTAAGCTACGTGTACACTTCCTTGCTGTGAATCTTTCTCATCAACACAAGAGTGAAACTTTATGGTGGATGAAATTCGCGTGTCTCTACGTCGCGAATCTACTTTATTCTCCATTACAAAACATCCTTCGGATCCATCGTACGCCCGATGCCCACACCTACCCTTCCTTTTTATGTGTAGCTAACCCCCTCAAAAAAAAAACGTCTTGATTCTTTTCTCTATTTGTTAATTCTAATTTTCCCCTCCACTACCATATTCCCACTATTCCCTGATCCTACCCTTTGGGTGTTCCAACTCCGCGTAGTGTGCGCACCACTCGCACCGAAATCTCTGCGAAATCGCGAGCCACCGCCCAAAGTATACCGGGCCCATTCCAAATACTGAGAATCCACCATCCACGCCCACGGCAAACAAACAAAGTTATATCCTGGAAAAAAACCTAATTTTCATTTTGATAATATTCTTGAATACACCTGGCTAAATTGATTTTCCAGGATCCAAGAAAAATACGTGTATTGGATTCATTTCCCCTCTACTCCATCTCATACCTCTACGTTCTGACCACGCCTTAGGTCCGTTTCAAGCACTTGGGAATCAGTGAAAAATTCAAAAACAAGCGTCTACATTATCCTCAGACACCAGAAATGAACGTGAACCCGCACCTTCAGTACTTGCAGCAGCAGCAAACTCAGCAGAATTCTGGAAATGCACTGTCGCCCCAGATGGCCCAGTTGCAGATGCAACAACAGCGCCAATTTCAGCAGCAGAGACAACAAATTCTTAGCCAGCAACTCCACCAACAGCAGCAACAACAGGGCCCTCATGCGCAAGGAAATACGCATCTTGGAGGGCCAAATAACCAGCAAAACGTAGGCACCAATGCCAATCTTGGTGGTGCCATGAATGGCGGCGGTGGAATTGGGTATGGCCAGACAGGCACGCCCTCGGCTCTTTTGCAGATGCAACAGCAGCTCTCGCAGCAGAGATACGGTAACCCTGCCTTGCAACAAAATGTGCCCAATCAGCAAAATGTGCAGAATGTTCATCAAAACGTGCCAAACCAACAAAACCAGCAACAAAACCAGCAGCAACTCCACATGCAGATGGCCCCACAGATGACAGCAGTGCCACCACAAGTGCCGATCATCAAGGAAGTGTGGAATTTTAATTTGGAACATGAATTCCACGCGTTACGGGCCTTTATCAACGATAAAACACAACGCGTTTTCATCCTGATCCACCAGGAAATCCCGGGGATTGTGGCACGTCCCGTGGGTACATTCAAACTGGCGTCCGACTACCATTTCCAGACGTTGCGCCTGAATCTGGACTTGTTGAACTTGATTCAGTTATCGTTTTGTGTGGTTAAAGTACGTCAACATGAGGTTACCAACTCAGTGATCTGGCAATTCAACTTCCACTATGACCTTACCCAGGAAATGTTTAACGAGGAGCACCTTGCGATGTTGGCGCTGACTCTGCAAATCAACTTTGCCTCGCACATGTCCCAGGGAATTCCTCATATTGCATTTGCCGAGTTGATGATGGAAAGTGGCTTACTTCTTGATCCCTCCATCAACTGGTTGAGCTACCATCTGGGCTACGATTTGGGATTTCTTGTCAGCTTGTTGACCAACGATATTCTCCCCAATGATGAAGCTGACTTTTTCTGGTGGTGCGCCAAGTATTTCCCCAACTTTTATGACTTGAAACATATTGGCAACCAACTTTTGACCAATCCTGCTGCTGTTGGCGCCGCTGGCGTGGGCCCCGGCGTGGGTCCTGGTGGAGGTCCGGGAAAATCTGGTGCAAATCAAGATCACGGCCTTGGCCCTGGTATGAACTCGCCCAAGACACCTGCAGCAGACATGGCAAAGGGAATTTTGTCCAATAACAAGCCGTCCATCGAGTACTTGGCAGAGGAATTACACCTTCTTCCGATCCTGCCGGTGATTCGCCAGTACTTCACTTCGCAATCCATGAACCAGTTTGCTGGCCACCACCAGAACCAGCAAATGACGTCTACTTTACATGCATATCTCTTGATGGAGTGTTTCAAGGAGCTCTGGAGACAGGCCAACTCCGACCTTAGTGTGTTTGAGAAGTTCAAGGGCTACCTCTGGGGTTTAGGCGATGTTTTGGAGGGGGCCCGTGCCGCCGACGCTGCTGCTGCCATCAACAACAACGACAACAAGAACTAAATTTAAGTGTGTGTTACAATTAGATTTCACAAAGCCTTCACCCATGTATTAATGCAGTTATAATGTACAATAGAGAAATAATATAAACTCCCGCGCAATATCCATCTGGCACAACAGACAGACAGACAGACAGACACATTGAAAGAAAGAAAACCGTCTACTCGTCATCCTTGGAAGCAGCTGCCTCCTCTTCTCCAGTAGCCTCCTCCTTCTCCTCAACCTTTGCTCTCTTGGCACCCTGCTCAGCCTCTCTGCCAGCCTCTCTCTCGGCTCTCTTTCTCTTGTGCTCAGCCTTCTTGTCCTCACCGGTTCTCACCTCTTCATCCTTTGGTGGAGGAACAAACCACGGAATCTTACCTCTGTTGAAGTCATTCAACACCAACTTAGCAATGGCCGCCTCGTCGGGCTCACCTCCCTTTAGCAATCTTCCGTGTTTACGAGCAATAAGCTCGATGAACTCGGTACTGGCCTGTTCCAACAACGAAGGGTCCTCCTCGTAGTTTTTCCAGCCCTTTATCTCGTAAGTTCTCTCCAAGTGCTTTCTCTCACACTTCTGGAGCATGTCGGGGATGTACTGCTCAGGGTGGGTCACGTGCTCGACTCTAACAACACCTCTGAACAAAATGTCCGATTCTGTGTCCTTATTGCTGGGAGGCACAATACCGGGACAGTCAATCAAGAAAATTCTCTTCATCAACGTAATGTATTGCCACACCTTGGTCTCACCTGGAATAGGAGCAACCGTACACACCTTCTTCTGACGCAAAGTGTTGATGATCGAAGACTTACCGGTGTTTGGGTACCCGATGAAACCCACGGAAATCTGCTTTCTGTCAGTGTGAAGAGTAGAGAATTGACGCAACAACTGGATCAAAGAACCCTTACCAAAAGAGTTGGTGATCGATGCGTGGAATGCCAACGTAGGGAAAGATTTGGATAAATGCTTGACCCAAGCAGCCTGGTTATGTTAGTAAATTGTCACAGACAAATGTTAAGGAGAACATCATTGAAGTGCAGAGAAAAGAAATAAAGAAATAGAGTGGAAGTGAAAACGAAGAAAAAAAGAATAGAAATAAGGTGTCGGCTTCTATACTACGGACAAACCCATAGGAATAAGGGTAGGTCCAACTCAACAAGATTCCGTAGCTACCCTAAAATTGCCGATAAAAACTATCAGCAGGCGTGGCCAACGCCCGAGCCAAAACGGCAAGAACACCAAGCACCAAAACGGTGCAAGGGACCACAGGCGGGTAGCATTGATCTTCCAAGGACGTAACAGGCGACGATGTAGATATGTTTGATCCGAAAATCAAGATCGACACCCTGACAAAGGTCTTTGGGTCAAAAGTAAGTAAAATAGAGATGGAGGGGGCAAAAGAAAGTTCTGCAAATGTTAAGAAAAATTTGGTGGAGAACTGTGGTCATCACACCTCAATGATGTTCTCTCAATCTCCCGAGAGAGATGAGATCAAAAATAAAATGGTAAAAAATGGTAAAAACATACCGCCACCCATGTAGGGATCAAATCACACTTGTTCAACACGTAAATCAAGTGTTTGTGAGGACACTCCTCCTTGATGTATTTCTCGACCGACTCACATCTCGTACCAAGAGGGTCACGTGCATCCAAAACGTGGATGACAACATCGGAAGAGTCAATAACCTTATACAACTCGTTCCAGATTCTTTTGGACTGACCTTTGTGGAAAATGGCCTCCTTGGCCTCCTGTGTAAAGTCATCTTTATCCAAAAAGGAGCCTCCCATCAAACCGAGTGTGGCATCCAACTCCTGTTTTTCCTGGTAGGTTTGAGAGTCTGTAGCCGATAATTGGGCCAACTCCTCCAACGAAGAAGCTGCCTGTGTTCTAGGCTTTTTTCTCTGTTGTTTAGGACCAAAAGCTTGAGCATACGACTCCGTTTCGATGATTTTGGCCGTAGGAGATTCCGTTTGGTCTTTTTCATCCAACAACGACATTGGCAATTTGTTCCTGCGTAATAACACCGAGTAGGTATCGTGCTTCTTCTCGCCCATGGCCTCTCTGAAGTGGGAGAGTGCATCTTGAGCAATCACCCGGGTATTACCGAACCATTTCCTATTTGGGTCGACGCGGGCCACCGGAGTGTCGGTCGATTGAAGCGCGGCCGCCTGAATAATCTCACCCTTTGCGTTTCTAACCGCCCGGCCGGTTTTGTACATCTGGAGATGCTTGACTTTTTTCGCATCTCTGTAGAAATTTTCTCCCTTGACCCGGAGATTACCATCTCTCTTGTCACCCTCTCTGGTTCTTCTCAGCTTTTCTTTTTTTTGCATTCCCATCTTGTGTGGTTAATTGTAGGGGGATTTTATAAGGGTGTGGGAAAATAGATTAATGAAGTGAAATAATCGTCAAGATATTCGTGGAGTTCAATGAAGTAATGTTTTGTTAGAATATGTTGGAAAAAAAAGCCAGAGTAGTAGTGAGAAAAAAAAAAAAAGATAATTCATCTGATGCGATGGAGAAGACCTCATCTGTGACTATGTGCAGGTGCAGCGGAGATTTTTTTTTTTTTTTTCCTGGACCCGCCCCTTCGGACGATAACGCGGCATAGGGCTGTGGGTGACGACTGATTTGGTAAATTGGGTAAATTTTGGGGTGTTTAATTGAATAAGTTAAATGAATACAGTGAATAAATGAATAAATTAAATGAATAAATGAATAAATGATAATAAGTAGAAGAAGTAATAGACACAAAAGAAAACTAGAAATGTTCCAGAAATTCAGAAATTCCTTTTTTTTTTTTTTTTTTTTTTTTTTTTTTTCATTTACAATCTCAGGTACTATCTTAATCCGGGAATTGTATCTCACATCTAGGTCTGCGGTAATACGTTTCAGTATTCTCTTGTGATGTTATTGTTTCCAAATAGGGAGTGATAATTTCTTAAAAAAATTAGTAAAATTAAACCAAGCATTGTGTAATTTCAGGATCAAATTGTACTTTTTTTAATCCTGGTTTCTATTCGAACATTACAACGGTTACCCAGCCATATTCAATTCAGAAAAAAAATTCACCTTTATCCCTTAATTGAATACTCCTTAAAAGAACACATATTTTGTCTGTTCATTGTGTAAACTAGTGTGATTTGTCATGATATAATTCAAAATTATTAATCAATTACAACTCAAAGCTTCACTGATATTTTTATATATCACCAAAAGAAGTATTTTATCTGAAATTTTATGATATGATTTGGCAACTTTCTTTTTGGAGGTGAAATTGAATCATTTTCATTAAAACTTCAGAAGTTAGTCAAACAATTAATTGTTTTCAAACCACCAAGTTCCGTTCTTTGGTTGTATAATTTTACCTTAACAAGAACATATATCTGCGATAAACCCAATAACAATATACTGCCCCCGCCGGTGCTACAGTAACCAGTCAAAGAGGCCAAAAACGGTTCCATATTCCTCACGAGGATATTAATCCAAAAAAAAAAAAAATAGGAGGGTGGTCATTACCCTATTAATTTTTATTGCAATTCTTATTCCACTCAGCCACAAAAGAGAAATTGCATTTAAGAAGTAATTCACGCTCTTTAAAATATTAAATCACAGAAATTCGAGGTATGAGAAGAAATTTACTCTTTGTTACCCTTGGGGTTTTACTTCCAAGAGTCATCGGTGTCATGGTTGATATGAACGATTTTTCAGAAACGCATATTCATTTAGACAAATCTGAAAATCCCGAAGCTGAGGATCTATCGCCTGAGGATGTTTTGGATACACAAGAAACCCCTTACGAATTCGAATTACGTGGGAAAGTTCAAACAGATTTAAAGAATTTTGCAATTAAGCTAAACACGTATATTTCGGAAACACACTTTGAGGCGGGGAGGTTTGAGCCCATGATTCCTCAGTATACTCGGGAATTATTGGCACTTAACAAAACAATCACAGGTATGAAAAGTTACGAACTTTATCCCGAATTATTACTCAGGATGTTTGGTCGACAATTACGTATCATGACCAATGCCATACAAAAACTCAAAAAGTTTCAAAGTACAGGGCTTTTGGGAGATAGATTGGTTTACGAAATGGTGGAATTTAAAGTGATTGCCTTGCTTTTGGATTCAACATTTTTTGTTCTGCTCAGAGATACAATGGAATTTGAAGCAAGAATATTGAGGCATGACTGTCGTTTCAAAGAAATTGTATATCAATACAGAAAATTATTAAGCACCAAAAAGATTCACAATGAGCCTTTTTTTTGGTTGTCTGTGGCAAGAACTAAAAAGTCTATTGACAATTTGAGGAGATTTATCGGTGGACGAAGAGCGTGGGGGATATGTCCAATTCAAATTGGCCGAAATATACTGTTTGTTGTTCCGGATATTTCTTAATATCAAACACGGTATAGAAACTTATTTGAATACAATTCGAAATAGTTGAAATTATTGATTATGGAAACAAGTACTGAATGATTTAGGTATGTATAATTGAATGATTATAATCTTCATGTAATTTTTCGGAAAGAAGCGATTGTGCTTACGAGGTTGATAACTGGCTGAAAGTGATACTTATAAAACTTTTGGTAATAACGACGGGTTTGGCCTTCAAAACAGATGTTATAGACAAGTGTGACAGCGCATTTCATTCCATTTATTCATGTGTCTCAAACAAGCAGTTATTGCTTTTTCTGATATAATTTATAAAACTTATACTCACTTTGCAAATGATCCCCAAGAATTAAAGTTGGTTTTGAGTTTAGAGGTTTGTTTACAGTTTTAGCGTTTAAAAAATTCGCCAACATAGCCTCGAACAATGTAAGAAGCCAAAGGAAGCAAGTAGTTTCATTCCAGGTGGTAGTAATACATTAAGGGCAAGAATCCGCTAAAAAGAAGAAAATTTCCTGCCCTTAAACTTTAGTAAGAAGGATATTATGAGATTAACCAGTATGATAAAAAGTTTATCCTATGCATTTCTCGTCTGCGGCGAAGGAATTTTCCCAAAACAAAATCATTCTAATCGAACGTTGACCAGAATAAGTACCATCCAAAACCGGTCAATTTTCATGAAAGAGAGAATGTTACACCCAGATTCGTATGTACCCAAAACAGAAATAGTGATCACCACAAATGCCACAAAAATGGCAGAATTCCGGGGTTACCTGTTTTTAAAAAACTTGAGGATCTTTGTTACAGCTGAAAAGTTCGACTTTAAGGGCTTTGACAGTCAAATCACCGAATATAGAAATGATCTTGCCGATCTTGTGTTTGATCTCGAAAATCACCCAGAATATGAGGAGTCAGTGGGAAAAACAATTGCTTATCTTAAGAGAATATTTAAGGTCTTGGTGGGTGCAGCGGAAAATATGAAACGATATGAGAAAAGCAAACTTCCTGGACATGATTTGGTGTATGCTATAATTGAACTTGAGGCAAGGGCTATGTTGTTATATGATTTATCTGGAGTGAGAGATCGGAAAATCGAAAACCACAAGGAAAAAGCAGAAAAGCTTTATGACAGCCTTTCATTGTTATTTACACAAAACGTGCAATTAGGACTTCTGTTTTCGCATCTGCATAGTTTCGTATTACATATTGTGAAGGCGCTGAAGCTCATTGATGGATTATTGAACTGAGATGAGAAAAAGAAAGTAAAGAAAATAAAACAGGATAATTCTTTAGGTATTGATAACAGCTGAAGAAATTTACCAGTGCTTGAATACGTAAAATTTTGGCAATATCTAAGCCAGGGTTCATATACACACCTGGTTCATCGGGTGATATGAATTTTTTTTACATTTCTTCTCGTATTAGAATCTGCACTTTACGAAATCTCAATAAAAAAAAAAAAAATCAAAGATATTTCTCGTATTTGGACCATCGATTTACGAGGTTTCCCTGTGTTCGCGGCTGTTTACTCATGCGGGTTCAACACTTGTCAACATATTAAATGGGAAATATTTAATATCGTGTAAAGAAAATAATAGTTCCAAAAGATAATTAAAGAAAAAAAATGTCAAAAAAAAAGCAAAAATAAAAAGTTTTAAAATAAAAAATAAAAAAGAAACTAAATCTCCTTGCCCATAGTGTCATGTGCTAATGCCCGTTTTGCGGCTGAGCTTGCGCCAAGTGTTAGTGCTCGCTTAGCTCAAAAGATCTCTATATAAAGCGGCAGATTCCGCCCACAATTAAAGCCCCACATCGAAAATTGTGTCCCACCAAAAACCACCATTCACTTATAAAAATTCATAAATTTTTAGATTTTATATAAACAACCCCGTTTGTGAACTTCCTACGCCAAAAAAAATTTATAAAAATGTCTCTGGATCTTGCGTTTATTGACGACTTGTCTCCCACGCAAGAGCATTTTCTTAAGAAGTTTCTAGTGGAGGCATGTCTTCGACAAGAACTCAAGTATCTTCTGCAGCCAAAGTGTCTTGAATATATAGGGGTGCCTTTTAGAACAGGGCTGCAAAAAAATAATGTGCAATTGCCGCTTTTGCGGTATTTTTTCTCGAGTTTTGTGGCGTCGTTTCCATTTATTACCATGAACGCAGAGGCAGATCAGATTTCCTTCTGGCGGGATTCCGTACAGCCATTTGTGGAAAGCTTTAATACTAAGCGGGTGTCAAACTCCACGCAACGGCGTGAAAATACCACCAAACGCCACCAAGTTAACCGCCAGCTTTTGCGTACACTTCTTCTTTTTTATAATTCCGTGCTAAGCCTGAAACAAGAGGTTATATACTTGACCACAGACCACCTTAAACCCTCGGACCAAGGGAAATTTGATAAGATTTCTAAGGCACCTGCACAGGTGAAAGTTGAGCTAGATGCGTTCCATTCACCCGAAGGAATCGACGATTACCTGAAAATGGCTTATACAAACAACTACAACTTAAATATCGTGGCTGTGGACATGTTTTGCAAGAGGCCCATGGGTCCAAAATCTTCAGGATGGTCATTTAACCCTCTCCGACTAGTAACTTCCTCGAAAAAACCAGAGCTGGTCTGGCACTGTGTATTTATTATCCAGGTCACTAAACGTACTTTACGTGAGGGGAAATACCACTATAACTCCCACTTTATTGGCCATACATATGCGGAATTTAAGAAGTTGGAGCTGGCGTTGAAGTCGGCTTTTCCAGGACTCATGTCGACGGAAATCCATGCCATGCCAGGTAAAATCAAGAATGATCTGGGTGTGCATGACAATCTTGCGCCTACAACTTCGGAAAAGTCTGCCAGCACGACTACGAGCTATAATACTGCCAGTCCTAGAAATAGCATCAGCACTCATCACTCGGCTACGTCTACAGAATCCGGATCGAGTTTTAAAACTACCCACCAAAGTCATGACCGGGCCAACAAATATTATGGCGAAAAGCTTCGCTTGGCTCTCCGCGGGTACATAAACACGTTGCTCCACAAACTCGAGATCGCCAACTGCAAGGAATTTTTGAGGTTTTTGGATGATCCCACGAAAAACTTTAGCAATCTCTCGCCCGAGCAGTTCCAGGATTACGAACAGAGAATGGAACTCGAAAAAATGCGGCTTGTGACCCAGGAAGAGTTCCAGAATCACATTGCACACATTGTGGATGATCTCAGAGGAAACTTTGAACACTTCAAGAAGGAGTTGATCACAGACCCACATCAACTCAGTGCTATTTTCGTTGAGATTGGTCAGAACTCAAGGCCAGAGGATATCTCGCCGCTTCTCACATCTTTTATCGAGTGGTGTAAACTAGAGGTGGCGGCAACGTTCTACCAGATGTTTTTGACCCAGGATAATTCTAGTCAGTTGTTGCTGAAGTTCCGTAAGTTCCACCGCATCTTTCCTTATAGGTTGTGCTACGGTATTTTGAAATACACCAATCCAGTGAAGATTATGTCTCGCATAGTGGACCTCTTATTAATGAATGCGCCGTCATTTGGACGCAAAAATAACCTGGCACACAATCTACTTTCCATGATGTTTGTCATGTTTCTTGACGAAGACTTGGAAGACTTTTCCAAGGAGAGACAGAAGCTTTTGAACACAAAACCTTTGGATCTGCCAGAGTTTCAGGTATTTTTTGCTCGTATTCGGGCATATGTGCATGGTTCCGATGAGCTGTTGGAAGAAGAACTCCGCCAGGAGCACATTGAAAGCGATGCAAGTTTTTTCCTCTCCGTACTTAGCTCTGACTTGATAGAGCCCCGATTATCCGGCCCTGAACGGAGTATCTTTGAAAAGGTTATTAAACCTTCTTATGAAAGTTACCAAAACTTGAGTACCAGTGAAGCCCTAGAAGGTGCATCTGTATACGTGACCTTGAAGCAATTCTGGCAGTTGGAAATCAGGACTCGTGATAAGGAGATCTTGAAGCAGTTGTGGAAGGAACCCGAGCTTACCCTGCTCATCAAGAGAGTTCTCACTGTGTTTTATCAACCGCTCATGATTATCATGAAAAAGAGTAATGTGCATCTTGTGTTTTTAGACTTGCAAAAGTTTCTCGATGAACTTCTTGCCGAACTTACTTTATTAGATGAGGGTGAAGTATATTACACGAGCTCAGTTGAAATGTTCAATCGGTTCAAAAAGCTCTTGGATAAGTACGAAGGGACTTTCTATAGGTTCTTACATGACTTGCACAACAAGGATGATGCAAAACTATTCTTGAAGTTAATTGCGTGGGTGGAGAGCTTTTTGGTGGCAATCAGAACCAAATTTGCAGACCCGGAGAAAGTGAAACTTGACTTTGCGTCGATGACACCTATGGAGGATATTGACCAAGAGAAATTCCGTAAGGATTTGAACACGCGAATTGAGTTGATTCTTAGAAAGCGCTTCCTTCTCAAGAGCTGCCTCCAGAATTCTGCGGCTGCAGATGTCAACCAAACAGCAGCCGCACCCGGAACGGAAAATCAACCTGAACGTGTGCTAAGCTCACATCAAAAAGCTATTGATCAACAGTGGGAGAACCTCAATAATGGCATGTTTGACATGCAACCGCAAGAGCTTGGGGTTGCAGGAGATGATTTGGAAGAGTTCAACCTCGGTCATGCGGGTGAACAGGCAGCAGATGCCTTCCGTGGTGGCCGCGGCAATGCTCAGGTCTTGAGGCAGATTGCTGAGTTGGACAAGCTTATGAATGAGGTTTCCGATACCGAAATCCACAAGTTGATTGATCCAGTACATGCACAAATTGCCACGCTTCTTGGAAACCTAGTGAATGTTAAAAACTAAGTATTATATGGCATTTAGTCGTACAGTCTATCACTTAGAAGTGAATTTTGTCAACTTTTTCCCATTTCGCAGGATCACACAGTTCTTACTTGCAAAACATTATCAATATGGCCAGCTCCATGTAGGAGCAGAGCAAAGTGTCTATAGTAATGTTGATGTGAACTGCAGCTTGTGTTCTGAAGCATGACAAAGAGCATCCTGGAAACTCGAGTTGCCGACTTTCCTCTGTTTCCGGGTCGCGATCTTTTTTTTTTTCTTTCTTTTTCTTTTTCTAGAACTCCTGGATATGAGGGATGTACTAGTTGTTTTCTTCTCTTTAGTTTTTGAAAAACAAGAAGTGAATACTAAACCTGTAGTTAAAAAACGTGCTTCGCTATAATGACCTCTATGATTCCGGCACAACAGAAGTCGGAAGAGAAAATGTAAACTTGGGTTAAATTAGATTTGGAAGGAATACCCCGGAAGTTTTTGTTGGATTAGAACCGAAGGGTATAATCCCTGTTGCTACTTCTAACTGGATGAAGGTAAATAAATGGAACCTTCTCTCTCCTTTTTTATATATATAAAAAAAAAAGACATAAATCAAAACATCTTCTTTTCCCAAATTATCGATAATAATTATTTGAAACCAGAATCTAAATACTTTCCAAAAGTGGGATATCAATATCTGCTTCCCTTAACAATCCCCAAATCTTTAGAAAATGTTTGGCAGCTACTTTTTCAACAAAATTTCCAAGAAAAAACGCATCAATATCTTGATTACATTCCTATTTATCGATATCTTTCTTTTATCTGTTTATCATGTCTTACACCCCAATCTTGGGGTCCATTTGACTATGGACCTATTTTTTGCACCCACCAACTTCCATTCTAAAGTTGCAAAACTTATGACTCAAGTATGGGAAAATAAAGAGAAATTCTGGCAGGCACATAGTGAATTAACTCATCTGGAATTTGAATTTCCAATTAATAAAATTATGGTAAATAAAGGAGAAGTTGGCCCAAGTGACACTTTTTACGATCCAAGATTTACCCTCTCGGTTTATCTAAATGAATTGACAAGAATTGGAAATACTCCCGATTTACCAACCCTTCCTTTCCACTGGGTTGATTGGGCCAGTGCCAAAAATAAGGAATCTCTGTCTTTTTTACCAGATATCCAACAAATGACATGTCTGGAGTTAAAAAGCCATATTAAAGGCTATCCGGAATATTCATCGTTTTGTAAAGACAGAGAGGATATTAAAGATGAGGAATTGGAAATCCTAGGTTTCCGAAATAGGAAAGAATTACCAAAAGCAGTTATACTTGGCCATTGTCCACATGAAAATCATTGTTTTAACGATATACGAGTATTCATGGCCAAGTCTTATACGATGGCATATTTACCGAAACCTTTCAAGGTTATTATATTGAACGATATTCCAAAGGGAGGTACTTTTGAGTTTATGGTGAATCAGAGCAAAAGTTCAAACCAGAGACTCTTGTTCAATGGAATGGTTGAGAGATACGTGGAGCTGAGCATGAAGATCACGGTTCATTCATTACTTAACCTTTGTGAAAATATTCGGGTGAATGCACAAAAAGAGTTTAAAAAAATGATTTCTACTATTACTCCCCGTTATTTAACTAAAAGTGCCGATATAATGGGAATGTACCAAGCAGTTCGTGGTAAATCAGGGTTTAAAAAAGATATTCATTTACAAGAAGAACATTTTCATTATTCCTCAGGTAGTGTTGAGAGTCAAATCCAGCAGTATGAGAATATTACATTTAGGACTGTTTTACAACAATCTTACCTTGATGGTCTTTATGAAAGTTCGAAATTTAATGGCACAAATGAGCCAAGGTATTTCAAAATGGCCCGTTTAAACATCCATGAAAGGAGAAATACCATTAAAGATTGTGGCTGGCATTATGATTGGCGGTTTTTCAATGACGCTCTTTTTTATAGAAAGAAAGGCTGGTCAAAATCAGAAAGAATTGAAAGGAGTAATATCATTCTTGAACGTCTTTTACGAAATTGGAGTCGGTTTACTGAAGAGAAAGGGCTTGTTTCTTGGATCATGCATGGTCCGTTATTATCATGGTATTGGAATGGTCTTTTTTTCCCGTATGATGTGGATATTGATGTACAAATGCCAATTTCTGAGCTAATTAGACTAACAAAAGAGTATAATCAGACCTTAGTTGTGGAGAATCCCATGGAAGGATATGGAAGGTATTTAATCGATGTGGGGACTTTTATTCATAATAGGGAACAGTCATTTACGGGGAACTATATTGATGCACGGTTTGTGGATGTCGATTCTGGGATTTACATTGATATCACGGGTCTTGCCAAGTCTTCTTTCATTATTCCAAGAGATCACAAGAAACCACCCATAGTTTTGAAGGAGGAAGGTGATACAAATTTAGAGGTCTACAATGATAGAAGAAAGCATTTCTACACACTCAATCAAATCCAACCTCTTCACTATTCAAAAATGGGTGGTGTGCCAGTTTTCGTGCCATTTCAAGTAGAGGAAAGGTTGAAATGGGAGTATGATCGAGGGTTGGAGGAATATGAATTCCAAGGGTGGTATTTTGTGCCTAAGCTTCAGCTCTGGATCTATAAGGATAAACTCAAAAATCTTTTTGAATCTCAGAAATATCATGAAAATGGAATCCTTCACCTGAGGAAAATGGTGGCGTTAGTTAAGGCCATGAGCGATAAAGATTGCCTTCGGCTTTTACAAGATAAGAAGATCTTGATGGAATATTATTTGACCCGGAATTCCACAGATTGGCATCTCCAAGAAAAATCGATTTTGTTCACTGCGGATGGCAAGGATAACCCGAAAGCCCTTAGTGATATCAATACTTGCAAGAAGTATAATACTTTCGTTAGAAATGTGAATTTCTCCCGGCCAATGAGAAAATGTCTTTTCGAATATGAAGAATATGATCGGGTAAAATATCACCAGTACATTTGAATATCCAATTCAGTCAATTTAAGTTTTTTTTTTTTTTTTTTGGACCATGGCTTTGCTTTGGGGGTTAAATTGACGGTCAAATCCTAATTTTCAGAGTTTCATCGTCCTTTGGGTGTAATATCCCGAAGTCATTACCTAGTTCTTCGGGAAATTTACTCACAGACAGAACCGAGAAAACAACCACCCAATCAAATAGCGCACGAAAAAAGGCCAGAGTACTTTTTCTTATCCGGTTAGTTTCCGTTTTAGCAAGACTGCAGAAAGTGCAATTTTTTTTTTCTTTTCTTATCACTGTCACCGCTGACCCTGACACTTCGAAAGAAGAACAGGGCAGTCATGAGATTATACATAAAGTATATTTCATTTTTATATATGTTCTACTTCCAATTTCTTTTTCCTTTTCATTTTCCGTGGCAGTGATTAAAAAAAGATTTCGGGCGTCAAATCTAAAGATTGGTAGGATGTCAGCGGCAAGAATTATCATGCGAGAACAATTCTGACGAGGCGCATCTTTCTCTGGTTGCCATGCAACAACTATTGTTTGTTTTGCTGGATGCGCATACCGGCTTAGCAATCTGAGGGTGGAAAACATGCATGTTAGCGGCTTTTTAGATGCACTAGTTTTTTTTTTTTTCTTTTCTAGTTCCGGTGGGTCTTTCCGATTATAGATGTGCTTGTTTGCAATATAAATTATTTGAAAACCGATTTTTATTCTCTTCGACTCACATTTCCTTAAAGAATTCTTGATGAAAATCGGAAGAAAGTGCCCCCACAGTTTAGGTAGTTGTGCGCCTGCATGCATACTACCTTGTACCACTTGACCGCGCACCGGAAAACTGTTTGAACTTTCCGAAATTTCTCCGGTTTGGCCGAGAACCCCTTGGCAACCTCTATGGAAACCCAACAATCGGCCCCCATTACTCCGTGGCTTCTAGAAAAAAAAGTGATTAAAGATCGTTGTGGTCTCCAAACTTGCAAATACCCGAAATCAGATTCTTAACCATTGGACTCCAATGGCGGGCCTTCACATACTAAAACGATTCTCACGAAAAGTCGTGTTCAATACTTTACTCGCTGTGATCTTTATACATGCATTGATCACGTCGTATTTCTTCCTCTATCGGCCGGTCGTTGAAGATAAACCAAATACTGGAAAAAGTCTTGTCGAAGATTATCCAGGAGACGAACATCAGATACTAGGTCAGACTATCACACCATCTAATTTTCACTTCAAAGCTGCCAAATATCTTGAACAAGTTGTCAATGATAGAGAAAGGTTCTGGTTAGCTGAAACAGGACTTCAACACCTTGATACGGAAATTCCTTTGCTGTCGATTTTCGCTGAAGAAGGTTCGACGGGGCCTGACCAAATCACCTATGATCCTCGGTTTACGATATCGGCGTATTTGAATGAATTAAACCGATTGGGCAATATTCAAGAAATCCCCACCCTCCCTTTCCATTGGGTTGACTGGGTGGACGCCTCGTTTAAAACCATTCAAATTGGAAGACCCGATCAACCCCCTCTTTCTTGTGATATATTGCAGCGCTTTATAAGGGGAAAACCACGGATGGCCAATTTCTGTAAAGATAGGAATGATTATTCGGATGAAGAAATAGATGCCATGGGGTATAAAAATCGGAAACAAATCCCAAGAGCCGTGATTACAGGCCATTGTGTTCACCAACACCCAGGAACTAATGCTGCACGGGTATTTATGGCGAGATCTTATATGATTACTAATGCGCCCAAGCCATATAAAGTGATTATTTTAAATGGAGGCGAAATTGGAGGTACTTACGAGTTTATGGTGGATCAGAGACTGGGTTCTGACCAGCGTCTTTTGTTTAGCGATATCGGTGCCCGGTTTGTAAAGCAAAGCACGAAAATTCCACCTAAGGCCACTCTGCTCAAAAGTGACATTTTGAAATTTAACCCTCGCGATGTCCATTCCAAGTTACTCCTGCTGGTGAACCCTCGACACTTAGCTCCAGAAGACGATATCATGAAAATGTATCAAACCGTACATAGTCCAAAGGGTAGCAACAAGGAACTTTTCTTGGAAGAGAAGAATTTCGACTACCCACCTCGCCGTATCAAGGAGCAGATTGAAGAATACGAGCAGATGACGGAAAGAAGTGTGTTTCAGCAAAATTACTTGGACGGACTCAAAGCATGTTCAAAATACGACAATACCAATGAGCCCACCTACTTTAAAATGGCCATTTTGGATCTTGGTGAGCCCCAAAATACCCGCAGAGAAGGTGGCTGGCATTATGACTGGCGGTTTTATAATGATGCCCTATATTATGCAACGCAAGGCTGGTCCAAGGAAGAAAAGAGTGAAAGAGCACATATTATTCTTGAGCGTCTTCTGCGGAGCTGGAACCGTTTTGCTGAGGAAAAAGGTATCGTTTCATGGATCATGCATGGTCCCCTTTTATCGTGGTACTGGGATGGTCTTATTTTTCCCTACGATAACGATATCGATATTCAAATGCCGGTTTCTGAATTGGTGCGTTTGGCACAAGAATATAACCAGACATTGATTGTGGAGAGCCCTGACGAAGGCTACGGTCGGTACTTTATCGATGTCAGCACATATATTCATAATAGGGACAAGTCACGAACAGGAAACCACATTGACGCCCGGTTTATTGATGTGGACTCTGGAATCTATATTGATATTACGGGCCTTGCCAAGTCCCCGTTCAATTTACCTCCGAAATATGATGAATTCCCTATTGTGGAAAAGGACGACGACGATCCAGATGCTGAGGTTTATAACGATCGCCGCAGACATTTCTACACACTTCCCCAACTCCTGCCTCTCCGTTATTCTATGATGGATGGTGTGCCAGTATATATTCCTCATGAAATAGATGAGAGGTTGGTCTGGGAATATAGACTAGGTTTAGAAAGTCATGAGCATCGTGGCTGGTACTTTGTGCCGCAGCTTCAGCTCTGGATTTTGAAAGAAAAACTTTTAAAGATCTTTGATGAGAAGGACTGTTTGGACGAAGAAAATATTTTCGATCCCGAGATTTTGGTCGATAAAGTGCTCGGTATGTCTGACGATGAAGCACTCCAGCTTTTGGAGGACGATACCACTTTACGGGAATACTACTTAACCAGTAATCTCACTGCCTGGCACACGCATGAAAAAACGTTTTTGTTCACGGAAGATGGTATGGATAATCTCGATGCGTTTAAAGACCCTGGATTCCGGGAAAACTATAACAATTTTGTGGCGGGCGTCAAGTTCTACCCGCCACTACGCAAAGCATTATATGAGTACGAGCAGTTTGATCGGACACAACACCACTAGATCGACGATGCTGTACTTTATATCTAAAGGGCATATTAATAGCCTATGCATCAGATAAATGGCACTAATTACTTAATCAACAATTATTCTTTAATCGGGATAATTCATTTAACCAACATTATTCATTTAACCAAGATTATTCATTAAAGTAATACAGATAACTGGTAAGTTAAAAACACCCCTTGGACCCACAGAGCAGTTTTAAAATACAATTAATTGGTAATTGACGATTAGAAAGGTAACCTGAATAACATTGATAAGCGTCTGGTGTGCTTATCTGATTGAAGAAAGGGCAAATACAAAGATTTAGCCTAAAATGCCCACATTTTGTGAGTTAAAAGTAAACCGCAAATTCCCTCAAGTTTGCTTGCTCCCAAGCACATGATAATTAAGCTTAGGGAGTGACATTTTCCCCGGGAATCCTGTACATTCACTAATTTATTGTAAGCTAGCGGAGACGGTACTCGGCTTTAACACTATCTCATGCTAGCGAGAAATGCTAGCAACGTGATAAACACCCGTACACCAGCTTACCCCATGCGCTTGAAGGCCAACGCCATTAACCCGGATTTTGATGATTTCGAAGCGGGTGCAGTCTAGTATTACTAATTATTGGCTAATAATCTCCAAAATTCGTTTTCAAGCTTTTAACAGTTGTTTTTGCACGAATTTGGAGGGGAAAAAAACATCAATGGCCTGCACACAGTTGCTTCGGGCATTCTCGGGCCCACGGGGATCCGCAGGCTGGAAAAGAAAAGGCAATAAACGTGGGTCATCGCAATGTTATGCTGTTAAGCAGAAAAAGTAAAAAAAAATTGAAAAAATTTTAAAGCGCTAATTTCATAAAGCCTCTTTTCCCTAGTATGACTGGCTTAGGCCTCATGCCCACTTTATTCCCCTGTATTTCTTTTTTTATTCCGCTTCTCCGATAGTCTCCGGTTCGGCCCCTATTCAGTCTTGGCGTTGGCCTGCACATAAACTAGTGCCATGATTAACGACCCAGGCACATTTCTTTTGATCACTACACTTGATCACCGATAATCCTTTCTTAACCTGCCATAAGTAGCAAGCAAGTCGGAGATTTTTGGATTTACACAAACCAAAATTTTTGGATATTCCAATACCAAAATTCACGTGCTTTCTGTTTTTATGGAAAACAACATCTTTACCTAAAAGCTATCACCAAGGATCTTTTGATCTACAGAGCACCCGAATTTACCCGCCGATAACCCATAAATTTACAGCACCAAGAAGAAACCTCGCTAAAGGAATATTATAAGAATAGTTTTTCGTGGAATCATTCATATACAACCACAAAAATACTGGAGCCCTTTTTTGCAGCACCCTATATAAGAATATGTCTGTCACACGCATTCAAAATACCTTAGCCGCCGAGACGGAACTTAGAAATCGTTCCCACAAAAATGGGGAAGGAAAAAGTGGTACAAACGTCACCACTGATTCTAGTGGTACGCGGTCTACCGAGGAAGTGTTGATTGAAAAGTTGGATGCATTTTTGTCGTCGATCGAACACCGTTTGGTGCGTTTTGATCAATACTTCAAATTGGCTGGAGACTCTCTTTTGGAGGAGGAGAGTACAAAGCCATATATCGAGAAATACGGGGAACATTCTGGAAGTGGTACCCGTCTGCGGCGGTCCAGTTCAGCGTCAATCCTGACGATCAAACACTTCTCCATGGAGAATCTCAATAAAGTATATGAGCAGCTCAGCTCAGTCAAGGACCAAGTGTTGCAAACACTGGTACTGAATCTCGAATATCTTTATAAAACGCTTGACGATAAGTATAACGAGCTATTCAATGCTGATGGCGAAAGCACGCCGGAACCATCTTACCTCGATACCCTAAGCACAAACCGCGACATTCTTGCGGACAAAATCATTACAAATCTCGCCTACTTTGAGCAGAAACTAGCCCATATTGATGCTTTGGTACAGAGCAAAACACCACAGGCCACGGCCAACTATGACGCCGACGAGCGGTTTGCTAGGTATCGTTTCTACAACTTTAACCGTGCTCTTAATGCAGCACGTGATCGATACCTTCACTACTATCAACTCCCACTTTCGTGGCGTGAAAATAGATATATTATCCATGGATACCGTTTCAATCTTAGCCACCGCGAAATGTGGCGGTCGATGGTGCACTTCAACCACAATGAGTCGGCGAATATCTGGACCCACATTGTGGGCGCTGGTGTGATTTGCTATTTGGCAGCAGTGCACTTCCCTGGAACGGAGGTGTATGTCAGTAACTCCCGCACTGGAAATGCCGTGATGTATCTCTTTCTTGCTGCAGCACTCGAGTGCCTTGTGAGTTCCGTGCTCTGGCATACATACTCGTGTTTTGCCCACTTCAAAATCCGGAACCGCTTTGCCTGTGTCGACTATACGGGAATCACCGTCCTTATCACGTGCTCCGTCATTGCTGCCGAGTACTGTGCCTTGTACAACTACCCCAAGTTGCTCTATGCGTTTATGGCGGTGCTGGTGGCCTCAGGACTAGGCGGATTTTTGTTCAACTGGCTGCCTTACTTCGATCGGCCCGACTGCCGCCCACTCCGTATTGTATTCTTTGTATCGCTCGCGTTTCTCGGCGCATCTACGTTCCTCTGCAAATGGTACTACGACGGCCTCGCATCAGCATTCTACTTCTACTTTCCATTGGTTTACAAGTCATTTGTATGGTACTGGCTGGGCGTGGTATTTTATGGAGGGCTTATTCCAGAACGCTGGCGGTACGATATTGTCATAAATGAGGACGATACCTGTTCCCACGATCACTCAGTAGTGGAGGTAATTTCCGGTAACATTGAACATAGCGGTGAGGAAGAACTTCGCGATGTGCAGGCCACCATTGCTACACCCGCCACAGGTGCTGCACACACCACCCCCACCACTCCTGCGGCGTCAGAAACTACCCACGCCACATCCCCACCGCGCACGGCCACCGACATTGATGACGAAACCATGCAGCATAACGACATTCTACGGAAACATTTCCCGGACTCCCCCACGCGCACGCCCTACCACAACGACTTTCTCTCGTTATGGTGGGTCGACTATATCTTCCAGAGTCACAATATTTGGCACGTCTTTGTTGTGCTTGGTGTCGTCGGTCACTACTTTTGTCTCTTGGGAATGTTTGACAACATCCACAACCACCAAGGCCTCGCCGCGGTCTAGACTTTTATGCTGCAGGCGTTCCGGTTTCAACAACCTCCCACACCAAAATGCCATTACTGCAGACAACGCACACAATGGGATCTCATTGGCCCGGTTTTGCGCTTTATGCACCAACCGGCTGGTGCTGGTCTCATTCCTGTCTGGAGAACCACTCCCGCGCGCACGGCATCCTTGCTGTCACGAGCGATGGCCCGGTTAATCATGTAAAGGTTGCTAAATTTTTCCGGTGAAAATGTAAATAAGAAATTCCCCCACTGAACCGAGGTCTAGGAATGTTGTCCCAGCAGTAATTTATGGACACCTTGTCAAGCAAAGCTTCGAATACTGATTGGCTTCACTTCGAAACTTCCCTTGAATAATCAGCAAGGCTATATTCCAAGAAAACTACAATAATATTAAATATAATTTAGTTCATCCATACGGCTGACCCTTCGCGGCCCCGGCACAAGTTACCACCTTTCTCAACTTGTACGTCTTCTCTGCTTCCAACTTACAACCGAACCACGGAGCCAGTGGGAATATCGTTCCCCCCAAGATATCCCCAGATCACGTAAAATGGGTCATCATCCCCACAACAATGTTTCAGAGAAGATCTCATTAGGTCTGCGACTTATCTACAAACCATATTGCAAAAAGGAAAGTGACAATTTAACCCGGAGCTAAAAATACACAATTTTTATTGGTGAGGCTTTTTTTTTTTTTCCTTTTTTTTTTTTTTTTTGCGACCGTACATGTTCGCTTCCCCACTTTTTTCAGAGATGCCTGGTGGGGATATGTACCATTTGAGTCACTTGTTCATATCCAAAACATCCGGGGATAAATAATCCCTCAGGTAAACAAACCCACAACATAAGATGAGATTAAAAATTCCGTTGCTTTTGAAACTTACCTTTTTGCTTTTTCCCTGGTACATCCCATTATGGGAAAATGCGGCGGCAGAAGTTACGAAGGTTTCCTGGTACGTTTGCCGTGTCCGTGACGCTGGCCAGCAGGGATTTCCTTCGACATAATTGAGTAGCCGGCATATAGCTCAGTTGCACAGATACGCATGCAGTCTCGGAAATACTCTATGCACACTGGTATCTCAAATTCCAACTGATCATGTCCACTGCATAGCAATCTTGGAAATATGCCTCAAAAACAGAAACGGCAATACTCTAGAGAGCTCGCCCGGCGTGGTATTTCACAATTTCTTTAGAAATTAGTTTGATATAGATACATATTTTTGTGGATACCTACCCCAGAAAAAGCGACTCGTTCTATCTTCTCTGCGAATGTCGTTGCCCTGAGGTCCGGGGGTTCACGGTTGCAGGCGCACGTCTTCCTTTCCTTCCAGATGTCATGCATGGTAAAAGCATAATTACATAATTCTGCAACAACCACGCGCGGCCGCCGCATCCCCAAACCACTTCATGCCCCATATGCCATTTAAGGTAATTAGCAAAAAAAAATTAAAAAAAGGCAAAACACTATATATACTTCGGCATTCCGCCTCAATTTACCTTGGTCTAGCTTCTGAATATTCTTATATTTAGCCAATATGGGTCTTATAGATAGAACCGCACATTTCGGTCTTGAGGGCAGACCCCTCAGACTTCTTATTACTGTGATTGCCGTGACTGGTTTCTCCCTTTTCGGTTATGACCAGGGTTTGATGGCCGGTATTATTACTGGTACTCAATTCAACGACGAGTTCCCTGCCACTAAGGATTTGGGAACCAGCAAAGAACAGAGTCACCATGCCACTGTTATCCAGGGTGCCGTAACTGCATGTTACGAGTTGGGATGTTTCTTTGGTGCTTTGTTTGCTCTTTTCCGTGGTGACGCCTACGGTAGAAAGCCCATGGTTTTTGCCGGTTCGCTTATTATTATTGGAGGTACGGTCATTTCTGTTGCTGCGTTTAGAGAGCACTGGGGTTTGGGCCAATTTGTCGTTGGAAGAGTTATTACCGGTATTGGTAATGGTTTAAACACCGCCACTATTCCTGTGTGGCAGTCGGAAATGTCCAGAGCCGAGAACAGAGGTAGATTGGTGAACTTGGAAGGTTCCGTTGTTGCCGTGGGTACTTTTGTTGCATACTGGTTGGACTTTGGTCTTTCTTATGTCGACAGCTCTGTGCAATGGAGATTCCCTGTTGCTTTCCAGATCTTCTTTGCTGCGATTTTGTTTGTTGGTATCTTCAACTTGCCTGAGTCTCCAAGATGGTTGGTTTCCAACGACAGAAAGGAGGAGGCCATGTACATTTTGGGTAAATTGAACGGTGTTCCAGCCGACTCCGATGAGGTTTACGCTGAAATCACTGTTGTGCAAGAAGCCGTCAACAGATTCTCCAGATCTCAAGTTGGTTTCAAGGACTTGTTCTCCGGAGGCAAGACCCAACATTTCCAAAGAATGGTGATTGGTTCTTCTACTCAATTCTTCCAGCAATTCACTGGATGTAACGCTGCCATCTACTACTCCACTGTTTTGTTCGAGACCACTATTTTCCACGGTAAGAGAAGATTGTCCTTGGTTCTTGGAGGTGTTTTCGCCACCATCTACGCTCTTTCCACCATTCCTTCGTTCTTCTTGATCGACACTTTTGGTAGAAGAAACTTGTTCTTGCTTGGTGCCACTGGACAGGCTATCTCTTTCACCATCTCGTTTGCTTGTTTGGTTAACCCAACTCCAGAAAATGCCAAGGGTGCTGCCGTGGGTATTTTCTTGTTTATTGCCTTCTTCGGTTTCACCATCTTGCCATTGCCTTGGATCTACCCTCCAGAGATTAACCCTATGAGAACTAGAACCGTTGCCACTGCCGTGTCCACCTGTACCAACTGGATCTGTAACTTCGGTGTGGTGATGTTCACGCCTATTTTCATGAACACTTCTTCTTGGGGTGCTTACTTGTTCTTTGCCGCCATGAACTACCTCTTCATCCCAATCATCTTCTTCTACTACCCAGAAACTGCTGGTAGATCCTTGGAGGAAATTGACATTATCTTCGCCAAGGCTCATGTCGATGGCCGTCAACCTTGGAGAGTCGCTGCCACTTTGCCAAAGCTTTCGCTCAAGCAAATCGAGGAGCACGGAACTCAATTGGGTCTTTACGACAACGACTTTGAGAAGGAGGGCTTCGATGTTAAGGAAGACGTTTCCTCCAACACTTCCTCCGACAGACCAGGCGCAGGTGTTTTGACCTCTGCTGAGGCTTAGAAAGGTACCCGGATTATACTATCATATACTTAATTTTTTAATTTATTAATCTTCCAAAAACGTGAATCGTAGAGTTAGAAGAAACTTTCGGTTATTAATTCATTATGTCTAAAAACTTTCTTACATTTCACCATAATTAAGTAAGATTCAATGGTCTGGTCTACAGCTATATTCGATTGCATCTCTTATTTCACTCAATTTTTCCTCAAATCAGCTCTAATTTCTTGATACCTAAAATATCTTTAAATAGAGGGGGTGGCTTGAAAACAATGTCTACATGTTACCAAGGACACAAATTTGTGTATTCAAAGATGGATATCACCAACTGTTATAGAATATTGGCGCACCTTTGGAAAAAGGGATGAATTGGCGGGATGTGTAAATTTCTTTTGGCACCATCAAATCCCGCGCTTAACGCCGACAGATTTTTCGAACGCGTAATTAAAGCCAAACAAATGATAATACTTTCACAAGAAAAGGAAAAAGCCTTGTAACAGTCCTTAAAAAAAGCTTTTTTTTCCAACAAAACTGTCGCGCTTAATTCTATTGTTGATGATGGAACGTGCTTGGATATTACAATTTCTAGTTGTTCGTATTCATTGCTAGATTCGTGCTCGTATTCTCCTGTATTCCCCACAATCACTGACACACATTGCGAAGAAAAGATAAGAAAGGTCACGTCGGCCCCGACTCCGACCCAACATAAATGTGATGAAAAGTGGGGAATAAAAACACACATCTGTAAAAAAAAAATACTGAAAATTAAGAAAGTGAAATTTGAGACGACCGGTATTAGCCGCTATTATCCGAAAACCTCATACATGACCATATTCGGCGATGGGCACATCCTGTTTTCAGATTCCAAGACAATTTAATTAGGGGTAACTATATTCCATTAACCCCACTTTCTCGCACAATAAATTTTATTCCTCTTGCTAAACTAATTACTAGACCTAATGCTGAGACTAAATTTAGTTAACGGCTAAGCCCCATTGCCGACCTTAAGGCCGGGCCTGCCCCCCTCATGCCCGCGACCCCGTTGTCGGGCCGCGCATGTCTTACAACATACGTCATGTTCCCTTGATGCATTTTAACCTTTCTATGTCTTTTTTTTTTCAATCCTACTTTTCTAGCATCACTTTTCTTATTCTTTAAAGGGCTGTTGGAGAACCCTTACTTTTGTATTTGGCTGTATTTTTATTTTTCTCTTGTCCACACTCATAGCTTGTTTTTAATCCTCGGCCATCGGCATCACTAGTGAGACAAGAAAAATGGAAGCCACGCCAAATTCTCCCACGGGGGTCCCGCTTATATCGCCTTATAGCGGGACGAATTTCGACAGCACTGTCCCTTCTGCCACAAACGCGTTGCGATCTGTGCCTGCGGATGAAACCGGGTCACAAACACAACCTCGGGCAGACCCGGGCTCGGCGTTAGGACCCACCCCGCATTCCCCCGAAACCCCCGCCTCCGCCTTGACCGTGCTTCCCAACGGCAGCTTAATGAAGGTTCAGAAAACGCGCCAGCGCAAAGTTCACAGTTGTGTGCCATGCCACAAAAAGAAAATCAAGTGCTCGCGTGACCATCCGGTTTGTAAGAACTGCCGGCGGGCCGGCGTCGACTGTAAATATTTTGTCAACAAGCGGGTGAGTAGAGGAGGTCGTCTGCTTTCGAATGCCGGACTAGAAAATATGCCTGATCATGAAGCGAACAATCCCGACGAGCTGGGCTCAAATCGGACCTATGTTTTGCCATATTTACCGGCTAAATCTACATCCCCACATGGTTCATTTACATTGCGTCCAAATGGTGATGAAGATTTAGTAGAAACTGGCCAGAAATCCAAAAGAATATCTACATCTTCGTCAGTGTCGGCTTTTCTGAATTCACATAGTGGCAGGGAATCCTCACATACCGAGCCCCTGATGGTGGATTTTGGAGATTATTCTGGTTTTGCTAATTCGCCAGATTCCCACCAAAAAATAGAAAACATTCCCGACAATGGACCTACCTCGGCAAACACAAACTTGCCACTACATCAGCACAAAGCCCTAGCTGCACCTCAGCCAAATTTGCCCGCCAACAATGTCCTCGCAAATTTTGAACCTGCGGCTAATGTGCACCAAGTTCCGTGCGTTGATTCCGCAAACAAAGCCCATATTCAGTATTTCCAACCCGCGGTCAATATTGGCCATGGAATGGTCCCTGGTTATGATGAACAGTTTCCCATATCAATGACACCTCAGTGTTTTACGCCGCTGTATGAAATCGCGGGCTCTAATAACATGAAATCTTCCATGCATTCCAACAATAATGTGAGAATGGATTACCCTCAACAGCAGCAGCAGCAAGATAAAACAGACGGAATTACACATCAAAAGCAATCCCCTGCATTTGCGTCTCTACAGCATGATCTCCATCGTTCGATTTCACCGCTTGGGCCTGGCGCCCACAACGGTAATGGTCTGCTCACCTCGATACCCCAATTTTTTTATGGGCTGACGCCTCCAAGTCATTTTACGCATGTAACTCCAGCTAGTGGTAGCCCGAAACAACTACCGCTGTTTGCCCCTGTGGAACAAAGCTCTTTGAATCCATACACCTCCAACCCGGCCACAAAGGTGAACTTTTTGTATGGAACAAATGTGAACTACGAAAATGGAAACATCTTTCTGACTCTCTTGACTCATCTCCCAAAAAAAGAGCGGTCTTTTGAACTTATCGATAGATACTTGAACTCTGTGCATGTTCTTCTTCCTATATTGGTCAATGTAGCAGAATTTGTTCGTGAACACGAGAGATTTTGGGCCCAACAGGAACCGAACTTTTCGCAACCGAATGCGGAGAATTTTGACTTACTTCAATTTTTTACGTTATACTTCCCGGTTGTATACGCATCAACAATCTCTGAGTTTGAAGAGTATGATAACCTTCTTTTAAATCAGGATATTGACAAATATTTAAAGGCCTTCAATAAGATTTGCCAGCATTTCAACTATCCGCATGGACTCAAGTCGATGTCTTTGCTTCTTGGAAATGTTATCATCCAGTCCACGTCACCAAACCCCTCAACCATGGAAATGTCCCAGATTATAAGATACGCCAAATTTTTACATCTTCACAAAGACCCAGTGAAAACACTTCGCATTCATGACTCCAAGGTGATTGGGTTCAGACGCAAGTTGTGGTGGGTCATTTTTGGGCTTGATGCTTTAAGTAGCCATAATTTCTGTTTGCCGCCGGTTTGTCGTTTTACAGACTTTAATGTGGAAATCCCCGAGTACTATGATCAGGTCTTAGCTGATGACGGTATGTCTGTTGAGAAAAAACTTAACATCTCAACTTTGGGAATGAGCGTGAAATTTCGTTTCGATCGTATTTTGAGTGACTTGGTCTATCAATTGCATAATGGTCTTGCTTCCAACATATCTCCTCTGGAGGTAGATGTCATTAGAGAACAGATTTGCTCCCTATTTGTGTACATTCATGACTCCGTGCAGAAACTCAATGATCACTACAAAGCTCATCCTCCACAGACAGTCACGGAGATAAATATGTTCAATTTTGTGAAACATCACTCTTGGAGTTTTGCAGATCGGGCTTTAATGCTTCTCCATAAAAAAATGCTTCTCGCTGACCGACAGGGTACAAGCCAAGATGCTAACGCTTTTGAATTGGCGTCCTGGTCACGGCGAAGCGGGCCTTTATCACTCAGTGAATTTGAAGATACTTTTGGACGCATTCAGGAAGCAAACATTATAAAAAACTTTCATGAATCTTCTATCGGGCTCTTACAATTCAACAAAAGCAAGCTGTTTTCTTACAACGACATTCAAACCAATCTCATTCCATCTGTTTTGCATAATTTGAATGATTTCTTGAAGTATAATGACTTCATCAAGTTTGGAAAGTTCAATTGGTATGTGAAACGGACAATTCCCCTTGATTCTATCATCTTGCTCATCGCCATCATGGCAGTGAAGCTCAAGTATGACTACATGAAAACGGAAGAGCTCGTTGTCTATGTGAAACTAGTCAATAAAACTCTATTTATTCTCAATCGAAAGTACTTCAAAAATGAGAAGTATAAACGGATGTTGTCCTTAACAAATAATTCGTGGGAGTACGTATTGAAGAAATATAATGTTGTGGAACGTTTGAAGCTACAAAATGGTGCAAAAAGCAATTGCACGAACGAATTCTTGGATCACCAAGTAGCTGGTATTCCTAATATGGGAGAGCTTTTCACTATAATGGATGTTCCGCAACCAGCCATGCTCGTCAATGGTGAAATGCTTATGCCGCCACATGGAGACGATTCGTCGTTTAACCGGGAATCAGCATATAAGGAAAGATGTGATTTTGATGGCTCCTCCGCGCCTTCAATTCCGGGAGAACGTTGCGAAGATATGGTATCGTGGCCTGAGAGCAGAATTAGTGAAGAGGAGAAACAAACAAAGAAGAATGATCTTATGCATTTGAACCAAAAAATTTACTATGACTTGCGGAACAACTTTGTTGACATCAATGATTATTGTACGTTTTATTCCTCGTTGGAAAATGTTCTCCACGCGCTAATGGATTACGTTAATGAAAAATAGTGATTTCGGTGAACAGAGTGCCCCTCTATTTAGTGAAACATGTATACCCTAAAAATGCTAATCACAGCTCTTCGATATAATCTGAGCTTGTAGCATTGTTATCGTTGATAGTGTCTGATATACTCTCTTTTCGTGGCCAATAACCTTACTGGAACGAATTTTGGATAATACTCAACTTGGCCCTCATAGCGTCAAGCTTCTCACTGAAATCGGCAAAACTTTTATATGGCACATCACTTTCAAGAAAACACTGGTTGTATGCGGCATAGTCGCTTTCTTTCAAATTTGCCAAACTTTTATTCCACATGGTTAAAATATAATTGGCAGCATAAATCACCTCGTGTTGTTTGGCCTTTTTGACTGGCGTGACGCTGATGAATTCAATACTCTTTACTGCCCTTGCAACTTTCTTCAAAGCACGAAGTACAATTTTAAGGATTTGCAACTTGGTTTCAATTCCTAACACGAAATTTTCCGCAGGTGGTTGCCCGAGGTATATACTTTCAAAGTATTCTTCGGTATATTTCTGGAAAAAATAGACATCTTGGCGACAAAAGTATGCCTTGAATATGGCTTCTTCTTCAGGGGAAACATCCATTTCTCCTTGAACACAAGTAAATGGGCTCCGTTTGCACAAGTTGTTCTTCAGGGTAACTTCCATACCAGGTTGATGTTCTAAACTAGTAATAGCGTAACAACAAGCAATACTTGCTAGATATAAGCACAAAACAAATTTCCTATTCATTTATAAAGTTTTTGGTTGGAACTTAAAGAAAAAAGGGGATCCCAAGTTCAAATAAAACATCCCGTTTTTATAAACGAAGAAAAATTAATCAGAAGCATGAGTTTTCGTTTTTGTTACCTATTTGAGCAAATTTTCAGGCATGAACAATGGTTTTATCGGCTGATTGGTCTTTTGATATATGACAATGAATGAAAAATTTAACACCACCAATCCTCACTTATTCAGATCTCCCATCCGGAAACTACCGAGATATATGTATGAAACTTTGGGACAGATTGAAATGGCCCAAATATTCTCAAGTTCTCTTTATTGTTACACTTCTTCAAAAAAAAAAAAAAAAAAAAAAAAAAAAAAAAAAAAAATAAGCAGTAGAATTTCTTATGGGTTCTCATCTATCAAATGTTCAAGTCTTAATTGCACCCGATTTTTACGTCTCTGCAGAGGTAGACAAGAAATAAAACAGTAATGCAAAACTATATATTCTATCAGATTTAAACCAGTATTTATAAAAGAAGTAACAAGAACAGGCCTTTCCGAAGCCGTCTCCATGATTATTTCAAGAACTTTATTCATTGTCAATCAATATAAGGGATACCACGTGGTTGGAAACTCCAATATGTACTCTCTTCTTTAGTCTAAATTATTTATTGTTCGATATTTCGATCTATTGTCATTTTTGGTGTATATTGTGTTTCCTTTTTTTTAGTAAATGGTCCTTAAACTTTTTCGAAAAAAGAAAGAAAAAAATTTCAACCTACCAACAAAACAATAATTCTCTTGTTGAAAAGAAATCAGTGACAAAAGACGCGTTTGGTCTCTCAGGGAAGCTTCGAAAATGAAAATCAAATCTAAATATATTTGTAATTTACTCTTTGCATAAATACATTCATGGAACCAAGCTACTGTTGGAGCAGTAGATTATTAAAGGTCACTGTGTACCTGTCTTAAGAATATTAGCACAGTGACATAAATTCAGATTCATGTTGAGCTCAAGATCAATATCCTCATACATATACAGTTAGAAAAGAAGTAAGGGATTTCAACCGTTTGCCATTATTACTGAAAGGAGGACTTGCTCACTTACATTATACTGAAGTTCTTGATGTTCGCCTGTGGTCAAAAGGGATGTTTGGCCCACTTGTGTTTTTTTTTTTTTCGTATTTTTAAAGCCGATAATCCTTTAAATGATTAAAAAGGAAATGCAGTTCGGCAAACAGCTTATTGCCCTAATTTATAGAATTTTAAAATAAATAAAAAAAAAGAATCAATCATTTATAACTTTAATAAAAATTAGAATCATTTCACAACTGCGGGTTCAGATTGAGATGGATATTTTTTTATATAAAAAAGAATTAAAAATCAACTGCGTCATTGAACATACGTACAATTAATAGAGAAAAAACATAAATGATTTCCTATTTTTATTAATTTTGGTTGCTATCGATTTATCACCAAAAACTACCACAAAAGTGTCAATAAAGCAAATGTAAACCGCAAAACAGACTAAAAATTACATATATGGCGTTTCAGAAGCTTTTTTTTTTTTTTTTTTTTTTTGCCTGATACATCTGATTAAAGGACGAAGGTGGTAGTTAAACCATCACCTTCAAAAACTATATAACTATAGAAAAACCTCTAAACAGCCAAATCAAACATTCAGGGCAGGGGTACCAAAATTTAGCTTTAGACGTATTAGGTTTTGCCAGAAAACGATCCAAAAACAGGGTGAATTTTTGTAATTTTTTCAACTATTAGTAGTGTGTGACTAGTAGTGTGTAATATTTTTTTCTTTCGCAAAAGGTTGTATAGTGTAGTGGTTATCACTTTCGGTTCTGATCCGAACAACCCCGGTTCGAATCCGGGTACGACCTTTTTTTTTTTTGCTTCTTCCACCACTTTCAAAGCCGAAATCTAAAGTCCAAAAGTGGATAACGGGACAATATATATATAGTTTCTTTTTTACATTATTACTTCGTCTCAAGAGGCGCAGTGGTAGTCAACGCTTTAGAAAAATTCAAAGATTTCCAAGCAGATACTACAATTGTTTAGTTCATATTAATCTGCATTTTTTCTTTCCTTCAAAACCCTTCATTTTTTTTTCTTTATCCTTTAAATGCCTGGCTTTTGAAATTTCTTGTTAAAGTACGAAGATGACTAAAATCAATGATTTGATACTGTGTTCTAGGTGCCAAGTTTTTCCATGCTAGCTAGAGCGCTTTTGCTATTGTTTCGACGTAAAAGTCAGTGTGTACTTGAAAGCTGTTTACAGGTTTTTCTATAGTTATAAAGTTTTTGAAGGTGATGGTCTAACCACCACCTTTGTCCTGTAAAAATAGAGTAGAAATGAGTAGAGGCCATTGACTTTATTGAGTGAGAAGGGTCAAGTAAGTAATTGTATCATGTGAAGGTAGGTCGCGTTAAGCTCCAAAATTTCCGTGCGAAATCTTTGAAGAAGCAAACCCGTGCCTCTCTGCTCATTCAGTGTTACGAGTAGTGTGTAATAATTTTTTCTTTCGCAAAAGGTTGTATAGTGTAGTGGTTATCACTTTCGGTTTTGATCCGAACAACCCCGGTTCGAATCCGGGTACGACCTCTCATTTTTTCTTTCTTCAAGGAGTCTTAATCTTCTTTTTTTTTTTTTTTTTTTTAATTCATTACTTTTATTGACAAACTTGTGAAAACCCCAGAAAAAGACCCCAAAGGACTAGCGCTGGTTAGCGAATTTCGGAAAAGATAATGGCTCTTAGTTTTCGTAATACAAGTAATTATGGGGAGAAGCTCGGGAATACAAATTTCGTAAATCCAAATGCAGTGACCCAAAATCTTTAATACTAGAAACACCAAGTAGCCTCATATCCACATGCTTCTCTTCCTTTAATAATTGGATGGTTTTACGCATATCAGCTTCTCCATAACATGAATTGGCGTATAGAAATACTCTACCCAAACCCACTCCTTTGGCGCCCAAAGCTAAACATTTAATGTTATCACCACCCCGTCGAAAACCCCCATCAATGTAATTTTTTTTTTTCTTCCTTGAAATCCCTTTTCTTAAGTATTGGAAAAGTGTCTTCCAAAATTTCAACTGGAGTTCTGGAATATTCAAATTGTCTTGCGCCATGATTTGAAGATCACCATAACAACAATTCTGTTTTCTGCTGTTAGTAAAACATCTTCTACTGATTGAACACCTTTTGAAACCACGGGGAATTTGGACCACGTTTCGATTTCCACAAGGTCATTGATTGTAATCAGTGTATTACGTCTTCTCACAATATTCCCTTGGCAATTATTCCCAACATTTTCCTGTTGGGGAAGTTTGGTTTTGTGTAATTCCGCTTGTAGCCTGGCAGCTGGCTTTGTGTCATATAATCTTTTTCTCTTCTCCCAAAATCTGGATAATCTACAGCCACAAAAAAGGCCTTTACTCTTAGATTTACCACCAGGTCAATGGTATTTTTTGCCGCTTTTAGACCAAAACGGTAAAGTTGATACCAATGGTTTTGATATTTTTCCGCCAGTAGTATAATATCTTCAACTGAAAAGGAGTAAAAGGAGTAAAAGTGGGACATCATTTGAATCTTGTCCTCCTTACCAGATCCACGAGATATTGAAAGTTTGCCATCGGAATATCCAATTTTTGCCTATGCATTTGAAGAAACGTAAAAAGAAACATTGGTTTGGGTTCCCAACATTTGGGTAGATAATTCCACTATATCTACCTTTGTAAATACCCTAGGTTTGAAAAATATCCGGGAAACTGTATCGTAGTTTTCTCGTAAGGGTAACTTCATCCTAAACCCCAGTGGAATAATAATACCATTCCGAAGGCGATAAAGCTTTTCTGGCCAAGTATTCAAAGTCGGTCACAGTGAAGATTTCACTAAGTGGTGGAAGATTTTATTTACACATTTCTTGATCATTCTCTTTGGTTTCAGTTATATCTTCTGTCTCATCAATATTCCCAAGAAGTGGCCCTAGGCAATCTGTTTCGGTTAAATACTTAGAAATGAATCCTGGCCCAAGGAATTTATTGAAAATTTTTGAGGCTTTCTTGCCCACATATTGTTTAATGATACTTGATCGGCCTGGTTTTGCCGATATTGAAGTTTATCAAGTCGTATACTTTCCCATCAATTGAGACCCAGATTCCAGTACCTTCAAGATTATGTTGATTTAACTTTTGAAAAGTGACAGAATCTTGCTTTCTAAGAATATTAAAGTATTGAAGATTTATTCTTTAATAAAGTAACTGAAACTAATACTCCAAAAGATAAAATCCAAAGAAAAGGTCAATAAAACGGGCAACGCAAGATATCAGTGTTGAAATTCCCGGCCATTTTTTGGAAACCCCGAAAACGGAATTTTATGTGAGTTTGAAGAAACCCGTGGATGGGAAAACAAAACTTGTGGCAAAAAATGAACTAAATATTTATAAAATAAGGGAATTTACTTCCTTTTATACCTTGGCCCATGCATTAATAGATCCACCTTTAAGTCAAATGCGGCTAAATCACGCGAGATAAGACTCCACAGCTCTTCAAAAAAGTCATAGGTTTACTATATTTTACCTGATTTCCCAATAAAATTCATCTAAATTTTCAATTCGATTGTTTTGTTGACCATTTTTTCTCGCAATGTTGGATATAAAGTTATACTATATCGCAGACATGATCGGGGAGAAATGACGCAATCCCCGCATGTGATTTCCCAATAATCCATCACGCTAATGACTATAAACAAGACGCCATTTGAAGAACCAAACCTTATCATTTCTTCTAATCAACAATAATGACATCTTCCTCTTTTGGCAGTTTCTTCACGGTTGGACTAGGGGATACAGTCCTAGAACGTGGTTCATTGTCTTTTTCCGAATCTTGGAGTCCGCGTGACCGTACAGATTCGCATTCTGAAGTATTGGCGGAACTGTAGAGGGAGTCTGACTTTGTGGTGGCTGAAGAAACAGAAGTAGCGGTGGAATCGCTGCGTTTTTCCAAATACGAATTGAGTTTCTTTTTATTGGGAGACGTCGATCTTTTAAGCGTAGAACCCGTAGAAGAACCCAATGTTTTTGATGGGGTTGGAGGAGGTGGTGGTGTGGATGGACGAGGTATTTGTGGAGCTTGTGACTGAGGAAGATTTTGCTCATCTTGCCCCTTTTCCGCTGCATTCTGTACGGCATTCTTCAACTTAGATTCCAACCTAATCTTCGAGCTTTGTCCGAGCTTCAACTTTATTGGTCCGGGCTTTCCACTCTCGCTCTTTGTTGAGTTTGAACGCAGAGGTTTTTGAGAGTTCCGGCGTCTCAACTCACCAAAAATGATTTCCTTATGGGCAAATAAATCTGCAATAAAGTTTTGCTGAAGAATTTCCGTAGCCAAGTTGAAAGAGTGTACACTTTTACCGTCGAGTTCTGCAGCACCAATCTTTGGTCTTAGTACTAGAGCGCCAAACTCACGACATAATTTCTCACGTAATAAAACCCCCAATTCCTCATTCTTTGAGCTAATGATTTGCACAAGACGATTTAAGTGGGTCAAAAGAGCATCAAGCGTAGCCAAATTGCAAACAGGCAATTCAATTAAAGTGTTTTGTAACCCAGTAACCCGAGATTTATCTGTGTTGGGCTCTTCAGAACCCATGGGATAGCTTTGATAGAGGGTTTTGATCAAATCAAAGAATGTGTGCGATACAATCGAGTCGGGTAACTCCATGAAGTATAATTTCAAGGCATTGGTGACGGTAGTTGAGTCGTGTCTCTTTAAAACAGAGGATATTTTCTGGGCATCTGTTAGTTCGTTCAACTCCAGTCTGAGCACATGAACTTTTGCCAAATGTACAGGTTTTGTCCAAAGATTGACTCTTTCCTCATCATCTTCCAATTCTGGGTAGACCGAGTCAAGGTACGAAAGCACAACTTGGATAAATACTGGTACTGCTTTTTTGTCCAAACGAGCCTTGACGTTAAGATCCACTCCAAATGTTTGATTGATATTGGAGTCGTAGTAATTATCATACAAGGTCACGTGCGGCAGGAACTTACCGGTGGCATAATTTTCAATCAAGAATTTGAGGTCACTGGCGGGGTGCATTGTTTCCTCAACAAGAAGTAATTTATCACACGATTGTTTCAACGAGCTGATTTTGTTGGAAAACGTGGCGATGAAATCAAAAGTCACTTTTTTGATTGCCTTCAACCGGTCCAACTCACATTTCTGCATAAACGCCAAGTGATCCATGACGGTTTCCTCAAATTCACAGCGTACAGCATCCAATTGCTTGGTGGTATCGTAATATTGGATATCCAAAGAAGAAACCTCCTTGACAAGTTTTGCATACTGCGATTTATCGTTATAGTCAACTGGAGCCACACCAATAGCTTGTTTCATGTCCTCCAAATATGAAGAGAATTGGTTGGTCCGACTGCCCAGCGCAGCTATGGGATCATAATGGGTATTTTTCAGCAGTTTTGATAAATCGAATTCTGAAAGTTTGGTAAGCTCAAAAACCAGTGGTTTCCATTGGTAATAGAATTGTGACGAGTTGATGAAGTTTTTATTAGCCCCCATGGTACCAATCAGCCGCACAAATCCATTTGTAAGCAAATCCTGGCCAAAGGCCTCGGCTTTAGCCACGCTGCCACGAAGTTCAGGCATATTATCGAGAAGCCATTGTGAAATGGCACTGCCCGTACTCACACTATGGTAGGTGCCTAGAATGGGCACTTTATGTGAAATCAATTCCACACTAGTAAGGAGATCTTTGAGGAGTTGTTTTGTGGTTGCGTGAGTAAATTCTGCGCCCCCAAAAACGTATGACTTTCCTGCTTCGGGATCATCCAAATCGTCTGTTTTCCCCAGAATCTCGTCTGGGTCTATCTCTGCCACCGATTCATCAAGTTCATCTTCGGTATACCGCGTTTTGAAATCCTCCACAAGCCTACATTTATTGAAATACCGTTTCTGTAACTTGTCCAAAGTGGCCTTGCTGGCACTATACTGCTTAAACTTTTCTACCACTGCCTGTTCCAGAAACCCCACTCTTTGTTCATGTTCTTTACACCATTTGGAAAACGGTTGCAAGACCAAGTCCCGGATATTCACCGCAATCTCCGTGTGGTAGGCGCCTTCTCGGGAAAAGTTCAGATTAAGCTCACCAAACGCGTTTTTCACCGTCAGTACATAATCATCATCCTTATGTCTGTGGCTTAGACGTTTTAAATTTGCAGGCAACTGCTCAAGGTCAAGCCCGTACCGGAATTCCAGTTCCATGCGTTTTGTGAAAAGCGCAATGAAATCTTCATTTTCCTTAATTCCTTCAAAAAGTTGATCGAAAAGCACCTCGTGGCCCAGATGGTAGTCTGGGGTCCAGAACGAATCAGCAAACGACATGATTTTCGAAAAGAAAGTGTTTTTTTTTTTGTAATGTCTGATAAAGTGTGTTTGTGGTTTAACTTTACTATTTGCGTGACTTTATTCTTCTTTTTCTGTGTTGTCTTACCTGCTTAAATCCACTCTTCTCTGATTGTTGAAACCGTGTATGGCGTGGGAATTCCAGCAATGCATGAATTTATTGTGGGTCCGGTCACGTGATTGTAAACACCGGCCCCGCGCTTGATCTTGTATAATGTGACGTCCTGAAAGGAATATATTCCATATGATTGCATTATCACCAGTCATTTAGGAGAGGGGTGGTATAGTTCGAACCTTTTAAATGAATAATTGAGTGGATTCGAAATCATTCATTTTCTTCGAAGAATGTATAAACTTTTAAACCTTTTTGAGCGAAATCTTAGCCACTTCTTCACTGGTCTCTGCAGTATTCCTTTCCGTGCGGCACGGCGAAATCTTTCTGGTATGTGTTGATCCCAATATTATAATATTATGGTACAAACGAAAGTTTTACACAGCTTCCTATATTCCAAATAGAAAGTTACTTTTTGCACAAATGGGTTTTGAAAACATTACAATATGCAGTACCCTATCACCCACTTTTTGCTTGGTCTACACCTTAAAGCGTTTGAAGAAAAGACTAATAAAATTGATCAATCAAGGGTTGAGAAAAGATACTCAATGGTTGGTTACAAAGATCTTAACTCTGTGTTACATTACCCTTTTCCGCTCAGTAGGATTCAAAAGAATTCTATAAAGAAAATATCAACCCCATTGGTGATGTTTCTGATGTTCAGTCTTCAACGCAAAATAAACACAGAACTAATCAAGGTTTTCTGACTTGTGCAAAGGATCAAAATAGATTTTTTATTTTTATTTTTACTTGAGCTAAACGACAAAGAAAAAAGACATAAAGTTAATTTCATGGCAAAATTCTTTCCTTTTTCTTTCAAGGTAAATATTGGGGTTTTCAAAAAAAAAAAAACTTTCAAATGACTTCAATTCAATCTCCATGTGAACAATGTCACGTGATGACAGCGAAAAATGGGATACCCCATGCGGCGATTGAACTGAAGTTTCAAATCACCACGTGGTGCCGGGTTTTCATTTAGGAACTCAATAAGTTATCAAAATATATATTCATTAATTTTATTTTTTTTTCAAAAAAAGAATCTTGGCATGCTTGGCATACTCTCGAATTATTATTCGTCTTATTCCGTAACCAGGGCCCACCCTTTTGTGCAGGTGTGAGATGAGTTTCTGCACACACTTTTGCTGGCTAGAGCAAGTGACGAAATGGTAACCAAGGAAAATTGGCCATGGTTGCTAATCCTCCCACATTGTTTTTTAGGACTATTTTTTATTGCTCTTAAGATTATCATAAATATATGATTTTTTATAGAGCTGTTTATTTCAATTAGAAAATCAGTGCCTAGTATATGCAAACCAGATGACTAAGCAGTTTTTACTGTTGAATTCACATTTCTTGGTATTTTCGCTTAATGAATTAACCACGTGGACGCGACGCGAGGCACTCGTGTGACACCGAACGTTCGTGCAGCTACTATTAAGTTTTGGGTCGTGATTTCCAACATATCCTTGAAAATGTCGTAAAATTATAGTCTTTCATTTTATTCCACAAATCTTGTTTAATTGAATAATTTTATTCCATGAAGAAAAAATTCTGTTGGAATGTCATGTTAATGCGATAAACCAAATTACCTGAAAGGAATTACCCGAACCCGACTGAAATCACGGGATATGCATATCACTTTATTACATGCACTACGGGAAGACAATGGTCCGCACAATTATCAATTTCAGTTCCTTTCTCTTCCCCTTTAGGAAGGTCGTGTGAAAAGGAGAAAATAAGTGAGGGTTGTAAAGGTGATGACCTCTATCTAATTAGGTTTGTGTTCTTAATATTTCATAAGAGAAGTATTGTTTTGGGGCCTTCCGAGAAACGTTGAAGTTTATTTTATTCTGGTGCTACTTTTTTTTTTAATTTTTTTTTTTCTCGTAAACGACGAGTGTTCCTTGGACCGCTTGAAATTATAGCATATAGCAAGCTATTCTCCGTCAATACACAGTTGCCGCATACACAGCCCCGTAAGGTTATGAGGATTCCGCATGATATTATGCATGCCTTGGCAAACATGATAAGACTCATCTGTATGCAATTAAACAGAAGGAAAAAAAAAAATTGCGACATAATATAAGGGACAGGTGCGGCCAATATCTTCACACCCGCTCAATTTTTCTTTCATCTTCCTATTTCATTTTGCTCATCAATTATTTCTTTTTCCGGGTATGGTAAGTAACGATGATTCCGAAAAGAATCAAACTTGGTTAGGCCAAAGCCCAGACCAGTCTGCGGATGGCTCTTGTATGAAAAATCCCAAAACTACACAATTTGTGCCTTACAGGCTTTCTGCTTCACAAGTAATCAGCAACTTTGGCACACATGCCAATGAAGGATTATCTTCAGAAAAGGTTATAGAAGTTAGAGCACAGTATGGGGAAAATTCTCTTGGTGAAGGCGATAAAATTAGCTACACTAAGATTTTGGCCCATCAAACTTTCAATGCCATGATTATGGTGTTGATTATTTCCATGGTGATTGCACTTGCAATTAAAGATTGGATTTCTGGAGGTGTAATTGCTGCAGTGGTGGGCATTAATGTTGCCATTGGCTTCTACCAGGAATTGAAGGCGGAAAAAACCATGGGCTCTCTTAGATCCTTATCTTCTTCTACTGCACGGGTGACTAGAAATGGCGATGATATGACCATTCCTACCGAGGAGGTTGTTCCAGGAGATATTGTGCAAATTAAAGTTGGTGACACAATTCCTGCGGATTTGCGTTTGATTGACACCATGAATTTAGAAACGGATGAGGCCCTTTTGACTGGTGAATCTTTACCTGTGGCCAAAGACCCGAGCCAGGTTTACACGGACAATTCTGTGCCTGTACCTGTTGGAGATCGGTTAAATATGGCTTTTTCATCCTCGATTGTTTCGAAAGGCCGTGGTAGTGGTGTTGCAATCGCCACTGGTTTACACACAGAAATCGGCCAAATTGCCCAATCGTTGAAAACAGACACCGGGCTTGTTCGTAAAGTCGATAAGACTGGCGGCAGAAAACCCACTTCCAAAGAATACAGTAGAGCGATTTTTGGAACCATGAAGGATATTGTGGGCAGTTTCTTGGGTGTCACTGAAGGCACGCCTTTACAAAAAGTGTTGTCGTGGTTGGCGATTGATTTATTCTGGATTGCGGTGCTTTGTGCCATTATAGTGATGGCTTCACAGAAATTCCATGTCAATAAGGAGGTGGCCATCTATGCGATTTGTGTGGCATTGGCCATGATTCCTTCTGCTTTGATTGTGGTTTTGACCGTGACTATGGCTGTTGGTGCCCAGGTTATGGTGACTAAAAATGTGATTGTTCGGAAATTGGACTCGTTGGAAGCTTTGGGTGGAATCGACGATATTTGCTCAGACAAAACCGGAACCTTAACGCAAGGTAAAATGATCACGAGAAAAGTGTGGGTTCCTTCTGTTGGTACGTTTTCCATGGATAATATCAACGATGCGTTCAACCCGACCGTTGGTGATTTATCTCATACAAAGTTTTCACCCGCTTATATTAAGCAGACTGATGAGGAAATCGACTTTAAGCCAGTGGATAAGTTTGCCACGCAAAAGTTTGCCTCCAATTTGAAGACGTGGCTTAATGTGGCGACTTTGGCCAATATTGCCACTCTTGCGGAATCTAAAGATGAAGTTTCTGGAGAAACCGTTTGGAAGGCACATGGTGATGCCACAGAAATAGCCATCCAAGTGTTTTGTTCTAGACTTGGTTACCCAAGAGAGAAGATTGCTGCGGGTCTTAAACATTTGGAGGAGTATCCTTTTGACTCTTCAATCAAAAGAATGTCGTCAATTTATAAGATGGAAGAAGGTACCAAGATTTTCACCAAGGGTGCTGTTGAACGGATTTTACAGAGATGTACTCACTGGACAGGTAATACTGAGGAATTCACTGATAGTGAAAAAATGATTCCTTTGACTGAGGCCCATGTACATGAAATCGAAGCCAGTATGGATGCTTTATCGTCCCAGGGTTTACGTGTTTTGGCCTTTGCTTCCAGAGACTTTATTGATGGCATGGATGATTTGAAGGACCGTGAAACCATCGAGTCTAACTTGACTTTCCATGGATTGGTGGGTATTTATGATCCTCCTAGACTTGAGACTGCACATTCGGTGAAATTGTGCCACAAAGCCGGTATCAATGTGCATATGGTGACGGGTGACCATCCTAGTACTGCAAAGGCCATTGCCCAGGAGGTTGGAATCATTCCCCGCAACTTGTATCACTATAGTCAAGAAGTGGTGAATGCTATGTGCATGACAGCTACGGATTTTGACGCCTTATCCGATGAACAAATTGATGCTTTGCCTGTTTTACCTCTTGTGATTGCCCGTTGTGCGCCACAAACAAAAGTCCGTATGATTGATGCCTTACATCGTAGGGATAAGTTTTGTGCAATGACTGGAGATGGAGTAAATGACTCGCCTTCTTTGAAAAAAGCCGATGTGGGTATTGCCATGGGTCTCAATGGTTCAGATGTGGCCAAAGATGCCTCGGATATAGTGTTGACGGATGATAACTTTTCGTCTATTTTACACGCTATTGAGGAAGGCCGTCGTATGGCCGCCAATATCCAGAAATTCATCTTGCAACTTTTGGCAGAAAACGTGGCTCAGGCCCTTTACTTAATGGTGGGTTTGGCATTCAAAGATGCTGCAGGATTCTCAGTCTTTCCCATGTCACCTGTGGAAGTTTTATGGGTTTTGGTGGTTACTTCTTGTTTCCCTGCCATGGGTTTGGGCCAAGAACAAGCCATCGATGGTGTTTTGAACCAGCCACCCAACCGTAAGATATTTACCATGGAACTTATCTATGATATGATAGCTTATGGTACTTTGATGGCTGCTTCCTGTATGCTTGGTTTTGTGGTTGTTGTTTATGGTGTTGGCGATGGAGATTTGGGTGTGGATTGTAACGGAACCAGTGCCCACTTGGACGTGTGTAACTTGGTGTTTAGAGGCAGATCAACGTCTTTTGTCATTATGACTTGGTGTGCGCTCATTTTGGCTTGGGAATGTGTTCATCCCAACAACTCCTTATTCCGGATGAGAGAGGAAACCGACAACCCGTGGTGGAAACAAACCAGTATTGACCTTTGGGCCAACCAGTTTTTATTCTGGTCGGTCTTTGGTGGGTTTATCTCTGTTTTCCCGGTGGTTTATATCCCAGTGATTAATAGCAGGGTCTTTTTACATGCCCCTATTGGACAAGAATGGGGGTTTTCGATTGCCTTTAGTGTTTTGTACCTTGCTGGGTGTGAAACATGGAAATGGTTTAAAAGAATTTACAAGCGCAAGTGGAGTTCTAAGATCAAGAACCCCGAGTACGAGTTGGAAAGAACGGATAACTTTGAAAAGTATGCTTCTTTCACTAGAAACAACACACTCGAGCCCGGAATGATTTCTTAGCTTATGTTGTCCTTGCTTTTTATACTTATTTTATATGTTATAATTTATATTTTATATTTTTGTACTGTTTTAACATTGAATTTTATTGTAAACTCAACTTAGACCAGCTAGTGGTGGCAGATTGAGTTAAGCTTGAGCATAGGTTTCTGTGCTGAACAAGTTTGTATTATTACCTTTCTTACCAGGAAATGTTCCACGCTTGGCCGTGTCACAGCAATCCTAGATTATTTGCTTACTTTGGTCGATAATATTCCATCTTAAAGTTAGCACAGACTCTTTTCTTTTCTTTTCTGTTCATTTTTTTATTTCCTTATTTTTTGAGTTTGATAATTATTAAGCAAGTGTTTTCCAAGAAATATTCTAAAACCCTCGGTCGATGCTCTTCGGGTAGCCTCATGTCTGCCGTCTATTTCAAACGGCGTTTGGCTATGTCGATGTCGGTCCTCATGTATAGTAAAAAAAACGACATTGAGGAAGACCTAAAGAAAAAGTCACCATGGTCTAAGAAAAATAAACATGCAATTAAAAAAATATTCAGAAAACTAAAGAAAGTTATTCTCTAAAGTACCTCGTTTATTACCCCGGGTGATATTCCTTAAACTATTCCCTTCTCAAATTATTCCTCAAGTCTTATTCCTTTAAAAGCCCCTTCACCGTGAAAAGTCGCATGTCGTTTTTTTTTGCATCTAACCTGCAGCCCCCCATCTAGCACAAGACATTTTTCCACTCCGCCATGCGCGTCCTTAATTTGTCTGCTGTTTCAGAATTCCACTCATAGACCAGCCTTCGTTTCAGACCTTCTCTTCTATTTACACTTTTTATACCAACACTTTCTTTGGGCCAGACAATAGAAAAGTTTACAACAAAGAATTTCCATTCTTTTCTTCTTCAAATATTCCATTTATTTTCCACGGGTTTCCCCATTCTTTCTAATTTATTTGCACCCCCCCTAACCACTACCTCACGTGTCTTGCTCTTTAAAACCATGGATTTTACCCCCGTGCCATCTACGCCACCACGGCAAAAAAACACTCCTATTTCTGGCCCATATACTCCCAAATCTACCAGCACAAAACACCAACATCGGCGGGTGGGGAAAAGTCTCCGTACGCCAAAACAGACGCCATTTACAGAATCCGCCTGGTCACGTGACGCGACCCCTGGGTCTGCCTTAACGCTGCCATTTTCAGACGTGGAATTTTCGGTGAAATCTCCTGTGACCCCAAATCTGCTGAAGTCACTGTCACTATTTCTTCCGACTCCACTGACGGTAGGAACTGGTCGAAAACCGCGTGCAGAATTGCCACAATTTCGTAAAGCTCCAAAATCGAAGCTTCTACTAGAAAAACTCCAAGCTGCAGGCGATTTATCAGTGCCTGGGGTAGTGGAAAATCGTAATGGTCAGTTTCTCGAAGCTTCTGCTCTTGAAGACAAGAAAATCGGCCATGATTCACAGTTTCACGCGTCTTTTTCATCTAGGGCAGGCCCTACTGAACTTTCTCCTTCTGAAATTGCGGGAATGTCACTTTTCTCGCCCCGGCCACTTCAGGAATGCTCTCAAGATAACTACGATGTGGATGACACTCCCCGCACACCTAATCGGAACCCTGTAATCGAGCAAAAACCCCAGTTTGAGCCGTTTTTTGATGCCGAGGAACCGGTACAGATAATTAGTATGGCAGATCTCGATAAAATCCCTCGTTACGAAGTTCCCAACCCATTTCTAGACCCAAAGTCCAATATTAGTAGTTTTGGAGAACATGAAGTGGTGGATTATTCAACCCATATGGAATTGGTGAATTCACGAACGGGCGAAAGAAAAGTGGAGGTGTTAACCGAGGCACAGCGCCGATTTAAACCGAAAAAATTGGACTTCACGCTGGTCGTGAATACGCCAAAAGCACCCGACTACAAGATCGCCAATAAGTACGTTGAAAACAGTATAGGCAAGAACTTCACCATGGGAGAAATGCGGCCAAAAGGCTCACTAGACTTTGAGATTTTCAAGGACTGAGTTTGTTCATAGGAAAATTTAATCCATAATCCACACTTGTGGACCTTATTTATGTCTATACTTCTTTATGTTATCCCACCCAATAGCATTTGCATTGGGGAGTTTGATCACCTCGATCTGATTCAACACTCCTGGGGAATGTTTATCGGGATAACGGGCAATATACCGCACAGGTTCACTCAATGTATGATTTACGTCGCCATCATCGCCTCCTCTCAATTCACAAGGCAACTTTTCCATGATTTCTGGGTGATCTGACGGAAGCAGGAACCGTGCTCTTAGATCACTTTTCTCGAGTTCCTGGAGTTCGTCTGATCTTGTAATGGGTTGGCCCGTTTTTTCCATTTCGGTAAACTTAGGTACAAGTGCCTTTTTCTTCTGTTCAAGTGCCTCTCTTTGTCTGATCAGGTGCATCTTCTCGAAATCAATCATCTTGAATTTATGGAACGCATCCCATGTATCTTTCGCCACATCTCTGTATGCATTGACCAACAAGTTGAAAAGGGCATTGTTGTGAAGCATTTCCAAGTTTTCAAAGTCCTCCACAAACCTGCGCTGGCGTTCAATAACAATCTCCACATTATCATTGGAGAAATACTCATGTGTCAATCCTTTGATGGGAAGATCACCTCTTTTTTTGTTGGGTTTTGTCACTTTACTTGCTGAAAGATGAGTGTTGGCATTGGAATTGGGGGCAGTATCCGCAGTAAACCTCTTGATTCGGTTGATTCGGTTCACCAATGCTGCATCCTTATAATTTCCCGAACCGGGGCCCCGGTAGCTTTTGAAATAGTAGTATTTAAAATGGTATGCCTCCTGGTCAGTATTGGATAAAAGCTGGTATAATTGCTTGGGCATATCCGAGGGTTTTTTCCCCTTGGTATTTAACCCATCCAAATGTGGCTTCATTTGCTGGTAGAGTGCACTTTGCTGAGCTCCCATTTCTTTATTTGTAACAAAATAATTGGGCACTTTACAAATCAGATTGACGTTGAATTCCGGGATATATCCACATCCTGGCAACACATTTTCCGCCACATCCAACAGGTTGGGATCAACATTCCCCACAAATTTTTTCAGACGTCCCAAAGGTTTTCTCGTCTTTTCGCTGCCGGAACTTGACCCTTCATTAGCAGGGGAATTGTATAAACCCTGGTCACTGGCCTGTGTAATGAGTTCTCGCTCGTGTGCACTCAAAGAAGTGCCGTAGACTTTGCGGTAGTTACCTTCCTGTTTGTAAACATGCAATTTTGTGAGCGGCGTGAGAGAAAGGAATGTGGCATGCGTCAAGGGGAGAGACTGTTCCACGGCCCCGTAATTGGGGAAAACTTGGGATATCGTTATAGACTCCTCGTCCAGCGACGGCGTTTTTGGTTTTGTGGCCCCAAGACCAGTCACGTGATCATCGTCTACATTGAATATAGAGTGGTCATCTGCCAATATGTTGTGCAACCGGCGTAATCCAATATAAAATAGCGTCGTTTTCTGGTCACTGGACAGAATAACGCCATGTTCGGCAAGTAAACCGTTCAAATTTTCATCCGATGTTTTCAAAAGGTCCAGCTTCTGTAAGCCCGATTTGCGTGTCAACCGCGTAATTACTTGGTATGACGATGGGAAGTTCCACAATGCAGCCAAATCTTTAATCAAAACATATGGCTCGTTATTATACGTAAAGTAGGCCACCCGAAGAGAGAAATTTAAAGGCAACTGTTTATCCACTGGCGGCAACACAGCTACCGGTTCCCGAAGCCTTGAATAGGGTAGATTTTGAGGTACAGATTCTGGAAAAGTGACGGAAAACGACATCGTGAATGATTTTTGTTGAGTTGAATAGTTTCAATGATAACTTACGATTGTTTTGCGATTACTTGATAATGTATGGTGTACGGGTGTGATAGCCACGGGGAAGGAGGGGGCACGGGAAATAATTAAGGGTAAATTCTAACTTTTGGAGACTCATCAGAGGCTATAAATGTTTTATAAATGGGTAATTCGAATTTTTTTGGAGGGTTTTTGATTATTTGTTATGCACTTTGGTGTTTTTATCGCATAGAATGTACAATAATGAATATTCTGTTAAAGAGACGAATTTTCCAAAATGCTGCGAAAACTTCCCAATTTGAATATTATTATAGCAATTGGTTTTCAATGCAAAAATAATCTTTAAAAAAACATCGTACTTTTGTTCTATAAAAGGACATATATTTTTGATTAGAGAAATATTCGCTTTACCAGATTTTATCTTAACCATTTCACGACGTTTGTAAATACTATTTCTTGATAAGAGTCCACAAAAACCGTGACATTCAAATTAATCATACATGATCGAAAACGATCAAGTATCATCATAACAACGAACCATCGTATTACCAATCCTCATTAACTAAATATCTAGTTTTGTACATAATAGTACTTTTTGAAACCGTAAAAGCGGAATGTGGTTACTGTAATCGGCTTCGGAGTGTACATGAAAGTGGAGCAACCATGACCATGAACCTTTTAAACCGAGGATAAAAACAGCCATCGAATAAAAGAAATTCAAAGGTTTTCAAAGTATTAGATATTCAATATGCAAGTATTACCCGCAACCGCAATAAATCCGTAAATTTATCCCACCTTGCATGGAGGAATAGCCCCCGGTTGGGAGTATTGGTGCAGATCCGGGATCTCGGGCCGTGGCTTCCGGGGTGAGAGTGATCTAGCGGGGAATTAAATACAGTGGTTTTATTTTGGTTTCAGTAGACGAAAAGTGAAAAAAAAGGACATCAAAAACACTATCAGTAATATAATAAGTAAAAGAGAACGAAACAATTTTTCAAAAAGATTGTTCTTATGTATTGAATCCCCTGAAGACTTAGAAATATCCCCAAAACCGGGGGGTCAAGAAATTTTTGACCACACCCGCACGATACCTCGGTTAAATCTGCTAAACAGCCGAGGAAATTAAAACTGTTTAGCAGAGTAAAACCAAATTGGGATAAGTCTTAGAATAAAAAGAAATTCTGATAAAAAAAAAGCTAGTTTCAGTATGTTACCACTTTTAATTCCGGTTTATTTTTTGTGATCTACATGTACATTCTCCTTGATTTTCCCCATGACTTCCTCGGTTCATGCGAGTTTCCCCCACACAGGTGCCTGTGAAGAATTCACTTAAACGTATAAAGATCGGCCCCAAGAACCACAAGGGAATATAACGATTTTATTCTGAAAACAAAACAAAAAAAAAATAACAAACACACAAGGTTTAGCGATATCTCAATTATTCGTTACTTCTTGGTACACATACCCTATTCAATTGTTCAAATAGTGCTCGACTCGGTTGCTGGCATCTGGGCATATTCCCCCCCACTTTTTTATCAATTTTATACTCAACATGGCCGAGGAAACCATTACATATGAGGTTCGAGATCGGGTTACAGTGATCACACTCAATATCCCAGGTAAATTGAATGCTCTTGATGGAAAGCAGTACCTCCAATTGGCGAAATATCTTCAAGAGGCCGATAATGAAGAGGACACAATTTGTACCCTTATCCAATCAACAGGAAGGTATTTTTCTGCAGGTGCAAATTTTGCCGACAAGGCTTTGGTGGAGGCAGACCCCGAGGTGATTTTCTCCCACGAATATTGGTTGCAAAACTTTGCTGGTCGTAATATTTACCTTACTGATTTATGCCACAACCATAAAAAAGTCTTGGTGGCAGCTCTTAATGGACCAGTGATTGGGCTTTCAAGTGCTTTGGTGGCATTTTGTGATATTGTATATGCCATTGATGAAGATAAGGTGAACCTTTTGGCTCCATTTTCTAATTTGGGCTTGGTGGCTGAGGGTGCTACTTCGGCTACGTTGTTTATGCGTTTAGGGTGGTCTAAATCGGCAGAGGCATTGTTATTTGCCAAGCCGGTGAGTGGCCAAGATTTGAATAAGTTGGGGTTTTTCAATAAAGTATACACAGGAAAAAACTACACTACGGAGGAATTCAACAAGGTTGTATTTGAAGATCTCCAGAAAAAGTTTGACGGATTATACGAGCCATCGATTTTCGCCAACAAACAACTTCTTAAGGTGAATCGGGACCAATTGGTGAATTCTGCTAGTGCAAAGGAGGCAATTGTAGGGTTTAACCGGTGGATCGAGGGGATTCCTCAAGGTCGATTTGTGGAAATGGCTGCAAAGGAGAGAAGACACAAGATTTAATGGTTTTTATTGTCTTGCAAGATTTTAAGTTGGAGCTTTCAAAGTGGCGGATATTGTTTAAAGTAAGAATTATCAATCGATATATTATGACCCATCAATGTTCATTAAGTAGAGGAGAGGGCCGGAGGAAGAGAGATATGGTTCGTAGCAGGGGCAGATTCTTGAAAATTTGGAAAGCTCCTGAATTCGTTGATTTTCCTAGTTTGAACGTTGAATTCAGAAAATACTGTACTTTACCCATCAGTGTATTTAAGTCATCATGACAAAAGGGTAGTACTTTAGCCTATAGATTTCATATCAGGGTCTGATCTATCACAAATTTCAATTAACACAATAAAGAACAGTATGATTATTTACTTGATTAATAATAAAAACGAAAAAGTATTTTTTCCTATAAATCTCCCAACACCAGTCGATAACGACCGCGCTCATAACTCTCCCCGCCAAACCCACTGATCAACGCGCATCAACACTAGACTCATTAGAAACGCAGTAGATTGGCGTTCAAAAAAAGATTAGAAAACAGAAAAAAGGGAAAAGTGAAAAGTAATTAACTCAGAAATACTTATTTATGTCATATAATCTCCCGAACCCATCGCTTGCAGGGATAATTCTTGCGGTGAGTACCCATAATGGACCTCAGATTGCCTTCAGTTACCCGGAGGATTTATGTATACGGCCATTGTCACAAAATGACGACCACGCCAATTCCACAGACGAATATGATGATGAAGATTTCGACACTGAAGATTTATCTTCTGGGCCAACACAGGACTATGGTTTACACGGACTTGCAGGGAAAAAAATGCAAGTATGGGATGCCAGCCACCCAAATTATTACTTGGGCACGAAGTATGACCTTATGACATTTCTTGATGCACGGGAACTGCAGCGGCAGATGGGGGAGAAAAATCAGGCGGAAAAGGCGGAAAATATGGGAAAGGGGAAACTCGGCGAACTCGGCGAACTCGGCGAATCCGGCGAAAATAAAAGAAACCCCACCCAGGCCAAAACAGGACTGATTCTCGGATTCGAGCCCGAGCAATTGAGCGAGATGCTTTGCCCACCACGGGCCATGTGTAATCGACGGTTTGATGTGATGCTTGAAAACGTGGTATTTCTTGGTTTACCCATCCATGTAGATGCCCACGGATCATGGCGGGTGAAAAAACGGCGAAATTTGGCCACTGGCACTGTGACGGCCACGGCGAAAAGCGACAGGCATGAACCACTGGATAATTCCGAGCCCGAGGCGCAAATCGACTCAGAAACAGATTTTAATCCATCCCAGGTTCCAGCACTGACACTGGCACTGCTGAATACATCAGGGGCTGCCATGAGCATGTTTCACCTTGTGTTTGTGATGCGGCCGCCAGATATCGAGCGAAATTATCGTGTGGACGAGATGTTCTATAACGTGACGCTGAAACTAGCATTTGTATTGCGTAGGGAACAACAGAAACACGATTATGTGTGGACACAAGTGCGCCAGATCCTGAAGTTAAAGGAGCAGTTTCGGACCACGGAAGTATCGGGCGACAAGGCTTCCATGGCAAGATATCTCATACAAAATTCGCCGCTTTGTAAGATGATGGCTGAGTGTTATTCATCTATTTCATCCTCACAAATCGCTAGGCTTCATATCAACGGCAAACTGCGTGCGTTCCAGATCCCAGTCAAAACAGAATTCCACTCTTTGCCCGAACCCACCGTGCCCTATATCCCTGGCTCGTGCCTTTCGTCCACAATTGCATGTTTGGGTAGTGCTGGATTGGTGAACATTGGCGAAACCTCTCGTTATAGCAACAACAATCTAATGGAGCTTTTGCTTGGCATGTCGGGGACCCACACATCCACCGCCACGTCTCCAGAAGATGATGAAATGGGTGATTTGGATGACGGCGATGGAATGAATGCTAACCCGGACGATCTTATACATCTTACACTACTTTTATGGGAGGATCCCGACACGATTATTCGGGACATAAAGGCTGAACCCCACTCGGCAATTGCGCGGTTTGTACGCATGCTAAAACCCACCGATTCGCTTCTTAAAATCGCCAACCAAATGGCAGCTACCACCAATACTCTGGGTATCGCTCTTTCTATTGCGGAAATCAAATCCTTGGCTCTTCATTTGGTCTACTGGCGGCGGGCACGGATCATTCCTCCCTTAAACACACGGGCCATCTACATCGTGTCGCCAATGGCTCCCATCGACACAAATTTCCACCGGGATATTGTACAGTTCAACCACCAGTTCCCCACCGTACCTTCGCTTCCTCTGTTTCTCAAATTGTTATCCACTCGTTCACGGAAACCACGCCAATTCGCGTCCATCATCCCGTCCAGGGACCACAAAGACATGTACCTTTTGGCACTTGCATGGCTCGTACGCTTTGGCTACGTGACCCAGCTACATACGTACATCTGGCTTAAGGTATCTAAAAAGATCAAGATGCGTGTGGAGGAAGAACTCGAACATGAACTAGGCCGGGCGCCAAAACCCGATCTGCGGACGGAAAAAGACCTCACTCTGGGTGTGGATAATACCCATTTGCCCGTGGACAATTCATCAAAACAGACTGGATCAGAAATTGGCGCTGGAAGGACATCCAATTTCTCAGATGATGCTGAAATCGATAAACTCCAAAAACGCCTCGAGGCATCCCGCGCAATTCCTGACCTTGTGCTTGAAGATGATGGTGATACTATTCTCGTGGATCCGGGGCGTGCATCTTCGCTCGAACGCAAGTGGATCAATAAAATCATTCATGATGAATGCAAACTTTCGCCTGAGCTCACTGCAGTGTTCTATAAGCTTTTGAAATACATGAACGGCAAGAACTCGTTGGAGTTACTTCTCCTCCGTGAAAATGTCGCCCGGGGCGAGCTACGCAAGTTACTACTGGAAATCGACGAATACATTATCTCGGTACGTCACTGGTGACGCGTGCTACACCCTTTGTTAAAAGAAAAAAACAAGAAAAAAAGTTATTTACATAAAATTGTTTTCCTGTGTAGCCTCCAACTCGTTGCCCTCGATCTCGGCAAAGTTGCTGAAGTGGAGCGGCCGGTGTAACTCATGGTAGAACGGAAGCGGAATGTCCATCTTTAGGTCGTACGCACTATTGGGGTCCCACACGGGGCCAATGAATGAATAGTTCCATATTCCGTCATCCGGTACCAAGAATGCACCCATAAGCCGATCAGTGAGGATCAATTGCCGCTTCTCACTGAAGGACGCGCTGAATCCCGTGGGTGCGTTCGATACAAGATCCTTGTTGTTGGCACCCCATTCGTAACCTTCCTCGGTCAATGTATATGCTGTTAATGTCACTGATCCCGGCGTAAACGAAACTGTCAATGACGCCATATCTCTTCTCCATGCCATTTCGTTATTTTTCCTGAATATCGCTGCTGTGGTCACGTCAATCGGACCCATCATGTTCAAATCATGGCTTTGCGTGTGTATCCAGCCAATGAGCTCGAGGTTCTGTAAAAGATCATTTTTTCTCTTATCGAAAAGCACTTTGGGAAACTGTATCGAATGCGTCAGGCCAAGCTGCGGCACCAAGGCAATTGCCTTAATCTCTTTGATCTGGGTATTATCCTTTGGAGAAGAGCCATAGATGAAACCTCCAATTTGGGTCCGCGTATCGGAAATCTGTACAAATTTCTTGAGAAGGTTTTTTGGCATCACATATGTGAAACTATCGTCATCAACAAAGTCATCCGATGAAACATAGATGTTTTTTGTGCGCAAGTGCAAGTTGTTGGCCGCAATTGCCCGGTTACGCCACTCGTTCTTTGAACTAAAGTCCAGCTGCTCGTAGTTTGTTGTTGTGATGGTGGTGATTTCCTCCCCATGTACATTTTGCGTTGTGGTTTTCAACGCAGTCAACTGGTTATTTGCATTTGCCATATCTGAAGCGGGCTTTGCACCATTGTCAACATCGGCAATTTCCTGGCGCTTGGCAGAAGGAGCTCTTATATCTTGTCCCAAAATCAAGTCTCGGATCTCCGATTGCGTCAACGATTGCACATTAACATTATTTTTCTTAGCATAGTCATTCAAAATCAAGTCTCTCAATTGGGTCTCCACATCAATCCATTGTTCATCGGTGAGAGTGGGCCACAAATGATGGCTTTGTGTGGTAATACTAGCATCTGGCCGAAGCACTAAATTCGTTCTTTCTTGGTTGATACCCAAGGCTCGGAGCAAAAGAATCACTCTGGAAAATGCTGTATACGACGAAATGCTCTGAAGCCAATCATCATAGAGATTAAAAAGAACCATTTGTGGCTCGCCTGCTTTCAACACCACATCCGCCAATTTATCAATCTTCAACGCAGACGCAAATGGCAAGTGGAGCTCCGAAGACCGGATACTAATATTGGGGAAATCAAGCATGTGCACTTCAAGCGGATCAAGAACACCCTTACGCGTAGCAATCAACTGTTTTGGTTGTTCCTCCCGTGGCAAAGAACGCACCAATGCGGCAACTTCCTCTGCCGTTTTCCACTTGGCTAATTGTCCCAATCTCTTCTGTCCAGCCCATACCAGAGTATGGATAATCTTCAAAAATAATTGTCCAGTTTTTGGATTCAACATGAACACTGCACCATTAATTGGTTTGGTCGATAAATTACCCTCAAATGTGCGGTGCACCGTGACTCTGTACACGTTTGTATCGTCAATGAACAACTGGGTTTCATTGTTGAATAACTCTGCATAATTCGAAGAGTTGAGCAACGCCACCTGAGGCTGAGACTGATATAATTGCAAGCCTTTTCTAATACGCTCTCTGAGCACGTACAAGGCAGGGTTGGCTTTCATGATCTCTTTCATGGCGTTCTGCATCAATGGCTTCATTCCACTAAACCAGTTTCCATAAACATCATACACATTATACGCAAGATCAACCCCCACCATGGCACCTGTTGGGGAAGGATAAGCACTGGTACTATCTGTAGTGTAGTCCAAGAACTTCGCACGGGTGTATCTGGAGATATCATGCGAATCGTAATCACCATATCTCAATTGCACATCCATCCAATACTTTGTGGCTGTGGCATTATCAAAGGAGTCATTCTTATCGTGTAAAAGAGAAGGTCTGGAAACATTCCACTTATAAGTACTGGTCAACACAATATCAGCAGATGAAGAGTTCATCTTGTACGACTTCCTTGGATGGATGGCCTGTTTCTCGACTGTATCGATCCTCAAAACCTCCAACTCTTTGTCCAAAACTTGACAAAGATCTTGAACCAAACTCTCATGAATCTTTTGCCATAAATGAGCACGGAAAATCTGGATGAGCGAGATCTTCAAAGTGGGGATTTTACCGTGAAGAAAAATTCCCGTCAAATCAAGTTGAACCAAGAATCCCACGTACACATTCGCTCTGTTGATGGTTGGGGACCACCATAACGTGAAACGACGGTTAGGAATTTGACTCAAACCAGACCGCTGGGCATTGGTCAATTTTTTAAACTTCAAAGAATCCTCAAACCCAGAAGCTTTCTCCCAGAATAAACCTTCCCATGAATCAAATCCAGTACCCTTGAAAAGAGTATGTTCCAAAATGGTTTCAATTCCTCCAAGCGCTTGGATGACATCGGTTCTGTATGCAGACAAATTCCAGAGTCTACCGTCGTGGTGATTATTCGTCCACCAAAATGGATTATAGCGAGCCAAACTGAACTGTTTAAACTCCCTTCTAACTCTGTGGCCCTTGTCATATGCCAAGGTTTGACGGTCCTTCTGGAACAACGTACTTATTCTTGGTAAACCTCTATCCCAACTTGCTTCCATATCCTCGAATGTAAGACGGCGGTTTTGTTCCGCAGCTTCTTGGCGTTTGATTGTATATTCTGCCCAAACCCGCTGCGAATCTAAGAATTCGTTTTCCCACGTCGTAATATATCTGAAAACTGTTGGAATCATCCTGCTCTCCTGATGAGTCATTCCTGCTCTAAAGTGCGTAATTCCCGTATCTGTTTGCTTCGACCATTTCAAGTCCGATGCTGGAATCAAAATGTGAGATGCACTGAGCATTCCCAAACCACCGAGTTCCTTTGGAGTATAAAACACCGCGGGAGGGAACCTTGAGGGCATTTTCGAGTTTAATCCCATCTTAACCTTATTCTGGATTTTGGTTTCACATCTTACCAACACATCAAGCAAAGATTCGGTGGCCACAATTGCTTCCCTATAGTACGCAAACAACGAAATAAGAGAAGTATTCCATTTGGCTGCAATTTTCGTGAAAGTGGCAGAGCCGGAAGACATAAGGATCTGGCGGATTCTGTTCTCAAACTTTTCCACATCTTCCTGAGAAACCTGTAAAAACGCCTTTGCTGTTCTGGCCTTGGACTGTTGGTTAATGAGATCCCAAACACCTTCCTGAGAAGAAGAATCCTCAAGCATGCGACACTTTGGCAAGATTCTCACCTCGAAGCCACACAAAGAAAATAACAAGTTTGGATTTTCCGGTGAATACACCGATGCATAAGTATCTTCCCATTTCATCTCAGAGAAAGACGTAGGTACTCTGCCTGATAACTCCCAGAAAACCGCTCTTCCGAGGTTAACATCTGATCTCATCAACTTCATTCTCGAGTCACGGGGCCAGCATTTATGATTATTGTACCCAATGACATTTTCGAAGTTAGGATCCGGGTTCTCGGTAAGATACTCCTGGACAAGGTCATCAGCCTCTTCACGCTCGAATCTGAAAAAAACGTAAATCTTATCCAAATATCTCAAGTACAATCTCATGGGATTTGCAGTCTCGGTTGTCTTATCGTGGAACTGCAAGAAAGAATTTGGTTGGTGTACAGGCCCCGCAAGCTCCGAAGCCCTTTCCAAACCTAAAATCAACAAATCAATCACCAAGCCATAGTACTGGTAAACAAAAGACGAGAACTGGAGACCACGAACTAAACCTAGTTGGTTCACGTGGTTCATATCCTTGTAAGTAAGACCAATATTATTCTTGGACGTAATGTAATCTGCAATGTTTGGGTCCACAATCAACTTGATGAGTCTATTGAGCATAGTAAAGTCGATGTTCTCTGAAAATTTGCTCAATGAAGTTTGGAACATGACATTGGACTCTCCATTGGAAGTGCTCCACACATTATCAAGATTATTGATTCCTTGACACCACTTGTAGACCAAAAGAGGCGGGATCTCATCGTCAGAAGGTTTGACCCAATTGGGGAAAAGTTGTCTCTTATCAGCCTCATACCATAAATACTGATCAAGGTACGCATCGGTGATCTTTTCAAGTGGGTCAATGGCATATGTGGGCACCAAGTGGCTATAATGGTCCATCATCTCCAAGCCAGCTTCCTTAAAGATTCTCTGCGTCAAAAGGTACTTTTTGATCCGGGCCAAACACTCGTTGGGGTTATCATAAGCTTGTTCAATAAGTGCCAACTCCTCTCTTTGAGCCGAATTCAACCGTGAATTGGCATTATAGCTTTCTTTCAAATTTTCAAGAGCAAGAACCAAAAGCTTTGTATCGTGCTTATAAGAAATAGGTGGGAATGGAATTGGACTAAATCTTCTGCTTTCCAACCAGTGAACCATGGTCTGAAACACAATGACAGCCTGGTCTGGTGAGACAAATGGCCCATTTTTGGAGAAATCATCCTGACGTTCCTGTTCATTCTTAATCCACAATCTGGTGAGACGACCAAGATTCTTTTTGACCACGGTTTTCTCCACCGTGGCACCCCTTCTGATTCTCTCTCTATTGTAGTGGGCTATAGAGATCCATCCGTCAGCTTTACCCTTGATGTAATGTTCAATAATCTTTTCGATAGGTTTCGGCAACCCGGGCACTTTCCATGGAATATTGGCTTTCCAACATCTCCAAGCCTCACTCAAATGCTGAAGAATCAAAGCGGATTTGTTTTGCTTCAAACCATCAGGAATCATATCCATGATATCATGCATAACTTGAGCACGCAACTCGAGATCGTAGTAGGAATCGATTCTTTGTTTGGTAACGGTTTTAGCCACATCATTGGCTCTTCTACCTTCAAATTGACGCGCTAACAAGTTACTCAACCATCTTTCAAGCAAGGGGATTGTCCCTCGAATAAACGAGAGCCAAACTCTCCAAGCAGGTTGCCAAAACCCACACCCGGGTCCCTTGCCGATTTTCTTATTGAAGTTTGAGTACACAATATGCTTGAGATCTTTACAGGCCCGAATTTGATGCATCACCTTATACTTGTAGCGATAGATTCCCGTCAATTGGCCAAGGTGGTTAAGAATATAATGGATTCCATCCGCCAATTGATAAGCATCGACATTCCCCAAACGGAATTGGACGTGCGAATCAACAATGATTTTCACCACCCTCAAGAGCTCACGGATCAAATGGAACGCATGGCCAAAACGCGACTTTTTACGTTCTTTGGTGGTCAACGTTTTGGTAGGCTTGAGGTTGAAGTTATAGTCAAGATGGAGATACGTGAGTCCCCTTTTGTGGAGCAAGAGATTAAGCATATTATGACCTTGTCTGCACACCTGAAGCCCAGCCTCGACCCAGTCAATGGTAGTTTGCTGGAAATACTTGGTGCTTTTCAATGTGCGGAGAAGTTTCACCTTATTCTGATTTGCCAGTGGCGAGTTGCGTTTTTTACCCGGCGGGTTATGAAGCTCATTAAGCACATGGCTCTTCAAAAGCTTCTGGTACGAAATACGTACTTTGGTGGGCACATCTGAGGGTGCCCTTTCCTTATACCAAGCCTTCACAAGTGCCACATCTTGGGCCCGAACAGTGGTTCCCGCACGCCGGTTAAATGGGTAAGGTGCCCAAAGGAGTTTAAGGGCGGCAGATGTATTTTCTGGTTCGAGAGGGATTTCTTCACCTTTTTCACTCGTTGTCATTAATGGTTTAAAATCTGCAGAAAATGAAACTGATTCCATGTCGATATCAGAAACTAAACGGGCCTCAGCGGATTTAGTGGAGAATTTATGGGGCACAATCGGATTGTATGATTCATGGAACACAAAGCCAGATTCCAGTGGTGCACCAGAATGAATTTCGCTAGAATCCTTGGCAAAAGTACACATGGGTTCATGGAACCATGGCACATGCACATCCTTCACAAACGAGTTGAACAAATAAGGATATGCCACTTTATATTCTGTTTTCATTGGCACACGGAAGATGATGCGGTCAATGGCATTAAATTCGGTGAAATCCTCATTGTTCTTATTGTTGGTTTTGTCCTTATACAACGGCTCGTATTTGGGCCCTCCAGGGACCACCACATTGAGACTTTTGGCGGTGAAAAACGCTTGTTTGTCAAATAAGTAGTAGTAGTTGGCGTCAGTCACGTGAGGCAAGAGTGGTTGTGCCAAGGCATAAAGTTTTGCAATAGTGGAAAGGTCCACATTCCATGTTCTATATGAGGGTCCATTCACTGATCCCGTACCCCTTTGCGCGTGTAACAAGGGTTTTTCATCATAGAGCCAGTCGAAAATCTCTTCCAAATGTGGCATTTCACTGGCGTCAAGCTGTACGGCTTCTGGAACTTCTGTCTCCTCGAGATTCTCCATCCAATCTAGTGGCGGCTCCTCGTCATCAAAAGGAGGAAACCGCATGCGCTTAAAGTGGCGGCGGTCATTTTTTTCTCGCCGCATCATGTGCCAACACGCAGCCCATTGTGCGGTATATACTGGCGGCACCACTCGGGGCACTTCGTCCACAAACGTAATAGCTCCCGTGGTGTGGTAGAGTACCCGAACATCACGTGCACCTTCCCAGGGCTGGGGCATGTTTTCCAAAAGCTTTAGTAATGCGTGTGGCATATATTTGAGCGACCCAAGATGTGCCCTTTTATCGCTTGCCACTTTACGGCTTCCAAGATCGGTATGGTCACGCATGATTTTGCGGAGGTGTTCTGGCGGCATTTGTGTTTTTGCCGGGCGTACTGTGCGGGCCAGCTTCCCGTTTTGCAGCACCATTGACCCGCCAAAACGGTGTTTTTGGGCATGAAGCCATACTGTTTTGCGTGTTTCCAACATAGCAGGGCTTAAGGGCCCATTTTTCCGGGCCATTTTGCGTGGCGGCTGGACCCCAGGTGGTGGCGGTGGTGGCGGGCGTACCTGTTGTGTTTGTGGTCCATTGGGCACCGTGAAAGAAGGTGGAAAAGGGGGTTTATTGTCATTTCCTATCGTAGACCCAGCTCCAACTATAGGCCGCGCTTTGCCCGGTGGAGGCGGTGGCGGTGGCGGAGGTGCACGGCGTCCAGAGGAAGAATTGGGTGGCGGAGGTGGAGGCGGGACTGGAGGCATTATTTTCAAAATAGGCACGTCTACTTTTTGCCCGAGTTATTTGGTGATTTAGATGCGAAAATGCCGGGTTTACTATGACAAAATCGATGCGCAGAGGCCCGTCGATGCCAGTGCGCGTGGATGATGATGTCCACTGTTTTAGTAGGTTATATGCAGGACGCTTAGGTCAGGTAATTTAGCCCAGGCGAATTTGCCCAATTTTTGAAGATTTTTGAATTTTAAAAAAGAGGTTTGGGATCTGAAGGTGGTTTCTATTGGGAATCGGCGTTGAAAAATTGAAAAACTCGGCTTTTTTGGTGGTTTTGGTGGGGGAAAAAAGTTGGCATTTCTCCGCACACTTTTATTAGCAAAAAATTTTAGAACGGGAAGGTTTCTATGTAAAAATGTAATTATTATAATCTGAATTCGATAAGTTTTATTTTAGGGGTTCAGCTTTCGAAACCTATGAATTTTCGAAAATATAAATTCCATTTTCTCTCCTCAGGAAAGATATTATGTAAATTATCTTCTTACACGTGATGTGGGTCACGTGCTTTTTCCCTATTCCCCCTGATGATAAACTAACAGAGACATCCAGTTTCATTACTCTCAGCTAAATTTCCCTTCCTGGGTTTACAAGTTGTGGATTTAGGGTTTTTTTTTTTTTTTTTTTTTTCTTTTTGCTTTTCCAATTGTTCACTTTATAATGCTTTCACTTTTCTGTGGTATATCTCTCTATGTTCATCCTGGAATATGTGCTAATGTACCTCGGGAAACACAATTAAATACGGTTTTAGAACATACAAACCCTACTTTCGCAGATCCTTATGATTTTTCTCCTTTTTACAAGGTTGCATGGGTCATGGTTTTTCTATTTACTCTTCAATTTTCAACAGCATTACTTGAAATATACCGGTTTGTTAAAACCAACTCCCGCCAGAAAACAGAGTTTAAATGGAGGAAAAGCATCGTTTCTCTAATCATACCAATAGTAAAATTGGCAGGTACTTTTATGGTCATACACGATATTTCTGCTCTAAAAGAAAGGCAACAAACAGTTATAGGGCTATTTCTCACAATACTAGTACCAAAAGTCAGTTTATTCTGGATGTTTTTGAAACCTTCGTTAAGGTCCATATGTGAAAAGATCCTTGATGTGATTTTGCCGCTTAAAATTATTCTTCTGGATGCTGTAAAACATGGTGTTTCACTTGCTTTTGACGCTTTAAATCCATATCTCACTTGGTTAGTACACGCATTTAAGAAATGGTGCCTTCCCTTTTTAAACAAGCATTCCTATAATATATTCCGAGTTCTCTTTGGCTTAATTGGTTGTTATGGTATTATCGGTGTGATTCTCGAAATCAGAAGATTGTGTGGGCTAAGCGTTATTTGAATTCCACCCCCATAAATATTACCCCCAAGTTTCCCCAAGTTTTCCCAAAGTTTCTAATACTTTTTGAGGTTAAAGTATAGTTGAATGGGTGCATTTTAGTGGGGAAATTTTAACAGGAAGGGGTTCTTGGTGGTGATTCTTGACGGGTTCAGTTTAATCTTTGATAATCTAATATCAAGAGAAAAAAAAAAGTCGCTTTCTTTCAGTGCAAAACTACTACTTATATTAATTGTTTTACCAAAAGAAAACCCTCCGGTTTTCGTGAAATCGCGTTGAACATTTTATAGTTTATTCCTGTGCTGAAATTCTAAACTGTCTATTATCAAGAAACATCTGCTTTTTATTAGTTTAAATAATCTAAGGCCTAAGCCAAGGGCTAGAAATTCTTCTCTACCCACTTTTTACATTGTGATTTTTTGTTTCGTTTAATTAAAGTCCTTTCAATCTGATGGAAATTTGATTTCCTATAGATCATGGGCCTCTTTTTTCTTTTTTTCTTTTTTTCTTTTTTTCTTTCTTTTTATCCTACGGCTATCTTATAATGATATATTCTATTTTCGGCAATTTAAGTAAGTTACGAATATCGAATCTACCACAGGAAAAACATTCTAAGATCTTTTGAAAGGTGAAAAGAAAACCCACTACTAAATCTTGCTTTAGCTAGTATTGGCTGACTTGAGATCTAGCTCTACTATAGCTTCTCTAAAGTTAGCTACCGTATATTAACAAATGGGAAGTGAGCCAGTCTGATGTTGATGCTTTATAATAAAATGAATCTTTGAACTTCATGAAGGGTTTTAAAATGGGATCTATCAGGTTGTACCGGTAGTATTAGCAAAAATTTTACTTATAAATATATCTTTAATTGCATTTTATCCCCCTATATTACTTGGGTAAATTTGAATATTTAAAAGTTAATGATCCAGTTTCTGAAGGCACTGAGACAGAAAAAGTGAAGCAAAACATATCCACAAAATAAATATTAAGCTCTATCTATGTCCAATAATCTACAATCCCCTAAAAATACATCCACTACAATTCTAATCAAAATCGCTGAATGTCACGTGACCCACAATTAGTGTACCCCGCGCTTCATAACAAGAAACACCTGTACATCCCGGCTCCGGCAACATCAAAACCCCACCTCCACGCAATCTCCCCAGATATCCTCAATATTAATTGTTAATCAAACCATTGAATATTCCTTTGATAGTTTTCGAATAATAATGCATTCATGGGAATCTATGGCACTGCATGTGCAAACATCCCTGCATACAATATACCACACGGCGTTGGCACTGGCACTGGATATGGTGCTGGCAGCAGATATCGCGCACGTGACCTCGGGTGTAACAGAAACCAACGGCACAGAAAATACCAGAACCACGTTTTTTGGACAAGTTTACAAAAGCTTCAAGTTATTTGGCGAGGCTGTATCGCAGCAAAGTGAGGAACTGGATCCGGAAGCTGGCGGGTGGGACCGTTTTGGCAGCCTAGCAGCTTATGCATTTTCAGTTTACGGCATTTCGACGTTTTTTGTGGCGCTTCTTCTCAACAGAACAACGGTAATTGCGTCGCTGGGCAGTGCTATGGCTCGGCGTACAAATGGACGAGGGATTTTTGCGCTTTTGCGCCGGCTGCCGGTTCCACAGGGCGTAGTATTGATGGTTTTGCGCTTTCTGGCGCTCGTATTGCTTGTGTCACAAGTCTACAACGTTTTTGTGGGACTCAATGTGATTGGTCAAAATGGAGACCCAGCAACTATCTCGAGGATTTCCCGCTGGGCCCTGAATGCGTATTTCCAGTATGATCTGGTGGCTTATGCGGATAATCCATTTATGCAAATGCCACGTGACGAGGTCGTTTTCGGACCCACCACTGCCATGCTCTGGCCGGTATTTCTTGCAGTTAGTTATTCGCTTTTCGTAGAAACGTTTGCCGCCGCAGTTTGCAACAAAAAACCCTTTCTTGAAGGTGGCCTCACACTTTTCGAGCTTTCGCTCTCGATCCAGGAAATGAGCTCGGGTCTCTTTTTCCTTCGTGAGCATCCAGTGGCCAAAAGACCCTCGGAGCAGCTTTTGGCTGTGTGTCTTTTTCTGCTTGCTGATCAGATATCTAACCATCTAGGTGCAGTGTTTTACGATAATCGGTACCGGCTTATTCCACTGACAATCATCAGCTCAATATTTGTGTGGTACTTTTGTGCACTCATGCCTTCCGGTGAAGTTTTCAGTATGCCGCTGGAAATCTTCCTCACATATTTGGTGTTGGTTCTCACATTGAGTGTGGCTTTAGTAAGTGGCGCCATTGTTGTGTTGACCGTGGTTACCAAAGGTGCTCTTGTGGACGAGCTTAATTTAACCAGCCTTTTTGCCGATGATGATCCTAACGCGGCCATTTTCTCCAAGTATCTCGGGCTAGACCTTCCCCAGGATTTCTATACGGCTGTCATCAATTTGGGATTGGTGGCTGTAACTCAGGCAGGAAAATCCAGCTATTTTATGGCTTATAGTTACGTTTCTAGTCCCCAGCACACGTGGTTGGAACAGAGTCTATGGGATCAGCTCACTGCAGCACTCTACACAAAAACCCCTGGTGTTGGTCTTGGTTCAAAGAAGCACTCGCACAAAATCCTCCATTTCCTCACTGAAAACCAGATCTCTGGATACTCCAATATCATCAACACTCCCACTAAAAGGTTGATTTCGGGCTCAGATACCGATACTACCGAAATCTCAAGGATTAGCACGGTTAAGTTACGTCGCGTATACTTGTTTGAAACGCTCCGGCGCTTTGGACAACTTGTGGCATGGAGTTTAGTGCAAACCTTGTACTACTGGCCAAAACGCAAATTGAATAAACAACCAAACGGTATCACCGTGCCAGAAAACGAATCTTTGGACCAGTTTGAATCCCGCAAAGCATGTGCCCCAGCATTCCTCCGTCACTTGCTTCTGAGAAATGAAAATCCAATGGACAAGTTAACCAAGGTGCCACAAATTTCCGAATCAAGTGACGATATAGTTGAGGAGGACGAGTCCCCCGACTTTGAGATTACAGACGAGTACGATGATGAAACGGATGTGGATTCAGATGCCGAATTGATCGATTTCGTAGGGTTCAACAATGAGCTGGAATCAAGCCCCCACTCACATTCATCCCCACTGGCATACTCTTCGGCGATTTCCGAGCTTATGACTCCGGATACCTTACTTGAACTTTTTGATGATAAGGAGATCTTACACCACCACCTTCAGTATGAGTACTCCGAGTATGGCATGATGACAAGGTCACGGTACCGGGCAGTTAACGGGAACAAAACCTCGCAGAACCAGACCCAGCAACTTCTTGATCTTATTTTGGCCAAGCGCCGTGCTCAATTGGAAAAAGAAGCACACGCTGTGCCGAACGACGACGATATCGATGACATTGACCCACGGATCGCGTGTGTGATTTGCCAGACGGAACCACGTACCCTTATCACCTGGCCCTGTAAATGTTTTGCCATCTGCGAAGGGTGCAGAGTCAGTCTTGTGGCCAAGGGAATGAAGGGATGTGTGTGTTGTCGCCAGGATGTTGAGGGTGTGAGCAGAATCTTCCTTCCATAAGGTCATCAAGTGGAAAAAAAAAAAAAAGAGGTTCATCTAGGTAATTCTCTTTCGGGTACATTTTTTGGGTAAATTTCAGTCTGACCAAAGCCGTGATCAATATTGATAGTGATTTTCTATCGCGTTTGAATTCAAACCAAATGGGGTTTCTACATTTATGGTATGGGTGTGGAAATTGTTCACTACCTATACTTTCTTTTTTTATTTCTTTTTCTTACTGCTTCTTGATTCAGTTTTGGGAATTTTCTCCCGTTGCACAAATTACTCGAGCAACCACGGGTATGGCTTGATGAAATATGGCAATCAGAACACTGCGATTTTTCTTGGCTTCAATGTTTACCGTGGGACCGCCTTTTTCGCCCACTCTTTTTGTGACCTTTTTTTTTTTCTTCCTATTCTTTTTATGGAAAATTTAAAAAAAAAAATCCACTTGGAAAGACCCGTTGCAATCCAAAACTGCGTGCTCTCCAATTTGGCCCCGTCTTAATTTTGCCACCCTGGTCCCTCAGAACGCGCCACTTCCAGGTTCCGGCCACGCGTGCCTGGCCCACAAGATATTTCCCGTCGCGGCCTGCGAACAAACATCCAGACACCAGCAAAAGGCGCGCGTAGCCACGGCCCCACAAGCAACAGTACAGCACCAGGCCAAAAAAAAAAAAAGTCACGAGCGACTTGAGGCACCCCAAGAATTCTTCTTACGCCCGCACCACCAAATATCCTAATTTCCGATTTCCGATTTCTCCCCGTTAACCTACACTCTTTGAGAAAACACCTGGCGCTATTTCCCGTTTCACCCGTTCCTTACTCCCCCCCCCCATGTCTGTCCCCGTTGAAGTGTCTTCTTTGCCGCCTTCGCTCGAGTTCCTAGAAGCCAAGCTTGGCCTTAAGGTGACGTATTGCTTGGCGCTTCTTGAAAACGTGCCTGGCGGACTGATTGTGTCACGGTACATCAAGTCTTCGTACAAGGATGACCCATTGCGCTCGTTGTTTGAATTTGGATTGTTTGTTTTCGCCTTACACTACTTCCTCTCGTCGAAGAAGAAGGAAAATAAGGCTGAGATCGTCAAGTTCTCGCCAAAAGAAATTGACGAGTTGATTGATGAATGGGAACCCGCTCCAATCGTCGAACCCATCTCTGAACTTGAACACTGGCAGTTGCGTGAGTACCATGTGAAGGGCGAAAACTCTTCCCATGTCGAACTTCTGGGCCTTCCTGAATTATCAAAAGTCGCCAACTTGTCCAGTTTGGACTTTCTCGATTTGAACCCCAGCGCCCGTTTGAAGAAAGCCGCTAAGGATGCCATCAGCGCCAGTGGTGTGGGTGCGTGTGGCCCACCCAATTTCTACGGAACCCAAGATTCTCACGTCAGATTGGAGGAGGACTTGTCACGCTACTTACGCACGGAGCAGGCCATTCTCTACGGCCAGGATTTTGTCACTGCAGGCTCGGTCATCCCTGCGTTTTTGAAGAGAGGAGATTTGGCAGTCGTCGACTCCGGTATTAACGTGTCGCTCCAAAAAGCTTTGATTGTTAGTCGCTGTGACATCGAATGGTTTGACCACAATGATGTCGAGCACTTGGAGCAGATCTTGTCGGAATTGCATCCAATTGTCAACAAGCAGAAGCCTTTGCGCAGAAGATTTATCATCACAGAGGGTCTCTTTGCTTACAGCGGTGATGTGGTCAACTTGCCAGAGATTGTTGCGTTGAAAAACAAGTATAAGTACCGCTTGTTCTTGGACGAAAGTTTATCTATTGGTGCCTTGGGTTCGAGCGGGCGTGGTGCGCCCGAACACTTTGGAATCCCTCGGTCGGAAATCGCCATCACCATTGGCTCACTTGCTACATCTTTTGCTTCCTCCGGTGGCTTCTGTGCTGGTGTCCGGCCCATGGTCCACCACCAGCGTATCAACTCCACTGCATATGTGTTCAGTGCCGCATTACCGCCATACTCGGCCAAGGTGGCATCTGAGGCAATCAAGATGATCACTGAGGATACCGACGCCCAGGGAAACTCGAAACTCATTCACTCGCTCAAAATGAAGATTGACTTGTGTCATGGCGAGCTTCAAAAAGCGTTTGCACGCTCCAAGTACTTTGAAGTTGTATCAGATGGAAGCGGACCCATCGTGCACCTTGGACTCAAGGCAGAATTTAGATCCCGCTTAGGTTTGCCCGAACTGTATGGAAGCAGCACGCTTCTCAACACGGGTAAGCCCAGTAGAAAGGTGAATGCGTTCTGTGAGCCATACAACCTCGAGTGCTACCTATTACAAAAGATCATTGATGTGTTCCTCAGACAACACCGGTTCTTAATCAACAGGACGCGTCTTATCTATGAGCAGGAATCCTTACCTGTGCAAAGCCCCCACTTATGGGTGCATGTGAACGACGGGTTGTCTATAGAGGAGTTGAAGAGAGCTACTTCGTCATTGCCACAGACCGTGAACGAGGTATGTGCCCGACTCCAAGGCCCGGGCGACTTGCATAAACTAGAAGAAGAGTTGAAGACCAAGTGATTCGGCATCGGACCATTCTTCCTTTTCTCACCCATCCCTAGAAACTCATGCGTTTATTTTTTTTTTAAAGAGCATCTTCCTTCACGCACGCGGGTGAAGCCATATGAAATGCCTATTCTCCAAGTAAATTTATGTTAACTAATATACACCATTATTGAAACCTATCATTTTCGGTGCGCACTGCTGAGGGTCAGTGGCCCATGCGGCTGCGAGCCTCCTTTGCAATTGCACGGGCCTCTTCAACATCGTGGGCGTTACTGAAGTTGAAGTCCTTGGCCAACTCGTAAGCGTCGTCAAAGTGCCTGATTTCCAAGGAGTAACGGGCCAACCAAAGGCGGGCCTTGGCGGTTTCATCAGTGATCCCCCACTCGGCCTCCTGCTCGAAACACGTGCGCATGTACTTGTAGGTTTCTTTTGTGTGACCCAACTTTTCCGAGATAACTGCAAGCTTGTAGCAGATGTGGGGCTCAGCGCCGGATGATTCAGGAGCGTCGTCACTGGCCGGTAAGCGGCTGAGAGACTCAATAGCAAGCGCCTTTTCAAACGACAGAATAGCCTCCGGAAGCTTATCGATCTTCTCGTAACAGTTGCCTATGGCCTGCCACATGCGCTTGTCAGAAGGTTGTAAAGCGGTGGCGCGCTGGTAATAGTAGAGAGCATACAAATGCATGTCCAACACCTCGTAGGCTTGGCCGAGACCGTACCAAGCACGGAAATCCTTGGCATTAATATCGACGGCTCGACGGTAAGACTCGATGGCAGCATGAGAGTTTTTTAGCTCAACAAATTCATGCCCCATCAACGTCCATGCACTAAGACAGTGTTTGTTGAGCGTGAGCGCCCGTTTGTAGTACATCACTGACTTATCATGTTCACCCTTCATAGAGTGGTAATTTGCAACCACACAACAAGTTTCTGCCCGGAACTTGTCAATTTGCGATGTATATTGGGCAAGAAACGCAAGCTTGGACTTCTTCTCCATCACGTACAACATGTTCAGATATGTGTCCAAGTCGTCAAGGCGCATGGGGTCATTGACAAGAATCTCGTCAAATATGCTTTCGGCAAGGAAATAATCAAGGCCATGGTAGGCCACAAGAAACTGCTGTACCTTCAAAAACACAAACCGCGGGAAAATCTCTCCGAGCCGCCGGATCTTGTCATGGAATCCCAGCAGTTGTTGGTAAAACTCTTGTAAAAGCACCACTTCAAACACCTCAAACATGATACTACCACAGAGTTCTGGTGCTGCATTTTTGGCATGTTCCACAAAAACCGCCGCCTCGTCATACGTGGCAAACGTCTGGAGAAGCTCCTGCCAGCAGCTCCAGTTATAGGGGAAAGCCTGTACTGAGGCAAGCAAATGTTGTTGCGCCAACGTATATCGCTTTCGCTTGCTGTAAATGACGCCAGCAAGGAAAAGAAGAAACGCGTTAGGTTTTTGTGTTTGTGGAGGCTGGTGGTGGAACCGCTCGATTTCCAGTAATATCACTGCTAGCCGCCCACTCCTCCCATCGGCCAAATCTTTACTTCTATCTACACCTTCCTCACTATTAACATTATCTGTATCGGGCCCAGGCCCCACCTCCAGAATCCCGCCACCATCCTCAGCGGCTTTTTTATCCACACTTATAAACGTGGCATATAACCGTAGAAACAATGCATTGCCGTCTTTACATTCACGGAGCACGTGCGCCGCCCGCTCATATTCCTTACAGTCAAAATATGACTTGGCAAGCATATACTGAAATCTTTCTTTCTCGTCTTCCACTAGTGGTGTGGAATTGGGCGCCACAAATGGCTGCTCAATATGTGCAAGTCCAGTTAGCGCCTCGGAGGCCCATTTGGATGCATGATAAAGATTGAGTTGGGAGAGTGTTTGTGCTGCTAAATAGAGCTCCTGGCGAAGCAGCACCAAGTCAACCATTTAGGAAAAAAATGTGTGGTTTTTGGGAATTTTGGGGCGTTCGTGTTTTTCCTCTGATTTGAGGTGGTGCACCTCTAAGCTTTAGCGAAGGCTTGATAGTACCTGAGACGCGGCCCTAATTTTTAGGCCCGGGCCAATCCTGGTGCCGGGGGGGCAGACCGTAGGGCCAGAAAAGGAAGAAAAAAAAATTGAAATTGAAAATTATATATATATATATATATCCTTGAAAAGGCTTATGTTTATTCTTTAGAAATATAGTAGACACAATTGATCATTGATGGTGGTGATTTATGTTCTTAACATTCAACTGCGAGTTTGAAACCTATTTTGAATATAGCAAAAAGCATCTTCATAAATTAAGTTGTATATTGTTCGGTTTGTATTTAAGTGAAATTTCTTATTTCTTCAAAATTAACAAGAACTCCCTAGTATACACATATATTCTTGTATATTCGTGTGTCGGTGTGGTTAACAATGACCTAATCTAAAGGCCTCAAGAGAATATAGACTTTAGGGCCACGCGGCCCTGAAATAAAATAAAAAAAACTGGATATACTATAATCCTCTGCCGCCCTAGAAATTGGGTTGAGTTGGGAATTCTAAATGAATTGATTATTTCAGGTAATTCAAAAAGAAAATAAAAATTTAAAGGATAAACGTAAAGAAAAAAAGTATTAATCACTGGAATAGAGCTCAACTCCACCTCACGTGCACCAAACTATCTACAGCTAGATTTAGTACTCGACACTCATCTGCTTTTACCCTGCCTTGAAATGTCATATATTAAATTATTCTCGCCCAATTTGACAAAATAAGGAGATCAGATTAGGGTTTCTTTTACCCATAAGTTTTTCTAATTATTCTAGCTAAAACACCATGAGAATGCATAGATGAGCTTCTTCCTGGTGCAAATATATTGTATTGAGACACCCGGACGTGGAGCTACCTCAGACGGCTAAAAGTCGGGGGTTTTTTCTTTTTCTTTTATGAATAGTAAAAGCGCCCATTCCATTGAGCGAGGGGATCCCATATAGAAACAGCAAAACATTCTTCAGTCTCTTCTTCAAATATTTAAAGTCTATTTTTATGTAGGAAATATATTTGTTGGAAAGGAGTGCGATATTTTAAAGAATAAGGGCCTTTTTATGAATATCGCACTTTATGCATAAACATAATGTGAAGCGTTATCAAGGCTCACCACAATTAATTCTAATTCTAAAAGATGCTCAGAAGAAAGATATGAATTTTTGTAATATTTCTCGGGTTTGATGGTGTATATTTGTTTCAAATTATTATGACTTTTGCAAATCTCGTTAGAGTGACACGTGATTAAGGTCCCGTGTTAGGTGCTTTTTTGGGATGTCGCGTCTTGTAGGAACTCACCATTCACTTCTTGAATGGAACTCTTTTTAGATTTTACCGCACCATACTGATTTTTTTCAATATTGTTTAAATCCGAATAAGAAAGTTCATTTAAAAAAATAAAAAAATCAATAAATATCTGAATAAATACGCGTGTTCTTTTTTTATATGCATTTACGAAGGATTCCCATTATACCCAAAAATCTAACTTATATACAGGATTCGCGAATAATATACTAAGAAGCTGTTAACAGTTTCTGCCTCACTGTTCAATAGACAGGATATTCCATATCAATATAATACCAACGATTTTCTTTCCTCACGTTAAAACAAAAAAAAATGGCCCAAACTTCAACCACAGAAACCCTCGTTACAGGCGTAGGAAAATCTCTCCAGAGTCTAGACTCATTAAGTGAGCTTATTGCAGCAGCAGAAAACTTAAGCAAAAAAGGCCCTGTGCGTCCTGAACATCTTGCAGGAATCCAACGAAAAGTGCTTCTTGATTCCTTTACGGTAAAAAAATTCCACCGGGATTATAAGGAATGGGAACATTCACAAAAGGATCAGTTTCTTGAAAAGGAGGTGAAACCGTATAACCAAAAATATGGCCAAATGTCTCGTGTTTATAACGATTTGGAACGCCTGGATGCAGCATTGGAAGAATTACGTAAAAACACTCAAATTCCCACATTTAACTTCTCCATCCAAACAATCCAGCAGTTTGAAAATGGCCTGCTTCTTAAGCGTGTGCCCAAAAATATAAATGGCCAATATCCAAGCAAAGTACCGGTATCCCAGCTTTTTTCTCTCGATGCTGAATCAAATTTGCCTGCGCCTTCTTTCCCCATTTTCAACAAGTTAGTAAATTTAGAGTATCGTCTCCGGATGCTTTTGCATATCAAGTATGAAGTACTTCTTCGGGCCAAGGCCCATTTATCTGCCAAAAATACCCAGTGGGCGTCACGTGATGCTAAACTTAATCTGTTTTTGACCAGGGATTTCAAGGCTGTATATGAGGAAATCTCTAAAATCAAGGCCAGCGAGTATGAGGACTTGAAGTATTATGAAGACGATTTTGAAGACGAGGAAAGTGAAGGTGAAGGTGAAGATCAAGATGAAGAAGTAGAGGAAAATGATGAAAACGATGAAAATATCGATGAAAATATCGAAAATATCGATGAAAATGCCGATGAAGATCTTCCTGATGATGTAAATACAATTCTCGAAGAAAACGGTGCTGGTCCTCTGGAGGAAAATGTTGAAAATTCCCTGGAAAATGCTCAAAACATAGAAAATGGCCAGATTTCAGAAAATTGCCATGCTACAGAATCCATGGATTCGGAAATGGTCAAGCCAATAGAGATAAATTTGCAGAAGCCGTCTAAAGACAATTCTCCCGTCGCTCCAGATGTTCAGAATTCTACAGATATCGCAAATGACGAGAAAGAAGATATGGAACTTGACTAAGACCGTTCCTTGAAAGGGTTATACTTTTTATTTTCTTTTTTTTTTTTTATCATATATATCTTTATGTATATATATATTATAATTTGGGCATGAATATATGGTTATACATAGGTATAAAGTGTCCGGTTGTGTCAAACAAACTCTCCTTTAGTCAGTCTTCACAAGGTACTTGAAAACCTGGGCAGGGCTGTCACCCTCCTTGTGTCTCCAGTTGACCACACGGAGAAGCTGGTAACCAGCAACACCACCAAGGAAAAAGTTGACGCTGGCCAATAAATAGTTTCTTGGGGTGATGGCAAATCCTGCCCATCTGGTCCAGATAGCACCCGTAAAGAACAATGCAAGTTGCTGCGTTCCCGAGATCTTTTCCACGGGTCTTTGCATGTCATTGAGACCAGCAATGACCAAACTCCACTTAAAAACAGGGGCCCAGAAATGCACGGTCTTAGGACCGGTCTCCGATTGGAGAAAACGGGAGAATTTTGATGCTTGTTGTGCGCTGGCTGCCATTTTGTTTTTTCGTTTTTGTTTTTCCAAATTAGTGGTTATGGAGGTCTGAAGATTGTGTTCTTCTCATTCGGAAGCCTAGCTTCCATTTTTTTGGTGCGTGTGCGCAGGAAGTGCGGAGTTGGTTAAAATCCACCCTAATTCGTGGGACTTCGGCCCGGCACAGGATTTTTTTTTTTTGGTGCGCTCGGGTGGAGCAAAACTCCGATTTGGCCGAGTACCGTGAAAATCAAAGAAAATTAATGAAAGTCAGTAAACTCCCTGAAATCAGTAAACTCCCTGAAATCAGTAAACTCCCTGAAATCAGTAAACTCCCTAAAATGACAGGGTCTTATCCATACTTTAAATGTAATTTCCTTGCTTGCACAAATTGTAAAAAATTCCGTTCGGGTCTTTAAGAAGCTTTTCTGGTGCATCAAATTCCTTCACTTCTCCATGGTCCAAACCCAAAATCCGATCACAGTCCATCACAGTATCTAACCGATGTGCAATTGTGACAATGGTTTTCTCCCTAAATTCCTTCCGGATAGTGCTCTGGATAATCTTGTCCGTTTGAACATCCACAGCTGCAGTCGCTTCATCCAACATAAGGAATCTAGATGGGTTTAATAATGCTCTTCCGAGGCACATTAATTGGCGTTGGCCAACGGAGAAATTCGATCCTCCTTCTTTCACCTGACTATCAAGTCCCTCGCCCAATTCTTTCACCGTCTCCTTCAAATTTGAATGAGCAAGTACCTTCCAAAGCTTGTCGTCGCTATATTCACCAAACGGATCGAGATTCTGTCTCAAGGTGCCCTCAAACAAATGAGAATCTTGAGGAATAATACTAAGATTATGACGAAGATCAAAAAGTGAGGTTTTCGCCGTGTTGATACCATCAATGAAAATCGCCCCATCTACCGCTGGGATCATCCGGAAAATCGCAAGCACAAGAGAACTCTTTCCGGCTCCTGTTCTTCCAACAACTCCGATTTTCTCCCCTGCCTCAATCTTGAGACTAATGTCTTTAAGAACAAGATCCAAGTTTTTCGCGTATCTGGTAGAGTAATTTTTGATATCGATGGCACCATGTTGTGGCCAACCAGTTGGAGGTTCGATGAAAGTGGTGTTCTCATCCTCTTCGGTGGGGAGCACACAATATTCAAGACATCTTTCCACGGAAACAATATTTGCCTCCACCTCCGCAGACATTCTCACCATCTTCTTAAAAGTATCAGTAACTTGAAGAGCATAACTCATCACAAAACCTGCCATACCTGCTCCAATGGGCGATGCTGTAGTGGACTTATAAATGAGCAACGTCGAAGAACTCCAGATAACAAGCGAACCAATAAATTGTAATCTCACAGAAAGCCATCTGTTAATGGAACGCAACATGAATAAACTTCTCATGTTGAAATCCACATTTCCATTATTAATGAAATTAAAACGTTCCTCTTGGCGATATGCTCTAATTGTCTCCACACCGTTTAAACTTTCTTGGAAGTGGGCGAAAATTGGTGATCTGGAGATAGAAACCAATCTCTTCAATTCTCTTTGCACGGATATATAATACTTTTGATAATATCCGTAGATGAAACCTAAAAGTACCACAACAATCAAGTAGACTGGGAGAGCCATAGCAACAACGACAATGGTAGAAACAGTACTTAAAAGGGACCCCATGTAGATATTCAACGACCGAGGGAGAGCACTATCAACCTTGTTGATATCATTGCTGAACCTATTCATGATTCTACCCACCGGTGTTCTTTCGAAAAAATTCATGGGCGCTTTCATCAACCTTTTGGCCATCCGGTCATGGATAGTACGGCCTCCACGAATACTCATAAACACAAAGAACACCACTCCTTTTAATAAATTAAGGGCACTAGTGCTGAAACCCAAAATAGCATAAATGGCAATAAAATGAAGCGCTTGGCTATTGTCACCAATATCTGAATTTGTTTCCGACCATTTTTTAAGCCAATAATTCGTTGAAATCGAAGCAATGGTTGCCACGACAAACAAACCGACCCAAAGCAACATTCCAGAAACAGAACATGCCTTTATGTAATCAATGTACACGTCCGTTTTGACACTACCTTTGGCTGAAACTTCCACGGTATTTCCTGTTCTTCGGGTGGCCTTTTGCTTGAACGGATTCCATTCTAATGGGGCCAAGCTTGCCTTGCGATGTTTCACGATTTTCACAGTGTCTTCTAAAGACTCTTCAATTTCATCTGCCTCTGGTGATTGAGACCGGGAGGAGTAATTACCAAATTCAGCAACAAGACTATTAAGTTGTGGATGTAAGTTTCCCAGAACCGCCTCGCTAAAAGGCGCCCGTTCAGTAATTTTTCCACGCTCGAATAAATAAATTTTGTCTGCATGTTCCAAAACAGGAATACTATTTGTGGCAAAAATGATCGTCTTGCCGGAGAGAAGACCCCCTTTAGTAAGGACTTTGGAGGTGATGTTGCGTCCAACATGACTATCGACAGCACTTAAAATATCATCTAAAAGGTAGATGTCTGCACGAGAATAAACTGCCCGTGCGAGAGATAATCTTGCTTTTTGACCTCCAGATAAAGAAATTCCCTTTTCTCCAACCTGTGTTTCATCTCCATCGGGTAAGATTTTGAGGTCGGGTAAAAGCTGACAAGCCTCAATGGTTTGCTCATAATAAGATTCGTCAAACTTGTGGCCAAAAGTGATGTTTTCCTTAACAGAGGCGTTCATGATCCAAGGGTTTTGGGAGCAATATCCAATAGTACCATTGAGTTTAACCGACCGTGGAGATACAGAAGGATGGACCGAGTCAACCGCATCTAACTGGCCAAGTATAGATGATAAAAAGGATGATTTTCCTGAGCCAACTCTGCCAACAACACACACAAACTCACCTTTACAAACTTTCATATTGATTCCTCGCAAGGCATATTTATGGCCTGTGAAATCGTCATCTTCAGCAACAGTTTGAGTTTCAGTGATTCGAGGTTTCTCCCAAAGGAAAGATGTATTTTTAATATCGAGAGAATCTCCTTCATTAGCAGAACCCACTTCAATGAGCTTTGGATCAACTTCTGGGGCGGATAAAAATGCAGATATCCTTTCCAATGCCACGACTGCTTCGGTGATATAAGTGATCACAGAAGGAAACAGCAAAATTGGACGTGATAAGATATTCAATAAGGTTAAGCCAGGAAAGACTATTTCAGAAGTCAAGGGTCTCTTTTCAACCAAAGCGAAAATTGCAAAAGTCAGGAAAGAAACCAAGAATGGCATAGTTGTCCAAATTAAGTTTCCACATTGGTTCACGATCCGAATTCTTTTCGAGTTTCTCAACTCTTTATCATTTCTGGCTTCAAAAAGACGTTTTAACATCGGAGCCTCCCATGAGTAGAGCTTGATTGATTTCATGGAAACAAGAATTTCATTCGTAATTCTGTTTCTGTTATCCTTTAATTTCATTTGTACTTTATTCAATTTCTTCAGGTATCTGACAAAGAATGTGTTGATCGGCACAAATATAAGCATAACAAAGAGGCCAGCAAATGCCGATCTACCCAAAAGATTGTATAAAGACCAGATACTCAATACCAATTCTGTTGGCGCAATAATAAGAGTGCTAATTTCTTGAGCACATGTTTGTACACGGGGAGCATCAATTGAAACTAGATTCACAATATCTCCCGACGACCGTTCTGAGCGAGAATGGGCAGAAAGATGAATTGATTTTTGGAAAATAAGTGAGGTGAGTGAAGATCTGCAACCAAGCCCAACTTCCAAAACCTTCAACACATATTGGTTATTTAAAACGGTTTGCAAAAGCGTCACTCCAAACATGCCCATACATAACATGAATCCTCTAAGCACGGGTTGCAGAGGATCTTTCATTTTATCGCCCATAAACACAATAAGTAAACGCAAAAGTTGAGGCTGAACAAAAGCCAAAAGAGAATCTCCAGCTTCATACATGAACGATACTGTAGCAACCGGACCAAAAGCCTTTACTATGGCGATAAATAAATCAAAAGACGATTTTTCCAGTGACGAAAGATCAAGGTGTTTTTGGAGCTGTTTAGTATAGTTTTTGGTGTTGAGATGGTCAGGGGATTCAGGAAGATCGTCGTGTTTTACCGTCTGGTTTACATAGGAATTTGTCACTAGAGGGTTCATCCAAGAAAAGGTGATTTTTTCCAAAAAATTCGGTGGACCATAAACACTGGCCTTGGGATACGTTTGTCTATAGTGAAGTAGAAGGGCATGCGATGGTTTCCAAGTAGATCTCGAGGATTCCATGTAGAAAACCGCCACTGCTGTTACTACAGCAAAAAGTTCCCATGACGGCGCCAGTTCAAATAGGAAAACCGGCCATTTTGTGTACAGATCCTGGAACAAAAGAACCGTATCTATAATGGCGATTCCCGGCCAAAAAATAAGCAAAACTCCCAGTGGAACTAAGGACCGGGTGGTTTCTATAAAATGCAATGGGGTGACCAAGAACACTAAAGTTATGCATAACACGGCAAACGAAGGAAATTTTGTGTCTGCAAAACGCTCCACCACAGAAATAGACCAGAAAAGACGACCCATACATAAAGTATGGAGAAGCACCAAAAAGCATCGTAGCCAATGGAAAAGTCCAGTATTTTTTGGAGAAATGTTTCCGTGGCGGGGTTTTTGTATAGATCTAAAAAGAGAATTGGCGGTAATAATGCCAAAAATCAAACTCCATATAAGTACCAACAGAGATATAAAACATGGATTGAATGCGTTTTCTTTGGTATGTATGAGCGGCAGAAAAAGAGCCACAATTCCACATTTGGGTGGGGGCAATGGAGCCATTTTTGAAAAAATAAACAAATGGGTATTTGGCTAATGAATATTTTGCCCTTCACAGAAATTCCGAGTCTATTCTTTTATGTAATATGCTGATATTTCTAGCGTTTTTTTTTTCATATATATTTTTTTCGTGCTTTTGGTGTATGCTACTGCGATTTATTGAGATGTAGGATTTAATGAAGGTGCGGCGAATCTGGGGCAACATGTTGCGGTGCGGATATAAGCGCGGTTGAGAAATTAGATGATAAATTTAAGGGAAACAAGGGTTTTTTTCATTTATCTTTTTGTTAAATTTTATTTATTCATCTAATTTCAGTTTGTGTAACTTACTTAAATATCATAGAATCCGGTCAATATAATACTCTAACAAATGGAATACACTCAGTGCTCATCACCGGTTTATTAGGAACTATTGGAAGGCAACATGTAGAGCCGTAGAATATTTTTCCGATATTTTTTTTTTTCTTCTTCTTTCTAAAATCCATTAGGGGGAGAAGAAATTTTGGGATTTTGATTTTATAGCAAAAATGACGTGAATCCTCCGTACATCACCTTACTTCTATTAAATTAAGTGATGGTTACCTTGAACAATAGTTCTTGTGGCCCATATCTGGTTAAATTACCTCTAGATTTCCTCTCTAGAACATTTTAAAAGAAAACCGAATTTTCAATTTGGACATTTTCTTCAGAGATAAATCAAACCAGTTCTGTCGCTTATCTTAAACTCGGGTAAGAAAACTTTGAGCATAAAGAATGACAATATCTGCTAAATCTCTAGACCTAAAACAGCCAAACAGAACTTGATCTGCGTTTGTGTTTCTCGTCTCGTTCCGCAAGGTGCCAAGCTATAAACGTCATTGTCAAGCCAAACCCACAGAGAAATGCAGTATATATAAACCCAATATAGTATCGTGGCTGGTTATTTGTATTCCAGATAAAAATGGGTACCCAAGCACGAGTCACGTATGCTAGGGTATTTGTGGACACAATTAGAAAATTGCGTTTCATATCGTCGTCATAAAGTAGCCGGTTGACCCACGAGAAAATAAACGGTTGTCCAAAAGAAGGTGGAATACCAATGAGTCCGAAACTTACCCAATGAAGCCAATTTGGAATATCATAAACCGCCAAAAACACACACCCAATCATTACGGGGACGAAAAAACCCATGATATATAAATGGTTTTTCTTCCCGCCAATATAGTTGTGTGAATAAGCCAAAGCCAAGGTCAATACTATTGAAGCAGCAGTATAAAATGAAGGATAAATATTATACTGTTCTGGAGCAAGCTCTAATACGTTTTTCATCCAGATGGAAAACGCTGGTTGGCCCCATGCACTGCACGAGTTATTGTATGCCAAAAACAATAGTGGGAACACGTAAATGTGCCACGTGCTGAAAATAGATTGGATTTTTTCCCAAGTATACTTTTCCCGTGTGTTCAACTGGGCCCCGATTAATCTTCTTCTCTCCAAGCCAACAAGTCGGTCTTCATGGGAAAAATAAAACGCATCTGTAGTACTAGGTGTATTGGGACCAACAACCATCGTATAAACCCCAACAGGTAATGAAATAAGTGCATCCACCACAAACAACCACTTGAACGGCTGAATTGTGGAATTTTCAAACCTCTTTAAAAGTGCAAGCTGCAAAGGCCCGGATATAAGTGAGGCCATATTTCCTGCTACAGCAAAAAATGCCCCTCTGCTAGAGATTTCGGCCGCAGAATAATTGCTTCCAAGCAAATATTCCATTCCAGGGAAATATCCCGACTCAAAAAGCCCCAAAAAAAACCTCACTACATAAAGCGAAGGGAGTCGCTTACATGTCACGGAAAATAACGTAAGAAGTGCCCACATAATCTCCAAGCCTCCCAAATAGTACCGGGCAGAAACCTTGTGAAGAATAAGATTCGAAGGAATCTGTCCAATAATATACCCTATAGTCCAAAGTGAAACCACATAATTATACTGGTTATTTTTCATGTCATAATATTCGTTCATTCCATTGATGTATGCGGTGGAAATATTGGACTGATTCAAAGTCTTAATAAAGTATCCAAACATGGCCGAAGATAAGAGAAATGCATCGAGTTTCAACAAGTAACGTTGTTCTTTTGGGTGTTTACCTGTGCCATCCCACAAAAACTTCTTTATTTTGAAAGAATATGAGTTTTCTCTCCATTCCAATTCCTCAGGTGAGAGTTTTATCGTTAAGTCAATATATGGTTCGCTAGAAAAAATAGTATCCACCTCCAAAACATGGTGAACTTTATCAATTTTCTTGACAGGCAGGTTTTCAACCAAATCTTCTCCTTCTGAATAATATGTCACTGTAGGTGTAAGCAACTGATCAATTTCAGAGGTTTCCAGTCCAATTATCCGTCTGATAAGAGCATTAAAATTAGCCATTGTGGGGTATGTTAAAACAGGAAATATTGTTGTGAACGAAAATGATTTTGGAAAAAAAGAATTTTTTTCTTTCGAATAATTCGGGACATATACTACAAAAGAATTTACCCGTATTCCCTATCTCTTAGGCGTGCCTGGGGATTAGGAACTGATCCACGAAAACTGTGGATCCAAGTGCGGTTGCGAAATTTGTCTCCACATGTGGAGCCACAGATTTTGTCTGATAAACCCCGCGACCAAAGCAAATACTAGTCTTTTTTTGTCTTTTTTTTACGTTGATGTGAGAGTGTCTCAAATTTTAGCACATAAAAATAGAAGTTTTATTAAAGGTGAGTTTGTGAGGAAGAAAAAAAAAAAAAGGATTCTGGTTTCTTTATCTTGGTTGGATTAAAGTATAAAAGCATTTTTGTTGAGGAATATTGCGCGATGAAATATGCCTTGCTCTTTCCAAAGTGCGGGAACTCAGATTTTGAAAAATCTCTGAAAAAAAGCACATAAATAGTAAAAATGATAAAAAAAATCGGTCTCTAGGTCTTTTTCTTTTAATTCTTTTACATGTGACTTTGATTTTCCTTTCAAAAACTCTTGATTGTTTTTTTCTGGCACGTTTTTGATTTTTGTTTATGAATATCAATAATGATAAAATTTAATAATTCAATATTTCCAAGTAGTGCTAGAAAGAATGAAATAATAAGTATTATATTATATCAATTCATACATCACACTAGCACCCTATAATAAGATGAATCTTTTTAAAAAAAAACATCACTAATAAGATAATTTTTTTTTAGAAAAAATCAGAATCTTTCTCAATTATATTACCTATCCAAGCTCTATTGAAAAAATATTGGAACATACTTCATGCTCAAAGTGAAGTTGAAAGTCCAACTCTTTAAAAATGATATCGTTACTAAATATGATGGACGGAGTTTACTCAAAGTTAAGATACCCTAAATTGGAGTGGGCACACCTTTCAATATTACAGATAATCCTTAAGGCCCTAATAAGTGCTGAGTAAATATATTAGGGGGAATTTTACGCTTTATTGAATATGTCTTTAAATGTGGCAGTGTGGAATAAATTCGTGGGAAAATTACCATATATTCAATGCAATAAAACTACAAATATTAGGCTTTAGTCAGTTAACTAAAATATTCAATTAGCGAAACAATCACTTCATAGGAATAACTCGATATAATCAGATCTTCAAATACTCCCGTGAAACCTGGCAATCAGCATTATATGCACACCTGACAGATTGGCACTATAAAACCACGATGTGCCATCATGAATTATAATACACAGTTGCGAATTTTTGAAACAAATCATCAGGCATATTTAAAATCCAAAAATATAAAGTCGATTTTTTAATAAATTCTTTACAAGAGAATCAGACTCTTCCAAGTTATGGGGGAAATAGCAAGACCTGCATACGTTTCAAGTCATCTTTGGCAGCTAAGCCCACCTCTATTCGGAAGAAGGATGCTCACTTTACATAATTCAATAGCGCAATGCAAATAAATGGCTACCAAGAAACTGAAAACAGGAGAATAAAAAAGGAAGAAAGGAAGTTAATTAAATACAAATATTCCTATATACATATATCTATATATTCTATATATCGCACATTATGACCATGGTATTTATATAACATTTCCGGCTAATATTTCCTATTCAAGCCATATGCACGCACGGCCATGACCCCGGAGCCCCCATGATAAAAAGCGCAAGTAATCCCCTTTTTCGCACCCCTAATTTTAATTCTTTTTCCTTAGACATTCTCCAAGAATGTCAACCGAAAAAGATATTCCCTTATGAAAATGTGCCTGCCCTGGAAAAGGTAGAAACTCTTCAATATAACGAGAAAACCGGGGAAAGCTTGCTGGAGATTCCAAACAAAAGAAACCAGATTCGTTCCGCGGCTATCTTAACAACCGCTATTATTTCTTTGCCCCTGCTTTTTGGCTATATTGTGTGGTCCAGCGAGTTTCTTCGTGGCTGGTTCTCTCAACATTTTTGGTTATACCCAGTTTCTAATCTCCTCATTTTGGCGACATGCTTGAGAAATTGTTTAAAGAATGCTGCTGATCGTGCCAAGCTCGATTTCAAGTTTTGCTGTGTTCAAATGATCGCTTTATGTATTATGGCGGGTTGCACGGCTCCAAAATTTCCCAAGGAAGACTGGGCTCTCAAACATTCCTAACTTTTTCTCCAATCCGGACTTACATAATTCGGACTAAATACTAGACTAAATGAATTTCTTTGCTTCATATAAAGCCACCACTGCTTGGATCAGTATTATTTAGATTCATGTGGATATTTCCTGGGAAAGATTATTATGTTCTTTCCATTTTAAATCGAGCTCTTTTGATTTGAAGACAGTATTCGATAAATTAGAATGACGTATTGAGACAAAAGGACATTTTCAGTTATGGGAAATATTCCAAGATAATAACAAATAGTTTAGAGAAATGACACTGAAATGAGGATTCTTTTCCAAAGAGCAGCGCCTTAACTAAAGTTGAATTCCACCACAGACATACATCCTTGGAATCACGTTTGTTGGAATATCCGTTTTAGGATATATTGTCTGACAGAATGTCGAATTAAAGGAACTTTTGAAAAAGAAAAAAAAAAAAACAGGGACTTTTTCAATGAAGATATGTAATAACTGAAGTTATGTCTTTTTAGTGTAAATACTTTGACATATTCATTTGTTTATAAGTTCCTCACCTCTTATGCTTGGAATATTCACTACGGATCTTGTAGTATAATAGTAGCCAGACATTAGATTCGAAAGTTGGAAAAGAGAAGAGTAATCGTTCTTTAATGTTTGAAAAAAAAGTACTTTATCAATTTTTGGCCTGCCTGGTACTTAGTTAGGGACGTTAGTACTGACATAAATCGGACACGGGATCAAGATTTTGATGAATTGTTATGTAAATTCCCGATGGGCCTATTTATTCAAATTTATGGGCGATAGAAGTCTGGAAGGATTTGCAGCACCTAATGTGAAGTACAGATTATTTACTTAATACCGAATTCCCCACAACTTCAAAAAATGATCTAAATTTCATCTCTGCTCAGAAGTATGGCCGAGCTTCATTTAGCAAATAGCCAATAAAGGAATTATTAGTATTGCAATATTCCAAGTAACAATTCCTTACTTACATAATTGAATAAAATAAGCCTGTTATCCAGGAATATTACCAGTTGTCACGAGAATAGCATGGTCTAATTTGTATGGCCACCCCCTAAGCTTCTTCCGCGGATATGCCATATCCCTCAGACACTTGCTCTCTAAAAGATACTCCTATAAGATAATCCTATAAGATGATAGACAAGTCTTCTTAATAAGGCTGGAAAAAAATCATTCTACTTCTTTCTTGAGAAGACACTCTTTAAAGGACCTCAAAAGAACGAACTTTACGTGTAAAAGCTAATATGGTGATACCACTTGATGTGACCATCAAAACAAGGCACTGCGGGCAATCGAAGAACGGGAATACCGCTCGTCGGGTCCGAAACACCGCAGCCAATCAGAAGATGCAAATTCGCGGCGCCGGAGTTGCAAAACCTGGAGAAGCTCTGCGGAGATCCGAGGGTTGGTGAGAAAAACACGCATGCCAAATCTCCAGGGAGAAAAATAATATTTTGGATCATTCTCCAAATTTCACGGGTATGTAACCATTTCGGAAGAAAAAATAATACATTGAAAAACCAAAAATGGTACCTTCCTTTTGTGAACAAAAAATTGAAAACACGTGACGAGAACTTTGCTTGCTTTTTCTTTAAAAATTCTTTTTGTGTTTCATGGTGTTTTTGTTTTTGAGCCGCCAGGCCCCTCATTCTACGTCACGCTGCTTTTGTGTTAACCCCCACCCGCGCACACAAAAAGAAAAAAACCCACGGGTACCCACGGCAAGCGGTCGGGCCCTCGGAAGTCGGGGCTAGTTTTTTTTTTTTACAAATTTCCTCGCTGTCATTGGCTACACGCGCATCCTTCTCCAGGTCTCGCGAAAAATATTATATAACTGGCCGCGACCGCCCACCAATTTCGTTGATCTTTTCTGATTTTTTTTTCTTTTTTTCTATTCTTTTTTTTTCTTCAACAATGTTGTCTGCATCAAGAAGATCCATTGCTAAGATCCCTAGCTCCGTACGCGGACTTGCTACCGCAGGCCTTTCTAGAGACTCCAAGGTTCACCAGAACTTGTTGGAGGACTTCTCCTTCATCCAATACAAAAAGCAGTTGGAGAACGTCAACATCGTCAAGGAAAGATTGAACAGACCTTTGACTTACGCCGAGAAGTTGTTGTACGGTCACTTGGACAAGCCTCATGAACAAGACATCGAGAGAGGTGTCTCGTACTTGAAGTTGAGACCAGATAGAGTTGCCTGTCAGGATGCCACCGCTCAAATGGCCATTTTGCAGTTCATGTCTGCTGGTATGCCACAAGTCGCTACCCCTTCCACCGTCCACTGTGACCACTTGATTCAAGCTCAAGTTGGTGGTGTCAAGGACTTGGCTAGAGCCATTGACTTGAACAAGGAGGTCTTTGACTTCTTGGCCTCCGCCTGTGCCAAGTACAACTTGGGTTTCTGGAAGCCAGGTTCCGGTATCATTCACCAGATCGTCTTGGAGAACTACGCTTTCCCAGGTGCTTTGTTGATTGGTACTGACTCTCACACTCCAAACGCTGGTGGTTTGGGTCAATTGGCCATTGGTGTTGGTGGTGCTGATGCCGTCGATGTCATGGCTGACTTGGCTTGGGAGTTGAAGGCTCCAAAGATCATTGGTGTCAAGTTGACCGGTAGAATGTCTGGTTGGACTTCTCCAAAGGATATCATCTTGAAGTTGGCTGGTATCACTACCGTCAAGGGTGGTACCGGTGCTATCGTCGAGTACTTCGGTGACGGTGTTGACACCTTCTCCTGTACCGGTATGGGTACCATCTGTAACATGGGTGCCGAGATTGGTGCTACCACCTCTGTTTTCCCATTCAACAACTCCATGGCTGACTACTTGAACGCTACCGGCAGATCTAAGATTGCCGAGTTTGCTCAACTCTACAAGAAGGACTACTTGTCCGCTGACGAAGGTTGTGAGTACGACCAAGTTATTGAGATTGACTTGAACACCTTGGAGCCTCACATTAACGGTCCTTTCACCCCAGACTTGGCTACCCCAGTCTCCAAGATGAAAGAGACCGCCATTGCCAACGGCTGGCCATTGGAAGTCAAGGTTGGTTTGATTGGTTCTTGTACCAACTCCTCTTACGAGGACATGACCAGATCCGCCTCCATCATTAAGGATGCCGCCAAGCACGGTTTGTCTTCCAAGTCCATCTTCACCATCTCTCCAGGTTCCGAGCAAGTCAGAGCCACCATTGCTAGAGACGGTCAATTGAAGACCTTCGAGGACTTCGGTGGTGTTGTCATGGCCAACGCTTGTGGTCCATGTATCGGTCAATGGGACAGACAAGACATCAAGAAGGGTGACAAGAACACCATTGTGTCTTCTTTCAACAGAAACTTCACCTCCAGAAATGACGGTAACCCAGCTACCCACGCTTTCGTTGCTTCTCCAGACATGGTCACCGCTTACGCCATCTCCGGTGACTTGGGCTTCAACCCTATCACCGACACCTTGAAGGATGCCGAGGGTAAGGAGTTCAAGTTGTCTGAGCCAGTTGGTGTCGGTTTGCCACCTAACGGTTACGACAAGGGTGAGAACACCTACCAAGCTCCTCCAGCTGACAGAGCTTCCGTTGAGGTTGTCATTGCCCCAACTTCCGACAGATTGCAGAAGTTGACTCCATTCAAGCCATGGAACGGTAAGGATGCCGAGAGATTGCCAATCTTGATCAAGGCTGTTGGTAAGACCACTACTGACCATATCTCTATGGCCGGTCCATGGTTGAAGTACCGTGGTCACTTGGAGAACATCTCCAACAACTACATGATTGGTGCTACTAACGCCGAGAACGGCGAGGTTAACAACGTCAAGAACCACTACACTGGTGAGTACAAGGGTGTTCCAGACACTGCTGCTGACTACAGAGATGCTGGTAAGACTTGGGTTGTTATTGGTGACGAGAACTTCGGTGAGGGTTCTTCCAGAGAGCACGCCGCTTTGGAGCCAAGATTCTTGGGTGGTTTCGCTATCATCACCAAGTCTTTCGCTCGTATCCACGAGACCAACTTGAAGAAGCAAGGTTTGTTGCCATTGAACTTCACCAACGTTGCTGACTACGACAAGATCAACCCAGAGGATGAGGTCGACATTGTTGGCTTGACTGAGCTTGCTCCAGGTAAGAACCTTGTCTTGAGAGTTCACCCTAAGGAGGGTGAGGCTTGGGAGACTGAGTTGTCCCACACCTACAACTCTGAGCAAATCGAATGGTTCAAGTACGGTTCTGCTTTGAACAAGATGGCTTCTGTCAAGAAGTAAACGGTGCGATAAAATTCATGTCATATATACGCGTCTAACTTATAATTTATTCATGTAAAAAGAAAACAAAGAAAACACCGTAGACAAAAGGGCATTAGATTTTTATTAAGTCTTTCGAATTAAGGATTTTTTAAAAAAAGTCAAGACTTGAAAATTGAAAAAAAGAAAGCCCGACGCGGGGGTCGAACCCGCAACCTTGAGATTAAAAGTCTCACGCTCTAGCCATTGAGCTAGCCAGGCTTTTTGTGAACAGTTCTAAATTAGAACCATTAGGTTGAGCATGTCTAATGTCTTAAAATGAATAGAGCTTTGGTGTTTTGCCTCTTTATTGCAGAAATATTTTTAAAAAAAACCATAGTAAATAGGATTAAAAAGTGATGAGTTACTGGATTTCCAGATTTTCAAAGACTCATCTATCATTAATGATGGGTTGCAATGAGTTTTCTTCAAAATCACGAGTGAGATGGTATACTTTTGCCAAAGTTATACATGAAAAAACGGCACATTTTGTGTGTTTGGACGAATTTGGAAAAAATAAAACATACTTCCATACTATTAGTTTATTCTACCAAAAGAAGAAAGGAATAGATTGATCTTTCCAGCCTGGAACCAGTTTTCCTATAATATGAAATTTTTTTTTTGAAAAAACCATAATTATTGGTGATTTTTATGGCTAGATATAGATTTTCCCCAAAATATGACCTGTTTCTTTTTTTATAAAATTTCTTTATCAGGCACCGAAGTGATGCTGGCATGTTCAATGTTCGACATACAAATATATTGGTTTCTCTAATGAACATTCGTTTGAAAAGTAAATATTTGAATTTATCAGCAGCATTTCCGGAATAGCCGAAAAAAGTATACCATAAGATGATACTTCGTGGAAAAAAGGGACAATTCCACACATAAGTATTCAAGCGTTCATAATCTTGGGGTATTTCCCAATTCATAGTATAGTAGTGTTTTCCTGGATTTTTGTCTCGTAGATTAAGGTTCCATCTTCATCAAATAGGGAATGTGAATCCTCCAGGTAGATTATATCCGAAAATTTAACGAAAATAGCCCAAAAAAACTTATGCTTATACTGGAAATCCATTCTTGTTGACCTTAGAAAAACCTCCAAAATTCACTTGAGTCACGAGTTTCAAGGGTTTCATTAATATGCAATTAATAAGTCATATAAGCCAATGAAGCGACTCTTGTGAAATTGTCATACTCCAAAAAAAAAAATAGTCTTCTGAATATTCAAAGCAATTTCTCTCCTAAAGACAATTTGTAGAAATATTTATCCATGTTGATAAAACGTCCGATGCCTCAAAAAAGGCTACTTTTTACGAAGCCTGAATGGCCGAAGAAATGATTCAGGAAACTCCAGAGACTCGTCTGATTCATTCACGGGACTATTAGAAACAGGAATTGGCCAATCAAATCCATTGTCCTCCATGGGAAAAGTTTCTGAGATTGTATTTTCGAATGGTTCAAGCATTGTCATTTCTTTTTGTTCTTTTTGGATGCGTCTTAACGAAACAACCTCCTGAGGTTGGGTGGAACGGGCTGATTTCAATGGACATTTAGACTCTGTGTGTGGCGGCCGGGCTTTACACTTACACAGCTTAACACACTTATAAAAAGGGTGATCTTTTGAGCCACAAATGGTACATCCACGGGCCTTACATACGGCAAACAGGTGTGCCACAGTAAAGCAAACGTGACAAAAGTTTGGCGCATTTATAACATCACAATTCATGGAAAATCGGTCATGGACTGGCATGTTTGCACGGTACTGGGCCATATCCATAAACTCCTGTGCGGTGGCATCATTTTCGAGCTGTAATTCGGCCAAAAATGGGTCTAAAGGGAAGGGTTTTTTCCCTAAAGTTTTTTCATTGTCTTTTGCATCCTCATGGCTCACTTTGAGGTTGAAAATCCACTCTTTCCAGAAAGAAAGCTGGGCTTGAATCGCCTCTGAATGTTCATCCCAGCAAATTTGTGAATGTGTGCGTGGAGGCACGCGGGGTTGGCCCAAAATGACCGAAACTTCGCTGACATACTTGAATTTTTTGCCTTTAATAGTCTCTTGTTTCAGCCACCGTTCAACATTATCCTGGGGAGAGAGAAACGTCCATCGAAAATACCTTTGCACGTCATGTTCATGATTATACGAGACGCGAACCAATATCCGTGTCATTTGGTCAGGATCTTTGCGAGGCTCGAAAAAAAGTGTCTGTGTATCCTTCTCTGTCGCCTGTATGGCCTGCTTCCACCGAGCACCCATATTGTTTGTGTTGCTGGTGGAAATAGTGGGGGAAAGAGTGGAATTAGGGGAAATCTTTTCCCAGTTCTGCATCTAGTAGATTGTAGCCCCATAATCCATTGTTAGTATGGGTCAATGGGTGGAGATATATTATGGGATGAAGATTTGGGAAAAGATGAGAATTTAGAGAAAAAAGGATTGGATGAATAGTTTTTATGTAATTTTTTAATTTTTAATTTTTTTTTTTCTTTGTTTGGATGAATTCAGCCAGGGGTCAGATTCGGGGGAATTATCAATAACATGCAATTACTGTGCGAAAAAGCACTGGAGAAGGAGGAAGCACCTATGATATATTGATCGAAGTGATCAGATATTAAAGAATATTTATTCATAAAAAAAGAACAGAAAAAAAGGGAAGAAAAGAAAAAGGAAAGAAAAAAGAGTTTTAGATAACAGAAAAAGGAAAAAAAAAAAAAAGTGTAAACAGTAGAAGATTTGAAAGTAACTCAAAAATCCCTATTTCGTGGGGCCAGCTTTTCCACCAATCGAAAGGCCCAGGAAAACTACTTACTCGTGTTTCGCAGACAAAACTTTAAGGGTAAGGTGAGATTATTAAATGAATTGTGTTTTTAGGGTGAAATTTGTTTCCTAAAAATGGAATGCTTTTTCCAATGTTTAACCTTACTGTACTTTGAAAAAAAAAAAATACCCCTTAAACTTATTAGATAAGCTTCTGGGGTTAGGGGATGCTACAGTAGTAGTGTGGAAGTTTAGTACGGGAAACGAAACTACGAAACCCCGAAACTCCGGTTCAAAATTGGCTCAGATGATATAGACAAGCCATGAGGGAAAAAAGATGAAATGAAAGTACCAACTTAACCGTCGAATTTGTTTTTACAGGAAAAATCTCCCAAAATCATGGCCTGGCTGGCTGAAGTTCAACACTGACAAAAACACCGCCATGCGCCTCGACCTTCCTGATTCGGCAAGGACTCAGTCCCCAGGTTCCGGCATATAGTGTGCTCATAACTATTATGACTAACCCGTGGGCGAAAAGTGCCTGGGCAATAACCAGGAAAAAACAAGAGGTAAAACCCCTTCATACTCGTCGAAAACCCTGATTAAATTATTAGAAAAAGTAGGAAAAATTATCAAAAAAAAAACAAAGGATTCTTCTGCCCTTAAATTAGGGTGTTCTGCGTTTATTGCTGTCCTTTTTGGATGAGATTGTCCAGATTGTGCGTCGACGTAATTTGCAGTCTTAAAAAAAAAAAAACTATTAAATAGCTCGTTCTCCGGTTTCCCTCCTCTTTTTTCGCCTTTCTTTTTTTTTTCTTTCTCTTTTTTCCATTCACGTGTAAATTCTCACTATGGCTCAAGAATTGACTCACCCTGCTATTAAGGACGGCTGGTTTGCCGAAATCTCCGAAACCATGTGGCCAGGTTCGGCCATGTCGTTGAAGGTGGAAAAAGTATTGTATTCCAAAAGATCCAAGTACCAGGATGTTTTGGTTTTCAAGTCCACAAACTGGGGCAATGTTTTGGTCTTGGATAACTGTATCCAGGCCACGGAACGTGACGAGTATTCATACCAAGAAATGATCACCCATTTGGCGTTGAACTCTCACCCTAACCCTAAAAAGGCGTTGGTTATTGGAGGTGGAGACGGTGGTGTTTTGCGTGAAATCTTGAAACACGAGTCCATTGAAGAGGCATGGTTATGTGACATTGACGAGGATGTCATTGAGGTTTCCAAGCAATTTTTGCCTGAAATGGCCAAGTCTTATGAGAACCCTAGAACAAAGGTTCATATTGGTGACGGATTCAAGTTTTTGGCCGACTACCAGAACACTTTTGATGTGATTATCACTGATTCCTCTGACCCTGAGGGTCCTGCTGAATCTCTTTTCCAAAAACCATACTTTGAATTATTGAAGGGTGCTTTGACTGAAAAAGGTGTCATCACCACCCAGGCCGAGTCCATCTGGTTGCACATGGACATCATTTCTAAGTTGAAACAAGACTGTAAGCAGATTTTCCCTGTGGCTGAATATGCCTACACTTCCATCCCCACCTACCCATCTGGAACCATTGGTTTCATGGTGTGTTCCAAGGATGCTAATGCCGAGGTTAGAAAACCTTTGCGTAAGTTTTCTGAGGACTTTGAGGACGAGCACTTGCGTTACTACAACTCCAAGGTCCATGAGGCTTCGTTTGTGTTGCCTCAATGGGCCAACAAGATTTTGAACAAGCAGGACTGACGTGACTAGCATCATGATACTGTGAATAAAGGAGGCCTCATATTTTTATATTTCTTGAGGGTTTTTTCTTTACTCACGGAGATTTTTGACTCTCTTGTAGAGCAAATAGTTATGATTGTTACGGTTTTCAGGGTTTCGGTTTTTATAGGGCTAGACGTATTTAGAGTGATGTTTGGAGGTTGTCCGCACGGTTGCGAAATCTCTGGAATATACTTGCTTGTTTAATGCTAGTGTAGGTTTTATGTTTTACGGGGATGATGATTTTTTTTTTGATTTTTTTTTATAAAGCTGGCTGGTTAGGAATTAATTTGTGATACTTGTTGCTCACTATAGTTGAACCTTTGCAGTGGACCGTAATTTGCGAAAGCTAGTTAGGGTGGAAGGAGTTAAGAGAATACAGAGATGAACAAAAAAACACCTTTCTTTTTTTTTTTTTTTCTTTTGATTAATTGATATACCTGATGTATTGTGACAATTAGGTGTGTCGCTAAACACGAATCTTTAAGATAAGACAAACCAAAAAAATGAATAAGAAATTAGGTTATCTGGGCACTGGCTTTAATTCCATTTAGGTACAGGAAATTAATTACGATCGCCATCAAGACATAAGTTAGAAAAAGCGTCCATAGTATTGTTCTTGAAGTGAAATTTCACTTCCAATATTCCTCCAAAAAGGCGTAGGGGCTCAAAACAGACGTTTATTCTTATTTTATCCACCACAGAAACATTTATTCGTATTGTATCAAGCACAATAGTAAATTCGAATTCAACGATTTCAGATATATTACTTTGGTCTAGAAGTTTGAATCTTTTCCAGGGCTAGTCAGGGTCTCCAATTAGAACTCAGGGAATGAAAAAAAACACAGATAGATTATTATTTGGGGGGAGTCATCCACCAAATGTTGTATAAACGGCTAAGGATTGTTATACTAAGTGTCGGAGGCCCGGTTCGTTGGATTGAGGGTGTGTGTTCAATTCGCAGTAACTGTTGTGTATAGATAACGTGGGTACACTATCCACGGGACGGTTTATAACCCACTCATAACCTGTTATGACGCAACTATATAACCTGTTGTGACGCAACTATCGCAGCATCGAAGATGTGCTCACACGTCTCATCCTTACGGTCGAGGTAAGACTGTGTACGGAAGCTAAACTTACGGAAAGGTTTAACCGAGACGGAGGATAGGTTCAATGAATCAGACATAAGGAGTATAGTCTATGAAGTCAGTGTTAACTGTTAGTCTATCTTGTGTATTAAAAGATTGTAAGATTACCTATAGTTTGTAATCCCCGTCCACGTGACGGAAGCACATCCAACTGCCTTAAGTAAAACAATATTCTTAGAAGATTTTGTCTTATTAAAATCACACCAATTATCGAATGTTTTTTTTTTTTTTATGTACTTAGCTGAAATAAAACGTTAATGGACTCGACTCGAAATTCTTCCTTGGAGTTCTAGACTTATAAAGTGTTATGAATCTTATTATCCATACAAGCCTATTTTCTGAGTAATTTCTTTTTTAAAAAAAGACTGTTAGTGCTTTAAATTAACTAATATTTACATATTACTACCAAGCTTTATTGCAAATAAGGTTTACACTTGAACCAGGGCCAAGAGAAAATTGCACATAGAGGGCTCTCTTAAATAAGTCAATCAGTAGAAAACCTCTTAAGGGCAGGAAACCAATTATAAGATATTTCGGATTAATCACTCTGAAGGCTGCTACAGTTCCAATTATAAAGTTTTTACACTAGAAATTGAGGTCAATGTCAACTTGAAAGCAACCCATTTGTCTGATAAAGATATTTGGATGCAAATTTGTCGATCTCCTTAAAAGCATTTTTGAATACACGAGTGAGGAATTTGAAGAGAAAATGAAAATCGATTTGCGGAATTGACATTTAGCAATCTTTTGATCACGAAATGGCCATTCTTCACGATGCCTGTTCATTCAATACTGATTAAAGGCCCATCACTACTACTGCATAGACAGGTCCATTTCACGTAACCCAAGGTGATTCCATGTTGCTCTCTCATTATAGTCGCCACATCACGTGACCATACCCCACATGATACTGTTGGAATTTGGCCTTATATGTAGGACCAAGAACCAGTAGTTTCTGGGTAGGCATTGCAAATGGTAACTTAACTAATGTTGTTAACGTATGGAGATGTTGGTATTGCTAGTATTTATACTGCTAATTCTCTCTGACCTCTGAACACCAGGTCTGGGTAAAACCCACCTCTATATATACTTTTAGTACTGTGGTCTAGACTCTTCCTATACGACGGTACGACAGGTTCCATAAGGTTCCTTCGTTTTCTCTGAGTGACCAGGCTGTACAATAACGCCTTGTCCTGAATATTGCTTTACTCCTTTGTTGGGTACTTTCCATTTCTGGTAAGTAGTCTCACCACATGAATTGTTATGATGACCTAGAATATTCCAGCGCCGCACATGCGTGCATATGCTTAATATTCAACATTCACCCTCATCATATACATTCATGCCACTCAACTCAACCAAACGCTTGTGTTTAGTATAATCCAACGCTTTGGTAAACATATCAGCAATATTCTGCAACGTAGGAATGTAGTCCACTCTAACACTTTCATCAACCACCAGTTCCTGAACCAAAAGATACTTAACATCAATGTGCTTAATCCCTTCATGAAAACCGATTGTGTTGGCACATCTAATCGTAGCTTGATTGTCACACCACAATTGCGTCTTCTTATTCTTCTGCTTGATCTTGAGTTCCTTAAACAACTTCCTAATCCAAAGTGCTTCTCTAGTTGCTTCATAAAGTGCAAAATACTCTGCAACTGTCGATGATGTCGCCGTAGTTGATTGCATCTTCGACATCCACATAACTGGAGCACCAGCATACAAGAAAACCACACCTGTCCTTGATTTGAGATCAGGACCCATAGCGAAATCCGAATCCGAATAACCAACCAAGTCATCTTCTTTAGGAGTATACTTGATAGAATAATGCTTCGTAGTCTTCAAGTATCTGAGAACCATAATAACTGCCGAATAATGTCTCTCCGTAGGTTCTTTCAAGAATCTGGATAAATGCAGCGTAGCGTATGCAACATCCGGTCTTGCAATGTTCATAGCATAAATGAACTTCCCAATCAAACTTCGGTAATCCGACTCATCACACAAAACATCATCATCTTGTTTAACATGTAAACCATCCTTCAACCGAGCAGGAATCTTTGCAGATCTAAAATCTTCATCAGGAAACTCAGCCAACATTTTGTCAATGTAACTTTCTAAACTTATCTCAATCGAGTTTGCTGTTACCTTTAAGTTCATTCCCAAGAACTTCTCTGGTACACCTAGATCCTTCATTTCAAACCTTCCAAACAACCTAGTTTGAACTTTCTTGATCTCATTCTCATTTGGACCAAAGACTAGCATGTCATCCACGTAAAGTGCAACCATCACTAACTTTCCAGCCACAAATTTATAATACAAGCAAGGCTCTGCAGAACTCCTTTTAAACCCAAATGACATGATCACCTTCTCCACCAACTCATGCCAAGCTTGAGGTGCTTGCTTAAGTCCATACAACGACTTCTCTAACTTCCACACTTGTTTCTCTTTTCCTGGAACAACGTACCCTTCTGGTTGTTTCATATAAATCTCCTCCTTAAGTGGCGCCTTCACGAACGCATTCGACACGTCCCACTGTCTAACTACCAACGATTCTTTGGCAGCAATCGCTAACACAAGTCTCAAACTAGTATACCTTATGACTGGCGAAAATGTTGTCAGATAATCCACACCCTTCTTCTGATAGTTTCCTAAGGCTACCAACCTGGCCTTAAACAAACCGCTATCCTTGACCGTAAACACCCACTGACAACCAATAGCTGATCTACCCTCTGGAAGATCTACCAACTTGTATGTGCTATTTCTGTCTAGTGCGTCCATTTCTTTATCACATGCCTCTCGCCATTTCAACCTTGCTGGTAACTTCATACATTCCTTGTAACTTCTTGGAATTACCTCAGTAGCAGCAGCACCATGTCTCAACAATGTTTCTTCCCAATCTATCTCTGAGTCTTGGAGATTGTCGACATTTCCAACAACTAGAGATTCACCCAATTTCGGAGGCGTCAAATCCTTTCTTTCTTCGACATCCGGCTTGTCTTTGAGAAGATATATTCCCCCCGATTTGGCGATCTTCCGAAGAAAATAAACACGCGGAGCCTTCACAACATGATCAGGATCATAATCCTCGACATCTGGCTTACGCTTGTAACGACGTGGTTGAAGTTGTGGCAACAAATCCTGGTTCCAACGCTTCTGCGCTTTAGTCTTTGCAGACCGCGATCGGCGACCATGATTCTCATCAGTAGGTTGAACCGTTTCAACCTCAGTAGCAACTGTAGATTCGGCAACTGTGACAGCTACATCCTTTGAATCCAGGGGATCCGTGACTGGCGTAGGGGCCTCTAACACCTTGGATTCACCCGATTCGCAAGATTCTTCTGTGGTCTCTAAGACATCCTGAACAGGATCAACTGGCTGCGAAGTCGAGTCGTCACCCACTTCCTCTGCAACGTCTTCTAGGGTTGGCTCTTCAACAATAACTTCAGGAACTTCCTGAACACTCTCTGACAGACAACCTTCGGTCGGATTGGACTCGGGAATGATGGGTACTTCATCCGATGGTTGAATTGAAACAGACTGCTTACTTTGACTGATCAGTTCACGAGGACGAGGAGACGCCTCTGTTTCAATATCTGCCTGCAACGTTGATCTCGGAGACTGCTCCGGAGAGGAATTACTTTCAATGCTAACCGCCGATGGATCATTCTCCAACTGAAACATCAATTCATATTCACGCTTTGAATCCTGTGGTTGCGAGTAGTTAACAGATGTGAGTCCATGTCCACCTGTCATACGTATGTTCAGACTTCTCGCAAACACATTGACAAACTCCAAATAGTAGTCATCAAAATAGAACTTGGATGCCACAAACTCAGCTTGATCAGATTCAAATACCGTCTTCGCATGGTGTGAATAGAATCTACCTGCACACCTAAATGGTGCCGGTCCTAGATAGCAACATGGAAGTGCTTTTGCCCATAAATCTGTCTTTTGACTGTACCGGTCAGGTATGTGAACATGGGCAAGAGTTCCGAAAATAGGCAACGCTTGGAACATCATCTGCTTCCCATTCCACACATCAATTGGTCTCTGAAAACCAATCGCACTTGAGGGTGTCCAATTAAGGATATATTCTGCCATCCTCAAAGCTTCCGGCCACAACACACTAGGCACACGACCATCGATCAAAAGCGTCCTTATTTTCGTCTGAAAATCACGAATCTTCCTTTCTGCTGTGCCGTTCTGGTGAGAACTTCCAGGTACACTTGTCTGGAATTCAATGCCTTTGTCCATCATATACATCTTGAGATTCTGATTGACAAACTCACCACCACTGTCACAACGAAAAGCCACTGGATAATTCCGACCACGAAATTTTGCGAAAGACTTGTTGACAAACTCCTTAATACATTCCACCGCATCAGACTTCGAAACAAGAGCTTCTGCATGAACATATCTCGAGTAGTCATCAACAATAACCAAGAAATACTTCGACTTGTCATATGCAACTCCTCTGAATGGACCACACAAATCAAAATGTAAGATCTCCAATGGATACGTGACCTTTGTTTGAAACGAAAACTTAGGTCTATGCATAGTTGACCTAACACTAGCACAAGCACTACACTCAAGAGTACTAACTCCTTCGTATCCAAGTAAGTTATCCAAAACTTTAATCTTCTGGAATTGCTGCATATTTGGATGACCATACCGGCGATGTATTTCCATCAAATCTTCTTTCAGCACAGAATGAGTTTCTTCAATTGCGGAATGTTTGCGTTTCACATGATAAATTCGTCTCAGGCGTGGTCTTTCCAATCTATGGTGGAGATTCTCAGTCATCTTTCCAACCCAATAGATCGTTTGAGGCTGATAAACAACTTCGAACTTAACAACAACTTGTCGATCTCTGTTCTTCCCTCCTATGACCTCATCTTTAAATGTCACACGTTGGTCATTGTACAGTGTCTCTAATCCATCAAGAATACCATGTTCTTCTGAGAAAATACAGTCAGCACTTTCTGGCATATATTGCACATCTGTAAGTCGGACCTGATTTCCGTTTCCAAAACTCACAACAATATCACCATGACCCAAAGAGTATGCTAGACCATCAACTGTCTCGAACTGTCTTTCCTCTTCAGTAAAATTCCAGAAAAAGGTAATCTCGTTAACCACATGTACTCCGCTACCTGAATCCCAAATGAAGTCTACAGGCGTTGAATAACCATTATTCTTTTCATTAGACTGTACACTTCTGCAATCTTTAGCCATGTGACCAACCTTCAGACACTTATTGCACTTGCCTTTGAACTTCTTTTGACTGTTCACATACGCAATCATTGGAGTTTCCTTCTTGAAGTTCTTGCGTTCCTCAAGCTCCGACTGGACTTTAAGATACAATCTGTCCCTCACTGCGTACTCATCACGTGCATCCACAATCTCATCCTTATCTTCATTAAGCTTCTTGAAGACCTCGCTCAAATCAGTCCGTGAATAACCCCTTTCAAGCATTTCAATACAAACAAGCACTGCATTAGACTTGACATACAGAAACAAAATTCTTCTCTTCAACTCAGTCTTAGCACCCTTGCTCTGCTGAATCAAATAGCTTGCAACATTAATCTGGGCATCGGTAAAATCCGTATTCTTAATCTGATTTTTCTCAACAAACTCACAGATTTCGTTACGACCAAAGATGATCAGGTTCACTCCATATTTCTCCAAAATAGTGTCACTGACATTGTGAACAAACAACTTGTGAAGATAGTTGTCACAATTCATGCAAAACTCATCGAATGATTCTGCCTCTTTGCCTTTCAGATCGAACACTTTTTCTAAGCCATCTCTACCATTCTCGTAATAATGAAACACGTAAACATCGAACGTTTTCACCTTGTTAGCAAAGAATATTTTCCATACATCAACAAGACCCACATTGTTGAGCTTCGAACCAAATTGAATGTCAAACAACGCTGAAGCGACAGGGCTCGTCATAACCTGTTGGAATTTGGCCTTATATGTAGGACCAAGAACCAGTAGTTTCTGGGTAGGCATTGCAAATGGTAACTTAACTAATGTTGTTAACGTATGGAGATGTTGGTATTGCTAGTATTTATACTGCTAATTCTCTCTGACCTCTGAACACCAGGTCTGGGTAAAACCCACCTCTATATATACTTTTAGTACTGTGGTCTAGACTCTTCCTATACGACGGTACGACAGGTTCCATAAGGTTCCTTCGTTTTCTCTGAGTGACCAGGCTGTACAATAACGCCTTGTCCTGAATATTGCTTTACTCCTTTGTTGGGTACTTTCCATTTCTGGTAAGTAGTCTCACCACATGAATTGTTATGATGACCTAGAATATTCCAGCGCCGCACATGCGTGCATATGCTTAATATTCAACAGATACATGATCTCATCTGGCTTCAGAATACCGAATTGCTTGCTTCACCACAAATGGCTGGTTTGACTGATGAACAAAGACGGCGAATTGTATGTATATAAAAACAAAGCGTTCAAAAAGCGTTAAACCTGAAAATATCCTGATTTTTCCTTCTATTCCATTTCCTAGACATACCTTTCTTATTACCCATATTTTTGCCACTATTAATACTAACTTTATAGGAAGAAAACCGCAAAAAAGCGCTAGAACGGCTCCAGCAACGTAAGTCAGGAGCTCTAGGCGCTGCAGTAGCTGCACAAAGCCGAAATTCCGGGACAGAACCGGCAAAAACACCCGTCGTGGCGCCTCCAGAACGTAATACCCCACAAAACCAGGAATATAAACTGATTCCAGAACTACCGCGGGTAGAACTCACACGGGAACAAAAGGATAAAATGGCCCGGAATCGGGAACGGGCGTTGCAAATCCAAAAAGAACGCCAGAAATCCCTCCGGGATGCCTCTGTTAATACTGGACCCGTAGCTGTAGTTACTGAACAGGACAGAAAGCGGTATAAACCAGAATACCAACCGCCCTCGATCCAGAAAAAAGATTATATTGAATATGACTTTTCAACAATGAAAGATAGCCGTGGTGGGTTCTTGGACATGGCCGATACAAATGGCTTAAAGGGCCCTGAGGAGGAGCCCCAAAGTCTACAAGAATGGAAGGAAAAACAGAAACAGGAGCTTTTGGTGAAAGAACTAGCACCTCCTCTTGATTTATCTGCAGCGCCCCGTTGTTTTGAGTGTGAGTCCCTAGAAATCGACGCTAACCTACATACGAACTTTGGCGTGCGTGTGTGTCGCCGGTGCATGAAAGAAAAACCCGAAAAATATGCCCTTTTGACCAAGACAGAATGCCGTGAAGATTATTTGCTTACAGAACCCGAACTCAAGGATACCCTGCTTTTGCGGCGCATCGAAAAACCTAATCCTCATGGCTTTCTGCGGATGCAGTTATTTCTTCGACTCCAGATTGAGGAGTACGCATGGAAAAAGTGGGGGTCTGCCGAGGGCTTGGATGCTGAGTGGGAACGCCGTGAAAAGGCCCGTTTGGACCGTAGAGATAAGCGGTACCAGGCAAAAATGAAGGAAATGAGGAAGAAAACACGTGCAGAAGAATATACGAGAAAACTAAGGAATGGTCAGGGGTTGGATGATAGACACGTACACGACTGGCTGGCGCCGCTTGTGGATACTGGTAACGATCGCCTTGTTCGGCGCCGGTGTATTGACTGTGGTATAGAGACGGAGGAGGTAATTATTTAATGTGGGTGTGCCACAGTGTTACTCACACTCGAAAACACAGGGCCTCATATGATGCTATTATTTTTATTTAGATCTGGATTTGATTGATTGGTGTAATATCTGCAGTTACGGCCAGAGAGTATGGTTTTGGCGTATTCTAAAGGGCAATTGGGGCAGCCTGGGTCCATTCTCGTAAATCAGAAATAAAAACCTAATTTGATTCTGTGTGTTATCTCTGGTGTTTTATCTTGTTGAATGAATAAATATCCCTTTATCTTCAAGTGTACTATACCTCCATACTCTTGTGGTATGTTTTTTTTTTTTCTTTTGGGAAAATAGGAATATGATTTTAACGCTTTAGGCAGGACTCAAGAGCTGTAAGTGTTACCTGCTTTCTGAGATACACCTAATTATCAAAAAGAGCCCCTGGAAAAAAAAAAGACTTGAAGTTTAAAACTCACAATGTGTCAGGTAACACACATTGAAAATCCCAACATCCTAAAGCTGACACACGAACTGAACTGCATGAACATAATGGTTGCATCAGTTTCGCAGCCATTTCGTTAGCGGGATCTTCTGAAACTGAAGAAGAAAACAGGTTTCATATTAAAATACTTAGATACGAAGTGTGGGAATAAACATAGTATTCTGGCAGCCGAAAATAACACTTGATAATTGAGTAATGTTTGGCTTTTCAAACTCCCTACTTTTCACGCCTCGAAGGTGTGAGACCATATGACGTCAGAATGTGTTTAAATTTGCCAAAACATTACATTTGCGTACAAAGCAAACAAAGAGGCTTAAATTTTCTTTACTTTATCAAACTTATTTATTATTATTCCCCCTGACCCAAAGAAAAGAGAAGTATTATGGCTTATCATGTGGCGTGTGTATGATAGCCCTTTCTATAGATACGAGATCTTGATACCAACACCCACTTGCCTGCATGGTTCCTCGAACCCACTTCTTGGCTTTAGTTCATAAGTCATGCAAATTCTTGAATAATTCTTTAATTTCTCAAAAAATATCATGAAATTGTTCCCCAGTACTTCGAATACCACCTATAGGTATTCTGTTGGCGTTGTCTTATTAGTATGTGCTACATTCACCATGGTGGCTTTCCTCTACAGAGATAGCTCCCTGCTTCCTGATACTATCCCAGAAGCAGTGCACCTGGAGGGTCCTTTTGATTTCGCAAGTGATAAGGAGGCTATTCCAGAAAGATTCCGGAGATTTCCCAAAACTACAGAAACAGTTCTGTAAAATTATGGAGAGAATCGAGGTGGGGATTTGAAATGTGTTTGGGGAAAAAAATATGCCTTACCGAAAATCTTCCTTTTAATTATTTTGTTTAGGAAAGCTGAGTCCTTCGAATTGGTTTGAAAGTTACGGGAAGCTTTGGTTATATCTGATTGAATAGTGTTAGCTTTACTTTCCTTTTAGGTGAAATCTGTAATATTGAATAAAATATTCCATTGGGTTATATTTTCAATGTAGTATTTTCCATAGTATTAAATCTTACAAGATCTAGGTAACACCAACTTTCCCAGATTTTCACAACTGAAAGCAAGATCTGAACCCATCCAGTATCTTTGAATAAAAAAAAAATAGAAAGCTGGGGGTCTTTTTCTCGCATGAATTGAATTATTCATTTAAAAAACAGGTTTGCTTTTGAGGCTGCTAAAATTTTTGGTTGCAATGTTCTTAAATATTCACATTTTTTTCTTGGCCGAAGAGTCTAGTATTCATCATAAACCGACCAATAAAAGATCCGCAACATCAATTTAGGTTTCAAGCAAAAATGTAAAGGAATGACTGCGATAAAAAGCCTCTTTATTCCCCGCGAAAAGCATACACGAACTTGGCTAGGCATTATTCCCAAGAATTATTCTTTTTCATATCTTAAATTGTCTTCGGAATAGAATATTATTGCTTAAAAAAGAGGAAATAAATATTGTTACAAAACTGGCATACAGTAGAATATCCTTGGTGAAGCAAGGTTTCAATGTGTATGGCCCCACCTGAATTGCACCTTACACTTGAGATCTCCAGTAGGGTGCTTAAATACCCACGTTTGAAACTCCCATACATTTTTCTTTAGTGACTTACATTTTTTCTTGAATTTAGTTTTAATCTCTTTCATGAAAAAATGTTCGCCAAGAACTTCACTACTAGAAGAAGGTTTTCCGTCTTACTCAGCTTGTTCTTTTGTGCAGCGTTCACAGCCTTGATCTTTTATGAAGAAAGCAATTTTTTGGAAACAAATTGGCCCCAAAAAACGGTGAATATTCCCGGAAAAACACCTTCAAATCATCCTTTCAAAAATGGAAAGGTTCTTCTCCCTTTGGGATTCCGGTTTCCCAAATATACTCTCCGAAATCATTTAAAAGGTACATCAGGTGAACATTGGCCCCGGTTCCAACTTTCAGAGTCGGAAGATTTAGATCTTCCTCCTCATAAAACGGGCAGATTTAAAAAAAGCAAATCGGTTTTATATGGTTTCTCCCGGAATGATGACTGTGGAAGTAAAACCAATCTCAAACTTGCGGTGGATAAGAGCAAAAGTGTGCCTCTAAATCTTAATAAAACATTTGAGATTTTTTTAGAAGAGGCGGAAACTTATGGTGACACATATAATAAACACCTTCGCCAACTCCTTGAGAAATATATGGAAGGCGACAAAATCGAGAAACACTGGTTTCGTTTTTCAGGAACTTCCGTATGGCTTAAAGACTACAATGTGCACTTTGTCGTGTCTCGTTTAATCATGACTGAGAATGGTGAGAGAAATAACCCCAAAATTAGTTTGTCTTTAGCCCAAGTATTTGACGAAAACTGGCGGGAATTAGATGTGCGTTTAGTTTTCCCAGGAAATTCTGTTGATGGAGATGCCGGATTTAGGCTTCAAGGCCAGTCTTTTTACCTGTATCGATTCCCGAGAATTCTCCCTATTCCATTCACACTTGAACAGGATGGCGATTTATGGGGAACCGAGGATCCTCGAATGATGCTTGTAGAAAGCAGGAATGGTCATGAAGAGCCCGTTGTGGTTTTTAATGCTTTTCATAAAGAAAAACCCCAGGGCGAAGAAATACCCTTTGCCCTTGGATATCGGTCAATCTTCATGAGCTTTCCTTTTCAGGTACAAAAGGGAAAACAGATTCAAGGTGCAGATACTGAAGAGACGAAAAACCAGTGGTTTTCTCTTACAAAGCAACTCACAATCAAGGGCGAGAAGAAAAGTAAAATTGAAAAGAACTGGATCCCCTTTGTCAGTGGTGCACGTGAGTTCCAGGAACATGTGTTTCTAGTCACGCTGTTTGATCCATTGAAAATTATCAGATGCGATTTATGGACTTCTAATGGCGAATGCAGTGTTCAAGAAGGAAATGCAGATAGTTCAGTGGGAGCCCTTCGGGGTGGAACTTCTCTTATTAGTATTTTCCGAACAAAAGATGACGAGCACGAGACTTTTGTTGGATTTGCAAGGGCACACTTGACGGATTGTGGATGTGGACACCATTTCTACCGCCCAAACCTTGTGGTGGTGGCCCGAAAAGGGAAAACATGGAGTGTTACCCATGTCTCGTCATCTGTTGAACTTGAAGTAAGGGGTTTGCCTTGGAATCCAGATGAGAGGATTTGTAATAGTGTAAATGCCATAATTCCTAATGGTATCGAGTTCTGGGACTTGGAGAAGGATTTAATGAGTCTTGATGTTTCAGTTACTGATCTTACGGTTGAGCGAGTACACGTTAAAGGCGTACTAAAGGCATTGGAAGAGGCCCGTTACTGGGAACCTACAAGTGCAGAAAATTCCAAGGGTCCGATGAAATGTGCCTTGGATAAGAGCAAGGAGTTTTGTATGATTTATGGTATGCAGCACCAGGAATAGTAGATCGGTGATTTCGTGGGAGAGAATTCATATATTACTGATCCCTGGTGTTAGATAAGCGTTTTAGACTTATTAATATACGTTAGATAAAATTTGTGGTGTCTGATTTACCTGGACCTCTGGTTTTTATTTGTGTTTGATAAAAAAAAAAAAAAAAAGTTCCGCCGGTTCTTTTATGGATGTTAGCCAGTACGCACATTATACAATGATTAAATTTGCACCCACAATACGTGTAACATCAAAGCGACAGAACGAGTTAATCAAAGAAAAGAAAAATTTCTGAAAGGAAAAGAAAAAAAGTGCCAATAACTGTTAGAATAACTAATTTCGAGGCCTGCTATTGGTGTTTATCAAAATACATCATTCTCAAGTATGGTGGTTAACGGCCGGGGTCGCACATCCCAAAGGCCAGATCAAAAGAGAAAGGGAACGGTCAGAAACCGGCAACCTCTAAATTTCATAAAAATAATTGATATTTTACCATAATTTTTTTATTATTTTTCTCTTTCTACTAAAATTTCTCATTAATTAAATTAATACCCTGTCCATAAATTATTTCCCTTACCCTTCTAATAAATTCCCCATACCCATTCACCCCAAAAGAATCCAACCCCACCAAATAGTTCCACAACGTTCCAGCAGATACATGCAGAGCCGAGGTGGTGAGTGCGGGCGTGCGCGGCCCAAAAGAAGCCCGTGGAAACTTCTCCATCTTTCTCCCACACATGCGTGAGGTGGCACCGCGGCGCGTATATAACCTGCGCAAAATTCCATCAATGCAAAGTGATCCAAAAATTCACAAATCGTTAACACATCACACAAAAATGGCTGACAAAGTTGAAACACACGAATTTACTGCTGAGATTTCTCAGTTGATGTCTTTGATCATCAACACTGTCTACTCTAACAAGGAGATTTTCTTGAGAGAGTTGATTTCCAACGCTTCCGATGCTTTGGACAAAATCAGATACGAGGCTTTGGCTGACCCTTCCAAATTGGAGAGCGAGCCTAAGTTGTTCATTAGACTCACCCCAAAGCCAGAGGGTAAGGTTTTGGAAATTAGAGACTCTGGTATTGGTATGACCAAGGCTGACTTGATCAACAACTTGGGTACGATTGCCAAGTCCGGTACAAAGGCCTTTATGGAGGCTTTGTCTGCAGGTGCCGACGTTTCCATGATTGGTCAGTTCGGTGTCGGTTTCTACTCTCTTTTCTTGGTTGCCGACCACGTGCAAGTCATCTCCAAGCACAACGATGACGAGCAATACGTCTGGGAGTCCAACGCCGGTGGTAAGTTTACCGTCACCTTGGACGAGACCAACGAGAGAATCACCCGTGGTACCGTTCTCAGATTGTTCTTGAAGGAGGACCAATTGGAGTACTTGGAGGAGAAGAGAATCAAGGAGGTTGTCAAGAGACACTCCGAGTTCGTCTCTTACCCAATCGAGTTGCTTGTAACCAAGGAGGTTGAGAAGGATGTCCCTGCCGAGAAGGAGGAGACCAAGGAAGAGGGCGACGACAAGAAGCCTAAGTTGGAAGAGGTTGAAGACGAGGGTGAGAAGAAGGAGGAGACCAAGAAGGTTAAGGAGAACGTCACCGAGATTGAGGAGTTGAACAAGACCAAGCCTTTGTGGACCAGAGCTCCTTCTGACGTCACCCAAGACGAGTACAATGCTTTCTACAAGTCCTTCTCTAACGACTGGGAGGACCCATTGGCTGTCAAGCACTTCTCCGTTGAGGGTCAATTGGAGTTCAAGGCCATCTTGTTTGTGCCAAAGAGAGCCCCATTCGATGCTTTCGAGTCCAAGAAGAAGAAGAACAACATCAAGTTGTACGTCCGCCGTGTCTTTATCACCGATGAGGCTGAGGAGTTGATCCCAGAGTGGTTGTCCTTCGTTAAGGGTGTTGTGGACTCTGAGGACTTGCCATTGAACTTGTCCAGAGAGATGTTGCAACAAAACAAGATCATGAAGGTCATCAGAAAGAACATCGTCAAGAAGTTGATTGAGACCTTCAACGAGATCGCTGAGGACTCCGAGCAATTCGAGAAGTTCTACACCGCCTTCTCCAAGAACATCAAGTTGGGTATCCACGAGGACCAACAAAACAGAAACGCCTTGGCCAAGTTGTTGAGATACTACTCCACCAAGTCTACTGAGGAGTACACCTCTTTGTCTGACTACGTCACCAGAATGCCAGAGCACCAAAAGAACATCTACTACATCACTGGTGAGTCCATCAAGGCTGTCGAGAACTCCCCATTCTTGGACGCCTTGAAGGCCAAGAAGTTCGAGGTCTTGTTCTTGGTTGAGCCAATTGACGAGTACGCCATGACTCAATTGAAGGAGTTCGAGGACAAGAAGTTGGTTGACATCACCAAGGACTTCGAGTTGGAGGAGACCGAGGAGGAGAAGGCTGAAAGAGAGAAGGAGGTTGCTGAGTTTGAGCCATTGACCAAGGCCTTGAAGGAGATCTTGGGTGACCAAGTCGAGAAGGTTGTTGTCTCCCACAAGTTGGTTGACGCTCCTGCCGCCATCAGAACCGGTCAATTCGGCTGGTCCGCTAACATGGAGAGAATCATGAAGGCCCAGGCCTTGAGAGACACCACCATGTCCTCTTACATGTCCTCCAAGAAGACTTTCGAGATCTCTCCAAAGTCTTCTATTATTAAGGAGTTGAGAAAGAAGGTTGACGCCGATGGTGCCGAGGACAAGACCGTCAAGGACTTGACCACCTTGTTGTACGAGACCGCTTTGCTCACCTCTGGTTTCACCTTGGAGGAACCATCTTCTTTCGCTGGCAGAATTAACAGATTGATTTCTTTGGGTTTGAACATCGAGGAAGAGGAGGAGGCCGAGGCCGAGGCCGAGGTTGGCGCTGACGCCACCGAGGAGCCTGCCGTCGAGTCTGCCATGGAGGAGGTTGATTAAACGAAGTTATGTATTTTAATGCCTGGCACTCCATAGCCAGTGCGCAATAATAAAAGTAATTAAAGTATTTCTTTGGCCTGTAGTTCTCTTACTTGCAATTATACACTGCTCATGCAACAACTGACTGCAACTGCCTTTCTTTTGTCTATTGAACAAGCGGATCTTACCTCTAAAAGAAAACGTTTGATGTTTTAAAAACTATTATTCTCATAAATATATGTTGATTTATCTAATTTTATTGAATTATAAGTTGCTATTGAGATTGTTTTAGCTTTTCTTTCTTTGGTTTTTTTTTTTTCTTTCCCTATCGTTTTTATATTCCTTGCCAAAACAAATTCACTGACAGTGATTAAAAGTCTTCAACCGTCTTTCTTTGGATGAAGAATACAGTAATTAGCGTTTCTTTCCGAAACCTTTAAACTTCATCCACTCAGGAACCTTCAACTTCTTCTTCGAACTTTTGTCTTCAGCAATTGTTTCAGTAGACAGGGTGGTAACATCTTCACTCAGACCGGTCAAGGTTTGTCCCCCGAGGCTCAAATTACTCGTACTACTTTTCATACTCACTGCAGTTTCCTGGGACAAACGCTTTTGGAAACTCTTTGAGTTGTCAAAACCAAAACTGTAGTTGGCAAGATTCATCAGAATTATCTGTAAGCGCTTCTCGAGCTCAATTCTGGCAGCCCCAACAACATCATGTGATCTCTGTAATTGGTTTAAAAATGTGGCAAACTTGACTTCATAGTCAATACCATCGGTCTTATCGAGATAACTTGTCTTTTCCAAGAAAATTTCGTAGCCCGTGACATAATGAATACTGGCCAAATCTGTTTCACCATTAACACTGTTCAAACAGAACTCAGCATAAATTTTCAAAAGCTTTTCACAACTGACCGTCGCAGTCCCAAGAATATTGGTCATAGTTCCCACATATTCAGGGAATTCAAAGCGTAACTGGAGAATAGCCTCCTGGATTTGGTCCAACATATTAGTCATTGTTGCAAGCGAGTTAAAGATATCATTGATATCAGCTTGAACCTTGTCTATCGAATTTTTTGAACTTGTTGCTTGGTCAATAAAGCCAAGAAGTACCGTATACCTGTTTCCAGCACCGTCTGCTAGTGCCAAAGCTGCACTGGTGGATCTCTTGACTTGAATAAGCCATTTTGTGTATTCAAGAATTTGAGATTTGGCAACATCGGCGAAATTCTCTCTGGAAATTTTGAATGCTTCAAGAAACAAAATAAAACTATCCTGAAGATCCATTATATTTGTGACCTGTTGAGGTGTCGACGAAATTTCCTGGCACTCATTTATCTTAGCCCACATTTCATCCTCGGTCTCTTTCAACTCGACTTCTGTATAAGGCTGGTTGAATTTCTTGACTAGGAGCGAGCTTTCGGAAATTGTATCTGTTGCCTTCTTCAAAAGTCCTTTAGATGGAACTTTAGACGCGTCAGAACAACGTGAGATGTTCAGTGGGGTAAAAGTCTTGTCATACTCCTGAATTTCTGACTTTGCCCCATCGAAGTGAACCTTTGCTTTTTTCTTGATTCCCAAATCAATACATCTATCATCCTCATTAGCAATATTAACTGCCATTTGGAATAACCCGGACATTCTAGGCGTTTTCTCATTTGCAATACGCATAAAATCAAGCTCGTCATCACCGTCTGACCCACTTATGATATTGCGATCAAAGCTTTCATCCATAGAAAGCGCAAACCACAAGGGCACATCTGCCTTCATTGTCATTGGCTTTTCATCTTCTTTAGTGATTTCGAGGTCGGTTTTCTTCTCTTCACTTATAACTGGTGACCCTTCTTTAAGTGGCTTTGGCTCTCTGGAGACATCACATCCTTCCTCGGTAGAAAGTAAAGTTTCTTGTCTCAAGTAACTTTGAAAGTGTGATACAGATAAGTTCTCATTAAAAGCAGAAGAAAGGCTCTTAAAGTTTTCAATCTCTCCCAAAAGTTTAGGTGTGCCCTTTGAAACATAAATCACTGGTGTCAAACTTGGGGAAGATTTGATAACTTTGGGTTGGGGTTCCACAACAGCTCCTAGAGCTTTAAGTGGTGCAACGATGATAGATGTGACGGGAAAACTTGAAACGAGTTTTAATTGCTTCAAGATTGGTTGGATCTCTTCAAGACTCTGGCTCTCAAAATTGAGTTCCTTCTCATTAAAAATTTCGTGCTCCGTTTCATTTTTCTCTAAGGCAGAGGTTCTCTTAACAAGTTTGAGCTCCTTCAAAGCTGGCTCATCAGTCTCAGTGAACTTTGACGAGACAGCAAAATCTTTTGAGTCCTTTGAAAGAGCCTTCACATCAGAAACTGAACTCTCGTCTTCGGAATCGGAAACGACAGTGAACCGATGGGCATCATCCTGATCTGAAGTTACATTATAGTTTTCTTCGGAAACAGGGTTCTCCTCCTTGCAACTTTCAATAAATTCTTCTGAGAAGCCTTGGACACCCATAAAAACCTCATCTAGTAAGGCACCCAAAATCTCGGCAGCAGCATTTGGATTTCCCGGCTGGTCATACTTACCTTTATTGTACTGGTCGATGATCTCAGCAATAAGAGCCTCGGTAAGATTCTCCATGCTGTGAGGGTTTCCGGTAATACCGGGTTGTTTAGTGTAAACTTCTTCCACAACATCATCCTCAGAACAAGGACCGGAGGATTCCTGAATTTGTTCCATTTCCCAAAATCCTGGAGCAGGTAAAGTAGCACTTGATCCAGAATCTAACTCGGCCAATGGGATAGTTTTTATATAATCTTGGGAAGTTTCCGAGTATGAAGACAGACCAACAAAAGTATAGCCCAAGCCCTTAAGCATCTCATCAATTTCGTGAACCACATCCTCGTTTTTCGGAACAGGGCTTTCTGATCGAGAGTCATGTTTCTTTGAGGTAAACTGTGTGTTAAGTGCGGGCTTTTCAAATTCTGAGACATTCAGATTAAGAGAAGGTGATTTGGACGTGGGGGTGGGATCCACAGCAAAAGAAACACACTCGGTAAAAGTTGACATTGGATCTGGCGCAAGATTTTCACACTCTTCAGAATCAAATATGTTCAAAGTCTGGGGAATTTCAGAACCGTCGATTGTCCTGTTCTCATCAGACGAAGAATCAATACACTTTTCCTCATCCGGAACCATGCAAACGAGGACCAGAATATCATCCGAAATACCTGACATTGCTGGTCCAACCCTTCATCTTCAATTTCTACCAAGTTCGAACGAGTTTCTTTAGGTTCTGGGATTTCAGCTTCTTCAATGGTGGATACATGAACCTTTAATTCTATGTCTTTGACCAGAGAGTCAGTTGAATCAGTACCCGGAGATTTGGTCGCCCGAACAACCGGAAATATGGAAATAGATGAGGGATTTGAGGGAGGATGTTCCGGTAAAATGGTGGTAGTTTGCTCAACAATGGCCGAACTATCCACTTCCACAGCCTTCTCAGCAAAAGCCCATTCGTCATTTGGGTTTCCAGTAGCATCAGCACCGCTGAAGAAATTGAATCCAGAATTCTTGAACGAAGCTCTTTCCTCTTGAGAAATATTCGTCTTAAGTGTCAAATCAGCTTCAAAAGAAACTGTATTTAAAGCAGGAACATCAATTTTAGCAGGTGCATTAATTTCAGCAGGTGCATAAATTTCAGGAGGAGCAATAATCTCAACAGGTGCATTAATTTCAGCATGCACATTAGTTTCAGCGGGTGCAGTTGGAGAAACAAAAATAGACTTTGGCTTTGGAACTTCTAAAGTGACCTTGCTGGCAACAGCCTCTGCATCATGCGAAATTTCCTTTGCCTTAAATCCATTCTGGATCTCTGTATCAGCAAAATAATGGTTTTCCTTAGTGGCTGGTGATGCTTTGGGTTCATGGGCCACTTTAGGCACAGCGGGCCTGCGTAAAGTTGGATTAACTTTATAGTAATCTGCTGGTCCAAAATCTTTAGGCCAAAATTCATCATACCTAGGGGAAAAGTCTTGGGGAAGCAACTCACCCCAAGTCTTGGGCTGAGGTCCACATTTGGTAGGCTGGAAAGAGCGCAAGCCATAACCGTTGTTTGCAGCCGTGCGAACTTTTTGCAGCCAGACTGGAACGTGCTCCTTAAATTGCCTGAGGCGTGTTTTGGCACGGAAAATCTTGCGGTCCACTTTCTCCCATGTTCCCAAAATTGGCATAAGGCAAATCCCTAACATACTATCCCCCGTGGAAGCAAACAGATCTTCCACGTCCGTGGACATGAAAGGACAAGATGCGTGGGCATCAAACTCGCGTTTGTAGTTCTTGGCTTCGCCATACTTGAGAAACTCAGTCCGTTCGGATTTTAAGAAGTAGTAACAAGTGTCACAGTTTCCAAGACCCAGGGCACCAGTAGGGTCCCTCTTACAATGAGCACATTCTCGGTTTGCGTCGTCGTCCAAACCCTGCTCGACATCTACTGCGTATTTAATCTGTCCGTCCCCAAGTTGTGCCGCCAGCAAAGGGAGCGCAGTCACAAGTGGTTGCACGTTATCGTTCAACCAGTCTTCCACAAAAGATGGCTTTAAAATCTTGTTATAGTCAAATTTTAAATCATATCCATGGTCTTCTGGCTTTCTTACATTTTGCTTGATGTCCTCCCAGGCCTCAAGATTTTTAGGGACCCGCAGCAACACCTTTCCGGAACGGGTAGTGCGACGTTTAGCGTGTCTTCTCTTGGCAGCGAGGATGCGCGTCTTATGGGTGGTACGGGCCTTTCTCTTCCTGGTGTAGGGGCCTTTTTTGCAGCCGCGGGAAGATTTGGCTCTACGGGTGTTGTGGGTTTGTGCGCCAGCGCTGGCATGCTCACCCTCGCTTCGTGCTCCAGCAGGTTCCCCACCATAATTCCCAGCAAGAAAGTCGGCAGAAACTTGGCTTTTAGCAAAGTTGCCAATGGAAAAATTTTCTGGGATTGTGGCTGGGGGCTCCAGCCGAGTCTTGTACTTTGAAAATGTCTTGCGTGCTGACTCGGCGTAGCTAGAAACTGCGGCCTTGAGTCTTTGCCCGGTAGACACTTTTGTGGACTCTTGGGCATTTTGTAAGTAGTTTTTGTTATCTAAGTGTTTTTCCAGTTTTCCTTTGCTAGTCTTCGAAGTTCTCGAAGCCTGGCTTTGTTTAATACTATTCTCATTAGTAGTTGCAGTCGTCATTTCTGGAGGAACATTGGCTGCAAACGCACTAAGAGTCTGAGAACAGCGCCCAGAAGTTGATTCCAAATTCTTTGAAGCCGAAGCTAGATCATCATTCAAGTGACTCAAGTTGGGTCTCTTGTCCAAGGTCTCGAAGGTAGGCTGCTCAGAATGTTGGAATGCCTCTGAGAAAAAGTTCTTCTTGGAGGCAAATCCAAACTTTCTGGCCAACTTCATTTCCGGTCAATTCCGGGAAAATTGTTTTAAGAATTGGGTATTATTGTTTGAGTGTTCTTTTAGTCTCTTAAAGGGTCTTTCAAAGTCTGTAAAACGTTATTTCTATGTGTTGTCTTTAGTTAGACTAAAAGAAGTGTGCTTTTTAAAAGTTTTTTGTGAGCGGAAACGAGCCTCTATTAAATAGTATATTTTGTGCACAAACCTGGGGTGACCTAAAGAGCGCTGCAATAAAAATTCACGTGAGAAAATGGCTGCAAATTCGTGTATATGGCGTTGAAAAAGATGTAAATATTGATAAATACAGATCTCTTCTTTCCAATATGGGAGCCAATGATGTAATTTAATGTCAGTCATTTATAATATGACTTCTACCTAGAGGATTCTCCTTATATATGTATGTTTTTTAAAGCTAAAGGGATGTGCAATATGTAAGGGTTGGATGCATTGCATTTTTGTGTTGCATCTATTAAATTTATTTAGCCAATTGGACATCGATCTTAGTGTTTGGGTAAAATTGAATTAGTTGAAGAGTACGGTTGTGAGTTGATGAATTAATAAATAATTATATACCTCTTTGCATCTTCCCAACTTAAGTTTGTCTCCGTTCGGAAAAATATACAGTATTTGAGGCATAGGTTCCGGATAAAAGTGATGATGCATACAATAGAGATAATTTATATGTACTTAGGTTTCGAGTTCCACTGCAGCATGGACCAAATCGTCAATATATTGCAAAACAGAAGCGGCGTGTTCACGCACCAACAAATCAAGGTCATTTTCTTGCACGTAGCGAAGAATGGACAAGACCTTATCCATGTATTCTCTCGGGAATGGTACGGCAGGCGACTTTGAAGTACCGCTGATCAAGTCGTGGATGAGCACAATGGCAGCACGCCGCATGATAGCCAGGTCCTTTGCGGTCTCCAATTGCAACACACCTATGGCACAATCAATGGAATTTTCAAGATTTTCCATTATTCCCAATGGGTTAGTATTGCAACAAGTACCAAGAAGCGACATTGCTGACATTCTTAAGCGGTCATCTGCACGGTCGGCATCGTTCTTAGGACGCCGGATAAGGTGCAACGCGGCCTCGCACACGAGGCGGGCCAAGTTTCCGGAAAACGCCTCGTCTTGGGCCTGAACATACCGCAAAAGTACCTCTCCCACGCGCAAGCGCTCATCCAAATCGGGCAGGGTTTTCAGATCATCGCCGCAGTAGATCGCCGTGAGCACGGGTAATACCTGTGCGTGATCGAGGCCAAGCAAACTGTCTAGGCCCTTGATGGCGTTGAGATACACAAAAGGGTCCGAGTCTCGGAGCTGGACTAGGTGTAGATTCACGGCAAAGTCGACCGAAATCACCCGGCTTTTCTGTTCCACAAGCTGCCGCAAGAGGTAGAGGCCATGGGCACGGATTGGCACCAATGGGTCATTGAGACTGGTAATTGCACGGGTCAACGCACGTTTTTCGATCTCGAGCTCAGATTCGGGTGCCGGTTCCTCTGCCAACACCATTGAAATACGTGCCGCAAGACTCTGTGCCGTTACGAGCTCAGTATACTGCTGTTTGAGGGTGGCGCAGATCGCTGTGAGTGTTTTCCGGCACGCGGAGTCAAGTTCTACAGGCTGCGTTTCCGAGATTATTGCCGAAAGAAGCTCGAGTACAACCGTTACAACTTCCTGGGATGCAGTTGCGTCCTCGTCAAATGCATCTTCGTCATCAGAGTCCGGTTCGGATTCTGGGTCTTCTTGGAGAAGAATCTCCAGCAGTGGCAGTGGCCCTTGTGGGCGGTGACGTAGGACATTATACACGAGCTGCAAGATATCTGATGGCGTATGTGCCAAGCGGTCCTTGAATTTATCACCAATGTTCTCTAAAAGACGCAAGTCCACGAGCCGGCGGAAGGGATTTTCGTCCAATGCTGCAGTACCCAGTTTCGGGCCAGACACCCACTTTTCAAGCAAACGCACAAAAATCTTTTTGGTCAAAGACTCATCGAGCTGCTCCACAAGCGCGAGAAAGGCGGTGCAGTTGTTGTCCAACCGACCCATGAACAGAAGTACACGTTTCTCTGGGTCCGTGGACAGAAAAGCATGTGAATCGTTGCTGCAAATTTCCACAAGCTGGTTCGCACCCAGCCGAAACCGCCATTCCAGCTCAACCACAAGGTTGGTACATATATTTTCGAGCTGGGTGCACGCATGGTCTTCATTGGTGCCGATTTGCGTGAAGAAACTCACCAAGATATTTTGCGCAACCTCAAACGGCCGGACGTTCTGGTGCAAAAAGCAGTAGTATTCCCAGAACGGTACGAGAATTGGTGCAAATTCTGCCTCAAGCAAGTCTGTCGGGAGGCCATGGTTAGTTAACGAAATGAGCACATTCACGTTGTTATTGAGGTCGCGTTCACTCACTAATACGGGTGATTCCAGTGATGATGGTGGATTGAAATTACGCCAAATGCGGGCAAGGAGGAAATCTTGGATAATCCGCGGGTTTTTCGCCCATAACTTCTCAATCACATGGGACACACATGTGGCGATCGTGGGACGGTTGATATTGACGAGAAGGTCGTAGAATTGTGTTCCAAGGGCGGCGAAGTACTCGGCGGACGAAAGCTGCCTTGGTTTCAGGAGTAATACGCTGGCTACATGGTCGAATTTCTCCACATTGATTTCATCGTTATCGCGTAGGCCCAATACAAACTCAATCAATGTGAGCACGCCATCACCCCGAGGGGCCTGAGACGGGAGAAGTTGAAGTTTTTCCATGATAAATGCCCGGAAATATGGTGGCGATGGGGTGGCGATAAGCACCAGGTAGTCCTGGTAGAGTTCGTATGAGGAGGCGATTTTGGCCACAGTCTCAAATTCACCGGCAACCTTCGAACGCACCTCGGGTGGGAATGCCGGCACGGTGATCAATGATACTGCCACCACCAAGAAATCCGCATACCCAGAACCCTTCATTAGGAGATTGCGCACGTCAGAATCCGTGGAAAACACACGTTTAAGGTGCTCATATAGAAGCACCAAGAGGCGACAATGTGGGCGGAATTTGGCCTCCGGCGAAGATGCAGAACTTACAGGGATAATGGGTTCCACCTTCAAAGCCTTATACAGTGGCCTACCGAAATCATTGAGACGCCGTTTTTCGATGGGCACACCTATTCCAAATGCGGCCGTCGATGGGTATACACCAAGTAAGATGATCAAGTTGACCAACTTACCAAAAGTCTTTATATCATGGAGCGAGATTGCAATCAAGTCCTTTTGTGGTGCCCGAGCCAGTGCCTCGATAGAATACTCCTGGATCAAATGAAGATCCTCCAAAAGCCTTTCCACCACTGCATACCGGCGTTTTTCCGGCAGAAAGCCGGCGTTTTTCTCGGGAAAAAGCACATCACCAAGACTCTCTACCGAAACACTTTCCAAGCTGTCGCCTAGCTCCAGCTCAAGCCGTTGAAACAAGAGATCTAGTGGCGAATTGCCCATAAATTGCGGCCGATTGAGCCCTTTTCGCTGTGGGTATACCTCATCCTTGCCACGCTTGATGGTAGTTTTTTGGCGCGGTTCAAATGGATTTTTTCGAGTCTCCTGGCCTTCTACACTAGACATTTGCTGGAAATAAGAAAACAAAAGTGGTTTTATCACTAAAACCGTTGCCACATACTGCTGACTAAATCGACTGGGGTCCCGTGCTTAACCCCGGTGGTGTACGGGTGCAAGGTGCATCGATCGCATCGCCAGTCTGGCATCAACCTTGACAGACCCGGTGCACCCAATTTCTAACAAACAGGCAAGCTTCTTGATTTAATTTACTTTTTCCTTTTTCTTCTTTTTTGTTATTGATAATTTCATCATGACCGTTACTTCGCTCACTCAGGAAGAAAAGGACGCCATTATCTACGACGCCAGAGAGGGCGACCTCGAGTACCTCCAGCAGGTATTTACCGAGATAATACCCGGTAGTCTTCTCCCCACAATTAAAGATGACATCACGTTGAGTACGCCTGTGCACATGGCTGCAGCCAATGGTCACTTGGCAGTTGTGGAATATTTGCTTTCTTTGGTGGACCGTAGCGAGGCCGTGGCCTTGGCCAATGCCAAAAACGATACTGGAAACACGCCTCTACACTGGGCCGCATTTAACGGCCACTTGGACATTGTGAAGGTGTTGGTTGAAAAATACGATGCCGATGTTTACACGAGAAACTCTGCCAGCCACGACGCGCTCTTTGAAGCGGAGAAAAACGGCAAGACCGAGGTCGAGAACTGGATGTTGCTGAAGTTTGCTCCCGAAGAGACCATCAAGGTCGAGGATGTGGGTGAAGATACAAAAATCACCTACACTCCAGGCCAAGAGTCGTATGAGATTGACAAACAGGCATCCGATGCGCTTAAGGCTGCACAGGAGGACGTGGAGAAGAAGACACAGAAGTTGCTGATTTAGACGGAAATAATACGCCATCGCGAGACATTCACATAGAGTAATATATGTCCATTGGACTGAGGAAGGAAGTTTTGTTGTGTAGATTACAGCGTTTGCATTAACCTAGTGCTCAAATCTGTTCTGGGGTGTCGGGATTTACGGGATTTATGTGGAGAATTCTTTTTGGAATTCGGATGTAATGATATAAATATGAGTTCACCGTTAATGGGCCAAGATGTATTTTTTGAGTGGAAAGATGAACTCCTGTGGTTTCTTTATGATATTCTTGTACAATGGCTATCGGTGGATTGAGAAACTATTTCTCAGTATCGACCACTTCCTATTTACAATAAAAGGGGGGGGGGGGGTCTATTCCACGAAAATGTTGATATTCTCATGAGTCTATAACTAGTAAAGTTTGGTATTGAATCTCATCCCTTCTGCTCATAAAGTAATGTATAAGAATGTGATTTACGTTTTATATGGCTCACTGTTTTTAACTCTGAGATGTCCTCATTTCATATACTGGCTTAATTTTGATCAAGCCATTGCTGAATGAACGAATTTCCCACTCTCAGAATCTTGATCCAACTTCAATTATTTTTATAAAGTTGTAATGAGAGGAATAATTACTTCTTTCCTAAGACTTTCACAGAGATTCAGGCCCTCAGACTTGTGCAGGTATGTGCTATGGGTGTAAAGCGGCTGTTCTTTATTGATCCTCAGGTTTTTCAAAGAAGATCCATGAAAATAAATCCAAAAATTCGAAAATATCCCAAGAAATTTTGTTCAAATTTTTCGTCTTTTCCTTTCCCAAAGAATCTTGTAACTACAATAAATTAAATGGAATTAGTATTGAAGTGTCTGACTCACCCTTGGGCCTTTGGTAACATAAACTAAAAATATAAAAACCCCTACGAAAAAGGGGAAAACAGTATTTAACAACCCCTTTTCCAAAAGGAATTATCTATCGAAACCTTTCAAGGTTTTCTTTCTACTTAAACCCATTTTAATTAACCCGTGTAATTTTGTCTTCATGTAATTTACAGTTTTCAACCATTCGCATTTGATATCTACCCACCAGTCGCCATATCCAACCACACTTAATCAATTACGAAAAACTATAAAGCACTATGAAAAAAGGAAAATAAGCTAAATCTTCTTCAAAAAAGAGTTTATCCAAAACCCAAAACAAAATTTTCCAAAATCTTCATTTTCAATCAAAACCCCCCCAAAAACTCCCCAAAAGCTGCCCCAATTTCTATTACCCCACGCTTTCCACCGCCATCTCCAAACACCCTTGTCGCGCGTTTTTGAAGGACCAAGGTCGTGCCCCACAGCAGAAAAAGACCAAAAACGAGGGAAAAAAAGCCGTACCCACACGAGCCAGGCTGAAAAAAAAAAAAAAAAATGCGAGAAAGCGATACGCAAGAAAAAAAGAAAAAAGAAAAAAAGATCAACTCATACTTAACAACCCATAAATCTAAATAAAACATGAGTGACTTGGGATTTGACCCTAGCTTGAAAAAGAAAAAGAAGTCGAAGAAGACCGAAGACGCCAGTGGCGCTGCTTCGTCGACACCTGCACCTGCAGACATGGACGACATGTTCTCTGGGTTGAAGAAGAAGAAAAAATCGAAAAAGACTGCTGAAGATGGTGACGCCTCTTCTGCACCTGCTGCTGCATCCACATCTGTAGACGAGCTTAGCGAATCGCTTGGCGACTTGGGCTTGAAGAAAAAAAAGAAGAAGTCGGCAAAATCCGCCACCGCTTCTGAATTCGACCACGCTTTGGAAGAGGCCGGCCTTGATGAGGCGGTTTCTGGGGCTGTTGTTGAGCAAGCTGAAGAAAAACAACCACAATCGACCCAAGCAAAGTTGGGACTTCCATATGAGGAGCTTTTGTCCCGTTTTTTCCTGATTTTGAAGCAAAACAACCCCGAGTTGGCTGGTGACAGAAGTGGGCCTAAGTTCAAGATCCCACCTCCTGTGTGTCAGCGTGAAGGTTCTAAAAAGACTCTTTTTGCCAATGTTCAAGATATCGCCACCGTTTTGCAAAGAAACCCCGAGCACTTGATCCAATTTTTGTTTGCTGAGTTGGGTACTTCCGGATCCATCGATGGAGAAAAGAGATTAGTGTTGAAGGGTAAATTCCAGCCCAAGCAGATGGAGTCGGTGTTGAGAAGATACATCATCGAGTATGTCACATGCAAGACCTGTAAGTCTATGAACACCGAGTTGAAGAGAGAGTCTGCCAACAGATTGCATTTCTTGAGCTGTAAGGCATGTGGTTCCACCAGATCCGTGTCCAGTATCAAGACGGGTTTCCAGGCCCAAATTGGAAGAAGAAAGAGGGTCTAAGTTCACTTTCTTTCTTTTTTTATTATTTTCCTATTATCATTTCTCACCTTCTCTTGTATCATTCCCGCCAATGGCCGTGCCCTTCATTGCACATTACACCACCTGGCGGTGGTCCACCTTCACGTTCATGGGGGAAAAAAGATATTTATAAAGGAAATAAAAACATGGTAGTATGTGGGCTTTATTGGGTGCTGTTGCTGTTGATGACCTGGTTTGTGCATCTCGAAACTCACCCCTACTACATCTCCCTGGACTTGTGTATGTGTATAGTAATTACAATCTAAAAAAAAATAGCTCACTTTGGCTTTAAAAATGCCTTTCTCTACTTGAACGTCTCCACGAGTTTCTTCAACGGCACGCCCCAAGTGCTCACGCCGCTGTTGACCATCATATAGTTCAAAACCTGTGTTTTGAGTGGCCCACTGTGCTCCTTAGCATCCAAGGCGTCCACAATCAGCGAAATAAACTTCTTATGCGGTTCAGCAAGCGTGGGGAACGCGTCCACGAGCCGTTTGGTGAAAAAGTCCCGCTCTTTCCCGGAGATCGCTGCGGCCTCCACGAGTGCTCGTAGTTTGGCCTCACTTCCGGTGAAATCCACCGTTTTCTCGTCCTCAACATGAACTTGCGTCTCGGTAACACCCGCTTTCGGAATTCCACGTGGTGGTGGGGGTAGTGTGGACGGAATAGGGGGCATCATCAGACTACGGGAACTGCCACTAACAGAACTTTCCGTAGAGCTTGTAGGACCACTAACCACAGGCAACCGCGACATGCGTTTTCTGGCTTTCAGGGTTGCAGATAAAGTGGGGGCGCCTTGGTTGGAAGCGGGCACGGGTAACGGACAATCGTTCCATCCTTCCATAAGTTCTCCTCGTTGGTATTTCGTCATTGGTGGTTATGAGGCAGAGGCAGAGGGGGAGTGTATTGAGTATTGAAGGAAGGGCAGAAAAGATTTGCGGAAATTTTCTGAATTTTTTTGTCTTTTTTTGTCTTTTTCTGCACAACACACTTCAAATCAACATCCACTTGGAGCTAGGCGTAGGTCATAACAGAGGGATTTCCCGAAATGTCGCACCAGGGGCCGAGTCCCGACACGTGTGCATACAGGCCCACCACCATAACACCAGGTTAGCAGAGTAATATTCAAAGGCAAGGTTTGGGGTTTTAATATGGGGGAATTTTTTTTTAAAAAATTCTTGTTTCTTTCTTTTTTTTTTTTTTTTTTTTTTTTTTTTTGGTTCGAATTTTGTTGAAGGGAAAGGAAGAGTTCATTCTTGGAATTTGGAGTGTAACAGGAAGTTGCACTTGTGGTTGCCAGTGAGAAATTCTGAAGAGACACTGGCGTATTAAAGAGACAATATTTCATACGTAAAAACGTAATGGTAGGGAATGTGATGCTTAATAGTAGATTTCGTTTTGTGTACCTTGACACATAATATTGGAGGTAGTAAACGGGTAAAGGAGGCCATTTCTGAGTCCATATGGGGTGAGTCTGGCAGCAATCGGATCCGGCACGAAAAGTGAAAAAGGACATTTTTTTCTTAGTTTGCCGTTTTCAAAATACTCGGGTATATAACAAACAACACTGTTCCTATGGAATATATTTCCAGAATAGTATTGGCCCTTTTCAAGTAAATAACCAGCACCGAATTACAAACAAGCATTTGGATCATATGCATAGCTCCTGACACTAATGCTTGTTTTGAACAGAACACGGTTTAATACAAGTGCTTCAAGTGCACGCCTTGATATCGAACATAAAGACCCTCAAATATCAACGTTTTCTGAGTATGTGAAAACCCAGGAAATGAACACTAACGCAAGAAAAGTCCTTCCATCATATAAGCGTTCCTTTGTAATTATTGTCTCATTAAACGGATTTCCACTCTCTTTCCGAAGCTCCAAGCCAGAAATGAGAAAAAAAGAAAACCGTTCAACCACAAAACCCTTTTTTACAGGGCCTGTACTAACTGTAAGCACTGTTCTAGAAGCGCATCAACTGAGGGCCGTTTTTCTGGATCCACCACCAAACACAGCCGGATAATGTCCATGAGCTGGGGAGAAAATCCTCCTGCATCGGGCGGGATTTCATACTGGCCCTGCGAAATGGCTACAGATAAATTGGCGCCCTGTTCAAGCTCAAGACGCTCAAAAGGCGAGAGACCAAAACAACACGCATACAAAATACAACCCAAGGACCAGATATCGGTGGCTTCAGATATTTGTGCGTTGGATGCCACATCCAAGAGTTCTGGGGCCCGGTACGGAAGCGTACAGTGTTCCTGGGCAAAATCTGTCAATGCAAGAGCTTGTTGACGGGATTTGACCGCCACACGTGCCCGTTGGCAAGAGCCAAAATCGGCCAAAACGGGCAAGCCTTCAGCAGAAAGCATTACGTTAGCTGGCTTGAGATCCCGGTGAGCGTAAGGGCACGATTCGTGCATTTCAGTGGCCATTGAGTCGCTGAAAGGCCCTGAATCGTCGTTTTCCACGAGCATGGCATCGTTTTCCGCATCGTTTTCGGTGTCAGAGTCATCATTGGCGGGCCGTTTGTAATGGTGCATCACCTGGACACCCCGTAAAACGCCTACAAAGATTTTGACCACGTCATCCTGAGCCATTTTAGTATTATTGAGCACATGAGCATTCAAAACATCTTGTAAGGACCGCTCAAAGTAGGGGAGCAATATGTAGAAGGTACGAGCACCATTTGCATCACTAATCACTGCTTCATCGATGGTTTTGATCACGTACGGCGAATGGAGAGCGCCAAAACGATAATAGTTTTTGACCTCACGTACAGCATTGGCATAAGTGGCGTCGTCGGCACCGTATGGACACCGGATTTTTTTCATGGCATAGCGCTGGGCGCCGTTTTTTGCATGCACCACAAGGTACACATACGAAAAGCCACCTTCACCAAGTAGACGGAGAACTTTATACTTGTGGCCATTGATTGAAACAGTAGGGGCCCCGAGGTCCGGAATACAGGGCAAACACTTGCTGATAGCGCCAAGGAGAATATCCATTTTTAAGAATTTTTAATTTTCTTTAATTTTTTCTGTCGTTTAAGGTGTGTTTTTCAACTGTGGATGGTGGGATTTGGGTCAAGGAGATTGCTGGTTTCAGGTACTGGAGTGAATACCTGAAAGTGCGCTATGGCCCTCATTGTGGGGCGCGCATTAGGCCCAGGGCCTAGGGCCTTGGGTCCAATAGTGAAGAAGTTTACAGCAAGGGTAGGAGAATTAGGGGGAAAAATAAGAAAATGAGAAGAAAAAAAAGGAAATGTTGGATATTTGAAGAAAGAATTAATGAGGGGCTTTTGAACTGGAAAAAAGTGGCTTAATTGTGTTTTTTTTTGTTTTTTTCGGTACCTTATATGTGGGCTCCGTCTATATCTGCGTTACTTTCATGCTGGCCCTAGAGCCCAGAGCCATGTGGTACCCGCAAGTTGTGTATAGGTGGACAATACTCGACAAAAAACCATTTTGTTTTAGAAAAAAATACGTTTTTAGAAATAAAACTGAGACTATAAATCATCCGGACCCAATTTATTTCCAAAATCCCTTTAATTCACCTGCAATTCCTTTTTCATTATTTCCTAGATCCACTTTCTGGAACTGTTGCCCGCGCACCGGTTGGAACTTGGCCCGGCGCAACGCAGTTAAAAAATGGCCCTAATCAAATTCTTTCCTCCCATCCACCAAATATCCTCAGCATGAGCGCAACTACACCGAAACCTGAAATGTCACCCAGTAATACGACACAAATAGAAACTGGCGTTCAAAATACTCAAGACGACCAGAACGTGCTCAAAAAATTGGCAGAAATCGAGCTTTTGCCAGAGTTATTTGCACTTCTCCAAAGAGTCGAGACCGGCGAAATTAAGGGCCAGGATTTCGATAACCATGCCGGTCCCCTTCGCCTCAAACTCAACAGTATTCGGCTGTATTTACAAGAAATAGATGGGATTTGTGAAACTGTTGAAGAACGTACGAAAAAAATTGAAACTTTAAACGATTGCAACGACCGCAGATCTGCTTTTCTAACCAGTTTCAAGCAGCGTGTGCTCACGGATTTATCGGAAAAGTAGGGTGTGATGGGATTTCATTTTCATGAAGAATCTATGTATTGTTTAAGAAAAGGTTTATTGAAGATTGGCTAATGAATGTGGAGGTCAATATTGTCTTAGTACCGCATTGACAACATCGATATTACGGGAATTAAACGTTAAATTTGTCGACTTGTGGTTGATGGAAATACACTGAAGTAACTAATTCTAAATCCCAATCAGGAGAAAAATCACTACTTTGTCGATTAAAAGAAATGGAGCACGGTTTTCTTCCAAATGAACTTTCTTGGCCCATTCACATTTTCTCACATTTTCGGTTCAGACCAGGAAACCCTTTTGAGAAGAACTATTAAATGTTTAAACTATACTGGAGACGATAAATCAAGGTCATCATGAATTTCTTAGTTGTGTGTGAATTGGCCCAGGACTAGATGTGTGAGCTTGAGGTATGTGGTAGTCACACACGAAAAAGTGTGAGTGCCAATTACGGCGCTTAAAAAAAATAAAGGAAGAAGAAAAACTGAATTTTGGCTCTCCAAATCATTTCAAAGACACGTCACTCTGAACTTGCAAATTCGGTGTTTGTCATTCTTCTCTGATTCATTACTTATTCCTACCACATTCAGGAATCCAAGGGTCATCCGCAAAAAGTGTGAGCAGCAGCTGGCGTCTGGAAACACGCGCGTGCCTTCCTAAAAAAAACAAAAAACAAAAAAACCCGCGCATCCCTCCACCTCACACAACTAGCAGAAGAAAACCAGTGCGGAATCTTCCGCACACATACCACTTTGAGCAGTAGTACTTTATTTTATTGTTGTCTGTCCTTTCCACAAATGCCCGAATCGTTTGACCTCAAAAAGGCCCAGGATATTCTTAAGGTGATGCCGGCACTCTCGGTGGGAATTTGCATTTTCTCCGTGTTGTTCTATGTGATTTACCCCGCCGAATCTACTGCCTTGGTGCTTTACCCTACTGCGCCACTAGACCTCAACTTAAATGCAATTTCCTTCTATATTTTTCCCCATGCCAATCTCGTGCACTTGGTGATTAATTTGGTAGCGTTGTTCCCACTTTTGTCGCGTTTCGAAAAGGCCCACGGTACCGTGCATACGGGTGTGACCTTGAATCTTTTAGCCGTTGCAGCAGCATTGGCGTACTGTGTCGTTGGCCTTTTGCTTTTCCCCAGTAATGGTGTTGCTGGATTACTGGGTATCTGCTTCTCGTTTTTGACCTACTATTGTCATAAGGAGCACGTGCAAACGCCTATTTTGTATAGGTTCAACGTGGCACAACACGAAGTACAGATTCCAACAGAGTACTTCCCCTTTATCAATTTGTTCCTCATTGCAATTCTCGTGCCTTCAACATCCTTTTTTGGCCATTTGGCTGGAATTGGTGCCGGATACTTATTGTCGTTGGACTACTTGAAGGTGTTGTACCCACCACTGAAAGTTGTGTTGTTTATCGAGCGCAAATTGGCCCCCGGAATCAACCAATTGAAGCGTATTGTGGACTTTATTTCCGAGGAGGACGCTGTGCCCGAAAGGGGCTTGGCCTACAGACCTCTTTTCCTGTCCGATTTGGAGCTGGCCGCACCTGCCCCAGCAGGACCAACGGTGGAGCCTTTTGAAAGAAGGGTCGACTCGTGAGGCTTTTTTTGCAGATATTGGGATATGCCAGGGATCTAAAAGTAATTGATCGTATAAAGAAATGGTTAAGTAGGACACACCGGTCCCCAAGGACGATGGGCCGTTACGTGTAACTACTGAATGTGCGTGACGGGCCGAGGTTTGCACGCAATGGGTATTTTCTTCAAGCTAGTCTTTCTTTTAATACATTTTTGGGTAGACCGGCTTTTCTCTGTAATTTGCAAATTGATGGATGGGCTCTATTAATATCAGGGTGAAATTGATTCAGGTGAAATATAAGATTCTTTTTGATTTATAAGAACTTGAGTGTTTCTAATTTGGGAAATGACGTTATTTTAATGACATGTTCATCATTGATCGCCGGGAACGAAAGATCTGTATACTAGGCAGATCAGGTAAACAGAAATTTCTATATGATTTAAGAATCTATTTACCTATACCAACTTGTTTGAATACTTCTGGCAAAGGGAATATCGTTGTATTCACTGTAGGTTAATTTAACTGAATGCGTGGGCTCAAAGGTGTCGCGATATTCAGAATGGGAACAGATCCCAAAATATACATCCGAGGGTAAATATATCCACCACGCCAACATCAGTCAAGACCAGAAAAAGGTTCCACACAAAGAAAAATAAAATTTCACAGGATTCCCCAATCCAATGAAAGAAATCCCTAAAAACCCCTTTATTAAAACCAACTACAAATCCCCAAAACACCGCCAACCGGTCCCTGGGCGTGGGTGCGAAAATCACGGGCCCTCGGTTGCATGTCGCGGCTCACACCCGTGCACCTTGTTTGTAAACATACGGTTACCCCAGGCTGAAGGGAACTTTTGCACTGAGCAGGCCAGAAACGGGCACCAACTAAACAGACACGGCAATACGGAAAACCGGTCGAAATCATTAAAAACAACAACAATTAAATCAAAAAACAAACATAAATTGTTTATTCACATGCCCCAATTGTCTCCAGACTGAGACACGTGACTGTAGCATGCCGGGAGACGTTTGCCGAGTGCCCGCCGGAAAACTGCCCCGCAAATCCGAAAAACGCAAGAAAAAACGGGCCAAAAAAAAGCCCGCCATGGCTCCAACCACTGAAAATATACTGGAAAATGGTAGAGATGTGTCACAGCATCATGATGCTGTTTTTCCCGTCGAAAAAGCTGGACGGGAAGTACCACTTTTATCCCCGCCCGAAACGGGAAATATGAGTCCACGAAAACAGACATTAATGCGTCACAAAAGCAGCCGAGAGTCGGTAGGGGAACCGCTATTTGTAAGCGAAGTAAAGGAGCTTAAACGTAACCGCCGGACGGGCCCAGGTCCCGATGCAGTGGATGGAAAGTACCTGCTAATACTTGCAAGTCAACCCATGGACGAAAAAACGGCACTTTTTACGGCTCCCCTGGCCCGAATAGTGCTGTTTCTCGAGTCCTCACACGGAAGCCCTGTCAGGGCTTCTCCAGGTACGCTTCTTGCTCATGGAGAGTTTGAAATATTCCAATTACATGGCGGTGACGTCACTTATTTGGCTTGTGGCAAGAGTTTCGTGTACCCACTTCTCCCCAAACTCAAGATTCTCCGCACCAGTGCACGTGAGTTGGTTTTGCCGCTTGTAAATCCGCAGCGGTACTGGAAAATCCATATTGAAACTCATGACGAAACGGTGTTCCATGCCTTAGAGGCTGTTCTCCAGAAAGTCGTGCGTTATACTTCACTAGCTGCAAATGACGAGGCAGAAACCGGCACAAATACACATGCTGGCCATGTGGCCGAAATCTCGGTACCGGAGCCACTACTGCTGTTGCTGGAAGGACCGCTACCGGATGTAAATACACCATACACTCCATACTTTGCCGGAATCCCAGAATCACCCCCTTCGGGCCCGGAATCGCCGCTGGGAAGACACTTATACACCGGTTTGGCTTCGCCACATACGCCATTGCCGCTGCCTTGGGATACAGATGCAGATACGCTACCGCCAGTACAAACACTTACCTCGGCCATGGCCAGCTTTGGGCTTCCTCCTGCGCCAACGCATACACTTGGAAATCCGTTTTTCCACGAAACCGTACACGTAATGGGCGGTGGTGGCGGCAGTAACGGCTATGGGCAGTTTATAGGTGTTGAAAAGGAGAAAAACTCAAAGAAACCCGTCCATATGGACGCAGACTCCGATACCCTGTCCATGGATTCCTTACTTGATGAGTACGAGGAAACTATTTCCGTGACGAAATCTACCAACCGACACGCGTCAAGACACGCATCTAGACAAGCGTCTCGGCCCGTATCTCGAACACCGTCTCACGCAGCCTCACACGTTTCTGCGTTGCCCCACCACCACCATAACTATATCCTGCAGCGGCCTGGTTTATCCCTGCACCATGGTCTCGAGGGTCATGCATTTCCACCATATAGACGGGCCATTCAGCCTAGCACAGGTGGGAGGTCCCGGCGGTCGTCGGTAAGCGAACTATATTCGTCGACATCCAACTGGATGGAACCAGGCCACGCACACCCCGAAGTAAAGTTAGGGCTCAGCAGCTCCAAGTCCACCTACTCACTAGCGCCCAAAAAGCCTCTTTCTAAGTCTAATGTGAACGATACCTGCCGTGAAATCTACCGCTCGCTCACGCTGCACAACCTATCGCTGATTGCAGGCAACGGCGCACAGAGCACGGCCGTAAACCCCAAACCCCACACTGCTGTATCCGGTATAGGCGCTGCGGGGGCATACCCGGGAAAACATCCGTTTATCCCACACCGAGGCGTGCAAGGAAATGGAAACAATAACGATAATGGAAGCGGAAGTGTGGCTTCCCGTACTGACGGGCTCAGTTCAACGGAGGTTTTCAAGCTCATTAGCGAGCGAGAACCCCACAAGCAGACGCCTTCTACCGGGTTGCGGAAACTCTTTGGGTGGTGAGCGACGAAACGCGTGGTGTTGGTACATATAGTCTATATTTATTTTTATTTAAGTTTCTAGCGGGTGGGCACGACGCGCCAGGGATCAAATGTACAATATATTTGTTCAGTATATACAGAAGTCATGAGTCGTGGGGAAAAAGGTCTACAACTGAGGGGCGCCAGGGACTGGGTTACCGTTGGCGTCGACCAAGCCTTGCTGCATCAACATCAACTGCTCGTTACCGGCAGACTCGAATTGCAAACCAACACCCAACTTGGAGGCGTTCTTGGAGTGGTCAATCTCACCAGAGAACAAGATAGAAACAGTTGGCAAGACTCTCTTCTCCATGAAGACGCCGACCTTACCGAGGGTGTCCAATTGGCCTCTGAAGACAGACTGGCGGTACTCGTACTTGGCACCGATGGTGGTCTGACCTTCAACAACAGGCTCGTAACCGATTGGGGTACCCATCAAAGAGTCGGTGATTGGCTTAACGGAGGCCACCAACTGGGTCTCCAAACCGGCCTCGACCTTGTCGGTGACCTTTCTCCAGAAGGTACCAACAAGGGCACCTTGAGCCTGGACCTGTGCGGTGGCGATCCACTTGCCGGCGTTGTAACGGGCAAAGTAGCTGACAGCCGAGTCAGGAGGGATAGACATGGCCTGTCTGGAGTACATGGCCTCCAAACCAACGGCGAGCTTAGGAGTCAAAGATTGCAACAAGGAGGCAACGGCAACACCAGAGAAACCGCCGTCCAACAAGGATGGATTCAAGGACTTGAAGTTAACAGAGAAGTCGTTGGCGTGGTAGTCCTGCTCCAACTGGCACATGACTGGTTGGCCGTGGGCAATCTGCAAGGTGACCTTCAGGATGTTGTGCTCGTCCCAGCCGTAGTTGATTTTTCCGCTGAAAGAGAGGTCGTTATCGACGTTACCTTGGACAAAGAAGTTCTCCTTAGCGTACAAGGCACTGAAGGCATATGGTGGCAAAGCATTCGAGCCCATGGACAAGGTGTGGGAGGTCTGGAAAGCTGGGTTCAAAGAAAACGCCTTGTTCAAGTCGGCACGCAAACCGGTGAAAAAGTACTGACTGAGGAAGACATCACGGTTCACCTCCTTGGTGATATTCTCGATGGTGCCTGGGTTGACCAAACCCAAAGATTTTCTGTGTTCGGAGATGTTGATGTAGACATCGTTCAAGTACGAGAACACTGGGTTCGACGACCACAAGCTGTTTTGCTTAGGGAGCTCGGGCGTCAACGAAGGGAGTGTGGGGATCGCGATCTTAGAGATCTCGTTCAATTGTTGTTGGTCCGACATCTGTGCTGGTAGTGGAGAAACAAGCTATTTTTTTTTTCTGTGCTTGAGGGCCGGGGAATTTCCGGAACGAAGATCTGAATGTCGAGGCGAGAAAAATTTTGTGTGGTATGGAAGTTACGCAGGGGACCGCGGTGCGTGGGTGTGTGTGCCGCCGATTTTTGAATGGTTTTGTATGGTTTTGTATGGATGCGCGCGTATATTTCAGCACGTCAGTAGTAGTACACTGACTAGCCGCCGAGAGACGGGGTTTATTTTTAAGAGTAGATCTTTGGAAATCCTGGTTTTGTAAGTATGATTTTTTCATCCTTGTCTTTTTTCTTTTTTTCTTTTTTTGTTTTATTTTCAAAAACCAGGGCTTTTTGTAACCCCGTGGTTATTGGCTGCTTATTTTTCGCACGGAGCAAGCCGGCGGCAAATGGTTGTAAGTGAGCCACACAGGGGAATTTTAAAGGAAAATCCGAGAATTTTTTAATTTTTTTTTCTGATTATCTTGAATATTTCTTTTCAATGAATTTAAAGTTTTAAAACTTGAAAAATACTTGTTCTTCGGTGGATTCCTGTAATGATATCTAGGAAAAGACCGCAGCAATTAAGTGGCACTTGGGGACCTTACTAAATATAATGCCGCGGTTGCAAAAGTTGAACGGTAGTCTTGAATCTGGAAAAGAAAAAGAAGAAGCAAAAAAAAAAAAACAGTTTAACTCGGTTTTTTTTCTTTCGAGTATGATTTTGGAAATATCAGTATCACGTCTTGGTTGTATTCTCCATTCCTAACATCCTAGAAGGAAGATGTGTAACTTAAGTTTCAGTGCAGATACTAATAAAAAACAGGTCCTTTTCTGTACTTATAATTTAAGTACAGTATCTTTAAATAATGTGCTAAAATGTGTTTCCGGATAAACAAGAATCTTGAGGAAGATGAAAGTATGAGAAAGAAGAGTCTGGGGTTTCCCTCTAATCCATTTACAGCAATTGTCTCCTAACGCCATCAAGATAAACCTATCAGCTCCATTCTATTGTTCTTGGAAATTAATTTTTGCTTCAATAAATCAGAAGGAAATATCTTCTTTTTTCAAATTCTTTGTTATATTCAATTAGGAAGGTTTCAAATATATTCCCTTCTCTGACTAACCAGATTCCAGTAAGACAGCAATACACGTGACCTCTTATTCAGTGTTGTTAGTAAATGTATATTTTACTATAACCAAGTATTATAGTATATTTTAACAGAGACTAAGGTTTTTCGGGAATATCAATATTATATCATGTTAAAGCTGATATATTTGGAATATCAAGTAAACTTTTCTATCGGTAACTACTGTATTTCCGGGGGAGTTTGGACGTGGACTCTTTAATGAGGGAACTTTATGAATTTCAGAGGGAATCTTTTTTAGCTTCTCAAAGTATTTCTAAACATTAAACGCAAAACCTTATTGAAGTTTTCTAAATCAAAGCTTTATCAAAATTTTTTATTATATATTATTCTATGGAGCTCAATTTAAATTCATCGTTTTATAAGTTAGACACTTCCTGACGGTGAATTAAACATGTCTTAATCTCTAATCCAGGTCATCCATCTGGATTCAGAGCAAAGAATATTTAACAAAAAACCTGTGCTAAGAGGGTAGCCTATCTGTCATAAAATTTTCTTACAATGTGGCTTGATAAAGAATATTATGGAGAATTGTCCCGATAAGGACATAAATGTGCTACAGGACCAGTGATGTGCGTAACGGCGTTTAAACGCACGTAACGCCAAACTTTCGACGTAATGCCAAATTTTGCTCCGGTAAAATGTTACGTAATGATTTTTTTTTTCTTTTGCAAAGTAGACGTAAGTCATAAAGCTATGACGCATAGTAATAGCATAATGAGATCGTGTTCGTACCTAGGTAAGGGAAAACATAGGCTAGAAACAATAAATTAGTTTATTCGACCCTACTATAATACATAGCTAATCCGATGTTCCAATTATCATTCAGAGTCCACGAAAATTTCATCTGGTGAACTATCTTTTCCGGTTTCTTTGTCTTGTTCCTTTGGCTGATCCGCATCCATCATTTTCAACTTAAGGTAGTAGGCATATCATCACGAAGTTTTCCTCGGGATTTGAAGATTGTCAAAATCTTGCTTAAGGTAGCAGATAATCGATTTCTTTTATCGGAAAAAATGTCCCCAACCTGTAAAAAAGGGACTCAGAAGGGGCCGACATGGCTGGTAAGGCCAAATAGTCTTTTGCCATTGACCTAGGACGGGATAGATCGCCTTTCGATCCCTAAAGCACTCAATAGGGTTGTGGCACCGTACTTTTCCTTCCGCAAGATGAGTCTTGATCTCGCCTACCGCAAAATTTTCATCGTTACCAAGAAAGTATTCTCCCTCGCTATCTTCCAGAGAAAAGATCTCAATAACCTCACGTCTTCTCTTCCTGGGGACAATGTCTACGAGATTGGCCTCGTTCTCTTTTTGCCACTCTAATGAGTACAGCTCGAAAACTTCCCCGAAATATTTCTCAATTTCTAATATGAGACTTTCCGAGAAACTAACATCCTCGAAAAAAGCTACAGCTTGTATTGTAGATCGAGAACGATTGCGACATAAATAATACATCTTTCTTTCTTTACAAAAAAAAAAGTGAATAGTGAAGAATGTACTCACCAAAATATGATTTGCAACAGTAGTTAATGTACACCAAGGGTTTTTATTTTTTTTCGGTTTTTTCTTTCTTTTTTAGACTGGTTCAATGGGTTAAAGGAAAAAAAAAAAGCCCTAAACAGCTCACAAGTAGATACAGATTTCCAACTTCATAAATTCTCTCAGAAAGTACCCCAAGAGTCCATGTCTAGTGAAAGCTTGTGACACGAATGAATGATCGCTCATCTAGGAGCTGATAATGACCGGGATTACAAGGAGAGAGCAGGAAACAAGTCTAATTCACCTTAACATATCTAGGGCACTGGCTGAATATGTTACGCAAAACGTAGATATTACCCAAAAGGCTACGCGATCCTTGGTGAGACGCTCGCGTATACACTGTGTTTTGCGTACGTTTCATAACCGAAATCAACGGAGTAATTTTCAAAGCTTATGTCAATAACTTTAAAGAAGGTAGATTTTCTTGGAAAAGATAAAAGGAGATCATACTCTTAAAACTAAAAAAAAAGATGACACTTTTATATGGAAACATGGGGCTACACGTCCGGCTTCGCGCGGTTTTGTTTACGGGGCAATCTGTGTTGATCTATCAATGGTAGAATGGTAGATGCGCGAATAATATTTTCCTATAAAATTATTTCTTTCACTTTTCTTTTCCCACAAAGTTCACAGGCTTGGTAGAGATGGTTCAGACTTATTTATAGATAAGTCCTACGTCCACCTATATGTATTTAATTTGTCACTTGTAGTAGAAAGTGGATCAGGAAATCCCCTTTATGTACTACTTAGTCGCACTGTTTCAGTGCGGATAACCATCATTCAACACGTGATCGCTCATTGGGATATACCCAAATACCAACAATCTGACATACATGTCTATTAGAACGCGAAGGGTTCTATGTAGAATTATATTGTAGTATAGATGGATAGTTTATACCGTAGGGATTCGGCTTTCAATGCCACCAAATCCCCAAGGAGAGAGAGAGAAGTCGGAATTTGTCCCCTCAGGAAAGATTTTATGTACATGTAAGTTGCCAGATTCGCTTCTTGAACGTGATCGACGTCACGTGAACATTCTCATTCACCCTGATCATACGTCCGGATATCATTTCGTCAATCAAGACATGCACAGAACGCTATATTACCGTTTACAGGTATTTGAGCAACTGCGGGAGAGTACTCAACACTATATTGAAGCATCGATTCTAACTACACTTGTGCACGTTTGATCAAGTGACAACCACTAGATGAAGCATGTTGGCGATATCTGAAAATTTGCCGCTATTAATCAAGATAGGCAAAGATAGTGGAATAATACGTTTAGCACGCATAAGCATGGGGGGCATTTGCGTATGGATTAACTAAGACTGTCTTCGATGTGTTGGATATGTGTGGTTACTGTCCTAAGCAGAGAAGAGGCCCGGATGGTAATTGTCCATATAGTACTAAAAGCTTAGCGATGAACGTAGGCATTACAGTCACAGGATTCTTGTTGGGCATAGGAGCATATGGTAAAAGAGGGACTATCCGATTAATCGCACTGAAATATGTAGTCATTGGATTAGCGATGGTTCTAATGTACATAATATACTGGATTATGACGGTTATTTGTCAAGGAGAGATGGTGGAAATATATCAGAGTTACCTTCATTCTATTTGATTTGAAGGATACTTACGGGACACTTGCCAAAATTCTGATAATTCAGTACAGTAACGGTCAGAAAGCACGGTTTAGTATCGTTGACACCAATAACGTCACGATGGGGTACAATTGTACTTACATTAAACGAAACTACCGGCCTTGTACGGGTTTTTCAATGTGTAAAGGTAACAGAGAAAAAAAAAGAGTACATTTCCGAGCCGGTAACCCTCAAATATTCCAGTCCTCAACGGTTTCAAAGAAGGAATACTTTTTATAAGAGAATAATATTCGTGTTCCACCAGCATCATCATCAGACGCATATCTGTTGAACTAGCTGGATCTACATTTCTTATAATTATCCTTTTTTCTATAAGATTTCTTGGAGTAAATTATAATTTTGCAGAAAGCACCGTTTTTGAAATAAGAAGAAAATTACATAGTGTATAATTTACCCAATACTGGAATAGTTCCTGTATTATTTGGCAAGAACAAGCTTCTCGTTTTGTAGAGTTTATTGTATCACCGGGAAGTTTCATTATCACAAAAGATTTAGAAAAACCAATAATAAGAGAAGAAAATAAATCATATACTTAATTATTCTCTCTCGAAAAACGTGAGTGTAAGAAAATACTCGTTGCCAGTGTGTTTCAAATATTTGTTCTTCGATAAGTTTTGGTTTATTGTTTTGTAAAAATCTAAAGAAAAAGGGATTTCAAAAGGTGAAGAAATTCATTTTTCTACTTCATCTACGTCCACCAGGGTTTGATCCTTATAATTCTATTGTTGAAAATTTGAAGATAATAAATCATTGCGTTGAAATTATTGTGCATTTACTGAGGTATTTCTGTATATCATCAGTTGTGCTTTATTTTTTTTTTTTTTTTTTTTTTTTTTTTGACTTGTTCTGTGGGGATTCTGTTATTATTTTTGAAAATTAGGGTGTCACTAAAAATTTAGAAAAAAAAAAAAACATGAATTCTGGGTTATATATCTTACTCTACCCTTCACTAAGCATATACAATCATGACTGCTTGACGACGAATTTCAGGGGCTAGGGATAGTTTTATTTCTGCAAATACGGTATTTTTCGGGCTATTGTTTCCGAGGAAGGTATTCTAAACTGTACATTTTACTTGTACAATATGGTGATCCGTAATTTATAGTGGGAGTTATGTAACAAGTTTTGGCTTAATTTATTTGCCTTGTTCGTGGGATGAACAATTGTAAGATACCCGCAATACTTATTATGATGTTCATTAAAATGACAAATGTAAATCTCAGGTATTTAAGAAGTTGAAGATAATAAAAATATTCAAAAGAGAAGATAAAAAAAAAAGAAAGATAAAGGAATATCCCATTAAAACACGATAAAAGGTTTTCTAACATGGAGATGAACAAAAACTCCCAAAAAAAAAGAAATCCCCCCCTCCCTATTTTATTTAATCTTTTGATTAACCGTAATAGGAAATGAATAATGAATTCATATACCTCTTTTCAAGAAGAAGTATCGTACTATCGGTTTCTTTATACAGGCATACATTCATCCCTTATCTGAATACTCAAGGTGGTTTTGCTCAACAGTGTGTTCTGGTTTGTTAATAACTCTTTGTGCAATGTGTGTTTTTTTTTTCACTAATTTGTTCAATATTTTCCAAACCCGTTCTTTTTGAAATAAATCCAACATGGGAAATGTTTTCCAAATACAATAGAATTGAATCCGTGTAAATAAGTTTGAAATTCGGGGTTTCGTCCTTTTATCCTTTGTCTTTTGTATTTTGACCAATTGTTTTCAATAATAAAGTAATGATATAAAGATGATAATCTCTCCTTTTTTTTTTTTTTTTCTTTCTTATTTGTCAAAGAAACGTTTTAAAAATGAGTAACATAGGACAATCTTCAAAATTTAAGATCCAATCTTTTTCAATTATTATCCATGAAAGTAAGCTTTCGGATACAAGTTCTTTGTCTACAGAGCAGTTTCCAAAACCAAAACAAGGGGATACCACAAGTGATATCGGGGAAAAAAGTTCTGGAAAAGTTAATGGGAAATTTCCAAAACATCATATGAGAAAACATGGAAAAAATAACTTTCTCAGAAAAAGTGACAGAAGTATTAAGAAAAACCGGAAGTTGAGAAAAAGAATTCTTTAAAAAAGAACGGAAGACTATTACAGGCCTTCAAAATCCCCAAAATCCTCAGAATCTTCTCAAAATGAATCAATGGATGGTTCGGAAAGGGAGGATAAAATGAAGGAAAACCTTGAATTGTCCAATTTGACAGAGAATAATAATGTGGATGGATTGAAAACGATGCCTATAAAACCACTTCCAATATTGGTGTCTAAAGTTCAACTGCCCATCAATGAAACATCACCAAGACCTGAAAACATTCTGTTTTCTTCTGTAACACTGGAATTTAGTTCTGAGCTGGAAAATCGGCCTCAATTACCAGAAAACCACAGTAATTTGGACAATAATAAAGGCTTTGTTTTACATCGAGAAGCTAACAGTTCTGTTCCCCAGATAAATAATAACCAAGTGGAACCCCAAAACTTGAACAGGCCGGGCTCTTCAAATAAAATTGTATGGGTTATTTCTTCTTCAGATTCTTCTTCAGAATATTTTTCCAATTCTTCAACAGGGGAAAGTACTTATCCTTTGCAGTAGCCAAAATTTGCTGAAGATTACAAACAGGTAATTAAGAATCGCAAAGACCAGATAACAGGACTTAATTTTGTCACTACTTTTCCAAATGAAAGAAAAGAACCTTCACCGGAATATCATGAAGATCAACAAATCGTTAATGACGAAATTGCTGATGAAAGTTTGCATGCATCGAGACTGTCAGTCTTGGAAACCTCAAAAGACTCAAGTCTGAGTCAACAGTTGGAAAATGAATTAACCGATCTTGGAACTGGTCAAAGAAGGTCTATCAGAATAAAGGAGAAAATGAATAAAAATAAAATGGATGAATTGGCTCAGGAAAATATGAATGAAATGGAGAAACTATTCAAATGCCCTGATTGCAAAGATACATTCTGCAATAAGCTTTATCTCCAGAGACATTTGAAAAGTTTCACCGGGACCAAAAAAGCCCGATGTATAGTGTACCACAAATGGTTCGCTTCAGTACATACGTTGAAGTTTCATTTCAAAAAGCATACCGGTGACAGACCATATCTGTGCAGTTTTTGTGAAAAAAGATTTTTTAAAAAGGTATGGAGAGATCAACACGAGAATACACATACGGGTAACCGCCCATTTGTTTGTGGCCTTTGTCCAAAAGCTTATTATTCTCCATCTGGGTTATTTTTGCACAAGAAAAGGAAACACGAGACTTTGCCGACCAGAAAGGAGCTTCATGAACAACATCGACTTTTATAAGCTGGTATGGTAGAACTGTCCCATTTTTAAGCATTGTTGCAGAAAGAAAGAAACAGACAAGTGATATATTAAAATGTAGTGTCTAGCTTTTAATAGGATCTTGATAATTCAACAGAAAAAAGCAAAAAAAAAAAAAAAAAAAAAACACAATGTACGGATCTTTGGGTATTCTTAAAAAGTCATAATGTTTGCGAACAACAAATTTTGATGTTACGTTTAAGAGAAAGAAAAGACTCATAATTCCTTTAATTCGGCATGGGATTTTCTCGAAAAAGTTTTATTGTCTAAGGAGAAAGACGAAGACAATAGAACTAAAGTTTCTGATGAATTATTAAGAAATCCCATACGCAGCACGAAAGCTTTACCACTTTTATATATAACTGGAAAATATAAGGCGTATATTGATGTACTCCATTAATTCTTACGGTGGAGTATTATGAATGATAATTACAGTTAAAGCCTTCTTAGCCCCAGAACTTACTTGAAATACCAAGTGGTCATTCTGAATCTTTATTATCGTGTTCTATATTATTCCTTAGAGGTATATTCAAACAAGCAGTTTATTCCCAAATACGTTTAATATTAACTGTGATATAGTCATTAGTTTTTTAATATTTGAGACAGTGACTGACTGAAAATAAAAGATATTTTATAAGTGTTGAAAATATCGCAAACAGTCCTTTACTAAAACTTTAAGTTGGTTATATATAAAAGTATAGGGAATAATTTTTCAAAGCCCTGTGTTAAATACTGCTGTTGGTTTTCTTTCAAGAACAACGAATCAACTAGTGATCTATGAAGATTGCTTGTTCAAACTCATATTGGAATTCATAATCAGGAAATTACATACAACATTGGAAAGAGAAGTATGATATGCATTTAAGTCATAATATGAGATAAACCGTTTTTGCTGGCAAAGAATAAAAGTAATTTTCTATTTAAACGTAATATGACGATTAACTTGACACATGTTACTCTTTTCCATCAGCCCTAAACCAAAAAAATCTATACTTTCCATTAAAAGTTATTCATTAAAACGTCATTATTCTAATTATCTAAGTATCCACATATAAACAAACACTAGATGAATCAACATAAAATGACACGATCAAGCGGATTTCCACATTGCATGCCTTGCAAGTTCTTCAAGATCCTCAGCAATTTTCTTGTAGTTGAAACCCTGTTGAGCAGCATATATGAGAACGTCTTTTATGGCAGCCAGGCCCTGGAAGTGAGTCATTTTTGGAATGATTTCTTTCTCTGGCTCATAATTGTTTCTATGTTCCTGCTTCACTTCCACCTTCTCAGGTTCATCAAGACTTTTCTCCCCTCCTTCGAAATACCAAGGATTATGTTCTTTGGCGATCTCTTTGATAACATCAGCACTGAGCTTGGTATATTCTGGGCCATTGAGCACGCTGTAAACTGCTTCTGCCCCATGGAAATTTGGATTAGGTTTGAGTTCAGTGACCAACCAGAGAAGTTTCTGAGTTAACGCAAGTTCCTCTTTTTGTAGCTCCTCCGTGGTTAATAGAAGTGTAGGTTTCAGTTCTGAAGGATATAGTTCGGATTTATGCCAACTGGTTTCAATAATATCTGGCGAAACCAGTTGCCAAGCCTGATTGAACCATTCTATGGATTTAAGTAATTCCATATTTTTCCCGGGGTTGGGCGTTATATTCAACTCTTTAATCATGTAGCTTGCCACCTGGATTTCATAGTTGCACTTTGCAAACCATATAATTCCTTGGTATAAGGGTTGGACCCTAGATCTCGAGTTTCTAGGCAAGAAAACCGGCTCAATATGCGTTAGACACGATTCTTTCGATTCAACGTCTTTAAGTTGAGCGATGGCGGCCACATGCGAAGCGCGGTTGGACATTACCATAAGAATTTTGCGATCCTGCTTGGCCAATTCCTGGTTAAAGTCCAATAACCATTCTTTCATAAGAGAAGTGGTCATCAGAGCTATCCTGTTATTTCTCCATATACAAGTGTCTGAAAAGCGCTTGATATCTTCCGTATTGTCTTCCCAAGGAGTGGAATCCCACCCAATATATAGTGGTTTTCTCTTATCGCTTCCATCTGCATTGACGGCTAAATGGACGGTGATGTACGATCTGGTTTTGTACTCGTCTCTATCCAAATACCTTCGATGATGGTCTATAATCCAGGAAATCTCTGTTTCGTCACAGTTGTAAACATTCAGGGGTTCATATGCCTTTATCCTATCAAGAACATGTTTTTTCTGCTGCGCAACTATGTCCAGATAAATCGTTGCACTTTTCCCGCCAAGGTGCTTGCGGGTCTTGAAGCCCTGATACCAGCTGGTACTAAAGTATGGAACACCCTTTTTCGGATACATTTCTGCCCATAGCATTAATGTTACTTCCTGTATATCTTCAAAGGTTGGTGCCTCCGGTTGTACTTGGGTAAGCCACAGAAAAAGGGCATCTTCGATTAATGGATATTGGCATCTATTGAGTTTACCATATTTGATTTCTTCTTCTGGGGTCAAACTTTTTGCATCACGCAAATCAGAGATAATCCTGCAAATCGTGGGTTGAGATGGTTGTTTATTATACTCAGCCAAAAACCATTCTGAAATTTGGTGTTGCGTAAGGTCTGGGTTGGCCCTGCTATAATCCCGGATGAGAGTCCGTTCCTTGTTACTGAGACGGACCCGATTGGCACCCATGGTTTTTTTTTTTTTGTACAGATACGTGGGAGCTTCTTTTTTTTTTTTTTTTTTTTTTTTTTTTTTTCTTTTTTTTGGTCTCCGGATAAACATTCCTGCAAACATTCAACGAGGGCATGTTTACGCGAGAAAGCCTCGGGTCACCGTTACGACATATGTTTCAATCACTGGTGGAAAATTTGGCATGTCACTAAACGTTGGATATTTTTTTTGACAAGAATTGATATCAAAATTTTTTCTAGACAGAATCTTGAAAGGTTAATAGAATTACTCACCCACTTTTTTTTTTTAAAAAAGAGTCAATGATTTCGCTAAAACTTAACGGCATGTTTAGGCTTGCATTCGCAGAAATGTTGAATCCTCGGATTTCGACGCCGCATTTACATTGCTTTATACGATCGGGTTTCGCACGACCGGGATTAACGAATGTAGAGTGTTATTCACTTAAAGAAAAGGGGAATAGTTGGGTTTTTTAATTGAATATACGAGAATAAAAGGGTAGAAATATTTCTAAGAAAAAGGTTAGAAACGGGGTGTTATCGTTAAAAGGAATATTGTTTCATGTAGTCGTACGTTTCAGAAAAAGTCACGTGAACAAAGGCAGCAACTGTCGCAGAAGCCGCGCTTGCGGGGAGAAAAAAAAAAAGATTATTTAGGTGTGGAATGATTGGAGGGTGTGGCCAAGGCAAAATTTGGTACAAAATTTTGGATACAGGATGTTTTTTTTTTTTTTTTGTTTAGTAAAAGATGTTTAAAACTTTAAAACTTTCGGAAAAAACTTCTTACCAGAATAAGTTTGAAACCAAGATAATTGTGAAAATAAGATTTTTCAAAGTATGTGACACAGTGTTAGCCGTGTTTGCTCTAACGTGTGAGATATGTTGAATATTGAGAAAGTGAATATATGCAGTACGACGATATTCATGATCAGGTGCTGAGACTATTTATAATAACTGAAGAAAACGCAATCAATTAGTATGGTAAGACCCGAACCAGGGCGTTTATGTACCACATGAAACTAAGGGATAAATGGAATATGTTAAAAAAAGCCGGTCGTACCGTCGTATAGGAAGGATCTAGACCACAGGACCTAAAAGTATATATAGAGGTGGGCTTTACTTATACTATAGTGTTTTGGTTAGAGTAAAGAGAGAATGAACTGTAGGAATATGACCAATGGAAACATATCACTAAGTAAGAGAAATTGATTTAACATTTGTAATGTATATCCAGAAACCATCTTTCCCAAATATCAATAAGATAATGTACATTGCCAACAGGTCTATATGTACGTATTGGATTTCGAAGGAAAGCAAATCACATCTTTTCAAAATCAGATAACTGTGGAGAAAAAAAAAAAAAGAAACATAACTTTTCTTTTCAGCTTATGTGACCATATCTTTCCAATATGTACATTTACCATATTTTGGTCCCGGCTATAATTTTACAAGTTAGTCACGTGATACACTTAAAACCCCAGATGACCAAACTTGTACCCAAGTCGGGAACGTTTTCTTTTTAATATTCTTCAACCAGTGAATTTCACGAGTAATTAAAATGTGCATTCTTGTTGCTAAGAAGGAAAACCTGAAAGGTCTTTGCCAATGAGCTGTAATCTCATAAATAAAGGACCATGACGGAAATTTTGAGGCTGGTAATTCCGAGAATTTTTTTTTCCTTGTTTATTTTCGCTGATTAACCAGAAAGAAGTGAATAAAAAATCAACAGATGTAATCATGAAAAGATAATGGGCAGGTTTACGGGAAACCACATAAGAACTGGCGTATCCACTGATCTTTGGTGGTGTAATTGAATATTCATTTGTGATGTAAGAGAATAAAACAACGGGGGCAGTTATGCACATAATTAATACGAGATCGCAGATTTCCGTTAGTAGGATGATGAAACATTATTTGATTATAGCAAAAGATTTCATGAGTCATTCATGGTCAGAGGATATATTTTACGAGGGAGCAGAAGAGCAGGGTGTGTTTTTATGAAATAAAAAATAAAAAAAGATCAATCAGGAACTAAAAAGAAAGATTTAAAATGATTTCAGATGAGCAGAATTGTTCACAACGAGAACACAACTAGTTGCTAATGAAAGTAACTGGTTCGAAAAGTAAAAAAAAAAGAATTCAATCAATTCAAGAATTTTAGTTTATCAAAAAAAGAAAAGAACAAAAGAAAACACTGTACTGAAAGTCCTGCTACCCATTACAATATGACGAAATGATTTCCCTTGGCGAACAACGCTCAGGTCATTGATGACGTTAATATACTGTCCACAGCCACGTAAGCGCATAGACCGTCAGCGCATGACGTAATCATGAGCAAGGTGCTTAATGCTGCTACGGACAAGAGGAAAAAAAAGCAAGCGAGACAAAAAAAAAAAAAAAAAAAAAAACAGTTTCTTCAGAACACAAATTAAAATGAAAAGAAAAATTGTAATTGATTTATTTATATCCCTAAAATCTCTCTCTACCACAAAGTAAGAAAAAAAAATCACAAAAAAACCCATATTCCCAATAGTTCACAACCCCAAATCAATCCTTAACGGCCCATAGATTTCGGGAAATTGGGCTCCGGTCAGGTGATGTGCGAGGGTCTATATGCAGTCCGAAAATCGATCTGACCGCGACATTGACCATATAACTCCGGCCTCCGAAGCAAACTTGAAATCTGACCCTAGCCAATTCTACGTCAACGCCAGGAAACTTGAATATACATCTTTTATTTCTTTGTTTTTTTCTGGCTTTTGAGTATACCCGTACTTACTGTTTCTATAAGGAAAAAAAACCAATTGCTTTAATTGAAACAATACAACCAAAGAAAAAGCAAACAACTGTTTTCCTGCCAAAAAGTCATATTGGCATACCCTTGATTTCATCTTTTTGCCCCGACTTTCCCGACAAAAACCCCCAAAAATGTCGATTGCTTTGGTGAATGGAACGTCCACAGTGACGCTCCACGCGCCGGACGCTCTGTTTGTGAACCAAACGGCGGAATTTTACTCGGAAATCGCCGGGCTTAATGCTCAAAATGACCCCGCCTCTTCAAGCACTCTTTTGGCATCGGAAAATGGCACCAGTGTGCGTGTGCAAGTGTCAGAGACTGCCGCTGACACAAACATGATTTCGAGTACAAAAGCAAAGTACGCCCGTGAAGCCTCCACCAGTGACTGGCGTGCACAGGGCTCGCACGTGTCGTTTGCAGTGCCCGATTTGAATGCTGTGATTGGCCGTCTTAGAGCTCGTAAAGAGCCGGTGCAAATTTTCCCCGACGACTTGTATCCAACGGAGGCTTATCTGGTGGACCCATTGGGTCACGTGGTGGGGTTCACAAGCGCACAGAACTTGATGGCGCTGTGGCCTAAAACCACCAAACTCGAGCCACCAAGTGCTTCTGTAAACTCTGCAGAGTCCGTAGCCCATGCCCTGCTGCTGCTGGTGGAATTAGCCGCCGAGGGTGCCCCTGAATCTGCTCCTGAGCACAAACGTAACATTGCCGTCATGACTTCCGGTGGAGACGCCCCCGGAATGAATGCATGTGTGCGTGCCGTGGTACGTGCAGCCATTTTCCGTGGCTGCAAGGCTTTTGCAGTGATGGAGGGCTACGAAGGCCTTGTGCGTGGAGGTCCCGAGTACATCCGCGAGATGTCGTGGCAGGATGTGGAAGGGTACCTTTCTGATGGTGGTACTAATATCGGTACGGCCCGTTGTATGGCGTTCAAGGAACGTGCCGGCCGGTTGCAAGGATGTAAACACATGATCGATGCCGGAATTGATGCGCTTATTGTGTGTGGTGGAGATGGTTCCTTGACTGGAGCAGATTTGTTCCGGTCAGAATGGCCTTCTTTGATTGAGGAGTTGAAGGAAACCGGAGTGATTACTGCTGAACAATACGAAAAACACAAACACTTGAACATTTGTGGTACCGTTGGGTCGATCGATAACGACATGGCCACTACCGATGCAACTATTGGTGCGTTCTCATCCTTGGATCGTATTTGTAAAGCCATTGACTATATCGATGCTACCGCCAACTCCCACTCGCGTGCGTTTGTTGTTGAAGTCATGGGTCGCCACTGTGGCTGGTTGGCGTTGATGGCCGGTATTGCATGCAGTGCAGACTACATTTTGATTCCGGAAAAACCTTCTTCAGGTAAGGACTGGAAGGACCAAATGTGTAACATTGTGTCGAAGCACCGTTCCCGTGGAAAGCGGAAGACGGTCGTGGTTGTGGCTGAAGGTGCCATCACAAGCGACTTGGAACATATCTCTGCTGCCGACGTTAAGGATGTGTTGGTTGACCGTTTGGGCTTGGATACTAGAGTTACTACCTTGGGTCACGTGCAACGTGGAGGTACCGCCGTCACTTTTGACCGTGTGTTGGCCACCTTACAAGGTGTGGAGGCCGTCAAGGCGGTTTTGGAATCGACCCCTGAAACCCCTTCACCGCTCATTGGTGTGGAGGAAAACAAGGTGGTGCGTTTATCTTTGGTGGATGCCGTGCGTATTACCAAGTCTGTTGCTGATGCCATCGACACAAAGAACTTCGATAAGGCCATGCAATTGCGTGACACCGACTTCAGCGACTTCTTGCACAATTTCATGGCAATCAACTCTGCCAACCACGAACAACCCTCGCTCCCAGTGGAAAAGAGAAAACGCATTGCTATCATCAACGTTGGTGCCCCTGCTGGAGGCATGAACAGTGCACTTTATTCCATGGCCACTTACTGTATGTCTCGTGGTCACACGCCATATGCAATCCACAACGGTTTCTCCGGTCTTGCCCGTCACGAGTCTGTGCGTGCTATTGACTGGTTGAATATCGAGGGCTGGATGTCCAAAGGTGGTTGTGAAATTGGTACCAACCGTAATACTCCAGAGGAAACCGACCTTGGCATGATTGCCTACTACTTCGAGAAGTACGCCTTCGACGGATTGGTGTTGGTGGGTGGTTTCGAAGCTTTCGAGTCCTTGCACCAGTTGGAAAGGGCCCGTGCCATGTACCCCAGCTTCAGAATCCCTATGGTGCTCATCCCGGCTACTCTCTCCAATAACGTTCCGGGTACCGAGTACTCCTTGGGTGCGGACACTTGTTTGAACTCTTTGATGGACTACTGTGACATTGTCAAGCAATCCGCATCTGCCACCAGAAACCGTGCCTTTGTCATTGAGGTGCAGGGAGGAAACTCTGGTTACATCGCCACCTATGCCGCATTGGCGTGTGGTGCCCAGGTCTCGTATGTTCCAGAAGAAGGTATTGACTTGGCCCAGTTGGAGCTTGACATCAAGTCATTGACTGAGTCCTTTGCCGTGGGTGCAGGAAACCTGACCAAGAGCGGCAGATTGATCTTGAAGAGCATCAACGCGTCCAAGGTGTTATCTACCGAGGTGATTGCTGACATCATGAAGCTGGAGTCCAATGGAGAGTTTGACATCAAAACTGCCATTCCAGGTCATGTCCAACAGGGTGGCCTTCCTTCTCCAATTGACAGAACCAGAGCCTGTAGATTCGCTGTAAAGGCTGTTCAATTCATTGAAGACGTGGCGGGCGATATCTCCGAAGCTCGTTATGCCGAAGAGTTTAACGCCGACGACGCCGCCATTTCTGGCACTGCAGCCGTCTTGGGTATTAAGTCTTCCCACTTGAAGTTCTCCTCCATCAGACAATTGTACGACTACGAAACTGAGGTGGGTAAGAGAATGCCCAAGAAGATCTCCTGGCTGGAGGCAAGAGAGATTGCTGACCAGCTCGTGGGCAGAACTAAGCTTGCTTCGAATTAAGTCCAGCAAACGATCTATTTTTTCTTTTCTCAACTATTTGGAAACCTACGGATTCAAGAAAGAAGGAAAAAATTTAAGGAAAAAATCAAAAAAATCAAAAAAAGAAATACTAATGTTGTCATCGTCATAAATAGACCCCCCCCCCCAGTTCCTGTAAATGCATATAAATTAAGAGCGAGCATCTCCGCGTAAATCTAAATGCGATTACTACTTCGTGTAAACTCATATACCTCGTTAAATGAATATTGCACAAATCCTCTCCGAACAAAAACGTATGTCCATTACCCAGTCTTATGCGTCCATTTCTTCCCCTCTTCAATCCCTGGTCGTGGCCAAACCTATTTCCTCATTTACTAACTTCCAGAATTGCTCACAAAGTGTGGGGAACAAGCGCAAGTCGCCGAACTTAAATCAAAGGTTATTCACATAAATAAGCAATATGTGGAATATATGAATTCCGAGGGTCACGCTACTGCGTATGAACGTCGTCAGGTGAAGAATAATATGTATAAATTATTTCAGGTATTGGAAAAGGCCGATTTCCAACAAAACGACCGCCGTTTCGAATTTGTTGGTCTTCCCGTGCCTCCACCTGTTGTCCAGAAACGAGAGATTTTACCTGTTAATACAGAAAAATATGAACCACAAAAAATAAGTGGAAAGTACCAGGAAATATTCCATCTTGGAAAAGAATATTCCAAACTGCATGTGTATCTAGAAAACATGGTTGAAAGTACCATATATGGGGCCAGAAATGAAGAATATTTACCTTCTTCAATACATGTGAAAAACATCACTGATTCCAGAATTGCACTCCACTGTGATGGGCCCATTATTTTGCATGATGTTGAATCCCTGATACTCATTTTACAGTGCCACCAGGTCCGAATACATAACATGAAAAATTGCCGGGTATACGTGAATGTGAGTAACGACCGGGTCATTATTGAGAATAGTATATATTTGAAGTTTTCTGGGTTTTCAGGGGTTTCGTTTTGTCCCCCTTCATTTGCGGTTGATGATTTTGACTGGCCCACTTCAGAGGCAGTTAATCCTCATTATTGTATGGTTAAAGAAACGCAAGATTTGAATTCAAAAGAGGGTTCAAGTAATTTCAAAGACAGCGAATTTTTGAATGAATGGATAAGTCTGGAATTGGTTTAGTTTCCCAGCCTTTTTTCCCAGTATTTCTTCACACTAAGCTTATCGGTAAAAGCTGGCTACAAGATTTCTTCTGATATTATCGGGGAAAACTCTAATGGAAAAGCCATCCTATGGAGTTTACTTAAGTCCTAAAAACGGTATCATTTTTCCTTCAATTTGGGAATTACACTGTATTGTTCCATTGTCAAATACTACGCGGGAACTTATTTTGCCTCCAAGTTAAATTATATATCCGGAGATTTCCAAAAATTAGACCATCAAATGGTGTACCTGAAAAGAGGATTCTGTTTATCGGTCAAATCAGCAAACTCGTGGTTGTCAAGTCTTTCAAATTCCCTCACCAAGTCTGTGTTCATATTTGCATCTCTCCTCTTATTATCCAAATAATAATCAACCCAAAGGAAAGCCATCAAGACAAGAACAATACTAAAGCAAGCCACCATTCCAACCACAGCACTTGTGTACTGTGGAGCCTGTTTTGCAATAAATATTTGTGGTCCAATCAAATTACCCACACAGAATCCAATCAAATAAATAGCATTGGTGGTTACCTTCTTTGTGTGCCCAGGACAATTTGAAGCAATCAAAGACAAAATAAAAATCGGCAAAATCCCCAAAAGAGATTCCATGGAGTAACCAGCATATTGCAACTTGTGATTTTTGCCAAACGCAAGGAAACATGTTGCCATCAAAGTAAGACAGAAGGCAAAGATCGACCAGAAAAAACGGTACGGAAAGAATCTATAGCAGTAGCAGATACTTACAAGACCCACAATTTGAACAGCTCCAGGAGTCATCCCCATTAATAAACTTTTGCTAGTTGAATATCCCAATTTTTCCTTCAACAAGATCGAACCGAAATTCGTTAATCCACCATTTGGAATACAGAATAATACTCCCATGGCAAAAAGAATCCATGTTCTGTAATCCAACAATGCTTCAACAAATTGCTCTTTTTTGAAATGTTTGTTACCAAACCCTTGCTGATTACCTCTAATTCTTTCAACCACCATGCGCTTCTCCTTCTCAGTCAAAAACCAAGCTTCAGTGGGTTTACTTGGAATATGGAATAAAATCGCAAGTCCCAAAGCGATAGTAATGACTCCAGTAATGATAAAGATCAACTTCCATGGGGCAAGGTAAAGTGCTTTCTATTCTTATAAACATTATAAGCAATAGCACCATTACCAAGAATTGTTCCAAGTCCATTGCAAGAAGACCAGAGAGCTGTTCTGAAGAAAACCTCTTCCTTCTTGTACCACTGTGAAGTGATGATAACAAAGGCAGGGGTAATTGACGATTCAAGAGCTCCTAGAAGCACTCTTAAAACAACAAAACCAGTATATTGAGGAACTGAATGTAAACAAAGAATGACTCCCCAAAGAATAATATAAAAAGATAATACCCAGCTAAGTTTAAATTTTTGAAGAGTGTATGATCCAATGAATTCGTAAAAAAGATACCCAAAACAAAGGCAGAACCTGCCCAAGAATATTGATCACCTACCATTTTCAAATCTTTTCTTAATCCAAGAATGGCACCAAACGAGACCGTTTGTTTGTCCATAAATTGCACACAATAAGTAATACAAATCAATGGCATCAAGTAGAAATCAATTTTGCGAAGCACCTTTTTATCTTCCTCAGGGTCTAAAATAAATGGACCTTCGTCATTATCAGCGTATTCAATGGCATCATCAACGTGGCCATCAATAATCACTGGCTTTCCAGTATTGGGAGATAAAAATGTGGTTATTTCAATTTCCTGAGACAGAACTTGTTTGATGGCAAGTTTGCTAGTTTCTTTCTCTTCAACCCCCATTATTAGTAAGATTTTTTTCTTTTTTTTTTTGCTGAGGGTAAATTTTATTCCAGATTATTCTTTTTAAAAAATATAATATGTTAGGATAAGTCGCCTTTTAAACCACCTTTTTGGAATCACGCAATTTCGGAGATAAGATCTGTGATCTAATCGGGTTGCAGATTTAAGCGCCACAGACACCCAAGGAACCGGGGTCCCGGAATTGACGTATGCGCGGGTTAGACACAATTTTGAGATGCAAATGATCGAAGGGTTTTTTAAGTCTTTTTTTTTCTTCTGGGCCGATTATTTAAAGATTTTTTCAGTGATTTTTATAAGCATAAATATTGTTAGTTCTCAGAATAAACAGTATATCATGGTCTTTCGCAACTCAGCATCTCTCAGTTTATAGCATGAGATCCGGCTAGCCCGGGACGATAAAGGAGATCTGCAGCTGCGTTCGCAAGAGATTGTTGTATGAAATCAAAAGAACATACCAGCTTTTTTCATTAGATACACAGAATAATTAATGCCACACTTTTTACGGTCATATTACGTGTGAAGATATATATATGTTCCTCAAAAATACAATAAGCCGATAATAATTTTGCTTTCCTCTTTTCAAACGAAGTTCTTTGCCTTTCGTTCGATTCTTGGTTATAGAAGAAAAAAAAGTAAGTAAAAGGATGTATCAATTTAGACTCGAATAAGGCATCATTTTAGTTTATGTCATCCTAATTCAATTCCATTATTTGGCATTGCGTTTTATTCAGTAAGCCACAGGACAGCCGCGCGTGCGGCTAAATGTAGCCCCGAAGAATCTGCGATAGGAAAGCAGCACCTCCAATCGTTGGATTATTGCATAAAAACATTCTCGGATTCTTTTGGAGACCGTTTTAGTGAAACTACAGTAAGAATACCCAAATATTCCCCCAAAAGATCTGGGAAAGAATTTGATTGAACGCAATGCTTTGTACTCCAGTTAAGTCACATAATTATTCACGCATAGTAGATATTGATAATTTGGTTGATTATGTGTTTTATTTTCTTGAATTTCTTTTTGCAGATTTAATCAAGATCCTCCTTACTGAGATATGCCACTCCCGAAGGGTCAATGTACGGGCAGGCATTGGCTTTTCTCTTCCGAGAATCCCGAGCTTATGCACGCCATGGTGGATGTATGCACATCACAGCATTGTTCACAATATCGTTCATCAAGTTGTTAACGGTATCAAGAAAAATACACATACAATAATTTATGGGACAGACTTATTTAATGCTTCCAAACTTAGTGGTTCTGCCTTTTCATTTGTAGGTCCTCAAAAAATTTATCTATTGTTAACAATAAGAAAATTATTTGAGTCCATATATGCTTCGTGTTTTATATCCTCAATAAATGTCAAGTGATCACACCAATATATCTAATATCGGTATGTATGTAACAAGAGGGATGCAGGAATTTGGGGGAATAGATAATGAAGAACGTTGATTCAGGAATGGTGAATGGAAAACCCCCCATAAGGTTTGTATACCATTGCCCAGGGATATAGTAGGAATAGCCTTTAGAACAGAGGTATTGTTTCTTCTAAACTTAAGGTTTATGCTTTCTTTTTGACACATCACCAATTCATTTTTACTGGATTCCCCTCTTCAAGAATAAAACGCAACGTTTATGGTATAATATTTCTCACCAGATCATAAGGAGGTTTCAAAAGACTCAACCAGCAAGACTAGATTCACTATGTAGATCAATTTTCTTCTTCTTCATGGAGCCAAGGACGCGTCTTTTTCCAATGGCGGGGGTTTTCACAATATTTCCAAATGTCGATTGGACATTGGAATTTGGGGTGCGTAATATCACCACAGGTAGTACAGTGGCGACGAAATAATTCAAGAGTGACGGTAGAAGAAACCGTTGAACTGATTTTGAGAACGGGACGTGGAACCGATTCTTCCTCAAGCAAAATATACCCTCTGAAAGTCACATGGGTGAAATGATCGAGTGGTGGAGTTTCACAAAACTCCCTCTCAAAGTAAAATTTCGGCAGCGATTTAAAATGTAAACAATGTTTTGTGAAATGGTCATAAGGGGCAGCGAGTGCCATCTTGGGAACTTCAAAGCGGAATGGCACTAGGAGATATGGGTTTTTCAATGCGGAAAAAGTAACCTTTGCTCTGGAATGTGCGTTAACGGGAATATTCTGTAACAGCCGCTTAAGCTCGTTCACGTCCACTTCCAGTGACTTAAGCCCATATATATATTCATATAAGGCTTCCGGTCGGTACACCAATGGGGCATAGGGCACTTCGGGGTCTAAGTAAGTTGGCCCTTTAACTCCCGATTTGGCATGAATAAGTTCTGAATATGGATTCCAAAAGAATCTGGTGCGCTTAAGATATGCCAAAGAATATCTGACTTCGCAAAAGGCATCCACCAAAGGGGGAATGGATGGGTCCAATTGGCAATATGGAATTCGTTCGATTTCCTGATCCAGAAGATCAGGATGTTTCTGCCGGACCACTTGAATTAGTTTTGAAGATAATCTCTGTAGTTTCTCCAATAAATTCTGAGTCTCTTTGCCTTTCCACTCCGTCAATTGTTCGATCGTATCTTCTATAGATAGCGACTCTGGTTGTTTCACAAGGGAAGATATAAGAATCACTTCGTCGTGAATTCTGGACGTACGAAGAATAATACATCTGCGAGCCATGGTAATGGGCATATTCATAACCCTTGCAAACGCAGTAGCTCGTGATCTATATGGTATTTTGCGAAAGTAAGATGATATTCGTTTTTCCCATAGAACTTGCTCAGTTTGTTCGCCAGAAAGATTTTCTGCCATCCACTTAAACAGAGTCTTATTCCAATTACAATATATATTGATTATATGGGCAAGTTGAGGTAAGGAATAATTGGAGGAAATATCAGTAGTATGGAATTGGCCTACCCAAGGGAATATTTGTTGCACTGATTCCAAGGTATAATTATCGAAACGCTCCTCATCTAGACAATCCAGAGCATCGGTTTCTGGTTCAATATCATGTGGATAATATAAGCTCTTTTCGTACGCTTCACTTTCCCAAATACTCATTTCGTGTCCACAAATCACTTGTGCAATGTGATCAATAACATTGAACCGACGTTTTTCGATGCAGGTCAACGATATCCTATGGAGGAACTTCAAAAATCCTCAGAGCGGGTATATAAAATTGGTCCAGGCATTTTATTTACTTTTATTTTATTTACTTTTTTTTTTTTTTATTTCATTTTACCCATTGATACATGCACATAGAAAGGTTTTCTTGTTTAATGAGAATACTCTTTTAATTGCATATCTAGAATTCTCAGACTCCACCATATTCACAATGGTGCGACTCCGATGGATACCATTTTCTTCGGCAAATCTAGGTTTCTCTGAACACCCATTTACTTGAAGAAATGTTGAAGCAAATTTATTTCCCCTTGATTTAATATACTTCCGTATCGATTAAAGCGTTGTATTAAAAAAATATTATTACACTTATTATATGGTCTAACCGGTAAGGTTTCTAGACTATCGACACCCGATAAATAAAGTGAAAGAGGATCATATGGTGTACCTGAAAAGAGGGTTTTGTTTATCAGTCAAGTCGGCAAATTCGTGATTCTGAAGCAACTCAAACTCCCTCACCAAATCTGTGTTCATATTCGCATCCCTTCTCTTGTTATCCAAATAATAATCAACCCAAAGGAAAGCCATCAAGACAATAACAATACTGAAACATGCAACCATGGCAACAACTGCACTAGTATATTCTGGTGCTTGTTTTGCAATAAATGTTTGTGGTCCAATCAAATTACCCACACAGTATCCAATCAAATAAATTGCATTGGTAGTAACCTTCTTTGTGTGCCCGACACAGTTAGAAGCAATCATAGACAAAATGAAAATGGAAGAAATAGACAAGAGGGAAGTCATTGAGTATCCAGCAAATTGTAAAGTATGGTTCTTACCGAAAGCAAGCAAACAGGTAGCCATTAATGTTATGCAGAACGTCAAAATGGACCAGAATAACCGGTAAGGAAAGAATCTATAGCAGTAACAAATGGAAACAAGTCCAGTAATTTGCACGGCACCAAGAGGCATACCCATCAATAAACTTTTGCTTGTAGAATAACCCAACTTTTCCTTTAACAAGATGGAGCCGAAATTTGTTAACCCACCATTTGGAATATTGCACAAGATTCCCAATACAAAAAGAATCCACGTTCTGTAGTCCAACAATGCTTCAACAAATTGCTCTTTTTTGAAATGTCTGTTACCGAAACCTTGTTGGTTGTCTCTAATTCTTTCAACCACCATACGCTTCTCTTTTTCAGTCAAAAACCATGCTTCAGTTGGTTTACTTGGAATATGGAAGAAAATTGCAAAGCCTAAAGCAATAGTAATAACACCAGTGATGATGAAGATTAATTTCCATGGAGCCAAGCTGAAACTATCCTTATCTTTGTAAACATTATAAGCAATGGCTCCAGATCCAAGCATTGTTCCAATTCCATTACACGAAAACCAAATTGCAGTTCTAAAGAATACCTCTTCCTTTTTATACCATTGAGAAGTTATGATCATAAATGCTGGAGTAATCGAAGATTCAAGTGCTCCGAGAATCACTCTTAGCACCACGAAACCAGCATATTTTGGAACAGCATGTAAACAAAGAATGATACCCCAAACAATAATGTAAAAAGACAATACCCACGTAAGTTTGAATCTTTGAAGTGTGTAGGAAGCGAAAAACTCATAAAAGAGGTATCCAAAGTAGAAAGCAGAACCTGCCCATGAATATTGATCACCCACCATCTTTAAATCTTTTCTTAATCCAAGAATTGCACCATATGAAATCGTCTGTTTGTCCATAAATTGCACACAATATGTGATACCGATTAAAGGCAATAAGTACAAGTCAATTTTCCAAAGCAATTTCCTATCCTCTGCCGGGTCCAAAATAAATGGTTCTTCGTCATTATCAGCATATTCGATAGCATCGTCAACATTTCCAGCAATCACCACCGGTTTTCCGGTATTTGGGGATAAGAATGTAGTGATTCCATTTTCTTGAGAGAGAACTTGCGTGATAGCATGTTCACTGGCTTCTTTCTTCTCGGGATCCATATTCCAGTTTCAATCTGAATGTATTGTATACTCTTTAATGTGGAATATCAATATATATTTCTGACTGAAATAAACCAGAACCTAGTGGGGAAGTTCACATTTTAAATACAAAGAGATCAATCTCTAAATATTAGATAAGAGTTTTATCTTCTTATCAAGATCGGGAAGGCCAAATGCAGTTTCACGGCCGAAATTGCACATGCAGCAGATAAATAAAAAGCTACATAATCAAAGGTGTACGTGTCGCTTGTTTGAATTTCGCGTCTTCATAACTACAGTATACGATTTTTGCTTTCTATTTTCCATTCGTTCAAAAGTAGGAAAATTTATTATGTTCACAGAAAAAAAAACCTTTAAATCATACTATCTTGTATGGTACAATACTATACAATTATCTTAAATACTATTTTTTCCATAGTTTAGCCACTGAAAACGCATAACCTCGCATATATGATATTTCGCTTTTATCGTATCCGCCGAAATAATCTTTTTCGGTCCGAATATTCTAAACATATTTAAAAATTTTATATTTTCTTGGCAGTTTCCATTAATGCATCATTGTATTGAGTTCCCATTGGAGTAGACGCAATATTTTTTCTTGGCGTTTTCGGCCCGGCGAAACTTACCGATGTGCCAAACGCGGCTGTGCCTTATCGAGGCTTATCTTGTTCCCGTCAAATATTTTATCGATACCGGAAAAAAGAAATGGTTTGAAGTTTGAAACGATTGCATTTCCAAAAATTTTTGGAAAACTTTAGGTTTCAATTCCTTTTTTTTTTTTGCCTTCGTAGATTTATTAATATAATTTCTCTTTTTTATGATCTATGACTTTAAACATTACAAAATCACTGGTGTTGGTTTTCATCCTCTTATCAGTTGAATAGAAATAAAGAAAAAAGCTAATTACTAATCAATCTTTAAATTCAAATATTTCGTTCGAGAATCTAAGAATTATTCTAAGAATGAAAGAATCATTTTCAAGAAATTTTTTAGGAGTCCAAGGTTTGTATCCAATGGCCCACTTCTGTGCTTCCTTCTTTCATAAATTACCACCATCAGGGTTAATAAGCCCTGGTTGAGTTCAAGTAGAAATGCAAATGAATATTCTTTTAGTCGTGTTAAAAAAAATATGAAGCAATATAATCGAAATAAAAACTTTCTGAATATTGGTGATATTCATTAGTGAGATATTCCTTATCGCATATTGCGGTGAGTGTGAATTATAGAATACCGATTGCGTGATTCTCACTTTATTTAGCGTATCCAGGACAAAGCCGTGAATTCAAAAAACGAAAGAAGAAAATAGAGTTATGAAATTTCTGATAAACAATATTTCGATATATAAGAGCAAACAACGGGATTTGACCATTCCGATTATTGTTTTTTGCGAGACGACTTTATTTTCTGTAATGATTTTTTTTTTCTTTTTTTTTTTTTTTTTTTTGAAAAATTCGTCACCTAGGTTTGCGCTTCAAATACTTTAAAACTAATTTTATGAGTGAAATTTCTTGAATTCTCATCTCATGGAATCATCCATCCAATTAGGTGATGTTACATGAATTTCAACATGTAGCATGTCATCATAAAATTACTATCAATATATTCACAAAACATTTCATACTAAGGTTTGAAAATTCCGCTCTACTACCCATGCAATACTCGATTAAAAATCATTGTTCTATGTATATATTTTCTAATTGAATATTCTCAAATAGTGTACCTGAAAAGAGGGTTTTGTTTATCAGTCAAATCGGCAAATTCGTGATTCTGAAGCAACTCGAACTCCCTTACCAAATCTGAGTTCATATTCGCATCTCTTCTCTTATTATCCAAATAGTAATCAACCCAAAGGAAAGCCATCAAGACAATAACAATACTGAAACATGCCACCATCGCAACAACGGCACTAGTATATTCTGGTGCTTGTTTAGCAATAAATGTTTGTGGTCCAATCAAATTACCCACACAGTATCCAATCAAATAAATTGCATTTGTAGTAACCTTCTTCGTGTGACCAGCACAATTGGAAGCAATCAAAGACAAAATGAAAATAGATGAAATGGCTAAAAGAGAAGTCATTGAATATCCTGCGAATTGTAAAGTGTGATTTTTGCCAAAAGCAAGGAAACAGGTGGCCATCAAGGTAATACAGAAAGTTAAGATAGACCAGAATAAGCGGTATGGGAAGAACCTATAGCAGTAGCAAATTGCCACTAGACCTCCGATTTCAACTGCACCAAGAGGCATACCCATTAATAAACTTTTGCTTGTAGAATATCCCAATTTCTCTTTCAAAAGAATAGATCCAAAGTTGGTCAATCCACCATTTGGAATATTACATAATATTCCCATGGCAAAAAGAATCCACGTCCTATAATCCAACAACGTTTCAAGAAATTGTTCTTTTTTGAAATGTCTGTTACCAAAACCTTGCTGATTTCCTCTAATTCTTTCAACCACCATACGCTTCTCTTTTTCAGTCAAAAACCAGGCTTCAGTGGGTTTACTTGGAATATGAAAGAAAATCGCAAATCCCAATCCAATAGTGATGACTCCAGTGATGATAAAAATCAACTTCCAAGGGGTTAAACTGAAACTATCTTTATCCTTATAAACATTATAAGCAATGGCTCCAGATCCAAGCATTGTTCCAATACCATTGGATGCAAACCAGAGGGCCGTTCTGAAAAAAACCTCTTCCTTTTTATACCATTGAGAAGTGATGATCATGAATGCTGGAGTAATGGAAGATTCAAGGGCACCCAAAATGACTCTTAACACCACAAAACCAGCATATTTTGGAACAGCATGTAAGCAAAGAATGACTCCCCAGAGAACAATATATAAAGACAATACCCACGTGAGCTTAAATCTCTGGAGGGTATATGATCCAATGAATTCGTAAAAAAGATACCCAAAATAAAAGGCAGATCCCGCCCATGAATATTGATCACCCACCATTTTCAAATCTTTTCTTAATCCAAGAATGGATCCATATGAAATTGTCTGTTTGTCCATGAATTGTACACAATAAGTAATACAGATCAATGGTAATAAGTAGAAGTCGATTTTCCGAAGCAACTTCTTATCTTCTTCAGGATCCAAAATAAATGGTTCTTCATCATTATCGGCATATTCAATTGCCTCATCAACATCGCCAGCAATTACCACCGGTTTTCCGGTATTTGGAGATACGAAAGTAGTAATTCCATTTTCTTGCGAGAGAACTTGCTTTATAGCGAGCTCGCTCTTTTCCTTTTTCTCAGGGTCCATGTTTTTTTTTTTTTTTTTTTTTTTAGTTAGTTTCTGGATCAACTATATTCCAGAATTTTCTTAGTCCGTATTTCTTGGCCTAAAATATCTTGGCGAATTTTCACGCTTTAAACCTAGATCTCGCGATCGGTGGATTTTAGATAAGGCGTCGCGTTACCATATCGGGAAATGGCTTAGCGCCCCTGAAAGGCCGAGTCAATAGATAAGGTTAGACCTGAGATGTACAGGATTGGATAAAAGATTCCGAGTCAGATAACGGAAAGGCAACCTTTTTATTTCTTTTGAATAAAAATTTAGTGTTTTTTTTACTCCTTTTTTTTTTAACTGTCAACCCACAAGAGTATTTGTGAAAATTAAAGCGACACAACCAGAGTACGTTTTGTAGGTATTGGTCGTGGTATGGTTTTGTTACCGACGAGTTGATTCATCTCAAAACGTGTGTTGCCGCAGGACGATCGGCCAGGTGCATGCGCGAACGCCCGATTAGGAAACCCGAAGACAAATTCCGCCCCGAATTCCAAGCAACGCGTCGCTGAACAATCTCTAAATTGCCGCCGGTAAATTTTTCGTTATCTTATCTAATTCTGCTGGAATCAAATCTTGTTAATACTACATCGCACATTGATAATTGAGACCCGGCGGAATTATATTTATCTACTTCTTGTTTTCCTTACCGATAGACGCTTATCTTATCGGAATTCCTCCGAAATATGTTAGAAAAAACCAACCATTCCGGAACACGGTATGGCGTATACGGACTCCACTTTGCAAAAGCAATAACCATTTGTTTATTAGCTTTTTTAGCTTTTACAGGGTTAAGAAAATCACCAGTGTTTTTTCCCGTGAAATCTCCACAAAAATACTCTTGCGTAATTGCCGAATATGCTCGGCCCGAAAGTTTTTACAGAGACAACTCCACTTTGGTGAAGATTATGCACGATGCCGAATTCCGTGATCAGTCTGCATCGAAGTTATCGGGAGCCGTTAGGGTACGTACTCATGTTACTGATACTGCCCCTTCAGTGGCTGAAGATCCATTGTATTGGGAAGAAAAATTTGCCCCATTTCATGAATATTTGCAAGTCACTTTCCCGCAATTATGGCTGTTTTGCACAGTTGAAAAAGTCAATGGTTGGGGACTTGTGATCACGTGGAAGGGTTCCAATTCATCTCTTAAACCTGTTTTGCTTAGTGCCCACCAAGATGTTGTTCCTATTCAGGATGCTACCCTTGATCAATGGACGCATCCACCATTTGAGGGTGTTTTTGATGGCAAAAAGCTATGGGGACGGGGTTCGGCAGACTGTAAGAATCTATTGATTGGATTATTGGAAGCTGCAGAGGAACTTCAGGCCAGCGGTTTCCATCCAAAACGTACTATTGTATTTGGATTTGGATTCGACGAAGAAATCGGTGGTGAAAATGGTGCAAGATATATTGGTGAATTCCTTCTTAAACAGTATGGAAAAGATGGCTTTTATGCAGTCATTGATGAAGGAGGCCAAAGTCTTGTGAAAAATGGAGATGTTTCCTTGGCTTTGATTGGTACAGGAGAGAAGGGATCGTTAAATTATGTGGTGGGCTTAAATACCCCCGGTGGCCACTCTTCTGTGCCTCCAGATCATACTGCTATTGGAATTGCGAGTGATCTCGTGACACGGTTTGAAAGATCACCTTTTGCGCCTCTTTTCACCCCCAGAAACCCCACATTTTATGAATACCAGTGTATTGCTGAATATTCCAGTGAAATTAAACCAGATTTAGCTCGTGCAATCAAAAATTCTGGTTCTTCTGAAAAAGCTAGTTCCCATGTGGCAAAATCTATCTACCATTCTGATTTGACCAATAGATACCTTATTACCACGTCTCAAGCGGTGGATATTATTTTTGGTGGAGTCAAATCAAATGCACTTCCTGAATATGTTGAAGTTCTTATCAATCATAGAATTGCAGTTGAAAGCAGCGTTGAAGAGGTTCTTAATAGAAATTTGGATTTGGTTATTTCAGTAGCCAAGGAATACGATCTTGGCGTTATAATTGGGGATCAGATTATTGTTCCCCGGACCAAAAATGGACATTTCACCATTACCAATGCTGCCCTGCTTGAGCCTGCACCTGCAACTCCTCTCTATGATGAACACTGGGCTTTATTTGCTGGAAACTTAAGGCATGTGTATGAGGAGGTTTGTGCTGGAACCATGGCTGAATTTGATGGTGAAATCATAATTCCTACACCTGGAATGGCTGCTGGAAATACGGACACTAAACATTATTGGGATCTTACCAAACACATCTACAGATATAGACCAGGATTGATTCCAACGGTCCAAGCTCATGCACATGGTGTAGATGAACACATTGTGTTTGATTCACATTTGCAAATTATTGCCTTTTACTATGAGTATCTTCAGTTGATTGATTCCGTTTCAGGTTAAGTATATATTTTTGGGAATATCCAGGTCGTTTTGGATACCTGCTGCTGATAGACTTTGTATTTTCTGGTCATATGGTTTTAAAACCAGGTTATGTATGTCACTATAATTAATAATCACGTGGGTTTTCCTTTAACTTTTATATTTAAAATGGATTATCTTTGGTTGTTGAAAACACCCGTGAGTTCCAGGTCATACTTCATCTTTTTCTAGTTTTAGTTCTTCAAATCACTCACGTTCAAGGAAATCCCAAACGGTACACCTAATACTGTGACTCCTGAATTGTAAGTTTTTGATATATATGAGAATGATTACTTTCTGAAGTGGTTTTCTACGTGATTTAGGACTTCCTGGGCCCTTTTCGTCGCTAATACTATTCTTCGTATCTACTTTTGGCCGGAATTTTGCAACAAAAAGAATTCCACATACTCAGTAGCCTTTATCAACACCTATATTTTAAAACAGCTCACTTCAAAAACGTAATAAGTTAAGGTAAAATAGGTCTTTTAGTGAGTGCCAAGTTCACACTCTAAATAGAGAAGAGTAGCCCAATAAATTTACTTGAGAAGACGTAACACTCACCTAAGTTTCCCCAAACCCTCTTTTCTTGGGTTTCTGTTTTGGGCTTATTTACACTAGTAAATTTCTTGGAAACCATTGCTCGGTATAGCCTGAATATAAGACACAGTTTAGAGTATTGAAGAAGTCGAACTTTGGGCTACAAAACGGTTTAGACAGAATTACACACCACTGTTCCCCACCTTACACAGAAATCAGGGATATGTGATTTTGCCCTTCAAAAATCAAGTTGGTCACATATCATTTGGGTGTGGGGCAGGACTGATGATTCCCAAGCGAATTTTTCTTCGAATCTATGGGAAGAAGATCAGAACAAAGCACAAATATGCTTTATAAGCGCTAGATCAAATACCCGAGCCTTAAAAGAACATATATCTTGAGAACTGAATGAATACTGCGTGTTTTGAATAAAGTATAAGCCTTAATTAAGTCGTAACGTAGTCGTGGATGCAACAAATTGCCACCTCATCGTGGATAAGGCGACTGCCATATCTTACAAGATGTGGTACCCTCACTCCCAAACGAGCCAGGCGCATTTATGCGCCTACAAAGCCTTCATCAGATAGGTGGATGCATGATGCTTCTATGTTTCCTTATTCTCATTCAAGACATATTTGCACTCTCAGCACAAAAAATTCGATTACTTTCTTCTTTCATGCGGAATATTCGGCAGGGACGTGTCAAAAGGAAGCGTGCAGGCCGAAACAAGGTGCCGCCGGCAAGAAGATTATGCCCGGACCCTGTCAAACTATGTGTGTGCCAATCACGCGCGAGTATTTTCCAAAAGCGGGACCGTGCATAACCGAGAATGTCCGCCTGCAACCGTTGCTGCCCGCGACTTACCGCGACTTACCGCGACTAACCGCCATTTACCGAAACTTGCCGCGAATTGCCGACACTAACTGGCTCACGCGGTTGCACTGTTGACGGCCCGACACAGGCCTATAGTTGCCGAGTTGATGCAGTATCAGATGTATATTTAAACAGACATGATTTCCCACTACTAGACTCTCAAAATATAGAATAATATATTCAGTCATCTCCCTTGGCATTTATAAAGTTTCTCATCTTCCTTTTTTTTTTCGAAACTTTTGCTAGATACAGGCTACCTGATTCTTTAACCATGGCCCCTATCATCACTAAAGGTTCATCTGAGGAACCCGAATCCCAACAAAACCAGATTCCCTTGGGAGAATATCTTTTTCTTCGTATTTGCCAAGCAAATCCCAAATTGAAGTCCATTTTTGGAATTCCTGGTGATTTCAACTTGGCCCTTTTGGAACATATTTATTCGCAATCTGTGGGTGCAAAAGCAGAGTTTGTGGGTTTTTGTAACGAGCTTAATGCTGCTTATGCCGCTGATGGTTATGCCAAAGTCACGGAAAGTTTAAGTGTTTTGATCACCACTTTTGGTGTTGGTGAACTTTCTGCTCTTAACGGAATTTCCGGTGCTTTTGCCGAGTTTGCACCCATTTTACACATTGTGGGTACTACTTCCACTAAACAAATCAACCAAGCACTTGGTGCTGATGCTGCAAATGTGAAAAATATCCACCACTTGGTACAAAACAAAAATGCGTTATCTGCTCCTGACCATGACGTTTACAAAAAGGCCGCCAGCAGCTTTTCGGTCATTCAGGAATCTTTGGATGAAGATATGCTCTTAAACTTGGAGAAAATCGATAATGTGTTGAGCACGATCTTGCAAGAAAACAGACCTGGTTACCTTTTTGTGCCCAGTGACATTTCCAACATTGGCGTTCCAAGAAGTAGATTGGACCAGCCATTGGATTTGAATGAATTGACCAATGAGCCATTATTGGATGAATTGATTCAAAGAATCTTGGCCAAACTTTATGCTTCCGAAAAACCTTCGGTTATTGGTGACGCCTTGGCTGACCGTTTTGGTGCCCAGTCCGTTTTGGATAACTTTGTTGATGCCTTGCCTTCCAACTTCGTGAAGTTATTTTCCACTCCTCTTGGCAGAAACATTGATGAAACATTGCCCAACTTTATTGGTGTGTACAGTGGAAGATTGTCTTCTGGAGACGATGTCATTGAGGCATTTGAAAGAGAAACCGACTTTTTGTTATCTCTTGGCCATTCGAATAATGAGATTAATGCTGGAGCATATTCTGCCAATATTAGTGAAATCGCAGATTATGTTGAGGTCCACCCCGACTATATTTTGATTGATGGTGAATATGTCCAAATCAAAAATGCTGAGACGGGAAAAAGACTGTTTTCTATTGTGGACTTAATTTCTCGTCTTTCCACCGAATTCAATGCTTCTAAGCTTATTCACAATGATGGAAAGATCACCATCGGAGCCAAGAGCCCACTTAAGACTTTTGGTGCTGATGACGATGTGCCTGCCGAAATCATCACCCAAAATAAATTGACCGATTTTTTCAACAATTACTTGAGACCAAATGACATTTTTGTTGTGGAAACATGTAGTTTCCAGTTTGGTATTTCCGATCTCCGTTTCCCCAAAGGAGTCAAGTTCTTTTCCCAGAACTTATACGGATCTATTGGTTATGCTCTTCCTGCCACTTTTGGTGCCTCCCGAGCTGAACATGACTTGGGCACCAACAGAAGAGTCATTTTGGTGCAAGGTGATGGGTCTGCCCAAATGACCATCCAGGAATTGTCCACCTTTTTGAGATACGACACCAAATCCCCGGAAATCTTCCTTCTCAACAACTCGGGTTACACTGTGGAGAGAATTATCTTGGGTCCTACGCGTTCCTACAATGATATTCAAGATGCATGGAACTGGACCAATTTCTTCAAGGTTTTTGGCGACAAAGAGGGGGAGAAGCATGAGGCCGAGAAAATCAATACCACTGGTGAATTAGAGGGACTTTTTGGGCTCAAGGCCAGCTCTAAGATCCGGTTCTTTGAGCTTAAGTTGGCCAAGTTGGATGTTCCTCAGAGATTTAAGAACTTGCTCGGTAAGTAAGTGGTTTTTGGGGTGTTTCAGTGTAGAGTTTAGGAATAAATATAGATAGGAAAAATGCACATTAAAAGAAAAGAAAAATAATAAAAATAATAATAAAAATAATAAAAAAAAAATCAACAATTATGATTCGCCGGAATTCGAAATGTTCGTGTGCGACCCCACACTTGCCGCTACGACCCGAGGATACATATTATACCCCACACATCTACCGGAATGGTTAAAGTATAAAGCGCTGGTGGAATCCACCTATTTTCTGTATAAGAAATAATTACAAATATTTTTTACAACAAAATAAAAACGAGTCCTGAAAAAAAGAAAAAAAAAAAAATACCACCAGAGTTTCCTCACTTATTATTCACTATCTTTTCAATTTCGAGTGCAAATTTTTTCTCAACAATTAGCCGCCGACTATTCCTCATATGTTGGTCCCTGAATTTGCTCCTTCTACTTCGGATTCGGTATTCATTTCTCCTACCGAGTCTGGCGTTTCATATGAAGAAATTCTTCAACGACACATTCCGCTTCCAAACATTGCCTACGCAAACGCTGTTGCTGGTACCGCTGAAAATGGTTATTCGCCGGTTTTCCGGAGTGCAGCTGTGCCTAATGTAAAAAAATCTGTGTTTCCTGAACTTGACACTTACTATGCTTTGTGGCAGAATGCCGTTAAGTGTTTTTCTCAAAAACCGGCGTTGAGTTCTCGTCCATTCAACTATAAAACCGGTATCTCAGAGCCTCGTTATGTGGCAGAGACATTTACACAAGTAGACGACAAAAAACGTCATTTTGGAGCTGGTGTACTTCATTTGCTTGAGCATAACCCATTTAAGAATCCTGAGATTGTAAGTCATGAAAAAATCGATTCACATGAAGCCAATTGCTCTTCTTATGATGCAGAAAACCTTTCTTTTGTGTTGACATTGTTTCTGGGTAATAGAGCAGAGTGGGTTATCACAGATTTGGCATGTGTGGCTTATTCCATCACAAACACCGTGTTGTATGATACATTGGGTCCCAATGCGTCGCAATATATTTTAAATCTCGTGGAATCACCCATTGTGGTTGCATCTTTGGGACATATTGCAAATATTTTGGAGATGAAAGAAAAATACCCGGATAAACTTTCTGCTTTAATCTGTATTGTCTCCATGGATCCTTTAAATTGCAATTCGGAAATAGAGGCAAATGCCTTGAAGGAAAGAGCCCGTGGTGTTCTGATTGAGCTCTATGATTTTGAACAAGTTTGTGGTGTTGGAAGACTTTTCCCCCGCAAGGAATTGGTCCCAAAACCAGAATCTGTGTACACAATCAGCTTTACTTCGGGTACCACAGGATCTGCACCAAAGGGTGTTGTTTTAACCCAGGAGACAACAGCAGCGGGTATCACATTCACGATTTGCAATGTTCCACATATACAGGAAGATATCGAGATTGTGTTTCTACCACTTGCACATATTTTTGAGCGTCAGTCTTTGGCACATAACCTTGTCACGGGTGGTATGTGTGGATTTCCCCAGCTTAATGGAACCCCACAAACTTTGCTTGAGGATCTTCGGATCTTAAAGCCTAAACATATGTCTAATGTTCCAAGGGTTTATACCAAGTTGGAGGCGGCCATCAAGAATGCTACCATTCACCTGGACCTGGCAATGAAGAAAACCATATTTTCCCATGTTGTACAAACAAAACTCGACCGCCAATCCATTGACGGAGTAAAAGGTACTCATCTAGTGTACGATTCTCTTTTCATAAATAAAGTTCGAAAATTGTTGGGTTTTGAAAACATGAACCATTGTATCACGGGCCTGGCTCCCATTTCTCCACTGACAATCAAGTTCATGAAGGCAGCACTTAATATTGGGTTTTCTCAAGGATATGGTTTAACCGAGCTGTTTGCAGGAATGTCGTTTGGTGACCCTAATGAAAAGGCTGCTGATAGTTGTGGAGCACCTGGTGTATGTTGCGAGATTAGAGTCCGTGAATTACCTTCTATGGGGTATACCCTTGATGATCCACGGGGTCATATGGGTGAATTACAACTTAGGGGACCACAAATCTTTAGCAACTACTACAAGAACGAAGAGGAAACCAAGAAAAGTTTTGATGGAGAATGGTTCTCAACCGGAGATGTTGCCAGGATCGATCGGAATACCGGTCGTCTTTATATTGTTGATCGGGTCAAGAATTTTTTCAAGTTGTCTCAGGGCGAGTATGTAACACCTGAAAAGATTGAAAACTTTTACCTTTCCTCAAATTCAGTTCTCACCCAATGCTTTGCTCATGGAGATTCCACACAAAGCTTTTTAGTTGCAGTTGTGGGTGTTGATAAGGAAAAAATCGTTTCATTTTTGAAGAAAGAATGTGGCTGTTCAGCGACAAATTTGGGACTGGATGAAGGTATTTTGTTAGAGATCAATAAGCCAGAGAACAGGAAAAGACTTATCAAGAGTTTAAATGCTAATGTCAATGGGCTAGCTGGATTTGAGCGTTTGAAGAATTTATATGTCGAGTTCGAACCATTGACTCTTGAAAGAGATGTCATTACGCCAACCGTCAAGCTTAAGCGTCCAATTGCAGCCAAATTCTTTGGAGAGCAAATCAAGCAAATGTACGAGGAGAAACTTGCGGAGGTAGACTCGAAGTTCTAAGGAGGAAAAATTGGATAGATATCAATCATTCAAGAGAATTAAAGCGATCAATTATTGTTCTTGTTGACTACATCCAATTTTAATCTATCAGTGGAATTTCGAACCATCATATTTATTTCTGGAAATTGACTGATATATGGTGAAAAGGGGGCTCATTAAGGGAAGATAATGTTTGGATCTACAATCAACTTCGCCGATAATAAAAAAGTTTTTAGTTTATTAGTACGAAATATTCTATGATAAATTATTTAGTTTATGTAAATTTAGAAAGCTGATGAATTCCAGGAGAAATTATTTTCTAATTCTTGGATACCGTCCACTTTTTTCTCATCCCCGTATTCTTTGAAGGTACCATCAGATCATATTTAAAAGAGGGAAAGAAAAAAGAAAAAGCAGAAGTTACATAGAACATCTCTTAAAAAGGAAGTTTAAATATCAGAATTTTCTGAAATATTCAACCTAAAGGTTTAAATGCCGATGATAGGGAGTGTTTTTTTTTTGTAGAAAGTGAACCGCATATTCGCGTGAAGCCAGACACCTTTGTTTGAATTAGCTAATGTTTTATTAACGACTGTTTCGACAAAAGCAAGGTAATTTCTGTAATTTAATAGTTCAAATTAAAAACCAAAGTAAATAAAAATCTAATTCGTTTGTAAACTTATCTTTTTCCATGTTTTCTGGGTCTATTTACTAGGCCCAACTATCAATTGACAGTTACACTTTCATAGTATCTACATCACAATTTACAGGTACGCAACCACCATATTAGCCAAAACAAAAGCATCTTTGGAAACTTCAGTCTCCTAAAAATAGTAAACCACCATATAAAACTCGAATAAACGAAATATTGTACTCTTTACAGATGATTTGGTAGGAAAGCTTGGAAATATTACAAAAACGCATAATACTAGCCCATTTTTCAATATTTATTTCAGAAATGCATTTTATTAGATGCCGCGGGTCTTTGGGTTAGTTTCAAGCTGAAAATCATTTAAGAAATTGTCTCACAGCTTACAGAAACACCAAATATGTGGTTTTCAAGATACCATGCTGATGTGTAGATCATGCAAACTAAGCTGACGGTTGCGGCCATACCGAGAAGAAAACACTGTTTCCCGTCCGATCAACGTTAGTTAAGCTTCTCAGGGCGTCACTGAGTAGTGTAGTGGGAGACCATATGCGAAATTGACGTGCTGCAATCTTTTTTTTTTTCAATTAATCGAATCTAGTTGAATCAAATTTGGCATGGTTTTTTTTTTTTCTTTTTCTTCTTTTCTCTTTTTGGTAAGTGATTCGTGAAAAGAGTTTGTTATGTTAGAAAGTGTTTCTTCAATACCAATCACTTTTATAAGCATAAAAATGGAAAAACATAAAGCCAGAAAATTTCTGATGAGAATCATACTTTAAGAAAGCTGATAAATAAGGCGGATTTATACTTGTGGAAAACCCCTCAAAAGTTTCTATAAACATCTAGAATTCTTATTGTTTTCCAAAACGCTTTGCTTTTACCTTTGGTAGGGTGAAAACTTTAATTAAGTATGTACTTGGGAGCTGTTTAGAAGTTTTTTATATAATTATATAGTTTTTTAAGGTGATGGCTTGACTAACACCTTTTTCCTCTAATCAGATTTTTCAGTGAAAAGAAAGAAAAAAAAAAAAACAGCATTCTATAAGTTAGATGTTAGATTAGACCGAAGCTTTTTCCAAACGTGTAGTAGAATCATAAGTCAAAGTATCCTCAAAAGAAAGAGAATATATGGAAAAGGTATTTTTTTTATTTTGGTTTCCCCCAAAAAGGAAATATGGCGAAATATCTTAGAAATCATAGTTATTTTCACTGAATTCGGAAACATTCCTAATCCCCTTCATCCGATCACTTTTCTGATAAACAAGGATATCCAGATCGAGAATATTTCCAAAAAAGGGAAAGAAAAAAAAAAAAAAAAAAAAAAAAAAACTTTAGTTCCTTTCCTTTAGTTATGGTCAACTACTCTCACAAACCCCAAACTAGTAAATTCATTATTCATGGCTTTCCTCTTCTAGGGGTGAAGATCCTGCAATACTTAAAACCTTCGTTTTGATTAGATGAATGTGGAGGGTTTTTCTGTGGAATAGATTTCCAAATCTTTTGAAGGAATCTGGTTCAAGACTATGTTTATAAGTAATTAAGAGAAAAAAAAATTATAAAAAAACATCACTTTATCCAGCAACATTATTCCAATCCAAGTACTTTAATGAAGTCTCGAATTAGACCTCAGTTTAATAGTGTGCGAAACATCTGCTTCCAAGTTCCAACCCCACTTATCAATAGAATGGTATTGAATTTTGTTTACAACCAATTACCCAACATAAACACATAAAAAAGTAAAAAAGTAAAAATAAAACTATAAAAGAAATCAAAAACACACTTATATTTCTTAAAAAAAAAAAAAAAAACACCCGAGAAGAATAAAAAATTGTTAGCGTATGATCAGGGTGAATGACAATATACACGTGACGTCGATCACGTGCAAGAAGCGAATCTGACAACTTACATAAAATCTTTCCTGAGGGGAGAAATTTGGACTCCTCTTTTCGAGGATTTGGTGGCATCGAAATCCGAATCCCTACGGTATAAATTATCGATCCATACTACAATAATATATAGAACCCTGTCGGGTTCTAATAAATATCAACGCCTTTTTTTTTTTTTTTCTCTCCAATATTTGGACTGCGCAGGACCCACTCTCGCACATTCGCACAGTCTCTAAACACTGCGAAGACATGGCTCGGTGTTTTCACATCTAATACTACACTACTATTCAACAAATACATCGCAACAATGGTATGTTATTCAGCACAAAAACCCCAAAAATAACCCACAAAAAAACCCATATTTCTTAATGTAAACTCATCTACTAACATTAGACTTCAACAATATCCACCACGTCTACACAGACACGTGACCTTAATGGACTCTCGTTGATTGCCCTGCACTCACATATTTCTGGGTTAGGATTGGATGATAATTTGGTGCCAAAAGAATCTGCACAAGGAATGGTGGGTCAACTTAAGGCTAGACGTGCAGCAGGTCTAGTTTTGAAAATGGTTCAAGGAGGTCAAATTGCTGGGCGTGCTGTTTTGCTTGCTGGACCTCCATCTACAGGAAAAACTGCTATAGCCATGGGTATATCTCAAAGTTTGGGTACAGATGTGCCATTTACAGCCATCACGGGATCGGAAATCTTCTCGTTGGATTTATCCAAAACAGAGTCGCTCACACAGGCGTTCCGGAAATCGATTGGAATCAAAATCAAGGAGGAAACAGAGATCATCGAAGGTGAAGTGGTGGAAATCCAGATCGACCGCTCTCTTAGTGGTGGTCACAAACAGGGAAAATTGACCATCAAAACCACCGATATGGAGACCATCTACGAGTTGGGAAACAAGATGATCGAGGGCTTAACTAAGGAAAAAGTCTTGGCTGGAGATGTGGTATCCATCGATAAAGCTCTGGGTAAAGTCAATAAGTTGGGTAAATCATTTGCCCGTGCACGTGACTACGACGCCATGGGCCCCGAAACTAAATTCGTCCAGTGTCCTGAAGGCGAGTTACAGAAACGGAAAGAGGTGGTGCATACTGTGTCCTTACATGAGATTGATGTCATTAATCTGCGCCAACAAGGTTTTCTTGCGTTGTTCCTGGGTGATACCGGTGAAATCCGTTCTGAAGTCCGTGACCAGATCAACACTAAAGTGGCTGAATGGCGTGAGGAAGGTAAGGCGGAGATCGTGCCGGGAGTACTTTTTGTAGATGAGGTTCATATGTTGGACATTGAGTGTTTTTCCTTCATCAATCGTGCGTTAGAGGACGACTTTGCCCCCATTGTGGTGATGGCTACAAACAGAGGCGTTTCTCCTGCACGTGGCACCAACTACAAGTCCCCCCATGGTGTGCCCATGGATTTATTGGACCGTTCCATTATCATTCACACCGCTCCTTATGGCGCAGATGAGCTCCGCACCATCTTGTCTATACGGTCCACTGAGGAAGATGTCGAGTTGTCTGCTGAAGCGTTGGCTTTGTTAACGAAAATCGGCCAGGAAACAAGCTTACGTTATGCCTCCAACTTGATTGCAGTTTCCCTGCAACTTGCGGCTAAAAGACGTGCTCCACAAGTGGATCTTGCTGATGTGAAACGTGCATACTCGCTTTTCTTGGACCTGGCCCGGTCGGTGCAATTTGTGTCGGAGTTTTCTTCTCGTTTCATTGATGATAATGGTAATGTGACTCTTGGTACTGCTACTGATGATGCCATGCACACGGACTAGGTTGACGTTGGGAAATGAAAAACTAATCAATAGTCTCGTATACATAAATACCATAAAAGAAAATTTTGCAGAATTTTTTTTTTTTCCTTATATATCTTTTTTGTGATGAGCTTAACCGAGTTATGATGTGTATCTACTTTTTCGTGGCCAGTTAATCAAATTTTAAATTTTCATCAGTATCAGTAGGAGTCATGGTTTTTTCGGCAATACCTCTGGACTCTAAACGTAGCAATTAGACATATCGAATAGTTTCCCTCTTTATAGGGGAATCCCGGTTGCATATGCTTTTCGATAAATTATTGACCTTCAACTATAAAATGTGCGCTAAGGATAAGATTTTTAGTTGGCTTTAGAAAGCATATTTTCCGAGAATATGGGTAGGCTATGGGTATCATACTTAAACAACTACATTGGGAAAAAGATTGAGATTATTCTTCAAGTGTACGAAGCCCATTACAACCAAACCGTGTTGTTCATATATAGGTCTTTCCGCTCCCAGCCCCAACTCTCTAGAAACCTTAAAATACAATTTTCTCCAACCGGAAAATATAAAACACAAACGAAAACACAAAACTCCCCCACTCTTATTCTACTCCAAGATCTCAAGTACAAAAGAAAATCAACAAGATATCCTAACTGAGGAATGTTAATTATCGCCATTAAAACGCTACAATCCAAAGACGGCAAAAAAAACAGTAAAAATATTTATCAAATGAGTATGTAGAAGTGTAGATGTAGGCGGCTACGTGCCCTTGGTGTTCAAAATCAACGCAATAATCAAGCCATATAATCCCAAGACCTCGGCGAAAATCAAAATCAATACAATTCCCACAAATAACCGTGGTTGGTGCATATATTGACGAACACCCTCATCACCCACAATACCAATGGCGTAACCAGAGGCCATACAAGCAAAACCTACCGAAAGACCACAGGCCAAATGCATGATTCCTTTAAAAAGCGAGTATTCCTCTGACGGGTTCAAGCCACCGGCGATCAACACCGAAACCACAAGGCCATAAACGGAAAGAATACCCGACAAAACCACGGGAATCAATGATTTCATAATAAGTTCCGGTTTAAATGTACCAATACCAGAAATACCAATACCAGATTTGGCTGAACCAATGGCAGCTCCAACACACGAAAAAACCATCGATGCGGCACAGCCGGCAAGCCCTAAAAATGGCGCAAAGAGCGGGGCGAGTTCATCACTGGTGCTCATATTTAAGTTTATTTTTGGGGCAAATGGGCAATGGGGAAAATGGGGAAAATGGGGCCAGAAGTATATTTCTTGTATTATAAGGCGGGTGATTATCTTGGTATAAACGGCCAGTCGCAATTTAGGCGTGCGTGAACCATAATGATCGCCAGGACATAGTGGGGGTAGTATTGGCTATGAAGGAGGGAAAAACTGCGGTATTTTGGGATTATGAAGGGGTGTTTCAGTTTTCTTGATTGATTGGATAATGGAGTTCTGTTTTATTTTATCAACTTTTCGTTCACGGGAAATAGCAGTGGGTATATGGGTTGGTGTTCATTGCGTGTCACGTGACTACTACGGTTATCTCACCACTTATCAGTAATTAACGTGTTATAGTCCAGTATCGAGTGATGAGGAAAGCAGTTATTTTCTGGTGTAAAGAGAGAAGTGAATATAGATTCATTTTTAATAGTCCACTTTTTCTCTTTTTTTTTTTTTTCTTTTTGGGCCAAAGTGGGGGATAAATCTAAACTTCAAAACTCCCGTATGTTTAAACTTACAAGTGCACGCGGTCAATTGCAGTACCTTGTCAATCCATAGTTAAAGTTAAACATTTACAGTAGATGATATTTCACCAACTCAAACAAAGGAAAAAAAAAACCACCGGAATACAAAATCAAACACTCAAAAATTTTCTAAACTAATTCCAAATAATCTTAAAATCACCCACAGAACGAATTGTATGAACCTATTAATCACGAAATGGTCTTACTCACTTAACCCCACACCCGTACATCCTCCAATCAAAGAGAACACACACAATCAACAAACAAACAATAACCGCCAAATCATCAATTTTCCCATTTACCCAACTAAAAGGGCCGCTATCATACTCCTTATTTCCACCATGAGTGCTCATCAACACTACAGAAAGATCCTGCTTTCCAAGCGTGAGTTGGCCCATGTTTACCGTAATATTTTCTACGCGTCTCATGACAAAATCAACCAGATTGTTCCAGGATCTACGCCCTACGACGACTTTGTGATACGGATCCAGAATATCATTAGTGAAGATCTAGAGGCCACTTTTGATATGGCAAGGCACGCTTTGACGGTAGATGGCTCGGATTTGGCCAATGAAAATGTGTCAATAAATGAACTATTATCAGTCCAGGAAACAGAGGAAGTGGTGCCTTTTGACGCCGAGCTTAATCAGGAACTTCGAGATTTGATCGAAATGGTGGAAATAGAAACAACAGAGGTCACGCAACTTCGGCGTGAGTTGCCCCAGCTGGCACGGGATGTCTATGAACATTTGGTACGGGCTACAGACCAACAGGTCACGGAAATCATAAAGGAGTGTAGTGAGAATAAGAAAAATCTCGAACTAAGTAAAATGGATCTTGGTTTGGATGATGATGCCAATTTGAGTACAGTCCTACTGGTGGCAAATGGACAGTCTCCCATCCCACAGAAAGATACTGTACGGGCTAAATTTGAGAAGGCGATTGAAAATATCTATCAGATCAAGCAAGAATTTCCACTGCTACAGTCACATTTTGATAACTTGGATAAAACCACGGAAGTATTGCTATCTATTCAGCGGAAACAACGGGGAGAAATGCCACAATAATTGCCAGCATAAATGTGGAGGTTGGTTTATTTAATATGGGGAAATCACTTTATGATCTTTTCCTTTTTTCTTTTAAATCCATGGGTAAATCCAGGGGTTTAATATTACCCGATCCAATGGTTCATATGTGGAAACTTCTTGTCACATCTTGCATAAACTAATGATTAATGAATGAAATACAATCTTATCAGTGTAGATTGGAGCTCCATGTGAGCAATTTTCGGAAACCAAAAGTTTAGAAGTTAGTAAATGGGGTGAAGTGAAGCCCCTTTTTTTTGTTTTTCTCCATTCATATAAGAACGACAAAGGATCAGCTCAGAGTACGTTTTCTAAATTTTAGAATTTCCTAGGTGTGACTTTCATGAAACCAAAAACAACCGGTTTAATTGTCCCTGTAAATTTCGTCACAAGGAACGATAAACCGCTGTTGCAAATCAAGAATGCAGGGTCATCGATTGAAACCCGGCCTTCACGTGTAATATTTTACAAAAATCCACTCCAGATATCGTCTAATGGGGATTTTGGCTGGGGCGGCATATCTGTTAAACAAATACTTCAAAAAAATCTTACACCAGAAAAGGTTGAAGAAGTTGAGTATAGGCTAAGTTTGAACTTTCTTTTCATATACAGATTATGATCTTATAATTTCGGTGAAACTATAGAGACCTCCATAAAAGAGAAAGAAAAAGAAAAAGAAACTAAGAAATTGTATGTCCTCGTAGGATTGAGTCTCCTCGAATACTGTAACTGGTGACTTAAAATCTAATATATTTTCGCACTGTTTTCCACGAAGTACACCCTGATCCCCAATAAAAGAAACCCCACTAATTAAGTGAAAACACCCCCTGTAAATGTAATTTTTTTTCTGAAGAAAAATTTGTATGGTAAATGCAAATTTTCACTCTAAGTGAAAACGAAAATTTTTCGATGCACGGTCTACCCAGTAAGTGTAATTTTTTTTGGGGATTTTGAGTAATTTTTGGTGTCTTTCTGTTTCCAAATCCATTAATTAATGGCCCCCGTCATTCGTGAATCTCAAGGCGTCGCGAGTGGCAGGAAACCTCGTTGTTTTATTGGCCACCGAGCTGGGGAGACGCGTGTCGTCCCTTGGAATGCAGAAATTTGAGAGCTCTTGATTTGGCACCCATCTTAATTGCAAAAAAATAAAAAAGAAGAGAGAAAAAAGAAAAAAAAAAAAAAATCAATTCCCGTGTCAATTGGAAGGAAGGATAATGTTGAGCTTACTTTGGGGCAGAAGAAAATCGGGTTGAGCAGGATGTGGCAGATGCAGATAATGAGTCTCTTGATGATCAAGACACCCCTCGAGAAGCTGAAATCTCGCAAGGATGAGGCATTAAGTTGCATAAAAAAACTTATTACCTATGCTGCACAACGTGGGAAAGACTTCGAAGATATCGAATTAAAACACAGGCTCCTCAGAATTGAGGCAAGTCTGGAATCGAGGGCTACAAGTACTCAACAACAATCGTCCATTATTTCTTTACTTAGAAATGGACAAGATCAGAGGGCGTAAGTATATAGAACTGAAATGGCAGGGCACTTATTGGATAAAGATCCGTACATCCACCACTTATGCAGGAAATTACAGCTTGGATAAATGTAAATGCAAAAATTTCGATGCAAATTGCCGTCTCACTTATTGGGGACCAGGGTGTATATTAACCGATAGTCTGTTTAGACCCTATGGTATGGAAGAAAACACCTCCTATCCAGTGAAATTTTATCTAAAAGTATTTCGTTAAACTGTAAAATAGTGCGTTTTCTTATTTTTTGTTTTCAACAAGTAGTTATAACTCTATATATCACTAGACAATGATGAATTTATGAAGTTGGTTCATCAATCCCTAACATCCTTCTGTTCAATATATTGAGTAATTTCAAGGGAAGGGAAAAGAATTAAGTTTTTTTTTTTTTTTTTTTTTCTTTCCAGCGATAATCGGAAAAGAGAAGTGAATATCACAAGTTAATACATAATATAAAATGTTATTCTTTAAAATCCACTTTCCAATTTTCCACGCACTTGAAAATCCACAGATTGGTGTATTATGCATTAAAGAATGTCCCTCGTATTTCCCTGATAGCCATGAAAACACAGATCCACAAGAAGAAAAAAAAAAAAAAAAAAGCTATAAATCTGAGATTTTGATATGAAAGTGGAAAAATCATTTTGCAGATATACAAAAAATACTTTATCCGGTTATTCGTACAAGAAGACATCGATATTTTGCAACTATTTGTGGCTTAACTTAATGTTTCCCCTCTTTTTTGGTATCGTGAGTTCGGTAAAAGTTGACAAAACCCAAATTTTTAATTTCCTTGATGTTCCAAAAGAAACTTCGAAATCTTTCCATGAATATCATGTAGTACATCATTCTGGAAAAATAACTTTACCAATAAAAATGATAAGGCTTATTTGTTCCATTATCTTATTCTGTAAAGCTACAGAACCCGTACTTACAGATATTTTTAACCATTTACCTCGATTTATGACCAGTACCCAAATCAAAGAAACAAAAGAGAATATTCTTGCCAAATATGAAAATGCTAAAAAAGAGTTAGAAGGTGAGTTATCGCTTATGGTAATAGATGGAGATCCCAATTTTGTTAATCGGACTCCTGAAAGTGACTTAGACGCTGGACAAAGTTTTACCTCCCTGCAAGAATCCTTTATCCACAACACGGTTTTGGAAATCATCACTAAATCTGAAGATCATTTGCAATTATCTTTTCATGAACAAGCACATATATCTCAAAAATGCGAGAATCACCATCAGCAAAGAGTGTTAAGAATAGCCATCAATTTCTTATCCAGTGCAAAGGAAGAAAAAGATAGAAGCTTATTAGATGTGGCAACGTGGGTTCCAGATAAGGGATTTGTTTCAAACTTGATTCCTCAAATCTGTAGTATTTACAGGAGTTTGAATATTCGGCTTTGGCTCATCATGTTCATTTCTTTTGTTATGCTTATAGATCTGGTTTTGGGGCTCAAGTGAGCTTTGGGTAAATTTTCTTTCTAATCTTTATCTAAAACAGGTTAATTTGCTTAGTTATCTGTTGCTTTTTGTTATTAGAAAGAGGAATCGGTTCAACTTATTAAGGAACTTTAGTTGTTGGAAGTATGGCACCAAAACACATTTACACGATTTCTTTTCACTATTTTATATAATAATTTAGGTATTTCAGAAGTCTTTTTTCTATTCACTGTCCTACTTCCATGGCAGAAAAAAACCGCCACTCTCTGGTTCATTAGGCGTAAGTTATACTGAAACCCTCGTTCTCTACGCTTTCTCTTCGGAAAAGATAAACATGACCTTTTCAAAAGGAGATTAAATTTTGCACAAAAAATGTGAATATTCAAAGGTATCAAATTCTGAATTCTTTTTGAAACAAAATAATGAGAATATTTGCAACCGTGGAAGTTATTCCGTTCAATTAAAAACTCAATTACACTATTAAATAAAAGTCTCACTTTTCTTGTGAACCTCTTTCCAATTATTTGAATTTAGATTTTCCTCGTCGAATAAAAAAAAAAATCAGAGAGATAAAAAAATAATTAACCTTTTCGTTTGAAAAAAATACTTGTCATTAATAAAAAGAAAGATTACAGCACGTCAATTTCGCATATGGTCTCCCACTACACTACTCAGTGACGCCCTGAGAAGCTTAACTAACGTTGATCGGACGGGAAACAATGCTTTCTTCTCGGTATGGCCGTAACCTGAGATTCTTAAGTACTTTCATCGGGCATATTAAACCCGAATTTGCAAAATGATACTTCAGTAGAAACCACTCTATTCGAGAAATGAACACCAAATTTTCACATAATAAATACACTTAAAGTTCTATTAAATCTCGAAGTAACAACATTTTTCATCCTAGGCTAGGCAACAACAAATAAACACCTTATTCTGTTTTCAGACCTCCTGTTGATTTTGAATATGTCAATCTTTGACAACTCAAACTTCTCAAACATCATTCCCATATTTGCATACCATTTTTCTTCCCATTCTAAATGTTTGATCTATCATTTAACGCATGCAACATGGCTTATATCTTATCAACTAATATGTTTAACCGGATTTAAAGTCTATAGATAATACAACTCACAGAAACCGATTATTATTATGTTTATCAAAGTTTTGACATCTTTTATGAGTCCCCCGGGTAAATCATTAAATTCTTCTCTTCTGATCCTCCTTTTAATCAAATCATCAATGGTTTCTCTAACTTCTGCTGTGTTCACAGGCACGGGTTTCGAGGTATGGTCAAACTCTAAGGTTGGAGCATAACAGAGAGTCAACAGAGAGTCAGCAGGTATTTCAACAGACTTCACTTCACCTTTCACTGTTTATTTTTTTTTCCGCAAAAGTTCAGAGAATTTAACGGAATAATGAGTAATACGTTTCCTCACGGAATCTCTGATTAACTCTCCCAAGCACATTCTCAATGTATATATACCACAGCCAAGCCTTGGCCATCCCTTAACTTTCTCTTCATGAAACTTCTGTTCATCTTTGGTCCACACAATATGAAACAAATTATTGACTGCTGATCACGAGACTTCTGGCCAGCCAAGAAACTAACTATACCATCTTACACCTTTATTCTATTTCAACCCTCGATATACTCAATAGTGTACCCAGCTATAGTATTCCCAATACCGGCAAAATTCTCACACAGACGTTTTGTAATGCTGAAAGTTGGTCGAACATCTCCTTTTTTGATTTCCTCCTTATCCAAGTGCAAAAGCTTGGTATGGACTCTTGCTAAGGTTGGATTTATCTACACTAAATGCCACTAGGAAGTTTTCAATTGATGTCACGTTTATTTAAGCAAATCCCCTGTTTTCAGAAGATTGGCAATATTTATTCTAGTGGGGATGGACTTATTTGTAATATTTATAAAATTCTCTGGAAGTTTGGACTGGCTGCAAATCTCTTGTGAAGACATAAATTATGTTGGCCATTCTTATATTCATCGCTGAAATCAGAGGGAACATCAAATCATTGGAAACTTTGTCCCCAGCCATTAAAAGATTTACAAATTTACCGACCTAAACAATAACTCCTGAAGATTCAAGGCCTAAAACCATTGGCTTTTTTTAAAACAAAGTCCCCTATTTTCCCATAAGTATAGTAATGGATAACTGAACCAAACATCCTAGTCTTCTTGCCTTGCACCATTACATTGTTTGGGTCGGTAATTTTGGGTGTTTCATATTCTTTGAACGAACTATCTTCAACTTTCTTTAAGACTAAGGGTGGGTGATGATTGTATATTTCTTAATAGAGCTTTAATAAGATTAGAAAAAGAGATTACCAGAAGAAATCTCCTTGACCTTTTTCACATGACAAAACACGAAGAAGTCCACATTAGTATCGGTATTATCAATATAATCCAACACCAAGATCGGGTAGAAAAAACTCCACTTTCGAGGCTACCACGTCCTTCAAAATGGTCACAACATTTATGTTAAGTGAAGTGCAATGCGTGGGTTTAAGAACAGGAAACTATACATTATAGATCACTATTATGTATACCGAAATCTTGGGAATTTTATGGTTTAAAGAAAGGACGGTAAATAATGATTTAAATTTTTTGATTTCTTCTATTTAAATACTTTTAACCCTATTTTGAATCTGATCTAGAAAGATCCCTTTGTAGAATATTGAGGGTTAACGGGGTCAATGATATTTAACAGCGAGATTAGTAAACTTCATTTTTTTAATAAAACCCATTTTCAGTTAATATACCATCGTGTTATATATGATCTAGTCTATTATCATGATGTGTTCTTTTTTTTTTTTTTTTTTTTTTTTTCCCTTTTCTTCTGATATTTTGCCAGAGTGAATGATGATTTGGGTGGTAATACAGGAGATCAAAATGGATTGTATAATTCTAATAGTAGACCAGAAGAAATGATACCCGGACCTTCGATGACATCGACCTCAATAATAAGGCATTCTATAACGTTCATGAGGAGGATCAAGATGATCAGAATGACTGGTGACAATGACAATATTGTTGCAGATTTTGACCAGATTCGTAATCCTGAAGATTTCAGCACACTCGATTTTCTAGACTCTTAAGATGTAACATTGTAAACGAAATTAGGATGGGGTTCTGGTGATTATGTCTAATTTGAGAGGCTAGTAAAGATTTTATTGTAATTAGCCGTGAAATATAATAGCTTTGGATATTAATAGCAAATCTGTGTGTAATACGGTGCACTTAAATACCTAAGAAGCTATACTACAAAAAGAAAAGTTTTTTTTTTTTTTCATAAGTTTTTTTTTTTTTTTTTTTTTTTTTTATTTTTTTAAAGATTCATCTTATTATAGGGTGCTAGTTTCAGAGAGTCTCTCACTCACCCCTTACTAACAAAAATAGACTAACTAAAAAACCTATAATAGATCGCGATTCCACCCCAGGCGCCTCAATCCTAGTAGCCTAGTATCGATGCATGAACTCCCTCATCAGCTTTTACCCTGCTTTGGGACTTCTACCCAAGAGTAGACTCTGCACACTAATCATTACTTTTTTCTGTCATCGTCCAAGCGGGGCTGTCTGCCCAAGCTCCCTGGATAACTGCTTAACCAGGAGGGGAGTAATGGCGACACTATGTCTTACTTCCCTGAGACGTCTGCAATAGACTCTGTAAACAACTTTTACAAACCTGTTTAACCTTAATAGGTTGGATGAAGATGTATCAATTGGGGCTAACATTTCGTGGAGATTCATCTCCGACTGGAAACCAATATTGCTCCACCAGAACTGAGAGCTTTCACAAGAATTATAAATATGGCTTAGTATCGCTTTGGAGTTCCCTTCATGGCCACAAAGAAGGCACTGTATTAATTGCCTCTTCTTGGTGTCATGAATCGGAACATACGAACCGAGGTTAAAATGATGAAGGGCCGTGAGATCTTTGCGTCTCACCCATTCCTGATGATACATTTCGTTCCAAAACTTTTTCCAACGTTTTTTTTCATTTACCTCCGGACAGATTTCCAGGAACCTGCTTGGGCGGATGGCTGGGAGACTTTCCTGTTTCTCCTTACTTAATGATCTGAAAGGGATGTCGGTTAACAATTTCTCTTCACTCGCTGATATAGCAAATACATCGGGGAAGAAACCTTTATGTACCGTAATTGAGACATATGACACTATCCGACCACGTGGGACGCTTAGTAAACTTTCCGGTTTGAGAAACACTCGATTCCCTTTAACTAAGCTCTTCCAAGCCTGAAGAAAATGCTGTTCGTTGGAGCTAAATGTCCATTGGAGATTCTCGAAGAACATACCTGATCCTTCTAGAAGAAAGTCTGTCCAGCAAAGCCTCCCAATAGCATCGACTGGGGTTTTCTTTTTACCCTTTATTATCCTGGCCATGTGATGAAGCATTTTAATTCACCATAAATTGGTGTACCAGTCAGCAATATCCGACAACGTATGTAATAGTACCGCTGCGCAATGCCCTTGTAGTTGAATAGATAGTTGGATCACTCCGTAACCTCCTTTCTTGGGACGAGCATAGATTGTACTAGTTCCCACTCCTCGGAAGAGTTTTTGAATTCCTCTGTCAATAGTTTTGAGGGTTCTTGTAGGCAACAACAGCACCAAGTCTTTGTATACCATTGTGGATGCGACAAAGGTGTTGGTATCCTGCGCCTTTGTGATAAGATCAAGACGACTGAATCCCTGTTTAAACGTAATAAACGGTAGATTAGACTGGAACTTGGTCCAATCCACTCCTTGAAGTGGGAGCCCCAAATAATTCAAGTCCTTATCTTCGATGAACGACTGTGGGTGACATTGAAGACACTCTGCGTACTCGAAATCAAAACCCAACAAATGAGACTTCTGGGGGTTGGTTTTACTGTTGCTGCATCTTTCGTATTTGCTGATTATTTCTGCAGTGACAGCATAGTCGGCGAGATCGTTGAGGTAGATGTTCACATCGTCTGCAAAGGCATGATATCTCATGCGGTGTAAAGGGATAGATTCGTAAAGTATTGGTATACCCTGAAGTTGGCGAAGTTGACAAAGAAAGGGCTCCAAAGCTAGGTTAAGGTGATAAAAAGGTAAAAGTTGGGAATTTTTAATCAGAAACTTCGAACGAATTGATATACCGATATGTGATATATAATATACTTTTTACTTGATTCGCGACTCCGGAAAAGGAATTGCAAATAATGAACACTTTTTATAAACAATGCAAAAAGAAAAAAAAAAAAAGGGAATTAAAGTTTACAGTGATTTCATGGCGCCCCTAAATACAATGAGCCTCTAAAAATATCCCCACAATTCGATAACCCCGGTCTACCCTTCGGCCCTATGGCCTAGGGCATATATCTAGTGCGCACTCAAAGTATCACCAGACCTCATCATGAAAATCTCCACAATATTTTTTTTTTTTCAAACACATTTGACTCCTGATATTATTCACACATGTCTCGAAATAAAGAAAAGGCCCAGTCTGGGCTTAACCGCTACTATGAGCAGAAAATCCAGGACGCTGGTGTGATTACTGCAGACCCTAGCAACAGGCCCCGTAGAGTTCAAGGTGTAAAAAGTATTGCCGAAGCAGAGCTCTGGCGCAAAACTATTTTGGGAGAACTTCTGGCAAAAATGTCGGCAATTAATGATCCTTCTTTATCGGACCTTGAGCTCCGTGATATTAATGACGCACTCAATAAAATATATAACGAAAAACGGGCCTGGGAGTATCATATTCTCTCTTTAGGTGGAAATGATTATATACGATACGAACAGAAAATCGGAATCCGTATCAATGGGAAGACGTATTTTGGAAGGGCTAAACAACTACCTGAAGCACGAGTTCCAGAAAAAATCCACGTTCGTCCTGGTTCCAGTAATTTACAAGAACAGGGAAACTTTTCGTTGAATTACTATGGTGCACTTGAACTGTCACAATTAGGTCCATCCATAGATGCGAGTAAAGAGAAAATCATGGCGGAAATCAATGGTGCTTTTGGTGAAAAGGTGTTTGCCGATGCACCTCTAGGCGGAAAGCCAGATACAGAAAAATTTACCCAGAAGGATGTGGAAAAATGGTTAGTGGAGAGGAAAAAACGGGAGCTCATGGCAAAACTTATGCAGTAATTTGAGTTATGCGTAAGGGAAATGGAAAAATCAAAAAATTTCAAAGAGATAATAATTGGGAGATACAGAAAAGGGATCCCAGTTCATATGTTTGAGCAGATTTCAAACATCATAACTTAGTGTACCAGGAGAAAACCCAGACCGCTAGGCCAGGCAATATTAATGCTCTGTCCCATGAAACGGCTTCGAATGAATTTTTTTTTTTTTTTTTTTTTTTTTTCCTCTTGGTGATGGTAAGGTTCCAGTCATAAATATTTCTCAGATAATTGACCGATTCATCCGAGAAGAGCTTTCACAATGCAGCGTCGAAAACAAAAAAAAAAAAAACAATGTTTCCGCAAAATCTAAGAATTGTCAAGCGCCATCAAGGTGAATCTCAGTCTGTTTTTGGAACGGATCAGAAGAAGGTTTCCAAGAAGTAGGGTGTGAATACAAGTTTGGGTGTTAGGCCCTTCAAAACTTCGTATCCTGATGGCCCTCACACTAAAGAATATATCTGGATTCTGTAGAGGGTATTTTCCTGTTGAATAGTGACATCAAGAAGTTGGGTGAGTTGACGGAACAGATTATTATGGCGCTGTTGAAGTCTACCAAATATGAAAATTACCCGGACGTCCAACTCGCCGTATGAAGTTAAAGTAATAATGAAAGAAATGAGGAAATCAGTAAGAAAATAGAGAAAATTGAACCCGCAGATTTGTCTACTTTTCGGCTTTACAGGTACATGCTTTCCCAGAAACAGACTAATCGTTCCAGGGCGAATAATAATATTTGAAGAAATGAGAGGAAATAAAGGAAAAAAAAAAAATTAAAGAAATGCGCAAAAAAAATCCTAAAAACCTCATAAAACACTCATTCTGGTGCTGTCAATCTTCCAATGTTTATTGTCTTTCTGATAAATAACATCGCTTACTACTTAGCGTAAAGCCTCAAGGTCGCGTTTACAGTATCGCCCCACCGCGCGCGGCCACCTTACATTTCCATGGCCTCATTTGTTTGTTGTTGTTTCGTCCGCATTGGGTAATATGATAATGTCATTTCCATCTCCATTTGCCAATGTTTGTTCGCAAGGTACCACATTGCGTGAGGTTTCCGCAAACATTAGCAAAACAAAGACGAACGAAGATTCGAATTTTTTCATTTGTTTTTATTCCTTTATTCACTTTTTGCCTTCTTTGCTTGTCTGCTTTCCATAACAAAACATCACCTAATAAATTACTTCAATACCCTGGAAATATGACATCCCCAGTACGGAACGTGGCGTCACGGTACTTGGACTCATTGCCTGAATCCAGTCCTGCTCGGTTGCCATTGGCACAGGCCAATAAATTCAACATCAGTCCTACCAAAACAGTAGGAAAACCCAAAAAACTTGAATCGCCAGATTTAGATGATTTGGCTCGTCAGATGAATATCGAAACCCCTGGCCGCAAAACGGATTTTCTACGTTCACGGTTTGAAACACCATCTGCAATTGTATCTTCATTTAAAACCACGCCTTCTCCTTCCAAAAGTGCTGTGAAAACTGGGTCTTCTAAAATGGCCAATTTGAATGTGCCTATTGAGCCACTTTCGGCAAGTAAAACTCGGTCGCTGGCAGATTCCAAGGCATATGAATATCTCTGCCGTATTCAGGCAATCAAAAATTGGCTCGAGGCTGTACTTGGCGAAAAGATTCCCCAAACAGCACCTGAACTCATTTCACATATTCAAAATGGTATATATTTAGCCAAACTTGCCAACGTCATTTTACCTTCGAAAAAACCGGTTTATACTCAAGATTCCAGGTTGGAGTTCAGACATACGGAAAATATCAACCGGTTTTTTAAATTGCTTGCATACTTGGAGATGCCAGACGTGTTTCATTTTGAACTTACCGATCTCTATGATGCTAAAGATGTACCGAAAGTTTGGTTTTGTCTCCATGCCCTCAGCTATAAAGTCCATGCTCTTAACGCCGAATATCCTCCAATGGAAAATTTGGTGGGTACTCTCGACTTTGAACCTGCGGAAATTAAGGTTGCCAGTAGAGCTTTGTTGGGTCACCAATTACCCAATTTTTCCAGTGCCGACCATGCCCACGTGGCGTCGCCAGGTACAAATGCATACATGAACAAGACGTTATCTGTGTCTTCGCCAGGAAAATCTCCCAGTAAGTCTGGGGCAAAAATTGCCTCTCCTGTTGCCAATACAAGTTCTAAGCCAAACACCGAGAACCCGTTTCTTGAAAACCAGGTTCCTAATCTTGCAAAGAGTGCCGCCAATAAATTCACGTTGAACAGCGTGAAAATGCCAGACTTATCGATGAAAACTTCTGTGGATACAGATCCAAACATGGGCTCTCCTACCCAATCATATGGTCTAGATGTTCTTAACCCTCATTATACCCCAGAACTTGAAGACCATATGAAAAACATCATCAAATTACAGGCGCTTTGTAAAGGCTCGGCCCTTCGGTATACTATGTTTGTACGCAAAATCATGTTGAAGTCGTATGATACGGAATTCAACGAGTTTTTCTCAAAAATCAGGGGCAACATGACCCGTGCCAGAACGGTCCATCGCCATAGGGACGAGTTGCTTTTGTACAAGGATGAGGTGATGCGTTTACAGTCAATTGCAAGAATGAAAATCCAGCAAAGGTCCCTGTTGACTATTCGGGCATCTGCTTATGAAGACTCGGTGGTTTCTTTACAGAATCTCATTCGTGGGTCTGCTTTAAGGCAATCGTTGAAGGCCAAGAAGGAAAACTTGAGGAAATTTGAAACTCGTATTCTTGAATTCCAATGTCGTATTCGCGCAAAACCAACCTTCACCAAAGTGTCCACTGTTCTGCAGAATAGAATCTCCATTGAAGAAAATGTCGTTCAATTACAGTCCCATGCTCGTCGTGCTTTATACAACCTCCTGGCAAACAAAAGTATCCTCTCGAATTTGCAACATGACAACTCCATTGTGGAACTCCAGGCTTTAATTAGAGGAGGACTTGCCCGGGATCAAGTCAGAAAACGTCTCCGTGTTTTGGTACAAGAAACCAACCCTTTGTTAGAACTCCAGAGTATCGCAAGAGGTGCAGTGACCCGAACTAGACTTTGCAACAATGTTTTGATTACACTTCTTGGAGAAGATTTAAAGATGAATCAGCTTTACGCCAAGGTTAGAGGCAATTTTGTCCGGGACGAAATCAGTTATAAGCAATATGTTCTTCAGTCGGTTGAAAAGACCCAGATTGTACCTCTCCAATCTGCATTCAGAGGCATTCTTCTCCGATTCAATCAATCTATGGACACGGAAGACGTATATGAAAATATCGACTCTATTATCGGTATCCAGGCAAAAATCAGGGCCAATTTTGTCAGATCCAAACAGAAAGATATGATTCAGTACTATGCCAGTCATGTGGATCAAGTGGTTAGAGCACAGGCCATTCTTCGGAGTAAGTACACAATGAATGCTTACAAGTCATTTATAATGATGAGTAATCCACCGGTGGATGTGGTGAGAAAGTTTGCATATTTACTTTCAGATAGTGGAGCAGACTTCGAAGAGGAAATCCAATTGACTAAACTCAAGGATGAGATTTTGGAGAAGTCAAGGAGCAATGAAGATCTTGAGGCGCAGATTGAGAATTTGGATATCAAGTTGAGTTTGTTGGATAAAAATAAGATTACTATCGAGGATTTCATGAAACACAACAACAAATTCAAGACTTATAAGCCACTGACACAGAGTGTGGGCATGCAAAAGAACCTTGCAAATCTTAACCAGTCGGCAAAAAAGAGAATCGAACTTTATCTGTCGATGTTTTATTTCTTGCAAACAAATCCCTCATATTGGTTGAGGTTATATGAGACAATGTCGCCTCAAGATCCAAATAGACCATTTAAAAAACTCCATACCCAAGTCTCTCTGTTATTTTCCCTTTCCCGATTAACCGTGAATTCTTGTACGAGGGAGGAGTTTTTCTTCATGAAGTTGGTGTGTGCATTATTGGAAAATGATATCAAGATGAATTCTAGAAATATTGCCGATATCACGAAAATCAAGTCTACTTTTTGGATTACTTACTTGATCGAATTTAACAATCAAGTACACCAACGGACTCATTTGAAGAAGCACTTTGGTAAGGTGGTGGAGAAGATTCTTGATGATGATGAAGTTACCTTTGAGTCAAATCCTTCGAGAATTTATGAGCTCATCCGGGCCCATGAAGTTAATGTTTATGGACAAACTAACAAGAGTGAAAATGTTGCTCCACAAGTGGCAATCAGAGATGAACAGGTTTCTTCTCAGTTTGTGAGGAACTTGATGGCATTAAGAGATGCAACAAGTGAAGTAATTGAATCCTTAAAAACAGGGGTTTCTAATCTACCAATTCACATGAGAATCGTGGCCTTTTCAGCATATAAGCAATCACAAGCACGGTTTCCAGAACATAACGAACAACTGCATTTGTCGGTGGCTGGTGTGATTATCATTAAACATTATATTGCCCATCTTATGCAATACCCGGAGAATTTTGGGTACTTGACACAAGATCCCATTGCATCGGGCGGAGCTAATCCAAACCGTACATCGGAGAATTTGAAATACTTGAGTCGGGTTTTGTTGCAGGTATTCTCCATGAAGGCTTTTAGTGACAACTTCATGAAACCCTTAAATGAATTTGTTCTTTCATATGTGGACAGTACGAAGGCGATTATTAAACAGATTATCGAAGTGAAGGATTTGGAAGTTGAATATGAAATGAATGATTATGATGATCTTGTTTCTCATGACCGGCCCCAAATGATGATGAAAGTGAGTGACATGATTGCTATAGAAAAGTTGGTTTCACGCAATCTTGATCTTGTGGTTCCAGGACTCGATGACCAACTTTATGCTATCTTCAGCGAACTTAATGATTTGGTTAATTCTGCTGATGATTATGTGACCCTCACTGAAATCGGTAGTCTTACATTGACCTTATCCCCTGCTACACAGGAGGTTTCCATGGCTGATTCCAAAACTAAAGCCCTTCTTGCCCAAGCTAAGCGGTGTCTTCTTTATATAATAAGGGTGCAAGAAGGCAATGAATTATTGGAACTTTTCGTTAGTGCCATTAAACCCTCACATGAAACAAAGTTTCGGGAGATCATTGATTCCGAAATTCGGGAAGCAGCGAAGGCCAAACGTGGTAGCGTCAATTCCACTCCATATAGCAGATCTTCATTAGGAGATTTGTCCAATATGAGTTATGTGAGTCTTAAGAAAATGGCGCTTAAAGTGATTCTTCAATTGGAAGGCTTGGGTATCGTCACCAGAAAGGACTCTTACCAGGAACTTCTTAATCAGGTTGTGCTAGACATTAAGACGAAGGATTCCCGGCGAATGTCTCGCAAGTCCCAATTGCAAATCGCAGGTCAAACTGTGACCAAATTACTCGAGAAGGAACGTTTCCTTGACCGTCAACTCACGGATTATAATCGCCATATTGACCAGGTGCTTCGAGAATTGCAAAGGAAACCCAAGGATAAAAAGATCTTCAATATCATCCCAGTTTTCAGCAAACAATACTTCTACCATAGACAGCTTAAGAAGAACAACCGGTTGCCGAAATTTGGATCGTACAAGTACTCGGCTAAAAAGCTTATGGAGCAAGGAATTTTAAAGGATATTGGCGGTGCTCTTTACAGAAAATCATCTAGTGCATCTAAGGTTGAATTTATGTTCAGCTGTCACAAAGCAGGTGTATTTGTCATTGAGGCAGCCAATGGAACGGTGAATATTCCTGGGGCTTGTAATACAATCACATTGGATCAAGTGTTGGAGCATCAGTATAAGCACAAGAAGCTGTGGGTGATGTTTGATGGCATGGTGACTTTTGATACTGAGAACCTTGCTTCGCTTATTTTCCGGAACTTTTATGATATTAGAAAAGACTAACAGGTTCAATATACAATATATATCTTCAATTTGGTTGGAGTAGATCTACTTGCTCAACAACTGATCGATCTTTTTCTCGAGCGAGTCGATCTTATCATTTTTCTCAATGTTGGCGGCAACCAATGTAGTCACTTGGGCTTCCAACTTTGCCACGAGCGCAGCGAGTTTATCAACGGTGACCCTCAAGGTTGGTTGTCCAGCACCTGATGCTGGCTTTGCAGCCGAGGAGTCCGAAGTTTTGGACTCGGCCTTTGCCTCGGGCTTAGCGGCCTTTGACTCGGCCTTTGGTTCGGCCTTTGACTCGGTCTTTGGTTCGGCCTTTGACTCGGTCTTTGGTTCGGTCTTTGGTTCGGCCTTTGGTTCAACCTTTGGCTCAACCTTTGGCTCAACCTTTTTCTCAACCTTTGGTTCTGGCTTCGCTTCAACCTTTGGCTCTGGCTTTTTAACCTCTGTAGCCTTCTTCACATAGGGGAGTTCCACGGGTTTCTTGACCTCCTCCCATTCGTCGTCGTGGTCGTTGCTCTCCTCGATTCTACGAGAGTCCTCATCATCGGATTCATCAACGACCTTGTTGAGAAGATCATCGACCTTTCCAGAAGACTTCAACACCTCATCCACAGGAGTGTCTTTAGAAACTGCAGGTGCTGGTGTAGGAGCAGGTGATTTCTCGGATTTTTCGGCCTTTACTGGGGAAGATGCTTTGATAGGCGAGGCGTCAGGCGCTGGAGAAGCAGCTTTGGCAGAGATCTCGGCCTTGCGTTCGGAAATGCTGATTCCAGGCGATGATTCTTTGACTTGCGGCGCGGTACCCTCATAAAGGGCCTCCATTTGCACCAACAAAGGTCCGTTGACGTTTTTGCCAGCAAACCAGTCAGCAGCAGAGAGTGCAGGTTGGTCAGAAGGTGCATCCGGGTAAATGTCCAGCTGGAACAAGTCGGACTTACGAGGCACAATGAAGGAAAGCGGTTCAATGGCCTGGTCGTTGACGGTTTTGTAGGCCTTCAAGATCTCGTTTTCGTGCATGTTGACCAGAGTTTTCGGAGCAGCAGCAAATCCCCTCTGAGCATCGGTGGATGCATACTGAGAGAGCTCGTGGAGCACATCATGGTCATACTCATAGTAGCGAATATTTCCGTCACCCTTTCCTGCCAAGTATAAGATGGATGTGGCCGGGTCAAATACAGGGATAAGCACACCTGAAGATGAATCAATTACCATGAATCCGTCAATGGGGCCCTTGGAAAGATCATTGGCATCCCAGATACCAACTTGACGGTCAGATAACCGGGAAAAACCTGTGGTACAGATCCGATCAGTGTTACCCAACCAAACCACACGTGACGCCTTGGCTCCAGTATGACTGGCGGCCTCACGCAAGATTTTACCCGTACGAGGATCCCAGATCCGCAACTTCTTGTCACGAGCCGTGGTAGCCAAAAGCAGCCCATTATAGTTGAAGGCAAAGGATGTGACCAAGTCCGGGTGAGACAACGTGATTTCGGCGTTTCCGGTCTCCACGTTCCAGATTTTTACCGTATAATCCATAGAAGATGAAGCCAATACATTGGAGGCACATGGGTGGAAATCCACGTGTCCAACTTTGCGTGTATGGCCACGAAGAGTTTTTACGGGCTCAGTAATGTCGAGCAAATTATCCTCTGAATCACGGTAATCGTGGAAGGAAAAGTCTACAGGAATATCCCAAACTAAAATCACGCCATCGTCCAGACAACTCACCACACGTTGTTTGTTGAACGGGTCAAATGCGGTATCCAAAACTGGGCCCTTGTGACCCCGGAAAAGCGACACCGTATCGGGGGCTTTACCGACTTCTTCAACTGGAATAATGGCAAATGCACCGCCTCCCGAAGCCTCCCACGTGACCGCCAAATACTTGCCATTACTGTTGACAATGTTTGAATCCCAGGCATTTTTAGTCACCTTTAAGTTCTCGTAACATAATTCCTTCTTAGCCGCCTGGCCAAACACGTGTCTATATTTTGAAGCACGCACAAACTTGCCACTGGGTTAGGTTAGTACAAATGGAATAAATATATGAATATATTTATTTTGACATACCTCATGTTCAATTATTTTTTTCCTTTTACCTCGGTTTAAGGGTAGTGGTGGAGTTTGCTGTAAGGGGGAGGGGGGTTTTTTTTCCTGGCCCTATTGCGGGGCGCGGTACGCGGGGTGCCAGATTTCAAGGTATAGTTTATTAGTGGGTGAGTAGGAAATTGGGGGTGGAGAGTTTTTTTTTTTTTTGATAACGGGTTGGGAATTTTTATAGATTGAGTATAAATGGATTGATGAAATGTTTGTTATAGGGCCTTTTTTTCTTTTATTATTACCCTTCTTTTGCTGTTTACCTTGGACAATATTATCATTATTCTTTGTATTCTTTTAGGAATTGGGCCGCTCGCCAAACCTAGGGCCGCAACTATTATTAGCAAATGTGGCGCACCGCCCCAGGCCCCAGGCCAATACCCCACGGTGTTATATCTTTCTCTAAACCTAATGAATGACGAAGTTTTTAACTCCCCAAAATTTCTCCAACACTTTAATAAGTAATTTTACCAAAATCTATAGAAATTCAAAAGAAAGTCTAGGTAAGCATTAATATAAAGATGTTTGAATTCACCAAAATAGTATTCTTTAAAATACTAATAATTATAACCTGGGGTACCAAGAAATTAAGGGTAGTTTGGAAAGAAATTACTGCTTTAATAAACAAGAACCACCCTAAGAAATATCCTAAAAAATAATTTTCTCTTCAAAAATACTCTGCCGCTTTACGTTATCATAGTATCTTTTTTGAATGTGTAACGAAATGTCGCGGTAAACTCACTACTTGAACTTGACAACATAGGTAGCTCTTTCTAACAATTCTTTTACAACAAAAACTCAAAAAGTCGTGGCACCAAAAACTAATACTAAATCAGTTTCTAATTCACCCACCATTAAGAACAATTGGAAATCATACTATAAACATATCCCCTTGGTCACGTGATAGCCAGCAAAATGAATTACACTTCTAACTTTTCCTAAATTATCATAATTCTTATACTCTGTTTCTAATAAATCCACCCAAATCCTAAACCCCTTGGTCTCCTTCTGAATCAGTGAAAATCATACCAAAAACATCACCTGCTAAAAATTGTTCATATAACTGGCGCAGTTTTTCGTCCACGATCTTACTGGCGCCACTAATATGATGAAGACTGGCCCCATTCACGTGACAGCGAAGGGCGCGATCACTTTCAATTTGCCATAGGGCCAATTTGCGTGTGGGACTTAGGGCCTGCCAGTGCGCGTGCCACGCAAATAATTGTTCAGTTACGCTGGCCCCATGCGACAGGGCGGGAGAGGATAAATTGGCCTGGGCAGTGAGTTGTCCTACAACAGTAGTAAACTGATTTTCGCCAGGAAATTCCCCAAGATTAGGCCACTGAGAAGGAGGCACGTGACTTGCTACTATAAATGCATATTTGGCACCGTCAATTTCAGCATCGTTTTCGTTTTTATGATTTTCTTCTTTTTTTTCTTCCACTTTTTCGTCCATATTTTGGGCCACTTTTAGGCCCACACCGTTGTCCACACTTTTGTCCTGGGCCCGACCTTTAGTGAGGCTAGAAATATACCAGTCACACGCCCCAAATCGGGCCTTTATCCGCAAATCTCTCTCCTTTCGCCGTGTTTTATTTTTCTCCTTTACTGATTCCTTGCTATTATACGTGCGTGATACTTCATTTCTTGATTTCTTCATTTTTCCAGGGTTTTTGGGCATTAATCCAATATCCAATTTTTCAGGGCCACTTTTTTTCTCCAGCGCCACTTTCTCGCATTTCTGGCCCCGTCGCACTACACTTTTGCGCAATGCTTCTACCTCATGGGCCGGGTGGCTGGAATCGCCCTTTTTAGAATCAAGGTGTCGGCCATAAGTACCTTTACGAGAAAACTGACGGCCACAAAATGCACATGGAAAAGAGAGTGGAGGAATATTGGGGTTTTTTTGCTCTTTTAGTTTTGGCAGACTGATATCATACATGGCCAGAAAAAAGGAAAAACCTCTGGTGTTTGGTGATATGTTATTCCGCAATGTGCACCAACTGCCTCGGTATAATAGGGTGCGAAGAGCCCAGTCACGACTCACGGGTAGTGTATTGTTTTATTATTAGCATTTTTTCTTTTCTTTTCTGTTCTTTTTTTTTTTTTTTTTTTTTTTTTTTGAATCAATCCATCTTTTTTCAATTTTTGCCTTTTATTGAAGTTTTCCCTATTATAGCTGGTAGACCAAGTACTGGGCTATATGGTATTATAAGTTCCAGAGTTATAATACAGTAGAAGAATACTATAACTCCACCTTAATTCCAATTTCCAACACAACTGCTTCAAACTGTTCACTAAAGTTCAAATCCAAAAATACACTAAATTCAGGCATCTGCCATATATTACAATCTATATTTCGAAACAGGGGCTCTTTCTAGAGCTCCATCTTCATGGAGATATTACGTAACTCCGACACGTAGTTGTTTTCAATCGAGTCACCGTGGCCTGTAACCACACGAAGAATAAGCTCATTCAACTCGGCAGACCCAAGAATATCCACGTGCTCAGCGGTCTTGGCTCCACCACGAATATCAAAAGTATCCGGCTCGTGTTTCATCTCCACCACCGTAACAGGAATATTGGCAGGGTTAAACCGCGAGTTTGGTTTCTGCCACTCATGACAAATCAGGTGTGTCATCAACGATACCGTTCCATCGCCATCACTAAAGTAAACGGGATGTTCACTTTCAGTATCGATCACTACAGGTAACCCAGAATCCTCATCGCCCTTCTTGTAGGTGTAGGCACGTTCGGTAGGGTTACCCACGCCATAAAAACAGAAGATTTTCATGTCGGGCGCATGTGGCAACGCCACCTCGAGTGGGTTGGCCCATTTCAGGTGGTCATGATTGTTGGCTTCAAGCTCCTCCGCACTTTTGGCAATACCAAAAGAGTAGTTTTCCTTAATACGTTTAGTGAGCCATTCGGGCGAAATCTCAAGAAGCTTGTCGATGGTGTCGCCCAAAGTAAAGTCCTCCTCGGTTTGCAGAATGCCAGCCTCAGCGTTTGGAGCATCCACACGAGAACGATAACGGAGAAATTTGCCTAGAGTATGGTTTTTGGGGCCTTCAATGGTGACGCCCACATCTGCAGTCAAAAGCTCATTTCCAGGGTCATCTGGCGAGTGAGTAACATTACCCCAAATAGCCTCTCCACCTTTAGGAATCATGGCAGGGATACCCCCAAACGTACGGAGCATGTCCAAACGCTCTTTTTTCGAGAAAAACTTCTCCAACCCATATACTGCAAGGTAGTTCAACTGGACAGTATCCTTCATTTCTCCCGATAACAATGCAGACATGGCCTTGGGCGTACCCAAAAGCAGCCCACTGATATCAATAAATCCGGCCAAGTGGTCGTTACACCAAGAAGATCCACCATTACCATATTGCGGACCATTTGCCTCCACCCATTTCATAAAGTAGAGGATCACCTGGGAACCCATGGAGTGACCCACAAGATAACTCTTTTCTCCCGTAAGCCTCATGGTAGTTTCCACCTGCATCTTCAACTTGGAGAAAAACGCATCCCGCCGTTCGAGATCCGCATAAGCCAACCGCCAGTCATAAGTGGCACTAAGCATATTTTCAGGTCCATAGCCAATGACTGCCAAATTCTGGAGAATCTTATTCCAGATCCAGTAACCCGCCACAAAGAAATCAGCAGCATCAAATCCAGACAGCGCACGTACCTTACTGTTGGGCGGGTCGAGACCTGTTTGTGGATCCAACTTGATATGTTTCAACCAACATGCCTTATCCAAAAACATTGTCCGTAACATATAATACAGGCCCCACAAACGTTTACGGAAATGTGGAAGTGCAGGGCAATCTCCATCATTGCTGACTCCCCAAGATTCCAACCCGGTTGAAATCACCCCAGGTACCATCACCACATTGTATTTGGAGGTAATATTGAGTTCCTTGCGCATACGCATACCTACACTAAACGACTCGGCCGAGCCCTCCATTTCGTTTTTGTTTTTTGCATCGTACCCATCAAGAATCAGCTGGAGACCCTGGGGAACCAGGAAGTTCCAGTCCTCTACAAAATCATTGAACGACTCGAAATTAATCAACCGGTCAAATTCAGACTTGATATCTTCCGACGACATTGCCGTAAGTACCACCGTTGCAATAAGTCCCAAAAATGCGCCCAAAATAAATGTCGCGCGTCTCAGCTTCCACACGTTTTTTTTGGGTGCTGCCTGTTTTTGTGCCTCATCATTTTCACCAACATTTGTGTTGTCCTGTTTATCCTCATTTTGCTTAGTTTTGCGGTTTCTTACCTGCGCCACATTAGCATTAGCTTCAGCTCCAGAGGCGTGTTTTGCTTCTGCATACAGAGCCTTCTTTCCCGGTGAGTCAGCCATTTTTTCTCCACCTTTCGTCATTTTTTAAGCAAAGAAAAAAGAAAGAATAGTTGTATCAAAGTATTGATTCCTTCTACGAGACTCGTATTCCGGAAAAGCCCCAGTCACGTGCACGCAACGCGGTCTATGTCAACAAGTGGCATCATCTCACGCATGAGGAGTGGATTATGTGCAGGTGGTCCAGTCACGTGACGTATGGGTTTTGAGACATTTCTGGTTGAGATGCCCTTTTTTTGGTAGCACCATGTTTAGGACATGACGTGTGTATAATTTCCTGGCTAACGATCAAGGTATATTCCATTTCTGTAGAATTATTGGGATTATTTAGTGAGGTAATTTTTCTCGTACTGCATACACTTTGGTTGCTCGCATATCGGAGACGGAAACCACCATTACCGCAGATTTTTTCTGCTTATCTCCAACAGATAAGCTTTTCTCGAATCACACCACAGCTTGTGGATTGTAAATTTCGAATATTTTATAAATTGTTTTATGGATTTAGAAACTTAAAGCTGAAAATGAAAAATTAAAACTAAAAAAAAATTAAAAAAACCCTGTAAATAGATTATTGACACGTCACACTTGGGGTGGATGATGGCCATCTAACGCTCTGTCCTGCAGAATGGGTGTATTTTTTTTTTTTTTTTGTTTTTCGTCAATGGATCCCAGATTTGTTCCGCACGAAAATGCCAAATTTCATCTGGCTAATGCTGTTCCGAGGAGTTACAGTAAGAAACAGGAAGGGGAGAGAGAATGGGATAAATATAATTTTTTTTTTTTTTTTTCACTGTTAAACATTGGCACCAATCACCCATTGACCCAAGTTTTTTGCACCCATTAGGCCGTAAGTAACTCGTCACTCAAGACACCTTTTTATATAATAACACCAGGCCGCTGGAAATCATTTTTGAAAAATTAAAAAAAAAAAAAAAATGAAAAAAAAAAAAATAAGAATAAAAAGGAACTTTCTCATAACGGCGTGTGATAGTTATATGTTGATGACGACCTATCTATCTGGCTTTGGTCTTTGTTATGAGTATCTAATTGTCAAAAAATATTTTGGAAAATAGGTCGAATTCATGAACTCATCAAGATCTAGGAGACAAAAGATGAAAATTTTATTTGTGGAGCTAAAATGAAATCATCAAAATTCCTAACGAATACATTCAAAACTTTCAATCAAAGAAGTAGTGGCGTTGTTTCTATCTTTATCAATATGAAAAGTCGTTTCTATAAAGGCAATAGAATATTCTCACCAAGTAATAAAGATAACACTAAAACCTAATTTATAAATCCCAAGTACAGCTCTATACTCTCAGACCAAGAATTCGGAATATAGCCGCAGTATGATAAACTTTTAAACTTTTCCCATTTTTGAATACTCCTATTTTAAGGACTTCAGTAGTTGGTCGAATTAGGTTCTGAATATCTAAGTATGTCAAACTGTTTATATCTAGTAAACATTGATTGTACCTTGAGATTATTTTGGTTTATCTGGCTTTGCTACAATGCCCATATTAAGTAGCATCATTTAGTATTCAATATAGAGTCTTTAAATAGATTGACCATGAGCACTTTGGTGATAGACACGTGAATGATTTGTCTCCCTAGCACTTAAAAGATCCTAAATAAAGAAGGAAATAATGATAAAAAAGATTTAATGGGAAAGATTTAGAGCTCACAGTTCTCAAGACATTGAAAAAAAAAAACATCACAACAGAATCAATAATTCATTGCACAACAGTCAATGGTGTCACCTCTTTTTGAAATCACAAGGTCATTAATAATAATTATTTTATTCTTCAAATTCAATATCATTACGAGAATCTCAAACACAAAAAATCGCCACAAATTCCTGGAATATAGTCTCTTACGGCTATAATCACCGGCCCTTGGACTTTATTTACACGTTATTCATTAGCAGTAATCGATGTGAGCATCATGAGCATGAATTGCCTTTGTTTTTGTGTTTGTGTTTGCGAATATAAAAGAGGCCCCACGGAGATTGCTACAAATCTTATTTTCTCTACCACTCTTTTTTCGTACGAAGTACACTTTCAGACTCTACCACACACCAGAGACTATAGTGACACACTTGATAAAGCAAATAAGAAACCGGTTTAAACTCTTTTAAACCACTCAGAAGCTAGTAATGAATTTCACCACTAATTTCAGTTCTGGCACAAAGAAATCTTCGGATTTCCCAAAGGTGGTGGAAGCCTTTGAAGCCATTGAACCTTCCAGTTTTGAAACATCAAAACAAACTCAAACGGAACATACCACAATGTTCAACGATTCTTCATGTTTCTCGAAATCCAAGAAACACTCTTCTCGTTCTTCTTTTTGTCCACAAACTTCTGGTGATGTTTCAGCCAAAACATCCACCAAAGGTGGACTTAAACAAATGAGTGATTCTAAGCTCAAGGAAACTTCCAAGAGTAAAGGTCACAAACTTTCCAATCTTTTCAAGAACACAAAGGCTAAGGTTACAGGGAAACATTCTTCTCTCAAAACCCGTGCCAAGTCTGTGTTTGGGAAGCTTTTTACTAAGTCGAAGCTGAAACCTCACACGGTTTCCAGTGCAATCAACAGAACCAAAACACATTCGTCTTTGGAATCTGAAGATTCAAAGCTTAGTATTCTTGTTTCACCAAAGGCTTGTGTACAAAACGAAGTCTACTCGACTTCTAGTACACGAACCCAAGGTTCACCAAAATCTGGCAATTATTGGGTGCAAAATATGTGCGGATTCGCACCCAAAAAGGGTTCTGGAACCATGGCTAACAAACACAAGAAACCAAACAAACCTCTTTCTAAAGTCTCGGCAACTTTGAAATCACCAGACAAGATAAAGGGAAGTGGCTTTTTTGGTACCCTGTTTTTAAGTCCAGTTCTGAGCCGTGGTGGTGAGTTGCCTACCAAACCTCAAACCCGTGCTTTCCCTGGTTGGCCTTCGATTTTTTCTTTTGCTACTAACAAAAAATCCGTTTGCGTTTCTGGGTACAGGTCATGTGACGCTGTGGATAAAGGTTTTGTGACCACTGAAGGAGATTATTTGGAGATTCCCCTTTTCGGTAAACAGACTCGACGCAGGCGTTTTTTTACTAACTCAATATTTCCACTTGCAGGTGTCACTGAGCCTCCTAATTCCAAACCAGGTATCTTTTCATTTTTCCAAAACCTGTGGGCATTTGATGAGGAATCTTGGGTAAGTTACACAGATATGGTGAGATGTGCTGAAGGTATTCCGGAATCCAAAGGCAAAATGGATGAGATATCCAGCCATACTATGAACGATTCTGGAACACATGTCCTGAGATCTTCATCCACTATAAATCCTAAGATGGTGGGGACCAATCTTATTGTGGAGCAGATCAAAGTGAATGAGGATTCTCGGGATTCTTTGTTAAGCCCTACTGTCAATATATCTTGTGAGAATTCCTATATCTGCTTTAAACTGTTTGTTCCCAGTCTAAAGCATGTTACGGAAACGCAGGCATATCTTTTCCCAAAGGATGTCAGAAAGGTGTGAACGTTTCAGCTTTAAGAATGCCCTTTTTCTTGTTCAATCATAACCAGAAGGGTATCCTTCTTTTATTTCAAAAGACAAACTCAAAAATCAACTACCATGATACTTACTGAGCATGAGTTTCTTGTGAATCAAAACTCTACTTTCCAGAGATATGAAAGAAGGTTTAGTTGATCACATCGCTTATGGGGCTAAGCAGTTATTCTTGTTTCAGAGTTGAGTGGTATTGATTGAAAGGGAATTGATTCCATAAATGATTGGAAACTTCGATGGTATGAAAAGATGAGGGGGCTTTGGATGCTGGAGAATCACAGTGACAATGCAAGTTCAGTTTGATTTTTTTTGTTAACATCGGCGGGAAAAAAAATCACGTCGGTGTCGTTTTTTACTAACAATATTCGAGGAGAAGGCAAAAGCAGCAGAGAGACGGAAAGAGGTTTGGACAACACTAGGGAAAAAGGAAGACGAAAATGGAGAATGAGAAGAGAGAAGAATTTCTTTCGGGCTTGCCCCGTTAGATTGGCAATCAAGTTAGACTTCAACTGTTTGGTTTGACCGCCTAAAAATAAGGGTCCTCAAAAGAATCCACCTTCTTTTGGGAACTTGTGGATTTGGGCGGATCTGTTTTAGAAGGCTGGCTACTTTCTAAAGCCATCTACCTGGGGAGGATGGATGTTTATTGTTTTCAACAGTTTCTCCACCTAGTACTTTAAGTGTGTCTGCTATTGACATACGCAAAACAAAACTTGGAAAACCCCATAAAAACACACACAAAAAAAAAAAAAAAAAAAAAAACGCTAGAAAGAATTAGCCTAGCAATGTTAGTATTTGTTTTGTCATCTCAATTTGGTGTTGAGAGTGACTATTAATTTTACTTTCGTAGACATCAGAGGGAGTATGGGATTTTGACATTGTTGATACTTGTTAAAGGATAATTGAATCGGTTAAAGTGTAGGATTTATGACCGAAAGTTTTATATCAAAACCTGAGCTTGTTGATCTAAGCTAGTATCTTAAGATGTGACCATAAAAAGTTACGTGTTTCACTGAATTAGGCTATCCCATAAATTCAGGACTTATCTAAAAAAGAATTTAATACTTTGTAACAATTTCATAATAGTTTAATAGGACTAGGAATATGATAGAGTCTTGTGAATTAATTACAGAAGATGGGTTTGATATTCAATGAACTATTATTAGCTGTTGATATTCTTAAACTACCCTCTGTGTTTTTGGAGGTTTATTTAATCCGATATGATTCAATTCAAGCTTACTTCCAACTTTATCGTTGACCCTAATTTTTGATTGTAAGTTTTGATTGTAGCTTACTTAATACTTAGTTAAAAAAAAATTTCAAGAGGTAAATCAATGTAGGAAGTTAAGTCAACGTGATAGAGTCGACAGTTTTAAGGTGGCGAGATGAAAAAGTGGAGAAAAAACGTTTAGATAGAGTACCACTGTCAACATTATTAACTTAATTTCTTGTTACACGGTAGCTAATCATACAGACTTTTCCTAGAGATCTCAACTCGCCAGCATATGAAAGAAAACATAGACCGCAATTTCCTATTTTCACTATAATGAAGTATTATTGGCGTTTAACACCAACAAACTTAGGAGAAGAATCGTGTTGTTCGTAAACATAGATGGGGTATTTTTCAAAAAGAAATAAAGTTTCAAGAATATTATATTGAAATTCAGGGCTAATACTGGTAGCGATTATCCCAGAGTGGTACATACAATACAGATTATTAACACTTGAAAAGACTACTACATTGAAACTACTATACCAATATTTCCATCAGTGCTGCAGTATTTTGTACGTTTCCAGAAACTGCCCACAACACACTTCTCCAATAAGATCTCCCCTATTTCGTGATCATATAGACTTGAGATGATCCTGCTCCATTTTCCAAAAAAAAAAAAAAGGAATTGGAACACTCTTCTCCCTGATCAAGGCAAAAGTTCATAAAACAAAAAGAAGAGAAGAAAACAAAAAAAAACTGAAATACATATTGTTATATTCCAGAAAATCTAGGTTATTTCTTTTTTCTTTGCTGAAACAGGAACACCAAATCAACTGAATTTACTAAAGGGTCCCGATAAGTAAGTCCCGGTTAAGGCATATATTTCTGTAAAAGAAAGAGAAAAAAATTGATAAATAAATGACTAATTTTTACAACAATTCCAGGATGAACGTATAAAAGCCTTTCGTGAAAAAAAAAAAAAAAAAAAATCACATAGTTGATAGAGTATGAGCTATAACTATGATTATCTTAGATCCCACAGTTGACAGCAATTTCACGAAATAGGTAATAAAATGAGCAGACTAGAAAATAGAAATCCCCTTTAGGAAAAAAAAGAAAAGAAAAAAATCAGATCTGTTTTTGGCTCTCATGAATCTTGCCTTTTTTAAACCATTATCATAATTATTACCCACCACAAGAAATACAACACGTTTGTTCTTCTCGAGTATTAAATCCAAAGAAAAGTATTTTTTTCATGTATTCTCATTAAATACTATTATTCATTTAGTAGTTGCAAAAATAACATAAATTCCCACTATAATAGACCTATATATTCACTTCATGTTAAAAACATCAAATATCCTACCAGTCAGTGATGATATTAGAAGACTCTGAGTACAGCGCTTGTGCAAGCGAAATCTTCTTGTTCGTGAAATCAAAGTAAACATAAGCATTTCTCAAAAACGTATCTCCCAAGATTTGAGTTCCACCACTATAAGAAAATCCCAACCAGCAATTACTTTTTCCGTGTCTAGAAAGGGAATTAGAAAAAGGAACACTAATAGTGTTTTTTCCAAAGTTAAACTCAATGAACTTATCACTTGGTTGATTAAAATCAACATAATGATAACCGTTCTTTGTAGTGGCATTGAAAGCAATGAATAACTCGTCAAATAGTTCTTTGCTAACAAGTGTTAAACTTGTTCCAGAGTCCAATACATATTGTCCCCTTTGTGGAATTATTTTGCCATTCACATTCACGGATTCAACTGGAACACGAGAATCCAGCAGGTATTTTGACACATCATAAGTAACCAAATCGTCGTTATATTTCTCGGTATCAATACCACCAAAAATCACCGATCCTGTGCCATGGTCAGGTCCTAAAAACAAAGAGTAAGATGCTTTTGAGATATACCCTTGGTTTTGTAAAGTCCGAATGAAATTCGAATCGTTTCTGCTTTTGGAGCTAAATAAATCTGCAATACCTAATAAACCATGACTCAAACTTAAATCCGCCTTGGCAAAATAGAAATCCGAAAGCGAAGGACCACCATTTGCAAATTGCACTGTATCTAAATAATACTCCCCTTTATAATTGCTTCCATCGAGATATGCTATTTTGAATGGGTTCGCAGTATCTTTTGCGGTAGTTGATTTGCTTGGATCATAGTGGTTTTTAGGTGCCCAAAGAATCGAAGAACCAGTATCAATATAGACATTTCCAGGCTGTTTATTAGAGCCTATCTGCATTTGGGCGTAATAAATGACATCTGCATAATCAATGATTGGTGTTGAGAATGCATCTCTTTTGCCCAATTCCGGGCGTATTCATTTAAAGATCCATTTGGTCTAGATACTTTAAAGTCGATTTTCAATGGAGAAGGTGTATTTCTCTTTCCTGAAGTAGGAATAATTGATGATTGAGCAAGAGTTATTGTAAGAGTCAAAAGTTTGAAAAAATTGTAACATTTTATGGATTGAATTTTTAAGTTATGTCCTAAACCATGGCAATGGACTTCCTATTTATATATTTATTGAATCTTCATTTTCATAACTCCGTCCAATTTTATCCCCAATTACATACTTGGTGGGGGAGCAATAGCTCGTCTATTCTTCCCCTGTTTATGAAGCCACATAGAGTCGGTTATGAACCCTGGGTAAAGATTTTGGTTTCAATTTGTTACCGCGACCATTGCTTCGGAATTTGGCGAGTAGATTTTTTCAGAAAAAAAAAATGGGATTGAGTTTATATCTCAACATCATGTAAAGGAAGAAAAGAACTGTGCTATAATTTTTGTCCCTCAATTATAACTATCTAAACCCTTGCCACTAGAGTTTCATTCAGCATTATTTTTTTTTTTATCAAAGATTCATCCTTACTGTAATTTTTTACGAGTTAAGTTTGTTTTTTATTATTCTCCCGTCGGCATACGTATCGGGGTATGGGAATATTCCTTTACAGCAAAAAGTGGGGGAATTCTCAGAATGAAGGGGCTAGAATCTTCCCAAAACTGTGTAAAAATTCCGCCCGTCGCTTTTCCTATAACTAAATATCTCTTCAATGTTTTATCCCGTACCGTGGAAATCTATTTTTACATTCTGAAGGAATAAGTGGAGATTAAGATCGGCCAACATGCATAATTTAATATTCCTTTCAGTGTGCAGTAATATGAATATAGATATCCTGATTGGCCAGCAAGTATTTTTGTTTGGCCTGGTACTTTTTTTTAAAGAAAGAAGTCAGAATATAGGAGAAATATATATCTAGCTATAAAAACCCACAATATGTCTGTAGTAGAAAACTGATAACTATAGAGAGTTATCTGAAAAGACCGCAATACGAAATAAATGTATCAGGCATTAAAGAAACAAGTCAAATTATAGGAAAAACAGCTGACTGATAGGCCTCACTCAAATTACTCATTTTTTTTTTAAAGAAACAAATCATATTATAGGAAAAATATATATCTAACTATAAAAACCGACAATATGTCTGGCTAATGTACTGAGTTACTGGTATCTCCGACTTTCCCAAGCCCTAGAAACCTCTCCTTACATTATCCGTTGTGTAGATACGTATCAACTAGTCAGTGCCTTACTTCGCGCCAACGCCATCTTCAATTGTCTACCCGTAAGAACTCGTAGAGGAACCCCCCTACTTTGTTCTTGGCGTCGAGAAAGGTAGACTCGGCGGACTGTATCAACGTACCAATTAAGGTTGCGCAATTCTTCATAAGTGTTTGTTAATGGTGCCAACATTGATTCTAATTTCATAGGAGTTTGAATGCCGAGGAGTTCCCACACCTTTAATGTTTCTCCACACTCAGTATATAGATGAAATAACCGTTGAGTCAGGTTTACCTCCTGCAAGCAAAGAAGACACTTATGATCCCTAATCGGGCGCATGCTTCAATCGGTGAAGCACCAAATAAATATTACGTACTGCATATACATAAAAACTTCTTTTGTTCGATGCGTATAACTGGTTCTCCTTGACCGAAAAAATAACAAGATCCGGTTTCGTGGTCTAGTTGGTTATGGCATCTGCTTAACACGCAGAACGTCCCCAGTTCGATCCTGGGCGAAATCAGATTTTATTTTTTGTTTCCTATAACAAGATATCTTTTTATTACCTACAAAGTTTCCAAAGGATATTTTCAATTTTTGTTTTTCAAATCTTTTTTACTGCACTACCCATTCTAACCAATTCCACCTCAATGGACCCTTGCAATCCTAAAATATGCCTCGAAATGCCAGCCTGTAGCATTCAAAAAGCACAGTACTCGAGTTTTTACCAAGAATCTTCATTCAATGATGGCGGACATAAGAAATGGCTGTAAAAATAAACACCACATGGCTAGAGGGCATCCATTGTAAAATCGTACTCGATTCCCGGGGTCACGCTTGCTATAAATTTAAGAAAAATCACAAGGTATTGGTCCACACGGATCCCGTCAGCATCAGAGTCTGCTTTAGTACCGGATTCGCCACTTGCCTGCAAGTCTAGAGCCCCCAATTTCTCAGTTGCAGTGTCCACGTTTATAGGGGCAGCTTTTTTTGTGCGTGCGTGTTCCATAAACACCTTCATGACCGAAGAATGTTTACATGGATGGATGGATACTGCCATGGTATTATGGGCCATAGGTAAAGGCTCAATTGTGGCGGTTTTATCCTTATGATCACCGGAAATGTCCTCATACATTTGGGGCGGCAACAACGGAATGCCGTTTCCGTTAAATCCTACAAGATAAAGCTTTGGAACACGGTATGACGTCAGGTACGCAATGTACAAGTCATATTTACGGAGTCCTGGTTCACTGGCATCAATATTGGTGTATTCCTCACTATCGTCAGCGCCAAAATCGTCCTCGGCGTTTTCTTCAATTAAATCATCAAGATCCTGCGCATCCAGCGACGTTATCATATTTCCTGGGCCAGAATTGGCGTTAAACAGAGGAATCCATTCAGCATCAGAATCAGCATCGGATTTAGCACGGTCCAATTGGGCGTCATCCGCAAAATCCGGCAAAAAGGAAGCATACCGCTTATACGAGGGCACGTGCCTGGTGACAAGAAACTGTTTTTGTGGTGGTAAAAACTTTTTGTGGAGATGTTTGGGCCCCGAACCCCAAGTCCAAGTGGGGAACTTCAGCACCAAATAATCGCCTGCTAGCACAAACTCATCCGGCGAAATTTCGCCAGTTTGTCGGAAATTCGACTCGTGGTTGATGGGCGTGAGATATTCCCGGAGAGACGACCATTTGCTACGTATATTCATGGGGAAAGATGGGGTAATAGTTTTTTTTTTTGAGTCCTTTTAATATAATTTTTTTGGGGGCTTTGGCGTGGTTAGAAAAGTATGGAGGTAGAGGTTTTACACTGTGGCGATAGCGCACGGTTGTTATCTGCTGTTGGTGGTGCACTGCAGATTCGATTCTCCAGAACTTGCACATTGACTTGGTGCATGTGATGTACATCACGTGAGACGGTTGATCATAGATTTATATCATAGATATAAATCTGTAATTAAGATGAATTTGAATCTTGTTTAATTTTATTATTATTTAACCTTGTTAGGTTAATAGTAACCCAGCTATAGAGTTTGATTTTAAAGATGAAAATACTAAAAATGTTAAAAATGATGTAAATAACATACAAATTAATGCTGGAGGTAAACATCAAAAACTAATGTTGTTTAATCTAGCAAAAGCCATGTCAACTGCTCCGATGATAATTGGTAAGAAATAATTACCAAATGCTCCTATTAAAACAGGCATAACAAATAAGAATATCATTAATAATTTAATAAATTATTTATCTACTAGTATTGCTGCTAAAAATTTAAATCTTCATAAAGCTAGTGTTTAAAATTATATAAGGAATAATTCAAATTATCCTTTTAAAGATCGTTATTAAATAAGGAAAATTTAAACCATTTACTTAATAGATAAAATTATCAACAGTTTTATTCATTTATTATTAATATATTAAATGCCCGCATTGAGGAAAAGAAAAGAGAAAGGGGTACTTTTGTCATTTCTTCTTTTTTAGATTTATCGGTTGGATTTTCACGTGATGCTAGTATAATAATTCTTCGTGCATTTGCTATTGTCATGGAAACGCCCACGATTTACCCGACTCTCTCTCTCTTGTGCAATATTGGGGTTCCTCTGTTAGGGATTGGATTGAAAAAAAGAAAAAAAAAAAAAAAAAAAAAAAGGAGGGGGTTTTATGAAAACCATCCTCACAAACCTCAGCAACTTCTCTTTGGTGCCACTCAATTGACCTTGCAGCGTCTCACTGGCGAGTTCTGATGTTTCGGTTCTCGGTTTGCTTTTCTTGATAATAAATCAGTTGAGATTGCAAAATTTTCATCGGAGGCAAATTCTATCCAAATAACGGTAGCAATTTTTTGGAGTCCTACTGGACCAAATTCCATAGTGTAGTGATATTGTAGGATTTGACTTCAAATAATTCATTGGTGTACGCGAGAATTGACTAGAACTTAGAAAATTATTATTGATAGAGAAAAGTATAAGTTTTTCAAATGATAATTTTTCCATCGTTTTTTTTAAAAAAAAAAAGAAATCGAAAACCCATTTCCGATTTCGAGCAAATACATATTTTCTGTTCTCTACCCTTTGTTTAGGTAGAGAACCCCCATACTCACGCGGACAATAATAGTCCTCGCGTAACATAAAAGGCGGTAGCACCCGGGATTGAGTCGATAGGGTTTGGATTCATATTTAAGAGATGAATGGTTGATGATTCTGAACTTAAATCGGACCTAACCTGATGGGAAAGGCCTCTATTTATACTTTTCTCAGGATCCAAAACTCGGAGGGTTCTGCCGATCTGATAGCACTACTTCCTGGTCAACCGAGTGGGTTAAGACCGGGGAAGCTTAGTAAGGCGGGAAGGAATGACCCAGGTTATTTTTGTTCGAATTGCGACTGCAAGTCCGAAAGTATCATTGATGCACATAGTGGCTCTGACGGTTCCATGATTGATATTCTAATGATCTAGACACTACTTGTGTATGGAAAACCTTTTATTCGGTAAAACCAGTAATACTTCCTCTAGTCTAAAAAGACCCAAAATAAATTAAGTGAAAATTCTTCACTTAAGATGGGTACGTGTGCAAACTCAATAAGTTCTGCACACATCGTGTTATGTTCAGTTCAATGATGTACTGCACATTCCACTGAATCCAACAATTTTGGAGGGACAGAAAAATGACCGGACAGAACTCATAACAGTAACGTATACACTCCAGTATGCGTTGCCTCTAGACTATTAGCCTTGTGCTGATACCGGGGACCCGATACGGACTTCAGGGTCTGTTTAGTATTTACTGGCCCTGTGAGTTCACGTTCCACAATACAACAGATACTAATTGCACTTTTTTTTTTTATTCCCGATATTTTCATATATATCATTTTATGCTTGGTTTTTATATACTTACTTAAATATCAAAAAATATAACAAACCTCGTGGCTTTCTAGTACCTCCTGGTGGTGCATATACTGGAGTGCCCGGTACCCCGGATTGCCGTGGAAGGCATGAAAGACAGAATTAATGCGGTAACATTTTTTCTTTATTATTTTGGATTTATAAAAAATCATCTTTTTTCTTTTACTTTTTTGAAGAAAAATTTAACCCTTCGGATCTTTTTCTGGATTGAAGTGGACCCTGGAGGTGGTTCTATGGTTATGTGGCCAGTGCCTGTTGAAAAGATGAGCCTGATTACTGTAGTTTAATTCGAACGTATTTATGGTTTTGGTCATTATTTTGGGGCTAGATTTCAGAATATAGAAACGTGCACATTTTCAATATTTTTTGGTAAAAATATCCCTCCCTCTTTTTTTTTTTTCATGAAACCCCGGTTTTAACTTTAAACTATGGTTTTTATGCTACCCCTTTGGAAATATTCCCTCATCCACAGTTTGCTGTATTCTTGAAGAGTATTGTTTTTGGGTGTCACTTTGCTTCACTTTTCTTTCCTTTACCGGACTAAAGATTATGATATATTTGATTTTTATTTTATACTCCATGAATGCCATTCCGTATACCTCTGAGATTGAAGAAGACGTAACCCCTAATACTATTATCGTTCTAAAGCTTCGTGAAATACAAAAATTACCCAGATTCTGTCTCCTGCTAAAATAGAAGATAATTCCCAAGCAAAAAAGTGTAATCTTGTTTGGAAAAGTGAATTCCCAAAACTACTTCTTTTGATATACTAATATTAATTATCACACTTCAAACTGTGAGGGCACCCATAGCGGGGTAGATACAAACTATAATAATCTACCCTTTTTCCCACTTTTTCTCACGCCTGGTGATCACTAAGGATATAAACTACAATGGTTTGGAATTGGCTTGGAGCTGGCTTGGAGCTGGCTTGGCAAAGGCTTGGCATTGGTAAACCTATTTCCTACCATTGTTTTCCAGGGCTCACCACTGGCTCTATCTTACCAGAAATATTAATCCTCTTAACCAAGATTAAATGGTTAGTCCGGTAGAACAACGGAAAAAAGACAGTTTAATTTAGCTAATACACTCACTCTCCAATTATTGATTGGTATAGGGAATCTAACACAAATTACATTGTCCAACCTGCACTTTAGTATGCTTTGATTCACATTGTCATTTCTTTATATTAATCTAAACCCCTATTCACATACCCATTTCTAATCCTTTCCCCGTTATCTAATGGTGTTGGAGTTCTTCAAAAACATCTTGTGCAGAAGTACCCTCATAAAAGAAAAAGGACAGAATGGGACCAGTACAACTGCTCTTAAAACCAATCAGGAGATCTTCACAAAGCTGGAAAATATCTTCATTCATATAAGTCAAATACGAGTCCTCTTCATCCAATGCAAACCCTCGTTGTGGAGTCTTTTTCAACACGACTTTTCCGTCCCCATTTATATTCAAGTATCCTTGTCGTCCCAATTCTTTTACTGATCCATCATCCTGGATTCTAAAAATGAGTTCCCGTTTCGAAGCGTCTGCTGAAAGATGGTCTTTAAAGTTTGCAGTGATGGGATCCAGAAAGTTGTCGAAGACTGGTACGTATAGACGAAAACGCCCAATTTCATAATCTTTTAACTTTGCAAATGCTATGGCAAAAGTGAGAAAAAGAGATGTATTGAATCTCATTCTTTATATCCGTCTAAACAATATTCAAAGGTATTTTCTCTCTACCTTGAGTATTTATTAATGCTTTTATATATATCGGCCAAGTAATGGTGAAAAAAAAAAAAAAAAAAATATATGAATCAATCTCAATAGTGGCGCAGACTGAAACAATAAACAATGGAATTTCATCCAGAAATTCCATGGCAAAATTTCGCCTCATCAAAATCACACATTTTGTTAAAAGTTTGAGGCGTATTAAGAATTCAAATTCTTGGGTTTTTTTTTAAATGGTGTTTTAATTCGAGACCAGGATTTGAATTATTTTTTTTTTTTTTTTTTTAAAGATTCATTTTTCTTAAAAATTAAAATATTCGCAAGAACAATGTCTGAAAGTTATTTCCAAATTAAAAAAATTACATTACCTACTTTAAAAAAAATCAATTTTTCCATTCCAGATCTAAAAAAAATCAAACCAAGCGAAAATCTAAGATTTTTTTTCAAAACCTTATATACTTCAATCCCGAAATCAAAAACACACTATTCCTCAGCTTTCAGTCCCAGATTTCATGCCATTTCACATTTCACATTTCTCCCCACTGTTTGGAATTTGCGAGGCGTGACGAAAATGGCAACTTTTCGGTCCAGGAACAGTTAAGCGAGACACGCTTAAGCGAGGCGCCGTACCCAAAACAAACAATGTATGCCGAAAACGGAAACTGAGACAAGTGTCTGATTATGGGTTACAGTTACGGTGTTTATTTTTCTTCTTCATTTGTTATTATTATTATTATTATTATTTTGGGGAAAAGAATATTATGCAAGCTTTGGAGAGAGAAGAAGATTCTGTATTGAAACCTTGTGTTTGACGGTGGATTATTATGTTTAATTCACGTATTGTATGTTAGTTAAACAAGGAAGTATTTCACTCCCGTGAAATTCCAAAATATTTCCAAAAAATTTACACAAAAACATAAACGCCCTAAAGGTTATACTTCTTTTTTGGGAAATTCAAAATAACAATATGATAATCTACCCTGCATCAGGATATTCTCCACGCTCCATTCTCGGATCGCGTAATTCCTTATTTTGGTATTTCCTGGCTGGGACTGCGGAGAAAAAAAAAAAAAAAAAACAACGCGCGATGATCTTGGGGAGAATCTGTTGCTTGACTCAGCGCGAGCGCGTGACCAAAATTTGGGCCTCATCATAATGGTGGCGGGTAATTCTACTTGGTAGATTTGGAGGAATTTTTCTATAAAGTTGCTTTTTCTTTTTTCTTTCTTTTCTTTCCACTTCTAACTTTTGTTTATAATTTGAAATATTAACAAACGTTTCCTGAAAAACAATATACCTAAAGTACTTAATACTTGGTACGATATATCTCTGGTTCAAACTTGATAGATGTTGGACGCGAAATCGCGTAATGTATTATGACATCGTCATAGTGCGAAGTTGCAACGACGCGACCTCTGCGAGATCTAACCAAGCAAGCATAAATCAAGTTAAAGTCCAAAATTAAACCACAACATGAAAAGCGTGTATGACGAACTGCTTGAATCAGAGGAATCAGGATCACAATATCGTTATAAGAAAATTGTTCACTTAATTTTACGATATTTTTTAAAAAGAGGGAGGGAAAAACTGGATGGTTTCAGTATTGAAAAACTCTTGATTCAACAGTCAAGTGCGCCTCAACTTTATGGTTTAAATCGGGTTCGCGCTGGCTTCAAACTTAAAGGGCGTGGCGCGCACCAGAGTCATTAACAGATGAAAATAAGAACTGAAGCTTGACCCACAAGCCCCGATTCGAAACCAGGCGTTTGGACATGAGGTCAGAAAAAAAAGAAAGAAAAAAAATGGAAATTTCCTAGAATTGTAGATTTTGTTAAATTCCGTAAAATCCCGCCCCCCCTCCCCCTTTTCGTAGTATGTCTGTTGAGTTAATGCTTAATTCATTTTTAAAAAAACACCTTTTCCCAAAATAGGGCCTCAAATTTCCTCAGTGAATTCGCCTCAAGATTTGACCTCATTCCGCGCCTTGAGCCTCCGCAGTTCTTAGCTTTCATACTGTAGACGCAACTCGGATTTCGCGTCTTGAAGAAATGATTTTTTTTTTTCAAAGTTGTCAATCATGAAGCACGGAAGGGACAAGAGTTTTTTTTTCTTCAATTTTTTAAAATTTCTACCCTTTCTTACCTATTTTCTCATAAATATCCCCAAATATATAGTAAGACCCGACTTCGGGCCAGTGACTAAAGCCATTCAGTTTTGGGGCCTTGGCTCTAGGGCGCCATGCAGGACGGACACGGTCGCACCATAGAAAAAAAAAAACATAAAAAAAAACGGTACGGGTTTTCGCATACAGGCGCGCGTAAACAAGACACGCTGAGCGCGGATGATGCGCGGGATCGCACATTTTGTTTTGATTTCGGCCTCTTTTGGCGATGGTTGGTGACCAACTACGCGGTACTCATAAACGCACGGCCCGCCGCTTTTTGGAAGGCACCAAAACTTGTATCGAATCTCGTGAATATCCTTTCTTCTTATTTCCAAAGGAAACCAACGAAAAGCAAAACAAAAGAAGAAGAAGAAACAATTATCCCTGGAATCATCCACAAACAAATAAAAAAAAAGAACCTAGTCTTCCTCCTGATTTCCTACCCCTGGCATTTTTTTTTTCCTTCTATCTTTCGTTCCCCAAGTCACGTTCTTTAACCATACCCGTGTCGAACACCACCAACTTTTGTGCCTCCACCTTTTAACCCAAACCCCAGTCTTTTTTCTAGATCCACATTTGATTTCCAAAACTATTGCCTTTATCCAAGCAACTGTCTTTCAAGAAAATTAGAAAAAAAACTTAGAAAAAAAATAACAAAACCGACCGTCACGCTAACACGTCCGCGTCTCATCCACCTTATTCCATCAGAAGTGACCCCAATTTTTTTAGGCGTCCATACTCCACCACTGCATTTTGGATTCTTTCATAAACAAAAAAAAGAACTCCATCCATTCTTCGGAAACATTTAGGGAAAAAAAATCACATTTAACTTTTTTTTCTCTTTTTTAAAAAAAAAAAAATCAAAAAATGCCCGTTTCCTCTACACCCTCAAAACGTGTTGCGTTAGCCCCGGTGAACATCAATATGAACATCGCTTCGCCACTTCAAAGCTTTAAAAATCGCCCACAAAGTGGCACAAGCATGCCTGGCTCTATGCCATTGACACCTTCCCTTACGCCGAAAGTCGGGCTTGTGAAATCACTTAGTACATTGGCTCCATCTAGTTCCCGCGGCATTTCCGCGGCAGGCCGTGCCCGCAAATTGGAGAGTTTTTCTGAATACAAAATCACCAACAGCAGAAACGTGAAGGCCGATTTGGCGGCAACCAAGTTGAAGCTCCGGTTACAATTGGCGTTTTATAAACTCAAGCTGTCACGTGACGCGGCAATGGCGGCACTGCCTAATATCAGGGTATCAAAAATCCTGCGCCTGCTGACACTGTTACAACAACGTCCGCAGAGTTTTTCCCGCTCTGCCAACGTGAATTTACAAAACCCAAGGCTGCAAATGCTGGGTCCAAGGCTTAGTGTAGTGGCACTGGCGAAGAACGCCCCTGCGACTAGTGCTACCAATACTACCAGTTCTACCGGTTCTACCGGTTCCACTAGTTCCACTAGCGCCCCTGCAACAAACTTGAAACTATATCACATCAAGCCGCTGTCGGCTTTCTACAACACTTACACACACCGTCTCCCACTCACCAGTACTCATGCACAGCGTCTTCCGCCTGTTCATAAGATTTTACGTACGCCGATTAAAGCCGCCAGCCGCGCATTGCTGCAAATGGGAAACGCCCATAACCATGGTGTTTCAAATAGTGACGAGACAATTGACGAGACCGTGGACGAGAGTCTTAGTGGCGACCCGCTGCGGAAAAAGTCGGACATTTTAGGCTCCTCGCCTTTACGCCACAATAGCTTTGGCACTCCCAACAGCTTTTCGGTAGCAAAATCCTTGTTGCAGCTTGGGCTGGGCTTATACTAATTTATCGATGTTTTTGCGTTACGAAACATGTAAATTACCCGCCCTTTCCTCCGCTCTTTTTACCAGGGGAATATGGCCCTCACTTGGATTTGGCAACCTGGCAGTTTCCAACTCTTTCTAACCAAACACGACGTGGTGGCCTGTTGCTTGCGTGCTTTCTTTTCTTATCTTCTACTACTTTTTTTTTTATATTGCATACTAATCATCCCGCAAGCATTCAGGCCCTTTGACTCCCCCCACATTTGACGACATCCGCAACATCAATCTTTTACCTTTATTTTTTTCATGCTGGCGTGGTACAATAGGTTTTGTCCACGCAGGCCATGCTGTATAACTACTTATAAAGTCACAATAATCTAAACTGAAGAAACTTAATTCTAGTACACTTTGTAGATCATGTTAGGGCACAATTTAATGCGAAGTTTTATGTGGCCACACAACTTGACAAAGAAACAAAACCTATGGTTAAATTTTTTTTTTTTTTCTCTTAGTCCGGAATTCCTCTCATCTTAAGCTAAATACACCAATTACTTAAATTCGAGAAATTCTCTTATAAAGATTCTATTTATGGAAGGCATGCAATATTTCTAATATTATCCGCAAACCCCGCGATCGGATCGGAGCAAAGCTTCAAAGCTCCACGCTTTAATGCAGAAAAAAACACCCACACACCTTTAGTAAGCCGAATCCTGAAGCCACACTGTGCATGCACAAGAAGCCTTGGATTTCTGTGGCAAACTCCACAGTTGAGCCACAAACGTAGAAATGTTTTTAATATAAAAAGGGCGAAAATCCCGTAATTGATTCTTAACTTTTTTTTGTTCTTTCTTCCCCACATAAAAATTCTCACTTCCAAATCCCCAGTTTATAACCTCTCACGGTTCTCCACATCAAACCAGTGCAGGAGCAATAAAAACCCGGGCCCCACGGAAAAAAAAAGAAGAGTTTCCGCAAACCTCCAACCAACTTTCCAACTTTCTTTTTTCTTTTTTCTTTTTTCTTCACTTTTCTTTAATTTCTCAACTCTATTCTTAAAGAAAGATCAGAAAAAAAAAATCTACCATGTCTTTACAAGGAAATCAATTCCAATTGGCAGATGGCCATAAGATTCCTGCTGTGGCATATGGTTTGGGCACTAAATGGTTCAAATTAGGCCGCAATGAAGTAGACGAAAACTTGGTGAGAACATTGAAACTTGCGCTTCAAAAGGGGTTTGTGCACATTGATGGTGCCGAAATTTACAACACCGATGCAGAATTGGGACAGGCCATTGAAGGCTTAGATAGATCCAAACTTTATATCACCAACAAGTATCTGGTGGGTGATGCTAGTCATCAAGCAATCTCGCCTCATGGATTACCCTATGACTCGTTAAAAACTCAATTGACCACACAATTGAATACTGATCACGTGGACTTGTACTTGCTCCACTCGCCATTTGTGGCTAAGGAGGCACACGGATTTGATTTAGCCGAGGCTTGGAAATCGGTAGAAAAACTTGTGGATGATGGGTTAGCAAAATCCATTGGAGTATCGAATTTCCGGGTGGAAGATTTACAAGAAATCTTAAAAATCGCCCGGATTAAGCCTGTGGTCAACCAGATCGAGTATAGTGCGTTTCTCCAGGACCAAACTCCGGGAATTGTGGAATTTTCCCAAAAACATGGTATTTTAGTGGAGGCGTATTCTCCTTTGGGCCCCATCACCAAAGGCCAGCCGGGAGAGCTCCACGAGTACTTACAAAAGGTGGCTGGAATTTACAAAAAAACGCCCGAACAGGTATTGTTGAGGTGGGTTTTGCAAAGGGGCATTTTGCCCGTGACCACGTCGTCCAAGGAACAAAGAATCGAGCAGTTTGTGGACATTTTTGATTTTGAGTTGACCAATGAAGAGGTGGCTCAGATCACTGCTATTGGTAAGAAACTGCCTCCTTTGAGACAGTATTGGTTGCCGGAGTTTGGCAAGTATGATGAGTAGAAAAAAAAATATGGTTGGATGCAATCAGGATTGCACTTCCCTCATTTAGTATATGTTAAATATCACAATAATTTTCACTGTTTTCCTTGTAATTGCCGTGCCAAGATCCCGGCAGATATAACATCAACTGTGTCACACACTTTCTTGACGTGGGTATCGAAATCGTTATATTTGGGCGGTTTTTCGGAAAAATAAACATAGCCCGAAATCTGGTCTATCGTAGCACCATAGGGAAATTTTTGGCCCGCAATCATTTTGTAAAGCACATCTTCAATATCAACGTGAACATCTGGTGCAAGAAGTAAATGTTGTATCCTGGAAAGGCGGATCGAGGTATAATAGCGTGGAATTTTGCTAAGATTATTATCCACGTGATTTTCCAAGAGTTGTTTCCCGTGTGTTTTCTCAAGAACATTGAAGGGGTAAAACGCTAGTTTTAAGTGGTGCACTAAACACCGAAATTCCTCTACACTAGTGAGTTTATCTCTGCGGCGTAAAAAGGTGGCGATTTCCGAAGAAACTGACGCAAGTACTCTTTCCTCATCTAAATATTTTAAAACGCTCTTTGTTCTGTAATCTGAATCACAGAGCAAATAGTATACGAGGATCTTGTGCCGAATATGGGCCACCACATTATGACAGATTTCCAGAGAAACCTGGGATAAAAGATTGATTTTTTTAGTCACCACATCCACAAGCCGCATTTGCTTTACTTTGGGAGCAAGAAGAAACTGGTAGTCCATATAAAGATCGTTATATTTGATCTTGGTAACTGGGGTTATAGACCCGGAACTCACGGAGCTAGTAATCGAAAATGAACTAAGCTGTTTAAAGATATTTTCCACCCTTTCCGCGTCAATTGGACCCGCAGAAAAGAAAAGAAGAAGTTCTGCTTCCAATAAACGAATCACCGGCATTTGTTCCGGTGAACAAGATCCATCTAGTGCCATAATAAGCTGATTGATTTCACTATAGGGTGACTCAAGCGTATTGAGAAAATCCTGGATTTTTTGAAGAAGCGTATCTGGATCCTGTACTTGGGAAATTGCCTGGATAAGCTCAGGACCCGCCTGAGGGATATCGGTATTCATGATTAGGTAAGTAGATTTAGGGCTGGAAACGATGGAGGTGTTATACCGGGTAACGTGCCTTTATGGATATAACGATAATCGTGGTCACGTGACAAATACAGATACCTAGATCACGTGAGAGTCGTTTCTAGTCACGTGTACAAAATAATATATTTCGGTTTAAAGTGTATACTGCCCCATAAATATTTGATTAAGCCACTTATTCACATAGCCCTACTCAAAAGTAAAACATCCCTTTAGAATTCAAAGTCCTCCTAACTTTTTTAAACGAAATGTCTTGACAGTTCTCATGGTCGTTTAGACCCCAGATCTGGCTCGTTTAGCACATGTATGCAGTACATGTCGCTCGTATACGAGTGCTACATATACTGGACCGAATTTTCCACCTCCATCGTAAACACACCTAAAACAGCCAATTTACCGATATTATCGCTCAAAAATGTGGATCAAGATTTTGACTATACTTGTGGCCGTATATGCCGTCCTTGAGGCCAGTTACCAAACCTGGCTCCCCTCGCATTTCCGTTTCGATAAACAGGTTCTCCAAGGCTTAGTTCAGGAAACCTTAAACGAACATCCAGATGGCAATGCTACGGCCATTATGATGGATTTGACGCCAAGACTCCAAAAGGCATACCCAGGCCTTATCAACAACTTGAATTTCGATGATTGGGTGTATAATAATGCCGGTGGAGCCATGGGAACGATGTTCATTTTGCACGCGTCCATTTCGGAATACTTGATCTTCTTTGGCACTGCTGTCGGCACCGAGGGACACACTGGAGTGCATTATGCCGATGACTACTTTACGATTTTGACCGGGCAGCAAAATGCTGCTGATCCATTCTCGCTTTTGCCCGAGATTTATTATCCAGGAGACCAGCACCATTTGGTCAAGGGTCACGTGAAGCAATACTCCATGCCAAGTGGCGCATTTGCCTTGGAATTAGCCCAGGGTTGGATTCCTGCCATGTTGCCATTTGGTTTTGTGTCTGTGGCATGTCTGACGCTTGATTTCCACTCATTCTATAGAACTGTGTACTTCACTGCTAAGGATATGGTGAGCCATTTGGTTCGTGGTAAGTTTTAGACGCAGCTTTAGATATAATTTATAGAAATTAATTGTTCTCCGTCATTTATATTTGTATAGATTTGTTTTATCATATTTAAATCTATAAAATTATGAGGCAGTGGGTAATGAAACCATAGAGGTTATTCTCTGGAAAAAGATGATATGTTTTTCACTTTAATAGATGATAAATTGACAGAAACCCCCCCTTTTTTTTGTCTTTTCCCAACTTCACGTTACCTCAACCCTTATCCGTCTGAAAAACACCCCGCCCAGTTTTATCAAAGGGTCTATGGTAACATGGGTGTAAAAAATCGTACCATGCAAATGCATCCATATCCGGCAATTGTTTCCGCAGTTTCGTAAATGCATGCACCATGTACACAACCAAAACAAACAACGCCATTTCAAGGCGTGGCCCTGCAATCATGAATACGAGTCAAGTAAGTTCATGCAGCCTCTCCTAGTTACAATTATTATTGTTGGTGAAAAGAAAAGGAGAAAAAAAAAATATTGAAATGAAAAAAAAAAAATATTAAGCACGCTTTTCGTGTGGACGTTTTGCTTTCAGTGATTTTCCAGATTCCTCGGTTTATTACCGCACAAAACGTGGGGCCACCAATGTCGCGATTAGCCGGGAAAAGACACGCGGAAGATATTGACCGAGTGGATGGGAAAAGGGTTTTATTTTGATAATTATTTTGATAAGTGAGGTATTTCCAGAATATTTGAAGAATTAATAATAGAAAAGGAAAAAATAAAATAAAAAAATATCATAAAAAACTCATAAAACCCATGCCTATTTCTCCATTGCCATTTCCATTTGCTTATCACAGTCGCGGTGAAAAATGCAGGTGCCAGTCCTGGCCCTAATCTCTGCCAAACAAAATGACACCGTTTATTCTAACCACCGGCCAACGCTCAGACCAAAAAAAAAATAGCAAAGAAAAACAGGGATTTACTCAGGTAGCGAATCCACTCCAAAAAAGGTAAAAACACCCGCAGGTCTTTACTCTATTTTTATTTATTTATTCTATTTTATTCATTTATTCGATTTTGTTCTTCCTTTATCCTGGTCTACCTTATCTAAACGGCCCTCACCTTTAATAACCAAAATTTTCAAGTCATGTTTTCTAGAGGTACAGACGAACAAAGCCAACTTTTGCCTCAAGCTCTGTGTTCTTCCACCGTGTCGGAAGTAGACGATGTTGAAATCGTGGCGTATGTCCAAAACAGAAGGGCATCAATGGCGTCGGTGGGCACAAACAAAATCCCGTCCCAATTTGCTTTACATGCAAAGGCGTCACGCGGAAATTTGCCCGATACGCTCCATGGCGTAAGGTCGAATGTCTCCGTTCACCCGGATCATCACGACATTCACGACATTTTGCTGGTACATTCGAATGTCATTTTAAAGGAACCAGAAACGTCACTTCGGACCGAGGCCCGGGTGTTGATGCGGTATTCTGTGCCTTTGGTAGTGACGTTTTTATTACAGTATTCGCTTACAGTTGCCTCGGTGTTTTCCGTTGGCCGGTTAGGATCTACCGCCTTAGCGGCAGTATCGTTATCTTCCATGACGGCTAATATCAGTGGATACGCCATTATCCAAGGTGTTTCTACTTGTCTCGATACCTTATGTGCCCAAGCATATGGCCGTAAGGATTTGAACACCGTAGGCTTACATTTTGTGCGGTGTACGTACCTCCTTATGCTTTTGTACGTCCCAATGTTGGTGCTCTGGGTGTTTTTCTCCCACCCGATTCTCTCATTCTTGGTGGGTACTGAAAAGGGCGATTTGGTCGATTTGGCCAGTCAGTACTTACAAATCCTTTCCTTGGGCTTGCCTGGATTCATTGTTTTTGAGAATTTGAAGCATTTCTTACAATCTCAGGGTATTTTCCATGCATCCACATATGTGCTCCTTTTCTGTGCCCCGCTCAATGCGTTTTTGAATTATCTCTTGGTGTGGGATAAGCGTGTAGGTCTTGGGTTCATCGGTGCCCCACTCTCTGTGGTTCTCACCAATTGGCTCATGTGCTTTATGCTTTTGGCATACACTGTTTACGTCAATGGCTACCAGTGTTTGCCCCGTGAACGCTTGTTTGATGCCACATATTTCCGGAACTGGTCAAAAATCATTAACTTGTCTGTTCCGGGTGTTTTGATGGTGGAGGCTGAATGGCTTGCCTTTGAAATCATCACATTTACTGCTTCCACTTTTGGTACCGAGGTGCTTGCGGCTCAATCTATCGTATCCACCACTTGCGTGCTTCTTTACCAGATTCCATTTGCGTTATCGATTGCATCTTCCACTAGAATTGCATGGTTTATTGGTGCTGCCTCGAAAAAAGCTGCTGTGACTGCCACTCGTGCTTCCTTGGTATGTGCACTCGTTCTTGGTGTGTTTAATGCCATCATTCTTTTTGTATTTAGAAACTTCTTCGCCTCCTTATACACCAGCGATGAGCAAGTGTTGAAGATTGCCAGCACTGTGTTGATCATAGGTGCCGTCTACCAAATCAACGACTTTTTGGCATGTGTTTCGGGTGGTATTTTGCGTGGACAGGGAAGACAAAAGATTGGCGGTATTCTTAACTTGGTGTCGTACTATATGATTGCATTGCCCTTTGCCTTTTTATTCGCTTTTTACTTCAAGTTGGAGCTTATTGGTTTATGGCTTGGAATGATCATTGCGTTGTTCTTTGTTTCCGCCTCCCAGTCATACTTTGTATTTGTGAGTGACTGGGACCATATCATCAAAGAGTGTATTAATGAGGGTATTCTCGAGGAAGGAAACCTTAACATCGATGCTCACTCTACAGTCCCGGCCATGCTGTCCAACCATCTTGTTTAAGCTGGTCATTATTTTTTTTGTTTTTCCTGGTCGCCAATATAGGCCATATACCCTGCTTGAATATTTCGGCTCCGCCAGTACATCTTTGCGTTATAGAAGAAAAAAAAAATACCATCTCATTTGCTGGTGAAAATTTTCTACATCTAGTAGTAACAACAACCCTTATGCATAATGCTGAAATAAACAAACCCTGTATTGACCAAAAACAATCAAAACAAACACCCCCGGGTTGCTACCCCATATTCGCTAATAATTGCTCGCTTTCCAAGATGGTACGATTGAAATACAGGTTTTTACCGTCCGTCCAACCGAGTGCAGTAACGTTTAAAAACAAAATTACCCAATCTAGTAACTAGCTCTGTTTTATGCGTGTGGGGACATATAATTCATGTAACCACAAACAGTCGTCCTATCATCGGGTTTCCCGTTCCGGTCGTTGCTGCAAGCACAATTTGCGCACATTCTCCGCTGTAAGTGCGAAGCCTCCCCAAGCGAAAATACGAGCAGTTTTTTTCCTCTCTCTGCTTTCGAAGAGGGGGAGAATCGGCCCATGCCTCACTCCATCGAGCCGCACATACACCGGGTACATGAGGTGGTTATTACATCATACGACAAAACAATAATTTTTAATTGAATAAAAGAATAAAACTTTCCGTGCCCTGATTGTGCTTGTGGCGATGTGCATGATTCCGAAAAAGGTAAGTTGGATCTATTTTGCACGGTCCCACATTTTGCGCATGAAAGATTTTCGCAATGTCAACGCTGTGGACTTTCCTCAAGGCAACCGATTGAGTGATTTTTTTTCTTTTCATCGCGTGCGCGTGCAGTATGCATGAATGACGCAGATGAAAAAAAAAATCTCCACAGATGACTGCGGGACAACAAGCAGCAACCCCTATTCGAAACTAAATCAACAATAGGAAAAAAAAATTGTGAAACAACTAAATAATAAAAATGAGAAAAAAGAACAAAGCGGAAAAAAATACAATAGATCAAGGAGGTCTGAGCTTAGAAATACGTTAACTCAGTAAATTCTCCGACCTCTTTCGTTAGGAGCTTTGGGAGCACATCACACACTCGCAATAAAAAGAAATTGCATATCGAAAAATAAAAAACAGCAACAGCAATGAAGTAATTGTTCATGTTGCAGAATGTGCGGCCGTAGTGTCCGATGATTGGTGGTAGCCACCAATGGGCTTTCGCATACATGCCCACGTTCGCTGGCCTGCATGTTCTGCATTCGGTTAGGCTCGCTTGCGCAGATGTTCAACCGCAGCGAAAGGCGGGAAAGGTTATCTCGTGCCGCGTAGCTGCGCAGGCAGCATGGACTCAGATACTCAATTTTTGACTCTGCATGCAGCCGACAATGAAAATATTTCTGGTTTGGATATGGCCACTATTTCGGAAAGAAAGAACCCCCACATGGTTTGAATCTCTTCTTGAGAGCACTTGTTCCCCCTTCCTCATCTAGACGCTGTCCATCCATATTCCGTTGTCTACCTTACACTGCAACGGATCCCGTTCCCCTTTTAGACCACTGTATAGCCGCTTTAAATATCTGGCCCCCACCAAATTCCACCTATCTTACTTCCCACACTAAGAATCCCCCACAATTTTGCTTCCCACTGCATTTCCTTCCCAATGTCTCCACAAATACATAATACCTACCATGGGGAACAGGCAGTTATCCATCAATACAATTACCCCTCTTCCTTATACAACGCCGAAGTTCAAGCACATGCACTGGTGGTGGACGAATATATGGACGATATCACCGACGCCATGCGTGCTTTAATAGTAAAGGCCCGGCCCAACACAAGGCTTATAGCCAATCAGCCATATCTTACTACAGCCATACGTCTACGGCTAGTGGATTTCGGACTCAAAATGCTGGTACGCCTAAAAGTCCTTCCATTTGTGTTCTGCCGTGCAGTGCGGCTTTTCGACCGTTACTGCCTGAAGCGAGTTGTGCTTGCAGACCAAGGCCAGTTGGTGATGGCCACTTGTGTTTGGATTGCACTGAAGGTACATGGTGGGAATTGCCATTTTGCCAATATGAACCATGACCGCAAAGACCCGAAAGCAAAAACAATTCTGGACTTGGGCTACGGCGCCGGCGCCAGATTTCATGGCCCCACACACAGGTTCCGGCAGCCACGGGTGGTGGAGTTGATACGTCTTTGTGGAGCACGGTGCAATTACACGCCACGGATGTTTAACCAGATGGAACTTTATATTATGTCATCATTGGACTGGAATCTCACGGAACCAGGAATTGACGATTATTTGGTATCGCTGGATGAACTCCATGTGACTCCTGAGAATATTGATCCAGACGGAAGGCCAGTGGATTACGAGTTTCGGCGCATGAAACAGTTTGTGGCTTACGCTGCATGTTTTCTGTACGAGATGATTGGATACAACGTCGTCCAGCTTGCAAAAGCCGCCGTTGACGTGATAAATCAAACGTTCCGCGTTCACCTGCAAGACCCCCGGTTCCAAACACCGAATCCATGTATCGGTACCGACGCAAGTTGTGCCGATTACGCCGCTTATAGCACCCTCCGCAGATACGTGGTAAGCGCCATTGTGCGGGCCCCTGTATTCCTCTTGGACTGTTTTTCTGATAAGGGACCTCAGCATCTTTTCCATCTTTTGACCGAAGCCAGTTTTTCTGTACCCTTGGAAATCCACCGTCCTCATCTGCTCCGGCCATCCACTTCTCCTCCATTGGCCATCACACCCACTTCATCGCAGATTTCAGAAAGTCCCCTGACTTCTCAGGATTTCACCTACGAGAACGTGACAGAGGTTGCCCGTTCCTTCAAGCGTATAATTGATGGCCCCAAAGACCTGGGAGATGTGTATCCCCGTATGTGGCGTCGCAATTTAGCCGGTTTACTTACGCCTACATTAAGTGCTGCCAACGTGCAAAGCCATCAGTATCCTGTCATACATCCTGCTCCCCCATTATACGTCAAGCCAAGCGAAAGCCAAGGCAGTGTTCGTTCCTCGAGTTCTTCTAAAGAGAGTGACATTTTCGACTCTGCAAGACAACGCCTTGGTGTTCTCACGCCTGCTACAGATGACAGCGATTGCAAGGACCGGAAGAGCAGTTTGGTAGATGCTTCGGTGTCTGCAATCAAAAAGTTTTTCTAAAAGGACCAGGATGTAATAAATAAGGACCTTTACTTCTTCACCCACCACTTAATAGTTTTAGTTTGCGTTAATTTTTATAGAGCAGCCTTTCTCTTTGTTAAGTCTGTAGGCCATTTTACTATGGTTTTTTTTATCGGCATAGAGTTGAATGGATGGAAATCTAAAAGGACTTCGGTGCTTTTCAGGATTGAATGGAATTATATTCTAATTTTGAATCTGCTTTGCAATAACGCATTCAACGTCTCAGTTATTCGACATTCAGTTTCCGGGACTCAATCCAATAGAAAATGCCGACCTAAAAGGATTCAAGTCCATTAAATCTGTCCACCCAACCAAAAAAAAAAAAAAATATCTCATATCTCTAACTATTAGTCTCCCTAGATACTCTACAGCAAATTTATTTCAAAACATAATATAGGTGATTTCCAAAGCTACGACACGTACTTTTCAATGAAGTTTGCCACTGATACTGATGGCACAAACAACGGACATGAAATTCAATTAACTATTACTTTGTGACGAGCAACTTATTCAAAATCATGATATTATTCCATACACCTCGTGATATCCCTCGAATCTAGCCCTCAGGTTAAACAAGTGTGCACATAAATGAGTATTCCGGGGGCGTGTGTTTTTAAAAGCACCGGGCATTCACCGGCATATCCAGAAGTGGCGAATTGAAGGCCGCGTTTATTTATAGACACGGCCCATACACGCAGAAGCTGAACACGTGACTTTTATTTGAAACCACAAATACACCAGCCAAGACATTCGCCGTCGACAAAATCAAATACTAATACACACATACTAGCTTAATAAATCTTTTTAAATCCTAGATTTATTGTCTGAATTCAAATTATACAAAAATTGGACAAATGGTTACCGCCAAGCCTAGCTTCTTGCGGCTTTTGAACCTTGGCACCCAAGTCACGTGACCCAGATGCCGAGATGAGACGAGCGTGCACAAGATCATAATTAGGGCACCAAAAAAAGAAATTCAAGAATGGAAGCGGGCAATTATCGAATTATTCCAAAACATGAAACACATACATTCCATTCCATTTTTTTCACCGTCTTCTTCATCAACTATTGTCTCTCTTTCCGTACAAAGAAATAGGGTGTCCCCGCACAGCCTTGTCGGTTCCGCGAATGCCTGCAGGCACGCCCAAAAGAAGCAAACCTCATGCGTGCACCGCGCCGGTCCATAGTAAATCTATTTTTTTTTTAAGGTTTTCTTATTCCTTGAGCTAATCATCACTTCACATCCAAGCTTCTCTTGTTTAGACTTTTTTTTCGCATTCAATAGCAGCTAGTAACGGGACATATTAGTTTGAATTATACAAAACCCTTCTCGTTTTGTGCACCCCCCCCTCTTGTATTGTGTTTGTGTTCGTTTTTCCCCGGCGCTTAACCTAGCATTGTTTCTGAGGCGTACATCAGAATTTGAGACTCGCACGCAGTGAATCAAAATCCACCTGCCCCATAGGACACCCTTGCATACCGGGCTCTCCACTTAAGAAAAAAAAAAAGACAAGGTTACAAAGCAAAAACAAAAACAAAAAATTATATCATGATTTTCAGTTTCCCACTTCTTGGCGCCTTATTTGTGTTGCTACAGCTAGTGCACGCCGCGCCCAACATGGAGGAATTGGAGGGCACATGGTCTTCCAAATCCAACACAGTTTTCACGGGTCCCGGCTTTTACGACCCTGCCGACGAGCTCTTGATCGAACCCGCGCTTCCGGGTATCTCATACTCATTCACCAGTGATGGCCACTATGAAGAGGCGCTCTACAGAATCACGTCTAACTCAAGAAACCACTCGTGTGCGATTGCGTCAATCACATACCAGCACGGTACTTATGAGCTTTTGTCAAACGGTAGTTTGGTACTTACACCAATTGCCGTGGATGGTAGACAACTCTTGAGTGACCCCTGCGGCACTTCTGCGACCAACGCCCAGTACACCCGTTACGTGCAGCCCACGTGGTTCGAAAAGTACCAGGTTTCTGTTTCTCCATACTACGGACGTTACATGCTCCAGATCTACCAGTTTGACGGGTCCCCCATGCAGCCATTATACTTGGCATACAAGCCCCCTATGATGTTGCCCACGCACGCTTTGAACCCCACCGACAAGGCCTCTGAAACATCGTCCTCTTTGCGTAAGCGCATCAAGAGATCTTTGGAAAACCAGTACAGAACCAATGCAATCCGCGAATTCTCCAGTAGTAAGCTCGACAACTTCTGGTGGGTTGCTGTTGGTGTGTTGGGCGTCTCCTCTGCGGCATACGTTCTCCGCGGTTAAACGCCGAATCCTCATTACTCCAATTCCCTAGCATCTTCTTGGGCTCCGTTTTCCAGCGCAGTCCCTCGGCACATAAACTCTCTAGAGCAGAACAACCTGTGGCTGATTAGAACAGCTATGCTTTTGCGTGTCACGTCATTATAGTAGGTATGAACGCCCCTTGGAACGACTGACCAATTCTCTCACCATATTACTGCAATCTTCTGTTCATATTTTATTAGATAACTTCCAATTTTCTCGCTTAAATGGGTGTAGATTCTGTGTTTTGCAAGCAATGCTATCACGCCTTTTCGGGAGATATTGTGGAACAAGTTTCCACCTGGTAAGACACGACTTATTTACTTTCTTGTAGTGTTAGGAAATAATCAGCTCTTTCTTTCCTTTTCTTAAGAAAATAGAGTCCCCATTCTCTTGAGTTGTGATTTCTAGATGGACCATTCAGAAAATCATCATTTATAGCTGTTGAAAAACATTTATATAGAAACACCTAATAACCATCTCATGTTAATAATTCCCTCTCGATTTTTAAAACAGCTTCCCGTAATAATCTTGAGTTTTTGAAATAAGAATCTCCTTTATAAAATTGAAAGATGTAAATTTCGTTAAAATTAAAATTTCTTGCCATGAACTTATTCGGTATTAGGAGATCCATCCCTCAGTTCACTTGAGATTGTCTCGGCATTCATCAATGAATATATCAGTAAACGGTTACTGTTTTTTTGTGGTTGTTTTTTCTTAATTATTGATGATTTTGTAGTTAAATCATCACGTGAAATCCTTTTCTTTATATGTTTGTTTTCTTCCAGAAACCCTGGTTCTGATGGATTGATTTCTTTGGATATTTCTGGGTGTATAAGATTAGGAATGGCTACAACCAAGCCATTTTCTGGTATTTCATCAGAAGGATATAATTCGAAATCAAGCGGTGGTGGACAATCTTCAGATATGGAGCTTTCCGAAATATTTTCTTCTTCGTATAGAAAAGAGTTTTTCTCCTGTTGGATTTGTCCAGATGTTGTGAATGTATTTTCCGGAATGAAATCATTTAATGTAGCCGGTATTCCTTCGATTTCCAGTTCTTCTTTCCCGGTAGATAGATTTCCGAAAATCCCATCTACTTCCCGTTTGACCTTGACTTTGACTGGCCGAATGTTTCCAAGATTATTGCTCGAAATCCGGGGTCGCTTATGTACATTTGATATCTTACTGCGTGTTCTCAGGGCACATGCTTCTTTGTTCGACATGATTAACCACTAGCCTTGGAGAAGAAAGAAGAGGGTTTTTGTGGACAAATTAAGTCACTTTTAGAAAAAGAAAAAAACCCAAGATTCATAAATCTTCAAATTCTGGATACCTGCGGAAGGTGATTTTCCATAAATTACCTTCTACGAAACAGAGGACCATGCTTTATATTGTATGCTGAAAGCCAAACAATAGGCTCCCGTAAACAATGGCCCACAATGTGATATGGGTAAGACACGACCAATTCCAGAGTTCCCTGTAGTTTAATTTGTATCGTGATAAAAAAAAATGTGTTTTTATGAGTTTTTGTTTTGTTTTATGGGGGTTCTTTTTATTTTCCTTCTTTCCCATCCTTTTATTAACGCACTTTCTTATGGATTCGTGTTTAGTATTTTCACACACCAATATGATCTGAACCTCAAGGCAAAAAAAAAAAAAAAAATTCAGGATAAGAAGGAATATAAAACGAAAATCCTGTCTTAACCAAATTGCCAAATTGTATTAGTAAACACCAAAAAACACCAAAAAAAAAACACCCCTATTTTGAAGTCCCCTGTCTATATGCAGTCCCGGGTCCAATACTCCCTATTATAAAAAGAAGAGTTATAGGTTCTTTGTAGAATTGTACTATAGAAAGGATCCCGTGTGTATTCTGCTTTCAAGTCTACCAAATCCTGGATGATAGAAGTCAGATTTTCTCCGCTCAGAAAAGATTAGATGTAAGTTACCAGATTCGCCTTTTGCACGTGACTCCAATCACGTGCGTTTTCTCATTCACCCGGATCATACACTAACACTCCCCAACCATTTCATTCCGTAAACTCACAAAACCATTATCCCCAAAGTTATGAAATCGCTCTTCATAAACTCACATAAAATTCCCTCTTTCCCCCTTATTTTCCAAACTTTTCAGTTCCTTTTCTGGGACTCTCCAAATAGCACACTCTAGATAAGCCAGTGTGTCCTGCACAGTGCACGGCCCTCACAGCCCTCGCTCCACAGTTGATGGCGCGGCCGCGACACTTCTGTTATCCGCATAGTTAACAGCAGGCCCAGACACGAGCAATTCTTTTATCATAAAAAAAGTAAAAGAAAAGAATATTACAGATTTCTCCACCACTTTAGCAATTATACAAATCCCAGCAGATTCTTATTTTCAGTTTCTGCCTTTTGTTTATATTTATTGCTTCAAAAAACCTTACCCTGTCAATTATTGGTTTCTAGTACCACGCTTATAGATACCACTAATTGCCACTCCGAAACAGGCACTAAACTTGAGCCTAAAACCCTGAAAACCCCGGAAAAGGTCCCAATTTTTTTAAGAATATCAATGTCGTGGTTTGGCAATGATCCAGCCGCAGAACTCGATGTGAAAATCGAGGAGGCAACTTCCGAATCAATTCCGAATGGAGAAATGGATATGGCGGTGGCAATGGAAATCACCGATGTTATCCGGAGCAAAAAAGTGCCCCCAAAACAGGCCATGAGAGGATTGAAAAAACGCCTTACTAAGGTTTATGCAAACCCTAACACTTTGGCGGCAGTTTTGAAATTGGCAGATGTGTGTGTGAAAAATGGAGGCTCCCATTTTTTGGCGGAAATCAACTCCAAGGAATTTATCGATTATCTCGTAGATTATATCTTCAAGGTGCATTATGACGTGAAGAATTATATGGTATATTCTTCCGAGGCCAAACATGCCATAGGTATCCAAATCTTGAAGCTTGTGAAGGAATGGTCGATGTATTTACCGGGAAACACACCAGGCAATTTTTTGGCCCGTGCGTATACAAATTTAAACAATCAAGGGTATGAGTTTCCTGAGGTGGATGAGCTGCTTTTGGCCAATGCATCCAATTTTGTTGACTCCGCCACTCCGCCCGATTGGATCGATGGACACGAATGTATGATTTGTTACAATCCGTTTTCTGTCATGACCAGAAAACACCATTGTCGCGCGTGTGGAGGGGTTTTTTGCCAGGCTCATTCACTGAAAAGCCTCCCATTGGTGGCTTTGGGTATTTTGGAGCCCGTGCGTGTTTGTGACAACTGTTACGAGATCTACAAACCTGCCTCGGAGCGGGATAATGCCGCTAGTGGACAAGGCGGTGTTACAAACGCAAGCAGAAACACAAACACAACCGCCGTTTCAGGAAATGATGAGGACGAGCAGTTGAAACGCGCCATAGAGTTGAGTTTACAGGAAACAGGGGTCCCAGCATCATTTGGCGATGCTGAACGGCCTTCAATGCCACCTCCAGGTCACGTGGCCAGTGCCACACAAGACGGTGCTGGTGAAGAGCTGGATGAGGAAATGAAGGCCGCCATTGCTGCAAGTTTGGCCGAGTTCCAGCAAAAAAACCGGCCTGTTGAATCAATTCCAGTGTCACAAGCGCCAGCGCCAGAACCGGCACTGGATTTTTACCTGAACATCATGCCATTCAATGCTGGCGCTTACCTGAGTCAGGCCCAAACACAAACACGACCACAACCACAAAACCAAGTTGTGGCGCATCAACAGCAGCCAATCCAGGAACAGTTGACAGCGAAACGGCGTGTGGTGGAAGATTTATCATCGCAAGAAGAAGAAGATATCAATCTTTTTGTGCAGCTCATGAGTGGAATCAAAAGCGACCCGGCTAAACAAGCCAATATCGTGTACGACCAGAAATTGGGCGAGTTACATGGTCGGGTAGTGCGCTTAAAGCCAAAGTTGAACCGGGCATTGCGGATGTCCATCGAAAAGTACGAGTTTTTCTTGGAAATGAACAACAAAATCAACTCCATCACCCGTTTATACGATCAGTTCTTGGATCATAAGCTCAACCAGGCTTATCACAAGCCACAAATCTCTCTGCCAGGAGCCACTTATGCCCTGCCCCTGCACCCACCACCGGCAAATTACGGCCTGCAATTTTTCGTGCAAAGAAATAACGTATATGACCCTCCACATTTGGCCAGTCCGCAATCTACTGGGCCTCAGCCTCTTGCTTATCAGTCTACTGCTACTCATCAACTCCCACCCCAGCAAACTGGGAACCATGGTCTGGTGGAGTATCCTGCGCCAGGTCCGTTATTACATGGGTATCCACAAACAACAGGCGATCAGGACTTTAGCCCCCAAAAATCGGGATATCTGTCCGAGCGGCCTCCTCCGCAATTGCAGCAGCAACCACAATTACAGCAGCAACTACAATTACAGCAGCAACCACAGAAGCAAAATACTGGTTCCAGGAATTCTGGTATACCCGCCACCCCTCCACAGGCGTCTGTTAAACGGAGGGAATCGCAGGCGCCATACCCCGCAGAATTGGCGCTTGAGAATGTGGATAACTACAAAAATAACCCCATGCCCTCATACCCACAGGTGCCTTCCAGTCCACCACTTGATGGGTTGAGTGATGAAGAAAGTGACGTGGAAAGCGTCACCAGCCGTTACCCCGCACTTGAAGATAAGTATAGTGCCGAGGATTTGCCCGACAGCGGCACCAAGGAGCATGCCTCTACACGGTTCCCCCTGTTGAATGATTTGGGGCTTCCGGCATTGGAGCTGGAGCCGCATGCGGCATTAAAAAAACAGTCCACCAGCGACTCGAAGAAATTCCGGGCGGAGCCCGAGCCGCTCATAGAGTTATGAGCGCAACTTTGACTGCACCTGCACTGTGACAAGGTTAGATCTGGAACACTACATTGGCCCGAGTCACCGTGAATACTAGTAGATTTGGCGGATGGAATTATAGTTCAAACCGTTAAAATACAGGTTGTTTCCCGTGTGGAAAAGTGCTTCTACATAAATTGGAGCTTTTTTTTAAGAAAGAAAAAAAAAAAAATACACCTAAAGAAAAAAAAATTATGGTTGCTGGTTCTTCCCCCTCTCATCGCCACCAGAGCTCGGGAATTTTTGAAGTTGCGCCTCTGGCACACGCGCACGGCTTATCTGCAAACTGCGGTATTTAAGCAAAAAGTTTTTTTTGAAGCAATTTGCAATTTTGCTCCATATTTCTTGCCGAGAATCCATTTCCCCATTACGAGAGCTGCCGCTTGAAGTTCATCAGTCATCTTACTCACAAGTCCAGTGAGTATTAGAGAAAGGAATTGCCCTTATTGCCCAGAAATCGTCCCTAGCCTTGCGTTGATTGTGACTCATAGCAATCCTAGCACCAAGAAACAACCCCATTCAAACCCATTCCAAAAGATTTAGATTATTTTCTTTTTTTTTCCCCTTGTCTGTTACAAATTATGGCACCCACTGTTGAAGTATTGACCACTGCAGACCCATATTCAATTGAGGATCATGCATTCAAAATACCTAAGAATCCGGCCGAAAATCCCTCGGAAGATTTCCAGCCAGTAGGAGGTCAGTCTTTGTCCCATGTGGCAGAAAAATCCGAAACTTTGGTGAAGCAAGAATTGCTTGCACAGGTGGATCAAGTTGATCATGACGTGTGTGATGCCGGAGATGAGGATTCGTTTTTTGTGGCCGACTTGGGCCAAGTTGCCAATGCATACAGGCTTTGGCAAGCGAAATTGCCCCAAGTTCATGCCCATTATGCCATCAAGTGCAACACCGACGAGATGGTGGTGAAATTGTTGGGATCCATGGGCGCCAACTTCGATTGTGCTTCGAAAAACGAGATCGATACTGTTTTACGCCTTGGTTTCGATGCCTCGCGGATTGTTTATGCCAATCCGTGCAAGACCAACTCTTTCATCCGTCACGCCAAAAACTCCAACGTCAATTTGACCACGGTTGACAATAAGCAGGAGCTCTACAAGTTGAAGAAGTTCCATCCTGAATGTAAAGTGTTGATCAGAATCGCTACCGACGACGAGTCTGCGCAATGCAGATTGTCAACCAAATTCGGTTGTTCCTTGGAGACTGCTTTGGAAGAATTGTTGCCTGAATGTAAGCAGTTGGGAATCACTGCTGCCGGTGTGGCTTTCCATGTGGGTTCCGGTGCCAAGGACTTTAACTCCATCCACCAGGCGGTAAAGCAATCGCGCATGATTTTCGACCGTGCCAGTGCCTTGGGCATGCCAATGAATGTATTGGATATCGGTGGAGGTTTTGAACGTGAAACATTTGAGGAATCCTCCAGTATGGTGCAGTACTCGTTGGAAAAGTACTTCCCATCTGAATTTGTGGACCAAAATGGAATCCGTATTATTGCAGAACCTGGCCGTTTTATGGTGGCCAACGCGTTCACCTTGGCTGCTCACGTGATTGCCCGCAGGGACTTGGACAGTGGTTTGGATGGCATGGAAGCCATGCTTTACATCAACGACGGTGTCTACGGCAACTTGAACTGTATTCTTTTTGACCACCAGCACCCAGTGGCTCGGGTGTTGAAGAGCCAGGACCAAGAAGCCGAAAAATCTGACGAGTACGTGTTTCTGATTTGGGGACCTACCTGTGATGGTTTGGACTGTGTGTCGCCACGTGCCGTTTTGCCTAAAAACGTTCAAGTGGGTGACTGGCTTTATTTCCCAAATTTGGGGGCTTATACATCTGCGGCTACCACCTCCTTCAACGGGTTGGGTGGCCGAGCACTTGTGAAATACGTTTCTAGTGAATGAGGGCCTGATGAACTTCAGCTGCCTTGCTAAATAAAATATTGAAAATTAAGTTTCATTGTAGGAAGGTTCACTAAATCTCGAGCCTTCTAATTAAACTTTGTGTAGTTTTGGGCAAAATACATGCAATGATCTTGTTTGAATGTCTTCAACAAGAATATAGTTAAGTATTCAAAGCAGTGTTTTAGTTGAAACGCGTTCCGTTGTTTGATGTCCAGGGCTATGGAAGGAACTTTAGATATTCTTAAACAAACGAAGGTGCCCAGATTAGTGGTTTAGAGAAAACCACCATTGTGAATGTTTGATGTATACAATAAGCTAAGGAATATTAATGAGCTTATTGTATGATAAAAATCCACCATAAAGGCACCGCCAGAAACCACCGGAAACCACCGGGGATTTACCCCCACACAGGACCTGGTCACTTTGTTTATAAGCTAGTTTTCTTCCCATTAAATTTTTATAAAACACGCAATTTTTAAATGCATACATTTGATCGAATTATTGTTATTGCATGAAATCCCTCTTGTTCGAATAAATTGAGAGTAGCCAGGCCTCGTTAATTAGGCGCTGTGCGGGACGAAAAAAAAAAATTAGTTACTTAGGGAAAAGTTTCAAAAGAAAGTATTTTCGACCCTGGTGAAAACGGTGAAAAGATGGAGAAATTGAAAAAAAAAAAAAAAAATATTATAATAATAAATAAGCAGAGACACTTTCCCAACATGGTAATCTGCGTACTTCGCCTTGATTGACTGGGGCTGTGTGTATGTGGTCACGTGCGCTGCATCACGCGAACGAACCCTTGTTCTCTGCCCAGCCCAGGTCAGGCACAGGATTGCTTGATTATAACGATACGATACGATGGTTAGATCGTAAGTACCCGATAAAACCTCGTTAACAGAATAACCTTTTTAATTGAATATTCCTGTTGGACCTTGAATTTTCTTCTTTTCGGGACAGTTAAAGAGATGAATAAAAAAGAATAAGAATGAAGAGGTAATTAAAAGAAAAAATAAAAAAACTAAAGCCTAGTCCTAGTCCGCGGCCATGTGCCGAACATGCCCCCCGACCTGTGCCTCACACCTCACGCTCCACTATAAGCTACATCGAGCAAGAAACAGCAGCGAAATATATTGGTGTTTTTTCTGAGGAAAAGCAAAAAAGAAACCGGTTAATATTTTTCTGGAATATATTATCATCCCAAGGACCCTTATACTTTATAATTCTGGAACACTAAGGCTACGTCCACACAAAAGACATTGAGCGCAACTTTGGAGCCAGAACTGCAACACCAACGACAGTGAAACGAGACGAAATTGGGATTTTTTTTTTCCACTAAGACCAAAAAAATAATCATTTCAAAAGTCATATACCATGAGTGAAGACGCAAGACAAAACCGGCAACATATTCGGAACGCTTTGGATGCAATCAACCATGCAAACACACAACCGCACGTGAACAATAGCGATATCCGGATCGTGACCACGGAAGACGGCGAAAAAATCGATACAACGGATCGGGTAGTAAAATCTGTAGCATATCCGGCGACCTTTGCGCCACGTGACGAAGACGTGTTTTTGAAAAATGGGTTACCAAACTGTGAGTTCCTCAAAAAACACTTTTATGATGAGGGCCGGTTACAGGAACACCAGGCGGTACGGATTCTTAAGGATGCAACGGCTGTTTTGACCCAAGAACCAAACTTGCTCACTGTTCCTGCTCCCGTGACTGTTTGTGGCGATGTTCATGGCCAATACTACGATTTGATGAAGCTTTTTGAAGTAGGCGGCGACCCCTCCAAAACAACGTACTTATTTCTTGGTGATTATGTGGACAGAGGCCTGTTTTCCATCGAGTGTTTGCTCTATTTGTACTCTCTCAAACTCACGTACCCAACGCTGGTATGGATGTTGCGTGGAAACCATGAATGTAAACACTTAACCGACTACTTCACGTTCAAGTCGGAGTGTGTGAAAAAGTACTCGTTGGCCGTGTATGGCGAATGTTTGCATTCTTTTAACGCGTTGCCGTTGGCGGCAATCATGAACAAACAGTTTTTCTGTGTGCACGGCGGAATTTCGCCGGAATTACGGACTTTGGACGATTTGCGCCACCTCGATCGGTTCCGTGAACCGCCCACCAAGGGTCTTATGTGTGACTTGCTTTGGGCAGACCCCATTGAGGATTATGATGATGATTCTGTGGACCGGGCATTTGTGCGCAACACCGTCCGTGGATGCCTGTATGCTTTTACTTATAAGGCGGCGTGCCAGTTTTTGGAGCGTACGGGGCTCCTCCTGATCATCCGGGCGCACGAGGCGCAGGACGCCGGATACCGTATGTACAAACGTACGAAAACCATGGGTTTCCCTTCTTTGTTGACCATGTTCAGTGCCCCCAATTACTTGGATACTTACAACAACAAGGCTGCGGTGCTCAAGTATGAAGATAACGTGATGAATATCCGTCAGTTTAACTCCTCACCCCATCCATACTGGCTCCCGCAGTTCATGGACGTATTCACATGGTCTTTACCCTTTGTGGGCGAGAAAATCACCGATATGTTGCTCCTGATTTTGAACATCTGTACCGAGGAGGAACTCGACGAGGACACGCCCCTTGTACCTGCCCTTGACTCGCCGCTGGCGTCCCCCATTATGGCCCGTTCTGCCGAGCTGTTTGCTACCGATGTTAACGATAACGATAACGATAATTCAGCGATTGTTGCATCTTCCGAGGAACTTTCGCTCGAGGAAAAACGTCTTGCATTACGTAATAAGATCTTGGCCATTGGGCGCATGTCTCGGATGTTCCAAGTTTTACGTGAAGATGCCGAGCAAGTTGAACGCCTCAAGAACATGAACCAGGGTGTATTACCCAAGGGATCGTTATCCAATGGCCGTGAGGGGCTTGAAACCGCCATTTTGACCTTTGAGGATGCACGTAAGGCCGATTTGGCCAACGAGGCCTTACCTCCGTCAAAAGATGAGCGTATTAAAAAGGAGGAGGAACGTCACGAGCGTATCAAGAAAGAGCTCGATAGTACCACGGGTCATAGCCCGGTATTCCAGCGACTCATCCGTAAACTTTCGGGTTAGCCCTGGGATGAGAGCAAAGGAGGAGAGATTTGACCAAGGAAATACTCACTCATTGGTCAAATGATGTGTTTATTAACAGGAAAGTGGTATTTGCGTGCTGTGGCGTAATTTGGTCTGCTGACACGCTTGGGGAATAATATTCTGGTTTCCGAGTGGCTCTTTCTGTTTAGCCTATGACATTTTTAGTTATCGTTTCCCGTTCCCTATTCTAATTACATATATATTTAATTACCGTGTTCGCCGTAGTTTATCGTGCGCCAATAACCGCCTATGATGTTCCGAAATATATTCTTGTGTACAATATTCTTATTAGAAAGTATTCGGAGAGGTATATTCTGTATATTCTGTTAAAAGATCTGGAGGTAATCTCGTTTATTTAGCGAATCTCCAAAGGTCACGAAAACTTTAAGTATTTTTTTAAGGAGAAAGGTCGATTCTTTTTTCTCAACAGTATCAATTAACCTTCGATTATTTTCATTATTTGACCTTTCGTATTAAAGAGAAACTCAGGGCCACCTTTACTGGGTAAAACACAGTTGTACCCTTCACACATCGGATCATGAAAAGAGAGCCTAATAAGATTAGCAGAGGTTGGCATCAATGAAAATCATTGGTTGAGAGTAAAGGCGGGATTAAATCTATACATATACTTATTTAATTCGAAACTTTATCACATTTTCAATTTCACATCAATATTATTATAGTCAACATTCAATTAACCCGCATATTCTTATATCGACTAATAAAGGTAATTTAATTCCCGGCCCATGGCGCGACGCCTCGTGCCGCCACGCAACCGCATCTACCAGCGATGGGCAGAGAAATGCGACCCCACCAATACAAACCACGAAGTTCTGACCACTCCACCGCACTATAGTCAAGCAAAACACGACTACAACAAAAAAATAGTGGGAATTATAAGAAATCAACAAGAAATCTTCACACTCTTATAGCCAACACTTGTGCCTTCTTACTTTATTCCCTTCCACTCGCTTTACACACTTTTCAACCCCAGAAAATCACACCTTTCATTATGGGAACCACTCCTCGGTTTATATCCGAATGTCCAAACGTGGAAAACACATTACCACTTGCAGTATTCCGTGCCCAGTCTCCAGCCCGCTATTCACATGCCGAGGGCGATAAACTTGTGCTCTACGCAGGCCACGGAGCCTGTGAACTTGAGATCGAAAGCCCGTCTTCGTCCCGTCCAATTGACGTGCACGAAAAGATCCTTGCCGCTGATTCCAACGTGGCGGTTTTTGTGCTTGATACTAGTTTTGTGCTCTGGTTTACAAACGCGGCCGAGCCTTTTGGTGTGGAGTTGCCATACCCACTGATTGCCTTACATGCGCTTAAAGAGACCGACGGCGAGCCGGTTTTGTACCTCCAGGTGCTTTCAAGTGATCTTTTTAATGCTGGTGATATAGGACATTTCCAGCTGACCGTAGAGCTTGCTTTGCGGACAAAACCGGGCGCTCATAACCCATCTCCACTCCTATCATCGGCCTCTTCGGTGCTACAAATATACGATGCGTTGGGAACGTGCTCGGCATTACACTACGACACAGAATCCGACGGAGAAAATGGCGAAAATGGCGAATTCGGTGAAAACAGCGAAAACAGCATGTTTGGTGCAGGCCACCGGTGGATTACTGCCGAAACAGAATCCGCCAACGTGCCACAGATCGAAGTTCCTTCCAGTTGGACGAATTCCGGAATCGCAGATGACCTCGGAATTGCAGATGACGACGCAGACCTTGATGGCGAGGCCGGAATGAATGTGGCCGTAGAATACGTGACAGTTGCAGGCGTGGTCAGGCGCCGTGCATCTGTTTCTGAGGAAGCACAGAAACTGCGCCGTATCAGCTGATGGAAATAATGGTTGATCTTTTTTTTTTTCCTTTCTTCTTTCTTCATATGGGTACTATTTCATGAGTTCTGAGGCCAAAGTGTTCCATGCAGCTGAATATTCCAGGTACCACAGTTGCGGGTTATAATTGGCTATGAACAGAAAATAACAATGTCATAATTAAGTCATAACTTCATTGTGTTTCCCATACAAAGTTATCGCCCGCCATCGCTGCATAAAGAGCCCTTGATTGCACGCCAGTTATAGATCCATACTTCCAGTCCAGAGGCGAGTTGTTGGTACTAAAATAATTCAAAGCTATACGTAACAAAATCTATTTTATTCCCAGAACCAGCTTTTTGATTGTTCTGTTCCCTAGATGCCCATCTATATATATTTATACCTAGTCTGCTCAAGACACTTCCCCACCCTGCCGTGTGTATGGCGTTGAGATGAATGCGCCCTGCGCCGGCGATAAGCGCGCGCAGGCAGAGTAGACCCGGACGTCACCCAAGCCGTGCGTGGCCTGCACACGGTGGGTGCACGGGCATGGTGAGTTGATATTCTGGCGACTCACTCTGGCCTGCCTGGTGGGCGTGAGACCAAAAACCCACCGGCGCTAATAAACCAGCCCGGCACCCCACCGGCACCCAAATTTTCATTGCTGGAAATAATAAAACAATAATAATAATAATACCGTCTGCTTAATCTACCATCCACATGAAGACGCTGGAGGAGAAAATCCAATATAAAAATCACTTCTTCAAGCTCGGGCAAGGCCGGGTAATTCCTGCCGGTGATACCCGATTCTGGCAGGTCTTCTGGAGCAGTCCACGAGATGCCGGCGATGTGTTTGAACTTCTAACGCTGTATGACGTGCAAACTGTGCGTGATCAGAACCTCACAAACGTACTTGTGCTTGTACAGGTGCTTATCTCGAAAATCTCCGTGCTTGCCCAAGGCGGGGCACCCAAGGCCCACCATGAGACACTTAATTGTGTGCGGTTGTTAACCAAAATTCTTCCGTTTGTGTTTGAGCTCCCAAACTATCATTCACATATAGAACCGAGCTTTTTCTTGGTGCCCCACTTCGACCCGGTGGCGTTTCTGCTGGCCTCTACCATGGGCCCACAAACCGGCGCATCAATAACCTCGATACAAGAAAATCAGCAGATATGTGCAGCCACTCTAGTGTTTGCGCTTTGCAGACTTCTATTTCTTGATGGATTTACTGTTGATCGTAAATTGTATTCGCCTACGGGCTCGACGCTAAGTCTCTGGGAACCCGGGTTAGGCCATCCGGCCCAATATCTGGCGCCAGACGCCATCTACGATAGTCACCGCAGCGACATTTTGCGCTTGCTTCTAGTGCTTGTATCCACGACGTTTTACGAGCACGTGCCTAATGTGGTGACCCGTGGGCTGGTGTTTATGTCGTTGCTAGTAAGTGCTGTGCCCAAACAAGAGTTCTTTAGTCTTGTGTGCAGCCTCGCCAACCTAGTTTGTCGAGGTGGGAGGACACATAAGGGTGATCTGGGCCTCGATCAAACGCATCCCAGTCTATTACAACTGCGGCTCGTGTGTCTGGAACTTGCACTGCAGCTTCTAGCGCTGATGCTTGCGTATGCAATGCCCGGCACGCAGTATACATGCTTTCTTGCACAAAACGGGCTTTTGGAGACACAGAAACCCATCAACCGCGTACGGGCGTTTTTCGCCCGCCTCTCCAAGGACTCTGAAATTGTGTTTTTGGCGTCCCATTTGCTCGGTATCTTGCGCAGCCCTTTGCTTCCACTAGATGCGTCTGCTAAACAAAAAACTTACCGCCACGCGCCTTCCCCTATGGCACATGCCACATTGGTGATATTATGGGAGCTCATGCACTGTAATGCGCCATTCAAAAAGTTGGTGGTGGGCCGCTTTGCCCTGAAACTCGCCCCCTGTATTCTCTACCATGTGTACGCCTTCTACGATGTGCCCCAGTATGTGGCCTCGGTCAAAGTTGCCGCGTATTTCATGCTCTACCTTTTCTCTCAGCTGCAACTTGTGAAATCAATTCTTGTGCCGGTTCTGGACTCGTTCACGGATGCCCTGCCGCCGGAATTTCGGCTTTCGAGTCCGGTTTCCGTGCGTGATTTTACTATAGTCCACATTTGCCAAATTCTTACTGCACTTATGACCGACCCGGTCTCAAAAAAGTCCCCTGCCGCCGTTGAAATGCATGATTTCCTCGTGCCCACACTTGTTGAGTGTCTCTATAACATCATTCCATATACAAGCCTGGCGGTTTCTGGAACCGACAGCACATCTCGAGGCCTTGCTAATTTGAATCCGGCGGGCGGAATTGCGTTTGTGGCATGTAGGGCCATCAACCAGGTGCTTTTGCTTCTCTCGACGCCGCTGTTTTTGACACGAGTCCCGGGAAACGCCGAATTGTTGGCGCTAGTGCTCCGGGCCTTATGTGCGGCGGCCACAAAATCACCTACGGCTTCTAGAATGTTGTTGTACTCTTTTCTTGAGGAAGAGACCATGTACAACAATATCTGGAACTCGGTCCACAGTCTCAACAAGCTGTATTTTTGCAGCCGCACAGCCAAACTCTTAAACTTGAGAGAGGAACAGGAAAAGGATCTTCAAAAGGAACAGCAACTGCTGGAAAATGGAAATGAACAGGAACGTAAACCTTCGGATGCTTCAGGAACTACACAGCTCGGCGCCACCATTGTTTCCTCAGGAACACCACAAATTCCAAGCCCCACAAACGACTCTGCCGATCAATTATCCATAGATTCTGAAGAAAACTTCTCCAGCCCGAATTCGCCGGATATTAATGGTGGAAATGGTGCTGCAGAAATCAGTATTGATGAAATGGAGCGGCGGGAAGTGGAAGAGGCTTTGCGGCCAAAACCACCGTCAGGAATGTCGGTCACGGCCAAGGAAAAACTTCCACGGGATACGCCCATCAATGTTTCATGGGGAGGTAACGATGCGCTCCAAACGATTCTTATATTTTTGATTCCTCGGGTCAAGGAAAAACTTGGCGAGAACTGGTCCAAACCCCGAGGTTCAGTACAAGACGCATTCAAAACGGTAAAGAAAATCGAAGGTTTGAATTTGGCCAAGGTGATTGAGCAACACCGCCTGCAACTCCACTACGACTTTTTGCCCGATACGCCCATAGCAAAGCTTTCCGTCACGTGGAACTACCTATCTCTTGGTTGGTATATATCGATGCTTGGATATGATGTGTTTTGGGGAGCCGAGACCATCCGCCAGTATATGGGAGTGAACAAGTCGCTTGTCAGCAACATTTCTTCATCGCTAGCAATGTTTGGCAAATTTGCCTCCGGTTGGTCCAATGCACCCAAGCCAAATTCCACCAGACAAGATGCTGCCATTATAGAATACTTGGAACTGAACTTTTCCCCATTAAACGTATGGACATCTACCTCCATCAGGCTTTTCCGGTATAAGCGGAATGATGATGATAAGGGGATTCAGGCGTTTGGCATGCGTTTTGGCCTGGTGGGGCTGGCGTCAAGTGTTAACGATATCACTAATTCGTTGGTAAAACGATTTAGCGATTTCAGAGGCTCCCATCGGGCCAGTATCTCGTCGGCGGGTTCGGTGTATTCTGATACAATTCCCGAGTGTGCAAGACTTGCCAAACGGGACTCTGTGAGTTCGTTGCACTCGTTGAACACGCTCAATAGGGCCCGGTCTAATACCCCGAGAAACTCTATGAGCAACTAGGTACAATAAAAGTGACAAATATGACACTGACTATTCTATTGATATTCAATTCTCTATAATACATTTCTACAACCCGATCCTGTGCGCTAAATCAAAGGTTAACGTCTACGGCCCCTTCTCTGCACAAGCTCAAAGCCATCGTCGTCGATGATTGGCTGTCTGGGCCCGGGGCCATCGTCGTCGATGATTGGCTGTCTGGGCCCGGGGCCATCGTCGATATCCATGCCATCATCTTCGTTCTGTACAAGAAGTGGCGGTTGGTCCTCTTCCGCACCTTCCTCCTCATCATCGGAGGAGTCCGGGTTGTTGGGGTCCTGACCCACCACCACCTTATTCCTGTGGTTAGATGACTGTTGCTGTTTGAACTGGAACCGTGCATACAAGTCGTCGACTCTGGAGTAGTTCTGCATGGCACATTCTCTATAGATCTTGAGCACAAGGTCACTGATCTCAAGCGCCGAGTCGTTATCGATCTCGGTATCAAACTCGTCAACCATCGCGTACAATAACGTTTCTTCAATCAACACCAAATCAACGGCCTTCTCGTTGAACAAATCAATAACCACACCGGAGATCCAGTCCCTTTTATCTGCCGACTTTGGACCTCCCCATGAGTTATCCACTGCCGTGGTCAACTCCTCCCATTTATAGACGGCCATGCACACACCAAGCTCAAACTTGGCTTGTTGGCGAGGGTCGCCGAATTTAAGCGATGTCTGGTCACCTTCAACCAGAACAAAGTCCGTGGGGTCTATAGCAGGCATTTTTAGGGTTATTTTTTTTTTTTTTATCTTTTGTTCTCCTTTTTGGGTCCTTGAATCAATGTCCCAATCTGGAATAAAGTAGATGATCATCTCTCCATGGATCTCAGATTCTGGCCCTGGAAATGGTGAAACACCCGTGCACCATGGTAACCACCACCACCACCTCCTCACAACATGGTGGCCACATCAAGATCACGCTTTATCACCGACGTGATTTCGTCCTCGGCAACCACCAAGCGGATTAGCCGGTGGCGATCACTGCGGATATTTTGCTGGGCAATAATGCCCTGTTCTGCCAACTCGTTGACGATTTGCGTCACGTGGTGGAGCCGCACGTGAGTGGACAGTAAGTTCCGCCGGTCACCGTAGAGTAAAGACATGTAGTTTTCGTTTTCCGATAATGCCCGGAGAGCATGTGTAGAGCCCTTGGTAGTGAGCAACTGGAGACAGTTACGCATCTCGTCCATGGCCTCGCCCAACGCGATTTCACCCATGCCAGAGCGCCGGATCCGGAGAAGAATGCCCACCAACACAAGCTTGGCTGCAAACGGTAATGCTGCCAATACTTGGGCCACGGGAGAGTTGACTGTTTCGGCAATGGCCTTTCCGATATGAATGATGCGCACACTATACGTCTGCTGGTCTTCAGGCACAGTTAACGGGGTAGTGGATTGGGCTATGGTTTCGAGGTAATCAAGTTCGGCGATTTCGACCGCACGCCGACAGATTGCCAAGGCACGGCGGGCATCACCACTGACCAAGGCAACTTTTTTCGAAGCAAAACGCATGGCGTCTGCAGAAATCTCCACCCGCCGTTTATTAGACTCACTCAAAAGGGTTAGGCGGTGAGCAATAATGATTCCAAGCTCATCCTCGGTATACCCACGAAATGCGTAGCGGTGGAGGCCAAGACGCGACGCGGTTTTGTTGGAAAGTGCACGTTCTGGGAGATCCATGGTGTTGGCCACTGCCACCACAATGAGGCGCGAATGTTCACACTTGGGCCAGTTGAAGAAGTTATACATCACCTGCTGGTTACGCGTAATAAGTTGGTCCAATTCGTCCACCAATACAATAAGCGGTTTGCGCCCTTCATCTGGCGTGCTACGTTCAAAGTGCTCGCGAAGAAGTACAGTGGCGTTTTTGGCAGTCACCTTGATCCCACTCACGTGCTCATACAACTTCTCGTATGCTGCTCCTGGGGCAAGCATATTGAGACAATTGATTTCCAAATACTCAAAATCATCTAGGTACCCTTGTTCCACACTGGCACGGAGGGCACCGATCACCTCACGTACAGTTGCAGTTTTGCCCACTCCAGGAGTCCCGCTGAGGTAGAGACAGCACCCTGTTTTGCCCTGTACCGCAGTCTCCAACGCCGTATACACGTACGCAAATTGCTCCTCACGACATGGAAGCAGCGCCACGCGTGTGGACGTATGAAGTTTTTCTTTAAGTTCTCGGAAAGCCTCGGAAGACCCGCTTAGACCTTCCTCCAACATGGCTTTTGTGGCGCTTTGCGAAAATGAAGGCAAACTCGCCAAAGTTGACCCCGTCTTCACCTTGAATCCCCGGTTATGAGGCGAAAGCACATTCACCACCTTCTGGAACGCGTCTGTATCTTTAGCCACATCCCTAAACCGCTTTTTCGGGCTGACCACTTCTAGAGGCCGTTTTTTCGAGCTTCCAGGAGGACGACCTGGTTTACGTTTGTGACCACGCGGAGTTCTTGACCTTTTTCCCTCGTTTTCTTCGTCCTCATCATCATCCTCATCCTCTTCATCATCGTCACTACTAAGACTAAGTAAATCGTCCGACAGGTTCTCGTCGGAGCCGCTGACCACAGTATATTTTCTGTTTTTGTGCACGGCGCTTCTGCGAAGACGGTCCTGGATTGACGTGGCGGTTGCCGTTTTTTTCTTGGGCGACACAATGATCAGAGTTTTTTCCGCCACAAACTCTACTGCCTGTTGCCAGTTTGTATTAAGCAAAGCGAGCCACGCCGAAAAGTCAAATGGCGCCGAAATCCGCTCACGAAACCGGTCGGTGGCTCTGCAACATAAAAACACCGATTCCTCCAACGACGCATCCATGGCCACCTCGCCAAATTGCGCCGTATATAGTACCTGGACTTTTTCAATAACATCCTTGAGAAAAATCTCATTGATTTCTGCTGTTAGTAGGAGCTCGTTTCGGTGTAATTGCTGTGGTTTTGTGTCCACCTCCTCCAAGTCACTAGCGGCAGGATTATTGCCGGCCAGATTCGTCAGATCCGCCGTTTTTTCCCCAATTTCACCATCTAGATCCGGTCTAACAAGCGGCGCTACATAGATTCGAAGAAACTGGTGAATTCCCGTGGAAATATCCGTCACAACCGCATAATATGCATCTTCATTGGTACTGATATATTTTGGCTCGCCATTCACCAAAATGCAATCACCTTTTTTGAGAGAAACACCATCAGTTTCACGAACCACCGTCATGCTTCCTTCGATGGGCGTAGATGCACCCCTTCGTGTTCTTCTTGTGGGTGTAGATGGGCTGGCAACATTTTCTGGAGCCTCATCAGTCACGAGTTTCCACTCGCCAAGATCCTTCATCCGTTTCGCCATAGTGAATTCGAGATGAAACAGAAATAAATAAAGGAGGTTTTTTTTTTAAATTAAAAAAAAAAAAAGAATGTAAAAAAACCGGTTTTTTATAGTGCAATGGCAAGTTTTCGTGGGGAGAAAGTGCTCTTATTGTAGTAATGAAGCTCGAGCAGAATCTCAGATCGCTCTTTTTATGTGGGGGAAATACTGGCGCGACATGGACTAGGATGGGAAAAATTGGGATTTCCAAGAGAAATGGGGGTTTTTTTTGAAGTAAAGGGAAATATTTTGATTAGTGGTTATTTCTATGGGTAAGTAGAATTGTAATTGTTTATTTTTTTCATGTAAAATGATATTTTTGCAATTTTAAATGGCATTAATAAATTCTGGTTTAGAGTGAAGAATGGGTGCGGAATTATTGTTTATAAAATGAGGTTGGACTTAAATAGATTTGGGACTTTTGAGGTATTCCTTTTTTTATTTTGAGGATAAACAGGTTTGTAAAAGTTGTTTACAGAGTCTATTGCAGACGTCTCAGGGAAGTGAGACATAGTGTCGCCATTACTCCCCTCCTGGTTAAGCAGTTATCCAGGGAGCTTGGGCAGACAGCCCCGCTTGGACGATGACAGAAAAAAGTAATGATTAGTGTGCAGAGTCTACTCTTGGGTAGAAGTCCCAAAGCAGGGTAAAAGCTGATGAGGGAGTTCATGCATCGATACTAGGCTACTAGGATCGAGGCGCCTGGGGTGGAATCGCGATCTATTATAGGTTTTTAGTTAGTCTATTTTTGTTAGTAAGGGGTGAGTGAGAGACTCCCTGAAACTAGCACCCTATAATAAGATGAATCTTTAAAAAAAAAAAAAAAAAATTTTTTATTTTTTATTTTATTCTTTTGCTTTGGAAGGGTAAAATTCGAAGAGAGATATCTAGTGTTATTTATAGAATTAGCTAATTTTAGCTTACTTGAGGTGGGGTTGAGCTCTATTATAGGCTTTCCATAGCTGGTTTTTATTAACAAAGGGTTAGTTGTAAATGAGACAACATGATGTTTTCTAGTTATAGTTAGATCAATCTTAGAAAGAAAATAAACTTCAGTGAGCTTTAAAGAATATATGTAAATTTTTCGCTTTTCGCTTGATTGACTTGGTTTGGAATTACCAGGTGTTGTGCTAGAACTATGTACCGGATAAACCTTGGCATATGAATATTGGGTGGATCACTATTTATCCATTAACTTTCTTTTTTTTTTTTTTTTATAAAATGAAAAACGTAATTTGTTTCATGGATTGTGTATGTTGGAAATATTGGGACTTATTATTTTAACTGCCATGTCTTTTTTCTTTTCCCGGAAAGAAGCCTCTAATGTTACGGGGGTTGACCCAAACAATCGCCTGCCTCTGATGCATTGTTCTAAAAATCCCATCTACTCGTTGTTAGAAAATTTTCTTTTTTGCTGATACATCTGGTTAAAGGATGAATGTGATACTTAAAACATTAGCACTATATAACTATAAAAAAAAGCCATTTAAACAGCTCCCAAGTATAGTCTTACTCGCAATTATTGTCCACACCACATTGAAACCACGGCTAAAGTGCCATACCTAGGATTTAAATGTAACATGAGTGATTAAGATTTGATCTTTAAAACGGATATTTCTGATGCAAAGCTTTTCCCTCCACATTTTCTATTCAAAGAACCATTTCCCAACCCAAAAGAGGCACAGGATCCGAACCTTGAGGTGTCTCTTCTCCTTCCCAAGTACACCCTCGAAAAGGTTGAGAGTATTTCAAAACTATTTCAAAACTACCCGGAATAGAAATTTGTTAAATAAATCTATAATATTCGGGTAAAATATAGAATTCCAGGACCAAATTGGTCATCTTACCCAAAGCTAATTGTTGGAGGTGAATTATTAGTAATAAATGAATTGTTTTGACGAAGTGTTCGCTTTAAGAGCATGTTTATACTTTCCACATATGCAAAATAAATCAAAAAATATGATCTATTACTTTTTACCGGATTTAAACTGCTGAATGTCTTGTTATTACACTTTTTGTGTTTCCACACAAGTCATATAATATATTAATTTGGGCTTTTTAAGCTTTCGGTTACGACCATACCGAGAAGAAAGCACTGTTTCCCGTCCGATCAACGTTAGTTAAGCTTCTCAGGGCGTCACTGAGTAGTGTAGTGGGAGACCATATGCGAAATTGACGTGTTGTAATCTTCTTTTTTTGTAATTTAGTTTTTCGATTTCTTCCAATCAATACCAAAATTTCAACAACTAGAAAGCTTATAGCCTTAGAAAATAGCTCCAGTTCAAGAAAATGAAGTAAAACTTCAATTTATCATGGGTATGTGTTATTGCTCCATAAGTTTATTACCCAGAACTCTCCCTCCTGGAGTTGTAAGTTTGGTCATGAACTATGCGAATAATTTGTTTCGAAGAGGTCAAAAGAGCCTCCAACATTCTATTTTTTTCTTATTTTGTTTTTCAAAAAAAAAGGATCATCAATTCATGAACTATATACATGTATGATGGTGGGTTCCTACATGTGTAAGAAGTTTTGGTATAAAGACTGCTGTTAAAAGTACAACAATCAAGAATGCAAAAGGTAGGAGTTTTCATTCAAATCACCCACGATGATAAAACACGAAAGCTAAACCAATTTACGAGAAACGTAAAAAAAAAAATAACACACACACACACGCAAATGGGCCAGATAATTCCGAGAAGATATTGTAAAGGAACCCATTCTATACCTCCATGAACATTTTGGCATGAAATTAAGACTAATCCTCACATTCCCTGAAACCTGGAACTCTGGAATCATAAAACTCGAAATCCTGGAATCTTAAACCCTTGAAACCTGGAAATTCCGAAATCCTGGGCCCCTTTTGTTACCATTCCTATCCAAGAGTAAATGCAGTTTAAATATACCAACCAAAATAATGCTGGATTTGCTTCCTCTAAACCCCGGGTTTAGCTGTACTTATCTAACTCCTCATTAGTTTCTTTAAAAACAAAAAGGGTACCAGGATTATATTCTATCCCACTATTTGTATATGAGTATAGGTTCACCCACATTAACGATTTCCTCAAGATTTAGCTTCAAGTCAAATGCCTTGGAAAGTATGATTTTGAATATTTTCTGGACATTTATGGAATGGCTAGTGGAACAGAAAATCACCGGCAGTCTCATGGCCTTACCAAACTTCTTCGCCTGATGGGTAATTTCAAGCTGGTCCTGGGGCAGCAAGTCGATGAATTCATCATATTTGGTGCCAATTAAAAACGGAATGGCGGTTTTATTAAAACCACGGACCTGGCGGTACCATTCCTTTATGGAATTTAGCGTCAGTTTACGGGTCAAATCAAACATAAATAAGATTGCCACGGCATCGTTCAGCACCAAGGGAAGCATGTTGATAAACTCCTTTTGCCCACCCAAATCCCATATCAGAAATGTGATGTTTGTGCTACGGATCAGGATTTTTTTATCCATGAAATTGACTCCTAGTGTTTGGATATAGTCTTCATCAAACAGGCCCTCAACATACTTGACCATAAGAGACGTTTTGCCGATTTGTGAGTCGCCAATAAGGCCTACTTTAAGGGCCACTCTAACATTGGTTAGTATGGTGTGGGTGTATTTGGAGAAAAGAAAAAAGAAAAAAAATACCACTATATTAGTGTGGAGAAAGCCCCACATTATAGAGATTGTTAGGAGGTGTCGGTGTTTGTTTCATTTTCTTTTCATTTTTTTCTATGATAATAGAGATCCAGAAAAAAATAACATACTGATTGCTTTGTTGCTCGTTCTCCATGGTGGCGTTTTGTGTTGGTATTTTTCTATGATTATGATAATATTTCTATTTTTTTATGGTTTGTTATTGTTTGCTGGAGCTCCAATGTTTTGCTGGCTAATGAAGGTGCGGATTTTCTGGAGCGTGTTTGGTGGCTCTGGAGTCTGATGTGGTGTTTGCAACACGTGAGGCTGCGAAACATTGGGTTTCGATATTGTAGTGGATTCTTTTTTTTAGACTTTTACGGTATTTTTTTAAAAATATTGGTGAAAAGTGGGATTTTGTTTTTGTTTTGTTTTTGTTTTTGTTTTTGAGAACCAAACTTTTGATAGGCAAAAGGATATTTATTTTGTTATTTTTGATTAGATGCACTAAGTTGAGAAACTTACAGTATATTAATTATGTGAGGTTGGGTTCTTTGTCTTGAACTACTATTTATGTTTCTTTTTCTTGTATATTTTATCATACAGGTCATCTTGGAAGAGAAAGACGAAGAAAAATAATAACAATAAAGCACACTTAAGATTATCCAAAGCGAACAGCTCTGTGTGTTCTTGGCAAGTGGCGTACTAGGTTTAACAAGATTTTTTTTTTTCTTTTCTTTGAATTGCCTAGTTTTTTAGGGCATTTTTTTTTTTTTTTTTTGCTTCAAAAACCCCTTTTGTTAATCACACTACTCGGAAATCGGAATTATAGACTTTTTTGATCATGGAATAAATTCGTTTTAACTGGGTTTTTATCTCATGAACAACTTAATAATGACGTTCTCCGATTTCCTTGGCATTCTTTAGTGGACCACTTAAATTGACAAGGTTTCAAGCAGCCTTTTAATTTTTGATAGCATGTGGAGAATTTCCCTTTCACGAAATATTTGAAACCCTTCGCTCTGGCTCAATTCCTGTTTCATGAAAAGGTATATACACATAAGATTATACTGTATTGACAACTGACAAAGTCAATCATAATAATTTTCAGATTTACTTGATAAATTGAATTTATGCTCGAGGTAGTAGATCAAGAGTGTTTTGATATATTTTCTAATCCCGTGGTATAATAACACACTGTGCTCGAAAAAAAAAAAAGACTGAGTGTAAAGTTTAAATCATATTTTTGATTGATAAAATGGGTGAGAAATGTGGGACCATCCACTTAGAACTTAGAATGTTCAATGATTCCACGCGAAGAGACGAAATACTCCAATTGAATTGTTGCAAATATGCGTACGTGCACGTACACGCAAATCTGAGCCTCGATTCTTTCAAAACAGATGAATTCGAAGATTAAGAAATTTACGGTCTCCAAGAGACTTATCTAAAGTGATGTATCATTAGTCTAATATCTGGTGATTTTGAGTAGCCACCAATTAGAGGAAGCGGCGACAAAAAAGCAATTTAGTACTATTTAGTGAGTAAAAAGGGATTTTTCAAATTATTGAACCCATCATTAAAAGATAGCTTGAAAACCGGCGGTAGAAATATCACAATCACGTGACTTGGGTTCGGAAAGAGGTTTTTGCGGGGTAGCGAGGTAAGTGAGCAAAACCATGAAATTAAACGTTTTCGTTGGTATCACATGTGCTATCTTCTTACACACATATGAAATATGTTTATGATTACCCGGGATTTTTAGTGAAGTATTCGATATATCAGCACTCTTAGAAAATTGTTATGTTTAGAACGATTTTAACGATTCATCGGTATTAATGGTCTCCGATGAAACGAAGCGGTAAATTCCGGCTAAAAGAAGAAATATTCAATATGGTGATTTTCCATGCCACACACCAACTGATGAATCAACCTAACCTAACAGTTACATTAAAAAGTGTAGAACGTGAATTTACCGGTACAATAAAGGCAGTAATATCGTTGTTATCGATAGAACGATTGAAAGTTCTTTTTATTGCATAATCGATAATCCTAAATAGGCACACTACTTGTGCGGAGAACAAAACAGTCACACACGAGCCGCATTGCGCGGCGTGGGGACCATGAGAGGCCGATTTAAAAGCATTTTCTATGGGCACAAGAAAAGAAAATTGCAGGGGAAAAGCGAAACAAATTATACTTGAAACTTCTTCAAACACCTCTTTGAAACTTTTGGGCCAAAAGAAAAATTTGGAACCAACTTTGTCAGGCTGGGCCGGCAAAGTATCCCCAGGGGGTTTGAGGGCACCAGCCCTAAGTGCACGTGCCCACTTGCACGTGTCGCGCGGGTAAATGAATATCACGATATTCTCACCGCCAACCACGGCCAGCAGCCGGGGGCAGACCCTGCTTATCTACAGGATACAGCATCGGGAGCAGGCACCGGGGGCCCACGGTGGGCGCGCACGCAAAAAAAAAAACCTACCTGGCAAAAAAAAAGCGCTCAGTTAAAATTTTTCCACCTCTTTCCTAGTTATCGAAAATTCATCATGGCTGTTGGTAAGAACAAGAGATTGTCCAAGGGCAAGAAGGGAATGAAGAAGAAGGTCGTCGACCCATTCACCAAGAAGGAATGGTACGACATCAAGGCCCCTACCACTTTCGAGAACAGAAACGCTGGTAAGACTTTGATCAACAAGTCCACCGGTTTGAAGAACGCTTCCGATGGCTTGAAGGGTCGTGTTTTCGAGTTCTGCCTTGCGGACTTGCAAGGTTCTGAGGACCACTCTTACAGAAAGGTTAAGTTGAGAGTTGACGAGGTTCAAGGTAAGAACTTGTTGACCAACTTCCACGGTTTGGACTTCACCACTGACAAGTTGAGATCTTTGGTCAGAAAGTGGCAATCTTTGGTTGAGGCCAACGTCACCGTCAAGACCGCTGACGACTACATCTTGCGTGTGTTTGCCATTGCTTTCACCAAGAGACAAGCCAACCAGGTCAAGAAGACTTCTTACGCTAAGTCCTCCAAGTTGAGAGACGTTAGAAAGAAGATGATTGAGATCATGCAGAGAGAGGTTTCCAACGTTACCTTGGCTCAGTTGACCTCCAAGTTGATCCCAGAGGTGATTGGCCGTGAGATTGAGAAGTCCACCCAATCTATCTTGCCTTTGCAAAACATCCACATCAGAAAGGTCAAGTTGTTGAAGCAGCCTAAGTTCGACCTCGGCTCCTTGTTGGCCTTGCACGGTGAGACCTCTACCGAAGAAAAGGGTAAGAAGGTTTCTTCTGGTTTCAAGGACGTCGTCTTGGAGACCGTCTAAGCGTATGCACCCTTCGTCTGTTGTTATATATTAATAAGACATATCATTTTGTATTTATTGTAGTTTTTTTTAGGGTTGAGTCCTGCGTTGGTTTATGAGCGTTTTCATTCTACTGGGATAAGGAATTGGTCCTTGCAAATGGAGACTTTGGATTTGGTTTTCTGGTTTAACCTTTCGGTCGAATCCGGTCGAGAGCATTATTTTTCTGTTTCCGTCTCTTAAGCTACACTTTCCACTTGGTGGAATACAATTACATTCTCTTATATATGGTTTCCCACTACCTCTATATATCCACTTCATAGATGGTTTTTCTTTGAGCCACCCAGTTTTACTTTCAATTATATGCCAATACTGGAGCGAGAACTTATGCCTTTGTTTCGGCGTTACGCTTGTGGTGAGTATTTGTTTTGAGACTGTAGAGATTTGCCCTATTGTTTTATGGCTATTGAAGGCAATGGTTATAAGTTTAATATTTGCCAATAGACTGTTTCACGCTAAAAATGAAAAAGAAAAGAAAGAGAGAAAAACAAAAAAAAAAAAAACACTTTAGTCCCATTTTTACTACTTTCGTCAAATAACCTTAAATGTTCCTCGTGCCCCCAAAACGTCTTGATTCTCCTCCTGTAATAACTCTAGTTAAAGTCATGTAGAATCCCAAGAGAATAAACTTTTAAATCAATTTTTCTTTTTTTTTTTTCTTTATTTTCTTCTTTATCTAACATAGCTCTTTAATGAACTAAAATTCCTTTTATTCCCAACTTTTTTTCAATCATTCCCAACTCTAAAATGGAACGCCGTCGCAGCTGGGAATGGACTAAAAATACTTGCCAGTTTTTCATTAAATAGTGGTAACATGTGTAATAAAACTGATGTTTGGAATTAAACTATTTTTTATTTTTTTCTTTCTTCAAGTTTTATAGATCAAAAGTCTTTCCCCGCAATCTCCCCGTTCCTGGTTTCAAATGCATCGCCTCATCCAACAATTGGCCACATTATTTATTAGCCACATGGTAGAGCCATGCAAAGAAGTATGTAGAGAAACAAGGATATGGACAAAAGCAAATCCCTTGGGATTTTTAATTAATTCTATTCCTTCCTATTTTTTCTTCACCAAATTTAAACCCTAAACAAAACCATGGCATCATCTTGTCAGCACAGACCAACAATTGTATGGCATATTCTAGACCGTCTAAACCAGAGCCGTTTTCACGTCGCCCCTCGTTTCTGTTGTATTGACAATGCCCGCGGAGGGGGGTATGCCGGCACATTGTCGCGTTTTCCTGTGTGTTAACGAGTCGCGCGCGTCGGCTCACTTAGTTCTTCTCAGCGCAGTGAACAAATCACCCTTACGGCCGTGCTGCATGCAGGTCACACACATAAGCCTCGGTGCCTTTTGAGAAGCCGGCCCAGCAATCTAGCACATTCTGAATCAACACCAGCTTTTCTATTGTTTGTGACATCAATTCTACGTGTGTTCGGTCTGCCACTTCTCTACTATGACAAGCGTATGTTAGCTCCTATTCAACGACCTGCCATGTATATTTCACAGGTGCGTGGCGGTGTTTTGTTTTCATATATATTTACTTTTTATTCCGTGGTTTATTCCGTGGAATTTGTTGGTGTCCCCCAACCATTATCACCCGTTTTTGGGGATAACCACAAACCCAAAACCCTACATTCAAATTTTACTAACCACTGCAGGACAAATCCCCGACGCCGAACGGCGCTGCGGCCAACCAAAACGACGTGGCGCAGAAAAATGCCGAACGTAGAACACAGAACACTTACGTGAAGGCACCCGTAAATGGGGACAATAATGAAAACAAGCTGCCACCACCGCAGGAAAAAGATTCCCAGCTCAAACACAGCAAACCGACATTTTCATGGAAGCCCATTGGTGCATGGGATATGGACCCTGATGTGGATAAAAAAAAGGCTTTGCAGGTAGCAAAGGCAATTGAGGATTACGTAATCGACCATTTCTACGGTGACTGGTTCTGGAACACGATATTACCTGTGGGCGTGTGCTTCTTCGCCTACTCGTTTGCTCGCTGGGGCTTCAGTTTTTTGTGGTTGCCCGTGGTGCTTTTATGTGCCAGTTCCGTGTACAGGGCTGAATTCCGTAGATTCAACCGCGACATCCGGGACGACATGCAGCGGATCCATTCTTCAAACCGGTTAGAAGATGAGTTGGAAACAATGGAATGGTTGAATGCGTTTTTGGCTAAGTTCTGGGTCATTTACATGCCAGCATTATCGGAAATGGTGTTGTTTCAGGCAAATGAAGTGATGAAGGACCAGGCGCCTGGATTTGGTATTGAGGCGATTTCTTTAGACGAATTTACTTTGGGATCCAAGGCACCTCGTGTGGATTCCATCAAATCGTATACTCGTAAAGGCAAGGACCATATTGAAATGGATTGGGCTTTTTCGTTTACTCCCAATGACACCGACGATATGACGAAAAATGAGATGAAGAAGAAAATCAACCCGAAAGTGGCGTTGGGTGTTACAGTGGGTAAGGCTTTTATCCTGAAGAGTTTGCCCATTTTGGTGGAAGACATGTCATTCACAGGTAGAATGAACATCAAGCTCAAATTGTCCGATAGTTTCCCCCACGTGAAATTGGTTTCAGTACAATTTCTTGAACCTCCGGTGATTGACTATGCGTTGAAACCCGTGGGTGGCGACACTTTTGGCATTGATATCATGTCGTTTATCCCCGGCTTGTCGTCGTTTGTCAATGGTCTTATCCACTCGAACTTGCGGCCTATGCTTTATGCGCCCAACTCCCTCGACATTGATGTGGAGGAGATTATGGCTCAGCAGTCTAACGACTCGATTGGTGTGTTGGCCGTAACCATCAAGCGCATAACCGGTTTGAAGTCTACGTCGGAAATCAAGGACAATCAGTTCAACCCATATGTGGAGTTGAAGATCTCCAACAATGCCGAAGTATCAGACAAAACTGCAGTTAAGAAAAATACCACCAACCCCGTGTTTTTGGAAACAAAATACTTGTTGGTGAACGCGTTGGAAGGCAATCACTTGACGTTCAATGTGTTCCATTTGCTTGCAGACAAGATGGAGGATCAGCCTCTTGGAATAGTGGACTTTTCCTTGGCAGACCTTCTTCAGGAAGAATCCCAAACTGGAGTAACCAAAAATATCCTTGAATCCGGTAAAGTCGTGGGAAAACTCGAGTTCGATTTGCGCTGGCATGGAGCCTTGGCACCTCAAGTTTTGGACGACGGTACCAAGGAGGAAAATATTGACCTGGAAACAGGAATTATGAAGTTGTCTGTTTTTGGCGCCACCGATTTGGACCTCTCCAACTCTGTCATTGGCATGTTGAACCCATATGCCGAGGTTTATGTCAATGATGAATTGATCAAAACGTCAAGACGCTTGAAAAACACCAACGAGCCCGATTTTGGTGTGACCTTCGAGTCCCTCATCACCCAACAATCCCAGACCCTGGTTCAAGTGATTGTGAAGGATTCCGCCGAGGATGCTGTTGTGGGAAGATTGGATACAAATTTACAGGACTTAATTTTCGAGTCCTCCAGAGGCCAACAGTGGATCACTGCTCCTCCTGTGGTTTCCGGTGGAACCCCTGCACGGTTCAGAATTGGTGCCAAGTGGAAGGCTATTTCTTTACTGAATGAGGAAACCGAGCTTTATACCGATGCACCAATTGGTGGCTTGAGAGTGCATTTGCGTGAGTGTCAGGGCTTGATCAACCTCGAGTCTGTGGGTGACGTTGACCCATATGTACGGGTGGTACAAAGCGGTAAGTTGAAGGCGAAAACGCCCACAATTGCCAATACCTCCAACCCTTACTTCAACCAAGTGTACTTTCTCCCGGTCAATAACGAGCACCAGCACATTTTGTTGGATATTATGGATGCGGAGCCCGAGGGCAAGGACCGTCCATTGGGCTCTTGTGCAGTGTCGGTGAAGGATTTCTTGAAGAAAAATGCCCAGGGTTATTATTTGGGTTATGATGGTGCTGAAGAAATCATTGAACAGCCTGTTCTCTATAACGGCAAGAGTTACGGTAAAATGTTATACTCGGTATCGTTCGTACCTACGCTCCCAGTTTATACTCGTGCCCAGGTTGAAAACCTAGACGAGCTCAAGCGCCTCAAGAAGGAGAAGGAGGAACAGGAGAAAAAGAAGGAGCAGGAGGACGAGAAGTTGATGAAGGAACATCCAAAGGAATACGAATGGATCGAGATGCAGGAAGACGAGCTCCCCGAACCGGAAAAGCTCGAGATTCCTCTCGAAAAAGCCATCAAGTACAGGTCCGGTACCATCATTGTACTGATCTTGAACGCGTCTTTCAGCAAGCCCGACTGCTACGTGCATACTTTGTTTGATGACCACGCGTTCCCTTCAAATGTCACGCCTAAGGCTGAGACAAGAAGCTTGACGGTGAAAACCGACGCCGAGGCGTTTATTAGAGACTTGCCCAACTCAAATTTGGTGTTCCGGATTTCCAAGAAGAGAGAGGTGGAGGATTCTCGTGATGTTGTGGCAGAAAAAATGTTCTCAACCATCGAAATCCTCGAGAAGGCCTATCATAAACCCGTGCTGGTGAAGGTAAATGAGAAAAACTCGTTAACAGTTCAGTTGGAGTTCATTCCTTCGGCCGTCAAGTTGGCACCTTTGGATACCGTGTTGGATGTGGGCCGCCTTAAATTGGATATTTTGGGAGGAGAGAATTTGCCTTCTGCAGACAGTAATGGCAAATCCGACCCAATGGTGGTGGTTAAATTGGATGGTGTGGAAATTCACAAGACTGATAAAAAGAGACGTACATTGGATCCAATTTGGAATGACGCCATTGAGGTTCCCATGTTATCGCGCTCTAGACAGGTGCTTTTATTGGAGGTTTACGATTGGGATTTGACCCATGACGACACCTTGTTGGGTAGAGCAAACGTCGATCTTTCGACTCTCGCTCCAAACAACTCCACACCATTCAAGTTGGCCTTGGATACTCAAGGTTTGTTAAACTTGAGAGCCACTTTCCGGCCAGAATATATCAGACCCGCGTTGTCCTCAAAGGGCGGTTTGCCAATTGATCTCCACGATATTGCCGGTGCGCCTTTGAAGATTGTGGGAGGCGGTGCCGGACTCGCCACTAATGCTGTGGGCAGTGGTGTTGGTCTTGTATCGGACAGTGTCACTAAAGGTGGGCATTTCTTAAAGGGGTTCGGTAGACTGAAGAAAAAGCATGACGGCGATGCGTCTGAAAAGGGTAAACTGAACGAACCCAAGAAGTCTACTGACCTCAACTCTCTCTGGACCGAAAATACACGTGCTACTGATACCGCTTTGAACAGTAATGGAGATCACGAGGAACACGGTGAAGATGAAGAGGATGAAGAGGATAGCCGTCAAACGGCGCCTCCTCCCGAAGAGCAAATGAAACATAACCGACCACCTTCTCTCGAAGGAGCCGTTCCAAATATGGCGCCCGGATTCTTGCCTCCACCACAAAAACCCAACGAGTTCCAGGGCCATAGGCGTGGATTTAGTGGCAGCACAGATATCAGCTCGATCCACTCGAAGTCATTTGGACCCGATGGCATTCCCGGAAGAATCAACATTCTTTCTGCCACTGGCTTCAAGGCATCGTCTTTGGAAATTAAAACAACCTTAATGACGTCCATCAAGACCAAGGATATCCATAAGACAAGGGCCACCAAAGCTGTGGATGGTAACTATGGATGGAACGAGACGTTTGTGTTCAAGGCACCCGCCGACGGACTCTTGAGCTTTACTGTTAGAGAGCATCATCACTTCGGTAAGAGCCGAGTGTTAGGAAGCGGCGAACTCCGTTTGCTGGATTATGTTGATAGTGATTCTGTGGTTTCAATTCCAGTGGATAGTGGAGAGTTGAAGATTCACTTGAGATATGTTGGTGCTAACTTGTGAACAGCGCCCAGTGCATGTACAAGGACTTTTGATAATATAATAAATGATTTATAAACGCTATAAATGTTATACCTCCGTATGAATAAAGGGCACAGGATTTGAGCCCTCTTTTATAGCAAGAGTTTGTATAGTTTCTTCAAAACAACTCTTGTTATCCAGCAAGCAACTGTGATATAATTTAAATGTTGAGAGTTTCTTTGTGTATGGATTGACCCTTCGAAGGGTTTAATGGGACTACGAGTTCACCCGCCTGTTTCAAGTCCAGTTGTTTATTATGGAGGGGAAAAGAAGAAAAAAATAACATACCATAAAAGATTGGGTTTCTTCTAGTTTGGGATTTATATTCAAATATCTCCTTTTTTAACAATAATGTATTAAACGGTTATCTCTGGATCTCTCAAGACTATATTAAATTAGGGTGAACGCGAGCCTTTCGTGCGGCGGCTGCGGCTGCAAAATTGTTAGACATCCTTTGCAATTTATACAAATGATCACTATATTGAGGTAAGAGGAGAAAGAAAAAAAGGGACAGTAAACGTTGGTTTTTTTTGTACCTTCAGAAAAAATAGAAAATAGAAAATAAAAATAAAAAATAAAAAGCAAATCTTTTTAGTGTGTGATTGCTTGTTCAGATATTAGGACATGATTCAATGATTCAAGACCCTGGTGGCTGTCAAAGTACCTTGATAAAGACACAACACACATAATATTGACTCAGTAGGGACCAAACCGGAAAATCTAAAAGAAATATTCAAAAACGTCCATTGAAATTATCCAGTAGTCGTTATTCCTATATTCCCATATTCATAACTTTATTCCATTAATTTTTACGAACCCACCACATTCCGCATCAATAGGTGTGCTCACAATTCCGTCCCGACATTGCTAAAAAAGGCTAGGTACCGACGGCCGCAAACTGATGCTCACAACTGTGCACGTGCCCAGCGTGACTGTTTTCTCACCGGATGGCGCCGCACCTGCAGGAAAACCCACACCTCTCGCGGCCTGCCCCCGTGCACTCCCCTGCTGCGAGAAAAAAAAAATCCGTGAGAATTTTACGCACAGCTTGGAAAATAATCCATAGCTGTTTTATTCTATCCACCCAGAACTAGACAAAAATGAGCCAGATTGTATGTTAGCCCCAAACTCCTTAAAGACTTTCAATCTGTGTGAACAATATGGGAACGCGCCTTTTGTTGGAGACCCTCTCCTAGATGTTTGAATCCCATTACGACGTTTTTTTTTTGCACCTTATAATCCATGGCCTAGGGTATATTCCATCAGCACCCAATGAATTTTGTATTTGTTTTTTACCAAAAAATAAAAAGAAGAATATCCCAACAATATGCATGTCCTTATCCCCGGCTTTCTCCTGCCGGTGGCTAATCTGAAACACAAAACACAAACCCACCCGGCATGACCAGACGTGAAAAAGCAATACACGACGCACTGGGCTGCGCTCTAGCATCAGCATCCTTGTTCCACACAGAACCCTTCGTAAACACACATATACTAACTTTTACAGGCACCAAAGTGGTACCCATCCGCAGACTCTGCTGTCCCAAAACAGACTAGAAAGACTGCTCACCCTCACAAGTTGCGTGCCTCGATTGTTCCAGGTACCGTCTTGATCTTGTTGGCCGGTAGATTCAGAGGTAAGAGAGTCGTCTACTTGAAGCAATTGGAGGACAACACTTTGTTGGTCACTGGTCCTTTCAAGGTCAACGGTGTGCCATTGAGAAGAGTCAACGCTCGTTACGTCATCGCCACATCTACCAAGGTTAACGTCGAGTCTGTTGACGTGTCCAAGTACAACGTTGCTTACTTCGCCAAGGAGAAGGCCCCTAAGTCCAAGAAGTCTGAGGCCGACTTCTTCAACGAAGAACAACCAAAGAAAGAGATCAAGGCCGAGAGAGTCGCTGACCAAAAGTCTGTTGACGCTGCCTTGGTTTCTGAAATCAAGAAGACCCCATTGTTGAAACAATACTTGTCTGCTTCCTTCTCCTTGAAGAGCGGTGACAAGCCACACTTGTTGAAGTTCTAAATGATACGGAGAGCTTAAACACTCATGCTACCTTTTCCTATCTATCATTTTGATCTTTGAATCAGTGTAATCTTTTCTATGTATACTTAATACACTCACGAAACAAAGCATAACATGTAGAGACTGGTCTGTTGATCAGCACACCAATGTAAATTTGATAACACACACGACCCGTTACCTATCTGAGAAAGGGTTTTGCGTGGACCGAGAAGTGCACCGAAATGGAAGTATATTCTAGAAGAAAAAAAAATCGGCAAATTAGTTCCGGTCACGTGACAAGCGTATAGGAGTAGACATACACGTGCCCTCTTGCAATTCGGTCAAAATATTATAAGAGTTTGCGGGAATTCAGTCAATTTTAAGTTTTAAAGGAAACCAATGTATTTCTAAATTATAACCTTGTTGTGGTTTTACATTTATCCTGGAACAGTAAATTTAATATGAGCGCCACTCAAAGACAAGCGGCACCAGACCAAACCAACTCCCTCCCCCATTTCAGTGCCGTATCAAGAAGCTTTTTTTTTCGTAATTTCTAGAAAAATAACTACAACTTTCTTTAAAAAAAATTACTATAATATAAAAATAATAATAACAATAATAATAACAATAAATCGACCGCAATACGGCGCAATGCCGTGGCGGAAAATTGAAATCTACACCAAAACAGGCATGCGCATTGCGCACTGTGCTCATCCCAGAGTGCACATATCACCTCATCTCCGCACAATTTAGCCACGGCATAGGAACACGAATTTTTCTTCTTTTTCTGAAACCACTAGTTTTGCCTTCTCAAGAACAAAAAACTACCAAAGAAATAAATATAAATCACATATAATGGCTTCTTTGATTCCTATTAGCACTTACAACTTGGCTCTTAAGCCTTTCAACCCCGTTCCTGCTTTGGACGATGAGTTTCCTGTTACCGTCAGATTGACCATGGCTGCGGTGGATTTGGAATCTGTGGATGACAAGCAGGAGCCTTCCACGGTGAGAATCTTGAAGAGATCTAGAGCATTTATTGATGATGATGAGGATGACGATTTGGAGGATTTGGAAGCCGAGGAGGCTGACGAATTGGACTCTGAAGAGGAGGCCGAAGTTGAGGCCGAGAAATCTGCTAAAAAGGGTAAGAAACAACAAAAGAAGGCTGACGTCGAGTCTGAGTCCGAGTCCGAGTCCGGTTCCGACGATGACGAGGATGACAGCGATATTGAGGATGACCAAGAAATCGAAGAATTTGTTCTCTGTACTCTCTCGCCAAAGGTTCAATTCCAGCAAGCGCTTGACTTCACCATTTCTCCAGGTGAAGAGGTCCACTTCGTTGTGACTGGCTCTTACGCCGTTCACTTAAGTGGTAACTACGTCGAGCACCCAGCCGACGAGGAGGACGATGAGTATGACGAGGACTATGACTCGGATGAATTGGATGATGAGTATTACCAGGATGCTGGTGAGGAAGTCGATGGTGACAACCTTACTCCTGATGAGGACGAGCTCATGAAGCTCGAGGAGTTGGAGAACGAGTCCGACATCGAGGGTAAGATCGAGGAGTTGGTTGCACAAGACGAAAAGAAGAAAAACAATAAGAAGAGAGCCGCCGAGGAGGACGAGCAAGAGACCCCTGCACAGGCCAAGAAGGCCGCCAAGAAGGCTGCTAAGGAGGACAAGAAGAAGGTGCAGTTCACCAAGGAATTAGAGCAAGGTCCAACGCCTTCCAAGAAGGACGCTAAGGCCAAGAAGGACGAGTCTAAGTCCGAGCCTAAGGCCGAGAAGGCCAAGAAGGAAGAGACCAAGGAGAAGAAGTTTAAGACCAGCACGCTTTTGGGAGGTGTTGTCACCGAGGACAGAAAAACTGGATCCGGTGCCTTGGCCAAGTCCGGCAACAAGGTTGGTATCCGTTACATCGGTAAGTTGAAGAACGGTAAGGTTTTCGACAAGAACACTTCCGGTAAGCCATTTGTGTTCAACTTGGGTAAGGGTGAGTGTATCAAGGGTTTTGACTTGGGTGTTGCTGGTATGGCTGTTGGTGGCGAGAGACGTGTGATCATCCCTGCCAAGATGGGCTACGGTTCCCAGGCCTTGCCAGGTATCCCAGCCAACTCCGAGTTGACCTTCGACATCAAGTTGGTGTCCCTTAAGTAAACGCGGCATGGACCGGTAAATACTGAAATATACTTTTTGTAATCTGTGACTTTCTGGTTGTAGTACAACCCAGGCAACGATGCATTAGTGTTTATTACTGGTGTTCAGGGGCCGATTTTGGGACTCCCTTTTGGAATCTATATATATTTATACCTAGGGTCTATGATCTGCAACTGCTTGGGGCTTCTATTTCTTTTAATGTCTTGCAATTCTTGACCGTGGATTTGAAAAACATCACCCAAAGTCCAAATATTTTCTCCCCTGATATCCCCACTTAAACACCCGTAGCCAAATGTAGAAGAAGTTTTCCTATCATTTAATTACCTTCTAAAGAGAATGTGATTCACTAGAGTGCCAAAAAGCCAGCCCACTGCCACCAAACCCCCGGAAAACACCGCAAGATCTGGCTTATCCAAGGTAAAACTAATGTTTCCCGGGATCTGGATCGCAGCCAATAAACTAGTGGCCCATTTACACAAAGTATTCCATGAATCAATGCCAAAAATAGAGATTCTATAGGCGCCATGATCGACAACCGGTTCCAGGTGTTTTGGCGCTAGCCGCTGTGAAAGACCGTGCAATTCCGTCAGGTACTCGTCCAACTTTTGCTGGACCTCTTCCTGGAAAGCATTGACCAACTTACGACGTTTCCAGGGCTCGACAAAAAACGTGGCGGTGGCAAAAAGCAAAATATTTACCCCCATGAGCATCCATGTGCCCCAAGTCAGCGCCTGCCGGATCTTATCACTCCATAACTGTTCCTCATGGTACCGTGTAAGAATCAGCGACGTGAGTTTTATTTGTACATTTTCCACATGCTGTTCCGCCTCATCAAGCGCCTGTTTACTCGTGACCTCCTCATGTTGGTTTTTGTGGTCGTTTTTGTACAATTCCGTAAACCTCTCCACATCAACTGGGGACCATGTATGTTTCCGGGTGAGAAGCTCGTTGATTTCCTTCTGCAGATCAGAGCGGTTTTGGATTGCACGCTCGTACTGTGTTTTTGCTGTTTTCACCGCCTCACGTGCACCTTTGATCTCCTGTTCCACGTGCTCCACCAAAAGCTTATGTTTCTCAATTCCAGAGTATCCTGTAGCATCATTAAGAGCCTTGGCCACAACTTTAAGTGAACCCTGTATGTGAGTCCATTTTTCTTCTGCCCACGTACCGAGTTGGGCTTGTTTTTGGTGGATTTTTTCTGTGATTTCCCGCTGGAGTCTCTTACCATCAAACGGTTTGGACTTTTGCGCAGTTTCTGTATCATATCCAGCATTTTCAGCTAAACTTATGGTCCCAGAATTTACAGAACCGGGATTTATTTCTTTAACTATGGGCTCGTTTTCCTTTGTGGCCTTTGGATTAGAATCCTGGTCGATTAAAGTACTAAACTCTCTCATTTCAGAGCCGATTTCGGCTTGAGAAGCCACAAAATCACGAGTTTCACCGATTTCCGCGGGAATATTCGTCTCTGATTCGCCCAAACGGGCCTTTTCCCGAATCTCCTCCTCAATCCGTTCCTGCCTTTGCCGTTCAACCTGTCTGGCGGCAGACATGTTTGACGTTTCAATGATTTGCTGAAGTTTGGCGTCATCAAATCCAGATACGTTTTTTTGAAGGGGTTTCGAATTTTGTATACCGTCTTCCTGTTTCTTGGTGCCATTTATAACCGACCCCGGCAACTTCTCCCCGGTTTGGCCATTTTTATAGGACAAAGAATGGACAAAGTGTCGGGAAAACTGGATCCTGCATGCCCGCATCAGAACAGGGCCAGTTTGGTTTCGTAGAAGCGAAAGCAACATGTCTATTATCCTGTTTTTTTGTTAATTTTTTTGTTATTTTTATGGTTGTTTTTTTTGTATACTGTTCAATTGATCTAACCTGTTGTGGAGAAATCAGATATATGGTAGAATTGCGAGGCCGGTTGCGGGAGTGTCTGGAGACTGGAGTTACCGCAACTAAAGGAAAAACAGTAGAATGAGAAAAAAAGAGCAGATACGTTTGAACAAGGATAATTTTATTTCTTTTGGAAGGTTTATGAATTTTTGAAGATTTATGGAAATAGAAAAACGAATCTTTTTTCAATTTATTCAGATTTCCTTTTTTTAAAAGACTATTGTCTTTTGCAATTATGTTTATTCCTTAAGGACTGAATAATTATTAAGGATGTTAAAGTTAGGTTTCTGAAAACGAAAAAGTAATTTCTTTAAGACTTCAAAATAGAATTTTGTTCTTTAAAATGGAGAAAAACAAACAAACAAACAAACAAACAAATCAAAAGCTTCTAGAATAATAAGCCATGAAAATACAGAACTTTACTTCAAAATACAGTAATATTTCCTCTTGAAGAATTCAGGAATGGACTTTAGAATCTTCAATCAGCAGTGGTTACAAGGACTCCAAATCCCGGAAAAAACGATAATTCAATCAAACAAATTTCATATAAAAACATAACTTTCATTATAACTATAATAGTAAAATAAGTAAACCAAGACAAATTCAAACAAATACATTATTTCAAGCCAATTACTCCAACACTGACTTTAACACTGCAAACTTCAAAGGAGGTTCCCAATAGAAAAACCAAAATAAAAGCCCTTCTTTTTCTCTGCAAAAACCCTTTTAAAAGTTCTTATCAATGAGTTCTCGTGCAAGCAACCAATCGTTTTCGTCGATGTAGTCCAAAACAATAATACCACTACCCCGAGAAAAACTTTCCTGTAAATTAAGGTTGGTCATGGCCTGAGCCACTGGTTTGGGCCAGCACTCGCGGTCAAAGAAATTGGATCCCAGGGTAAAATTCACATACAACTTGTTGTCTGAATTGGTGGCATTATGTTCGGCAGCTTTTTGCGCCAATCTCTTCACGTACTCTACCTTCTTGGGGATATCATCCTTGTTCTCGATTTCACAGAAATCTTGTACGACAAACGTACCCCGGTCATCTTCAATTGTGTTGTATTGCCACGTTGCTGCTCCAAATCCAAATTGACGTCTTTTCTCCTCGTTGTGCACGCCAAATCTTCTAAATAACACGGCCTTTCCACGGGCATCACCCAAACGGGGCAATTCGGTGCCTAAAAACCACCGGTCTTGATTTGGGCCTATATAATTATCCCATATTAAATTGGCAAACTCATCCAGCTCGTTATCCCATTCACCTGTGCCCTCTTGTTTGATGGATACAATCACACACTCGGACTGATGCTCGTTTAGGAAATCATACACCTCTTCCAATGTACTAGAAAACCGTTTGGGAAATGGGATCCGCACAGGGAATTTTCCATGAACAACAGTCAACTCATTGGCCTCTTCTCCAGATTTTAATGGGTTTTTCCCCACACGTACATCAAGAAATCTTACGCCATTCTCCAACTGCTCGGTGACTGTGGCACCCTGGCATTTCACCGAGGGCAACGCAATATGACATGCAGCAGAATTATGGGTTCCAGGAATCGAAAGAGACCCCAATTGAGTATCGTCACTTAGTTCACCAAGCCAATTTGAGTAATCGACCATGTTTGAGATTTCGACGCGGGTATGAGTTTGGATTTGGGTCTGTTCAGCAAGGATGAAATTAGGAAGCTTCAAGTTAATTTACTTCCGCTTACTTGTTTCAAAACTACGAACAGTATTAGCCACAAGCTTCCTTTTAGAGGTTTATCCGGGGTGAAAAACGCATGGAACACAGCAACGCTAGTGAAATATCCCCCCGGGAGTGCATGGACAGGCCAGCTCCGCATTGTGCAGGCGCACCTCGGCAGTTTAGTTTCGTGGGGGAATCCGCGCTCACAAATGCCGAGCTCGAAAAAGCAGCAAGCCGGTTTGTGTGCTGCCTTTTTCGGCATTTATTTTCCTAATTCGGCATACATCAATCACCCGCTAATTTACTGCTTACTTGCTTTCATTTGCCAGAAGGTGTGGGATTCGGGTGGGTGTTTCAATCATCTTGTAATGTGTGGAGAAGGTAGATTCGTGATTTTTTTTTGTGGGTTATTTTAAGTGAAGTTTTATATTAAAATGTCATTTTATGGCATTTTATCGGGGACGTTTAAGTAAAAGTGACGAATTAGTACTGTATCATGGAGATACACACCGATACTTTTCTGCAGTAGAAGACAATTTTCTTGACGAGCCAGGTCATTTTTCTCTAAGCTTGCTGAAGAGAGAATTCAATTTTGATCAGTTATTTCCTATGAAATTTTCTGGATAATTTCAGTTTTTTGTCCCTACAAATATACCATGAATTATACCACATCAATGTAAGCGATTTGTGACTGGTTAAGCACAAAAATATATCTAACTGGTACTTTTCTTCTGGAATGCCAAAAAAAGTTGAATTGAAATTTGAAAAAAAAAAAAGAAAAAGTTTATTTCCCTTTGAGGCTTTGACCTATGAAGTCCATAGACATAGAATAATCGAAGCCAATTTAATATAGAATAATCTTAACTAATAGAATAATTTTATCTAATGGAATAATCTTCTAATAGAATAATCTTCTAATAGAATAAGCTTCTAATAGAATAATCTTCTAAAAGAATAATCTTCTAAAAGAATAATCTTCTAAAAGAATAATCTTCTAAAAGAATAATCTTCTAAAAGAATAATCTTCTAATAGAAAAATCTGCCTTTTTGGCAGTGAGTTTTCTGTGAGATAACCCGATGTTAATGCCCATAAGATGAATCTTTGAAAATAGCTTTTTTTTTAAAAATTTTTTTTTTTTGCACTTTTTATATTTGCAGCTAAAGTAAAAAAAAAATTGTAAGGACACAATTATCATCTTTTCCACAAAATCTAGGCATTCACAGGCATTCACTAAATTTCTGGCGTCTTCATTGTTTGGATACCGTATACGAACGCGACTTTCTTATCTGTAGACGCGTTTTGATATACTTTTCGACACGTTTTTTTTTTTTTTTTTTTGATTCTTTTTCAACCACCTCCGATTAGAAAGAGAGAAGAATAAAAAAGAAAAAAAAAAGGGGGAAAAAAGGAAAAAACACTTCTTCCAAGGTTCCAGAAACTTTACAAGAGTCGAATTGAATGCTTTGTTAAGTCCATCTTAAAAGTCTTCAAGGTGAATTGTTTACTACTTTTGAAAAAGCCGTGTTATGAATTGGTTTGAAATCTTGGATGCTCGAATAAATCTGGCAGCACCAAAATTGGCATATGATAGTGTCAATCTTAATTTCGAATTGACCGTTGCTGAGGCCGATGCGTTTTTAGATTATATCCAGTTAGATTGTTCTTTTTCAAGACAAAAAAAGTTAAAGAGATCAGCACTTAAATTGCCCGAGGAAAGAGTTTACAAAAAATTAACTCCTACAAGAGCTGGCCTGGACCTCTACCTTTGCAGATATGCCAATCGTTCTCCACCTACAAAAATAGGGGTGCCAGTACGTCGTGTTGGAAGGAAATGTGGTTGTTTAGCAAAGGCCAGATTCAATTTTCCTGCAAACTATAAACATACTAATGATGGTGAATTCAATGTAAAAGAGTATGGTGATTCAATCGTGAGGGTATCCTGGCATTGGGAGCATAATCATGACACGAGGAGTATGACGGATTTTAGGATTGCACCGTTGACGAGAAAAATGGAGCGTCTTGTCAAATTATTTAAATTAAATCGTGTGGGTTATACCGATATTGAAGAAGAAACTGCCAAAGGTACGGTAAATTTCGATCCTCAAAATATCATGGACTTCTTTAAATTGAAGAGATATCATCTTTTACATGAACTGAAAATGCATTTGATGAAATCCTCCAGTAAAAAATCGTCCATAAAGTCAACTTTGGAAACATGGACCAATGAAATTAAAAATAAGGGTGGTATGGCAAAGTTTAAAGATTTTGGTATTTTAAAGCACAAATCTGAAGTCAAATATCGTGAAAGTCAACAAATTAGAACCTGGTCATATTCATTTATGTCTTCATGGCAACGAGACGTTTTGAGACGAGATGGCGAAACCTTTTATTTTGATTGTAATCAGAATGAGAATGTGGCACTAGATCTGGTTGAGAAATTCTACTTATTCACGATAATAGTGAAGAACAGTGTTACTAAACAAGGTTGTCCATGTGCATTTTTAATTACCAACTCCCCACATGGTCTTGTGGTTTCTGATTTTCTTCAAGAGGTGGAATCTTTCTCACTTTTTGAACCACAACGAATGGTGATTGATTGTAATGATTCAGGAAACTTTTCCATATTTCCCGATTATGCACTCATTCTTCGTCATTTATATCTTTTGAGGGGAAAAGGGATCACACAACCCGCAAAAACTCAAGGAGGTTTATTGCCAGCAGAATTAACAAATCTTCAAATGGATTTCAAACATATCATCAGTCAGAATACCCAGGAAGGGAGTGAGCAGCTAATGGAGGAATTCTTACACAGATGGAAAGAATACCCATCGTTGATTCAGTATATCCAGAGACAATGGTTGAAGGAAATACAGGGTGTTACATTGATTAATGATGAAACTAGTGTTATCACTGAAAGTGAAGTTGAAATATGGCATATAAAATTAGAACAGTGTTTTTTGCATTTGGGCACACAACAGGAACTTGATGGCTGGGTTTCTGCACTCTTCGCAGGTATTGAGCGGTCTTACTATGATGATGAGATCGAAAAGAGAAGAGTTAACGAGGCAAGAAAATAACGATCGAATAGAAATGGCGCTTTCAGAAATGTCGGATCAGATAATGGAAGTAAATACCTGGACAACGTTAACTTAAGAGAATGGACCAAAATTCATGATGTGCCTATTTGATAAGCCGTATTAATTTTATCTAATAAGTTTTTTTTAGACCATCTAAATTCAAGACAGCTTGTTTTTGTTCACCTTTTGAAGAGGGAAACTCATGTTGCAAACACTTCTTTCTTTTTTTCTTCTGTTTATGAGGTGGAAATATTTATCAACATGAACACCAATATGAAGTCCACAAATGTTACGTAATCACGTCCTTTAATTTTGGTAAATTAACCAGAAATGGCGGAAAAAAGCCTTCAATACCATCATAGTTAAACCGAAAAGTCTATGAATTTTGCAGCAAACGGTAAAGAAGTCTCCCGCTCTTTTTCAGAAAGTTCACAGAAAAAGAAATGTATGCTTCTGCTTTTAGGATCCTAAACTAATCTAGGGAAGAAGTACATTACATAATCGTAACGTAGATTTTTATGGGGGATTTGGAAAATCTCAGACTATTTTGTAACAAAGAAGATCTCGAAAAAACCGAAAAAAAGGACAAAGAGTATGAGAAGTCTTATAAGAATTTATGTTCATCTTTAATGGTACTTTATTATTCCAAAGAAATAGAATGCTGGAGGATTCAGGGAACAAAAAAAAAAAAAAAAAAGGCTTCTTAAAGATAGGATTAAGCTTGAATCATTTGAAAAGGTTTTTTTATTTTTCTTCCAAGAGGTGGATCTAGTTAAAGTCACTCAACAGATTTTGAACGCAGACATAAATATTTTTGTGCAACCACACGAAGTAAGATTCCTTTCTGTTTCATGGAAAAATCTTATCGGATGCTTAGTTTATTTTTAATAAGAAATCCTGAAAAAATGATAATTAACCCAAAAAGTGGGGGTTTTCATAATGATACTTGGTGGTAAGTATAGAAAAGTGAAAAAGAATGGTCAAAGCCAAATGTTAAGGAAACACATGCCGTATTGAAATATGAAGTTTAAGGCTCTTATCGATAGCAGTGATAAGGTTCGGGTCGAAGTGACTATTAGAATAAAATCAATTAGGATAACGTCAGGTACATGGTTCCCGCGCACTCTCGAGGTTGCAAAATTTTCAATTCCAGAAATAGTGATAAACAAACCATAAATTTTAGAAAGCAATTCGTGAAGCAGCTTTCAGATATGAAGCTCTATTCTAAATACGACTTCTACTGCTCCGAAGTCTTGTTGCTGCTCGCTTACTTTGGAATGATTCGTCAATTTCTCTCTCGCAAGATTTTGGCGTTTTAAACTTAAGATTCACTATCCCGATGGAATCGGGTCCAATGAATTCATCAAAAAAAAAAGTTGGATACTATAACAGGCCTATTTCAAAATATAGTATTTTTTATCTTTTCAATAAGTGGATGTAGCCGACAAGTCCGAGTACAGTTTATAAAATGTAGACACTCTATTAGACGCGATTGTTAATAACTAAACTATAGCACACTCAAGCTTTGTACATGGGTTCTGATTGCAAAATTTGTAAAGCCCATCGATTCTGGTGTTCAATAAATTGAATAATTCATGAATATATGGGGTTTTTGGAGTGGATTCCGTTTGTGGGGTCTGCGAGAGCGTGAGCGGAAGTGTTTTTGGATTGACTCAAATTTAAACCCTTTTTATGACTCCCATTTTATCCAAAAATGCTAGGCCCTGAATTCTGAAGTTGCTTTCAATATTTGAAATATAAAAACATTATATACTCTCAATATACGGTACAATTAAAGGATTTCTCGGTCGGAAGATTGACTCGCATGTGCGCAAAACAATTCACACTCAGTCTGTTTAGAATATGTGCATTCAATTGCCATGATAAGCTAAATTTTACCAGAATGTGTGAAATATTTTTTAATTCATGTATAAAATGCCTCTTTGGGGCTATTTATGAGCCTTTAATACCTAATAAAGAGCCACTTTTGTCGAGGTTGTACATATCGTAAGAAACGACGCCAACTTTCATTTTTGACCCGTTGCACCACATCATACTAGGAATTGAAGACAGAAAACTATGATAAAAAAATACCCGCTTATATTCTTAAAGTATAGAAAGACAAGTTTCGGTTCCTGAAAATCTTTTCGCGTAGTTTGATGCTCAGTTTTCTCCATCTGTGTGCGGCTACTCCGAACCACGCACCGAGAGAAGAAAATCGGTAATTACTCGTACACGAGGGACTTGAGAAGGTAGATTTCTTGAAAACATAGAAAGAACCCATATTGGTTTAGATTTTTCTTGGTCCGAATTAATTTGGTCAAAAACAGGTTTGATTAAGAGCGATAAATGACCCCTTCTAGATGATTTCTAAGGGCCGCGGGCGCCACATTAAAATATCCCATAGCGAATCAAACAGGAAGAATTTCGACTTTCTGAAAAGCTCAAGCAGCAATTACGATTATCTAAATATTAATATCCAAATTTGGTAAATCTTCAGGGCTATGCCGATTCATGGCATGGGAATAAAATGGAGAAAAATGATTTTAAGACGCGTCTCACGCCTCGTGCGCGGGAACCATGTACCTGACGTTAATAATCAGATTCTAAGAAGTCCCAGTACATTTCCCGGGTCTCCTCACAAAGGTAAACATCTCCTTCCCCTAAAGAGTCACTTACATATTCCTTTCTCTTCTCAGAGTAGTATGTTCGGCTTATGAAGTGGATGGAATTACCTGCCGGATCTTTTGTCTTCACAACAATCTCTGTTGTTCCGTCGTTGTTTTCATCAACTTCCCACTCAAGATTTGCACCTCTTTCATTCGCCAATTCCGTACAAAATTCATGGAGATCAGCGACAGAGAAACCAATGTGACTAAATCCTTGAAACAAACCTTTGGATACTTCATTTTTAGATTTTCCTGAGGTGTCCCATAAATACTGGAGTTCAAGAATGCCAGACCTAAAATGTACATCCCATATATCCATCGAACCTTCCAAATTGAGAGGTTTAAATGCCTGATTATCATTTAAGTATCCCAAAAAATACAGAGAAATTCTAGCAGTTTCATCATCATGCCTCAAGTAAAGCTTCATGCCTAGAATATTTCTATAAAAGTCCACACATTCCAGCGGATTTTTTACTCTTAAAACAGTTCGACTTAGCATTGGAGATTCAACAGAACCGTGACTAGTATCCATATTATATTTCCAGATTATTCTGTATCCATCTGGGTCTGTAAACACATAAGTCTTCATAAACCCGTCGATACCCGCTGTTTCCTTGAAATTTTTGCGGCCTATGCGAGCCACCAAGCGTCCTGTTTGATTCAAATCTCCAGATACGTACAAGTGTGCAAAACCAGGAGCTGTATTTTCGCCAATATTGACCTTAAATTTGGGATCAGATTCAGGATCAGTTTGGTAACATAAAGTTAGCACGCCACTTTGTTCTGTCCAATATGGATATCTTCTATACACCAACATGTAATATCTTAGTCCACCAAAAGATAAGACTTTGGTTAGTTTCATTCCCAAAATATTGCAATAGAACTTCAAACTGGCATCTTTATCTTTGATTCGAAGAGCAGTGTGGTTCATGATAATCTGTTCATCTTGAAGAGAAATAGACGACAGATCAGAGAACATCTCATCTAAATGAGGCATCGTGAAAATATGTAGTTTAAACGATGTCAATAAGGGAGATTTTTAGCCTTGGAAACATCACAACTCTCAGATCATTCTGCTGTTCAACTTTTTGTGATAATTTTGGATTTCAAACCACGGAAAAAGCATGGGAGCAATGACTTTTCAAACTTGTGTGCACACCAAGTTAATCTTGCATAGCAATAATTATTATCCAGTACCAAATGACGTGACCAATTCATGTTGAAAGTTGTGCTTCTGATTTTTGAAGTTAAGATTGTGGTTTTCGAAGAAACACTTTTTTTTTTTTCTCTTCTTCATCGTCTACCATTAATGATTATGGTATCACAGATGTCCATAAAATAAGATCCTTGCTTCCACAGATCCGTATCATATTTATTGGGCACGACGAATGAAGGATATAGCATCACGCAATCAGAAAAAAAAAAATCATTTTTCCATTTTTTTTTTTAAAAATAGAAATCGTTGTTTCTTTATCCCTGGTTGAGTACTAAAAGATCTTAAGTTGTAAAAGTCTGGCGCAGCCTTGGGTAGTTCCCAGGATTCAAGCTTGCAGTACTCTTGTAGAAGAGAGGATGAGTAAAAAAGATTTACATCACGAGTTTCATAATTACCGAGAATACTCCCAAAAAAATTATATTTAAAATACTTTTTGAAACATTCATATTCTTCAAGATAACATAAAGCATGGTCTGGATTTCATTCTTACCACCATTTTGCATGATCGACCAACGCCAAAAATAAAATTTATGCGAGTGCCTCTCCACATTGTTTCATATTGAAATAAACTTGCCTTTTCTGGAAAAAACTACTTCTTTACCCAGATCTGACGCATGCAACAAGCACGTCAAAACAGCGCATGTACCTTAATTGTACATTGTCACGATCCAAAACGGAAAGAACACCCGACACTCGCGCATTGAGTTGATTAATACTTTTGGGAATATCTTTTGTAAGATAATTGCAAATATCGTATAAATACGTGGACATTTTCCACGGTTTTTATCAATTTTTTTTTCTACCATCACTCAAAACATATAAATATCAACAATGGCTGCTCCTCAACCCACTAACAAGACTACTTCCACCCCAAACAAAGACAACTGGTTGACTGCCACTACTCCTACTGGTTGGTACTCTTCCTGTGTGATTGCTTAAGGAATTTTGATAGAAAATACATCTTTGAAAAAAAATACCAGTAGGTTTTTGTCAGTTTTTTGTCAGTGTTACTCGTTATTAATATACATCATAAACCAATGAAAAAAGTTGTAGATTATGGCTGCAAAGTAGCTTCCCACGTGACTCAAGCGTGGGACACCCTAGGCCTATTTTGGTAATAGCCAAAATCAAGTTAAAAAACACAATCTATGAGAGGGAGTGCTTTTTTTTTTTTTTATTTCGGAGAAATTTAGATTCAATGCCTTTTTTTGATATCATTCGTAATCTTCATTTTCTTAAAACATCAAGAATTTGCTCCATATTAAAGAAATATTAAAGAACTCAACAGAGTTGACCACAAAAAAATCAAAGCTAACATCGTTTAATTGTCACTTAACCATGAAAAAGAAAAATATTTCAAAAGGAATAGTTTAAAAGTGGCAAAATTGAAAGAAAAAAAAAAGATTAGTTCATGTAAACAATTTCTTTTTCTGGCCTTCACCCACTATGGAACATGCAGACAGAACACTAATAATCACATCTCAATATGGCATATTTTTAAGAATTGTGCTGACCCCATATCTCGTCATACTCAACCATAACTCTTGTCTCAGGCACACATACGAAAATAGCAGTGAAAAAGATCACACCCAATGCAAAAAAAACGTAAAATACCAGACCCCCAAGTACCTCCCTTAGCTTAGGAAAGAGATAGGCAATACAGATATTAGCCATCCAATTGCATGTGGTACCTAAAGATTGGGCCAAACCAACAACTTCGTGGCTCGAAAACTCGCTAACCATAAGAAATGGAATCTGGCCTAAGCCAATAGAATAGCCCACCACAAACCCAAAACATCCAGCCGCAGCTACATAGTCCATGTTTTTGGTCAAGCCCATCGATATCACCACAGAACAAAAGGTCATAATTGTTACTGAGGTAAGCAAAAATGGTTTACGGCCCCACCGGTCAATAAAGGGGCAAACTCCAAGAGCTGCAGCCACGTTGGTGAGTGCCAAAGATAAGGTGAGATAAAGTACGTTTGTACCCTGTGGCACCACGTTGGAAAGCACAGAAACACCATAAAAAGTGATGGCATTCATGCCACAGAGTTGTTGTGCAGACATGATAAGCACTACTGCCACCCACTCTTTGCGGTACTTGGAGTCGACGATATACTGGACAAAAGTGGGAGAGTTTTGGGCCATGGACTCGCCAGAAACCGAGTTTGTGTCTGAATCAAACGCATTTTCATCTGCAGCACCCAAGAGATAACTGGTATCGGAGGTTGGTTTAGGTGGTCCAGTGGAGGACACAGAGAGTGAGCGGTAATGGTCGATTTCATGGCGTGTGGCCAGTTTACTGGTTCTTAAAGCATGTAAGATTTCACTGGCATTTGAAATATCACCACGCTGGATGATAAGCCATTTGGGCGACTCGACGGTGGTAAATAAAAGGAAAAACTGTAGGAGTCCTAACACCGCACCCGTCAGAAAAAGGTTCCGCCATTGTTGGTCGTTTCCCCATGCAAAAGCAATCAATTGGGCCAGCAAAATGCCAATTCCCACTCCAAATTGAAGTAAAGAGCCTAATAGCCCACGGTGGTTAAATGGAGCAAGCTCACTAATGAGAATGGGAGCCATAACCATACAAGAACCTGCACCAATGCCGGTCAAAAAACGGCCCGTATTGAGCACAAACACGGAGTTTGCAAAACAAATCAACACAGATCCACAAAAGAATAAAACCGCCGAGATTTTCTGTAAAACCTTGCGTCCAAAAGTGCCATTAATTGCGTGACTTCCCACCACAATTGATGAAATAAGGCCTCCAATGGTGAACATGGTATTAATCGATGCCATCGATGCCTGGCTCATGGGAATACACTGAATTGTATTTAAATATCCCCAGAACGTATCTTCATATGATGGAAATGGACCAGGAACGCTTTTGTGACAAGTCAAGATATCTTGTGGAGCATTGAAAACAGCAAGATGGAATCCAAATTGCAAGGTGCTCATACAGCTCACAAGTGTTGCCCATACAAGGCTCCAGGTAATACGGTGGCTGGTATTAAGGCCAGTCATAATTACCACAAAAGCAGAAAAAAAAAAAGAAAAAAAAAAGGATGTTTTCGTACTTTCGGTTGAAATTTAGTAGTGGTTTCGGCCAGATCACGATGACTCAATGTCCAGGTGCGTATTTCTAGCTAGAACAATGAGACGTGCGTTCGCTATTTAGGGTTTATAGATAGGGCACGAGTTTTGGTTGTTCTTTCTTTTCTTTTTTGTGTTGTTTTTATTTTTAAAAAGCCTCAATTTAAAAATTTCCGGAAAAATAAGCGAATGGTGATAATCTAGCAGTAGTTATTGATTTTGAAGTTTACCGCCTTATCAGTGTTGGGACTGCAGGCAGGGCCGGAATACCAGATCAAGAAATTGTAGAAAGAGATTATGGATTATACACAGGGACAGAAAAAAAAAAAGAAAAAAAAACATTGGAAGATAAACTTGTGCCTAAGTTTTCTTCCTGAAACACCTAAGCGGAGCATCTGTGGCTTCTTTATTTTAAACAAGGAATCTTTCCACGGTAGAATATTGTGGAGAGTATCGGAAATCCCTACTCTCAAACATTAGTTATTTCTCAAATACTGTACCGGTATGCCTTTAACAAGATCTACCTCTGCCGCTACTCGCGTCGTGTCTTCTTTGATTCCTCAGAAACGTAACATAGCTACTTTTCCTAGTAATTATACTGAAATATGATACTGAAATATGAAGATATTCTATCGGCTTCAATGAATGAACTCATTGATTCAGCTATCTTACTTCACCACAAACGTCAGCCTTATTGGACTGATCAGATAAGCCACTTGGCGCGTCTGACAAGCCACTTGATGAGGCGAATCAGTTGGCAGTATGTATGTTCGCACTCAACAGAAATCCACCAAGAACCAGAAAAGGAGAGAGAGATTTAAGTAAAAGTCGAGTGAAAATCCACAAATTTAAAATTGGACTTTTGACTTCTACTTAGTTTACAATCGCATATCTTGAATATCATGATCTCGAACTTTTCTGAAGCGAGGCCGTGCCAAAAAACCGGCACAGTTAACGTACAGAGAGAATCGATTAATGAAGCTAGGGTACTTTTAATGCTTCTCCTTAGATGGAAGGGAGAAGATGTTGAATCTTTACTCCCACTTACCCAATCGATTCTAAATTATGACAACAAATATCTGCAAAAAAATGATGCAATCAAGATTCTGAGCATTTTGCTCATGTTATTGGATGGGTTCCCGAGAGACGCTACTACCGAGATTGATAACTTTTTCGATGCATAATATATCAAACGGAACAATTCACCCGAGAAAATGATCAATGATTTCTCTAAGTACGTGTGGCACAAGATCAGGAGGGATGTAAGAATCCGGTCGCAAGCGGATTTGTCGGAAGAACAGCATATCATGTGTATGGCCCAAATCAAGGCATTGGGTCTTGATGAGGAGGCCTTCTGGCCTTTTAGCTCCCCGAAAGATGTTGTTGAAGAGGTACAAACTTCGAAAAAAAATGACGGTGCTGCGAAAAAGCAGGAAACCAAAGTCAATCGATACCTTACCAATTCGGAGAAAATTGTTGCACTCATGATGGAACGTTTAAAACAATGTCCTGATACCTGCATCAATTGTTTCCAAAAGCACCAGTTGGAAGATTGCCCTAACCTCTCCACTGATGCTACAAAAAATCTCGCCGCTTGGATCTCGCCTGACTACGAAAAGATCACTAAGCATACTCGCCCGCGATCCATGAAAAACACGGCACGGCAAGTCGCTCTTGGTCCTGGAAAAAAAATGAACAGGCAAACGTAGAGGATTACAACGAGTATATCATTTAACATTGAAGTTCCTAACCATAACAATTTAAGAAATACCTCAATTACCGTTGCCTGCGTGCCGTTCACAGTGCACATAGAGGAACTCTGATATCCAACGTGAGTTCATCATAGACCCCCTCGAACTTTTTACAGGGATCATCCTAACTGGCAGTGGGGGTACACACCACAAATGGGTGGGAATCGGCACAATTAATGTGGGCCGAAATACGAAAACTTGTTACTGGGCAAACACACTATGTGTTAGTATGTTTAGTGCCAAGGAATTCACCGATATCGATGAAGGGATATCTTTTCACCCTGATGGATATGTCTACCTAAAAGATGAAATGAAAACTTTAAGATGACTCAGACAGACAGGCAATGAAACACTAACTTGTCTAACTATCCGGTGCGTCGGTCTCTACAATAACACGTGACAGATACTCTTCTTTCCAGGGTAATAAATAGTAAGCCCATACACACAAGCATCAGATTTGGGGGATTTTATTTGTGAAATTAAAGGAATTAACTCCTCCGAGAAGATATCCAAAACTGCAAGACGTGTCACGAAACAAAACTCGATTCAACCAGCTACAACTGGTACTCACACAATCCAGCTACTGCCATCCTTTACCGTCTTCACATGAATATCATGCAATACAGTCATGACCTTTACGTCACTTACATCACCGGTGAATGTTCCTTGGATGTTTGGGCCGTATACGCCTGCGTCACGTGTAATAGCCATATATTTAAATTATGTGCAATATAAGTTGCTTCTTCAGGGAACCAGGGAAATAGTAATAACCAGAATACGAAGTTCTAATTATGCTTAAATACCCCTGAATTAAAAATTCCACAGTTGAAACGGGCGCAATGCGCGATAGCCTAATCACGTACGAAGAAGCACGTTTGAGTAGCACTCAAGAAATTCTTTATTTTGAGATCACTTTTCAAAATACTATGGATCCCAAAACCTGGGTTGATTTACAGGAAAAAGAAAAAAAAAAAAAGAACAAAACTAAAATAAAAGAAATAATTAGTCTTATAAGTCGTAAAGAAAAAAAAAAGAATTCTCCCATAGAGCTAGTACCACAAGGGAAGTAAATCAGAAGCAAGCCATATGTATCAATTAAACTTGAACACCAAGTGCATTGATCTGCAAGAAACACGTGAATACCTCTTCTACATTAACCTAAAAGATTAACATCCCAGATCTACACTTGAAAAAAAAAGGAAAAGGAAAATGTTACTGAAACCATTTTATTCATCTAAAAAAACTATAAAATAGTGCAAGCCAGACTGGAAACCAATATACTTCCAGCACAGGCAATACACCCCCAGTGCTTCTAAAAAAAACAAGCACTAAAAAAGGAAGAAAGAATGTAAAGACACGTGTCTAAAAAACCGAGCCTAAGCCCATTGCCACGTGATCTTGATACGACCCAACAGCTGGTCGGCAATCTGCTCAAAAGCAGCCGGCGAGAAATCAAGGTCGTATGGCTTGCAGCCTTCACATCTGTCCACGGCAGTAACCTCCACAGACTTGCCTTCATATTGAGCAATGATTTTCTTACCACACAAGGTGTTGTGGTTAGGGTTACCGTTGGGCGTGTATTGATCAAACAAGCCGTGGCCGATGGCAGCAATGTAATCGGTGTCCACATTCGTCCATCCACAGGCACCAAGGCCGGTGTCATAGTATGTACCATCTCCCGAAAAAACAGATCCGGTACCAGTGCTGGAAGTCTGGGTGGAGCTGGTAGTAGCCGGAGTAGTCGAAGTAGTAGCTGGTGTAGTAGAAGTAGTAGCTGGAGTAGTCGAAGTAGTAGCTGGAGTAGTCGAAGTAGTAGTAGGCACAGTAGGAACTGGCGTAGTAGAAGTAGTAGCAAATGTCACCTCAGAAAAAGTCTGGGTAGTGGCCTGGCTAGCACTGGAAGAAGATGTTTGAGTGACGACGGTTTCAGCCGTGGTTGGGATTTGCACAGCGGTTGAAGTCTGAGGAAAAGCAGCAGTATAGTCATCATAATCCGCAAGAATAGTGGTGTAACTGGTGAGAGTGACCCACTCAATTTGGTAGATGGGAGAAGCAGCTGCCAATGCCGAAAGGAGAATTGCAACGGATGCGAATTTCATGGTAAAAAAAAGTTGGGGTGAAAGGATTGTAAAGGGTGGGTGTAAGGAATGGCTAGTCCAATTGGAAGGACAAAAGGCAGATGGCAGGCTTGGGGGTTAAAGAGAGAGGGAGCGAATGTGACTGAGAATTCTGGATCAGATCATGTCATTTCCGGGGGACTTAGACGTGCTTTATATTTAAAGTGCTGGCGACTCATGCTGCAGCCAGCACGCGTGCGCGCGACACGCATGGATGCTGCGTACCTTCGGAAAATTGCCGATGATGCGCTTTTGAAACCCGCAACCTCCTGTTTGAACTCCTTCCGTAGGATTGAATGCATTTGCCTTTTTTATTTTATTTTAAAAGTATGATTTAATTTAAAATTTAGGCTTTCAATGAAAATTCAACTTAATACCAGAATCACACAGGATTCTTGTGTACTGGCACGAAATTACAAACCTAGTTGTTTTAAGACCGTGTCGTGGAAAGTGCCTGCGTGCTTGGGCCGCGTAGATGCGCTTTCTAAAAAACGCTGTATCTAGGCTTCTTGTTTTGTTAGAGTGCCTGCGGTGCCTGATTTTGGTGCGATTTACACAGCTAGGCCCTAAGAAATATTACCCCTGCTAGACGATAAACAACAATAGAGGTTAGGAGCATCCTTCTTTTGTAAAACCCCCTTAATACCTTTCTTTCACGAGCGTGAATTACGCTTAAAGAATTCTATTTCCTTTTCCTTGCTTGTTTCAGTTTCGGGAATTGTGAGCTGATCCAGATATTTTTCTTTATGCCATCGAGCGTAAATTTAGGGGCTCCGTCATACAACCCCCCTTTTCGAGGATTCAGCCAGCGCGAATGTCGATCTATAAACACAACAAAAAAAAAAAGTCGTGGCAAGTGAATACATTTATTAGCGACGAAAGTATTACTCTAAATCTCGGTTGATTATTACTGTAATTGCTGAACTCACAATTCTCCTCAACTTTTCATAGCTATACACTTTACTATAAGATAACCATTTATAGTGGTAAAATCAGACGAGTGATTCAATTGTGTATGGATGACCGAATGTGGCTTCAAATGCCAAGCTTTCGAAATAATCATATAAGGAATAATTCATAACCAAAAACAGCAATTTAACCCGCACAATTGTGTTTTCCCTCATACTCCACAAAATTGTAGTCCGTATGTCTAAAAGCCCATAAAACGAGCAACTATGATTTCAAAAGTATGATTCAAAGGGTGGAGAAGATGCCACAAGCTTTCGGTTAAAGTTGCACTTCTATAAACAATAGGTGATTTGAACGTAAAGAAAAAAAAAAAAGAAAAAAAAAATTATAAAGACTCGTAACCAAGTTAAAAACTAATTTCTTGTGAACGCTGAATGAAGACATTCCATAGCATCCACCACCAGTTAAATTTCGTGTAAAATCTTTCACATTTTTATCTATTGGTATTTTGTGTAAATTCAAACACAATTTCCAATTCAAAACGAAATTATCTTATTGTCGTTAGCGCCTTGTAATACCAAAATAAAGGGACATTGACGGAGTTCCCCGAGATGCTAACAGCCAATTTATTATGTAATTATTCAGCTTCGTACATCCGGTAACTATAAACCAAATTTATCTGAAAAATCAAAGCTATATTTCTCATTTCAATCAAAATTTAAGAAAAGCCAAGGAAATTAACACCGTACTTAGATCTCGAAATTGAGGTTTAGAGATGTTCTGGAAGTCTCATAAAAGAATCGGCTACTCTCTTTTTATAGAAGCGTCCATAAAGGGTGATTTACATTGTTATACGGTACCAGAAATCTGATAATTGCTCGTGAAAAACAATAAATTAATGGGAGAATTGATAAAAAACATTTTTGCTTCTATTTAAACCCTTCAAAATTCTTCTCGACCAGTCATATTTTGGAAGTTATCACTCATTTCTCAAGTATTACTAAATCATGTTATTGTTGATTTTTTTGATCAAATTTTCTGTTTTTATCTCGGTAGCAAATGCTGAAACAGAGATGGCCATCTATACCACCCAAGCAACCCACCAAATGATGTATCAAGCAAGTTTACACCAGAAGGTAAATGGGTATTCCGCAACCTTTCATACTCAGATAAATCCTTGTCCATATAAACATGTACAAAATGAAAACATTGGCAAAATCCTGCCTAAATCAACAAAAGAGGAAATCCTTCTTGCAAGCAATGATGGATACCACGCAGTTTCGCTTCCAAAGATTATAAGCTTTACGTCCAAAAACAGTCCCAAGGAGACCGAGAAAATACTCCAAGAATATATGAAAGAAGTATTAAATGTTTTTGACTCTAAAAACATGGAGCTGGAAGATTGGGAAAAAGAATTGTCCCAGATATCTCGGAAAATCTTGGACTGTGACGTGAGCGACCTTGTTTACCGAACTGCCTCAGGATTGAAGCTTGGGGAATTAGCAGATGAGGTCCAGAAAGCCATTAATTTTTTAAGAATGACCTACAGAACTACAAAAGACGGTTTATATGGGGTAGATCGCCTTAGCGTAATCAAGATTGTCAAAAAGCAGCTCAATGAGATTCTTCAGAATATGGAAACAGCAGTCCAATTTCAGAACAAAGCGGCAATAATGGAGCAGAAGTGGCGGTCATACTTTTGGGTAAACTTAGCCCGTGCACGGCTTTCCCCCTTAACGTTGGAAGACCATGAAGTTTTTGAAAAGTTTTGTCAAATCTATAATATGGTGTTTGATAAATCTGATCAGAAACCTTTCCTACAAGATGGAGATTTCCAGCAAAGCCCTCTTAGTAAAAAATGGAGAGACGCATTTCAATTTATTATCTATATGGAACAAAAGCATGATTCGAATTTTCCCAAAACTGGCTGCAGAATCAAAAAATCTTTGGGATTTGAAGTATGAATTTTGAAACCGGAATGTGAATGTAAACGATTCTGAAAAGAGACGCTTTTTGCCAGTGTTGGAAATGTACAAATATGCCTTCTCGCAATGGATTGAGAATTTACAGGCAAATAGTAAAGAAAAGAGAATAAAGAATAAGCAAACAACAAACAAGCAATAAAGATGAACAAGGGAAAAAAGGAAATTCACTAATTTCACTAAGATTTTTACAGGTGAAATCACTATTTAGTGGTATTGTGAGAGAAGAAAGTCCGACAATCTTTCTCCGGACTTTAAACCCGAACTACTTCTAACTAGGTTTTTTTAATTTTGAAGAAGAGCTTGTGCAAGAATTTTGAATAATTTACTCCGGGGAATGTGTGGCGTAATTTTTCAAGCAACTTGGAACAAAAAACATAGCCACGACGGTCATTGCATTCTGCAGTATGAATTAAATAGAAAAAAGAAAAAAAGAAAAAAAGCAAAACTGTTCACGTGATTGTAGCTAAGGCTTGAGTGGGGTCACGTGCTGGCAGTTAAACCGTCTGACAATACCGGAGTTCCGAATTTGTGTTTTAATTTACAGAAACATAGATTGCTTTTAGTATAAAAAATCAATAACTTTTTGGTAATATTTGTATGGTATGAAAACAAATCTTCAGAGACCATTTGTTACTAAGAATTTCCTTGAACTTTCGAAAAAAGTTGTCAGGGCTCAAGTTTTTCTTTTATTCTCGTTTTAATATTACCCTAATGACTGACTTTTCAAACCCCATTTGATTATGACATAAACGTTCAAAGGGCTTTGAATAGCAATCATCCTTCAAGTCTAGTTCAGATTAAGCTATTTTGTATCAATGTGCAGACCCGCATTCTCAGCAATATTATACGGTGCTTGCATATAAGTGTTATCTGCAAAACTACCGTAAATGGCCGTTTTGCAAAGGCATCCCTTTTCGCACTGGAAGATTTGTTGCACCAGTGAAGATGAAAACACAGCCACTGCCAAGTTTCAATAACCTCTTCAAAGACCAAAGAGGATCAATCATATTAATGAGGTTGGACTGTTTTTTCATTTTATTTTTCAATTCTCAAAATCGAGTCTTGGTTTCACAGTTGTTTCATGATTGTTTCTGGTTTCTTTCCGGGGAGTTTGTTAGAATTAGTGGTGCAGATCCCTCAATGCCGGGCACCGGAGTGCGCCTAGGCCCCACACATTTTTTCTCATTTTCTCACTGTGGCATCGATAGAAAAGCGGTCCATCGTATGCTTGCTTCGTATAGGCGAGGGCCACTAGGGAAACAGGAGAAAGAAGATCGCTTCAGTAGGTAAAGAGGGAAAGGAATAATTTTTCATTAAGAAAAAAAAATCCATAGTAATTTCCTTGGCAGTGGGCTTGTGTAATTTTTCAGTGATTTACTTTATTTTTCTTGGCCTACAAAGTAAATTTTGGTTGGCCAAGTGCCTTATCCCACGTTGTCACGCTCGGACCTCACATGTGATGAACTTGAAGCACACTGTTTTTTTTTTTCTTTTTTTTTTTTTTCTTGTCAAATTGTCTCCGCGTTCTATTTTTACCTTTTGATTTTGATTATTCATCACTCAGGTTCTCTGTAATCCTTCCCTATTCTAATTTTTTTTTACGCCTGTTACTGGCCCGAAATGTACTTTTGCCTTGTTTTACTTTAAGCCCCTTGCTTGATTTGCCCTTTTTTTCGATTCTCGGTTTTTTCCCCCGTCATGTACGTGACTTCGCTTGCTTGCTTTTCTGCGTTTGAAAAGTGGTACATATCCGCATCAGCCTTGCCCCAGATAAAGAAAGTGTAAAGCCAAAAAGCCCAACGAAAAAACGGAAAGCCACCAGTTTTCTTGAAACACATTTTTTTTTTTTTCTTCTCTTCTCTTCTTTTTTGTTGTTTCAATAAGTGTTTATACGAAAAAAAGCCGAAACTTCCGTTCACACCAACACCCGCCCAGAAAAAGCGCTCAGTCCTATATCTCCGACCGATCCGAGCACAAAAAAAAAAAAAAAAAAAGGGACCCGATCTATCGTGCCCATCTTAGCCGCCGGTCTATCTATATCTACGTCAGCGCTCGCGCAATTTGTCCGCAAATCCACACTTTCTTAGTGCCTTTTTTTTCATACGGATCAGCAGCAATTAACCACACCCTTTTTTGAAAATCTTTAATTTTTTTTAATTTTTTTTTTTGAACCCATTTCCTTGATTTGTTATATAGACTACCCTGAAGATGGTATCGCTTTCGTTCCTTAGACGGAAAAAGCCCACCAAAAAAAAGGGACCTACCGTCCCGCCGCCAAAATTAGCCGCCGGCCCGACAAATCCGGGATTCCCGGCCCCAGCAAAAAACTTGCCTAGTGTTCCCAATTTTGCCTCACCGATACCACCAACTCCGCCTCTACAAAATGGATCAAATCCCAGCTTTGTGGATGTGGATGCAGACTCGGTGGCGGTGAGTCTGGCGGCAAGCGTGGAGGTACAACTTCGCCCACCCGGCCTCGCAACGGACCAGCCAGTTTTATCCGCCCCTAATTCTCCACTGAGCCGTCGGCTGACGTCTTCGCTCTCGCGGCACCCACGGGCGTCGTTTGTGCGCCACTCACGGGTGCTTTCAGGCACCAGCACGATTGCCGGGGGCCTCAACTCGATGTTTTCGCCGCTGCAGGCGCTCCGCCACCGCCAGAAGACAATCATTACCGACTTACCATCCGAGTTGCTGCCAGTGGTCAATTTGATCAACGCGCAGGGTCTTCGGGAGTATGCCAGCGGGACGATTGGTGTATTGACCGAGGACGGACAGGCGTGGCTCACTGCAGAGGCCACATTGACGGGAACGGAACTTCTGATTGGCATTTTGGGCCACTCAAGGCCCCGCTACCTTAATATCCAGGACTGCACTATTGTACCTTCACGCCACCCGGTTCCGGGAGACGATGAGTTGTATGACTTGCTCGTGTTGCAGGACTATGACTTCAACGTGACATCGCTCCGTTTTGGCGACGCCGCAGACATGCACACGTGGCTAGCAGCCATGCAATTGGCCAAGTTTGAACACACCTCTCTCAACGAGGCGTTTACGGCGGTCATTTTGTCGTTGAAGGGTCCCCAGTTGTCAGATATCTATACATTATTGGCACACAAGAAACGGTTCACCCGTTTCGAGTGGTGTAACCTTCGTTTGCCGCAGGTATCGAATAAGTGGATCAAGGTCTTTATGGCCATCATTCCGGGTGACCTGAAGAAGAATGGACGGGTTGAAATCTACTCCTCGGACAAGATGACAAAGAAAAACTTGATTTTATATGTCAACCAGGTCGCCTCCGTGTATAATGTATACCCGGAAAATCACCACATGATTGACATTAATCTGATCATGAAGTTGGAGGGTGAGGCCTTTGTCAATCGTCTGTTTGAGTATTTGTTTTCGGGAAATGCTGCACCCAGCTCTCCCAACGCAAAACGAAATTCCCCCAAGAGGACCTCGCGCCCCAACTCTATTTCTTCGTTTGGCTCGTTGAACCCGCCAAAGCCAGTACAGGCAACGGGCAACAGGTCCCGCAGCACTTCCGTCAACTCCTCATCCTCCTTCTTCACACACGCACCCTCGGCCAAACCGGAGGGCTCATCTTCAAACTCCGGATCTCCCGGAAATTCCAAGCACTTCTTTAAGAAGCAGGCGACCAATAACTTCGTCACAACTAATTATTTATACTTAATGCCCGAGGCCCACCCTGGTGTCTCTGCCATTGAAATTATGCTCAGAAACTTTGTGCATATCATAGACGCGTTCAAGTTGTACGGACGCCCAGACCACCTCAATAGCAACAAGAAAGATCCTGTGTCGATGCTCTTTGGTTTACCAGCTTTGCCACATTATGGCTACTTGGATAATGAGGATGCATATGGGGTGGTTGCAGCCAATTTCGACACTGCCCGTTTACAGAACTGGGGCCAAGTTGAGTGGAGAAATTGCTTGAAGGAATATTTGGGATGCAAGCAGAAAGATGGCGACTATAGAGGAACCGGCAGCATCTATGAATTGTTCAATTCAGTGGAAACGGCGAACGATGAAGCCAGTATTCCAGATAGAACGACCTCGCCAATGGCGCTTTTGTCGAAGAAGCATAGCCCACAAAGAAATAACTCTTCGTCAAAGCTCCGTGATGCTTACGGATACGATGACTTCCAAAGGGTTTACGATGATGGCAGCTCGAGCCATTATAGTACTGATCGAGTAAATGGGGAAGGGTTGGGAAATCCCATTGACCTAAGAGATAATTCCAGAGGATATTACGACGGGTCAAGTGGGACGAATGGACGCCGGGAGGCAAACAACAGAGCGAGAACCTTACACCCTATTGTCGATTTACCTACGCCGATTGACGACGTTCATGCTAGCTCATATTTCGTCAAAGAGGGCAAGATTCCTGTGCGCCTGTAGGCTTTAAACAGTGCGCCATAGATTGATAGAATTAGGTTTAATGCAGGTTTTAGGTAACCAATAGAATAAATGATTTACCGTGATGTAAACCACATGGAGTTAGTAACACTATTGGGTAAAAGTTTTCACAAACTAGCCACATAAAAAAGAAAAAGAAAAATAGTGGGGTGATTTCTCGGGGAAAACCTTCGATTTGGGTGATCAAATTAATCAGCACCCCGTTCCAGAAGCTTAAAGATCAACAGCAACCAATTCACATTGCGTGCGGTCGAGCGAGGGTCGGGATTCTAAATCAGTCAAGATAACGTAATAAAATTTCTTTTTTTATCCAGATTAGTAACGTTTTGTCATTAATCAAGCGCATAAACTCACGAGCCCTGTTCCTTTATGTAAGGATATTTGTTTACCTTTTGGATCAAGAATGGCCAGTCACGTATCCGCTTAGGAAGCCCGACACGCGGTCGGAGGACGTGGCGCAACTACGCGTCCCCGCGCTTTCGCACTAACATTACTTGATTCAGCGGAAACATAAACATTGCTTCTGCAGAGATGGTGCCAGCCAGCCATTCTCACTCAGCGATTGGCAAAAAAAAAAAGACCTGGTCTATAGGCGATCACGCCGCCGCACAGGAGCAACTTAGTAATAGGCTCCGGAGCGGCGGCCCAGGGGGAGAATGTCAAGAGTTTAAAACTAGAAAAGGAAATAGAAGATATTAAATAACGCTATTTTAACTAGGTTGAATAATATTACCCATCCTTACAAAAATTAAATAAATGATTACCTGAAACACCACTGAAACCATCGTGAAACCATTAAGAAATTCACCTCGCAAGCAAATCGACACGTCGTCACGCGACGCGCGGGACCGGCACGTAGCAAAAGGCGTCGCGCGACGCGCGTCACGTGGGACGTGTCTGCACGCGCTTTCGGGCCACACGCGCATCGCTCGCCATACAAATTTTTCTTCCTTCTGCCACTTTTTCTACAAATCATAACAATTCGATCGCCGCTTCTCGGACACAAAGTACAGTACGTGTTTGCTATAAATACCCGACCACCCCCGCGTCTCATTTTCAATACACTTTTTCATTCATCACTTTTTTCTTCCATCCTTCCCCGCATCGTTTGCTCAATCATCCACTTAGCCGCCAATTGCTAACCCCTGGATTAACCGCCCGCACTTACACTTCCGACGCACCCATAAAAAAATACTTATAGACTTATAAAATGTCTGTCCAACAAACCCCAACCAACGGCTTGACCGGAAAAATTTCTACCCTCGACATGTCCAACCTTAAGGGTTCCTCGCTCACCGACAAATTAGCCGCTGAGGCTGCTGCCAAGGATTCTGCCTTGGGCACGGATTCTATTGTGGGCAAGCCAAAGGACATTGTGCGTCCCGCCAACATCAAGGAAGGTGATGCCATTGAAACTGCCAAAGTTGCCCAAGAAATCAAGGAAGCTGCCGCTGCCCACCAGCAATTTTTGGTAAAGCACGAGATCGAGCGCCGCAAGTTGAAGGAGCAGGAGAAGGAGGAGCCATTGTTGAAGGAGAACACCAAGCGTTTCGTGTTGTTCCCTATCAAGTACCACGAGGTGTGGCAAATGTACAAGAAGGCCGAGGCCTCGTTCTGGACCGCCGAGGAGATTGACTTGTCCAAGGATATCAACGACTGGAACAACAGAATGACCGACAACGAGAGATTCTTTATCTCGAGAGTTTTGGCCTTCTTCGCCGCTTCCGACGGTATTGTCAACGAAAACTTGGTGGAGAACTTCTCTTCCGAGGTCCAGATCCCTGAGGCCAAGTGTTTCTACGGTTTCCAGATTATGATGGAGAACATCCACTCCGAGACTTACTCGTTGTTGATTGACAGTTACATTAAGGACCCTAAGGAGGCTGACTTTTTGTTCAACGCCATCGACAACATCCCTTGCATCAAGAAGAAGGCTGACTGGGCCTTGAGATGGATCAGCGACAAGGAGGCCTTGTTCGGTGAGAGATTGGTAGCCTTTGCCGCCGTCGAGGGTGTTTTCTTCTCTGGTTCTTTCGCCTCTATCTTCTGGTTGAAGAAGAGAGGTATGATGCCGGGTCTTACCTTCTCCAACGAGTTGATTTGCCGTGACGAAGGTTTGCACACCGACTTTGCCTGTTTGTTGTTCTCCCACTTGAAGAACAGACCTTCCCCTGAGATTGTCGAGAGAATTGTCACTGAGGCTGTTGCTATTGAGAAAGAGTACTTCACCGACTCGTTGCCCGTCAGCTTGTTGGGTATGAACAGCGGCTTGATGTGCCAATACGTTGAGTTTGTTGCCGACAGATTGCTCGTGGCCTTGGGCAACAAGAAGGTGTACAACGTCACCAACCCATTCGACTTCATGGAGAACATTTCCTTGGCTGGTAAGACCAACTTCTTCGAGAAGAGAGTCTCTGACTACCAAAAGGCAGGTGTCATGGCCAATACCAACGACGCCAACACATCCGGCCATTCTTTCTCTTTCGACGAGGAGTTCTAAGCGCTCGCTCGTCTCGTTGCATTTGCTTGCATTGGTTTCATTAGTTTTCTGGGGTACATTCTCACGGTGTTTTATTAATATGCTGGGTCCCTGCGCATCTGGTATGGGCTTGGCCTTTCATTTCGTACAAAAAAAAAAAAAAGAAAAAAAGACAAAAATAGATAAAAAGAATAAAGATTTAAGATTTAGACAACTTGGTGTAGAGAGTACTTCACAGGAGCAACTTTTACGGATTCGACATCTTTTGCGAGCTTGGGTTCTGAACAATACTAGCATAAGTTAAAACAAAAGAAGAATGTTTTTCAGGTCCAACACGATTCGGAAACTACTAATTACGGAGAGCTAGATTTTCTTTAAAGATGATCTCAAAGGCCTTCTCCCATAAGTTTTTATAAAGAAACAGACTTGATACACTTTTTGTTAGCACATAATTACCCAGATATTCCAGCTCAAAATGTGTTATTCAAACGTGTAATTCTAAATAAACTACTCGTATATCAAGTCTATCTTAAACTTTCAATCTCTAAAAGTAAAACAGTTTTCCCTGGAATCACTGCACCAAAGGCCATTTTTTTGATATGCGTACAGGGCTGGGACCGCCAGGCACGCTTTTTTGCCACCGGCTGCGAAACAGCATAACATAATTCTCAAATTTCTTATATAAGGGAAGGCTCGCTCTTTTCTAAAATAGAATATATTTTTCCTCTTTTCTTCTTCACAAACTCAACACACACAATGACTTTGCCCACTAGAGCCCTCAATGGACTCCCAAAAGAATTGTTACGAAGTGCTCAACTCACACTCACCAGGTTTCCGTTTGTTCGTTGGATTTTGACCCATTTTTCTCGTGCAGTAAATTTGGGTGGCAAAAAAAGACGACAAGCTCTCCCTGGAGCGTGTGATGTTCTTGGCACTTCCAAAACCTCTTTATTCAATGTTGCGAGTAAGCTTAGAAACGCTGGTGGCAGAAATTTGCTCTCCATTCTTCAAAGCTTACCCTGGCTTTCTTCTAATCTGGCTGTTTCCCCAGACGCCATAAAGAAGCCAAAGTTGAGTATACTTACCCTTTTTATTCTTAGAAGTCATGTTCGTCACCAGAAAAAGGTTGGCGAGGCTTCTCTGAACCTTTCTCTTGTAAATGTCTCTGTTTTTGAAGCAGTGGGACCTGAAACAATCAGCTCGGCTCAGAAGAAACACACGGCTCCAGCCCATACAATGACACCACAATGTAGCAAGGAAACCCCTGAAGCTTGGGCTCTGATATCTGCTCCGCAGATTATTCCAACAAAGCCCAACTTCGGGGAATGGCAGACCCAAAGAGGGTCTCGGAAGTTGGACCAGGTACAAAGCTATCTTAACTCAAGAAAGGCTACCATTCCTCCAACTTTCGAGAATCCATTCAAGGTGCTTGAGAGTCTTTCAGACGACGAGTACCAAGTGCCTCAGTGCCGAAAGCATAAGAGTTCCGTAAAGCGTCCTTTGGAGACGTCTATGGAATACACTTCTTCAATTCTTTCTGACACGGCAACCTTAGTTGACTCCGCAAAGAGTCCATACGTGGAACCGGGTAAAAACACTACTAACTCCGAATTTAGCACAGGAACTTTCCAGACTTTTGGGTTTAAGGAAATTCCTTCTCTCATCCTCCCAAGAGAACCACCATTTTATACTACGGAATATAAGGATTTGGAAATTGCACTTTTGCTTGAAAACCGGAAACTCAAGCAAAAGGCTTCTGAAAATCCTGTCCTGGAATTCAGAAAGAACAAACGCTTTGTTCCTATCAAGGAAACTCCCAAAACTTTTAGAAACGCATCCTCTCCATCTCGGTTGCCATCACCACCCCGGATCATACCAGAAGATGAGTGGCAGGTCCAAGGAAAAAGACGTAGAAGAAATTTGAACCGAGGCAAAACTTGTTCCCTGGCTACCCAGAATCCTGAGAACGACACTACGGCCATCTTGACAGAAACCATCATTTTGCCCGAAGGAAGAGTGGCCAATGCTCCAGCCTAGATTCAAATATTAGGTTCTGACAATTTCAGCAGAAGTTTTTTCTGATGCAATAGTTACTAGAGCAAGTTTAGTATGCTTTGTATTCAGAGAGACTGCTAACGAAATCGTTATAACCAATACTGAGAAGAATGGGGAATTGCCTTATTCACGCGGGGAATGAAACAAGACCAAAAAAAAAAAAAAAAAAAAAAAAAAAAAAAAAAAAAAAAAAAAAAAAAAAAAAAAAAAAAAAAAAATAAATAACATAATAGAAACGAACAGAAAAAAAAAAAAAATAAAAAGGAACAAAAACAAAAGGAACGAAGAACAACAAAAGATCAGGGGATTCGACATGGAAGGCAAGGGAGGGGAATTAGACTTTAGTCAAAGTCTGGCTATGATGCCGACAAAATAAGGAGCAAAAGCTCAAACTGCTAACTAAAAATCGCTCTAAACATTGCTAACTACTATTGCTCAAACTCTATTATTCAATAAAATAATTATTAATTTTGGAAATATAAATCCTAGGGGGTCTTAAATCAATGCTAACAAGAACATTCTAAAACCTATGAAACTATTATAAGGGGTTCTTTCCTCTCCTACTGTACTTTAAGTATTTGGGGGAAAAGAAAAAGAACGAAGGTACAAGAATGGTTTTGGGCTGAGACGGTCTGATCTTTTGAACTGCCAGGGTTTCAAAGCCACAATTTTATAAAAGGGGCGTTTGAAATTGAATTGCAGTAAAACTAACCAACGATTTAATGAACACTGATTTAAGATGTAAGAGCTGTGTAGAAGGATCTTGGTTCAAAATTACAGCACCCTAAATCATGAAGTTTGATTGAATACCCAAGGGGCTCGAAATCATTCTGGAAAGCTTCCCAAAATTAACACCACTTCATTAAAACCTCTTACCTTTTGCCCCTAATGAGTGTTTGTGATTCGATCCAGCTTTGTATCCATTGGTATTTAGAAAAATTGACTTTTCTAATTCAAAAATAGGTGCAAAAGTAATCCACTGTATAATAAGGGTGGTATTCAACTTAGCCGTATCTTCTTTTATAAGAGTCGATAATGTGGCAAAGGTTTGAACTACGTCAAATTAATTTTTGTAATCAACCAATTAGGGACCTGCCACAAATATTTACAACTCAAGCAGATATATTGAATATATATAATAAAGCAAAGTTGTTGGTACAGAAATCTGAAAAGATTGGTGACCAAATTTGAACCTTTCAAATAATTAATGCATTACATTTATTATGAAGTGATATTAGAAAAAAAGGCGCTATGATTTTTTTTTTTTCATAAAATCTGTATCGTGAGATACGGATATATAATCGCTGCTTAAGTTCACCACAACAATCAGCGATCAAATAGAAACATTTTAGGTCGAATAAACCACTTAATCAAATACATCTTTGATTATTTCCATGGCTTAAGGAAATAATAATTTGGTAATTTCTTTCACAACAACTCAAAACTTTATACTCTCATCGCATATCTAGCAAATAGATAGACTAGTCTTAAAGAATGTGAAAATTTCATTGACTTCTTAAACTTTTTGGGCGAGAGAAGAAATAGCAAATCAATTTAATGTAATTAGTGTTCTTTCAGAGATCAAGTTTACTTGTGACATCATGTTCTCTTTTTTCTTAGATCTACCATGCCAAAATATTATAGCAGACAATTTCCAGGGTCCAACTTTGTGTTTTATCCTTATTGCGACTATAAATTGAGATCCTCCCATATTCCCCAAATATTCTTTTTATCCACCACTCTTATTTCGTACCAAGTACACTTTGTGACTTTAATAATCTAAAGACTAAAGTGAAACACTTGATAAAGCAAATAAGACACGTTTAAACTTAAACTCAGAATTTAGTAATGACTTTCACTACTAAGTTCAGTTCTGGCTCCAAGAAATCTCTTGTTTCAACAAAGGCGGTGGAAGCCTCTGGAGCCATTGAGCACTCCCGTTTTGAAACTTCAAAACAAACCAAACCCGAACAGGCCACCATGTTCGACAACTCTTCATGTTTCTCGACTCTCCGGAAACACTCCCCTCGTTCTCCAATTCGGTCCGAAGTTTTGGGTACTGGTCCAGCCAACACATGTACACAAAACCAATCGTACCGATCCAGTGATTCTAAGCTCAAGGAAGTTTCCAAGAGTAAAGGTCACCGGCTCTCTGGCCTTCTCAAGAAGGCCAAGGCTAAGGCTGCTTCCAAAAAAGCAGCCTTCAAAGCCCGTGCTAAGGCTTTGTTTGGGAAGTCGTCTTCTCAAATTAAGCTGGTACCTCCAGTTGAGTTTTCGAACTCGATTTATAAGGTTAAGGCACAATTCTCATCTGTTTCTGATATTTCAGAAAACAGTGTCTCGTCGCCTTCTACGGATCCAACATTCTACGGCCTCACAAGCCCAGCAAAGTTTGTGCCCAAATCAAACTCTGGGCACAAACACAAAATTAAGTCACGCAAATCATCGTCAAAGAAAAACAAAGCTAAGAAAAACTTGAACACCAAACACCAACTGGCACCTGACTCTAGTTTGGGAGGGCTTGCTGCCACGTGCCGGACCGGAAATTTTGTTAACGTTCTTGAGTCGGAATATTTTTTTCGGACTCCTTACCTTAATGATCTTGACTTTGATATCCAAGCTATTGGAAAACCTCAGCCTATTTACTGCGCACCATTGATTAATTGCACTGATGTGTTGAAACCAAAACGTGGGTTTTTCCGGGCTAGGGTCAATAATTGGGTGCAAAAAATGCGCGCGTTTGCAACCAAGATTGGTTGTGGGCATAAAACAACTAAAGATGAAGAAACCCCAAGAAAGACATATCCCCTCTACCCTATAATTTTCCGGTTGCCGGACGGATTAAGGGAAGACGTGTTTGTCAACTTGCCGTTTTTGAATCCACTTTTTGCCTTTGCTGTTGGTTTTCCTGCTCCTCGCCACATGCCTGTTTTGCCTTCACGCTTTTCACTTGCTAACTACAAATTTATCATTTTCATTACTGCTACCGCTTTGAGGATGTTTTTGGAGTCCAAACTATCTGCCAGAACCAAAAGATGGGCCGATAATTGTGCAGCAAGAACTGGCTCCATTGGTCGTGGGGTTTGCAAATCTGTCGGCCTTTTTGGTTCCAAATCTCGCGTGGCTGTGGATACTTGGATCCTGAAAGTGGGGGCTTTCTCTAAGAAGGTAACAACTAGAGAACCCCAAAGCAATACTGACAAATCAGTTCAGGATCAGAAGAAAAATAACTTCGATCCCCCCAAGGTCAAGCCTGGTATTATCTCATCGTTGTTTCAAAAGAAAGTGCAACCGGTAGAACCGTGGGAAAGTCTAGCTCCAAGCATCGAGCAGATTAAATTACGAATTCGCCAAAGACGGGCACACAAGGAGAAGATTCTGCAGTTGATCAAGGAAGGCAAAATCACTGAAGGAAATGATTTTAAGCCCATGACTCAGCGTCAAAAAGACGAACTCTTTGAATCTGTGTTCAAGCGCCCCCTTAGACCAAAGAAATATCAACAAAAGCCGTTCAACTTCGAAGAGTGGGATGCTCGTCGGATAAAGAATCAGTACGAGAGAGAAAAGAATTCTTCTGGTAAACGCAACATCCCTACAGACCCGGTATATGTACAAGACAGGTCGGACTATGTACCCGGTGTGCCGGAGTATGTACCTGATATGCTGATGTACGCACGTTTTGGGGATATGGGAGAGCAGGAAGAATTTCAATTCTAAGGGAGCGCTTGAGTCTTTGGTTGATATTGAGTCGTGCTTGTCGCAGCTTCCAGATTTGAAATCACTTTCTCCGACTTTGATTAAGTCGTTGAGTGACTTTACTTTCACTGAAGAGGTTTTAAGAATCTGATACCACGAGTCTTTGATCAAGGTTTTGTGACCGAAGCTTAAATTTCCCGGTTTTCACTAGCCAAACCTATCCTGACATGAGTAGTTGGAGATCTTCGTGATTGCTACTGATGATTTACTGGGGAAATTCTTCATATATGGATCAGGTCAGTTCTTGGATGATAGGGAATTGCTGCTTTAACGATTACAGTGCATTTGGGGCGTGCTCTTAACCTTGCAAAAACAAAGTGATATTGGTTCAAAAGGATTTCTCTTTGGTACTAGTTGGTCAGCTCAACAGTTTTTCTTTGGGGAGGAAGTTTTAAGTTTGAAGTTTTGCATTGGTAAAGCGGTCTTCTTTTTAACCTCCGTGGCCTTGGGGTTTTATTATACTAACAAATTTAGGGAGAAGCGAAAGGAATTGGTACAGGCATGGGCAGAGGTATGGACAGAGACAAACGATTATGAGAGATGGATCATGAGGAAGAGAGAGAAAAAAAAAATGAGAGACAGACGATCCAAGCTTAACCTTAACCAGATTAAGACTTGGTTGACTGACCTAACTTGGGTTCCCGGAAGAATCCACCTTCTTTTGGGAGCTTGTGGCGTTGGGTGGTCTGGAGTTAGAAAGATGGCTACTTTCTAAAGCCAACCACCTGGGGAGGATGGATGTTTATTGTTTTCAACAGTTTCTCCACCTAGTACTTTAAGTGTGTCTGCTATTGACATGCGCAAAAAAAAAACTTGGAAAACCCCAAAAAACATAAAAAAAGCTAGAAAGCATTAGTCTAGCATAATATTATATTTTGTTGTGTCAGCTCAATTTGGTGTTGAGACTGACTGTTATTAAATTTTGTTTCGTAAAAAACTGGATTTCCATAAATACCAACTACCAAATCTCAATGGAAAGGCAATAATTCTTTGTGGATTGAGGATTTTTTAGATTGGAAACTAAAACGAATCAATAAGTTTGGTATTTTAAATTTTCAAGAATGTGATTAGAATAATTAACAATATAATAAGCAATATTTTTTGGAATCAGGAAAGAGACTGATTATTTAATTCTAAAAAAACGTGCTAAATGAAAGGTTCAAAGGTTGATCCTGCAAGTACTAAAATGTGAATTTGAAAGATTTTAAAGGCCTAGGTTATTGTTTTTAAATATAAAAACATTGAAGTAACTATAAAAAAGTCCGAAATATACACCAGCTACTAAACTCGAATTTAATCAAGTCCGAAACCACCGAAAAATTACTCATGCATAGTATTCTGATTTTTCAAAGACGAAATAATAGCGGATCATAATGGTATTGTCTAAAGTAGTTTCTAATTCCAATACCAGAATCATCTTATGATTTCCGAGATCTGATAATAATGACTAAAAAAGCAATTCTCCAAACCCTTAGCAAAGATTAATCGGGAGTGAAGAACTCAGTTGGAACAATCGTCCGAGAAAACGACTCTCGTGATACCAGAGTTTGTACTATTCGAAGGATTTTATAAGCTTGGCGTTTTTAAATTAAGGCAAGAAGAAAATATTTCTTCAAAAACCATATTGGCTTATATTATTGACAATGGATCATTGATAGATATGATTCTATATGTAATATATTTATTATGAAAGAGCAGTGTTTGCAGCCAGTCTTATGTTGATACCAATACCACATGTTGAAATAAGTACCCAGATTGCTTGTATCTTTTATTTCTTCTCCTAAAACTAATCTTTGATTGAGTAGTCATCAAAAACATTTTAAATTATATTTCTCACTCCTACTTCCCTCATGTTTTCCCATAATTAATCCCACAATTAAACCACTTTTTTTCTTCCCTAAACCCACTGGCGCGGCTGGATGGCATGGTGCACGGTGGTCACGAAAGTGCGGGGCAAATTGCGTACTACTTTTTTTCCTCTAGTCGCGCATCGTAGTCCGTGGGTAGTTGTAACCACCTCAAACATGGGTAAAGGCAAGAACAAACCAAGCGAGGAGCGCGCACAAAAGGCGCGCACGCTGAATGGACATAAGCTGAAGCAGCACCACGCGCGTCGTGGGCGGCAGGAAGAAGGTGCGGTGCTGAGTGTGGCTGGCAGCAAATTCCCCGTGAAACTTGCGATGTGGGACTTTGACCACTGCGACCCCAAACGGTGCCTGGGCAAGAAACTCGAACGACTTGGGTACATTCGTGGGTTGCGTATAGGGCAGAAGTTTCTGGGCGTGGTGGTGTCGCCCAACGGACGTGGTGTGGTGTGTCCGGACGATGCCGAGCTTGTACAGCAGCACGGTGCCGCTGTGGTGGAATGTTCGTGGGCACGGCTCGACGAAGTTCCGTTTGGTAAGATTGGTGGCAAGCACGAGCGGCTTCTCCCGTACTTGGTGGCAGCAAACACGGTGAATTACGGGCGTCCGTGGAAACTTAACTGTGTGGAGGCACTCGCGGCGTGTTTTGCTATTGTCGGGCGCGAGGACTGGGCGGCACAGCTCTTGGAGAACTTCTCGTGGGGTCCCACCTTCTTGGACATCAACCGCGAGCTCTTGCATGTGTACCAACAGTGCACGGACCTGGCGTCTGTCGAGCGCGCACAGGAGCAGTGGATGGAGAAGTTGGAGGCCGAGGTGCGTGAGCGCAAGCAACAGGGCACCACTGGTGATGTGTGGATGATGGGTAATGTCAACAGACAGGCTGGTGATGAACTGGAGCTGCTGGAGGATGACGATCTGGCGCTGGAAGATGAAGACGAGGGTCACGGTGCACTTCCCGTGCGCTACGATAACTTGGGTAATGCCATCTACCATAACAAATCTTCAGATGAGGGTGAAGATGATGATGAAGAGGAAGATGGAATTATTTACGATAAGTTAGATAATGTCGTGGGTAAGTCCCATGACGAATCAGAAGACGACGAAGAGAATGAAGTTATCTACGATAAATTGGGGAACATCGTGGGTAAGTCTAAGAGCGAGTTAAATACCGAAGAGGAGGACTCAGATAGTGACTCAGACGACGAGATTGTCTACGATAAGTTGGGCAATGTTGTGGGCAAGGCTAGCGAGCTTTCACATGACCTTTCCCGCGTCTCCCTCAACCAGCTGTAAGCTGGAAATGGTTCCGTGCGAGCAGCGTCACCTACTATGGACAGCATCCATCCCTCTGGAAATATCTACCGTGCCACCACATCATAACACTCCTTATATATATCCCCAACAAACGCTAATACTTTTCCCAATAATATACATTACAGACCATTAATTACACAATGCGTAGTGTAGCTGGCTAGGCGCAGGTGCCGCACTGCCCCATATTCACACAGTCACGTGACCCATAATACACGAACAACCGGGGTTCTAGTACACCCCCAGATATTTATATTCACCCCTAAAAACACACACTAAAACTCCATTCATGGCCAATGACCAAGGTCCAGCGCACTGGCGCATCTATAATCCGCTTCTAGATGCGCTATTTAATCCGGCAGATAAGTCGCCACTCAAAAATACCCTTAATGAACTTATACTGGCACACTCGGACTTCGTGATCCTTATTCCGCCAGCATTTGTGCTCCACAACTGCACCGATTTTTCCCAACAACAGCTCGTAGATCTATGCTACAGCAATGAAGAATTTGTACGAAGCCATATACTCCGCACGACCTCGGCGTCAGCGGCACATGTGGCACCTTCTTCCAACCAAAGTCTGCTTATATACAGCACGATGAATGGCAAGCAAATTCTCCTTAAAAACAAAGCAATATTCACAGGGAAAGGATTCAAGAAAAGCGTGCGAGTGCGAGTGCTTTCTGTGGGCCATTTTGTGCCATTTTCTCCTAAATTCCCTACCGGGTCCACCTTCTCTGTGATGTATATTGAGGCCTCATTATACGGACCCCAGCCAGCGGCAGAAACGCTGCAAAAGGACATACTTAACCTGCCGCCAATGACGAAAACCCAAAATCTTGGAATAAAATTTGAGGACTTGCTTCGGAAATTCCCCGTGCTTTCAAAATCGATGCTGCCGAGTTTCTACACTCTTTTCCACCACAATAACCGCGAGTTTCTCTTTCTACGTACACATAAACTGCTCCATTTGAATGAAGTAGTGCGTTTATTTGACTTGCTTGTATCACGAGCGTCTCAAATCGTGCAAGACAGTGTAAATGCCGAATCAACGGACGGCGACCATACATATAATCTTCTACACTCCCTCTCGGTGAAGAATCCGGGCGTAGATATGAACAGATTGGTTCACGAGTACGTCGAGCTCAATATGTATGATCATGTGTGGCTGCTGCTTTTGTACCAGTACAATGATGCTGCTCCTGGCGAGCAGATTGACAACCCAGATTCACCTAAAACCGTGCTCACACATACTCTCTACCGTGACCTATCATGTTTATCCTTAAACCAGCTTGACATTCCTGTGGCTGACCCATGGGATCTCAATATTCTTCATCGGCGTGTGGCAGAAGCTATCAAGATATTTGCTACTCTTTCCGGACCTACCGTCACGAACCAGCGCCAGAAAATCGCCGTGATCAAAGAAACCGTACAAACATTGACCTCGGATCACAAAAATACGTTCACGGGTCCCGTAATTGATGCAGATACACTTATTGGCCTTTTGATCATGGTGGTGGTGCATTCAAAAGTGCCGAATCTCGAGTGTCACTTGTTTTACATTCGCCACTTTGGGCTTTCTCGCCACATCGAAGGTCAAGGCACACAGAACGGCGAGGAAGATTGGGGATTTATGAGTTACATTCTAAGTAATATTGACGCGGTCATTTTCCACCTCCATGATTCCGGTAACACGTCAGGTGATGGCCATTTGGCAGAAATGAGCCAGGCGTCTGCGAAAAACTATAAGCTCTGGTTAACGATCCAGAAACAAGATATGTTGGGGCTCGAAAAGTTTCTTGATTCTGTGGAAAAGGAGTATGATGGCAAGGAACTACCAAGACAACACGTCTTACGTAGCAGGAATATCAACGGCGAAAGCTGTTTCCATCTTGCCATTCGTACACGTAACCCACACATTTTCTCATTGCTCTTACACCGCACAGAGCAATGGATTATGATTGAGGACTTAATTTTTGACAAAAACACGCTGACAAATCAAAACCTACTAATGACTGCTCTTCAAGAAAAAGTACCCGAGATTATCGCTGAGTTGATGGATCTTTTCCTCTCTAGTACCACCCGTCAGGAACAACTCTTGTACCTAAATGCGAGAGATGTGAATGGGCGTTCTGTGGGCCATTATTTATCATACGATCTAGCAGCCTTAGATAGATTAGGAGACTTGATTGATTGGGAGGCGAAAGATTTGAACTCGCACACACCTTTGTTAAGTCTCTGCCGAAGCTATGACCATTCAAACTATGCACAGCTAGTGCAAAGGGCGTTTAGGTTTGTTAGGGAAAGGAATCCTCTGGGTTTTATCTCTTATGAAGCACATACAGACAAATCAGGAAACACCCTTCTTCATGCTCTTGCACGAGCGATCCCTGAATCAAAACTACTTTCTGAACCAAGAGGGTTGGTGAACGTTAATGAAATGAACCACAAGGGCATGACACCTGCCGCATTATATGTGCGCTATAATCGGGTCGAGAATCTTGAAAACATGTTCCGTGACCCGCGGCTCTTGTTTGATCTTGAGGAGCCAAAGTACAACTACAACCTCATGGACTACTACTCGTTTTCTGCCAGTAAGAGCTTGAGTGGACCGAATGAAGAGTTTCTGAGGATGGAGCAACATGTGGCAGAGAAGTACTTCCAAGAGTACTACCCGGTCAAAAATGCTATCCAGGTTGGATTTTTCAATGCAAGGTATGATAGCACAAGCAGCGACTGGGCCATCAACACTTTCCATTTTCGGCTGCATTCAGAGAAGGCGGTGGCATCAAAGTACGTTTCTTTGGATAGACTTCGGCAGTTTTACAAGCTTCAACGAAATGCGCTGTTGATGAGTTTCTTTCCTTCGGATGAGATGTTTTGGTTGAACTATGCGCGGGGAAAGACCACCGTACCCATATGTGCCAGGTACAAGAGTAACCGGATGTTGGAACACTTGTCTATGTTTTTTGCCCTTGCCAACTTCCTCCGCCCAGATTCCAGAAAACAATTATTGAAATTGTTTGGCCGGTGTTGCCGTGATGAATTTGCTCTGGGATTAGACATGATAAACGAGGTATCCATAACGAGGGAATCAGCACGGAATGCGGCAGGGGAAGTAAAACTTTCAGGCCTGAATATCCAGGAGATTCTTTACTTTGTGGAGTACTCAATCTCCGATCTTTCCAAATACAAAACTGTTCTCAGTAAGCTTAATAGCCAGACTGCCTTAGCCGGTGTTAGGCAGACCGATGTGCGCAACGTGACTGACCAATTTTTCCGCAATATTAAGGGCTTGGGGATTAAATACGCAGATGAAATCGCAGAGTCGAGGCGTACGGATGCCACGTACCTCGAGCTTCAGAAATATGTTGTCTGGATCGAGCTATGTGCGGATGAGTTGCTTGCAAAATGTAAGCAGCTTACAGATAAGTGTCGGCGGTGGGACGAAACGTACAAGAAAATCAAGAGCCTTAATGCGGAGTTGCACAAATACGAGGATTTGGTTATTCCACATAAACCCCAGACTCTGCCGGTAAGTCCTGGTGACGTTGCCACCCACGCCACTACTGAAGAAGGGTTATCGAGACGAAATACGCTTTCCCTTGAAGAGTTTTCCGTGGACGATGATGACGAAGAGGAAAGCTCGTTTTTCAACTTTGGCTTGATTGACAGCAAGAAATCGCGCTACAAGAAACTTGTGTTTGCAAAATCCGAGGAGGTTCAACGACTCTTGGATCTAAATGTGGATATAAAACTTGGCCACGAGGAATTGGCGGCCGAAATCTCCCAATTCCTTGAGTACCGTGCTGGTGCATTGAAGTTTGGCGTGCGGCAATTTACGAGGAAATCCATTGTTCTGTTACGTAATCGGCACTACGAGCTCTCAAAATTACTTTGTGAAACAAGAAAATCTACCGGGCCAGTGTGAGATTACGAACTGCACTTTCCCTTAATGGCCCCGAGAGATTAAATTAAACTAAATTAAATTCGTGGCGGGGCACGGAAATTTGCACCCAGAATGTTCTCGAACACCCGTGCACCAGTTGGCGGTTTCGCGGGGATCGGACTGTCGGCGCGTGGGCCCCAAAAAAAACCGCCTTAAAGATTCCACCTTCCCCCCCACGCATTTGATTTGAGACTCAAAAAAAAAAAAGAAATTATCGCCCCCGTTTTAATCTTTTTTTCTTTAATTTTATTTCTTCTAGATTAATCTCTTGAAACATACCAACCACAAACAAAAAGAACATATACAAAAATGGCTGTTACCAACAAAGATTTGGCGTTGGCCATCATCAAGTTCTTGGAGTCCAGCGTGGCGGCCAAGACTGTGAGCGAGGAGTTTTCTGAGTCCATAGACGTGGCTATCGACTGTATCGCCGACGCTTTTGAGGTGGAAAAAGCCGACGCAAATAGCGTTGCCGCCAAGTTCGGAGGCAAGGGTTTACTTGAGGCCGTCAATGGTGCTAGTGCTGGTGCTAGTGCCGCCGGTGCCGCCAGCACCTCTGCCCCAACCAAGAAGGTCGAGATCGACGCCGAGACCAAGGCCAAGGCCGATGCCTTGAAGGGTGAGGGCAACAAGGCCATGGCCACCAAGGACTTTGCCACTGCTATCGCCAAATACACTGATGCCATTGCTTTGGACAAAACTAACGTGGTGTACTTGTCCAACCGTGCCGCCGCATACTCGTCGGCTTTGCAGCACGAGAAGGCTGTGACGGACGCCAAGGCTGCGATTGAGTTGGACGCTTCCTTTTCTAAGGCATACCTGAGATTGGGCTTGGCGCAGTACGCGTTGGGCAATGCCAAGGATGCCATGGATGCATACAAGAAGGGCATGGAGATTGAGGGCACCCAGCCTTCGGACGCCATGAAGAGAGGCTACGAGACTGCTAAGAAGCGTGTCGAGGAGGAGTTGGAGAACAGTATTAGCCGTGCTGAGCCCGAATCCACGCGTGATGCTGCCAGTACTGAGAGTGCCGGTTCTGGTGCTGGTGCTGGTGCTGGTGCTGGTGCTGGTGCTGGTGCTGGCGGTATGCCCGACTTGTCGTCGATGTTTGGCGGCGGTATGCCCGACTTATCGTCTATGATGAACAACCCACAGGTGATGCAAGCAGCACAGAACTTGATGTCTAACCCAGGAGCCATGGAAGGCTTGATGAACAACCCGATGCTCCGCCAGATGGCACAGGGCATGGGCGGCGAGGGTGGCCTCGAGGGTCTCATGAGTAACCCCGCGTTGCAAAACATGGCGCGCCAGTTTATGGGCGGCAACCAGGGTGGCAACAATAACCCAGGCAACTAAATTTTGTGAAGGGTCCCAAACTAATAATCATCAGGTTTCTAATGTCTACGAAATATACGTAAATCCGTAAATATACACACATAATTGTACTATAAATTGTTTTCACGTGGTGTAGATCAACATCTAGGCGACTCTAGGCGCGAGGCGGTGTCCCCCCACCGCGGCCGGGTTTTATGCAGGACGGGTGTTTACATAGAAGCCACCACCAGACGATGAGACCGCAAGGTCCCCGCCAAAACACCAACAATATTTGCTTCGTGGCTAAAATATCGGGTGGTTTCATAAATTATTGCATATACACATACAAAAGGTGTTTTTTTATACTGGTGGTACAGGAACTTGTGGTAACAATCGTGGTCATTAAAGGACTAGTGTCTAGGTGCCCATCAAATTACATATAAGGGCGATAAACCACGAACTTCCGTGGCATTTCAAGGGATTTTCCTTAACCAATAAGAGTGCCGGCCACTTATTTGAATAAAAGGGGTGTTTTTCATCTAAAATAATACACTCAACCACTCGAGAAATCGAGAAATCGAGAAATCTCTGAATAACACCAAATCGCCAACTGATTTGCCCACAAAATGCCTCCTCTGGCTCTAATATCAACAAGCCGACAATCTTCCATCAGTGTGGCAGTGAGGGTCCGGCCGTTTACGCCACAAGAGGCCCAAAATGTGGTAGAGGTGCCGGAAACGCCGGTTTTCTGTGGTGACGGTGGGTTTCTGAGCATGGATACTAGAGGCAGCAGTACGGAGCGTAAAAATAACCGTAGACACACGCCGTTGGGCCTCCGCAAGATTGTGGAGGTGGTGGACGACCGGATGCTTATATTTGACCCGCCTAAACTGAACCCGCTTGCGGCCATGCAGCGGCGGGCGTTCCCGAACGGGCAATTACGCGGGCGGATCCGGGACCACCGGTTTGGATTTGACCATGTGTTTGACGAGACGGCAACACAACAAGAGGTGTTTGCCCAAACTACACGCCCACTTCTTGGGAGTGTTTTGGACGGCTATAATGCCACGGTGTTTGCGTATGGTGCCACTGGGTGTGGCAAAACGCACACGATTCTGGGTACTCCCCAAGATCCAGGACTCATTTTCCTCACCATGGCCGAGTTGTATCGCATGATTGCGCTGGCTGAGGACACGCGCACTGTGACTGTTACGGTGTCGTTCCTTGAAATCTATAACGAGACGATCCGTGACCTTCTAGCCCCAGAAACGCCCGCCAAATCCCTTGTTCTCCGTGAAGACCTGGCCCGGCGTATAGTGGTTGCCAATCTTCTGACTCACACGCCACAGGACGTGGGTGAAATCATGGACTTGCTTGCAACGGGAAACCGCAACCGCACGCTGTCGCCAACTGAAGCCAACGCAACCTCCTCGCGCTCACATGCCGTTCTCCAAATCAACGTCACGCTGCGTCCACGTACAGCCAGCTTGGCCCAGGAACATACCTATGCCACGCTCCTGGTGATTGATCTTGCCGGCAGTGAACGTGCTGCAGCCACACGTAACCGTGGTGTTAGGTTGAATGAAGGTGCCAACATCAACAAATCTCTTCTTGCATTGGGCAACTGTATCAATGCACTTTGTGAGCCAGGTCAAAGGGGCCATCACGTGCCGTACCGGGACCTGAAACTCACGCGACTCCTCAAGTTCTCCTTGGGTGGAAATTGTAAAACAGTGATGATTGTATGTGTTCTGCCGCTGTCACAACACTATGACGAGACGCTCAACACACTCAAATATGCCAACCGTGCCAAGGAAATCAAAACTAAGGTCTCGCGTAACCGCCACTCGCTCGACCGCCATGTCGGGCTGTATTTGAAGATGATCACCGAGCAGAAACTCGAGATTGACGAGCTTCGGGCTCGTGAGGCCCATGTGCTCGAATCCCACGCGGCAAAAATTGATGCCAACAACGCCGCGTGCTGTCTGGCCATCATTGATGCCGTAGCCAATATTCGTGCTGCCGTCTCCAAACCTCGACACGACCACTGGCGCAAATGCTTTCTGCTCGCAAAACGCAAGTTCTTGCTCTTACACTTGCACGAACTTGACCGCATCGTCCAGCACATCCAGCAGCTTGTGGAGCCCGAAACATCTGTTCCGGTTTTCCCCACTGTACGTCGTCTTCTCGTCCAGGCAGAGCAACTTCAACGCAAATTCAATGGCCAGCTTGTAGCGTTGGAACATTTTTACGAATCTGCGTCCGAGTCCGACGCTCTCCTTGCCAACTCCACCGCCCACGCCCTCAAACAGTGCCGCGAGTTGGAAGGCTGGTCCGAAAGTCATACCCAGCTTTTCCACCAGTTGGCCGCTCATATAGGCACTCACGTGCAGAATGACTTGCTTGTTTCATCTTCAGTCTTGTTTGACTACTTGGCCGGCGAGCTGGGCCAATTCTCCTACCTTTCTCACGCATTCCGCCGCACCATTGATGCCGCCCAGCTCTCACTTACCGGTGCTGTAGCCTGTCCTGATGCCGACGAGATCCTCGATTCCGTTTCCACGCTTCTAGAACGCATGAATGCGTCCGATTACGACTTGGCCTTGGAGGATGCTACCGCAAAATTCATCAGTTCCCGCACCAACGTCCAGGCACTGGGGCCCTCCAGTCCACGTCTCAGAGATAAACGTGCCTCAACATCGCCCCACGAAAACTCGCCCGCGACGAAACGTAGCATGCGTGTAGGTCTGGGAATCCCCCAGCCATCTAGTGTACCCGAAGAAAGCGACGTCAGCATGGATGACTCGAGTTTCTTACACCGGAGTGTGCTCGAACAGGACTCGCCGCTTGCCAATCACGTCAACCAGAACATGCTTGACTTTGATGCCCTCTACGATACTCAATCTATGCTTGACTCGCCCCCAATGAAGCGCAAGCTGTTCGGTGGACTCACGGGCTCGAAGCCAGACTCGGACACAGACTTCTCCCCGCCGCTGAAACACCTGTTGCTCAATAAACAAGCCAGTACTAAAGTGGTCACCGACAAGCCCAGTCCTACGCATACCTTACCTGAACATTCATCCGAGCACTCGTCCTTGCCCCTTTGAACCCATCTTAATCATGCGCCAAGTTCTACTAGCCTTCGATTGGCGTAAATATCTTGCATTTTACACTATACACTGGAGATTGCTCTCAAATCCAAACTTTACCTGGCCCGTGCATCCCTAGTCGGCCTCGACATATCCGGAACCATACGAGTCGCCGCCACCACCAGTAGTTCCAAATCCTTTTCTGGGCGTTTCATAATCATGGTCGCCCTGTCTTCCCGAAGACTCAAACCCTTCGCTAGCGGTCCCATATCTTTCGACACCCTTACGCGAGTCACTGGGGTCATCTCCAGTCGATCCAAAAGTATCGCCCTCGTTGCCGTATAATCCAAATCCAGAGTCCGAGGGCTCAAACCCAGTCTCGTTCTTGCGATGGGCCGCATCCTCTGTACCTTGCGCGGAACTGGACGTGTTGGGGTGTTCCATTGATGTTCCATGAGTGGTTCCAGAATACTGATTGGTGTCTCCAAGATCATCCTTTTGTCTATTTGATCCATACGACTCTTGGGCGTTCTCACCCGATCCATATGCATCACCGCTCCTTTCTGACGATCCATACGCATTGCTGCCTTTATTAGCAGATCCATAGGAATCCAGATTAGATCCCGAAGATCCATATGACTCGTTGTTTCCGGAATCCTTCCCAAAAACATTCTTGATCTTGTCTCCGACCTTGCCAAAAGTCGACTTGTGTTCTTGGCCATAGCCGTCAGTGTTACCGCTTCCGTAATTATAGTCGTTTGCGTTGTTTCCGGACATTTTCAGATGATTTTGTATTTTAAATTTGATACTTATAAATGTATGGAATATCGGGCAAATGCATCTCTTTTATACCCAATTCGCATCCACTTTAATTCCTGGCCCGTGGCGTCAGAGTTCACCGCCGTCCGTAGCAATAGTACCACATTCTCTTTTCCTGCAACAAGGGGTTGCGTTTCCCTCACCGCCAGCCAGTTCGTGACGAGGCTCGGTTGTATATGTAGTCCAAATAGGGATTTCTTGCTATTTCAGTAAACTTTAATATTCGAGCAACAATGGTCAAATATCCCATATACAGTACGCGAGCTGCAAGCGTTGCTTATGTGCAAACAGCAATGCTCACGTTCATGCATCGAACATGTTCTCCTCACGCTAATGCACCTCCCGCCAACGCGGGGTGTGTGGGTGAGGAATTTATGGTGACGCTCCCACAAGCAATCAACTACATTCATTGCAAAACTCAATTGACGTTCATTGGTTTACTTAATTGGAGCGACATTTCAAATATTTATATATGCATCATGGATTGTAAATTTGTCTTTAAATGTAGAATGCAAGGTTTGACGTTCATAAATGGATGGAAGATCAGGGGGAAAATATTTTTGCAATAGACCTCAAACGTAATCACATGATTACACAGTCTTTTTCCTGAGCCTCATTGTTTGTGGCAGACGAAGGAGGGGCGTGCTTTTTGGCTTTCTTTAACTTTTTCGTGATTGCCGCGACTTTCTTACTGTCGTCGATTCTGGCGAGTGCCTTCTCTTGTCCATTTTCAGCTGCTTTCTCATACCACTTCTGCGCCTCCTTCGTATCCTTTACGCATCCAATGCCCTTATCTAGAAAGTTTGCCAATACAAACTGGGCCTTTCCATGGCCACACGACGCCGCCCGTTTTGCCCACTCGAAAGCCTCACTTTCATCCTTGGGCAAATAGGGTTCCGAACCTACCATGTACCATGCGCACATGGCAAGCATCGACTGAGGGTGGCCTCCTAAAGCGGCCTTTGTGTAGTAGTGGATGGATAAGTTTGGGTCTGCGGCAACAATATTGCCAACCTCGTAGTGGTGGCCCAAAATAGCAGACGCCTCCACGTGTCCAAGCGCGGCCGCTTGTGAAAACAACTCCAAAGCATACTTTTCGTCTTTAATCAAAATATCAGAGTAGCCGGTTTGGTAAAGCTTGCCGAGTTCGAAGGGAGCTGCTGACGTCAATTCCGTGGCCACATTCAGCGCACGCTCCAACCACTTGATACCCAACTTCTTGTTGACTGCGGTATCGCTGATACCCATACGACCGTAGAAAAAGTAGATTCCGAGCTTGTACATAGCCGCCGGGTGATTTTTCGATGCTGCCAGCTTCAAGAAATCCACACCCTTGCGCGCATCTCTGCCGGTACCTAAACCTTCCTCATAGCAGTGGGCCGTGCGGAAAGCACATTCGGTGTGTCCGTGTTTCGCGGCCGAAAGGAAAAGACTGAATGCCTCCTTGTTCTCGACCTTGCCGAATATACCCGAACTGTACGCATCTCCAAGGAAGTACTGTGCATCCACGTAACCCTTATCCGAAAGACGTTTGAGATAGTGCAACGCCTCCTTGAGAAGCGACGCGCGCAACTCAAGTTCGGATTCCGAGAGTGGTTGGTTGAGCGCAAGTGATGAGGCTGAGCGCAGAGGTTTCAGCAGCTCCGCGGTTTTCTCTGACGAAGTATGGGGCGCCGTGGACGCTGCCAAGCCTGCTTCCGATGCACCAGGCGACGGCTCAAGCAAGATCGCCGTCTGGAGCATGTACTGTGCATACTGGAACAAGACAGCAGGGTCGCTGGACTTCTTGGCATTTTTGCGGTACAACTCGATCGTCTTCATACGAGGCATCAAGTGTGAGCTGTTGGGGCCCAAGTGCTGGTGGAGAAGGTTCTGGTTCAAGTCGAGACCAGCTCCACCATCTATACGGTCAAGGAACATCGACAGCGAGGATGAAAACGAGCGGCTGTGTCCATGTTGGCCGTATGGGATCGAGCCCACTGACAGGTTATGGCTACCCGAAGCCTGGCGCTGGTGCCGGGCACCGCTGCCACTCTGTGAGCCGCTCTGAGAGCCACTTTGCGAGCCACTCTGGTGGCTACTTTGCAGTTGTAAGTCCTGGGGGATCGACGACACAGAGAGGTTTTTCTCCGGGTATTGCAGCAGGATTTTCAGCCGCGAGAGGTGCTGCGTGATGTCCGGGATATCGTTGGTATTAAAACTATCTGTGGATGCCAACGGGCCCACGTTAAAGCGCGGGCTGTATAACATCGCCGCGGAAACTGGAGCTGTGTTCCGGTTGAGCTGTGTTGACTCGTCTAATGGCCGGCCCAGCGGCTGCAGTTTTGGTTTCTGTTTTGGAGTCTGGGGATTTTTGGCAGCCAAATTTGCGTGCGTGAACTGTTCAAGTTCCGAAACAGGGTATGGCGCCGACGAAGTCATCTTTTGTCTATATGGATGAACAGACATGTTTTGTGGAAAGCAAGGGTTAAGTTTTGAGCGGGGTTGTTGTCAATTTTGCGCCAGAGAAGGAGGAAGAAAAAAAAAAATGATGTCACTTTTTTTGGGGCGCGTATATCGGGCCGGAAGGAGTACTGTAAATCTGCCGGCGAGTAGATCTGTTTGAGTTTTTGGTAGGGAGCCAGTTGTTTCCGGTTTGGGCGGGTAATGGTATTTGCCTTTGTTTTGGTTTTGTTGGACCCTTCTGTCTTTCTTTTTTTTACTTTCTTTTTCACAGATTTCTAAAAAAAAAGTCTGCGGAGTAGTATATTCTTTGCAACTAGGGTTCCGTGGGCTCTCGCAATAAAAAAAAACGACTGGTAGTGGCGGAGATAATTAGAGGACAAAAACACGCCTGATTTGGGACAGGGGTACACGGCGTGGCGTATTTAAAAGGATAGGGTGTAATGTTGTGTCTCACGTGGTTTATGATTTTTCTCCTGTAGTTACAAGAAATTCCAGTGCTGGGTTTTCTTCTTTGGGTGGATCCGCTCAGCCTGGATTAAAATTGAATAAATCAGCAGAAAAAGATTGGTTGTGTGCGTGTAATTTTCCTATTTAAGGCGAGCGACAAGAAGAAAAAAAGTTTAAAAATAACCCTCTACGGCAACTCGGGAGACGCGCTGACGTGCGAATACAGCGCCACGACCTGGGGGACTTTCCCGAAACCATGACTAAACGCTATAGATCAGGTAGTGATTTAATTAATTTGAGTTTTTAGAAGTATAATCAGAAAAAATAAGAAAGAAGAGAGAAGAATATAATCGCCTTTCTCCTTTGTATTCAGTATGGGACCGCCTCACTTTCCGCTTGTTCCGGTTTTGATTATTTTTATCCGAAACGCGTGGTCCGAAAGGAGCCGAGCGTTTAAGCCCTGGCATATTGACAGCGGCTAAGTGGAGCACGTGCGCGCGCAGTCAAAAAGATATGTCAGGCAGCTGAAAATCCATCGTTTTCACTAAATATCAATTTATGTTAGGATGGAAAGACAGCTGAATTCGCAACCCTTGTTTCATGGCTGAAATAGAAAGTGGAACTATGAAACTTCCCTCCATGCCCCCATGTACCGCACCGTTTGTTCCGGCATATGGTTACCACACGTGTGCCGTACCTACCGTCCGGGCGGGGCATCTGTTTCAGGACCTAACTTAGGGCAACACTTGTCGGGTTGATGTTTAGGGCGAATTGCTGGTAAGGCTACGTCATTTCCAATATTTGAATTTTACTCGGTATGATATTATTATTATCTTTTTTTTTTTAAGAGACATGCTGGGATTACGCCAGAGTGAAAAAAAGGATACATGAAGCTTATTCGACCGAACACGCTCAATCACTGTCAAGCGCTATTTGGCGTTCGAAGACTCTCTGTGCTTTGCCTTCTTCTCTTTTTTCATTTGATTTCTTTGTTTTTTTTTTACCATCATTATTCATATAATTCCTTTATTCTTTATCTCACAGAAAAATTTGGGAAACGCCAAGGGGCATCTCTCGTACAGCGTGTAAAAATAGACTTTGGTCACCAGAAAGTTACGTCATAGCGAGCCGCACCAGAAGATGGGCATCCGATCCCGAGATATGGCCAAATATGTGACTAAAATTCTGTTCTACGGTTCGAGCCCTGGGTTTTGCGTGCCTTAATTTGGACAGGGGTACTACCTATGTGCTGGGTTTATTTTTCATCTTTCTTTATTCCTATCTAATTCCTCCTGTTCCTACAGGATCTATTGGCCTGGTGTTGGGCCGGGATCTTTGTTCCATTCTTATACGGCAAAGTGCGTATAAATGAAGGATTAACGGGTTATGTAATGACACGCATCCAGAAATAAAAACCTGGTGCTGTTAAACACAAACCAGTCAACCCCAACCCATCGCAAAGAGTGCTGGGCCATAGACCTGTAGATCCCTAAGGCACATTACCTGTACCCCAACACCATATCCAAATAAAATAAAAAAAAAAAATGTTTGATTTCAATTCCAATTTCAACAAGAAATTCCCACTAAACTCCCAAAAACGTGATGTACACGGCCAAAGCCGCTGCAAGCGTAAAGCCCACTAGCTTTAATACCGTATCGGCTCCTGCAGGACGTACACCCTCTTGCCCTGCCAAAAGCCGGGCTCTATCCTCTGGATCCAAATTCGCCGTGTCTAGCAGCACTGTTTCTGTGGGTTTTGCCTGGGTGGAAGCCTGAGCCAGACGTTGTTTTTCGTCCTCTTTACGCTGGATCTCGTGCTTATTTGCTTCACTGATCTCGGGGAAAATTGCCACAAACCGCGTGTTTTCCTCGGTGTTCCATTTCTGGCTGTCGGCGGCTAGCTTGCGCTTGACCGCGTCAGTGGTGGTGATGGAACCAGTGGTTTGTTCGTCACCCGTCATGAAACTCAAAAGCCCGGTCAAAATCGTCAGCACACTCCACGCAGGGTTCCATGTATCTGGGTGATAATCACTCATACTCAAGCATAGACGGGTGTTGCATGCAAACCGTCCATTGGGGGTAACCATTGAGATCGATGGTGGCTTAAATGGATAGTCCAGAGGAAACCGAAGAAGCCCATGGTACTGTCCGTTTTCGTAAGGGGTTCCTGGTGGTCCTGTTATTACATAATGCCATTCCAAGATATTTTCATCATTGGGCTTGGCAGTGATGAAGGGCGTAGGTGTTGCCTGGATTGTCTTGTACTCCTTGTTCAATCTTTTCTGTGCTTGCCGAGAAACCATTCTTGGTGGGGTATTTCGGGTAAGTGATTTTCGAGTGTGGGGTTTTATTTAATGTCCAAAATTTATGCCAAATATGTATCTGGCGTGTACTCTGATTTGTGGGGGAAACCTACACCTTCTACTACTGCTTGTGCTTACCCGTGCTCCGAACAGAACAGGTGGTTCTGGGAGTGCGCGCCTCAAATCCGCGCCCGCTGTTGCGAAATCTCGCCAGTCGCCTTCCATCCTCGCGTTCGATTTCCAGATTGTGATAACAGTTTGTTTTTTTTTTGAAGAAAGTTGGATTAAAGGGTGAAGTATTTGATGGATTTTCGTCAACCTCCTTCTTTTTACCTGCTGAATTCTACGGTGAAGAAGAATAGGAATGTCCGACGTATAATATCCGCCTATGGGATTCCAAGATCTCTTATATTTTCCCATCAACCAAGAAAGGATATATAAAGGTATACTAGTAGACAACCTATGAATTAGAAATTTTATTATCGGAAATAAACTTCTCATGTGCTTTGGAACAGAAATCCCTTTCTCAAAAGATATGGGTTGCTCGCGGTACTGGATCTAGACTATTCACAGGTGTTTCTTAGTATCCTAAAAGCCGTGTAATAATTGGGATAAGAATGACCAAATATGGAAACAGAAGTAGTATAAATACTGCATCAAAGCGTTTATGTTACCGTTCGTGGGTATATATTTGGATGAACACTTGCTTTCTGAATCGGGATATAATCCACCCACACCACACTCCTTATCGTCAGATACACTTCGGTTCTCTTTTACCCAGAAAGATATATAGTTGCCTTTTACAAGCAGTAGCCAATAACATGGTCTATTCTTCAGGCCCGTTTTCGGGCGCCTCAAAGTCTGGAAGAATTGCTTCGATCGTTATCTATAGATAATGCGAGCACCCGCATTTCGTCACCAAAACAGGTAACTGCGCAACCACCAATCCTGCACGCTTCTTCTAGTGCCATATTCGAAAACTCGGTATTCTCGCCCAAAAATACCAGAAAAAAAGGCCATTATAATGGTAGAAAACGACTTAGATCAAAAGAAATCACCCAAAAATCCAGTTGAATTCAAGGGAAAGACAGTGAAGACATGAATACGGGTTTTTACCCCTAATTTGGACGCCGCATTGCCGTGCAGGAAGGGACGTTTTTTTGCACCCATCTTGGTTCTTCGGCCCATCGTTCTTAGCAACCGCGCATTATCTATAGTTTGGAAAGAATATAAATAAGGGCATATGTGCCCGCCCCAGTAGAATAAAATACCACAAATCACTTCGATATTTTTCAGTCTCGTGACTAACGAAACTAAAGTTTACCAAACACAAATATACCTTCACATTAATTAAAACACACTTTTTGAAACCACCATGGCCAGCGTTGTTTCCCCCGAATTGTCGGCAGATATTCTTGCCGGAAACCGGCGCAAGTCCATTTCCGAAGAATCTTACAACTGCTCTTTGGCAGATACATTTGCCGCAATGTCGACCCAAGACAGCACCTACAACTCGGTCAAATTTGATCCCGAAGTACACTTGAAGTACTATGCGCGGGGCCCCGTGGAACAGCACAACTTCCACAACACCCGCAGAATCACCATGGACGAGTTGGGGCTCACCAACAAGTTGCAGATTTCACCCATTGGTGTTTCAGACCCCTTTCCCTTGTTCACAGATGATGCTGTACAGATCATGCGCATGGAGATCTTGCAGAAAGACTTGTTTTTGAAGCATGCAAAAGTATCGTTCAGCTCCACTTCGGGCTTGGACTGTAACATCCGCGGGTACGTCACTGACAATGGTAATGTGGTGACTCCCTTTACCCATGCTGCATGGACTCATCCTAAAACCATGGAGTTGATCTCCACCATGGCGGGCGTAGACTTGGAGGTGGTGATGGACTACGAAATTGCCCATGTGAACATTGGGCTTACCGACGATAAGACAGCCATGGCCCAGCGCTCACCCGAGGAAATCGCTAAGCGTGAGCGCTTGTTTACCGATGAAAACTTAGGCGACAACTCAGGAGAGGATATCCCTGCAATCGTGGGCTGGCACAACGATTCGTATCCTTTTGTATGTGTTCTCATGTTATCGGATACGTCGGAAATGATTGGCGGTGAAACGTACTTACGTATGGGCGATGGCAAGATGGCACGTGCTCCAGGTCCCCAGTTGGGTAATGCCACGGTTTTGCAAGGCCGGTTGATCCAACACTTGGCCCCCAAGCCAATTGGTGCCACGGAAAGAATCACCATGGTCACATCTTACCGTGCCAAAAACCCCGCACTCCACGATGGTTCGGTTTTGGGAACCGTGAAGCCTGAAATCAACTACGGGTCGCGGTACACTGAGTTTTACCGACAGTGGGTTCAATATAGGGCGGAAGTGGTCAAGGCAAGATTGGACAAATTGACCGCCTCGCTTAAGGATGAAGAGGTTTTTAACAAGGGAGCTGCTACCGATGCATTGAAGGACATCGAGGCTTACTTGGCCAAAACATACACGGAAATGGAGGTTTCCGCCGACGAGTGGGAGGGCATCATGATGAAAGGCTGAGGCTGGGATCAAGCCCCTAGTTTCCGTATCGTTTAGTATAGCTTAGCAGGACTGTGTTTATGAATGATTACAAACCGTTATTGACTCGAGAGTTTAGCTCTTTAAATTATATTTTTATGTTTTTGTATTTTGGTCCAACAAGTTGGAGGAGGGAACACCGGGGGGTTAGAAAAAAATAATAGAAGAGGTTGCGTTCCGCTGCGAGTGAAAAGGGCCCCATTCCTCCTCCGGGGAATAAAGAAAACAAAGCGAACGGGTAATTAGGCTCTGTGTTTTCAGTCTTGTCTTGGAAGTTCCTTTTTCGTAGTTGTTTTTATAATAAAAAATAATACAAACACCAATGCGTGTAGACCAGTGCGCTGACACCAATCACAGACAACAGAGCTTGGACCAGAAACCCTTCTTCTCTTCATCATTAGCGTGCTGTTGTTGCTGCTCGTACTGGTTGATTCTCTGGGTGTTGCCGTAGTTTGAGTGTACGTTGCCCATCATGGCCTGGTTGACGGAGCCATCGTTGTGGGCGTGCGAGCTCAAGTTGGAGTGGGGCTGGAGCTCCTGCTTGATAGGGGGCAAGGGTCTGTTGATCAAGTGCTGTAACTTCTGCTGGTGGGACTGTGCCGCAGACAACTGCTGTTGCTGTTGCGTGGACTGGTTGATGTTACTGTTCAAGTTGTTGTTGCCCGCAGAGCTGGAGATCGCGTTGGCACCCGACTGTTGGGGTGGGTATTGGGGTCTGTTTCTACGCAGCTCACGGTGACGGCGCTCGCGCTCGTTGGGTGGGTTGGGGTGGCCGTACCCATGCAAGTTGGGTTTTTTGTTGATGGACGAGTCCCAGCCCTTGCCACCATTGAGGTGCATCCAGTCGAAATCGCCATCGCAGCTGACGCCCATGTCGTCCAATGCTGACAACAACAACATGCGGTATTCTTCGTACGCGGGCTCGGCCTCAAAGGGCAATGAGCGCACCGAGTCTAAGTACTCGGCAAATTGCTTGGGCAAGCCCTCACACAAGACACTTGCTGCAGTAGTGCGCTTCTTGTCACCAATCTTCTCGTACTTTTGCTTGTTGGTGGGCGCCTTCAATCCTTGCCATGGCAACTGCCCACGCAAGAAGTAGAAGAACACGTGGCCCAAGGCCTCCAAGTCATCCCTGCGCAGCTGCTCACGGCCCAAGTGCGTGTTGATGGACATGTAACGGGCGGTGCCGCTCAACGACTTTTTCTCCCGGTATGGAATGTGTTGTTTGGTGCGCGGGTCGCGGTACTGTTTGGCCATGCCAAAGTCAATCAAGTGTACCTTATTTTCGTTGGGGAAGCCCTGGCGCCCAATGAGAAAGTTGTCTGGCTTGATGTCACGGTAGATCAAATCATGGCGGTGAACTTCCTCGATCAAATTCAACATTTGCACTGCAATCTGCACCACGGTCTTCACAGAAAACCGCCGTCCACACCAGTCAAACAAATCTTCCAATGATGGGCCCAACAAATCAATCACTAAGATCGAATGCAAGCCCTCTTGGCCAAAATAGTACGCGTTTGGGATTCCGTCACAGCCTTGTAAGTGCTTGTAAGTGCGGTACTCATCCCGCAACTGAGGCGCCTCCGTCTTGCGTGGCTCAAACTTGATGGCAACGGCCACGCCGTTGATGATGTTACTTCCCTCAAAGAGCACGCCGAAGGAACCTTCGCCGATCTTCTTGCCAATCTTGTAGTGTAACCCAACAACAGAGTTGTTGTTCAGCGACAGTCCGGAAACGTTCATGGTGTGGTGGTTTTGTGTCACGGCGGCGGCGGCTATGGCTGCAGCGTTGGACATCGAATGGGGATGATATCCGAGGGTGTTTTGTGTTTTGTCGTTTTTTTTTTTAGTCGTCCGCCACTATTCGCTAGAAAGTGCTGGGGAGAAAAAAAAACGATCTATGAAAGGAAGAACAAAAATGGCCAGCCAATGACTAATGGTGGCACAGAAGGTTTCAAACGTTCTGTGGGTGGCTCCGTGTAAAAGATGAAGGAGTGGGCGGGTAGAAAAAACGGGATTGTCTTTTGTCCGTTGGGGGTATGCTCGGGTCTATGATAGATTCCGGGCCTGGGTTTTGCTTTTTTGCTGTGTTCTATTTTTTAATCCTTTTTTTTTTTTGAGGAGTGGATTCACGGGCGTAAACTAGTAACGTGGCCCAATTCTGCCTAGATCACTTCGTCCAAATACGTCTGATGAAAAACGCTGGGTAGGCTGGTTTCTTGCACGAGAAAGACTGGTGCTTTTTTTTTGTGTGCTCAAAAGTTATTTGGCTGAGCGAGCGACACAGGAGAGCAAAATCGAGGTGGGAAAATCTCTCGGCTACACGATGCACCGCCGCAGTACCAGGCGAGAAAAACAGTCTGGTGGACGAAAAAAAAAAAAAAAAAAAGAAAAAAAATTTAGAGAATTTAATAAAAATAGAAATCCACCTCGCTACTGGAGGAATAAATTTACAAAGTAGACGAGAAAACTCATTTACAGGTTTTATCTTGAGTCTTCATTTTATTGTTCGAAAGAAATGTCGTGAACACCTTCGGGGCGCAGGTGAAGAAAGAATGGTCTGTGGTCACTGGACCTCTATTTTTTTTTTTTTTTCTCTTCATGCTTTGTTTTGCTTTACTCTTTGTTCGACTGTGGCCAGCAGACGATAAGCACTCGTGATCGTGCAGGTGGAAACATCAGCACTAGAGATACGACAGTAGGATAGGGGAAATCGGGCCACGAGTCGTAACTACATACAGCATAAAGCTTAAGCAGAGATAAAAAAAATTTACAGCACAAATATAAAAATCTTCCACCCACTTCGTAGAAAGAAAAAAAGAAGAGAATTTGCATATATTTGCAAATATCTTTAGGCCTTTGGGTTTCAGGTGTCGTGGGTTTTTGGGAGCCCGGGGGTTTGCAGATGGGTGATTGGTGCGGAAACGACACCGGACGCTTCATCGAAAAAAAGAAAACTATTCCCGGCGACTCATTTCTGCAGCGGATACCCGGTTACATATAGAGTTACACACGACCGTTACGTCACGCTGGGCTTTTTGGCAAAAATGTTGGGATTTAACCCATAATTGGTGTCAGAAAAATAGGTTTTTTAAAGACAGATTTTCTTTATTTTTCTTATTATGCTTCAATTATGCTAAAAATATCACAATCATCACATCAATTATATAATATTTCTATTAATTTTTTTTTTACTTTTTCGTAATATGGATAAAAGTTGTCATAAAATAGTTTAAAAGCGCAATAGGATAATTTTTGTTTAAGAAACAAGACCCAGTAAAAATGAAAGATTCAAATATACCAAGTAATAAATTTAAGCATCTCTCTCTTGACAATCCCAAGGAACCATTCTCTCCTTATTTCTACACATCTCTTTCGTTATGCACCATGGTGTACTCTTAGTTTTTATATATTCGCCGCACCGAGAGTGGCAAAGATAAACATTTGTTTTGGATTAAAGTTTTCCTAACCAAAACCTTTTGAATTCAAAAGCGGAAGTAAAGCTTTTCATTTTATTTTTATTAAACTTATAAATTTAATCAAGATCATTGAAAGGAAGCTATCATAATCAAGACCCCCTCAAAGGAAAAGCCACTCTTTACGAGGCTTAAAGATCCTCCGCACGGGGTCTAAATTTCAGAAGTGGCAGGATTAAACGAGTTGTACCAGGTTTCGGGAATGACTCACTGGAAAGAAAATACTTCCTTATTAATACTTATATTCTTTTGCTTTGTTCAGAAAGTTGAATCTTGGACAAATTCTGCGCAAATTTTTCTTAATGTTATTTTTCAAATGTATGAATTCTCCAATCTCTTATCTCACAATATCTATTGAGAGACCTACTTTGACAGAAAAATGTTTATTGTGCAAGATTTCGATTGAGTAATTGTTTTCTTGAAGAATCCCGAAAAAAAAAAAAAACAATTGACCGCAATTTTCTTGAACAACTGTGGCGAAGAAGTTTAAAGCAGAATGAAAACAATCTGAACGACAGTGCGGTTGAAAAGAAATTACTACATACTTATAAATTTTACGCGAAAACCGTATTTTTCTGGTCATGATTTCTGAAATGGTAGAGTACTACCACAAAATGAATGCGGTTAATGCCCCTAATGTATAACCTTTATAGTATGAAGGAACTAAGGTTTATTCGAAATTCGTAGAATAGGCATTTTCACTACAAAAGAATACTCTATTTAATATTTTTGGATATTCTCGAAAAAGATTACAGACTTATCTTTCAATATACTCAAACATAGGGAAGGTGGGAAAAGGGTCAACTGATTTGAGAAGTATTGAAGAGGAAATTTAAAGCACGAGAGACCATGGGAAGAATTTGTACATCTATCCTGATCAAATAACAAAGTGTTTCGAACCAAGAAGAAACATAATAAAAAAATGATAGCCCTCTTGACCCATTGCAGGTGATTTTTCTGTGACTACAATAGGAGTTTGGAAACAGCTCCATTTCATAAAGACCTACTAGAGGTGTCTGAATAATAGCCGGTTGAGAAAATACGAAATTTCAGGGATTGCTTGAAAGGAATAAACTACTTGAAAGAGGCTGTCAGGTTCTTGGTAGAATGGAGCCGCTATTGCATGTTTGTTATGCGTAATGTTAAGTTATTAAGGAAATGGCATGATTGCTCTGTGAGCGACCACTTGCATGATGATAGTATGGTATCACGGAATGTAGAAGAATATTCTATCAAAAGCGACCGGAAATTAACGGACGAAACTCAAAAGGGTAGTGCATGCAACCAAGTATGCGCTTACAAGGAAATTAACTGAAGGCTGAATCCGGGAACATCACAGAGGCTCCCTGGTTTTGTGCTCTAAGAGATGGACCGATCACAGTTCCGAAGACAAGATCCCGTGGATGAAAATTGTGAACTGAATTTGATTATATTTCCCTCAACAACAGAGACATGTCTCAAGTTCCAGGCATTAATTAAAGATGCGGTAGAAAGGAACAAGGAAAGCACAAAGATAACCAATGACAGGACCGATAGATAAGACAGAAATGCAACTTTGACATAAACCGAGGCTCTTCATTAAAGTAAAACTTAAGGAAACTAAACCTTGAGAGATAAATGAAGATTCTAAAAACATGGACTTAATATTGCTTACAAAAATTGAATCTTTTTTTTTTATATCTTTTATTGCAATTCTGCTCCACGACCGTTATTCTAGGGCCGCGCGCTCTCCCCCACTTATTCTCACCACCTGCGGTCCAGTGGCCAAGTTCCGAGCGAAAAGTTTTAAAAAAGTCTTGTTCCTTGAATACCCAATTATTCCAGCAAACATCGGTTGTTTTAACCAAGATTACACTTTAAATACACACGCTTGCATATATTCACAAAAACATCTAGAAAAAACTTGACAATTAAAGAAAAAATGTCGTCCTCTACGCTAGACCAGATCATGATCGAGGACATCGCACGGTATTGTCCGCTGCAATTCTTGGCCTTTCATCAATGCATGGGAAAACCACCTTCGGAGGCCGATTGTGCTGCAGAACAACTTAACTTAAGCAGGTGTATCAAAAGTTCTGTGCCCGTATTCCAGAAAATACACGGGGTTTGTGCAGGCAAGCTCCAGGCATACGAGCTGTGTCTTCGTATGAACGGATCCTCGCAAACCAAATGCCAGCAAGATTTGGCAGAATTAAGGGAATGTGCATTAGGAGCCGTTACCAAATAATGGAGAGATTAAAAAAAAAAAGAAGAGGGCCACATATGCTTATAGATTACTCAATACATGATTTGATCCTATGCTAATTTCACTTTACACCTCTCACCAACACCCCCAAAAAACACCCCCTTCATTAATATATAAAAACAACCCCTCATTTAAATCCTCCCGTCCTTAAAAAAAGTCCCCTGACTATGCCAAATACTTCTGTGGCACGTTGTGGAGCTTCACAGGACTCACATAGTCGTGTGCCCTCAAACGACCATCTTCGTTTGTATGCGATTCCTCAATTTCGTGCTGATGATGCAACATCTCGTGCTCAATATCTTCCTTGTGCTTGGTGTGCACGTCGGGATCCTGGTCCCGATGGTACTTGTTCCAGTGGTGGTTTTCGTATTCGGCCTCAAAATCCATGTGATGGCCTGGACCAACGCCAAAGTCGGGCAAAACCTCCCCCTTGTTGGAAAATTCCAACCACAGCTCCTTCGAGATCCTGCCCTGATTATCGGCACCCAAGAGACGTGATACCTCGCTAATCACACGGTTTTTAAGACTTTCGGGAATCGTTTCCCCATGGTCATGGGCACCCATGCCACTACCATCGCCCACCACAGCCTCCCGGGTCAAGCCATACACATATAAGATATCCTTTGGTGTCCAGAAGCCTTTATCCTGTAAATCATGAATGATAAAGAAGGCCGACGCATCAAAACTATCCATCTGATGCTCCTCCTTCATGTGCCACTCCTGCCACGAGAGGTCCAGGGGTTTCACTGGGTTAGCTTTATGAGCATATACAGCTGCGAGGGATAAGAAAAGGCCCCAGAAATTGAGTTTCATGTTTTTGGTTTTGTGTGGGAGAATCAACAGCCAAAAATAGCCTTTCTGCCTTTCTGAGACTTTGGGGCCAGTGATGTCAGTGTGCAGCCGAAATCAGCGCCGCAGAAAACACCCGTACACCAAGAGAACTTACTGGCGGAGATCTTTTTGGAAGGTACACTGAAGGATTGGTATCATTGGGTATAAAGTGTATTTTTCGGCAACAGTGTTTTTGTAGAAAACGAAAGATTACGTCTTTGTGTAGAATATGTGCAAAATTTTAGAAACTGTGGTGGCTTCTTGATGGGTCGTAGGATGCTTGTGAAGCACACTTTCCTAATGACTGCAAAAAACTATAAAGGAAAAGGGAATAAAGGATAAATGAAGAAAAGAAAAGAGAAGAAAAAAAAGAATCATAATATTACCTAATAATATTCGAATTTTTGCCTATCCTTGATTTGTACGTTTTCTGAGCCACTTACTTCGTAGTGGCTAGCAGAATAATTGGGCCCGCACTTGGGTCTTTTGGATCTACTGCACTGGAATTTCCTCTAGGCCCCGTGGGCCCGTGGGCCCATGGACCGCGAATTTTCCCCACATATCGACCATCGATCAACCTGGCCAAAAATCAGAACAAAAGAATATAAAAAAGAATAGTATCAATCCCCGCAAATGGAACACAACCAAAACCTCCCTGTGAAGCCCACAGAGTCACGTGTGGGCAGAGAAAACCAGCGGTACAACGCTGAAAGCGGTGCACGTATGGTGGCAGGGTGTATCTGCTTTAATGAGACCAAGGATAAGGTGGTGATGGTTCTGTCAAGTGCACACAAGGGCCAGTGGGTGTTCCCCAAAGGTGGCATTGAATTGGATGAGGGAGAGGATTTTGTAGTGAGTGCCGTGCGAGAAACGTGGGAAGAGGCCGGATGTGAGGGCCGTATAATGGCAAAATTACCTGTGGTGCTCGATACGAGAGGCCGCAAGGCGCCAGTTTTAAGCGTAGAACAGCGGGGGATGGACTGGGATCCGAAGAAATTTGTGCCCCGCCTGGAATTCCACTTTTACGAGATGCTAGTAGAAAACTTGAGCACGGAGTGGCCCGAACTGTCTTCGCGTGAAAGACGCTGGTGCACTTATTCCGAGGCCAAGCATGAGCTTCTAAAGGCAAAAAGACCCGAGCTCGTCCAGGCCTTGGACGCATCTTGCGTATTGAAAGATTCTGAAGGCGCAGAGGGAAAAGATGAATATTGATTTCCAAAGAGGATTCTGTACTTTAATGAACTCGAAGATGGCGAGACAATCTAATACTGAAAGTATAAGGGGTGTTTCTGCTAGTTGAAGAAAACAAGCTTATGACCGAAAACAGTGTAAATCAGAGACCAAAATCTTGATGGTTTCATTTTCAATTTAATTCCTCTTGTTTTACTTTTTTTTTTTTTTGATATTTTTTATTACTCTATGTAATTGACGTGTCTTACAAAAAGTCCCCGTTTTCATCAAGTGCTGGTTCAAGCGTACCGATCACTTGAATAAACCACCCATCAAATTAGCCAACATGTTGTTTCCACCTTGGGGCGAACCCAAGTTCAACCCAAAGTACTCTCTACCCAAGTACTCAACTGGTGTAACGAGCCCCTTCTTGTTCAACAACAGCTTATATTGACCATACAACTTCAAGAACTTCTCTCCTGCATCGGCCTTTTTCAAAGTGACCACAAGCAATTGCAAGAAGTTCAAAAGATCCTGGTCCTGGAAAAGTAACAATATGTCGGTTTTCTCAAAAGCAACACCCAGTTTCTCGGTGAATTTCTGCAAGAAACGGTCCAACGCCGCCTGTACAAACTTGATGTTTTTCAAATATGCGTAATTGATGACGGCACGGGCCACAAACTCGCCCGGGTCGGCGGTTTTGGCGTTTTCCAGGTACCAGCTGAACAAATAGTCTAAGTAGACGGGCAAAGACTCAAAAGTACCCAAAATCAAGTGTAATTCAGCAACTGCAAATACTTTATAGCGATCAGCATCTGTGGCTTGTTCGGGAACTGCGGCCAAAAGTTTGGTGCCGAAAATATGGTGCAAACTAGCATCGCCAAACTTCGATGTGCCGTCCAACTGCGCCCATGTCAATGCCTGTTTGGCTAAGTCGCCTATGCTGGGTTCTGTATCTGGAAGAAGAGAAACCAACTCAAGCAACTTGGCCCTATGTTCTTGGCCGGGACCCGTGCTGGAGCATTTCACACCTGCTTCAGTATAAACTTGGATCAAATACGAAATCAAGTCACTTGCCGATGCGTACTCCTTATTTGTCGCCAAAATAGACGCACCCTGGCCCAAAATGCCAATTGCCAAATCAAACTGTTTCGCCTTCACGTATCTGTTGGTGATTGTACGCAACGTTTGGTGGGCTTCGTAGAAGTCCTTGTTATCGATTCTCTGCTGGAACCGGGCAATGGTTTTCTGAAGTTTATCGCTCATTTTGTGGGTTTGTAGTTTTGTGGGTTTATTTTCTTTTTTGTTGGGTAGTGTTTGCTTCAGTTATGGCAATCCAATGAATTGTCCCTGTGAAATTTTAGTGCTCAGTGCCAGGGCCAGTTGTGTTTTTGGCCCTGCGAAAAGTTCGTACCAGTCCAGTGACTGCGCGGGCACTTTTAGGGCGAGAATTGGGGCCCTCCTAGTATTCTAGGCGTGGGGCCAAAGTGAGAGAGGACTAAGCTTGTAACTATTCTCTTGGTGTATATTGATAGTTCTAAGAATTGAATTTCTGGGAAATAAATTAATACATATCTCTTCAATATCTGAAATTCGAACTTTCAATTGCACTTGCTTAATTAGTGTGGGGTGCGGCAATGTTGTCTTCAGAGCCTCAAGCGCAACATTGGAAAACTTCACTATATCCACCTATGGCGTAATATACAAAAAAATAAATTAAAATAAATTCTTAAATTGTTAGATCAGCTAGTTGCGGATTGAAAGCTATTTTGGGATTCAAGTTACTTTTGTAATCTAATTAATTGGCCCTTGGTTGGACACGCATGCGAGGAACCGCACTTTAATAGTCCGGACCAATATATCGGTGAAACACAAATTGCACCCGCTTTTAGGATCAGGGCATGCCCCACTCAAGATTAGTTTTGGAATTTTGGGGGGAGTTTGTTTCTATTACAATATTTTGTTTTATTGTAGTCGTTGAGCCGTGGAATGGGGCAATTTATTAGTTCCATGGGAGAGTAACGTGAGTGCGTAGGGATGGGATTCCAAGTTTCAGAAACCAAATACGGTGATATGATCTGGGTATTCTTTTATTATTCATACTTTAATTTCATTATTCAAATAAAATTTACTTACATAAGAATATATTTTGGAGGCGTGTAGAGTGCGGCCTTATCTTATAACATATCTTAGTTTCTGGCTGCATTGATGATAATGGAGATTATGTGGAACCATGTATTGAACCGATAAGAATATTGCTATATAATCCAAATTTTTTCACATGTTTTGACTTATGTCCCTAAATTTCTATGCGTAAGTAAGGTACACTGACGGCGAAGAATCATAAAGTACTTTCCACTGACTAGTTCAACTGAAATGACACCAGATTTTGTTATCCAGAGGGGTCTTATCAAAACGTTTCAAACATTCAACTGTTAAGATCCCATGTATTTTTTTACATGAGCTCGCCCTGTCGCAATTTGTAAGCTGACAGAGCATCCTGGTTAGGGACTTGAAGTGCCATTTATTAAGCAAAATATTCTAAGCAAATTGTAATATATATCTAGCAATTTTTTTTTTTTGTTTTTATCCTTCCTTTTTTATCCTTCCTTTTTATCCCATTCTTAGTATAAGGTATTACTGATCCCTTTCTAATTCCATTCTAGTGTGCTTCCATCTATAATTCTTTTAAAGTTAAGTCTTGTTTCGTAGTAAGATACGACTCACGTACTGCCTGGTTTAGTGAAGATACTCAACTCATTAAACTTGCTCTAATGTTCGAATATCTAACGAAATCCATCAGGTTGTATCGTGTGTCTGCGGCCTTAATAAGTCTAAAGAGCTTTACAAAGCAGAAATAAGAAACCCAGCTAAAGACTTGCGAGACTTGCGTCCAATTACACCTTGGGCCTTGCTTTCCACCTTAATTATCTGGATCTTGGGAGTACTTGTAGACTCAAAAGAATGGGGAGTGCTTTTCACATCCATAGCTTGTGAAGTATTGACCAAATCATCCTTTTCTTTCAATGAGTTGACTGTGTTACTTCCAGTTGCAGGCTGATTGCCAATCTTAAGGGCATTTTTTGAAGAGGAACAAGCCTTACGCCAAGCATCAGGCGTGTCCATAGACGAAGACCTTGAGGAACTAGTTTTGGGGGCTTGTTCTGTCGTCTTTTTGGCACTCTTTTGTTGAGTTCTGCACCGACGGCCATGGGTCAACTGGAAACCATCCTTGTCAACTTCGGGTACATATTCGGGAATAACCGCGGGTGTCACAAGTGGCAAAAGATTCTTTTCTCTAAGAGAAGAAGAAGAGTTGGTAGAAATCTTATGTGACACGGTATGATTTACACCCAGAGTAACACCAGCCATGGGTGGCTTTGCCGGGGTTTTTGCTGAAGGATTGCCCTTTACAGGGGTCTTTCTAGGACTTCCATTAGTGACAGTGCTCTGGGGTTTCTTAGTAGAATACACCAAACACTTAACCGTAACCTTTATTGAGATAGGCTTTGTGCTCAGCGAAAGTGATTGACTCCAGGTCTTCACATTTGAAACATTGGCCAGAGTATGAGGTGAAGTTTTGACAGAAGGTTTGGTAACAGCTGACTTTGTAACTTTGGTCAAAGTTGGTGGTAAAGTTTTCCCAGAAGCCGGGTTAATAAATCCCGAAGAGCCACCAGTAACTTCAGCATATGTCTTAGGCTTCACTACACTACTAGTTTCAGTCGCCAACTTGGTCTTGACTGAAGAACTTGGTGCTGTAGTTGCCTTTTGGGTATCACAAATGCCTTTTCCCCAAGTCTTACTGTTAGTACTCTTTGGGGCAGTGTTCTTTACTTTCGTAATTGGTGCCTTATCTTTTACAATGGCAGGGGGGTTTCTTGGAGAAGAAGCCTTTCTCCAAGCCTTAGGGGTATCGGTTTCGGGTACCTTCTTTTGTGCATTTTCCTTTACATTGGTAGCAACTTTTACCGGTGTATTCTTAGATCTTCCTTGGGTTTCCCAAACCTTCTTGGGCTGTTCGAGGACTTTCAAAGAAGCGGAAGGTTGCACCCAGGCCCGTTTAGGTCCCTTTTTGTTTGGCAAAGTTGGGGTGTCATTTGGTGACTTGGTTCTAGATGAGTTCTCTACTTGATTATTCAACTCTACGTTAGCGGAAATCTTTGACTTAGTGTCTGGGTGGCCCAACTTCGGAATGTTGGGCTTTTCCTTTTGTGCACCAAGCACGGTGGTGGCCACTTCAGCAAAACTCTTGGCTCCAAACTTGACCTTCGACTGAACAGGATCCATTGTTGAGGCCAATGCCGCCATAAATCCCTGAGTAGCATCAGCGTAAGTCTTGTTTGTGGTGTTTGGTGAAGTGTTGTTTGTGCACAAAGTTGTGGTAGCAGGTGCAGTGTTTCCAAAAATCATCTGAGCAATGTCTTGGGAAAACTTACTTTGTTCTGCCATCTTTTTGGTCTTCTCAGCCTTTCTCGCCTTCTTGGAAGATTTCTTGTTGGTCTTTATGTTCTCTCTTGCAAGCAAGGTAGTTTCCGTGTCGGCCTCCGATGCTGCTTGAGACAAAAGATCACAAAAAGAAATCTTAGTAGAAAGAGAAGAACAGGTGGGGTTAGTATTAGACTGGCTATTAGTCTTACTCTTTTTAGCCTTTGGATGACTTGGATTTGTGGTATTCATGGCCATTGCTAACTCCGTAAAGTTTGCAAAGCCCACAGAACCAGAGTCCGAGTTGAAAGTAACCTTCATTACTTCTTTCTTCAGAAAAAAATTCAATATTGAATTGAATTGGTATTTTTGCTTCTTCTTGTCTATTTCAGAGTTCCAAAATTGTGTTTTGAATCAAAAACCTGTGGTGTTCTGCAGTGAAGAAGAAGAAAATAGTGTAGGGTACAAACATTTTGAGGACGAGAACTTCTTTTAAGCTCGAACTTTGGGACACAAAGCTCTGGTGGCAAAGCTAATTCGGCGATCGTCAGCATAACAAACCCGGATTCGGAAAGGGGCAGTGAGCATGGGCCCTAGGGTGAGGGTGGTGAGAAATTTCTAATCTGTTTTCAAATAATTTGAACAATAGAAAGAAAAAAAAAAAGCCAGATCAATTACGTTTCTATCCCTATTATAAAATATATTTAGTCATTCACATACTTTAATGAGAGGGCCCGGGGAAATTCGTTCTCATTTTCCTGCCCCGGTGTTTGACACGCTGAGACCGGCACACAGCACACATAGGCCCGGGGCCAATGACAGATTTTCCTTACTCAGAAAGCTCCAAAACAATTGTTTTCAAACAAATTCGTCATGAGACAATCCACAACCCTTCTTAAACACGTGCCTCTCATCAAGTTTGTGGGAGGCCCACACCAAGGTATGTCGAAAAAAATGAACGAAAAAAAATAGGCCTTGCTCTGTTCAAAGAATTTTAGTTTACTCGACTTCAGCCGGCTTCGTGATCCGCAAGCAACATTATGGGTGCTATCACCCATGTCCCAGAAAAAATAAGAATCTCTTATAATTTTATTCCGATCTTTAGGTGAAATTAGGATGAAAGAAAAAGAACACGATCCACCCACCGATTGTGAGATTTACGGGGTAAAGACTACGTTGAGTTTCCGCTTCCGTTTCTGTTTCCGCATATCAGCTTAAATACCAAGTTTGTATAATTTTTTTACTAACACAAAAAAGGCGCTGCTGTTTCTGCCAAGGTGCACCCACTTTCTCCCAGCGGAAAGTTGCCTACACTCACAAAAGCCAAGGCCCCACAAGCATCGACTTGGAAGCCAATCGAGCTTAAAGAGGGAGAGGTTCTTTTGAGAAACCAGTTGTCCAAGAGATTTAGATATAGCGCCCCAAGCCCAACGGAGACTGAGCAAATAGATAGTGGTGGTGCTGATCTCGTGTACTAAATGTGCACGTGACCAATGGAGAAGAGGTGGGTTTGATGATGTAGACCACGAGAGTCGAAGCATAAAGCTGTTGCGTATAATTATGGTTCTACCCATATAGATAAAACATACATGTTAAGTTATTTCTTTGTGTAGAAGGCAGTTGAAAGGTTTGAATTGTGGAAGAGTTTAGGCGAGTGTTGTATTTGAGTGGTTTACGGTTGTGGAATAAGAATATGCATGAGGAAATTTTACTAAGACAATATGTCTTGGTTTTGAAAGTTTTGTTTCGTTTTAAACGCTTGAATACTTAAATGTTTACTGGGTTACAACTCACTGTCTTTGTTGATATATTTGACTCATGCCTGCCGTTATAGTACCGCCAAAACATGATTCACTCCCCAAAAATAAAAAAATCACAAGACAAAAAAGTTCTAAAAATAGTCTATTGAGAATATTTTGTTCCACACTTAATTCGAAACTGCCAAAACACGTCAAGCCTTTTCCTGCTATCTGATTTAAACTGCGTTAAATGAATATTCTGAGAAGCTCAATTAGCCACCAATTCAGCGAAATATCTATCCACCAATTAAAAGTAGGCAATGAAGATTCAGTTCCCCATAATTCCCCATAAATAAAAACAAGCAACAAAAAACAACAAAAAAAACCTAAAACCTAAATTTTTTATCCCTACTCTATACGCATGGCCAGATTATAGTTAAAAGTTGAATCACCGTTATGCGGGCCTCCACAACAACCACGGGAGGTAGTGCGCACCTCACCACTCCACCAGGGAACTTGCCACTAGAAACCGCACACTAAGCGCTTAGCACCAGCTCAAAAAAAAAACACACCCTCTTCAATTCCACAGATTTCTCCTATAAAACGGCAGAAAAAACTTGATATATCTGGAAATACCCTACCTTAATATTTCCATATTTCTATTATCTCGGAAAACCCCACATAAACTCTCTCTACCAGGTCACCCAAACACCCCCACCCTAAAATGAACCACGATCCTTTGGAATGGGGCAGACCCAGCAACGAGACTTACGGCGCATATAATCACCAGATCGCCAACGCGGGACATGCAAACACAAGCCTGCTGCAATTCCCTGCTATGCACACACAGCAGCCGATTATTACCGGTACGTCGGTGTTGGCGCTTAAGTTTGAGAACGGAATCGCGATTGCCGCCGACAACATGGGCTCGTACGGCTCTCTTCTCCGGTTCAACAATATCGAACGGTTGGTGCGTGTAGGCGCCGAGACTATTGTGGGAATTTCGGGTGATATCTCGGATTTGCAGCATATTGAACGCCTCTTGCACCAGTTGGAGACCGAAGAGGAAGTTTACGACAGTGATGGCGGGCACAATTTGAGGGCTCCCCACGTGCACGAGTACTTGAGCCGTGTGATGTACAACCGCCGGCTGAAGATGGACCCTTTGTGGAACGCGGTGATCGTGGCGGGTTTTAATGACGACCACACGCCATTCCTCAGGTACGTCGATCTCTTGGGTGTCACGTACGGAGCGCTGGCATTGTCTACGGGGTTCGGTGCACACTTGGCCGTGCCATTGTTGCGCCAACTTGTGCCCTACGATGAGGACTACGTCAAGGTCTCCGAGCAGCAGGCCACCGATGCTATCACCGACTGCATGCGTGTGTTGTACTACAGGGACGCTCGTGCCTCGGACAAGTACACATTGGCAGTGTTCACCTTCGCTGACGGCAAGGTCGACTTGAAGTTCCAACAGAATTTGAAGGTCGAGAACCAGAACTGGAAGTTTGCCAAGAACGTCATTGGTTATGGCAGCAAACAATTGTAGGTGTGCCCACATCACACGCTTCACCGGAGTGTATACCAAGACGTGGGTATATGGTCCTTAAAATGGTGAATGATTTTGAAAAGACCCAGTTCGAAGCCAGCTCTTGCCTAGGATCAACTTGATTTATGGTGCACAATTGATTGAAATGGCCCGCGGACGTTGTACAAAATCGGTGGGACTTTTTTTTCACCACATTGAGTTAGGATAACATTATGGCTGAGCTATACATACCAAAATACATAACATAGAATGGCTTCTAAGTAAGAATTCAAGTATTTATTGAATCTTGTCGAGTGCGAATACAGCAAACGTTGGCTTTTAGTTGTCTACAGTGTACCTAAATCGCTCTATCACTCTTTCTTCATCTCACAGAGACTTAATTGGACAAATCTTAAAGCAATACTCATCCTCACGTGTATCTGTGTTCTTTCTACATCACAAAATCTAACCATCACGATTTTACCGCATTTATTCCCATCTTTTCTTGTAAAATAGCGCCAATTTAACGTGCCCCTTTTCATTTGAATCGAACAAACTACTTTATAAAAAAAGATTGAATAATTTCTGTTCATGGAAAAGCTTTTAATTTAATAATAGCTAAATTATTTTACCCCTTAGATAAACTAGCCGTTATGTGCTATAGGACACATATTCCCCTTTCTAATGCCTATCCATGGCCGCGTTATTATGGCCCCAAAACTTTTCTAGTATGCTGGCAGGAGTCGATTTTGCCACCTGGTTTTGTGAACGAAATCCAAGTATAAAAGTAGGCGCTCCCTTTTTCTTAAAGAAATATGTTTGCCACCACCTTTCTTCTTCTCGACATTAGAGCAACAAACATTTTGAAACACAAGAACCATTTTAAGACTTCTAAGACAGACAATAAGAAAACCCCAAGCAATTTTAACTAGTTTTTATTTCGTTCTTTTCGAAAGAAATGAAAATACATTTTAGCACCGGTTCGAAAACGGTGGGGTTTGCAAACTTTGCCGAGTTTGCAGCAGCAGTGAATACCCCACTTTTTAACGGACCATTGAGACAGGAAAGCCCGAGCGAGACTCTTGGGAACAATGAACAAGAACCTTGCTTTAGCTCACCTGGATCTTTCTCTAAAGTAAACTCTGCCACAAACACAGAAACAACTGTGAAGGCAACCGAGGAGACGAAGACCACAAAAAAGAAGAGAACCCGGAGAACCAAAAAGACTAAGAAGGGGCAAAACAATTGTGCTTCCAAGAAAGACATCATTGGAGATGGCGGTAGTTTCCCCCCTTTGGAATCCACAAAAATAACCAAGACTGTAGAGAAAGTCACAAACGTAACTTATAGTGATGCTGTGATTGGGCTTTTGAAGGATCTGGCATCCAAAGAGAGCTCCAAGGAAATAGTCACATTCGGAGCCAAGTCTTTTGCTGAAGTGGCTGGACTTGTCCTTCAAAAGAAGAAGCAGATAACACAGGTCCACAAAAACGTGGAGCCCGAGATAAACAAAGTAGAGGTAGTGATTCCTGTTTCAGTTTCTTCTGAGAGCGAAGCCCAAACCAAAACCAAGGCTACTAGAAAGAAGAGACAAAACAACAGAGCCAATAAGAAAAAGGAGGAGAAGGGATACCAAGCCGAACCATCAGTAAGTAATATCACCACCGACTCAGAATTATTGACAGAGGAGACAGAGGGAAAGGCGGCTAGTGAGATCCACAAGCCTCTGATTCAACCTTTGGATGCAGATGCTGTCTTTTTACAGTCTCTTATGATTTCAAAGATCGCCCCACATACGAACGTGGACACAAGAACAGCCACAAACACTACCACAAAGGGGGATTCTCAGAAGTCTGAGTACGGGACTTATAGATACGAATCCGGATGCTTGCTTCAGTTAAATGGATTTTCATCTACTTCAAACGAAAAGACGGTTGAGGAGCCCCTCCCAAGTATAGGACTTAGTGCAAACACTCCTATCACAGAGACAGAAGAGACACGTTGTTGTACCCTGATTCTGTTTTACGACAGAGCGCCCATAATTCCTGGATTTCCCAGAAAAAGAGGCACTATTCCTCTCATGAAGGATGATTCTCCAGTGGAACCACCTAAACTAGTAGAGGATGTCAACACTTTAGCTCCTTCAACTAAAAGATGGGTTCCCAGGTCCAAAACAAAGAAAGAGATGAAGTGGGCTCCTGATGGAACCATACTTCTTGAATCTGAGGATATCGATAGAAGGGTCAACTCTGCATTAAACAAGTTGACGTTGGAGATGTTTGATCCAATCACGCACGATTTGTTGAACATTTGTAGACAATCTCTCTGGGAGGAAGATGCCAAGACCCTCAAACAGGTCATTTCTTTGACGTTTTTAAAGGCTTGTGACGAGCCTTTCTGGTCTTTAGTGTACGCCCAGTTTTTTTCTAAATTGTTGAAGCAGGTTCCGAAGGAGATCAAGGATACGAACACCCTCAATTCTAAGGGAGAGTACATCTCTGGTAGCATATTGGCCAGAACGCTTTTGTTAAGAACTTGCCAAGCCGAATACCAGAAGGGGTGGACTGATAAGATTCCAACAAACCAAGACGGATCTCCAAAGGACGCAGAAATGATGACCGATGAGTATTACAGTAATACTGCTGTCAAGAGAAGAGGTCTTGGTTTGATCAAGTTTATTGGAAACTTGCACAATTTGGGTATCTTGAACGACCAAGTCATCTGGCACTGTTTGAAAGACCAGTCTAAGTATACTAACCACCCATCAGAGGGTTCTGTAGAAAGTTTGTCAGAATTGCTCAAGACCGTGGGTCCTAAATTTGAGGCCAGCAAGAGACATTGTGCTGCTTTGAATTTGGTCTACCTGAACATCCAGAAAATCTTGACAAATTGTACACTCACGTCTAGAATCAGATTTTTGTTGACGGATTTGCAGGATTTGAGAAGAAATCAGTGGAAGCCTATGAAAGCTTGCCCCAAGACAATCAAGGAGATTCATAACGAGGCTGGTTGTAAGAAGTCTCGCCATCCTTTGGCGAAGCCAAGAACTGCTATTGCCCCATTGTAAAGCCCAGAGGAAAAACGTTTGCGCAATAATCTCAAGAGACAATATGATGCATTTTGGTGGAAGCTGCACGTTAGAGAAAGTTTAACGGGAGCAGTTTTGATCACAACCTTATTTTTCTAGAGAATACTTTGGGTGTCAATATTAGGAATGTTGGTTCTGCACTGTCGAGTAAGGCGATTTAGAAAAGATGCCGAATGAGCGGAGTTTAGGGCATGAGAAAAAAAAAAAAAAAAAAAAAAAAAACAGAAAAAAAAAACAGAAAAAAAGATACGAAAAAACTTGCTACACTCAGATAAGAAATTGCTAGAAACATTTGGCTTAGATAATTTGCTAGAAAGGGAGATAACAATATTAGACAAAAATATATATACAAACGAAGAGTTTAATGCATACTAGAACCTTACGCAAAAACTTCAAAAGTAGATTAATCTCTTTTTGGGTACCGAGGTCTTGGTGTAGGATCGTCAGTCACATACACAGAAAAAAAATCGCAAGGGATTGGGAATAAATGGTGAGATGAGAAATACTGTGGTGGTTCCCAACTTGGTTGTTATTACTATTGTCACCGATTTGGCCTTCTTTTTCCAGAAACTGGAGGAAACCACAGGGTACCATGCAAGGCCTACGAATTCGTAAAAGACTTCTAGAAGCATTTCAAGAACGGATTCTTGAAAATAGTCCCCTTATGCGGGAATTTTGCCCCTGGAATCTAACCACATAGAAGTATGGGCGTGAACAGAAGTGCGGGATCGGAGTAACCATATTGTGGTTAGTAATCACAATTTCCAAATACGAGGAAAAAACGTTCGAGAACACTTTCGCAAACGTGAGGATTTTGGGTTTCAGATTGCTGTAACCACAAAGTAATGCCCTACTATCGTAAAAGGGTTTTCGAAAAAATTTTCAATAACTAAAATGAAAAATATAAGCTAAAAAATTTCAGTTAAGAAGTTTCCGAATTTTTTCTTCTCCCGATCTCTTTTTGTGGTGGGTATTTGTGGGCGTTTCTGCAAGATAGCGGGTGTGCCTATAACGGCACCTCCATACACAACCGAAAAAGAATTCGATCTTTCCACGCATTCGCGCCAAAGAACGTCCGGCATATATGGTTTCGAAGCCAGTTATCGCTACTCCACGTCTTCCAAAAAAAATTTGACGTCTCAAATATCATTTTTTTCTTTCTCTCGCGTAATACCACCGAACACGTGGTGGACATATCGAAATAATTCTATTCGGAATATCTCCTAGAAGCTGCTAGGCTTACTCTTGGTTTCTAAAAACCCATCTTTATCAGGATCATACTACACAACACCAAACAACACCGGTTACTGAGGAAAGTTGCAGGATAGCTTTCTCAATATTACACAAATGGGATTTGAAATCACGTTTTTGGGCACTTCAGGTGGACCGCTGGAGAATGGAAACTGTGCCATATTAATCAAACCGGCGTCGCTAACGTATACGGAAGTGATAGAAGGCAAACCCCTGCCTTTATTTATGTTTGATGCTGGATCAGGATGGCACGCACTTGCAGAAACTATCCTTAATGAAAAACTGGATATTCTGGGACTTGCTGGAGATAGACTGCGTCGACAACTATTATTGTACGAGGACTCATTACCACCACACGAGTACCTAGGAGTGCCAGCCACGCGGCCCTTTTCTGGGCTCCAAGGTCTCCCACTACCGCTACTGCGGCAGATTTTTCTGAAGGTTGGGGGTATTCTAATCTCACACCCACACATGGACCATATCCAGTCGATCGTGCTTAACCTGGCTGGGGTAGCAGAAGCAGGAGAGAAAACTACTATATATGCGTCGGAGTTCACCACCGACGCGTTGAACAAGCACATTTTCAATGGTGTGGTGTGGCCAGACTTGGTGCTGTTGGGATTTATCGATTTATACACCGTTACCCAGGGTACACCGTTCCGTATTGCCCTGAATGCATATGACGTGTCATATTTTGAGGTATCCCATGGACACGTGTCTGATAAAGGTTGTAACGTTAGACCATACACATCGCTGGCATTTCTTGTATGCGACCCCACAGACCAGGCAAAGATTCTCGTGTTTGGAGATTTCGAGGCAGACTCGATTCTGGGATCACAGAGGAATTTGGCCGTGTGGCAGCATGTGGCGCCATATGTACGCGACGGCACACTTAAGTGTGTGATCCTCGAGTGTTCAACGTGTAGCAGGGACCCCGAAGTGAATTTATATGGCCACATGACGCCGACGCACGTGATGGCAGAGTTTGAGAAACTCGAGGCGATATGTGGTCAAGGCACGAATTCAGGCCCGCTGCTGTTTGTGAAGGACTTGAAGGTGTTTTTCACCCATGTCAAGGATACTTATGATGGGAAAGATCCACGGAGGCGGATTTTGCGTGAGCTCCAGGAGCTCAATGTGTCTCGGGGGCTATACATGAATCTCTCGATTGCCACGAACGGGGTTCTGGTGGTTGTTTGATAATTTTACTCTTTGTACTTTTACTCATTGTACTTTTAATTCTGCTCGACACCGGGTCCACGAACCCACTTTTCACTTCACTCGCCGTCTGTTCTTTCAAGGTATTATCAGATCCGGCGCCACATCTTTTGAGTCTATACATATATACGGGCCGCGGGAGGCCAAAGCTAATTTTATATTAACCTACATGAAGTAACTGGGGCAAAAAAGGTTAATCTGTTGTGTATCTTTTGTATCTCTTGTGACCTAAACTATGTGGTGAATATGGACCGCCGCGTTTAATTGACAAAGTAGCTCTCTGCTGCCAAGTTTTGATGCAAATCGAACGGGAGAGAGGCTTCATCGTCGTCGTTGGAGACGACATCAATGACCAGCACCTTACCGAAGGATCCATCGGCCTCGGTGACGCCGGTGGTACGCGAGGAGTTGAAGACGATTTGCATGGGGAACAAGTCGTCCTCGGAATCGGCGGGGATCGAGAACTCGAACGAGCCCGAAGGGTCGGCAAGCAGGATTTCGGCCAAGGTGAACACAACGCCATCGTCGGTGACGTCATATGAGACGTGGCCCAGAGAGTCTTCCTTTAAGATGACGTCGTCGGACACGAGAGGCACAACAATACGAATGTCGTCGAAGGTGGTTTGGTTGGGGTGTGCGTCCACGAATGCCGGGGTCAACTCGTACTCCAAGTTGACATCGGCAACACCGTCATTGACGCTGACCCAAGCGGTGAACAAAAGAGGCACCAACGATGCGTCCTCGTCACGTGCCACGGCCTTCCAGCGCAACACACCCAAGCTCTGGTCGTTGCTGGGGAACGGCTTGGTGCGGTCCTTCAAGCCAATGCTACTTGCCGACGAAAACAAGCCGCGGTCTACGTTGGGGTGTGTCTTGTATTGGATACCGGCCTGGGTACCCACATTCAACAAGATCTTGGCCCGCGCCAACTCGGCGTTGTTGATCCGCAAGTGGAGGTCACCCTTGACCTCAGAAGCAGTGACGCCACCTTCACGCGACAACTGCGCGGTAATTTTCTCGTTGAGCACAATCAAAATGCCATTGTTGAGTACTTTGCCTGCACCGCTTTGTTGAGGAGAGGGCGATGCAGACAGCGAGCCGGCATCGACCAGACTTGTAGCGTAATGGGGCACAGGAGATGCCGTAGCCGCTGGAGTAGGCGCCGTAGCCGCTGCAGGAGCAGCCCTAGTTGTGAGGAGCGGTTGTCTTTGCTCTGTTGCAGCGGGTTTTGTTGCTTTTTTGCCCAACTGCAAGCCCTTGCCGCCAATGGCTGCACGTGGCGCAGTGTATTCAGCTGCGGGAGTGTCTACGTGTGTATGGACTGGGGCATTGTAAGCTGGTCCAGCCGAAGGCGTGGTGTTATATCCATATGGGTCCTGGGAGGAGGCGGCAGAATTGCCAAAACCCGCTGGCTGCAGCAGTTCCATATTACGGCGGGCCAACTCTTTACGCTGGATTTCCTTGGCACGACGACGACGTTCCTCAGTGGCCTCCATTTCCTTGTTACGCTCGATAATCTCCTGGATTTTTTCTTCGTGTGAATCCATCTCCAAAAAGCTCTGTACTTGCGACATGGTGAGCTTTTCACAGTAGCCCAAGTTGACGATCTCGTCAAAGGCACTGAGGATCTCAAATGCATTGGTGAAGATCTCCCTCTCGTCCACACTGTGCAACATATTGCTCACTACCAGCACGAAAAGATGCAACGTGTCGATATCCTGCAAAATGTTCGACTGTTTGTTGGTCAAAACTACCACGTAATATTCCTCCAAGGGCTGGTAGACATAACGCACGCTGTCGGTTTCCACCGTGGTATTCTGAGATCCTGAGCTGGAAAGCAATGACGGGAAGTTCGCCAAAAGTTCCGTGATCCGGTCCTTGCTTAGGTCCCGGAATTGTCTCGACAAGAGCGCCTTGCCGCCGTGCGAACAGATCGATACCGCGAGAACAGCCATTTCTGGGGGTTATGTGGGTATTTTCTTTTGGGTGGGGGTAAAGGTGTTCAGGTGAAATGCGCCTGAATTTGTGAGTTGTTGGCGGTTTTGGTGTTTTGGTGGCCCTGGCGGTTTTTCGAACACGAGGCCTCACTTGCCGGTCGTGCGCTCACCGGATAGCGGACGCACCTTACACCTGGAGACTGGAGGCTCGCTCGACATGGGGAGGTTTTCAGAGAGCCTGTGTTACAATTATTAGTATTGAGGGTAATAATATATATGTAAAGACTATATTTAAATTTATAATTTTTTGATATACTTGCGGTTAGACTGTCTGCGTGAATTGGTTGGGGGATATTCTTGGGTGGTTTTGGTTGTGCGTGCGTGGAGTGCTTGTCTGAAACGAGATTTGCAGTTTAATTAACGCACGTAATTGTCTATCAATATTTATTGGCATTTTTCTTGAAAAACAAGGTTTCTTTTCTTATATTTGGGACTATATTTTCTTAATCACCCATTATAAACAACCATTAAATTAATAAAAAACCTACAATAGAGAGACATGCTTCAAACCTAACCAGAATTAGAATTAGTGGTCTAAACACATCTGTCTTTACCCTGCGTTGAATGTAGAAACTATGACTCTTGACTTGACCGACGAATTATGTAACAGGCTTTTCATTGTTTTCCAAGATTGAAATACAGTAGTTGCAACAACCAAAAACTCTAAGAAAAAGGGAATCACCGGCCTAATCTCGATTTTGGAGAACCTTGTTATATTAAGTATCATGAGCACCACAAAGGTATATTGCTATTTACTTACCCTATACTTCTAGAGCCCCGAGTGCGCCCTATATGATCCTTAATTTGTCAAGTGAATGTTCATCTCAATACCATTATCCTTATTCTTGACGGCATTTTTCTCATTGAACAACTTCTGCAACTCGCGCTCAATCTCCTCAATCAAAATATCGTAGCCACAGCTCTTGGACCGCACCCGAGCCTCACGCAAAAGCCGCTCTGCCTTTTCGTACTGTGAAAGATGTAAACTCACAACACCAAGGCCATAAGTCGCCAAGGCCACAGTTTCAGCAATAGTGGCGTGCAGCCGTACAACATCTGCCGGCAACGCCTTTGAACCATTGATCACCGACTCGTAGGTCGCCAGGACCATGTCAAGAAGCATTTTCCTGCTGGCCACCACCTCCTCGTAGGCGTGTTTGTCTGCGTCCAGCACGGCAGCGCCGATTTTTTCCCGGATTTCGGCGGCATCCGTATCCAGCACGGCGAGTGGCAGCAATGGGTCGTGGAGCGCCTTCACGGCGTGGTAATCGACGCCCGCAAGACCAGCAAATTTTTTGCGGAGCTCCATCTCCTCGGCTTCGAGTTTTTCTGCCTGGAAGTAAAGAAGCGACGCCGTATTACACTGAGCCAAAAGCAACTGATCGGGGGCCACGCCTGCCACCAACATTTTACTGGTCATAGATACACGGATACTACTGGCGGCCTTGAGGTCACCTGCAGTGAGGCAGATGGCAGATAACATGTCCATGGCGCCGAAAAACTCGTTAGCAAATGGAGCCCACGCCTCTGGGTTCGTCTGTAACACCACCACGTCTGCTCCATCGTCGTTTCCACCTGATTCTGGGCTTCCAGCTACATTTTTAGAGGTTTCAACAGATTTCAAGTCCTTCAACGCACCAGCATCCAGATTCCGTGCAAGCAAATCGTCCGGTGCAAGTAAAGATGCTGGCGCCTGGGCCAAGCCCATTTTCTTGTTTGCTTCCTCCTGTGCTATGAGCAAGTGCGTGATCAAAATGGCTTTGCATAGCAGCGGGTTTTCCTTGCTGAGCTGCACCAACTTAAGTGCCACCCGAAGATCTTTTTGGATCAAGTGTCCACGGTGTACGCTGCCTTTTACACGTGCACCCTGTGCTGACGATGGTGGTGCCTTTAAGACGGATAGATACAACGTAGCGATTTCGTTATACACGTATGCTGCATCTGCCACCATATCCAAACGCTCGTACATTTCACCAACCTTAAGTTGGATTCCCGTATACTCATCCGAAAGCTTGTCCATGTTCAATTCCCGGCATTCCTCAAGCGCCTCAAGGTAGTGTTTGAGTGCCAACTGATAATCCTTTTCGCCCTTATCGGACTCCGCCCACAACCCTTTACGCAAGATTTTCGCCACTGAAGCCGGAAATGTGTGTTTTGGCCACCACATATAATATGCAAATGCCGTCAATGACGCAAGACAAAGGTTTACCGTGATAAACCGTTTGAATCTAGAGGGCCGGGGCCTGTATGCCTGGTGGTGGGCATAATTGAAAGTCCGAGTGAAGGGTATACGTCCAGGTTTGGCTGTGACTTTAGCATTCGCACGCAGCGTCCGAAGAAATGTTTGAAACATTATGAGATAGGGTACTGGTGCTGGTTTGGTCGGGTAGACAGAATATCTTGTGGCGTGTGGGATCAACTTCGATTTGCTGGTGTGGGTGTACGGGTGTTTGGGCCTTCCTTCAAAATTACGCGTATAAACTGGAATTTATATCACTAGGGAAGTTTAGAGCCCAGGGATAGGTGAATGATGAATCAATTATTTGAATTTTCTTCCATATCGTTTATTTCGGGAATGAATGGGTTAATGTTTGAGTGACCCTGTCCTAATCACCTAACATGATTGCCAATAGTGGGGCTTCGGATGCTGAAGTAAGCTGTTATTGACGTTGTTTGAATATTATCAATTTCCTGTATTTTCAAATGAAATGTTTGGGCCGTATTTGCTTGATCCAGTATTTCAGTAGCTTTTTTAGTAGCTTTAATTCCAATTCAAGACTTACTGGCCTATCGTAAACGCAACTCAATAGCGTAACAATACTGATTCTATGTTACTAAAACCTTCTGTTTATTGATTTGTCAATTACCCTGTTTCAAGTACCCGTTTTCATAAAAGTGCCCATGTGTTCATATACACAAGTTATTTTGCATCAGGAAAGTCACTTCCAGAAGAGAGCTCTAGCTGATAGTAAAATAAGGGTAATTTTTGGGAAAGGATTGGGTCTAAGATATCGGCTGATACTACTCATGTTCAGAAAAGAGCACATGGGAAAATGAAATAATTATCCACTTCTTTAATGATCACAAAAGTAATAAGTGCTAACCTGGATCGCATTTGACTGGTTTAATGACAACACTTACACTTCGGATGGAAAATGTCTCTATAGTATCACAAACGTGAATCTCAGTCTTCTCCCTTGAACGTTGGGGTACAAAGTCAGACCGAGTATAAATACGCACTCCAATTTCGATTTCGATTTAATTTATTTTCTATAACTCTCTTTTACAAAACAGAAAGAAATTTGCTATATAATGCGCTGGTCCGTTTTGCTCTCCATTGTGGCTGTCACTTCCGCAGTATCAACTACCTCAGACTCAAAGGCAGCTGCCTCGCCAACTGCCTCCCTTTTGCCTGCAGAGCCGATTGAAACAGTAATTGAAGACTCTTATTGCTTCGAGCCCAAAGCCGTGAAGGGTAATCACGTTTGCTTAACCTGGAAAGAATTTGAATGTGTGAAACAAATGGGCCGCTTTGCTAACATGACCTCGAATCCAGGAATGAATGCTTCCACCTATGAAACCGTTCCTGATTTTGAATACTCAATTTAGTACACCAGTGAGCACTGGCTTTTCGTTTCAACCTGACTTTGCCTCTTTGTGTTAAACAGTGTAAAACTTCATTCAAGAGGCACAAGTCGGTATTTAGGATTGATCAGAAACAATTTCGTATAAATTTTCCTGGATTAGAAATACTTGCAATAAATTCAATTCTTTAAAAAAATATTTTCCAAGTTGTAGCACGTTGCATCTTAAAAAGTAACAAAATCGAAATATTTCCCATCGATTTTTTTTGGTCGAAAAGTGGATGTTTGGTGCAGCTGGGAATCCCCGAAGGTTTCGAATTTTTTTTTTCTAATATTTTTTCTGGGTTTAAGTTATTTTTGTTATAGTGAATTTTCTTTCATACCACAAAACTCAAGAACAATATTTATTACGGTATGCTTTTTAAGCATTGGAATTTTTGTAAAAATCGTGACATCATAAAAGTTAATCTCACCAAAGCAACTTTCCTTGAAAAGTTAAAATGCACCCTTTTCTTTGAAAAGTAAAAATTTCTTTGCATTAGTGATTTTCTCCGGAAATCGACTATTTGTCGGTTGGTTTTAAAAAATCCATCTTTTCCCCAATATATTTTGCGGTTTGCAGCCAAGGTTTTCCCACGATGGTTTTGAAACCGTGTAGAAAGCCTAAATAATTGAGAAAGCTACAGCACGCAAAAGTTTGTAAAAAAAACCAAAACAATACATAATAATCGATTTGAATCAAAGCCTGTCTACTGTGGGGTTTTCTGTTCTTTTTTGTTACATTTGGGGTTTTTATCTTAGGTATATTCTCCCCGTTGCATCTGACTCCTTGCCGCATCTTAACTTGACGTGTACATTGTGAATGGCGCGCTTTTGCTGATGCGACGCGATGCTTGATGATCATCTGACTCAAAGTCATCACCTGACTCAAAAGCTGACCACTACTTCTGTTTTTCCTTCATAAAAAATGTCAAACATTTTAAACGTTTTTAATCCTCCTCCAGGTAAGGACTTGCCCGACGAAGATTGCCTAGGATGTACGGCAGTCCAACTGGCGGTTTCTTTTGTGGGAGGCGGATATTTTCTTTCGTCGTTGCCATTCAAAGATAAAAGCGGGTTGGTGGATCTAAAAAAACATCCTGTGTGGTTCCAACGTGGTGTACGTGGTGTTGGAGTTGGGCTTATTGGGCTTGCTTTCTACAGACTTGGAGAAGTGGGAAAAATTTTCTACAATCGCAAATACTAGTCTAGATTGTGGTTTGGCATTTTGCCGTGGCACACATTTTTTTTTTTTGCTGTGAGGATGATGCAATGAAGGTGCATTGTGAGGTGCAGGATTTACTTTCGGCTGTTACCTTTTATGTTTTGTTGATACGGTTTTCATATTTTCTTTTCGCTCAATTTTACAAATAACTAAAACATCCAACTGGGATATATCACTAGCGTGAGAAATGTATCGAGAGGTATTGTTATGAATCTTCTCGGTCAGCCGAAGCAGCCGGCCGCGCTGGATCGAGGTATAAAGTCAGTAAAATATTGTCGAGCCGAGTTAGGAGATATCCAACTATGATGTTCTGTTTTATCATCTGTAGACTTTATTGTCCAAGAAATTTGCCACTTACGCAGGTAGGCGTAATGTCGTTTCATGTATCTTTTTGCTTATTCCCTATCTTGATTGCCGCCGTTTACATCCGCGGGTCTGCCGAAATCTTAACCAGAAATGTTCGGGGATAAAAACGCGCCATCCCGAAATTCCTTCCGGCTTGTGGGGCAATGTTTGCTTGCAACGTGTCTTGATGGTTTTCTTAAGTTGAGCCGATAAAGGCACAAGTGGGCTGTGTATATTTATTTTTCAATTATTGAGTTCCCCTCATCAAGAACAAAAAGCTAACAATACCCTTTTATGGTTAGTTAACGATACTGGTCTACGACTTCAAACAAAAAAAAACCCAACCCTCACCGTGTGCAAGACTTCGAAAGTTCTTTCCACGGAAAGGATTTCGCGTTGCGCAAAGTTTACTGAAGTTGCCGTGGCTCAAGCACAGTAAATATGCATGTTTGCTCCCCATATGCAAGACAATGTCGCAGTTCTATTTAAATCATCACATGCACAGCAAGAAAACTTTGCGGCACATATGATGTCTAGTATTTGAAGAAATGTTTTCTTGGGAATTTTCGGGTTACGAATGTCATGCACCACCTCCCCTTCAAGACAGTTTCCAGGAGAAGTACCAAAAATAAAAAAAAAAGAGTATTTAATTTAATTATCGCGTAATCAGAATCTTTAAAGAAGGAAATTTTATTTTCCTCTTTTCCGTTCACCTGGTATCAAAAATGTAAGGAACGAAAAAGAAACCAAAATATATTTTTTCGGTCACAAAGACCCTTTAGTGCACGGCACTTGTGTTCGCATATATGGTTGTACCTTGAAGTATGCACAACAATGACTGCATGTCCCTCGAAACAAAGCACTGCCTCAACAAAAAAATCGGAAGAGAGGCGAGTAACACAATAAGGCTTTCTATCTCGTGGATTAGCGAGACCTGTCAGCGGGATTGGCTTAGTTCTTTGCTTGAGTATTTGGACATCTTAAACAACGGCTTTAGTAAAGTTTTGAAGCCACGCCAACGATGCATCAAGGACTTGCGTCTGGCATCAGTCAAGAATGAACCAGAAGATGCGAATCAGGCGGAATGCATTTTTTTTCTTGCAAGTTTGTGCGTACAGACCAAAGCTCCGGCGACATATGCTGTTCTGCATGGCGTTCAGTGCTTTAATTGCGCAACTTTCTGAGATCAGTTTTACTCTCTCCTTTCCTGCGCAAAATCTCACATATTCGCATGTCAGGTACCGTTGGCTTTTACATCGGTGAGCTGACATATATAGTTCTCTTTTGCTGCCCGCCGGTTATTATCTCTCTTTTTTGTCATTTTTCAATCCTAGTGGTTCCGGCGAATTCACTCCCTTAATTTCGCCTTTTGAGACATCTCCACCGGGGCTTGAATCACGCTTGTCTGAAAATTATATATGCCGATTGATTTCTAGAATTTAATTTTCCCATTAAAATCGTCGCTCCTTACTTTCCTTTCGCTAGCAGCACGCCATCAACAGTTGCTACACTCGTATAAACTCGAGTTTTTTTTTTCTTTTTTTGTTTTTTTTCATTCCTTTAACCCACTGTCGTTTACTCGACTGGATATTTACGATCATTCTCCCCCACATAACATTACATCAAACATTATGGAACAGCCGTATATGGATTCCAGTGACCAGAAACAACAAGTAGCCCCGCCGATGCGAAGGGGCTATTTCGGAGACGAACATGAACTTTTGCGCCAGCCAACGTCTTTGGACTTGAAGTATCCATTTCCGCAAGCAAACATCTTCCCCCCAAACCTGTCTATAAGAGGCGGCCCCATGAAAACACCGGGCTCATATAGCGAAGGCCCAGGAGGGAATGAAAATCATACGTCAGATCCACGCTATGTGCCTCAGGACTTTGTTCTGCTGGCACGGGAGCTTGACGATAAACGGTACAAGAGCCCGTATAGTTTCCCACTAGCACAGGGGTTGAACCAACCCCCGATGAATGTTGGTATGAATGCAGGAAACGGGGCCAGTATTTACAATACGAGTGGCGCAGGCGCTAACTCTTACCCCACCATGGCGGTTCCGCCAATGTCACTTCCTGTCCCTCATAGGCCAAAGGACGAGGAAGGTCTTGTGATGCCCATTCCGCCGGTGCATGTACAACATAAGCATGAGCATGAATATACTCGTAAAAAGCCCGAGCCATTGGTGCAAGATGATGAAAATGCAGTACATAGCAAGTGCCTGCGGTGCAAGAAGGATTTTATTCAGGCTCTGATTGTTGATCCGACCAAGCCCAAGCCCGCCGAGCCCAAATTGTACAAGTTGTGTTTTCACTGCCGCGACTTGCAGCGCCAGAGATCGCGCCGGTGGCAGAAAAAGACCAAGGATAAGCAGGGTGCATGTCGTCGGTGTGGAAGCGATATACCAATTGACCAACAGCGTTTTGTGTTGTGTCCTCAGTGCCGCCAAAGTCTTCGCGTACGAAAAGCAAATCGTGCGGCGCAGGGTAGGTGTGTGCATTGTTCGGGTCCCATCACGTCGCTGGTTGCTAAAGATGATAGTCCCGAAGCAGAGTCCTCTGAGGAACCCGAAAGCCGAAGAGCATCGGTTTCCGGGGGTTCATTTAAGGTTTGTCAGCGGTGCCGGGAAAACGACAAGATCCGGCGGACCAACTTAGAACGCATGGGCAACTGTAACCGGTGTGCCCGGAAGTTGGGCCCCGAAGAACAGGGCAAACATAAGGTGTGCTTTATGTGCCGCCAGAAGAAAAAGAAACCAGGCAGTATCTCGATGTTCACTGCCGATGGTAATGTCGATGGGCCTCCTGTTTCTGGGCCGTCATTACCCATGGCCCCTGGCATGCAAACTTTGCCTGGACCACAACAAATACAGGCACCTCCACATTTACATTCAACACAACCCCTTCATAGCACCCCTCATGTGACCCATCCCGGCCAACCTCTCTCGCATATGAGTGAGATGCCGCCAAATATGATGGTGCCGCAGATGGGATATATGCACATGGACCAAAATGGCATGCTTGTTCACCCGCAGATGGGCGGATATGGTGCCTCCATGCCTTTACAAGAACCCCACATGGCCTACGGTCAACAAATGCAACCTGTGATGCAGGGCTCAGGCGAACTCTACAAGCCCCAGCTCCCACAATTACAACCCCACATGGACCAGGGTTACCCACAGTATATTGGATACCCACCGGGCAATCGTAGTGGACCGCCCTTTTCTAATAGCCGTATGTAACTAGAACAAAAGACAATATTACCAATATCTTAACATGTAGATGGTGCTAAACTGATGCATACAATCATCATCAAATGTGTCGCATAAATATGTGGTCGCCATTTGCGGTGCACGATAATATCACATTACGTTTGATGGGGGAAAAAAAGCCCCTTTCCTAGAGGGGCGTAAAAAGACCATTCCGGTGCATGAGACTTATTGTTAAATCATGAGTGGGGTAAAGGGGAATGTTCAAGCGAGAAACAATAAGACCGGTGGATTCCTGCGGTGTGTGCGGGTACTGGAAACATTGCGCGTTGCTTATCCGTGGCGCGTAAGGATTAGTAGCCTTGGAACCTCCACGGGCCCACCCGGCATGATTTTCAAAGTGCAACAGACCGGCGTCAAAGTTCTCGGGCTGCGAACATCAAGAATTCAAGTTCGAAAACCTGTACTAGGATTTACGGCGGGTAAAGGAAGCAACACGTTTCGTTGTTTCACCCGAGAATGCATCTTGAATCACAATAAAATATACTACAAGTAGTTTGTGCGTCAATTCCCGCAGGCGACGAGAAATCAATTCGTCGATTGTTTGAGATGAGAATTTTTGTCCAGCCGCATTGGCCTTGGAGAATCCCCCACTTGCTGGCGATGCATGGCCAAGAAAGCAAGTGTGCGACATTGCTGCATGCGACATTGCTGCATGCGACATTAGCCGCAGCATAGCCCACAGTGCATTCAGGTGGCTCTGCAACGGGGCAACTGAAGTAGACCAAACGGGCGGCACCTCCACCAATAATCACACCTGGCCAGAATTTTAAACAGAGCCGCAACGAAGATTTGCGGAACAGGCCGGAATCCCCGGAGCTTTATTCATATTGGCTTAGCGTGAGGGAAATTGTTATCGGATGTTGTGCCTGCATACATTTACCAACACTCACTCACCTAACACCATCCCGGTGGGTGGCCGGCGGAATTATATTTGACAGTCAAGACAAATTGTAGACACGTGACAAGTTTGTCCTCGGGTGGTCTAATTTTCTCACACAAGCAAGTATACCCCCTTGAACAATAGACCACGTATTCGCGTAACACCGGTTGTTAAGTGTTACATGGCCCTGAAGCAGAAGGGGTTATTTTGTAGGATAGACCGCCGTGCTGAAAAAAGCGTTTGATGCCTCCACAAACTTTAATTCATGTGTTTATTAAGTTTGTTGAAAAGACGAAATCTCCACAACAACACGAGCCACACGTGTAGGGGGGATTTTTTTTTTATGTATTTCGAACAAGCATGGTGTTCATTCCCTGTTTCCCCTGCATTTCACCATTGTTTCCGCCTTGTTTCACCACAGTCTAGTTCCGCGAACCTAGCCCGTTTCACTCCGACTATATCGTACGCCGCGGTGGGCCCTGGCAAAATATACTTGCGATAATGAGAACGAGGTTGAACAATCACAATTGTGTTCCCCAAATCAACACACACTTTTAAATTACACCCCTTTTTTTTCGTGGTGGGGTTTCCAAAATAAGAGTGAAATACCAAAAACAAAAAAAAAAACAGAAAACTTTAAAAACATCCCCCACCGATCCCACAATTCCCATCCGAGCAACCGTCGCGTTTCCGCATCACCTACTTTTCAAACGAGGCTACCCTGATTAGACCCACTTTCATTTCTCTCCCACACCATCAAAAATCACGGCAAAACCACCACAAAAAAATCGAATATGGATGGCCAATTGTATAGCAGCAGGCTGCACACACCTCTTTCATCGGGAAAACAAAAAGATCTCCCGCCTATTCCCCCGAAAAACGAGCCGCTCATGCCACCCAAATCGCTCAACCGCAAAAATGTGAAACAATTATCCTTCAGCCCGCCGGTTTCTGTGGAAAGGCCGAATGATTATTCAAACGAGGCAAATCGCTTGACGGCACTCAAAAATCAGCCGAAAAAACGCCATCCCCGGCCGGCACCTTTGTTGAATATCCACCCATCACCCGCACAAACATCGCCCCGCGACTTGATTAACTCGTTTCCGGGGCTAGATTTGTCAGGAAACCTGGAAAATACCGTGGCGCCACTTGCGCCTAGTGTACGTAAACGACGCACCGTGATAAGTTCTCTTTCACCCACCAAACTGCCACAGAATGCACCGCTGCTGCCCCATTTATTAGGTCCAAATGGATCGGCCCAGAATCTGCCGTTGCCCACAACCCCGCTTGCCGCTACACTGGCAACTATGAATTTACGCGATGCCGACTTGGTACACCTCAAGGATTTGGGCTCTGGAAACTCCGGGGTAGTACTGAAGGTGTTGCACGTGCCGCTGCAGAAAACGATGGCCCGTAAAGTGGTGCTTGTGGACTCGAAACTGGCAGTGCAGACGCAGATCATTCGAGAATTGCGCATCATGCACGAATGCCGGCTGCCGTATATCATTGAGTTTTACGGAGCGTTTCTACGAGCCAACAACTCCATCGTCTTGTGTATGGAGTACTGCAATTGTGGGTCCTTGGACAGGATCATCCAGCTATGCACGCCCAAACAGTTCCCCCTCTTTGTGCTCAAGCGGCTTCTGTACCTGATTCTTAGTGGCTTGACCTATCTTTATCAAACGCATAAAATCATTCATCGCGATATCAAACCGTCGAATGTGTTGATGTCACATCGGGGCGAGTTCAAACTCTGTGACTTTGGCGTCTCACGCGAGCTTACAAACTCCGTGGCCATGGCTGACACTTTTGTGGGAACTTCTACCTACATGTCCCCAGAACGTATCCAGGGTCTTACCTACGGTGTAAAATCTGATGTATGGTCTATGGGACTTATGCTTATCGAGTTGGCTTCAGGAAAAAACGCCTGGTGTGAAGACGCTGCCACTGAACCGGGATCCAAACAGTCAGGGCCCGAGGGTATTCTCGATTTGCTCCAGCGAATCGTTAATGAGGACTCCCCATCTTTAACAAATCGACTTGATGTCTATTCAAATGGTCCCTACGATGACCGCTTGTGTGCTTTCGTGGACTTGTGTCTTCTCAAAAGCGACAAGCTCCGCAAATCACCCGAGGAATTGTTACAGGACCCCTTCCTTGCCGGGGTCGCAGAGGGAGCTTATGATAAAGATACCAAGGCGTGGGCCAAGCAAATCAGGAAACTACACAAGGAAACCTACGAGAAGGAGTAAGGAATCAGGGTTTTTTTCTATACTTAACCCCGCAGAAGTGGCCACAGTTTGCCAACATCATCTATAAAATAGGGGCTAGAAAATAAACGCATTCAACTTCACATGGCACGCCAGCCGGTGTGTGTAAAACGCCCGCCGGAGCTTGCTATTCGCACCGATCATCTCGTTAAGATCACGTGTCTGGTGGCATTTACTCTGCAAAGTATGCACGCAGCCATCGTCCAGGCACAACCTAAAGTCCCGGTCACAATGGAGCCACGACACGTGTGGTTTGCTTCGTGGAGACAGCAGCTGGACACTTGCCCGTTTTGAAGCCCCGGTTTCCGACACCGCCTTGACCACCGACTGGTCGATATAGCTTGTGTCACTTAATGACGCCGTGCCGCTAGACTCTACAGTCTGCATCCGCTGGATCGGGTCTTCCGGGTGTAACTCAGTATCTACACCAGTACCGTTCTGGTTAAGCATATCCAAGGTCTCCAAGAGGGCCTCCAACAAAAACTTATCCTTATACGACAACACCGGCTTGTAGAGTTTGCGGTCATCCGGACACGTGCCAATGAGTTGCTGGTGCCGGAAAAGCGCCAACGTCAGGCGTGAGGTTTCGGGCGTGAGTCCCGTGCCCATGCCAAATTGTACAGCCTTTTCCTGGGCGCCTTCTGCCGTAGCAAACATAAGCACGTGTGGGAACTTATCCCTATATTTGCTGACAAGTTCGGGCTTTTCCATCAATGTGCGCAGGTCAGTAAATGTAAACACCAGCTGGTCAAGCTGGAGATGCTGAATCACCAAAAGACAGTCGTTGGACTGAGTGCGCATGTCGTCAAGAAAAACCAACACTCGGCCAATGGGAGCATCCTTCAGAAGCGGCGCCAACACATCAATGCAAAAGGAAAGAAACGGGAGGGCAATGTCAAAAAGAAAGCAGCAGTCGTGAACTGAGACCAGCTCAGGGATCTTCACGAGCGAATGTGCAGGCGACAGCACCCGGATATAGTCCTGGAGCCCGCCGTGGAGCAGTTTCCCATACACTAACCCGCCTGTGCATGGTGTGCGTCGGTGTGTCTTGTATGCACCGAGATCGGCGGCCCGGGTGGCTTTACAGTTATTGCATCCCACCATATTGTTCTGGAGCCAGCATGCCGAATAGGGGAAAACCAAAAACTTATCCTGTGGTCGGAAACAGGTGGTGCCATCGACAATTTCGTGCCGCAGCGGGATCCGCCCCACAAACCGTGTCCCAGGCACGATTCCATCATTTCCGTCAAAATCACGCGTGAAATCAACCGCCACATATTTAACCCGGAGAACAAGACTATGATTTGCTGGCGAAAGCTCGTTTAGTAGAATCACCGACTCCCGGAGTTTCCCGGAACTTGTGAGCACGCGGCGAAGCGGAAGAAGATCCACCTCGCGTTTTGCCACATACAGCGTATGCGTTAGGAGATCATTCATGGGGTGATCTGCCGAGGGAAACGTCACCGTGAGCAGGTGTGATGGGTTCAGCATGGTCGATTGCGATTGTTTTGATTTTCCCGGATTCTTCTTATATTTTTATTGTTTTATACGTCGAATATGAACGATTCCCACTGGCGTAGTAGCTAGGCCAATAGGGGTTATTATTGCTGGGTCAAAGACCTGATTTGTTGGGGTGAGGGTTTCGAATCACACGTGGGTGGGTTGTTCCAGAAACAGATGCAGAGGCTTAGTTGTTTTGGTTGTATTTGATCCGAACAAAGAAATAGGTGCGGGAAGTCAAAAAAATAAAAGAATAAAAGAATAAAGAAATCGGGAGAAGAGCCGGATCAGACCGCGTCAGGAAAACGCACAATCAATGTCGGCAGCAGGACCACTTGCCCGTTCGAGGATTAAAAAAAAAAAACACTACGGCCTACAATTCATGCATGGTGCCACCACTTGCTCGCTTAGGTGAAAGCCACGTTTACGCTGATCCCGCGCGGCGTAGCTCAGATTAAAAAAACGGCCAAGCCTTTCGGCCGGCCCGGCCCGAAGAATTTTAAAGAGCTAGATCGGTGCTAATTTTGCTTTATTTATTTGATATTTTTCGATCATAAATTTTATTTGGGATTTTCATTAATAAATGAACAAGCCAAAGCCGGAAAATGGAATAGAATTTGGAAATATGCATCCGATGGATTCCAGAACCGCGTCATAGTAGTGCATCTACTCATGCCGATGTGCTTGGCGAATGATTGTGTCGGGTATTGGCATGCACCCGGCATTGTGCGGGCACACAGACGAGCAATTTCTTTCTTTTGTTTCTTTTTTTTTTTCACTCTTTTCGCTTATTCTTCTAATTCTTGATTTCTTTTTTCGCTTATCGGCTATTTTTTTGATCTGAAAAAGTATTTAGTAACGGAAGTTTTCTTGCACGTTGGTTGTGCATTGCGACACACAATTAGTCGCCCGCGAAACGTGCAGCAGTTTAATGTAGTCTCCCCGCTCAATGCAAAATATATAAGTTTTGTTATATTTTCTCTTATTCTAACCCACCTCTCCAAAAATACCAACAAGGCACATCAAATCTTCTGTGCCTGCACCAGTTTCACTCTATCTAAACCTCTGGTGTTCTCCATTCTATATAGATATATATGCCAAAACATGCGCGCCATCTATTTTTCGCTCTGGGGGAAATTATAGCCGGTATCATTTGCGATGATCTTTACTCAAATCTACCAGGGGTGTACATGACTTCAGTTTGGCAAACATGGTAGCAATCTTCCCCTCGGCAAACAAAACGCGGCAACATTAATATAAGCTCACGATATGTATTTTCGGCAATTAGCCACAAGTACACACTCACTTGCTGCGTTCGCGTTCTTTATCCTTCTGTTCCTTAGCGAGTCTTTCCTCTTCCTCTAAGAGCAGCAACTTCATCGCCTCCTCGATCATGCGATCTTCAAGCGTAATGATGTAGCGCGGATTCTGATTGGTGGCATTATTGGACGATGTGGTTGGATCGTTGATAATGAGATTGGATGCATGGATGGCACTGGCAGCAGCGGCCTTACGTGCCAAACGGCTCTTCGCTGACGCAAGTTTATGTTCCCAGTCAGGGCGGATATCGTCGGTGGTGATGACAGAATCAGACTCTGCCGCCACGGACGACCTGCGCCGGGGTTTGCGGGGGCTAGAGATGGTTGGCGGTGGAGCTTGCGGCTTTAGTTGGTGCGCAGACTCATCGACAAACTCAACAGTAGTATCGACATCCTCGGGGATAGCATTTATAGCGGCGCGTTCAGCGTATTCACTTGGAGTGATGGCGGTACCACGGCCGACGCTGACATCGCGGGGTGGGTCGTACGTGACGCCAAAGTTTTCCATGGCACAATAAGGACAGCTGGCGGGCTCCGAAATGAGGGTATGCGGGAGCTCAGCAGAAGTGTTCAGATCGGCTTCATCGTGTGGCGGGTGTGGTTCAAGACGCTTGATCTGAACAAAACACTCGGTGCAGATGGGCTGGCGGCAGCACCGACTATAGTTGAGAGGCGAGGGGAAATAGAGGAAGCAAATCGGGCACTCGCTGGCACCACGATAGAGCTTAAGAATCAAGTCCCGCGACGCAAGTTGAGGGTCTGTATTACCACCAGTGGTGCGTGCCTCAAGGTACTCATTCTCACACTGACGTTGCTCGTCCTTGACGCGTGCAAGCATCTCCAGAAGCCGCTGCTTCTGTTCCTGGCGGCGGTAGTAGTTCTGCGAGCGGTGGATCTTGTGGTCATCCACGTCATCCTGTTCTTCCTCGTCGCCGTATGCAGAGTCAAATGCATGGAGGGGGTTTTGCCGCACCAAAGCCACGAGCTCGTCGTCGGTCCATGTGTCATCATAATCTTGAAGCGGCGTGTAAAATGGCGCAAGCCGCCGTTGTACTACAAGGTCACGCACGATCTGGGTGTCGAAATCGAGATTCAGCCGGTAGGTTCCGTAAGGCGCTAAGTACCCACCGTCGACATTCTCGCGGTACCGTACCACGAGCGCCAACGCGTGTTTCTCTTTGGCCCGGAGTTTATCTTCCGGTTTGCTGGAGGTTTTGCTCGAGCCGCCCAGCGACGCCAGCATCGTGTGGCGGCGCGTAGCCCGCTGCCCAGCATGTCCGCCGTGACCGGCGCCAAAGCTCAGAAGCGACAGTGAACGCGGGCGTGCTTCCTTGGTGGGAGTGTTGCCCATGATTGTAGGGTATGGGTGCTATGCAGTATGAGTCGGGTTTTGTGGACGTAAGGCGAGGGCAGTTACGTATTTTTGTATATATATATTTTTTTGGGGTTTGTGGTTTGTGGTCTGGATTTTATTTTATTTTTTGGATTTTATTATCGTGTTGGTGTATGGACTTTTCCTGCCGTTTTTCAAGTAGCCGCTGGTTCACTAGGGGTAAACTGTGGGTCGGGCGTGTTCGGGAGCGGCGCCAGATAAAGCCGGGGTTTTTGGCGGGGTACGGCAAAAAAAAATTAGTAAAAAAAAAAAAAAATTGCCGCTGACAAAAGGTATGGGAATACGTCAGGCGATACGTATATTTAAATTAGTTCCACAGATCTGAGGAATAAATTTTGGGTAAGAACCGAGAATTATATAACTGAATAAAATTCCAATTACCGAAATATTCCCAAAATAAGCAATGGTAGACGGTCGAAATGTAGCGATTTATATCGACGGCCTTATTTCCGCAGCCCAAGCGAAAATCCGGCACGCTCGTGCGACCCGCGGAATATGGTCACGTGTGTTTGCAAATGATAGAGTACGCTCAAAGTAATATTACTTTGAGGGGTAGATTTAGATACCGTGTGATTTAAATTTAATTTTAACTGGGCTATTTCTATAGAAATCATAAAAATATAAAGAATCCAGAAAATGAGGATCCTCTGTGTGGTAACAGTAGCACTGACTGCGCCCCGGTGGTGTGACCCATTGGCCTAGATCCGCGGTGGCTCCGCAAATAACTAATCACGGCATTCACGGCATGGTTCGTAATGTTTGTACAGTCCATATTCTATTGGGGAAAGAATATTGGGTTACTACCCATTACAATAGGGATTATGGGTGGTTTTCTTCTTATTTGGGGTATTATAGCCACTGCTCAGGCGACCGCGGGGCAAGTTATTGCTGACTGCAAAAATGTACGACGTTGCAGTTTGCGTCGCCGGTTAGGCTGGAATTAACTGTTTTCTGCAGAATGTGCGGATCACGTTTCGCCATAGAACAACATTCAAACTTCCAACAACGCACGGGCCAAGTTTACGAAAGTTCTTTCTCACCTTGGGAACACTAGTAAATGTTATAATTTCTTACACTGGTTGAACAGATCCAGTATATGCCACGTTGGATTATTACTGGTGTCCAACTAACGTACATCACTACGTGCTCGCGCCACCACTCACTCGCGCGGCAACCAGTATACGCGCTTTTGGAAAAATTTGAAATTGAATAAAGTTGATGAATTGCAGTTATATAAATTTAAGAAACTATTGTAGCTTCTTCAAGTTTGTTTGAATGTTACGTAAATGAGTTTTACAATTACAAAAGACTCGTGCTAGGTGCTTGCGGCCAGGCAATACAAGAATGATCACCGCGCAGCCGTTTTACTCATCTAACTTCTGAACTGCTGCACTAAATGAGAAAGGCTCGTGTACTTCTTAGATCCATATTCAAGTTTTCGTGATGTTTTGTCATTCTGATATTGCCTATTTTATGATATCTAAAAGTTCAAGGCGGTGCTAAAATTCAGTCATACCTCGCGCAAGGTCCACCCTAGACTTTGGGAGGATATGTGCGAGTTCTTTTGAGATAAATATGAAGGCTTTCAAAGAGCTATGTTTCCCGAGGTCAACTTTTTAGATCTTTTGATGGATACAAGATGCCAATTTGTTTACCTGAAGACATATTGAGGGTATTGTTTGTCCTGCTGGTGTATGCTTGTGAACCCACTCTCCATTCGAGTGGTAGAGTAAAGACATGGGCGTAGGTGCCAACTTCAGGAGTCTTTATCTTGGAAGGATGTCCCAGCGGCTCTCAAAGCACTTGAATTAATTCCAGGTACAAAACTTGCAAGCAGTGCCCAAGAATTAAAGATAAAAATTGAGACTTGTCGAGACTCTTCATTCGTATGCGCACCCTTCCGGTGACATGCTTTCTGTCTGCGTCATCTAGAATAGTAAAGAATAAAGATTCGTTTGGCTAAAGACGAAATGAATTATGCCGTGACATAGAGCTGCTCACATGCTGATTACAGGCTTATTCAAGGATGGAGACATCGTCCTGGACGATCCCAAAGTGGTTAAAAGTTTGCTTGGCGCCATCAACCAATCTTTTAGACTCTTTTGAGGTCTCTATTAGAGCGGAAACGTATTCAAGTGACCTCTAGCCTCTAAAATGGTGTTTATCGCTTTGTTTTAATTGCTCCCTGAGTCGATTGACACCCACTTTTTGTTGCGCTTGCGGTCCGCTAACCGCGAAAGGAGAATTGTAATTTTCTTGCACATGTAAATACCGGGATATATGTTCAGCTAGTATGTGATAAAGAATACATTTCTTAAGCGATGTGATTCAAACTTTTGTAAATCTTAAGCTTTTTGCACTTAGTTTTTCCTTGGTTACCATAAGTTCGTGAAGATTTCGATGTCTGATCGGGGCATATCCAAACAGCGCATAAACTCGTTTATAGTGAACAGAAAGTCTTCCTTTTTTCATAGATAGCTAAAGCGTTACGGCCTTTTCAAGAATGTCCTTTATAAAACTTTTGCACCAATGTTCAGTGGAAAAAACACGTTATATATTTATGATTATGCAACGAAAAGCGCGTGTACTGGTTGCCGCGCGAGTGAGTGGTGGCGCGAGCACGTAGTGATGTACGTTATGTAATATCAAGATCTAAAGATCTAAAGATCAAGTGCTGGTATTAATCTCGGCTCCTACCCTATTATTTGTAAACATCAGGTGGGAAAAAATGAATACTGATCTTTTGAAAGAAGGTGAAGGGAATATTGATGTAAGAAGTTAATTCACCCCCGCCATACTAATTATTATTTCTTAGTGAATGAGGAGCCGGCACGCAAAAAGGTATATATTACCCGATATAATAAATAGTCACTACTTCTTGGATATAGCTTTGAACAATGGAATACACTATTAGTTCCTAATTAATCTCCTATACCAGTCATTGCTACAATGGTAACATGTAGGGATGTCCGTGTCCGTTGTTGAATTAACATTCATGTCTTCTTTTAACCTCACTTGCTAGACTCCGACACAAGGTCATGCATGTTGGCGGCGTACGCCCACGCCAAAGCCGACGGCAATCATTGCTGCCACTATACTCACCCATGCAAGTCCTAGTATTAGACTGGCTAATTTTTGTGGACGAGTATACCTGCGGCGGAAACGCCAGTTCACCAGCTCTGTCTTTTCAGAAAATGTACCTTGGCGGTCAGCCTTTCGTGCAAACCCGCCGTGATCAAATGCGCCAACCGCTAGGAGGAAAAATACCGGCACTGCGACAAGACCCGCCACCATCATACACAGCCATTTCGACCATGGCATATCGAGGGAACGCGGCTGTTGTACCGGCATCTCCGCGGCATTTTTCTCAGAATCATAGAACATTTTCTCGTGGCCCCGGTGCCGTTCAATCGAGTCACGTGTCACCGATGGTGCTGGTGACGGGATTTTCTGGTTAAGTGCACGTGATGGACTAGAGGAACTATGTGCACCATGTTGTGGGTGTGGTGGCGGTGGAGGTGGAGGTGGAGGAGAATGAGGAATTTCCGGGATTGCGGCACTAACGTTGCTGAAAACCCCTGGCGTGGATGTATTGCCACTGCCCGTAGACCCGCTACTGGCGGTGGTGTTAGCCAAAAAGTATTGGCTAGTGGCAAGCAGCGCCGTACTAGATCTAGCACTGGATCTAGCACTAGACCGGGCGCCCGAAAGGCGTGCAGACGACAGAACTCGCCGTTGGCCATATGGCGACCCACCAAGTCCTTGTCCCTGACCTGGTCCTTGGCTATTTCCTGGGCTATTTCCAAGACTGTGGCCGTGACTGCGTGCGGTTGCCATCAGGCGTGGAGACCAGTTACGGCTATGTGTGGAATTTGAGCGTGTCAGTACCGATACTCGCCGGAGACTGGTACCATCACGCATTTGGACGGGGATCGCCGGTGGAAGACGCGCAAATTGGGACGGGCTTGGCGGTGCATGTTGCCGGTCATGCACGCTATAAACCATCACCGGGAGCTCGGATTCAGAATCCACACCCGCAATTAGTGAGTGCAATGCAAGCTCAGAACTCACGGAGTTTCGTCCGTCCAAACGAGTAAGAAGTTCGCCACTCAGGAGCGAATTTGAAGTTGTGTTTGTGTGTTCCTCCACAGAGTCAAGGACCTGTGTTGAGGGGTACACGAACATGCCTGAGGTGCCACTATCGATCATAGGCAGCACGTCGGGGTCTGGAAGCTTAGCACTAGCCAGATCCAGATTTGTGTTTGTGTTCGGTTGTATACTTTGATAACTGTGCAACACCCGGTGACGGGCCACAAGTGGCCGCGTGCCTGGCGCCAACTGAACTGTTTCTGTTGATGGGCCTTTGTCCGACACGGTATATTCGGTGCCTTCTTCAGGCGTACTATACGGTAGTTGTACAGGGTCAGAGGTCTGGTACGACTCGTCGGAACGGTCGAATTCCTCGTTAAACCAAAAACTCAGCCGGCGGGGTTCGTACTCCCGAATCACTGAGTAAATGGACTCTGCAGTACGCACATCTTCTGCCGAATACTGAGAGTATTGCGAGGTATCGGAATCAGCAAAATCTTCAGCATAGACGGGCAGCTCTGTAGCCAATTTTGAAGATGACCCGGTCAGCACAAACGAAGGTTTTGAATCCTGGGGACCAGAGGGAGATTGTTTATATGTTGTGTTCTCAGAACTACGAGAACTATTTCCTAGCAACAGGGTCAACGAAAACGAGTGGCGGAATGAGTACCGCCCGGGCCTAGCATCGGCAGAGGGGGTTTCTTTTTTCATGCTCTGTGCTGGGCGTGGTCATATAAAACACTGACGTTGGGGTGGGCGAGGTTTGGATAATTATTGGCTAAATCACGGAGAATAGGAACGTCCACAAGGATAAACGAGTGACAGAGTGGAACGGGGGAGGTTTTTTTTTAATTCGTTTTTTTTTAAAACTAGCCAGCGACCTGCTATATTAAGTACACTTCTTCGCTAAATTTGCCAGCTGAGACACTATCGCCAAGCTGCTTGCCCGTGGTGATGGCCCTGCAATGAAAAAAGTATGCCGGGGGATTTGCGAACGAGCATTGGGCCGTCTCCGTTTACAATCTGGCCCCATTCGGCTTAGTGCATGCGTCGGGTGCCGTCCGTGCGCATCACGTGATAGGGCGCTTCATCCCGTCTTCGAACCACTTTCTCCCAATCCGGCTAATGGCAAGCGCTTATTCTGGCAGATAAAGTGCGAGTACGGTATATACGTCTGCACGAGCCACGGGAGTGTGCATGGTTGCCCCGCGATGGCTCTTGTCCGCCCAGAAACCACCATTTTTCCTGTCTCAACACATGAAATTTTCCGTTCGGATTACTACAGGGGGTTTTTCCGCTCCTAAACCGACCACGGCTTACATTCTCTTTGTTCATTTATTTCTTTATTTCTTTAGTTTCAAATACAGATCACACATCTCATTTCAGTCTGATTTGTCCGCCTATCCTCAGTATAATCGCATTCGTTTCTTTTGCAAAATCCGTGGGGGTGTGCTGCATGCATAGAGTGAGGTTGCTGCCGCTGTGGTGGTCGTTTTAGTAGATGTAGCAAGTATACTTGCTGGTTTAGCGCTATCACTATCCCCAAAAAAGTAGTCTAAAATCCCCGTAATCCCTGCAAGGATTCCATCACCCCCAAGAAGTGGTGATGTGACACCATCCAATGGCACTGATGTACCTGTAGAAGTTGCTGTCGATGTGCTTGACACAAAAATTAATGGTGGTTTCGTGTTTGCGCCACTGGCGATATTTGTACTTGAAGTCCCTGGAATTGTCTTTGTAGGTACTGGCTGCGAATTCGAAGCACATTTACCTGTGGCAGCAGAAATTGCTGTTTTTGCAATCTTCTCCAAAGTGCTAAAGTTTAAGATTTCTTTCAAAAGCTCAGGAAGTATCCCGGATTCGGTCACTGCTGATACGAGGGAACTAAGCGAAATGAGCCCGTCTGAATAGAGTGTTTGGATAAGTTTCGCTCCAAACGAAAGAAACTGAGCGTCGGTGAGCACAGCTTCCACCACCTGCGTCCCTAACCCAGAAGATGCTAAACTTTCCAATAAATTCACAAATACACCATCAATGTCTCTTGCGTCTAAGGATTCCACATCCATATCGTAGAGCCCGGTCAGGGAAATGAGCCCTTCGCGGCGGAGCATTTCAACCCCTTCATCATGGGAAACGTAACCAGTAATTTCAGTGCCAGCCTCCCTCTTGAAAAGACTTTTCAATAGTGTTTCACCAATTGTAATAATACTGGAGTATACAGCACAATCACCAAGGATATCATTGAGTACCGAAGTTACCAATCCCGATTGTACCAACAAGGATAGTAATGACTTTGCAGAGAGAACCCCCGACTTTACTACAAAAACAACCCCATCAATTGCAATATTACTCAAGGTAGCATTTTTCACAAAAAACTTTAATACAACTGGGGCAAGATCAGTATCCTTGATTGCAGCCAAGACATCCGTGACAATTGCATATTCTCTCGCGCTTAATTCAGTGGAGATCTCATCACATTTGGCCCTTATAGACCTTAATTCCATAAATTGTTCTAAAGATTTTTCTAATTCACCGCGTTTTGAAATTATAGATTTGGTGCCTGTCTCAAATACTGGTGCTGGTGCCGCTTCAACGACAATTGCCGAGATTCCAACAGCTAAAATTGCAGTCTGCGAAAACTTCATGGTTTGTGCATGTGATAAAACGAGTGGAAGGGTTAAGGAGTGCTAGATTTAGTTCGAGGTGGAAAATATTAAGTTGCGGTCTATTTTACGGAACTACTATATTTTATACAATTCCCAGGTTATTACCTCCCACGAGCCAAATCTGAAATTTCCGAAAACAGAATTAAGAAAACTGCCGAAAAGGGTATGAGGTATTATATGCCGGTCGATATCTACCAAGAGAGGTAACAACATCCTGCCTTTGGTTTGTTTTAACTAAATCAGGAAGTTTACACTGTTTATAGATTCAGTTTCATTTTCATTCAAAAAATTAAAATCGGATATTAATAAAGTTTATTTAAAAACAAACGTTTAAGTGAAGAAGTTGTGCCACCATGGCTCAAAAGGGCTGCGCGATACGAATTCAAATCACTGGCTTTCCTAACAATCATTCACACAGAAATTAGGAATACTTCTGTTTCTGTAATATATTTTCGTTCATAAGTCTGCAATGCCAATGTTGTAAACAAATCAGGTATCATAAACCCTTTCATCTTCAGAAAGAGCCCCTAGTAACTTGTTTAATGCAGTTTCGGTAGCACCCAGTCCAACGAAGTTCCCTCATACTTTCAGAATCACCTCTTTTGAAAGAAACTCATGACAGAGGCTTGTTTCTTCTTGCCATCACCCTTCTTCGCTGGTTTAGCCGGTTTTGGCTGTTGCGTTGGTTTTCTCTTCATTGGCTCTGGTTTTGGATCGCTCTTTTTGTACAGCGTGAAATATCCATCATCATCCACAGTAGTTTCAGGCGCTGGACTTGCCTGTTTTTCAGTTTCGGGTGTTGCTGCTGCAGCGTTAGAACTCATTGATTTCCAGATATCGTCCTTTGGTATCAGAGGAGTTTGTTGAGTTTCAGCTTGAATTTCTTTACTTTGTTCATCTTCATCGCCCTGGTCTTTTTCCACATGTTCCACTACGATTGGTTCATCAACTTCCATATCCTGAGCATCATTTTTCTTTTCATCATCATCACTGAAATCATCAAGAAACATATTCTGAAGCTCGCTCTCAGTAACATTGAGCTTTGGTGCAGGCGCAGCTTCTACGGCTTCCTCTGCAATGTCATCTTCTGGGTCTATGTTAGACACAACCACTCTCTCCTTTGGTTGCAGACTTTCCAATTTCCGCGATTTATACTCGTACAGCGGTTTTTCTGGTGCAGGTCTTTTCTCGCCTACGCTCGAGTCTGTTGTGGTTGTAGTTTTTTTCTCGGCTTTCCGTGAAACGTAGTTCGAAAGCATCGAAGTTTTTGGCTGCTGCTTTCGGGACTGGTAGACAAATTTTGGTTTTTCTGCCGTTTTCTCAGCTTTTGTTGGGGTATCCGCCTTTTTGGGCTCAGCGGTGGAAGATTTGATTGGCGTCCGCGTTGGAGTGCTAGTAGCAGTAGCGATTGCTTGTTTAGCTTTCGTGCGTTCAAGTTCTGGCCCTTTTATAAGCCCCAAAGAATGATAAACAGCTAGTTTGGAAAAGTCTATCGCATGCTTTCTCTCTTCCATGGCGATCTCAGAATGTGAAAACGAATTCTTCGCCAGCAGCAAGCAATATACGTGCACTGTCAGAACAATATCAAACGCCAGCCTACACTTTTCCGTTAAATCAGCCTCGCTTTCGAAAACACGCACCAACAAGTTGCCCTGACGCGTTCCAGTGGCAATAAATGAAGCAGACACACGCGTCTTATTTGCTTGGTAATATTCCAGAAGCACGGTCTTTGATTTGGACACGTGAATCCCCAAGTCACGTGCAGCAGTATGATAGGTCACGACTTTACTTTCAAGTTGTGTAGAAATGTACTCGGCATGTTCCTTGGGAATATCCATGGTCATTTTGTGGAGTAAATCTTTCTTGGAAGAGGGGAAGAAAAGTGTGTAGTGAGAAAAGATGGACGCGCGCGTCGCGTGACAGAATTAGCTGAAGCGTGTATTTGGGCTTTTATATTGACAGACAGTAATTCATTATAATCTAGAAATAACTGATCTTTTTGATCTTTTTCAAGAATAAGTCAGTTTTTAAAGAAATTCTCTAATTGCTACCTGAGGTGGTTATTAAGTCAAGCTTCCTCCCTATGAGAAAGGTGGATTACGCGTGTGTTTAAGGAATTTAATGAGACTTCAATACGGATTTTCTTACTGCGGAATTGCATTACGCGAATATTACAAGAGGTGCTGAAGAACAATGTCATAACCCCGTACCACTGTAGGTTTTTATTGTTATTCACTTTTCGGGGTTGTTGTGAACAATAACTTTGGGTGCGACGCAAATTGTGCAAATCCCCATTGTTAGGTACCCACGGGTCGTCATCACGGGCATTTCATTTATTGTTTATTCACTTTCTTACCTAAAAAACTTCTGCAATTTATACTTACATACATAGCTCTCCGGTACAGCCATCACGATTGATATACTTATGAATTGCAAATGCCGCTGCGGCCACAGGGGCAAATTCGGGTTGAAAAACTGTGATCACCGTTGCAATTGCACCGACCGCCAATAAGCTAGAGTTGATGATATCCTTCAAAAACGATAAAAAGTCTCTGCGCTGCAAATTCAAATTTCTTTTGGTATAGGTTGTATCGACAGCAAAGCCAAAAGGTTCGAGAATTCCATTCAAATCGACGTCGAAATGATCTGAAAGCCCAACCAAATAGCCCAGAACATTCTGCAATTGCTCTTTGACAACCTCCAAAATTTGTTCACGATTTTCGTCAAATGCTTTCTTGTTGGGGATAGAAAGAGAAGGGCCTCCATAATTCATAAGATCGTAGTCACCCAGCGTAGTTTCTTCCAACTTTAACGCTGAAGCAACTAAGAAAAACGTAACAAAAATATATTTCGAAAGCTTAAAGTTCATTTTGGTTGTATGAAGTCGGAGTATGAGATATCACGATCTTTAATTTTTGATTATGAGAAATTTTCTCTCGGGGATTAATATCTTATATACTAAACGAGAAACCAAAGGGATTTAAAAGCTTCACTTGAGGTGCCCATATCATCATTGGGTCAATCATTCATGTGTAAGTTTAAAATTTCTAAAGACAATAAATTGTAATAAGGGTTAGTTGACGAAGTCACGAATTAATTGTGGTTGTAGAAAATACAATGGGAACTACCAGAGCTCTAAAGTCTCAAAAGCGGCATTTGGTCGTAAATCCTGTTATAAATACAATGAACTTTCACGGAATGATGGTAATTGGGCGCAGTACATTGAGAAATTTAGCCGAATATTTTTCTCCGCTTCGGACCCGCAATGTTCTTTCTTGTACTTTTCATGGAACTAGAGCATATTTAAGAGGCTTAGAAACTCAAACTCCTGACAAGAGCAATCACGTGGGGTTATTTGCTTATTTCTTTATTCCTCTCATTTCGGGACGCTTGTAACTACCGTAATGAAAGCGGCGAAGCGCATGTTGACAATGGTAATGAAAGTGAGTGAACTTTTTTTTTTCTGAATACTGTGACCGTCACCAACACGGTGGAATTATGCTTAAAGTTCAAGATCTTTCAATGAAAGTAGTAGAGATTTGTAGTCATCAGGATCAGGGGCCTCGCTTTAATGACTGATTTCCCCGTTGCCAACTAGCTAATAGTTGCATGTAATCACCCAATTTCTCAAGTTTCTCACTTTTCAATTGCTATGATATTTATTTAGTCATTCTATTCGTCAAGTTTTATCCCAAACTAATATCAGTTAATATCCACTAAAAAGTGGAGAATCTTAAAGTGAAACGAAAGTTGATTCATCAAAAGCTACATGCACAGAACAGCGATTGAAGTTGATTCCAGAGAGTGAAAAAAGAAGAAGAAAAAAATCCCATCGTTTTGAACATCTTGCTGTTTTTGGAACCACAATATACCCACTTCTCTATTGATTGCTAATGTTTACCCTAATATGCTAGTAACCCAAAGTATATTAAAATCCCTTTCTTCTTAACATTTCTTACCTCATAGCGGTATTATTATATTAGCATCAAACTTCTTCACCTAATATTTCACCAAAGTATAAAAACATAAGCACTCTAAACCTCAAATCCCTCCCTCCCTCCCTCCCATAGTTAACTCGCCCTCCCTCCCTCCCATAGTTAACTTGCCCTCCCTCCCTCCCATAGTTAACTCGCCCTCCCTCCCTCCCATAGTTAACTTGCCCTCCCTCCCTCCCATAGTTAACTTGCCCTCCCTCCCTCCAATAGTTAACTCGCCCTCCCTCCCTCCAATAGTTAACTCGCCCTCCCTCCCTCCCATAGTCAACTCGCCCTCCCTCCCTCCCATAGTCAACTCTCCCTCCCTCCCTCCCATAGTCAACTCTCCCTCCCTCCCTCCCATAGTTAACTCGCCCTCCCTCCCTCCCATAGTCAACTCTCCCTCCCTCCCTCCCTCCCATAGTCAACTCTCCCTCCCTCCCTCCCATAGTTAACTCGCCCTCCCTCCCTCCCATAGTTAAGTCGCCCTCCCTCCCTCCCTCCCATAGTTAACTCGCCCTCCCTCCCTCCCTCCCATAGTCAACTCGCCCTCCCTCCCTCCCTCCCATAGTTAACTCGCCCTCCCTCCCTCCCATAGTTAACTCTCTCTCTTTCTTCCATCTCCATCGTCCGTCATCTCCTTCCTTCCTTCAATTCTCCCCTCTTCACCCAACTTCCACTTTCCACAAGTTTCGATTTTCCTTAACTGTATATCTTAAGCTTTGTTGAATATTTTCAGCTCTTATAGAATCTGAATATATCCAAGGATAATTAATAGCATCTGACGTATCACTAAGATTGCCAACTGATCATAGCAAATATTGATTTTCCCAACGGCTTTTCGCGTAAGTAAAAGATCTCTGTTTTCCTTTGATTCTTTGTAGAATTGGCAGTCTTAAAATTAATCAGTATTTTGGATGGATTGCCGAAAAATCGTGGATCACAGGAAAATCCATTTTCGCAAGAGCTCTTGGTTTCAGCTTTTTGGTGGCTTGTGGGGTCTCAACCACATGTGCTTCTAAGAATGATTCAAAGGAAGTCAAACATCCAAGAAGATTTCTCAACTTCAAGTCGTATTGATTGGTACTCTTCATCAATAGATCTGGCTCATGTCGAAGATGGCCTCCACTCTCAGGTCTTGTCGGAAAGTTTTGCTCCCCAGCTGACTAATCTGTGCCTTCTGTATTCCTTCTTGGGCTTAGACCAACTCTCACCTTATTTGGGTTTTGCGCAATCCTATTCGACTTCCTTAAGTATCTGGCAACTTTTCCTTTGGTATGGACAGAAAAGCTTTCGGAAACCGGCAATCCATCCAAGCAACATACCCAATTTTTTTCTTGTTTTTCTCATTTCTTCTAACCCGGTCTCTTTGGAGAGTGGGAAAGTGACTTTGCCTTGTAATCAGCAGAACTCTCTCTGCAATATCGCTATTGAGTTAGTATTGTGTGGCTCCAACTGGCCTTTCCTGGAAAGAACATGTGATTCACAAATAGATCCCCATCGTTCCACTTGATCACTGCAACAGTAAGTTTTGAAAACGAGAGATTGGTAGAGGTGGTAGGAAAGAAAATCAACAGCTCAAAAGGGTAAGCTGGAAAAAGAGCAAAGCAATAGACTCAACAGCATTTCCAAACACAGAATTAAATTTTCTGGAAGTTGAAGGGCGTACTTTCACGCGAAACAACTTAGATGGGGCTTGCCAGCTTCCGGTTTGGTCATTCTGTTTCTGTCATTTACGTTTGACTGCCAGCAATATTTTGCACCCAACTGTAAATCTCGGTTCTGCGTACACCGCCGTTGCAGTTCAACACAAAAGGGCAATATGCCACTTTTTGTGTGAATATTTCGTTTGCGATGTTCCATTTCAAGGAGAGCAGGTTCATCGTGGCTGAGTGACACCTTTGATTTAACTGCTTAGAGCTTCTAAACAACTCCTTTTTTTTGCTCTAGAAATGAGCGAACCACACGGGATCGAGGGTTTTTTTGTCGGTCTTGGAATTCGATTTCTCACTTTCAAGTTTAAAGCTGCAATCCCCGAAAGTTCCCAACCCAAACGAAGCCCGGAAAATTAGAAGGAGATTTTCGTGAATCCCTTATTTGGTGAGCTTAAATCCCCGGTATTTAGGCTAGGTGCAAAAACTGCAGTTCCAGCTTTGGAGGGGGCCGGGATTTTGTAGTCCCCAAGTCAATTGGAAGGATGCTGGTACTTCAAAAGGTTTTGAAAGCATTTAGCTTGTCATAAAAGTTAAGAATTTGGAAACCAAAATGCATTGACTCTGCACAACGGGGCCAAACAAAATAATGTTTAGGCAACAGTTTTGATTTTGAAAACTTGTCATGTACAGCTTAAACGCAGGCTGAAACCAGCATTATTAAGGTGTAACTTCCCTTGGTGTTCCTGCCAGATGCTTCATGGGGCTCAAAAGTTGAAACCCCCCTTCAGCTTGTCACCGATGGCTTGTTAAACTTCACGTCGGGTGAAAGTTCTTAGTCAGTGATTTCGAAACAAAGGACAGAGAGAGTTGTTTCAAAGATTAGGTAAAGATGAATTCAGTCTTAAGCTTGTTTTCTCTGGGTGCTTTATGAACTTTTTAAGCGGTTTTAGATTTTGAAGGCTTTCACTTTTGTGAAATCACCAGATTTTCTAGTTCTAGAACCAAAGTGGATGATTACTAAGTTCTTGGCGTTAGGGAAGACTTAACTTGGCTCGTATGTTTTTGTCTAGTGTCTTCAAGTGTTTATAGTGTTTAAAAGTCCTAAGGTTTTCATTCTAATTGTGAATGAAGAATGTTACGGAAAAGAACTGTGGGGAGTAACTTGGTGGGATTATTTTACTCTCGCGATATCACCACAAACTCAAGCACTGACTTGGATGAAAAGCAGCGAAGATATCTCATATTAAATTTTGAAGACCAAAAAGTCTTTCAAAATTTTGGTTCTATTCAGTTCTAATAATAAGAACACACTCTACTAAAGTCTTTTCTATACTTTTTAATTTGAAAACTTCATAAATTTCGATCCTATATATTTATATCCATACTCAATTTTCAGATATAATTCTCTAAGTATCAGGACAACCCGGCATTGAAAATTACTTAGCAATAAACTTCCTACTCGATTTCCAACTTTAAAGAAAGTATTCAAGTTTCTCCGGGTTTGTTCAACTTAACAGGGTGTGGTTCAACACCCGACTTGCGAATTCCTTTGGGTTGGAACCCGTCTTTGCCTGCGGCGCATGCGAGAATAAGATAAAGGATATAAAGGCCATTCATTGTAATTTTGTTTTAAAAAGGTATTCTGAGTTAAGATTCAAAGCGTGATTTTTTTCTTTTGTATAAAAACTAATTTCTTTTTTCAGACTAATGTAACCCCCGTGACTGGAATGTAGAGGAGATTTTGCGGCCAACCAGGTTTGTGCCAAGAAAGTGTACCCCTCAATAATTAAACTCGGCCACACTCAATTAGATAGTTTTCTTGTCTGCTAATATTTTTTCAGGCACAATTTCACCGCAAGTTTCATATTTTTCGCCAAAAAGTCTTAGGCAGAGCAACAAAAAAATAACTTGGAATTTTATTAGTAAATTAATGTGTAAACCGTACCCTTAGTTACCCATGCAACCACTCACACTACATTTGAACAATTTCAATTAAATAAATTCATTTTCTAAACATATGTATTCTAACAGTTTTCATCGATAACACCCTCTTTCCATGTGGAAATGTACTTTTGTCTCTCCTTCTCTCTGGCTTCAAGAGAACCGCACAAAACACCATCAACCATCTTATCCGTCACACCAGAAGAAATCAAGGTTTTCCACGTGCGCAATCTCTCGAAGCCGTTTCTAGCCATTTGGTAGTCCATAAAAGCTCTCTGGATTCTCTCTCTACTTGTGGCAACAAAAGGACCATGTTGGATGATCTTTTGGTCCAAGATCTTTCCACCAATCAAGACAAACTCAAGATCCTCTTTTTCGGTAGCTGGGTATTCACCAACAATGGAGTCTCCGTCAGGGTTGAAGAAGACGTTCTCAAATTGTGAGACCTTGCTGGTGTTTTGCAACACCAAGTTCTTACCCTTCATGACATACAAGAAAAAGTTGAAGTCCTTTGGAACCTCCTGGGTGAAGTTGGAGCCGGGCTTCATCTGGTATTGGTAGTACTGGACTGGGGTGTATGCTAACTCCTTGATCAGCTCAACGCCGTAACTTTTTCCAGAAATAACACGGACCTTGACCTTTCCGTCCTGTTGTTCGACAGTAGGAATCTCCCATGTTTTAAGATCTCTGTATCTTGGCTCGACCTCCTTCAATTCCTCTGGCAAATCGACCCATAATTGTAAACCCACATTTGGAGATCCATCAGGGTGGATCACGGGCATTTCGCTGTGGACTGTACCTCTGCCTGCAGTCATAAACTGTAAGTCACCTTCTCTCAAAACACCCTTAGAGCCAGTAAAGTCCTCGTGTGCAAATGCACCTTTAGTCATCAAAGTGATGGTTTCTTGACCCAAGTGAGGGTGTTCAGGAAAACCGCCAACACCATTTGAAGAAAAATGATCGAAAAGAAGGAAGGGGCTGAAGTTTCTCATTCTCATGTTTCCGATCGATCTTCTGACGGTAGCTCCGACACCTTCGGGCTGTTCAACACCGGGTATAATAGTTTTAATAGTTCTCAAGGCAGACATTTCGTGTGATTGTAATAAATTAATAGTGATTTCTTTTGCTTGAATCAAATCAATAGTGGTTAAGAAAAATAAAAAATTGAACAAGAGTGAGAAAATTCGCATTACTTATAGTAAATGCTGCTTAAAAATCATCATCGTATCTTGCAGTGTCTTAGTCTGACATTATAAACTCCCGGGTCATTCTCTGCATGCTCAGGCCTCCTCATCAATGTGCGTTTAGTCAATTTTACTAACCACCTGGGTATGTACATCTATATACACTCCCGATTGTCAGCGTTGCTCACTGCTTGGTGTACCGATGTTTGTCCTCACCACTTGACTAAAAGTATCGTAAGATTACATATTCTGGGTGGTTCTTTGGGGCCGCGCTGATCTGGACCTTGGAGATACATTTATGGAATATTCACACTAAGTATCGTGATGTGTCTATTACCTCTAAAACATAAAATATATTTAACAAAATCGTCTCTACTCTCAGAAAACCTTTACCTCTTGCGCGCAAAAGTGTACACCGTGGGGAAAACTATATCAATAGGAGTATCCTCGTCAATACCCAAAGCTTCCTGTACCTCAGCAACAAGCTGGTCAGCAGCGTCCGGTTTATCGGGATACGCTTTTTTCCAATTATGATAGCCACTCCAGCTACGGGCCAAATCACGGTATGTCTTTAAACTAAGTTGCTTCTCAATAAAAAGCGTGGTGTAATCCCGCCCGTGCTCGTAAGGATGGTAGTAGTGTCTGGTCACGTGACTAAACAATTCCTCGGGTGGGCTCACCTTCGACATTGCATCGCCATACAAATCATGGCCTGGCTGTTCGAAAAAGCGACCGAAATATTTTTCGTATTCGGAGCCTTCAGTTTCAACAGACGAGTCCCATGAATATTTTCTGTGGATCTCGGTGGCCGTAGGGTTATTCACAAAGACAGGGTCCAAGTAAAACCAATACGCCAAAGTGCCCCCACGTTTCAAAATACGTGCGCACTCAGCAAAGAATCTGGGGTGGTCCATCCAATGGCACGCTTCTGCTGAAGTTATAACATCCACCGACAGTGGAGCCACAAATCCAGGGGCTTTTTCCGCAGGTGCCGTGTGGAATTCGATTTTTTCTTTATTTTTCCACTCCTCACGGCGAGAATTACACTCGCTGATCATGGTGGGCGAAAGATCTGTTCCAATCACGTGATCAAAGTGCCGGGTCAACTTGAATGCCACAACCCCGGGACCCGACCCGACATCCATTGCTAAATCTGTGACATTGCCGTCATTTTCTTTATGATATGCCACTAATTTCTCATAAAACTGGTCCGGGTAGGTGGGTCTTGCGGAGTTATAGTGCGAAGAATCGAAAGCTTGCTCTGAGTAAGTTGCCATTATTTTATTATAGGTGTGAGTTTTTATAAAGTTTGTTTTATCAAGCTTAAATTATGAAATCTAACAGATCCGGGGTGTTAAATTTAAAGGGAGTTGGCTGGGATCGGTGCTAGTAAGGAGGCTTTTATAATTATTGTTTTTTGTTCTCACGGTGTACATGATATAAGGACCCTGTGCGATTCCGGGCCTGAACCGGCAGAAAGTTAAAAATTGCATTTAATTCGTTATTTAACTATTATTCACACGTTGTCCCTTGAAGCGAGGGTATTAGGCTTCTGGCAATCAGCAAATATATGCAGTGGCTTGCTGGATTACCACCTGGGAGAAGTAATTATACTTTTTTTTTTCCTTTTTTGTTATTTTCTTGTTTTATCTTATCTCATGACAACGAAACCCCCGACGCAACATTATGCTGTCGGATATATTCCCATGTCAACCTTGATGCATGAATCAGCGATTTATTATATCCAGGCCAAATCTATTGGGATTTCTTGGATTCACTCTCAACACCCAGCGATACACTATCGACACTCTCGGAATTGGCCATCTCTTTACCCGATTTCTTTTGCTTTCTTCTCTCCAAAAACTCCTTGTACTTCTGTAACGTGATTTGCTTTTGCTGATCCTGATACTCACTGACAAACTTGTACTGTGTGTCCGAAAGCTTGTCCCAGAAAGTGAAGAAAGGTTGCGAGTAGTTCGACTTGAAGCCCCAGTTTTGGTGGTGGATATCGTGGTACAACGCGTTGTTGGGGAACAAGAATTGGAATGGGTCGAGTGGGAATCTGTATCCGCAATGGTCATCCACCGTCTTCATGGTGGCAAAGGTGTAAAGAATCAAGGATTCTCGAGGACTAAGCGCAGTCACTATCGCGGCTAGGCCCGTGCCTGCAGTGTCTAGCAAAAAGCCTTCCACGGGGTCATTATAAAGGGCACCATACGAATATGGAACATACAACCGGTGGTGTCTGGAGTGGAAATGGCGGTACAACGTTTTGTTGGTGTGCATGGTGCGGTGGAGCCAATATTGCCATGTGTCGATGATGCAAAGCGCAATGCCCAACCGGAGCAACGACCACCCATACATGTACCCGTACCATATAAGCGAATCAGGCACGAGGCTGGGCAAAACATTGTGTTTCAAGTGCCACATACGCTGGAGCTCGTATCCTGTAGTTGGAGCCTCGTCATACCGGTACACGCAGTACCCTACAATAGTCTGGATTATGTGCTGAATCACCACATCGTATAAAACATCGCTAAGAGATGCCTTGTTACGTGATTCCTCCTCCTCACTGGGATGGATCCGGTATTTTTCCGCTAGTTCATAAACGTCGATGATGTGGAAGAATGTGGCGTATGCCCAGTATGCAATAACGGGTGAAAGAACCGCCAATACGCCGTCGGAAATTCCAGGAATCAAGTCTGGCTTCTGTACAATAAAACTTAGCGGCTCATGTGGAGACGCAAGCATCGAAGAGAAGTTTTGTGGGGGTGCCAACATCGTACAAAATGTAGTACTGTAGTGCCTTAAGTATAGCAGTGGATGTAGAATAAAAATTTGGTGCAGCAAAATCAAGGAAACTCAAGGAAATTCAGAGCTATCAAAGTGAAATGTTGGGGATATCTCGGAATTATTCCTGGTGTAATTTTTGCGGTCTCTGTGTTGTGAGCTTTGAGTTGGGGCCCGGTTAGGAAAAAAGAGAATTCCAAAAAAAAAAAATCACGCGATCGGACTATTCAATGTAAACGCCTGAATTGTTTCCTATTCTGGGTAAAGAAAAATTCGTAGAAAAAATTCTTTGTCACTAGGGTAAGTTCCGGCACTTTCTGAATAAGAGAAGTTGGGTATTAAAAGTGCTTATTAGGGGTTGGTGGTTCTGGGCTGTGTAATGAGTTTTTAACTTGGACGCGGTAACTCGCCACGGGAATCAACTAAATATGGAAACACTGGGCAAACGAATAAGTGGTTTCCAGTTATGACTTGTAAATTCAAAGCCGGAATATTTTCTTTTTCTTTTTTTATTTGATAAAGAAAAAGAAAAATATGAGTAAAATGATATGAAAGGAAAATGAGAACGAATTTAAATGGTGTTTGCAATATCAATCTTTTAAGAAGCGCCTTTATTTTTTTTTTTTTTTTTTTTCGCGTATCGGCTCTTTAGCAAGCTGGAATTACCGGCGAAAGCGAGCATCGGTCCTAGGTCACGACTATTTTTGTATGCTGCTGTACGAGAGTGCTCGTTCCTTTTTCCAAGGAACTCCGTTTTTTGAAACTATATTAATTCGTAGAAGTATTAGAATTATTAAGTATTAAGGAAGTGATTTTTCACTGCCTAAAAATTTAAAAACAAAAATATTCCTTTCAGTAAATAGAGTTTTTCCAGGAACTAGCACAATACACCGTTGCGCATTTAGTCAGCCAGAGGTGGTCTGGAAGTGCAATGCGCTTACTAACACACTAGCTTTCCATTGGTGAATTAGCCGTGGAAATACTCGATTTCGGAGTGATAAACAAGGTTCTAGCTTTTCAGATTACTCAATATAATTTCAGATCTTTGGGTTCGCCTTTTTTCACATAAGAATTAGTTTTTCTGCAGACTTATAATGTTAGGTTTAAGCGAAATTTCAACTAAAATTAAGAACTTCTTAACAATATTTGGAAAATTGAAAAAAAACGAAATCAGTCACTGATATCAACTAGAATATTTTAATAACACCCAAGAGATAGAATAAACACATACAAGCAATCAGAAAACATATTTTTCCTATTTCAAAATAAAAATTAACAAAAGTCAGAACAGGACTATTCCTGTTGATGCAAAGCAACCCACATCATCTCATATTATACCCGTTACTTTTTCGGTACCTCTTTAATTTTATTCTATCCGTTTGTGAAATAGATACTGCAAGTTCAAATAAATTTCTAGGAACATAAATTTCCATTCAAATCTTCACACCCATGTAAAATAAATCAGTTTCTTCGTCTAAGCCCCAGGAGGTAATAACGCGCTCACGTGATTGATTATCTCCGAAAAGCTTGGAGTGATTGATAGGGTTCTCTGTAACAGAATCAAACTCAACCCACAAACATGTCTAAATTGAGAACTAACGGGGACGATATATGGGACAATAGTACCGAGAAGATTGTATGTTTCATTACAGTATTCGCTATTCGAATTTTCCATCCATACTAACCAAATACCAGAACACCGAACTTTTGACTCTCACCTATGGGTCTGTGGTGGCACAAATGTGCCGTGATTTCAATCGTAATTATGCTGAAGTGAACCAGCAATTAGACAAAATGGGATACAATATTGGTGTAAGACTTATTGAGGAATTTCTTGCCAAAACAGGAGCCCAGCGGTGCTCTTCCTTCCGTGAAACGGCAGACATGATAACCAAAGTGGCATTCAAGATGTTTCTCAATATCACGCCATCCATCGAGAACTTCTCTCAGGATGGAAAGAGCTTTTCGATTGTTTTAAATGAAAATCCATTAGCAGAGTTTGTTGAGCTCCCGGTTACGCTGGATCCGAAAGTGCAAAAGGAATTATGGTATTCTCAATTATACTGCGGTGTATTGAGAGGTGCATTGCAAATGATTCAGCTCGATACTGACGTTTATTTTATTCAAGACACTCTTCGGGGAGATGAGAAGACTGAGATTAGATTAAAGCTAATCAAGATCTTAAAGGATGAGGTGCCTGCCGGTGAGGATTAAATTTATGATGTAACCTTCAAAGGGGTGGTTGGCGATTTTTTTAGAGAGGCATTGCAGATTTATGACTTTCGAAAATTGAGTTTGAGAATTCTCAATAAAAAAATTAGACCGAATTGTGAATGCAACGACAGCACATCCTCTAAAAGTTTGGGAGGCCAAGTCGTCAAAGTCTGGGGAGGGGGGATTTTACGTTTCGCTACCAGTTATTTTACGTTCAATGTCTAGGGTTTAGATCAACTATCGAACTAATGGCTTTTAATTTAAGCTGCCGCTTCGAAAATGATGATTATGATTCCTAAATAGGGGATGTTCGAAAATACTTATGGGCATATAAAAGTCCAAAGATTGGGTTATTTTTTCGTTTTTAACTTCATACTTCACAGTTTATTAATCTTTTGTACAAACCACAAGCAAATGTATTTTTCAGGCATCAGAACAGTGATACATGCAGAAATGCAACTATGGCTGGGTGCTAAGAAGTCGCTGATATTTATTTTCTTGAAACTACAATTCGGTACTTGATTTACTATTTCTTGATCATTAAAGATTGCTCCTGATTGAACTTAATGAAAAAAAAGATATGGATTTAAGAATTAAATCATTCAAGGAATTCATCTGGCAACCTAAGGAAAAACTCGCCCCGTTGTTTTCTGCTCTTGTTTATTTCCTTGCGCCTTGCCGGATCATCGGTCTCAATATTAGCATCGAGTGGTACCATTTCATCATTTAAGTAAATTGCACGACTTTGTGGATCAACAAAAACGAGTTCACAGTAATATTGGGTAAGACGTGGAAGGAAAGCGGCGCTTTTGTAAATCAAATCCTTTTCAAAAAAACGCTGGATCTGTAACCTTTTGTCCTTTATGGCATCGATGTGCTTACCAGTGATTCGAGGCCGAAAATGAAGGTCACCCAAAACTCGTGGGGCAGCAAGCTGTTTATTGGCCTCTACACACCAATCATCGGAGATGCTGTGACCAATATCGCAATAACGATCAAATATTTCGGCATGCTCCTCAAAACCGGTACTTATTTTAAGCCGGACGAGATTAGTTTGAGAAATCAAAATGACGCTTTGAACAAATTCTCGAAGAACTATTTCATGTGTTGGAAAGTGCAGAATTAAAAGGTCTTCGAGCTGATTCGGGATATTTTTCATCAAAGCTTCAGAGATGGATTTAACATGACGAACCATATCATGCCTCGACTTGAAAACTGCTAGACTCCTGAGCAGGGGTGTATACTTAGTAACTGCTTCCAAAAATGTGGGTTCGTTGGTAGGCATTTCGCTATACTCGGAGTGTTCTAGGTGAAGCTTTTTCAATGCACCGAGATCAACAGCTTGGCAGAGAGTTTGGGTGGCTTCTTCAACCAAACCTGCGAGGTTTCCCAGAACGCCCAACTCCCACAACTTCAATTTGACACCTGCCTTAATAAATTCATCAAAAAACTCCAACCAATCCACCGGATGATCTGCGAGATCGTCACTACTTAAAGGGTGAGCAAAGAACTGGGGTCTTCTCTCGAAAGTGAAGTTTAATTTCCTGAGATTCACGAAACTTTCCAGTTCAATCATGTAACGCCCAATTTTCCCGTAGAACCAAGAAAATCTTTCGTCATTGGGGTCGACAATTTCGAGCTCGACTATATTACTCGTGAACTTCGGCATAGTATACGATAAACTCCTAACGATTTGCAACTTCCGTGCACTTTGTGCGGGGACCTTATGGCCTTCGTAAGAGTAGAATGCCTGCAAATGTGTCAACTTGGACAACAAATGCTTTGTTAAATTTGAAGAATAATACACGCAATTGACCACTTTAACAAGAGAACGTAGCTCCAAATTGTCTGTTATTGCCTTAGAAAGCCTTATTACATTATCCTTTCCATTGATAAATGTACCTTTATTGGCCATCCATATATCTCTATCCATTTTTAATTTATACATTTCATGAATTTTCCCTATACATATGGTGTTATAAATTATTGCTGCGGCCGGCGGATACAAAGTTCGTGAAATATAGCAAAGTTTGAGCAAGTCGGGAGTTTGCACATACTGACAGACTAAGTGTAAGATTTGCGGGGGGAGCTTTTCCAACGGAAATTCAGAAGCCACTAAAACATCAACACTCTGATTAATAGGGGGTTTTGGATGTTGGCGATTAAGTTTTGGATTTTTGTTCTTTCGATCACCTTCAGGAAAGTGTTGAAGCCGTTTACCCTTGCCTGGGGTTGAACGCCGATTTCTGGGAGGCATTGATTCGATTTCAAACTTGGGTGTGATGAAGATATTTTCTTCTTGGTTAAAGGAAGAATATTAACCGCCAAATCAGTCTCAACTTTAGAATGTGGGGAAGCGTGTACCACAGTCACGTGACCCTTTTATAACAAATAAGAAAGTGTTTGACTGTTGATATTGAGTAAGTCCAGATATGAAAGGACTGATCTTGAAAGGACTATGACTGTATTTTATTAGAAAGATATTTGGTGCCAATTTCGAATTATTTTTATATATCTTTCGCATGCTGTGAAGTCAGAGATAATTTGTTCTGCCTCTTCAATAATTCTTAATTAACTCACTGAAAAGTGCCCACACAATGATACGCGGTTATACCATTACATGTAGCTCATTAAATATACATATAAAAATTCAAATCTATTCCCATGAAAAGAAAAAGCTTTTAAAGCTCTTCAAAAAAAACCCCCACTTATCGTCTCTTCTTAAATGTGTTTGTTTATGTTTCAAAGTCACGTGACCGCAACAGTGAGGAGGTCAATTTTGCAGTTGAATCATTCCCACAACCGAAGTTGACAGCTACAAATCGATCAATTGCGTCGCCCAGACACCGGCAAACTTTTCAAAGCCACTACTAATAAGATAATTGGATATTTCACTTATCTTGGAAAACCGCAAGATTTCTTCATCATCATGAGTGCTTTCAGTATGTTGGCGCACGTGGTGCTCATGTTTATTTATGATACAATGTTATGTGTTTTCGATGCTGTGTTGCATACATTTTTCCGAGAAGTGCGTTCCCGGGGAGCCTTCAATATCCCCAAAAAAGGGCCGGTTATTTTTGTGTGTGCACCCCATCACAATTTGTTTGTTGACCCTGTTGTGTTAATGATGACGAGTCGGAAAGAGTCTGGACGCAGGATATCTTTATTGACGGCAGCAAAAACGTATAGAACATGGCATGTGGGCACACTTTCACGTCTTTTCAGCGCTATCCCTGTCGAAAGGGCCCAGGACCTTGTCAAGCCTTATGAGGGCACCATAAAGATTGAAGATTTTGGTCCAGAAAACGAGAATTTGGTGGTTATTGGTGAAGGAACCAAATTCTCCAAAACTGCTGAAGCAAAGGGACTAATTGGTCTTCATGGATACCTAGGGAATGCAAAGATAAAGCTAGTTGAGTCAGATACCAAGATCATCCTACAGAAACCTTTTCAAGTTAGATTTGATAACCCCACAGAGAGGGATCAACGGATTATCGATGCATTGACAAACGGATCTAAATACGTGTTGGCGCCACATATTGATAACCAGAAAACGTTCCAGAGCGTTTTTGACCACCTTCATAAAGGTAGAGCTATGGGCATTTTCCCCGAGGGTGGGCTGCATGACCGGCCCACGCTTCTACCTTTAAAACCAGGAGTGGCTCTTATGGCATTGGGTGCAGTCTCCCAATCTGAAGACCCTAATATGGCGGTGAGTATTGTTCCGGTGGGACTCAATTACTTCCATGCACATAAGTTCCGGTCTAGTGTGGTGATTGAATATGGAAAGCCAATCGTGGTGACCAAAAAGGAAAGTGCCGAGTATGAAAAGAACTCACGCGAAGTCGTTAGTAAGTATCTTGACATCATAACTTTGCGTCTCCAAGAAGTCGCATTAACTTGCAAAGATATCGATACCCTCACAACAGTACAAGCTGCCCGCCGTTTGTATGCCCCAACTGATAGGGAGTCGACTCCGTTGGCCTTAAAGGTCGAAATGAATAGGCGGCTTGTGAAGGGATACGAAAAGTATGCCGACAAACCTGAAGTACAAGAGTTGAAAAATTCCGTGTTAGACTATAACAAAAAGCTTAGACAATTAGGCTTACGTGACCACCAGGTGAACTCTTTAACAGGTCTCAATCGCTTCTCTGTTCTAACAACTTTTGTGAACAGATTATTAAGATGCCTAATCGCATTATGTCTTTCGTTGCCCGGGATATTCATGTTCTCTCCTATTTTTGTTGTGGCTAGCCGCATATCTAGAAGAAAAGCAAAGGAGGCATTGGCTTCTTCAGTGGTGAAAATCAAGGGAGACGATGTGATTGCATCGTGGAAAATTCTTGTTGCTCTTGGGTTGGCCCCGATGCTTTATATTTTCTGGGCCGTTATCACCACCTACTACATTTTAAGAGTCGGTTGGGCAAGAGGATTGTCTACCTGGGTCGTCTTTTCACTTTGCTATCTTTTGAATGTCCTTATCACTTATTCTTCTCTTAGGACTGGGGAGATTGGATATGATTATTTCACATCTCTCAAGCCATTGGCGGTTTCGCTTCTGCTGAAGCATAAGGACCATCTTCAGATTGAAGAATTAAAGAAGACCAGAAAGCAATTGGCAGCCCAGGTGACGGAGTTTTGTGAAAGATATGGACCGCTGATGTTTGATGACTATACGAAGTTCTATCGCAGGTATAACCGGAGTAAAGGTGAAGACAGTGATAGTTCTCAAAAAGAGTTGGTTTCTGCTGACGAGAAATCACCACGGTTTTCATTCTCGCTTCCTTCTTTGACAGATACTCCCATATTCTCTCATATCATGGATCACGAAAACGATTCTGATATCTCTGATACGACAGATTCTGAAACCGAATTAGTTCAGAATTCTGACGAAAGGGTTCAGGGTCACCATGATAAAAACGAAGACAAGCATCATGTGCGGTTGCGTAGGGCGAAGAGGACGCACGCAGATTTGTAAAGATTGTGTTTAGCTAGTGATCTCTTTAATGGATCTTTTAGATGACAAATCAGACTACAATGGGTTAGTTCCGTCATAGAATATTAATGAGCCTACTCAATCTGTAACCGAACCCCTTCTGTAAAAAACACTTGGAATTCGTCTCTTGTTTCTATTGTAGAAAATTGATCTGCTAAAACTTTCTTGGCGGCACTAGTAAAAACATCTTTGTGGGAATAGCAACTACTAGATTTATCGGGACAAAGGCATGAATCACAGCTATCGTTAATCCCTGCGCAAAATTAATAGCATTCCAGGTGAAAAAGAAAGAAAAAATTAGCAAGCGAAAGCAAGATTCATGGGCGTATTTTTTTTTTTTTTTTTTTTGAAAAAATTGCTTTCCTTTTTTATCATTAGAATGGAAGGTTCTACTTTCCCTCATTTTTTCTTTTGTTTTGTCTTGATTGCTGGCTAAATTACCAGTTTGTTGTGATCAAAAGGAACAATGCAAAGCCTTGTTTGGTCATTCCGAAAAACCAGTCTTCGGGTCATCGTTCTGAACCAAATGGAATTGGCTTTAGTGGGCAATGGAAATTACTACTCGGCCAGAGATTTCTTTTAATTCCAAAAATAATTGCTGTCGTGTGTTTTTGGCCGTCTGTTCGATTGCGTTAGATATATGCCTCAACAGGGTTTTTAGAAATAACCCTCTAGAATGTATATAGTTAATAATGCCTCAACATGGTAATCATGCACTGGACACCATTATGAATTGGTACTCGTTACGATACCTCTCGCGGTCTCGAGCAGTCTCCTGCGTCGGGACTGCATAGTATGAGCACCGGCGAATTTACTTGACTTATGCGTGCCGCGAAACGCCAGTTTGAACAAAAAACAAAGGCTGAAGGGGAAGGCACGGTCATAGTGGGAAGGGACATCGGTGAAACAAAACAAAAGTCTTGACGCTCGAAAATATGACAGTAAAGGATTTTGTGTGAAAACAATAGACAAATTTTAGAAAAAAAGAAAGCCTACCCAGAGGAATGTACTATGCCGTCTTCTCCCCCTTTTTTTTTTCTTACATTCTTTCATTTCTAGAAGAAGTAAATTTTGCCCGATCAATTTCGAGAGCTCTAGAACAATAGGGGAATGTCACGCTTTGAAGGGAAGGCCGGGACAACTGCGCGATTTCACAAGCAGGTCCGCGCTCCGGAAGGCTTAGACGCTGTCGTCTTATCCTGAAACGCATGTACGCGAACCGTGCCGCAATAGATTTCAACCATCGCGTATAAATGGAAGTAGATATCTCCCAACGCAGAGACATTTCTAAATTTTATATCTCTATTCAAAACTCATACTTTTTCGGAGCTGGACTTCTAGATTTAAAACTGACTGTTTTACTACTTACAAACATCCCTAATACACAAGCGGCACATTCATACACGCTCCAACACTCAAAACAGCATGAATTTTCTTGTTTTTTTCATTCTGATGCAACTTGCTTTTTGCACCCCAATCCCCGCAAATCTCAAGCTTAAGGCCACAGAGCCCCGCTCATTGAGTATGAGACCACTTGACACCCTCAGTTCACGTGACGGCTATGGGAGGGTCATTGATCACATAAGTTTCGATTCTGCAGAGAGAAGAGAATATCCTTTTTGAATGGCTGGGCTTATTTTAACAGCAAGGAGGATTTAATTCAGGATATTTTGGGAATTTTTTAAAGGAGTATATATAAATAAAAAGAATATTAAGTAATTTGTACGTTGCATAGATAACTCTGAGTACGATTTAAGTTGGGTTTTTTTTTTTTTTACTTGCTACGAACAGAAGTTTTCACGTAGGCAATTACTCTTTTGTCTTATTTTATTCTTAAAGCCACCGTCATCCGCTTAGCATGTGTGTAATTTCCGGGCCAGGTCATTTAACTCCGCCGTTATTTAATAAAAGCCAATTCGGCGACTTGTCACGTGAGTGCGAGAGACCAAAAAATTCGATTTCGTGTGACGTACGGGGAAAGTTCGCATTCGGCTTAGTAAAGGTGATGTTTATCCTCGGCTGGGCTCTTTCTCCATTTTTTCCCTTTCCTTTTTTTCCTATTTGTGAAAATCTTGACCCAAATGTATTAGTGATCATTATGTTACCTCGCTATATGGCAATGTGCTTTTTCTTTTACTATGGCATGTTGCAGATTTGAATTCTAGAATTTCCTCGCCCTTCCCTTCGCCATTGCGTCATACTTGCCTCTTATCTATCTGCGCCCGACCCGGTATTTTGCTTTGGTGTGGTCAGGCAACCTACCCTCACTGGCTATGTGCCGAATTACCTAAGCACCACACTTAGGAATTTGGCCATCCATCCGTATTTCTACTTTTTCTGAGTATTTTTTTTTTCTAATTCTCTTCTGTATCAAATTACTTGAGCTATTCCTTTAACACAATTCTATAAATTTGCCGCAGCCATATTTCCTCTCCCCACAGACCACTTTGTCATTGCATCTCCTTGCTCGCAAATTAAGTCTCCCTACTACAAATCGCCACACTCTTGATTGCCACAATCCGAGTCCAACACCCTTGCTAAATATAAAAAAACAATACCTCCCTACCCCCTCTGTTTAGAGAAAAAACGCTAATTTTTCCTTATAAATTCCCGAAATCGCTTTTCCTCCTGTTGGCATACTCCTTTCTATTATATAATCCCAGTCATATCTTTCTGATTTGCCACTCACTTCCCACCCCAAAATGAGAGTCACCTTTAGAGTATCAACCGAAAACTCGTTTTCTGTGACGATTCCTGATAATTCCACTGTGGAAGATTTGCGCAACGCAGCTAAGGTTGGGTGTCCCACCTCAGTCAAGTTGCCTCTGGACTTTAAGCTCATCTACAATGGTGTCAAGCTTACGCCGTACTACAAATCGCTAAGTACACTTAACGTTGTTCCGGAAAATAACAGCGTCACCGTCATTCTTATGAGCGAGGGCTTTGACACGCCGTTAGCATCTCCGCAGTTGACGCCAGTCGAAAAAGTAGATGTGGCACCAAGGAAAAAAGTGAAGAAAAACAGATGCTCCTTTAAGACCTGCTCGGCCACACCTCTCAGAATGGTGGGCGACTGTGGTCAGTGTCACGGCAAGTTCTGTGCAAAGCACCGTTTGTTAGAAGACCACACGTGCTCTGGATTACAGTTGTGTAAGGAAAGCGCCCACGAAAGAAATGCCATGAAGCTCCAGAATGAAAGCACGATCTCACTGCGTGTTTAATTCTCTTTCCCAGGCGACCAGCTCTGGCAGTTTGAAGCCGCAAGTGGAGTTGCCCATCCGGCACTCTCATAGAACCACAGCGTGGCGTTGCTTAATACGGTTTATAGATTCTTATGTATAAGGTGTTTGTGCGCCTCGTTATAAAACCCACGTTAATTATAATTGATCTTTTGCATGTTCTTCTGAGCCTCGAGCTTCAGATCCATATATCCCTGTATCTCTCTTACTGTGCTTCCCTCTATACTTGAGTTAAATTCTCAAGAACCTTGTCGTACCTGCCGTTGGTGGCATTATTTGCCCGGGTCAAAATCTCTTCTGCCTCCTTGTAAATGGACTCCTGTTCGTCGCTGTCCAAATCGTACATATTTCCCAACGAGATCATGGCCTCGGCAACTGCAGCCCAGGAGTCTGGTTCTTCCTCGTCTTGGGCAACCTTCAAAAACTCAAGCGCCTTCTTGAGCAAATCCTGACCAATGTTTCTTGCCTCTTCTCTTGAAAGTCCATTCAAGCTGGTTTGGCCTTTACTGTAGTATGTCAATGTGGTGAACACGTTAGATGGTTCCTCGGCCTCCAACAACAACGACTGTCCAAGTCTCTTGCTCAATTCTTTACGCAAAAGCAAGTTCGCTTCATGATCCTCGCCCTTTGAAGCTTCATCCAATCGTATCTTTTCGTTGAGGTTATTGAGAAAACGTTGCGTGTGTTCCCTCCACCACAAATTGTATTTGTCGGTCTCGCCAATGGCATACAAAGGGTGCTTTGGTCCAAGCACTAGTTCGTCATCTTCGTCTTCCTCGGCATCGCTATCCTTACCTTCCAATGGCTCTCTGCCAAAGTTGTCCACCATGTCAAGCAAGTCATCAAGCGCCTGCAAGAAATCGGAGTTTTCCAAGTTGTAATACTTGTACTCCTTCTTATTCTCCGACAACTGTTCGGCCTTTTCCCATACAGAAAGACACTCGTCAAGAAGAGAAGCCACGTCTCTGTGTTGTTTGCTTACTTTACTGTCTACAGTCAAAGGACTGATTGACGTCAAGGGTATCTCGTTGATGAGAACACGTGCCTCAGCAAAAATCAAAGAAATCGAGTCAGGAAACTTCTCCTTACCAACGCTGATTCTATCCTTCGCTTCGGTGAAGAATTCTTGCACCTTTGAGGGTTCCTCGGTATAGAAGAAGGCCAAAGAAGATAATGCTAACCCGTAAATTCCATAAAATTCACCAGTAAGCTCGATTTCCTCCTCGTCGCTTACTTCTTCGGCTTTTTCAGATGAATCTCCGTTTTCGTTTCCCTTCACATCTCTGACGTGAGACTTTCTCAAAATACGGTCACATTCATGGATAATTCCATTTACCTTGAGCTCGCTTCTGTCCTGTGCCTTGATAAAATCTCTCCATAAAGCACGGAGTTGGGCCATAGCATCATTGGCATTCACCTCCTCTCCTAATTCCACAGTAAGTTCATTTTCCTGGGCGGGATTAGAAGAGTTTGGAGCGGCCTGAGCCTCGGAAGATTTTTGTTTCTTGGAGGCAGCAGCCTTTCCAAGACCAAGATGTCTTTTGGCGGCCATCTTTTTATTGGTTTTTTGGTGTTTGGGTGTCTCAAGACGTTCAAATTTCGAGCTCAGGTCTAGAAAAATGCTTTCATGCACGTGATGCATGGGAGATGATGGGCCCCGGCGGCGGTTGCGCATGGCGTGTTTTCATTCGCCACAAGTTGCGCGGGCCCGGATTTATGACTTTTGGCATGTATGCAGTTCGCTTCAGTCTAAGAAGACACCGACCTTGCTTTGGTCCCGGCTGCGCCTCGCGTGAACATGGCAGAAAACATCAGCTGACCGCGCTCAGAACCTGTCCTACCCGGAGATCTCCTTTTTTTGTCTCACCATTGGACTTCCGATATTCCACTAGTGTAGCCTTTTAAATTTTAGTTCAATTTATTTCTTATAGCACATACGAATAGACCTTGAATTATTCAACCCAATATTCTATAGAAAGAAAAGAAAGGGGGTTCAAAGATAATTTTACCAAATGCTTCATTCAGACTACACAAAATTTTAACTGATGATAAGGTTTCGAGGAGTCCCCCTATCCCCTGCCGTCCCATTCTATAACAGGCGGTCGCTCGGTGCAACCATTGTACAGTCTGGCGTCTGGCCTGATCTCCCCATTTGAGAAAATTTTGACGATCTGGAGAGGTCTCAAAATATCACGTGGTATACAGGTGTTCCTACAAGGTGCACTGCTGTTTTGGGCTCTACGTGGAATCAACGTGCCCAAACTGTATTTCCAACCCCACGAATCACGAAGCGAGCCTTGATAATTCGTTAAACGAAACGAATAAATGGGTACAAAAATATAATAGGAGAATTTTTTTTTTTTGTTCCTCGCGCCGTTTTCTTATAAAGATATTTTGAAAAAAGGAAAAAACCTTACCCTTCAGTGTGAGGTTCCAAATTCTTTTCTGAAGCTTCTCCCACCTATGAAGGTAATTCTTCTGATAAAAATTGCTTTCAAGAAGGACCCCAATGAAATCACGAAGTTGTCTCAGTCTTCGTGTTTTTTTCTCAAATTTGGAATGCAAAGCGCCAATGGCAAATCTTGTATATAAGGTGATTGTCAGCAGAAAATGCATCAAGTCACGTGCAGTGTGATAATCATTTGAGCCTTTAGTCATTTTACAAATTTCGTCAATGGCTCAGATTCCAACTAAAAGCCTTATCTCTTTCTTTTGGTTTTACTCATCCTTGATTTCACGATGAATTTACTTGCATCGCTTAATTGCACGAACGAAGTCCACCTTGTGGTCGGAGGAAATTCAAACATTGCAGCATTAAGAATCAACTCCATCCTAGCGTCCGGTGCCATTCCAATTTTAGTGCAAAAAACTACCATCGAAACACTTCCTATGTCCTTACAAGATCTTATTGCAGGCAAGAAGGTGAAATGGGTCGAAAGTGATTTCCAGTCCGAATTTCTTACAACTTTAGGACGTGATGATGTTGACAAGGTCGTGGATAAGGTGTTCGTCACTTTAAGTCTAGATCAAAAAGATTCCAAGAGGGAGATTTCATCCATATGCCGTCGCCTCCGTATTCCTGTCAATGTCTCTGATTCTCCTGAGCTTTGTACATTCACTTTGCTCTCGACATATAGTAATGGTGGGTTCCAGTTGGGTGTTACAACATCTGGAAAAGGATGTAAACTTGCATCCAGAATCAAGAGAGAAATTGTCTCGAAGTTGCCTACTAATATGGGTGAGATTTGTGACCGCGTGGGTGACCTTCGCAAAACCCTACAAGAACACGATCTTGCTGAGATTGGTGCTGACGATGAAGATGCCGTGACCACCTCTAAACTCAATGCATTGGTCAAAGAATTCAACATGACTCTTGAACAGAAAGCTGCACAGAGAGCCAGATTTCTCTCTCAGGTCGTGGAATACTATCCACTCGAGAAACTTGCACATATTACGATGGATACGCTTACAGCCGAGTATTCTGCGACGTCTGAAACAAGTAACAAACAGAACCCGACATCCAAGAAAGGATCGATCTCACTTGTTGGTTCTGGACCAGGATCTGTTTCTATGCTCACATTAGGTGCCCTTCAAGAAATCCACTCGGCAGACTTGATCTTGGCAGATAAGCTTGTGCCACAGCAAGTTTTGGACTTGATTCCGCAAAAAAGAACCAAGTTATTTATCGCCAGAAAATTCCCCGGTAATGCTGAGAGAGCACAGCAAGAACTTTTAACCATGGGCCTCGAGGGTCTCCAAAAGGGCGAGAAGGTCGTGCGTCTTAAACAAGGCGATCCGTACATTTTTGGCCGCGGTGGCGAGGAGTTTCTCTTTTTCAGTTCCCATGGCTTTGAGCCCAAGGTTTTGCCCGGAATTACATCTGCGCTTGCTGCCCCTGTTTACTCTAATATACCTGCCACCCACCGAGATGTGGCAGACCAGGTTCTCATATGTACAGGAACCGGCCGCCGTGGGGCTTTGCCTAATTTGCCTGATTTCGTGGAATCTCGGACAACTGTGTTCCTAATGGCCTTGCATCGCATTGTGGACTTGATTCCACACCTAATCACCGAAAAAAAATGGGCCGCAGACTTGCCCGTGGCTATTGTGGAAAGAGCTTCCTGTCCCGATCAAAGAATTATACGCACAACATTGGCCAAGGCCCCTGCTGCTGTTGAGGCACTCGGATCTAGACCCCCTGGACTTTTTGTAGCGGGCTATGCCTGTGGTGTTTTGTCTCCATTACTGAATGAAGATTGGGTGGTGGAAGAAGGCCATTCCATGACAGAGATCAGCGGGGTTTTGGAGAAGCTTGCCTCGTCTGCATAGGCAAATCTATAGGTTTCAGTTTTGTTTTGTTTTGGGAAATATGGACGCGTTTATAAAAAATATTTAATAATTTGCATATCACTGAACGTATCGAGAAATCAGTTTCGAGTTTAGATTGTACGAAGCATCAACTGCTAAACACTCGATGACCAGGTGATTAACCACACTAGGACAGTCAAATTTCCAACCAAATAAAATCATTGTATTTACATCCAAACCCTCTCTTTTAGAATCGTATCTGAATCTGGGAAACCGCCATATGCCTTGCGCCAATAAATTGCGGGCCGATACCGCGCGAGCGATAACCGTCACCAATTCTCTTATCTGGCCAATACAACACGTAAAAATTTTAGCACAATACACCATGTTTCGCCCACAGATTCTCAAACTTCTGTTGTGGAATTCAGTCAGAAACTTATCTCATCAATCATCCAAGGCATTTGTTTTCGATATTGATGGGGTGCTTCTCCGGGGCAACAAGCCAATTCCCCAGGCGCACCAAGCACTTTCCTTGCTAAACGAAGAAAAAGTCCCATTCATTCTTCTTACAAATGGTGGAGGTGTTTCTGAGGAATCCCGTGTCCAATTCCTTTCCGAAAAACTCGATATTGAGATTTCTCCTTTGCAGATCGTGCAGAGCCACACGCCAATGAGAGCTTGGGCTCAGAATGGCCAATATAACCGTGTTTTGGTTGTGGGAGGCAACCAAGATAAAGCCCGTCAGGCTGCCCTTAACTATGGCTATAAGGATGTTATTACTCCTATGGATATTGTTCGTTATGATCCTTCGGTTGCTCCCCATCACCAATATACTGATCATGATTTAGCCAAGTATGCCCAGAACGTGGATTTGTCCAAGAAAATCGACGTAATTCTTGTATTCAACGACCCGCGGGATATGGGTACGGATATCCAGATTGTGAGCGACTTGCTCAATTCGAAAAATGGCGTTGTGGGAACTTTAAGAGACCCACCTCAGACTGCCAAAACTGAACCAGCAATTCCTATTGTCTTCAGTAACAACGATTACTTGTGGGCCAATGATTACAATTTGCCTCGGTTTGGCCAAGGAGCTTTCCGTATGATGGTTGAACGTCTTTATGCCGAAACCAATGGACTCACTCATCCAGAAACACTTCAACTGACTATTTTGGGCAAGCCATTCAAGGTACAGTATGACTACGCCCACTGGGTTTTAATCGAGTGGAATAAAATTCTTCATGGACATAAGGCGCATGGTTTTATGCCACAATTACATAAGGAGCCAGAGGGGCTGCCTTTTAGCAAAATCTACATGGTTGGTGACAACCCGGCATCAGATATACATGGCGCTAATGCCAATGGCTGGGAATCCATTTTATTGAGAACCGGCGTATACAAAGATTCTGATTGGGAGCATACCAAGCATCGCCCAAGTGTCGGTGTATTTGACAACGTGCTCGATTCGATCATCAAAGTATTGGAAAAATAGAAAACATCACTATAGACAAATTCTACAAAATAAAAGTTAAACGTAATTATTTATTATTAATGCAAATCAAAAGTAGAATACTTAAAAAGGGGGTCTAAGAAGAAAAGGGGGGATGAGTTTATTGCTTCAACTCAGAGTCAGAAGAGTCAGCCTGTTGGGTGGCATATCTGTCAACACCAAGCTTGGTGGTGTCAACCTCACCGTGGTACTTCTCACAAATGGCCTCCAAGGTCATTCTCTTCGTCTCAGGGATCAAAAGGGTGGAGAAAATACCAAGTAACATGAAGAGAGCAAAGATCTCCATAACATGTGGCAAGAAACAAGAGTTCTTGGCACCGCAACCGTGGTTGATCAAAGTACCAATACAGGTTTGGGCAACAATGGCACCAATCTTACCAGAAGCGGCAGACAAACCGTGGGCAGTAGATCTGTATCTAGTTGGGAAAATCTCACCTGGAATGATGAAGGTGGTGGTGTTTGGACCAAAGTTCTGGAAGAATTGAGCAAGAACGTAAAGAGCCAACTTTCCGTGGTCTGAGATCTTGTGGTAAGCAAATCCAAGGATACAGAAAATAATGGTAAGAATGACGAAACCACCAAGTTGAACTGGCTTTCTACCGATGGTGTCGATGGTAGCAGCAGAAACCCAGTAACCTGGCAAGGAACCGGCACAAATCAAAATCAAGTTACCAATAGCAGTGTTACGCAAAGACTTGTAGACGTTCTTAGAAGAAGCGTAACCAATGGTCTTCAAGATGACAGCAGTGTTCAAACCCAAACCGTAGTAAGCAACATCCAAGGTGAACCAGGAGAAAGCGGTACCAAACAAAATTTTACCGTGCTTCCATTGACCAAAGTGACGGGCGAAGTCCTTGAAAGAAGCCTTTGGTGGAGCAATCTCCTCGGCAGCAATGTCCAAAGCAGCCTCGGCGTCAGCAACCTTCTCCAAGTTGTCGTGCTCGCTAACATCCAAAGAGTAACGAGGAGACTCAGCAATAGTCAATCTGTAGTACAAAGCAATACAGCCAGGCACACATCCCATTCCGACCAAGATTCTCCACATCTGGTCACACGCCTTGATACAACGGCCCACACATTGGGCATTGTTGTTGGCAAACTCCAAGTCGGACTTGTAAGCGGAAACAACAATAAGGGCAACGAGACCAGCAAACAATTGACCCAAACCTTGGTTGGAGAACACAGCGGCCATGATAGCACCTCTCCACTTGGTGGTGGAGAACTCAGAGGAGATAATCGAAGACAATGGGTAGTCACCACCGATACCAATACCCATGATAACTCTGAGGGTAGCGAAAATGGCAACGAAGTTAATAGCTGGCGAGCTTCCAATGCTACATTGAAGGATAGTAGCAACAATCATGATAATCAACTCCAAACCGTAAATCTTCTTACGACCAACAACGTCAGCCATGAAACCAAAACCAACTTGACCAATGACAGTTCCAACAGAAGTAGAAACCTTCATCAATGTGTTAGTGGAGTCTGGAATAGTTCCCTTCCAGAAAACGTGGGCCAACATAGACGTACCCAAGTTAATGGCGAAAATATCGTAAGAGTCGGTCATGAAGCCAACACCGGCAATCAAAATCATCTTGGCTTGAGTCCATCCAAAACCGGCATTGTCAATTTCCTCCAAAGCCAATCTTCTTCTCTCCAAGGGATCCTCGATGTGAGCAAACTTTCCAACATAATCCTTGAAGGCGGTCTTACCACCGGACTGGTTCACTTCTTTAGAATGCTGAATTTCAGACATTGTATATTATAATATGCGAGTGAAGATAAAAATTTCTGATGATTAATCGGGACCAAGGGGGGAAGGATCGCCTATTATATACTCGGTACGGCTTCAATTAATTAATCGCCAAATTAGCATGCATATTATCCTCATTGCATGGAATACGATGAGCGCCGCAGAAAAAAGAAACAAAATCGGGAAATCCCAGTAATATCCCCGTGTAAAAACGCGAGCGCCCACGGGTGCCGCATCCCACAGGGCTCACGTTTTAATAACTACTATCCTAACCGCCCATGTGTCCAATTTAACAAGTTACAACTACAGGCCCCAGTGGATTCGGTACTTCGTAGAGAAGGACCCTTTAGACCTGTCAATAAAATTCTTGTCTTGGCAATGGTTTTTAAAATTTCTTCTAAAAATATGTGGGGTTTTCTCGGCTATTCCGAAAAATTCTTGGTGTTTTGAAACTCCACGGGGGAATTGGTAATGTAGTGTGACCACTTGCCAAATATTAAATTAAATGCGCCTGCCACGTGGGTGCAAAATCCTCAGAAGCGTTTTGCATGTAAGTCCGCACGCTATTAAACAGAAATGCTGGATAATCATCCCACGTGTCTATCGCACGCGCAGTAATTCCACGTGCTCCGGGAAATGCCAAGACAAAAGGAACAATAAAGTTACCCGCCGATTAGCATACACCGGATATTGTATTTTTGGTTGCATAGGAGTGATGTATTGGTCCCCATTAACTGTCAGTATCAATTCATTATTTTATTATTTTATTAACTTGTAGAAGAAGACACCTCAGTTTAATCCTAACTTATCCTTAAAACTAATTATGCCTCTGAAACTCATATGCATATACGGCACCACTTCACATATTAAGCCTGCTTTGCAGCGAGTCTTTCCTTCTCAAACATTAAAAACTTCTCTCTGAGCAGTGCAAGCTCTCTTTCTTGAGCTTTGATCTTCAAGTCCTTCTCATTATTCTCTTGGAATAAGTATTCCATCTTTCCCTTGTACTGGCCAATCATATTTTGGTAATTAAAGTTTTCATCGTTGTATCTCTTTAGCTGTGCGCTCTTGTTTTCTTGATCATATTCAAGAGTAGAAATCTTTTTGCAAAGTTCTTGTTCTCTCAGATCTCCTTCGGAAAGCCTGCTCTTCAATTCGTCAATTTCATCGTTGAGCCTGCTGATATTAGTCTCCAAGTATCGAAGCTGTTCGTTCGAATAAAGCTTCGTTTCCAAATCGCCAATTTTGCGTCTCAACTCAGAATTGACTGTCTTTAAGCTTTCATTTTCTTGAACAATCACTAGATTTTCGGTCCGAGCCTCCTTGTACCTTCCATCGCTATTATCCCACCTGCCTCGGAGATCTTCCAACTCTATTTTGTTTTGCTTCTTTTCAGCTTCCAAATTCTGAACATGGTCTTGAAGTAGTACAAGATTCTGGTTGGCTGTCTTGAGCAGATCAGAGAGGCTTGAAACCTCCTTTTCGAGATTATCTTTCTCATGCTCGAGATTCTGGTTCGACTTATTGAGCTTCTCTAACTGGCGGCCATTCTCTTCCACGATTCCTCTGAGAAACTCGATCTGCTTATTGTTCTGGTCGATCTTCCGTTCATGAACCTGTTTCTCATTTTCAAGCTGCAACAATCTCGTTTGGAGGCTCTCGGTCTTTTGGGTTAACAGTTCATTTTCTTCGGATACCTCTTTGTTCTCAGAAAGAACTTCCTCTTTAATTCTCAAAAGTTCTTCGTTGTCAATTTTGAGTCGTTTATTCTCCTTGATGATCTCGGTCTCCTTTTCCAACTTAAACTTAACGTCATCACGCAAGGACCGGATTTCCTCCTTGTGTTGTTCTATGGTGTTCTTTCGATCGCCATAAGTGTCGTTCAAGTAGTCAATCTTCTCTTGCAATGTTTTGAGTTGGCCCTGTAATCTTTCTCCTCCGTTTAAAGCATCCGTTAATTTTCTTTCCACTTCATTATTGTCTTGTCTCAACTGCTTAATAATTTTTTCGCTGGCCCTTACCTCCTCTTTCACAAGCTTTAATTCTGTGCTTTTCTCTTCAAGCTCCCTGCGCGCCAGGTTTTCGTGTCTCTTACTGATCGTCACCGCCGACTCAGCAAGTTCAAGCTTTTCGTAATACTCCTCGCTTCTAACTTTGTACTTCTCAAGCAACCTTTGAGTCTCATTATTTTTCTCAGTGATAGAGTTGTTGGCATTTTGCAACTGTGCCAATTGTTCTTCGTAGTCTCGAACAGAAGTCTTCATATTGCTTCTTTTCATTTCATAAAGTTCATCTTCACTCTCCCTCAATAAAGATTTCAATCTGAGAATTTCACTCTTAGACTTGGTTAACTCGTCTCTCGTAGATTTCAAGGTAGTGTTGATGTCGTTGTAAATTTTGGCAAAATCCAACGAGTTCACAGGGCTGATGGATCCCAAACTGTTGCTTCTTGACAACGCCTGTCTAATGACATCAGGTGAGCAGTCCAGCGACTCGCTTATGATAGACACTATTTTTCTTTCGAGTTCCTCTACCCGAGATTGGGATTCCTTGAATTTACATTCGTAGTCTGTAAATGTGTTGAGTCCTCGTGTTGCTTGAAACCGGTTAAGCTTTTTCTGGAGTTCAATTGCATAGTTCTCTGCTCTTAATGCGTTTGCTTCCTCTTGGTTTAAGCGAATTTTCAAGTCTTTCACCTCTTGAGCAAACCTAGAGTCACTCATTTGGCTTAACCGCATATCGTCACCCATTGCAAGAGACCTGCGCGCCTCGCTTCTTTTCAGTGGGCTCTCAAAACTAGCATTGACTTTCTGTCTGAGCATACGGACCTCCTCTGAAAGCTTTTGATTTTCAAATCTCTCATTGCGAATAACAGCACTTTGTTCATTGAGTTTGGCCTTGATGTTCACGTAGTCACTCATTACACTGGGATCCATTTTTGGGCTCCTTGGCGGAAGATTTTCTTTGTCTTGGAGCTTGCCTTCAAGTACTTGGATCTGGCCCCGAAGAGAATTGATCTGGTTCGAGTACTCTGAATTGGTTCTACTGAGGTATTCCATCTCATTCTTCACTTTCTGGTACTCTGCGATTGTTTCTTCGTGGCTTTCGAGGTGACGGGAAAGAGAATCTTTCGACAGTTTCAATTCAGAAAGAATCTCATGGTTCTTGTTCTCCTCACCAATCAACTTTTCTTTCAAGCCCGCATGTGCATTCAACTCTTGTTCAAGTGAAGAGAGCTTCTGTTCCAATTTCTTCTTAGATGCAATTTCAGAATCTAAATCCCTGCGCTTACCGAGTATCTCCGACTCCAAACTGTGTACTTTTTCAAGAGCCGTTGTCAAATTTTCTTTGAGCCCAGAGATTTCCCTTTGTTTCTCATCAACGCGTTTATCGCCAGCCTCATTTAGTTGACGTTCTTGGATTGAGATAGATTCTTCGAGCGTTGCTTTCTCTTTTGAAATTCTTTTCAAATCAGCTTGAAGAAGCAGTTTTTCATCCTCTAAAGTTTTCACTCGCATCTCATACTCGGACTTCAAACCCAGCATACTTTTGTTTACTTCCATACTCTTATTATTTGAGCTGTTAAGAAGAGCTTCAAGTTCGGCAATCTTGGACTCATGTATACCAATAAGAGAGCGAGTACTTTTGAGGTTCTCGTCTTTTTCATCTAGTTGTCTCTTGGTGACATCTAAATTCTTCGTAACCTCGCTGTGACTTTTGCATTTCTGTTCAAGTGTCTTAATAACAGTCAATGCTTTTTGGTATTCAGAGTCAATGGAAGACTGTTCCTTCGTCTGTGCTTCAAGATTCTTGGTAACCTCTAATAACAGCGTTTTCTCATCCTCGAGAGATTCAATTTGCCTTTCCATTAGATTGATTGATTTTTGCGATTCTTCAATCTTCGAGGAAAGCTCAACTTTATCCTTGGCTAATGTTGCACTAACAGCCTGAACTTCTGACAACTGTCTCAAAGACTCCTTTAATTTCAAAGATCTTGATTCCTCGTCTCTTTCGAACGCCTTTAACTTCTCCATCTTCTCACTCGCGGACTTTGCTGCTTTATTCATGTCATCTTCCAATGCAGCAATGCGATCTTTTAAAGAGATGTTCTCGGTTTCCAACAAACCTTTGGCAGACTCGGTCTCTTTGAGTTTACCGTTAATCTTCTTCAAGCTTTCGTTCATCTCTCTGCTATCCAAAACTTTGACGGAATCTTCTAGTAAAGGTTTCAACCGAATGAATAGCTTAAACCATGGGCTTTCGGATCTATTAAGAAGCCCGTCAATTTTTTGAAAGTTTCTGGCCACAACCTGAGATGCTTGAATGATTGAGATCTGCTTCTTAATTTTGGTTCTGGCGATCTGACCACGTGTGAGACTTTGGAACTTTGTAAGGATTTCCTTGATACCAAGATCACGAAGTTCCTCAAGCAGACCAAGGATTCCGTTTTTGAAGAATAACTTTGTGATACCTATTTTGAATGATTCTGGTTTCAAAGCAATATGTTTGAGTATAAGCTCACAGTTTGATTTCAAATTCTTTGTGAAAACGTCGTCCCTGCTTAATATGGCATACCTCTCAAAGAATTCTTCAAATGTCATCTTGTTAGGGTACCCGGCTCGGGCAATTCTAATTCCCTCCAAAACACCGTTGCACCTGAGTTGATGAAGAACCAACTCCTTATCAAATTTGTTGGCTCGTTTACTTAAATTAGGCAAAATGCATCTCACGAAGTGAGGCTCGGTGCTTCCAAGTTGGTGCATAAGCGTTGAAAGTTGCTCCTTGTGTTTTTGAGTGACTGTTTTTAACTTCGAAGACTTGTCCTTCAGTTTAACAGGACTCTCAGTGGGTGTAGGGAGCAGTGTGAAAAGATCCCTGATGAATGAATTAGTAGATCCGGGCATGAGACTCAAAACATTTTCACTGACAGGATCCTTGTTCTTTTGAAGCCAGTTATCGATATTATACTCCACCAAACCAGCATAATGGTCAATAATGAAACCAGATCTCACTTTATTTGGCCTGAACTGCTTGGTCTCTCCATTTCCCCAAGTCTCGAGCAATTTATCCATGAAAGTCCCCTCTGAAGCCTTGGGTAAAATACACTGCTCGTTAAGAATTTCAAGAACTCCCATGGGTTGCTTGGTCTCTATCAAATCAATCGTAGGCTGAAGATCAAGTCCAAAATCAATGTATTCCCACTGGATGTCTTCGCGGAGATATTCGCTTTGCTCAAGAATAAACGAATGGTGGTTGAAAAACTGTTGCAATTTCTCGTTGGTATAATTGATGCAAAGTTGTTCAAACGAATTGATTTCAAAGATCTCGAAGCCAGCGATATCCAAGACACCAATGAAATGATCTCCTGAAACGTCTTCTGTCATAAGTGAAGCATCGATACGGGCAATTATGAATTGAAACAACTTTTCATACAAATGTTTTGCAAATGCATCAATAGAACTTTTGACTTCAGATGCGTTCTGCAGTTTGTGCATAAATTCTCTTCCGGCTTTCACCTTTGGCTTCAACAAATTTCCACAGAGAGCATCTTCATTCACTCCTAACAAGTCAGCGATGATAGACATATTAGTTCCCTTAGCAAAACTGGCCTGTTCGGATTTCCACGAAATAAAATCCACATTTCCCAAGTGTAAAATAACAGCCAAGCCTGCGAAAATGTTTTCGACTTCAGTTTCCGAAAACCCCATAACACGGAAGGATTCATTCAAGTGGCGAAATTCTTTAGCATCATCAACTTGTGGAATTGAACCCGCAGATGCACTCAAATACTTGTAATCTGCATAATTATTCAGAAGCAAGAATTTGGATTTAAGTATGTCAGGTTTTTCTCCTTGGAGCATTTGGTAGAATACATGGTAATTTCTCTCTGAGTTCAGCTGGTGAGATACTCGAGACTTTTCAAGTAGGTAGTAGTCTATGGTGGCACCGCTTATAAGACCCTTTGGATCAAAGTAAATCTTGATGAACTTACCGAACCGAGAAGAGTTGTTGTTCTTAATGGTTTTGGCGTTTCCAAAACTTTCCAAAATTGGGTTTGCACGTAAAATCTTTTCGTGGATATCATCCTCACCTTCATTTGAAGAAGACAGGCTTTCGGGAAAGTTTGAGATCAGCGAGAGATACTGAATGATTTTTTTGGTATTTTCCGTTTTACCTGCACCACTCTCACCCGTCACTAAGATAGACTGATCCTTACCATTTGCAACAAGATTTCTGTGTGAATTTTCTGCAATGGCAAAGATATGTGGAGGCAACCTTTCGTCGCTTTTGCGATGCAGCCCATGGAAGCTTCTGAGTACCAGATTTTCGTAAATTGGGAGTTTCTTATAAGGGTTGATTGCCACCAAAAAGAGACCCAGGTAAGTGTAGATCAAATCATCGTTATAGCGGAGAAATAAGTTGTATATGACCGAAGGTTCGTTCAAATGTGTGAGCTCCGCCATGTCCTCGCATTTGTTGAATTTGGCTGGATTGCAACTTTCCACCAATTTCTGCTCCATCTCCCGGACTTCCTCTTGTACACCATTTTTGACAGTGATACGAACAATGCCATTTGGCAAGTAGTCAGTGATTGCGCCTCGAACAAAAAGCTCGTCTTTGTCAGGCACCCAAACAAAATTTTTGGACGTTAAATCGTCGTCTGCCATTTTGATATTCTGGAAAAGAAATGACAAGTAAGCGAAAGAGTTCCTTTTTTAAACGACAGTATAACTGGTGTTCGTTTCTTGTATGATGTCTTTTGGTTTTGTTTTCTCAAACACCAATAAGGTATGCTATTTGGTCACGTGAACGTGTCGTTTGAGATCAGTTTCGTTTCGTTGTGTCCCGTAGTTTCATTTTAGTATGTTTTGGTTTCGCGAATAGTATATGCAGGCTCGTCTCTAAAGAAGTGCGAAAGGTACCACTTCCCGTGTTGTTGATCCCGGTTTACGTTGGCATAAATCTTGGACCTTAACTTATTTATCGGATCGTTCTTTTCGCCTACTTATTTTTTTATATGAATTTGAATGCATTAATTTGATACGTTAACCCGATTTTTTTGGACCACGAAAGTTGCATATTCGCGTCGTATCATTAGACGTATGGAGCTCACGTTGCTAGACAGCATATTATTAAAGCACTGCGCGTAGCTGAAATTCACTCACTACTCAACGTTATTGGTACACCGGACCAATTTCTCAGACTCTTAACTTTGCAGCAATTGGCAGGTTCCAACTGGGGTCATTATCTGGGATTGGCGAGTACCCACCAAATGTAGACGAGCTGCTTTGAGCAATCGGTGTGGGGTATGCCGAGGAATCACGGTGAGAGAATATCAGCGACTGGGTAGCCAGAGGAGGGGTCAAAGGCAAAATGTCTGGTTTTGATGTAGGGACCCTTATTCTCTTCCCGTCCGAAAATGTAAGTTGCAACATTATGTCAGCCGCCCTGCTCAACTCTGGCGAAAGAATATCTAAAGTATTTTCAGACATCACCGACTTCCCTTGTTCGTTTATGGTGCGCATGGTAGACACATGTCTATTTGAGAAATTGTGAACAACGGGTATAACCCCAAGATCTTCAAACTTGCGTTGGATGACCTCGGATAACTCTGTTGTATGGGCCACCATCACAATTGCTATTCTCCTGATCATATTCAATGCATGGGAATCAAAGCCCAGTAAAAACGGACCGTGGACAGTAGGGATCTCGTTTTCATCTTCTGGACCCGCCAGCAGATGTTCCGAAATGGTATACTCTTTATGTGTGTCGCTCATGAGTTCACTCAAGTGGGTGGCAGCAGTGGATACCCCCAACATGGAGCATGCTAATAGATTAGCTGTAACAGCCACCAAGGAGGTTGGCACGGTCAAAAAGAATCGATCATACAAGGAAATTTCGCAAAAGAATCTTCCAACGGCAGTGACAGCAGAGACCTTCAGTGCAATTGAATCGCTCTGACCATTGGTTGGGCGGTTATATTTGCAAGGAGTGACATTTGACGAAACACCAGCCTCTGAAATGGCTAGCTGGAGACATTCTTCAAGCAGCGGGTGGCTCAACAGCCACTCTAGCGTTGAAAGTATGTGCATTTCCATTTGTACAAACATCTCCTCGTCGTAGGCCTGACGGCACATGATCGCCAACTCTCTCAAAGTGGGAACTCTCAGTTTCTTGTCTTCATACTTTCCCGCGATCCAAAGAGCAGTGCAGCCGACAAGCTGGTAGTGGCGCTTAAACACGATTCTTTTGGCACAGTAACGATCGATAATGTTTACACAAAGAAACAATGTTGAGGGTTGTAGACGGAAGGAAGAGTGGAGCTCGATTAAAAAATCCAAGAGGTATGGACGCATATACCACTGGACCTCGGGCTGGATATCAATCATTTGAGGATTAACACTCAGCTGGGATTCCAAAGCAGACAACCATTGCTTGATATCCTTGGAATATTCAGATGTGAGTTTTTTGTTTGCCTGGGACTCAAGCACCTCAAGAACATAAGGATAACTTCTTGGTTTGGGGTGTGGGGGGCCAAATAGTTTAGAGGACATGATTCGCTTATTTTGTATATGTGGGACGCGCAGTGGGCAGGGAATTTGGGGAAAATTTTGGTCAATAAATTGTGACCTATAGTCTCTCTAAAAAAGATATTATGGCGGCTAGAGGGATCAGTCAGAATTTGCTGGGTTGCGTGGAAGACTGTTGGAATTGCAGCCACGCAGAAAAAGAAATATTGGAGCGCTGAAGAAAAAAAAAATGAAACGGGTGTTGTGTTTCTCAGTGTTCCCTCGGGCTCACGTTGTCACCAATTAAAAAAAAAAAAAAAAAGATTGTATAAAAACGATATGAATTTTCAAGTTATGAAGGCTCCGGAATAATTGGATCTTTCAAGCTGAATATCGAAAATGTGGTTAAAGAACGAAACACAATATGGTATGTGGATATGATGAGATTGGTAGAGAACGTTTTTGCGGCAACTCTAAAGAATGGAAACACAAAATAGTGATTTATTGATGCGGGTGCAATAGATAAGCCCTTTATTTGGAATAAACGAAAAGGAAAAAAGGGCGGGATGTGATGGAGAAACGCCAATGAAAAACCAATTAAGAGTTCGAGTTAAGGCAGTGCCGGGTGCTGAAGGCTTTTAAAGGAATCCAGTCCACGCAGCCGCCGCGTCGCGAAAACAAAATTTGGTCGCAGCACAGGAGCACAGGAGTGCCTGACCTGCACGAAGACGCGTGCTTTGCCTTACGAGACGTGAAATATACGCGAGCACTCCGATTCTGGCTGGGTCCCTTCTTCCGGAGGCACCAAGATGCACAAGACGCGCGACGGACATTTGCTGGATTCTTCCCACAAGAGGCGTGTCTAACGAAAACCACGGCGATCTTCAATCTTTCAACTATTTTTCACAACAGCGAGCGGCCGTATTTTGAGGCTATTTTCTTATTCAAAGAATGTTTTTTTGTAAGGGATATTTCCCACATTAGTCTTTTATATTGAAGGTTCCAGTGAAACTCAATTCTGGGGAATGCCCGAAATGTCTTGCACACACGATTATACACGTCGTGTCGTTTGCTTAATCGGGATGAGTTCCACGGCGTGTCTTAGATTTCGAGAATGCACAGGGCGCGCTCTTTCTCTGTTGGTTGCATGGTATGTTCAAGGCGCGTCGCCATGAAAATCACAACTGACTAGATCCATTCGGCGTAGAATTTCTAATTGGCTTTATTCTCATTTATTTCAAAGAATATAGTAACGGCCAGATAAAATTTCTCTAGTTTTTAAGGTAAATACACAAGTTTTAACTAACCTGTGTTTCTCTTCCTTTTTCTTCTTTCCCCTATCTTTCCTCACACCAGTCGCGCAGCGCTCAGAACTACACTTTACCCTTCCAAAATCAGCTGCAACCGCGTTCTAATCACTTAAAAAAAAAAAAAAACTGAATAATCTTTAATGATATGCACGTCGCTCAAAATATATTAGTATAGAAAATCTTGCTTTAGTCCCAACTACTGTTTTGATTCCATCATTTCTTCTGCATAGTCAAGGACGGCCGCAAACATCATCGAACCTTCTGAATCAGCAGAATATCTTCCACCATGTGTTAAACTTACAAATTTCCTTTTTTTTTATGTAGTATAACCTAAATCACAATATCATAAATAGATTAGAAAGCTCCCTGACCACGTCCTCCGTTGGCTTGATCATCTTGGTTCTTAATAGTTTCATCAACCGAAAGCAACAATGTAGCAGCCTCAGTAGCAGATTGAAGGGCATTGATCTTTACAAGCGAAGGTTCCCAAATAAAACTCTCCATGTTGTTTCCCACGGACTCTTTCTGGAAATCAACACCATACCAAGTCTCGCCTTTCGCGTGAGAACTGCGCAAAACGTTCAAAAGCTCAATTCCATCCAAACCAGCATTTTCACACAATTGACGGGGGATAACCTCCAAGGCCCTGGCATAGGCTCCAATGATCAATTGTTGTTTACCGGCCACGGTTTTAGAGAATTCTCTCAAATGCTTAGAGATCTCCATCTCGATCGCACCACCACCAGCAACAACAGAGTTATGCTTGACAGCTCTCTTCACAATCATGATAGCATCGTGCAAAGATCTCTCAACCTCAGCGATGACTTGTTCGGCACCACCACGCAAAACCAACGTACAGGTTTTAGCCTCGGAGCATCCACGGAACAAGTTGTAACGTTCTCCACCAATCTGGACCTCTTCAAACTCCTTACAGGTACCCAAGTTGTCTTCCTCGATCTTAGTAACAGTTGACTGCACAGATCCACCCACAGCCTTGATCACACGGTCCATGTCCTCGGTGGCAACTCTACCAGCGCAAAAGATGTTTCTATCAGCAAAGTATTGTGTGGCCAAGTCGCCAATGGGTAATTTCGAAAGAACAATGTCGGCTCCGGCCTTGCTGATAGCATCCAATTTGTTGAAAATAATCTTCCATTCGGCATCTACAATGTCCTGGTAATCCTTCACCTGCTCGACACGAACCTCGGCGTTATCCTTTTCGGCCTTGAGCTCCAACTCCACATTCAAACACAAGATTTTTGGGTTGGTAAATTGCTTTGGTTGTTGCTCAAATCCAGCATAACTGAAGGTTTTCTTGAATGCAACACCGTCAACAAACAAGGAATCTTCCATGGCACCACCAGGAACCTTCTTGATACCAATCATGGACTCATCCAAGCCATCATCCAAAGACATCACTGCATCAACGACCATCTTCGTAAAGAACTTGGAGTTTCTGCTGATTAACTTAGAAGACATGGCTGTGGTGGCGCATCTTTCCAAAAGATCTCTGAAATCAGTGGGGTTATTTCTTTCAATTTCGACTTGGATCTCCTTGATCTTGGAAACGGCCAAGTCGCATGCTCTACGCAAACCTTTAATAATCAAGTGTGGAGAGATACCGTCCTCGATGAATGCCTTACTCTCTTTTAGGAATTCGCCCGCCAAAATAGTGACGGATGTCGTACCATCACCAACCTCAGCATCTTGCGAGCGGGAAATATCAACCAACATCTTGGCAGCCGGGTGAACAATATCCAAGAGCTTCAAGATAGTCGCACCGTCATTGGAAATAGTGGTTCTGCCGTTAGAAGATTTAATCAAAATGTCCGATCCAAATGGCCCCAACGTAGGTTTGAGGGTTTCTTGAATCGCAAGACAAGCGTTAATGTTATTAAGAATCTGACCTTTGCCTTGAGAAGCATCGGTGCCTTCTTTCAACACCACAATGGTAGGTGTTTGGTTAGCAAATGACATTGTTGTTCCCTTAACTATGCGTCTTCACCTTGAAAAGTAACTTGATCTCAACAAAAAAAAATGAGTATCGGAAGTGCGCGAATCAACTTTCTATGGAAGGCAAATTGAATTAAGGACATACGGTCAGTTCAAAAGTAAATCTTCTGGCTCTACGATAGAAAATAATTTCTTTTCTTTAACTACTTTTATTTTCTTCTCAAACTTGCCACCTTAACTGAACAAATTTGGTACGGTTTTTGCTTTGAAGTGAACTAAACCCACCGGTGCGCATCCAGGACAGAAGAAAAAAAGGCCTAGAAAATCTTCATCGTCGCTGCATACATAATCCACCCAAACCACCAAATTACCATAAGATGTTCGCCAGCACAAACGCCACAATTCGTGGCAGCAGCCAAATCCAGTTTCTGAGAAACGTATCCAGAAAGGTTGCTATGGTTAACGATGTGCACCTTTCCAACAGAAGAGTCATGAAAAAGATCAAGATGGGTGCCGCCAGACCCCCAATTTTCTACCAGTTTGAAACTCTTGTTGAATTCAGCGATGGTTCTGTGATCAAGAGAAGATCTCAGGCGCCAAAGGATGAGATCCGTCTTATCAGTGACCAGAAAAATAACGCTTTGTGGAATCCAAACCGCTCAGATTTGTCTAGTGGTGATCTTAGTGCGACAGGCAGAGTTGGTCTGTTCATGAAGAAGTTTGCACAATTCCAAGAAGAGCCTACGGAAAACAAGGAACAAGAAAGTGATAGTTTGGTTGAACTTTTGGGACAAAACGTCACCGAGGTGCAAAAGGGTGGTAAGTTGAAAGAAAAAAAGAGGAGCAAAAAGTAAACAGCATGTCTAGCGTGCACTTGTAAATATTCCATAGGTTTGGATTCTTTTTCCGAGAGGATGCGGTTCTCTCTTAGGACTCTATAAAATAAGAAAAATACACATCATGAATAATTCAGATGACTTTCATTTCTATTGCTGTGTGCTGTTCGTTGGTTCGCATTAGCTATATGATTACTGGGGAACGCCCAAATAGTATTTTTCAATGTCAACAACCGGAATACCATTGTTTTGCAATTCAGATGCACACCAGGCAATAATCTCCGAATCCTTTGCTTCGACTGCTTTCCTGAGAATGATTTCAAGACATTCCATTCTATTGTCGTTGTCGATCAAAAGAAACTTTCCAAGTTCTGATGGGACGTCATATGCCAGAAGATTCACAGTCTGGTTATCGGCCTTATTGATGCTGTATCCCAAATTCAGGTAAAGCTTTCTGGTAGCTCTATTATTAATGTGAGCTGAGAAATGCCTAAAGATGGTAGTTGTCAATAGGTGATACACCTTTTTATCGTTTATCTGTTTGTAGAGATTTTTCACAAGTGTTTCCATGAATGAAACCTTGATAAGTTCATAATTCCCGTGGGTAGCATTCTCTGCCTCATTTGTCTCTGTGAGCTTTGTGTGAGTCAAAAGATACTCCATTACTTTCATTGACCCCTTATATGACACGCGAAAATCGTTAACGAGGCACATTTCAACACATTTATTGATTTGATTCTTTGCAAGAAGTTTGTTTATGATGACAAGAAAATCCTCCGAGTTAAGGCCATTCTTAGTTTTCAATATTACTTGAAGGATCTTCTCCGATGCTTCTTCTCGATCCTGAAAAATAAAGGATGAAAATAACAGAGAGAGTGTATTCCTTTTTAATGGGGGTTTCAAGCTCTTTGTCACATACTCAAATTGTATGCGATACTTTTCGCGTTGGCCAAAGTAACTCAACGAGAAATCAACAAAGTCGGGATCATTGTATAATGACCTTGGGAAATGGTTAATCAAGAGATCTTTCACAATCGTATCATCCGGAATTTTTTCCAAAAGAGATTGGAACAAAAAAATGTTTTTCTCTGCGAATTGTGTATTCGCTTTCTGATTTAGTTTCCATAATTCGGCCGCTCTGTGGTAATTCCCATGGTTTAAATTAGCCTTGATCAACGACTTCCTGGTTTCAATTACCATCTCAGATATTGAAGAGTTCGCTTCGTAACTTTTCTGAAATTTATCATGTAGTAAATTGGCAAAATATGGATTTTGGCTGGAAGACATGCTTCGTATTGCGGCAAGAATGACCTTCGGCGAATACAGCCGCTCGTAGCATGTCAAAATTTTAAAGATTGCGAACGAATGGTAATTGTTTAATAGTGGGTCATAGATGCTTAATGCAGAAATCAACCTTTCTAAAGTTTCTGTTTTGACTTGGGCTGGTAGATCCATCGAATGTAATGCAAACAGTGCACCCACGAGTGGTTCCCCAGAAGTAACGGAAATTAGTATCAAAAGCTCAAGACACTCGGACATTTTACCAGGTGATGATTCCTTTGAACCCAAGGCCGTTGTATTCTCCTGGTGGTTAAAAGTGGCCGATTCGATTTCCATAGCAAGAAGCCGTTCGTATACATTCAACAAACTTGAACGCTCCATAATCTTCACACCTGTAGAAAATGATTGGTATTCTTCATTATAGATACACTTGAATAGCTGATCCAAGTAAAACCCTCTCATTGACCGAGATTGTGTAAATCCACGGCACATCACCTTGGCTATATAGTGCTTTTGATGTAACGAAAATCGTAGGTCTTCAAAAATCTTTGACTTTCCCTTCGAGTAAATTTCATCGATTTTTGAGCTGGTTCTCTGAAAAGATTTCTCTTCCTTGAGTATTTCAGTGACTTTTGATAATCTCAAATTGCTGGCTTGTTCAGATGCATCGTCACGTTGACAGTGCCCATTTGATGAAAAGTTCGATTTCCTCGGAAAATTAGTGAGCGAACGTTGGGTTTGAAGAAATGTTTTGAAATGGTTTCTCATATGACGACTTGTATCAAGTTTTAGTCGAATCATAGCGTGATACTTTCAACTTGATCGTTAGCTCTCATTCAGGTCATGGTGCTCATCTGAGGTGCACAATATTCTGCAGGCAGAAATCACTCTAAAAAAATAATAAAAAGATTACATTACAAGTCGAATTGACATTTGAAAAGAAATTGGCACTTATCACATATATGATATTTCAGAAATTTTAATCAAAAATTTAGTCAATTTATTTCCCCTTATTCATTTAGTGGTTTGGCACGTGAACACTCTGTACCAAGATTTAAACTCAGATCTCGCGACTTCACATCACGGTACAGTCGACAAGACTCAAGCCATACATAACCTTTTCCACGTGCCTTTTAATGAGTGGCCAATCTTGTCGCCGCTGTACAAACTCGTAGATTTCTTCCTGGCTAAAGATACCATTGAACTTCGACAAGTCACTCACAATTTGTCCAATTGCTTTAGCGTCCTCTCCTCCTATAAGATAAATTGTGCCAACCTTTTTTAGTGCTTGAAAGAGTGGATACACCATTTTCTTGTTGCTGAGAATATGGCGCAAGATAAAATCATAATAGAGGTTTAAATCAAAGATCAAAAACACAGCTCCTTCAACAGAAATTGTACTTCTTTTCAACAGCTTGACGATCGCCTGGAAAAATCTCTCTGCAACTTCTTGCTGAAATACTTCAATAATAGATTTATCAGCAGACCCCAGAAGTAAGTCAATATTATCCTCCAATATCAGTACCACCTTTCTGGCAGCTATAGTGGGGCCATCTCTTATTGTCCCTCTTGGTGGGTTGTAATCGGAGTCCTTTAAGCTAGAGAGATATACTGATTCGATTTCTTTGAACAACACCTCGATACCAATATTCAATCCATCTGCCACATACTTGTCCACCATTGCTTCCAACTTCCTTTTCGATTGGAGTGAGGGATTAAGGACCGAATTTTCATTTTTCACGATATTTTTGTGGACCATTTCTTCTTTGTAAAAGATCTCCAACATTTGGACAATCAAATCTGCGGTATGAATCAGTTCAAAGAAAATCACTAACGGACCGATTGCACTACCACTTGTAGATGAATCGTCTATGGTGATATCCTTTGGGTTGTAGTCTTTGAGATATTTGAGTGCTTTTTCAAATCCAATCTTCAAGTGTTCTGTACCTAAACAGTCAAGTGCATCCATGAATTCTTCTTGCATCGTTGCGTAAACTTCCAAGAGAACAGAGTTTATAGAAAATTCTTGGAACTGACAGAGCCTTTCCAAGGATTTTCTGGCACTATTCAATATATCAAACGCTAGCTCCGGGCTAAACGCTTTATTCAACGATTTAATATTCTCGGCCAAAATTTTGGCATCTGCTTGGCCCTTTGAATAATTAAGATCGCCCATACTTTCTTCAACTTGTGACTCGTCAACATTACCGTTGATTGTAAACACTTTTCTGAAATTGGATAGGAAATCATTTTTAGACTGTACTCTCACATGCTTCAAAATACTTTGTGTTGTCTGAGCTTCTCTATCCTCGAGTGTTTTTTTCCATTGCTTGATACGGTCCGCACACATGTCTTTGAATGCAAGCTTTTCCTCATTCAAATATTCTGAAACATATGAATCATATGACACATCGATCAATTGGCAAATGAGAACTCGATAATTCTCCCCGACATTTTCACACGGCTCAAGCTTATGGATAAATGTTTTCGTGAGACGGGTATATATCATGGGAATAAGACTCAAGTATACTCCCTTCTCTTTTGCTGAGGCCGTCAACATTAATAGAACTTCTTGAAGTTGGTTAGTTATGATTTCCTCGCTTATTTTGTACATCATAGGCACCGATTGTGGAAATATAAGATCGGTGATGCGAGCCAATTCATTAAAAACTGAGGCCAACTCCTCTATAAACTCGTCAACCTGAGTTTCATTTATTGTGGCATTAACATCCTTTATGTCTATTTCTTCTGTGATTTCCGATTCTTTTTCCTCAATTGCGGGGTAAATATAAAAATTTTCCAGCGAGAAAAGTTCAGGGTTCAAAAATTTGATGGTTTCGTTATCAAAGCAAGTCTTTTGAAGGAAGAAATCTATAAGGGTCTGATCATTCCTTAAATCAATCAATATTTCAACAAATTCTTTTGTCTTTTCGTAGTCCTGAATATCGTAATGGATCTCGAGCTCCCTGAGAAGTGCATTTTCGAAGATCTCCATGAGGTCCGTGATCTTTTGGCGAACAAAAAGTCGAGAGGTTTCATTAGAATCAATGCTGTTGTATTTAAGCAAATTTGATAGTAGTTTTGCTTGATCCTGAGGTGTGTGATATTTCGTGAAAATCCTAAGCTGGTTGTAAGCCACGTTCAATAGTAAGTCATCATAATAGTCTTTGAGACAAGTTCTGATTTTCAACATTTGGAACCGGGCTAGTTTAGGAATCTTATAAATATTGGAAAGACAATATAGTGGGTCCATTAGTGATTCGAAGTCACAAGCAGATTCTCCTTCTTTTGGAATTTCCTTGGCACCATCCCACACCCCCATTCTTTTGAGTTTCTGCACCCAAAGTGCTGGGTCTCTCACTGCTTTGTATGCATTTTTAGAGACGAGGGAAAACAGCAAGAGGTCGGGAATTTCTAAATACCAGGAAATAGAGCGTGCAACAGAAACAGGGATAACCTTTTCATTATACACGTCAATGTCTGTATTCCAAAGAACCTGGGCCATCTTGATGAATGAGCAGGGCTATCTGGTGAAGTGTGCGCGTTTTATGGCATGTCTGTCGAGAATATGTTACCTAACGTCAATAGAATGAGAATCTCCGCATTGCATAAAACGTTAGAAATTTTTAAAACATTACTGTAAGCCTGTGGAAAATAAATTGAAAATTAAAAAAAAAAAAAAAAAAAAAGAACGACAATAAAATTAAAAAATTATTTGTCCAAAAGTCCTCAAAGAAAGTTGAGAAAATCTCCAAAATGATTTTTTACTGTAATGAATGCCTTTATTCTTTGAGAGCTATTGTGAATTCTGTTTTTGAAGACTAAATATTTCAAAAGAAAAGGAAAAAAAAAAAAAAAACGCCACCATTCTCCCAAAACAAAATAAGAATATAATCTAGTCAATAGAAACTCATGACCTTATGAATAACTAGAAAGTGAAACTAGAAAGCTTCTTATAGACATCTCTTACCTTGCATGAGAATAACTCGGGAAGCTTAGAAAGGCTATTTGAAGCCGACCTCCGAATTCCTTCCCCTTCTCACACCAAGCCAAATAAATAATAGGATTCTGAAATTTTGTCTCACTCCTCTAAAGCCCAACCTCAAATAAAAGAAAACTTGTGAAGTTTGTCTTGTTTTTCTTCAACACCTTGACGCGGGTCTCTATCGCATTTCGCGACAGTTGAGTTGATCAGCCTGGTGTCTCTTTTGTCAGGACCCCAACCCATACGAATTTTTCAATACTCCATAATTTCCATGTCAAATTTGAACTCCCCAGAATAACTTTCATCATGATAAATCGAATACATAGTTTTCCAAATTTTTACACCCTACTGGGGCGCCCTATTCTACTAAGAAAGCGAGATTTTTGCAACAGAGCTTCTGACAAGCCATCGAACAACCATCCAAAACGTTCAAGACTTCTACGGTCAAAACTAGATATGCCTAATACTTCCAAATTATACCACCGAAGTCTGAAAGACTTAGAATTCAAGAATTTAAATCCTCGGTACCTTAATAGCCCAAAGAAGTTCAAACAAGCTATTCACGAAACCCCTTCCATGAAGTCATATTCTTCCAGATCCAATTTCAACAAGGCTTTCACTAGCAATCTATGTGTATCAAATGTTCGATATTTATCACAAGTACAGAGAAAAATTAATTTTCGACAATATTCAAACTCGAGCCTGAACTTTCCGGGTATTTCAAATCTTGTGTATCGCTTCTTTGAAAACGAATCAAAGTTTATTTCTGAAACCCTCAGCATGAAAGATAACGAAAATCTAAAAGGAATCGATATATCCAACTTAAGTGATTCCATCCAAAAAGAACTCTTAGCCCAAATAGACGACTACAATCGCTTTGTCGTTTTACTATCACACCACCCGTTGACAGTGCCTTACCAGATACTACTACATTATTATAATTCGTTGCCGAAAGTTCTTCCATTAGACAGACAGTCTCTATTAAAAGCACTTATATTCCACGATGCCTGGGCTGAGTTTTGGGCAATTGTGCTTTCGGAAAATGCCACCCTCACTGACCTTGAGGAAACTGTTGACCATATTTGGAAATGTCTAAGCGCCAACAAAAACGTGGAACTCGGTATATGGCATTCACTTAGTGCAGCGCAGAAGGAGGCATCGAATAATAATGTTTTCACTTCGATATGTGACCTTTTCGAATATAAATTTCGCATATCATCAAGCAAGATGGCATTGTTTCATAGAATCATGGCAATCCCTAGTGATCAATTAATTGAGCCTTTTCGGAAGGAAAACTCGGACTTTGATATTAACATAGATCTCAAAGCGTTTATGATCACTAAGTATGTACAAGAGTCATCTCATCGAGGTTCCATTCTGCGACTCATAATTGAAGAATGTGAAGCGGACCCTCGTTTGCATAAAATTCCGGGATTTGACTCAATGGCAATCACAGCAATTCCAGAAACTCAATTAGTGGACTATTTTTCCACTAGAAGATTAAACTTGTGCAATGAGCGAGATTTGTTCTTTCTATTAAGAATTGCCCTGCCTGAGAGACACTACCCCCTATTCCTATCTTTTTGTCATAGTTATAGGAAGGGATTCATTACAAGTGAATTTGTGATAAATTACTTTGTTTTGCAAACTCATCTCCTTTCTGAAAATGTGTGTTTATCTATTGTTAAAGTACACTTTAAAGTACTTACTATTAAAACATTTGAAACGATACTTACGTCACTTCTTGAAACAGAAGATGGTTGTCGAATTTTGAAAACCATGAGTCGAAAAGACACTAAGAAATTTGATTTGCTATTGGATAGAGTGATTCATAAAAAGCGCAACACCGACGAGGTGTTAACTTTGCTTGAAATGTCAAGTAGAAAGGGGCGCATGTCATTAAGAAAAACCCTTCATACTCTTCAAATTCAGAAAGAGCATTTTGCAAGGCTTCTTGATTGCAAATTTACTGAGTATAATCTCACTGAATTATGGAGATATGCTATCCGCGAGCGCCTTCTTGAATCTTCTAATACCGGAAAGTTGTTTCAGAAAGTGCTTATGAAAAGTTGGAATGTCAAAAAGATTTTAAAACGGTCCATGACTTACCAGAAAAATGATATTAGATGCGACTTTCGTGAGCAATTCAGATATGCAACCATCTCTGAGAAGAGACGAGTCATGATCAGGTTACAAGCTATGGCACAAGCGCTTTCTGTGGCGGAGGCGTCACAGATTGCTGATATTTTGAATTTTTTGAGAACATATTTACACGGGGGTAAAGAATTTGTGATTTTTCATGATAAATTCGGCAAATCGTACATCCTTAATCACTTTATTAAGTACACGATGAGATTCATTAATCAAGCTGGCAAAGAGGGCAAGGGTATTCCTAAAATGCGAGCAGTTCTAAAAGGTCTTCATTTCGATTCCCCAATCATGCAAGCTTCAATCTTTGAGTACATGACGATACATAAACCAAAGATGTCATTGGATATTCTTGAAAATTATAAACACAGGCCGTCCTTTTTGAATAGTCCAATTATGAACGGGATTGAACAAGGAATTTTGACCTCGAAAATTTTGGAAAAGAAGGATAGACTCCAATTATTCCTGATGTTTCAAGAGAAAAAATCCCGGCTAGGGTTTAGTACTAAGCTATACCCGAGATCAATTGCACTCATGGGTGGCTTGATTTTTGATATCTCAAACAATGACAACGATAGAACTGAAATCCAAGAGTTTGTTCGAGTAGCTTATCAAAGGGGTGTGCCTGCTAAGGTGATTAAAGGTTGGACCACTAGACGGTAATCCAAAATTTCAATCCTTGCTATGGACTTGAATAAATTTCATTGCATCTTTTCTGCTCTTGTCGCGATAGCGCCTATTACCAAACTGAAGTTAGTAGAATGAATAAATGATTGAAAACCAATAGTACATACCCATACTCGAACTTGTTGAGGAGACAAGTTACAACTTTTTGCTATTCTTTCCCTTTCGATTTTGTTAGGGTAGCAACCAATGCTATACGATGCCTCAAGATATCGTTTTGCAGCTTTACTTAGTACATTTCTTCTTCTGTACAATCTTTCCTTGTAGTGTTTAACTGATATCAGCGCTGAATTGATTCTACAGCCAATGCTCTGTGGTTTTACCATCAATTTACTAAGAGACCGTTTCATGAATACTCTGCGCTCTAGCTGCATGATATCATTGTCTAGATTCAAGTTCACGAGTTTTGTAAGCTTTAGTTAATATCATTTCATGTGTGACAATGGTTGAACCCTGAACATACCTGCTTCATCGTAGTTGTAAAAGACTCACTCATTGGGAAAGTGTCTAGATCTGTCGGCTGTACAAATTGAGAGCAAAAAGACTTCACCCGCATAAGACTGGCGGTGAAATCTTGGAAACCCTTCCTTGCATCCATTTGTGTACTGTAAAATAAAAGAAAAAATGTGGTGCGGGTTCTACGAGCATTTATAGAACTGTTCAGTTCAAACATATGTAATACACACTCGAGCCATGTATTCGAAAACTCTAACTATGCAGGTTACGCACTCACACACTAACTTATAAATTTCTTGTAGGAACATCCATGACATCTTGGACTTTCAAACCGAAAACCGAGTTATTAAAGTTGATGGGTGTCCTTGCGTGTTTTGCTTTGAATTTGACTATTTTAAATTCGGGCTTTTTCTTTGAATGAATCCGGCCATACGTGCTTGCACAGCTCTTCCGATATGAATCAATTGAGTACCTGGCCGGAAGCTGTCGTTTCGCGTAATCCTCCAAATACACAGTATCAAGTGACGCAAGGTATTTGAAGTAGACCTCAAAAATTAAGTCACGAGTTTTCCAGACCTGATGTGTTAGTTTGAATGTTCTGAAGAAGAAAAATTGTAAATGTAAAGATAAAGATAGAACATACTTGAGAAATAATTCTGGATTTTTGAGATAATATTTTACATCTGGGAAGTAACATTTGTATATGCTGTCTTGCCATTATGAATTGGTTTCTGGCACGATAACGCTTCGTCAAAACATCATCTGGCAGGTTGCACTTCCTATGTAAGTTGATCGATCTGAAAGGAAATGGAGGTTCATGGCTTTCCATCACTTTCTCACATGTTGGTAATTTGAAACCGAACGTGTATAGGGGTATTTCCAGGTTCATAAATTGAAAATGAGTTTATGTGCTGTTTTTCTAGGTGCATAGTTCACGTCAGTAGATCTCATTAGTATTTAAAGGCAACTATAAATGTGTGACCCTGTTTCCGCTTTCAGTTGTATATGCCTTGCGTGAGCAATTGGAATTGGTCATAAAGTCGTGTATACACACTTCCCGCACTTTTTCCAATTAAAGCTGTCTCAACAAAGCTCCTGCACTCTTCCTCAGACAATTCCAACTGCAAGCGTTGCTTCAATAACACAGTTGTTTGGGGCCCGTTCTTGAAGCAAGGAAGTGAAGAATCTTTTTGCATGAGATCAACAAGGTTCACCAATTGAACAAATTGCCTGCGGAGAGACAAAAAGCATTCTTTGCATAAGTCCACGAATAATCTGTAATATTGTGACTGAGCGCCCCCGAGCACCTCAATGTATTCTGTCGTTAATTTGAACGGCGCAGCTTCAAATCCAACACTGCCGGGCGAATTTGATAAAATGAATCCGAAATCAATATGGATTATATGGCCTTCATTGTCTAGCATTATATTACCATTATGCCTGTCCTTTATTTGAAGCACATAGCATATAATTGAATAGGCAGCGAGACTTCTGGCAAAGCACTCTTGAGCTTTCTTATACCTCGCATCTTTTTCAGATCCATAAATCTTGGCAAAATAATCCTTAATAGATGTAACAACTCCCTTTGAATTCTCGCCACTTTTAATAGACAATTCAGTCATGGTCTTCTTGATCGAATGCACAGAGAGCGCATTGTTGATTGTTTCCACTAATCCAGAATTGAAACTTGTAATCACGATCTTCATATTTTTAGTCCACGCTCCTATCTTATCTTTTTTCCAGGCGTTAGATATGACCGATATAAGTTGACAGGCAAATGCTTCTTGCTGCAAATCATCACCATTTTTAACGATAACTGAGCATAAATCCCAGTTTGGGAGATGGCCAAAAGCACTTGTTTTGCGGATTCTGGCCCGTTTTATGGCCCAATCTTCTCCGATCTTGAAGTCATTTTCAATTTTTCTTTCACCTGCATCCTGTTCAGACGAGCCTTCATGCACAGCACTGATTTCACGGATTTGTTGGTAATCGATGCTCTCAAATTGATCCTGAAGTGCCTCCATAGAGCTTATGATCCGTGATTTGATCGCAACCGATTGTTCTGAGTTTGACTGTCCGGATTTCTCCAATTGCTTAAGCATAACGGCTGCAATCCTAATTTGAGCAGAAAGATCTCTGGTCTTACCACTAGTTGCAATTGACACAGATTCGTGAGACTTCTTTTTAGGATACTTTTGTGACAAAGAAATGCCTCGAATTATATCTGAAGAAGTAGAATCCAAATTTGACTCCTTTGACATATTAGCTCTCAAATATCCCAGATAGTGTGACTTTTGATTTGACAATGCAACAACTGATATGTCTCCAAGGTCAGCTTCATTCTCATACATATTTTCTTGAGCCACAAAATCATTTGCTGTATGTTTTTGTTTGAAATCCTCCACATTCAGGCCACTCTTTATTCCGGCATTTGAAAGTATTTTTCTGTTATAATCTGTCGAAGGATCGAAATCCATGTCTTCGCTCAAAAACTCAATAAGAAGCAAATAGGGCACTCTTTCGGCAGAGTTAAGAACACATGCTTCAGTGATATTGAGTTTGAGGATACGATGGTATCGTTTGTTCGGTGCACTACTTACTGGGAAAAGCTGCGGCATGTCAATCTGGGAGGGGAGCAATGCATTGTTGATGATAGAAAGTTCTGCTCTCAAACTTGTGAGACGTGCCTCTTTCGGTACCTGTGACAATCTTGATGATATATTCTGTAATACCATCATAAACTCGGTTTCTTTTCGGTAGTAATTTGCCTTCAATGCCCACAGGTTATTCCGCAGTGATGAGTCAGTTGAATCGATTCTAGATTCCATCGTTGCAGGTGAATTAATCCCTAATGATCTTTGAGACGAAGTGAACTTCGAATTGCCATTCGAGTTTACATCAGAATGCTGGTCGCCAAGAAGATCTGGCATGGAATATGAAGAAGTCACTCTGTTGCGTACAGAAAAATCTGTGATTGGAGATTCCCCGGGGGGACAAAGGTCTGCTGTCTTTGTCCTCTGTGCCGTAGGTCTTTTTGGATGCAATGTTTTACTCTGATGTATCCTGTGGTCCTGTGAATAGTCACTATTATAATAAACATCCTCGACGTCGCTGTCGAATCCACCCAGTGACTTTCTAGAATAATCCACTGCAAGCACCGATTCCGAATATCTCTTCAGACTCATAACAATGTCATTATGTTCAAACTCTTCCCTTTCCTCGAGCTCGGGCGACCCAAAAATTTCGGGTTTACCGCTGTTTTTCATCGTCAAGTTTTTGGTTAGGGTCTTATGAAAGTTTGCAAGCTTGAAGAGAAAAGATTTTTGTTGTTTTCCTTGGGAGATTATGATTGGCTTGGAGTATTGATGTATATTTGGCAAACCTAAACTTGCTCCAATCGCGGCACATATCATCATAGCTGGGTGAAAATTCTCCCTAAGAATTACCTTTCCATCTCCATCATTCTCCTGATTGAACATTATATCTTGTAAATTGTTGATGAAGCTTCGCACAACGTGAAAAGAATAGGAATCTGGTTGGCCCTTGAGCTCGAACACATATGCCTGTAAATTCCAAAATGACAAAAGACAGAAATGGGGATAGTTCTTGCTTAGATTTAAAATTAAATCGTGTAAAGCCATTGACTCGCTTTCAAAACTTACCAAAATCTGAATCAATTGGGGAATGAAAAACTCCAACTCCGAATATGGAAATGTCGCTAACTTTTTAACCAAGACGAACTGAATTCCGATGTTCTTCCCATGCTTGCTTAGTTCATAAATGCATTTAAAGCAGTCAAAGTCAGGGGACTTGATATCGGCCAAAAGTCCAGCCTCCATGATCTATTTCTGGATTGTGATACTACCCCGGTGGTCACTCTCGAATGCTGGAAGGCTTTTTTTGGACACGTGAGTGGACCTGTATATAAGTTCATGTGTTTTATTGTTTCCATATCTAAATCTATGTAGTTAAACGATTTAAGCTATGATTTCTTATCGGCTGCTGGTTTTTCGAAGTCATCCTTATATTTTTGGCCTGGTAAAATAGGCATAACTTCGAAAATTTGTTTTTTCAAGGTTTCTGGATTTTCTTTCAAATCGAAGTCTTTGTAAAGGACATATTCAAGACCTTCTGAAGATTCAGAATTGGTCACTTTCTTGAATAGCTTCGGCAAAAATTCTATTCCCTTCTCGGCTCTTACCTTAGCCATTTGCCGCTGCTCGTTTTCAATCTTGGCTTTCTCCTCTGTAGCAAGTTCATGATTTCTCTCGCCCAATGCCTTGATTGTTGGTCCCCACAATTTACAAGACTCCCTGTCTAACTGTTCCTCAAGAGGACGAACTTTTGGCTTGATAATCTCTGACTTATTAGTATCATAGAAAACTTCTTTAGTACCAGTCTTTAAATTCTTAATTTCCATGACATCATTCCATTTTCCGCTGATGCTGTATAAATGCTCCCCGGTTTCCGTATTAGAAATTCTACCCTCAATTGCATCATAAACACCGCTGATCATTCCTTTCACCTTGAACTCGATTTTTGCCTGTAGGTTTAGCTTGGGACATTTGACGATCATGTTATCGCCTAATTCATATCTCAATTTTCCGAAAAGAATCCCTCGACAATACACATTTGGCTGGTTCATCATGTAGATCTCATCGTGTGAACCTAAATTGACCTGACCCCATCCTTCCATAATTGCAGCAGACAGATTTCCAAGGAACTTAGATCTTGGAACAATTGTTCCATCAACCCGTATCTTTCTCTCAGGGATTATATAAAAGTATGAAGATTTTGGAGGATGGTGAGATGTTTGCTCTGATATATAATACGCAGAAGAACCGTCGGAAATATCATCCCAGTAACAGTTAAATATCTCTCCCAAAATAGGATTTAATGGCTTTTTGACTGCCTTTGGGGCAATATGCCAAGAAGCTAAGTACCACTTGGTCATCAAAACGAAGCGTTGAATATTATCTTGCGTATCGTCGGCCTGCAACAAAATTTGGGGTATTTGGAAAAAATTAGTAATTCTTTCAAGCATTGATTTTTTCTCTAATATAAAAGTTGGAAGGGTGATTTTGGACAAATCTGCCCCGAGACGCAATTGAGAAATAAGACCCATTAAAATGGATTGACCTTGATTATCGAGCTCATCAATATCGTCAGTATCACTCCCAGTTTCAGTGTCATCATTGGAATTAGTGACATTGTGGGTAGATCTGATTTTCAAAACATCCAATTTTGAAGTAAGTCCCATCTTAATAGTCGACAAGAGAATTGAATCACTAATTTGTTTTCAAACTTGGGGTGGGGTGTTTGTTTTGAGATTTAAAAACCGTGTTGTGCACGACTCGAGCTGCGTGCGCTTGTGATTAAATTTCAAATTCTTGATGATGAGAAGTTTATGGATTACCAGAACTTGTAAATAGCTATGAGTCAGTCAACCTTCGGGGTTACTCCTCCTGTTTCTCTTGCTAATGCTTCTGCGTCGGAAATCACATTAAATGACAATCTCATCAAAGAGCTCAAGACTAGAGGGTCATTCGAAAGTGAACAAGCCACGAAAAAAAGGGTCGAAGTTCTAAATACATTTCAAAGAATGACAGAAGAGTTCGTTTACATTGTTTCCAAGAAAAAAAACATGAGTGATGGAATGGCGAAGGATGCAGGTGGTAAAATTTTTACTTATGGATCCTACCGCCTCGGTGTGTATGGGCCTGGCTCGGATATTGACACATTAGTGGTGGTTCCAAAACATGTAACTCGGCTGGACTTTTTCGAGGTTTTTACTGACCTCCTCAAAAAGAGACCTGAGCTCGAAGAGATGGCTTCTGTCCCAGATGCTTTTGTTCCAATCATCAAAATTGAATTTGCTGGAATATCAATCGATTTAATTTGTGCCCGGCTTGACATCCCACGTGTTCCCAAGGACATGACGCTCGAAAACAAAAATTTATTGAGGAATTTGGATGAGAAGGACCTAAGATGTCTCAATGGAACGCGTGTTACAGACGAAATATTGCAGTTGGTTCCAAAACCAACTGTGTTCAAGCATGCCTTGAGGTGCATAAAAATGTGGGCACAACAGAGAGCCGTCTATGCTAACGTATTTGGATTTCCAGGTGGAGTTGCGTGGGCCATGTTGGTAGCCAGGATATGTCAACTTTATCCAAATACTGTCAGTAGTGTCATTGTGGAGAAGTTCTTTCAAATTTACTCGCAGTGGAATTGGCCACAACCTGTATTACTTAAGCAAATAGAGGATGGACCATTACAGGTACGTGTGTGGAACCCAAGGCTTTATCCACATGATAGGCAACACCGAATGCCAGTCATAACTCCAGCTTATCCCTCGATGTGTGCCACGCATAACATTACAAAATCTACAAAAGAAATTGTTATGAAAGAGTTAAATCGCGGAGCTGAAATCACACATCATATCCTGCAAGGTACTTCAAGCTGGTCGTCACTCCTCGAACGACATCGGTTTTTCCATGATTATAAGTTTTATTTGTGTGTCGTGGCTGCCACTAAGTCGTCTTCAGCTGAGCATTTAAAATGGAGCGGAATGATCGAAAGTAAACTCCGGCTATTAGTTCAAAAATTAGAAGTCACCGAGGGTATTCAATTAGCTCATCCCTATTTCAAGACTTCAGAGAATTCTTTTTTGTGTTCTTCAGGAGATGAAGTAACTCAAGTTGTGAATACATATGGTACCTTGGACGGAGAGAAATTCACTAAAGATATTCCAGCTCTTACATCTATAAGTATCGAAGGTGAAGAATCACCTAACGAAGTTCATTTAACGAAGCTTTTTATTGGCTTGGATATTGCAGAGGGGCAAAAAAAGTTGGATATACAATACCCATGTGCAGAATTTTTTGGCATCTGTAAAGGCTGGGCATCTTTCAACGAAAACATTCATTTTGTTCAAATAAAGAATGTGAAAGTCTATGATCTTCCTGATGATGTCTATGTTGAGGGTGAAACTAGGCCAATTAGGCCATCAAAACGCAAACGAGTTGCCCTCAAACAAGACGGCAGTAAACGCCCCAAGAGTACTGTTCAATCCAGTACAGAAGTAGAAAACTAGGAGCAATGTTCGATGGTTCTAAGGGAATTATTGTTTAGGGGAGAATAATGGATAATTCCATCATATTAGAAAATAAAGAAAGAAACACGAATTCGGAAGCTATCATATTGTGATAAGAGTATTTATTAGTATTTAAGTTCCATTCATGCACGCTAAGTGGTAGCGGCATTGTCGAAATTTCCCAAGCCGTAGTATTTCAATACATAATTGACATCGCCAATGGGCGCCCTCTCACCTTGCATAACCACAGAAGGCCTATCCAGGCTCGGGCCATTGCCCTTTCCTTGGAAGACCTTTTGTGCAACAGCTTGCACATCCGGAATGGTCAAGTTTTCTATTCTTGCCACCATCTCGTCGACACTGGTGACTTTCCCCTGGCATTGTACTTGTCTGCCAATATCCTCTAAAGCAGCCAACTTGCTTTCGACATTCATCAAAAGAGAAGAAACGAGCTGATTTTTTGCACGGCTGAACTCTTGCGTGGTAATTCCACCTTTGGATGCATCTCCCTCCATGATTTTAGCAAACTCGTGACATGCCACTTGTGCCATATATTCAGCATGTTCAGCATAGCAAGAGATGGTGATCCCGAAAAGTCCTGAGTCGCTATGAGCGTGATTGAAGGCCATGCAATTCTCCACGAATGGGTATTGGTTTAACACTCTAAATAAGCGCAGGAACATTCCCTTTCCAGGACCTCCAGCTGAGAAAGACAGGCCTCCACCCAAAAGTTTTTGCAAGGTGGCCAATGCATACAAATCGTCGCTCAAAAGCCCCTCTGTTTCAAAAGCAATTTGCATATGTACAAGATTTGGGAGATTGCTGAAACGAGGCTCTTGATAAGGAAGACTTATCTCGCCACCCTTGTACTGCGCCGGGGTCTTGTTAATTTTTGATGAGTTGCTCGATATTTCCCATTCTCCCAAATAGTTCTCGGCCATCTTTACTGCCTTAGAATGATCCACTCCCACCATAGCCAACACGATATTATCTGGAGAGAAAAAGTTGTTATGAAACTTTTTGACGTCTTTCACGGAAAGACTGTTTATAGATTCTGGAGTACCATAAATGGGCATACCCAATGTTTGTTTAGAATATGCAGCTTCGTGTAAAACCTCTGGTAATAGCATTTCATGTTTGTAAGATAGCTCTTCGAGTTCGTAGGCACCGGTTAGTTTGGCCTCTTCCAACTCAGCTGCAGATAAAGTTGGCTCTTTGATAGTTTCAGCAATACACTCAAACATCTTTTCGGTATCCTTATTGAATACTGATGACTGGTAAAGAATCAGTTCTCGCTGAGCGCCACACATGTAATTTCCACCCAACCGAGCTAAATCCTCCATCATTTGAACACCAGACCTCTTGTTTGTAGACTTCCAGGCCATAATGTCTATCATGTGGGAGAGCCCACTGGTACGATCTGTCTCATATCTGCTGCCAGCATTCACATATGCCCCCAAAGCACTGAAATGACCTGGAGTAGAATCGGTGACGATCCGCAAGCCGTTGCTCAAACTAGAAATTTCTATGGGAGATGCCTTGGAAGCCATACATCTCCGCAATAACTTTGAATTCCTTGACATCATTCTATTGTGGTTCCTGAAAAGAAAAAAAAAACTCGTCAGTAGATTTGAAGAACTGATCACCGGCAAGCCATGATGACTGCCCAGTGTGTATAAAGCATCTTAAGCGGTGCGGTCTCGAACTTTCTACAAAACGAAATGATAGCGGAACACTTGCGTTCGCCTATCCAGAGATCCAAGAATTTCGTAAAACTTCTAAGTATGAATATAAGTGTTTTTTTTTCTTTCTTTGTTTATTTTATTTTTATTTTAAATTTTTGGTTAAAAATTCTCCTGATCAATTCATGAATTTTGTTTGCTTACGATAAATTCTAGGTGACCATTGACATATACAGTGCGCGTATTGAGTTTTCAGCTATGTATCAATTAATAAGCACTCGATCTGCTTTAATCTTTCAGATTCCCCGCAGATCTAGACGTCAATAAACCGGGCTTCTGGGTGGTAGAAAGTGGGACACAGCCAGTACTCTTTACGGATACCATCCCAAACACTAGCATCACCCTTTTTCATGGTCTTTTCTGGAACCTCGACCTCCTTGAAGGTGCACGTCAAGCCATAATTCTCCAAATCTATCTCAACAAGCTTTTTGTATACTTCGTAAATCACTTGGCGGTCGGCACCCAAGCCGTTAAAGAAAGAAAATACACCATGTGGCTTCATCAACCCCACAACATAGTCAAAGAGCTCCAACATGTCCTGATAATGCTCGGAAAATGTATCATAGTAAATTCCGTTGAAATAAACCTCCCCAGAGCTAAGAAGTTTGTCCAATTGTTCTTGCCAACGACCTTCAAGGATAACCACGTTTGGTTTCTGGTACCATCCATCTTCTTTTAGCTTTCTCAAAACATCTGGATGAGCCTCACAGATGTAGTGCTTTGTTGGTTTTCTCAGGGATATCATTTCATCGATAATTCCCATACCGAAACCGATATTTAAAATGTTCACTTCGGAGTCAATCTCGTTAGGTCCGATTTGTGAACCTTTGAATAAGGATTCGCATCCTAACTTCATAAGATCCCTTTCCCATTCCATCATAACTCCGTCTTGTTGGTCTTTAGTAACGAGGGCTCCATCTTTATATTGAAGTTCAGTTCTGAGATAGGCATCCTGATTATGGGAGGGATCGTTCAAACTATCGTCGGTTTCTTCTGACGTTGATTTTTCGCGACTTGAGTTGTTCAGGTCAGCCACATTCATTTTTTGCTCTTCTGATTCTTTTGAATCTTCTGAATCCTCTGACTCTTCTGGTTCTAAGGCCTCGGCTGGGACATCACCGAACGCCGTATGATCTAATTCATCAGTGTCCTCAATCACCTCCATATCAAACTCACTCACTTTACGCAAAAGTAGCTCTGCACGAACTCCAGCATCCACTATTTGCTGATAAAGTACGGTATTTTGGAGGTTTCTTTTGAGTAAAATACATCCAGGCGTTTCATCGTTCACGTCAGTTAAACACCAACCAGCACCATACTCCAAAAGAGTTGATACCATATCCTTCACAACTTCTAATTCATTCTCAGAATAGTCCAAGGGTAAATGAGTGAAGATTAAGTGTAAGGGCGTTGTGGTTGTTGTAGGTTCTTCTTCGATATCATTCGTAAAGTTATAAGCCTCTTCGATTGTGTACGTTGCTGGGATCCCAGCCTTCAAGTAAAACTTTAAATTCTCAAGGTACTTTCCATCAATAGGCCTACTGGAAAATCGACACAAATCATGAAGATCGGACATTTTTCAACTAATAAAGTGACAATATAAGTACTTTCGTTGTTATTGGGGCTTTTTCGTTCCCTTCATCCTGCAGGTCTGAGATGCGTTGGGCTCTTTTGCTGCCGAGATCCTTCATTTTGAGATTCATTGGAAATCTATATCGCCTAACTCAAAAAAAAATTGTTAGAAAATTGATAATAAATAAATAAATAAAAACGAAAAACTCTTCAAGGTATAGAAATCCTTAATATCTCTGGGTAAACAAAAAGGTAACACACAGCCTTTGTATTAAAAGTGCCGCCAAGCCAGTGAGATAGCCAACACTGCCGTGTCCATAAGAGCCTAGCAAATACCAACACATGTGCTTTATGTCAGTGGAATAATGGATTAAGATGAGGGATAAGCTAACGTTTATTTCTGGAAAATGTACTTAAATTTTGTACATGGCTCTTGCATAATATATTGGCATTAATCTAAAAGCATAACTGCATATCTTTGAATTCACTATATTATCGTACGATTTATCAAGAACCTAAACGAGCACTAAAACTCAAACGTAAAAATTGCGCAAAAGGTGATCTAATTCATTTCTATTTTTGTTTAAGAAGGTTTTTTTATTCCGAATGAGTCTTTAAATAATACCTATCTAATGTTTTCTTATATTTAAATCAACTTATAATTATGTAATGCAATTCCTTCAAAGAAACACCAGATGCGGTGGAAACTTGATGAAAACAGCCCCGTGGCCCATAATAAACCCGTAGTTAAAGTCTTTTTTTATCTCAAACTACAATATCGAGATTATCAATCTTTCGGCTTATTTCTGTCTGTCTTTCTTTTTTTTTTTTTTTCATGGTGTTAGAAAATAAACTTTTGAATTGAATTCTTGATTAGCGTCTCACGACGTGCTGCCGCTGCACGCGGTAAATCACTTGCGGAAAAGAAAGAAAAAATACATACAGGATCAATCAACCGTTACAAGATAATCTCTCCATCCGGACGCCTAGTATTTTAATCCAAGCTCTTCTTTATAATTTGATTCTGAGTTACGACAATGAAACGAGCTGAATCTTCTGAACGTGTGTACGGAAACCCCAATGAAAATGAAACCGTGCCCCAATCAACCCCAACTTCTCGAAGTAACAACTTTCAATCCCATGAAAAATACAACAATAACTTTGCTCCTTCTGAATATGAGAGGCTGGACTTTAAAATAGATCCGGTTCAATTTCCTGGGATGTTCGTGAATTACACATCACCACCAGACTCCACACAAGGTAACACTTTCGATTATGATATTGATACTAATGTTCGCTTCCAAGAATATCAAACTGCCCCTGGTTCGATTTTTTCTCTGGATGTACCACTCTTAACAGATTCGGAATTCCTTTCCAAGTCATCCTTACCCCCTTCTGCTTCCCAATCACAAGAAATCGAGGGGAAAACAACAAAGAGCGCTAACCATACAAATTTAACTCAAGAACTGATAAACTTGAAAAGCACCTCTGTCCATTTAATGGATAGTAATGTCAAGGTGAAATCGGCACACAACGTCATTGAACAGAGATACCGAAACAAAATCAACGATAAATTCAATGCTCTTCAATATTCCGTCCCCACCCTTCGAACTCTTCGAGGGAAAAGAGAGGCGAAAAAGTCGGAAGATGAGCTGAAGGGTAGTGATCTGGATGATCTGTATGACCTGGAAAGCAGCTCTGGAAGTCTTGAGGGGTTGGAACCCGCTACAAAGTTAAATAAAGGCACAATTCTTGCCAAAACAGTGGAATATATCAAGTTCCTTGAAAGCAAGAATAAAACCTTATTATTGGAACATCAACAAATGCTTCTCAAAGCGGAAATGCTTGGGCTACGTGTGAACGAGGATTCGGATATGAGAGAAAATAAATAGCATATAGAGTGGCTTGTTTATAAATGAAATAGAGAGAAGATACGGTAAACAAAGGAACGAAGAAGAGAAAAGAAAACCACAATCAAAAAAAAAAAAAAAAAAAAAAAAAGCAGGTGATTTTCCTACTAACAAAATTCTTGATTTTCGGTTTATTGCAGCTCATTTCTCTCCGATCGCAAAACCATTAATTTTCTTATCCAAAAAAAAAAAATCGTACAACCTAAGCCTCTCGGGAACGACCATATTTTTGCCAATAGCCTAAGATTCTGCATGCTTAGCAATCACGCAACTAATCGAACGTTTTTGTTTCGCCAGTTCTCATCAGAGATTTATGTGTTGTACAGGAAAGTGGTCAGATAGACGCGAAACGACGGTCGCGGTCCCACAGATCGCGACGAAACTACAACAATACCTCGACAAAAGCCCGTGCACCTCGTATAGCTTTTCGTTCAATCTTCTATTTATTTAGCTCATCAATAACCCGCCCACTCCGATTCGTGAGATTTTAGAAGCTATTTTTTTGGGTATGGCTCTTCAAGAATACGCTTTAAGTGCTTATGAGGCATTTTCAAGCCTAAGCATTCTTTCAAAAATTGCAATCTTCATTTTTGGACCCATCATCTACAATGTGGTTTGGCAATTTTTTTACTCCCTTAGAAAGGACAGAGTGCCTCTTGTGTACCACACGGTTCCTTGGCTAGGCTCTGCTGTGACTTATGGAATGCAGCCTTATGAATTTTTCGAAAAGTGCAGAGAAAAGTATGGTGACGTTTTCGCTTTTGTCTTGTTGGGAAAAGTTATGACCGTCTACTTAGGACCTAAGGGGCATGAGTTCGTTCTCAACTCGAAGCTTTCTGATGTATCTGCCGAAGATGCTTATGCTCACTTGACAACTCCTGTCTTCGGAAAAGGTGTCATCTATGACTGTCCAAATCACAGATTGATGGAACAAAAGAAGTTTGCTAAAACTGCTTTAACAAAGGATGCTTTCCAAAAGTATGTGCCAAGAATCCAAGAAGAAATTTTGGATTACTTCAAGACGTGCGATGACTTCTCGATGACTGAACGCAATAACGGTGTAGCTAATATTATGAAGACTCAACCTGAAATGACTATCTTAACTGCTTCAAAGTCTTTGATGGGAGATGATATGAGAGCTAGATTCGATACTTCTTTTGCTCAATTATACTCAGACTTAGATAAAGGATTTACCCCCATCAATTTTGTTTTCCCCCATTTACCTTTGCCATCTTATTGGCAGAGAGATGCTGCGCAGCAAAAGATTTCTCAGACTTATATGTCTTTGATTAACGATCGGAGAAAGGCTGGTGATATTATCCCAAACAGAGATTTAATTGATTCACTCATGCTTAACTCAACTTACAAAGACGGTGTGAAAATGACCGATCAGGAAATTGCAAACTTATTGATTGGTGTATTGATGGGTGGTCAGCACACCAGTGCAGCTACGTCGGCATGGTTCATTTTGCATTTGGCGGAGAAACCAGAACTCCAAGAGGAGTTGTACAATGAGGTTCTTGCGACATTGAACAAAAGAGGTGGAAAGTTTCTGGAACTTTCCTACGAAGATTTACAAGAGATGCCACTTATCAACAATACTATAAAGGAAACTTTGCGTATGCACATGCCATTGCATTCAATTTTCAGAAAAGTTAAAAATAATTTAGTTGTTCCAAACACAAGTTATGTTGTTCCAAAGGGCCATTATGTTTTAGTTGCCCCTGGTTATTCGCATATGTCTGACAAGTGGTTTCCAAATGCCAATGACTTCAACCCTCACAGGTGGACTGAGATGGAAAACAGCAATTCCCAAGATGATGATGGTGTTGACTATGGTTTTGGAAAGGTCACGAAAGGTGTTGCCTCTCCATACTTGCCTTTTGGTGGTGGGAGACACCGGTGTATTGGTGAGCAATTTGCTTACGTGCAATTAGGGACTATTTTAGCATCTTATGTTTACAACATCAAGTGGAAATATGAGAAGGGTGCTTCCCTCCCCCCAGTCGACTACCAATCTATGGTAACTTTGCCAATGGAACCCGCTGAGATTTCATGGGAAAAGAGAGAAACATGTGTCATTTAATGGGCCTGTTTCTTTCAGTATTAATTTTGACCCCCATATCTTCATACAGTTTGGTTTTACTACAATAGACAACTTACTTTAATAGGAACGTATACCTTAGAAATCACGCCTGTATATACATGTGATCCATTCGCTCACAATTGACTCATTAAACCAGATTTCGCGGTGCTCAAATTATTGGACGCCAGTAAAAACTTTGCACCTTTAAATCCTTCAAAACGAGAATGTCATCTTTTAAAATAAAAGTGCCGGCCTCAAGTGCTAATATTGGACCAGGTTTCGATGTTTTGGGAATTGGATTAAATTTGTTTTTGGAAATAGATGTCAAAGTGGATTCAACTGTTGATACGTCCGCCGATACTCACAATGCTAAACTCGAATACGAAGGTGATGGTGCCGAGGGTGTTCCCCTTCAGACTGAGAGGAATCTCGTGACTCAGACAGCCTTATATGTGATGCGCTGTAATGGTGTTGAAAACTTTCCTATGGGAACCCATATTCATGTCAATAATCCAATCCCATTGGGTCGTGGTTTAGGATCTTCTGGTGCGGCTATTGTCGGCGGTGTCATTTTGGGAAGTAAGATTGCTGGTTTGGAATTAACTAAGGAGCGCTTACTCGACTATTGCTTACTAATAGAAAGACACCCTGACAATATTGCGGCTGCCATGTTAGGTGGATTCGTGGGCTCATATCTTAACGAATTATCTCCTGAAGACGCTAAAGCCGTATCAGTCCCGCTTGAAAATATTTTGCCCAAAATCAGTACTGCAAAAGAAAACTATGAGGTCAACCCACCTCCTCAGGAAATCGGTCAGTACTTGAAGTATAAGTGGAATGACAAAATACGTTGCGTTACTGTGATTCCAGAATTTGAAGTGAAGACAGATGACTCTAGAGCAGTACTCCCAGTATCGTACGAGAAGAAGGATATTGTGTTTAACTTGCAAAGATTGGCAGTCTTGACCACCGTGTTGACTTTAGATCCCCCAAATCACAAGGTCATTTACGAAGCAATGAAGGATAAAATTCACCAGCCTTACCGACTGAAGCTTATCCCGGGGCTCGACTCTGTCTTGAAAAATGTTACTGCTGATAATACCCAAGGATTGTGCGGAATCTGCTTGTCTGGTGCGGGTCCAACAATTTTATGTTTGGCAACGGAGAACTTTGAAGAGATCGCTCGTACGGTCATTGCAATCTTTGAACAGAACAATGTCAAATGCAGCTGGAAACTTTTGGACTTGGCATTTGATGGTGCTACGGTTGAAAATTCTTTGTCAAAATAGATAGAACAGCAAAGCTCTTTAGCGTGTAAATTTCTCTTAACAAAAAAACAATACTACTTAAAGAAATTTCCTGAAGCATAATACCTAAAACTTATATACACTTCTTCATCAAATTTTAAACCCCAGAATGAGGAGTGATAGCCTTGCCGCTTGCGCCTCCACCAAGTACACCCAATTCATACAAACCTTGAGTTTGGTGAAACTACTTTATAGATTAAAAGAAATTTCTTCGTATTTATTTTTATCCCAAGCTCTTCGATAAATTGTAAGACTTTACAATATTTGAAAAAGGTGATGTTAAAATGATCAAATTGTTGTTTTTAATACTAATTTAACTTCACGATCAATTTGAAGAAAATAAAATAAATAAACCGGAAAGCAAAGAAAACAAATAAATAAATCGTCTTCAAAATTCAGAAAGCATATTTTTTCCCACGGAAATTTTGAAAATTTAATCCCCACTTTCCAAATTACGTCAAGACTAATTTTTTTTCTAACTAATAGAGACTAGTACTGATGGAATAAGTCAAAAGTTTGTTTTTGCTAGGTCGGGTGTGACAACGTTGCGCCGATCCGCACCACCACCACGCGGCGTGGGCCGAACATGAGTTAAAAAAAAAAACCTACGCACTGAATATTCAGATTTCTTCAGAACAGCTCTTTGGAAATGTCGTCAACAGCGAAAAAATTAGAGTTGGAAATACTCAAACAGGATGCTTTGGAAAGCTCGGACTCTCATCCGGTATTTTTAACCCTGGTAGAGGTCAATGGAGGTGACAACATGCTGAGGCAGTTTTTTTCTAAACTATTGAGTCCCTTAGTGGACAATAGTGACTATACTCTTGGTCAATTAATCTCCAAGGTAGACGAAAGCTCAGATAACTTAGAGAAAACCGAGGTTTTTGGAAAAATTAGACCATCTTTGCATGTTGACTACACCCATTCTGCCCCCGAGAAGAAGTCCTACAACAAGGATAAACCCATTGTGACCAAGGTTGTTTTCGATCTTGAACTGAAGGAAATGAGTTTGGGAAATTTAGCTCTTGGGTTCAATAATGAGGATAATTTAGTAGTTGATTTGGGCTACATCAACAACAATTTCAACCATAATGCGGAACTGGTAAAAATTGGAGTGAACTACCGGCCGTACAAGCCTTATGAGCATCTCGTGTCGGAAATGAAACTCAAGTCTAACTTGAGAAATCCCGCCTTCAAATTCATTCTTGATGTTTATAATTCTCACGAGAACAACCAAACATGGCAACAAAATTCCAGCAAGGCCACCGGTGGTTTAATTGGTTTACAGTGGATCAACGCAAAAAAGACATTTTCTGTATTCAATGGCTTATCTTTAACTAAAAGATCGATTTATGATGTCGGGGATGAGGCTAGCGACGCTTTAAAGCAGCTCTGTGGTGAATCTTTGAAGTCATCCATAATCTCTCATTTGTCGTACATCAACACATCAAGATCAAATGGTTATACTAACGATGGTTTGGAGTTAAGCTTAAAGAACCAGATCTCTTCAGACCAGGATCAAGCGAGCTCAGATAGTGCACAGAACACATTTATTAAAGCTAGTGGCTCGCTTGATTTCTATAAGTCTTTCCTTAACAATTCGATCACTACACACATTTTTAAAGAGGCAGGAATCATTTACAGTGGAAACACTTCCAATGGGGTACATTTGTCTGACAAATTTTACTTGGGTGGATTTGACAGTTTCAAGGGATTTTCCCGCAATGGTGTGAATGAAAAAGGTGGATCTCAGTTTTTCAAGGCTGGTGCAACTGTGTATGGAAAAGTACCAAACTTCTTGCATCCGAACCTCAACCCCGAAACAAACCCGATGAGAATTTATGCTACCGGAATGGTTGGAAATGTTGGAAATAATATCCTCAATGACAGTGGCGTTTTCAGCTTTGGAGTTGGACTTCGTTATATTAAACAGTTGGTGAAATTGGATGTTGGTTACTACATATCTCAAAGAGCAAACTCTACTAGTGACTATGGAGTGAGGGATGGCTTTCAGTTGGAGATCTCTCTTGGTGGTCTTGGAGGTACCAAATAGATGCAGTAGTATGATTTTTTGATGTCTAAAACTGGAAGCCTCTAAGACAGCCAGGGCTACACTAGAATTGGTTTATTAGATATATTCAATATTTTCCCCCGTATTTTTTTTTTCTTCCTTTACATTCGTCGTTGTTTCAATATACTATTAAGTTCTTTTCGCGTTACTTACTTCAGACTCAGCCAGTAGGCTGATCCTTCATATAATATCGGGTACGTCCAAACTTTTGCCATATCACACCAAAGAAGTTGAGGGTTAGACCATGATAAGAGAGAATGAGGTGATTTCGAAAGTGCTTCTTTCAATAGAACAGTACAAAGGTAACTTTAAAAGTTTCCGTAATGCAGTTTTAGTGAATGATTACACTCCAAAGAGCAAGAATTTCAGTCGATTATTACTCTGGAAATCGTGCTTGATCACAGAAACTCTAAATATCCAAGCATGGAGAAGCAAACTTAAGACGTGCAGAACAATTTATCATGATCTCCGGAAGAAACCCGAAATGTCTGTTCCATGGTGGGCACTCGATAGCGATGATGAATTTTTCATAAGGGTGCAGAAGAAAACGGCACATATTCCAATTGAGCCACAAAGATCTAACAGGATCCGCAACGTGACAGACGATCCTTTGACTAATGAGCTGCCAGAAATTTCACCAGAAACACATTCAGAAATCCGTATAGAAGAATCAAAAGACATAGAACTTCTCAATACCATTATCCTAGATGTACAAAGACTTTTCCCAGGAGATCAACTTTTTCATGGCAAGCACAACAACTCCTTGAAGCACAAACGTCAACTAATTACAATTCTATTTATCTGGTCTAAGTCAAACTCTTTGGTTGGATACAAGCAAGGGCTACATGAAATCATTGGACTCATTTATAAGAATATGTTCGATGAGTCTTTGGAGATTCCCAACACGAACACATTTTCATTTGAAGATTTAGAAATTTTAAACCTTTATGACTCAAATTTCTTGGAGCACGATTTGTTTTTTTTGTTCAGCAAATTTGTTAGCAGCAGTGGTGTTGTCGCCGAGTTTTATCAATCTGAGACGTTATTAATAAGGTCAATTGAGCACTTTAATGGATTACTCATGAAAGTTGATCAGCTAATTCATTACAACCTTATTACAAAGCTACAGCTAGACACACAGCTTTGGATAATCCGATTCTTTAGGTTGCTACTTCTTCGTGAACTTGGTAACAACTTAGAAGTTCCGTCATCTTATTGGGACAAACTTGCAGCAGCTGAGGCTTCGAGTTTAGCAGGAGTTCAATGTATACCCGAATTGATCAGCTTTTCAGTCATCATCCTTTTGATACATTTGAAAGCTGAATTGGCATTGTGTGACTTTGCGGAGGCCCTCTCATTGCTCCTACATTATCCGATTTCAACACGTTTACATTTATACCCCAATTTTATCGAGGCACTATTTGAGGATGCATACAACCTTTACAGACTTAGAGAGAACGACTTAAAGTTATACGAGTACGGTTTGAAGCTCAACAAGAAGTACGCGAGTATCATAAAATTCAACACGGAATATACGAAAGAAGACAGTCCATCCAAGAACCTGGGTGCCATGGACATAGGGGACAATCTGTTGGAAATTCCCAACGCGAGCGATATTAAAAGAAAAAATATGGCTTTTGAGAAATCTAGATTGGAAATGAGATTGAAGAAAAAGGCACAACTGATTTTGAAGAAATAATTCAGATGAGGTGACATATGAAAGGGTCGATATTATCAAAAGTTTACAGTGTCATTTCATACTACTAATTTCTTCCACTCAAAATGTTTATTTATATTTTTCAAACTTGTAAAATTTGGAATGTGTCGGTGTTGTTGCTTGCTTGCTTGGTTGGTTGTGTGCGGCACATTCCTGGTGCGCAAATTCTTGTAGATCGCACTACCCGGTATGTTTAAATGGATTTGGGTAAAATTTGATTTTGAATCAGAGGTCGGACCATGGGAAAACGAAAAACGGCAGCAAAGCCCATGAAAAAGGTGAAGCAAAAGCTTGATATTACTTTCAGATGCTTATTTTGCAATCACGAAAAGTCTGTTATCTGCACAATGGACAAGAGGAATGGAATTGGTGATTTGCACTGCAAGATATGTGGTCAGAGTTTTCAGACTGCCATTAACTCTTTATCGCAACCAGTTGACATATATTCTGACTGGATCGATGCTTGTGAAGACTTAGCGGAGGATAATGAAGCTGGCGCATCAGTAAGAGATGATGGGGATGCCTCCAAGGATCAATACGATTACAGCGATGATGAAGAAGCTCCACCAGCAAAAATTAGAGCTGTTTATTCTGGAGATGAGTATTGAGAGACCTTTTACTGAAATGAAAGTGTGATGATAGCTTATTTTGAGTGTTTTTGCTAAATTATGCAAAGTATGGTGTGTATTTTACCGCAATTTCAGGACTTCTCACACATTCAATTCAAATTGATTTAATCTATTTGTTGAAACCGCGCAATATCTCATCGTACGTGTCATTAATGGTCAATAGTTTTATGTCACTATCAAGAACACGCTGATCATCGGGTTTTTTATCTCCATTTCGTGACGAAACATCGCCCTTGAGTTCAGGACTCCGTTTGGCGGCATCTGATTCTTGGTGCTTTGCACTCAATATTTCATCATCTTTATCTAAATCGACAAAATCATTAAGTATCTCTTTCATAGCAATTCCTTTATCTCTTGCCTTGGAGATATTTTCAATCACAGCCTCAAGATCAGAAATATTACCACTAAGAAGCTTTCTTCTGATATCCTCTCCAGAGGTGGAGCTTAAATCCTGAAACAAATTCTTATCTCCGAGTCGCAGTAATCTCAAAGCAGACCCCTCCTCTTTATCAAGATTCGATAAGTTACTGAATGACTGCTGCCGAGAAACTGGGAGCGACTCCAGCCCAACAGGAGCTAGTAAACTTTGCTCCGCTTGAAGGGAATCATTTACCCTTGATAGCATAGCTGCCTTCGATTCATTTTTTTCATCCTCAGCAGAGTTCATATTGATAATATCAGATGAAGTAACGCTTTTGTCCTTTTCCACCAAGGAGCTATCGACCAATTTTAGGGCCCATTCCAAAGCAGAGTCGACAAAGAGCAACCTTATCAAAGTTTCCTTACCCTCAATGTTCAATTCTCTTTTGTATTGTAAACCAAATAAATCGTTAAAGGCTTCTTGTAAAACGACTCTATGACTTTGAATCCTTTTCACAACATTTTTAACTTCTGAAGACTGGAAATTTAACTTTTCGTCAGTTCTTCTTGAAAGAAGATGACTGAGTTCGTCTGCGAGTGAGCCCGCAAATGCTTCACTTTTGGAAATCTCACCATTTTCGGATTGTTTGCTTATACTCTTGTTGAAAAATTGTTCCATATTTCTCATCGAGTAAAGACCGACCTCTTCTTTGAACATTTCAGGTAGTCCCAGGTAGTCAGCATCCACGGTTATTAATGAAATTGAATATCTCAAACATTGCAAAAGGGATGTCGCTGAATAGATATCAAGATGGTTTCCAATTATTGAAAGGTAATTGAGGGTCTTACAAAATGGAACGATTTCAAAGAGGGCTTTCAAATTTTCTGACGAGAGTCCATTATTTTCCAAGTGTAGACGTGCCAAACTCTTGAATCGAGGAATCCTAGAGCAGAAGTAAGTATTTATAACTTCTGAAGAAGATGCCGAGTCATTGGTATCAGCATTCGAATCTTCGAAAAAGCAGTTTCCGTGTAGAAATGTTTTGATATTTCCCTTTTTTATAGTCCTTCTTCCAGGGCCAGAGCCAGATTCATATTTTTGTTCGTTTATTGCAGCAACACAGGTTGCTTCTTCACAACTGGGCTTCATCTCCTTTGGTAATGGTGGGACCGAGAGATCAAAATTTCCAAATAATTTCGGATTGTTTGATAAATCCAAGTATTTGAGGTTGGGTAGCTGCACGATAAAATTTTCAAAAAACTCTTTGAATGTATCATTGAACCTTAAATTAGTTGAGTTTAGACTCAAGAAGCCAATTTCTGATTTCGCAACCATTTCCTTTATTTCATCACCCTTGCCATGATTCAGAAATATTTTTAAATATTTCGAGGACAGTAGATCGTTATATCCAAGATCTAAACCTTTGCATTTACCAGAAAATACCCAATTTTCGAGAACAATACCCAATTGAAGTGGTGAAATTTGGTTGTAAGCTAGTCCAAGTTTAAAAGTTTTGATGCAAATAGCTCTCTTAATGAGTGATTTGAATGCAGTGAGATCGTTGATACAGCAGCCAGTCAAGATCAACTCTTCAATACCTCCTCTAGCTATGAGGGCAGCTGTGAATAAAGACCAGTCCATATCAGATCTATTTTCAAGGTTGCATGTCATTCTCGGTATTGCCAGCTCTTCAGGGTTTAGCTTTTTCTTTTTCTTCAACAAATTAAGAGATAAAGGTGGACACTGAGTAATATCTAACCTGTTTATCACTTTATTTCGCGACAAGAACCAACAAAGGAGAGTCCAGCCTTCTGTATCAAGTGGTGTATTTCTTAAACTCAACTTTTCCAATTGAGTTTTTGCACACATGGCACTCAAAAGGACATTAAGCTGTTCAAGAGAGAGGCTAACTCCATCCAAAGATATGCAAATGATTGGGGCAATTCTTAAAAAGTCCGCGAAGGTCTGGATTTCAACCATGGTAGGGGTTGGATTTCTAAGCTGCAATATAGGCAATGGTGCTATTGATCCCGGAGGAATCTGCTTCAAAATTGCTGGGACAGGCAATATTTCCCTCAAATGACAGCACCGTGTATACATCAAATCCAAAGCCATTTTCTTCACAGGGACGGAATATGTTGGCTTCCTTAACATATTAATCAGTGTTTTTTCAATTCCTAGCGATTTGGAATGTTCATCGACTTCAATATCCTCTTCTTCACTGCTTTTATCTTCATTTGCAATGATTTCTTCGGTTTCTTCACATTCTGTGTTTTTATCAACGAGTCCTAATACCCCAGAGCCTCCAACAACAAGTCCGCCGCCCTGCCCTCTAAGTGACTTCTCAATAGCAACCTTATCAGCCTCGGTAAGTGGATTTATCCGTACAACCCCTGACGGTAGAATCTCTACATTGCCTTTTCTAGGAGTTCTAGAAGGAATCTGTTGAGGTGGATCGATAAGAAAAGTTTGTGAATGGAAAGCGACATGTTTAAGAGGTTTCATTCTTTTCAAATCTGGCAGAACTTTCATAGACGATCTTTGGGACTCAGAACTTGTGATCGAGTCAGTAAAAGAGCCAGTAGTTGAAGTTGCCTCTTTAGGTTCCGCTGGTTGGGAAGAGACATTAATCTTCCGAAGAAAAGACGAGAGTTTCGAATGTTGGTTTTGGATATCACTGGAGTTATTGAGAGGTATAACCGGCTCAATCTTTTTGTCAAAATTTTGACACTTCATGCACGTTCCATATCTATCCTCCTGTCGAAAAAATTGTATACAATTGCTCAAACGTGGGTCATCCTCGCTATCACCATCATCAAATTTCCCCTTGTTCGTATTATCACACAATTTAGGTTTTATACTGGATGTTTTCTCCATTAATTGATCACTTAAATCTGAATGTTCAATTGAGCAATCCAGACGGTTAGAATTAGTTAGCGAATAGTCCTTCTTGAAGTGATGCGTGTTTTGAAGATTATCGGATGTTTGAGAATGAGCAGACACAACAGAATCGCTTCGTAGCCTATTTTTCAACTTGGAAAAGAACCCCCCCGCGTTCGAGGAACTATCAATACTAGAAATACTTCCAGTGCTTGATGCACTATTTCTTCTATTCAGAAACCTGGGGGAGCTTGCTTTCTTCGACAAGTCTTGACTGGCATTTGGATAAACATCTTCGTCCAGCAACGAGGGGATTGAAGGTTTTGACTTGTTCAAATTAGTTTCATGAGCATTCAGAACAGGGAGAAGGGGCGAGAATGATGTAAGAATCAGTGGTGCATTTTTTTGTTGCATGTCCGTATTATTTGTATCAGGAGTATCTTGTGGGGGCTTATCAGTAAGGGTGACGCTTGTGTCTCGAAGGAACCAATCCACATCAGCATTGCCTACACCTTTGATGGCTTTATTGGTTTTCTCTAGCATACTTTCGTAAAGATCATCACCAAATGTATTTTTATTTGGAAGATCTGTCATTATTTCAAAGTATTATTCAAACCTTTTTTTGAGGAAAATGTTGCTTTGTGGGGCAGGAAAGAATGACAATATTGACAAACGAATTCAAGGTTTAAGTATCAATCAGCTCAGATTCAGTAATTAATTTGGAATTTATGCAGAGGACTTTTTTCATAAATTGATAACGTGATATTAATATACTGCTCGCAAAATCCTGTAGCAAGTATGTATTGGATTGGCCGTGGGTCGGGGTTACCCCAGTATTAGCTTCTTCACGCAGTCCGCGGAAAATGGAACGATTTACCTCGGGTACTTTAATACAGGTTTATCAAAACTTGACTAGCCCCAAAACATACAGAACACTCATTGATTGTATACAATTTACTTGGGGGTTCTTTGAACCGCGGTTAACCATAATTTTAGTTTATAATTTTAGGAATTATATCTAGTCATGAATTGAGAATTAGTATACATAGAGCTAAATTTACATTCCACCCATTCCCCCGAATTGTTGCATCATTTTTTGCATCATTCCGGGATTTTGCATCATTTGTTGGGCCTGCTGCATCAAATTTGGGTTTTGCCTCATCATTTGTTGAGCTTGCTGCATCATTTGCGGATTATTCATCATCGATTGCATATCGGGCATAGCACCACCAGCACCACCAGCGCCTCCTCCACCACCAAACATATTCATCGCTTGTTGCATGAAGTTAGGATTGGACTGGGCTTGTTGCATCATACGTTGCATATTGGCAGTGCCACCGCCACCACCAATCCCAGGAGCTTGAGCACCTCCAGGATTACCCATATTCTTAGCAGCTCCAGCCATAGATGCCATCATTCTCTGCTGTTGCAATACCATTTCAACCTCAACAGCAGAACAACCAGATCCTCTAGCTACTCTTACTATTCTTTCGGGTTCATTGGTAAACACCCTACCATCACTATCCAATTCTTTTGAAGTCATCGAATCCATGATGAAAATCATGTTTTTTATCTTCTTACTTGTTTCCTCTTCACCAACTTGATTCATGATGTTCGACATTCCAGGAATCATGGATGCAATGTTAGTTAATGGCCCCATCTTCAAAAAGTTGTTCATTTGAGTCTGGAAATCTCTCAAAGTAAACTTTCCTTCCTTGAAATTTTCAATTGTTTTTTTGTGCAGTTCATCGTCTTGAAGGTTTAACAGCAGGACATGTTCAATCAATGATTGGATGTCACCGATACCCAACAATTTAGAAATGAATGTAGAAGGTTTGAAAACTTCAAAATCACCAACATGTTCACCAGTACCAATGAAAACAATAGGGGTTTTCGTTGTTGCAACTGCGGATATGGCACCACCACCCTTTGCATGTCCATCCATTTTAGTCAATATAATGGAGCCAAAGTTGGAGCTTTCCTTGAACGCTTTAGCCTGTCCCTCGGCAGCTTGACCAATGGAGGCATCCATTACCATGATAGTTTGCGTTGGCTGAACTGCTTCACTTATTTGGACCATCTCATTGAACAAAGATTGCTCTTGCTTGTGGCGTCCAGAGGTGTCGACGACGATAATATCGAATTTATCCTCACGGAACTTTTTGACACCCTCAAAAGCTACCTTCACTGGGTCGGTCTCCAAATAAGAACCATAAAATGGAATGGATGACTTGATAGCATTTTGCTTCAACTGATCAAAAGCACCAGCTCTGAAGGTATCTGCACACACCAAACCAACCTTAAATCCCCGTTTCTTGTAGTATACTGCCAATTTTGTACACGAGGTGGTTTTTCCCGCACCCTGCAATCCAACGAACATTATTATGTGAGAATTTGATTCTACCTTTTTAGTTCTTTTTCCACCTTTGCCCACTAATTTGTTGGACTGATTCAACTTTTTGGGCTTAGGAGGTTCCTCGTGGGAGTCGACTAAACCACACAATTCGTCAAACACAATTTTTTGCAATTTTTTGCGCTTATTTGAGGCAGACTCAGACTCACTCTTGATTTCTGTGGCAATCTTTGACCTGATGTTATCTCTCAACTTAGCCACCAAGCGAACGTTAACATCGCTTTCTAGCAACGCAGAACAAAGCTCTTTAATCATGGACTGAATCTCAGTCTCAGACCCCGACTCAACAGAGCCAAGGGCATCACGCAACCTTGATCCTAGATCGGCTAACACCATTTTCCAATCCTTTTATTCTTCAAAGGATCAACGACCGCAGTATAGAAAATTTTGGGTACTCACTCGCACAATATCGGGTGTACGGGTTTATATATCTAACACCTGGGGGACAGCTTGCCACTCAGACTTCTTTTAAAATCAAGCCTGAAAAGATTAAAATAAATTTCATCATGATTTGCAAAATAAGTCATTATTTACTAATTCCAACTTTTAAGAATTTTATTCTTACATTATTGTAATTCTAAAAAATTCCAATATGGTTTTGACCTCGTGCTTTGAAGGTCACGAAATTTATCCCCTAAAAATGAGGAGTGACGCGCCCTCCGCGCCTTACGTCGCGACTAATGCTTGTCAGGCCTCAGGCGCTTGAAGATATGTAAATGCTTCTTTATTGTATAGTATGGAAGGTTTAAGCTAATATTCATAAATGCGTAATTTTCTTTTCATACAGGTTTTGAAAGTAACAGCTTGGAGAACATCTGATCAATAAGTTTCAAATCGCTCTCTAAATTCAAGCGAGGTAGATATGATTTCGTATCCACGCATATACTGTAATAATCAATATCCTCATCAAAATAAAGTTCCAAGAGATTCTGTTTTAGATTGAAATTTGGTAATGAAGCTTCCTCAAAACTAGACCGGGAAAGCAGTCGATATGTTTTTTGGCCTAACGTTATTTGCACTTCAGTATGTGTCCTTAGAGGTGAAAAGCTATTTAGTCCATTACCTTCATTCATAGGCTTATTTTCATATCGGATAATTTCTATGTCTGCTTTCGGATTTGAGTCGTGTGAACTGTGTTTATTCTCTTGTTGATCAAGACAAACCTCAGGAAGTTTTCGTTTTTTTAAACCATCAACTACCTCTCGTTGCTCGAGGTGGGAAAGATTGAACATTTCCTCGATATCTTTGATCGACTTTGAATATATCTCTTGCTCTATTTTAATTCTTTTATTTGACTTGTACATGATTTTGGGAAGGAATGTATCTGTAGATGCTGAATAGAATAATTTCTGAATAGTTTGAAGTAGGCGGAGAAATAAAACGCGGTCTCTTATTTTGTAGATTGGGAATTATTTTGACGGTCTGACTAGTAATTATAAAACTGAAAAAGAGCAGCATTCCTGCTGGAAAATTTCCTCTGTTTTAAAGCACCCAAACGGTCTGCGATAAGATAAAGATAACGCCGTTCCGGTATATAACATTACACTACCGGAGATACAATCTCTCTCGACATTCAAAAAAAAAGTCCTTTTTCGACTTCAATTTAGAAACTATACTTATTTAAGAAGAGAATAAAATGATCTTTTTTGAGTTGAATGTCTTAAATCTTTGGACATATTGATACAAGTACGAATCGTTCATTTGTCAGTTGAGCCACCCTAATATCCCCGCAACTACTCACCCGCGCTTTCGAGCCGTGGCTCTCGGATCTAGTTACCTTTCTGCACTGCCTATGGGAAGAAAATCGCTCAAAGAATGCAAATTTAGACAAGGAAATTGCGCAATTCCTGAGGGGATTTTTTTTTTTTTTTTTTTTTTGTTTTCAAAGACCTAATACATTCACAAAAACTAGAACGATCGTTTAAATTTTAAAGAAGGGGCTGAATATATCTGTATCAAACTCTGTGAAGGATTTGGCCCTGTTGCAAAATTTTGAAGTGCGCCACAGTCAGGATCGACAGTTCGCCACTTGGGAAATTGCGCAAATCAATTTTTCAATGGAGTTTTTGCTCATTTTTATTTTTCTTGATAAGCATTCCCCGCGACTTAACCTTGCTGCAAGAACGGAGATGAGGGGAGGTACTTTAATTATGTGGGTTCCACGACGTCTTCTGGTGATATATTAGAAGGTTTTTTATTATTATTATTATTATTTATTTTTTTCCTGCCGGAACACCCAGTTATTATTGATACAAGTGTATTTGAAAACATATTGCTTTTGGTTTCCTCGAAGTAATATTTTATGACTGCTAAATATATCTTTCGACTAGAAACATTCTCTACCCACATTCATTAATGGGTTATAAAATGTAACTACTGCCATTTCTTCCCCGAAGAAGTTCCCATTGACTGTTAATGTAAAGAAGTCATCTTCAAAATTTTGACTTCAATGAATTTAAAGGAGATATTTAATGGATTGCGGAGCCAATGCAACTAAAAGAATCAAAAGTATTGATAAAATCCTGATTATCACAATTCATAAGAAAACATAGGTGTAGACTTGGTATATAATGTTTATTGTTGTTCAGCATTGCTTGAATAAAATGTTTCTCGAAGAAAAAAAAAAACAAACAAACTCCAATCAAAGAGAAGGTTTCAATCTCAGTTGAATAGATTTTCAGAAACCTTCAAAGTGGTGCATTTATTTCTTGTAACTAGTTGGTTTACTTTCAAAAAATATCAAAAGACTTCAATAAAGATACGCTTGGTTCGAACATAAGGCTTTTTCAAATTAATTATTTTCAATATTATTCCTCCAAATGTACTAACAGTAACGAAATATTACGCTTTTGGCAGTCTTGTGCTATCATATCATCATCACGAAATTAGCTTGCTTTTTTTAAAACACTGCATGAAATATCATAAATCTTACCACTCGTTCGAAGAAGAGATGCGCCGGACCAATTCTTCTAACATTCTAACATCTTGCTGGTCAAACCCATCATAAATCAAACAGTCTATATCCAAAACCCCCACTGTTTTACCATTCAATACTATTGGGACCACAATCTCGCTCTTAGTCTCTCCATCACAAGCTATGTGGCCCGGAAACTTCGTGACGTCAGCAACTAGTTGTGTTTTCTGGCTCGCCGCTGCCGCGCCACAAACACCATTACCAAAGGTTATAGTTTGACAAGCCACCTTACCCTGGAAAGGACCGAGTATAAGCTGGTTTGAAGCAGTCTGGTCAAGGACATAGAAGCCTGCCCAATTCACAGGAATCTGGAGTTGATGGTACGCATGCCAAATGAGAGATGACGCATTCGCCAAATTAGCCACCCAATTCCTCGTTCCTAAGGATAAAGCATCATACGAGTCGATAACATTTTGAAGGGTTTCATCTTTCAGGGCGGTGTTAAAATTCGAGTAATCAGCGTGGTTTTGGTGTGATGTCATTTTTGCCTTGGTTGTCAATAATCTTTTTCAAATCGCCCATGCGTAATCCTTTTTTTGGTCCTGCGTCGCACACCAGCGAACTGTTGTCTACATGACATTCAACCAAAGGTGCCGCAGCAGCCAATCTTGAAAATGAAGGCGTTTTCTCCCATTCTCCCTTGGTTACAATCCCCTTGGAGCTATGGTGCTTTACCCTGATCCTGTTTCCCTCTGGTATCTGAATGTATAAGGGATACATATATGGCTGAGCGAAATACCCAGTATCAAAATTGCAAGTAACTGTGCCAGAAATCTTAAAGCTGCCTCCCGACTGAACCTGGCCAGATAAAGCAAGGATGACATTGTGGTTTGAGGGATTAATAAAGTCAGAAGGAAGTTGAATAGAGCCATCCAAGTGAATGCTCGCCTTGTACATCGAAGAGACATAGCCCGTCCTTCCATGTATTGCATTCATACAGCTTGATAATGCGACTTTTTTGCCCAAAAGGAGGCTTTGGGAAAACAATTTGGGATCATATTGTTGCATATACCATGACTTATGCTCCTTTTCGTAGTAAATGATTATCAGTCTATCCCGCGTGACAAAAGTATTGCGCTTATTCTTTATAAGACGCTTCATCTTTTCAGTTTTGAAATCTTCTAACCCTTTAATCACAACCTTATGAAAGCCATTGGTTCTTAACTTTCGGTGAAGTAAAGCCCTGAATAGTGTTGCCTTATTATTTTTGAGGGCATCCTTTATTTTTCCTGTCATACTTCTGGTCCCCAGAAAATCCTTCAACCAATCAAAAACATCAGGATCCAAAGAATCTAAAGGATCCGAAGGTCTCAAAGGTCTCACTTTAGATATGCTAACCATACCTTCAATAGTCGTGTTGCAACTTGAGTCATCTTTGATATTGCATAAAGTATTGTTTTGGATGTAACTCAGCAGTGCTTGGATTGGCCAGGTATTTGAGGCAATAAACCACATATAAAAAACGAAAATTTTGAAAGTTATTCTCATGTCTTTCTAGTTAATTCGGAATGTATTTATTTTAAAAAAAGGAAGTCTTGTGCTAGCTCTTTGCCTTTTATCTTCAAATTTTATTGTACTACGTTCTATTTACTATTTTTTTTTTTTTTTTTTTAAGTCGGGAAACCCACTACCAAGTTTTGTAGTATGGGCTTTTTAATGTCGGGAGACGGACACCAGAGTAAAAAAGAACTGACCAAGTATAGATAAATTTGTGATATTTGAATGATAATGTTCTGCACTAGAAAACTCAGGGATGGGCGGGGTAGATGCTTCCCATTCAACAAAGAACTTCTGCTAAAAAAGTGATAAATATCATGATAAAAAATCATCGAAAGTTGGGTAATATGCTATGATTTTAAAATCCAAATTTCTCGATTGGTTTTTAAGATATGCTGAGTACTAGGTAAAATGTAAACGTCAGAATGGCCAGGCAAAAAAAGTAATATTTCATCAGGAAAAAAACTGGACAAAGAACCAAGTCTATTTTAATTTGTTAGACTTTAAACCCAAATCAAAACAATAAGCTACACTAGCTATTAAACTTTCCTGTAATATATTAAAATTATTGTTGGTCGATTCTCTTCTGCGTTCCTAACGACGCCTTATAATTATATCGTACAATTCTCGGAACCCGACCTAGACTGCATGATCGGCCCATTCTGTACTTTCCCGGAAGCCAGCTGACTGGATTTTTCAAAACAAAAAATCATTTCCACAGCACATTTAATGTTCCATTTTTTTGGTCAGTTCCAGAATGCCGAGTGAAAAAATATTTCCTGTGAATATATTTGAACTGCTTCTTGCTTCAAGGGGCATTTTAAGAATTAAAATGGATCACCCTGAAGATGGTTTATCAATACCTTTTTCTGATTCAGGGGAGTCATCACCAGAGCCGAGAATAACCACCGATCTAAATAATGCGGTCAACATTATACATGATATTCATCTGTTTCCATCTGGAGCATCTCTTGACTTCCCCGATGATTTCTATTGCTCTGAGAGCTTCGAAAGCTTATACAGGGGCCGAAAGTTTGATCCCGCGGATGACCTATTTTTCACGTATAAGAGTAAAACCAAGACAAATGGAGTAAGTAACCCGAGTAGTCCAAATATACTTCGGGATGCTGAGTCGGAGTCTTTTAAACAAACTGTAAGAGAAAATTACGAAGCTTATCATTCATGGGAACATCACGACATCACAACTGAAAAAGAAATTTTTCCAATTATTGACCATGGATTCAGAGGTACAATCCCAGAGGCAGCTGGTAATGGCGGCGTTTATTATACGTGCCGACCCGAATTGACCTCAACAGACTCTGATGACGTCAGTCTGATGCTTCAACTTTCACCGGCTGCCAAGTTTCGCGACCTGGTCGATCTTGAATTGCGAAGCGTTGACAAATTAAACGGTCTTGATTCATCGCTAAAGTATAAAAATAACTTGTCAACTGTAATAGGAACTCATAATAACACTGAATACTTGTTGGTGTGTTGCCAATCCGATATTTTGGTTTACGAATTCGACGAGCAACACAATGGCCCAAGAACAGAGCCATCCTTGACAATAACGACTAGACCGTTTGTGACATCTGCGCGAGACAGGATTTCGCTGACTTGGCCATTTTACCCCCATACTTTAAACTCCATTATATCGCCACCGGATTGGGTTGATGGCCCAGTCGTGGTTGCCTGCTCGGATGATGGCAGGGTTCTTGTTTGGCATGTTGCAAGTTTGATTTCGCATATCAAAGAATTAAAATCAAAGAACACAAATTGTATATACGGGACACGGATTGCATGCGATTTCTTGCTAAACTTGAATTCATCGGCATGGGGTGTTGATGTAAAAACTGCACTCGATATTTATGGCAAAAAGCATCACATACTTGCCGCCTCTGATAATACAAAGCGTATTACCCTATTCTACTATCACGAAACTCTGCAAAAATTTTCTCGAATTGAGACCCATCAAGTCTTACATAATATCCCAGAAGTGTCATTCATTAACTACACGATACACGGTAATTATCATCATGCTATTTTAACCTGCGGGACTATCTTCGGTGAGCTTATTACCTTCAAATTTGAGTTCAGACTAATGGATGATATCACAGTATCCCCATCAACCAATGAACCGATTAGATTCAAACCCCCTGTTGTCACTCGACGAACTTGTTTAGGATCTGATTGTTGGACGAGCAAACCTATCCATTCAAAGTATTTCAAAAAAGTGCAGTCTTTGAGAGCAATGATAGGAAACCATAATATTGATGAGGGGGCTGAAACTTCTCGAATATTGTCGGAATCCAAGATTATCTCGCCTATATTGAAGTCTTCATTTATGGCTGATTTGGGTGTTGCCAGTAGGTGGCAATTTTTTGAAACACCAGTGGTTAATCTTACGGATGAAACTAACACACCTGAGGACGAATCTGCAACCAGATTTTGCTCGTCTCAAGAAGAATGCAGGAGAATGTTTCTCATGTTCAAAGATGTTTTCGATGAAAGAAAAGATACTGGTATGGCTTCTTTACATGAAATTTTTCTAGCCGTATCCACAGACAAAAAACTTGGTCTATTTAGAGCAGATACGTTGTTCTGCGCAGCAGCGACAAAACCGCCTTTCAAGTATAATTTTCTGACGGAAGATGAAACACAATGGTGCAATAGAATACTGATCAGTGAATTAATCCCTGAACTCCTGATTTTCATTGCAGTCACACAGCTGGGATTGGTGACAATAATGAGGCTATGTGAACACCGAGGTGTCTATGGCATGAGACAAGAACATTTGTTTCCTAATGCACAAAAGCTATCTGAATTTGAAGGCGGATATCGTACAATAATCGGCATTAGTATACGAGATTTGTCTCCCCTGAAATTTTATCCGCGCTTCTTACTCTACCTTGTTTATTCAGATGGTCTTGTTTTGACATATCAGCTCCAAAACCGCTCTGGATACTGGAACATATAATAAGAGTTAATTTAAATTGCTTATTGTATTATAAAAGTATGAGTAGTAGGTGAAGGAAAATTACGTTTCATAATGTAATGTAATTTTACCTAAACAAGCTTCACTAGGCCTTACGTTATACTCTGCCCTTTTGACGTGTCTGGTACGCATACTCACCTATCAACATAATATTTGGCGCGCTCACCAAATACAGTAGTAAAAGCATGCAAACATCAAAACATTCAAGGGGCGCGTCTAAAAAACACACTTGGTTCGGTTTTAGACTTCCATTTCGTGCATTAGCTCGGGTTTGAATATGAATTTGATGCGCCTAGGAATCCAGTCTCGTAAGACTGGTATCAAACCGAAGGAAAATATAACAAAAGACGAATATGACATGGAAGATATTGATGAGTTTTTCAATGATTCCACTTGGGCGGCCTCAACAGATGACAAAAATGATAAGAGAAAGGAGGATTTCAAGAAAAAGCGGACTTTAGGCCCAGGACGGCAGCGGTTTTCGAAGCCTGACTCTAATAAAAGCGTGCTTCCTCTCAGCAGATATGATGTACCCCGTGACACGCAAGAAGCCTCAAGTGGTGCTAAACTACAAAATACTGACGTACCTCCATCTCCCCGTCAAGAGGAAATTGGATATATAAATGCCGATCCTTCTTTTGATCTTGATCTTATGGATGATTATGATGCTAATATTCTGGATGGTCCCAACTCTTATCTGCCTTCTGACGAGAGGAAACCCGAACGACCAAATTCAAGAAATGATTCCTCGCAAACTTCCCCTAATTCAAGTTCCGACAAGAAATCACAGGATTCCTATTCACGGTTAACAAAAAATATGGCGTTGAACCGTGTAAACAAAGGTATTGCTTCAGGGATGTATCATGACGATCAAACAGCTGGTTTTTCTTCATCGAGTGATGAGTTTGCCTCTGGTGTAGCCATCGAAGAAAGCCAGGATTCGAACACAGACAACTCCCAATTTCCGCATGGATACACCCCCACCCAGAAGATTCGTAAGATATCTGACTCTTTGCCATCACCACCACCCGAAGGTCTACGAAGGTCGAAAAGAACCAAAATTGCCCCTTTGGCTTACTGGAGAAACGAAAAAATTGTTTATACCAGAGCTCGAGATAACGATGTAAACCCTGATAACACGTTAATCCGTGACATAAGGAAAGTACCGTTGCAAGAAATTGTTGAAGTTATTCATGTTCCTGAAAAGCCCCAAAAGGATTTGAAGATAAAAGGAAATCAAAAGGCGAAGAGACGACCACGATCCAGTGTCACGGTAGAAAAAAAGACTGATAAGGAGGAAGTGTTTGAATATGATTCCGATCCAGAAATCGAGGGGTCTGAATGGTTCAAGCAGAAATCATTAGAATTGGACATCTTTGATGATAATGAGAATCCGACAAGTAGAATAATTGCATGGGCGCCCAATGGAGGGGAATTTCAGCTACCTCTTCCCTCTGAAGAGGGACTGCTGGCAGACGAAAATTTCAAGGTAGCATCATTGTTTGATACGGATCTGAATAATTTGGCTGCCGGTTTGCTTGACTTTCCACCTGAAGGTTTTAAGAGCTTGAGGACAACAGGAAATTCACTGTTTATATTTCATGTCGCAAGGGGATTGGTTGAGGTTACCATAAATTCAAAGAAGTTCGTCGTGACCAAAGGTTGTTCTTTTGAAATCCCCAAGTACAATATTTACAGTTTCAAAAACATAGGGCATGGGTCTGCGAGACTCTTTTTTGTTCAATGCCAGATATCCACAAGTTGAGGATCTACGAAATTTCTCGAAAATGGGTTATAGTAAGTAATTTTATTTCAAATATTTATGGTCGGGTACCTAAAAAATAGAGTTTTAAACTTTTGTGATATCACTTGTTTCAACGTCGTAGTAAGCGATCATCTTTACCTTGAATTCCGAAGCAGCAACACCAAACTGCTTCAAAATCAAAGCTTGGGTGACATTCAAAGTATCGCCTTTCTGACAAACCACAAATGGCTCGTTAAGGTAAATCTTACCAGACTTAATCTTCGTGGGGATCTTGTATTTATTCCTTAAAGTTTCTTCCAAAGAATGGGACATGGGAACATCTTCCTCGGTTGAAATTTGACCACCTCTTGAGTAAATAATACCCTCTGGGATAGTGAAGTCAATAGGAGACTTTGATTTGGCTCTGCTGAAATCAGCCTTTGAGTAAGCAGTAAAATATGCCGAAACGGTTTCTGGACTTTCATTCGTGAACAATAAACCAGGAACGCCAGAACAAAGCTTTGATACCTTATGAAGATTGTCTTTGTATTCTTCTTGTGCATTATCACCGAGAGCCTTCTCTAACACTCTTCTTTTACCCAACAACAACTTGGAACCGACCCAGTCAGATCTAATGTCTTGCAAAACTGGAGTTCTCACATCATCCAACTGCAACACCCATAAGTATTTGAATTCGTCAAGAGCTTCTCTTACTTCATCGAATATACGGGTTTTATTTTCTCTACCCTTTTTATCGGTTTGAGCTAAAGTCACGAGCTTGGAACGTTTTGATCTTGGCATCTTGATTTAATGAAAAGTTGTATGGAACTATGAGATGAGATGAGTGTAGATAAACAGGAAAAATCCTCATGCGCCTTCCCCATCGCGCGTCGAAATCAATTCCTCGCTCCGAAGAGACCATTAAAAACTGCGAACTTCTCGCCTAATAAGAGCGAAAAAATTATATTATTCCACTTATAATTTTAGAATTTAGCTTTATAAAGTATTTAAAGAATGTGCATATTTAACAAATGGGAAAGTAATTGAACTTTTGCATCATCTTTCACAGTGAAAGAGCGGCAAAATTTTACGCAACCCGATAGCAGTTCATTCAAATTTAGGAAGATGTCCCGCAAAGAATATGCCGGGCAAGCCTCAGTTAGTCGTAAGATGAAGATTCCGAACGGAACCATAGACATCTCCTCACCGATTACAAAAGGGAGCGGCTAGTTTCATAAGATACAATTTAAAAGATAGTAGATGTGTATTTTAACCTCACCTTTATTTCGTATATTGGTTGATTACAAACGGAAGTGTTGACTCGATTATTCCATCTCCAACACATTACGCTATTCAATATTAATGCTTTGCTAGTTCTAAATCTCTGTCCAGTGAAACATGTTACGCTTCAATATGAATTAACTATATTCATATTTAGTCTGTGTAATCCCAGTTACTCTTGTGAATGATCTCTCTTGTCCACATTCTGGAAGTTTCTATTCATCCGCATAGAATTTATTTCATATTTTCAAATTTCCATCTTGCGTAAGCCAGTTCGTGTCCCTTGGAATTACCAGTCACCGGGAATTACTGGTTCCTTTGGTGAAGGAAGATTTCTCTCATACTTCGTACCACCTGGTCTCAAAGGAGGAATATAAGGGTCTGGGTGAGCATACTCTGCCAACTTTGCTCTTGTGCTTGCAATAACACTTTCTAACTCATTAGGGTCCAGGATATGTTTGTTTCCTTCGAATTGAGCTCTAATCTTTATTGTCTCTTGTCTGTAAGATTGAAACTTAAGATTCGAGTCAAAAGCAATTCTCAAAGCTTTGCGGAATAAAGAAGAAACTCTTCTGGTATTAGCTTCCGTGAAGGGAAGAACAACCTTAGACATATCTGTATTTTTCAACTGATGAATAAAAAGCTCTTTTGTCCTTGACAAACCCTTTTGCTCCCGCTCTTATTGGATGAATGTGGTATGGTGTACGGGTGTTCTATGGTCGCGTTATATTTCAATACAGCATATAAATTTCTGGACTACTTAGTTTGCCAAAATATTGATCTAGTGCTCTTCCACACTCATCAAACTTCCTAAGAAAGACAATATTAATCTTCCTCTAACCTCATTTATATCTTCTGGTACCAACCAAATGAGAGCACCTATCTTTCTTGCAATAGAGATAGCCAATCTAGCATTAGCGTACTTTTCTTCATCTGTCGTGCGCGCACCTTGATAAACCAAATCGTAGTCAACGTAACCAGGTTTGATGCCATTCAAAACATCAAGAAGATAAACCGCATTAGATAAAGATTGGTCGCTGAATGATCTGATGCTAGAGCTCCTGCCACCCTTTGCAACTTGGCTGTTTGCCCATTTCAAAATATCCGTGTCAGAGATGTTCTTTCCATTCCCTAAGCTGGACAAGGTGTTGGTGATGTTTCTGCGCATTAATTGCCAAACAAGCCCTAAGGTCAACAACTTGTTTCCATCAACGATATCAGAACCATCAATTCCAACTAAGGAGAAGTAATTGGCCTTACCGATTTCAACTCCATAATTTGTATTTTCCAAAGCCTTGAACCGAGATATTTCGCCCCCATTTGCAGGCCTTTTATTGACATGTTTCATGGAAACACTACCTGGCAACACCTTCTCAAACGCCTGCAAAAGAGCTAATCCATCCTTTAAGTCTTCAAAAAGTGAAACAATTGGAGGATCAACATCCAATGAATTCAACCAGAGTGTGAAAACCCTTGCTTCTCTTTCTCCCTCTGCATCAAACTCCTCTATTTCGGGGACTTCGTGTTCCTCTACCGGGTCCAAACCAGGATATGTGTTGAATAAATGGGCCACAAATGCAAGGTTCAACTTAGGATTACCTGAAACCAAGGATTTGGGCGACAAGTATTTCCGAACCCCAATTTTGTCGGCGTTGACCAAGACTTCTTCAGCGCGTTGCAACAAGTCAGGAGTTCTCAATGGCGACAAGTCACAAAATTCGGGCTGCAATTGATTCAAAAGCACTGTATAATTTTCACCATCACTGACATCTTTCGAAAAATTGGAAACCCTTCTAGTTGACCCAGCATTCTTCAAATGAAAATTGAACCATCTCAACAAAATTTGTTCAGGTGGTAATCTCAAAAATTGCTCTAAAGTTTCATCTTCATCCAATAAGCGATACAACTCAGGGTGGAGCTTGATATCCACCTTGGATAACAATCCCCGACGAATTATCTGCCAAATTAATCCTAAAATTAAATGCTCCTTTCCGTCGATAATATCTTCTGAATGCACATTGACAACAACACATCCAATAGCCTTTGCTGAATTGATAACTATATTTGCATTTTCTGACATTTGAAAGTTGTTAAGAACCTTCTTCTTTGTAGTAGGCAAGTTTAAGACACGAGTATCAATGGTGTCAGGAACCGAATCATTGATCAACATAGATAAAACCAATCCATCCCTACATTCATCAAAAATTTGAAATGAATCAGGATTGAAAGGCAATCTTTCCCCGATAACCGCATCGCCGGCAAGGACCGAATTCACATGACGAGTGAATTCGGACCGTTCTTCGTCATTAATCGTATGAGTAGTACCAGATGTCTTTCCACTCAAGTACGTTTTGTTTGCTGTATTAGCAGTTGCGATCGGTGCTACACCCGTAAATGCTTTCCCAGGACTAGTGGGAACGGCGGAATTAGGAGAGCGGATTCCTGTGGGTGAAAGATGCGAGTCTGTTGCTCCGTTCTCTTTCAACTTCAGAATTAAGGCAACAAAATCTTCCAATTCAACATGGCCAGAAGCATCAACATCCACGGTTTTCAAAGTTTCCCGCGTCTCGTCGTAGGAGTATTTCCCTGTCTGTGAAACAGAGTTGATAACGTCCTTCTTCTCAACCCATCCTTTGTCCTCCAAGTCTATCTTTCTGAAATCTTCAATTATTCCAAAAATATCCTCTTGTTTCAAATCCGGGTACTTCTTTTGTAATCTTAAAACATTCATTTTGACTTAAAATGAAAAGAAAGTGTTACAACAAATGTTGCTACTTCTGTCTTGCGGAGACACTTATTGCGAGGGGCGGAGTAAATTGGTAACTGCACGAATATATTTAGGAGATACGAGCTCATACGCGGTCATGGTTAAGTTTGGAGGTAAGCAAAGAACGCATTCAAGTTATTGAGCACGACTAACTGCATTCTCATATAACTCCACTTAAATTTTCCCCAATAATACCTCCTTATATTCTCTGATCTAAACTTGGAATACTTTGTGGGATGGAATCCAAGAAAAGATCGCTCAGTGCGGCGGTAACAACGGAACCCGTCTCGGTTGAGCCAAGTTCATCATTAATAATGAATAATGAAGTTCCAGAGATAAATTTGGAGCAAGTTCAGCTCCAATTCAGTCTTCGGAATGAAATGCGTGAACTTCTCGTCGAGAATAACAAGATGTATATCTTCACCCTCAATAATGTTTACAGAATTGATCTTAGCAACCCGTTAAGTGCTTTGCGAGTTGCTTTACCCGGGGATTCTATAGAGCCGCTGACTCTAACAAATGTATGGTTAAACCCAAGTGGTGATTTCTTAATTATTCAAATAAATTTCAAGAGCCATTTTCTTTTGCATAGCTCATATTCCCAGTTCAAACCCCTTCCACGTCTCAAAGGTTTGCGAGTTGAATTTTTAGTTTTCAGCCAAGCACAAGAACTGACGGACACCGGAGACTTTGTTGCTTCAACGAAGGAAGGAGTCGTATATGTTGTTTCGATCAAGTTCCATGACCCTAAAACACAAGGGAACAAGCGAGATGATAAATATGTTCGACAAGTCTACAGCGCAAAACTGCAAATTGCTGGTATTCTTATTTCTGAAAATAATGATTCATTTCAACTTTTTACCGCAATTGGTAGCAAATTTACTTGGAGCATTCAACTGGCAACACTGCATGATTTAATACAAGCATTCCGTCAAACTCCAAAAGAGGAAACTATTTTCAGAACAGATGTGTTGAACCATTTCCATGTTTTAACCCCGTTTTATTATTGCTTTTCAGGTACTTCTGGGGGAATAATTTCAAATGATAGAAACGTTATTACACCTTCGAGCAATGTAACTGACTGGGAAGCCTACAATTTTCATCTGGGGAAACGATCTCTATTGGCAACTGACTACTATCTCTTGCACGTCACATCAGACTGTAAAAGTTTGGTCATTTTGAGCAAGATAATGCATCGACCTCCACTTGTCATTTCTTTATCCTCGATAGTCGGAGATGAATTAGTACTAGGAGTAACAGAAGAAACTAACGGACAAACACAATGGCTTTTTACCCAGAATAATGTTTATGAGATAATTATATCCAATGAATACCTTTCGTTATGGTATTCGTTCTACAAAACGGGTAGCTACGAAAATGCCTTGAAAATGGTTGACGCTAGCGCTGAAACATGTGATGTCTGGTCGATTAAGAATATCATTTATGTTAAGCAAGCATATGAATTACTACAACAAGGAGGCCTTGGTCTAGATTTTTCAAGTGAATCTTCAAAAGATCAGCAGCATAGGTTTGAATGTTTGAAAAAGGGGATAGGTTTACTCGCGAAGCTGCAAGAACCTTTCGAAAAAGTTACATTGATGCTTTTAAGCACAAATGACGAAAACCGTTTCTTGTACACATCTTCTCGGGAATTGTTGAGGGATTACCTTCTCGTCAAATTTGAACAATCAGGTCATTCTGAAGAGAAAATGAACAATATTATTCTTTCAAGTTGGATAGTGAAAACATATTTAGAAGCGGTTCAAAAGACTGAATCTTATGTCGCGCGTGAGACGTTCAGTAATCTCTCTTCCGACACACTTCAAGACAAAACAAAAAACGAATTAAAGTCTTTGGAAGCATCGATGCTTTCATTCTTGCAAAATAACATCCAAAATATCGATAGCAAAACTGTTTACGAATTGATGATTAGGATGGGCTTTGCAGATAGCCTAGTGAAATTCGCGGAACTATTAAAAGATTATGAGTACATTGTCTATCATCACATAGATAATGAATCATGGTCTAAAGCAATTCAAGCTATGAAGAAACTACACTATCAAAATAGTCAAAATTCGAGTCGAGTTATATTTGATACCTCTTTCCTCGTGTTACTGAGAGCCCCACAAATCTCCACTGAATTTTGGCTCACACTTGATGACCTAGACTTTGAAAAGCTACTCCCGGCCATTCTCCATTTCAATCAGCTACACAAAACGCTTCCTTATTCTCAAAACCCAATTTTTCGATTTTTTCTGAAGTTGATCTTTGAGAAGGGAATAAGGAGTCTGGATATAAATAACCAATATTTATCTTTGTTGATGGCTCATTCAATTTCGTCCGATGAATCACATGTCATAAAGGATATCTTAAAAACTTTAGAATTTTTGAGAAATATCCTGGATGGTTCGGGGCAGAATATGGCCTTTGATGCTGACTTTCTATTACGGACATGCTTGCGCTTTCAAAAAATAGAGCCTGCTGTTTCGATTCTCATAAAAGAATTCAAGCAATATGAGACGGCTTTAACTCTTGCCTTGAACAACGGGTCGTGTCGTTTGAGCGAGTTCGTTTTGATGGAATTCGACAAATATTCCAAAAAGAAAGGTAATATTGATACCGCAAAGTTATCAAATGAGGTGAATACGTTTTCAGGACATGACTTCAGCAGTACAAGGCTTGAGGATGATTCTTTGAAATTCCGAAAAAGCTTATGGTTCATGTACGCGCGATTCTTGATTAATTGCGTTTGCAATGGTATTCATTTTGATATACCAATAATAGCCGAAAAATCGAAGCTTGGCCATCAATTTCCTTGCTCTTTGGATGAGAAAAGTCTAGCAACCATCTCTGCTGATCTGAAAGTTACAGAAAAGGTATCTGAAGCTCAAAGCTCGCTGTTGAGCGAGGTACTATCGTATCTCTTTGGTTTGTCTAAATCTTACGGGGGCTCTGCTGATCTCCTTTCATTTAAGGATCTATTACCTTTACTTCCCGAGTCTGTACTTATCAATCATTTCAGGGATGACATTGTTCAGTCATTACACCACTATAACAACCAAATTAATCACCTTGGGTTGGAAATGCAGGAGTCTGCTATTACTGCATCAAAACTAAAAGCACAAGTCGCCGAGTCTAATTATGAAACCATTAAAGGTCATATTTATACCATAATAGAGCCTGGTGAATCATGCTGTTTATGTCGAAAGATCCTCATGGAGAAAAACATTCTAGTTTTTCCTAATTGTCACCATGGCTGCCACAAAGAATGCGCGGCACGGTTTTTCTTACAACGGAAGGGCGATTACAGATTTAAAAAACTTTTTCAGAATTTCAAGCATTCTTCGGATATCGCTCATAAAAATGCATTAGATGACTTTTTGACAAGGGCGTGTCCTTTGTGCAATGAAAGTAATCTCAACACTCTAGATGATGAGACCATCGATTCTGAATGGAGTAAAGCAGATGTCGCAGATTGGTCAATGTCGCACGTGACTTTTTCCCGCACGTAACTTTTTTTGCAAGCTCATCTCCCTCATCTCTTCTTACCATCATTCGAAAATGGGAAAAACTCAAAAAAAGAATTCCAAGGGTCGTTTAGACCGGTATTATTATTTAGCTAAGGAAAAGGGATACAGAGCCCGTTCTTCTTTCAAAATTATACAAATTAATGAAAAGTATGGCCATTTTTTAGAAAAGTCGAAGGTTGTGGTGGATTTGTGTGCTGCGCCTGGATCCTGGTGTCAAGTGGCTTCAAATTTGTGTCCTATAAACTCTTTGATCGTTGGTGTGGATATTGTCCCTATCAAGCCCCTTCCAAACTGTATAACTTTTCAGTCTGATATAACGACCGAAGATTGCAGGTCTAAGCTCAGAGGGCACCTCAAAACTTGGAAAGCCGATACTGTTCTTCATGATGGTGCTCCAAATGTTGGTTTGGGATGGGTCCAAGATGCTTTCACTCAATCCCAGTTGGTATTGAAAGCTTTGAAACTCGCCACTGAACACTTGATTCAAGGTGGAACTTTCGTGACTAAAGTTTTCAGATCCAAAGACTACAACAATTTAATGTGGGTTTTCCAACAATTATTTGACAAAGTCGAGGCAACTAAACCCCCTTCGTCTCGTAATGTGTCTGCAGAAATTTTTGTTGTTTGTCAAGGCTATAAGGCGCCCAAGAAACTAGATCCGCGCTTGTTGGAATTGAAGGAAGTTTTCGAGGAAGTAGCTCTGGGAAAAGCAAACAACGAAGCGAAAGTTTTCAATCCAGAGAAGCATACTAGGAAAAGACAAGGTTATGATGAAGGTGATTATTTGCTCTACAAGGAAATGCCACTCTTGGAATTTGTTAGAAACGAAGAACCTATTAACGCTTTGGGTGATTTGAACAAATTGATTGAGCCTTCTAAAGAGGACCAGGAATGGAAGATCTTGAAAAAATTGAGACATTGCACTCCTGAATTCCGTGAATGTATCAAAGATTTGAAAGTTTTGGGAAAAAAAGATTTCAAGTTGATTCTTAAGTTCAGAAAGGAGGCTAGAGAAATCTTAGGATTAGATGATCAGCCTGATGATGAAGAAACAGACGTGAAGGAAGTCTTTTTGACCGAAGATGATAGAATCAACTCTGAGCTTGATAAAATGTCGGAAAGACTCAAGCAAAAAAGAAGACGTGAAAAAAAGCGTGCAAATGAGTTGAAGCAAAAAGAAATCAAGCGTGCTCAGATGAATATGATGACTGATATGACAATTGGTATTGAAGCAGGCCAATCTGGAATGGATTCCATGTTTAGTTTGGCTACTGCAGAGAAAACAGGCCAACTTGAGGATCTTTCAAAAGGTAAAAAGAAAATGGTTTTCGGTGATGATGCACTGCCTTCAATGGAAGCAAATGTTGAAGAAATAGACTCGGAGACAGAGATTGACAATTTAGAAGCCCTGCTTGATGATATGTACGAGAAGTACAAGCAAAAGAGAGCGGAAAAGAGTTCTAACTATAGAGCAAAGATGATGAGGGGTGATGCAGATGATGAACCCTGGGATGGAATTGCATCTAATGATGAGGAAAGTGGGGATGAGGCTGGGCTGTTTGAGTCTGACTCTGATTCTGATGGTGAAACTGACTCCGATGAGAAAATTCGGGAAATTATGAGAAAGAAACAGCAGGATGACTCGAACAAACAGACATCTGCTTTTTTTGCTTCAAACCCTGTGTTTTCGGAAATTGGTGATGATGAATTGCTCGACGGATTGACCGAACAGGCCGACACTTCAGCAAATAACAACAAAAAGGTTGAGTCTCAAAAACAGGAAAGCCCTGATTCCGAACTGGACATGGAAATTGTTCAAGCTGACAGTATTTCTGATGATGACGCAGCCTATGATTCTAACGAAGAAAGCATTGGTCGCCAACTCAAGGCAGCCCAAACTCAAAAAGAGAGGGTAGATCTCAATACTGTCGAAGCAATGACCCTTGCTCACCAAGTTGCTCTCGGAAAAATGAACAAGCATGATTTGGTCAATGAGGGAATCAACAAATATGCCTTCAGAGATACAGAAAACCTTCCTGATTGGTTTATGGATGATGAAAAGATGCACTCCAGGGTTGTAAAGCCAATTACAAAAGAAGCTGCTGCTGCTATTAGAGAAAAAATGAAGGAGATGAACGCTCGTCCGATTAAAAAGGTGTTGGAAGCTCAAGGAAGAAAGAAGATGAGGGCTTTAAGAAGACTTGAAAAACTCAAGAAGAAGAGTGACTTGATTAATGAGGACGGCGCTAAGAGTGAAAAAGACAAGGCCGAGGAAATTCTGAGTTTGATGCGCAAGTTAACTAAGAAGCAAAAGGTTAAGCCAAAGACCACGCTTGTCGTCGCAAAGGGCCACAACAGAGGTTTGAGTGGAAGACCTAAGGGTGTCAAGGGTAAATATAAGATGGTCGATGGTGTCATGAAGAATGAACAAAGGGCGTTGAGACGTATTGCCAAGAAGCACAAGAAGTAGTTTCACATTGCTTGGTACACTATAATTCAAAATATTTCAAGAAATTTAATCAACTGTATCTGTCTTTTTTAAAGTGAACCGTCTTTTCTAATCGGTATAAAAATGAAAATAAAAATAAAATCTGAAAAATTATGTGACAAATCTGTTGGGAACACAATAAATCCTTGCAAATAAAGTAAAATCACATCTAGACCACTACATATATATATGTATTAAACGGATGCATGTATGCATACCCCCTTTTCATTCCATAATTTAGATAGATAAAACGACAAACCTACCTTTGAATCAAAAACACAGATGTATCACTATATTATATCAAAGTATGGGAGGGACCTGAGTACATTTAAATTTTAGCACTCTCCGGCAACTCCGGTCCTCGATAATCATGGTCGTGTCGTACACGAGACATGTCAGACTGAAGCAGTTTGTGCGGAAGTGTGGCAATGCGAAAGCTGCTGAACCTCTTCGGCCATTGGACTTGTTCTTGCGACTTATCCTAAGAATCATCTGACACAACCTTATTGCGGTAAAAAATTAAACGTATCCTTGTTTCTGTGACAATCAAGTGATTATTCTGGTCCTTCTTATTTACAATGCAGGCTCAAATCGCTAGTGGATCTCCGGATGAACCATTCAGCGGTCCAAATCTTAATATCACCCTTACATGTCCTGAGTGTAAAATCTTTCCGCCGGATCTCATTGAAAGATTCAGTGAGGGTGACATAGTATGTGGTAGTTGTGGATTAGTCTTGAGTGATCGTGTTGTTGATACAAGATCAGAATGGAGAACATTTAGTAATGATGATCAAAATGGTGATGACCCCAGCCGTGTTGGTGATGCAGGAAACCCTTTGCTCGAAAGTGAAGACCTTTCGACCATGATATCTTATGTTCCCGAAAATGTAAAGGCTGGACGTGAGTTAAATCGAGCCCAATCAAAATCATTGGTGGATAAGAAGGACAATGCATTGGCGGCCGCGTATGCTAAAATTTCCCAAATGTGTGATGGATATCAACTACCAAAAATCGTTCAAGATGGTGCCAAGGAAGTCTACAAGCTTGTTTATGACGAAAAACGCTTGAGAGGAAAATCACAAGAATCGATAATGGCAGCTGCTATCTTCATTGGTTGTCGTAAAGCAAAAGTAGCTAGAACTTTCAAAGAAATCTGGGCTCTTACTAACGTCCCAAAGAAGGAGATTGGAAAAGTCTTCAAAATCATGAGGCAAGTTATACAAGAGAAGAACGAAACGAACCCTAATGCTTATTCTTTGATTGAGGATAGTGAACAGACTACACAAACATCAGCCGAAGATCTAATACGTCGTTTCTGTTCTCATTTGGGCCTCTCAAATGAAGTCACTAATGCCGCTGAGCATATTGCAAGAAAATGTAAAGGTTCTGGAATATTGGCTGGACGTTCTCCGATCACTATTGCTGCTACGGTGATATACATGGCATCTCTCATCTTTGGATCAGAAGTGTCGCCATCAAAGATAGCCAACAAAACTGGTGTGAGTGATGGAACAATAAAGACTTCTTACAAGGTGTTGTATGAAGATAGAGACAAGCTAATAGATCCGAACTGGGTTGACAGTGAAAAGTTAGACAGCTTACCCAAAGTATTGAGGGACTAGTTTTCTGAATGGGTGTTTATTTGTCTTTTGTATAAATAGTGTCTTTACCTTAGCAAGCCCTGAATAAATATACTGTTCGCATCTATAAATGTAAATTTACTTTGATTTTGATCTCTGGTCATCTTTTCCTTAATCATGAACTCTCATCAATTTGGTTTTTTAGAGTTCCTGTGGTGGTGGTGGTGCACACAGTGAACGATTTGAATAAGTCCACGCGTCGACATAGACAATTACAGTACCCAACAGATTCCAGATAAATCTAAACTTAGAACCATGCAAGCATTACCATTAGACTTTTGTGATACTCTTTCCAGCAAATATGAAAGTGCCCTGGCTTCTGGTGATCTATACTACGCTGGCGAGTCTGCTGTTGCGGAAAATTTATCTCTGGAAATAAATGGTTCAAAATATGTTTTCCATTTGACAGAACTTAAAAGTCTCGAAAAACGGCCAGAGAAAGGCGATGTGAATAATAATCCGTTTGAAAAACCTGAACCTGAACTTACAATTTTGAATTCTTTTGGTAGTGATGATGAATTCAGAATTGTTTTGAACAAATTTCCTGTCGTGCCTGCTCATTTCATGCTTGTCACCAAGAAATTTAAATCTCAAGACACGCCATTATCTCCCAACGAGTTGTTAGCTACCTATTCAGTTTTGAACAAGTTATCTGTTGGTGATCAAAGCAAAAACTGGTTTGCATTCTATAATTGTGGACCAAACAGTGGCGCTTCTCAACCTCATAAACATGTTCAATTTATGAGTCTTCCTCCAAACTATGAACCTTTCGCGGAAAAATTGGCCCAATCTTCAGTCCATTACATTCCCAATCAAAATACAGAACCACTCCAGGATGCAAATTTGCCATTTGCTCATTTTGTTGCCAAGTTACCTGGTGAGTTGGGAGGTGATTCAGAGGATGTTTTGTTGATGACATTCTATTCTCTTATCCAGAGAGTCTTGAATGTTTTGAAAGATCACGCTTGCGACCATAAATCGTATAATTTCTGCGCGACAACAAAATACATGATGTTGGTGCCGAGATCTGCAGCAAAATTTGATGACATAGGAATCAACTCTTGTGGCTACATGGGTTTGGTTTTGTGTAAAAACGACAAAATTGCAAAGGAAATGAAAGAAAGAGGTTTTGAAAACGTGTTAAGTGCGGTTGGATTTCCAAACACTACAGGCAGTAAATCAAACGAATTTCAATACTGATTGTGTTCTATATGCAGTATAATTCAAAATCAAAAGTAGCCAATCAAATGTAAGGTTTCGCAAACTTCTCGCACGAAGATATTCTTAACGTGCACACGTTCATCCCAGTACCATTTTCTACACGAACCATGGCTTCAATCACATCTATTGTCAAGGCATCAGACTGGATCTTATCCAGACCCACTTTGTCGAAGGTAATCCTTCCTGTCGCTAAAACTTTTTGTGCCTACGCCGGCTACAGAGAGATGGGCTTGAAGTATGTATTATCTGGTTAATGTTCGTTGATGAGAATCGTGTATTGCCTATCCCATACATCACCTCCTATCTCATCAATTAAAAAAAAGCCCCCGATTTTGAACTATATACTAACTCGCAGATTCAATGATTTGATCGCTGAAGAGAACCCTATTGCCCAAAAGGCCATTTCTAGATTGCCAGAGGACCAGTTGTATGCTAGAAACTTCAGAACTCTTACTGCCCATCAGCTTGCTTTATCGCACCAATTGTTGCCACCAAACAAGGCCGTTCAACCTGAAGAAGACACCCACTATTTGATTCCATATCTTTTGGAGGCTGAGAAAGAGGCCTTTGAGAAGGCTGAGTTGGATCAGATGAAAGTTTAAATTTAGCAACTCAATAAAAATAAATGATTTTGAAATAAAGTCTTTAAATATTACACTTAGGAATTAAAGCTAGGACTGTTTTCTATAAAGCCTCGTCAGCGTATGTTTAAAACATGCCGACTTTGAACTTCCTTAATTGTTCCAATACCAAAAAGGTTACAATGGTGTGAGGACCCAATCTAATAAAGGAAGGTAACCAGCCTCTAAACATGAACCCAGGTCCCTCGGTTTTGACTGCTGCTTTTAAAATTGAGATCGCACCACCACTGGTTCCCTTTGCGTTCATGATTCGGGTCTTCACAACATCTGCTGGGGAACAAACTGTAGTAGCAACAAGTCCAGCGATCAAACTAGCACTGAAATGCGTCGACTTTTTGGAAGGGTCCATATCCATGTTGCCCACCAAAACATTCTTGGCAATATCGTAAGTAACCACTTGAGAGGCTGTCATAAGTATACCCCTCACCAAATTTGGCAGGAGGCCTCTGAAAAGAGACTGCACACCTTCATTCTTTGTGATTTGAAAAATTCCTTCAAAAGCATTGCGGTAGTTTCTTCTCTCCTTAGGAGGTAATGTTGAATCATTTTGCATTCTAATGTTAACAACATCCGATGGGTTTCCAACCAAGCCACCCAAAGCTCCTGAAAGCATCGACATTGGCAATAAATATGCTGTGGTGGGCATCTGTTGGTACTTTTCTTGGTAGGCCTCTTTCATGAACTCATATGCCCCAAACCTCACTGTAGAGTATGTCGCTTGCCTAAGCAAAGAGGCTGTCAATCCCGAATAAATCTTGAAAAATCCTTCATTTCTTATTATCTGATAAACCATGGAAAAAAGGGATTGGCCGGGTGTCTTTGCTGTTTGCAAGCGGACTTTAGCCAAATCTAAAGGGTGTGTAACCAAACATGCTGCCATGCTTGAAGCACCGCCGTACCAGAATCTAATTTGTCAGTAAGGAAGTTCTGAAACATGGCATAGGTATTTTATCCAAAATTTCACACATACGGGTAGTTCACTTTTTGTTTGTTAGTGGACATTTTTAGTAAACAATAAAGAAGTACTTATCAAACTCTCCTCAGCATTTTTTTTTTTCTTTTTTTTTTTCTTAAACTTTCGATGCATCACTATCGCGGTTTCAACATTGCCTAAGTGAGTTTCAGAATCAAAAGTTAATTCGCTACCCCTACACTTCTTGAATAAGTATAATAATAAAATTGCCAACATTTTGGAAACAAGTTATAATAAGATGTGTTTCCATCTAGCGAAGTCTAAATTTGCACAAACTTCATTCTTGTGTGACTTGAAAGCTGCGGTAAAAACCAATATAATCGCAGATTAAGTACACTTTAATTTGCTTTCTTTCATTTTTTTGGTTTATAGTAAATAAGATATACTCTTGTTTTCTATGACTTTTTTTTTTTTTCTTTAAAGTATAACTGCACATTTTATTTCCTTTCTTTAATAATTGATAGATAATTCTCCAACGGTAGTGGTTTTGAGAAAACTGTGTAAATTCCTCATAGAATTCAAAATAAGACCCCATTCATGTCATTTGGCTATCATGAAAATCTTCAAGATTCTGTAAAACTATCATTTCATTATTTATTTTCAATAAGAACCGTTACTACTAATAATATCCTTCATTCTCAATAAATTACCAAAATGTAAACTACAACCACCCTTATCACACTTATCGTATAAATGGGGCGGTGCAGTACTGCATAAGTCAGCACTCCCTATTTAATCCCTCGCCGAACTTTTATTGCTTCAACTTATTCAGCAACCATGAGTCGTGCTGAAGTTGATTTGCAGATCAGTGTACGAAAGGCATGCAACAATGAAGAGGTACCTCCTAAGAGAAAGCATGTTAGAGCGTGTATTGTTTACACCTGGGATCACAAAAATTCTCGTGCTTTTTGGAATGCAGTGAAGATTCAGCCATTGCAAAGCAGTGAGGTTCAATTGTTCAAGGCATTGATCATGATTCATAAGGTTCTTCAAGAGGGTCACCCAAACACTCTTAAGGATGGATACAGAAACAGAGATTTTTTATATTCACTTTCCACCGTCTTTCCAAGCACTTCAAATTATGGATTGTTGATTAACCAATATGATCGTTTCCTTTTGCAGAAATTGGACTTCCACCGCAGCAATCCTGGATTCAATGGCATTTTTGAGTATGAGGAGTATATATCTTTGAGGACGGTTAACGATCCTAACGAAGGATACGAATCAATCTTGCAATTAATGGATTTGCAAGACTTGATTAATGATCTCCAAAAGCATATTTTTGCGACGGTTCATCAATCACCCAACAACCTATGCAAAGTAAGTGCACTTGTACCTTTGATTTCTGAGTCTTACGGTATTTACAAATTTTTGGTTTCCATGTTAAGGGCTATGTTTCAACAACTAGGTGATGATGATGCTTTGAGTGCTTTGTTCGATAGGTTTAACTCGCAACATTTTGTTTTGAGAGACTTCTATACAGACTGTCAATCAATCAAGTTTTTGACCAGCTTGATTACAATTCCTAGAATTGCTGCCACTGTTCCAAACTTGAAAACATCGGATGAAACCCAGCTCCCCCCTAATGCGATTACCACAGAGAATGATTTACAGGATACCCAATCCCCGCAATTTACTGATTCCCTGAACGTGACAGAAGTTCCTCCACCTTTGAATCCTGTGTATACACAAAGAACAGAGGTCTTTGACCAACAGCGTCAATTGGAACAGCAACAATATGAGCTCGAAGTACAACGTCAACACCAATTGGAAGAACAGACCAGAAGACAGCAGCAATTCGAACAGCAAATGAGGGAACAAGAGCAAAAAAAGTTTCAAGAACAGCAAATGTTGAGACAGCAGCAAACACAATTGAGTCAACTGAGGGTCTCGGAGTTGGAACAAGATTTACTTATGTTTAAGGCACAATTTGACAATGATCAGGCTTTGTTGCAACAATATGACTCAAGAGTGAAGTCAATGGAGTCAGAGTTGGTCAATATCAATGAGACAGCTGCCCAACAAATTGCTACCAAGGATGAACAACTCAAGATTTCCAATGAACAAATAAGTAACTGGGCCAAAAAGTACGAATCGTTGGCCAAACTTTACTCACAATTGCGCCTGGAACACTTGAACCTCTTAGCAAAGTTCAAGAAGATCCAACAAAAGATTTCGAGCGCTCAAGAATCCATTTTGAAGAAAGAAAAATACGAGAAAGACTTGAAGTCCAAAAATCTTGAGCTTGCCGATATTATTCGGGAGCGTGATCGCGCTAGATTAGATTTAGACCGCGTCAAAGCCTCCAAGGATATGGAGATTGACCGTCTTCAAGCTCAAGTCAGAGAGGCTAGTGCTCAGGCAAACGATTATAGTGCCGCAAAGAGCTTGGATCTCAACACAAAACTCAGCAACTATGAGGCAGAAGTCGAAAGGCTTAAGGCTGATTTAATCGACAGGGAAAAACAATTGACTAGCTTGGGTAGTATTTCCTCACTCAAAGAAAGATTGAAGGAAAAAGAGATTGATTTGGAAATAACACAAGAGTCTTTGGATAGTGCCCTCAGAGAATTGGCACTCGAGAAGAAGTCGTCAAGCTCCAACCACCTTGTTAACCTTCTTGATGTCATTTTAGCAAACAGTGTTAGAAAGGTGCAAGACGCCAAGTATGAGTTGTTGTCACCAATGCAAGCAGGAAATTCAAATGCTACACCGGAATATCTTTCTTCATTTTTGGATCTTTGCTCGGATACAGCAACCAACTTTGCTCAATCCTTGAATGATCTTGTGGTGGAAGGTAACGATAACTTGGATGATTCTGTGTACGCTCAGGTGATTCTTTCAAGTTCTGAGCTTACTTCTGCGCTCAATGACTTGATGCTCAATCTGAAAGGCTTGAGTAGAATAATCACAACAGATGAAGGTGATACATTGGTAAATCATACCACAAACGTCTTATCTGGAGCTGAGTCGTTCTTTCTGAGCTTGACCTCAGACTCAATCAACGAATTAGAAACAGAAGAAGACAAAATCGATTTTGTTATTGATTGCAATGTTCTGTTCCAACATTTGTTGCAAGCTTCATCATCATTCATTGATACATTGAGAAGCAGCCATAAATTGGGTCTTACAAAGAAAGATAATCTCGAAGATGTTGTGGAGAACAAATTTAGTCAAACCGCCGACACAGTGGAAAAGGCTTCGCTTTTCCTTCGCAACCTTATGTCTCAAATTGGAAAAGGAGCCGACGTTGAAGTTCACGAATCTATTTTGTCGGCTGCACTTGCCATTACAAAGGCAGTGTCTATCTTGATAGCAGCCGCAACGGATTCTCAGATCGAAATTGTCAGCCGTGGTAAAGGCGAAATTTCAAGACGTGATTTCTATAGAAAGAACAGTCGTTGGACCGAGGGATTAATTAGTGCATCCAAGGCTGTAGCGGGCGCAACTAACATTTTGATCCAAACTGCCGATGGAATACTCAAGGAGGAGAATAACCACGAGCAATTGATCGTTGCTTGTAATGAAGTTGCAGCCTCAACGGCACAACTTGTTGCCGCTTCAAGGGTTAAAGCAAATTTTGTTTCTAATACCCAAGACCGCTTGGAAACGAGCTCTAAAGGAGTCAACTCAGCTTGTAAGGCGTTGGTTTCTCAGGTTCAAAACTTGATAAGAATTGACAATTCTAACGAAACTGGCCCAGACCTTAACAAGTTGACCCCCTATGAAGGTAAAACATTGGAGATGGAGCAACAAGTCGAAATTTTGAAGCTCGAAAACTCCTTGGTATCTGCTAGAAAAAAGTTGGCTGAAATAAGGAAGCATGGCTACACCGACGACCTTTCAGGCGATGAGTCTTGAAAATAAGGATAAGAAACCTTCTAAAAGAAACCACATAAGCGCAATGGCGTATATAAAAATGTATTAAACTATGAATAAAAGTTCAACAAGAAATGGGCACGTTCAAATCTTTCTACTTGGAAGTTCAAGGAATCATATGGTATGAACTTTAAAGATCTGTACAAAACCTTCTCTCGACTTCATAAAAAAAGTTTACTCCACATTTTCAGGTTTTTAAGCCTAAAGATCATATTTTGTGTAACTTTTCCAGGGAATACGGTTCTGATAAAATCGGCACTCGTTTAATTTTCTCTTCCAGCTTCCATCGAAATCCTTCATATTTCCTCTTGAGAATGTTGCGGCAACTTTTTTATATGCGTTTAACAATGCGGCAATGGCAGTGGCTTCACCTAACAGCGACGGAACTTATTAGATCTAGCCTCATTATGGACCATATGGATTGTGCTGGGGGATGTCTGAGGCTTAAATGCTTCCTCTGGTTTCCGAATCTTGCAAGTCCTTCAATAGAATATAATTCTGGATAGAGGCTTACACAGCTTGCCAAGATTGTATTTACAGGTATACCAAATTCAAAGCAGCGCTGTTTCTCTTGCCGGCCACAATTTCAGGACCCCTGATCCGGAGAAAGTACGACAAGATTTATACAGTGCCATCTAACGGGTGGGTATTATTCTTAGATAGGTATCTTAAACAGTGAATATGACTAAGATATCCAAATTAAGCAACCTTCCAATAAACTTGACAAAACCAAGACCTCTTCGGTTCACACCAGCAAAAGTATAGTACTCATCAGACTTCAATTATACGTCCTTTGAAGTACAATCTTGCTTTGTTGGAAACTTGTCCACCCTTTCTCATATTGACATGTTCTTAACGAAAGCGTTCTGCCCAACTTCTTAACAAAGATGTGCTCTCCCTTAGAAATGAAAGTGTCCAAATCTTTAATCTCCCTTGGAATTTGCTTCATCAACTAAGAAAAAACTTGGTGTATGCTACAGACCAGTAATGATCGTCACTTGCCTTCAAGAAAGTCATTTCGTTGGCTTTCTTGAGAGTTTTTGGGTCTTCCTCCCATATAGACTGTCTACAAAATCGAAAAACCATCCGTGATTGGCTCAAAAAATCTCCAAAGTTAAGTTGCTCAGTGAGAATTTTTTCACCTTCCTCTCCCTATCTTAACGAAGTACGGTTCCGTCGGCTTCCAATATTCCTTCTTTGTTATAGACCCCGGGTCCCATCTGTCATATGGAGAAGGTTTGACGCCTCTATTAGCTTAGGCGGCCCCTACTTCTCTTCTATTGAAGTGTTTTCCTTTACAAGAGGGATGATTCCCATCGTCTTTGGAAATCCAGGAATGATAGAGACTCTATCATAAAATAGAATCAGTGAAAAACTGTGTATATCTTTTAGATCTGTAACAGAACTAATTGCGAAAACTCCCAGGGTTTGGAGGGACTCCATCACAGTGTTCTCAAAGGAAGCGAAAGAAGTTTTCCCCAGCTGAATCAGGGGCCCCGGTTCAGACTTGTTGGTGCTTCCCGTTGTTTTTGTTTTTTTGTTTGTCTTCTAGTTATTTATGTTAATCATTGAAGTCATTCGAGACCATAAAACGGCCGAATTGGAATCACAGGGTTGAGTCAAAGGCTTATGGCTTCCACCGGTTGAAAACTACTCTATATCCTCCATTAATAATGTTTCAGTAGTAGCATTCTTACTTTCTGATGGTACCGCCTCGTCTTCCTTCACCTTCTTTCTCTTATTGTCTTGGTTCGTGTTTTGTGAAGCTTGGTCATCGTTTACAGTCTCTACCCGAAGAAACCGTAATTGGAACTGCTACCTCTACATCTGCTTTGAGTGTCTCTCAGTCCACATTTTTGTCGACCAGTAACGTCTGCTTCTGCCTTTGAATCACAAGTCTAGCCATTTCAGCAATAGACTTGACTCCAAATTTGACTGTTTCCTTAGAGATCTCGTTGGAGGCCAGCTCCTGCAAAAGCCCACACATACCATCACTATACGTCACATCTATGACTTTGTCTTCTATCTCGATGATTTGTTCGGTAGTATTGGGTAAAAATAATGAACACTTTCAGTGATATCCTTCTTGAAATCTTTATCATTTTGCACTTTCTTGGTCTTCTTGGTTCTCCGGCGCTCCCCTCTTCTTGTTGATCTTCGTCTCCTCCCTTGCTTTCACAGTTGTTTCTCTATATTTAGTGGCTTTTAATTGAGACCTGAATTCAGCTTAGCCGAAGCAAAGCAATTCTTCTCCAGTGGTATCAAGAGTCTCGTTCAGGCTTTACTCAATGGTTCATTAAAAGATGGGGTACACGCTGCTGCCGCAAACTCAGCAAAGTTTGAAATCCTTATTTTTATTCGAATGAGCATTAAATTTTATTTTCATTTTTTAGAGTTAAAATAAATGAAAATTGCTAATTTTTTTTGTCTTTCTTATTGTCTTTCTTATTGTCTGTTCCAGAAGTCTAAAAGTGGGTCTTGTCTTTTTAAAGTGAGTTTCACAGTGTGCCAAGAATCGAATTGAAGCAGTGAGAGGTAATTAAGATTAAAAAACCACGTTCACGTATTTGTTTTTTGATAGTTAGTATTGAATAACATAATCAAGAAATAATTGTGTAATTTGTACTGTAATTATAGTATTTTACCCTTGCTCTTTGCAGTTAGGGTCATGAAGATGTTCACACGTAAAACAATAAGGACAATTAGGATTCGTAGAAAAGTTATTTAATTAGCAGATAAAGAAATAACAGCAATCAGTTCAATACAAATCTGAGCAAATTTCAAAACAACTTTCAAGTCTGGGCTTGTCCGAGAACGACCAAATCACTTTAATACATGTATGTACAAGCAGAGGCGTAATATTGGAAAAAAAAGGCACCGGGCTATGTACTAATACTGTAAATTTCTAGTGATTTAAGTACCAAAAAAACCCAAGGTTACTTTTACTACATCTAAATGCCTATTTCAAGGTCTAGTTTGAAGATTATCATAAACCAGTAAAACTGTACACCTCCATATGTAAGTCAGACAAAACGGGGATCCGATGACGGAAGCTGAACTTATCAGATTTTATCAATTTTTAGCAACTGCGTTTGGGCTTTCGATTTTTTCAAAATAAGGAGGTCAGTACTCAAAAGTATCGATTTATCGGATTCCACAGATCTTCAAGACATTTGCTCAATCAGATCTTATCCGATGTCTAACATCGAAAGTGAATTGGTCAAATATCTACGTAATCATACTGTAGGGTTGATCCGGTCTTACTTTATTTCCAAGGGCCCCTTTCTGGCCAGGAGAAAAGGGTTATCTTCAGCTTGGTTTGATAATTCGGGTGTCTGGAACCAATTTAGTTTAAGGTTTATTCAAACATGAACTAGTTAACTACAGATTATGTGGTTACTAAGGATTTTTCGAGTAATTAGTAGTACAAAGGAATAAATTATTAGTGCAAAGAAACTACCCTGAAGGCCCAAAAACGGCTCGAGTTAGGTTTCTACATCGATAACGATAACGAGAACGAGAACGATAAAATATGGAGGTCATTAACACCGACTTCGTGGCTGCACTTTCGTCCATCACCCCGATTGTTAATGTTAAGTACCGTGCTCGCTATGAGCAGTTAACCCGCGCCTTGATTGTTTTATTAAACTTCTGAATCAACTCAGGGTTCATGGTGCTCCGGCAAAAGTGAATGTAGAAGAAGGCAAAATCTGGGATATCAATACCTCAGGTTCAAGATGCCATCACATGGCTAATCTCCGTTTGAGTGTTCCGAAAGTCGAAGATTTCGTTTAGGCTTCCTGCTGCCACTTTCTACTTGAGACAAAGAGGGAAAAACCTTTGACTAAAATGGCGATCCCAATGAATCGAATCAACTATATAAAGCCTCAAGACCAGTAACTTCACCCTGGATCCGTTAACAAACCTCTACATTCAGGTATGAAGGACCCTCGCTAGATAAACACTTACCACAGATCCCCTTTATTGGGGATTGGCAAAGGCTACCCATGGTCGTACTGTCTTCAAGTGTCTGAGTCACAAAAGCCAAAATATGCACCCATCCCTTATGCCCACGGTATTAACTAAGATGTACGCAGACTACCAAATTAGGCGGTGAGAAATAAAACTTCATGATAAAAGATCTAGCAGTTCTCCACCTCAATAAATTTGGGGTATCTTGAGAATACGAACTTAATCCAATATCACATTTGTTGAATTTTCCAAAAGAATTCTACTATCATATACCTATAGGTCATTAATCAGTCTAAATTCCAGAATTTTCATGTATCCGATAGATAAATTACGATATATAGGTTCCAGCTTGCTTTCAGTAAACATTCACAACATTTCGTATCATTCGTGACGACAGTCAAGAAGCTATTATCACGACGAACAAGTGCGTGGCTGTAAGTCTCAAACGCTATTGTGCTTCTACCTCTTACAATAATTAACTAATACCTTGAGCCAGTTCCATTGTTACATTACCTTTTCCTTTAATTGTATAATAGCTAACTACTGGAAGGCTTTCTCACTACCAATTTGGCGTGAAAAACAAAATGTTGAGCTAATTCTCTAATCTCTCCTTTGATTAAAATTTTTGAAGCTGTTGGTTTCAAACACCACCTCCGCCTTTTTCAGGTGAATCCAGCAAAAAAATATATATATTTCATGTAACCCTCAATCAATTTTTCTTTTTTCCTTTACCGATTCGGACTTTTCATATCAAATAATAAAATATACATATAAAAATATATAACTTAAACCTTGTGAGTCACCTTGGCAAATAGCAGCTTGTTTCCGAAGATAAATTATCGACCACTTCTTTAAATTTAATTCACCCTTTGATCTAGAATATATCAACTTTTACTAGCCAACTTTCTAACACACTACTGCGAGAAGCCAATTTATCATTCAAGGCGATCCCCAAATGTTGTTCCAAAATCCTGCCAAAGTCCAAAAAACTAAAATCCAGTTTTAACCTACGGAATTGGATACTTTAACATCTGTAAACATCAGTCCACAAAATTCTGAATTTAACAAATCTCCCTTATTATCATGACCGTGACTTTAGCGTCGCCCGTTCTTCAATACTTACGATCAATATCTACGAATGTTTAAACCTGATTGACTATTCATTGCCCAAATTGATCAATCCAACGAAAAAAAAAAAAAAACTGGTATTCTTACACACAAGACATGGATATAAGAATCACCAACTTACCATTCCGAAATACACCTCTTCGGGTTCGATATTCCAGCACCGCAGGCAGCTTACTTGGAATATACACATTTAAATGGTATTACATACCCAAATCTTGATGCAAAACAAAGAATGTAATTCTTATTAGATCCCAACCCCTTCCACCTAATCATCTCAATTGCGTCAATAATTATAATAAAAATTTCAAGTACAATCGGCGATATATACCTAGAACATTCATAAACTAACTTCAACCATAACATAACACTTATACAATATTTAGTCCATACTTTGAGTTTATTGTCCCAAAATCACTAACCATGCGCCAGAAAGTATCTTCATGCTGCACTAATTTTCTTTATCACATTTTATACTTTCATTTGTCATGAATCTTCGGGCAAACCAAAACACTGAAATTATCGGAACCGCTGGAAGCACGATTAATATGGCCGCATTCGTCACTACCAACTCAAGGCAATAAATCAACATTACCCTCGTATATAAACATCATTACTTTAATTCAACCAAGAACAGAAATACACTTTGGGTACTACTTGGCAGCCTAATGTTATATATCACCGTTCGGTGCACATATCGGAATATCGATTGACGAAATGTGACTTTATCTTTCCACTATCCAATCGCACTGTTTATCCATTTAGGCTGCAAATACATTTTATTCTTTTAGTTTTGAATATAGGTGATTGATACAGCAATGACCACTCTGATGAATATGAGAATTCATCACTCAGAGCTTCGTACGATTACCATCAGATAGAAATGAAGTATTTTCACTCAAAAGTAATCACTAATTTCAATCCTCTCCAACTAAATCTGCATAATCCAAAAGATTGAACAAAGTTTCCAAATGATAGACCATGGTCTGATCAAATTTGCCATCAGAAACAAGTCCATCATAAATCATCAACCCATACCCTTTCCCTTAATGATGACTTATATATCAGGATATTATACCTTCATGAAGTCTATCGGATAACGACTCATCGCACGCACAACCGATCATGCATTATGTAATATTCTTGTCTATTCACCTGTTTGAAATAAAAAACTCGAGAAGAGAGGTATTGAGGTTGCTACCCCCGCCACATAAATTCGAGTTATTTTTCTACTCATTTGTTCCAAATGAAATTATTCTTTGTGTTTCTTTTCCGCCTTCATTAAGCGTGGGCTGAGCTCCATAGGCCCATGAAAAGAAATGAGAATTATGTGAACTGGATCTATTTGGTAAACTGATTTAGAAATATAAACGAATTATACAAAACGCATTCTCACATCTTTTTATAATTTTATCTTGCATTCGACTTTCTGTATTTGCATTTCTAATTTCATGAACTTCACACCAAATATATTCTGGAAAAACACAGTTTTGCCTGCCTCAGAGACCAGATTATTTCTTCTGACTTGCTTATTCATCCCAATTAATGTTCGGAGTAATTAATGTTAAATTTAGTTGTCTAGATTCTTGCTCTCGCTATTATTGAACCCAACCGTTGAAACTTGAAAAGGATTAAACGGTACACTTTTGAAACAAGATGATCAACCTTATTCGTTAGGCCACGTTTAATAGTTGTCTTTTTCTATGTAGTCTGTACGGTGCAAAAAGCGATGCATTTAGCTAAGTACTAAAACTTATTGGGTTGAAATTTTTTTTGGGTTGAGCAGAGAATTATATAAAAATGGATGCAATGCAGTGTAAATAAATTATTCACGTATTCTTTGATTATCACATATTCCTTGAATAAAGATACGCACATTAAATTACGAAGGAGAACAACAAATTTACATTGACGGTTAGACTTAAAATTTCGAGTACAGATTTGCGATGGTGGTTGAAAAGAATATGATAATACTTCATGAAGTCACAAATTTTGGTCTTTACGATTTCAATAGCAGACTTCATCACCCGTATAAAGTCGATAATTTTACGTCCTTGTATAAAATTTTTCAAAACTGAAGGACGTTTGGAAGAGATTTCTGGACGTATTCTTTTTGAAATCTGAAAAAAGCTTCATGAGCAAGTTCCTTTAACTATTGATATAATCGCTGTTGATTATGAGGTTGAGGTTTAGTCATATAAAGATAGCACTTAACCAGTTGAAAATAAATCAGAATATGTCGATATTAGATGAATATTTCTTAATAATCATACTAGCATATTTTATTTTGTTGTGTATAACTACTTATACTAACATATACCATAACTTTGCGTTATGATAGGTTGTAAGCACCACCTAGATCAGTATGAAACTAGATATATTTAGATTAAGAAGGCAAATCCTTTCGTGCGGTAACAAAAGGAGTTCAGAGTAATTATAGATCAAGTATAGCATATCTATGTCAATTATAAATACTCCCTGGTAGAATGAAGATATTCTTCTAGGCAATCGTTGTATGGTAGAATTATGAACTGAATTTGCAATTATAAATAGCGATAAAGATGGGCTTTTAATTTGCCTTGCTCCAAGATGGAATTAGAATTTTTGGTCTCACATGAGTCTGATTAGAATGTAGCCTGTTATGGTGTTGGAATTTAAAAGAGATGCTAATCGTCGGGAATACTTGCAAAGTCAAGGGGTTACAACTCCTGATAGACGAAAAACGAAGTCTAGCCGAAAAAAGGAGACTAAGTTTCTTATGTTTAACATTACAGTTAAACGACTTGAGGAACTCTAATCTAGTCTCACAGTAGCGATTATGTAGAGGAGTCTTTATAATTTCACTTAACTATTTTGAGGGACATATTCCAAATGTGGGCCAACATGTAGTCTGTTGATGTATGTTATGTATCGTGTCAGCTTAATTGAGAGCTGAGCAACAGACACTTCTTCTGGAATATATCAAATCTTTTAGCCTTTAAAATTGGACTGTTGAAAGGTTTCTCTGATGTCCCAGAGGTTATTGGGAACCTTAATAGCACTTGTCGCCTAGTCATTGGAGAAAAAGTCACCGAAATAAAAAGGATGCTTTTTGGTAGGCCCTGTGTCTATATTACAGATACTTCAAAAAATATAACTTGGGGGGTAATCATCTTTAAAGATTTTGAATATGGACATTTAGATCAATTTATTTGAATTTCATCTCGATAAAATACGCTTTAGTCTCCAGTATCTGTACTACTTGAAGGGTATTGAAAATAAATACTTCATACTTTCAATGTATTTGGGAGCAATTCTATAGCAGGAACTGATGGACTCACCTAATCACACAACTATAATCAAGGCATTCACCGTTAAGATAAAGCTTTCCCGGTTGAACACGAATTTTTATATGTATCTTTTATATGGAGCCTATTTATGAAATTATACCATGCCTTGTGAAACATTAAGGGGTTAAAAATCATACCATTGTAGTCAACCCAAGTTAAGGAACTTCTGTTTCGGGTTTCAGATATCTTGCGAAGTATAAGTTGTCCAGTATTGGAGGTAGCACTTCCCTCTTGCAGTCAGAAATCCAACTTGAAGTAGTCCAATATTGCGTATTGGCCCAGCCAGTAGAGATAACCGACGCATCACTCAAAACGCCCGTAGATCTTGAAGGGTGTGGGGAAAATGAACCATTTTCCAAATTGGAACTATCACTTCTCGTGTGTCGAGAAACTGAAGACACACTACTGTTAGGAAACTCAGGCGGCTCGAAGACTGGGGTCTTAGTTATGAGTGTTCTAATACGGATAAACAGGGTTTATAGATAGTTCAGTTGATGTGTAGATATCAACCTAGTCTATCTTTATGGTATTGAAAGGATTGTTCGGGCCGGGTTTTCTGCCCAGAGGTTATCCCGTATTCAGTTTCATTGGAAACGACAAAATTACGTGAAGAATTTATTGGCGGTGAATATGTTCCAGATGATGAGTCCAAAGTAGAGTATCTCAATTCCATGGTCATAGATATACCTTCGGATATTGGCAAACCATTAGGATGGATAGGGGCAACAGAGGGTTTTACTATGTTTTTTGGAATTTTTTTTATGGAAGTTTTCAGGTGATTCACTCAATGGTTTTTTAGGATCATGAGGAAACCTTTCACTACCTTGTCCACCTGTTTCTGAGAAAGACGTTGAAGTTCTAGAAGTTCGCTGTTAAAAATTTTGTACCAAGTTGTGAGGGTTTATCTTGGATGTTGACCATATGAGGCGCTTAAAAACCTCAAATGTCGAGGCTAATTGTTTCTCTAATTGTGGGTCATTTCTAACTAGTGACTAGAATGGTGGAGATAGTTTTGTCTTCCTTTTTCTCCATTGAGAATTCTACCCAATAATGAACTTGAGAAATCAATGGCTTCAGACGTCAGTGGCAAAACAGGGGTGCCTGCCCACGTTCTCGGGTAAAAGTTCTGTCCAGTTGGGAAATAATTTATAATATCATTCCTTACTCCCGTTAGAGTTGTAAGTGAATGATGAAGTTGGTCATTGTGAACCGGGCAAACATGTTATTAATTTTTTTTCAAAAAGTGGTTAAAAATGATGAGACCGCGTTGACAAAGCTTCCGATTCAAGATTATACTGCCTTGAATGATTTTGGGGCCAGCTTTTAGGCTTTTTTTTTGCACTAAGAGCAGATGGTAGTCACGAGTCACTTGTTATTCTTGCTGAACTCTTGGAAAAGTCATCTGGATTTTTGCTCCTGGAGCCACTGGATCTATTTCATGGTTTGATATTGGATTCCATAAAGCTCCTGACTCATGAATTTCTGTTGAGTCTTCCACCAACTGTAGTACTCACAATGCTAATATTTCTATGGCAGGATTAGTTTTCACTGCAGTCACACCATGAGATTTGGTACGTGAACGGCCAAGCAACACATCCGGGGACGAAAGCCTTCTCTTCTAGTAGACCCTGTAAATAACCTTTTCAAACAGGTTTTTTCAAGTAGGTATGAATGAGATGTTTCCATTGAATTTAGCTATTCTCTGAAATCCATATTATTCGGGAAACCAATTTTGTTATAACATTCACAAACCTTTTAGATTTTATTGAAGGCTGCTTTAGTTTTTCTTTTAAGAAATGAAAGAAAGCAAAACAATCTGTCTTTCTATGATATCATGTAATTTATGGCACAATTGAAAGTTGGATAGCTGTAGTGGTAAGATACTTTCGAGGCACCCATTTATATTTTTCCGGATTTTTTGACTACCTTTTGATATTAAATCTCGGGTTACTTCATAGAGCGTCAGTATGGATGTATATTATCAGATTGACTCACCCATCCTTTGCTAACAAAAATCAAACCATAGAAAACCTATAATAAAGCTCAGCCTGAAGTTCACCAAAACTAGCTAAGGCTATATTCAGTGCTTAACCTCTCTCATCTGCTTTTACTCTGCTTGGTATCTCTCGAGCTAGACTTAATTTTTAATAGCCTTTTCCAAGTCAGATCCCTAAAGTTGTGGTCCGCAAGATTCACAATATTTTTCAAATTTTCAAAGGATGATTCAGTTTGTGAAATAAACCTGTTAACGCCGATTTATTCATAATTATTCGCAGAAGAAATTTTATGCAAATCTTTAAATGAGATTTTAAAAGAATAAGAAATGATTTATATTCAACTTGAAGACACTATATCGGTTATCCCATTCGTATGGGAAATTGGATAAAAGGGTTTAGCCGACGCCTCCTGCCACTGGATCATTTTCAACTGGACAAGAAAATGCGTGTCCTTAGGTTCCCTTCCTAAAGAACCATGAGTTTACCATACTAAATAGAAATTTATTAGAAAAGGTTTCATTTGTTGTAAAACTTTACTCTATTATCTAACTCTCTTTCCATCTTTCCACAGTAGTCAAAATAACGTGAACTATTGTGGAAGGAATTAGAGGATGGGCCGCTCTCAAACTCTTGAAAAAACACGAATCGTAAACAGTTTTCCTTTGTACAAAACTGTTTACAATTCAAGCCCATTAGCGGAAAAAAATTACAACATATTTGATCTATGATTTATCAACAACAGATAAAATCAGAACTAGCCTTTGTGTAGTCGACTGAATATGAACTTTCATGTTGATTTACAGGTTGTTAGGGACGTATGACGCATTCAAATATATACACATATACATTAGTTCTCTCTTTTTTTTTTTATTAAAAAAAACAACCAAACTAGTGACCATATTTGGTCTTTCCGATATCAAATGGCAAGTATTTGTATTTTAACATGTGTTGAATTTGCTTTCTCATGGTAAGGGTAAACAAAACAACGAAATACATGAGAAGAATTGGCCAAAAGACAGGAATGTCGAAGATCGAGAATAATGTCAAAGCAATTGAGATCAGAGTTGCCGATGTTGCATGAAGCCAAAACTTAAACTCTGGGAGTCTTCTAATAAACGGGCGGAACTCTTCATCTTGTTCAACTTTCTCCTCTCCACCTTCTTCAAGGGAGGACGATCTCAGTTCTTGCTCTAAAGAAGGGTCAAACTTCGGGGTCAAAAATTGAAGGAACAAGTTAAGAAGATAGATTGCCAATGTATAACATATGATATACCATCCGTGAGTGGCCAAGATTCGGCAAACGAAAACCAATAGGAGAAACAAGAAGCCTCCCCAACGGCGATAAGTAAACGGAACACTTTGATCAAGAAGTTTTTGACATGTTAAACGTACTTTCAGAAAGCCGTTAAGGATAGGATTGTTTGTGAAGTCAAACATTACTTGTCCAAGTATGATTTTGTTTCTTTGGACATTTGAATGAGTTATTTTCAGTAGTGTACATAGTCAAGTATCCTTGAGGCGCAACGAGGCGCCTTGGACATAGGGGCGTACGTAACCCAAAATAGCAAGATGAATCGAATGGTTATAATGTAAGGTTTTCGCGATAGCATTATTTGTTTGAATAGCCAGTAATTTCCCTATTAACTTTTAGAAAGAAAATTCTAACATGTAGCCCTTGTTTGCCCTGTATGCAGGAGAATGGTGTTTTGAGGGGTCATGAGCAGGGGTGTTTTTGTTTGGGTTTGGAATATTCGCGCTTCCATGTTTTGAAACCCGCGGTACCTTCTGAAACACGCTCCTTTCGTGTTTTGCCTTATAAGAACATCATTTCCCGCAGAAGATATATTAGAAATGCATTTCTCAATACCCAAACTTGCGTTCAATAGTCGCGTCCATTCATTTATTTGATCATGCTCTTCACACTTACCTTATTAACAGGTCTTTCTTCTGTCGCGAGTGCCTTTCCTTTCAAGAGATATGACAACGAAACCGCTAGTCCTGTTGTTCAATATTCTTCCCAAGATGTGACCTTTACTATTGACAAGTATATCACGACTACTTTGTCGTCTTTATCACCACATAGCTCGTCATTCTGGACCGGAGCCAGCACTCTTGATACAGTCACTTCTGTAGTGACAGAGTACATCACCAAAACAATTGGAGGATCCACCACCACAAGCCCTATCTCAACCTATACTACCACGGTTCCTGATGTCAATACAACTTCGACTTTAACTAACTATGTTACCGTGACAGAGAATGGTGGATCTATCTCTACTGAAGCTATGCAGTCTCATGCAATCACATCGATCCAGGCTACTACAGAGGCTTGTGTCTGTATACCATCCACCGTGACAGTTACAGTCCCTAACACTGCAAGCAGTACTGAAAATCAAATCTCTACGATAACTCTGACAACAGTAGCATCTTATCCCGTGGTCGGAGAGTTTACTCTAAGCGGTTCAACTACCAAAATCACTTCATATGTTGAGATAACAATCACTGAAACATCCTATACCCATCTGTTATCTACTGCCACACCGGCTTTTTCAAGCTTCAACAATGGAACATCTGCGTCTTCTATGAGAGCGAAAAGAGGCTTCTATTATAACCTTTAGAGGTGTATATTGTAAAACAATAACAATACATGGACTTACAATTTTTTTTAGAAGCGCTTTAGACTGTTAAATATAAAGATTATCAGATTTACTTCACCATAAAAAATAAGTTTCGTCAAGGAAAGTGTTTGTACCAGTAGTGCAGTTAAGCATATCTTTTTATTGAGACGCGACAACGCGTGGTTTTTAACGCAATCCTTAACATCTCCATGCCGAATTCCAGACACAGCAATAGTTCTTTCGACTATCTGTATAAATTATCACCAGTTAGTGGTATAGGGATAATCTCCACAACTAAAAAGAGGGTAGATTTTCTAGGAATGGGATCTGAAAATCGGAGGGTGAGCTTTGATAGGTCGGAACCTTTGGTCAGCGGGAATGCTTTCAGCAAATCTCGTAGAAAGACAATCCAGACCGATCAAGAGACAAAAGGCTCACCAGCCCAATTTTCTCGAACTGCCTGGACATCTCCTCTACACAGAGAAGAGCATGTGAGTTTAAGTTCCTTGAATGGAAGTCCACGTGAGTCAACGGCGAAGCACCATTCTCCGCAGCGAGAAAATATTGTTGTTGATGATTTTCCCAACGAGAAACCTGAAAGTATTACCATGCCGTCTCATACTATGCTTACACTGAAAACCCCCATTGATAAGGAAGAAGAAATCTTTGCACACGATGAAAATTCTATAATAGGAACACCTTCTGTACACACACAGGAATGGAAAGAAAAACATGTATCGGGTTTGCATTTAGTACCTGATAACCAGCCTGGGGAATATGAGAACAAATTGAAAGGATCCCCATCTTTTCAAGATCACTTTGATTTGGGGCTGGATCAGCTGTATCTTAATAGTGCTAAATCAGGTAATACAGAGAAAAGATCTGGTGATTATGAAGTTTACGAAGTTGAAGGTTTACCTTTAAAAAGTCAAAAATTACAGGAGGCTTTGAAAGTGGATGGACCCTCTAAAGATAGCTCTATGGTGAGTATTAGAAAGGGGAACCCTCGCAATGATTCTTTGTTTGAAGAGAATGTTAACGGGGAACAAGTGAATTCTCTTTCCGAAGCTATAAACAAAGTAAAAGAAATACAAGCGGAGAATCAGATGGCTCGAGCCAGATTTGATTCCGTGGAAGAAGAATTAAATATGGTTTCAAAGATTCTAACATCAAAAAACTCCGCGTTTCGTCACTTCACCACAAAAGTATCTCAGACGGTTACAAGCCTTGAGAAGGAAAGAGAGAAAAATGCTGACGCCATTGCTTCATTGGAGAAAGAAGTTGAATACATGAAAAAGAATCTTTCAGATAGGCTGTTGCAAATCACTGAGCTCGAAGATGACGCGAGAAAGTTGAAGGAAGCTGTCCTCGCATCAACCATGGAGATTGAGTCTTTACGCAACAAATTTATTACAGCGTGTAAAGAAAGAGATGGTCTTGAACTGGAAAAAACATCTCTCATAAGTGAAAGAGAGAGTATGAGCGACAAAATCCGCAGATTGGAAGAGTCCTTAGAGGAAAAGGTATTATCCAATCAGGAACTTGGGGAAAAGTTCAAAAGCCTAGTAACGGACACACAAGCTTTAAATACAGAAATGGCGCACTTTGAAAATGAACAGAAGTCTTTGAAAAATGATCTTATAAAGAGGGATGAACAAATTGTGTCATTAGAGCAAGCACAATATCAAATCAGACAAGAAAAGATCATTTGCGAGCAAAAATCTGAGAAGTTCAAAATTGACTTGAACGAAATGGAAGCCATTAATCAAAATCTTATTGTACAGTTATCAGAAGCTCAGAAGCAAGTGTGCGATTTGAAGACCCAAACAGAGGAAAAAGACTTAATCATAAGTGGTGACACAGAGAAATTGAAGGATCTTAACCTACAAGTTAACCGGCAAAAGTCTATTATCGCTGAATTGAGAGCAGAAACCAAAGAAACTTCAGCCGGGCATGAAAAGTCAGAGGGTGAGTTGATACTGCAAGTAGAAATTTTGAAAAGCCAAATTTCAGCTGCCCAACAAAAAAGTGATGAGAGAATTCAGGAAATTGCAGAACAGCTTTATCACCAGTATTCAAAAAAGCACGAAGTAAAGGTTAACCAGTTGCGAAAAAACTACGAGACAAAAATGGAGGACAAAATTTCGCAGATTAGAGAGCACGAGAAGCGGATTGAAAATTTGGAGAGTCAATTGCGAATGGAAATTAAGGAAAAGGAATACCTCTTTAGCGTTCTAGAAAAAGGCGGAAATGATGGAGTAGGAGGTACGGAAAAGGAAATCCGATTTTAGTATTGTATACTGTTCATTTTTCGTGAGAGGGTGCGAGCAAAAATTGCCTCGCCAGATAACCAAAGGTAAAACTGGAACAATACAAATTTAGAAGTTCCTTCTAACAAATTTACAAATCACTCCGGCAGCCACGGCAATTTTTACTTTAACACCGGCACCAATAGTATACTGAAGTGGAGAAGTCTAAAAATGTCCAACTACGAAGCTGGAAAGCTATACGAGGCTGTAGTTGAAGAAGTGATCGCAGACTCGAGGCAAGATTTTGAAGATAGTGGGATTGATGAATCCACTTTACAAGAATTGAAGAAGCTTTGGTGTGATAAACTCAGTCAATTTAAGGTATGCCAATTTAGCTGGGATGACGAACCTGAACACCAGCATATTCAAGAAAGTGTGATCGATGATTCAGCTCTAAAATCCGAGCCATTGCAATTAAATGCAAATTTAGATTTGCCCATTATGCCCAACTATTCACCATCTAACTCAATCCAAAATCCAGACTTGACGAATGGGTCTTATAGTATGGGTATCGAACTCCCAGCGGTTAAACAAGAGATCGAAGATACTGGCTTAATCCTTCCAGCAAATCAATCCGATGGGTCCTTTCAGTTGACCATGAATCTCACTCCGAGTCGTGCTAAAGAAACCATGGCAAATTTACGCAAGCAGTTGAAAAACCAAGCAGATGGAACCGGCGTTCTTGATGATGAAGATGGTGACGACGATGTCTTCAACGATTCTGATGATATCAACTCAGATCTTGATGATGACTTAGACTCTGAAAAGTCAGATGAAGAAGATGGAGACCAAGAGGGTCAAATTATGTTATGCTTGTATGATAAAGTTCAAAGGGTAAAAAACAAGTGGAAGTGCAACCTCAAGGAAGGAGTCGCAAATATAGATGGAAGGGATTATGTGTTTCAAAGAGCTGCAGGTGAGAGCGAATGGTGAAATACAAGTTTTAGTAGTCTTACTTATCGAGTAACCAATAACTATGGATGTATATTAAAAAAAAAAAGAAAATTAAAAGAGTGGTATTTGCAAATCAAGAATTTCTCGATCCTGATCTGGCACCGGTGCCAGATCCCCAAAAATACAATCGAAATCGACCAAACAAAGATGTAAAATGTCGACAGAAATGTTAAGCGTTGGTACGAACACAATACAAACATTTTTCAATGACATCTTGTTTACCGAGCTTTTTGCAACAACAGAGCGTAGAAATCCAAACACAACATAACAAAAATTGAAAGCGACCTGATCAATACTGCCAGAACTTCGTAAAAAGTCTTTGATCATCAAACTTATCTGAGATTGCAGAGTGTGTTTACTGTTCTCCGTGACAATTCTTTGCAACTCATGATAAGTGGTATCACCGAATAGTGAATGAGGTAACTCCCTCAAGTATGTCTTGAGCAATCCAGACACGGTATGTATATCAGGTTTTAATGGCGATTCAAACAAATCAACATCAAATGTGGCATTGAAATTTTCCTTGAGAAGACGGATTGTTGACGCCGAACCACTTAACCTGAAAATGCCCTCCTCGTAGATAGCTCCAGTCTTTTTTAAGAAGTCAAAACATCTAAAACATACACTCGGTATGCTGATTCCTTCAAAATCGTGATTCGACAATGTGTAAGCATAATTTAGATCTCTTCCAAAAATGGCTTTAGACAGCTCCTCTGAGAGATCCAACCTATTCAAGTAATTTTCCATACTTTGTTCTGGGCTTTGTTGACCCAAGACAGAACCTGTCTGTAGATTTGGGGCTATAGGATCTTCGGTCTGACCATGTTTACTCCGGAATGGAAATAAATGCCTCATCTTCGTCTTACGGGATTGTTTAGAATCTTCAGGTAAATTCTGGCAGTCGATATCATCTACATTGAGATGAGCCGACGCGGGGCTTTGCCCTGAAGAGGAATAAGTCTGTCGACTGGGAGTATCAGTTTCCACTTCTTCTGATATATTCAGGATTGAATCTTTGACATCTTGCTGAGCGGAATAAAGATCTGACACCATAGACTTCTGGTCAGTAATAAGGGGGTCATTATCTGTGAATTCAACCATGGCTCCGATCCATTCATCTCGCTCAAGGTCAGACTCAGCACAAAAAAAATGTTTTGGTGAGAACCCTGATATTTTCAGACTCTTGGAGCTTTCAAGGACAAGAAAAGCGTGTCTGTACCCCCTGTCTTCTGCAGCTGAATCTGATGATTGTCTTCCAATTTGTGATCCTGACAATTTAATTTGTTCGATCAATGAGCCACCCGGTAGATCATAGATTTCTAACTCTGGACCGTCCACTTGACACCATCTTACCTTCCAGGTTGATCCCAAGCCTTTATATCTTCGAATTAAGAAACCTTCTTTTTTAGCACCTGAGCGATAATCATCAAGGGGATTAACAAAATCAACAGAGATGTATTTGCAGATTCGAAGAAGAACCATTTGAGGAATGTGCGGCATCAGAAAGATGTTATCGAAATATCTTTGCAAAGCTTGACTTCTCATGTCCACTTTTGCTGGAGTAGCGGAACTAAACACAGACTTATCAGGGAGGGGTGGAAGTCCAAAAAATTCTATGAATGGTCTTATCTCTGAATCGAAAGACACTAATTGATTGTATGATTTTCTGAACCTCCACATTTCCTTGCTTGTTTCCTTATCATTAATAGAGAATGTGCAATTGTAGTCGTCTGTCCTTCTTGTATTAACCGTGATTGTGCTGACAACTTTTATTCTTACAGTGGAAAAGTCCTTGGGTTTGATAAAAAGTGAAGCATCGTCCTCCTCGACCTTCATTGAAGAAAGTACCGTGAAGCTAGACCCAGTAATTTTCCCTAAATTTTCACGTGTATTGACGTCAATTTTTGGTGATTCATGAGGTGAGAATACAGGATCCACAGCTTGACCTGAACCTCTACTGTCACCTTTACTTTGGGGAAAAGGAGGTCCTAACTCCGCAGAAGTAAAAGTGTTGTTGTCTGAATTGGATTTCTCGTTCAATTCTTTGTTGGTTGCTTCATTTTGTGGCCGGTATATTTCTGAACCTTCTTCTTTCCTGAGTTGGTTTACTGAAAAGCTTTCAATGCTAGAGAACTGTGATCCAGCCCCCTGATTAGACACCAGTCGCGATGATGATTGTACACTCTCATGCGAATAAACTCTTCTTGAAGATTCATCATCCATCTTCAGAGTATCTGAGGCAGCTCGTGAAACTGGAACCTTTATTCTTGATTTAAAGGTGCTTAGGGTAGGTGATACGTTTTGGCTTTGGTGCTGTTCCCCAGGAGCGATGTCGTATGAACTAGTCGTTTTACGCTTGTGATAAGGCAGGTATGTCTCACCACCTGCCGACCGAATTCTACCTGGGAATGTGAGTTCTGTCTCAGTAATTTCCTGCCTGTTTTCTAAATCAGAAAGAAATGATTTGGTTTCATTTTCTTCCAGAGAAGCTTCCTCCGGAGGGACAGACAGGGATGCTGCATTGAGCTCGGTTTTGAGATCAGGTGAGAGAAGCATGCCTCCAGAAACATCAATGGGCCCATTAGAAGTGATTGAAGTCATACTGTCTCTGTTTTCGTTCTTCGGTGACACTCCTTCCGGCATTCTTGCGAAATCAAGTCTTGAAAGCCTAGCCATGGATTGAGGTGGAAGCTCATCATTTCTTCTAGCTGACCTTTGTGGTATATCACTGTCTTGGGAGCTGGGGGAGCTTGTAACCATTTGGATTTCGATATCATTCATAGCGGCATTTTCAGATCTAACTTTCGACTGAACAAGTTGTCGAATCAATCTGTTTTGCTGATTCAAATCATCTTTTAAGTCTCGTATCTCAGCCTTCAATAGTCCTATGTACTCTGAATCCGAGTAATTCTTTCGGTCGAAGTTGGGGTCTGATGGAGGTGGACTTATCTGCGGCCTCGTTTTGGTTCTATGCCCATGACTCAGAATGGCAGATTCGCCATCGACGGGCATGTCTGAATTCATAGCCTCAAATTAGAATTACCAATATGGTGGTATGCGAGTGAAATTAATTTGGCAAGGTAGAAGGATTGGTGATAGTTTTGGTAGGGTACCAAAGAAGTATGAGTTAATACACTCAGGTGTGTGAGATGTACGGGTGTATACATATTTTTATTTACTCTTTTCTGACACGCCAATATACAAGTCTATTTCATATTTCTTTGGTAATACGATCTGGTGTGACGAATTTCATTTTTCTCCTGAACTTGGGAAGAAAAAAGCTTTAAGTTCTCATGCATGACTTCGGCATCCATGATTTCGCGTAGCATTTTGTTCCCTTTAACGGTTTCAAGGGAATTTGAATTGTCTTCCAGCGTTTTCGAGCTTTTTGATTCATACACGAAATCAGGAGATAAAATAGCATTTGGCATCATTGACCGTCCTAATTTGATGACTTCATTTGCCCATATGGTTGTTTCTGTGCGGGGATTTTTGTATGGAGTCCATGTCCGTTTACATCCCCGGGTGAGTTCTTTAACCACATGTTCAGACCCCCAAGTTTCATTCCACAAGCTTATATCCTTAGGTTTGTCTTTTTTGAAATTCGTGAGCCCGATAAGATGCGAAAATATACCAGATATTAACGCCCCGTCCGAATAACCACCCTCCAAGAAGGATAATACCTTTCCTTTGCTGTGAATTTCCGCTAACTTCACGACATCCTCAGTGAACTTTGCATAAAATGATGTTGGCACATTAACTGAATGACGTTGCATTTGAGGATTTTCATATTCTGAAGCATCAAATCCAGCAGAAATGATTATCAAAGGTTTGTATGGTGGAGGTGGTTTTGGTTTTTGAACTTGCTGCTTGTAGAAAGTAGGTTTGAGTAAATACTTTTGGTATTTCGCCATCTCAGATAAGTATGTCGCATAAAGCTGATCATATTGTTTTTTCGACTGGTTGAGAAATTGATTTGCTCGGTTGAGAATGGCAACATACTTGGTCTGGTAGTGTTTATAAAATTCCTCTTCTGTTGACCATTCTTGCAAATGCACGTTCCATAGGTTAAGATCATGATCCATGATACAGAGAGATGCATTCTTAATATTTTGCTTGCTTGCGAACCCTAATTCAGTAGGGTATGACTTAATATCATGCAAAGAAAAGTAACCAACTTTAGGATAGTTGGAAAATTTCTTTCCATACTCATTTCTCGGGTTTTCTTCATGGTCTTCGAAATCTTCATCAGGTTTCCCATGATCACCCGTGAAACCAGCACGCTCCCAACAAATATCCTGAGAGCCATCTCCGTGATGAAGATCTATATCTAATATTGCACAGTGTGTGACCCCATAAGCATCAAATGCATATTCAATACCTATTTGGGCATTATTAAGCATGCAAAACCCACTGGGTAAACAAGCATGAGAGTGGTGACCTGGGGGTCGAATAGCAACAAAAGCTAGGTTATGATTTTTTTCCTCGTCTTCACTTTGGAACAATGAATCTATAGCGGTTTCAATCGTGCCAAGAACACCCTCAAGAGCTGTGATGGTTTTGGGGGTCAAATAAATATCACCAGTATTCCAGTCTTCGGGAACTTCAATCTGACCATTTTGAAGTTTTTCGTGTGACTTTAAGCAAAGTTCGAATAACTGTTTCGGCCACGAGTTTCCATGAACTCTTCGTACGTGGTCTGAAAAGAGTGATCCCCTTTTGGTAGAGTTCTGGATACTGTAGTAATATGGATACATAGTAAATGCAGCAGCAATTCCCAAGGATGAAGCGAGTAAGCGTTGTGGCCTTTCGAAGATTGTAGAAAGATATGATTTCGAAACCCATTTACGGCCAAAAGCGTGTTCGGGTGAATAGGGCGATAAAAGGACGAGAGTCTTTTCCAGGGCGTGTTCAAATCTTGGGCTCTCACTTTTTATTTGAGGATTTGCGAGTATGAAGTCGCTAACAGCTTTCTTGAAGCAGGTCATTTCTAAATCGATTAATGGTGATGGTTTCAATGCATTCTTCAACTCTGCATCCTTTTCAATCTCATCAAACTCCAGAGAGACAAATTCATTTTGAGCAATGCTTTGATCATTAAGAATTTTCAGAGACTTTCCAGGTACAAGTTTATCGAAGCTTTTCGGGGTTCTTGCTTGATTCAGGTGCCCCAAATCTCTAGAATCAGAAAGTGAAGATGTTTTTAAATCAATGTCATTGTTTGTTGCCTGTATAAATGTTGTGTGATCTATTGATAGGTCTTGATCTTCCGAATAATCTGGTGTGGGACGAATAGTTAGAGTTGTCTCGAACTGGGAAATTAAAGATTCTTCACTATCATCATCATGATTCCGCCCAGTAAATTTTACCATTTTGACAAGATGACTGGGGTTTCACCGCAATAGCAATCAAAGAAAATCGATCTTGAGCGACGTGCCTGCGATCGAGTTTTCAAAACGCGACCAAATTAGCTTGATGTGCCTTACAACTTTCTAAGCAGGACCAGGCAACTTCAGCTACTAAATTCAATAAGTTATTTTCTTCGATGGTTTGCTAGAGATGAATTATCATAATTCAGCTAAATAAGAATAAAGTCATAAAATACTGGTGTATTATATATCTTATAATTTTCTTGTACTAAAGCACAAAAATCTACATCAAAACTTGCATCTACTTCATTTCTTTCAGGAAAAAGCAGCTAAACGCGTCTTTTTGCTTCGCCAACATTATGCTTTCTTTTTCTCAAAACATTCTCAATGAAAGCCTCTCCTGCTTTATAAGAAGACCTCACCAAAGGTCCACTTGCAACGTAGAGGAATCCCATTTCCAAAGCCTTATCTCTCCAATAGTCAAACTTCTCAGGCTTGATATATTCCACCACTTTCATATGACGCTTTGTGGGTCTCATGTACTGACCGAAAGTCACCACATCGCAATTTATTTCACGCAAATCTGTAAGAGTTCGGAGAACTTGCTCGTCCGTTTCACCAAAACCCAACATTAGAGAAGTCTTCGTGACGAGGTCTGGCTTCGTCTGCTTCGCTTTTTTAAGAATAGAAAGCGATTGTCTGTAGGTTGCTCTTCTGTCTCTTATATGTGGAGTCAAGTCTTCAACGGTTTCTAAGTTGTGAGCATACACATCCAAACCTGAAGATGCCAAAGTTTCGCAACTTGTCAAATCACCTCTGAAGTCACCACCCAAAACCTCAACTAGAATGTGTGGTGCTTTACTCTTTATACGTTGAACAGTTTCGGCTAAGTGGTGGGCACCACCATCAGCCAAGTCATCTCTATCAACAGTAGTTAAGACAACATATCCCAATCCCCATCTCAGGATGGCCTCAGCGGTGTTTTCTGGCTCCATAGGATCAGGCTTTGCTGGGGCTCTGTTCGTTTTCACAGAGCAGAATCTACATCCTCTTGTGCATGTGTCTCCTAGTAACATGATAGTAGCTGTAGCCTCTGATTTTTTGCCGCCCCAACATTCTCCGATGTTCGGACATTTTGCTTCCTCACAGACGGTAGCAAGTTTAAGTTCTCTCACGTCTTTCTTAACGTTATTGAAAGACTGTCCTTTTGGAATTGGAACCTTTAACCATTTGGGAAGTCTCTGGAGTGGATCTTCACGGGCAAGTTCTAAAGGATCCACAGTCATTTTGGAGGCTTTTCCACTTACAAAGTCATCAAAAGAAGGACCTTTATTCAACTCATCTGTGAAAATTGTTCTTTTTCTTCGAGGTTTTGTAGATGCGCCAGAAGTAGCTAAAGATCTGATTAATCTCAAAGAATTATTAGAGACACCTTTTCCAAAATTCATTTCTGTCTAGGGTTTCTGAAGATCGCATCATCTTTTCTCTTAGTGTTGAAAGAACTACTCGTTGGTCCTTCATATAACAGCTTGACTCGGGTGAAGAGGACTTGACTCTCCCGAAATTTATGCGCTTAGTTAAGAACCTGGATTTTAAATAGTCGTACTTTAAAATTATCCCGATTCTTTTTTTTTTTTAAGTATATATATTGTATTTAGATAGAGAAGTTAAGTTTTTTTTTTTGCTTTTTAGATTAGAAATACACACGATAAGGGATAAAATTATACATGCCTCCTTTTTCTTTGATGTATTATACGCTATCAGCTTAAGTTTGGCTAATCACCATCTTAAAGAAGGCGGTGAATAATGTCGTCTTCAAACTGTTCTAAGTTATTCAATTCAGTCCACCATTGAAACAAAAATGTCTCACAAATCAATTTGAACCATGGGGTAAATTCGAGATTCTCGTCCTGGAACATTTCCTTTAATTCTGAAATACTCACATATCTCGAGTCTCTCACTTCATTCAAACTGGGTTCAACAAGGATGTTGTTTTTCGCCCGTAAAATCAAAATGTAATCGATCTCGTGCTCACCCCATTTGGAGGACTCGTCACCACTTGCAGATTTATAGTGAATTCTGGTTAGAAATTGAAAAGCAGAGATAGGGCAGTCTTCCTCGGGAATACCGAGTTCATGATATAGCTTTCTTTGTGCTGCCAATTTAGCTCCTGCCACGGCAGTCTTTAAGTCGTTTTTGTCAGCCTGTTCATTGCCTTGAATTCCTAACTCGGAAGGCACACAAAGCGGATGGGAGCAACAAGTATTGGTCCACATATTTGGGAAGGTTATTTTTTCATCTGCTCTTTGTTGTAACAAAAGCTTTCCATCCTCATTGAAAAGAAAGACAGAAAAGGCCCTATGTAACAAACCCTCGTTGATATTACTCATCAAATGGCACAATTTCTTGGTACCTGCTCCAATGGGAATATCATTATAGTCCAAGACAATACATAATTCTTCCATAAGCTTGATTTGCTCCTCATCGTGGCCTTCGAAAACATTCTCGAGAGAAGAGGTACTGCCGGCAGAAGTTGGCACCCCAGAAATTTTTTCAACTGGTGTGATATCACTCCATTTCCCCAAAATGTCCAGCTGCGAAAGAGACTTGACGAGGGCAGAGTATTCTGACATTATTTCAAAAATTGTCTGGAAAGAATTTTGCGAATCGACTTTTTTCAACGGTTTTTTTTTTCCTATGTTTGGGTTGTACTCTCTTCAGTTTTTCAAGTCACCTGCCGTACGACGCGAGTAGTCGACGTTAATTTTTTTTTACGACACCCATACTTACCGGACCAATAAAATTAAAGCCTTAGAATGAACATTCAAGGTAGAAACAGCGATTGGAAATTTCGATTTTTACGTTTTAGTATAATTGTAAATAGCTAAAAGAACGTGTTTTTAAGTATCGTTTCGGAAATATTAGTTTTGTGTTATTTCTTTGCAAAAGAACACGTGTACTTTTTTACTGTTTTGTCGTATAGATCTCCAGCGCCTTGAATTTCGCATACTTGAGATTGAAGCACTTAACCTTATAATTTTATATTTCTTCACGGGATTCAAAACAAAAACGAAACAAATAAAATTTGATGAGGCCAGATATTTTTTTTTAAACGCTTTTAATTTTTATTAAAAATGTAGGAAAACAATACAAGGTCTTACGTTTATGTGGAAAAGTCAAATATCGAAAGTACACGTCCTCGGATGCAAACCCTTGGTTAACACACGACCAAGTTGTCGTCGAGCGAGACGCTCGGATTTGATTCGTAATTTTTCAATAGACTAGATAGCCACATTCATCGACAATCAAAAACTATGTCAACCACTCAACGCCCAAGACGCTTTATTAAGCGCCCAGATGACAAAGCATTAAAGGAACGTATCGAGATCTTGAGATCTGAAATCAAGAACTTGGACCAGGCAAATTCAGAAGTGAATGCTGAAATTGAAAAGGCTGTTGTTGATTCTGGAGTTGCGGAGAAAAGAAAAACTTTGCAAGCTGACTTGAAAGAGATTATTGCCAAGCAAGGGAAGTTGAAGCAAGAGAGAAACTCTATCCAAGAACAAATCAAAAACGTCGACGTGAATTTGAAGAGAAAAATCGCCGAGATCCAAAAGTTGACCGCAAAAAACAATTTCAAGTCAGTTTCTGAGATCGATGCAAGAATTAAATCTTTAGATAACTTGGTTGGTAGTGGATCTTTGATCTTAGCCGAAGAGAGAAAGTACGTGAAGGAAATGAGCTCTTTGCGTAAATTGCGCAAAGACTTTGCCGAAGTCGAGAAGCAGCAAGAGGCTATTGACAAAGATAAGACCAAGATTGCCGAGTTAAAACAAAAATTGAGCTCTGTTGGTAACAAGGAGGTCCAAAAGCAATTCGAGGAGACTCAAAAGGAGTTGGATGTCATCTACGAATCCAACAAAACACTCTACAACAGAAGAACAGAGTTGATCAGCAAGAGAAATGCCAACTCCAAGTTGAAGGATGAGAAGTACAGTGAGATCAGAAAATTGAGAGCTGATTTCGATGCCGAATTTACGAAGTTCAAGACCGCCTTGGTTGAGGAGCAAAAAAAGAGAGACGAAGAGTCCAAGTCTGAGAGGGAGGCAGAAAAGAAAGCCAAATTGAAGGAAAGGGCTGAAAGCAAGTTGAGCGAGGCTTCTGTTCCAGCTTTCACTAAGGAGATTAACGAGATTGAGTCTTTGTTGACCTACTTCGACCCCACCTACGTTAAGCCACTGGCAAATGCCGTTGCTGAAGCCACCAAACCTAGCTTGGAATCGAAGAACAACATTAGATCGGTTGAAATGCCTGCTGATGTTGTTGTTTTGAAGAAAGAACAGCAGGTGTTCTTCGAGGGCTCGAAGAGTAAGAAAACTAAGAAGAAGACTCAAAAGAAGAGAAACTTCACCGTGGACTCTGATGTCATTCTTTCCTTGGCAAATTTGTCCATCCCCTTGCCAACTAGCACCGATGAAGTTCCTTCTACCGTTGTCATCTTGAAAGAGACTTTGTCTGCTTTGAAGGACAAACAAGAGGAACAAACTCAAATTAACATAGAAAAAGCCAAAGCTGAAATCGCTAAATTGGAGGCTGAGTCTTCTGATGAGGAAGAGGAACTTGAGAACACTGATGCTTAAGTTATTCGGTGCATTAAATATGGCAGTTTTTATAAACTAAAATGATATTCAATTAAAAATTAAATTTGCAATCTTCGTCGCACTTGGGTAGGATTTTTTGAGGGGTTTGAAAAAACTCACAATATGCAAGGACGGCGCGATGGCCTCTTTTTTTTTTCTGTTGATTTTTGCCTAGTTAGAAAATACCAACCAGTAAAATGGGCTCTAGTTCAAACGTGGGCTCGGAGAAAAGCACTGCTACACCAACTAAGAAACCAAAAGATTTCCAAATTTCTTTATGCATACCATCATCAGTTATATCGAGCTCGAATGCATCTAATTTAGAGCATATTACCCATATCGCTTATCAAATTGCGAAAGCTGCTACGATATACAACGTTTCTGAAATTGTCGTGCTAGATATTCCAAGCAAGAAAACTAGAGAAGAACAAAATCAACATGTTAGTGTGATAAATTTGCAAGGTGATAGTGGTAATAAGAAGATCAAATTCAGCAGTGTTGCTGAGGATAAAGCCCAAATGGAAACGCTGAAGAATTCCCAAACTTCAAATGAAACGGGAACAGGTGATAATGAAAACAATGCATTCTTGCTTGCAAGTCTCTTACAATATTTTGTGACACCCAAGTATCTTGTCAACTCCGTTTTCAGAACCAACCCGTACTCAAAGAAGTTCAAATACGCTGGTAAACTTCCAAAGCTCAGCACGCTACCATTCATGAATAACAATGGTGTACAAAATGACTTCAAAGAGGGATTTACGATCGCCAAGCAGGCACCAAAAATCAGGAAAAAAAACAAGAAGACAAGTGCAGTAAAGAAATTGAGGGTGACAAAATATGTTAATGTTGGTGAGTCAAAGCTCTTGGAGTTAAATGGCCCTGAAGTACCTACAAATGTCAGGGTAACTGTTGATATCAAAAACAAGAAGGTGGTGAGTCCTGATACAGCTTATGGAATCTCCGGATGTAAAGCATCTTTTGGGTATCACGTGAGATTAGCAAGAACCGTAACTGCTGTGTTCACAGAACTGAGCCACCCTGACGGGTACAGTGAATCTGTTTTTGTCAATGCTGATAACTACTTTGCTGATGGGGCAAATGCTCAAATTCCAAAAAAAGATAACGACTGGAGTGGTGAAATTTTGATGGTGATTGGAAACATCCGTGACTTGGAGTATATTTTCAAGCAGGAATCAATTGAGGGGGTTGAAAACATATCAGACATGTTCGACTCTGAGTTACATGTTCCTTCAGGTCTCAGAATTGAAGACGCTGCGTTGGTAAGTTTGGCAATGGTATGATTTCTTAGTGTATGGTCCAGGGTCTAGATCTTCTGCATATGCAGTGACCAATTCATTAGTACTTGTGTAGTTACATGATTTGCTAAGATTATTTTTAGGCATATTTGTAAAGATGTTTAATCGGTCCAGAATTTGGACGTATTTCTTCTAGTGAATATTTTACGCTTTAGTTTAGGTGCAAGACAATGAAAAAGACATTTATATTTGTTTCAAAAAAGAATAAGGTTCACGTGGGCCTGTATACATGCTTTGTTTACATTTTTCAGAAAGCCCCCCTATGCTTATAAAGTTAGTGATATGGAAAGACAGTTCTTATTATTATTATTTTTTTTTTTTGTGAGAATATGAGAAAATGAAAACAATTTAAAATTGCATCTCTTGAAGACGTCATTTTTCAACTAGAATCTGTATGTGAACACTTTTATTTGAAAATTTAATGCTTCCGTTTAAATTCCGTCTTGTATGGAATACTGCATACCGCGAAGGATTCCAGAAATAGATCGACGATTCGGCACAAAATGCTCGCTATTTTGCTTCCCAGATTTCGTACACTTTTTTTCTTCTTCAAATCTGGCTAAAAATGCAAATTAAATTTTTGTGTGCTGTGGCAGCTGCTATTTCAAGCGTGAAAGCTTTGGGTGATGTATGTTACTTCTCGGATTACTAGAATATGTTTCTTTTTTCTTTTCCCCTTTTTTCTTTTTTTCTCTTCGTTCATTTATTTTTGTTTTCAAAGGGAAAGACGTTGTATTTGTTTTGTTTTAATGTTCTACTAACACAAAAGATCGGATTTAACTTGGGAGTAAAGGACAACCAAGGAAACTGTAAGACTTTGGCCGAGTATGAGAACGACTTCAACCACTTGAAATCTTACACCTCGATTGTCAAGACTTACGCCGTTTCGGATTGCAACACCTTGCAAATTTTGGGCCCTGCTGCCGAGCAGGCAAACTTTCAGGTGATGTTTGGAATTTGGCCAAATGACGATGCCCACTTTGCTGCCGAGAAGGCCGCTTTGCAGACATACTTGCCTACCATATCTAAGTCAACTGTTAAAGTTTTTACTGTTGGATCGGAGGCTTTGTATAGAGGTGACTTGACTGCTTCTCAATTGGCCGGTGCCATCGATTCTATCCGTGATTTATTGAAGAATATCAAAGATAAGAATGGTGAATCTTATGCCTCCGTTCCAGTCGGCACTGTTGACTCTTGGAATGTATTGGTGGATGCTGGTTCAACAGCTGCTATTCAGAGCGCTGATTTCGTTTTCGCTAATGCATTTTCTTACTGGCAAGGTCAAACTATGCAAAATGCGTCTTATTCTTTCTTTGACGATATTATGCAAGCTTTGCAAACGGTCCAAACCTTGAAGGGTCTGACTGACATTGAATTCTGGGTCGGTGAAACAGGATGGCCTACAGAAGGTACTGCTTTCGAGAGCGCATCTCCTACTCTCAGCAATGCTAAACAATTCTGGCAGCAAGCAATTTGTGCTATTAGAGGCTGGGGCATCAACGTCTGTGTCTTTGAGGCTCAGGATGAAGCATGGAAACCTGACACTTCTGGAACTAGTGATGTTGAGAAGCACTGGGGTGTCTACGACAACTCTTACAACTTGAAGTACTCTTTAGATTGCAGCTTCTGAAACCAACAGCACTTGATACCCCGATCATAAAGACGTATCTATGATCTAAAATATGTAAAATGTACACCATACTTAAAAATTGATTCGCCAGAATCACATGTAGATCTAACCACGCTATTCTTCACACGTATATAATATCCATGTGGTCGTTTTCTTAAGGTTTGGTCATTTGTTTTAGGTCTAAAAGTCCCCTTATAAAAATATTTCAACTCGTCGGGGGTTGATGATCAATCATTTCCTCTTTAAGGTGCCTCAAGATTTTTGAAGGTTTTTTTTTTTAATCTTCAAAGAAACAAATCATGCTATAGGAAAGAAAATCTATATCTAGCTATAAAAACCAACAATATGTCTGGCTAATGTACTGAGTTACTGGAATCTCCGACTTTCCTAAGCCTGAGAAACATCTCCTCCTTACATTACCCGTGTTTATAAACGCATCAACTAGTCAGTGCCTTCTTCAATTGTCTACCACAACTTCAATGTTTCCCCATACTCAGTATATAGGTGTGATATCCATTGAGTCAGGTTTACCTCCTGCAAGAAAAAAGACATTTATGCTCCCTAATGGGGCGTTTGGTGTCATGGAAAGGAACATGAGATACAAGAACTCGTTTTTTTTTTTTTTTTTTTTTTTTTTGCCTGATACATCTGATTAAAGCACGAAGGTGGTAGTTAAACCATCACCTTCAAAAACTATAACTATAACTATAGAAAAACCCCTAAACAGCTCCCAAGTACACACTGACTGGCAAGCCTCGCTCACTTCACGCCGAAACCACGGCAAAAGTGCTCTAGCTAGCATGTACCTGTAACATGAATGAATGATACGTCATCGTCCCAACGGAAAGGTCTCGCCCAATGCTTTCTTCAATTCCCGAGGCAGAAGAGGCACCGGGTCCGAACCTTCAAGTGCCTCTCTTCTCCTTCTCGAGTACACTCTCTTGACGGTCTTAACGAACCAATTCAACTTTGTCTGGCAAAAATAGTACACATAGAGAAATCTTTAGAATTTTTTTGTGATGAGAATAATGGCCTTCGCCACATCTCATGATTTAAAAGGAAACAAATTAGAGAATTCCCAAGAGCAAGAAACTTTTATGTTATGGTTTGTCAGGGGATCTTGGAAAGCGGCTAGATAGGTAAGGACTCACAAAGATAACTTAATATGTATTGAACTAGACTAAATAGCCGCTAACCTCTAAGAAGAACTTAGGGAGCATTTCCCAACATTTTATACCTAATATCAAGGTGTGAGGCATACACAAGGGTAATCATTACTTGGTGTAAGGGGAACTTAGCACATGATCGGGTGGGGGACTCTGTACTGCATAATCATTGCTTGGCATGAGGGGTAATTGGCACGTGACTATCGACAGTATCAACAGAGGCTGCTGAGGCGCGTTGTATCCTTAACACTATCTCCTCTCTAAACAGGAGCGTATCCACTTCAAGAACGTAGTCAGGGTGGAAAGGCGAATTTTGAAGTAGGACAAGTCGGAGTTGCGGCGGAGTGTACTGATCGAAGATTGATACATTAATCGTAGTGGCATGACTGGGGTCGCAATCTGACCAGAAGACGTCAAGGGTTCCTTGTTGAGAGTCGTAACCCACGATGCCGCAAATTTCCGAAATTCGGTCAATGACTTGTAGTGTCGTAACTGGTGGCTCCTTTGGGTAGGCCGCGTTGCGTGCTTGCCATGGGCGTAACCATTTCACATTGATCAGTCGATGTTTCATGCTCATCATGTGCATATCAACTTCGAAGCAATTCTCGCCGAGCTCTTTCACTATCCAGTAAGGTCCAAAGTAAACGGGTTGAAGTTTCGCATACTTTTTCTTGTTAGTGTGGGCTTCGCGGTGTACGAGGACCTTGTCTCCTACCTTATATTCGTGAGGGGACCGGTGTGACTTGTTGTAGTTATGTTCCAGGGTGTCCTGGGCTCTCGCGATAAGGTCCTGAGTACGAGTAAGGATGGCTTTCATGTGGGTGGTGAGACTATCCGTACGGTCAAGGTGGCTAAAGTCGGCCACGAGGCGCAGAAGGTTGGGCATTTGTGGATGGCGACCAAGGTCTGCGAAAAATGGAGTCGTGTCGATGGTAGCCTGATGAGAATTGTTGTAAGCAAACTCCACGAGTGGGAGATAATCGGGCCAATCGGCTAAGCTGTTCATGCAATAGGCCCGCAACATCTGACCGAGCGTACCATTCACATTCTCTGTTTGACCATCTGTCTCGGGGTGATTTCCACTGGAGAACAATATCTCGACACCTAGGAGTTTCTGGAAACTGCGCCAAAAGGTGGCCACGAAACGCACATCTCGGTCGGAAACGATCGTGTCGGGCGTGCCGTGCAACCGGACGACGTGTTGCAAAAATAATCTCGCACAGCCTTCAGCATTGATATTTTTCGTCGTAGGGATGAAATGGGCGCGCTTAGTGAGGCGGCAAATAAACACGAGGATCGCGTCGCAATCGAGACTGCGGGGAATCCCAGTAATAAAATCCATTCCGACAGACGACCACCGTTCGGGAGGGATGGGGAGCGGATGGAGAAGACCTTGCGGAACTTGGCGGGAATGCTTGCTTCGTTGGCAAACCTCACAGGTAGCCACGTATTTGCATATATCGGCGTATTGGCGGGGCCAGTAAAAGCGAAGGGCCACTGCGTTCGCAGTCTTGTGATTTCCAAAGTGACCACATGTGGCGGGGTCATGGTGTTGTCGAATGATTTCCTGCCGGAAGGGGCCACGGGGTACACAAAGCCGGTCGCCTTGTCCCTCCAACAAGACGTGGGGCCGGAAGAAGAGGAGGCCGTCCACGAGGGAGAACCGCCTTAATCGATTGGCTTTTTTCACGTCCAGAGGCGAGGGTTTCGAGAGAGCGGCGAACACGTCGCCAAAATCGGCATCCTCGGGATAGAGGGCCCGAATGGAGTCAAGCATTTCCAAGTCGTGGGCAGGCGGGGAGACAGTAGTGACGACCGCCAGGAGCAAGATGCGACTCAATGCGTCAGCAACGACATTGGTCCGCCCAGGGATATGTTTAAGCGTGTAGTCATAGTCTTGAAGAACCGCGTACCAACGGGCGTTACGCGAGGTAGGCGGCTTCGTACCGCGAAACAGACTGAAAGAGAGAGCAACATGGTCAGTATGAATCGTGAAGTGACGTCCAAGCAAAAGATGGCGAAAGTGCTCGAGGGCGCTCTTTATGGCGAAAAATTCCTTGTCGAAAACCGTATAGTTCCGTTCCGATTTCGAAAGGGTTTTTGCGTAATATGACACCACTCCGCGGAGTTTACCGTCATGCCAACGTTCAAGCACTGCGCCAATGGCGGAGTCGCTGGCATCGGTACTAAGTACGTATTCATCCTCGTGGTCCCAATCGGGCGGCAAAAGTAAAGGCGCCGAGAGCAAACAACGTTTAAGGTTTTTAAACGACTCTTCTTGCTCGAGGAGCCACGACTTCCGGGGGTGACTAGCGAAATCCACGAGATGTTTAGCCACGACCGCATAGCGCGGAACATATTCTCGGTAGTAATTGCAGAGACCGAGGAAGCGTTGGGCTTGTTTGGCATTGCGGGGAGTCGGCCAATCTTGAATGCAACGTCCTTTTTCTGGCGAAATCGCGATACCATTATGCGTAATGTGGTGACCAAGAAAGAGGATTTCTTCCTGGAAGAAGGTACATTTCAGTTTCTTGGCGACGAGCTGGTGTTGATGGAGGCGATCGAGGACGAGGCGAACGTGCTTCTCGTGGTCTTCGCGCGTCGCGCTGGCAATGAGGATATCGTCGAGGTAAACTACAACGAAATCGTCGAGATAGTCGCGGAAAATGTCGTTCATCATCCGTTGGAAGGTAGCCGGTGCGTTAGTTAGACCGAATGGCATCACTTTAAACTGGTAAAGTCCATATTTGGTGGTGAAAGCCGTCTTTTCCACACTGTCTGTATCCATAGCGATTTGGTAAAAACCTTGCATGAGGTCAAGAGATGAGAACCATTTCTTGCCAGCCATTGTTCCGAGGAGATCGGCCGTGTGCGGGATAGGGTAACAGTCCTTCACCGTATGGTGGTTCAACGCGCGATAGTCCACACAAAGGCGCATCGAGCCATCCTTCTTTTTCACAAAAAGAACCGGGGAGCTGAAGGGGCTGTACGACGGTTCGATCATACCGCTAGCGAGAAGCTTGTCGAGTTGGGCCTTAAGCTCGTCGAGTTCGAAGCGGCTCATGCGGTAGGGTGGGCGGTTCAAAGAAGGAGTGTCGGGCTTGAGTTGGATAGCGTGGCGGACCCTATGCGCAGGCGGGGGTGACTCGGGCATCTTATCGCAGATGGTATCGGCATACTCCGCAAAAATGGCGACAGCAGACGGATCTGGCGAGGCGGAGTTGGCATCAAGGGAGTACGTCTCGATTTGAACAAGGCCAAACACCGCAGACGGAATCGCAAGATCGAGAGAAATGGCGTCAACGTCAACGACTTCAACTGTCGGGTGTGGCGGAGCAGTAGGCGGATACCGGATACCCGCAAATGAGTGGGAACCGAAGTCGATAAGGTGCGAGTGGGCCTTGATAAACGGCATGCCGAGGATGAGAGGTCGTGTGAGATTGGCGAGAGGTTGAAACGTCGCAGAGTAATCACCACTCGGAAGGCTGAAGGTTAAGGGCACGGGCGCGTAGTGAGGTTGCATGTTCGTCGAATTTGTAGCAGTACCAACCTGGAGTGTACGACCCGTTGGAGTAAGCAGAATCTGTAACGACTGGAGAAACTCGAGAGACGCAACAGAAGTGGTTGCTCCGGAATCAACAAGCGTGGGAGTAGGGAGGGTACCCGGGCAAAGTTGAACCGGCAAGATAAGAAGGTCGCTAGACTCAGGCGTGAGGGGTCCTTGCAAGTGATCAACAGAACAGTGGAAGAAAGAATCGTCGCGCGTGAGGTATGCACCGGGTGTATCTTCATCAACGAGGCCAATGACGGGACGAAGAGTTCCATCCAGCCTGATATGGTGAGCACCATAACGAGGGTGGACCAAGTAGTCGTAATGGTCGCGAATCGCCGGGGGAACCACAATCTGGCTAGGGTCACGTTCGTAACTCGTACCGGGGGTGTAGCAGCGGGTACTTCCCTCGATATCAGTATAGTCGTGTCGGATGGGGATGAGGGAACCCGAGCGACTAACCACGTGCGTGTAATGTGGTGACAAGTCGAAGGGGAGTCTAGCAAGAACTATCGGAGCGGGCGAAGCGGGCGGCGAGGGCGTTGAGGGCGCAGTAAGAAAGGGCGACTCATCGACGTCAGGGACCGGAGGCCTGGGAGACAAAACCAGAGGCCTGGGAGACAAAACCAGAGCGGACGGTACGTCGGCAGGTGGGGTGTCAATACCGGGGACTGCAACAGTTGCATGAGGCGCGGTAGGAAATGGCGGCACAGACAGAGCGGACGATACGTCGGTAAGTGGGGTGTGCAGCGACAAAACCAGAGGGGTGTCAATACCGGGGACTGCAACAGTTGCATGAGGCGCGGTAGTAAATGGCGGCACAGACAGAGCGGACGATACGTCGGCAAGTGGAGTGTGCAGCGACAAAACCAGAGCGGACGTTACGTCGGCAGGTGGGGTGTCGATACCGGGGACAGCAGCAGTCGCATGAGGCGCGGTAATAAATGTTGGGTTATCAGCAGTTGGCAGTGGAAGCGCAAGCGGCACAGACACAGCGGACGATACGTCGGCAAGTGGAGTGTGCTGAGAAGGAGACACAGCTAGAGTGGATGATACATCGGCAGGTAGAGTGTCAAAAACAGAGGATAGATCCCGAGAAGAACCATGCCGGATCGGGATGAGTACCGAAGGTGGCGGGGAAGGAGGTGCTGCGGACACGCCGGGCTCCTCGTCGGTTAGCTGGGCTACGGCGGCACTTGAGGTGGATGGCGTAGGACATTTATTGCTAACTAAGCGAGGTGCGGGGCGCGACCGACGCTGGCGTACCCCATGAGAGCGGGGGTTTTTGACGGCAGGCGGTTGCGCGCTAGTACGGGAGCCGTTAGGTCCGACTAGCGCCCTTCTTTTTTTCTCTTTTCAGCAGCTTCACGGCTGCGTTCCTGGCGACGGATCTTACAATCTTTGATCATGTGACCAGGTTTGTGACAATGGAAACACGTCATTTGAGACAACAACTTAGCGTTGAGGGCGGCAAGTTCCGCTTCAGGTACGTCATTCAGGGGTGGTCCGGACGCGGCGCGGGTCTCGAGGTTGTCAATTTCCATGGCGTCGGGAGCAAGTGAAGCGTTGAGCGAGTAGGTGTTGGCTACACGTTGGAGGTAGTCAAACACTTCGCGGAAATTGGTGGTATTCAAGCGCATGACTTCCGCGTGGTAAGGCTCGTTAACTCCGCGAATGAGAATAACACGAAGCGACGCTTCGTTCACGGTGTTTGGGGGAAGTTCACGGTGTAAACGAACAAATTCCAAGAGGAACTCACCAAGAGTTTGTTTTCCTTGTTGAAATCGCAAAAGAGTCCCGTGAGCAGCGTCAGCATAATTCACTGGGTAGAATGCTATCCGAAGCTGCTGGAGAATTTCCTCTCCGTCCATCAACAAGAAACGGTCGTTGTCCCGAAGCATATCGAACCAAGTCGCCGCACCGCCAGTAACGGTCATGGAAATGAGGCGGCGTTCATCAGCCCAATTACCAATGAAACTATCACGAATTTGGCGGACATACTTTTGGATAACGGGGGCATTACGTACGCCATTGTAAGGCGTCACGCGTGAAGCGGCCTGGAAAAGGAAGTTAGGGGGAGCTGGGGCTTGGGTATCGGTACTCATAGTTAGGAAGGCGTTACCAAGTGTTATGGTTTGTCAGGGGATCTTGGAAAGCGGCTAGATAGGTAAGGACTCACAAAGATAACTTAATATGTATTGAACTAGACTAAATAACCGCTAACCTCTAAGAAGAACTTAGGGAGCATTTCCCAACATTTTATACCTAATATCAAGGTGTGAGGCATACACAAGGGTAATCATTACTTGGTGTAAGGGGAACTTAGCACATGATCGGGTGGGGGACTCTGTACTGCATAATCATTGCTTGGCATGAGGGGTAATTGGCACGTGACTATCGACAGTATCAACAGAGGCTGCTGAGGCGCGTTGTATCCTTAACATTTTACAAAAAGACTCCGTGGCCAAGCTGGTTAAGGCGTAAGACTGTTAATCTTGAGATCGTGAGTTCGATCCTCACCGGGGTCGGTTTATTTTTTCCCCTTCTTTTTGAAGGAACAAAGGAAAGTCTCAAGAGCTGAGTTTTAGATTGTTATTGTGAGGAAGGTTTTGATATCAATGTTTGAAACCTTTTAAGGCAGTTGCTATCAGTTTGTGGAAACTCAAAAATTAATGTATAAAAGAAATAATTAGCAAGACGTGATACTGACCGGCATAATGCATGTGCATGAAACTTGTTTCCAAATTTGTTCGTGCATTTCTTTCCGGCTGACACGCATAAATTTTGAACCCTAGACGAGCGCTTTACTTCTCAACACGTACACCTACATATGCCAAATTGGGTTCATTTTTCTCGATGGTAGTATTTGTTAATCCAAATAAATATCGTTTAAATCTCTAAACTATTAACTTTAGTATGAATAAGAAAAGAGGTACGGGAAGAAATTTGAGGGTTCAATTTGAAACCCAAGCGAGAGGGGAAGGGAATGTTTGAATAGCTAGCGTTAAGTTGAAACAATGGCTTAACGATGTTCGCATTGTCTAACCGTAACTTTCATGCAACAAAAAATCTCGCATTGTTGCGCATCCTCATACTTTCTTTTTTTGCAATTTTAGTTAATTATGTTATGCCCTAATATTTTCTGAGGAGAAAAGAGGTTTAGAGCAATACCTAAATAAAACGAGGGATGTTTCAGTACAAAATACTATCACATCTCATTATTTACTAGAACAATTATGCTTTTCAAGTCAACTATTGTTTGGTTTTCCTACTTAATTGCCGTTTGCATGTCCACTCTTATTCGAAATGGTGGTCTCAGTTTTGAAAAAGTCGAAAAGAAAATTTCTTTGTTAAGATTATTGGTGAATCTGCCCGAAAATAAGAAAACGTTCTCTTCCTCACCATATTCCGAAAATGCTTTCTTCGATTCCTCCACTAATACACTTGGAACCCTTGATTTTGTTCAACATCATTCATACCAAACACAACCCTATGTGGCCAATGGCTACTTTGGGGCTAGAATACCTAATTTAGGTCATGGGTTTACTTATGATCTGCTCCCAAATGCTTCTTATGCTCAAAGTGAAGAGCTCAATAATGGTTGGCCATTATTTAATAGAAGATTTGCGGGTGCGTTTACAGCTGGTTTCTTTAATTCACAAGAAAACACAACCGGAAGCAACTTTCCATGGATTTACCAATATGGTTGGGACAGCGTTATATCAGCAATTCCCCAATGGACTTATTTAAGCATATCCGCTGATGGGTTTATATTAGACCCCTCAAGACCAACAGAACTATGGGGCAATATTACCAATTATGTGCAAACTTTATCTTTAGAAAATGGCGTTGTCTCTACTCTGTTTACATGGTTAGAAAAACTTCATCTCAGCTACGAAGTTTCAGCAAATAAGCATGATATAAACTTGGGGTCAGTAACTTTGGCCGTCGAGAACCTCAGTGATGAGGCTGTTGTGATAACTGTGACTGATACAATTGACTTTCGGACTTCACAAAGATGTAGATTTGTCTCGTCCAGAAATTATGGTCAAGATGGCGTGCAAATAATAGTATCACCAGAAGGAGTTCGTGATGTTTTTGGAGCGGTTCACTCTAGGTTATACATTGAGGGACGCCGCCCTAAACGGTGCCACTCATTGGACAATAATCTTGACGTTAGTCGAGTGATTGAAACTGTTATACCCCCGGGCGAAAAAGAGAAATTTATTAAATTAGTGGGCATATACACCACAGATCTCAGCCCGAATATTTATAAGATTGCCGAAGACGTGTCCATGGCAGCAAGAGAAACTGCGCTACAAGGCAATCTATATGAGCTAAACTTGCGACACAATGATGCTTGGCTGTCTGCGTTGGGAAATTCGTTGATCGAATTCCCTGATAGCCCTTTATTAACAATGGCTTCTAAAGCTTCTGTGTACCATATAAATGCAAACATGAGACCAGGTGCCACTGGTTTAACATCTGCATTGTCTGTTTCTGGCTTATCATCTGACTCATATGGTGGTCAAGTATTCTGGGATACTGATTTATGGATACTGATGGGAATTCTACCATTCAACCCATCAGTGAGCAAAAGTCTTTTGAATTACAGACTTCAAAGTCACGAGCAAGCGGTCAAAAATATCTTAAGCCCCTCCAGCCCAAATAAAACAATTGGTGGGGCAATTTATCCTTGGACCAGTGGGAGATTTGGAAATTGTACGGCAACTGGGCCTTGTTTCGATTATGAATACCACATTAATGCGGACATCGCATATTCAGCGATCCAGATATATTTAAGTGGCGCAGTGGATGACAATTATTTGGAAAACACGATTTTCCCACTTGTGTTTGATGCTGCGCTTTTTTTTTCAACTTATTTGGAGTACGATCCGACAATTTTACAATATGTTTCTCGGAATCTCACAGATCCGGATGAATTTGCCGAATATGTCGATAATGGTGCATACACAAACGCAGCAATATCAATGACAATAAGATGGGCTACTATCATTGCAAAACATCTTGGAAAGACTGTTCCTGATATCTTCACCCACATATATGATCATATCCATGTGCCATACTCACCCGATGACAGTGATTTGGTATTGGAATATACAGATATGAATTCTTCCATTGCCGTGAAGCAAGCTGATGTCATAATGATGACCTACCCCCTTGAAAACGAGCTCATTAGCGAGGAACTGGCAATAAAAAATCTCATGTACTATGCAACTAGACAAGTGAGCACGGGCCCGGCAATGACGTTTCTGATTTTTTCCATAGTGAGTTCAGCTATGCTTGATACAGGATGTTCTTCTGAATCGTATCTACTAAAATCAATCGAACCTTTTTTAAGAGGTCCGTTTGCACAGTTTCTGGAGCAGAGCAATGACCATTATTTAACGAATGGTGGAACACACCCCGCATTCCCTTTTCTCACAGCCCATGGAGGGTTTTTGCAAACAATTCTTATGGGCTTACTAGGGATGAGATTTTCTTACGAGTTGGAAGGAGACAGAATACAAAGAGTGTTGCTTTTTAAAGCAAAGAACCTCTCATTATTCCCTAATGGTGTGAATTTTGGGGAGGTGAAGTACATGAACACATCTTTGAGCATCAACCTTAAAAACTCATTTCTAACAGTGAAAAATAACGGTCCTACCGCAGATAAAATGAGCTTGGATACAAATATTAAGATTGTTTCCAATTCAGTTCCAGGTGTGACGGAACTGAGAATCTTGAAGAAGTTCGAGACTGCAAATTTCAAAGTGTCCTCGCGGAAAAAGTCAGACACCAATAGCGTAACGGAATGTGGGGCGGCACTGTTTATTAATCTCAGTGCAGGTGCGCAGGGGGATGTCGTGGACCTGTTACATGATGGTGATAATAGCACATATTGGCAGGCGGCATCTGATGGAGAGGCTCAAGTGTTAATCGACCTAAAAACGAGGAAAAACTTGAAGGGCGGAGTTATCAATTGGGGTGATTCGCCAGCTCTGAAAATTCAGATATACGCTCATCATATAGATGATGAACAGAGAAAGGCACTAAAAAATATTCTACCTCAGAAAGCGGTGGATCAGGGAAGTGCACCAATCCAAAAGATTCTAGATGCGCAAAACTGGAATTTCCGAGAAGTGTTTTCAAATGTCGTCCAAATCAATGAGCCATTTGACCCGGAAGAATATCTCAAGGTTCACACAGTCAAAAGATTTAATACGACCAAAATTGAATTCTCGGCCCCAGTGGATTGCAGTCTTATAATGGTGAAGTTCAGCGGGTCTCAGAGTTACCAGAACAACGGAGCAAAGGTATTTGATATGAGCTTTTATGAAGCTTAAGTATTTTGAATTGGCCTAAAACGACGAAGTAGAATAAAAATTATTGATATGAATACCCACGACTTTCTCTGTCTGAATTTTATATAGTTCTTCAAATTGCAGCATAACCTACGTGGTACACCATTAGAAATTTCAGGGAATGGCTTCGCGATTGCGCAATCTAGGAGGCTAAGGGGCAGGACTGGTCGCTGATGTGCCCCGCGTAATAAATTGATCACAGGGGTTTAAGCGAGAGTTCTTATATTAAATGGATAAATGAAATTTGCTACCTTTACTACCCTCAAGTTTATCCTTGCATTCAGATGCCTGGTCTGCTCACCTATAAAAAGTAATATGATAAGAGGGGTAACATCGATGGAATCACTAGGACAAGACTTGTTTTTTTGGACCTCCATACTGGTGGTTTTTGCTCTCTTGTTGATTACACTTGGCTGCGCTTTAAAATACCGACAAGTGAAAGTTAAGGAGAACTCAAGACTTCAGGAGGATAATAGGGCTTATCTAGATTTAAATCTGGATGAACAAGAGCTTTATTTTCAATCAAAGGATTATCTATCCGCAAATCCTTATCTCGTGGGCGATTTGACATTGTCTCAAAACTTATCTATTCAAGAGAAAGGTATTAGGGCTTGGGAGTTTGTTAAAGACCCCATGCTTACAAATAACGATCTATTGATCGTACAAAAGTATGAACTAAACTTTTTTAAGAGATTTGAATGCTCTGCACAAACAAACTTACCTTTACCTAAGACAACTGAAGTTTGCTATTTTGAAAGCAAGATTTACTCTCTACCGAACCCAGAAGATACAATAATATCTATTGGCTTAGGAATAAAACCATATCCATGGTTTCGTCTTCCTGGAAGGCACTCACACTCAGTATCTTATGATAGTGATGGCTATCGGCGTCATAATGAGCCTTTCCCAATTTTAGGAGATGCACCATTTCCCAGATTAATCGAGGGGGACGTTGTTGGGATTGGTTATAGAGTTCGTACAGGAACTATCTTCTTCACCAGAAATGGAAAGAAACTAAGTGAGCTGAAGATCGGTGGTCATATTAAAAATTTCAAGATCCAGCAAAATGGTCAGATCTACCCGGTGGTTGGAGCCAACAATCTTTGCTCAGTACATATAAATGTTGGTCAGTTAGGATTCGTCTTGATAGAAGCAAACGTTAAAAAATGGGGGTTTGCACCCTTACAAGGAAATGGCCCGGCACCCCCGGCTTACAACAAGTTCAACGGTGATGTATTGCTTGAAAGATCGGAGATAGATGAGGAGAATGACTTGACTGATCGAGAAAATGATTTTCCTCCAGAATTCTTGGACTTCAATGTTTTCAATGGCGATTACAGAGAAGAAGAACAGGCAAATGATAAATCATTAGCAAATGATCAAATCACCATGAATAGTTTGCTTCCAAACCTGCCGCCTGGCTATGAGCAACTTCCTGATGGTTCAGAAGAATTAGTTACCGAAGAAATGCTACTAGAAGATGACGAAGAAAACCTTCAAGACGCATGTGTATCAGAATCAGAACTCTAATCTATGACTGTATCAAGAAGTCACTAAAGCTTCGTGAAAGACGGTATTTGCATTGAATTATGTTTTTATACAGATGATCGGCTTTAAGAGAAGAATATAATTGAAAAACTGAAAGGATATATACTTGCGAGCCACCTTTCATGTCAACGAACGTCCAACAATAATCACGCGTTGAAACTTTTATGTGGTTAAATAACCATTTATTTATTTTTGGCTCTTTTGTTCAGCATGCTTTAAGAAGATACAATAATGAACGGTTATTAGATGAATGATGAATATGATTTAAGTAAGGTAGTACACTTCTCAGAACTCAAAAGAAATCAGTTGTGGGTTTCTTGATATTTCATGACATTGAAAGTAATTAAAGTAAATATTGCAAATTTCAGAGTATTTATTTAATTCGGTCACAACTTTGTTGGACTGTGAGTTGTGAAAATTGAAACAATATCCCAGATAATGGAATAATTTGCTTTGAGTTTTGCGGAAAAATAAACCGAACGGACACTTGTGGTTTCTCTGTGTATACGATTGTGACGTGCTAACTGTCCCATCGTCGTGAATGATACAGCCACGAAAAATACGTTTCACGGTGTCTTATATTTTTTTGATTGTTTCTTCTATTTGACAAATATGAAAATATGTCAATCATTCTACATAAATGATGAGCCAGGCTTACTGCAAAGCCACAAAATTTCCTGGGAACACGCCCACCTCACCAGTAACTGAATTCCTACCAGACCACCAATCTTCCTCGACAAACTCAATATCGACAATCAAATCACCTTGACTAAATGTGATCTCATTATCTTCTTCTTTTTTGTAGTCATACTCAGCGATCGCAGTTTTACCAGAAGATTTCGTTTGCTGTTGAGTATGCTGTTCAGAAGAAACAGCAGATGCAGCTTGTGCATTTGCTTTACCACCAGTTTGATCCTTCAATGAGACGTAAGACCCAGGGAATACACCCAGGTCACCCGTTCTTGAGTTTTTACCCCACCACCATCCTTCATCAACAAATTCGATATCAATAATGATATCATCCTTTTCGAAAGAAACTTCGTTATCTTCATCCTTTTTGTAGTCGTACTCGGCAACAGCACTGATAGACAGAGGCAGGTTCAACTCCGAGTTTTCCACTTCCAGCTGCACATTAGTGACCTTTGTAACCTCAGTAGTATGTTCTTCGACTTCTTCAGATTTGGTGCTCTCCTGATCCGATTCAATGTACGTGCTTGAAATGGCGGGGTGCTTCAGTTCCTCGGACGCGACGACAGGTCTTACTGGATTGGATTTAATGTCGTTAAGAGGCGTGGTCTTCGAAGCATGGTCCACATTTTCGTTCCCTTTCAACAAAGAAGAATTCCTAGTTTCCAAAGAAGGCAAGACAGTATTAGACTCGACTTGCTTGTTTTCATTGGTTGAGAGTTTGGAAAACGCATCTTCAACCTCAGATTCCTTACTCAGAGCATCGACAGCATATTTACCTCTCTTTTGGGCCCATGCTTGGGCAGGACTGAGACCATTTTCATTAGCATGGTTTTGGAATACACCGCCGGGTAACTCCTTTTGGCTTGGCGCAACAGAACCAATAGGCTTTGAACCAAAAACGGGCTTAACCACAGAAGGGGCGCCATTGTTAGAGGCGGTGTAGCGACCAGACACAGAGTTGCTAATTTTTGGTTTGGGCAACGAGGTGAGTCTTTCGTTATCATTACTTTGATAATATTTCTTCTTTTCACCCAATGGCTCGGGCTCTGTAATTTTATTTTCATTTTCTGCCTTGATGGGAAGTGAATCCTTTGGATGAGAGGAGATTGTGTCTGATTTTTGACCCCTCAATTCCTCGATATTGACCTTTGTTGGCTTATAGGCAGATGGAACATCTTCTAATGGTTGTGTTTCAAAATCCCTTTCTTCAATGGCTTTTTCATCACCCCATCCGTCATCTGAAGACGAAGTCTTTGCGGCGATACCTGCTTTTGCAGGGAAAACAGGCAGGGGCCTTGGTGGCGACACAACATTTCCTAAGACCTTCGGTTGGGGTGAAGAGTTTTTAAATGGAGGCTTGTTAATTGCCGGGGTTGGAATTTGGGTCTTTGTCAGAGTTGAAGCAGCCGGCTTGGAAGTAGGCTTGGCAACTGCGTGATAAGTATATCTTGCACCTGCAGCTGCACCAACTCTGGATAACATTTCATCAACATCCAAGTCATCAGAGTCTCTTGCAGTAATCTGAATATGGTATCCTGAAAAGATCCTAGCAATCTCGGCAAAAGTTGGAGCAAATGATAAGCGTAATCTTGCTGGAGCATTGTCAGGGCACCAACCCAAGAGGATGTTCTTGTACACATCAGACCCAGGAACAGTCACACGTGCCAAACCAAATTGGACTTCACCATCATTGAACTCCTCAACAAAGTCCGTCAAATCGCCTGGTCCGGATGCAGTTGCATCGAGAACATTGCTCTTGTCAACGGTGAACACACCGTATGAAGTTTCGGAGTCACCGCGGACGACCTTGGTGTAAAGATCGGTAATCTTTTTCGAATTGGTTGAGTAATCTACCTTTTCCATTTTTATCAATTGTTTTTTGTTTATCGAATTTTGTCTATCAGAAACTCCAACTCTAATGACGTGTACGAGCAATCGATCGTTTGGGCACGGGGCACGGGGCAAGAGGCGGGGGCTGTGCACGATGCACACCCGTTCTTCCGGATCGCCAAAATGCGTGAGTGGGATCTAATTCAACTAAGCAGAAATACACACAGAGGTATGATAACTATTTGAAATACATTTGAAAGTAAATGTATTTGGTAGTAAAAAATAACACGACTGTTTCTTCAAAGCCAATATTGTACAATTGAAGAAAAAAAAAAAACAAAAAAAAAACACAACATTCTCACCTGAAGAACACTTAAGACAGGGGGAAGAAACAATTCGACGAGGTAATATCCGATAAGCAGTCCATCTATCGAGAACGTCATATTTTCATAATAGTGGTCTGGTCAAGAGTAATCCTTTTAGAACGCATCAATTTTCTGAGATATCCTTTAAGAGGCGGGATGTATATATATATAAAACACATAATTCCAGTTGATATGGGGAATGTTTTCGGTAATAAGTTTAATTTCAAATGAAAATTTATTCAATTTGAAAACATTGAGCGCCATTTTCTTCTTTCAAAAGCTATTTCACCAAGGCATAAGTCATGCACCACATCATGACATATCCGGCGAGACTTGTGAATAAACCTTCAAGAATAACTTCTTTAACAGGGGAAACAAAAAAATTCCCCGGAGAATTTTGGCAACATATGGCAAGGAAAGATAAATCTGAAGCAATAATGCCAACAAGGTAGAAAGCAAATCCACCAAGGGACTCTAGTCCCAAAACACCTGCTGCGATTCCCAACGAAAGAGACATGACATCTTGCAATCTTTGAAGCTTTTGCTTGTTGGACGTTATACTCGAAAGAGAGTATCTTTGATCAACAGCCTGGCTGCTGGGATACAGTGACATGTGATGTGAAAGGGCTGTGTAGATAATTATCGCTGGAAAGCTGGAAACGGCTAACGCGATACCCATGAAGTCATCAATGTGCACGCCAAAAAGACCGCACATACGGTAACTACATCCGAGGGCAAAATTTAAAGCATACTCTATTGATAAGAAATAAGGAAAAAAAAAGGAAATAAATTTTGCTTCCTTATATCCTACAGCATATATCAAGCAAATCGGCAACGCAAACTTTGTTCTTATTGCACATATATTCAGTCAAGGATTAATGGATCCTTTCTACATCACAGAATTGAGGCGAGCCTTGATTGACTTTCCGGAAAAGTTAAACTATCGATTTAATGAAGAAGAGAAGAGAAGTTTGAGGAAAAGCCTCTTCCAGGCTATCTCTTGCAATGGAAAATATTTTGATTGGTTCTTTCCGAAACTTTTCGCGAGAAGTAAAAGTCTTGACACAGTCTACGAAACCCTTGAGGATGATTTGCAATGGCTGTTCTCGAAATATGATGATGCAGTTGCGAATGACCCTGGCTTAGAGGAATTTCACAACTGCGATGCCGACCATAAGGATCTGCCTTGTGCTAGGATATTTCGCAGAGGTGAACCGATTTACAAATGCTTGACATGTGGTTTTGATGAAACTTGTGCTTTGTGTTCTAATTGCTTCCAAGCAGAACAACACGAGGGTCACACAGTTCATGTAAGTATTTGTCAGCGAGAAAATGGCGGAGTGTGCGACTGTGGAGATCCAGAAGCATGGGTAAGCCATTTCACGTGTAAATATGCATCGAATGATGAAGCTTTCAGTGATACTGACTGTCGCGATGTACCGGTTGAATTAGCAGAATCATTTAAAATGACAATAGGGATTTTACTTGATTACGTGATTGATGTCATGTCGCAAAGTGATTTACATTTATACCCTCCACGAGACTTCGCCACTGAACCGCACAAATACTCCAATCTTTGCACATTAAGCGCTCAAAAATACGGCTACAGTGAACCAAAATCTAGAGAACATGGCCTTCCAAGCGAAACTTTTTCACTCATAGCATATAATGACCAGGTACGGCACTTTCGTGATGCTGTTCAAAGAATTCATTTAGCTAGCAAAAAAGTTCCAGAATTTGCTGTTATGGTTGCTGAACAAATTCAATCTCATGGTAGGGCAACTGTTCTACGCTCAAGAAACTTTCATTTGCTTTTAGAACGGCAAAAGATTTTGAGTGCTACGGGCCTTGCATCGTGTATACGGAACACGAGAGACGAATTCAGAGAAAATATGTGTCATGAAATCATATTGTGGTTAAAAATCTTTTCAGATCGCGAATTCTTTAAAAGCAACGAAACTTTGAAAACCATTCTTTGCCAAAGTTTTTGCTGCAGATGGCAACCCGGCCTCTTGACTTTGGGGTCGCATAATGAAGAGCAATATTTTAAAGGAAGATTAAGTCGTTCTCTTCAAATACCAAATTTGGAATGTGTCAGTCAACATAATCCACATTGGTCTTTTATACCCTCCTTATGGGATGTAGACCCGGCGTTGTGTGAAAAGTGCGACTATAACCAAGATCTTGAGCAAAATTCTTCTGCAAGCTTTAGAGGATCAAGGTTCCAGTATTTGGTGTATTTCGATATCAGGTTCTGGAAATCTATTAGGTCAACCCTTCACGATTTTTATTTGACATCACTTATCACAAATTTACAGTTCAAAAAGATTTTCACGTGTCAATATGTTGATATGTATCCAGTGGTTGCTGATCTGTTTCTTAGTGTCGATGGTGAACCAGAATTGAATGTCATGTCTAGTCTTTCGTCTCAGCTTTTTACATGCCCATCGCATTCAACTTCGATAATCTCTCATGGCGATGTATCTAGAATTTTCCTGACAATTTATAATTTCTTGAGAAGCGGTCAAGTACATGCAGCTGCCATATGTCTCGAAAATGAAGAGATGCTTTCCATGGCCAGTCTCAAAAACAGAAGATGGGGTCAGATCTTTTTTGATATCGGATACATTTTGAGTTGGGGTAAGGACAGGGAACTTATTTTGAAAAACAGCATCATACCAATGGCTTGTGACATCTTATCCCTCTTTCAGGGAAAACCTGTCTTGAAGAGGGAAAAAGAACACCATATTGAATATGAAAACACCGACTATACTGCCTTTTTCCATGCAATTCTGGTGGTTTATCAATTTGCAGAGTATATTTCGCAATCCATCACAAATTTGGAGATTGATCAGAGGCAACTCATTTCACTGAAAGCAATCAATAATGTTGTATGCTACCTCTTAAACCTCGAGATTTCCACCAACCGGGCCATTGCAAGAGATAGTAATGAAGTGGACTTTGGAAGAAAATTTCAAACACTAAACAGCGATACAGAAGAAAGAGTCAGCTTCCTTCACCCACTCCATTCTTTTCTTTCATGGCTCATTGAATTTTCGAACTTCAACTCTATTGATCAATTGCATTCTCTTTTTCACACCACAATTGCTGAATTAATATCGAGAAGACCCGAATTTGGAGACGTTAAAACGTGTATTAGTGCGATATTTGATTATCCGATACAGACGGTCGTTCTATCATCCCAAATAAAGTCTGGGTTTTGGGTGAGAAATGGATTCAGTGTGCGGTCACAGCTTCAATTGTACAAAAACACTAGCTTGCGGGAACAGGGGTATTTAAGAGATTTATTCCTCGTTCAAGTTTTTACCGTATGTTCTGATCCTGACACTGTAATTTCTGTGTTTTTGAAGAAGTGGTTATTCTATGATTGGACCCTTCAGCCTCAAGAGACAAGTTCTGCTTACGAGCCGAGTATACTACAATATATTGTCGAGGAATGTCTCAGTTTCTTTATGCATATCATGACTGAAGATGTGTTTTTAAGGGGCCTTTCAACGGAGACGACTACCTATATCCAGATCAAGAATGAGATAATCCATAACCTTTGCTTTGGCCCATTGAGTTACTCGAGGTTGTGCTCGCAGATCCCAGAGCATATCCATTGCGAAAAGAAGTTTGACATCGTTCTTGAAGAATTGACCACATTTAAGAGATCAAGAAACTCAAATGATACAGGTGCATACATTCTCAAAGAGGAGTTCTTTGACGAAGTCAACCCTTATTATTTCAATTATACTGTTAATAAGAAAGACGACGCGATAAAATTGTTGAAGGAAAGAATTAACAGGGCCACGAATGTTCCACTCAAAGATATTTCCATTGATCCAAAAAGAATGAACTTAAATTCCTTCGGAATTTATAAGCACCTAGCAAACTTCACGACGTCGAGATTGTTTATCAGATTTTTGGTAAGAGTCATGAAATACATAAAATCAGAGGGTGTTAGTAAATTAGATGGGCTTCTCGAGACTTTACTACATCTCATTCACGTATGTGCCATGGAAGATTTGGTTGATATTCAAGTGTGTGGGTCTTTTTTCGATAAATGTTTTGAAACATCTTCACTGTCAGAAATGTCTTTGGCTTCATTGTTATATGACATTTTAAGCCTGGATGAGTTCAAAGCACATCATGCCAAGACAAGAGCAATATTCAAATGTTTTGGTGACCGGCATGGGAATTTGATCGAATCAATGAAAACTAACATAGTAAACTTTCAAGAAGACTGCCTTGAGCTTGCCATGGACATTTCAAATAGTGAAAACAAAGAAGAAAGGAAGAAAAGGATCGCTAAGGGGAGACAGGCAAAACTTATCGCGAAGTTCAAGAAGCAACAGTCACTGTTCTCAAAAATTAATAATGTTGCCAATGATTGCAGTGATATCGATATGGAGGAAGAAGAAGAAGTGGAAGGGTGGAAATTTCCAGAGCCTCATTGTATTCTTTGCCAAGATACTTCTGAAAGTGCTGGACCATTTGGAATCATAACTTATGTCTCGAAATCAGCCGAATTCAGGCAGGTTCCTTTTGATGATCAATATTGGTTCCTCAAAGCCTTTTCAGATCGAACCAATCTAAGTGATACCAATAACTCAGGCTATATTCCAGAGCACTACAGTGAAAACTGGAGCGCTTACATGGATAAGATAAGACAAGAGAATGTGGTTGGACCCGGTTTTACGGATCAAAAGCTTGTTCACAACAAATTGGTGTCACTGACGTGTGGTCATGGTATGCATTTTCATTGTTACATGCAATATCTGTCAAGCAACAAATCTCGACTGAACCAAATAACGAGAAACAGTCCAGATAGCGCTGAACACAGGGAATTTTTGTGTCCTTTATGCAAGGGTATCAACAACATGTTTATCCCCATCCTTTGGTCTTCGAACAATCGATTGCTATCAAAATTTATTATGCCAAATCCCACTGCCCATAAAATGAACCCATTCGACGCCTTGCTGGTCCAGGATATGCACAACGAATTATGGCTACTGAATTTTTGTAAAAGGACAACCAATGATTTGAAGGAATTTTCGATATTGACTAATCTGGCCAAAGAAATGATTGGAATGACACCAGAAAGTCAATCTCTGAACAATTTTCAACAATTCAGACTTCTTCTCACAAACATGTTCCAAATCTTGTCACTGTTAACATTTCCCCATATTTACAAGGCTGACTGTCCTAAAATTTTGATAAACAGTATCAAATCCACAGAAATCTCATTGAGGGGCACGGAGCCCTACTCAAATTTAGTGATTTATCAGCTATCGAACAACAGCTTGATAAATTTGCGGGCATTGAATGAGTTCAGACTCACCAGTTTACTCATGAAGTTCTTGAACTGTATCCAGTCAGGAGCGAATCAAATAAATGCCCATGTCAAGTATTTATCGAATTTACAGACACTCACCCCAGAGTTCTTCGATAATGCTATAATATACTCGGATTTCTTTGAGGTTTTGGTAACAATTTTCCCTTCTCCATCAGCCTCATTCACCTTCAACGACATTCTTCAAACTTGCTTAACGGGTACAATTATACAAAGTCTTAACATCATTATCACCCAATTGGTCAAACATGATTTTTATTTGAACGAATCTTATAGTATGCTTGACATACCTTATTCAGAGCTCGTTTCTGATGCCGATGCAAAAATTGCGGTTGAAGCGTACAAATCAATAAGAGATGCCTTACCTATCAGCAAACGAAATGAGTCTATTACAGAACATCCAAAATTTGGATTCGTATTCTTTTCAATGATATTGAAATCTGTTACTCCTTTCTTGAGACGGGCTGCAATATACGCTTATGTGTGTTGTGCAAACACAGACAACTCAGCAGCTGATATCAATGAGGATGTTGAAATTGAAGCAGATGTTATATGTAAATTTTTGAAGGTACAAAAAGTGAGCGATATTATGAAAAATATGTTGATGAGAGGCGAAAAAACAACATGGGAAGCGGATAGGCTTTCTTCATTTAAGAAGTATTTGGCCAAGACACACAAGAAGGCTTCAGCAGAAGAGTTTACTTCACCAAAGACAATGGAATACCCGGGTTTAATACAACTTGTCGATTTACCTCAAAGACTAGATGACTTTTTCACAGAATACTTCTATCTGGAAAAATACCAAAGTCCTTACTTGAAAATCGATAATCCTGCTGTTTGCTTGTTTTGCGCAGATGTTATGGATGCTCAAAAACGAGCAATTGGGTCGCCATATGGTCAGTGCAGCACGCACTTCATGAGAGAGTGTGTGAGCAGTGTGGGCATTTTTCTACTACCTAAGGATAGATGTGTCCTTCTTTTACACAAAAATGGAGGTACTTTTCATGATGCACCATATCTTGATAACCACGGGGAACTTCCCGCGGAAAATAAAAAAGGAAGAACTGTTCATTTACTGAGATCGACTTACGAGGATTTTATAAAGCATGCTTGGTTGCAACATAATTTGCCCAATTTGATCGTACGGAAACTCGATAGCGTTATAGATGCTGGTGGATGGGACACATTATAGATTAAATATAAGTTAATTACTCCCAGAATTCAAGATCATCAAAAGAATCTTCTTCAAGAGCTTCAACAGGTATGTCTGCCTCCATTGGATTCATTCTCTCTCCGTACATTGTTCTTGTTGCAAAACCAAACAACTCCTGGTTTATCCAAAGCTTATTTAGATGAGCGTAACGTAGATGATTTAAAGTAGCTTTCTCTTTCAGAGATGCTCTCTTGACTTCGCCATGTTCAGTCATATATGGACCAGGAATTCCAATGTCAAATGTGTTTCTACCGAATTCAATGAACGTAATAACTGAATTTTCTTCGGGACAAAATAAAAGACACATGGGGGAGCATTGATTTTGATGATGGTGCTTCATAGAGGCCACGACCCTTTCACCACAGACTAAGCAAGTTGTATCTGATGGCGAGACATGCCTGGGGTCAGTAATAGTAAGGTTGAAGTCGTCTGGTAAATTAATGAGTCTGGGAACATTTGGGTAATCAAGGTTTTTGAAAGAACTTGGGAAAGAATGGTATACCTCCTTTTTGGTGTGGTGCTTCAAAATCTCAAGCTCAAACTCCAAGTGACTATCATTATTAGATACACCACATATTTCCGAAAGTTTAGGGAGATTCAACAACTGGCAGAGAGGGTCCGAAGAGTACTCGTAGTTTCCCTGTTCTGCAATATCACTCAAGATTTCGAACCTAGGATCAGATATGACATCTGCATCTGGCGACTGTTTGTAGATAAGAATATCAATCAATATGGAGCATTGCCTCAAGAACGGAAGCACACATCTTTCTAACGCGAGATAAAAAATTTCAAAATAAGATCTGTCTTTAGACCCGAAATCAACGCCAAGCAGCCCAAGATATGTTTCACAATACGAGACCGTAGACTGGATAGTGGCTTCTGATAAGGTGCAACCAGAAGGAAATTTACCCAGTAAGAATGTTTCGAACTCGGAGCAAAGTGTTATCGAGTTGAGCGCAATCATTTTCGTGAATCCAAAGCGCATTAGTGTTTGGAATGATTCGTTTGTTGAGAAAAGTAAAGACACAATCTCTTCAAAAATACCATCACCTCCCGAAGCGTTGGAGCCAGAAAGATTTTCGTGAGATAAGCTCGCAATAGAGGCTTTGTGAATATCATAAAGTAACAGGCGAGATTGTATTAGTGAGCGAATCAACGACCTCAATGAGAACGGGATTTCATTTATGAAGGAAGAATTCGTACATTTGCCATCAATTCTCAAGGATATTTCGTTAGCTCGAATTGCGTTGGCAATATGACGCTCAATTTTCTTCAACACCAATGTATCCTTTTTTGTGAATGGTCGGCGGTCTTTGGGCTTACAAACCCCGAACACAGAACAAAGCTGGTCAGCAAATTCACCGCGAAGGATACCATCTTCAAAATACCCATTTTGAACCACGAAGTTCAAAATATCGCTGTTCCGCTGGTCATTGAAACCTCGGTTAAGCTTTGTGGGATCTAGAGTGGAGGGGCCCCCTTCCAATAATGAGGGGTTGAAAAACTGAATGTCATGGAGATAGCTTGGCGTAACATCATCATACAAATTGTGACATAAAGGACATGGGCTAGGTGCGTGATCAATAAATCGGGCTCTTTCTTGACAATGAATGTGCGTTCCGTGAGCACATGATGAGATGACTTCAGATGCTTTTATGTGTTTTTGAGGATACCCTCTCGAGTATATATCAGTTTCACTGGAAAATGGGAGCGTTGAGTAATCAGAGAATGCATGATTCACTAAAGCTGGGTCTTCCGGAGAAAGTTTCCAAAAAGCTGATGCAGACTTAGTCACGCTGGGGATACCAAATGGCTTTTCGACACTTTCAGCTTCACCGCAGTAGACACAATTTCTGATAACTGGAGACTGAGATTCCGAGAACAGGTTATTCGAGCGATCTCCGAACATGTCATTTTTTTCCAAAAACTTTTCTCTTTGTTTCGCAAACTTTTTCATGATTTTGGCTTTCCGAGTTTGCGCTAGCTTCGAGGACTTTTGTCGTTTTGACTCAGAGAGGTTCTCTTTCCGGTGTTTGTACGTTTCAATGTGCGCCTCACCGAAACAATCAATCAACGAATCCATGACGTTTCCGTCTCTGGAAACAAACTGATCAAGAAGAAAGTCAGCCTTCAGAAGAATTGGAATTGACATACTAGATTCAGAAATTGTGAGTAATAAGTTGCAAATGGGGATCATCACGAGACTCTTTTCGAGATGGTTTGTACCCAAAACACGTTCACTATCCAAAATGGTAGCATGAAGTAAATGGAGAAGATGAGGTAAGTACTCTTCATCGTTGGAATCGATGGCCACTCGAAGCAATTTATAAACCAATTTTGCAAAAACCTTGGTCCTAAATATTGCACCGATCCGGGAATTGACAAACAGACTTTTGCAATAGCAAATTTTAGGCAGAAGTATGACCTTTTTAACATCTCTTTTTTGGTGTTTTGCAATATTGGTAAACAAGGCTTCAAAAATATATTGGGAGGTTTCACCATCCATCTGGCCCATTGGATCTAGATTTTCATAGAGTGAAGCTTTCAACCGGTACATACCAACATCATAGAGACCGACTGGTGCTTGATATTCTGTACATTCCTTCAATAAGCGATCAAAACTATCACTCTTGGATATGTAAAGCGGCAACAGCTTTTTCAACTTTGAGTATGATTTAGGCTCTTCACAAAGCGCGTAACAAATAGAGTTTATTACCACATCATCCTTCGTTACATCATACTCCCTTTTATCAAAGTGCAGACGATCGACAAGCACCTTGTACAAAAACAGAATGAATCGTTCGCAGATGAAGCTGAACCTTTGCTCATAAACTGTCTTGTCAAAATCAGCATTTCCCAAAAACCAATCAGATAACTCCCATCTTTCGAGGAAATTCATCAAAGTCTCTTCTGGGTGATCCACAGTAGCCGTAACTTGATTGAGATATAAATCACGTGAATAATTAACATCGGCCAGGGCATCCAATAAGTAACAGATTTGTCTTGCTGCAGTCATACCATTTCTCACCCAAAGACCAATCTTGACCTGACTCACAAGGACAATATTTCTGAGGGAAAAGTCAGATATCGAGTAAAATTTATTATCCAGGTCGCACAATAAATCCTGAACAGCCTCAAGGCCCAACTCTTGCAAAACAAAGGAGAAAAACGAATTAATGGGATTGAATGGCGAAACATAATTTTTACTGACCCTGAATTGGGCATCCTTTGCGAGAACTTTCCTGGATTCCAAGTATTTGAAAATTGTTTCAATTGCGTGTTTGGCCAAAGAGTAATTCAAGGTAGTTACTCTTGTAGCATGATGAACTATGCTCGATATGGGAACAGCTTTCAGTACGAAAGAGTAGAATTCAGTGATTGATTCTCTTTCGACATGGTCCCCATACTTGCGCTTCACGGGAGAAAGACCCTGAAAGTACCTAAGAAAAATCAAAAACAAAGGCAAAGTCTCATTTTCTAGAAAATGGTTCAAAAGGTTACTTTCATCGTTCTTAGTCACAACTCGAGTCACGTTTTCTATGCACATTCTGACAGTATTTTGAATGGAAGATTTCTCTCTTTTGCTTCTAATGTCAAAAACAATATCAACCAAATTTGGGAACCCATCTTCATTGATTACCGAAGATTGATCTTCGATCAATTTGCACATAGGATATAAGAGTTTAGGAAAGTTTCCAGACTCAAAAATCCACTTGTTTGTTTTAGGACAGGTGAAAAGTTGAACGGAAATATCGCTTGAAGAAGCGAGTTCTTCCTCCCGATCAGAAAATGCCAAGATTGAAGTCAACATAGGATATGCATTGATGTAATGTTCACAAAAAGAAGCTTTGATAGATGGATCGACAAAAAGTACCGGAAAAATGGACCTTGTAAGTCTCTTTCTCAAAATTGAAACAAACCGAACTTCGAAAGCCAAAAGGTACAATATTCTAGTCCTGACTAGTTTTGGAGATTTATCATGTGTCACAAGATTTTCCAATGGTTCGGCCAAACTTTCAAGACGTACATTGGGTTTCACATGTTTGCTTTCCAGATTGAAAAAATTCCCATTGAGCGGGATTCCATTTAACATACAGCATTTCTCAACATCTAGGGAGTCGCTTTTTAAGAACTCGCGAGGAATTGGCTTCGAGAGCTCAAATCCTGGTTCTAACAAGACTTCTGCCAATGTTTTCTTCGCGGTATCTCTGAAGGATGAATTTCCCTCAAAAGAAATCACATCTTTAATCCAGTTGAATATCTGCAAGATTATCGACTCCCTTATAAAGTCCCTAGCAGTTGAGATGGTTGCCACAAGACCATCAGCTTGTGCAAATTTTTGACTTGGAAGAAGTGCAGAATAGTCCAGCGACTCTTTTAAAATTGCTCTTCCTTTGCGGTTGATTTCATCCGCGACATGCTTAGCCTCTTGATCGCTCATACCAGTTGCTGACCTGATTCCCATTTCTGCCTCAGGATAGTCGTGGTCTTCATCATTCCACAAAATCAAATACCACTTATCATTTGTGTTGTCATCCACTTCACCATAAACATCCATTGGTAGTGAGCCCATATCGGATATTTGCAGCGATGTGATTTGCAACCCACCTTGCCCATTTATATTTTGATGGATGAAGGGCAAAGTATTTATGGAGTAGTTTGTGACATCCAAGACATAATTTAATGCGGTTTGTAAAGTGCTTCTCATTGCTGTTTTACACTCCGTTGGAAGTTGAATTGCCTCAACGGCATTGGCCAGACACGCACAATTGAGCTTCCTTACGAAAGCAGTTTCATCTCCACAATCACACATGCCTCCATTGGCTTGAGACAAATAAACAGAAACATTGTGTCCTTCATGGTCCTCTCGTCTAAAACAGTAAGAGCAAATGACACATGTATCATCGTATCCACAATCTATACAACGGTAAACCTTTTCTCCTGACTGCAAAACACGTCCACATGCCTGATCGGAGGGGTGGGTGTAGTCCTCAGGAATAACATTTTCATAAAATGGTTTTCCGTCGTTCCCAAGAAGCAGCCAAGGATCGATATCCGATCTAGAGTCAAGGTCCCGGAAAAGTAAGTCCAAGTACTTCCCATGATTTGTTGCTGAGTAGTAAAGCGCTTTGTAAACAGATTTTCTGAGATTTTTGTCATCTTTATATCCCGAAGCTTTGGGAAGCTTCACTAGAAACTTCTTGAGTTCTTCCATCTTATTCAATTATGATAGGTTGTGGAGCAGTAAAATTCTCTGATGAGGCAAAGAGTTAGTGAGCTGACGCACCGCAGATGCAGTTCACGAAGGACACACCTAATTTGTTCAGAGCAAAAGCAATTCAAGAATAGTGTATAAGCTACATTTTTTGAGACACAAATCGCTCGAAAAAGGTCCCAAAATGTTATTTAAGACTTTGAAAAAAAAAAAAAAAAGCCCAGTTAACAAAACTTGGGTGGTTAGCGGACTTTTGATCAACTGGTGACTAACTACAAGGCGGTAGGGACACATTATATACTAAGACTGTTTCTTCTTTAATTTTTCTTGAATATACTGCAGCTTTCATGAAATTTATATGAAAATATTGCATTTTTAAATGACCAATGCCAGCCGCCAAAGAGGATTGTTGTGTATTAGAATGTATTACGCTCGGTTAAAATTTGCGACCCCCAATCTGGATTGTCTACATAATATTGACACATATTTTAGAAGAAACTTTTACAAAAGGAGAGAACCTAGCGTTTCCTTCACACGAAATCTTCGGGATTCAGTAAAGGTAAAAAAAATTGGAGCAATAATAAGGGAAATACGGCAGAGTAAAACGACTTGGTGAGTCACTTCCTTACATTTGAGGCACGGGTGTCTACGTGAATGCTATGCGGCAATGAAAAAAAAAAGAGCCGAAAATGAGCACTGAGTACCAAAGGATCAAAGAAATTATTCTAAGAAACTACATTTCTATGCAAAATGAGTGTTGACGAAAAATTTAATCTCATTACCAAGGGCCTTCAAGAAGCTTTGAACACACAGATTTTGAGAGATGTGTTGGAAAAGAATGAAAGACCATTGAAAGTTTACTGGGGTACTGCTCCAACAGGTAAGCCTCATTGCGGTTACTTTGTGCCGATGATTAAGTTGGCTCACTTCTTAAAAGCTGGATGTGAAGTCACAGTGTTGATTGCTGACTTACATGCTTATTTGGATAACATGAAAGCACCTTTGGAGATCGTACAACACCGTGCCAAATACTATGAACTTGTTGTGAAGACGATTTTGGAGTCTATCAACGTCCCAATTGAAAAATTGAAATTTGTTGTGGGTTCTGAATACCAGCTCAAAGCTGAGTACACTATGGATCTTTTCAAGTTGTCGAACAAGGTTTCTCAAAATGATGCTAAGAGAGCCGGTTCTGATGTCGTTAAACAGGTTGACAACCCATTGCTTTCGGGATTAATTTACCCATTGATGCAAGCTCTTGATGAACAGTACTTGGATGTTGACGTTCAATTCGGTGGTGTGGACCAAAGAAAGATTTTCGTGCTTGCTGAGGAGAATTTACCCGGTATCGGTTACAAGAAGAGGGCCCACTTGATGAACCCTATGGTTCCTGGATTGGGACAAGGTGGTAAGATGAGTGCATCTGATCCCAACTCTAAGATTGATGTGACCGAAGAGCCCAAGATTGTGAAGAAAAAAATTGCTTCCGCCTTTTGTGCTCCAGGAAATGTGGAGGACAATGGTCTTCTTGCTTTTCTCCAGAATATCGTTCAGCCTATCCAGGAATTAAAGGCTGACAAGGATGGTGTTTTTGATTTCTTCATTGACAGACCTGAGAAATATGGTGGTCCAATTAAGTACTCCTCTTTCGAGCAATTGAAAGAGGACTTTGCTGCTGAAAAATTGTCCCCAGTGGACTTGAAGGCCGGTGTTGCCGACAAAATCAATGAGCTTTTAGCTCCTATCAGAGAAGCTTACGACAACAGTAAAGAGTTCCAAGATGCTTCCAGCAAGGGTTATCCTGTGGAGGCACCAAAGGAGAAGAAAGTCAAGAAGGTGAAGAACAAGGGTACATTTTACCCAGGAAGTAAGGCTACTCCAGAAAAGACTGCCCAAATTACTGAAAAGCTAGAGAACACCAACTTATAATAGGTTAACTTAATAAATATTTAACTGAATGCCAATTTGAGCCTTGTGAAGTAGCTTTTTAAATTACTGACACTTTCAAATCCTTGCCAACATATATTTCTGAGCGCCCCAAGTAAAGTTCGCGAATATGTTTACATGCAATCCTCTCAGTAAAAAAAGTATCCAATCAAAAAATTGTATTATACAAGACGTGCTCGCAGCTACGAATCTTTCTTCTCCGTTTATCCACCAATAATTGAAATGGTATGTTTTGATCGATACCCCTGTGTTCACAATAAATATTTAGTGTTATGGAATGATATCTTTTTTACAAGAAGCTTGAGCCTTACAGAAATGGCATATTGAATGTCGAAAAGGATCTTTTTGCTGTCCAAACTGAAGAACAACAGAGGTTGTTGCTGGTTGGTTTCCAACGGTACTTCTTGGGTTAGAAATGAAAAGATTCTTACATGTCTCTCTCCAGTATCCAGTTTCATTAAAGCGTATAAGAGAGTCATCTTTTAATTTATTTCTTGACATCTACTAACTTCAATAGTTTTCTGCCTTATTTAAGAGAAACTCCGTCTACGTCAGCACAATTTTCGCCGGAGCATTTGCTTTCCAAGCCTTCTTTGATGTTGGTGTTACTAAGTGGTACGAGGCTCACAACAGAGGCAAGTTGTGGAAGGACGTTAAGGGTAAATTCCTCGAAGGTGGCGACGAGGATGAAGATGACGACGAGTAATCGAAATAATACGATGCTTCTTCCCATATAATTAACGTAAACGATATATACTTGAATAAAAAAAAGTTTCAGATGTAATCATCGTCTTCCATAGTGTAGCTTTCATGGCGAGAATTCCAAGACTCTGGTTCAGATTCCTCAAAGCCGTGAGGTAACTTGTCAAGAAGGGAGTCAAATTCCTGGCTGTATTTGTAAGCATTGAATTCTGTAAGCCCGTAAGCCTTTATATTGTAAACCCCTATGTTTCCTTCTCTGGACTCAATTTGCACAAATATGTCTCTGACAACAATTTTCATATTGACCAAGCTCAATGGCAATTGTATGTGCTCAACAATCAGCTTTCCCCTTAAGTTTACCTCTTGCACTTTATAAAACTTAGACAAGTATTTGTTGTTGGTGATAGGCACATCATAATTCGCAAGGCTCACATATTCTTGTAGCTTCATTGCTTGCAGTTTCTTCCTTGGCTTGATATAGATGGACATTTTTGTGGGTAAATTTAAACCACGTGGACGCTCTGCAGAAGGATTATTGAGTATTATATCTGTCAAAATGATAGGACTTGACAAGCGTATACCAAAATTACACCAGTTAGCTTCACATTGCCAATATTCACCCCCATCGAATAGAAGATTATTTGCATTAAGCTTCAAGTTTTTCGGGGCTCGAAGTCCATTTGAGCTCAAGTAGTCATACCACCCAAGAAAGAGACTTCTTATGAAAGACTTCTGATGAGATGTATCTTTCCCTGTTGTAGTTAAAAACCCAAGAATCCTAGCCCCGAGATTGTAATCGGCATAGTTGAGTTTCACGGAACCTTTACCAATAACTTCTAGCAAATTATCTAGCACAATTTTATGCCCCGCATCAGCCATGTCCACATGTGAGATGTTCCTGCTTAAGTCAACTTTGTTTAAGATATCCATGTACCTCGAATTAATATCGTCACTAATCTGTGCAAATTTTCCATTGAGAATCTTTTCAAATTCGGCCTTTGAAATCAAATCGACTTGAGATGCATCGACCAAGTCTTGTAAATAAGTTTGAAACTCTTCACCACCCTCTTTAATGAATGATGTCCAAGTTTGTGCTTTATGGGAGCCATACTTTTCAACAAAGGCGTGTAAAAACTTGTGAAACTCGGGAATGTAATGTATTTTATTGTTTTGAACATAAACAGGAACGTGCTCTGGTAATTTTTGTATAAGGTCCTCAACAATTTCCTTTTTGATATCCTTAAGATTGGTTCTGGCATTCGATAGTTGGAGTAGCTTGTGCGAGATCTGCGATAATCTGTTCTCTAAGTCTTTTGGGGCTTCAGTAAGGAGTTCAAGACCATTTATAGTTACTCTGAAATCTTCAATCTCTCTCAGAAGCTTTTGAAATTGGCCTTTGTCTAATGATAAATTGGCCTTAAGATCATGAAATTGACCCTGAATTATATCGTAGTCAGATTTCAACGAATTGAAAAAGTCGGTTTGTTTGGCATCCACGAGATCCAATTGATTATCTAATGCCTCAGACATATTATTCAAGACCAGTATACTTTCTTCCACTGTCTGTAAACGAGAATTAACTTGGGTGAGGTCAGTGGCGATTGGAGGCATATATGTCTGTTTGGATGTTATTTGGAAGCAGATAATGCAAATGGCACCAAGTAAAAATCCAAAGATCACCAAATTTCTCGTTCGAAGCAGTAGTATTTGAGTAGGTGTTGGATTTTGAGCCGATGAAGTATATTTCTTCTTCTTTGGAACTTGAGCTGTGTAATCTTCAGCCGGATCTTCCTCAACATGAGTGGCATCACTTTCAGTATCTGGTGCATAATCATCATGGATAAAATGATCGAACTGTTTATTGATATTACCGGCAGTTCTATTTTCCTGTTTATCACGGGAGCTATTTAAGATGCTCATTATTTGTTTATCATATTTTGATCTCATGATTGGGCGTGCTGGTCCAACTCGGCTGTAAAGGTGAATAGAGGCATCATCGTCAGTCTCGCCTCTTGTTAATGGAAGATTAGGAAACCCAGTCATGATGTATTTAGGTAATTAACTAGCAAATGATAACGCGACTGGATTTTTGAGTTGGCCGCGATGTTATTTTGATTGCCCGCTTTTGTTAATACGGACAGAATATGGAAATGATAAAAAGCTAGATATACTTAAAGTCTGTTTGATGGAAAAAAGTTTTGTCAGGTGAATTATTATTACTCTCCTTCTTCTTTTATTTTTTTATTTTTTTATTTTTTTATTTTTTGATTAGGCAGATCAACAAAAATAAGGACATCAGTAGTAAATTCTAATCGCGCAGCCAACCGTGTTACGCGTGAAGCGATGTTTCACAGCTTGGCGGTTCAAGTGCTGTGATGTTTTACAAAATAATGATTTTTTAAAAATAAGCTCCATTTCTATTTAATATAGCTAGAAATTTCATTTTTGTTGTGTGATCACAAGATAAACGCCAAAGTAGAACCGACGAATGCCCCAATATAACCACCACTTAAAATTGTAATAGGCCAACTTTGCCAAGGTCTGTCCCAGTCCAAAGGAATAGGGATAACACCAATCCAAGCTCCCAAGAGGGCAATAAGACAGGCACAGAGGGTTTGGTTACGGAAAATAATCTGGTATAAGTTTTCGTGCTGAAATATCTTACCGAATTGAATAAAGTCAAACCGGAATATGATAAGTAGAGGCTGAAAAACGATGATAGATAAATGGCATGCCAACAAGTAAGTTTCTTTGAGAAAACCGTACATAGGAGCACCGAATAAGATCAACACAACAAACATAACATTAGCCAATATGATCGAAACGATAATAGAGGAAAGGATAAGAATGCCGATGCTACCGTCTTTATCGCTCAGTGTTTTACCTCTTCCATTAAATGAACTTCTTTCAGTACGAGCAAGCCAAAATCCATAAATAGCCTGTAAAACAATAAGATTCACAAGACCTTTAACCATTGACTGGTAGGGGTTATCGGTTAATCCAGAGCGAAACAACGAGTAAAGAACAAGTGGAAGATGAAAAGGTAAAGCAAAAATAGACTTTACTTCCCCGGGAAGTTCTAATCTGGAAGTTTTTAGCTCTTCATTGGGATTTGGGACGGGCGCTTGGAAAGAAACACTCTTTTTAACTGATCTGCGTTTCATTATTCGGTAAGATAATGCCTTGTTGAGTCAGGATAGAGATCTCTATAATGCTTCAGTTGAAACAACAACTTTTTTTTTTCTTTTCAAAGATCTTTAGTCTTCGGGTCTTTTCGCTTTCGTACTGTTAGATTCAGCCGACAACAGAGGTGTATGAATCCATAGAGAGTGCCAACCAACATTTCGCACCTGACGCGCACTACAAATCCGGGGAGAACTTGAGAGGTGTTCCATCTAATATAAATCTAGAAATTATAAATTATTTAGCACATTTTCAAACTCGATCAAATCTCTCCATATATCAACGGAAATGCTTTTAATGGAGATTTTCTGACCCAAAACCCGCATTCTATCCTGGTTTAATTTTGCATATCTTTTTAAGATTTCACAATCAAGGACAGGTCGCAAAGTCTGGTCGGGGTCAGCTTCAATTCCCCCAACACGGTTCAGTCTTGGATTTAATCCACAATGGTGATACTCTTTATCCATGAGCTGTTGTTGTAAAATAAACATACGTCTGTATGTTGCTTCATTGACAGGGAACACAATATACATGGCGCCTTCAGCGGTGGAGGCGATGGTTTGAAAGGGTGTGCTCGTGGGATCAGTCCATCCGGATATTTGTTCATGTTTTGGGATAGACTTCATGCATGTGGTGGAGTAATTCGTATTGAAAGATGATTTGCGTAGCAAACGTTGGCCATTAGAACTTGCAGGGTCTTCTGGATTATACTGGAGAATGTGGAGCTTCTTGTCATTGTCTGCAACTAAGATGAAAATTTCCTCATCCCTGTAAATGAAATCAGCACAACTCACATCATTACCATGAGTATCTTTGGCGAGCAAGATCATACGGAATGGCTCGGCATCAAATCCTGCCAACGTTATGCTTTTCAAAGTATCTCCAAAAATAACCAAATTCCCAAAGCTTTTGGCCTCTGATACGAAGACAGAAAGATCCATGAACGCCACAGACATTGCAGTCGAATCCTTAATGTCACGAACAATAATTTTTTGCCCTTGAGCGATCAAGAATCTACCACTAACATCACAGATGGCTGTGACGGCTCCTTTAGTATCCTCCTGTGTAATCTCCTTGAACTTGTGATTCGTTTCTGGTCTTCCCGGCTCGGGAATAATATCAATAATTTCAAGGAGTCTATAAGACCCATTTGACGCTAAATCCTCCATCCTATACTTTCCAGTACCGACCAAAACCATTTCCTTCTTGCGCTTGAACCGTTTACCTTCACTACCTATGTCAAGAGGTAAGGATTTCACATGCAAACCAATCTCATTATCATCTAAGGGAAATGAATCGATTGAAGTCCAGGATAGCGGCGATATCAAGTGAACATGCCCTTTATACGACAAAGCCAGTGGCTTATCTGATTTTGTACCGACTATTGGATTTCCATCTTCATCTAAGCAATCATACGGAATATCCTTAAAGGTAGATACGATATAAGTATGAGAGCTTTCATGATAAGCCACAGACTTTACGGTTTCGCCGATTGGAATTTTTCGAACAGGCCAGTTATTATCGTAGCTAAACTCCTTTGGTAGCTCAACAATACGGGCGTTCTTTTTGGTGTCAAGATAAATCAAACCATTTTTTATCTTGTCGTCGGAAAATGGAACAAAAGAAATTATTGGAATTTTGGAGAACTTGTGAATTTTGACAAGGCTATGTCTTGAGCGAGTGATGAAATAGGGAACCACACCTGTGACCATGACACATGTAAGGCCACTTACATTTGGAAAATAAATCATTCTTCTCTCGAGGGATGTTCCCTGGGGATATGCATTTTGAGGTGCACCAGTGATGGGCAAATTAACCTCTTTGACAAAGCTGTAGTTTTCACCATCATAATACATTTTGTAGGTGTAAATTTCTCCTCCAACAGTCAAAATTGTCAAGTATTCATCCTTGGACAAATCATCACCGAGATCATTAAGGATAACCTGCTTGATAAAAGGGTCAGGATCTGCACCATTGATATCGAAGAAACCAAGTGATAAACGATTCGTAAATTTATTCACTGAGTTTAATTGAAAACATTTCTCGTTATGGAATCTGCTGAAAACAACAATTCTATTATCACCTGTCACAAGTACAAATGTTTTCAGTTTTGACGTGGAAGCAGAATTGTGGTCCAATATTGAATTTCCTTCGGTATCACGCTTTCGTTTTTGGCCCCTATTTGTGAGAACACTTATGTCTTTCAGGACAACATTCAAAAGTCTTGAGTTTGTAATATATCCGGTAGTAATGATTGTCTCGGACAACAACTTCGGAAGTTGAATTTTGGTGAACATCTTATTATAAGTGTTGATACTATAGATCACAACTTCACCAGTTGAAAAAAATATCATGAGAAACTCGTCATTGAAAACACTGTTGATGATGTAAGCATCTCCGAATTCTTTCAATTGTTCTTCCAAACTGACTATCTTCTTCAACTTATCATTGAATAATAAAATTTGTTTTGGGGTCACTTGAAGTATAAATTTTCCATTGTCTAATTCATGCATTGCTATAGTCAACTCTGCATTGATGAAGTGTTTGGATGGAATGCGCGCGTAAGACAGATTAATGTCAAATATTTCAGATTTTTGGTTTGAATCGTCGGATGTAATGAGGTACTTGTTGCTGATAATCCAGAGTCTGTGAATTTGGGAGAATCGGAGAGAAGATTTTATAATGGGTTGGACTGTAGGAGTCATCACATTAAGGTGAGCCGATTTTCCCACTCCACTAGCAGCAACTATGGATAACTCGTTATATGAGGGGTTCTGAAGATTAGCCACAAACTTTTCAGAAGAATATTTTCCCAAGGTGAAGGATGGAATAGGTCCCATATTTTTTATCACTTCATGTTTGACAAGGGTAAGGGTGCCACTGCGGGCAACTTTTGTTTCTATCTTGTCGTCTTCGCCATAAAGATCATCATCATCATCGTCGTCGTCCTCGCCCCGATCCAGATCAATTTTTGGACTTTGAGCTTCAGGATTTGATTTTTCAGCATCGTTATCAGCATTGGAATAAAAGATCTCAACAAGGGCAGAATCGGAACTTTTACCCGTGAAGAATAATAAATTTTCATCAATACCGACTATTATACCAGGATTTTCCATTAGAATACCCTCATATGCGGATGGATCCAATTTATCTAAATTGAAGCCTTTGATTGTTTTCCCGTCTACGTCAAAAGTAATCATATGCATTTCTCCAGTTTTCAAAACCATTAATGCCTTGGAATCGTTAGGAATCATTGTGATAGAGCAATCTTCTAACTTCAATTCTTTCAGTGATTGATCCACAAAGTCTTTCATTGAAAAAGTGATATCTGACACAAACAGATTGACTGCTATCCGACGAGTGATACCTCCACTGTCAATATGCAAAAGTTCGTTACATCCAATGATTAACGACCCGTTGAGTGGTGACATAAGGGGAATAATTCTATGAATATCAAAAGGTAAGTTAGTGATCTTAAAAACAGTTGTAGCCGACGAAGATGCTAGATCTAACGACCATACCGAATAGACAACATTGTCTTTTTCTTCAGACAACAATCCCGCCCAAGTTTTCTTTTGATGTGAAAGAACCGCCACAGTGGGTTCCCTGTAATTGTGAAGGAATTGGAGATCTATAATTTCTCCCACAGTTGGGTCCAATGATGCAGCATCAATGATTGTGCTCGCTTCAAAAAGTTCCATGCCGGAAGAACCCATTGAGATACCATTAGGATCTGAAATCATACTAGACATAACTCCAGTTTCAGGATGGTGGGGATCAGTAGCTTCATCCATATGTGTATCAGAACCACCATTACTAGCAACGTCATCGTCATCGTCATCATCGTCATCATCCACACTATTGAAGGGAAGAAAAACTAGTAGATTATTCCGACGCAAACAAAAAACAGGATTTGCAGGAGAACCAACAAGCAATTCAGTCTCGTATATTTTTTCGTATGTTGCATTCTGCAAAGCGTGTTCGTAGAAATGCAAGGAGACCGTTGCAATCGAATGCTTGGGTGTGTCCCACCTGATACAAGACACCTTGGCACTTTTTGTCGAGACGAGAACATAATCCAAGTGAGGGTTGTCAACTGTTCTGATTGCCTGTAGCTTTGTAACTAGTCCTTGAAGCTTAAAGGAATCAATTATCTTCAATTTGTAGTCAAACCCTTTACTCGGGGCAGAACGCTTCTTTTTCAACACTGCATAAACCTCAATAATAGTGGCTTTAGCAACAATCAAATGCTTCTCAGTTGAGCTGATAAAGTTACACGAAATACAATCAGAGATCACCGTAGGATCTATGAAGACATCGTACGCATTCATTGGTGGAAAGTGAAAGATTAGTAGGTCGAAAAAGCTTCTGAGTTGAATTTGAAAGTTTGAAGATCCGTACACCTGAACCTCGAGGCATTGGTGTGCGTAAACCCCGAAATCCTAGACTTTAAATTCCACAATTTTGTTTCCATTAATACTTTAAAAAATTTAGTCGTTGTATTTTTTTTATATTTTGTTTTGTCTATTTGAAAATTTATACATGTGTATTTTGTGAAGAGTCACAGGAGAATTCAACTACTGGACGATGAAGTGATGAAATATAATTCGCAGAATTAATTTGAAATCGCCCGATTAGCATTCTATACCCGAAAATTCTAGAGAAGCAAATATACCAATGGCAATCCAAGTGCACCAGGAATAAGACGAGCAGCTCCACCTTGGTATGAACTGATAACAGCAGAAGGAACCGTGCCAGTCGTGGTACTGGAAATTCCTGTAGACTTACTCACAACTGTCTTGGATTGGGTGATTATGTTGTTTGTAATAACATTTACTGTACTCTCAGACGCAGCACTAGAAATTGAATTCTTGATAGAGAAAGAAGTCGTGGAGCTTGCGGTAACTGGTGCACTAGTAAATGCTTGTGGTGTCTTTGAATTTAAAGTGGTTACAGGAGTATTAGCAACGCTAGATGAAGCCAATTGACCGGTCAATGGGCAATAAGTAGTGAAAACCGTCTCAGTTCCACTCACAGTTGAAGTGATATATGAGACACCAGTAGTAACGGGAGTACTTGAGCACTTGTTTTTGTGACACGAGGTGACTGTAACAACAGTAGTTTGCACATTCGTAGAAGTACTGGCAGAAGGTTCTGGCTGGTATGTAGTACCAGTAGACTTAGTGTCTGTTTTTGTTTGAGTAGAGCTGGGTTCTGTACCATCAGTCGTCTTCGTTGAAACAACCGGCGTGAATTTACTAGAAGCAGCAGCGGAAGCACTAGTTGGAGTTGTGACAGTACTGGAAACGGTGGTTTTGGCATTGACAGCAGAATGTGGAAGCGTCGTGCTGAAAGCAGTAGTTTTAGCCTCTCCGGATAATGGACAATAAGTGGTGTAGACAGTCTTTACTCCATTGACCGTAGTGGTAACGACAGTAATACCTGTAGTAACCGACGTAGCTTGACATTTATGGTTGGAACAGGTGGTTACGGTCAAAACAGTGGTATGTGGAATAGTCACAGTCTCAGCAAGCGTACTGTCTTCGTCGGCTTCGGAAACAAAAGGAAGAGTACTAGCATAACCAGAATATTCAGGAGTCGAAATAGTTCCAGACACTACTGAACTAATCTTAGACTTTTGAACAAATGAACCAGTTTCCGATGCGAAATAGCTAGTCTTGGTAATACTTGCGGAAGGCACGGAAGCTTTGGGGGTCTGTGTTGCGAGCGTCGAGGTTGTGTGATCGTTGTAAATAACCGTGAAGGGAGCGGCAGTCACGTAAGTTGTTAAAATACCATCCACAGTAGCTGTCACGGTAGATAGCGTATTGAGAATTGTTGTGACATAACATTCATCATTGGAACAGGCTGTTTGGAGCATTGTCAAAGTGTTCTGGTTTGTGAAATAGTCCGTCTCGTAAAGATAAGAGTCGACCTCCAGGCTAGTATAATTTCCATAGTACGCCTTAGAAGAAGAGCTGGAGCATGTGGAAGAAACAATAGTGGAAGTGAAAGTGGGCAATTCTGAAGAAGAAGTGGTTGCAGAGACTGCAGCAAGTAATGTTGCAAAAATTGAAAATCTCATTGTGCTTGAAGTTAAACAATAGGGAATAAAGAACAAAAGATTTTTGAAACAAATCAAGACGAAGTGCACCTATTTAAAAGATTTTTCTAAATCATGCATAATCAGACTTCATAATTGGTTGCGGTGACGATAGGCTGGTTTTAGTGTCGAATTGAATCAAAATCTTGCTGGTCTATGCCTCACGCGGTCTAATTTACGCGGTTTACTTAATTAAAGCCGCATGATGCTGGGTGCATTGAGCCGTTTCGGGTAATGTGCAAGCACAACTGCATGGTTTGAATTTCGGTATGTTAATGTATAATACTGTCTTTTCATGAGAGTGTTTTAAGTAAACAGATTAAAAATAAAAATAAAAAGAAGTTCCAAAGAACATCATGACTTTTCCTTTTCACCAATACTAAAAAAAAAAATGCTTCGTTGGCTTAATGAACATGCCTGCGGGTTTAGATGGCTGGTAAGTAACCCAAAAGGGCATTCACACTTTTTCGCACTCCGCTGGGTCCATTAATTGGCCAGCGCTAGCGTAATTTGGTGGGTAACCTGATCACATCGGCAAAAGTAACATGTTCAAATTGTGCTAAGAAAATTTCTTACATCAATATGAGATTAATTAAAACGTTGGATTTTATATTCTTATTGAATTTTGTGGATTATAACAAAATTGGTCACGTGACTCGGATAATCATACACATTCGTGCTTGTTCGTATAGTAAACTAAATCCGTAGCGAGCCAAACCAGATGCTCTTCCCGTGTATCACTTTTCATTATTTGCTAGCATTATGTTTACTGCATATCATTGAAATTTCCTCCGTTCAGGAGATTGTTGCCAGACCAATTTCATTGATTTACTTCTATGCACCAGATTGCCAGTACTGTCTGGCATTTTCTGAGGATTTTGAATATCTATCCTACCTCTACAATTCAGAGACCGATTTTCAAATTGTGCGAGTCAATGGTCGTGAAAACAAATACCTTAAGGAATTATTTGATGTGAATTACTTCCCTACTCTCAAATTATATGATGATTTGAAAAAAAAGGTGGTCACTTTCACCGAAATTAGACTGGTAATAAACTTACAGAAGTTTATAAAGGAAAACACCCAAATAGAGCCAGATACCAATAAATCAGAGAACAAGATAGCCAGTATTTCGACGAAAAAGGAAATAGATGAGATTAAAAAACGCAAAGAATCTGTTCTCATTGCCTTTGTCGATAAACAGGATAAAACTTGGGCAAATTACTACTATCCAATGCACTTTTATCAGGCGCTTGCAAGACGCTCTCCAGATATAGAATTCACATTAAAATTTATGGAAGATGGGGGATTTGAGTTGATGGAAACGTATCATGTGAGTAATACTCCTTCATTGGTGTTGGTTGATGGCAATCATATTGGTATTCATAATACACTTTCGACTAATCAGATGACCAATTACAAGCTTGAGGCTGAAGACGTGGAGACATTTCTCAATGACTTCAGGGCAAAAAAGGAAGGCACTTGGTTCAAGGATAGTGATAGTTTATCTATTTTTGCTGAGAACTCGCGATTTGTTGGACATGTGCAGCGCAAGCCGGGTATGAACTACGTTGAAAGTCAAGTCACTGGCGATCTAGCCGGATTGGGACTTGAGGAACAGTATCAGATCTTGCTAGATAATATAAACTTATAATAAATTTTATATTTCGATCTTTGAATTCTACCTTTAATATGAAATCATCAACACATATATGAAACATGGTAATTTAGTTGAATCGTCTTTTACGGAAGGTTAACAGCATGACGATTAGGGTAAATCTTGCGACTTTGCGGCATCATAAACAGCTATCGGTTTAAATCACTTGATAGGCAAATGAATTTTTTATAAAAAAAAAAGGTATAAAAATCTATTTCAAAGTGAATGAATTGAAGATCCATATTTAATTTTAATTGGAAGATTTCATAACTCAAAATTATGAGCACATTTCCGGCCTAAAACCGAAGAAGTGTGTGCACGCCGCAAAAATTTAGAACATGTGTCGTTATCGACTCGGCACCCAGACCACGCGCACAGGAGCAAAGCGATCCACGAGAAGAAGAATAATTGCTGAAAAACTGTTGACCTGTTCGAAAATCGAGGCTAAAAACATTTCTAATTGATAATTGACCTAGAATATCGAACTATAATACTAAAGAATGAATTTGTTCCGGGTTCTTGCTGACCTTTCCCACATGTTCAGTAGTGGAATATTGTTGTATTCAATTGAAACCAACAGATCTGTTGATGGCTTGTCTTTGAAAACTCAGGTCCTTTATGTTGTGGTATTTTTACTTCGTTATGTGGATTTGTTCCGTAAGTTCATCTCCCTTTACAATTCCCTCATGAAGATCTTTTTCATTACCACATCGATATACACGGTGTATTTAATGACGAACAAGTACCCCAAAAGAATTAGGGAGAACACTGATACATTTCCCTTGAAATATATATTACTGGCTGCCACTGTTCTTTCATTGATATTCACTAACGCTTACAGTGTTAGAGAGGTTACATGGTCTTTCTCCATATGGTTGGAGGCTCTTGCGATCATTCCGCAGTTATACATGTTACAAAAGACTGGATCTGCTGAGAACATCACAACTCACTACATTTTTGCTTTGGGTGTTTATCGTGTTCTATACATTCCAAACTGGCTCTACAGATATTTTGCAGAAGGCAGATTTGATTACGTTTCTGTGCTTGCTGGTATTTTGCAGACTATTGTTTACTCGGACTTCTTTTACATTTACTATACAAAGGTTTTACAAGGCAAGACTTTCGAACTTCCCGTATAGAATTGGAATAACATGGAATTGAATGCGGGCAAGTGAAAAAGCAAGATGATCCGATACTAAAACCGACTAAATGTGTTTTCCCTCAAGTGCTTTTATGTAGTATTTCTTAAAATATAGTTAAACCAAAGTTTGTCAATTCACTTATTTTACTGTATTGACCACCATTCATCTAATCTCTCTTCAATGGGTAGTATACCTTCCTGATACCTTCTTTAGTGACAATGAAAATTTCTAAGCCATCTCCCACCTGAATGTGTCTTTCGGTGGCGGAAGAAAATGCATCTCTGACTAATTCCAAAACTTCATCCAAACTCAAGTATCTCAAAGGCTTTTTTTCTTTACCATCAGTACCAGGCTCATATTGGTTTTTGAAATTAACTTGATTATCAAGGAAAGGCATAATCAACGAAGCTGCAGCACCACCGGCTCTACATTGCTCTCTTTCGTATGATCCTACAGGGTCGTAGGAGTATACTGCACCTTTACCTTCCTCGTCTAAACCAGCAATTAGAGTACTAACATAGAACGGGAAGAATCTTTTCCCGTACAACAAATGCTGGATATATCTTGCAGCAGAGCGGATGGTCAATTTCTTGTTATTGTTATCGAATTTGTACCACTTGAAAGCAGTTTTGAATCTGTCGATTAATGCAGCGCCATCAGCAGAAAATCCGTTGGCTGTCATGGCGATGTTATCACCCACGTCAAAAATTTTCGGCTCGTAACGGGAATTGATATTATATCCAGATACAATACGAGTGTCACCAGCCAAAACAGCAAAGTCTTCACCGGCAATTCCAAGCACGGTTCCACCATTGTCGGTGTATGGGTTGAATCTGTGTTCAATCGGAACAGACGAATTTTCGGCACTGTAGTCGGAGGAAACTGTGCTCATGATTCAAGATTATGGATATAGGAAGGAATCACGGGTTTGTAAAATAACGGATGCGGGTTTTGATGTCCGTAAAGATCGTTCGTTTTCGATATAGACCACGGGGTTTCGGGAGTCCTCGCCACTGCGAGCGCGGTATGTAACAATTTGGTAGTGTACGCTGGGCCGTGCACACCGTGGTCCTTTTTTGCCGGTGGTTTTCTGGAAACTGAAAAAGAATTACTAAATTTGAATAAAAACTGATGGAAAAATCACCATTATCATCTAAAAGTATCGGTAATCATGTCTTCCAACACAAATAATTCCCCTTTATTTTACTACATCTTGAGCGAAGACAGTCGTTGGATTTTAGCTATTTACATTATTAATTTGCCTTCTCACGTTGGATTCTAGAAATGTAGGTCTTGGAAATAACATTCCAAGATCTCATATACTTTTCCAAACATTGATTAACGCATGTGTTCTGCTGCGCAGTTATTTGATCTTGTGGCTGATCAATGCACTTTTCGAAACAGTTCTGTGTGATGTTGTTAACTAATTCAGTAGCATTTGCGACAGCGAGTTCTTGAGAGATTTGCTCTTGTAACTGGTTTTTGATTTGACTGGACAGCAGAGCCACGACGGGTGCAGCTGCTGTAGCTGTTGATCCAAAGAGTGCCATTGTGGTGGATGTTTAAGAAAAGCACTCATGAAAAACTTATGTATAACGATGATGGTTCGCACACGACGCACGCTATTTTGCGCGGTTTAGCAAGACTGGCAATTTTTGGCTTCAAATAAAATACGACACTAATACTCCTTTTCTTTTTGCTTGTTGCAATAATATTTTGGTATATATATCACCAAAGCTATATCCTTGATGAATCTGATTTTAGTTTGAATCTAAAGAAATTATACCCGATTCTAGCACGAATACTTCCTTTTCTCAGCAACAATCGCATCTCACGTGACTATGGTAACTGATTGCGATAAGTGAGATCTCAAAAAGGCAGGGTGTCTCATGTTTCCTCGTTTGCAACTCCCGTCTACATTATTATTCTCAAAAGGATCCATCGAAATATTTCCATTCAATCGGTATTTCTCTCATTCAAATTCAAGCTTTTTCCTTCTTAAACCCGTCTGGCTTCTTTTTTTTTTTTCGGTTATTGAATCTTTCATATATACATTTTTGAATAGCAACACACATGGTCAATGCTATCTCGGAAAACAGAGGTATCGAAGATGAGAATGTCCACCTATTTCTTTTTATCCATGGGCTTTGGGGAAATCCAAATCATATGCTGACAATTGAAAAGGCTGTCAAGAAGTCCCTCTCCCCTATATCTGCTGAACGAATTGTCACCATCAAGCCGTCGTCCTTTCGCTTTTGGAAAACGTATGATGGCATACAGAGGTGTGCAGAGAATACTATAGCTGATCTCTTGTATGAGATTGAAACACTCAAGCTCAAAAACAATTGTCGTGTTACAAAAATCAGCATCATGGGTTATTCTCTAGGTGGTTTAATTGCCAGATACGTGATTGGCTGTTTGTATGAGTTAGGATTCTTCGAGGAAGTCTCCCCGGTATTCTTTAGTACATTTGCGACCCCTCATTTGGGGATCCATTTTTTCAAGAATTCTTTTTTTGATAAATTAGCAAACACATCAGGTAAGTACCTTTTTGGGAAAACAGGTCAACAATTGTTTCTAGCGGACTCGGAGAACCTCTTATTGAAAATGACAACCAGTGAATCACGTTATATTAAAGGATTGCGTCTCTTTGAAAAGCGGATTATCTTGGCAAACATAAAAAATGATCGAACGGTTCCTTTCTACACCAGTTTTATTACCGATTACTCTCCCTTTGATCTGCTAAATTCGATCAACATACAATACTTTGAAAATTCACCCCCGGCTAATGTCAACAATGTTACTGTATGGCCCAAGTTTGTTGATCTCGGGAGAACGCAGAAAATAATTGACTCTGAGGTTAAACATCGAAACGTACAAGAGGCAACTTCCATCTTGAGATCGAACGTCATCATTCGTTATACTCTACTTCTATTTGCTGCCTTGGTTTTATTCCCATTCTACCTCCCATTGATACTATGCTTATCTTTATATGTATCTGGATACAGCATCTTGAAAATAAAGCTAATCAATGGACCGGATATTGTGGAGCATTGGGCAGCTGTCAGACTGTCTGTTTTCCATGGAGGTTTGGTGGATACCGAACATGTCGAGCAAGGTAATTCTAGGAGACAACAAAGGAAAAAATTATCTCGCCATGAGTCTTTTAAGGGTGATACGTCAAATCTTACTGAAAATGCCATGGAAAAGATGTTAGCCGTTGAAGAAAGACTTGCGAACAACCATGGGCCTGTCGTGGAAGAAGATATGAGACTGAATAATGGAGCTAATATGAATACTAAATTAGATAATGTGGAGGATGCACCACATGATTGGACATCGTCTCTGGATGACTCTACCGTTGAATCTGGCAACAAGGTGAAAGATGCTATTGAGCAGGAAAACAAAAAATCGTTACTTCCCAACATCACGAAGCGAAGACAAATCATCGAGATCCCAACTTTAGAGTACGATCAAATTATAAAGAAACACGCGGCTTTACTCGAGTGGAACAACTTCAAAAAGGTTCCTTTGTTTGAAGATCAAGCCCGACTCCCATTTTCCGAACAACATCTGACAATAATGAACAATTTGAACGAGTTAGAGTGGATCAAGATACCAATTTATCATGATCTGTTTAATGCACACGAAAGTATTGTGGCGAGAAGGGGCGACATGAGGAACCCCAAGGGAACTTGCACGTTGTTCTTTTGGGGATCAATTCTCAGAAATCACATTCTAGAGAATGATTGTGAATAATTTTTTTTTAAAAAAAAACTTGAGTAAGATATACATTTAAGAAAGTAATACTAATGATAAGGTTAATTTGCGCGTTAGTTATACTTTCTATGATTTTTGTTTTTCTCAAAAAGGCGAGATTACTACGTTTTACAGTAAAAGAATTAAGGTGCTATAATTTTTTGCATTAAAAATTACATTTGGTTCATCTGATTTTAATTTCTTTACTTCAGTGATCTACCCTGGTTGATGTCATTTTTTACTGGGCGTCTGTAATCCCAAGTACACTTTGCAAGTTACAAGTACTTCCCCAGGCGGTAGTTTGAAGTAAGGCAGGGGGGTTCAAATTTAAAATAAAAAATTATCTTGAATTTTGTGGGAAAATGGATTTAAGCTTACAAAGACTATCCTTTTTTTTTTTTTTTCAAGCGGCTAGCTTTCATCTTGTTTCATCTTGCTTGCTGGTCTCAGAAGAATTGATCAGGGTCGTTTCAATTTATGTTGGAACAAAACAAAATGAAAAAAAAAGTCACCCATTAGAAATATTTTCTGAAAAATCCAAGAAATAAAAATTACACAAATAAAACATTGAACTTTTTGTAGAATAGTCGTACTTTTAGTCAAAAAAAAAAATTCCATAGGTTACGAGCAATAATTAAAGTATTGCATGTAATAAAGTACCGTCCTAGCCTTGCTTTTCTCTCCGCAAACTATCCAATCTCAAGATTCTGAAGCTATTTCGCCGGCGAATATGTTGAAAATCAACGCCGGAATTTACGGTATATCACCTGAAAGCTTTCTCAAAGTCAAGAATAATTTAGTCAATGCTTCAAGTTGTGGCTTTTTTAGGCGGTCGTTGGACCGCAGAGGGAAAATGACACACAAATCAGGCCCGTGGAATCAAGTTCGCCACTTTCAAACATCAACGGGAGTCAGATCTAGCTCACATCCTCAGACTTATCATAATGATCGTCAGAGGCATCAATATGGCTCACATAGGTCATGGACCCGGAACAGAAACACCAGTTTCCATATAGGAATTGGGCTTGGTGTTCTTTCGGTATTCTCATTTCAAACTCCGTTTTTCAATGATGTTTTTCCTGTGAATACCACGATACATAAGTTGAAACCTTTAAAGGGTTCAGACACATTTGAAAATGGACTATACCAAGCATCTAGAAAAGAGGAACAAGATCTCTTTGATGAATATAGGAACTCCAAGAAAACCAATGGGCCATTGATATTAAGAGCTTTCTACAGGCTCAAATTTGCCCTTATTGATTTCGTTATCGACCCACTCAAGACAATAGCAAGATTTTTGGAATTGAGTGCTTTGATTTTGCCCTTGATTTTGGCAGCTCCAATTTGTTGGGTTGGCCCCAAAGATCGGGAATCTAGCGACAGGACTAGAAAGGGGGCCAAGATTTGGTTTCAGTACTTGAGATGGACAGCAGAAGCGGCAGGAGCTACCTTCATTAAATTAGGACAGTGGGCAGCCTCAAGAACTGATATATTTCCCAGACTCTTGTGTGATGAGTTGGGACAATTGCACTCGGATGCAAAACCTCATTCCTTTTCACAAACAAAAAAAATTCTCTCGAAAAGTTTTGGTATGCCCTTCGAAGAAATCTTTGACGAATTCGATGAAAAACCTGTTGGCGTGGGGGCAATTGCACAGGTATACTTAGCTAAGTTGTCCGAAAAGGCTATATCTAAAGCTAAGGCGGAAGACGACCGGTCAGAAGGACTAGACATTGTCGCCTCCGACAAGAAAAAGGGCTCATTCTGGGAGGGAATGGTGGTAACAGAACAACAAGGAAGCCAGGTTTCGTCGAATCAGCAAGTGGCTATCAAGGTTTTGCATCCGAATGTGGAAGTAAAAATCAACCGGGATCTCCGCATCATGAAATTTTTCGCCAATCTAATAGATGTGATTCCAACAATGGAGTGGCTCTCTTTGCCGGATGAGGTTGAGCAATTCAGCATATTGATGAGATTGCAACTCGATCTAAGGATTGAGGCTTTGAACTTGGCCAAATTCCGCCATAATTTCCGCAATAGACTTGACATTCACTTTCCTAAACCTTTTGTGAATTTTAGTACACGAGACGTGTTGGTTGAGGAATACATAAAGGCAGTTCCTATGTCTAAAATGTTATCCTTGAAGAGAAATTTTGGTAAGAATTTATCGAAGGAGGTGAGCGATAAAGGACTCGACTCTTTCCTCCAAATGTTGATTCTTGATAATTTTGTTCATGCGGATCTCCATCCAGGTAACATGCTTGTAAGGTTTTACAAAAACGAAATGTACAAACATAAACGGGAGTACAAAATCGTTAAATCCAGCAATGAGATCGAAACCAATAGAATCACGGAGGAATTACTAGCATTGGGGGATGATAGTGACGCATGGTGTGAAAAGCTTGAAAACTTATATGAAAATGGCTATCATGCGGAAATATGCTTCTTGGATGTTGGCCTCATAACGGAACTCAATCATGATGATAGGATTAACTTTATTGACTTGTTCAAGGCTTTGTCTGAATTTGATGGGTATAAGGCTGGTGAACTAATGGTTGAAAGATCTCGAACACCTGAAACAGTCTTGAATAAAGAGATTTTTGCGCTTAAAGTGGAAAAGTTGGTTGACAGAATGAAAGAAAGAACATTTACGTTAGGCAACATCAGTATCGGAGATCTTCTTGACCAAGTTCTTTCCATGGTTAGATCACATCATGTGAGAATGGAGGGAGATTTTATTACTGTCATTGTCGCAATATTATTGTTGGAGGGAATTGGTAGACAACTCGATCCACAATTGGATCTTTTTGCAAGGTTCGTATATGCCCTTTTATTCGGTTTTCCTACAGAAGCTACCTGAGTCGAGTTCGAGTTTGAGTTTGAGTTCGGGTTCGATCTCTAGAGTTAAGCGACTCAAATGCCCACTAAGCAAATTTACTAACAGAGTACAGCTCCCTTCCAGTTTTAAGAAAATTAGGAGTACTGAAAGAAGGTAAAGAATTACTTCAGAACGAAGATTCTTTGAATATGATGAAAGTCTGGTTGGCCTTGGAAGTGAGACAACTCATCAGCGCCTCGATACAAGATGTATGTGTTCTTTTTTTTTCATGTTTTGCCAGAACGAATTTGCTTCATCTGGAAATTTCCATGAACTTACTTACTAACTCACAGATTCATGCACTTGTCAAAGCGGACATGCTCAGTGCTAATATTTAATGTGCCTTCCCGATTTTGCTTATTAATCTAGGTTGCGCAAAGTTGCTTAGTGAACCATTATTGGTCACGTGAATATGTAGTAGCCCCGGTAACTTTTGTAAGCGTTTTCTCACATGAGCAATTTTATCTCCAATATATATATTATACATATTTTTGTCTACTCAGCACAATGGCTTCCAATCCACCTGGCAAATGCTGTACTCTCTCTAGTTTCCATGAAGGCACTCCAGTAGGTAAACATGAATCCGTTTTTGGATTAGATACCTACATTACTGGTTTTGAGCACTCTACTTCCAGGGTAATCGTGATTTTGAGCGATATCCACGGTCATAGATTCAACAATACCTTGTTAGTAGCAGATGAATTAGCCAAGGCCGGTTACAGAGTCTACATTCCTGACATCTTGAAAAATGACCCTGTTGGTCCTACTACCGATTTCGCATCCTGGCTTCAAAAGCACCCAAATGAAGTTACTCGCCCAATTGTTGACGGATTCTTGAAGTCACTCCGCGGGGAAGTCGGCACTTCTTCTTTTATTGGTGTGATCGGCTACTGTTATGGAGCTAAGTATGCGATTCAGCATTTGGCTGAAGAAGGATTGGCCACTGCAGGTGCCATTGCCCACCCTTCCTTTGTCACTATTGAGGAGGTTGCCGCGATCAAAAAACCAATTGTCATTGCTGCTGCGGAAATTGACCCAATTTTCACCACCGAGCTTAGACATCAAACGGAGGCCAAGTTGGCCGAAATCAACGCCAGATATCAGCTTACTGTGTTTTCTGGTGTTGAGCATGGATTCTCCATTAAAGGCGATACCAAGAATCCTTTGGTGAAGTATGCCAAGGAAAAAACTCTTGTTGATCAATTGCAGTGGTTTGCTTTGTTCTAGGGTTGAAGAATTAATATTCTATATATGAAAAGGTATGAATCTTTCATGGTTTTAGACCTCGTAAACAGTGTGCTCATGATTGTGTCATTTTTAATGAACAGTAAAATGAGTAACTTGAAAATTTTATGCTCGTGAAATACTTCAACATCTTCTTATTTCTTGTTTACTTGTTAGTTTGATTGGTTCAAATCTTCAAAATCTGAAATCATAGATACCAGGTCAACTGAGTGCAGCTTGCAACCGCTTGTTTCCAGAGGAGATGCACTATAAGACCCTCACATAATGTAACAAGAAAAATCATATTTTTTTTCAAAAGAAAAAAAAAAAAATCATTGATAAATAAAATCCCTTTGAAATTGGTGTAAGGCACAATTTTAATTTTAATCAGGAATATTTCAGGTTTTCGGGGACCGATTTCCGCAACTCGAACGGAATTTTTCTTGGCCTTCTGATAAGCAACTAAATTGCGGGGCGGAAAGATAGGGCACTGGGAAACCATTGCAACACACTTTCAAACTAGAATTGATTTAAGCGACAATTCATTATGTGGAAAAACCCCCAGGAGTTGCCCATTCACTTGCAGCCAAAAAAGCCTTCCTTTCGGGGGATAAGCTGGGTTGCTATTGTGACCATTGTGTCAATCGTGGTTTGGTGGAAGTCTAATTCAGCGTTCACAATTTTGGGGGTAAACATTAGCATTCCACTTCCCAAAAATGAACAGAACCCTGACTCTCTTTGTCCTATAGTGAATAAATTGGATCCAACCAACTACATCTATAATAATTTCACTTTGCAAAAGATACTTCATGATGAACACTTCAAAAATGGGTCGTTAAAGAACTTGCAAAAGGCAGTACAGGTTCCCACCCAAATTTATGACGGAATGATCATTCCAAATGATTCTGAATCTTCTGAAAAGTCCTCTTTGGATGACAGATGGAAACCTTTTGAAGTTTTTCATGGATATTTGAAAGATACATTTCCATTAGTACATAAACACTTGACACTTGAAAAGATAAACAAATTAGGTCTAGTTTATACTTGGGAGGGAAGTGATTCTCGTAAAAAGCCAATAATGCTTGCAGCTCACTATGATGTTGTGCCGGTTCAGCCAGAGACCTTGAATCAGTGGACATATCCCCCATTCGATGGTGCTTACGATGGAAAATACTTGTATGGCAGAGGAGTTCTGGATTGCAAAGACTTACTTGTTGGGCTTATGGAAACTATCGAGCTTCTCCTCTCAGAAGGCAGTTTTGAACCACAAAGAACAATAATCTTGTCTTTTGGTTATGACGAGGAAGCTGCAGGCTTGGGGGCGGAGGGAATCTCCACGCATTTGCTTGAAAAGTATGGGCCTTCTTCTTTTTTTCAAATAATTGATGAAGGTGAAACTGGTTTTGTTGAAGTTGAAGGAGACAAGTACATTCTTCCAGCAATAAGTGAAAAGGGGCATTTGAATTCGATTCTTGAACTTTACACGCCAGGAGGGCATTCATCAGTTCCACCAAAACATACTTCGATTGGTATTTTATCCAAAGTTATATCCCTTATTGAAGATGAAGAATTTGAAAGCATTATTTCGAATGCAAATCCGGTGCTAAGCCATTTGCAGTGTGTTGCTGAACATTCGCAGACCATTGATCCTCTGCTCCGGAAAACTATATTGAAAGCTCACTTAAACAAGAATGCCAACCGTGAATTATTAGATTACTTGTCTCGTGACTTACTGACTAAGTATACAGTGACAACTTCGCAGGCTGTGGACATTATTTACGGCGGGGTTAAGTCTAACGCACTCCCTGAGCATGCATCGGTTTTGATCAACCACAGAATTGCCGTGGAAGAGTCTGTGGCATCTACTAGAGAAAAAGTTTTATCCCAAGTAAAAACTTTTGCTGAACAATATGATTTGGGTCTTGTTTGTGACGGTGAAGTTATCTTAGAAAAGACAGAACATGGATTTTTCACTTACACTACTAATGAGCCCTTAGAGCCTGCTCCTTTAACTCCAGTTGGTGATGAAATCTGGGACGTTTATGGCGGCTCTTTAAGATACTTGTATGAGGATTTAATCTCGCCGGGAAACAACGAAACATACATCTTTGCACCTTATATAGGCACAGGAAACACGGACACCAAGTCTTACTGGGATTTGACGAGAAACATCTTCAGATATGCTCCGGGTATTCCAAATTTGGACTCTAACATCCATTCCGTTGATGAGAAACTTGAATTCAGCAGTCATTTGCAGATTATTTCTTTCTATTACTACTATTTGCAAGTCGTGGATCAATTGGCGGATCCAAAAGAAAACATATTTGGAGCACAATAGGTTGCTGGTACATTCCAAAATATCAGTGACTCATCTGAATTTTAGTTAAATGTTTTTATTTCATTCTACAGAAAGCTCTCAACCTGTATTTTTATAACACTTAAATGACCCCAATTTTCGAAAATTGTAACAGCGTTTGTCATCACTCCCGCACAATGGCATCCCATCGTGTATAGCAACTGGACTGCACAAGTTACGTAATGTTCATTGCAAAAAAAAAAAAAAAAAAAAAAAATCCAACCAAGATATAACTTTCCTTTATTAAAATGCCTACTGAGTTAGAAGAATTGGTGGGATTCTTGCATTCCCCACAGCCCGCTGTTGTCCAAATAGCTCTTGACAATTTGGTTGGTTACTCCCAAGGCCCTCAACAAAAAGTTTTTGCATATGACAACTATGAAGCCGTAAAAGACTTAAAGAAGTTGTCGAAAGACACTGGAAAAACATCAGTTAGTCAATCAGTGACTATCCTTGCTAACTTGTGTGACGATCCGCATGTACGGGAACTCATTGTTGAGGACACAGAATATTTGAAATTTTTAGTATCAGCCATAATCAGACCTACTAATATTAATGCTGACTTGATGTCCATTTTGCTCGCCAACTTAGCAAAGAATGATCTGATTACATCTATTTTCGATATTGAGGTCCAACATACAGATGCGGATAAAGAGTTTTTCAAGCTGACGAAGGCAATGGATTGCCTCATGGACTGCTTTGTGAAAGGATATGATCGCAGCTTGAACAAGTATGCCAACTATGATTACTTAGCATACTTTTTCTCTGATATTTCCCGTTTGAAATTGGGAAGAACTTACTTTATCACAGAGCAATCATACGATGAGGTGGTTCCAATCTCTAAGCTCTTGGTGTTCACCGAAAAGTATGATTCCAAAATCCGTCGTGAAGGAGTCGCCTCCACGATTAAAAACTCGTTATTTGACATTGAGTCCCATGAAAAATTAGTTACAGATGAAGGAATCAATTTGTTGCCATATATCCTTTTGCCACTTGCGGGACCTGAAGAATTGGATGAAGATGACATGTTTAACTTACCTGATGAGTTGCAATTATTGCCACCTGATAAAATGAGAGAGCCAATTGAAACTATCTTAAACACTCATTTGGAATCGCTTTTATTATTGAGTACTTCAAAGGAAATGAGACAGCTTTTGAGAGAGAAGTCTGTTTATCCTTTGGTTCGTGAACTCCACAAGGTATCTGACTCCGATGATGTTACTGCATTATGTGATAGATTGGTGCAGTTGTTAATGAGAGATGAGCAGACTGGAGATGTCGAAGCAGAAGAGAGTGACGAAGATGATGATAAGATTGTCGAAATTTTGTAAATTAAAGGAGATATATTGAAGACTTAGTGACTGTTGATTTCGACTAATGATGTAGCCGACTAAGATTTTGAAGGGGTTTGCAAACCCTTGTCTGTTTTTATTTTTTCATTTTCTATTTTGTTTTTTTTTTCATTTTATATTTTTTTATTGTTACAGTCAATAGCCCTCTCTAAATTTAATGAAGACCGGCGTGTTCGTATTTAGTCACTATTCCTTCAATTGTAGCTTCCCGTCCGCCAACTTGAGGTTCCGCTTGACAATTTGAATAATACGAATTTTGTTGTCCTTGTGGGTGCCAATTCTGTTTTTCAAATTCAAAAGTAACTCCTTTGTTGTGAGCGGATTCTTCCTCACAATGTTCAACACCTCCAGTGTTGTTACAAGCTCTCCATTCACTCCAGGGTTATCTAAATCATTGACATCAGATATAACCGGAACAGGTGGAGTAGAAGGAGTCTCTTCTCGCTTAACCTTTTTTGCGGGAGGTGAATCGTCGAAGCTTTGGGGCCTCTTCTTTGCGTTTGGATTCCATTCACCATGTGGAAATTGACGCAAAAACTCTTTCGTGGCATTTATAACAACCACACCATCGCTGATCCTGGAAACAAAAATTGTTCTTGGTCTAGGCTCTTCTCTTTCAGGCTCAACTCCATCAACAGGTTCTGGCTTAACAGTTGCCTCGGGCTCGGACTCGTTTCCACTTTCTAAATCCGACTGTGAAACGTAAGGATTTGATTCTTCGTTGTCACTCTCGTAGACAGCACCCTCTGTCTTGTTTAAAACTTTCTTCAACTTCTTTCCCTCCTTATCGACCTTCCTAGACTTTTCTACCTCGAACAAATCGTTAAGATCGTCATCGCTATCATCCCCAGCATCCAGCTGGCCATCGAAATGGGCGGCTTTAAGCATTTCCTTCTTGATCTTTTTTTCCAGCAATTTATTTTCCTCTTCGTCGCCGTCCATAATTGGTGCCTCTTCATCATCTGCAAATTCCTCCTCAAAGTCCAAATCATCATGGTCAGAATCTCTATCATGAGTCCCACCCTGCACAGTACGCATACGATTCAAGTGTGGCGGTTGACTTGCAAAAGAGCCTGCCTCTCCACCATTGCGTCTGAACCGCATATCTGAACTTTCGCCTCCCTCGTCCATATGTTTCATGAGCCAACGAGGGGCCGACAGATTCTTCTCCATCCTTGCTTCGGCTTCTTCTAGCGTCAAAGTTGCATACTTGTTTCTGGGGGTGAACTTGTACACCTTTTCTGCCGGAACCATTTTAAAGCAATTTTTATCGAAAACGAATAAAACATGGGTGGATTCTGTGGACCCTGCCTCATAACTGCCAACGAAAACATTTTCACCAGTATAATCTTCAATAACCCAAGGGTAGTATTCTTCGTATCTTAATTTACGCTTGTTCTCATCCATCATATGCACTTGTTTGGTTTTTCTCTTGAACAAGTTTCTACGGTGTCGGCGGGCACCTCCATCTGGTGCAACCTGAGACATATCAACAGAGCTTTGACCGTTATCTTGTGCATCCGTACCTTTCTCGGTATCTTTTGTAGAGTTATTTTCGTCATTTTCGACTTTTAGGTCCGATTCTTCTGCCGCTTGGGCCGCAGCCTTCTCTCGGCGTCTACGATCCATTTCCTGTCTAGAGAGTTGAAACTGGATATTTTGTGGATCCTTTCTATGCATTCTCACTGGCTTATTAAATTTCTTCATGATGTCGACATCTTGCTTGGTGTGGAACTTTAGGATATGGTGTCTAGTATCCTGTAGCTCTTCGGCTGTGCAGGCCTTAAGAGGGATGGTATTCCATTCCGAAGGACCAGACTGGCTTCCCGTGCCTGTCGCTGGACTAGCTGAACCCGTGGAACTGATGTTACGGGGAGCCCCAACATCGGGTTCCTGTTTGATAGCTGGCTCTGTTTTGATTTTTGGTTGGCTCATGATGTGCAAGGAAGAAGCAACGTTTGATAGTTGCGACTGAATACTCAACCATTGAGAAGGACTGTACGGGCTTTCTCTGGGGTAAAAGCGCGTGAGGACCAGCCCTAACTTTCTTGGAGCTTGATATTTGGAAAGAAAATTAAGCAGCAATAGATATTGATTACTTCTAAGTATTCGAAAGGACGGGCTAATGGCGTTATAAGCACCGTTTGAAAATTTGGAAATGCTTTCTTTTTGAATTTTTGAGGTTATTTTTTTAAAGTGAAAAAATTGATGTATTAACCAAATAATAATTTATTTGATTACAGTTATTTTAATTGAAAATTTACCAAATTGGTTGTTTTACATAATGGAGCGAAACATTACAGTAATTATATCTTTCAAAGATTTAATTCAATTATTAAAAGCAAAAACGTTTTTGTTAAGTATTATTGAGATATTTTTGCAACTTGCTTCAATAACTTCTTTCTCAAAAATTCCCGTTCAACCGGGTCCGCCTGAATCCGGCGCACATCGCCGGTTCCGGGGACAGGTTGCACTGAAAACATTTCCAGATCTCGAGGAACTTCACGTTCATTTCTTGATTACTTTCATTTTTAAAAGTTGGGATAATAATGGCCGAAGAAAAAAAAGCTCCTCCAAGCTACATGGGCTTTGTAGCCGGCATGTTTTCCGGTATTACCAAAAATGCAGTGGGCCACCCGTTTGATACAGTGAAGGTCCGCCTACAGACATCCGAAGGGAGATTTAAAGGTCCAATGGACTGTATTATGAGTACATATAAGGCAGAAGGTCTTCGTGGTTTCTACAAAGGATTCACTCCACCATTGGCGGGATGGGTTCTAATGGATTCCGTCATGCTTGGGTCTTTACACCTATATAGACGTTTGGTGAAGGAAAACTTCTACGCAGAAGAAAAAAAACTTCCTCTCTTTGGCCATATAGTTGCTGGCTTGGGAAGTGGATGGACCGTGTCGCTTGTTGCTGCCCCTATCGAACAATTCAAAGCCCGTCTTCAGGTCCAATACGACGCTAAATCGAGTAATTATAGTGGTCCTATTGACGTGGCCAAGAAGTTATGGAAGATTTCACCTAAAACTTGGTTCTCGGGACTTTTTCCCACTATGGTCTTCAGAACCAACTTCATTTTCTGGTGGGGTTCATATGAGATCTTTACCGACTGGTTTACAGAAAATACCAAAATGTCTAAACCCTCAATAAATTTCTGGGCCGGAGGCCTCTCTGCTACTGTCTTCTGGATTTTTGCATATCCAGCCGATGTTGTGAAGCAGGTCATCATGACAGACAGCCCCATAAAAGCCGAGAAGAAATTTCCACACTATATGGACGCCGTCAGATATATTTATCGTGAAAGAGGCTTGGCAGGATTCACCCGTGGATTTGGTCCATCAATATTACGTTCTTTTCCCGCAAATGCCGCTGCATTAGCTACATTTGAGGCGGTCTTGAGGGTTATGCATTAACCCCATTTTCAATTCTTTCCACCACATTTGTATGATATACTAGAATAAAGTATTGCATTAATTTGTGGCACATCTAACTAAAGCAAAAACCCCGCATTTTGTAGTATTATGACCCTTCTATTGCAGTTCCACATTCTTTTCCCAAGGTTTGGTCCTCATTTCAGCATGAGACTCAGATTTTTCCTCGCTCAAAACTGTGTCAGGGATCTCTTTTATACCAGGAACGGGCTTTCCCGAGACAATCATATCCACAAGTTCCTGATAGTTGGAAGAATATGGTGCATCGGATGTAACAGTGTTGTCAGCCTCCGGAGTCTCCTTGCTGCTATCGTCTAAAAGCGTGATCTTACCTCCATTATTTCTTTTCCATGCATAAAAGTCATCCAAATTCAAAATATGACCTGTTGAAGAGCAGAAGAAAAAAGACTTGGCCTGGTCAGTCAACTGTTGTCTCTCTGCAGCGGGAATAGTTTTCACAGAAGGGTCTCGTTCCTGTAAGGATTCCAAATGGCTTTGAAATATTTCAGTAAGGCCCTCCTGGAATTCCGTAAAGGAGTCCCAGTCGTAGTTAGAAAATTCTGCGTAAACTTGTTCTTGAGGATCAGCCATTTTCAGAAACTCAGAATCGATATCTTACAATTTGCAATACATGCGAGGGGGTTTTCAGTTGGAGGTTGAGATCGGATAAGCGCAACACTCGTGCAGACACCAATACCGGATGCAACAGTCAACAAATAATGTGTAATACCACCAAAACATTTGAAAACTTGATTTTTTTTTTGTTTTTAAAGCATCTTTATTTATAATAAACTATTTTTGAAACATCAACTCTTTTACCATCCGAATAGTTCTTTGGTTGAATTACACCAGTTTTAATCCCTTAATATTCGTGAAACTCACGCAGTCCTAAAAACCCTCTCGACTCAAAACGCGTCATCCAGACTTGTTTTTGCTAGAACCTTCATAGGCAACAGCTGATATCGGAGCAATTAAAAAATGGCTGCCCAAATATCGTCCAAGCATTTGGTACTTGCGGGAATTCTTCTCCGAGTGGCATTTTTCTTCTTTGGAATATACCAGGACAATCATCTGCCGGTGAAATTCACCGATATTGATTATTTAGTTTTCAGCGATGCTGCGCAGTTCGTATACGATGGATTATCTCCCTACAGAAGGGATACATACAGGTACACTCCATTATTGGCGTGGATGCTAGTCCCGAATGCTTGGGGTGGTGTTTTTGTTCACTACGGGAAGTTTTTCTTCATGCTCTGTGACATCCTCACTGGGATTTTGGTTTCCCGAACTCTTGAACGTTCGAACCTAACATTATCTAACCGCAAGAAGCTAATTTTACAGTCTTTATGGCTTCTCAATCCAATGGTGGCGACCATAAGTACAAGAGGCTCTTCCGAAAGTGTGCTTACATTTATTATCATGATTTCTGTGGACCAATATCTTAGTGGACGGTATAACGAATCTGCTTTCTGGTTGGGATTATCAATCCACTTCAAGATCTACCCAATAATTTACCTTCCCGCCCTTATGTACAACATGTCTGCTAAAGGATCATTCTCTACATTCAGAAATGTACCAGTGTTGAAATGGCTCAATGGAACCAATATCAAGTTTCTTTTCGTTACTTTGGCATCGCTCAGTGCCTGGAACATTGTGATGTATAACATCTATGGATATGAATTTTTGTACCATTCGTACATTTACCATTTGTCAAGAATTGACCATCGTCATAACTTTTCGTTGTACAACATTATGTTGTATTATAAATCGGCAAGCTCAATCACAAATTCTTTGACAAATAATATACTATGGAATAACTTGGGCCAGTTTACTGAAAGCATAGAAAAAGTTGCATTTTTGCCACAGTTACTTTTGAGCGCTGTCATAATACCACTCATAATAGCCAAAAAAGATGTAGCAGCTTGTTTTTTCGTGCAAACTTTTGCATTTGTCACTTTCAACAAGGTGATAACTTCGCAATATTTCATTTGGTTCTTAATTTTTCTACCTCATTTTCTTGCTAAGTCCAAATTGTTGTCAATGACTAGCAAAGGACTAGCCATACTTTCATTGTGGATTATTTCTCAAGCATGTTGGCTCTTTTTTGCGTTTAAGTTGGAATTCTTGGGGGAATGTACCTTTAACGGTGGATTGCTCTATAGTTCTATTTTCTTTTTCCTCGCAAACTGCTGGGCATTGGCACAGTTTATTGAAGCATTCTGAATATGCTGAGTTTATTGAGGGCCACTCTTTTTTTTTTTTTTTCTCCAAATGGAAATCTAAAAAAGATACACAAGTGACTATTCCTGTTTATTTTTTTTTTTTCGTAGCGTTATCCGGCGGTTCACTGAGTGACTTATCGGGGGTGAAGACCTCGGGCCCAAATAAAAACCAACAAGAAAAAAAAGAGAAATATTTTTTTATGAAGTATTACCTTACTTTATATGTTCAAATAATATTTAACTCCGTAAGCTGGTAAATATAATATAATAAGAGGGGTCTTCTTAGCCTATATGATCTAATCGGTTATGATGTTACCTCTTCATAGTGAATATATGGGTTAGAGTCCGATTGTGGTTAAGTTACGCGTCCAATGACTCCGCCAAGGGATATCATCTTTTAAAGCATAATGTTACTTTAATATCAGAGGTTATAGGTGAAACATTATTTAAATATTAATTCATATTTAGGCATATCACCTATCACGAGACTAAAGTCACGTGATCTAAAACATTCTCACGAGATGAGTGAGTTTGTCGTTTGGGTGAGATAAACAGTTACGTTGAGGTAAAGGAAATCTTAATTATGTCTCGTATGGAATTATATTCTCCTGAAGGATTACGTGTCGACGGTAGAAGATGGAACGAGTTGCGCAGATTTGAATGCAAGATTAATACACACCCAAACTCATCTGATGGATCATCATATGTTGAACAAGGTAATACCAAAGTGATGTGCATGGTGCAAGGTCCCATGGAACCCCCTTTGAGATCACAGGTGAACCAGACTCAAGCTACTATCGATATAAATTTGAACATTGCTAGCTTCTCGACGTTGCAAAGGAAGAAAAGAAGCAAAAATGAGAAAAGGATCCTTGAGCTAAAGACTACATTAGAAAGGACATTCGAGCAGAGTATAATGTCCAATTTGTATCCAAAAACTGTCATTGAAATCAGTGTTCAGGTTTTGGCCCAGGATGGTGGACTTTTCTCCGCGATGACCAATGCCATCACGCTAGCTCTTATTGACGCCGGTATAGCGATGTACGATTACGTCTCAGCTGTTAGTGTGGGTATCCACGACCAGACTCCATTATTGGATCTAAATAATCTTGAGGAAAATGATATGAGCTGTCTTACCATTGGGGTCGTTGGTAAAAGTGAAAAGTTGGCGATGTTGCTTTTAGAGGACAAGATGCCTTTGGATAAGTTAGAGTCTGTTTTGGGGATTGCCATAGCTGGTGGCCACAGAATACGAGAATTAATGGATAATGAAGTTCGTGAACATGGAACCATGAGACAATCTAAACTCACATCTTAGGCGGGGTGCTTTATAGTACAATAAAGATAGAAACTCACCATATTATTTTAGAGATGAAGCAAAACTTGTAAATTAGAAAAACTTGCCAACAGAAGAAAGAAGTTTTTTTAAATTAATAAAAGAAAAATTCTTAAACCCGGGAAAACAAACTTGAATATTGTGTTTGAAATTAACAAAAAAAACAAATGACACGGACAGGAATCGAACCTGCAACCCTTTGATTTGGAATCAAAAGCTCTACCATTGAGCCACCGCATCATTATTATTATTAAAAATTTTTTGGGAAATAATATGAAAAAACAATTCACAACAATATATATGCAGGTCGAAATATGCGGAATCTGGACTCGTCTCATTTTCTTCTTAATTGGAACCAAACATTAGTTAGATATATATTCTTCCTATAAAATGATTTGTTTCTTTTGAAAAAAATGGAGTAGAAAAGAACACAGTAATCAGGCAAGAAAAAAAAAAAACAGGCGGAAATTAAATTTTGTGGAACCAGGCTTGCCAAAATTAATAGGTTGTTTAGTGGGGGTTTGGGCGGTTGCTGAATGGAAAATATGATAAATAGATTGTAAAATTTAAATTACATTCCTGATTTAAGAGCAACTTAGGATAAGTTCTGCTTCATCTTGAATTTAGAAAAAAGTAGAAAAAAACTCAAGTTAGATCCTTCGATTTGTTGAAGTTTTCATAAGCCTAAGAGGTTGAGGCGCTTAGATTTGCGATTTCTATCCGATTGTGGCCCTTACATCGGTTCGCATGTGCCTAAAACACGTGACGTTGGTTGCTTGGTGCGGGGAAAAGGACACGTTACATGGACAGCAACAAGTTAAATTCAATATATCTTTCAATATTTTCTTCATTATATTGTGTAATAAGAAAGAAGCAAGTCATAGTTCATCTGATTTTTTACGTCCATAGGATTCGTAGGTATAGTATAAAGTAAGTAAAAAAAAATGATGTTTGGTAAAATTACCAATTTAGCAAAAGCAAATCAATTCGCACGGGCTATTTTTACCATTATGGACACTCGCCTGTCCCTGGGATATTTTCTTTCATCGAAAGCTACTTTCTAAGCCTGAAAAAAAAAGATTTGAAAAATTTACTACATTCGGCCAGTTCAAAAGGTACCATTATTTTGAACTTTAGTATTCCAGAAGTTCAGGGTTTTTGACATTCTGTTAATTTACACACGCCCTTGACGCACCTGCATATAGCAACGGATCACTGGACCAGACCGCTTTTGAAGCCGTGAGGTGTTCACAACGTCTATTTTATTCTGGAAACAGGTCCAAATTAATTGAAGAAATCTTGTTCCTTCTCAACCAATTAAGAACATAACACACTTATACAGGTCCAAAGGTTCTTACTTACTGTATCAATTGCACTCGAGACTACATTTAGTATTTCTCGGCCACCATCAACTATTTGATCATCAATCAAAGAGGTTAACCCTCCCCGATTATTTTCCAACTTTACATCTTAGTGGATTTTCTTCAGAAGAAATACTAAGAACTGATTAAAAGTATAAAAAAAAAACGCAATTATGTCTTATAGGGGTCCTAACCAGTTCAACACCAACAATTTTGGCAATAACAACTTTGGTGCCAACAATTTTGGAAATTCTGGATTTCCAAACCAGTTTCATCAACAGGCTGCACCTCAAGGTACTCCAATTGGTCCAATGCTGTCTCAATTGAGTGGATTAGAAAAAGCTGAGGCCTTTTCAAAGAAGTTTGAAGATATTTTTGACACATATTTAGCACCAATCAAGCCATACGTGCCTGCAATTGGTCGTTTGTTCATTGTCGCCACATTTTACGAAGACGCCATTAGAATTTTTTCACAATGGAGTGAACAGGTTTACTATTTGCACGTTTACAGAAAGATCTGGAATTGGCTTACGGTCCTTTTCCTTGCTGTCAACATTGTAATGATGTTGATTGGTTCCACTTGCTTGGTTTTGAGAAAGAAGACCACCTTCGCAACCATCACGTTGTGCTCCGTAGTATTCTTCCAGGGAATATTCTATGGTTTAATGTTTGACAGCCAATTTCTTTTGAGAAATTTATCTGTGATTGGTGGCTTGATTTTGGCATACTCCGACTCTCTCGTGAGAGATAAGAGATCATTATCTATGCCAGGTTTGCCAATGCTCAACAATCAAGATAACAAGAAATATTTTTTGTTGGCGGGTAGATTGTTGATGATTTTCTTGTTTTTGGGATTCGTGTTCTCTGCAAACTGGTCTTTTACTAGGGTATTTGTTATTTTGTGCGGCCTTGTTGCGTGCATCTCTATCGTGATTGGATTCAAAACTAAGCTCGCTGCCTTTGTGTTGACTTCGGAATTATTTGTGTACAACATGTTTGTGAACCAATTCTGGAAGTACCTGTCCTACAATGCAAACAGAGACTTCTTGAAGTACGAGTTTTTCCAAACGTTGTCTATTGTTGGTGGTCTTTTGATCATTGTCAATGCAGGTGCGGGTGAGTTGTCTATTGACGAGAAAAAGAAAATTTACTAAGCCGTGTGCATTGGGAAATCGAAGTGTTTCGATCAGTACTGGTAAATTGTCAACATGAAAATAAGCTTTGAACTAAATATTAGATTAGTTTACAACCCTACTTTTGTTTCTTTGCTAAGAAATTGATTTCCTGGTGCACCCGTGCACCATCACCTTGTGAGGCTTTGGAGCTAACCTATCGGAACACTAGTATTAGAAATAACGTACAGTCCCGATTTGATTTTACAGATTCTACATCGTTCCTATCTGAAATATGTCTTCAGAAGACAAGTGCCCCGTAGACCACGAAAAGCGCGCTGCTTGGATGGATAAAATGAAGACCAAAGTGGCGCCTCCAGAAGACCTACAGTCAGCCCCAGCATCTCATCAAGAAGTGGAACAACCAAAATGTCCCGTGGACCACAATGCAAGGCAAAATTGGATCGGAAACATTTCCGTATCAACACAACAAACATCAGAGGCTGTAGAGGTTGAATCCGGCTGCACATCAGAGGCGTTGAAGAAGGACCCCAAATATACATCAACTGCAAATTTACCCACGGATCGTGAGATCAGTTCCATTCCACGTACAGACGATCGGTCGAAATGGATGTACCCTTCGCAAAAACAGTTTTATGAAGCCATGATGCGTAAAAATTGGTCCCCACAAGCAGAAGATATGAACACAGTTGTTCCTATCCACAACCAAGTTAATGAGCTTGCGTGGAGACATATTTTGAATTGGGAGAGAGCCCACATTCTGGAGGCCGAGCAGAAATGCGGTGGAATCTCCTTAACAAGCTTCAAAGGCGACCTGAAGAAGTTAACCCCTCGTGCTTGGTTCAAGATGGCTGTGCTAGGTCAAGAAAAACCTTTTGATAGACACGACTGGTTGGTGGACAGGTGTGGCGTGAGTGTTCCTTACGTGATCGACTTTTACAGTGGTGGAGAAAGTGGCGTGCTTGTGGATGCTCGTCCAAAGATAGACTCATGGGAAGGATTCAAGCTAAGAGTAGGAAGAGCTTTTGGATTCCTCTAAAGATGCCTGCGTGGGTGGCGACGCGTGGATGCCAGAATTATTGCCTGGTATTCATCCTTGTAATTAGAATTAAAAATACATTTAGGTTTTGATAATCAAACTTGATTTTAAGAGGAGCCGTTTCTCATGCCCTCTTTAATACAAGGCCACAGATTGCATGTCGTTATGGATGTCTATTCATCATTACTATGTACCAGGAGATTCATTTTCATGAAGTATTTATCTACCCATGAACAGACCGGATTGGCCCAACTTTTGCATGTTTTCGCCAACTTGGACATTGGTCTCGAAATATTTAGAAACGCATCTGTCCAAACAAAGGGCTTCTTGCTTGTTCACATCGCCTTCAGCGTATGACTTGTTGATGCACTTAGCATGACACTGCTCAACCAAGGAGTTGAACATGCCGGTGACCATGTCCAACTCAGCCTCAGCAGCCTGAATTTTTTGTTGAGATGAAATTTGAGGAGATCCGCCTAATCCGAACATTTTGTGATTATTATAAAGATACTGGTTGTCAGTGCGGAGTTTCACTCGTATTGCATCTAGGCGTGGAAAACTTTTTTGTGAGGGTGCACGGGTGGACCGAGCAACCAAAATTCGCATTATGACGTTGGGAAGTGTTACATCCCCGGGAACGTTAAATGAAAATGGCCTCCCAAAAGAATTGAGGAGTTACTCAAAACCTGTTGCATAGATTCGTAATCCTCAAACTTTTCCGGTACAAATTGCACTAGCCCGTGACAGAATGTTAGTTGCTTACCAACAAGCAGTATACCTCCACCGCTAAGGGCCAACCTCGAGTTTTGCATGCACTTGTTCTTCAACAACTCAATGAAGCCTGGCCTAGCCAGCTCAGTGAGATCGTAAAAATACCGCTTAAACTTCCAAACCTGAGATCGAAGGTTAAGCACTGGTATACGAAGTAGATTTGAATTCACAGAGGTCACCAGAAGTCTTCCCAACCGCGAAACGTCAAATTTTTCACTCTCGTAAGGCACTCGGTCAAAATGTCTCAAGAAATCATTGGTAAAGCCCCCAACAAAAGCAACGTATTCTTTATTACCTTCCCAGTAGACCATGGCCTTGTGGTGACAGCTTCGAAGTTCAGCATCAACAAGTTTTGCATTTTCGAGTTGTGTTTCCAAGTTTAACTTGCTGCTATCTTCGTCTTCATAGGGCTTTTTTGGAATTTCATAGTAGTCAAATGCATATGTGTCGAGTAAGACCCAACATTCCTTATCAAAACTGAAGTAGAAGCAATCACCATATACATTATAATTTTCATCAACACCACCATGAATGATTAAATTCATGTTATCCCGGTTCATGTTACTTTGACTCAGCATTTCTGTTTGCGTCGACTTGTCACTATTGGATAAAACATCGGAGATATTTAGCGGGGCTCTTTGCCGTTCTGAATCTGCTTGACTTCGACACTCTGGACCAAAAACATGACATGTTTCATCAGTGAAGTTACCAGATGTCAAGACATGAGCGAAATATCCCCTAGGACCCGGCACCTGATCAGTTTGAGGATGAATTGTGTCTATCAAGGCCTCAGGGTGGATGTCAGATGTACCCTTATCGCTTATAATCAACTCCAATTTAAGGAGATCATTGGTTGCTTTGAAGCTTTGGTGTCCATCAGAATGGGAGATAAGGAAAAACCCACCAAATAAGTATACACAGATTGACGAGATTCCCGACTTTTGATCACTTTTACGTGTTTCAGCATCATAAATGGTCACATTATGCTTTTCAGATTGATCTTGAGTTTCTGCATGATCTTCCCCAAGGGTCTGAGAGGGTTGATATTTTCGGGTAGTCGAAAATGCATTCTGTTCAACTACAGCCGAATCCCTCGACTTGGTTGCTGAGATTGAATGTGCTCCTTCATATTGATTAGATTCAACCACCGTATTTGATGATCTCAGAGATGGAGATTGCATTGTGGCCCTAATCTCTGCTTGATTGTTTAGCAGAGATTTGGACCTATGTTGCTTGACATGATGAGAATATGAGCTATCCACAGGTGAAAGGCCAACTCCAGCAGTTTGTTTATGCAGACTTCTATGGAAAAATCTGCTAGATTTTGCAATCATCGAAGGAACTTTATGACTGGAAGGTGCTGCCAATTCAACCTGAGGAGCATATTTTGGATCCAACGTAAAAGATGGTCTGCCATCTCCGTGAGTCACACTATGTGCCTTGACTTTTGTATCTCGTGTTTCTGTGCTTTCAGCAGACAGTGCACTTTCGTTCAAAGATTTATCCCCATGCTTTAGAATTGAAGCAGCACTGGTTGTGATTCCAGTATCCTTTGTTCTATTTGGCAGACCCATGTCATCAATGCTTTTCGTATCAAGTGTTTTTGCGGACATCTTTGACGATCTAGAAGATAACGACACCGACGAGCTTTGGGCAGGAAACAAATGAGGATCTGGAGACGTGGATGGGAATGGAGGGAAAGGAGATTCCGGCGAGACAGGCGACAGTGTCGACGTCAGAGATGGGGTGTACCTGGCATAATTTCTATGGGAATTGGATCCGAAAGAAAAGTCACCAACGTAATCAGAATGGGTCTGACATTCGAAAATATCATCTTTGGGACGACCAGGCACATCGGCAAAGTTAGAGCATAGAGCAGCTCCAATGCGTCCACAGTATTCAAGCTCCAGTCTCGATATAAGGGATATTTTAGTGAATGATAATTTGCGAACGTCCAAAATGAAACCATTCTCGTTTGTTGAGATACTCTTTTCCACGATCCACCTTCCAGATTCCTTATCGAAATTAACCTTATCAATATTCACTTTGAAGCCACCACAGAAAAAGACCTGATATTCAGAGATTTGGGTTCCCTTCATGTCACAAAAGTGACCAGGTTCAAATTCTTCAAACGATGGACTTGAGTAGTCATGAACAGTGCTCCTAGTTGGATTGAAGACAAAAAAGCTTTGGTTAGGGAGAGTATATGGTGACATGAGCATATCTTTGTTAACAAAAGGAGGCATATCACACGGAAAGTGTACTGAAATTCTGGATGGGTCTGTGGATCGAGGAATTCCTAGCATTTTCAAAGCCCTTGAGGGTTCTGATTGAAGCCCCCCAAAGAAGTAGGTGACCTCACCGACTTCAAAATGGGTGTGTAGAAGATATTGACTGAGATTAATCTGCGACTTCACACTATCGGGACGGGTAAACGAGAAAGAGGGCACATGTAGTAGGCCCGAAAACGAAGACTCAAATTCATCACTCTGAAGCATATTGATCCCTTCTTTTGAATCTGGAAATTCAGGGTTATTGGTTGTATCCAAAGAAGAATGCCTAGTGGACTCGAATGTCCCAATATCAGACATGGTGAATTCTGGCACCAAATACACTTCTTTTGCAGATTTTTTTTCATGATGAGACAGATAAGTGTAAGTAAGAAGAGAACGCGTTCTTGGTACAGTATGAATCCAATCCTCTTGATGCTCTTCTTGAAATTTGGTGGCTTTTGCCGACATTTCACGAGCTTGTCGAAACTGCTCCATTTCTAGAGACTTCTCCGTCAATTCAAGAAATGAATGTGAATGCTCTAAGTTGGAATTGCTTTGCTCATTAGTTTCTTCCATGTCTAAGTTCAGAATAAAACGTAATTAATAGTTCAGCAATCAAAGCGATGAACAAGAAGTTTTTATCGTCTTTGGTAGCACAGTATAATTTAGACGCAAATTTATTATTCAGACTTCGGCTTCCCTTCCTCTTGTAGTAATGGAATCTGTGGAATAGTAGTAGACGAGAAATTTGGCGTACCAAGAGGGTACCTGCGTGGCTGTTGATTGCAAGCTTTTCTTTTGAGCTGACACAGGAAAATTCCAAGAGAAATACTCAGAAAGTCGGCAAAAGTCTGCAATTGTAATGAATGACTGGAAATGATGACTGTCCAGATGGATATGGTGGAGGGTTTAAGTGGTTTGACACGATAGTGTTGAGATTCCCTAGTGCATTCGGGTGCGAAATCTTAATTCCCTAGCGCACGAGCTGCGGGGCTAAACATTGCTTCAACGCCCAACTATGTGTTTGTTTTTAGCATATTCTTCAATTATTTTTAATTTTTAATTTTTTCTGAAAAAAAAAAAAAAAAAAAAAAGCATTAATAAGTATGGGAAATTTTGTATGCGGATAAAGTGTATTAGTTCCCTAGTGCACACAATTGTACATTTCACTCTACACTAATAAGCAAGTAATATCAACCCAGGAGCAAGATTTGATCAAATTATCATTAATTTTTGATACGCCACACTCTCGGAATTAAAATAAACACGGGAACAAGACCGGGAAGACAAAATAAAGTAATACATAGAAAGTTTTCAAAACAAAAACCACTAGATTTTATTGTGAAATGATCTGACTGGAAAAAAACACACCGGTCAAGACTCACAACCCCCGGTAATCTTCTGAATCTTCTTCAACAATACCTTGGGATTCTTCAGTCAATTCTAACCACGTGACATTAGAAAATGAACTGTTAGATTTTGTTGCATCCTTAAGTGCTTCGACTTGCGAAGCCTCCACAAGGAGACAAATAGCGTCATATCCACCGGCACCTGGCACCATACCACCCAAACAACCTGGAAGTTCTTCACATTTATTGAGGAGTTGGGTTTGTTCAACTGGCTCAACATCTGCTCCAGAACTAGTAGTAAGTGATTGAAGACCGGCTCTAATTGCCGCGATACAATTTGAGAGAGCCATGAAAAGAGTGCCCGCTTCTAATTGTTGCTGGTATTCCATTGGCAGAGACTCATAGAACTGATTCAACCTTTGCAACTCAGCCATGAATCTAGTATTTGCAGAATCCAATTTGGAGTAAACTTCGGCACTATTATCGTCTTTTTTTCTCCATTCTAAAACTTGTGATACTAGTTTAGGCGTTTCTGATCCGCCGTTAACATCACCCATAATCAAGCGAATTCCAGGTGGGAGAAAACAGCACCTATGGACAAAGTCCCACTTTTTATCGACCACTTCTTGAACGGCTATGCAATAGGCACTAGATACTTGCTGATCAAGCAATGAGTTAATAACGTCTGGTCTAAACCGCCTGTAGATAATCGACCCGTACACAGCAGCTGCAACATCAAACCCAGATCCTATTTTTCCTTGAGCGCCGCAGTGTGCGATTTGCGAGACATTGTGGATGATGTCGATAATGTCCGAAGCAGGTTTTTCTAAAAAGTGTGCAAGTAAAGCCGACGCAACAACAGACACAAGTCCAGCAGACAGACCCATACCTGTTTTTGCCACTTTATCAATTGGTTTCCCGTGATATAGAAACAGTTTTTGCGAGCTTTCAGAAGATCTCTTTTCTGTATTTTCTTGCGTATGGAACCCTGGATCAGAGAATAATGTTATCTGCAAATTAAAATTTTTCTTTGGTACCACATAGGCGAGAACAACTTTGATAGTCTCTTCCAAAAATGGGTTTCTTCCTCCAATCGTTGTTCCGGCTTCACAAAACCCATTATGTTGTGTGATTTTGTAAGTCCACGATCCATTGAATTGTGGAGAATTGACAATAATTGTAGAATGATTGTTTTCCACAGGAAATGATTCGATACGAGCGTGCATTCTTGCAGAAAGTGCCGTAACATAAGAAGTGTATTCGGGGTCTAGAACCAAATATCCCCCAGCCACTAGGGCTTTACCGGGTGCACCAAATACACGCGTCATGGCAACAGGAAGACGTGAAAAGTGAAGGTATTAGGCGAACAGATAATATAGCTTTACTTTTTCTTTTTCAGAAATAAGCGACTGAACGTTTTTTTAGCTGACAACCAGGCTATATTAAAAACCGTTAATCAGCTAACAAGTAGTTTTTCACAAGTTCCTCAAAACCGCGCGTCGGCACTTGGAGAGGGTGTTTTGAATACAGAATATTAGCACAAGTCTGAATACATTATTGGAGAGTAATTTCAAAAGTCTTATAATAAAAGAAAGGGAATTGATTTTAGGATCTCAGATAATTCTAATCTCTTAAATCAATCACTACTTGTGTAATAGCTCAAGAACAGAAAAAGAACCAGGATATTGGCCCAGCCAGTGACACCCGTACATCACCAGATTTGTAACCCCGTGGAGTGTAAGTCGAATATCTGAATTACACATTTTTCTATAAATAATAATAAGCAATAATAAATTCGCAAGATGGACGAAAAATGGCAGAAATCCAAGACCATTGGTATCATTGGACTCGGTGATATGGGTGCCATGTATGCAGACAGATTTTCGAACGCAGGATGGACTGTGATTGGATCAGATAGGGAGGATAAGTTTGAGGAAACACGTGAACGATTCCAGGACCATAAGTTTAAAGTTTTACCTTCTGGCCATCACGTTTCTCGTTTGGCAGACTTTATTATTTACAGTGTGGAAGCAGAGAACATCAAAGCGATTGTGAAAACATATGGCCCTTCAACGAAAGTTGGGGCCATTGTAGGAGGTCAAACTTCCTGTAAGAACCCTGAAATAGAAGCATTTGAGACTTTTGTACCCGAAGATGTCGACATTATTTCTTTGCACTCTCTTCATGGACCGAAAGTCGATAGCACGGGCCAGCCATTGGTACTCATTAATCATCGGTCAAAGCCAGAGAACTTTGAGTTTGTGAAATCCTTAGTATCATGCTTGAAGTCCAAGGTTGTCGAGCTTTCCGCGGCTGAACACGACAAGATTACTGCTGATACACAGGCAGTGACACATGCGGCCTTTTTGTCCATGGGAACTGCATGGATGAACAGTAACCAATACCCATGGGAAACACCCAAATGGATAGGTGGTATTGAAAATGCCAAGATCAATATTTCACTCCGGATTTTCTCAAATAAGTGGCATGTATATGCTGGGTTGGCGATTACAAACCCTTCAGCACATGGCCAAATTCTTCAGTACTCACGATCTGCAATGGAACTCTTCACATTGATGATTGAGGGTAAGAAGGAGGAGTTTAAGGAAAGATTGTACACTGCGCGTGACTTTGTGTTTCGGGATAATTCTGGCCATGAATCGCTTTTGTTGAATGACTCTATTTTGGAAAAGTTTTCTTTGAGCAAGACACCGCCAACCTATGTGTTTCAACCAAACTCCCACATCTCGCTATTAGCCATTGTCGATAGTTGGCACAAATTGGGCATTATACCATATGAGCACATGATATGCTCCACGCCACTATTTAGAATCTTTTTGGGTGTCACAGAGTATCTTTTCCGTACCCCCAAGCTCCTAGACCAATGCATCGAATTTGCCATTCACGATACTTCTTTCCGTCAAGACGACTTGGAGTTCACTTTTGCGGCTCGTCGCTGGGCAGAAATAATTTCAAGGGGAGACTACAGGTTGTATGAAAAGTCTTTTGTGGAGGCACAAGAGTTCTTTAGTCCAATGATACCAGAGGCGAATGCAATTGGAAACGAAATGATCAAAACAATTTTGCAGAGAGTCAAGGAAAGAGGAGAGGAGTAGGAAGCAGAGAAGAACAAGTCGCTAGAAATCGACTCATCAAATAGAATAGCAACTCCGATATTAGAAGTTCACCGAAGTCTAGTCCCCTTTTTTCGGGGGTTGATATCTACATGGAGGATAGTTACCGGGATAATCAGCACTTTGGATGAATACACGTACATCTATTCCTATTTTCTTTATCGCATAATGTCAGGAAAAACCCCCGAACTAGGGAATTAGCAATGAGCAAAGCCTCCTTCAAGGCATTGCATGATACCAGGTTTCATTTAATAAGGGCGAGTGCAATGCCTGATCCATGATCGGAGGGTAATATACAACATAATCAGTTATGAAAGTCGAGAGTGTGCGTTTGCACAATCAGAGCGGGACCTCGATTACAATTGCTCATCTTTAATCACGTCCATCAACCAGTCCAAACCTTCGGTCAAACCCTCGCCCTTAATCGCACTCGAGGCCACGATACTCCAACTGCGGTCTTTCAAATCGGTCAAGTTAAGGGCTTGCGAGACCTCGGCCGCAGTCAAGGCTCCGGGCTGGTCCTGTTTGTTGGCAAAAACCAAGAGCGCGCTATCTAGCAACTCCTCCTCCTTAAGCATCATATGGAGCTCTTTGCTCGCAACATCAATCCGGTCTTTGTCGGTGGAATCCACCACGAAAATGACCGCGGCGGTGTTGGTATAATAACACCTCCAGTAGGGGCGGATGGACGTTTGTCCGCCCAAATCCCAGATGTTCAAGGTCAAGTTTTTGTACTTTAAAGTTTCAACGTTGAAACCGATGGTGGGTTTGGTGGTGACGACTTCTCCCATTTGCAACCGGTAAAGAATGGTGGTTTTTCCAGCACCGTCCAATCCCAAGATTAGAATCCGGATTTCTTTTTGTGCGCCCCATAGCTTGGAAAAGATGTTGGTGAAGCTGAGAACCTGTCCCATGGCTGTATGATTGGATGAAAAAATGCAAGGGGGTGGGGATTTCCTTCGATGGAAAACGGAGGAAGTTTTGATGGCGGGGCTAATTTATTAACGCCTTGCCGGAGACAGATTTGGCTTACAGATCAGCAGTTAGCGCTGTGAGTCGCACGACCGCGCGTTGTGCTTAGCGGGCCATAGTGGCATGCCCGTAAAAAAAGGTCAATGAAGTAAAGGGGATTAGAAAAAAAAAATTGGGGAGTTTTTATTTTCTACCCGTTTTTACTCTTCTCGATATAGAGATAAATATTTCAATTTCCATAATCACCCAGACTTATGCCCCAAAAGAGTTTCTCAACGCCCTAGGTCATGTGATGTGGCCCACATTTGGTGCACGGCTCTAAGCGTGTTCAGGCCCCCAGGGCCTCACGCAATTCCAACCACACTAGGCCACCCCCGCATTCCTTACTCCATACGCAAGCCTAAAGTAATTTCAGTGGAGGCCTACTCATTTTTTTTTCATTAATATATTATAAAACGAAGTAATTCATAACATGGAGCCACGGGGAATTTTGAGAAATAAAGAAACAAAAAGTGCAGAACAGGCACGCGAGGAGGAGTTTGATCGCCAGGAGGTCATTCGCAATACCCGCTTGAATGCGCAACTAGCCGCCGAGACAAACCGGGGCGAGACTATCCGGGCCAAAATCGCTGAGGCAAAGGAAAAAGATACTGGGGACTCTAGAAGTGGACAGGAACACCTCAAATGGGACGAGCTTAATTTATACAGAACGGAGCAGGAGAAGGCGGCGACAATGAAAATAGACGAGCCTAAGACCCCATACGAGGGCGGGTTTGACCCGGAGGGCGAGTATTACAGAGATGATGGTGATGACGAATTAGGGTCTGGAGAGATTCCCGAGTTTCTGCTAGGGGAAGGTGAGTTTGATCTGCGTGATGTACAGCACCAGTCCTTGAATGGTGGCGAGTTGGTAAATGGAGACGACGAAGACGCAGAGGATGGGGAAGAGGATGAAGAGGATGAAGAGGCCGAGACGCCCAGCTTGCTGGCAGAAGAGAGACACAGAAAGTTCGAGGATATGAGAAAGGCACACTACCACAACGCCGCCAACCCGCTCAAACATAAAATCGATATTCCGGACGTGGACGCAACTGAGCAGGAGTGAGGGTGCCTGCGCATTGTCTTAGATGAAGAAATAAACGTACAGTCTAACGCCCACAAGGGCCTCATGCTCGCAATGGGGATTTGTAGATATGTATACTATTGAGATGGGTCATTTATATGTCACCAGAGGCACAGGAGAGGGGTTACCACTACATAAAGGTTTGATGGGCTGGCAGTTTATTATGCCCTAATCTATACAGTCTCTTTAAGAGAAGTACTTGACGAGGGAGGCCTTGACGGTGCCGGCAGCGGTCAACTCGCCGAAGGTAGCGGTGATGGCAGCCTTAACATCAGCAGGCTCACCACCCACCTTGGCAGCAAGCTCAGCCAATTGCACGTCGTTGACGCTCTCAAGAAGCAACTCGAGGTCGCCGTCAATGGTAGCAGCATTGGCCTCGTCACCGAAGTAGGCCTTGTCCTTGGCAGCACCTCTGATGGCTCTCTTGTTCTTCTTCTTGGCAGCCTTGGCAGCCTCCTTGGCCTTCTTGGAGTCGACCTTGAGCTTAGCAGCATCCTCCTCAGCTTGCTTCTTGGCAGCCTCCTCAGCCTGCTTCTTCTCGGCCTCGGCACGGGCACCGGCCTCCTTCTCCCACTTCAATCTCTCCTTCTCCTTCTTGGCGGCGTCCTTGAAAGCCTTGATTCTAGGGTCCTCAGCCTGGGCACGCGACACAAACTCAATGAGGGTCTTGTTGTCCTCCTGCTTCAACTTCTTTCTGTTGGAGATGTTCTTACGCTCGATGTAACGCTTGTGGTCTCTGTTGGCAGTGTCATCTGGAACGTCCTCGTCCTTGAACTCAAACGTCTTCCACGAGTCGAAGCTTCCCCATGCCTTGTAGAAGGCATCCACCTCCTCCTTGGTGGCAGAGGCATCGCCCAACAATGGCATGGGCTGCTTCTTGGAAAAGTGAGCGTTGGTCTCGAAAACCGGGCCCCAGGCCTCAAAGAAGTCGTAGTTGCTCTTGGCCGAAGGTGGCTTCACTGTGGCATTCTCGTCGACAGAGTCAAACTGCTGTCTCTTAGTGGGGTCCAACATGATTTCGAAAGCCTTCTGGATGATCTTGAAAAAGTCATCCTGCTCCAAACCACCGGCGGCAGACTTCTTGTCTGGGTGGTGCTTCAAGACTTGCTTTCTGTGAGCTCTTCTGATCTGGTCCTCGGTGGCTCTCCATCTCAAGTGAGACAAGCCCAAAACAGCGTACAAGTCGGCGTCCTTCCACTCTCTTGGGTCGTGAGCCAACAATTCCGCAGATTGCTCTTCATCGCCCAAGTCGGCATCTTCATCCTGCTCAACGGCCTTGACGTTTCTCTCCGCCTCCAACTTCTCAAACTCAGACCAAGTGTGGCCTCTCAAGGTTCTGGTGGCGTGGGCCAAGAAAAATCTACCAACAGGCTCGACGGGGCGACGGACGGGCTCAGTGTACGCTTTAACAGACTCAAAGGCTGGGGTTTTGGGGCCCTGGAGGGCTGGCAAGACAATAGACATGGTTGCTTAGTTATTGGTGTGGAAGAAAAGGAACGGAAGAGAAATTTAGCGTTGGAATATTCGCGCGATGTGCGCTACGGGCGAGGTGCATGTAGGACACGTGCAGGACCAATTTACATAACTATTGTACTATTTTCTTTATTTTTTTAATATTAGTATAATCAGTTAAAACTCACCTCAAAGATTTCTTCAAATACATCTGTTAGAATTGTAGCATACTGGTAGTAGTACTAGTCATTTTGCACCGCTAAGGTGCCATGGAGAATGTGGCGCGGGACAGGCGCTTGGTTGGAGTTCTACCCGCACCATCTCCCGCCAAGGCAGCCAAGTTGCTGTAGGATACATTTCTAGAGTTGGAAGGCGACGAATCGTTGGACGAATTACGTGATAATCCCCTGGAAGATGAAGCTCTCATCAAAAACAGCTTGTTCCTGGAAGATCCCAAGTTCGTGGGGCTCGACGTAATTTGGTTCCGTGCCGTGTTTTCCTCGAAACGACGGTTTACTTCTGCTAAATCGATCAGGGATCCGGGGAGGGGCGGCATATAATCTGGCGAAAGCGTTTCGTCCACATTACTCTTCATGGCCTCGGTGTATGAAGGAACCTTGGACAAGGTATTTTGGTTTATGTTGCTCTCAGAGTTTGCACGAGACAAATGCTCGGGAGAAAATCCCCCGGGAGAAAGCAATCCACCAAGGTTTCCATACTGGCTGACCTGGCTAGAACTTCCAGAATGGTTAAGTACGGGCCGGCCCCTAGAAAAGTAGTCTCCACCCTCTGACTGGTCTCCATCCAAATTAAACGTAGCCCTTCCAGGTGTGGTGGCTCTGCTACCATCCTGGCCTTCTTGCAACTGTCTTTGGATGCTCAATTGCCTTAAATTTTCAGACAACTTGGCCGTATCAATAGCCGACATGGAAAATTGCAGCATATCTCCAGCTCCGGGACGATTGTAGAGGGACCGTGGAGTCTGTGTACCAGAACCCAGCGGTGATTCCATTGGCGAAACATCATTCCAAAGTCTGTCATAAACATGTTGCTGGTAGACTGGAGGGGCAACAAGACCAGTAAATGACGACACCGAGTGTGGGTTGGACCGCACGGCACCAGAATCGACAGTGGCCTCCGCATCCAATTCGTCAATGCTACTTTGTGACACGGCGTTCGGGTCCGAGTTGAAAATCATCTCTTCCTCATATGGGCCGGGGTTAAGTTCGTCTTCATCATCATCTGTCTTTGCGCGGATACCAACAAAGGGTGAGATGAAAAGCTGCACAGGAAGCGACGCACGCAATTCCGAGGTATGACCGTCTGGATTCTTTAATCCAATGACAAATTTTAATTTGTGGCGTACTTTCAAATGGGTCTGGATGTCACAGTCCTGGGTGGCCTTGGACAAGTTAGGTGGGACCTTTAAGAATGTTGTGATTTCCCACTTATCCATCTGGTAGTTGGGGTCATTTTCACTTGGAGGAGGAATCACCTTTTCGCAAACAACACGCTCGGATGTGTATGGTGGAGGAATGTAGCTGACATACGAGTACATTTCCACCAAAGTCATTTTAATTTCGCCAAGCTGCAACCCTTTCAAAAGTGGCACAAGCATCATGCTCACAGGCGTACCAGAACCAATGGCAATGGCTTTGGATGGAATACTCAAAGAATACTCGACCTTTTTGGGCCAAGTGTTGTCTACAGCCATAGTTTCCGAAAGCTCTGAAGCGTCGGTCGTCATGGTACGGACAACTCGCGTATGCTTCTTTGCCGTCATGGGGTTGTGGAATTTACCCCTTTCGATTTGGGCCTCAAATTTGTAAACCACATTGGCGCCAGGCAAGCCTTCGACGGATTCTGGCATGTCTCCAGGCAAAATAGCTTGGAAGGGAATCTCATAGTTACCCTGAATCAAAATGTGGTTTCCTTTCCCCGGAATGTTTGCGGATGACGCACTGTGGGTAACATGGGAAGGCACATTTGAAAGATGAGATAACGAAGAAGAAGACATCGATCTCAAGGACATACCCAAATTCTTAAGGGAAGTCGTGGAACCCTTCAATGAATGTGCTTTCGACATTGAAAGCGGATTACCACCCTTTGAGGTATTTGCAGGCTGCGGCTTATCAACTTGAACAGATCCGGATCCAGCTGAAGAGGCATTGCTGTACAAGTTGCTCAAGTACTTGGAAAACTCGTTGGTGTCCCAAGAATATTCGTAAACCTTTTTATCGAATTTCAATGGCCTATTGGCTGGCGGCTTTGGCACTTCTGGCCACCGGAGGCGAAGCGTACCATACAATTTTAACGAGATTTTTTTAACCGTGATGGGTTCAGTCACAGAAAACACGATTTTACCACTAACAAAGGCAGAGGCAGCATTGTGCTCCGATCCCTTCAAGACAATGACGTCATGATCCATATTTTTCAAGCGAATGTCGAAAAGAGACGTCAGCTTATTATTATATTTTTGTTTGGCCATGTCGGATTTGGGGGTTGGTAGATTGTTGTAAAAAAAAAATTATGACTTGGGTTGGGTGTATACAAAACGGACCTCTGGGGAAAAGATCGAGGAGCGGTAGATAGCGAAAACGAAGGTTGGAAGGGAGGTGGGGCGGTTTCTCTCTAAAGAATGAAAATATTTAAACAGAATTGGAGTTAGATTGTGAACCCTTACCTTCGATGATAATTACGGCGGGATTTTCACAAGTGGTGTGGGGAATGGCAAAAGGATAAGCGCTTGGCGACGAACGTGCCTTCCGGATAAATTCGTCAATGGTTGCGAGAGAAGTAGGTCATGTGATGCGCCATATAATTTGAGATACAGCAATCATAGGCAACGTCTAGAAAATGAATTTCCCGAAAGTTTTGCCGATCAGACCCCTGAAGTAAGAACCCGACGTGTCCTTCTTAAGTATTCAAAGTACTTTTTGATTTACAAATATGATATGTGTGTAAATTATTTACCGATTTTCCTATTCTTAAAAATCTCTGTTTTCATTTATGGGGTGTTTTGCATTTTTTTTACTCTTCCGTTTATTTCCTATTTGGGACAGCTTCCATGAGCAACTTAATGGTTTGCGTCGACGTGCACATAAGTGCCCCGCAACATCGCCTGTGCCCCACAGTCCAGAACGGACCAATTGAAGGTTGGCTTTCTAGACAACTCCAACACTATAAATGATGTGGCCCACAACCTTCAATTGTGCCTCAGGTGGACCTTTGTGATTGGAAGCATTTAACAACTATCGCAAAAATTGTTCGAACACCATTGGATTTTTTGCGGAGGGAATACTTTTACAGGTATTTCCGAAATTTTGTCTTTATTAGAGCATTTTTTATTAATGTAAATAATTTTTCCCGTTTCATTTTTATCTTCGTTTTTATTTATTGAATTTACAAAATTTTGAAACTTTGAAGTATTCCTCATGCTAAAGAAATTTCTCATTACATGACTTTTTCACAAGCTTCGGACTTATTTACGACCAGAGAAAGCCTTTTGATCATTTCATATTCTAAAGCAGAATTTAAGCATTTTTTTCATGCTCTCTTTTTTCCAAGACCTTTGAACTTCATCCACCCAGGCATCGACATCTTTTTGGTTTTTTTAATTTCAGTCTTAACCTCAGTGGGAAAATCACTGTCATCTTCTTTCAGGCTAGTTAAATTTTGTCCACTAAAGCTGAAATTGCTTCTAATACTTTTCTTGCTAACTTATCGCTTGCAATAAGCGCTTCTGAACAAGATTTGTGTTTTCAGAGTCAAAGAGGTATTGAGCAGTACTCATCAAGATTATCTGTAAGCGCTTCTCAAGCTCTGTTGTAGCAACTTTACAACATCATGTGATCTTTGTAAATTGTTCAAGAAAGTGGCAAACTTCATTTCATAGTCAGTTCTGGGGTTCTTGGCTAGGTAACTTGTCTTTTCTAGGAAAACTTCATAGCCAGTGCAATAATGGATACTGGCCAAATCAGTTGGCCCTTTCACGTTGTTCAAACAGAACTTGGAATAAGCTTGCAAAAGCTTGTCAGAGCTTATTGCTGATATCTCCGAAATTCTGGCCATAGTTCCCACATAATCTGGGAATTCAAAGCGCAACTGGAGAATAGCCTCCTGGATTTGGTCTAAAATATCACGAATTATGGCGAGTGATTCAAAAATATCTCTGATATACGCATCAACCCTATCTATCGATATTTTTGACATTTTTGCTTGATCAATAAATCCAAGAAGTATGGTATACATATTTCCTGCACCATTTACTAAAGCTAAAGCAGAACTGGTAGACCCCTTGACGTGAGCAAGCCATTTTGTGTATTCACGAATCTGACATTTGGCAACTTCGGCGAATTTTTCTCTGGAAATCTTGAAAGCTTCAAGAAACAAAATAAAATTATCATGAAGCTCCAAAACATCTGTGACCTGCTGAGGTTTTGAAGAAATTTCTTGGCACTCACCTATCTTTTCCCACAAATCGTCCTCTGTCTCTTTCAACTCGACCTCCGTACAAGTTTGGATAAATTTCTTAACTAAAAACAGCTTTTCTGTAGTATTAATGTTCGTTGTCTTCAAAAGGCCCTTATATGGCACCTTCGAAGCCTTTAAAAAACGTGAAGTTTCCAGTGGGCTAAAGGTCTGGTCATACTCTTGAATTTCTGGCCTTTCTCCATCGAAGTGAACCTTCGCCTCCTTTTTAATTCCCAAATCATTACATCCATTATCGTCATGAGCAATGAAAAATTGAAATAATTCAGCCATTCTAGGCATGTTTTCCTCAGCAATACGCACAAAATCGAGTTCTTCATTATTGTTTGACTCACTTATGACATTACAATCAAAATTTTCATCCATAGAAAGTGCAATCCATAAGGGCTCATTTGTTGCTGAATTCGTTACCACTGGCTCTTCGTGGTTTTTAAAGGAATCAAGGTCTGTTTTCATTTCTGAATTTATAACTGGTGACACTTCATTAAGTGGCTTTGTCTCGCTCACGGGAACCGTTCCTTCTACGGTAGGAAGAAGCTTCTGCTGTTTCAAGGTATTTTGAAAGTGTGATACAGATAAGTTCTCATTAAAAACAGAAGAAAGGTTTTTAACGTTTTCAATTTCTCCAAGAGTTTTTGGAGTGCTCTTTGAAACATATATCACTGGTGTCAAACTTGGGGAAGATTTGATAACTTTGGGTTGGGGTTCCACAACAGCTCCTAGATCTTTAAGTGGTGCAACAACGGGAGATGTGATAGAAAACCGTGAAACGAGTTTTAATGGCTTCAAGACTGGATGGATGTCTTCAAGACTCTGGTTTTCAAAATTGAGTTCATTCTCATCAAAAATTTCGAGCTTCGTGTCATTTTTCTCTGAGGCAGAAGTTCTCTTCACAAGTTTGAGCTCCTTCAATGCTGGCTCATCAGTTTCAGTGAACTTTGACGAGATAGCCAAATCTTTTGAGTCTTTTGAAGGAACCTTCACATCAGAAACTGAACTATCGTCTTCGGAATCAGAAACGACAGTGAAACGATGGGCATCATCCTGATCGGAAGTTACATTATAGTTTTCTTCGGAAACAGGGTTCTCATCCTTGCAACTTTCAATAAATTCTTCAGAGAAGCCTTGGACACCCATAAAAACCTCATCTAGTAATGCACCCAAAATCTCGGCAGCAGCATTTGGATCTCCCCGCTGGTCATACTTACCTTTATTGTACTGGTCGATGATCTCAGCAATAAGAGCCTCGGTAAGATTCTCCACGCGGTGAGGGTTTCCGGTGTTACCAGGTTGTTTAGTGTAAACTTCTTCCACAACATCATCCTCAGAACCAGGATAGGAGGATTCCTGAATTTGTTCCATTTCACAAAATTCTGGAGCATTTAAAGTAGCACTTGATCCAGAATCTAATTCTGCAAAAGGGATAGTTTTTATATAATCTTGGGAAGTTTTCGAGTATGAAGACAGACCAACAGAAGTATAACCCAAACCCTTAAGCATTTCCTCAATTTCGTGAATCACATCCTCGTTTTTCTGAACGGGGCTTTCTGACCGAGAGTCATGTTTCGTTGAGGTAAACCGTGTGTTCAGTGCGGGATATTCAAATTCTGAGACATTCAGATTAAGAGAAGGTGACTTGGACTTGGAGGTGGGATCCACGGCAAAAGAAACACACTCGGTAAAAGTTGACATTGGAGGTGGCGCAGGATTTTCACACTCTTCAGAAGCAAATATGTTCAAAGTCTGGGGAATTTCAGAACCGTCGGTTGTCCTGTTCTCATCAGACGAAGAATCAATACACTTTTCCTGATCCGAAACCATGCAAACGAGGACTAGGATATCATCAGAAATGTAAGTATCTGCCGGATATTGCTGGTCCAACCCTTCATCTCCATCAAATTCTACCAATTTCGGACGAGTTTCTTTAGATTTTGGGATTTCAGCTTCTTCAGTGGAAGAGACATGAACTTTTGATTCTACGTCTTTAATCAGAGAATCAGTCGAATCAGTCGAATCAGTACCCGGAGATATGGTCGCCCGAACAGCCGGAGATATGGAAATAGTTGAGGGATTTGAGGGAAGATTTCCCGGTAAAATGGTGGTAGCTTGTGCAAAAATGGTCGAACTTGTAGGTTCCACAGACTTCTCAGCAGAAGCCCATTCGTCATTGGGATTTCCTGTAGCATCAGCACCGCTGAAGAAATTGAAGCCAGAATTATTGAAAGAAGTTTTTTCCTCTTGAGAAATATCTGTGATAAGTGGCGAATCAGCTTCAATGGAAATTGTCTCTGAATCAGGGGCATCGATTACAGTAGGCACAGTAGTTGTAGCAGGTACAGTAATTGTGGCGGATTCAGTTGGAGAATCAAAACCAGAATTTGGCTTTGGAATTTCGAAATTCACTTTGTCAGTAGCAGCAACCACAACACTTGAGTTATTTTTCTACCTTAAATCCACTCTTGACCTCTCTATGAGCAAAATTATGTTTCTTCTTAGTGGCTGGAGGTGCTTTAGGCGCACGAGTCACTTTAGGCACACGGGGTCTGAGTAAAGTTGAACTAACTTTATAGTAATCAGCTGGTCCAAAATCTTTAGGCCAAAATTCATCATACCTAGGGGAAAAGTCCAGGGGAAGTAACTCACCCCAAGTCTTGGGCTGGGGGCTACATTTAGTAGGCTCTAAACAGCGCAAGCCATAACCACTGTTTGCAGCCGTGCGAACTTTTTGCAGCCAGACTGGAACATGTTCCTTAAACTGTCTGAAGCGTGTTTTGGCACGGAAAATCTTGCGATCCATTTTCTCCCAAGTTCCCAAAATTGGCATAAGACAGATCCCCAACATACTATCCCGCGTGGAAGCAAACAGATCTTCCACATCGGCAGACATGAAAGGACAAGATGCGTGGGCATCAAACTCGCGTTTGTAGTTCTTGGCTTCGCCATACTTGAGAAACTCATTCCTTTCAGATTTCAAGAAATAATAACAAGTGTCACAGTTCCCAAGACCCAGGGCACCAGTAGGGTCCCTCTTACAATGAGCACATTCTCGGTTTGCGTCCTTGTCCAAACCCTGCTCGACATCTACTGCGTATTTAATCTGTCCGTCCCCAAGTTGTGCCGCCAGCAAAGGGAGCGCAGTCACAAGTGGGTGCACGGTATCGTTCAACCAGTCTTCGACAAAAGATGGCTTTAAAAATTTGTTATAGTCAAATTTTAAATCATACCCGTGGTCTTTTGGCTTTCTTACATTTTGCTTGATGTCCTCCCAAGCCTCAAGATTTTGAGGGACCCGCAGCAACACCTTTCCCGAACGGGTAGTGCGGCGTTTAGCGTGTCTTCTTTTGGCAGCGAGGATGCGCATCTTATGGGTGGTACGGGTCTTTCTCTTCCTGGTGTAGGGGCCTTTTTTGCAGCCGCAGGAAGATTTGGCTCTACGAGTATCTTGGGTTTGTGCACAAGCAGCGCTGGCATGCTCGCCTTCACTTTGTGCTTCCCCACCATAATTCCCAGCAAGAAAGTCGGCGGAAACCTGGCTTTTGGCAAAGTTTCCAAAGGCAAAATTTTCTGGGATTGTGGCTGCAGGCTCCAGCCGGGTCTTATACTTTGAAAATGTCTCGCGTGCTGACTCGGTGTAGCTAGAAACTGCGGCCTTGAGTCTTTGCCCGGTAGACACTTTTGTGGACTCTTGGGCTTTTTGTAAGTAATTTTTGTAATCTAAGTCTTTTTCCGGTCTTTCTCTGCTAGTTCTCGAAGTTTTCGAGGACCCGCTTTGCTTAATACTGTTCTCGTTGGTAGTTGCAGCCGTCATTTCTGGAGGAACGTTGGCTGCAAACGCACTAAGAGTCTGAGAAAAGTGTTCAGAAGATGATTGCAAATTCTTTGAAGCCGAAGCCAGACCATCATGAAAGTTACCCAAGTTGGGTCTCTTGTCCAAGGTTTCGAAGTTGGGGTGTTCATAATCGTGGATTGCCTCCGAGAGAATTTTCTTCTTGGAGGCAAAGCCAAACTTGAAAGCCAACTTCATTTCCGGTCAATTACGGGAATTTGTTTTTAAAAATTGGTTATTATTGCTTCAATGTTTCTTTTAGTCTCTTAAAGGTCTTTCCAAAGTCTGTAAAACGTTTTTTCTTTGTGTTGTCTTTATTTAAAGAAAAAGAAAGGTGCCCCCAAAAGTTTTTCTATGTACGGAATTGAGGACCAGTTATATATTTTGATTTTTGCTTCACAAATGGAGATGGAACTCAAAGTCAAAAATGAGAGATAAGAAAAGAGATTTGAATATACTAAAAGCTTTATTTGCTTCGGAATAGGCAATAAATATTATATTTTTTTTATAATACATTTTTGAACGACTATTATTGGGATCCTTAATTCAATTTTTTTTTAATCGCCATTCTCGGTCGTAATAAAATCACAATTGAAAATAGGGTTATTGAATTGGATGCCACCCAATGAATTGGATATGTGATTCAATTTAATAGAAGCTGCTTCGCGTAATAAATGTTTTGTTCACGGTACCTCGTGTGTAAATCGCTTTGAAGGCACTAGACTGACTAATCATTTGATTCGGTCCAGAGCACATAAGACTTGAAATAAAGGCAACAGAACTGTAAAGTCAAAAATAGTAATACAAAAATAAGTATGCACATCCATGATTCTTCTAAGAAAAAAAAAAAAAAAGAAAGAAAGAAAGACATAAAAAAAGAATTTAAAGAAAGATCAATCAACAGGATTTGCAAAAATTTCGAAGCCAATCCAAATGACCTAGGGGTACACTAACAAAAATTTAGTTTTCATCTTCGATACAACACGCGGGGGGATAGCTTTATTTGAGTAAGCACAAAACTCTTATTTAGCCGTAAAAAAATTTAAATAGGCCAATTTCGAAGCTCAATAAATCAAACCCCGTGTTGTAGTTATTTTTCTTCCTTCGGGTGACCGAAATTCAAGTATCAAGTTTACGTGTTTTTAAGCAAGAACGCTGGCTAGCTCAAAAGGTTAGTCTGGTAAAGAGACCCTTAGGGCGGCTGAAAGCGTAATTAATTTTTCAGCTGGTTTGTATGCAACAATGTTGAGGCTTTGGGCAACAATTTGTATAGACGGTTCATACTCTATTAGCCACTTGGGGGTATTGCTGGCTCAAATGTATGAAAACGTAAGGCGCGCGATAGCGAGTGCGACATCTATCCATTTGGGGCCTGCTGACTTCGGCTGGCTATCTTCTTTTGGAGGTGCGACAATTTCCTGCAAGCTGAACTTTGGTTTTCGCGACATCTAGTCCGGCATCGCCTGCAAGATTAAAATAGAACAGACATGAATCATGAATGCGCGCGGCGGCAAGTCCCTACTCTTCACCGCTTTATCCGATATTCGGTGTTTACCGATGACAGCTTTGTCGCACCTCTAGAAATTCTATCCATTCAATGATAAAATTGAAATCCGGTATACTTTCTTCAAAATAATAAATTGTCATTGATCATTTTGTTTTCTTTTTTTCAAAGATTCATCTTATTATAGGGCATTAACATCAGGTTGTCTCACTCACCCTTTTTTCTTATCATGTATTACGGACTTGTAGTTTTCTTAAATTTGCTAAGAAAAGAATTTTAGCCGGTTAGCAACTATGTAAAATTGCCTAAATAGACATAAGGGTAAATTCCCTTTCTTTCCAAAAAATTCCATATTCCGGCCAAGAAAAACATACCTAGGGTCATAATTCTGTTTGCAATCTTCATATGTTAGAGCAGAGGAAGAAAAAAAAAAATTCTGAAATTGGATTCTTTCCTTCCTTGGGTAAGATCCAAACTATTTTTATCACCCAAAACACTTGCTGTCAGGTCCCTGGTGTCAGCCTGAAGCTGAACCCCCCGTGTATGCACTCACGATTGGAGTTTCTACAGTTGTCATTATGGCCACTCCTGGCGTCCACTTGCATCGACGACCTGGCGACCACTTGCATGTTGTCACTCAAAGAGCAACCATAGCTCTTCCCGCCCGAATAAATATAGCTGTGTAGATATCCCTCGTGGAAAAATCAAACATCACTCAACAATATATATATTCTCTTATATGTTACGAGAAGATCCTTTTACTTGCTTCTATTTATTTAATTTCTCTTTCCTCTTCGTTGGCGCACCCTTAGACAAGTAGAGTGATTATTCAACTTTAGATGTATGATCGGCCAAAAAAGTGACGTCAATGTGCATTAAGTTGGAATGCCATTTTGAAGGACGTAAACTGGTTCACCCCTTTCTGCCGCCTTCTACTCTCCAAATCTGCAACAATTGTTGTATTTGTGCTTTAATTGACATAAATATGTAATTCATGACACCATTATTAGTAATTTGGCTGCTCAAAGCCTTTTGCAAACGAACTAAATAAATTTAACAAAACCAACTCAGAGGTTCCTTAAGAAGGTAAAAAGATTGAAAAACGACTCTTTCTTAAACCAAAATGTACTATTATTGTGTAATTTCATATCACAGCATATATTCCAGTTGACTATGTTTCCATAATTTACAGTGATAAGTCTCCAAATTATTTTTATGTCGTGCATGTTTATTTCCTGCTCAAGTGCAATTTTTCTAGCCTATTTAGGGCATGTATTTTCCCAAAAGAAGTCTGGAGCAAACTAAACTCAATGGTGCGGGCATAAACGTTGTAGCTGGTGCGCTAAAGCAAAAAGGGTAATATTTGTGATAGTTTTGTTTACTTTTCTCAAGACTATGCGGGTTGTGCGTCTTCGCCGCCTCCGCATGGAATCTGTATGAATTTATAAAGACGTGCGTCTAGAATCACTCCCCTCGTTTAGTTTTGGACTTTTTGCAAGGATGCACACTCATATAATTGTTACGGAAAGAACATAGTCTAAACCACTTCCAGATGCTTTAAAATTCGAAAAAAAAAAAAGAAGCTAGTAAGAAATTTGAGATATTTGCGAAAAATAATTTCCAATATCATAACGTGCGCGTCACAGTACCCGGATTTCACAGAAGCCGGATTCGCGCCAGCAACGCGTCTGTTCAAAAAGTATGTATCACCTTTTTATCTCTCTAAATGACATTAGACGAGGAAGAAGAAAAAAAAAAAAAAGACTTCATCGTGAAGGGAACATATTAGTTGCCATCCAGGGCATCAAAGAAAAAAAAATTCGGACACAAGTAGACGCCGCAACGTTGTTGAAGATTCCCCTTTCCACGCTCAATGACCGGATAAATGGAGTGGCTTCCAAAGTGGATAGCCACCCACCACAATGTACTATGACGAAATTAGAGGAGGACTCGCTTATTCAGCATATTATCCGTAGGGATTCGCTTGGATTTGCGCCGACGTTGGATGAAATTCGAGAAAAAGCCAATTTAATTCTCGCGAAGCGTGGTGATGATCCTCCGAATTTAGTTGGGCAAAGCTGGCCCAGAAGATTTGTTAAACGACATCCCGAGATATCTTTGACATGTTCAATAGGGTATGATATAAAAAGAGCGAAAGCTGAGGATCCAAAGCTAATCCATGACTGGTTTGAGCGCGTGAAAGAGGCGAAGATAAAATACGGTGTACACGAGGATGATATGTACAACGTTGATGAGACCGGTTTTCAAATTGGGTGCGTAGGGACTGGATTTGTGGTAACTGGTTCGGAAAACCGAGGCAGGCGCCATGTTTTGGAGCAAACTAATCAAGAGTGGGTGACGTCAATCGAGTGTGTTTCTGCGGGTGGTCGCGTGTTAGATCCCCTCATAATTTTCAAGGGCAAGGTGCACCTCCAATCCTGGTTCCAACATTTGCCATTTAACTGGAGAATCGCAAAGAGTGATTCTGGATGGACTAATAATGAAATTGCTTTGATTTGGTTGAAAAAAACCTTCATTCCTCAAACAACCTCGCAATCGAAAGGATTGTACCGTCTTTTAATAATTGACGGCCATGGAAGCCACACAACGCCGGAATTTTTTAAATGTTGCGAAGAAAATAAAGTAATTCCCCTTAAAATGCCGCCTCATTCATCCCATCTTTTACAGCCGCTTGATGTGGGGTGTTTTGCACCTTTAAAGAAAAGTTACAAAAAATCATTGGGAATTAATTCGCGCAGTGGAGCAGTCGCTGTGGACAAGCTTACTTTCATTACTGAGTACCCAAAAGCACGGATTTCGGCTTTCAAATCACTGACAATAAAAACAGCTTCTCAGGTTCCGGTTTGTGGCCTTTAGACCCCCAAGCCGTCATTTCTCGGCTAGATATTAGCCTTTGTACTTCAACACCGACAGTGAGCCCTGTGCGCCGTTGGACTCCTTCAACACCCACAAACACCCATGAAGTTGATCAACAATTGGCCTCAATAAAAGAGGCTGCTTCAAAGTACTCGCTCATTGTTCCTAGTCCAATAAAGAGTCAATTGATCCAAATATGTAAGGGGTTTAAATTGACCTTAAATTCTCTACACCTTATGTGCGACGAGAACAAGACTTTACGAGAGACACTAGAAAAAAAAACAAAAAAGGAAAAGTCTCAGCCGCAAGAGGATAAGTAACGAAAGCGACCTTTCGATTGAGGAAGTCTTCCCACCATTACCGGAGACGAGAGAAGCTTATGAAGCTAGAATTGCCAATTCTCGCGATGTCAGTTTTCAGAGCAATGGCTCGCCTAAACGACGCACAAAGAGATGTGGAACATGTAAAGAGCCAGGACATACAAAAAGAACATGTTCTCTTTACAAAAAATATTTTTTTTTTATAATTTTTATAATTTTTATATCAAATAAAGCACTTTAAAATTCGTGGGTCTCTCGCGCGATCCGGCTTCTGTGAAATCCGGGTACTGTGACGCGCACGTTACCAGGTATGGTATTTCTTGGATGAATTTCGAGTTCAGCACTCTAGTCGCGCTTCCAATTTCCGGACACCCCAACTCGCTGGCTTATATCGATCTATAATCAGTGATAACTTCCTCACCGAAATTTTTGTCCAAAAATTTGAGCCAAATGAATAAAGAAGTTGGTTTTATAGCAACAAAAAAATTATTTTGGATCTTAGATCTGTAGGGTATGCGAGAGCTACATGAAAGAGCTTAGTTTGAAAGTATGAGTCAAAGTGTTATGGGTATATGTTTGTCTATATAACTTATTAAGATCCCTTTCAATAATTTTTTAAACTGGACGTTTCTGATCCGTGATCCGAATGGCTAAAGGAGAAAAATTGTTTATAATATAGCGGGCTCAGTGGCCGATTAAACCGCGAACCTCGTGAAAATACATGTGTAAAAGAGAGGGTGCATGTGATTAACCTTATTATGTTTCATGACAACCCCACGTGTCAATGTTTCCTTTTAAAAGAGCTATGCATTGGTAAAAAATCGTACTTTTGACCAATAAGCTGATAAAGTGTACCCTATCTAGGCGATCACAATACAGTTAGATCTACCACACACCAAATGTTTACGAGGTTGAATTGTAGAGGTAGGTATTTTTGGAGACGGAACTGAATCTAAATCACTTCTAAAATACTGCAGTACATTTACCCAACCAACGCCCTAACCATAACGTATTATCATCATACTGTCTTAATAAACTGGGAGAAAATGGCCAAGGCATCTGACTCTGGCAAATAATAATAAACTCCAGTGGTGTTTCGTGAAAAGCCCGTCTGGAAATATGGGGTCACACACAACTTGTATACGAACATCGATGATCGAAACCTTATTCTTTTAGATATAACCATTCTGTGGACTGCATATAGTCTCAGATAACACAGACTTTTATTTCATTTTGATATTCGACTTCCAAAAAAAGGTTTAGCTATTAGATTCATCAGATCTAACACCTTCAACACAGAAAACTGAAACAATAATAAAGATGGTCACTGATTTGAGAAACAGAAGAACTAAAAACACAAAGGAACTACCAATTCAATTCCTACTAAAGATGTATTTCTTTTTTATCCTTGCCGAAGGTATGCCTGCCTAGAGGACATACCTGCTATCTTTCGTTGCACTTTTCAACGGTGCGGGAAAATGTCGCGCAAGGCGTGGCTGGTTTGCTCCCCAATAAAAAAGTTCCCAAATTTCTGGAAATAGGTCGCAGTCTAGAAGTCGTCTCAGATCAAGCCAATATACCGGACCGACATAGGTCAACCTACGTAATGCGTCGCGGGCAAACGCTCTAAACCCGCTGGCTCACCTGCCCGTTTTTGGCATGACCGGCCAGCCTGACTAATACCGCAAGGCTACCTCTCCAGATCCATTTATACAGCCTGAATGACATAATATGTTTCAATAAGGGGAATTTTTTTCTTCTTTTTCACGCCATTTCGAAGGAGCTTTCCTAGTCGCTCTTTTTATTTCTTCTTTTAGTTGAGCTTCAGAGTCCCGTTTGTTTACAGGTGTCTGCCAATCAATATCACTTTCGTTAATACATCTTATAGATAAGACAACCCTGGGACCACGGCTTTCATTCCAAACAAGCATTAATTTTCATTCACGCCAGCATACTTTGGAACTCAACGTTTATATCCATTCATTCCCTCAGCATACTTAAGTTTCCCTTCCTGACATATAAAAAAACACCATGCATACCGCCCCGCAACAAAATAATAATGCTGGCCCTTCCAATGGATTATATTTTCAAGACTACACCAAGGTTTCACAAGAAGATTACTTCTCTGCCGGGTCTCTCCAAAGTTACAAAAGAGCCAAGTCTGTGAGAGATGCTTTTCCACCATCTCCTTCGGGTTCTCACCATATTTCTTCGATTTCTCGAAGGCGGTCTTATCTCAGCAGAAGAGACCATAGGCAAAAGTCTGAATCTTGTTTCAGCCCTCTTGACAGACCTGGCCATTCCATGGAACTCTCATTAGACTTGTCAGATTCGGATTCATTGCCTGATCTTTCCGACTCAAACTCTACTACGGGGTCCACTCAAAGTGCCATTACTCCGACAAAACCTTTGGTATCATCCTCATTTTCTTTCCATTTTGCTTCTCCCAGGACCTCTAAACTTTCGTTTGACGACTTGATGAATGCTGAGCAGTCCCAGAACATCGTTCCAAAACCCTCTGTATTCGATATTCCTGAACTTGTCTATAAGATCATTGAATATGCAGATTATCAGAACACTGTTATTCCCAAAGAAAAGCAACCAGTGAGAAGAAAGCCACTCTCTTTGCAGCATGCATCCCTCATACACGACGGGGACGTGGAACAAGCTAAAAAGGCCATGGACTGGCCCGGGTGGTCTACTACAGAAGATTCTAAGCCCTACAATGCTTTACACACTTGTTTATTAGTTAATAAGCTTTTTAATCGCGTCGCAAAAGAAATTATTGGTACGAAGATCCTTTTCAGCAAAGAAGATAAATTTGCTCGTTTCTTGAATAGTGATAAAAGTGTTTTTGAATCAACCAAACCTCAAGTCATGGTGCTTAATAAGCTATTTCACGCGAAGCAGGCTTCGCTTGATAAAATAGCAGAATCCATTGATTATTCGTCGTTACAGAACTTAGAGATTTTCATGTGTCCCAGACTCAAACCTCCCAGCTCATTTTTACACTCTTCGTTGAAGTCGTTTGTTATCACTGGCTCAAAGACTTTGGATGATGCTGTACTTATATCTGTCTCGCAAAGATGTCCCAATTTGGAAGTCTTGGATGTTAGGGCATGTGAAGAAGTCACTGACTACGGCATTTACTCTGTTGGCAGCAGATGCCGGAAGTTGCGGAGTATAAACCTTGGTAGAAAAAGGAAGGGAAATCTCATTACCGATCATAGTGTATCTAAGTTGGTTTCCAATAACCCACATTTGCATACAATTGGATTGGCTGGGTGCCATATCACCGACCGTTCCATCTGGCAAATTGCAATGAGTTGTGGAAAATACCTCGAGAGACTCTCGCTTAATAACTGTATGAACCTTACTGATCAGTCTTTACCTGTTGTTTTGGGCCACAACTTAATGCCCCGGCTATCCGTTCTTGAGATTCGGTTTATTGAGAATCTTACTAATTTCGAGCTGATTGTGAATTTCAGACGGAGACAGAATGCGAAGGGGATAATCATACTTATTGAAGCTTGCGAACTACTTTTACGTCGACTCAAGGCCTGCGAGAAGAAAATGGACAATCAAATCTCGCAGATTATCTTTCAAGATATTTCGGAATGGGCGAATAAGGAGGACGACGAGGACATTTCGTACGAGGACTTCATCAGGGCCCGCGGGCAACCACAAGGCGCACTTTAAATTTTGCATCGGATCGATACATTTTATTCCTTTTACATACTTAAATTTTTTAATAGACTTATAGACTTTTCCTCGCGTCCTTAATTTCTTTGTTTATTCTGTTTTGTTTAATGTTTTGTGGCCAAAATCACAGCCCTAACAACTGGCGCGCATGGCGTCTCGGCTGCTAAGTTCTTACCCGCGGGCCGGAAGGGCCGCACAACCTAAGCGATTGTTGTTCTTTCCTATTTCGTACAGGTAATTGCATCTAGTCTTCGCACAACGTGTCGCTTGACGGAAACGTGAAACTTGCTTGTTTTGTACGGTGAGACGTTTGTTGAATTCTCGATTTTCTTTCCAATCTCTTGGGATATATGCCTCTAAATTTAATCAAATCATCTTTACTCGATATGCAAATTGACCTGGCTCCGTTTAAGTTCAGCAAATCACCATTAGATTTAGATCTTGCAGATCAAGGCCGAGACGGGATCTCCGAACAACCGGAAAATCGCCACATAAATTATGGCAACTCTCAAGTACGATCGCCGGTTTTATCAATGAAAAATTCGTCTTATTTTAATACACCAAGAAAACGTGATCTTCGAACCCAATCGTCTAAACTTCATCTTATAGATGATACCACATTAACATCACTACCTTTTGCTCCACCAGCAGCCTCCAAACGGCTCAAACGAACCAACCTGGCGTCATCTCGCTTCACGAAAAACCAAAAGATTGCTGTACCAGAAAACCAACTGCTACTAAGTTTGGATTTGAGTAAGACTACCCTTGAAGGCCAGATTTTTGCAGACACCTTGGATCTACATAAACAGGATACAACTGTCGATGATTGCACCTGTAACTATGCTGACGACACACTCGATGATACTTTTGAGGAATCCCAAGACCCCATAGTTTTGGTTGAGGATTACATGACAGAAGCTCAGTCCAAAGAAACCATGTTCCGCAAAAAATCGTTGGCCAATATCAAAAAACGCCTTAGGGAAGAATCCCTGAAATCATCTTTTGCACCGCATTTTACTTCATCGGAACCTTTCAAAATAGAGTTTGGGAAAAACGCTGCACGTTTTCCAACGCCCGGAAATGAAGAATTAGAGGCAATATTCGGTAAAATACCCGGCAGTGAGAAACTCAAGTACTGTACTCTCTGTGATAAGCCACTCTATGAGATAAGTTCTGTTCTTAGTAGTTCAGAAGAAAAAGACATGTCTACGACGAACAACTTGACCCATCTCTACCAAGAGTTTGTCTGTTGGGACTGTATTGTTACCTATGAAAACATCCTAAGCGAGCTTCACGAGGCAGAAATAGAGTATTCCGAAGATGGTATTTTTCTCCAAGACGAAAATAAAAGAGCCTCCTACATTTTCAACGGTAATAATAGTCCACACCCCTTCACAGATACACCCAAAAAGGTGTACGCTTCCACACATAGTCAAAAGAGAAGAAAATTCTCGACCGATTTGATTAGCCGCCTTCAACATTTAAGCGAGATTTCCCAACCCAAAGACCACAGTTCCCAAGCAAATGCGGGTTGGCTGGAAAAACTCAAGTCGAAGTTAAACAATCTTCTATCCAATGCATTTACCCCTAGCGAGAATTCCAAGTAACCATTTTATAATTTACCGTGAGATATCCCGATATATTAAGTCAGAGATTTATACTATTTGGCTATTTACATATACAATTTTTTTCTTCAAATTCGTAGCTTTCATCGGGACGAGACAGCGATTCGCAAAATGCTCAGTGACGAGATTGCGACGCGCACTTTTTTTTTTTTGGCACTTGAATCAACTGCCCAACATTCATGATTTTCCAATTACAACGGTTCTATAGCCGCAGCAATAGAAAGATCTTGTCTTTAGAAGAGTTTATCTTTAGACAAAATGTTCTTTCCACTTACCGCTCGGTTATGAGAATCATTTATAAGCACCACGAACGTGCTGGTTTGGCCCAGTTTGCACGAGAAGAATTCCGCATGAACTCGAAGGAGACAGAGCTCACCACCAGAAAATATTTGCTTCAAACAGGCATCTCCAAAATAAACGATATGGCAAATGTGTTTGGCATTAAGGCAAAACTTTAATTAGTTATCGCATCTTGAATTTTGAAGCACGCAAACCATCCTCAAGCCTGTCTATTTGGGTGTCCACAAACGACTTGGAAAGCTGGCCAAACTCCAAAGATGACTTAATTTCCTTGAAGTGGGTCATTTCTGGGTTAGTCACAACATACTGAACCAATCCTTGCTGGAATGTTTTGGCCAAACTCTTGAGCAGATTATCATTCAGTAACAAGTTGATCAATTTCACCAATTCTAAGCAGTCAACAAGAATCTTGTTCGCAGAACTAGACAAGGGAGAAGTTTTCGCGAGGAAATTGTCGGTGATCTTTTTGAAATCGAGATTTTTCTCTAAGAACCTCACGAGTTGGTCCTTCTCCTTGGCAGAAGCACGCTTTGTGATTTTGAAAATTGCTTGGACTATCTTGAGGAAGTGCGCCTCTGATGGACTCAACGTCTCAGTATATTTGACATTACTGATCCATTTCTCAAATAATTTGAGCAACTTTTCAATCTCCGTGTCACGGCTCTCCGTGATAAGGAGCTCTTTGAGATAAAATAATTGAACATACTCTTTCGTCTTTTTTGACTCTGAATTAAACATCACTTTCTTCTCGAAATCGAAACCCAATTTGTAGTCAGTGTCGAAATCTCTATTATCAGAGACTGTAAATCCATCACTCAAAATGTCCATCTTCTTGTCGTTTATGAGACTCTCGAAGTACTTGTAGTAATCATTATTGAGCATGCGGCACATTTTGAGAATCTGCAAAATCAATAAGTGTTTGGAGATTGAGTTTTTGAGCCTCTTTCCAAACCGGTATAAGTCTCCAAGTTTAGTGAAAAGTCCCCTTTCCAAGGCAACTCCGAAATAAGCCGTTATTTCACTGTCGCCTGTCAAGTAGAATCGGAAAATTTGAATGAGTTGATTGAGATTTTTAATCGACGGTTCAAGATTAAGCTTGTATGCCATGATATCATGCTGGATCATTTTGATCTTCAATTGATCGTACATTTCCAAAGCTATTGTGGATCCGCTTATGGTGGAGTAAAGATTGAGCAACCAGAGCTTTATGTTGAAATTATCGGGGTCATTTTCTGCAAAACTCTCAAGTTTAATTATATGTTCAAAAACCTTAGTAGTTGATAGCTCCCGACTAAGTGATTGTATCATAGAGGCAATATACAAATCACTAAGCTCTGGGTTATCGTACTTTGCAAAGATATCCCAGTTTATATCACTATTGTCGAGTCTCAGTAATATCTTTTCGATGTTCATACAAACTGCCACATTTTCGTCAGAAAGCTGGGAATTCTGAAGTAGCACATCCTTTCTGGACAAGAGTTTGTCTTTGAAGGAATCCGTAAGTTTGAACGCCGCAAGATCAGAAGAGCAGCATGGCTTGTTCTGGAATTTTTCAAAATAAACATCAATTGCTTGCTCAAGGTCCGACTCATAGACTCTGTTGATTTCCATGTTCGCAACATAAGAATTTCTAGAATCAAATTTGATAAGGGATGAAAGCTCAACCTGAGGCTTTTTCAACGCAAAAGCCGCCTTTATAAGATACTTCCATGTATCATAATCGTTGAAGCTTTGAACAAAAAGTAAATCATAAGAGTATTGATACAATTTGTCCCAATTTTCTGACTTTTCAAGAGCATCAAGGAACATGAGAATTAATTCGAGTTCTTTGCTCTGCACGGGCTCCAACACTCTGATCGCCGAAGTGTAATCTCTCTTTTTCATCAAAATAGAGGCGAATAAAAAAGCCTCCTGATTTGTCTGAATGGGCTCGAGCTTCTCCATGGTTTTTGATGCCGAATCCAAAAGCTGTTGTTCCTCCTTTTCGGATTTTGTCTCTGAACTCCATGTCAAATCCGCGAATGCCGATTGGAGATGGTAAGAGCGATTCAGTGTTGATGCCTTCTTCAAAGCTGCTGCAGATTTTTGCATCATTTGTGCATCGAAAAGTTGTACCGACTTATTGTACCAAATCAAAAGAAGCTCCGGTGATGGATACTTCTTTGCAGCAACTTCATACACAGACTGTGCGTCCTGTTTTCTTCCAAGTTTACAGTACACGTCGTAGAGAAGCTCCAAACTTGAAGGATCACTAGGGACCTTCGCTTTGATCAGATTACATTCTGTCAAAGCCTCTTTTGTAGACCCGGTACTTAAAAGATAAAAAGCATTGAGAACACGATAATAATTTTTCTGAGGGAACCTCAATATTTTAGAGCTGATCTCCCGCTTGGCTGAAGCAAAACGCTTTTCTTTGATTGCGTCAAGGATTTCGTCATCCGTCATTTCGATAAGCTTTTCAGTTATATCCTCGGCTTCTGATGATTGAAGAATCTCGGCACACGAACATCACCTTTGTTGGTGTGCATATGGACTGCACTGCTGATTATGTTTTTTCTTGGTCATGTGACCGTCACTTGTTTTCAAGGCAGGTAAAAGCAGAGATCGCACAGTGCGAGATCCGGTGACTAAAAGGTCGTTTCTAATATAAACTTGTTTTTATTCTTGAGACGTTTTTTTTTTCAGAATATCTAATAGTTAATACTTTGGGACTAAATGATATATTTATATGGCTCGCTTATTATACCCCAACACTTCGGTAAATTACCTTCTCCACGAAGGCCAAGCTGCCAAGTAATTTCCTGCATAATGTAACTCGTGTGACCCGCCGCCCAAAGTTTGTAGGAAGCAGATTAAAAGACCATTGACGTTGGAACACGTGGGCACTTTACAATGGGAAAAATGGCTGTTTAACTATGATTTTTTGTCTTTGTTCAATATAGAAAGAAATAAATTAGATTTTTAGCTCGATTACCTTGTTCATCCAGTTGATACCAAACTTATCAACAAGGTCATCGAATCCTTTCAGAGAAAATAATCGATGGTATTGCGAAAGGCGGAATTATATACGAAGAGACCGAAGTGCAAAATTTAATTATTTCTTTTTTTAACCCAGGTATAGGTTTCACTGTGGCTTATCTCTGATTATTAATAACCCCTTCGTGCCAAGGTCCAGAAATGGTGTTGATAACCGGCATAAACATATTCTTGCTTCTGCACAATTATGATTATGTGCACTATACAAGAAAATACTTCTATACATTATGCAGGTCGTGGCAGATAAAACCTTGTTGGAATATTTGCGATTATATTGTTTTTGTTTTGGGGAATTTTCCCCGAAGAATATAATGTTAGCAGAGCTTGGGACTCTAGTCAAAGCCAAATTTATGTTTAGTTCAAGTCTGTTGTGTTCTAATTTCAATAAATTCTTGGTCGAAAATATTTACGACACAACCCATTTAAGATAAGCACTTTGCCGCGAATGCAAGTTTGTATCACGCTTTCTTGGCCTGTCTTGGCATAGTGTTTCATGAAGTACCCCATACCCCATTCAAATTAGTAGCGATGACTATATAAGTAGGGGGGATACCCCGTTTATAATTGCGCGTAATAATATTTACATCATTAAAAGTTGATTTTTCTAGACAATATGTCCCCGAAAATTAATTCTGAAGAAAAAAATAGGACAGGACATAACCCAACCGAATATGGCGATATGTCGTCTTCTTCGACAGAGCTTACTAAAACCACAGAATTTTTGCCATACAGACTTTCTGTCACCAAAGTTATCAGTAACTTTCAAACCGATGCCAGTCAAGGTTTATCCCCACTGAAGGTGGAAGAGTTGAGAAGCCGCTATGGTGAAAACACCCTTGGCGAAGGTGACAAAATCAGCTACACAAAGATTTTGGCTCATCAGACATTTAATGCGATGATTATGGTATTGATAATTTCAATGATCATTGCACTTGCAATTAAGGATTGGATTTCAGGTGGTGTCATTGGAGCAGTGGTGGGTATTAATATCTCAATTGGCTTTATTCAGGAAATGAAAGCAGAAAAAACCATGGGCTCTCTCAGATCTTTGTCTTCATCTACAGCACGTGTTAGAAGAAATGGTGATGACATTACTATTCCTACTGAAGAAGTTGTACCTGGTGACATTGTCCACATCAAGGTTGGTGATACCATTCCAGCAGACTTGAGGTTAATTGACACCATGAACTTAGAAACTGATGAGGCTCTTTTAACCGGTGAATCTTTGCCAGTTGCCAAAGACCAAAACGAAGTTTACCCAGACTCTTCAACCAGTGTTCCTGTTGGTGATAGATTAAACATGGCCTTCTCTTCATCTGTTGTTTCTAAGGGAAGAGGAAGCGGTGTGGCTGTTGCCACTGGATTAAGTACGGAAATCGGAAAGATTGCGCAGTCTTTGAAAACAAATACTGGTCTTATCAGAAAGGTTGACAAGTCCAATGGCAGAAAACCGTCGTCTAAGGAGTACTCGAGAGCTTTTTTCGGAACCTTCAAGGATATCGTGGGGAACTTTTTGGGTGTCACCGAGGGAACCCCTTTGCAAAGAGTGTTGTCTTGGTTGGCAATTGTTTTGTTTTGGATCGCTGTTATCTTTGCAATTGTTGTTATGGCTACCCAAACTTTTCATGTTAACAAAGAGGTTGCTATTTATGCTATTTGTGTGGCTTTGTCCATGATTCCATCTGCTTTGATTGTGGTGTTGACCATTACAATGGCAGTTGGAGCCCAAGTCATGGTCTCCAAAAATGTCATTGTGCGTAAATTGGACTCTTTGGAAGCCTTGGGAGGCATTGATGACATTTGTTCCGACAAAACCGGTACATTGACTCAGGGTAAAATGATTACAAAGAAGGTCTGGATTCCTTCGGTTGGAACTTTTTCCATGGACAATATTAATGACGCATTCAATCCAACTGTTGGTGATTTGTCTCACACTAAGTTTTCCCCTTACTTCATCAAGGAGACTGATGAGGAGGTCGATTTCAGACCTATTGACAAGGATTCTTCCGAAGATTTTGCTGAGAACTTCAAAACTTGGCTTAATGTCGCAACTTTGGCCAACATTGCTACCGTTACCCAATCCAAAGATGAAGAATCTGGTGAGTTTGTGTGGAAAGCCCATGGTGATGCAACGGAAATTGCGATCCAGGTTTTCTGTTGCAGAGTTGGGTTTTCAAGAGAAGAAATTGTAAAGGACTTTGAGCATATTGAAGAATATCCGTTTGATTCTTCCATCAAGAGAATGTCTTCTATTTACAAAATGGGCGATGAATCTAAGATCTTCACAAAGGGAGCCGTGGAGCGTATCTTGAGAAGATGTACCCACTGGACCGGAAACCCAGAGGAGTACACTGATGCCTCTAAACTCATTGAGATGACCGAAGAAGATATTGCTGAAATCGAATCCAATATGGACGCTTTGTCGTCCGAGGGTTTGCGTGTGTTGGCGTTTGCATCCAGAGATTACGATGACCAGAAGGACGATTTGAAGGATAGAGAGGCCATTGAGTCGAATTTGACTTTCCATGGTTTGGTTGGTATTTACGACCCACCCAGACTTGAGACAGCACACTCCGTCAAATTGTGCCACAAGGCTGGTATCAATGTCCACATGCTTACTGGTGATCATCCAAGTACTGCTAAGGCTATCGCTCAAGAGGTTGGTATCATTCCCCATAACTTGTACCATTACAGTGATGAGGTTGTTAAGGCAATGTGTATGACTGCCACTGAGTTTGATGCATTATCCGATGAAGAAATTGACGCTTTACCTGTTTTGCCTTTGGTCATTGCTCGTTGTGCACCCCAGACAAAAGTACGCATGATCGATGCCTTACATCGTCGTGATAAGTTTTGTGCCATGACTGGAGATGGAGTCAATGATTCTCCTTCCTTGAAGAAGGCCGATGTCGGTATTGCCATGGGTCTTAATGGTTCTGATGTGGCGAAAGACGCTTCGGATATTGTTTTGACTGATGACAATTTCGCTTCAATCTTGCATGCAATTGAGGAAGGTCGTCGTATGGCCTCAAATATCCAAAAGTTTATTTTGCAGCTTTTGGCTGAGAATGTTGCCCAAGCTATTTACTTGATGGTTGGCTTGGCGTTCAAAGATGAATCTGGCTTTTCTGTGTTTCCATTATCTCCTGTTGAGGTATTGTGGATTTTGGTTGTCACTTCTTGTTTCCCTGCCATGGGATTGGGACAAGAACAGGCGATTGATGGCGTTTTGAACCAACCACCCAACCGTAAGATTTTCACCAAAGAACTTCTTTCTGATATGGTGGGCTACGGAATATGGATGGCAGCATGCTGTATGCTTGGTTTTGTCTTGGTTGTTTTCGGTGTTGGAAACGGTGACTTGGGTGTTGGATGTAATGAAGTCAGTGCTGATTCCGATGTCTGTAACTTGGTTTTCAGAGGCAGGTCGACTTCCTTTGCAATCATGACTTGGTGTGCTCTTATCTTGGCCTGGGAATGTGTCCACCCCAACAACTCATTGTTTCTTATGAGACAAGAGACTGACAACCCATGGTGGAAACAAACGGCCATTGATCTCTGGGCTAACCAATTTTTATTCTGGTCCGTATTGGGAGGATTTGTATCCGTGTTCCCTGTTGTGTACATTCCTGTTATTAACAACAAGGTATTTTTGCATGCGCCAATTGGCCAGGAGTGGGGGTTTGCATTTGCGTTTAGTCTTCTTTTCCTCTTGGGATGTGAAGCTTGGAAATGGGGCAAGAGAATCTACAAGCGCAAGTGGAGCTCGAAAATCAAAAACCCCGAGTACGAGTTGGAGAGAAAGGACAATTTCCAGAAATATGCTTCGTTTTCTAGAAGCAACACCCTTGACCCAGAAAGGCTTGCATAAAAACACTTCATCATAAAACTTTCTATATTTATATTTACTAATATTACTATCTAATTTGATTTGCTAACGTAATAACTGATTTCTGACACGGAAATCACCCCCAAGATGTTCGGTAACACCACAATTGACAATCGTACCATTTCCCGTCGTCTTGTCCACGTCTATAACAGTCACAGATGTGTTAAAAGGCACTCTAAGGTCATCTGCCGTAAGCCCCAGGCCCAATGCGTATTTTCTGTCTCTATGAAGATGATTTGTAAATGCCGTGATTACACCACCATGAGTGCAAAGCAATATGTTTTTGTGGTTCTTGGATGCTGCTCTTTTCAAAGCAGAGTCATATACTTCTGATACCCTTTCAATCAAAGCTGCCTCTTGTTCTCCAAGATTACGGAAACTTTCTCCGTAGGTTTCAAGAACTTCTTTCAAAGGCATTCCTTGGACTTTTCCCATATCACGCTCACGCAATTTACTAGTTTGCGAGTAGATGGGATCTTTTTGGTACTTCAAAATAGGGCTGGCAGTATTGACACACCGACACAAATCTGAGGAGACAAGTTCGTCGATTTTGATGTTCTGGAAATGGGAAGCCACCTTTTCGGCCTGCTGCTTTCCTTCTTCATTGATGTCTATATCTATGTGGCCCTGAAGAATCTTTTTGGCATTCCAGTCAGTTCGGCCATGCCTGACCACAAAAACTCGGGTAACATTCGAGTTATCGTTGGGGACTATCTCTCTCGTCATTGCTGAAGAAAAAACATTTATTTATGACCTTACTTTGTGTTGACAATCAGCATCACGTGATGTAATTTTTGAGAGCGGGAGTATGTTCGCCGCGATAAAGACAACAGGCATGAAACAATTGGGGCATAGATAAATTACGACTGAAATATAGTGCAAGAACCAGTAATTTCAGTCCAGGTTAAAGCTAGGCTTTTTTTTTTATTAAACGGATTCCACGAATTAAAAGAGGTGAATGTCTTGGCGCGTCCGCGAACAAAGGCTTAACGATAATCTAAGAAAAAAAAGATCGGTGCATATTTCTTTTTGACAAGGGATTTTTTTTTTTTTTTGCATAAGGACTTTTCTGGCCTTTCTGTTTCATTTGAATTTTGAATGAATTGTGTTTGTGGGGTCACTAGTTGTGAGTAACTGTATTTTTATTAAATTAACTGATTTAAAAGCGTGTGCTAAATATTCCCAAATTTTGTAAATTGAAAGAATTATTGGATGCGTTAATTGAATATTAAAAAAAATTTGTTGTGCAAAAATCAAAAACCTTTTTTCGAACTTGATCTAGAAAAATATTTGATGAAATAAAAAATACAGTTCCTAAAGGAAATTTGATGATGGAGAAAAGCAAACTATTTCATTTCAAGTATCACCCACTTCAAGGTTGGCAAAACGGACAAGCTATTCAATAGCGAAGAATAAATCATGCGTCGGTTCAGACAATTAGCAATTGCACGTAACGCCCTCAATTCTCTTGGAAACATCGATATTTTGCTGACCTCTACAGAAATTAATAAAAAGTACAGCGTATTAGATGTATGACGTGCGTCCTTCTTGAATTTCCCGTGCGGCCAGCAGGTGCAATGAGCCCTGGGCTGGCGAGGTACTTATTTTTGTTTGAATTTACTTTTGAGATCAGGCCACGTGACTGAGATAGTGTTCACTGAGCTCCTTGTTAAAGTGTACGGCATGATGATACTAATGTATGGGAAACCTTTATTAGGACTAAAACCCCTATGTTAACTCTAACCTCTTTCAAAACGAAAAAGATTCCTGGACGTAGGTATATATACTCATCATCACGTGATGTGATACTACGCTCAGTTTTGGAGAACGCTGATGGGTCAATGATGAACATAGATGCTGAATGGAATTCATCCTGCGTCTAACAATTTTGACCACACGCGTCATTGACTAAATTAAATTGGTGTGTATTTGTAATTAATGAAGGAACTCAGAACCTTCTGCTTCGAAGAACATAGGTGACATATATATATATAAAGAAAACATTCAAAGAGGTAAAAAAGTACTTAAAATTTTCCGCTATGGCCTCACATACAGCAAGAAACCACTTTTTTTCCCGACTTTCGTATACAACATCTGTGCCCGATGGTTTTCAAACTGGGTGTTCCAGTAAACCTTTTTGACACCCAACCTGTCTGCTTCCAGATAAACATATTAGATCAATTTACGACCAAAGCCACCTAACCGGCATTTGCTGGATACAAATAAATCGTTCAAGTACAAGGCATCCTCAATGGTCCATGTATTTCTGTGAGTCAAGTATGTGGCAAAGCCAATAAGCTTTCCACTTTCATCAGTTGCAACAGCAGCGTAGACTGGTTCATTTGAGTCTAAAAATCTACTAAACGTGGTTTTGGTAATCTCTGTGGTCATTCTGTCCAAAGCTTTGTAGAATTCTATGTATGAGTCCTCTCCAGACCAAAGTTGCACCCATTGGTCCTTATCTTCTGCAGTAATTGGTCGAATTGAAGCCATTTTTAGAATTGAAATAATTTCCAAAAATAAGAGAGAAGAAGGGAATTAATACACTCAGGTATTTATATTACATGCTTCAGATAATGGATCCCGATACGAAGCCGCTATCATAAGCCGCCAGGAGTCCTTCCTGCTATTACCGCATTTGGCGACTCCCTTTTCAGACTCTGACTCACAGTTTAGAACGCATCGCCAACAAGTGGTCGTGTGCCGCCAAAACATGACTTGCGACTCATTTCTGCAGTGCACGATCAGTTGATGACTCAAGAACCTGAAAGTATTAGTGGGTTGAAATGCGATGAAAACGGGGAGAAGGAAAGGGATGCTGTACCTAAGAGAAAAAAAAAAATAGAAAAAAAAAACAACAAAAAAACAGAAATAGGAAAACTAGGGAAAAAAAAGCAATAAATGGACAACCTGTACTACAGGCCATTTTTCGGCCGAAATCGCGTGGTATGACGTTGTTTGCGCAGTAGCATGCAGCTTACGAGAAACTTGCAGCAGGCGTGCCAAGGACAGACCTAGAGGTTAAATTGAGGCCCTGTGGAGAAGCGAGGGGATGGTGCAGGGTCAACCAAAAAAAATAGAGAACACACACAAAAAAAAAAAAGAGTTTCCCCAGAATATGGAAAAAGCTTCCCATTGTGATCAAAGAAAATTCACTGAAATGGAGGCCTGGCACAGGAGGGGCGCTGTTGTGGAAAAGCCAAGTTAAAACCTGCACACAACCACAATAAACAAGGGCATGGTTGGTTGCACACTGGGATCCGCGAATTCCCCAGTGCAGTATGATCCTGGTGCCCCCCCCGGTTTCCCCAGACTAGGTGGGCTCGGATCTGCCTTGAAACAACGCTCCTGTATGCGGCCCTAGTTTTCCAAGACGGCACTTGGCCTTTGCCTTTTCCAATAAAGCGAACTACCTGCCCCACGTAGCCCGGGACTTGCTGGCAATAACTTTTCCCTATTTTTTTTTTTTCATCAAAACAATTTTTGCCTCTCCTCCTCCATGCTTTCAAATTCGCAACGGGAGTCTAAAAAAAGAGGTAAATATGGCCGGCCCTGCGACCGGTGTGCCATGAGGCGCATCCGGTGTTTAACCACCGATGACTCCACTGATTGCACTGGATGTCTTACTCTGGGGGAAAAATGCACCAGGGAAAGAATCAGAAAAAAGTCGGGCCCGAAAAACGGGCGCCGAAGTCGCTCACTTCCGGACCATCTGGCGGAATTTAGTGAGGCGTCGTTTCTCGCTGAGATCCACCATGGTCGTGCGGGGCAGGGTGTTAATGGCATGTCGTTTTTGGAACACCCACCGAAAAAAGAGGGTACAAACACGTACGAGGTTTCTGGGATGCTTCCGGCCAATATGGCGGCTTTTCCCCCTGCACGGGCCATGACCAGCATGGTTGATTCCCGACTTATGGACCATATGCAGCCGCAACCGCAGCAGCAGCATCAGCAGCAGATACAACAACATCAGCTACACCAGCTACAACAGCAACAGCCGCAGCAACAACAACAGTCGCCTCGGCAGATGCATGAACTACAGCAAGGACCTTTCCACACACCGCCCAATCTGCAGGCATTACCTGCCTTCAATATTCTACATCACCAGCTGCCGATTTACCACCAGTATCCCATTCAACCACCGCGGCCGGCCCAGCCCCAATATGTGGGCCACGTTACCCAGCCACAATATTCAACGTATCAGCAACATGTAGTATCCCCGGAAATCGTGAATATGGCGCCCCGGGTGCCGCTGCAGGACGAACCAGTGGTCCCAAGCGGCATCCCACCTCCAAGTACCACCACAAGTACGCCGCTGGACGAACACGAGGATATACTAGCCGCATTTAAAACTAGCGCATCGCCACATATGGCCCGGATCCCTCTCCAGTGCTTGATACGGTGTGTACAGGTGTTTCAAACGTGGTTTTACGGATGTTGGCCTGTGCTTTCGCTCGGAAACTTGATCCTGGAGATTCTGGGCAGGGCCCAGACAACGCCCGGGGGCGATTTCATCCCGCTCACTCCGGAAAATGCCATGCTGTATGCGCTTTGTTGTGCCGTATGTGCTGCAACCACCACCCAGCTCTCGTTTGTGTCGCCCGAAAACGTTGTTTTGGACCAGAGCTCAACTTCCGACGTTGAATACGCCGCTGAAGCCCTGCGCGTACGCAACCTTTTTGACTACACCAACAAAATCGAGGTCGACACCTTATTGTCATCCTTTTTCCTCTACGCACACTACACCAACCAGAAGGGTAAGATCAAACAGGCGCAGATGTACCTCCGCGAGGCGATTTCCATGGCACAGATCCTTGGCTTTCACGAGAAGAGCCAATATGGTGGCAAGAGCCGAGGGGAGGTCCACCGCTGGCGTAAAATTTACTATACGCTTCTTGTAACCGAGCGCTACGTGTGCTTCGAGGGAGGATTGCCGGTGATACTTGAGCCTTGCATCCCCTTCCCGGAGTTGTCCGATGAGGAATACCCGCAGCTCCTCACGGGATTTTCCGAGCTTATCAAGATTTTTTCTGTACCCAGCAAGGAGTTCTTCTTCGAAATGAACCAGAACAGGCATGAGAACATCACCGAGGAAAAGCCTCTTGACGAAAAGAGACAGTGGATTCTTGCTGTCCAGGAGAGTCTAGGAACCCTGCGCCAGGTCCCTAAAAACGTTAGCCACCCTCAAAAACTCAACATCATCCTTTCCAAGGCCTGGATTCGTGCTATTGCATGCCACATCACGTGGAATAACGGAATGCTCCGTCTACTGGAACACACACACGACTGCTTCGGGTTTGACTTTCCCTTAGTCAACGCCCAGGAGTTCTTGATGGAATCATCGTACTTACCTAACATGGCCTTCGAGACAAACGGGCCAGGAATTTGTGTCAAACTCTTGGAAATGGCAAACTCCTTGTCATTCACCGTCCAACAGAGCCTGAACCAAAGAATCGGCTTGTCCGTCTTGGAGTCCCTCTTTGGCCTCGTCAATAAATTTAAAAATGACGTCACATTACCTATCAAGGTTTACCAAGGCATCGCAAACTTGATTGCCCGGCATAAACTCAAAGTCGTACCTCGCCTCATTGAAAGCCACGACCCAGGGTACATGTCCCATTCATACCAGCCGGGAACCATCGAAGAGCTTTTGGAAGATGAGGTGGGAGAACCCACAGAAGAGCCCGTTAAGGACGAATTCGAGCAGGTGGAACTCTCCTCCTTCTCTCGCCGTAGCTCTGACCACGGAATAGGCATGTTGTCTTCTGTGCCCAGCTTCTTGAATGTGGGATACCATCAATTGGATCCAACCCCGCCAAACCAAAGCTGAACAAAATATGTCGTATTATACACCATCAACAGATTCAAAAATGGAAAACAATTCATAACAGAGGGAAAACATTACCCATATTTTGGGACTGACGTTTGCTCCCTCAACTGGGAGGTGCGGGGGTTAAAGCACATTTTTATCGTGTTACTGTAGTAAGTAAGTTGGCTTTCATAACCAAAAATTATACGAATATCGAGAAGTTTTAGTGGGAAATGTAGGTTCTACTTCTTTTATACATCTAGGAATGAACCGGAAGCTAATCGAGAGTATTGGCCATGTTGAGTGTAAGCGGCAAGTAAAGAACAACCTCAATACTGGCACTTCTGTTTTCACACGGGCTTGTTTTTATTGATGTCAGAAAACTTGAAGTTGGGTATATCTTGGGAAGACCGTGTAAATCTGGTGGACCTAGATTCGCCAGGGACTGGTCAAGTGTCGTCTTTGCTTGGCGTTTCTTGGCGGCTTTTTGCGCAGATTGGGGCTGAGGCGGGGGTAAATTACTGCAAACTTTAATTCTGGGTTACGGTTGTGCCAAATGATAACCCTAAACACCAAGCGGGGAGAGCTTCTCCAAGAATTTGACACCTAAAACCACGTGGTTTTCACATCTACAGCTACGAGGCACACGTGATACTGTACATAAAAATCCTACTGAAATGGCCTCTTCGCTTATTTTCCCAGCATGCGTCGCCCATGTACAAGCTTTTAATAATCAAGCGAGAAGTATACTGAAGAAGTATACATCCGAGGGGGGAAAAAAGGAACATAGAAGGAGGTTTACTGATGTAAAATTCCTTTCAAAACACTTCTTTTTTTTGAAATAAGCCTTATGACTTGAACGTAGTTGCTTGGATGATTTCGGATATTTATGCGTGACCGGCTATTCGCAATTTCGCAAAATTAGGGCTTGTGGGCGGGCCCAGCAATCTTGAAGACCGAATCATCTAACCGGATCAGGATCAAAATCGAAAGATCAACATAGATAAGTTTTAGGAAAAAAAAGAAAAAGCGTTAAAAAAAGCCGACAATATAGGCCAAGTTAAAAAATAAGCAATCCAGCTACAGGTGGGATGTATCTAGGACGGAGAAATCACGCAAACAATGTAGTTCATAATGTGGTCACGTTAAGCAAAACAACGAAATGACTTCATTGCAAGCCAGCACGAAGACCTAAGTTCGTGGTTTTTAATTTTAATTTTTCCGGGGGAAATTCTGATCCTGTAAGAAGATGGGGTTGTTGGGCCTTCGTAGATACAAATATTTTGCTTTACTCTAGTTGCGTTTGAATGTGTGGGGCTCAAGATTTTGAGATTCTAAGCTTTTTGTCATGTACGGAGTTTACGGACTTGCCTAAAGATTAAAAATCAAATGTACCCCGCAAAAAAAAAGGTCTCAAAAAGTAAAGTTTTTGTGGCTGAATTGTTACGAAATGTGGGGCGGAAAGATTCCAAAATTTCGTGATGCCAAAAGCAGTCGTAAAACCAAAACTGTACACGCCTTGCATTTGTGCGTGAGGGGACGATTAATTCCCGAGGGCAGATCTTGCAAACGCGGAACGGACTTCAGTCCACAAATTCGACTGGGGTAGTCAGGCTAAAAAAACAAAAGAATTTGGAGCTGATGAAATTCTGCTAATCGTCTCAGAGAAATGAGGGTTGCATAAAATGAACGGATTATCCCATGACTAACTCTATTGTTGTCAGCCGAGAATGTTTTAACAATAGGGTTCAGTCGGTCGATAAAACTTGGTCGCGGCATTATTATGTACCGACTGCATACACCGTGCATTGTTCGTGGGGTTGGACATAGCTAAAGCTTCTCCGTTCGAACGGACAATAAGCCAAATTCAGCTTTAATGCACAAACCTTCCGGCAACCACCGATATGGCTTTTCCCCATATCAATCTAGTCTGAATTCCACACGTGTATATATTCTATCCATATCCCCCAGTTTATAGTTTTAATTTTTGTATATTTTTTTATATTAACACTCAAATATTACAATGTCAGATTCTAAAACGGCAAAACAGGCCACGTTGTTCGAAGCAACGAAAGTTGCAACCAACTCAAATGATTCATTGGATGCAGAAACCCAAGACTATATTGCAAAGTTCTTAGATATCTCACAAAATGCGAAAGACAATGATAAACATGATAAAAATATGTCCTTGAAAGAGGGTTTAAAGACATTTCCCAAAGCAGCCATGTGGTCGGTGGTTTTATCCACCGCCATCATCATGGAAGGGTATGATATAAACCTTCTCAGTTCATTCTACAGCTTTCCTGACTTTGTGAGAAAGTTTGGAGAGTATTATCCAGAAAAGGACATTTACGAGGTACCTGCCAAGTGGCAGACAGCCTTGTCCATGGCGGTCAATGTTGGTGAAATCATTGGCTTATTTGCTGCAGGAATTATCTCAGACAGGATAGGATATCGTAAGACATTAATCGGTGCTTTGATGTTGGTGGTTGGTCTCATTTTTATTGTTTTCTTTGCTCCCAATGTTCAAGTTTTGCTTGTTGGTGAGATTTTGATGGGCATGCCTTGGGGTGCTTTTCAAACCTTGACTGTGTCGTATGCTTCTGAGGTGTGTCCAACAGTGTTAAGATTGTACTTGACCACATATGTGAACGCCTGTTGGGTAATTGGCCAGTTGATTTCTTCTTGTATTTTGAAGGGTATGCTTAGCTCAACAATTAAGGATTCTTACAGAGTTCCCTTTGCCTTGCAATGGATGTGGCCAATTCCTATTGCTATTGGTATTTATCTTGCACCAGAATCTCCATGGTGGTTGATGAAAGTTGGAAAGACAAAGGAAGCCAAAAAGTCCCTTATGAGATTGTTGAGCGAGAACGAAAACACTCCCGACAAGGAAATTTTGGCCAACGCTATGGTTGATAAAATGCAAATGACAATCAAGGAAGAAGCATCCATCCAAGAGGGTATTTCCTACTGGGATGCTTTCAAACCAAACAATTTGAGGAGAACCAGGGTTACATGCTTCACTTGGTTGGTACAGAACATAACTGGTTCTGCATTTATGGGCTTTTCCACATACTTCTACGTCAATGCCGGGTTGTCTACATCTAACTCGTTTACCTTTTCCATCATCCAGTATGTCTTGGGCCTTGTGGGAACAGTTTTGTCTTGGTTTCTTTCCCAGAGATTTGGTAGATTCGATATTTTCTTTGGAGGTCTTTGTGTCCAGTCTGTTATTTTGGTTGTTACTGGTTGCCTTGGCACTGTACACTCATCTGGAGCTTCCTGGGGTGTTGGGTCTTTGCTTTTGTTGTTTACTTTTGTTTACGATACTTCGGTTGGTCCCGTCTGTTATTGTTTGGTTACCGAGCTTCCCTCTACCCAGTTGAGAACAAAGACTGTCATTTTGTCGAGAAATCTTTACAACCTTTCGGGTATTGTAATTTCCATCATCATGCCATACATGTTGAACCCTACCGCATGGAATTGGGGTGCCAAGACAGGATTTTTCTGGGGTGGTCTTGCCATTTTATCCACCATCTGGACCTGGTTCGAGTTGCCAGAAACAAAGGGTAGAACTTTTGCAGAATTGGACTTATTGTTCAGTCAAGGCGTATCAGCCAGAAAGTTCAAAAGCACAGAGGTTGATGTATTCGATGTTGGTCATATGATGGAGAAGATGGGCCAAGAAGGAATCCGCGTTGTTGTTGAAGATAAGAAAGCCGAGTTTGATCACGTTGAACGTGTTTGATCTCTTAAAAAATTAGACCAGACTTTCAAAGTTATTTCAATTCTTGATATATAAAAAAAATAAAAAAACCAATTCTTTTGATTTAAATTATGTTTCAATGAGTAGGCAAACTTCCAGGGAACCATGATAATATTCATTAATGATCAAATATTTACTAGCCGATGGAAGGCTTAACTATACGTCATCTTCATCTTCAATATCAGTCTCAAGGTCACAAATCGAGCGGCAGTTGGGACAATAGAATTGGGGGTATCGCTTAATGATAATTGGACGAATACACTTGTAATGCCACGAATGAGAGCATGGACTTATAAACAAGGCCTGACAGGGCTCTAGTTTCAACAAGCATATAGCGCACTCGGAAAACTCTTCGCCGTTTGCATTGGTAGCTTCGATGCCGAGATTTTTCATTCTCTTGTGAATGTCTAAGTTGAACCTGTTCACCTTTCTTTGCCAGCTGCGGTTGAATTCGCATCTCATCTTTACACACCGGTACACTTCTTCTGTACCTCCTCTATAATCCAAGCCCAATTGCACAACATCACCATCCATAAGTGGCCATAGTGTCAGCTCCTGGGAAGCCTGTGATAATCTTATATTGTTGAGAAAAGTCCCCGAAGAAGACTTACAGTCCTTTAAAAACCACAGACCTTCCTCGTTGCACTGGAACAAGGCGTGTGTCCGGGACACAACTTTTGATTTGAAAACAACCCTCGATGAAGAGCCCTGGGGCGCATGTGCAGCGCTTTTATGTTTTTCAGTGTACCGTCCGATGGAAATGGGCTTTTTTGGCTCTATGCGGCGGATGATTGGCGAGAAGTACAAGCCAGTATTTGAGGCAGAGTGGTCAATGATGGGCGTCAAACGAACCGAGAACAAGCCGTCTTTATCCTTGCCGTTATCCTCTACTTCTTTCTCTGCGGTCGAACCCGTTTGCTCGTTCTCTGCGATGCATGTGATGTCGGATGTCTCCACTGTGGTAGTTTCCCTGGACATGAGAGGTGGCTCGACCGACAGGTTGGACGCAGTCGCATTCCGTGGTCTAGACACTAGGTTCCCTACGAGTGTGCTATCAACACTAGGCTCATTCCCAGTATGGCTATTAATGTTTGCAAGTGTGGGGCTATTCGACATGAACTGGTGGGTGTGTGGTTCTGCAGATGAGGTTGGGGAATTTGTGTGGCCTGTGCCCCGAATTGTATTAGACAACGAGCTCAAGAACCCCAAACCAAAGGAGGGCCGCCGAGTCATGGGCAGCGCTGCCAGGGATCTTGTTTGTGTCGATACGGGCGCCAAGTTGGCGGTATTTTGGGTCAGGCTTACTGGAGGAATTTGTGTTAAGTTTTGGTTTTGTTGGATACCGTAGGATGCAGTTGGTGCAAGTGGAGGTGCCGACGTTTCCTGGTCCCGGAAGTCACTCAGGGGGTCAGATTCTAACCCGCTGTCAGCATTAGAAGGATTTCCTTGGGGCGAACTCGTGAATGAGTTATTGACAGAACTTGTAGGAGAAACTACCGAAGTTTTAACTGCCGAGGATTCACCCTGGTATGACTCTGCCAGTGGGGCCGCACGGTCGTCTTGAGACATGTAAGCGAGAGCGGCACAAATAAAAAAATAGGGGCGGCGGCTAAGAAGGTATGCGGGGTTGCTTATGGGACGATAATAACGGCGCAGAACTTATAGCTCGGTAGAAGAGGCGTCGTTAAAATCAAAAAGAAAAAAGTATTGATCTGTCGAAAAAATAAAATAAAGATACACAATACTTCACGGGAGTATATATGTGTGGCCTGTTTGCGTGAAGCGCCAGGTGTACAGGCTTGAGGGAGAAAAAAAAAAAGTAGAAGGGAATGAAACAAAGTGCCAGTGCCAAAATTTAGGTTTTGGCTGGGACACAAACTGGGCCTTTCTCAGTGTTACGTTGCACGAGAAATTAAACTCACACTTATTCTTAGAAGATAAAAGAAAAATAAAAACAAATAACGGGGAAGAATGATACAAAATATTGTGTCAACTGGTTGTTTGCGGGGAAACCACTTCGAGACACAGCGAAGATGCCGTAAAATGTCGCACGCACTTGGGAACGATAGCCGATATTTGGACGTATGACTGGATCCAGTTTACGGGGAGTGGAGTTTTAAGGAACAGGCGCCACACTATTTTGTAAATCTAGTGAAGGTAAGATATGGAGTAGGAGCTGATAAATATTTAAGAGCTTCTGCTGATACGCATGTTTGATCTATTATGATTTTACGTTAGAGCGATGAAGTGTGTCTACAATTTTTTTGAACTGTTTTTCTTTTTCTTTTTTCGAGCTGCTGGTTGTTTCTCAGTTCCTGGTGCAGTTTTCATGCATGATATTATTTCGCATGTCCTGACGATTCAGGCCCAATTCTCCAACAGAGCCAGCCTCCCACAAAATAATTCACAGGTTAATTCAATGCAAGTCATTTTTTTCTTATTTCTTGTGAGGCTTCGAAAAGATAAGATTATTTTAGCATAATCTGCTTCTACGAACTTATCTTTTTTTTTTTTTTTATTACTTTCATATCTGTCAAAGTAGGCCCGTCCGTATTCCTTTAATCAATCGTAATATTTTAACATAAAAAAATAATGTCCTAAGAATTTCATTTATTCACTTGCCTCCAAGTAGTTGGTCTTCTCACTCACCAAGCGAAGTAACAACTGTTGCAAGTTGTCTCTTCCCTTAGGACTCTCCCAGATGAAATGTCCCGAGTTTTCAGCAACAACCCATTCGAGAGATTTTCCACTAATCTTTGTCAACTCTCTCTGCCATTTGCCCCAGTTAAGCGATTTCTTGATCATGAACTCCGACAGGATCACAGATAAGGGAATATTATACACATCGGCAGTGTGTACCTCATTGTAGGACAAGATAGAGGCAGTTATCTGCTCCTGTAATCTAGCACGCAAATACTTAGGGCTGCGAATCATATCCTCGCCAAAGATTCTACTCTTAGACAGGAAACTTCTAGGGTGGAAAAACCAATGGATATTTCTCACGAGACCCAAGGGGGAAACGATTCCCCGGAGCCAAACCTTGAAACCTTGCCAAGAGTCCATCAAGTCCAAAATATCTCTAAATGTCTTTCTTTTCTCATTTTTCTTATTTGGTCCACTGAAAGGCCAATGCTTAAGCAAGTCTTCGTGCCAACTATCCACCAAAAGCAACGAGTGCATTTGACCGGCATTTCTCAGGGCAAAAACCTTGGAGTAGAGACCACCAACATCAAACCCGACTGCACTGAATGGTCCCTCAATACCCTCCTTCTTTAAAGCCTCCATAAGGTATTCGACAATGATGCCGACGGAAGTTGGCGACGGTGCACTGTCAGAAAAGCCGTACCCGGGTCTATCCCAAATACAGTACCTTTCTATCTTGTTCATGTGATAGAGCTCCTGGATCCATTCTTGAAATTGCTCTGCAGATGTATGTTGTCCACCTTCTACGAGAATAATGGGCTGTTTGGGACTAGAAGGATCAGAAGGTTTTGAATCCAAGGTACCATTATAATTCACATCACCGTAACAAGCCAAATGCACTTTAAACTGGCCCTCATTCACAGGTATCAACTTACCCCATGGCTTTTCGTGCGAGTCAAAGGCCAGAAGCCACAATGACAAGCTGATGTTCCAGATGATCAAAAGAAGCAAGAACTTAACAAAAATCTTGACCCCAGTGACGAAAATTTCAAACAAGGACTTGCGTTTTTCGATCCTTCCCGTGTACCGTATTTCCTGTTGGGCTTTTCCTTGTTCAACCCAGAAGTCGGCAAAACAATTAAGAAGAATATTGGCAAGAACCCAGAGAATAAGCATGTTACCGAATAAACCAAAACTGTCACGAATATAAGGAACAGAAATGGAAACAATAACATCGAAAGCAACCAACGCACAACTGATGTAGCCCAAAATACGCTCATAATAAGCAGGCACGGCAAAACACCAGAGAGTGATCAGGCCAGTGAGGATACAGAAAATCACAAGATCAAGCTCCAAAAATGACTTGCCTCTGGGATTGATCCCCGGGATAGAAATGAAGTCAGATACCAACACCAAAAGGAAAAGCGCAGTATTGAAGAGCAATACCCCCAATAGTATTGTTCTAAGAAATTTGATACGCTTCAAATTAAGCGGGGAAACTCTTGGGTCATCTGGATCCAAGAAATTGTCACTATTCTCGAGCAATGGCTCACTTTCGGAAAATACCCTTTTCTGGTGTTTTGGGGATTGGATTGTGGTTTCTGTCTCCAGGGCAACATTTCCATTGGTTGCCGTAGGCTCAAGCTGTGGAGATTCCAGCATTATTGCCAATTGTTGAGAATCTTGCAATGATATGTTTTTTTTTTTTAAAAAAAAAGGCAGGAAAGCAAAATTTGAAAAGGAAAAAAAAAAGCCGCTAATTTCCTGGGGTTATCCGTGATGGTCAATATGCATGGTCTGAAGCGAAAAGAGCAATCCAAGTCAAAATCGTGCGGTTATGAGCCCTGTATTAATAGGAGGAAACCCCAGACATCCCACCGGACATACCAAAAAACTTTACAATATTTTTGTCAGCGATACTAAATGAATAAATAGTATTTCGGTTTCCATAACTTAAAAATTACAAAAAGATTAACATTTTCACCATTTTTCTTTCTTTCCTCTATCTGCCTTATCGGGAAGTGGCCCAGCTGGTCGCGCTTGAAGTTAAGGCTGAAGTGAATGTGGATGTCGCGACCTGAGACATGCGATAACCATCACTTTTTCTTTATACAAATACTACCCATATAAATATAAGACGTACGCCATTCGGATATCTTAAAGAAGCCAGAAAATAAAAAAAAATGTCAATAATCACTATTACGGGCTTTACCGAGGAAAATGGTGTTCCTTTCTATGACATAAACGTTCGTTTACCACTACGATCTATTCAGTGTTCAAAAAGGTACTCCGACTTCGTGACCTTACTTAATGCCCTCAGTGCCGAATTGGGTATTTCAAACTCAGACTTCCCATATCTGCTACCGCCAAAAAGTGGCGTTTTTGCCAACAAACGCAAAGTAGCTACAGAAAGACAGCCGAAACTAGCACACTTTTTGAACCAGTTGGTGAAGGATCGTGACATTCAGAATTCCATCCTCGTCCATGAATTCTTGCTGCTACCCCCGAAATTTAAGTTCACACCCGAGCTCTTCAAGGGCGACATTGCAAAATCAGATGATAAATTTCTCATTCCAGAAGCCCTGGAAAAAATCAATCGCATGCAATGGCTTTCATATTTGCGAAATGTACGTACTGTGGTGGAAAGTTTGAACAAGAGCAATATTCTTGCGGCCAAATTGGCTAATCGGGAGAAAGCTTCTAAATTTATTCGTCCAAATATAGAAAATCTTACCGAGGCGCTTCAACACTTGTCCCAAACTGGCGAGATTTCTTCACAGGAATTCAAACAACGAACTTCAATGCTCTCCTCCTTACAGTCGGATATGGAGAATATTATTACAGAAACACCTCTGCATTCTTCACCAGATAAGAACGTGAAAATATCGAAAAGAGTATTCTATCAGACCTCAAATACACCTGTAGAAACTTCAGAGACAGTCAATTTATCGAATAAGGGCCTTCTCCAGCGTCAGCAACAAATCCATAATGAGCAGGATAAGGAATTGGAGGCGCTTCGTAAAATTATAGCGAGACAGAGGCAAATCGGAGAGACAATCAATAAGGAAGTTGAAGAGCAACTGGAGATTCTCGATTCTTTTTCAAATGAAGTGGATGTTTCGGGAGCAAAACTCAGCTCTGCAAGACAGAGAGTAAAGAAAATTACTTAATATTTAGAGGTGAGGCCAGAGGGCGTATTTTCTCGTCGAAGCCACCGTGTGGACCCTAACTAATAGTTGAAAGATACAAATAAGGTTTAATCACTGGAATTATTTCAGAATATCAAATCCTAAATGAAAACGAAATATTCACTAATATAATTAACGAGCGCATGCTAAACGGCGCAGGTCGATAAATTGAGTGAAGCCCTTAGTATAGGTGCGGGCCACAAATGGTCGTGCGGCTTGTTTGCTGAAAACCGGGTAACCCCACCTCGCACATATAAGAAGGAAAAACTGGTCGTTCAGAAAACTTTTTTTTCAATCAGTCAATAAACCAGTTGGTTTGAAAATGTATGTTTACAATTTTAATCAAAATGCAGTTAGAAGATGAAAACACTTCGCCTTTATCGATAATTCATGAGAATTCAAAAAGTTTACACCAAGATCTACGCTGATATACTGCTCCCATCTCAATTTTAGAATGATTCACTAACATTTAAGGAAGGTTTATTCGTATAACCATAAATAATTGTCTTCTTGACCTCTTTCATTAATCTCATCATCTGGTGAATCATCTTTAGTACAACTCAGGGTATTCGCTCTTTATGACTTCTCCCCACTTGGCTATGCCCTCCTGTATTTCCTCTGCTGTAAGATAAGCAACACAAAGACGGGCACTGTTTATGCCCCAACCTTTGCTATCGCCTTCAACTTCGAAATGGAAACCTTCGGCGATAATCACCTGGTGTTTGTTGCTAAGAATCTTCAATGTTTTTGCAAGGTCGATACCATCAGCGTTCACACTGCACCATATGAAGTAGCCTCCTTCGCCACCATCTACCTTGAGGTACTTGGAAGGAAGATGTTTGTGTAATGCCGATACAAGAGTGTCTGCTCTTGCTTTGAATACCGAAATCAATTTCAGAATGCACTTATCCACCACGCTGGTTTCGATCATATCTTGGACTACACAAATGTTTAATTGTGATGGGGTGCCACCGGATTTGTTGGGACCAGTAGTGGCCAACTGCTGTGCCAAATAGCGAGAGGCCGTTTCCTGCCACCCTGTCCGTAAGCCTGGAGCAATCAATTTCGAAAAAGACGCGTTTGATACAGTGTTACCGTATTTCCAACCTTCTGGCAAGGTATCTTCATCAATATGATTGAGTTTTGCGGGTCTAGGAGCTTCAACATCGTAAGCAAGAAAGTCGTACACGTCATCAGAAATCAACAAAACGTCGTGCTTGCGGGCAATTTCAAGAAGTTTTGTTCTAGTCTTGGCCGAGTACGAAATACCACCAGGGTTGGAGAAAGTGGGCACTAAGTACATGGCATATCTGTAGAATTTTCTGAGACCTCTGTGTGTTGGATCGTGTACAATATTGATTTCCTTTTCCGACACTGATTCAAGTCCATACTTTTGGTCGAGCTCCTGTAATCTGCGCTCAAAACCAGCAAGATCAATCTCGTACTCACTATCAGGGGTTTCCACCACAGCCGACATTTTGCCCTCAAACCCAGCATCAATAAACGCATAGTTGATAAGGAAATAAGTGGGCGATACCAAAAATACGTGTTTTGTGATATCTAGCCGAGTACACGCCAGTAAAATATTAGCTGCTCCATAAGACGAGCCCGCAGTGAGATTAACAAAATCTGCGTTACTGGTTTCACGTCCATATTTACCATTACTCCATTTGATTATTGTTTCTCTGGTCTCCAAGTTTCCAGGGTCCGTACCATATTCAAGTGGGTACTTGTTTGATGCATCACTTTCAAAATGTGAGAAGTTTTGTTCAACTAGAACCCTTCTAAATGCGTCGGCCAAATCCTGGTTTGGGAGAAGGTTAAGCGTCGGGTGGCCTTTGAAAAAGTTGATTGGTCCTGTCATCAACAAAGGTTTTCAAGAGCAAGTCACAAACGTGTATGTAATTCAAACTATGGCTTCGGTAGTTGTGTGGAAATTCGTCTAATTTGTCGAAAATTCCGCGTCGGATTCCGCGTTGGATTCCGCACTTGCCAGAAGCTTATTGTGAAGATTATCAAATGTTTCATTATTTAAGTTTATTATGAGAGGATTATTCATTAAGTTTCCGTGATTTTCATAGAATGACATCTTAAGAAAGAACAATCATTTTTCTCTTGTTTCTTTTCATGAGTTTCAGCTGTGTTGATGACTTTAATGAAACCATTAGATCCCACTTTACCCCACAAAGCATGAGATTTCCAATCATTTTTCTTATTGTTATTGACGAATATTTTGTTGAAAATGCCTTTCTTCAAAACTATGGGGAGTCACCGGCTCTTTTAAAATCTTATTTGTTCTGGATAAAACTGGAACCGCGTTTACATTGATTAAAACAAGAAATGGTGTTTAAACTGTCAAACCAAATCGTGTAACCTGGGCTTATTTAATGTTTTCAACTCCAGTAAAAATTTTATTGCTAAAATCATAAACGACAAAAAAGAAGAAATACAGAAACAGAAACCAAAATTGAAGAAATGTGAATTTAACTGACTTTAGTTTCGGCTCTGTTTTGGTGTATTGAATCAAAAAAAAAAATGTTTGCGAGTTTAGCATCAGGCGCAAACCCACTTGTTCGAGTTTAAAATAAACAACAATAACTTGAATAAAAAAAAAAAACTTTCAAGCACTGGTCTATTTACTTCACTGTTGATTTTTTGATGACGACCAAATATCAACTAGCCAAAACGGTGCGGTGCTTCACGTTTACGTACGCCACAATTTTAAGAAAAAGAAGAGAAAATAACTACCCATTTCTGAAGGCCTTGAAAATATATAAAATTTAATTAATCAAATTCGTTCCCGGTGTTTACATAAACGTTGTGGACTTGCCTTGTTTCCTACTTTCAATCAAGGTTATCTATGTGGTGTACGGGTCTAACCTTTCACCCAATTACCGTCGCTCAAAAACTTTTACTTAGCATATACAGACTTTTAACTATAACCCCACGGTTCTCCCCCACAAACACACATAATGCCATCTGCTTCAGGATTCATTCTCAGTACATTTCTTGGCCTTGCTGCTAGAAGATTGCAAATCCAAATTGTCGGTAAGCCCACCGTTGCATCGTGGAACTCTATCCAAGGTTACGCCCTTTCTGTTTCTGCTTTCACCACTGGTTACTTGATTTGTGACCACTTTGTCGAGAGAAACAGAGAATTGTTGAAGAGAAGATTAATCCAATTGCGTGAGCAAAGAGCACAGGTTGAGGCTTTCCACGAATTTGACTTGGATGCTGAACACAGACTTACCGCACAAATGAGAACTACTAAATTCTTCGATTTGTTTGAGAAGTTGGGACAAGCTTACAAATAGACCCCATAAGCATAGTGTATATCTAGAATCGGCATATTAAATATTATATTTAAAAGAAATATTGGTAAAAGTTGGAATGTAGCAGAAATACGCGTGTAAGCGAAAGAGACATGCAGGGATCCTTGTATTGGCGTGTGTTTATTCTAAAAGTAGTCGTGAATCTATAAACCCTCTTACTCCAGATTCTTGCCAGGTTCCTCGTCATTATCTTTATCCTCGTCATTACTCTCATCTTCAATTGCAGAATCGCTCCCACTTTCGGCGTTACTGTCATATTCCTCATCAACTTCACTTCCGCTTTCGTCCTCTTCAACCGCACCAGTGTAGGTTCCGTCTTCCTCTTCATCATCACTAGCCGCAGGGCCTTCACTGGGTTGTTCGGGTAATTTGGATTCCGTCGAATCGGCCTTATTCTCAGTTCTCTTCTCTCTGTGCTTCTCGTCAAAAGAATTATCGTCAATATTCATACGCTTGACAAACTCATCAATTGCTTGGAAAGATTTTTGGTCAATCATACCGAATTCGTGTGACTCCTCAACGCCTTCTGCGTTCACCATGGTGACCAACATACTGAATGTGAATCTTGTAATGTTGCTATAAGACACTGTCTTGAGCGAAGTAAAGTCCATGATCAAGACTGGTTTCTTGAATCCGAAAATGAGAAATGCAGAGTTTGTCGAGTTGGATACTAACAAAAGGGCACCTTCTTTCGACCCCTTGTAGGCACCTGCCATAACTAGATCATTGTGAGTGTCTGAATTTTGAGAAAGGCAAATCACATTGTCGTCGTTCATGTTGAGACTATTTTTGCCCAAGTTAGCCGAGGGAAGGAAGTTGATAAGCTTGACCCCACACAAATTAAACTGCCTTTGTAAGAAATCAATAATGAGTTCGTTTATCGGCTTGATTGCATTTGGATCAGAATCTATCCCCAGAATCTGTGCTTCTGCATGTGCGGGGATCTTTCCATCTGCCATCAACTGTTTTTTGACCTGGTCTAGATTGAGCGTACAGATTATAGGCTCGTTTTTCCCATCAGTTAAAGCAGCACTTTCATGGAGCCAAAGTGCCATCATCACGGTATCCTTTTTTGTGGAAACAGTGGAGTTTCCTAAGATTGGCACAATTACACAGAGTCTGATTACCGACAGGAGGTTGGTCACAGAGATTTCGGGGATGGTTGTTGATGGGTTTACCACCGAAAGCACTGGAAGAGCGGTATTTTCTGCGGAAATGTATAAATGGAATACTAAGTTAAGTTTACGCCGAATGGGCGAAAGAAAAGAGAGCCCCGGTAACTCAAAAATAACCTCGTTGGCATTGATTGGCGCATTAATATTAAGCACGTGTTTCGAGACAACCTCCACTTTTGGCCCTGACAAACTACCTTCTTGTTCTGTTTTTACACCATCTTCTTTTTTCGATTTTGGAAGTGCCTGTTGAACTTTACCCAGGTTGGTTTTCCGTCTTTTATCTGGGCTATTAGAGGTATAGTGTGCGGCCAACAGCAGCAATACTGGCTCACTTTTAGGATACTCTTGTATGAGAGAATTCACCCCTTTTTGAAGTTCCGAAGGTAGTTGATCGATCCAAGACATTGTGATTATGCAAAATGTACACTTTGCCCGAGAATAGTGTGGAGAAAGTATACTTTTTTGCCGTGTTGAGTATTATTTTGATGGAAGCGCGACACGCCCGACACCAGATAACTAACCTTAGCAATTTTAAATGTACTCGAAGTGGAGTTGAGCTTTATTATAGAGTTTTTATAATTATCTTTTATTAAGAAAGGTTGAATGAGAAAACATGATGTTAATACTATATTATCAATTTTATCCTTACTAAAAAAATTGTTCCTTCTGAATCCCAATCCCGTTTTCTTATCTGAGTTGGCAACTGGAGCAGGTCTACAATTTTCGCACCCACTCAACACGCGTCAGTCGTTCCACTATTTACAAAACGTCTTGTGACTTTCCAAAAGCATGCTCCACGATGAGAATGCATCCATCCTAACCCTTCTACCAGCTTTAGCCTCGGGCTTGATTTCAAAGATAAGTACAGTTGACGTGGTCTTGAACTTTATTGACCAGGAGGTTGCCAAACTGCATCAAAATCAGGAAAAAGTTGACCGATTTCTTCATGTGAAGAAACAGCTACAAAATACACAAATCCATATAGACGGGTTCTCCCTAGATATAGACGAACAGAAAAGTATAATTCTTGCATATACATTTGGCGAGTTGTACACACCTGCTTTGGCTTTGCTCACAGGGAATCATATATCCATACAGTTCTGGGGCCTGGAACATGGCGTGCCTTCCTTACAGACTATAGAAAGGTGCATTATGGAACCTAGTGGAGTCGACCCACTTTTCATTCAAGTGTCAAACAATCCATCCATTGAAACTAAAGTTGATATTCCCGATGTCAATCCGTTTTTGCAACTACGGGCCATGGTGGCTAAACTCGGTCTATTGATCAATTTGTCCACGTTCGATTTAGAACAAATCGAACCCCGAGCAGAAAATACTGATGGAAATACATGTCCAATTAATGACGAAAAATTCCTGAACATGCAAAATGAGTATGTTCAAAGTAGTATTAAACAAGCAAATTCTGTTGAGTTGAATATCATGAAAACAGACCAAACTCTTGAACCCTTGGGTTTTCAAAGCCACGGAAAAGTTTTTGTTGATCCCAGCAATTGGTTCTGTTCTTGTGCAGAATTTACAATGCAGAGCTTTGAGGTTCATGAGAAATGTGCCTCTGAAATCCTTGGACAGGTAACAGGCCCATTGGTGGTAAAGAAATTGTTTCAAAATAAAGACTCCAGGTATCCCAACACATTACCTATTTGCAAGCATATATTAGCAGTGATGTTGATGATTTTCAATTGGCCCGTGTCTAAAGATGCTAGTATTGTTAAAGTATCTTGGTTTGAAATGGAAACAAAGCAAGTAGACATCCTGTTACAAACCGATGGGAGAGGGGAAGCTCAATAAGTCTTTTTAATTGAACAATGGAATAGTTGAGATACAATGAAGTACCCTTTTGAAATTCAATCAATCACCCACGAACTTGGATGTGCTATTTAATTGAGAATTTCCAGCGCGTCCATCAAGTATACTTTCCATGGCTCGTGTAGTTAAAAATGTGTTTATGTCCATGTGCGTGTGTATGTGTGTTATAAAGACCTATAGAACGAGGAATAATTCAGTCAAATGTGGCGGATTCTATAACCCTGAATACAACCTGGAAATCCTCATTCACATTGGGGAATTCACGATACAAATATTGCACCAGGGTATTGGGATATTCTCCCAAGTCAACCAAACTGCAGAGTAAAATAAGATTAATGAGCAATATGATGAATTGGATGGAGAATAGTCCAGGTAGTTAAAAAAGCATTACATTCGAAAATGTTTTGTAACTTTATGAATGTGTTGCAGAACTTGGCCGAGAAAGGTGATCCGTAAAATTTGTGTCTAATATTTTGTGTAATATTTTCATGTATGTTGTACTAATGGAATTTAAAGAAGAAATTGGCTGACTTACTCCGTATAATGAGGAACTAAGGTTTATTTCAAAGACTCGTCGAACACATCATTATGAAGAAACGTAATCGGCATAGAGATGTAAGAAACAAATTCGAAGCCCCGAACGATATATAAAACAATATGTGGCACACTGGTAATGATGTTTCACGAAAGTAAGATTTACTCGTACTTTTTTCAAGATATTTTCGACTTGGAAACCCCTAGAACAAAGATTCCAAAGCCGTTCTCAACATCTTTGATTATTTCTCAAAATATCATGCCTTTAAATATTTTAATATTATTAATTATTTATAATTTCTTCCCATGATATTCTTAAGCCGTTTGCCAAAAAAAAATTACTTATTCTTACGCTAGTCTCAGTCCTCTTTTCTTAAATAGACGAGAGAGTTAATCATTGTTTCTTTCCGAAACCTTTAAACTTCATCCACCCAGGAACCTTCAACTTTTTCTTAGAATTCTTGTCTTCAGCAGTAGTTTCAGTAGACGGGGTAGTAATGTCTTCACTCAGACCAGTCAAGGTTTGTCCACCGAGGCTCAAATTACTCGTACTACTTTTCATACTGACTGCAGTTTCGTGTGACAAACGCTTTTGGAAATTCTTTGAGTTGTCAAAACCAAATCTGTAGTTCGCAAGACTCATCAGGATTATCTGTAAGCGCCTCTCAAGCTCAATTCTGACAGACCCAACAACATCGTGCGATCTCTGTAACTGGTTTAAGAACGTGGCAAATTTGACTTCATAGTCGATACCATGGGTCTTATCGAGATAATTTGTCTTTTCCAAGAATATTTCGTAGCCCGTGACATAATGAAGACTGGCCAAATCTGTTTCACCATTAACACTGTTCAAACAGAACTCAGCATATATTTTCAAAAGCTTTTCACAACTGAGCGTCGCAGTCCCAAGAATTTTGGTCATAGTTCCCACAAATTCAGGGAATTCAAAGCGTAACTGGAGAATGGCCTCCTGGATTTGGTCCAACATATTAGTAATTGTTGCAAGCGAGTTAAAGATATCATTGATATCAGCTTGAACCTTTTCTATCGATTTTTTTGAACCTTTTGCTTGGTCAATAAAGCCAAGAAGTACCGTGTACCTGTTTCCAGCACCATCCGCTAATGCCAATGCTGCACTGGTGGATCTCTTGACTTGAATAAGCCATTTTGTGTATTCAAGAATTTGAGATTTGGCAACATCGGCGAAATTCTCTCTGGAAATTTTGAATGCTTCAAGAAACAAAATAAAACTATCCTGAAGCTCCATTATATTTGTGACCTGTTGAGGTGTCGACGAAATTTCCTGGCACTCATTTATCTTAGCCCACATATCATCCTCGGTCTCTTTCAACTCGACTTCTGTATAAGGCTGGTTGAATTTCTTGACTAGGAGCGAGCTTTCGGAAACGACATCTGATGCCTTCTTCAAAAGGCCTTTAGATGGCACTTTAGACGCGTCAGAACAACGTGAGATGTTCAGTGGAGTAAAAGTCTGGTCATACTCCTGAATTTCTGGCTTTGCCCCATCGAAGTGAACCTTCGCTTTCTTCTTGATTCCCAAATCAATACTTCTATCATCTTCATTAGAAATATTAAGTGCCATTTGGAATAACCCTGACATTCTAGGCGTTTTCTCATTTGCAATACGCATAAAATCAAGCTCGTCATCACCGTCTGACCCACTTATGACATTGCGATCAAAGCTTTCATCCATAGAAAGTGCAAACCACAAGGGCACATCTCCCTTCATTTCCATTGGCTTTTCATCTTCTTTAGGGATTTCGAGGTCGGTTTTCTTCTCTTTCCTTATAACTGTTGACTCTTTTTTAAGTGGCTTTGGCTCTCTGGAGGCATCACGTCCTTCCTCGGTAAAAAGTAAAGTTTCTTGTCTCAAGTTACTTTGAAAGTGTGATACAGATAAGTTCTCATTGAAAGCAGAAGAAAGGCTTTTAACGTTTTCAATCTCTCCCAAAAGCTTAGGTGTGCCCTTTGAAACATAAATCACTGGTGTTAAACTTGGGGAAGTTTTGATAACTTTGGGTTGGGGCTCCACAACATCTCCTAGAGCTTTAAGTGGTGCAACAATGACAGATGTGACAGGCAACCTTGAAACTAGCTTTAATTGCTTCAAGATTGGCTGGATTCCTTCAAGACTCTGGTTTTCAAAATTGAGTTCATTCTCATCAAAAATTTCGTGCTCCGTGTCATTTTTCTCTGAGGCAGAGGTTCTCTTAACAAGTTTGAGCTCCTTCAATGCTGGCTCATCAGTCTCAGTGAACTTTGACGAGATAGCAATATCTTTTGAGTCTTTTGAAGGAGCATTCACATCAGAAACTGAACTATCGTCTTCGGAATCGGAAACGACAGTGAACCGATGGGAATCATCCTGATCTGAAGTTACATTATAGTTTTCTTCGGAAACAGGGTTATCCTCCTTGCAACTTTCAATAAATTCTTCAGAGAAGCCTTGGACACCCATAAAAACCTCATCTAATAATGCACCCAAAATCTCGGCAGCAGCATTTGGATTTCCCGGCTGGTCATACTTACCTTTATTGTACTGGTCGATGATCTCAGCAATAAGAGCTTCGGTAAGATTTTCCATGCTGTGAGGGTTTCCGGTGTTACCGGGTTGTTTAGTGTAAACTTCTTCCACAACATCATCCTCAGAACCAGGACAGGAGGATTCCTGAATTTGTTCCATTTCACAAACTTTTGAAGAATTTAAAGTAGCACTTGATCCAGAATCTAATTCTGCCAATGGGATAGTTTTTATATAATCTTGGGAAGTTTCCGAGCATGAAAACAGAGAATTATAACCCAAACTCTTGAGCATTTCATCAATTTCGTGAATCACATCCTCGTTTTCCTGAACGGGGCTTTCTGATCGAGAGTCATGTTTCGTTGAGGTAAACTGTGGGTTCAGTGCCCTCTTTTCAAATTGTGAGATATTCAGATTAAGAGAAGGTGTTTTGGACGTGGGGGTGAGATCCACGACAAAAGAAACACACTCGGTAAAAGTTGACATTGGACCTGGCGCAAAATTTTCACACTCTTCAGAAGCAAATATGTTCAAAGTCTGGGGAATTTCAGAACCGTCGAATGTATTGTTCTCATCAGACAAAGAATCAATACACTTCTCCTCGCCCGGAAACATGCAAACGAGGACCAGAATATCATCAGAAATGTAAGTATCTACCGGACATCGCTGGTCCAAACCTTCATTGCAATCAAATTCTACCAAGTTCGGACGAGTATCTATAGGTTCTGGAATTTCAGCTTCTTCAATGGCGGAGACATGAACCTTTAATTCTATGCCTTTAACCAGAGAGTCAGTTGAATCAGCACCCGTAGTTTTGGCCGCCCGAACAACCGGAAATGTGGAAACAGATGAGGGATTTGAGGGATGAAGTTCCGGTAGAATGGTGGTAGATTGTGCAACAATGGCCGAAATATCCATTTCTACAGCCTTCTCAGCAGAAGCCCATTCGTCATTCGGGTTTCCAGTAGCATCAGCACCGCTGAAGAAATTGAAGCCAGAATTCTTGAAAGAAGCTCTTTCCTCTCGAGAAATATTCGTCTTACGTGTCAAATCAGCTTCAAAAGAAACTGTATTTAAAGCAGGAACATCAAGTGTAGAAGCAGCAACAATTTCAACAGGCGCATTAATATCCGCAGGCGCAATAATTTCAACAGGTGCATTAATTTCAGCAGGTGCAGTTGGAGAAACAAAAATAGACTTTGGCTTTGGAATTTCTAAAGTGACCTTGCTGGCAACATCCTCTGCATCACTTGAAATTTCCTTCGCCTTAAATCCATTCTTGACCTCTCTATGAGCAAAATAATGGGGTTTCTTAGTGGCTGGTGGTGCTTTGGGTTCATGGGCCACTTTAGGCACAGTGGGCTTGCGTAAAGTTGGACTAACTTTATAGTAATCTGCTGGTCCAAAATCTTTAGGCCAAAATTCATCATACCTAGGGGAAAAGTCTTGGGGAAGCAACTCACCCCAAGTCTTGGGCTGAGGTCCACATTTAGAAGGCTGGAAAGAGCGCAAGCCATAACCGTTGTTTGCAGCCGTGCGAACTTTTTGCAGCCAGACTGGAACATGTTCCTTAAACTGTCTGAAGCGTGTTTTGGCACGGAAAATCTTGCGATCCATTTTCTCCCAAGTTCCCAAAATTGGCATAAGACAGATCCCCAACATACTATCCCGCGTGGAAGCAAACAGATCTTTCACATCGGCAGACATGAAAGGACAAGATGCGTGGGCATCAAACTCGCGTTTGTAGTTCTTATCATCGCCATACTTGAGAAACTCAGTCCGTTCGGATTTTAAGAAGTAGTAGCAAGTGTCACAGTTCCCAAGACCCAGGGCACCAGTAGGGTCCCTCTTACAATGAGCACATTCTCGGTTTGCGTCCTCGTCCAAACCCTGCTCGACATCTACTGCGTATTTAATCTGTCCGTCCCCAAGTTGTGCCGCCAGCAAAGGGAGCGTAGTCACAAGTGGGTGCACGGTATCGTTCAACCAGTCTTCGACAAAAGATGGCTTTAAAATCTTGTTATAGTCAAATTTTAAATCATATCCATGGTCTTCTGGCTTTCTTACATTTTGCTTGATGTCCTCCCAGGCCTCAAGATTTTTAGGGACCCGCAGCAACACCTTTCCCGAACGGGTAGTGCGGCGTTTAGCGTGTCTTCTTTTGGCTGCGAGGATGCGCATCTTATGGGTGGTACGGGCCTTTCTATTCTTGGTGTAGGGGCCTTTTTTGCAGCCGCAGGAAGATTTGGCTCTACGGGTGTCGTGGGTTTGTGCACAAGCAGCGCTGGCATGCTCGCCCTCGCTTCGTGCTCCAGCAGGTTCCCCACCATAATTCCCAGCAAGAAAGTCGGCAGAAACTTGGCTTTTAGCAAATTTGCCAAAGGAAAAATTTTCTGGGATTGTGGCTGGGGGCTCCAGCCGAGTCTTGTACTTTGAAAATGTCTTGCGTGCTGACTCGGCGTAGCTAGAAACTGCAGCCTTGAGTCTTTGCCCGGTAGACACTTTTGTGGACTCTTGGGCATTTTGTAAGTAATTTTTGTAATCTAAGTCTTTTTCCGGTCTTTCTCTGCTAGTTCTCGAAGTTTTCGAGGACTCGCTTTGTTTAATACTGTTCTCATTGGTAGTTGCAGCCGTCATTTCTGGTGGAACGTTGGCTGCAAACGCACTAAGAGTCTGAGAAAAGTGTTCAGAAGTTGATTGCAAATTCTTTGAAGCCGAATCCAGACCATGATCAAAGTTACCCAAGTTGGGTCTCTTGTCCAAGGTTTCGAAGTTGGGGTGTTCATAATCGTGGATTGCCTCCGAGAGAATTTTCTTCTTGGAGGCAAAGCCAAACTTGAAAGCCAACTTCATTTCCGGTCAATTACGGGAATTTGTTTTTAAAAATTGGTTATTATTGCTTCAATGTTTCTTTTAGTCTCTTAAAGGTCTTTCCAAAGTCTGTAAAACGTTTTTTCTTTGTGTTGTCTTTATTTAAAGAAAAAGAAAGGTGCCCCCAAAAGTTTTTTTGTGGGCGAAAGTGAGGACCCCTTAAGTAGTTTTCTTTTTTTTTTGGTCCACAAACTCGTGGTGACCTAAAACATGTGCAGTGAGAAAATGGCTGCAAATTCTTGTATATGGTGCTGGAGGTAATATATCTTTTTATTGCACTCCAAGAGGTAATTAAATTCTTAACTATATAATTTTTGACCCATTCCTTTGGATAAGGATAGAATCTATCTTGTGTGTGTGTTTTTTTCTTTTTCTTTTTTTTCCACTCATGATTGTCTATTCATTCGAAGGCCATGGAAGGGCTGTGAGGGTGCAAACCCTCCTGCTGTGCAGATCAGCTTTTAAATATGCGGATAGAAACTGACCTAATCCGGTGGTTGGGAATGAAATTGCAACGTTGGGCTATTATAGCTCTCGGTTGATGATTTACTCTTTTATACCCGTCCTAACCTAACTTGACACCCCATTCTGAATACTATATACAGTGAATATGCCAATGACAAAATCATTTTCGTTGGTAACACACCAAGGGAAAAATCATTGTCTTTTCGACAAGTGGCCTCGAAGAATGGGTTGATGTTGTAGCAGGTGCTGAGAAGCGAAATTGCCAACATTTATAATCGGTCGTCCGCAAGGTAACCTTCATTTTTGTGACCCCGAATTAGGTAATACACAGCCTTACAAAAGAGTCAGGTTAAGTTATCCAAAAAAGAATCCTTAAGAAAACCACTTGACCTATTGACCCGGTCAAGTAATCCGGATTTTGTCTGGCGGGATCGTGGTGCGGGCGAGAACCAGCAACTGCGGAATCAACAGAGATATGCGCTAACGGGGAGCCGAAACTTGAAAACACTAGGTAAAGCTGAATTCAGACAGATATATATATATATATATATATATATATATATACATAAAATATCTGGCTGCTTTTGAAAAAGATAAGAATCTCGTTATAATTTCCCTAACCCACTATCAACGAAAATCTAAATAGGTTTTTTTTTTTTTTTTTTTTTTTTTTTTTTTTTTTTTTTTTCATTAAGGCCCCGCACCACGTTCTGCCTACGCTCGCTTGGGCCCTCGTGTCCGGCGCCCCATGTCGTGTGAATGTTGAAAATTTTTTCTCCGGTGGTCGCGCGCGGAAAACTCAATACTTACGTAACCTCGACACAACTCGCCGTTGCTCCGTTACCCATAAGGATCCTCCTTTAAATATCCATTCACATACTAAAAAAAAAATAGCTTCCACGCTTGACAATCTTCGTGTCTACTTGCCGAAGTCACCATCTGCCAATCCATATTTATTTTGGCCGTTTGAATATTTGTCAACCCCATTACGCCACCTATTTCTTTGTTGACGCTACACCAAAATCCGCCTCAACTACCCACCAATTAGTTCACTGGGGTTTTTAATAATTTCTTTTCTTGCACGTCGTGAACCCGTCATTTTGCCATTTATTGCACTTGTATCATACCCAGCATTTGATTTGTGATCGCCCCTATTCTCGCCACATTAATAGCCGCCGACACCACCCATTCTATTTTCAAACACCCGATCGGAAAAAGAAACACCACTCTAAGGCATCACTATCTGTGTATTATATGTCTTGTTGAAAGCTGCCACGCATTAAAACCATCAACACCAGAAATTTTGTAATCATGTCCAAAACAATCACGCCGCCACCCCTGAAGAAAATAGCCGCCGGTGAATCTGGCACTACTGCCCCTGCTGCAAACGGGAGTGCGCCAGCAAAATCCACATCTACATCAACATCGGGTCTTGGGCCCGGTCCCCGTCGTTTCCGCGGTGACGTGCCGGCGTTCAACCCCAGCGGCCAGTCGCAACACCTATACACGCAGCAAATGCATCAATATGCCCCGCAGCCGCCGGGACTGCTGCCCGTATACCCCGCACAGCATCCACAGTACTTCACGCAGCAGCCGCAGTTTATTCCCTACGGAGGCCAGATGATGCCATACTACCCCGTCGCCATGGGATACCCTGACTACTCGATGTACCAGCCATACCAGTACTATGCCATGCCTACAGGACAGTTCCAAAACCCACTGGCATACATTCCAATGAACGGTATGCCTAATGGCGCCGGTGGCGGCTACGTGCCCAACCGGAAAAAGCATTTCAAGTCGCATCATAACAACAACAATAATACCGGCTACCACCATAATAACGGCAGCAACAGCGGCTACTACCACAATAATCATACCAATAATAACAGTCATACCCCAGTCAACGCCAATCATGCCGGTGGCCTGCATCACCCTTATTCCAAGCACTCCTCGGCATCCACACACTCGCTTTCCGGATCCACCAAGGCGGGTGAGGGTGTAGAGACGCGAGGTGCAGAGTTGAACAATACGGAGCTGGTCCCACGCATTGATAATCCTGCAAATCCCACTACTACAGAGATCACCGAGTCCCCAGTCTCAACCGGTACTACGCCCCTGGCAGAGCCTGTGGCAGAGCCAGTGAAGGACGAGAAACCACCTGTACAGGAAGATGACTCCCCGGCGGAAACGGATCTCCCAGAGCCCATTGTTTCTTCTGCAAAGGAAGAGACTCAGATTCACCCAGAGGAAAAAGCACAAGACATTGCACCAGAAGACGATAAAAAGATTTCGGCTCCACTTTTTTTCAACATTACCCTTGATGAACTCATAGAGAGTAAACGCTCGGTTTTAGAGCTCGCTCAAAAAGCCCTTGAGCTCAAGTTGAATCACATCAAAGAAGTCATTGAGGCCGAACCCAGCAAGGATTTCCTCGTCGATACGAAACGTTCATTCCACATTATAGATCATGACAATGGGTCCGACTACCGCAAGCAACTTGGGTCCGGCCTTCCTAAGCCTGCCAGCCAAACTAACGATAACGAAACTAATGACTCCACTGCCCCTAAACCAGCTCTCAATTGGGCCTCGCTTCTACAATCCACTGCCAAGAAGACAAAGAAGGTTAAAGCTCAAGCGCCTACAAATGGAGAACCTGCATCAAAACAACTCGCACCTTTTGTTTCCGCTGTACCAACACTGTCCGATAGATACCAATCTCTTGGCTTGTTAGTCATGTCTATGTTATACGATCCATCATTCAATCTCTCTTCCTTTGCGCCATTTAAGCTCAATCCTCGCGGTTTAACTAATACGGGTAATATTTGTTACATGAATGCGGTGCTTCAGTGCTTGATCTTCTGTGAACCTTTTAGCAGAATTCTTCGACTCGTCGAGGAAAAGTCTCTTGGTCTGTTGGGTAAAACGTCTTTGACTCCTGTTCTTGATGCAACAATCAACTTCATGAACGATTTTTCTACTGTCAATTCTACCAACAAATCTGCCGGAGGCTCTTTCAATAGCGACGGTATTGTGGTGGGTCGTCCTCTTTCGCCTGAGAACCTTTACATGAAATTGGTCGAGTGTCCCAAGTTCCAACATCTCAAGTGGGGACAACAAGAGGATGCTGAAGAGTTCTTGGTGTACCTTCTTGATGGTCTTCATGAGGATTTCGTTAAAGCAGAAGCTGCAGTGACAGCTGAACAAATGGAGCAGCTTTCTTTCTTGTACAGCCAGAATCTTGACTCTACGCGCGCACTAGATCTTAAGGCAAGAATGAAACATGCAGCTCGCCTCGTGAAGAATACCGACAACAAGGCTACTGAGGAACTGGAGGAAACCGAAGACGAAAATAGTGAAACCGGCTGGTCCGAAGTTGGAGGTCGCCGTAAAGTTTCAAGCAAGAGAGTTTCCGAAGTTGAGCCTTCACCAATCACAAAGATTTTTGGAGGTCGTTTCCGTAGTGTCTTGACTGTTCCGAAATCAAAAGACTCTCATTCGATCACGGTTGATCCTTACAGAAGTATTCTGTTGGATATCTCCCTGGAGGAAGTCAATACTATCGAGGATGCGTTGTGGAAGTTGAACGAAGTGGAGAAACTTCCATACAAAACTGAAGATGGCGTCGAAGTAGTGGCTCAAAAACAAACTTACATCGAGGACCTACCTGAAGTTCTCACATTGCAGCTCAAAAGATTTTCGTTCCAGCACAAGCAAGAAGAGGCATTTGAGAATGGCTCAGCATCCGGTGAAAGTGGGGTTTCTCTGTTCCATGGAGTCGGTACAATTGAGAAGGTATTGAAAAATGTCAGTTATGGCCTTGAGTTGACTGTTCCACTAGAGTCTCTCTCGCCAGCCGCGAGGAACGTCCAAAATAGAAAGTATGTTTTGACGGGAGTGATTTATCATCATGGGCGCAATGCAGAAGGTGGTCACTACACATGTGATGTGCTTCGTGGAGACAACAAGTGGCTCAGAATCGACGATACTGCGGTTGAGCTGATTGACGCAACTGCCGTGACGGAGATGCCAGACGCCAAGGATAAGAGCGCTTACATTTTTATTTATCAGAGAAACCCATCTGCTGGGTTGTAAATACTCAAAGAAGAAAGTATGTTAATTAGAAATTGACACCAGACAGTTAAGTATATACTAGTAGGGCCCTTGATCTGCTACCTGCCGGTTATTTAGGCATATCTTGTTGGCTTCTGTAAAATGGCTGGTACGGATGAATAACGACATTGCTGAAATCCCAAACATTCTTTTCTGCGTAAATATCTTGTTTCAAAATATCCACAACCTGAGACTTGCTTTCGGCCAGAATGGTGAAGCTGCTGCCTATAAACTCCAGTTTAGATTCGTCCTTAAAAATTGGGCCGGCACTCGTCACGACTCCAGATTTGACTTTTTCCGGTACCTTTGAAAGATGGTCTGCACGAAAGGCCAAGCGCTGATTCACGGGATTATCATAGATGATCACTAGCCATTCTAACTTCCGTGGGACTCTCATTCTTGTGACTGCTTCGGTATATCAAATGGGGAATTCAAAAATTTGGAGACTTTTGACTAAGAATTTGTGGAGAAGCCGCGGTCAAGTCGCGCGACGAGTGGTGTTATTATCTGCAGGCATTTCTCTAACGAAGCACGTATCTCAAAAAAAAAAAAAAAGTGGATACACGTCGACGTAGGAAGGAATTAAGTGGCACAACTTTTTACCCTGAATAAATCTCCAGACTTAGTCAGATTAAAAAGAATTGGACTGAATAAGATTCTAGGCCAATTAAGAGGTGAAATCAAAAATTGAAAGACCCACACGTCTCCCAGGCCACACCGAGCCAAACCAATCAAAAAAAGCACGAGGCTCCTTTGGGAATGGCCAACATGGCTTGTTAAAAGAGAAGTTGGCAATGGGGCTCTGCAGCGCTGTGCTATGCAAACAGCGCCCCACGGTTACAAGACTACTTGATCTCTTGCAGCATCTCAAGGTAAGTATGAGAAAAAAAAGTAAAACCAGTAAAGCGGGAAATTTCCCGCTGTTTATATACCACATGGTCGTGTGTGCCTCAGATTAGCGCGCGCCGCGGCGTCAACTAGATGAAGAATACAAAGGGTTCAAAAGTGGGTGCAAATTACCATGGCTGATCGTCTGGTGCTAGGAAATTTCAAGGATTCCTTACACCGTTGGAGATGGTAACACTGTAAATATTAGAGTGCTTCGATTATAAATTATTAAACTAGACTAAGCTTGGCTTTTGAAAATGTGGTGCAGCCCACGTTCCTAATAAGAACATCGCTGAGAGCTTTGCTGTCAGCGCTAATGAGTCCAATTGCCGTGGGATAACCCACATTGAAATTAAACGCTCCACTTGTAACAAATCCAATCAAATTCTTAATAGTGGGGTTGGCGACACGCTCATAAATTCTTGCGTTATCATTAATTGAACCCTTTTCAGATAACGCGAGATTGACTTGAACGACTGGCATAGGCATGAAACCGGACCTGTCGGGCACAAATGTACCATTTACATATTTCTCGTGATCAGAGTTGTTTTTAGAAAAGGCTGTAATTGGAACCCGTTCCATCTCCGTATCTCTTGTGGCGTTGATAACAATTGCAAGGTCTTCGGGGGTTCTGAGACTTCTTGTTTTCAGCTCGCCAAAATCGCCGAAAGCATTAGGTTTGCCGTCTTTTTCCTGGACAAACGACATACCGAATTTCCATTTCCACAAGAAATACCAGTCCGCATCAGTAGATAATTCTCCCTCGTTAATTTTCGAGGGTTTTTGTTTACTGAGTGGGAGTTTCTCCCTAGCCAATTTCGCTGCCTTACTGGCCATGAGGTGTTCCTTGTACCCTTCAGGAAGATAGGGGAAATCTTGCGGGTAAGTTGGAATACTGTACTCGAAATTCAACTGGTGAATTTGGCGCATGCCGGCCGGTTTCACCCCGCTGACTTTGATCAACTTACTCCATAAGGGCTGGACCCAAAACCACGGCATCGAAACGCACCATGATTCCTCGGACGTTTTGAAAATGACAATGGGAAACTTATTGGCGGCATGGATGTGCGTGGAAAGGGGATCGCGCCGGGAAAATTCTTGCCCGAGTTGCTTGATGGAGTGCATATCCTTGTATGATTCTTTGCGAGCTTCCAGGCTGAAAAGCGCCTTTACAGCTTTTGGGTCTACTGCTGAGTGGTTTGCAAGAAGTACCTTGTTTAATTTCAGTTTGCTGGGTGGTGGGTTGACAGGATGTTTCCAGAACCTTGGGTCTTTGACAAAAAACGAGAACTTTGTTCCACTTGGAATTAACCGAGGATCTCTGGTCTGGGAGCATGCTCTCCATACATCGACAATATCGTCTTTAGCATCCACATGCAAGATTTTACTCAAGGAATTTAAGGCGGTAGGGCCACGGAGCTCCACACTGCCAACCGCATAGCGAGTGTCCACCACTGAAAACTCACCATTTGTCCACTTAAGGACCGCAGCAAAAAATTCTTCATACACATTGGGGTGGAGACGAACCAAAACATTATGTCCTAAGGAATCCACGATAATTACACCGGGCACAAATTTCTGCTCGCTAAGATATATCCAGCCATTATATACCTTTTCTCCATGGAGAAACCAGTGGGGGATTGTATCACAGTAACGAGAAAAGTCACGCAAGAACCGCGACACACCTTCTGTGTGGAGGCACTCTACTATAAGTTCGCTGTAGTAGGAAGATTCGAAAGCAAGAGTGCTTTGCTTAACGGCTCTACTGGTCAGACGAAAACACTTCTGGTTGGGCGAGAATGGAACCTGGAAACCCCAGCGTTTTGTCATGTGAAAGCGTTTCGCATGCCATACGTGTGTGGGCATCCATGTGAACTTTTTCTGGCGGTGGCCGTACTTTAAGTTACCACTAGGTTTGGCAGTGAGAGAATTGACGGAGCAACGGTCCATAGCGGCAACGGCATTGTTCAAAGTAGTAGTGCTTTCCTTTTTTAACTCACTGAGCTGTTTATTCAAAGACAGGATTTTCTCTTTGATGGAGGTACCGCTAGTATACGGCACGCCGCGTGAATCCTTGATCTTTGACGCGAGACGAAGAAGCCGTTTTTGCATTTTCAAGCGGTGTAATTGGCGGCCCCGCAAATGGGGCTTTTTCTCCGGCGTTCCATTAGCATTATTCTGCATTTCCCTCACTGCCTTAGCCCGTAGTCTTTTCGGGACCCGTTTCACATTATGTGACGCTGTTCTGCGACGGAGCGTGCGGGGTAAACTCTGGAATACGCGGGTAGCCGAAGCTGCTTTAGTGTTGAGTTGTGACTGTTCGAATGCCTTGATTTCGTATTCTCGGGCGGCAAGAAAATCGGGGATATTGAGCCCGCCATTTTTATAGCTGGGGTCCACTGTTTCACTGCGGATGGTCCGGCTGTTATACAACTTGGACTTTTTGGAAGTAGGTGCCGGTTTTTGTGGGGCTGCCATTTTATGTTCAAAAATTGAAATTTTGTTTCTTTTTTTTGCGCCACAGATATATGGTGTGTGATTGTACAAGATCGAATGAATTTTGGTGGAGATGCCATCGCACCGTGTTTCCACACGGTAAGTCGGTGCGCGCAGTGGGACCGTTTGCAACTTGGAATAGAGTAGAGAAGTTCTAATTTCTTACAAAGGCAATTTTTTTTTTTTTTCTTTTTGTTTGGGAAAATTAAGAAGAAAAAATATTGAGATTCATGAAAGATGAATTACATGAAATGTATGTAGATTAAAGGCTATGGAAAAACATAAGTCAAGATAAGCGCATACTCAACGCAGTAATTTCCGAAAGAATGTCGGTATATTCTTGTACTGCGCTCGATTGAACCCACCAGGCCCGGAAAATCTCCCTTGACAATTCCTGCTCGCGGTCAGGATATAGACGGAAATTTAAATTTTGAAATTCGGTTGTGATGGAACTCAAGAATGGACCGAGGAGCTTCATCGGCAACTGTAACATCGACTTCTGTATCAAAAATACTTCGTGGAATGACTTCACCATACCCTCGAATATGTAATACAGCAAGTCATACATTGGACTTTCCAAATCTTCGTAAGACATGAATTGGGGAATACGCAAAACATTCTCTGAACCATTCCGAGTGAGTTTCATATAAGCATGTACGATGTCTTGTAAGACCTTCTCGGGTGTTGTACCCTTTTCCAAGTTTTCGTCCAAGAATTCCCAATTAAATGCATTACAAGCCTTAGCAGCTTCCCTGAGAATGATATCGCCAAATAAGTTCTCGTCACTTGATAGCTTCACCCGTGAGTCGCCAATCATTGCCTTTATAATACTCTTTGTCGAAGAAGTCCTATACCTTAACAGTATTAAGGTGTTGAAATTGATCATCTTTTTTATTATTTGTGTAAAGCACCTCAGGTTACAGTCAAAAGATAGACTCATTGGAAATGCTTCAAGCCGAGTCACAAAGTTACTCAAAGATTTTCTAAGGTGAACTTTCTGTCGGTTTGACATCTCCTTCTCTGAAGAAAACGCCATGGGGAAAATCAAGGTCAAGACGACGAGATATAAATGCAAGCACTCCTCTTCCGGTGAGAAATTCTCCATCAAATATCGAATCATCTGAAGAACATCTTCCAAAAAACTGTCAACGGTCTCAGCACAGTATTTGGTTGCAGTTATTTTGCAAATTAAAGGCCCAACGTCAATTTTGGGTTTCAATGCTTTCACAGAATTAAGCATGAGTCTTTTAGCCCATTCTGACTGTCGTGGTACATGACCCGCAATTTTTTGCAAAGAACGAGGTAAGCAGTCTGAAACACAATAAGTGCTTGATAGATACACGAAACTGTAAATCGGCTTCTTGTTTGATAGTCGCAGAATTTGCGTATTTGATACTGCCTCAGTGGCAAGTTTTTTCACCTCACGCGGCAAACAGGTTATCTCGGATTTGCTCCTTTTTTTGGCTGTTCCATCGTGTGAATTTCGGAAAGTGTACTGAACGTCTAGCAAGGAAAGATCAATTAATCGTTTCATTTCTTGATCAATTACAAGGTCATTCCAGATGACACCTTGGTAGTGATAAGTCGAACCGCTATTTTTGCCGAGGCGCTTTGCGCTGACCCTGGGAAAACACAACTTAAAGATTTTCCCTAGTTGTGACTGGCTCAATATAAGATTTGGTGCCAGGTCGGCGGAATTTGGATTGATGGAGTACTTCTGTGTGAGTTTCTTGCAAATGATATAATATGCTTTGTATACTGAGACCCGCGAAAGATAATAGATATCGATCGGTGAATCATCAATCACAGTGACAGAGTCAAAGATAATCTTCATCGCTAGGAAATTCTTACAGATTTCCTGGAATTTTGCAGAACTCCCCAGAAGATTTTGTATCATGTGCGGTGAACACCATCCATAACTAGGCTTGCGAAACGTTTCAAGAATAAGGTGACAGAATTTTAATCCCTCCAGCCTTGAATCAGCCTGTTTAGATCTATTGATATTGAGGTCATCGATAGTCGAACTTGCCTGACCTGGTTTTTTCAAATTGTAAACCAAGTTAAAGAAGTCGTCAAGAGAAAATTGGTGCAGGCATGCACTCAAAGCCGCAGCTAGAAGCTCTTTGAAGTTATTTCCATTGATAGTAGAAAACAAAGGCACGAAATCCCTATACTTCTGCTCTGCATCCTTGAGGGTGTTGTAAGGCTGGGTACTTTTGTGTTGAGTTTTGTATGTTTGATTCAGAACTCCAATCAGCTGTTCCAGTATCTCCATCGGACTTTCAAAGCTCTCTCTATTCAGATGGATGGAAGAAGCAGATGCATCAACATCGAAAAACTGGCCCCTTAAAGTTGGCGAGTGAGGGGAAGGAAGAACATTACTACTGTCCCATCCGGGATAACTTTGGCATGTGTTTTGTTTGAAGGGGCCCCCTGGAGTACTAGGATATTCCACAGAATTATCATGTGACATATACTGTGAAGAATATTGCATGGCATATGATGTAGTTTTTGCGTCCCTTAAATTCGAACATGTATCTGGGGTTGCTAGATGTGCCCCAATTTGAACGTCTTGTTTCATGTTCATAATGGGTATTGAAGCTTCTTTTGAATATGGGATGGGATTTTCAAGGTTAATTTTGGGTCTTTGCTGTAGAAAACTACCCAAGCCATCGGAAATATTCATTTGCCTTTGAGACCCAGACTTAATTATGTGCTCAAATAAGTGCTGGGAAAATTCTTTCAGCCTGTCACATAGCTTTTCATCAATTCCGGAAATATAAGCTTCTTTATTTGGGTAGTCCATTATACATCGATCGCCTTTTCTAGGCAGTTTCAATTGCCGTGTTTTGCTTTGTAAGAATACCTGAAAAAGTATATTCGAGGGTTTTCTTTCGCAAATAGTAAACTTTTTCCAGCAGGTTTCACACCTTTTCAGAAGTTTGTATTATGATGAATGTTATATTTATCAGGTTGTGTGAAATGTATGCTTTTTCTAGAAGAAATCTTTTGCTGAAACTATCACTCTTTCTACATTGGTTCCAAGTTAGCCGCATGCTGCATGTGGGCATGAAGCGGCTTAGTAGATCGCTCACGTGCGTCGCCAAATTGAAGAGCCGCAATAACGGCAGTGTCAAACACGGTTGTGAGGATAGTGTAAACCGACCAGACGAAGTCGACTTTATCCCCCAAAAAAAATGATCATCGTGGTATTGATAGCAGGAGTATCAGTCATCCTGGAATTTATAAAATAAAACTAGAGGGAATCGAAGTAAACTAAGATTCGAACGCCAGCTCCTGGTTTCAACTACAGTAGTCTATAGCCTGATTAAGAGTATGCAATTTTTTTTTTTATATTTAGAACTAGTCATGAAGAAAAGGCAAGTATCTAGAGCGATAGTGAATGATTATGGTACAAAAAGTCTAATCACTGTGCCGTTTTGGATCTCATGACCCATAGTTAAGTCCCACAATTACAGTATTAGACCAAACAAAAGCAAAAGACAAATTCACGATCCCAAGCAACTATGCAAAAAGCTCTTTCATTATTCGTGATTATTCCCATTACTCCCACGCATCTAGTAATACGACACGCTATAAATCGTGGGCAAATGCGTGTGTTCCTTCTGCCACTCGGTCAAGATATGCATCATTTCGTCCTCCAAAATCACCGGATAATTATCGTCGTCCCCCTCCCTTAGCCTTCTCTCCTTTTCCTGTGCCTTGAACTCGTGGATCATGCGCACCAACTTAACAATGCCCTTACCACCAATCTTGGCGTTTTCGTTGTCGTCCTTAATATCGACGTTGATCACGTGTACAACTTGCCGGACGTCATTTTCCTCGGCTTCTTCGGGCTTGCTGTTCATACGGTTCATCAAGTCCTCAATCACGGAGTCGAAGCACCGCTCCTCACAAGTGATTACTATATCGAACTTGCCGGCCTCGGCATTATTATGCCATTTTTCTGGCGCCCGTTTCACGCTTTTGTTACGCACCAACATCGAAATCAAGCCCTGTGCCTCGTACATCTTGCGGTATTCCTGGGACATCAAGTCCTGGTAAATCTGCTCGTATGGCGTGCCAAACTCGTATACGTTGGGCCGGTCTATCGTGGGACCCGGAAGTTTCACCGTAGACCCCGTGCCAAAGGAACGGATATCAAAACCAGCGTCTTTAAGTTGTTTATGTGCCTCCATCGATCTGTTGTTGTTGGCGGCACACACCGTGCATACCCGCATGCTGTCTACGCCCATGGTATTTCTGTGTGTGATTGGGAATGCGAGAATTAATTAGAAGCAGAATGCAAAAAATAAAATAAAATAACAATATGTGAAGAGTGTAAAATTCGTGTATATCTTTGTACAAGTCACAAATTTACCTCAGAATCGGTGATGGCCAAATGGTTGTGGCCTCGGTGTTGGCGTAACGGGGGATTCTAAACTTAAGCCATGGCGGTACGCGCACTACCGGTGTAAGTGGTGGGGTGATGAGGCAGGCATAAATTCAGAAATAATACTATAAATCGTGCGGGGCCCAGGACCTGCCCGGGCTTCACGCGGCGTCGGCGTGCCGCACCACATCGTACTTTCCACTACTGCTGGTGATGGCGCTACTAGTACTGCTGGCGGTACCAAAGTGCGGGTCGAGGTCCTCGGCCATGTCGGTCGCACGCTCAGCCACGCTTTCGGTATCGGAAATATGGTCGCTGATATTGACAAAATCGTCCACGAGTGCCTCGGTGCCTTCGGGCATCGATACCTTCACGTAGTCCTCGTCTGGGGTTGAACGGCGTCTTTTGGCTTCCGTGTGGAAATGCACAATTTTGTTGCCCGGTGCCAAGTGCGTGCGCATATCGCAGTAGTCAGCCCAGTCACGTATGGCAAGGCCAATTAACATCGAGGGGTCCAACGCGGAAACCGGGAGCAGGCGGCACCGTGATGTATGGTAGGTGGCCCCGTCCCTAGATACCGCCTGGAGGGTGTGTGGGTCAAGGTATAAGAGCTCGTCGTCCTGGAATCCAAAGAAGTAGTAGCTGGATGCAGGCTTTCCGCCAGCGATGCCAACAGACTGGCGAGTAGCAAGGAGCTGGAAAAGACTGGAGTGGTAGTATGAATTGACATTTTCGATTCCGAGGCGTACGGGCAAAAGCACCAAGAGTCCCGTGCCTCCACGGGTGAAATGTGCCTCGATCTCTGTGTCGTATAAATCACCGCTCTCGCTGACAATCACGTGCACGGCTTCTGATTTATGGTCAGATTTAGATTCGGACTCTGTTTGCTTTCCAACTTCCGTCTTCAGCTCCTGTCCCAGGACATATCTTTCACAGAGACGTTTGATCAGGAGCGACGCGGCACTGGGACCAAACCACTCACCTGGGCGCACTTGTAACGGCAGCTCAGAGGCGGCACGAATGAAGTTATGGAGTGAAAAAGGCGCCGAGTATTCGTCGGCAAAAAGCGCAACGAGCTTATCGTGGGTTTCATTTGGCAATGTGTGGCAGTAGTCGTGGCCAAGCAGAAACGACTGGAGAGTATTGGCCAAAAGCGCCTGGGAGGTGCGGATCATGCACCCCCAGCCCACATCCGTGGTAAAGTGCTGATTGTCAAGAACACCACCCATTGTGGTATTGGGCAGGGCATTAAAAATCATCGATCCAAGAAAAGAAAGTGGGCCTGGCCCGTCTTCGGCCCGCAGAATCGGCACAAACCCGGCCCGGTACGTAAACCATATCCGGGTTTGGATGGCGGCAACCACCGCACTGGACCCTAATGCCTGGCCCAGGAATGTGGTGCCCCAAACCACGAGTTTCTGCGGTACGGGTGGTTCGGGTACCTTCATTTTCTGCCAAAGTTGGGTAAATGTACTGTGGAGCTGTGTGAGCTGAGTTTCCAAGTTAGATGCCTGGACCGGCTCCTCGCTTGCCGTGTTTTCGTCAGACATGGCAAACCGTGGCTTATCTAGGGGTGTACAGTGTGAGTGTGAATTGGGGAGTAGACTCAATGGGGGAGATCCTTAAATAATTGAAAAGGAGAAACGAAAAGAAAAGAAAAACGGGATGATATTAGACGGTTTTCTGGATTGGTAAGTTCCCTAGATTCGTGGTGGTTCCGTGGTGGGGAGTGTGTTTTGATGTTTATTTGCAAGTGCAACGATCACTGAGATTAGGCGGGGGGCAGATAGCTAGTGCCTAGGGTGCGGATAAGTATATTTGGCGGAGTGCTCACTGTGGGGGAAACAATACCGCTACAGCGTGGGAGGGACTACCCATACCACATCAAGGAATTTTCGATATTTTACGGTGTGACATAAAATAGATGTTTGAATTTTTATCATATTAATTTATTAGCAATATATTTTATTAGTATGATTATATATGTTGTCTAATAGTTTCTCATAGTCGGTCGCTTGCGCGCAATTCCGTGGCCCTGCCCTGGGGCCCGTGGCTCTGGCAATTTTTCCATTAACACTCTCATTCATCCCAAAAGCTGATTAACATTTGGATTATAAATAAATAAATCTACAATTTGATTAATTAAATCATCTGTGATGATATTTTTATAAAAGAATACAAAAAAATATGTACATAACCATGCCATTCCCCAGTCTAATTTCGGTTGATGACTCGACTGAATTCCGCAACGCCACTCGCGCCTCCAGGGCCGTGGCTCAAAACTCCGAAGTCTGGTCCATAAAAATAAGACTTACTAAATCCCAATATATTTCGATTACACGCCCAGTTTTCTTTTAAGATCTTTTAAATCTCTCTAATTAAGTAATCTAAAACTCTCAAATATATAAAATCCCCTAAATTAATTAAAAAAGGTAAAATATTCGCCTCCTCATTTCCCCCGTCTATCTATACCTATAGTGCGCCCGTGCGACGCAACGTGCCTCGCTCATCGTGGATGTAGGTCCAATAAACCACTCATTTCCTTTCCCCCATTCTTTGCAAAACTAGATTTTTATACAAAAAAATATGCCAAAAAGAGGTGGTCGTTCTAGAGGCGGTGGTCGTGGTGGCGCCAGAGGTGGCGGACGTGGTGGAACTCGTGGTGGAGGCAGTTTCCGCAACTTCAATTTAAGCAAATCTCTGAAAAGAAGGGCAAACAAGAATAAATCGGCTGCACACGGTAACCAAGACGTTCCTGAACTAATGGATTTGGGTGGAGATGGGTATCTTCCTGTTGTTGGAAGTTCTATGAGTAGTCTTTCGAAACGACCTAATAGACGCATGATGCATGAAGCCCAATATACTGATAAGCATATGGAGGAAACAATGAACCAGCCATTACGTTATCGTCGTATAGAATTCGTCAAGGCTAAAGACGTGTACGATCCAGGAAAGGAGCTCAGAGAGCTGCTTAATAAGTATCAGCAAAAGGATGAGCTTGCTCTGGAGATGGAGAATCTCAAAGTGGAGCCACGGGTTCCTGAAATTACACCAGTCCCTGAAATCTCAAATACTGAAAACGATAAGGTTCTGGTGCAGAAATCCGTGGAATTGCCCCAGGAGGCTTTAGCTGAAGAAATTCTTCCTAAATTCGAGAAAGAAACTCTCGCAGAAACACCGGTTGAAACCTCGCCATCGGATGTACCTGATGAACTCACGCGTCGGTCTGAAGAGGAACCAGCTCCGATTCACAATAGCCCAATTTCTGAAGATAGGCTTGACTCTCTGTCAAACCAACCTATTGAAGAAGATGCTATAATTATTGACGTTGCACCTTCACATGATCTTGATATGGCCGTGGATCCCGTCACAGAGACGGGTGACGCTGATGAAGATGTCGAAACATATACTGACGAAGAATCAGACACACAGATTCCACAAGGATGTATCGAAGATTTCTTCACCATTGATGAGACGGGTGACAATGATATATTTGAAAAGCACGCGGTTCAGAAAAAGCCCACCGCGTCACTATTAAAGGGAAACCGACCAAAAAGAGCACCTGCAAAACCAATCGGGGTGGCTGAGGAAATCCCCGCAACTGAGTATGATTCTTACCTTATGGTCGGTAACGTCATGTTAAAAACACTGACGGATGAATTTGGTAATATGAGTACGAACCTCCCGCGTACCGGGAGATCAACCCATGGATCCATGAACTTAATGGAACCCGGAAGCTACTATGAAGAGGAATCTGAAGATACCGATGAAGAGGCTGCGTTTGAGGACTATAAGGCACAAATCATGGGCGATCTCAATTTTGGGGACGAGGATTCCGATGAAGACGATCTAATGGAAGAGTTTGCCGATTTAGATGACGGGGAAAGTTTCGTTTATGGTGACACGGAGAACTCAGAAAATGAGCAAGACTTTGATGACTATGACGTATACGTGTCATCTGATGATGGTGGAAGCGACATTGGTGAGGAGTACCTTAATTCGGAAGAAGAGGGACTTGAAGATATCCTAGACTTTGCCAGAAAGCAGCAGAAGGTGAAGCAAACCTTTGACATGGCTCCGACTGAAACGCTCAAGAAAAAGGGCAAGGGAAAGAAACTGAGGCTCGAACTTGGTTCCCATTTGGAGCTCGAACTCAGAGAATCTTTGATGGAGCAATTCGAATATCAAAGACAATCTAAAAGAGATAAGAAGCTTCGAAAGAAGGAGAAGCGCCAGAGAGAAGGCATTGAGCTTCACGACTTGAACATTAAGTACGATTATTCTCTTCACATCCAGGAAATCAAGCAGGAGTTTGAGACATTTTTGCACGACGCAGCAAGAGAAACCATGAGTTTCCCGCCTCTTGATGGGCACGGAAACAAAACGATCAACAAGCTTGCTGGGCACTACAATATGAAATGCATCCGGTGTGGAGGTAACGGGCTAACCTTGTTTATGAAGGTGGCCAAGACGAAAAAGACCTTCAGATACATACCCGCATATGATCAGATTGGGTACATCATGAAACAACGTCCAGTTTTCAGAAGAGTTGATGTCAAGCCCCGCACGAAAGAGGAAATTGCAGAAACAGATGGCAAAAAAGACCGTAACGGGCCCAAAAACACCGCTGTGGTTAGAGAAGGTGATATTGTGGGAGGCGAGGCGCCCGAGATTGGAAATAACAACATCGGTAGACTTCTTCTTGAAAGATTGGGCTGGGTTAAAGGTGAGGGTTTGGGTGCTCTTGGAAATAAGGGTATTAGCGAACCGCTTACTGCCACGGTAAAGAGATCCAAGACTGGTCTCAAGTAAACACGGCGGCGATATCTGATTCGGGTAATCATTAGAAATATCAATTTCCGGGTAATTTAATATAGACTAGCGATAAATGCGATGTATTATAATCTAAATCCTACTACCTCTTCTTCGCCTTGCCTTTCCCCTTCTTCGCCTCGTTGACGGGCGCAGCGTGTCCAGTTTTCTTCATATGTTGAAAAAGCTTGTTCCTCGACGTAAAAAGTTCATCGCAGGAGATACATATTTCAGAGCCGTTGGGAATCTTTACTGGCGGCGCGTCGCGGGCCGCTTTAGTCCGTTGCACCTTGGGTTCACTTGGTGTTGGTGTTGTGCTCTTGGGGGCCTCTGCTTTTTTCTTTCCCTTCTTTTTCTTTTTCTTGTCGTCCTCCCAAACATCGTCGGTGTCCTCCTTTTCTAGGTGCAAGCCACTGACTATCTTGGCGATCTCATCCTCCAACTCCGCGTCGTCAGTAGTTTTACGCGAGCCCTTCTTTGACTTCTTCTTTTGCTTCTTTGACTGCAAACTGTCGTCAAGATCATCGGTCATGGCCGGGGTATCTTCGAGATCGTCATCAACCACATCGTCCACGTCTAGGTCATCGTATTGTTGAGTTTCGAGTTTTTCTCCAGGAGATTTTTGGTCATTATCATTTTCAACAGAAATTTCCTCTTGTGCATCCGCAACTTCGTTGTTGTTTTCCTCAGCCACCAGAAAATCGGAATCAACGGTAAAACCAAGATCAGGTTCGCTGGCAGCTGTCTCAAACGCAGACTCATTCTCGTCAGCATCAATGCCCAAATCAAGGCCCTCCTGCCGCATTTCCTCGCGAATTTGTTCCACAGCCGCCCGGTGTTTCTGTGACTTTTCGTGGGTGTCAAACTGGTTCTTTGACTTAAAGATCTTGTTGCATACAATGCACTCGTGTATATCATCATCAAAATCGTCAGCAAACTCGTCAAACTCGGAGTCCGTAGTTTCGTCACTATCGTAATCAAATTCTTCCCGGAGCAAACGCTCGACTTCCTCCAACTCGTCTGCATTCATCCTTTCCCAGTCCTGGGCCTCGTAGTTTGCCGTTTCAGCCATTTGTTGAAGCTTGTGTTCCTGGGCCTGTCTTTGGAGTGCCTCTCTCTGCTGTTTCCGTTTCGAAGCCTCGTATGCCTCAGCGCCGGCCTTGACTCTAGCATCTCGCTTCTTCATAAAAGATACAAACTTGCGCACGGTGTCGTTGTATTCTCTTCTGGCGGCATCTCTTGCCTTTTTGTTTTCCTTCTCCATGAGCCTTCGAGTTCTGCGGTCTGGTGCAGCAGAGTACCGGTACTCATCCATCCAGTTGAAACTCTTGACACTCAGAAAATTGCTCCACTCGTTATAAAAAACACGTACCCCAGAGGCATAGTCCGAATGGGAATTGCCAAACCGCGGATACATAAGGAGACTTTCGTCAATGGCACTTACGTCTGCCGCGTCATCCTTATATTTATCATAACCGGCGGTTTGCTGGTACTTTCCATGTCTGATTTCCTCCGCTGCAAGTCTCTCGAAAAGCCGTCCTGCTACACTATACATACCTGCCTGGGAATCGTCGATCTGAGCATAAAGCGCCGGGTTAAAGTATCGTAGAAGTTCTTCCACGGTTATACTGGGAATCACCATACTCTGTGCATCCTCAGCAGTATGGGTAAACTCGTCATCATCCCTCAAAATCTGTGCCTTATGGGTATCGTACCAGCTCCGTTCCTGGGGATCGGAAAGAACCTCGTATGCGGCTCTAACGAGGGTGAAACGGGCATTTGCACCTGCCACATCATCGATATTCTTATCTGGATGAAGCTGGAGCGCCTTCTTTCTATATGCCTTTTTGAGCTCAGTTTCGGTGGCGGTGGCTTCTACGCCAAGAAGCTCATAGTAACACGTTTTCATGGCCAAAGCTAATCAATAAATATTATGTATTTGAGATATGGTGCTATTTTCTCTGTTGTTGTTTTTTTTGCATGCACATCCACTCACCGGTGCTGGTTCAAGTATATACCTAAGCCCGTCACACGATTCCAGTGGTGCCATCGCCATTTCGTTCTTCGCGCATGCGCATGTCTCCAGCATCTCCAAAATTGCCTCGCAATATCGCTACTGAATAAACTGAGACCAGTCAGTAATCATTCACGGCATTGCATGAATCTAATTAAAAAACTTCGATTTCCTTCACTTTTTTCTTTTTCTTCATTTTTTTTTCTCTTGAGTTTTTCATGTTTCTCGGCAATGTGTAGCAGCACCAACCTCTAACTGCCTTCTAAAGGAATCAACTGCGAACCCAAATATGTATCCGGTAAATGCTAATCACCATCCCTTTGAATGGTAGTCATTTGATTCTTGAACAAACGCCTCCTTGTCATGCCCGGAAAACAAATCCTCGTTGCTTATCACCCGGTCTGGTAACGGTGCCTTGCCGAGCTTATGGTCGATCAACAAAGAATCTTTCAAGGATTCGCTGATTTGCACGGACGGCGTAAAGTCCTTAAATGTCGTGGGCTCCACGCGCACGCTTTTACCCGTGGTGATTGTACTCTCACTCCGTGATTGTTCCATCAGGCCTTGTTGCGATAGGTGCTCTGCAAACAGTGAGGCCATCGGCGGCTGGGGCTGTTGCGAGAATTTATCATTGGGCCTGTGGTCGCTATTAAGCCTGAGCTTGCCGGTGATTCCGTGACCGAGCAAGGAAGTGAGGTTGATCGAGCTTTTGGAGAATATGTTCTTGAACGAGCTTTCACGCTGCAAAGACGAGAATTTGCTCAAACTACTGGAAAGAAGTGTATCTGCGCCAGCCGGGTTGGCATCATGGTCAAACTGGGAATTTGTGCTTTTCTGGTCAGGATCCTGAGATACATTCTTCGCATCAGCCATTGCTAAAAAGTTAGAAAGACCCACGCTAGAAGTTTGCTTGGCAAATAAATTACGTTCACTTGACTTTGACAAGTCTTCTTTGATCGAGTCCTCCTCGGCAATGTACAAAATGGGCGAGCGATGTGGAGCCACCTTTTTCGTGAAATCGCTGGAGGATGCATATCGCTTCGAGAGAAGAATTGATGGTCGCTGTAACCCACGCGAATTATTATTTGAATCAACCGTTATAACTCCAGTTGTCGAGGACCGCTTGAGCACGGGCTTCGGGGCCAGGTGCTCAAAACTAGCACTTTTGGTGGACACAGGCGACCGAACTGCAGGACCACTCATTTCGCTTAGAAAAAGACCCGATAAAAGCGACCGTGGCTTGAATGAAGATGGCGAACTCTTGAGCGTATCGTCTGCGGGTGGCGAAGAGTGGCTGTTTTCACTTATAGATTTGGGAATAGTGATCCGCTTAGTGAACTGTATGGGCTGAGAAACCGGAGACTCTGCGCCCAACTCGCTCTCTGAAGATACAGACATCCATTCACTCTCGGTGTCATCCATCAGCCTCATGCTCCGTGAGCTTTTTGCTGACCGTGCCTCCGCAATCACCTGGTGGATATCATTGTCATGAAGAGAAGAAGGCTGGTCTTCAAGATCACTAACCTCCGAAATATCTGTAGATGAAAGGCTGGAGGCCGCGTTGCTCGCAGAACTGGTACTTAATTTTGCCATGTTCTGGAAAAGAGAGTCCTTGCGTTCTACGTGTCTAGGAAAAGTGGGCGCGGGGATCTCAGAAATACTCGAAGGACTGGCGCCAGGCCCATTCTTCTCGTGGTCCTGGGACGAGGGCGAGTTGGAAATGTAGAAGATGTTTCCCTTGTTATCGCCCTTCTTGTCGCGCTTACTGTCACTATTTGTGGCATGGGCTTTATAGGGCTGTGTCGGGCTGATATCCTCTTCTTTCATTGCACTTTTTATGTGTGTAAATGGAATTGTGGTCTGGTTTTGGCCATTTTCGTCATTCGCGTTTGTAACTGACTGGTTCCTATTTTGTGCAGCGTACTCAAAATAGCCATCATCGGAAAAGTCGTCATCAGAAATCTCGGAAGATTCGTCACCCGACGCGTGTTCCAAACTTTCTTGAGAAAATTTCGGTTTCTGCATGCTCAAAACGCTTTCAGACGTGTACTGAGACAGAGTCAGAAATAGAGACGGACGTTTGGGCAGCATTGGCGTGTATGTTGGGGATGCTTTTTGTGTCAAAGGCTGGTTATCGCCTGGTGGTGAAAAGGATTTGTCTGGTGCTTTTTGTGTTCCGTTAGATACCTGCTCACTAAGCAATCGCCATGATCTATTGGTGAGACGCCTGTGTGCTAGTTCCGTGTTTTTCGATGATTTCCAAACACTAAAGAGAGACTCGTCAAGGGGACCGTCGTATTTATTTTCAACTTCTACTAAATCGGTTTTGGGCGTAGATACCAACGATGACATGTGGTCACAGCATGAAAGGCCAGGCCAGTGAAATTGACCAGGGGGTTTCTGGGAGTAAAAATGAATGGATGAAAAAAAAAAAAAAGATTAAAGAAGGCGAGCTTGACTTTCCTTAAGAGTTGTGTGTTCTTTTTTTTTTTTCTTTTCTTTGATCTGCTTTCAGGTTAAAGCTTCAATCACCTGTTTCCCACACTTTTGGGCGAACCTTGTGTATATTTAGAGATGTAGTTATAAGATTATTTTCTGGGAATTGGTCGCTTCAATTTGAGGCGGGCGAGCACGAGAGTCAGGGTGGAAAGAAGGCGCAGAAAACGAGGCCATGCGAATGAAATGTACTTTGTAACTAAACAAACAACAGGTATCCTCTGATCAGCAAGAAAGAAGTATAACAGAAAAATAATAAAAATAAAGAGTTGAGGTTTTTTTCTCTTTGCTAAAAGGTCCCCGAAATAATATTAAACCCCATAAAGTGAAATACGACGTGTTGTGTGGGGCTGCACCTTCGCCCCGTTTGGGCCTCGCGCTATACGGGGCGGCCCTACTAGATCACGTCTTTGGCGGATAAAGCCGGAATGCGTGACAATAACATGTAGTCATGCTTCGATAACCGTATGTATGCAGGAGTGTCTAAACTGATGCTTGTTGTTCTCGGGTTGGCTGCATGAGGCACATGCGAATCCGGAATCCATTAAGCATGACCATTGCAGATGTAACCAGGGGGCCCCACAATCTGGAATCAGTAATAATTCATTGCAGTGATAGATTTCACGATATTTCATCATGTACATAAGAAAGCTTGTATAAGTATTTTTAAAAAAAAATTAAGCTTTTTTCTATTTTTGAGAGGTTCCACAAAAATTTCGTAAACAGATAATTTTGGCAGTCATTTTTAGTAAAGGAAAAAAGCCAAGAAAATAAAAAAAAAACAAGTTGGGACACAATTCGTCACATGGAATGCAAATGGGGAAAATTTGACATCTGAAAATTGTTGGCTGGACGCTGGGCCTCTGAAATTACATGGCGAGACCTTCAATGCGGGGATTAGACGTGAAATTATACTGAAGACCAAAAGGAAGCGCATTCCATGAGTATTTTTTTTTTGTTTCTTTTTGAAACTTTCTTTCCAATCACATTTGTTAATTATTTAGAGGATTGTGTAGAGAAATAAGCATAATCTTATATTCTGTAGAATAGTATATTCTTTTTCATGGATATATTGAGACCAATGAACAACCCGGCTCCGCATTTCTAAGTTGAAATCTCAAATGCGAAGAATCAAGTAAAACCATATCAGTTTTGGTTAAAGACTATTCTCAAAATTCGGGAGTTTCCGAACAAGTTGCCATTTTCACAAGATGACCGCAACAACTATACAACTGCACTATTAATTCTGGACCGTACCTGATAAGACATATCGTCACTTTTGTGAACAGGGTACCCGATGCATTAAAAGAGAACTTTGTAATAGATTACACCAGTATTATTCGCATAAATTGATGGATCAAGAATGGTTGCAAATAGTACATATACCCATGAAATAGGAAACCGATGATAATTTCCTCCCTTTGGTTGGAGCTTTATTGCCTCGGGTACTTTTTAAGACCTTAAATAAGAAAAGAGCCTAATGATCTATCCCTGGGTTATCGTTCAAATGCTAGTCCCTAACTTTGGAATACGTGTATTTGAAACACTTTAGCAACCGTGAAAGATTCTAATCCAGAACTGCCGGAATTTTGGAATTTATTAGGTAAAATTGCCATTCAACTTGCCAATGTTTTGTAACGTTTTCATTGTTTACATCAGCTTGAACGCGTGGGCATGGTCATTCCCACTAACCGCAAAGCATATAACACTAACTTAAATATCACAGTTTATGTTTACGTAGACAATTGTTTCAGAATAATTTTATTTTATTCCACTTATTAAATAATAATAAAAAATGGTCTTTTGGATCTGATTTAATCTTCAAAGCCTTATTTTGGTTTGTGGGTTCCCGCGAGTCTCACTTTGAAACCAAATTACTGAAGAATAAACTGGCAGGAGTCGTTTTTGCAACCCGGTTTTGTGACCAAAATCCTATAAAAGTAGCGCTCCCTTTTCCTTAAGAGAAATATGTTTGCCACCACGTTTCTTCTTCTCGACATCAGAGCAAAACAGAATTTGAACCACAAGAACTATTTTCAAACCTCTCAAACAGAAAATAAGAAAGCCCCGATAAATTTTAACATTTTTTTATTTCTTTCCATTCGAAAGAAATGAAAATTCATTTTAGCGCCGGCTCGAAAAAGGTGGGGTTTGCAAACTTTGCCGAGTTTGCAGCAGCAGTGAATACCCCACTTTTTAACGAACCTTTGAGCCAGGAGAGCCCGAGCGAGACTCTTTACAATAATGAACAAGAATCTTGCTTTAGCTCACCTGGATCTTTCTTTAAAGTAAATTCTGCTACAAACACAGAAACAACTGTGAAGGCAACCGAGGAGACGAAGACCACAAAAAAGAAGAGAGCCCGGAGATCCAAAAAGACTAAGAAGGGGCAAAACAATTGTGCTTCCAAGAAAGACATCTTTGGAGGTAGCGGTAGCTTTCCTCCTTTGGAATCCACAAAAATCACCAAGACTGTAGAGAAAGTCACAAACGTAACATATAGTGATTCTGTGAATGGGCTTTTGAAGGATCTGGCATCCAAAAAGAGCTCCAAGGAAATAGTCACATTCGGAGCCAAGTCTTTTGCTGAAGTGGCTGGACTTGTCCTTCAAAAGCAGAAGCAGATAACACAGGTCCACAAAAAAGTGGAGCCCGAGATAAAGAAAGTAGAGGTAGTGATTCCTGTTTCAGTTTCTTCTGAGAGCGAAGCCCAAACCAAAACCAAGGCTACTAGAAAGAAGAGACAAAACCGGAAAAGAGCCAATAAGAAAAAGGAGGAGAAGGGATACCAAGCCGAACCATCAGTAAGTAAGATCACCACCGACTCACAATTATTGACAGAGGAGACAGAGGGAAAGGCGGCTAGTGAGATCAACGAGCCTCTGATTCAACCTTTGGATGCAGATGCTGTCTTTTTACAGTCTCTTATGATTTCAAAGATTGCTTCACATACGAACGTGGACACAACCACAACCACAAACACAACCACAAAGGGGGATTCTCAGAAGTCTGAGTCCGGGACTTATAGATACGAATCCGGATGCTTGCTTCAGTTGGATGGATTTTCATCTACTTCAAATGAAAAGACGGTAGAAGAGCCCCTCCAAAGTATAGGGCTTAGTGCAAACACTCCTATCACAGAGACAGAAGAGACACGTTGCTGTACCCTGATTCTGTTTTACGACAGAGCCCCCATCATTCCTGGATTTCCCAGAAAAATAGGCACTATTCCTCTCATGAAGGAAGATTCTCCAGTGGAACCACCTAAACTAGTAGAGGAGGTCAAGACTTTAGCTCCTTCAACTCAAAGATGGGTTCCTAGGTCCAGAACAAAGAAAGAGACGAAGTTGGCTCCTGATGGAACCATACTTCTTGAATATGAGGATATCGATAGAAAGGTCAACTCTGCATTAAACAAGTTGACTTTGGAGATGTTTAAACCAATCACGGACGATTTGTTGAACATTTGTAGACAATCTCTCTGGGAGGAAGATGCTAAGACCCTCAAACAGGTCATTTCTTTGACGTTTTTGAAGGCTTGTGATGAGCCTTCCTGGTCTTTATTGTATGCCCAGTTTTTTTCTAAGTTGTTGAAGCACATTCCGAAGGAGATCAAGGACACGAACACCCTCAATTCTAAGGGGGAGCATATCTTTGGTACCACATTGGCCAGAACGATTTTGTTAAGAACTTGTCAAGCAGAATACAAGAAGGGGTGGACTGATAAGATTCCAACAAACCAAGACGGATCTCCAAAGGAAGCAAAAATGATGTCCGATGAGTATTACACTAATACTTCTGTCAAGAGAAGAGGTCTTGGCTTGATCAAGTTTATTGGAAACTTGCACAACTTGGATATTTTGAACGACCAAGTCATCTGGCACTGTTTGAGAGACCAGTCTAAGAATACTAACTACCCAACAGAAGGATCTGTAGAAAGTTTGTCAGAATTGCTCAAGACTGTTGGTCCTAAACTTGAGTCCAGTACGAGCCATAGTAATGCTTTGAATTTGGTCTACCTGAACATCCAGAAAATCTTGACAAACTGTCAGCTTACTTCTAGAATCAGATTTTTGTTGACGGATTTGCAGGATTTGAGAAGAAATCAGCGGAAGCCTATGAAATCTTGCCCCAAGACAATCAAGGAGATTCATAACGAGGCTGGCTGTAAGAAGTCTCGCCATCCTTTGGCGAAGCCAAGAACCGCTATTACCACCTTGTAAAATCCATAGGCAAAAGTTGCGCAATAATCTCAAGAGACAATATGATGGATTCTGGTGAAAGCTGCACGTTAGAGAAAGTTTAACGGGTACAGTTTTGATTAGAACCATATTTCCCTTAAGAAGTTGTACAACACAGAACATGGATACAGAATGTGCAGCAAACATTCCAAAGCTGACAAGTGAACTTGGGAGCTTCAATAGACCACTACTAGTGGCTCCAATATTGCTTAACTACATTAGAAATTGCTAGAAAAAACCTCGCTTGAATAAAATTAATATACTTTGCCTCTTGAAACAAATTTGAGTATACACCATGAGAGTCGCTGGAAGACCTGGTTTCAAAGACCATCTAGAAATTGCATTCTTTTTGAAATTCAATTATTTTAATTTAATGAGGGCAGAGAGAGCGTAATTATCGTCATGAAGGTTATAGAGATTTATTCTAACGCCACAAATTTAGTTTGGCCAGCCAGGTTATAGGGCGTGAGTGCGAGAATATAAGATTGCGGGATATTTTTCTCTCTCAAAAATATTTATCAAAAAATTTGAAAATTTAGTAAGAAATAGACAACATGATTTTCTTTTAAACTAGTAAAAAAATGATGGCTGAATAACCAGTCTCCTAAGAGATAAAACGCCCGTTTTCTTTCATAGTTTCGAATTGTGCGCCACAGCGCAAGGTTGCCCAGTGCCCACAGCTGGGCCCAAGTAAACTGGAGCAAGCAAGTCTGCACTGACCAGCGGGCACGTGCTCACAACCATACCACAGCAATTCTACCATGTTCCAACCCTGAAAAGCGTGGGGCGTCGTGCGGTACTCAAATCGGCCCCGTGCACGTAACCTATGTCTGAGTTTGGGTAAATGGGCCAAAATTGTTCAACATTCTCGTAAGCGAAGCATATGTATATAAGGGGTCAATCACTAAATCGCTTCATTTACAATATATTACTATATCACCAATGTGAATATGGGCGCTCGCATGTGAAAGCTTGTCTACGGTGGCGACATGTTTTTTTTTTTTTTTTTTTTTTCCTTCTCTTGATTTCTTTCGCCTCCGTTCCCGCGGCTCAGTTGCGAACGGGTCTCGCCTACCCCAGGATTTCACGTTTGCTGCGAGGTCAGACATAGAATTATCGTAGCAAGCAGGACGCCGCACCAATTTGGTGGCTCCCCTCCGACTTGTTTGCTCTAGCTAATTTGGGGAGCGACTTCCATAAATACTTGTGGGTTGCTGCAGATAAATTTCTTTCTTTTTTTTTCCTTTTTTCTTCTTTTCTTTTTCAAATACAACTAATTCAACTCAGGACTAATTCCACCTTTCCAGTGCAATTGTCTTTTGTTATATTATTCCACACATACCTAACCCTATCTAGCTAAACTATCTATTTCACCATGGCTAAGAAATTGTTTTTGGGATTGGCCGTCGTCGGTGGCGGTGTCTATCTCTACGACCAAAACGTGCTGCCTATTTTCCCTCGGGACAACAAGGGCCACCCCGTTGGCGTTCCTCACGTGTCTCCACCTAAGGAATTGAAGCAGGATTTCGAAAAACTTGGCGACGACACTAAGGAGTTGGGCAAGCAAATCAAGAAAACCGTCAATGGCTCTGTGGAAGATATTCGCCACAAAACCGACGATACTGTTTCCAGCATCAAGGACTCCGAGGTGTACAACAAATGGTCGCAAAAATTGGACAGCTACCAAAAGGACGTGCGCACGGAGGCGGAGATTATCGACAACAAGCCTTTGCCTAACAAGTTGGCTGCCAAGTACATTGGCCTTGTGAACTCCATCGGCCAGACCGAGGACGAAAAATTGAAGGAGTTGGCATCTTCAACTTCCTCCAGACAGCAGGAAATTAAGAAGGACTTGTCCAAAAACCAGCAGTCATGGTCCTCTTGGTGGTCGGGTAAGAAGTCCGACGCGGAGGCCAAGAAGGACGAACTTGCCTCCAAGGCTGAAGGTAAGAAGGATGAGTTGGTGTCGAAGGCCGAAAGTGAGAAGAAGTCCTGGTTTAACTGGGGCTCTGCCAAGGCTGATGACGCTAAGAAGGCCGCGGAAGATGCCGAGGCTAAGCTTCAAAAGGAGAAGAAATCTTGGTTGAACTGGGGTTCTGCTAAGGCCGACGATGCCGAAAAGGCCGCCAAGGACGCTCAAAAGGACTTGGAATCAAAGAAAAACGAGTGGGCCAGCTGGGGTTCTTCCAAGGCTGATGAAGCTGAAAAGGCTGCTAAGGATGCTCAAAAGGATTTAGAGTCTAAGAAGAATGAGTGGGTCAGCTGGGGATCTTCTAAGGCCGACGAGGCCCAGAAGGCTGCTAAGGATGGACACAAGGACTTGAAGGCCACCATCAACGACCAATCGCAACAGCTTTCCGAGAACTACGAGTACGCCAAGAAGGTTGCCTCCGAGGAGTACGAGGCTGCCAAGAAGAACTTTGACAACTGGACCCAGCAGGCCAAGGACAAGGCTAACGGTGTTTGGAGCAAGGCCGACGAGGAGCACTTGAAGAAGGCCAGCGACGACTTCCAAAGCGCCTTTGCCAACTTGAAGCGTTTCGGTGAGGAATTGACTAAGTAAGTCTGCCAATGAAAGGTATATATATATATTCAGAATCCATTTAAAATAGTTCCCAGTTGAGTGGTGTAGTACTCGTTAGAATGATGAGTCTTGTAGTTCAGGAACGCTTTGGAAGTCTAAATCGGAGTGGTTGAGTTGACAATGAAACTGTTTTGAGTTGGCCATTCTGATAATTCGGGATATCTGCATTGATTTTAGAAGATCATATGAGATCACAATTTAATGTAATTTTCGAGTAATTTTTGGACTAAATTGGTCCATAATGAGGCACTTCGTAGGTTATGTAAATCCCAACTATCCATAAGCGTATTAGATGAAGCACCATATCAAGGAAAAAACCTGTAGTCAAGTTTAAGAGAGAGGAAGTGAATAACTGAATATGTATACCCCTTTGTTCTTTTTCGCTATAACCTTTTATTTACCAGGGAAGTAAACATCCATGTCAACGGTAATGCTACGGGAAGAGCATAGCGACGCAAGGACACCGCAAAATGCAAAAAAAAAAAAGAACTTATATCCCAATTTGCACTACATTCATCATGTAAACGTTTAGATTGACTTTAAATAAACCGAAAATAATGAAGAATCACCGATCTTCCTTCTCATTTATTTGATCAGGACCAAGTGCTATTAAAGCTAATATATGCGCAACATTGTGATAACAAGGATGAGGCAAGCCCACCTATTCACATAAGTATGAAGCCAAAATTTCCCTAAATCACTATCTATAGCTTTATTAGTCAATAAAAATAATATCAATAATATTTCAATTATAAATATTAGTAAATACCTAAAAGAAAACGCAAATTCTTCTCCCCCTCGCTTATCAGTGCGGGACAAGCCTTGCGCGCTCAAATCTACGCCATACAAATCCCACTGACCAGCACTAAATCTCCAGATCTCCCCCCATTAAAATGAGTGTTTTGCGCCGTGTGCCGCCGCTCCCAAGGACATATTACGTGCCGAATGAACTTTTAGATAAACTGGGCCTAACAAAAGTTCCCACCCATCAGCTTTTTACCAAACTTGGGTACGTCCACCACCCAAAGGCAGGACTTGTGCATTGGATGCCCATGGGCATGGCGGTGCGCCAGAAAATCGAGGCAATTGTCCATGCGGAGATGGCACGCGCCGGTTCAGAACATGTGTCGCTTTCTGCGCTTTCTCCGGCGTCTCTCTGGGAAAAATCGGGCAGGTGGGGTGGTACTGAGCTTTTCAAATTGAAGGATTTTGCCCAACAGGAGTACTGTCTTGCGCCCACGTGCGAGGAAGAAATAACCACGCTTATAAAGGCCCAGGCACGTTCGTATAAGAACTTCCCCCTCCTGTTCTACCAGATAAACACTAAGTTCCGTGACGAAAAACGGCCCCGTAGTGGCTTGCTTAGAGGCCGCGAGTTTATAATGAAGGACGCGTATACTTTTGACTGTACGCCCGAACAGGCAATGGAATCATACCACCAGATGGTGGCGGCATACCGTCGTGTTTTCCTGCAACTAAAAGTGCCATATGTAATGGCGGATGCCGATTCTGGCGATATTGGCGGATCGCTTTCCCATGAATGGCACTACGTGCACGAATCCGGCGAAGATACGTTATTCACATGTAATAGTTGTGGAGAGTCGCTGAATATCGAACGCACTCTTTCATTTCCGTCAACCCATGAGCACCACGAGAAAGTGGATGTGGCGTATTATACGACCCAAGATCAAAATACGCTTATTTGCGCATACTACCCCGCATCCCGCGAGCATCAGGCTAGTTTTCTCAAGGAAGAGCTCCCTGATATCGATCTTTCGGGAAAAAATACCCAGGAGCAGATTCTTGCCATGTTCAGTGATGAAGACACGCTTATCTCAAAGAAGATTGTGCGGGTCATGGACCTGCGGCTCGACTCCCGCTCAAACTTCCCTGATTTCCCCATCAAATTCCTCAACCGGCTGCTCATGACCACGCTTACGGATATCCCCATTGTTTCCGCCCAGGAAGGCGAGGTGTGCTACAAGTGTGAGGATGGACATTTGGTTGCACAGCGGGCCATCGAGGTCGGCCATACATTCTACCTTGGCGACAAATATACCCAAACGTTTGATTTTTCCGTCCAACACCCGGCCCTGGACGGCACCCTCGTTAAAAATAACGTGCTCATGGGCTGTTACGGTATAGGAATTAGTCGCATCATTGCCGCCATTGCAGACATCAACCGTGATGGCGCAGGGTTCCGCTGGCCCGCAGCAATTGCCCCTTGGCACCTTACGGTAGTAAACAATTTGCCTGAAGATTCTGCCACGGAAACTGTGGTTGACACGCTTTTGGCCAGTGGCATTGAATGCCGTGTGGACGACCGCGCCAAGGTCCGCATGGGCAAGAAAATCAGGGAATCGCATATGTTTGGTATCCCATTAGTACTTATTGTGGGCAAAAAATATCCTAAGGTTGAGATCGAGGTGCGTGGCATTGTCCACCCGCAAAACAATGCTGATATTGCCGATATTTCTACAGATGCTGAGGTCGAATATGCTGCCGACGGCACCCCGATCAAGTATACAGTAGACGTCAGCGAGGCAGGTCGCGTGGCGCAACAGCTTCTTGCCCGCATGTAAATAGACCAACAGGCCGCTTTGAATGAACACTCTTTACTATTACGTTGTATTGCTATTAATGTACACACCTAGGAAGTGAACTTGCCCGTGATCTTGGCAAGCACGTGCATCACGATCACGGAGAAAATAAAACCAACCGCCAAGATCAAAACCACCAATGGGTCGACTCTCAAGCCCTGGGCCTCATCTGTGAACAACTTCAACATCGTGGCAGACGAGCCACCGGCACCGGCAGCTCTCGTAGAGAGCGGTTGTTGCTCGGACTCCTTGGTCTTCTTGTCGGCAACGTTCTTTCTCTTGACTGCGCTTCTCAAGCCTCCTGGGGCTGCGGTAGATGACTGTTTCGTTAGTATCGGCGGTTATAGCTTGAGTCCAGCTTTCTCTCTTTTTTTCAATTAATTTTTTTTAACGCTCAGAAACTGAACTTATTCATTGGAATATACATTCTTCTTTTTATTGCAAGATGCGTGGGGAGGTTTGGATAAACGCCCATTTTTCTCGTTAGCCGCCGGCAATAATTGTCCATGCAGCCATATCGGTAAATGTACTTCTAGGAAAAAAGTGGATCCATATTATTTTTCAATATGCATATTTGTACACGGATAAATTGCCTCAGAATCTTATCTGGAGAAACGGGTGTATTTGATGCAGACATACCATGATTTTGTTTGTGGGTTTATACGGGGAGATAAGTACACGTAGAGACTTTTCCGACAAAAGTATAGGCGTGGTGCTGGAAGAGTCGATATCACGTGACAGGCGCGCGGCGTCGGTGTCGGTGCGGCCAGGCAAAACGCGATCCACCACGTCCACTTTATTAGCTGGCTCAGAGATAAGGTGGAAAAGTCCAGGAGGTTATGGGGATTGTTGGATCGATATTTGTGAATTATTATAATGGAAGTATTTTATAATTTTTTCTATGAGATGATAAAAATAAAGTATTTTAACGCTTGATGGGGGTAATTATGCCACTCCATCTTTACTTCAGGGCTTTACTCCACAGTTTTTATACCTGTTTGAAAGTTTCTTATGTAGCATCACACTGCCCACCAATAGATATTTAAGAATATTCCATATCTCTTTATATTTTATAAGATAGTACTAATAGAATGAAGTAACGGTCCAAACTCTTTTTAGGTCGGGTGAATCTTTGATCTCCATACGTTTCTGGTGAGTACACTACCTGCCTTATCGGCCCAATTAATTACGAAGCCATTCCAAGTTTGATTCGCTTGCAGGTGTGTCAAACAAAAAACAAAAAAAAACAAAAGCAAATGCGAGTCTAAGAGTGGAGAACCATATCCTAAGTTTATTTTACCAACTTCAAATTCATCCGTAATGATTTCTTTTCATTGGGTTATTTCTGGCTTTTAAAGGTAGAAAGCGGAAAAAGCCTCCCAGTGAGGATTTTTGGCCAGCTGCGGGCTGCAACTAATTCCTCGGACATGCTACATGCTTCCGCGTCGCCCAACCATAACAATGATTTGAAACATGAATGAACAGAAAGAGTTTCGATTATAAGAAAAAAATCAATAGCTATAAATGCTTTATTTCTTTATATGAACTCAAAATATCTAAAATTTGAATTTTTTGCCAAGTGTTTTCTAGCTCACAAGTGATGCTGTTACGAGTCATGACTTTTGGCACACCATAGCAAAAAAAAACCAGGCCGGATCCTTTCCGCGCCAATTAAGTTGGAGCCCGGGCACATGTAACCCACCCAGGGAAACGAATAAATATATTATAGAAGTAAATTAATTATTCAAATAAAGAATTATTCATCTAAATCCCGAAACAAAAATATTTTTCTATTCCACATATTCAATATTCTCCACTCTCCGCCGGTAAACAAATATTGTATTAAATAACCCAGGGCCACTTCCCTCGTAAGTCGGGCCTGCCAACCCTGCGCGGCCCCAAAGCTGGCGCGGTCTTTTTTTTCTGCGGGAGATTTTCTCAACAGGAAACTCAGCCTGACACTCAACCTCGAGATATTCCTAGGACACGTATCTTTCTACCCAGGGTGCTATTTTTCTGCTGGTACGAATAATCAATTGGCTTTTGGAAACTACTCCTCTGTCAAGCACGTGATTCTTTTCTATTTGCCCCATCTTTTTTTATTATTATTTTTTGGTTGCCCAGTTACACGCTAGTCGCTGCATCTGGCCTAATTTTTTTCCAATCCTTCGTCATTCCTCAACCTAGACGGGAACCGGAACACGAAATAAGAGACTAAAAAAGAGACCAAGACAATTTTAAAGAAAACAGTGATATTTCTGGAAAATATAACCCAGAACATACAGACAAAGGATCCGTCTAGTGCATTCCGTGGATCTCGATTTATCGCGACTGGTTAGTCTTTCATACTCTTAGTTCTCCCCTGAACCACCAGACTAGCCGCCATAATTTACGGCACAAAAACACATACACAAACACCCAGTTCTGTACAAAAAACCATGGACTTGCGCAACTTATCGTCGACCCCGACGCAGCTCGACTCCGTGATCCAGCGCAGACCGTCGTTCTCCTCTTTATCGTCCACTTCGGGCTATGATTCAAGCACTTACAACCCAAGCACGGCCCCAGGAACAGGCCCAGCGGCTACGCTGCAGATGGCACACATGCGGGCGTCAGCAGGGCCCAACAGAATGTATGCGGGGTTGCTGGATGACCACCATGGTACGGGGTTGATTGTGGACAATGCACAGCCGCTTGCATCGAATGTGGGCCCATGGGTCGAACAGCAAAAACAGCAACAGGCACTCAATGTGGGAGCGTTGGACCTAGGTAAAAAAGACGCGCCTAAAATGGGCGGAAACCGCGGCCTGGCATCGAATGTAGACGATTCTACTGTAGATAATAACGATGAAGCAGATGAGGATGATGATGACCGCGACGATGCGGACCCTGACGACTTGATTCCTACGGCGATTGTTATCAAAAATATCCCATTTGCTATAAAAAAGGAGCAGTTGTTGGACGTCATGACCAAGCTCAGTTTGCCCTTACCATATGCGTTCAACTACCACTTCGACAATGGTGTTTTCCGTGGTTTGGCATTCGCAAACTTTGCGTCGACCGACGAAACATCAATGGTAGTCAACAACCTTAATGGACGTGAGATTGGTGGCCGTAAGTTGCGTGTCGAGTATAAGAAAATGTTGCCGTTGCAGGAACGCGAACGGATCGAGCGGGAGAAACGTGAGAAACGTGGCCAGTTGGAGGAACAGCACCGTTCGGGCTCTACTGCGTCATTGGCGCTGCTTCTTTCCGTGACTTCCACTACCGCAGCCACGAAAAACTTGAGTGTTAATGGCCAAACTTACCCTTCGCAAACAGAACGCTTTTTCGCTCAGTTTCCTGCCGCAGGAAATAATCTCCCTGTGCCGCCGGTGGAATTGAATTTTAATGACCCGGAAATCCTCGAGTTGTACTCACAATTGCTTACCTACCGTGACGACAACCTGAAGCTGATTTTCGAGTTGGCATTTCCTTCGACGTTGAACATGGCACAGCGCAAAATTCTTTCTTTGTTGTGCGCATTTTTGAACTTGTTGGAGCTCTTTGACAATGGCCTCATTATTATCAGACGCAAGCCAGGCCAACAAAGCATCCAGCAACGCCAGCAACAGCTCTCTGCGTATAACACCCATCTTCATCCACAGCAGTCATCGTCGGCCACCGCTTCTGTACCACAACAGCAGAATATTCCTGCGCTGTTAGCTCCGGCCTTGCAAGGTCCAGCTCAGGCACAGGCCCAGGCACAAGCTCAGGCTTCGGGTGATATCTCGAACGGTCTTAGCCTGCACTCATCTTCTATGATGAACTTGAACCAGATTCCCGGGCTTCTCTACCCAAACAACTTGCTGGCATCTAACGTGCACCAGCCGGAGTTGTTGCGGTCACATTCGCAGTCTGCTTTACCGTTGGCCAGGTCTAGACAACAAAACTCCACCCCAGTCCAGCACCAACACCAACACCAGCACCAGCACCAGCACCAACACCAACAACTGCAACAACACCATCAGCACCAGCACCAGCACCAGCACTCGGGCCAGAACCAATATGGTCAATACCAGCACTCCGGATCGCACCAACAAAAGGGTGGTGCGTCCCAAAACAAGTACCAGAACTATGGTGCATTTACTGCAGGCTCGAACCCCGCTCCCTCCCAGCAGCAGAGTCTGCTCGGAACCCCAACTTCATCTAGTGCTGCGGCGTTGTTGCGGACGTCTAATAACCGCTCGTTTGTGGATGTGCGGTCGACTCCACCCATGGGCCAATCCTTCCAAGGAAACTCGGCCACCGGGTCGCCAACGCCTGTGGCGCATGCAAACCTCTATCAACAGCCTAGTCACTACTTTATGGGAAGCCAGGGAACAAACATCAGTCAGCCAACGACCCCACATCAAGCCAGTGACTTGTCCAATAGGTTTGCCCCTTTTGGACAGCACGGGAACCTTGCAGGTAGCCTCTCGTCTTTACAAACCAGTACGGCCACTAATGACGATTACGCTTTGAATGATCCATTGAATGCTAAATTGAACAATTTGAATTTGAATGGCGGCTACGAGCAGCAAAAGGGAAGTGGCATATGGGGCCCCAGAAAATGATCAACATCACGGTGAAGAGGGGTTTGAGTAAATGCAGCATGTTTATCTATGGAAACACGTGCTTATGAAGTTACGAGTATAAGTGTTGAGGACAAGAAGATGAAGAATTAATGATAAATTAACGAGACAGAACGACGACGAGAGAGGGTCATGACGCATCGACGGACAACCACGGCGTGCGAGCACACATGAAAGTTATGCAATATTTTAAAACTAATGATGAAACCAGAACATGAGACAGAAAGACACTACGCTTGAAATTTCAAGTTACAAAAACTGTATACAAAATAAATTTTGAAAAAAAAAAAAAAGAAAGTGTTCTAGACACATTAAAGGACACTTGTCTTCTGTACATGAGGTTCTCGATAAACCACTCATAACCACCGATACCTTCGAAGACTGACAGAGCCACATTCCCCAAGTAAATGAGAACCCCCATCAATATGATAAAACATTGAAGTTCAGAAATTTTATAAATCTGGTAATATTTTGGCCAATTACTTGATCAAACTTTTCTTTTTTTTTTTTTTTTTTTTTCGCCTAAAGCCCAAAATTTCGGCCCCCATTACGGACCAAAAGTTGGGGGCGACCGCGTGGCGTGCGCTGGGGAGAAACGCCCGCGATTTCCGCACGTGACCAAAAAGCGTCTTCCAGCTCCAAAAAAAGAGAAAAAAAATAGGGAAAAGCGGGTGGCCAGACTGAAAGTAAGGGAAAAGTTTTCTGTATTAACCACCCATCCGGAAACACATCTTCCCACAGAACGTCCTTTTGGCCCTATACTTTTTTTGTTAGAGCTTTCCCCGTTTGTTTTACGTCCCACTGCCCGAGCACCATCTAGATTTGATTGTCTCATCGCACCAACACACACAAACAGCACCTTATCTCGGAAAAAGAACGAGAAAAATCGAGTGTACCGGCGTATATTTTGGTTTTTTTCCTCTTCAGTTTACTTCCATCGCTTTGCACCACTACATTTGTGTTTGTCTGAGTTTACGTTTTCTGTTTTGCAGTCAGTGTTTCTAATACCTAGAAGCCGTGAAAAACAAGCCTCAATTGAACGCGTTCAAACTCGTCAATATATCCCCCCCCTTGGTTTCCATCGTATATTAATCGTTGAAATCTTACGGATCTAATATTTTCCCCAAAAACTACACCCAATATTCACCTAAACTATGGGCCAAATTCTTTCGCAGCCAGAGACTGAAAAGCACTCTGAGGTCAATTCCGACGAATACTTGGCATACGGCTTGTCTTGTATGCAAGGATGGAGAATCAACATGGAAGACGCCCATGCCACCATCTTAAACGTCCATGAGGACGACGAAAAAAAGGAGCACGTGGCATTTTTCGGTGTTTACGATGGCCACGGAGGCGAAAAGTCGGCCATTTTCACCGGCTTGCGCTTACATGGCTTGGTGTGTGACACCGATGCCTTCAAAAAGAAGGACTACGTGAATGCGTTAAAGGATGGCTTTTTACTGTGTGACCAGGCCATTTTACAAGACATTGAGACCCGCAATGATGAGAGTGGATGTGCCGCCACATCTGCTATTATCACGCCCAACCAAATAATCTGTGGAAATGCCGGTGACTCGCGTACTGTGATGTCGATCAACGGTTTTGCCAAAGCTTTGTCGTATGATCATAAGCCCACTAACGAGGGTGAAAAGGCCAGAATCACTGCCGGTGGCGGATATGTGGATGTGGGCAGAGTCAACGGAAACTTGGCGTTGTCCAGAGGAATTGGTGACTTTTCTTTCAAGAAAAACAGCGAGTTACCCGCCGAGGAACAGGTTGTCACGTGCTACCCCGACGTGATCTCGCACAACATAGACTTCGACAAGGACGAGTTTGTGATTTTGGCGTGTGATGGTATCTGGGACTGTTTGACGTCGCAGAACTGTGTGGAGTGTGTCAGAAGAGGTATCTACGAAAGAAAGCCATTTGCTCAAATCTGTGAGGAGATCATGGAGTTGTGCTGTGCACCTACGTCCGACGGCTCCGGTATCGGATGTGACAACATGTCCATTCTTATTGTGGCCTTGTTGGACCACGAGAAAAACGAGACCCTCGATCAATGGTATGATAAGATCATCAAGAAGGTGGACTTGCACAAGGAGCAGATGGATGCCATCAAGGGCAAGGAAGACGACACCAACGCCTACCTCAGTGTTGAGTATGGCCCAATTTCTCCCGTGTACAACGACTTGTATAAAGAGATTTTCGGCGAGTACTACAACATTGGCCAACAAGGAAGCGGTGACGCCCGTTCTAGGGGTGGCAACGGCTACTCCATGTTTGGCAACATGGGCTCGCGAAATGGCCCTGGCAACAACGACGAGGACACCGACGAGGACTACAGTGCGCAGGAGAAATCTAGCGAGCAAAACGATCTCGACACGGGTGCCATCTCGTTGCAGAAGTTGTTGTCTAGCAATGTGATCACCAACGAAAACGGCGTGATCTACTTGGACACCTCGTCCGCACAGTCGTTGTTGGCCTCTTTTGGTATGAACGCCAATGGCGCCGAGGGCGAAGACCAAGAACACGACAGTGGAGAAGACTCCGTGTACCAGAAGCATGTCGAGGAAGTGGAGGACGAGGACGACTCTGAGGCTACGTCATAAACTGTATGAAAGGGTTTACCAATACTGGCAGCGACTATTGTATTTTTAATGATGATAATGTATGAACTTATACCGTAACCATTTTTATCCTAGCCTGTCCCGCACGGGTCAGGACGTATGAACTGAGACACCAGTGGGTTGACTTTTTTTTTTTGTAGGGTCCCGCGTCGTATGCAGTCCAACAATGACGCGTAAACGGAATCTGAAAATGATCACCCATCCGGTCCTCGGAACCCATATTGCCGATCATTTTATTTATCAGCGGGCACTTGATTCGGCATTTTTCAGCAACCTCTAGTGTGCCACTACGCGGCATATAGCCTGTGCTTTGAACCTTAAAACAAATTCGGCACGTGCCTCGAATCGTCACTGCATAAAGCCACAGCTTCATCCGACCATACAACAACACGAAAAAGCCGTGCAAACATCGTGATACAGGAATTTTTCCTAGATTCAACAGACGGTTTCCAGTAAATTGGGCCCTTCTAATTATCTGGGCTGGCTGAAGTACCAACTTATTTTATTATTTTTATTCTCCCTTTACGAAATATGGGCAAAATCCTTGATGAAATCAGGATCACCAATAACAAGATCTACGAGAACATGCCAGAAGGAAGACTTCGACATGGCATTGATGGGGTACATTCTAGAGACATTAGGACGTCTAAACCGAGCCTGCAGGAGCTGAATGGAGCCTCAGAACCCGTGATTCTGGCCCCTGTGGAAATAGTTCTTGCCAGTCTTGAACCTCCAACCATTAGTAATGGAAACATGATTCAAATGCCGGTTCCCACTCCTAAAAAGAGAAAGGGCCGCCCCAGATTGTTTCTGGCACTGGTGGTGGACCAAACAGACGATACCTTTGTTGTTTTGATCAAGTTTAATGTCCGAAACAAGTTGGCGAAACGGCTTTTCGGGATATCTACCCCAGCCCCTCCGCCAGTACCCAGTTTATCCAGGCTACGGCCACCGCAAGTCCGTAATGCACTGAAGGATCTTGTGGAGATAGTGGACGAAACTCCTCTGGTTCGAACGACCCGTAAGCGAGTTTCAAAACCGCCCTTGGTGATCCTGGGAACACCCTTGATCCGTAACAACATGTCTAAAAAACGCTCGCTGTCTATAACCGAGGCCCGCAAAGAATATAAGAAATTGCTTTCTGAACGTGCGGCTACGCTGGCAGCCACAGAGAGGCTTCTGGAAAGTCTTGAGAGAAACCTCCCTTACTATGGCGTGCTCCCGTTTCCTGACTGTATCATCAACAACACTGATCCTACGGCAGCAGATCGCAAAACTTTTGTGGAGCTTGCCGAAAGAGCAGCACAAAAACAAACCGCACTTCAGGGCCAAATGATGGCAGGAACTGTGGCAGAAGACTCGCCCGCCGCAACCCCAATTCCTCAAGGTGCGTCTCATTACTATCTGCGAAGCCAGATTGAAAAGCTCCAATTCCGGGAATTCTTGATAGATACGTGGTACTCCTCCCCCTATCCTGAGGAGTATGCCCGCAACAAGGTGTTGTATATATGCGAGTTCTGCTTGAAATATATGGGCTCGCCGCAGTCCTATCTAAGGCACCAGTTGAAAAGCTGCAACTCGTTCAAAAACCATCCACCGGGTGTAGAGATTTACCGGGATCCCGAGGCCAAAATTGCATTCTGGGAGGTGGACGGGCGCAAGAATATCGAATACTGTCAGAGCTTGTGCTTGCTCGCAAAGCTCTTTTTGAATTCCAAAACATTGTACTATGATGTCGAGCCCTTTGTGTTTTACATCCTCACGGAAATCGATGAGCAGGACTCGTCTACCTACCATTTTGTAGGATACTTCTCCAAGGAAAAACTCAACAACTCCGACTATAATGTCTCATGCATCTTGACATTGCCCATATACCAACGCAAAGGTTATGGTAGCTTGATGATCGATTTCAGTTACTTGCTTTCTAGGAGAGAGTTCAAATATGGAACCCCTGAGAAACCTTTAAGTGATTTGGGATTGGTCAGTTATAGAAACTATTGGAAAATCGCTGTGGCGACTACTTTGAGAAAGATATATAACGACTTCTTGAGCAACGGCCCCAACCTGGCCCCATTGACTCTCGAAAACATTTCACAGCTCACGGGAATGAAACCTTCCGATGTTGTTTTTGCACTTGAACAACTCGACGCACTTCTCGCCAATAAAGAAACCGGCAGCTATGCGATCTCAATAAACTTGGAATTGATTGATGCTGTGATAAGTAAATGGGAGCTGCGCAACTATACAAAACTCAACCCTGAGTATTTGCTTTGGAAACCGCTCATATATGGACCCTCGGGTGGTATTAATTCGGCGCCCGCTTTAGCATTGGTCTCTCAGCCAGGTGTCCCTGCGCCATCTGTTAGCAATAGTATCCTGATGATTACGGAGTTTCTTAAAGATGATATTGGCAACCCGTTCTCTTTTGAAGAGGAAGCATACAAGTCTATTGAAACTGCCTTCGAAACTACACAATCTGCCCATGTACAACTGCCTTTCAATGCTAATGACTTCCATGTCTGTCGCCCCGATTGTGAGGTGGTCCCTCAGGAGAGATATACTTACCAACCTGATGATATAAAATTGGCAACTGCTGACGAGGATGATGAAGTTGATGTTGATGACGAGCTCTCTGACTTGGGGTACGAAGAGGACATAGATGGTGAAATTCTTGTTGATGAACACAAAATTGCTACCTTAGTCGATCCCATCTCAGGCGACGACGAAGAAGAAGACGTGGACGTTTTTGAGGAAGACAGTGGTATGGAGATGGTCGAGGAGGAGGATGTGGATGACGAAGAGGTTGAAGCCGAGGCAGAAAAGAGTATTGATGAAGATGAAAAAGATGAAGATGACGATGATGATGACGACGGTGACAACGAAATCAACAACGAAGTTGTCAGGGAACGGATTGTGCCGCAACAATCACGTAAAACAAGGTCTCAGAGACTGGAGGAGACTATTCCCGCACAAAACAATGTCCGGAGAAGTACGAGGAGCAGAAGATAATCTATCAAAAAATTGTATTATATCACATGTTAAATAGTCTACAAGAGTTTTTATACACAGTGTCGACGAAATTCCTAATATCGCCTTCGTTCTCCAACCCATGGAGCTTGGCCATGATTTCGGCAACCTGGCCAACAAATACGGGCTCGTTCCGGGACTTGATCAACGGGTAAGCAAACTCGCCAATAGTAAGCGAAGGAGCCTGGCCCAAGTTCTCCAGTTTTTGCTGGGCTTGGGCTTTGTGTTTCTCGAAATTCTCCTTCTTAATACTTGGGAAAGGCAAGAAGGTGTCTAATTTGATGGCGTTTTTGGTCGAAGGTTTTTGTTTCTTGGAAACCTCGGGTGTCTCGGGCTCTGTGGCACTTTCTCCATCGACATGGATCTCTGGGTAAAATAGGTTAGGGTATGGAGATACCAAAGGGTAGCTGGCATGGCTCTTTCTGATTTCACACCATGGAGCATCGGTTTCTATCATAAGTTTATCAGCAGGGATGAGTTTAGCCACGTCCACGTTTTCCTGGGTTTTAAGCGAACACCCATTAATACCCACAAAGAAGCCAAGAGCGAGTATTTTTTCGAGCTCTTCCTTAGTGCCTGTAAACGAATGCACAACACCATTTCCCGTGCTAATAGACCCATCCTCCAAAAATGGCGCAATGATTTCAACAAAGTCGTCACAGGCTGCACGCATGTGGAGAAAAAGCGGCAATTTCAAGTGTTTGATGGAAGCATATACCCGGAGTTGTTGGGTGAACATTTCCCGTTGTTGGGCCTTTGTTGAATAGTGTAAGCGATCGTAATCAAGGCCGATTTCGCCAAACGCCTTGATTAATCCACGGGCATGACCATCTAAGGCGATTTCTTTAAGTTCGGCCAATTTAGCCTCGGCATTTGGGAGCGGCAGGTCATTTTCAATGCCTCCATAAAACTCCTCTGCTATAGTACATGGATGTACGCCCACGGTGGATGCAAAATTTGGTAAATGGGCTGCCACAAGAGGCAAATGGCCACGGCTCTCTTCAATAGAAGATGCGGTGATTAACATCCGGTCCACATTAAAAAGTTTGGCCCGAGCAATCACCTGCTCTACATCAGGTGGATGTTTTGCAGTGGTCAGGCCATTATACCGGCCCTGGAACATGCTATCGGAGAAGTTGACTCCGATATCGAAGTAGCGAGGTTTCCACGAAGACATGGTACGACGGAGCATGCAAATATCCTATTTATATGTGAAAGCCCTGGTTTTAAAGGAAGGGTGGGGTTTTGAAACAGTCGGGTGAAAAATATAGTTTATGAGTTTTTTGGGGCCAGATATGAGCCCCCAGCTGGGCGAGCGCACGGCCACTGCCCTGGAACCGGTCCTGGGACCTATCCTGGGCAACAAAAAAAAAACCAGGTTATTAAAAAAGAAGAAAGGTTTATTTTAATTTTTTTTAGGTCTTTTGAATAAAATTATTTTAGAGACTTTTATATGAGGGGGCTTTTTTGAAAATTTAAGCATAAGTTTTCAATAAATGGTTCTGGTGACTCTCACCTGCGGCAACTGGTTGCTGATGTAAAATATAGAAATACTTCTTGGTCTTAGACACCTGGACTGAAATTTGTATACTTCAGTTTGAAAACAATTCTAAATATGATAAAGCTTCAGTATAAGAAGGACTAAATATAAAAATAAAAGAAACCATGAAACATCGTTATTATTGGATACCCCAATGGGTAACCCCCAGCTGCCTTGGCCCCGCGCTCAGGCCCGGCCCTAAACTGCATTGGCATTTCTCAGACCATCGTAGTTTAGCTAGAAATACCAACAGTCTTTCTCCATATTTACCAGAAATACAAAACAATAATAACAATAATAGTAATAAGATGTCTGATCTAGATGCCCATTTCCAAGCACAGGAAAGTGAAATTGCCCGTGACCAAGAAATAGCTCGTGTGCTTGAGTGTCCACTGAAAGATTACTATGCCATTTTACAAATCAACCCCCTTTCCGAACACACATCATTTGGTGCCACGCTCCGCAAAATCTACCGCAAGAAATCGTTACAGATTCACCCTGATAAAGTGAAAAACAAGGATGCGCCTCGGGCCTTTGACTTGCTAAAAAAGGCCAATTTAGTGCTTGCAGCAGAACTACCAGAAGCGACCGAGAGTGCATCTAGTAAACCGGATGGAAACGATGAAGAGGGGAAAATACGACAGGAGGAAAAAGCTCGATTTACAGAAAAATCAAATCTCCTTCTGATTTATAAACAAGTTGCCGATGGTATTGGTGCGGATATTGTAGATGATTTCCACCATACGACAAATCGTGACATCCGTGATAAAGTCCGGCTCGTACTTGAAAGACACGAAAAAGATCAAGCAGTGGAAAGTAGTTACGTGCAGCGCCAAGAATTGAAGAAACAATCGGAATTTAAAACCGCCGCCAAGGAACGGGAACTCAAGAAGTCGTGGGAGACAAGATGGGAACAGGACCGAGACATGCGGGTAAAACTGTGGAGAATATTCTCCAACAAGGTGGAGAAGCCCAAGAAGAAAAAGAAGGTTCTTGCTTAAATCTACGGTTAGTACAACGTTCTTGAATGTATTCATTTTTTATGTGAAGTGAGTCGACGTGTAAATACGTAAAGTATCATCTACTGGCTAGTCATTCAGTCATACTATGCAGCGGCTCGCTTATTTGGATTCAGCAGCCAATTTTTCAGCCTTGGCGACAGCGTCTTCGATACCACCAACCATGTAGAAGGCGTTCTCTGGCAAGTGGTCGTACTTACCCTCCAAGACCTCCTTGAAAGATCTGACGGTGTCCTCCAATCTCACCAATCTACCCTCGATACCAGTGAAAACCTCGGCGACGGCGAAAGGTTGAGACAAGAACTTTTGGATCTTTCTGGCTCTCTCGACGGTCAACTTGTCGGTCTCAGACAACTCATCCATACCCAAAATAGCAATGATATCTTGCAAGGACTTGTAAGCTTGTAAAGTTTGTTGAACGTTGGTGGCAACGTCGTAGTGCTCTTGGCCAACGACGGTAGCGTCCAACAATCTGGAGTTAGAGTCCAATGGGTCGACAGCTGGGTAGATACCCAACTCAGAAATACCTCTGGACAACACAGTGGTGGCGTCCAAGTGGGCGAAGGTGGTGGCTGGAGCAGGGTCAGTCAAGTCATCAGCTGGGACGTAGACGGCCTGGACAGAGGTGACGGAACCCTTCTTGGTGGTGGTAATTCTCTCTTGCAAAGCACCCATATCGGTGGCCAAGGTTGGCTGGTAACCGACAGCGGATGGAATACGACCCAACAAAGCAGACACTTCAGAACCAGCTTGAGTGAATCTGAAAATGTTGTCGACGAACAACAAGACATCTTGACCTTCCTCATCTCTGAAGTATTCAGCAATGGTCAAACCAGTCAAAGCAACTCTAGCTCTGGCTCCTGGTGGCTCGTTCATTTGACCGAAAACCAAGGCGACCTTGGAGTCACCCTCGAAGTTGATGACACCGGTCTCTTGCATTTCACGGTACAAATCGTTACCCTCTCTGGTTCTCTCACCGACACCGGTGAAAACGGAGAAACCACCGTGGGCCTTGGCAATGTTGTTAATCAACTCTTGGATGAAAACGGTCTTACCGACACCGGCACCACCGAACAAACCAATCTTACCACCTCTGGCGTAAGGGGCCAACAAGTCGACAACCTTGATACCAGTCTCCAAAACCTCAGCGGAGGTGGATTGCTGGACGAACGAAGGTGGGTCGGTGTGGATAGGGTTTCTCTTCTTGGTGTTGATAGGACCTCTCTCATCGATTGGCTCACCAACAACGTTGATAATACGACCCAAAGTCTCACGGCCAACTGGCACGGAGATCGGAGCACCGGTGTCAGTGACAGAGGCACCTCTGACCAAACCCTCAGTACCGTCCATAGCAATGGTTCTGACGGTGTTCTCACCCAAGTGCTGGGCAACCTCCAAAACCAAGGATTGCTCACCGTTCTTCAAGGTCAAGGCGTTGAAAATAGCAGGCAAGTTACCCTCCTCGAATTGGACATCGACGACGGCACCGATAACAGCTCTGTTTTTGTTAGTATACGAAAAGGCGAAGTTTTTTGTTTGTGTCAAGACATTCTACGAGAAGTGTTGAGTGGGCGTGAAATTTGAGGGAAATTAAGGGGACGTGGAAACCGAAAAAAGGTGGTGATTGGACGAATCGAAGAAATGAGTAAAAGGATATAAAACAGTCAGAATGAGCTGAATGGGAGGCACAACGTGGGATTCGTAGAAAGGCGTGGCTTTTTGTTGGAAAAATTTTAGAATGGCGTGTGTGGGCGGGTAAATCGGGGGTAGGGGCCGCTGAAGGAGGAAAAAAAAAAAAGCAAAGTAGAATCGCCGGCACCGTCAATTGCAGATACATGGAAAAGATGGAAGAGCAATCATGGCTAGGCGGTGAGTGGGCCACAGAACACTTCAAAATGCCTTGAAAGCAACAAACAATAAAAAAAAACCATGTGTCTCGAAAGAACAAAAATGGCCGATCATAGTAGTACATACCTAACCTTACCGTTGGTGACGGCAGCAGTGGCCAAGCTTCTGTTGAACAAGACATTGCGCTTGGCAGCGGTGAAGGCACCGCGGGAGGCAGTGTTAAACAATCTTGGAAGAACCATCGTTTGTTTGATGATGTTTCACTGTTGAACTATAAGGAAAAAGTTGTGCGAGGGCCCGACGAGAATTATAAGGTTTTCGCTCGTGGCCCCGGGCGCGAGGCACCATGCCGGTCGGCGGAAGTGCCAGGCCCCCAGCTGACCAATGAACGCGCAAGCTGGCATTTCCGGTGCGAACGCAGATTTTATTGGGCGAGCGCGGGTTACCCGCCCCATACCCGGGGGGAGTGCGCCGCCAGTGGCAGGCGGATTTGGGGTCGTTATTTCCGGGGAGATCCGCACGCGTGGAGTGCATTAGCGGGGAGTTCGTGGGTAAGGTAATTTAATGTAAGTGGGTATACAAGTGGTTAAAGGGCGGGATAAATAGGATTGAAAGGGGGATTTGTGTTTGCGTACTTGGATGTGGTTTTGTAAACGTATTTTTTTTTCATATATAAGTGCTAATTATCCCATGAACTAGGGGGTTAGTTTTGGGATCCACCATATGTGGTGAGAGGTTATTGCAGTTAATTAACCGAGTGCATACCGGAAATAAGAGATTCCACCAGCAATTGGAGATCATTTGAACACATTGTATTATAATCTTTTCCAAATAGTGCTCTTAACTTTGGGAATTTTTCCTTGTAACAACTATAAAATGGAGCTACAATAGACCATGTGCCCCGGCTGTTAAAACAAGGTCGTCTCTGTATATTCCGGTATATTTCTAGCTCTCCCCCCAATCTACTTTCCTGTAATAAATTGCGGGCATTTTGCAACTACCGTAACAATGCTTCTTTTTTGGGTGCAAATTTACTCTTCACACTCGGAATATCCAATCTTGCTGTACAGCAAGTGATCAAATTCACTATATCCCATTATTAATTGAACCAACCCACCAAACCAATTGAACAGTCTCCCTCATTTCACCATAGAGTAGAATTTTTCTTTCGCCTCATTCAACACATGCTGCATATCTGCAAAGTCCCTTCTCAACAGGATTTGGGATCCTTTTGGAACTTTCTCCCCGTGCTCCCCACACATTTTCACGGTACATTCCAAACACAACCTGACGTTATCCAATTGATTAAGTGTATGAAGAAGCGAGCTGTATTGCACCTTTTTCATCTGGCTCATTTTACTCGTCTGGCCTCGTTCAGGACCTGTGGCCACAGGCATAGGCAAACTTCTCTTTGCATCTGGCCTCCTCAATTTCCTTCTCTTGGATGCTTGCAGTTCAGCTTCTTCTTCTCCTTCCTGTTCCTCTTCCTTTGTTTTCCTCTTTGCTTGCCTTACGAGTTCCTCAAATTGGTCACTTGATGTGGGTTTCTTCTCCTCATCACTATCTTGGAAGTCTTCCAATACTTCAGCGCTAGCTGACATGGCTATTTCTTTGGCTGCCTCGAATGACGAGCTTTCCTCCTTTTTTAGGGTATATGGGGATGCTTCAGGGGTCAATAACTTATTCACTGGCAAGACATTGCACTTCCCCTTTGCTCTTCCGTTATACCACTTTCCAAATCGGTGGTTCCGGTTGTTAATGTCACAATACTGATAGGAGATCGAAACCCGACAAATATCACACAAGTTGTCATCCTCATCAGTGGTCCGATGTGTATGGCTTTCTTTTGAAGTTTTGGGCGTCAACAATGAGTTTTTTGTAGCCCCATTCGCTGACAAATGTACTTTCTCCAATCTGTCATTTTCCAAGTCCCTCACAAGGCCTATTTGTCGGTGTACAAAATTCTCAAAATTACGAATACACTTGCTGATAATTTCCGTGCGGTGGAACCAGGATTCAGGAGCATCTTTGCAGAAGCTCTGGAGGATGTTTTCCATTAATTTATAGTGGTCAAACACGTTTTCCTTCTTTATCGACCTGTAGTCCTGAATAGACCTATCTCCAAAATCAAGCCAAGAGTCCATCGTGAAATTGACCGCCTCGTTGAAATTAAACCCGCTATTAAACCCCGCATGATAAACACGTGGGTATGTGATAACAAACTCATTAGGGTTTTGGTCGGCATAAACACAAGGAATACCTATTTGGGCAAGTTTTGTGGGGGAGATAAGAGTGACGAGCTGGTGAAGTAAATCTGGTTGGCGCTGGAACAAATCTGGCGCCAAAGACTTCAAGTGCTTTTCGAATTGGTCTGCGTATGAGCTTGGAATCCCATACCACTTTTTGGTATGTCCGAAATGGCAGTAGTTTGCTGAGAGCGTATAGTGATCCTCAACGTGCCAACAAAACGTTGATAGAAGCGAACCCACGTATATCCAAGGCACTGTCATTCCTGATATTTCTGAGTCGATATGATTAAGAAGAGATCCTTTTGCAAATGGTAACTGAGTTAAATTCCACGGATGTTTAGCATAAACCTCGTGGATTGCTTTGATTACGGGGTCCTCTGTATTGTCGCTAGAGTAACCTCGGGTTGGGCTCGTAAATTCAGATGTTGGAAATCCTGTAATCTCTCCCTGTACCTGGTTATGAATATCGGCACCATACTTGACCTTGATTTGGGAGTTTTCTTCTTCGACAAGTCTCCAAAAGATTTGCTCAATCTCATCTAGACTCAAGCGCTGACCATTTCTACCAAAGGAGGCCGAAAACTGAGTTTCAAATTCCCGGCAGTGGTTGAAAAATTCGTGGAGATTATACTTGATTTCGGGATTTTCCTCAAATCCATACTCGCCTGTTCCAATTAGACATTTCTCGCAGTACCAGGACCCTTTTGGTACCTCTTCAAGTGGTGGCAGAAGACATCTCATATGGTACAGATCATCACAGTTATCACAAAGCAATGTTGTTGTTGGCGAATGATTCTTTTTGCAAACTACGCAACTTTCAGAGTCTCCCGGGTTACCCTCTGGGAAATCGAAATTATCGCCATTTGACGAAAGATACTTTGCATAAGGAAGAATTTTTTTGCGGTACTCCTTGAACAAAAAATTACTACTGGCAGGTAGATGGAAGATCAGGTTGATTTCCTGCATTTCCTCAGGCTTGATTTCACCTGTGGTGGTGGCACCTGGGGCTACTCTGTTGACAGCAAGATACAAGTCGTAGCAATGTACTTTTTCTGTTTTGGACACAAGCCACCCATTTATAGGGGTTTTTTTGGACATTCTAAGATAACGGTTAAGATTATCAACAAAGAACTTTCTGCTTCTTGAAGTGATCCCCAAGTCACTAAGTTTCTGGATTCTCGTGTGAAATTTGAAGGACGGAGATAACGAGAATGGGGGTTTCCATAACGATGGAGGTACTATTTTGAGTAAGCCATAGGTGCTTCCAAGTTCTTTTATGTCAGGTCTAGACATATACAGAATGGGGTCATCGAACTCATGTGCAGATGGGTATAAAGTGGGACATTCCTGAAGAAGCGACTTGTCAAACGGCATTTTGGATTGATTAATGTGCAATTTTGTTGAATTTTTTGCGTGTAGCAGAATATTTCAGTAGTTAGATTAATAAAAATTGAAATAAATCCTGGGGTATATTTGTGTTGTATAAGTCAAAGAAGAAAATAGTGAATATCCGCTATTCCAGTGTAAGGCGTTGACGTGCAGATCCGTTTGAGTGGAAGCCAAGAAAACCGGAGTAATGAAGGATATATTCTTTTTCTAGGAAATAAACCCCGTTTTTGTTCGTTTAATTATGTTAATATTTCCACAGTTTCTAGAGAGGTACTGGGATGCAGAAACTCTCTTCCTTATACTTTTATTTGTCACAAGAACAGAATAGTAATTGATCATCACTTAGCCCGAAATAAAGGGAATTGCGCGGTTCCGGCAACCAACAGGCAGGTGTGTGAACTTCAAAAAAGTGATGAAATAAGGGTAAAAATATTTAAGGTAAAAGTAAAGAGAAAGGAGTACAAAAAGAAATACAATATTTTCTTCAGTTTTTTTTTATTTATTGATTTGTTACTTCAGAAAAGCTCTATGGCAAACCTGACTGAATGTTAACGCCGCATCCGGTGAAGCCGAGCAGAGCGAAATTCGGGTAAATTTCGAGCAACATTAGCTAATACAATGCCTAGAACATTTAATGTGCAGGACTAAAGTCCAAGAAGCCTTTCTTCGACCCAAATACATAGAGTCATTTCGGACTCAATGAAAGTGGTGTCAATACTTCTGGGTTTAAGTTTTAATACCTTTTTCTTTTACGGAAAATCCTTTTTCTTATATTTGGTTTTTTTATGGAACCCGCAATTTCGGCTATGTTCTTGATTCATAACATAAATTGAGAGTTGCGAATTAAAAGAGAAATCTTCCACAGCCCCAATAAAAAACAGTGTATCAGAACATATCATTTCCAAAAAGCTCATTAAAACTTTAATATCTGTTCACTCATATATTCAAGCAAATTTTTATTTTCGTATTATTTATATTCATATATTCTGGATTATCATGATTTCTGTTTCCCACACCGTCCCCGAATGGAAGGTATCGGCGACACGCTCTTATCTGCACAATTGATCGCGTTGGTCGATGCTCATTGATAACGCCAATTTCCTCTGACTCAGTGATCACGGAGACGTTCACCTATTTAGAAATCGGATTTCTTATCAACGAACAAAACTATCTATAACAATTTTTTTAAAATAACAAAAAAAATGTCGATTTCTGATGGATTTACTCTTGTGGTTATGGGTGCCGGTGTCATGGGCTCCACTTTCACCTCGGCCATTCTCAACTCTAAGGTCACCCCATACCCGGGCAAGGTTCATCTCTGTTTGAACAGTGACCGCAAGGTGAAGGAGTTGAAGGAAACGTATCCCCAGGATTTTGTGGAGATTCACAGTGATAAGGAGGCTAAAAACAAGGCCGTTGCATCGGCAGACGTGGTGATTTTGGGATGTAAGCCCTTCCATTATAAGACGGTTTATGAGGAAATCAAGGATTCGTTAGACCATCAGCCATTGTTGCTTTCATTGTTGGCGGGTGTTACTATTGAACAATTGAGCATTTTTACGCCAAATGTGGCCCGTGTCATGACTAATACCCCAGCCAGATATGGCTGTGGAATGGCCACTGTAGCGTTTCCTGCCACGGCCTCAGAGGAGCAGAAACAGGTGGTGTTGAAACTTTCCGACACTCTTGGAACGGCAATGGAAATCCCTGAAAAAAACATGGATGCCGCCACGGCACTTGTGGGCTCTGGCCCTGCTTTCTGTCTTCTTATGATGGAGGCCTTATACGATGGAGGTGTTCGCATGGGACTCCAACATGATGTGGCCAAAACGGCCGCTGCGAAAGTTATGGAGGGTACGGCCAAGATGGTTTTGGAAACTGGCGAACATCCAGCAGTTTTGAAGAGCAAGGTGTGTACGCCTGGCGGCACGACAATTGGTGGCTTATTGAAAATGGAGGATTCGGGCGTGAGGGGCGCCATTTCACGTGCCGTTGAAGAGGCTGCGGTGATTTCTGCCTCTTTTGCCAAGTAATTGGGAATTCCATGTCCTTTTTCCCAAAAAATATGTTTAAAAAAGAAAAAAAAAAGAATAGATCCTTGGTTGTTTTGCGTGTATCTTGAGCCCGCTTCTATTAGTATAGTTATTCTATATACATGCTCTATCTATATCAACCAATATGCCGTGTGATTACTTCTTGAACATGCCCATGAACAGGTTCAACTGGTCGGGGGAGATCTGGATACCGGCATCATCAAACTTACCCTTCAATTTTCCCGCCAACTCACGTACTTCCTTATCGGCGAAAAGACGCATGATTTCCATCATCGAGGGGGGTTTTTCAGGGTTCAAGCCTTTGGATACAAGAAGCAGCTGGAACTGCTCCAAGATCTCCCTGATTTCCGGGTTTTCGTTGAGTTTTCCGATTAATTCACGTACCCCGGCCTCATCATCACTGGGACTAATGGAGGCAAACCGGGTGAAGGTGGTGAGTTTTGTAGGTTGGACCCTCAAAAATCTGGCTGCAGGGCGTAAAGCAGAAGCAGAAACGCGGGCAGTTGGATATAAAGACCTAGCAAGGCCAAGAACAATGGTGGATCTCATAGTTAATGAATGTATGGTGAATCTGGGAAAATGACGTAGACACCTTTGCTTTGGGGCCCCCTCACATACACACCCGTACACCACGAAATATTTCTAGATCTATTTTTATTTTTTAATTTGCATTAGGTGTCTGATTTCTTGAGTGTTAGTGCAATGAAAAGGGAGTGTTTTTCAGATATTTTATCCCTTTTTTTTTCTGACAGGATAGTGGAATTGTAGAAAAGGGTCGTCGGTTTTTTTCGGTGGCTAGTGGCCGCAAGAATCAATTCTTGCTGAGGCCAATAAATCAAGCATCAGATCAGATTTACATTTAGAGGACATTAAAAAACGGTGTAAAATAATTAGAAAATAGGTAGAAGAATTGTATTTACCTTATTAATTGATCTTCACCCGAGTGGCAGTGACAGGGCACATACATTCTACCACCGGAGTTATATATAGGCCGGAAAGATGTCTCACTTATAGTTATGGCCCCATAAATGGGGTCCATTTACGGAGATGAAGAATTTTGGTTAATTGATCAAAGTAAAAACATCTTTCAAAAAACAATACTTCCCAACTTAATAAAAAAACACCCACTCATACCTAATTTATTTCCCCTTATGGAATGTTTATTAGGTGAGAGGCGTGGAGGCGTGCGTGCATGCGCCAGCAAAGATTCCCCACTGTATGCAGCACGGGGCGAATGAGTGCGCGGCCGAAAAAAACCCACGCAAAAGTCAACGAATTGACCTAAACACCAGCAAAAAAAACACCACTTTTTTTTTTACCCACCACCACCACCAAAACAAACATGTCTCACGAAGGCCAGGAAGAATTATTGGACTACTCAGACTCCGAGGAGATCGCCGTGCAACCCACGACTACCCAGACCGAGGATGCCTCTACCACCAAGGATGCCGAGAAGAAAGGTTCCTACGTGGGCATCCACGCCACTGGATTCAGAGATTTTCTCTTGAAGCCCGAGTTGTTGAGAGCCATTGGTGACTGTGGTTTTGAGCACCCATCTGAAGGTTCGTATACGTTTACGAGCTAACTGTGCCAAGATAAATTAAGAAAAGAAAATGGGCGGAAAAATGCAGGGCAAGACTTCTAGAAACAGAAAGCAACTGCGTGTTTTGACCACTTGGACGAGTGCGCTCTTTTTTTTTTTTCATCGCTTTACGATGCTCTCAATATTTTTTTGGGAACATTAATCTGGAAAAGTTTGTCATGATAATTACTCAAAACGGAGTTTTTCCTGTCTTATCGCAAAGTCCCCGCAATTTCATCATTTTATGTCAAATCTTTGGGTCTTTAACTTCTTTAGATTGGCGTCCACGCATGGACTATAAAATGCAGGTGCGACAAGGTATCTAAGCACTTAATCCATTTATTGTTTCCCCAAGAACGCCATCTGTTTCCCGAATATTTCCCCCCATTTTTGTCATCCACCATTCTTATTCTTTTTGGTTCTTTTTGATTTTTTATCATTTTTATTCCTTTCCTTCACGCACAGTTGGCTCACCCCTTTTACTCACCCCTATTTCATTAACTAACATCATCTAGTTCAGCAGGTCTGTATCCCCCAATCGATTTTGGGTACCGATGTCTTGTGCCAGGCCAAGTCCGGTTTGGGTAAAACTGCCGTTTTCGTGTTGTCCACGTTGCAGCAGTTGGACCCTATTCCCGGTGAGATCTCCACCTTGGTGATCTGTCACACCAGAGAATTGGCATACCAAATCCGTAACGAATATGCCCGTTTCTCTAAGTACATGCCAGACGTGAAGACTGACGTCTTCTACGGTGGTATCCCCATTGCGCGCGACTTGGAAAAGTTGCAAAACAAGGACACATGCCCACACATTGTGGTGGCCACTCCCGGTAGATTGCACGCTCTTGTTGCCGAGAAGGGCATCCGTTTGAACAACGTGAAGTCTTTCGTCATTGACGAGTGTGACAAGGTTTTGGAGTCGTTGGACATGAGAAGAGACGTGCAGGACATCTTCAGAAACACTCCTCACCAGAAACAGGTGATGATGTTCTCTGCCACCTTGTCGCAGGAGATCCGTCCCGTTTGTAAGAAGTTCATGCAGTCGCCTTTGGAGATCTACGTCGATGACGAGGCAAAGTTGACCTTGCACGGCTTGCAACAATACTACCTCAAGTTGGAGGAGAAGGACAAGAACAGAAAGTTGTCTGACTTGTTGGACTCCTTGGAGTTCAACCAGGTCATCATCTTTGTCAAGTCTACCCACAGAGCCAACGAGTTGAACAAGTTGTTGTGTGCTTGCAACTTCCCCTCCATCGCCGTTCACTCCGGCTTGAGACAGGAGGAAAGAATCGCCAGATACAAGTCCTTCAAGGAGTTCAACAAGCGTATCTGTGTGTCCACCGACGTCTTCGGTAGAGGTATCGATATCGAGAGAATCAACTTGGCCATCAACTACGACTTGCCCGCCGAGGCTGACCAATACTTGCACAGAGTCGGCAGAGCCGGTAGATTCGGTACCAAGGGTTTGGCCGTGTCCTTTGTGTCTTCCAAGGAGGAAGAGGAGGTCTTGGAGAAGATCCAGTCCAGATTCGACGTCAAGGTTACCGAGTTCCCCGAGGAAGGCGTTGACCCTTCCACCTACATGAACACCTAGATGCACCCCGCACATACACACTCTAAAAGTATATACACCTTTGTTTGTAATATAAAAAAAAAACCTGAAGTTAATCTATATTACCTTGGAGACGGGTTCCACAGTACCTTATCACCCGAGCACCTATTAAAAAAAAAAAAAACGTTTTCGAAAATAAGGAGGTATATGAGACCTCATTCAGTAATCAGAACCACTTACGGGAGGTATTTCATGCATTCGGTGTTTATAATCGAAAACACCTCGCTGAGTTTCTTCCGCGGGATCGGAAACCACTCGTTATGAATGTTGTAATCTGTTCTGGGTGGTTCCTCCTTTGTCCGGAACATATCTAGAATCGAGCTCCGTTTCATCTCTGGCTCCTCAGGTTTATCGTGACAGCCCGTGCAATGGATCTCACCCCGGCCATACTTTTGCTTGAGGATCAGATGAATTTGCTGCTCGCAGTGGAGAATGTTGCGGGGCACCCAGAATCCATGGTACTTTTCGACGTAGGTACTGTATTTTTCTGCCTCCGAATTATTCTTCAACGAAAGATTTCCGAGCATTCTTGAAAGACTCGATTTTCCCAAGTGGGGGTGTGATCCGGGATATAGACACTGGAGGTCGTGGTTACATTTTGCTTCCCACTGCTGGATCCGGATGGCAGGGGTTTTGGTAGTCATGCCCACTTTCACCAACATTTTCTGCAGACGACGCATATCCACATCTACCCATTTATCCTGATGCCTTTTGTTGCGGGATAAGTTCCGTGTTTGAATCCATCCTCCATCCGCGTGTTTGGAGAGAAATGATGAAAGCGTATATACATAAATGAACCCAGGCTGGATGGCAAGCTCTGCTTTCGGCGAATACCTATGTTTTGGAGAACTGGGAATCGAAGTATAATCAATTGGCCGTCTGTTTCCTGCCGAAATCCCTGCCTGAACCAATGGCCGGTCAAGGTTGTTATACTTGATTGGTCCCAGCTGGCGGTCGCCGGATTTATATGTCCGAGACCCTGTTTTAACAGCCCCCACTGAAGAAGATGTCGTATAATTTTTTGAAGTAATGTGCACATGCAGCTGTGTTTTCCTTGGCGGCACTGGTGGCAGCGAAGGGTTGGTGGCATATTTTTTGTGTGGTTTTTGATTTGGCTGTTTAACCTTGAGACGCGGGTCAGGACGCGTTTTGGGGTCAGGTTGCCGGGGAACATGATAGTGACAGAATTCGCCTGTATTGACTTTTATTAGACACCTGGCGCCTCTTTTGGTGACTCCCATACATTGTTTCAGACACATATCACTGATTTCTGGAATTTCTGGAATTTCTTGGTATGTTTGTTTAAGGTGGAAGAACTTGAACCATTCTTTAGGAATCTCGTGGTGTCTGCGGTGGTTCCACCCAGCGGTGTATCTGCAGGCCTGATGTTTTGGGTAGACTCCAGAAACCCCGTGAGTTGAGTTAAAGTGACCATTTTTTTTATCGACAACTTACTTTAAAGTTCTGCATTAAGGTAATGCGTGGGGTAAAACAAATAAGAAAAAAAAAAGAAAAAGAAAGAGTTAGCTGTTCACTCGTATCATGGACTAGCCCTTGGGTTAGAACAGAAGGTCCACCAACACCAAAATCGAGAGTAGCTATTAAAAAATAACAAATAAAACAACCCCATATTTTGAACTCTCAGTCTCTTAAAATTGAATTGAAATATTTGTGACCATTTGAATCAAAAAGTTTTTTGACAATTCTGAGTCTTGCATTACCCGTAAGTTCCATATCTTGCAAAACAGATATAATGTCGCACGCTGAAGCAGATCGATGTTACCATCGCGCAAAAAAATGGCTGCAAATCTGACATAAATAGGTGACTAAACTTGCCGTTTTTAGAAGTGAATATTACGAGAACACAGGAAAAGTAAGATCGTTCAATGAAATATGAAGTTAGTAAATTCTAGAAACAAATATTCCTTAAATGAAATAAGCGAGTTTCTTTAATTGGCCATTCTCATATATCTTCTTAAAAAGAAACTGTAGCCAGTTGTTCAAAAAGACAAGGCATGTATGAAATATTTAAAAAGAATCTTGACTAATTTAATCGATTTCAAGAACAATAAATATAACTTCCAAGTTTATGGTACCCAACGGAAGAGAAAGTCAAATTTCTATTATCCTGACAAAACATAGATCCCATAAAAGAATCAGTTAATTGGAGGAGTATGATAAATTTGGAATTAATGTATTCAGGGGTTATTAAAAAAAAAACACTTTCCTTTACTTATATGTATTTTGAACCTGTTTTGAGAGTGGAATCCTCACATGCACGGTATCTTTCCACCGAAATAATTTTAGTCTGCTAGTATACCATTTTTTATATTCTCCTATATAAGGGGGCCTTCTTTTCTAAAATAAAATAATTAGAATTTTCTTCTTCCCTCTTTCCCTTCCTAACAACTCAGAACACACAATGACTTTGCCCACTAGAGTTCTCTCTGGACTCTCTCAACAACTTTTAAGAAGCGCCAAAGTCAAATTTTTCAGATTTTCTTTTTTTATTTGGGTTTTGAGAAGATTTCTTTATACCACAATTGTTGGCAAAAAAAGACGACCACCACTTCCCGGGGTTTGGAAGATTCCAGATGACTCGAAAACATCTTTTTCTGAGGCTGGGAATAAGCCAAAGATACGCGGAACCCAAATCCCCAGTTTTCAGCACTCCACTAGCACTTCTTCAACTCAGTCTGTTTCTTCAAACACCCCAAAGAAAAAGAGAACTCTCTCCCAATCTACTCTTAGAAGCTTTGCTTGCCAGGAACAGAATGTTACTCAGGCTTCTACGGCCATTTCTCTTGTAACTGTTTCCAAATTTAGCACCGGGGAAACTTCAACCAGTGGCCCTCAGAACAAAGAAGAAAAAACGGTCCAAAAATCCACCAGAGGTCCAAAATTCAATTATGGACTTCCCGCAAAAGAAAACCATCTGATTGAAGTTGCACCCAGAAAAAAGCCTCGGAATTTTGCCAAACTTAGGATTCAAATTTGCAAGGAAAACCCAGAAGCTCCAGCCGGGGTCGCTACACTTCTGATAGTGGCACAGAATCCCAGAGACTCAGAATCGAAGTTCCCACACAATCACATGTATATTTGGACTAGCACCATTGTGAAAGATTTTTTGAAGAGGACAGGGTCAGGAAACCTATTCCAAGCGCTGGCGGAAGTTGGCGACACCGATATTGAAGCACCCAGTCACGGAGGACACAAGAAAAGACCTCGTAAACTTCAAACCGAAGAGAGAGATATTTCACCATCAACTTCCAAACAAGGTAAGAAGACGGCACAGGGTTTAATCTTCACATCCCAAATTAAGGGGTCTACTACAGCATGTAGTACTGATTGCGCAAAGCCCTTTATTATGAGCTCAACTAAGGAACTTGCTTTGGAAGCCTTTAATATTTTAGTTCCTTCTTACACTACAGGAGCAACTAAAATCACAAATAAGGATGGTCTTGAATTGGATCTGTTGATACCGGGAAGAAACTGCAAACATGGACAGCTGAGGAGTGAAAATCAACGCTTAAAAATGGACCCTTTAAGAGATTCTCCAGAAGTTCTCAGAAAAGCATCTTCATCAACAAGAAGGCAGCCACCTATACCTCAAAATTCCACAGATGAGTTGGAAGCCCGAGGGAGAAGGCGCCGGAAGACAACAAACAAGAGAAGCAGGCATAGATCTAACTTGGGTGCAAGGAACCGTCGCACCTACACCTCGAACGATACTGATCAAATTATATTACCCGTTATTGGCATCTCTTGTGTTCCAACATAAATCTTGATAACAGGAAGGTCGTTTGTTGAAATTTGATAAATCTGGCAAATAGACTTTCTCTTTTTGCCAGAGGAATCAGAACCAAAATGTGGAAAGGTACCTGGAGGTACGAGTCAGATGCACAGACAGTGGAAAAAGAAGAAGAAGATCAGAAACACAGTGGTTTTTAACCAAACAGAAAATGGACCACAAATTGGAAAGCGGAAGAGCGTCTGCTCAATTTACTATACCCAATCAATGGGAGATGCTTGCTTAACTCGTTTCAACAACTATTTTGCTATCAACATAAATCACTGAGATAATTATAATAGCTAAAAAAATACAAACTCGTGTAAAAACAAAATTTGAAAAGGTTCAGAATCTCTTACCTTTGAGTTTGAAGGAGGGACATTCTGATGTATTAAATAATACTTCTATATCTTGAATTTATACTTTTCAAACGGAGACACATTATGTCACTCGTGAAAGGCACAATTATTTAAATCTACTCACTATTTAATGCATTTTATATCTCTTTTTGTTTTAAAACAAGTTGGTAATATCATGAAAATCCCCGTGGGTGGGGACTAAAGATAAAAAGATTTTCCAGAGAAAAAGTTATTTCAGACCATTTAAAAAGAGCTAAAAAAGAATTGATGATCTTCGTTTGGGCAATTATAATGGTAAGTTTTACTAAATAGTTCTAATTATGGACGGGGACCTAGATAAGATACCAGCTCAAGAGACGCAGATGTATATTCTTATTCAAAAAACGATTTGGGCCTTTCCACACAGCACTATCACTGTCCATTTTGAAAGCGAGACAGGCCCAGGGGATTCTAGAATTCGGATACTGAATCACATTCAAATAGCCGCTTTGATATTAACATAAGTAATATGGGTCTGTGTGAGTAAAAGAGAAGCAGTTTCTCTAACTTTTGATGGTAATTTAATTGGGGAGTATGGAACTGGCGAATAGGTGTTAAGAAAGTAGATAAGAACCAGATGAACACTAAATTTAGAGTATTTTTCTTGGGAAAGTTTGTGAGTCGATCCGAAAATATATTTACGAATTAGTCCCCGGCTGGTCTAGATTTGATCAAGTAGCAAGTCGAAGACTGGAACAATGTTTGTTAGATCTTCAATAATTTATTTTTCTTTCATAGTGAAAATAAATGATGTTTTTACAACAAATTCTGAAGTTTTTCTGAAAGAAACACACAACTCCATGATTTTAATTGTATTTAATAGAACCACCAATTAATGCTCAATTAATGCTGGGCCGTATGTGAAGAGTTTCATATATAGTATCACTTCCAAGTAGCTAAATTGTTATATAAAGATATGTCTTCCTTTCCAAAAAGAAGCCTTCGATTGTAAAATCACTCTGCTCGTACCCATTTCTGTCAAAAGATTATGGGAAATATAGTTCGGACCAGTTTTGTGTCCAATCCTTATTGCGACTATAAATTGGAACCCACCCAATTCCCCAAATATTTTTTTCTCCACCACTCTTAATTCGTACCAAGTACACTCCAAGACTCTAAAGCTATAGAGACTACAGTGACACACTTGATAAAGCAAATAAGAAACCGGTTTAATCTTTTAAACCACTCAGAAGTTAGTAATGAAGTTCACTACTAATTTCGGTTCTGGCACAAAGAAGTCTTCGGATTTCCCAAAGGCGGTGGAAGCCTTTGACGCCATTGAGCCCTCCAGCTTTGATACATCAAAACAAAGTCAAGCCGAACATACCACGATGTTCAACAATTCTTCATGTTTCTCGAAATCCAAGAAACAATCTTCTCGCTCTTCTTTTTGTCCACAAACTTCTGGTGATGTTTCAGCCAAAACATCCACCAAAGGTGGACTTAAACAAATGACTGACGCTGAGCTCAAGGAAACCTCCAAGAGTAAAGGTCACAAAATTTCCGGTCTTTTCAAGAAGGCGAAGGCTAAGGTTTCAGCGAAAAATTCTTCACTCAAAACCCGTGCCAAGTCTGTGTTTGGAAAGCTTTTTACTAAGTCGAAGCTGGAACCTCACACGGTTCCCAGCTCAGTCAACAAAACCAAGACTCATTCGTCTCGGGAATCTGATTCAAAGCTTAGTATTCCTGCCCCACCAAAGGTTTGTGTACAAGCTGAGGTCCACTCGACTTCTGGTACACAAAACCATGGCTCACCAAAAGCTGGCGATTACGCACCCACTTTTGCACCCAAGGAAACTAAGACTCTGCAAACGAAGCCAGATGACACTGTTGCCCAGAATACTTCTACAAGTGGCTCTACTGGTGTTTGGGCTTGGTCCTGTCAAATATTCCAGGCCAAGAAAATCCAAAAAGATGAAGGAAATGAAACCACAAAGACAGACGCAAAAACCTCTGACTCCAAGATGGCGGACCTTGGGGCCGAGGGCAAAAACAATTTGTCTGGTGGTATTATTGAGTCTGAAGATTTGCCTTCTACTCCCTCTCTTTACAAAAATGGGAAAACCAAACACAAAAAGGGAAAAACGGTGAAATCTACTGCTTCAGAGTCGCAAACAATACGCGAGACCCCCACAACGGGATCTCAGAATTGGGTGCAAAAAATGTGCGGATTCGCACCCAAAAGTGGCCCTGAAACCATTACTAACAAAGACAAGAAACCAGAAAAGCCTCTTCCTAAAGTCTCGGAAACTTCTAAATTTCCAGACGAGAAAAAGGGAAGTGGATTTTTTGGATCCCTGTTTTTAAGTCCGGTTTTTGGCCGTTGTGAGGAGTTGCCTACTAAACCTCAGACCCGCACTTTTCCTGCTTTTCCTTCGATTTTTTCTTTTGCTACTAACCGAAATTCGGTCAAGGTTGCCTCTGTCGCGTTCAAAGCCACCCAAGCCGTGGCGCCAGAACTCTCTTCAACAGTTGTTACTACGGGTGCTTCATATTTTGCGGGGAAATTTGTTTCAAAACCCACTCTTAATGCTGTTGAAGAAGTTTGCAAATCTGTTTGCTTTTTTGGGTACACGTCATGTGAGGCTGTGGGAGAATGGTTTCTGAATAACGAAGGGGTCTCTTCGAAAGTACCGTTCTTTGCTAAAAAGGCTCAACCCGAGCCTTTAAATGCTAACCCAATCTTTCCACTTGCAGATGTCGCTGGGCCTCCAAAGTCCAAACCTGGTATCTTCTCATTTTTCAATAAGAAGCAGGCGGTTGATGAGGATTCTTGGGTAATGTCCTCGGATCAGTTGAAATGTGCTGAGGGTATTCCTAAATCTGGTAGAGGAAAAAAGGACCAGGGGTCTAACCATACCGCGAAAGATTATGGAAGCCCCAAATTCACTCCCAATTCCGAGTCCAAGAAGCCAAGAAGACAGCTGGTACAGGCCAAGGAAACACGAGCCCTGAAATCTTCGTCCACTGCTAAACCTAAGATGGTGGGGTCCAATCTTAATGTTGAGCAAGCGAAAGCACATGGATTTATCAAGCTCCCTTCCAAGGTCAAGAAATCTTCTCGGAAATCCAAGAAAAACTCTAAACGGTTTGTTCCTAGTCTTGAGAGTGTTTCGGAATTGCAGGAGAGTTTTTTCCCAACGGATGACAGAGCGGTGTGAAGCCTTTGGTCTAGTACAAACCAGTCGTGATGTTTTCTGCTTTACCAATGCCCTTTGTCATTTTCGATCATAATCAGAGAGGTTTTCTGATTTTACTGCAAAAGAATAACTAAAAAATCTTTCACCAGGATACTTACTGAGCTTGAGTTTCGTGTGAATCAAAATTTACCTTCCGGGTACATGAAAGAAGGTTTAGATGATCACATCGCTTATGGGGGTATGCAGTTATTCTTGCTTCAGGGCTGAATGGTATTGATTGAGAGAAAGTTAATTGCATGATTATTTGGAAACTTCGATGTATGAAAAGAAGAGGGGGCTCTGGATGCTGGAGAGTCACAGTGACAATGCAAGTTCAGTTTGATTTTTTTGTTAACATCGGCGGGAAAAAAATTCACGTCGGTGTCGTTTTTTACTAACAATCTTCTAGGAGAAAGCAAAATGAGGCGAGAGAAACGGAAAGAGGTGCGGACAACACTAGGGACAGAGGAAGACGGAAATGAGAGCGAGAGGAGAGAGGATTTTCTTTCGGGATTGCCCGTTAGATTGGCGATCAATTTAAGTTCAATCAGCTTGAGTTGACCGGCCTAATAAGGGTCTCCAAAAGAATCCACCTTCTTTTGGGGACTCGTGGAATTGGGTGGATCTGTTTTAGAAGGCTGGCTACTTTCTAAAGCCATCTACCTGGGGAGGATGGATGTTTATTGTGTTCAACAGTTTCTCCACCTAGTACTTTAAGGGTGTCTGCTATTGACACGCGCAAAAAAAAACTTGGAAAACCCCATAAAAACAAAAAAAAGCTAGAAAGAATTAGTCTAGCAATATTATTATTTGTTGTGTCATCTCAATTTGGTGTTGAGAGTGACGGTTTATTAATTTTGACTTGTAGTGTAGGTTCAGTGAAAACTGGACTTCCTTTAGAGAACTGACTCTGATCAGATAACGGAACCACTTTGGCTTAAGAAAAAAGAATTAACGTTTGATGTCGGAGTGTATCTCCCAAAAATATTCACAACATCTGACGGTAAGATCAGTTAAAATTGTCGCAAATTGGAGTCAAAAAAGGATTTTTAAAAATAAAAAAGATTGCAACACGTCAATTTCGCATATGGTCTCCCACTACACTACTCAGTGACGCTCTAAGAAGCTTAACTAACGTTGATCGGACGGGAAACAGTGTTTTCTTCTTGATCTGGTCGCAACCGACATTTTTGCATGCGGTGGAACATCACTTAATGGCAATTGGCAGGTCACGTGACATAATAAATAGCATATACTTACTAGTTTACTTGTATTTTTCCACAATTCAACTCAAAAAACCCTATTACAGGTCTTATCAGCTTCCAAATCCAAGTAAAATTTTCTTCTAGAGTTGTGGTTTATTGAAATCGAGATCGTGGTCTGCCCTATATTCATCAAAGAACATTTCTTCTTTTAAACGAAAACATTTTTTACAGATAAATTTGGATGATGGCGAAAAGAGGGTTATTAATTTCATTTGTGGATTCAAATTTTCATCAATATCGACTTTCCCCTCACGTAAAGCAGACAATATAACACGCTGGCAATGAATATTATCCAGAGTGAAAGGTTATCTTCCCGTCCAGATATAGAAAAAAATGCCTTCTTTTGGAATTTGAATATTTGCAGTTTTTTTTTTTTTTTTTTTAAAAAAAAATTTCAATTTCTACTTGGCGTCTTTATTTCCATTATTGACTCTCTTGGGTCTGTCCTCAGCGTTGGCCTCCTCTAAAGGGATCTGGAACTCGTTATCCTTAGAAATCTCGTTGACATCTCCCTTTTTCATTATCCAAGTTGTCTCTCTTTTGATTGGTTATCTTTTTCGAAGTCTCGTGTTGCACCTTCTTACCAAACCTCTTCAAGGTTCTTTGCGTCTTGGCACCCTCCAAGGCCTAACCGCCGTAAATATATCAATCTTGTTTTTAAGTTTTAACCAATTTCAGTGGAGAGTTTCAGGCGTTAATTGAAATAACAATATAAAAAACGCTGCTTGAACTAAAAGAATCCCTGTCTTTCTCAATGTGATCTGGATACTCACCGAATAGATACTCGTTAGAAGAGTAGACAAACACACTTTGGCTCGTTTAGTAGAAAACAGATCTGGAAACTGGTGGAAGTGGATGGAAGGGAAGACTCATATTGTAACTCTCACTAGTATCACCCAGGAATCCTTATTATTTAACAAAATCCTGAATAATATAGGTGAACGAAGAAGGCGGGTCCTCAAATATACTTCTAACTCCAAAATTGGTTCAGCCAAAAACACCAATCCACAATCACCAGTACTGATTATGTCCTTATTTCAAATGTTAAGCAAAATGCCTTACAGAATTTCTAAAAAAGAGACATACTTAAAACATCGTCTTTCTCTTTTTATGTACACATGCCACATGATGCCGCCACCTAGTAGCCTCTTCTCTCTACATCGGTGATCTGGGGCATCACATCCAAAAAAAAAAGCCCCAGGGCAAAGTCATTTCTCTTTATTTTGCCGAAATTGGGGTATGTCTCTAATAAAACTCATTCTGTTTAAAGTAAAATGAACTATGATGCAGAGAATAGGATTTGAGTACGGAAATTTGTTCTAATAATCGCAAAAAATGTGTTTGCAGCCATAAAAATTGGCTGGAAATATTGGTAGAAATTGCGCTTGAACATTGATTTTCCAATCTCTTTTAAAAATAATCAAAAAAATGACTTCAAACCAAACCAAAGGAAATCAAAAGTGACGTGCGTCGCGTTTCTATGGCAATAATCAATTACGAGAAATCAAAATAATCGCGTACTCAATCTTCGGGCACGCAATTGCTGAATCCTGTGTAAAAGCCAACGTTGCATAGAATCTGCTGTTGCGTAGAATAAAGTTCAAGATTGTGGAAACTGTGGCTCCTTCTCGATAATAGGAAATTCCTGTTTTCTGAAGCAAATAGACGAGCTAAATTATTTTACCCGCTGATAAAATCATCTTTTTTCAACCTCCCCTGAATTTTCTGAAATGAGCAAATTATTTTTCAACGATAAGACGAAGTCACGTGCGATTGCACTACCCGAACCCAGACTGGCCGGAACCCTTGATTGGCGAATACTGTCATCTATATGCATAATCTCGGCAGCAATAAATCTACAATTGCTGATTTATCCACTTCAAAATATGAGTAAATTTTTTTGTTAAAAATTAAATAATTAACTAATTTTTGTTTTCTTTACTGTGGCGTGCTCTGAATGGAAATTGTGGAGAACCTCATTTGGAACGAGGGGCCACGGATCAGACAACATCTGCATTGGTTAAGCGCGTGGGCCAATGTTCGGGATTGGGAAATAATCGGGTTTATGTAGGTGCGGCATGGGTCATGATGCTGAAAAAGACTCATATATGAGGACAATTTCCCGGAATGTCCATTTATTCTAAATTTTTTGGATTTTCTTTTCATCTCCCATAGTTTTTACAAATAATGTCTCAACACTTTGACACCCTTCAGTTACACGCCGGCCAGGACGTGGAGAAGCCAGTTGGCTCAAGAGCGCCTCCAATCTACGCCACATCTTCGTATGTTTTTGACGACTCTAAACATGGTGCCCAGCTTTTTGGATTGGAGACTCCAGGTTACATTTACTCTCGTATTGGTAACCCTACTGCCGACATTTTTGAAAAAAGAATGGCGGCTTTGGAAGGCGGTGTAGGTGCATTGTCCGTTTCTTCTGGCCAAGCAGCTCAGTTCTTGGCCATCGCTGGATTGGCCCACCATGGTGACAATATTGTAACTACTTCCTACTTGTATGGAGGAACTTATAACCAGTTCAAGGTGGCATTTAAAAGATTGGGCATTGAGGCCAGATTTGTGAATGGTGATGCGCCGGAAGATTTTGCCAAATTGATTGATTCAAGAACCAAGGCGCTTTACATTGAGTCGGTGGGTAACCCAAAGTATAATGTGCCTGACTTTGAGAAAATCGTGAAAATCGCCCACGATAATGGAATCCCAGTGGTTGCAGACAACACTTTTGGTGCGGGAGGATACCTTGTGAACCCCATTAAACATGGTGCCGATATTGTGGTGCACTCTGCCACCAAGTGGATTGGAGGCCATGGTACTACTATTGCCGGTGTGATCATTGATTCCGGTAAATTCCCCTGGGCCGATTACCCTAAAAAATTCCCGCAATTTTCGGAACCTTCCGAGGGATACCATGGATTGGTATTGAATGAGGCGTTGGGAAACCAAGCATTTATTGGCCATGCACGCATTGAGTTGCTCAGAGACTTGGGTCCATGTTTGAACCCCTTTGGTGCGTTCCTTTTACTCCAAGGATTGGAGACATTATCTTTGAGAGTAGAGAGACAATCCTATAACGCACAGAAAATCGCAGAGTATTTCGAGAAGTCGCCATATGTGAGCTGGGTCTCATATGTGGGATTGCCTTCGCACGAATCCCATGAATTGGCCAAGAAATACTTTAACCACAGCGACCAATTTGGCGGTGTTTTGTCTTTTGGCGTCAAGGCATTGGAGCAGAAATCCGAAGACCCTTTCCAGGAAGCAGCGGCACAGGTGGTGGATAACCTTGAGCTTGCTTCGAACTTGGCCAACGTTGGAGACTCGAAAACGTTGGTGATTGCACCATACTACACCACACACCAGCAGTTGTCCGAAACGGAAAAACTTGCCTCGGGAGTCACTAAGGAATTAATCAGACTTTCGATCGGAACGGAGCACATTGACGATATCATTGCTGACTTTGAAAAGTCGTTCAAGAAGGTGTACGGAGCTTAGGAGATAAATAGACATGGTATTTATGGGAGTTCAAGCAGAAGGCCCGCCGTGGAAATAAACAAAGTATAATATACACAAAACAATGGCCGCGAGGAACTCGGCGACCAACATCGTCGAGCCGAGGCCCAAGGTGAATATGACGCCGTGGGTACGAAACACCGAATTGAGTTTGCGGAGATACATGGTCTCCAAAGCGTAGTTCACAAACGTACATATCTCACAGAGAGCCAAAAGCACAAACATTGGGATGTGTGTCTTGTGGAACTGTTGGGAAAGACCCTGAGACGTGGGCACCACAAATGCAACCGTTGCAGCCACAAACAAGACGGCATGCACTACATTAAGTCCAAGCATGGTTTTCCCCAACTTCATTGAGAGGTCGACCTGATGGACGACTTGGAGTCTGGCCATATCCAAGGCCTCGTTCGAAGAAAGCTTGGCATCATGGTACACCTGGTCAAGATCATGGATTATGGTTTTAAAAGTGGAGGCCAAGTTGGCACCAAAAAGAAGCGGGTTTTCCATTCGCCCGGCAATTCCTACCTGTACGCCCATATCAGTGACAAGCGCCGTAATTACATCAAGCCCCACACCCAGGTAACAAGAGATAGAGACTGCAGAAGGGTTGTGGCGGCACCAACTGGCAAAATCAAAGCCGTATATACTATTGGACACAAAGTCGAGTTCCGGGTCATAATCTGCTAAGGAGACACCCTGGAGATCGGTTGCGAATTGCGAAATTACTTGGAGCACTTCGTCCACATAATAGACCCAGAAACCGTTATCGGATTTATCGAGATGTAGGCTAAAGTGAGGGAACCAGAGAGATGCCCGATTAAAAGTGGGAAATAAGCAGATTACCGAGGCTAAACAAACCGCTGCCCACAAAGTCCAACACACTACTAGTTTGTGGCTGGTGGAGATGACGAGCGGTGGCCGAGCTTCGAAGTTGGCGTCGAGTTTTTTGACCACAGTAGACATGGTTCACAAAAGAATACTTAGCAGAAACACCTTAACTAATGTATTGTAGTACATTGATGGAACAATACAAATAAAATACAGATAATGTGTGTATATAAATATAAATATAAATGAGTGAGTATGTAGAAATGAAATGTGCATGGCGAGGATTTCGCAGCCAGCAGGTGCGCAATGCAGAATAATTAATCAATAATAATAATGATAAAATAAGCACCGGGGCTGGGCCTTATTTCGGCAAATTGTTCATGAACCGATTGTTGTCTAAATATTCCATCTCGGCGTCATCCAAGAGTGAAACGTCATCGTCCAAAATGGGACGGTCGTTTTTCTGGCTTGGGTTGCGCCAGCCCTGTTCTTCCAGAAGGTGTCTTGTTCTTAGTAATCCCGAGGGCCGGGAATCGTAGGTTAAAGATGCCGCCCGTGATAATGCCGGAGTATCCAAAGGTTTTGCAAATGATTGTGGATACTGGTGGTTTGAAAAAGGGTTGGGGCCATAGAGCAAGTCCCGAGTATCTTTTTTATGAAGAAGCAAGTGTTCGGGAATTCGTTTCTGGCGCCGTGGGCCGTGTAATTGGCGCACAGTAATGTTGCGCAGAAGCTTTTCACCAAGTTTCCTGAGATCCTGTTCGCTGTGAAAATTACTGGACGATTCCAGGACCATGTGATCACTAGAGCTGGCCTCATGATGCGAAAACGAGCCCTTTTCCATCTCGTCTTCAAATGGCGTACCCGTCAGATCCAGCAGGTCATTTACACTATCGAAAAGCCGGGAAGATGTACGTGTGGACCGTGGTTGTCGCCGGAGCTGGTACGGCTTTACAGTAAAGGTGGTAGATCTTGGGCCCTTACCTGCTAGGTATACCCCCTCGTCCAAATCGGGACCCTCTTCAGGAGGGTTTGAGCACCACAAGGGTACAGTCCATGAAACCATTCCCAAACACGCCACAGATAAGGAAAACCACCCAAGAAACACAAACAGTTTCCCTGGACTCATCAGAATACCAAAGTCACCTAGACCCAGTTTGATTTCGCGTGCCATTCCAAGCAAATCGACAATAACAATCGCGGTAATGACAATCATGGTGAGTCCCGAGGTGAGTGCAACTATGGCCACAAAATTAAGCGTCACCTTTGACGTGGCCGTCAAGTCACGTGCACTGCCCCGGGTGCCATAGACAAATAACCCCGTAAGTAGCAACACAAACTGGTGGGCAAGTTGGATTGCATATATAATTTTCATGTCACGGTATCGCGAGGACCGCAGCTCAACACGGCTTTGGTACTCCTTGTTTTGAACGTTGTTGCTCTGGTACGCATATGCCAAAATGACCTGGAGCTGGTTGTTCAGCAAAAGCGTGCGGTAGTCATAAAAATCGAGCCCGTCATATCGGTAGCACCGTGTGGTGGCGTTGGTATAAATATTGTCCATATCGGAGAAATCTGTCAGGTAACTAACCGTACACCAGTTCTTAGATCCAAGAATAAATGACTGTGGTGCGTTCGATACCTGGTTTTGCGCATATTGGGTCAAAATGCTGATTTCGGAATCGGAAAGCCCCAGGTCTATTGGGAGAACATTACTGCTGCCCCCTTTATTAAGCACGGATTCCGTCATCAGCGATCGCAACGATCTATATAAGCCATACGCCACATCGAGATGCGCACAGTTGATGCGGGCCACCGTTATACCCGACAGAAAACTTTGTAGCGAGAACATCGTGATGGTTATAACGATTGCCATGAACGATGTTCCGATACGCACCGCCAGAAGCACTTTCTGGCCTGGCGAAAGGTTTGTGAAGGGCCTCTGTGCCAAACGCACAAGTCCTGATGCATATTTGCTCGCCACCATGGGAACAGTTATAATAGAAAGTTTTTTATTATTCCTATTATTTTTCTCGTGTATAAAATTCTCCAGCAACTGGGGGTTTTTGGTGGTTGTTGTTGGATCTCACTATTAGCAGGGCCATGTATATTAGATGGCACTGCCTCAGGGTTATGATAGCAGCAGGCGGTATTAAAACAACAAAAAGAAAAAAAGAAGAAGCAAAGACCCGGTGATTAACGAATGGGGCGAGATCCAGGAATTTCGTGGTATCTGTCTATATGGAAAAAGCACGTATGCGTGGGTGCCAAAAACGAACAAATAAAAAATAAAAAATTAAAAAGAAAAAAAAGAAAGGAAAATTAAAAATAGACGGGCTCTAATGCCGCGTGGCTACGCCTCTATTGTTTGGGTCCGGGCCGAACCATTATCGGTACACAGTGAGGCTGTGCGAACGGCAAGTCCAGGGAATCTGAACGTGATCTGGACAAGTTTGGGCCATGAGAAAGATGGATAATACAAGGAAAATAAGAAAAAAAGAAAATCATTAAAAAAAAAGAGTAACACACAAAAGGGGAAATCAAATATGAAATCAATCTAAAACAAGTATAATTTACATTCAATAAATATATGCACCGGTAAGTTATTAGGTCATTGTGAGGGTTTGAAGGAATTTCCCCAGATATTCCCGCATTGGTATGTATATGCCACTAACTTTTCCTTTAAGCCAATGGAGGGTAGGGAACCGAAACAATGAGCAATTTATTTTTATTAATTGCTGATTAAAAAAAGATATTAACAATGAAAAGAATAATAAGAAATAAAACGTTCTGGAACTGGGAAGCAAAAAATCACGACCGAGTACCACCCTTAATTCTAGTTTCCATCACCAAGGACCTTACTGAGGTACTATCAAAAGTGCCTTGCCTACACTTTTTCCTTAAAATGTGATTTATTAAAAACATAACTGACGCTAGAATGAAATAGCAAACGTAACAACCGAGAGAACTGAAAAGCCGTGGGCCAGAGCACGTGCCTGCTCTAAACTTAGATGTGAACAGACTTTTCAAAAGTCCTCGTCGAATTTAAGCGCACCGTTCCGCTGGGTAAACTCCTCCCACGAGCCAAAACTGCTCACGCGGCCGTTGTTTGCGCCGTATCCGCCAAACTGCTTGAAGTCACTGTACCCGTCATTTTGCTCGGGCTCGTCACTGAACTTCCTTTTGGTACCCATCAGCGGCAAAGTCGTCACATGTACATTTGGGGCACCCCATTCAGAAACATTCAGCCCTGACTGGAATGTGGAGCCCTCATTGGTCAACGAAGGAGGCTGCGACATGTGTGCGGGAAGAGGGGTTCTTTGATACAGTGGGGTTGGTTGTGAAGAAGCAGATTGAGTTCCGAATTGTGGGTTGTATGAGTACTGCGAGTTGCCGGGGTGGCCATCCATAATTGACTTCCGGATTCTCATGCCAATGGTCGATAAGGCAGCAATATCGGGATTAGTATTTTGGGGCGTCAATGGCTGGTACATCTGACGTTTTGTTTGTGGGTTCTCCATGGTAGTGGTATATACTTTTGGACAAGAGGGGGATAGGGGTTGAATTTTTATTCTTGTTTTTTTTAAACCTTTTGCGTTTAACCTTTTTTTGCGCTCTGAGTATCCTTGTTCGTTAGCCGCTGGTGGGGATGCTTAGAGACAAGTTGTTATATGTTCCTGGGATTTAAGAAAGAGGCCAAGGAATAATAGATTTGGATTCTTTCAGTGATAGACAAATTTTTTTGTTTATCAAATTTGTATTTCTTTTTTTTTTTTCTTCTTTTTGATTTTAAGAAATTTGCTTGCTCTGATTGGCGGGGGCCTGGGTAGAAAAAAGGAGTACCAAAAGGATGGAGGAGCAAGGCCGGGTGCGGATCAGAAAAGTCACCCAATCGAGGTAAATTGCACTGAGTCCAGGCACGGATGCGAGTAATCTACTGTAGTATATGCAAGAATTATACGTTTTGGGATTAATTAGTGGGTGTGGCATTTGGCTTTGGAGAATTTAGGCGGGAGTGTATAATTAATGGAATTAAAATAAACTGGTTTGAGAATGACGGGTAACTTTTTTTTTTTAAAGAAAAAATTGGGAGTCTTTCCAATAACTTCTCTGTGCTCTTTTAGAGCCTAATGACGTCAGTGTGATTTAGAGTTTTTGCTTCTTTGTATTATTTCCCAAATTTGGTTCAAAATAACTCTAGACTAAAATTCTAGAATACGTGACCCATTAATAAAGCAAACCAACAAAAACAATCCATAGTATGGGCTCAGGCATGTTATCCACCGTCAGAATCGTCTCCGGTACTGCATATAAAAGAGTGGTTTGGCTTGGTTTGTTTACCTGAGTTGTCTATGTTGCTTTCCCCAAATTTATAGCATTTGCACAATAAATATTTTTTTAAGATTAGTTATTTATTTAGAAAAGTATCATTACTTTGAATGCTCTAATCCAGTTTATGTGTGTAGCAGGCTAAATGAAGTAGAGCATATACGAGAGACTACAGGTGAAGAACGAGAGTGCCAAGTCCCATACCGTGAAATTATTCAATCGTGTTGGCCTTATTCTATTCCTTTCTGGGGAATTTGAATTTTTTTATTCCTTAATTATTCGACTGCAAAGAAGGATAAACCTTAACTTCTTAATTTTGGGGTTTTTATTCATCTTTGTTGGGTCGACAAGAAATCCAAGAATGATAATGATGTTGTCCTTCTTTATCGACCAATGACACGTGGTTAAGTTTCGGAACCACTCACTAAACTGGGGTTCCAGAAGACCTTATACAGGATAACAAGAGATCCAAGAAAGGCATTATACGGCACTTATCGATTTCGCCTAATTTTTATCGATTTCTCAAATACCAAAAAAAAAAAAAATACAATGACTCTTATTAATGCTTTTGACTCCCCCACCCTTTGCACCTGCCGGAAACGGCAAGAGCCGCTTTCAACTGGTGTCTGGCGTTCTCAACCTGGCCCTGGTTTTCGGTGTTGGTTACGCTTAACGAGAGACGCGCGCGTCGAGGGCCCCGCTGATAGCAAAGGCCGCACGTGCCTCCGCATAGCAAAGTGCATGCTAATGGCAATCCACCGCGAAAAACACCTATAGGCAAGGTAGAGCGACATGGCCCCACCACGGTGGTGATTATAAATAGTGGTGGAATTGCCCGAGTTTCCCAAGTTTTTCTCTTTCCTGATTCATTAAAAAAACATCGAGTTTCACAATCTCTCATCAAAACTAGTTGCAAGTTCATCATTCGATCTTTGCACATATTATTACCCCACAACTGCTACTGTTCCATAACTACCCCACATAATAAAACTAACCATGTCTGCAATTTCTTCAGCCACTGCTAAGAAGTACGAGGAAGAGTACTCTGCACACAACTACCACCCATTACCAGTGGTGTTCCAAAAAGCCAAGGGTGCCCACGTGTGGGACCCTGAGGGAAAGCAATATTTGGATTTCTTATCTGCATATTCCGCCGTCAACCAGGGCCATTGTCACCCTAAAATTATTGAGGCATTGGTGGAACAGGCGTCCAAATTGACTTTATGTTCGCGTGCGTTTTCTTCGGACGTTTTTGGTGAATATGCCAAATACGTGACGGAATTCTTCAACTATGAAATGGTATTACCCATGAACACTGGTGCTGAGGCCGTAGAAACCGGCTTGAAATTGGCTAGAAGATGGGGATACACGAAGAAGGGAATCAAGGATGACGAGGCTATTATTTTATCTGCCGTGGACAATTTCCATGGCCGTACTCTTGGTGTCATTTCCATGTCTACTGACCCAGAAGCCACCACTGATTTCGGTCCATATTTGAATGGTGTGGGTCCCCAAATTCCTGGCGAGGCAAAGGGCACATTGTTGAGATATGGTGTTATTGAAGATGTCGAGAAGGCGTTTGCCAATGCTGGCGACAAAATCGCTGCTTTATTGTTGGAGCCCATTCAGGGAGAAGCTGGTATTGTGGTTCCTCCAAAGGGTTACTTCACACGTGTCCAAGAATTGTGTAAGCAACACAACGTGTTGTTGATTTGTGACGAGATCCAGACCGGTATCGCCAGAACAGGTAAGATGTTGTGTTATGAGCACTACGACAACGTGAAGCCCGACATTGTGCTTTTAGGTAAGGCCATTTCTGGTGGTGTTTACCCGGTTTCTGCCGTGTTGTCCTCCAAGGAAATCATGCTGACTTTGTCTCCTGGTTCCCACGGTTCCACCTATGGTGGTAACCCCTTGGCGTGTAAAGTTGCCATGGCTGCTTTGCAGGTGGTTAAGGATGAAGGTTTGGTTGAACGTGCCGAAAAATTGGGTGACTTGTTGCGCTCTAAATTGGAAGCATTGCAGGCCGAGTCCAACGGCATTATTTCCGAAGTTAGAGGTAAGGGTTTGTTGTCTGCTATTGTCATTGACGATTCCAAGGCCAATGGCAGAACTGCATGGGACCTTTGTTTGGTGATGAAGGATTATGGTGTTTTGGCCAAGCCTACTCACGACCACATCATCAGATTGGCGCCTCCTATTGTGATTTCCGAGGAGGATTTGTTGAAGGGTGTGGAGGTGATCAAAAAGTCGTTGGCTGACTTGCCCACCGCCCCACATGTCGCTCATTAAAAAAAAAAAAAGAACACTGTACATATAAAAGTTACGAGGATACGCTTAATTCAAAAATACATTAATTTTAAGGAACAAAGATTTTGTAGGTGCCACATGGAAGTAAAGATATTCTACTGTCGAATAGATTTCACGACTCGAATTCTGGTTTCTACAGCTTCATTTCATTTAATTTCCCCCTGCCCGTCTCTTCACAGATTATTGTAATTTAAGAGGAAAGGGAAACTTTTCAAGTGAAGAAAATTTCAACACATATATATTTTTCACCCCTTATTTTAGAGTATCTATATCAAATCATCAAACCTTGTTTTAAAGATTGCGAAAGTAGAAGAAATCAAAATCCAGTTGAGCTGTGAATTCTTGAGCTGGTTTATTTTATCCAGATTCCTCGTAATTTAGAAGTGTGATATATTTGTATCAAAACAGCTGGAAAGAAAACAAAGGTATAGATGTTTACTTTTCAGGGAATTCTAAGGAGCCCATAAATAAATGTCGAAGAAGAAATGTTAATTCCCTATAATATGATGAATCTTTGATGGTAAATAAATAAAATGAACAAGCAGCTCTCTGACCTAACAAACACCTTCAGGAACAAAACTTGAAATCTTTAATTTCTACCCGCAAATATTCTTCTACTCAAATTATTCGGAATAACTATGCTCTTCGGTATAGCCTAGTAATACCCTGAATTCCATCTCTAAAATACCTAACTCCACAAAACGCAACACGTACTGTCTAATTATGGAAAAGCATAAAAGCTAGGTAAACGTTCAATTTTCAAATCTAAAGACCAAATTTCCTAAGTCTAAAAGATGAGAATTCCGTTATTGTGCGTGGTTTCGTTGATTGGTTCAGTATTTGCCTTAAATCAGTTTAATGATGACGAGAAGAAAGTTTCTGGATCTCCACCAAAATCAGTTTCCCGAGAAATTCAAACCCCTATAAAAGAAGAATTGCTTAGTTGCAATATCGTTGCTCTGAATAAAATAGGTATATCTGAAAAAGACGAAGAAGAAATGGGTGAACAGATTCGAAAGTTTTTGGGGTTCTTGAAATCATTTGTGAATGGAACAAATTTTGATGTGGCAGGTTTTGAAAGTCAAATCAACAAGCAAATATTGGACTTTTGGGAAATTCAATTTCTGATTTATAAATCTACACCACCCACAGACATATCAAAACAGTTTCAGTTGGTGAAGTACATGCTCAAATCTATGACAGAATATAGTCGTAAAAACCAGCATCCCAGGTATTTTGAGGTACTGGGTCATGAGTTAATTCTTAAAATAACAGAGCTACAAATTATCGCCTTGAGTCTTTACAAATCATATGGCGTTATTGATGACTCGATTGATTTTGTGGCCGATAAGATTTCGCAACTTCGTCGAATGGTTCGGTTATATGAGAATGAGATAAAATATTTACCAACTTTGCCGGTGCTTTTTCATTTAATGTTTAGCGCCCAAGTTAATAAAGCAAACAAGCTTCTTGATGATTTGAAAACATCCTTGAACTTACCCAAGCATTATTGCTTAACATGGGCGATTCTGGAAAGCTGTATTGATCTTTAAATTTGTCAAAAGTACTTAAGCCAAAGTATCTCACCGCTGGAATATGTTCAGTCTTCAACTTCAAATTACGAATCCAAGTACAAGCAAATACTAAATTAGGGACCACAAGATTTTGGAATAAAAAATATTATATTAATAAGGGGTATTATAAATTAATTAAAGTATTAATATACATTTAAACTTCCTCATCATCATCGTTACGGCCATTGGAAATGTGCCCCAAAGCAGCTAATCTTCTCTTTTTCTCAACCTCGGTCTCTACCGGTAAATCGCTCTCTTCGCCTTCGGACTCCTCAGAACCAGAATCGTTAGGTTCTTCAGTTATAACTGGCGGCTTATCTGGAGCCATAATATTAATATCAGGGACAATTCTGGAGACAGTGTCGTTTTCTGGTAGGGTTTCTTTGGATGCCTTCGCCTCTTTATTCTTGAAGCCTACCATAGACAAAGCTTTGCCGACTATCGATCCAGACCGTGACCTGTTCTTCTCCGACTTGTGTCTGTTAAGCTTGTATCTTCTGACGATGTCACCGTCAGCATTTTCAATAAATAAGAAGTTGTCGACTTGATGAGCAAAATACTTCTTGCCCTCGCCCTTCGAGCCCTTTTTAATGATAGCCTTTCTTCCGCTCACTGTGCGAGACAACTTCTTACTCAACGATTCGTTATCAGTCTCAGATTTACCGGAAACTACCGAGTATTCAGTCATGTGTCGCCTCAAGGAACCCATTGTATGGTAACTGACGTCATCAGGAGCAGACATATCAGCAGACTCAATTTCACTAGCTTGGCTTTGGTCGTCATTTTCCAAGCTCACAGACTCGATGATTTCACCATTTTCGTCCTCGAGAATCACCTCGTCGCCTTCTTCGTAAATGGCACCTACATCCTTCATATTTTCATCTGGGGTTTCAGAATCGGCTTGTGGTGACGAATTTTTACTGTCCAGGATCGAAGGCGAATCTTCATCTTGAGGAGGTGCGGTGGATGGAGATCTTCCAAGCTGGAGGAATTCTGTTGGAGGTCTCTGTCTTTCGATAGTGGACGCAGGTTCGAAACCATCTGCTTTCTTTTGCTTGGCCTTCTTTCTAAGACGCTTTCTTCTGGCACCTCCAGCGGGCCTGACCTTGACACCGGATGTTTCAATTGTGTTAGATTGCAGCAAAGGCTGGCCATGACCATTCTTTTCATTGTCGCCTGAAACAGAATCAATTCTGTGAAGCGAGTATGATGTAGAAGCATGGTCCAATTTCTGCAAACGCGACATCCAAGAAGGTCCCTGGTCATTGGTGTTGGTAACAGTGAACGACATGGTGATGGCCATTCTGTTCAAACGCTTACCAAGAGCAAGGACGGCCACCGAGGATCCATGGACCACAATAGAGACAATGACAATAAAACACACAAGTGGCCAGATTGCCGCAATCAACTGATAGTGAGGGAAATCTTTATCGGGGAGGTGTGCAAAAGGGGCTTCTTCGGTACTATAGTGGGACTCGAGGTCCTTTCTGGCCAAAATTGCCGCAAAAATGGCACCCACACCAATGGGTCCAAAGTGACCACAGAAAAGTGCTTCTCTCCAAGTTTTGATATCAGGAACAAACGGTTTAAGGGCCATCACGCCCGGAATCCGTCTTAAGAAAATAATGACAATGGCCAAGATAATCAACCGCCACACATCCAAGCCAAGCGCAGAGTTGTTGAATTCGTGCCATGGCACAATAGCACCAAAGTAGACGAAGAATGATAAATTAAGAAGCAAGTCAATCACAGTCGAAACATGGGATTCTTCTGTCTTTTTGGCAAAATCACCATTCCACCCAAAAGCGGTACCGGCAGCAAAGGAGACCAAAAGATCGTCCACACCAAGCATGGAACCGATACCAGCAGAGTTGAATGCCAAAAACACGAAAATTGCAAGGAAGGATTCACGGTCAATCAAGCCCTTTTTCTCGGCAAATGCAACTGCTTTACGCAAGACGTACCCGAGAGTAACACCCAAAACGATTCCAAACATACACTCCCAGAGAATGGTCAATGTAAACCAATTCTTGACGATTTCACCGGGATGGCCTGCATCCACAATTAGATACAACGATAAGTAGATAAAAGGAAAGGCCATACCATCGTTACAGCCAGATTCGGCCGTCAAAAGATTTCTCAAGTGACCCGGCACACGTTCGGCAAATTTACCTTTACCAACAACAGCAGCAGCCAAAACTGGATCTGTTGCTGTGACACAGGCCGAAACCAAAAGTGCAGAAGGGAAATCGAAATGTGGAATCAACGCCCAGATGAACAAACCCACAGTCAACCATCCAAAAGTCATCACGGGCAACAAAAGTAAAAACACTGAGAGCCAATGTTTCTTCATATATTTGCGGGGCAATTCTACGGCCACAGCCACGATCTGGATGCACAACACAATCCGGCATATTTCCAAGGTCAAATGGTCACTATTACCCCAGTCTAAAGGGTTAAACCAATTAAGACAGTGTGGTCCAAGAATAAGACCAGCAATGGTGGCCACAGTGGCTTCACCAATATATAAACGCTCTTTAACAAAGAGTGAAAAGAGCGAAAAAAGAGTGCTAAATATACCAATGCACGCATAGGCAATATGTGCCTTTTCTACCTGTGAAAGTTAGTTTCGAAAAATTCTCACTTATTAAACTTATCCCTGTCCCATAAAAACTTTTCTTTCTTCAAGATTCACATTCCCGTATGATGCGCAAGGGTGGACCAGGCACTGTCACAAAATGTGGCGAATATAAAAATCACTCTTTGCTTAGGTTTTAGGTATGGAATTATTTTTCTGGGGTTGCTTCATTTATCTGGATTCAAATTAGCTGAAAAAAAAAATTGTGTGAAACGTGAAAGAGGTATACCCATAGCACATCTATAAAATCGTATGATGAGATGGATTGAAGAACGTCATCGTGAATATCAGGGCCAGAATTCTGAAGTTTAATGGAGCAGGAAATAATGGCAGAAGGTTCCCCACTTGCCATATATCAAGAAAAAACAAAACTTAAAAAAACATACCTCCAACTGGGCCCACATTATCTCGAGGGCATTTATAATGAGGAAGAAAAAAGTATGTTTAGGAGTGCCAAGATTTGGCTGACCTTGGACCTCCGCGATCGTGCGATACGGCTTAAATTAAGCAAGCAGGAAAGGGCCCCAAAACGAGCGAGGAAAAATTCTAGATTACAGATGCGTCATAACAATACAACTTTTTTGGGTATATACAGGATGTGGGGTTACGAGCCGAGACCAGTTTTGAGGCCAACGGTCGGTTTAATAAGCCCACTTTTGAGAGTTTCAGGTAGTGTATAAAAAAAATAGTTATATCACTCATCAAGTAGAATTTAAATGAAGAAATAAATTTAAATCTGTTTTTCTCTTGGGTTTTATTGATACATCGCCCACTTTGCCAAGGCTAAACTTCCGCGACTTTGAAAAAAATGTAAAGCCGCATGCCACTGATGGGCATAAATATTTGCCTGTCCGCCTCAGATTTGTCGTTTAGTTTTTTTTTTTTGGCTAGTGAAAATGGATAAGAAAAATGTTGAAGTTCTGAACGCTCAGGTTCCAAAGACTGAGACCACAAAATCTGAAGTTCCAAAGACTGAGGTCCCAAAATCTGAGGTCCCAAAATCTGACGTTCCAAAATCCGAAGTTCCAAAATCTGACGTTCCAAAATCCGAAGTTCCAAAAACGGAAACACCAAAATCCGAAGCTGCAAAAGCAACTCAGGATGTGAAAGAGGCTCCAAAACCTGAAATCTCAAATGTGCAACCTAAAAATGAATCTCCAATCACTGAAACCACCAACCTCAAATATCCAGATGACAAAAATGCCGATCTCAATGTGCCTAATGTTAACGACCCTAACTACGTCAGCCCACCCAATTACGGTAGTACCGAATATAACCAGAATATTAGTAACCCCCAGTTAAATGAAAATTCCGAAAAGAAACCCTACACTAAAAGACATAAGGTCATTGGTGTCATTTTTGGTATGTTAAATAAATATAACGCTTATTGCCACACGTTTCACTTATCTTTTACTAATATCATATAGCTATTTTACTTCCACCAGTTGCGGTCGGTTTGAAAAACGGAATCGATAACACATTCTGGATTAATCTTCTTTTGCTTTTGTTGTTCCATCTCTTTGCCACAGTACATGCCTTATATGTGATTTTCCTGAAGGATTAAACCTGGGAACTGTTTCTACATTCTCTTTCGTCGCTCAACCCATATTCACAGATCTGAAAACCTACTTCGTAAAAGCTAGTATCAGTAATCCAGGATACACTAATACATAATTAATATAATTAATATTATTCAATACATATTTAGTAAGGAAAATGTATTTTACGAACCTCGCAAATGACAACGCGCAAGCTTCGTAAATCTTGTATTATCGGTAGGATGCGAGATTGAAGAATCATGCAAACCGAAAATACGAGACCAGTCAAATGTTTAATGAATTCTCTGTTCAGTTAATGGTCATTTTGTATTTTCCTATATTTAAAATAAAATTCAAAAGATTTGCATCCATAATGGATTCGATCAATATTTGAAACATGTGAATTATCGTTAAGTAAAGCACCACCGATCACTGGTCGGATAAATGATAAAAAGAAATATAGAGAGAATAGCCAGGAAACCATTAAAAGAGCAAACAGAAAAAATTAAAGCTTTTATGGAGATTCCTGGGAAAGTAACATGTGATCCTTAGAAGGTATTGTCCAATCATACAGTGATTCTGAGGACAACACCGCGAGTCGGAATTGGTCTGTCGAAGATAAGCAGGGTTTTAATCAATCACCAGTGAATAGGATTCAAAAATTAATGGTATATTTTTTAAAGAATTTTTTTTAAGTAAATGTCTCTCCAAATTAGGGGAAAGAGAATTAGTACTCACGTTTTTTTTTTCAAAACTTGTTTTTTTCCCAAAACTTATTTTTTCTCGACAATTTCCAAAGGCTAAATGTTTGCCATTAAGTTCCTCATTGGAATGTGTCAAATCCCACCAGAAATTGGTGGAAGGCTCGGAAATGAAATTTCACTGGGAGGTTATTTTCTCGAATAATTATAGTAAAGGACCCACAACCCTAATCTCAACCAGGATGGCGGCATTCCAGGTACATACGACATATCATCAAAGCAAGAAACTTTGAAATTGTGCATCCAGCCAATATTGAGAAAGGATGCCATCGAAACTGCCAAAGTGGTCCAAGAAATCAAAGAAAATACCACCGCCCAACACCAATTTTTGGGGAAGAACGAGATCCAGCGCCGCATATTGAAGGAGCAGGAGAAGGAGAACCCCAACCGCTTCGCGTTGTTCCCTATCAATTACCACGAGGTATTGCAGATTTACAAGAAGGTGCGGGCCTTGTTAAGGATGCTCGAGAAGATTCACTTGTCCAAGGATATCAACGGCTGGAAAAAAGAAACAGACTTAATACACTTTTTGTTAGCATATAATTATCCAGATATTCCAGTTTAAAATAAGCGATGCAAAAGTGGAATTATAACTAGACTACTCGTATATCAAGTCTATCTTAAACTTTCAAACTCTAAAAGTAAACCGGTTTTCCCTGTCATCACTGCACCAAAGGCCATTTTTTTGGTATGCGTACAGGGCTGGGACCGCCAGGCACGCCTTTTTGCCACCGGCTGCGAAACAGCATAACATAATTCTCAAATTTCTTATATAAGGGAGGACTCGCTCTTTTCTAAAAAAGATTATTTTTTTCCTCTTTTCTTCTTCAAAAACTCAACACACACAATGACTTTTCCCACTAGAGCCCTCAATGGACTCCCAAAAGAATTGTTACGGAGTGCTCAACTCACACTCACCAGGTTTCCGTTTGTTCGTTGGATTTTGACCCATTTTTCTCGTGCTGTAAATTTGGGTGGCAAAAAAAGACGACAAGCTCTCCCTGGAGCGTGTGATGTTCTTGGCACTTCCAGAACCTCTTTATTCAATGTTGCGAGTAAGCCAAGAAACGCTGGTGGCAGAAATTTGCTCTCCATTCTTCAAAGCTTACCCTGGCTTTCTTCTAATCTGGCTGTTTCCCCAGACGCCACAAAGAAGCCAAAGTTGAGTAAACTCACCCTTTTTATTCTTAGAAGTCATGTTCGTCAGCAGGCAAAAACTGGCGAACCTTCTTTGAACCTTTCTCTAGTAAATGTTTCTTGTTTTGCAGCAGTGGAACCTGAATCAATAAGCTCAGCTCAGAAGAAACCTACCACACCAGCACACACAATGACACCAAAATGTAGCAAGGAAAACCCTGAAGCTTGGGCCCTGATCTCTGCTCAGCGGATTATTCCAACAAAGCCCAACCTTGGTGAATGGCAGACCCAAAGAGGATCTCGGAAGTTGGACCAGGTACAAAGCTATCTTAACTCAAGAAAGGCTACCATTCCTCCAACTTTCGAGAATCCATTCAAGGTGCTTGAGAGTCTTTCAGACGACGATTACCAAGTGTCTCAGTGCAGAAAGCATAAGAATTCCGTAAAGCGTCCTTTGGAGACTTCTATGGAATACACTTCTTCAATTCTTTCTGACACGGCAACCTTAGTTGACTCCGCAAAGAGTCCATACGAGGAACCGGGTAAAAAAACTACTAACTCCGAATTTAGCACAGGAACTTTCCAGACTTTTGGATTGAAGGAAATTCCTTCTCTCATCCTCCCAAGAAAACCACCATTTTATACTACGGAATATAAGGATTTGGAAATTGCACTTTTGCTTGAAAACCGGAAACTCAAGCAAAAGGCTTCTGAAAATTCTATCCTGGAATTCAGAAAGAGCAAACGCTTTGTTCCTATCAAGGAAACTCCCGAAACTTTTAGAAACGCATCCTCCCCACCTCGGTTGCCATCACCACCTCGGATCATACCAGAAGACGAGTGGCATGTCCAAGGAAAAAGACGTAGAAGAAATTTGAACCGAGGCAAAACTTGTTCCCTGGTTACCCAGAAGCCCGAGAACGATACTTCGGTCATCTTGCCAGAAACCATAATTTCTCCTGAAGGAAGAGTGGCCAATACTCCAGCCTAGATTCAGAAAAAGGTTCTGACAATTTCAACAGAAGTTTTGTCTGATGCAAAAGTTACTAGAGCAAGTCTAGTATGCTTAGTATTCAGAGAGACCGCTAAAGAAATCGTTATAACCAATACTGAAAAGAATGGGATATTGCCTTATTCACGCGGGAATAAAATAAAGACAAAAAAAAAAAAAACATAATAAAAACGAAAAAAAGGAACGAAAAATAAAACCAAAACACAAGTGGATACGACATGGACACGAGGAAGTAAATTTAGACTTTACTCAAAGTCCGGCTATGATGCCGACAAAGTTAACGAGCAAAAGCTCAAATTGCTAACTAAAAATCGCTCTAAACATTGCTAACTAATATTGCTCAAACTCTATTATTCAATAAAAAAACTATTCATTTTGCAAATAAAATTCACAGGGGATTTTGAATAAATCCGAGTAAGAATATTCTAAAACCCAAGAAATTATTCTGAGGGCGTTCTTTCCTCTCCTAAAGTACTTTAAGTATTTCTAAAATAAAGATAAAGAAGGACGAATCAAGAATTCTTTTGGGTTTATATGGTCTGGTCATTGGTTTTCACATGGTTTCAAAACCGCTAGTCTGTAAAATGGGGGTTTGACATTGGACAGTGGGGAAACTAGCCAACAATTCAATGAGTTCTGGTTAGGTTTGAGATCCGGGGGCCGTGAGTTGGTGCAACGTTACCTCACCTTAACTCATGAAGTTTTCTAGAACCCTAGGAACTCGAAAATATGCTGGAAAGCTTCCTAAACATAACATCGCTTCACTGCAAACTCTAACCTTTTACCCCGAAAGAGTATTTATAAATTAATCGGGAATTGTAGCCATTGGTAATGAGAAATATTAATTTTTATATTTCAAAGATAGGGGCAAAAGAATCTCACTTTATGAGCATGCTATTTAACATATCCATATCTTCAAAGTCAATAATGTGGCAAAGGTTTGAAATGTTTAGAAATCCTTTTTATTATTAACCAATTAGGGACTTTCCACAAATATTTACGATTCAAGTAGGTATATTGAATACATATAATAAAGCAAAGTAGTTGGCACACAAATCTACAACATATTTGACCAAATTCCAGCTCTAACCCTTTCAAATAATTACTTCGTTTTATTTATCCTGAAACTATATTAGAAAAGAAATCAATGCTTTCTATAAAATCTGTATCGTGAGAAACGGATATATGATCTTTGCTTATATTCACCACAACAATCAACCAATCATTAGATACTTTTTGGGCCGAGTGAACCGCTTAATCAAATATATCTTTGATTTCTTTCAATGGTTTAAGGAAATAACAAACTTTTTCCAATTTGATGATTTCTCTCACTAATACTTACAACTTTATACTCTCATCTCATATCTAGCAAATAGATAGACTAGTCCTAAACAAAGTGAACATTCTAATGAGTTCTTAAATTATTTGGGCTAAAGAAGAAAGAGCAGATTGCTTACATACAATTAGTGTTTTTCCAAAGATTAAATTTACTTTTGACATCATTTTCCGTATTTTCGTAGATCTACCATGCCAAAAGATTATAGCAGACAATTTCCAGGGTCCAACTTTGTGTTCAATCCTTATTGCGACTATAAATCGGGATCCTCCCATATTCCCCAAATATTCTTTTTATCCACCACTCTTATTTCGTATCAAATACAATTTAAGACTCTAAAACTCTAGAGACTACAGTGAAACACTTGATAAAGCAAATAAGACGTTTAAACTTAAACTCAGAATTTAGTAATGATTTTCACTACTAAGTTCAGTTCTGGCTCCAAGAAATCTCTTGATTCGACAAAGGCGGTGGAAGCCTCTGGAGCCATTGAGCACTCCCGTTTTGAAACTTCAAAACAAACCAAACCCGAACAGGCCACCATGTTCGACAACTCTTCATGTTTCTCGACTCTCCGGAAACACTCTCCTCGTTCTCCAATTCGGTCCGAAGCTTTGGGTACTGGTCCAGCCAACACATGTACACAAAACCAATCGTACCGATCCAGTGATTCTAAGCTCAAGGAAGTTTCCAAGAGTAAAGGTCACCGGCTCTCTGGCCTTCTCAAGAAGGCCAAGGCTAAGGCAGCCTCCAAAAAAGCTGCCTTCAAAGCCCGTGCTAAGGCTTTGTTTGGGAAGTCTTCTTCTCAAATTAAGCTGGTACCTCCAGTTGAGTTTTCGAACTCGATTTATAAGGTGAAGGCACAATTCTCATCTGTTTCTGATGTTTCTGATAACAGCGTCTCGTCGCCATCTACGGATCCAACATTCTACGGCCTCACAAGCCCAGCAATGTTTGTGCCCAAATCAAACTCTGGACACAAACACAAAAGTAAGTCACGCAAATCATTGTCCAAAACAAACAAAGCTAAGAAACATTTGAACACCAAACACCAACTGGCACCTGACTCTAGTTTGGGAGGGCTTGCTGCCAAGTGCCGGACCGGAAATTTTGATAACGTTCTTGAGTCGGAATATTTTTTTCGGACACCTTACCTTAGTGATCTTGACTTTGATATCCAAGCTATTGGAAAACCTCAGCCTATTTATTGCGCATCCGTGATTACTTGCACTGATGTGTTGAAACCAAAACGTGGGTTTCTCCGGGCTGGGGTCAATAATTGGGTGCAAAAAATGCGCGCGTTTGCAACCAAGATTGGTTGTGGGCATAAAACAACTGAAGATGAAGAAACCCCAAGAAAGACATTTCCCCTCTACCCTATAATTTTCCGGTTGCCGGACGCATTAAGGGAAGATGTTTTTGTCAACTTGCCATTTTTGAATCCACTTTTTGCCTTTGCTGTTGGTTTTCCTGCTCCTCGTCACTTGCCTGTTTTGCCTTCACGCTTTTCACTTGCTAATTACAAATTTATCATTTTCATTACTGCTACCGCTTTGAGGATGTTTTTGGAGTCCAAGCTATCTACCAGAACCAAGAAATGGGCCGATAATTGTGCAGCAAGAACTGGCTCCATTGGTCGTGGGGTTTGCAAATCTGTCGGCCTTTTTGGTTCCAAATCTCGCGTGGCTGTTGATACTTGGATCCTGAAAGTGGGGGCTTTCTCTAAGAAGGTAACTACTAGAGAAGCCCAAAGAAATACTGACAAATCAGTTCAGAGAAGAAAAATAACTTCGATCCCCCCCAAGGTCAAGCCTGGTATTATCTCATCGTTGTTTCAAAAGAAAGTGGAACCGGTGAAATCGTGGGAAAGTCTAGCTCCAAGCGTTGAGCAGATTAAATTACGAATTCACCAAAGACGGGCACACAAAGAGAAGATTCTGCAGTTGATCAAGGAAGGCAAAATCACTGAAGGAAATGATTTTAAGCCCATGACTCAGCGTCAAAAAGACGAACTCTTTGAATCTGTGTTCAAGCGCCCCCTTAGACCAAAGAAATATCAACAAAAGCCGTTCAACTTCGAAGAGTGGGATGCTCGTCGGATAAAGAACCAGTACGAGAGAGAAAAGAATTCTACTGGAAAACGCTCTATCCCTACAGACCCGGTATATGTACAAGACAGGTCGGACTATGTACCCGGTGTGCCGGAGTATGTACCTGATATGCTGATGTACTCGAGTTTTGGGGATATGGGAGAGCAGGAAGAATTTCAATTCTAAGGGAGCGCTTGAGTCTTTGGTTGATATTGAGTCGTGCTTTTCGCAGCTTCCAGATTTGAAATCACTTTCTTCGACTTTGATTGAGTTGTTGGGTGACTTTACTTTTACTGAAGAGGTTTTAAGAATCTGATACCACGAGTCTTTGATCAAGGTTTTGTGATCCAAGCTTAAATTTCCCGTTGTTCATGAAACAACCCTCTCCTGAAATGGCGAATAACAATCTGAGGCCTTTACCCCTGTTGAATTGTATTCTATAAGGGTTGAGCAATACTCTGAAAAGAGTAGTTGGAGATCTTCGTGATTTCTGCTGATGATTTACTGGGGGAATTCTTCATTTACGGATAAGGTCAGTTCATGGATGATAGGGAATTGCTGCTTTAACGATTACAGTGCATTTGGGGCGTGCTCTTAACCTTGCAAAAACAAAGTGATATTGGTTCAAAAGGATTTCTCTTTGGTACTAGTTGGTCAGCACAACAGTTTTTCTTTGGCGATGAAAGTTACAAGTTTGAAGTTTTGCATTGGTGAAGCGGTCGTCTTTTTAATCTCCGTGGCCTTGGGGTTTATTATACTAACAAATTTAGGGAAAAGCGAAAGGAATTGGTACAGGCGTGAACAGAGGTATGGACAGAGACAGAGACAGAGACATACATTTATGAGAGATGGATCATGAGGAAGAGAGAGAAAAAAAAATGAGAGACAGACAATCCAAGCTTAACCTTATCCAGATTAAGACTTGGTTGACTGACCTAACTTGGGTTCCCGGAAGAATCCACCTTCTTTTGGGAACTCGTGGCATTGGGTGGTCTGGAGTTAGAAAGATGGCTACTTTCTAAAGCCAACCATCTGGGGAGGATGGATGTTTATTGTTTTCAACAGTTTCTCCACCTAGTACTTTAAGTGTGTCTGATATTTACATGCGCAAAAAAAAAACTTGGAAAACCCCAAAAAAACATAAAGAAAGCTAGAAAGAATTAGTCTAGCATAATATTTTTTTTTTTTGTGTCAGCTCAATTTGGTGTTGAGACTGACTGTTATTAAATTTTGTTTCGTAGAAAACTTGTTCGCCATAAATACCAAATCCCCAATATGAAAAGAACAGTTCTTTATATTTTGAGAGTTCATCCAATCAAATCGATAAGTTTGTCATGAACACTTTCCTTGGCCTGATTCTGATTAATTTAGACACCTAATTTATAAATATCAAGGTCTTGGAATTCATATATGAAAAAGGCCATATCTGAAAAGTACTTGGCTCGTAAGCCTTTGTAGATCTACAACAATGTTACACCAAGGTGAATCTCCAAGTTTTCTCACAGGCTGAAGCAAATTTCCCAACTTCAGGTTCCATTACTATTCTTAAATCTAAGAAAATAAGCAGTACCGAACATAAGATGACTAAACATAAAGTGATGCGAAGAAACAGATCCAACCTTTGATTCCCGCACCTCATACAAAAGCCCATCACCACGATCATGCCAGCAACAGGACACTAGAGGTAGATATAATTTTCTTCCACAAGTGTGAAAATATTCATAACGGTTCCCAAAAACAGAAAGAGCACAAAAAAAAAAAAAAAAAAAAAAAGAATTCGTAAAAACCAAATAGTAATGATAATAAAAAAAAAAAAAAACACGGTCTTAAAGTCTCTCCATAGTAAACCCAGAGACTTGAGTGCGACAATCAAGATTGGTGAAAACAATGAGACTACCCAAACTCTTCTACAAGTCATCTAGAGGTGAAATCCATACATCGTCTTTCATTTATTACCATTTCTGCCTAAAAAAAAAAAAAAACAGGCGTTTTCTCCAAATCTACACTCTTTAAATTTTGCCTGCCATGACACAGCTGGGAATGTGGGTTGTTGGCTACGGTTCTCTCATTTTTAAGCCTCCGCCATTTGTGAAACACGCGTTTGCTGGTACTATTGAAGGATACGTCAGAAGATTCTGGCAGTCTTCTTCTGACCATAGAGGTACACCTGAACTGCCGGGACGGGTGGCCACGTTGGTTTCGATCGATGACTTAAAAACCCACGAGTCCTTTGAAAAGCACCTTCTTACTTATGATATTGATGAAATCGACGGTCAGAAATTGAAACTTAGGGAGTCGGTAGAAGACGTAGCTAACTTGAACAACGAAAACACTCAAGTATGGGGCGTCTTATACTTTATAGAACCCGAACACGTCGACGAGGTGAAGAAATATTTGGACTTCAGAGAACAAGATGGATACACCCTTCAAAAAATCAGATTCTGCGTGGATTCTGTGATGAGTAAAGACAAAGACCTGCAAATGTTATTTGATATTCTTCCCCGGGAGGAAAACGGCAATATGTACATCGAATCTGAAGTGTATATTGGAACCATCGATAACCCCTCATTTGTTGGGCCTGAGAGTGTCGAAGATACCGCTGAAATCATCAAAAAGAGCATTGGCCCTAGTGGTCCCAATATTGAGTACTTGCGGGAAATCACATCGGCATTGAGAGATTTACATCCTCAGCTGTTTTCAACAGACTGGTATTTGGAAACTCTCTTATTCATGTCCTCTTCAAAGTAATCTATGTTGGGCCATAACCAAGTATTCAAATAAAAGTTCTAGGATTATTAATGTGTTGATTATATCCTTCCAATGTAGTTTTTGCTTGTCCTTCTGACTGAGGGCGGAGATATCTTTATTAACAAGTGACATTGTGATTGTAGGATTCGTAAGACCCTTTATCTTGGTCCTTCCAAAATGTTAAGAAATAGAACTGTAGTTCGGTGCTACGAAATATTGTTCCCTGATTCTTGAGCCCCTCGTTTTACTAAATTGAGCTGTGAGTTCATTGGCTCTCATTGGTTAGGCTATCTTATGTAAAGACCGAAAGTTTAGAGTACTATATAATTTTTGTATTTTTTTTTTTTTATTTTTTTAAAATCCTAAATTGCGATACTCAATTGTATCTTTCATCTGATGATGCGATGTGAATATGCCTAAGCGAATTAAAGCAAGTTGCATTGCTGGATCCGCTTGCGCAATTCGAAGGCTTTTCCCACACCTTCCATGTTTTCCTGTACCAGCAGAATCATTGCACCAATAGAGGTACTGGAAGTCCTCAATATTTTGATGTTTTCTGTCAAGAGGGTCTGGAACTCCAGAATGTCAAGGTCATAGTGCCAAGTCGTCAACTTCTTGTACTCGCTCATGCGTGTCCAATGGTGGACATCAGATCCAAGGTTCTCGCTATTGTGATTGAGCATGTAGAAGAGATCGTACTTCTCCAAAACCCGGTCTCTCATCAAACTGATCTTAGTAATAGTCTCGACAAGACCGGTGATGTGAAGAGAAAAGCCACTCTCAAGAAGATCCATAACTTCCTGGATTTTGGTGTACTTGGCCTCAGAAACTTTGAGTAAAGACAAGCATCTCGTGATCCTGCTTTGCAAGTAAGCGTGGTAAACCTCGTCACTTGTTTCGAAAGTGTTTCTGATGGTTGAGATTTCACGGCTGATCTTTGGAATCTCAATTAACAACTCCCCTTCAAGCGTCCTTGCAAACAAGATCTCTCTGAGCAACTTCCTAATCCGATCGCCACAGGGCAAAACAACGTTCCGGATCAAATGGGTGAATATCTGGCGGTAGCTGTCTACTACCAGCACCAAGAGACGAGCTTCTTGGGTGACATCGATTTTTATGTCGCTGTTGTCACCCACTTGGTTCAACTCTTTCTCAAGATCATCAAAAGCCGCGAGTCTTGGAATGACCTTTCCAAAAAGCTCAACTTTACTCCCTTCATTGGAAGTATCTGGCGACTTGCTTTGGCGTTTTTGACTATCAGCTTCTTCCACAAACCTTGAGATCCGGGGCAGAGCCAATACGGAGAACCCAGTATCCTCTTCAATTCTCCGAAGCAGAAGCTCTGTCAATTCCCACAGCTTGTTTCCAAAAAGCCCCCTGCGACATTCCTCGGCGAGATCTTCGGTCTCATCAAGATAGTCGAACATATCATTGGCAAGATTTTCTTCGAAGCGAGCATCATTATCGTCATCAGTCCCAAGACAATCAGCCAGTTCTTTTGAATTTGCCCGATTGTGTTCTTCACTGTCACTATCTTCTTGCAACAATGTTGAATCCAAAGCCTTACTCCTGACAATCATGATATGTCTTTTGGGTAATCTGGTTTTGACAATGAGACTCTCAATCTCGCCAGTGAAGCCGACAATTCCCGGTAAACTCCGGGGAACATCTGGCTGCAAGATACTTTCGGAATCCAGTTCTTCGGGCTCTGGAGAAGGTGGTAAAGCACGGGAGAAGGTATAGTTTCTTTCAAGGTGCAAAGGCGGAATACTCTTTTGAAAAAGCTTCAACACTGGTGACTGTATTGGACTCATGGGCAATTGGGCTTCCTCGTGATCAGTTGCTGCTGCCTCATTGGTGAGAAACATGCTCCCTTGGGGCCATGTCTCCCTGGCTGAACTTGAATTTATTTCCGAACCCGCCAAACCCGCCAAAGTTTGAACAATAGTCCTTGAGACATCTGCTCGGGTTGGTGGTTGTGGTGGAAATGAATTTTCAGTTCCTGCGGCAGGAATTTTGCTAGCTTCTGGTTCGCCATAAACTACGGCAGCAAAGTTCATGGGTGCAAAATTTGTGGGCGTAAATTCTGTGGACGAAAAATCAACTGATCCGTACTGTACTTCAGGATTAGAAATCTCGTAGAATGCTTCTTCTTGAGATTCCAAAGCAAAAGATTGCACGGAAGGCTCTTGCAAGTACACAGCATCGGTAATATCTTCAACCGTCAAAATAGCCAGTGTACTGTCCGAGTGTTCGCCAAATGACCAAGAATCATAATCATCGTTCTCGCTATCAGAAATGATCTTGATGAATTCTCCTGGCACCTCGGGTTGATTTAACAATAAATCAGGAGAAGAATTGTGATTTTCTTCAGGAGAAGACAATTCTTCATGGCTTTCATTGTCTTGATCTTGATTGTCGGGCTTATGGTGGTGTAAACCTGTCTTTGCAAATAATTTAAACTTTTCCCGAGCTTCCCTCGAGAATTTTCGAGCTTTTTGAAGTGCCTTGGTACTGATATTCGCCTGCTTTGTCGCAAATTTCAGCAATTTCACCTTTTGCGAGCTCAAAAACTTCTCGAGAATATTTGCTTTTGGGTAGCTCTCCAAAACGGATGAAGTTTCGGATGAAATTTCAGATGAAGAGCATTCATCAATTTCCTTTCTGGTCAAGCTTTCCGAAAAGTAATTTTCGAAGCTGGGCGATAAGATCATTTTCCAAGCTTGAGGTGATAAGCTAAGGGCCGCATCTGGCAATTGCTGAGATCCACTTACCAAGCCTCTGAAGAATGAAAACACAGTAGATTCGACCAAGTCTTCACTCCTTGAGTTTGCAGAATCCAGATTAGAACTACTCGAGTCTCCAGTAGCTTCCTGTGACTCGTATTCCGCAGAATTGAGTAGATTGTAGTTAGAGTTGGAATACTCAGATCCCAAAGAGGAAGGAAGCTGTTGCTTGATCAACTTGAGGTGCTGAAAGATTCCTTCGATCTTCTTATGATTGCCATAATACCCTGCGAGCTTTGCGAAGGCACTTGAGGGTATTCTTGTGCCATCATTTCTCTCAAAGGAAATTCCCGGAAATGAGTCTCCAACTAGTTCCGAAAAGCGAGAACTTGCTGAACTTCCCGGAGGAAAAAGGCCAGTGAAGTGGCTCCACGAAGTGGGTCCAGATGAAGCAGACATTAGGAAGGATATGAATGTCGATTAAGATTTCGACGGATTTGAGATTGAGGGTTTGAGATGACTTTGATGTTAGATATAAATTTGCTCTTAGATAGCAGTGTAATATCTTTAGGAAAGTTTGTTGAAATATTTTTTTTTTTTGGACCAGCGGGTTGGGGGATATCCACCTTCTTTTATATCTTTTTTTGTTTTTGTTACCCAAAAATATATGAATTGTGGCAGATCGTAATTTCTGTTTACGCCCATAGTTTTGTAGCGTCATACTAATTTAAAGCATCTTATCAAGTTTTTTCTCACTAGATACAAGAAGCCGATACAAAAAAGAGATCATGCCGACAACTAATCCTCTCTTTTTCTGAAACCCGGGGTACCTTTTTATTTTTCATTTCACTTTAACTCAAGCCCACTGGTAATCTTGCTCTGTGATTTCACTATGTGAGCAACTAGAGTATAAAAGGAGTTTTTATCCTCTGAATATACTTAAAATATGTTTGTTTATAATTTTTCGAAATTTTGAGCCCATAGTTAAAAACGGGAAATGAGTCCCCTTTTAGTGGCTGCGAAATTCCCACAACCGTGTGGGATCGTACACTCTCAGTTGCTTTGCCTGAATATGAGTTTAAACATTTCCCTTTTTATTTCTTTCTGTGAAATCGCACGTTTGATTGTCCCCCTTGTTTAAGATTTTTGGATCTTTGGCGAGTATATGAAGTCAGTGGAATGGTAGTTCAGAAAGAGTATCTCTCTTGTGGTACTTGCCCCGAGACATACTCGTAATAGTGATGTTCTCCTTAGTAGGTAGCATATCATTTTTTCTTCCTATTTTTGTTGATACAGCTGTTTCAGATCAAACCTAGGCCTTTTGAATATACCGTGGGCTCTCCTCTTCCAAAGTATTATTTTTCACTGGTTTCAATTATTTAGAGTAAGATATCCAATCTTAAATACGGAATCCTTTTCCTCTTATTGATCTAACTTGTGGTAAAGTTGAGCTGGCATTTCCATCCGACCTCTTAAGAGCTCTTGGGGGGGCTGGCGCAGAAAGAAAAAAAAAATTGGGAATTTAATAAAATGGAAATTGTGCTAACAAATATAGAGCTAGTTTGGTGAAACTTGTTGAGGTTTTTCTGGCATAGCAGAAATTGCGGCTTTTCTTTCTGGCGTCTATTTTAAAATCCATGTTTTAATATCTGCTGGCGTGTGTGTGTGGTCACAGCTTCTTTCCTCATTAACAAGCCAATCCTTTATGATGCACTCAATATATTCTAGTTATTCAAAAGTTTGTTTCTAATAGTGTAAATGATATTCTGGGGAGAATACTCTATATCGCAAACCTTTGCAAGAAAAACCTTCATAGATGTCAATTACTGTAGAGTTGGGTTGATGTAGTCTTAATTATTTCAACCATTTTGGTGTTAAGGTATTTGATCGATCCATCTTGCTAAATTTTAAGTCTTGATGCAACTTTCAATTACCCTAAAATTTATACAGAGATTTCTCATCAAGAGCCTAACCATCCTTAATTTTTTTATGAAGCAACACGATATCAGTATCATGAAGAAAAAAAAAAGGTCGAAGTTTGATTTTTCGCAGCAAAAAGAAAAAATAAATCTCCCGGGGGTGAGTCGAACACCCGATCTCAAGATTACAATGAACAATTACAGTCTCGCGCCTTAGCCAGCTTGGCCACCGAGAGGATTTCTGAAAAAAAGAGAAAAAAACTACGGTATGTCGACACTGGTGAAAGGAAACCATTCTCTTTTCTTAGATTAAAATGTACAATTCTGAATCAAATTTAAGTAATTTTCCAAGATTTTGATACTTTTTATTTAATTTTCAATACGGGGCCCTTTGATTTTCCCCTGTTAAAATTTTGGAGAGTTTTTAGGGTCCAAAAAAAAAAAAGGGTCCGTTCAATAGGGGTATGGTCTTTTAGGTTTTATTTTTGAATCTTTCATTTCCGTATCTTTTAAAAGAGTCACATATGAGAAGATATTAATGAAAAATTTGAAAGATTTACTGTCCCTGAAGCTGGAATTCTCAATAGGTATCGTGCACTTTCGATATTTCCAGTCGGCCTGGTCTTATTCTTTTTCTTTTTTTTTTTTTTTTTGAGCCTACCCAGTCATTTTCGTCCCAGTAAAATATTTTATATTCATATGTACCAGTTTTCAGCTCTTTGCATGCTATTTCCAAGATAGTGGCCCACCGGATGTGAAAAGAGTAGTCAGAAACAAAGTAGGTGAAAGAGAAAACAGCTCTAACAAATAATTCCACAAAGGGTAATTTGGGGGTGCTCACTTCTGTATCATTAATATGAAAACGAAAACTTTTTTCAATTATTTTGAAGTTACACGGGTCAGTAACGAACAGGATGCAATGAATCTTAAGAAACCCAACGAAATAACATCGTTCTATATTCTAACTTAAGATGTCCTTGTATTTTAAAAGTTCAATGGGTATGCTAATGCTTTTTAATAACAAAACTTTGGATATTTCTATGGGGCATCCACATTCAGTGACCATTCAGCTACAATCTTCAAAGACAACGGGAAGGTCTTCCTAAGTTCGCAACCAGTCTCCAATTCCCGCTCACGGATAGCCTCGGCAAGACGTGGGTTTTGCAAGTGGGAAAGATAGATTTCGTAAAGCACACAATCTGGAAGAGCGTTTTGGAAAAACATATTTTTTACTCTTAAATACTTGAACCTCAGATTATATTCCGCAAGCAGCAGGGTTTGGTAGGTTCCTTGTGCCTCTCTAAACAAAAGGACGGCTTTGTCGGTGACATATTCCTCCTTAAACCACTTTACAAACCCCTTGTACTGATAAATAGTCCCGTCAGCATGTCCACTCTTGGCATCTTCATATGCTTTTCCCCTCAAATGCTTAATACAGTGGCGCACCATGAGTTCCTCATCTCTTTCTAGGTTTCCGTCAACATCAGAGCCATATTCATCATAATCATCACTAGCGTCACTATCTTCAACAATCTGGTCATCGTCTCCATTCAAGAACTTGTCGATATCATTCTGCATAACTTGCAACCACTTCCTGGCTGGCTCGTACGTGTTGATTGGGTGCAAATTTGTGGGATCGAAGTAGCGATCAGCAGAAGATCCGTAAGACATTGTAGAAAGAACTAATTGAATAAACGCAAGTTTTTCAGTAAAGTATTCCAATCTTTTTTTTTAAATTTTTTTTTTTTATACCAAAATAAATGTTGAAATGAGAATATATAACTTCGCAGTACGGGTGTTTATTTCCCGAATCCGACGAATACGGAAAGTGTGTTTTGACAAATACAGAGTCGCATCGAGCGTATACTCTGCAGGTGGCTCCTTTCTTGACCACATCGCATCACACAGTGGAGGGGTAACATGGAACTTACTCATCTGTTCCTTGAAGGTAACAGTAGGAGACATAGCAGGAGTAGCAGAGGTAGAGGTGGATCTGGTCATTGTTAAAAGTTCAGTATATTATAGATATAATAGAGAAGATTAATTCATTAAGTAATATGATAATTCAGTGGGAATTATCAGTTACTTATATAGGGCACGCCAAGAGAAGTTTACAAGTATGGGAATAACCATAACCATATTGTAAACTTAGAAGAGGGAAAGTCGTAGACAGTTGCCAAGACCAAATATCTTGGCGACTAATAAATGTCTTCCGTCTAAGAGTCCTGATGGAAACTCGTGCTGTTCGCACACTTTCATACAGGCACCTCTATAGGCCGAGACCCTATTCTTCTACAAAGTGGGGTTGCGTGTGGCGCGCAAAAACCCTATGGGCCCATGGCTCCCAACTTTTACTTTCTTACCTGATAGACCTTAGAAACGTGGGGGCAGGTTTTTGAGGGCCATAGACCGGCTCAATTAAAAAAATTATCTATTTGTACGAGATTCAAAAATCTTGTCTAATTTCGCAAAGGATGAATTAGAACCAGTTTTGCGATAGACTCAGTTGTTTTCGTTTCTCCTCTTTGCTGTCATTTCTAATTCTATTCAAACTTAACAGTCTGCCAACTCTTCCAGAAAATCATTTCTTCACACCAAAACATCTCTTTTCATTAAGGGGCCAGCTATTGTAATTTTCCATATAGGCATATACTCCTTTCGGACCAGGCATTATATATGGCACCATCTTAAATTGTTCGGCTAATACCCACCAACATCCAAGTTTGGAGCTTTTAGTAGTGAACATTTTTCAGTCAAGGCCTTTTAGATGAAACCAAATTTTGGTTATCAAAGATCTATAAAACGGTACTAAGAACCCTGAAAGGTTCAAAGGATTCCTTTTTGGTAAGCGCCTAATTTCCTCATCACATGTAGTGAAAGAATTGATACTATTGAACAGGTTAAAGGTAGTGAGTTGAAAATTTTCTTTAATCTTATATTTGGAAATCAAACATATCTAATAAAAATTAAAATGATAAAAAAGATCAATTAGATATTCTTTCCGATCTGAATGTTCTCTCTTTGTTTCATGCGACAACAAAACCCAATGTTTACTACTTTTCTGCATAAAATATTGTGGAGCGACCCTGCAAAAATCCGAAATTATATTTTTCATATATAATAATCGTTTTTTTATATATTCTGGCTCTTTGACCATTTTTTAATTTGAAATGTTGTTGTGTTAAAAATTCCATCCTCAGTTAATATTTTTGTGGAATCACAAACTTTTTGTGGAAAAAACAAAAAATTGCAAAAGTAGTTTTCTTTGAAACACACTTTTTTTTTTTAAATTAAATGAGTATTTTTTTTTTTTTTGCAAAACAATCACGATTTTTTCCCAAAACCTTTAAACTTCATCCAACCAGGGACCTTCAACTTTTTCTTAGGGCTTTTTTCTTCAGCAATAGTATCAGTAGACAGGGTAGTAACATCCTCACTCAGACCAGTTAAAGTTTGTCCACTGAGGCTCAAATTACTTATACCACTTTTCATGCTGATTGCAGTTTCCTGGGAAAGACGCTTTTGGAAAATCTTTGAGTGGTCAAAACCAAATCTGTAGTTCGCAAGACTCATCAGGATTATCTGTAAGCGCTTCTCAAGCTCAATTCTGGCAGTCCCCACAACATCGTGCGACCTCTGTAACTGGTTTAAGAACGTGGCAAATTTGACTTCATAGTCAATACCATGGGTCTTATCGAGATAATTTGTCTTTTCCAAGAATATTTCGTAGCCCGTGACATAATGAAGACTGGCCAAATCTGTTTCACCATTAACACTGTTCAAACAGAACTCAGCATATATTTTCAAAAGCTTTTCACAACTGAGCGTCGCAGTCCCAAGAATTTTGGTCATAGTTCCCACAAATTCAGGGAATTCAAAGCGTAACTGGAGAATGGCCTCCTGGATTTGGTCCAACATATTAGTAATTGTTGCAAGCGAGTTAAAGATATCATTGATATCAGCTTGAACCTTTTCTATCGATTTTTTTGAACTTTTTGCTTGGTCAATAAAGCCAAGAAGTACCGTGTACCTGTTTCCAGCACCATCCGCTAATGCCAATGCTGCACTGGTGGATCTCTTGACTTGAATAAGCCATTTTGTGTATTCAAGAATTTGAGATTTGGCAACATCGGCGAAATTCTCTCTGGAAATTTTGAATGCTTCAAGAAACAAAATAAAACTATCCTGAAGCTCCATTATATTTGTGACCTGTTGAGGTGTCGACGAAATTTCCTGGCACTCATTTATCTTAGCCCACATATCATCCTCGGTCTCTTTCAACCCGACTTCTGTATAAGGCTGGTTGAATTTCTTGACTAGGAGCGAGCTTTCGGAAACGACATCTGATGCCTTCTTCAAAAGGCCTTTAGATGGCACTTTAGACGCGTCAGAACAACGTGAGATGTTCAGTGGAGTAAAAGTCTGGTCATACTCCTGAATTTCTGGCTTTGCCCCATCGAAGTGAACCTTCGCTTTCTTCTTGATTCCCAAATCAATACTTCTATCATCTTCATTAGCAATATTAAGTGCCATTTGGAATAACCCTGACATTCTAGGCGTTTTCTCATTTGCAATACGCATAAAATCAAGCTCGTCATCACCGTCTGACCCACTTATGACATTGCGATCAAAGCTTTCATCCATAGAAAGTGCAAACCACAAGGGCACATCTCCCTTCATTTCCATTGGCTTTTCATCTTCTTTAGGGATTTCGAGGTCGGTTTTCTTCTCTTTCCTTATAACTGTTGACTCTTTTTTAAGTGGCTTTGGCTCTCTGGAGGCATCACGTCCTTCCTCGGTAAAAAGTAAAGTTTCTTGTCTCAAGTTACTTTGAAAGTGTGATACAGATAAGTTCTCATTGAAAGCAGAAGAAAGGCTTTTAACGTTTTCAATCTCTCCCAAAAGCTTAGGTTTGCCCTTTGAAACATAAATCACTGGTGTTAAACTTGGAGAAGTTTTGATAACTTTGGGTTGGGGCTCCACAACATCTCCTAGAGCTTTAAGTGGTGCAACAATGACAGATGTGACAGGCAACCTTGAAACTAGCTTTAATTGCTTCAAGATTGGCTGGATTTCTTCAAGACTCTGGCTCTCAAAATTGAGTTCATTCTCAACAAAAATTTCGTGCTCCGTGTCATTTTTCTCTGAGGCAGAGGTTTTCTTCACAAGTTTGAGCTCCTTCAATGCTGGCTCATCAGTCTCAGTGAACTTTGACGAGATAGCAATATCTTTTGAGTCTTTTGAAGGAGCATTCACATCAGAAACTGAACTATCGTCTTCGGAATCGGAAACGACAGTGAACCGATGGGAATCATCCTGATCTGAAGTTACATTATAGTTTTCTTCGGAAACAGGGTTATCCTCCTTGCAACTTTCAATAAATTCTTCAGAGAAGCCTTGGACACCCATAAAAACCTCATCTAATAATGCACCCAAAATCTCGGCAGCAGCATTTGGATTTCCCGGCTGGTCATACTTACCTTTATTGTACTGGTCGATGATCTCAGCAATAAGAGCCTCGGTAAGATTTTCCATGCTGTGAGGGTTTCCGGTGTTACCGGGTTGTTTAGTGTAAACTTCTTCCACAACATCATCCTCAGAACCAGGACAGGAGGATTCCTGAATTTGTTCCATTTCACAAACTTTTGAAGCATTTAAAGTAGCACTTGATCCAGAATCTAATTCTGCCAATGGGATAGTTTTTATATAATCTTGGGAAGTTTCCGAGCATGAAAACAGAGAATTATAACCCAAACTCTTGAGCATTTCATCAATTTCGTGAATCACATCCTCGTTTTTCTGAACGGGGCTTTCTGATCGAGAGTCATGTTTCGTTGAGGTAAACTGTGGGTTCAGTGCCCTCTTTTCAAATTGTGAGATATTCAGATTAAGAGAAGGTGTTTTGGACGTGGGGGTGAGATCCACGACAAAAGAAACACACTCGGTAAAAGTTGACATTGGACCTGGCGCAAAATTTTCACACTCTTCAGAAGCAAATATGTTCAAAGTCTGGGGAATTTCAGAACCGTCGAATGTATTGTTCTCATCAGACAAAGAATCAATACACTTCTCCTCGCCCGGAACCATGCAAACGAGGACCAGAATATCATCAGAAATGTAAGTATCTACCGGACATCGCTGGTCCAAACCTTCATTGCAATCAAATTCTACCAAGTTCGGACGAGTATCTATAGGTTCTGGAATTTCAGCTTCTTCAATGGCGGAGACATGAACCTTTAATTCTATGCCTTTAACCAGAGAGTCAGTTGAATCAGCACCCGTAGTTTTGGCCGCCCGAACAACCGGAGATGTGGAAACAGATGAGGGATTTGAGGGAGGAAGTTCCGGTAGAATGGTGGTAGATTGTGCAACAAAGGCCGAAATATCCATTTCTACAGCCTTCTCAGCAGAAGCCCATTCGTCATTCGGGTTTCCAGTAGCATCAGCACCGCTGAAGAAATTGAAGCCAGAATTCTTGAAAGAAGCTCTTTCCTCTCGAGAAATATTCGTCTTAAGTGTCAAATCAGCTTCAAAAGAAACTGTATTTAAAGCAGGAACATCAATTTTAGCAGGTGCATAAATTTCAGGAGGAGCAATAATCTCCACAGGTGCATTAATTTCAGCATGCACATTAGTTTCAGCGGGTGCAGTTGGAGAAACAAAAATAGACTTTGGCTTTGGAACTTCTAAAGTGACCTTGCTGGCAACAGCCTCTGCATCATGCGAAATTTCCTTTGCCTTACATCCATTCTGGATCTCTGTATCAGCAAAATAATGGTTTTCCCTAGTGGCTGGTGATGCTTTGGGTTCACGGGCCACTTTAGGCACAGCGGGCCTGCGTAAAGTTGGACTAACTTTATAGTAATCTGCTGGTCCAAAATCTTTAGGCCAAAATTCATCATACCTAGGGGAAAAGTCTTGGGGAAGCAACTCACCCCAAGTCTTGGGCTGAGGTCCACATTTGGTAGGCTGGAAAGAGCGCAAGCCATAACCGTTGTTTGCAGCCGTGCGAACTTTTTGCAGCCAGACTGGAACACGTTCCTTAAATTGCCTGATACGTGTTTTGGCACGGAAAATCTTGCGGTCCATTTTCTCCCAAGTTCCCAAAATTGGGATAAGGCAAATCCCCAACATACTATCCCCCGTGGAAGCAAACAGATCTTCCACATCGGCAGACATGAAAGGACAAGATGCGTGGGCATCAAACTCGCGTTTGTAGTTCTTGGCTTCGCCATACTTGAGAAACTCAGTCCGTTCGGATTTTAAGAAGTAGTAACAAGTGTCACAGTTTCCAAGACCCAGGGCACCAGTAGGGTCCCTCTTACAATGAGCACATTCTCGGTTTGCGTCCTCGTCCAAACCCTGCTCGACATCTACTGCGTATTTAATCTGTCCGTCCCCAAGTTGTGCCGCCAGCAAAGGGAGCGCAGTCACAAGTGGTTGCACGTTATCGTTCAACCAGTCTTCGACAAAAGATGGCTTTAAAATCTTGTTATAGTCAAATTTTAAATCATATCCATTGTCTTCTGGCTTTCTTACATTTTGCTTGATGTCCTCCCAGGCCTCAAGATTTTTAGGGACTCGCAGCAACACCTTTCCGGAACGGGTAGTGCGACGTTTGGCGTGTCTTCTTTTGGCAGCGAGGATGCGCATTTTATGGGTGGTACGGGCCTTTCTATTCCTGGTGTAGGGGCCTTTTTTGCAGCCGCGGGAAGATTTGGCTCTACGGTGGTTGTGGGTTTGTGCACAAGCAGCGCTGGCATGCTCGCCCTCGCTCTGTGCTCCAGCAGGTTCCCCACCATAATTCCCAGCAAGAAAGTCGGCAGAAACTTGGCTTTTAGCAAAGTTACCAAAGGAAAAATTTTCTGGGATTGTGGCTGCAGGCTCCAGCCTAGTCTTATACTTTGAAAATGTCTTGCGTGCTGACTCGGCGTAGCTGGAAACTGCGGCCTTGAGTCTTTGCCCGGTAGACACTTTTGTGGACTGTTGGGCATTTTGTAAGTATTTTTTGTTATCTAAGTCTTTTTCCAGTTTTAATTTGCTAGTCTTCAAAGTTCTCGAAGCCTGGCTTTGTTTAATACTATTCTCATTAGTAGTTGCAGCCGTCATTTCTGGAGGAACATTGGCTGCAAACGCACTGAGAGTCTGAGAACAGCGCCCAGAAGTTGATTCCAAATTCTTTGAAGCCGAAGCTAGACCATTATTAAAGTTTCCCAAGTTGGGTCTCTTGTCCAAGGTCTTGGAGCTGGGGTGATCAGAATCCGGGAATGCCTCCGAGAAAACGTTCTTCTTGGAGGTAAATCCAAACTTGAAGGCCAACTTCATTTCCAGTCAATTACGGGAAAATAGTTTTAAAAATTGGTTATTATTGTTTAAATGTTTCTTTTAGTCTTTTAAATTCCTTTCCAAAGTCTGTAAAACGTTATTTCTTTGTGTTGTCTTTATTAAAGAAAAAGAAGGGTGCTTTTTAAAAGATTTTTTGTGAGCGGAAACGGGCTTCCATTAAATACTAATTTTTAGTCCACAAAACGGGCAGACAAAGTCAGCGCAGGTGCTGCGTATGGCAAAATTAGCTTAGATATTTTGAATGTAACTGAACTTCATAGAAAAATTGCTTTAAATGAATATTATAGAATGAGAGTCCGTTTAATTTCAAAAAGTGCCAATGAATAATTTGATACTTCAATCACCTCTAACTGACCTTGTCTGTAAATCACCGATCTTACAGGTTACAGGAAATTTAGTTTGCCGTTCATGCAATTTTGAATTTCCATAAATAATACCGTATATAAAAAAGAATTGATCTTATTCTAATCTCACAAGGACATTTGAAGCAGAATCCAACAACTCGGAAATGCGGTTTATCTCAAATTGAGCCTTTCCAAATTCCCCCTTCATAACATAGTCACGTATCATGGGGAATGTGTTCCATTCATAGGTCTCATCTTGATGATCAGGAGCATCATATGGTAGACCAAAGAGGAAGTTGACATATCCAGCCCGGTCGGGCATACTTCCACGAGATAAAAATTCACCATTAAATCTGACCATGTTATTGTTTGCAGATCTTCTGGTAGCGGCCAAGATTACGGGTTCAAGAGACGACGTACTCTTAATAAACTCCTTCCAGTCTTTGCGGAAACTCTCAATCGCATCAGCCCCAGTGGAGAGACGTTCAAGACCACGACGCAATGAATCATAGTGCATCTGAGGAACAACATCTGAGTGCAAATTGGTGATGTGATCACGAACAAAAACTTCCAAATCGTTCTTGTAGTTCTTCAAGGCATTTGTCAAGGAATTAAAGTTGAAAGGGATCAAAGGTTCTTCTACTAGACGCAATGCAATTCTAGCGAGGAGTTCCAGAATTGCCACGTGGTGCTGCATCAGAGAATCTTCTTCCTTTTCAAAATTGGAGAATGAGTCCAAACAAGAATGCTTGGGAATAACCAGATTATCCGATCTGAACCCAATATCCAAGGACGGGATATTCAAAAGATTAATGAAAGGAATGTAGTCTTTTGTTTGCAAAAAGTTATTAGAAATACTGTCACTACCTCCATTTTGCTCTTTATAAAGATCGTAGAGTGACACTTTTGAATCCTGCTCTTTGCCAGTCAGAATCTCCACTTTCTTTAGTTCATCTTTTATAAGGTCATGCAACAAAGGATTGGCGGTGACATGCAAAACGTCACCAATTTGAATATCGCTTACCTCGATATAGGTGTAACCATCTTCATGGAGTTGTTTTTTTCTGCTTTCCACCCACTCTGTTGAGCCAGCCAAATTATACTCGCTCGCATCAAAAGAAGCAAAATAAATAGATCTTGCAGGTTTCCAATCAAATCTTCTCTGAAGAGAGGTGAAAACTTTAACAAGTTCGAGCAAAACTGCAGTAGAACTGGCAGATGTGGCCGCGCCATAACCCACAGAGTCTCTGGGGGCCCCAAAGATGATTCCGCGGTCCTTTTGCTCTCTTCCAGTAATCGATCCAATAATATTCCACATCAGATGAGTTGACCTTTCCTCTTGGCTGATTTTGAGCTTTAACATGTCGCCAGAAGATTTGGACCCTGACCAAAAATTGTCTGTGAATTGAACACCCGTGGTTCCCAACTTTTCGATAAGATGTTGCCCATCCTTGTAGGAAATGGGTATACAAGGAATCTTAGCAGTAACAACGGAGTTTTGCCATGTCAACCTGGCCGCACGGCTATCATGAGAAGACCAACCTGGCGTGAGGACATCTCCTGGGCTATACCTTGTGAGACCTACATTGACTTTTTGAATAGCATCGTTATGATCTTCACCTGCCCAATTAATTGATGGAGTGATGAAAATAATGGCTTTCACTCCTTTCTTTTCTGCGGCAGCGACTTTGTTGGCTTCGGGAATATTACCTCCATATTTTATTAGAAGCACGGTGTCCTTGACATCTATACCCTCATGAGCAAGTTTTTCAAAATCTGAGGCCGTTCCTTCCCCAGCATACACATATGGAGCGTTTATTTCACCATCTGAACCGGGTGAGTTGGGATTAAAGGCCCATTTTTGCATAGCATCACCTTCATCTTCGTAGAGGGTAGCTTCGAAAGAATCGTCGGCGAGCTTCAAGTAAGTACCATCCTTTTTAGGAAAGTTGAGAAAGCTTTCTAGCTCATGAAAGTCTACGCTATCCATACCATTATACGAGAAATAGCTCTGGACGTATCTTGCCAAGGCCAAGTCACCGGTGGAGCCAGCCAAATGGGGCATAGAGGATAAGTATTCGGTGTTTTCTTTTAAAGTTTTCGCGTCAATAAACAGCTTTAGAGTGTCTCCGAGTTTATCAACGTCATAAAACTTACCACTAGAAAAGGCTCCACCGCTGGCACCATTCACGCCATCGGAGTTCCCGCTCAAAGGTATGGCATACATGACGACAACGACTGTTATGACATAAATAAGTCGTTTCACCACTAATGGATTTCCGAGCTTCAAAATGGTCTCTTCGTACCGGTTATTGAGAAAATCGTATCCTTCGCGTAGGGGTGTCAGAAGGTGTTTGAGAGGCGCAAGCACGCGGTCTTTAAACGTATAAATGATCCGTTTTGACAGAAATTCGAGCCGTTCAAATAATGAGCCTCTTTTTGCTGGTTCGTAAACCTCATCCTCATCGATCTCAAACTGCTCTAGTGTGGGAAACTGGGACGAATTCTGGGAAAAAGTATGCTGATCATCATAAGCAGGCGGAAGCGAGGGTAAATTGTCTGTTGATAGCGGCGAGTAGTTGGACGGCATCGCTTTTGTTTTATTCGCTCCGCAACAATACTGGAGTGATGTCCTTTGAAAAAGAAATATACCTGGCTAGCAAGAAGAAAAAGAATTAGCTAAGGTGAGAAAGCCAAAAAATTATGGGATGTTCGTGGTCGTTGATTTCACTATCGCCTCCGCCGCAGTGCGCTTCACTGGTTTATGCGGATACGATATGTAGGTGCACGTGACCAAAAGTAGGGATACACAATGTCGCGAGAGCGAAAGTCGGACCATTTATAGTTCGTCGGATTTGCAGCACAATAGCGGGGTAGCCCATAATATTGGGGTTTTACCATATAAATAACCCATCTGATTCTTTTTACATAATACAGAAATTTATATTCGCGAAATACTTAGATATTTGAGTACCATTATGTCGTATATTTTTCCCGAAGAAATTGCCGCCCGCGGGCCTGCCAAGAGCTGCACTCATTTGGGCAGATGCACAGGTTTCCCCAGATTTTCTGGGCAGAAGAGAGTCTTTGCGACAAGAAAAAAATGGAGAAAAATAAGATTTTTGTTAAAAAATTAACATTAGAAACAAAAAATAAAAAGACTATATTACCCATAAAATTAAACCTCGCAATTTTCACATCATTCCCACATCTGGCTAGCGTACAAAATCACAATAAAATACGCCACCCTCGCTGCCGTCACTCGGACCTGTACATAGCACGCGACACGAAAACGTGCCGGATCTTCGTCAGATGAAATTAGTAACGAACACTAAAGTCCGAAACCCGAAGCACGGTGGGAAGTGACCAATACAACCGTTGTCGGCCCTATACTAAAATAAACTTCTAGACTTTATTCCGGAGATTAGTCTTTTTTTTTTCTTTCGCAACAAGTGCACCATCTATTATTAGCATATACCGGAGACGCCTCCACAATATGCTCTTGGTGCTTCCCCAACCATGAGCAACAATATCCTTGATGGCACAATCTCTGCCAAAACGAAAAACAAGAAAAATCTCCCAAAAATTAACAGAAATGACGACGGTTTCTCCGAACAAATAGAAAGACAGGTGAAGGCAAACAAAAAGTTCAATGGGGGAAATTCTCGCAAAAACCAGATTTCCATCAATCATCTTTTGGATTTCCTGCTGTACAGAGACCTGCCTGAATATCACCAAAACCACCATAGACCTCGGAGATTATCCTCGAACAAACCGCGGAACTCAAAAAAGAAACTTTATTTACATGGAATGCGATTCATCAACGTGAACTATAAATTTGTTGTTGATCATCGGAAGTCTTACAAACCTCAACAAATCGACCCAAATATTCCAGTGGATACTCAAGATATCCTCAGAATTATAGTACCAAAGGGAAATGCCTGTCCCATATGTCTTTCAGAGGAATTAGTAGCACCCAGAATGGTCACCTCATGTGGCCATATTTTGTGTTTGACGTGTCTTCTTTCGTTACTTGAAAGTGAAGTACCAACAAACATGAAAAAGGAAAGCAAGGTGATTGTGGAAAAGTATAATGACTGTCCTCTATGTGGCTCGATTATACGAAAACGTGATGTGAAGCCAGTCCAAATAGACAATGTGGATGAGCGGTTTGAAATCCCCAAGATTGGGGATGAAGTGGTATTAACCCTTATGTCGAGAACCGCAGATAGTGTTGTTCCAATTCCACGATGGGTAGATGGGTCTGTATCTCGGGATACTTTTCCTTGGGCCAATCAAAGTGAACCGGACTTGAGTCAGTTTCTGAGGTTTTTCAATGGTGATTTCAGTTACTTATCGCACATGTACGAACAGGAGAAACAAGATTTACTCCAGGCTCTCAAACATGACCAAGAGACATACCATGATGATGGAAAGTTCTACAAACTTGCCCTTAAATCGATTGAAAATGATTTGCTGGAATGGGCTATCAAATTTGCTTCTGAGTTTGAGAATCTGAGCGATGCTACACAATCAACAGTACTGGTAGAGGTCCATCAACCCACATTCTACTACTACCAAACCGGGTTCAAGTCATCCTCCACATATGTTCTCTCTCCGTTAGATATGAAGGTTTTGAAAACGAGCTTCAACCAAGATTACACGCAACTACCATTCTCAGTGATTGCTAAGGTTGAAAACATCAAGTTTGAAGAATTAGACTCGGAGTCGGCTGCAACCAAATACAAGTATCTTCTGCACTTACCGCTGGGTACTTCCATTGGGTTCTTGGAGTGTAACTGGCAGAATAACGAATACATCTCGAAAGAGGTGTGGGAAACGTTCAAACCTACGCTTCAGAAACGGACAAAGACCTCATCAAAGAAGTTTAAGAAGGAGGAGCTGGATAGACGCAGGGCAATAAACGAGGAGGAAAGAAGAGCAAGAGAGTATATTGAACGGGAAAATAATGGCGACACTAGAACATACGACCACCACTATGACCCGGAATCCTGGATGCGTCTGGCACTGTTTGGAAGCTTGACGATCTCGGATCATCGAGAGCTTCCTGCTTTATCTGGAGACTCTCACGTGACATCTGCAAGTGAGAATAGTACTGATGTAACCGAGGGCGAGAACGCTCCTAAGCTTGAAAAATCGGTGTGGGGATTGCAAATCCCAAAGTCCGAGCTGAGGAATGATGAAGAAGAAGATGCATGGGATGCAGAGGAAATGATCCGTAAAGCTCGCGAAGAGATTGCGAGACACGAAGCGGAAAACCCGGGTGGCAAGAAAAAGAAAAAGAAGAAGTTTATTTTGCTCTCTTCTTGAGAATAGCAGCTTATTAAATGGGAGAACCTATTGTCGAGTGTCGACTGGTCTGTGCATTTTAAATCGCGGGGTTACGACCGTGCTATATAAGATAACTTAATGGATATCTCTTAACAAGAAAAGTAGAATAATTGAGAATATTTCAACATTCTCGGTCGTTTTTTTTTTTCCCTATTTTTTTACTCCATTGTTATAGTTGTCCATTATTTATTGGGCCTCGTTCCAGGGCCGGTGGCAGGAAACACGTCGCACATATTCGCCATGTGCGAACCATACTGAATTACGTCCCCAACAACCACTATGGGAAAGAAAGTGAACTTAAAGTATGTGGAAATATCGTTTTGATTATATATAAAAAAAAAGTCCCTATAATTAAGTTTTATTAGAATTACTAACAAATCTCCAGCTCTGTGGTAGAATTACGTACTGCTGCCGACGACGCTCTTCCAGAGCTTTTCCAGCAATTGGGCTATGATCAGTCCTTTACCCTTACGGATCTTAAGCTTGGCCTTGGTCTTGCGACGGTGGCTATTGCAGGAGGTCTTTACTACTTGGAAAAAAACTTTCTGTTCAAAGAAAGCTACTATATTATTGTGGCGCTGATTGCAGTATATGCGGTTATATCTCTGGTGATGTACTACCTTACCAACGGCAAGAAATATAAGGATAACAAGTATATTGGCTACAACGATAAAAAACAGAAAATATCGGTCTACACGCTGGCGGAACCATATGACCCGATTTACAACGTCAAGGTGGTCATCAACGATAACTTTTCCTCCCCAATCACCAAGGCGGTGCCATTCACGAAGATGTTTGATGCTTTTGGGTTTTTGAACTTTGTCGAGAGCAAGCAGATTCTCGGTGAGATTTTGGAGAAAAAAGGTCAATGATTAGGTATGAGCACGTAAAATTTAACAACACACAAGAAAGAAAGAAGAAATTAACACTTTTCGTAAACGACCCGTTGCCATAGTTTAGGCATGGATTTTTTCATCCATCTGGGAAAATTCCCGGGCCCATAACTGGAGTTTCCACGGGAGAGATTTCAACATAAGGCCAAAGTTGGCGTAGAAGGGCTCACACATAATTCCTTCCTCCCCAATGTTAACCTTTTCAAGTACTAACCGGGCCAATGCCACGTGATCTACAATGGGTGCAACAAAGGCCCGTGTTTCCTCAACCTCCAGAAACATTTCGGTGTTTGTTTGGCCAGGTGCCACCAAAAGCATGCGGATGGCAGGGTAGGCGATTAATTCCCGAGAAAGTACCTCGTGGAATTGCGTGGAAGCGGCCTTAGAGGCCGAATATGCCAGGAGGTTTTTCGCACCAAAGGCCCCTAATACCGAGGAAACCGTGACCACCGAAAGACGTTTGGAAACGTGGTGTTTGACGTGGCCCGAAATCACGTGCTGTAAGATCTTCACTGGCGCAAATGTGTTAACGTCAAACACCTTCTGGATTTCTTTCTGGGGAAGATTTAAAAGCGAGCCATTCACACGTATCCCGGCATTATTGACCACCACACTAAGAGGTAACCCCAATTTTTTACAGTTCGCGTCGATTTCCCTTAAAGCTGCATCCACATCTTTTTCTGACGCCAAGTCACAGTGGATATAATGGACCGCATCCCCGAGATCCACCGTGGGCTCTACGATATCCAATATAAATACCCGGGGCAACTTATATTTAAACACGAGTGTTTTCACAAGTTCTAGCCCAAGTCCACGCAGTCCCCCCGTGACCATACCAACATCATTTGTGCTTAGCGGGGGAAGAGGCATGGACGGGAGTTTAGAGATTCGGTTTACGAGGACAAATAGTTCTATACCGAGGTAGAGGAGACCCATGACCACGGCAATGGTGGAATTATGGAGTATGCTGGCGGTTAGTGAAAATAAAGATTGAATGAAAATGAAAAATAATTATGACAAATAGGTATTTTTCTGTTTATACATACCATAGAGTGAATAAAAGCGCTGCTGATGGGATCCGGTATCTGGTGACTAACCGTACAAAGTAATCGACACTAAACGGATAATCCATTTTTTTTTTTTTTTGTTTAGTTTTTAGATATTTCTGGGAAAATGACCAGTAAGAAAGAACGAGCCGGATAATGGATAAGTACTGGTTAATGGAAAAGAAAACAGTGGAGTTGGATGTGTATCTACGTGTTTTGGTTTCTGTTTCGCATGCAGGAACTCTGAAGTAGACTTAGAACCGAGTTGTATACTGCATAAATGGTCGAGTACTGTATTGTGGATAAAGAAAATTTTCTTCTCTTTTTAAAGATTTACCGACTTCTTTGCGACAAACCATATCCTCTATTGGATCTCTTTTTACAAGTGAAACATAGGGTTGAGCGGAAATTGAACGCAAATGTGTGATGTAAGCTAACTTAATTGGAGAGACAAGATGATACATTTCGTGTACTCTTTGTAAAATCTTCAGTATGGTTGAACTCATGCATGTGTTGTCGGATTTCAATACGGCTAGACAAAAGTTATAGTCAAAACGATACGAATTGAAATCGAGATTTCGATACGTTTTCGCTGACAATCAACTGGAATGGTTCTTACCTTTAGGTGACGTTCTAGGAAAAATGATTGTGCACTGGAATTTATGTCAATTTTGATGTATTTCCAGTTCAACGAACTGTTCGCTAGAAAGATGTTACTTTGTGTGATTCTCTAGTTTGATATTACAGTTAAAAATGAAATGACTAACTGTTCGCTAGAAGCATTTTGGTTCAATGACGCTCTAGTTTGATATTACAGTTAATGGGCCCAACTTACTGTCCGCTAGATGAATGTTACGTTTAGTAAATCTCTAGTTTGATGTTACAGTTTATGATTTATAAATCAACTGTTCGCTAGTCGAAAGTCACTTTCAGTGATCACCTAGTTTGATACACAGTTATTTTGTTAAGTAACTTTTCGCTAGATAATATCAGTCATTGTGATATCTCTAGTTTGATACCACAGTTACTAACTTTTACCGACTGTTCGCTGGAAAGTACCACTTACATCTGGTTTGATATACAGTTGAAGACAGCTCTTTTCAACAACTAACGCTAGATGTTAGCCCTTTTGCGAGACGTGTGGCTAGACGGTCTGGTTAATGAATTTGCTCAATTTCATTGGGCCTTAACTGGAAAGGTTGCGTGTTTTTTTTTTCTTTTCATAACAAACGAGCCATCGATTCAACCAAGAAGGACCAAGTCTTAAAGCCAAGCCGAAATAAGGTTGAAGTTTCATCAAGCAATTAGTAGAGAGTTTGTGAACTCATTGGTGTATGTATCTATGCGACCCAAAATAGCTGGATGTCTACAACTCAAAATGAAAGAGTACCCTTTCAAAGACTTCGTCTGTTAGGAATGCTTGGAACTGGAAAATCTTGTTCGAGAGTGGCTTACGTGATGAATTCGTGTCCTAGGATATGTGTATAACACTACTCCTGGTTGAGTGGATTCTTACTCTGTATACTGTAGACTGTGGCTCATGTATTGGTCAAGAGTTATATACTGCGTTGTGGTTGAAGAGTTTTCTCTTTAGAAAACATCCCACTCAAACAAATGCTCCAAGGTTTATAGAATTCTATCTCTGATAGGTGAACTAGATAGTTCACTTACTTAAGAACCTTCTGGACCGCAGTATCTCTTTGACTTGACTGATTCCACAAGGTAGGACTCAAGGTAGATAGGCTGCAGTTGACTTTTTTTCACTGCAGATTCCCTTGATAAAGACTCTTCTCGAGACGGATTGGTTCCCGGTGACTCTTCACCGGAGACACCACTTTTAGATGATGGGTTTTGGTTCTCAAATAATGGTCTGGATAAGCTGTAAAAGAAGGCTTATATCAATTATTTAGTCTGATTTTAGCAGGAATATCACTATTTTTTGAAAACGCGTGTGTTTATGTACTAATTTCTTCTATTCGTATTTCGTATACTTCCATATCGAAAGCACATCAATAAATGGTAATACTAAGCTAGATTTGTCTTTTTAAATGATTTACGATCGATATTAAATCATTAGCATGGCTAATAGAAGAAAACTAAACGGTGTCTTGTGAAGTCAGATTTACCATATGAAGTTCGTGAAGGACGTTCATTCATAATTTCTGGAAGCAATTTCCAATGTATCCACTCTTAAGTAAAACGGTGTTTAGAAAACCCCCGAAGCTTAGTTTCAAACAGGTAATGTTAATATTCTTATTTCAGCAATAAATCAAGCTTTTCTGTTCTCCACATCAAACTCGTAACCCCGTGCAATTCCACTAGTTCCCTCTTCAACTGCAGCACCATCTGCATCCACATCGTCAGTCCAATCACTACCCAAACCAGTCCATTCCCTCGTTTGGAGGTGTGCAGCAGATGTGGAAACCGTACCTCGAAGAGCCACAGCTCCAGAGAGTTTTTTCACTAATGCCCCACTTTCTGAATTCTGGGAATCAGGAGAGCCCTCTTCCTCCTCCTCATTCATTGTCACCCGTAGATGCTGAAGTCTTCTCAAGGGACGCGCGGTACTAGTATACTGGCCCGTGACCGGATTAAATTCGGGTTCATCATCACTTTCCTGGTCGAGATTTTCAGTAGCAGTATCTGGTTTTTCCTCCTCGTCCTCGTCCTCGCCAATCTCCTGGAGCACATTTCGGAAATCAGTGACCCATTTGCCCGTCCACTCAAACTCATCGCCAATGGCAAGCACGAGTTCATATGGGGTAACAATTGGCTTGAAGTATTCACTGGTCTGGTCCAAGATTATACCTTGGTGATCACATCCCAACACACACCACATGTCTACTGCCTCAAAATTCGCAAGCTTGGCCACATTAGGTTTACCCACGACAAATATATAGTGTTTCTTGCCCGCTTCCTTGATTTTCTTAGCGAGCTGGTTCACCAAAAGCTTGGTGTTGGCAAGAGAAAGCGTGTTTACAAGAATACCCACAGTTCCAGCAGCCCTAGCCATATGCATATAGCGGTACCGCCGCATCAAGTTGGGATATGGACCTTGGGAGACCTGGTTATCATGGAAAGTTGTCACCGACAGAAACTTTGTGGTGAGCTGGAGAAGCCGCGGAGCCTCGGGAAGCCCAATGTGGAAAAGCTCATAATCCATAAGAATCGAGTCATCATTATCCTCGACCTCCACACCCTTAAAAACTCGGCCAAGAACACGGAGGTTATTTTCCTCGCACTTTTGTGGGGCATATCCAATAATCTGCGAGTGCTCATCCGATAATGTCAAGTCAGTGACGATAATTTGGTACTCACTAAGCGTGGAAGCCAACGCCTCCAATAAATAAGTGTGTGGTGCATCTGCCATAAGCGCAATTTTTTGGTCTTTAAAAGAATTCAAAGGGTACCTTGTTCTGAACTCGCTAGCAAGATGTGACATATCCAAGGAGGGCTTTCCAAAGACATATGCCGAAGATAAGGACGCCACAGGGTTCAAGCAAGCATCACCAAAATGTACCACCAAATCAGCATTCACATGCTGGGCTGCTACTTCATCGATACAACATGCAGAATATGAGGTGTCCGCCAAAATCCATAATCTTTGCGTCAGATCTGGAGGCCCTGGCGCACATGTGTTTTTGGTCAGACAGTTACTGGAACAGCCTCCAGTTTTACATGCGGAACCCAGAGATTCAACAGTGGAATTCTCGAGTTTAATTGGTAAATCTTTACTGGTCAATTTGAGCCGCTTCTGGAGTTCCTGAACAATCGTAGCCGAGTCACAAATCAATTGGTCCGGAAACTGGAGAGTTACTCTTTTGTATTTCCTTGTAGTTTCACCGTCTTCTCCCGTTTCGGTTTTACTCAAAAAGTTCGCTAGTTCCTCAAGGGAGTAATATTCATAAACTTTCGTCACATAATCTTCGCCATCTGCGAGTTGCAAGTGCACTCTTTTCATTTCGGTCTTATTGACTTTGGCGTACGTGAACACCGAGTCGTCCTGTGGCGTAGACAACGCAGGCGCTTGTACATCGTTGACTGGCATTTTATATAAAAAAAAAAAAATAAAAATAGACTGGGCCAATGTCTATGCGGCTTTTTGTGGGGGTGATTCGTGAAACTGAAATATTGTGCTTCCCTCATCTCTCATGTCACGTGATGCCTTACCAGATGCCATTGCCTGCATATCAGGCCATTCATATCGTATAACGGTATTTTTCGAATTGCAAAACCAGTATTTTCTGCAAAGATTGCGTATATTTTAAAGCCAAACAATCTCTTAAATGCATACTATTCAAGTCCCAGTATGAAATAAATTTGCGGTTTACTCTGCCCATTCGGCTGGTACTGGCCTATACACTGCAACAGACCCACTCACCATATTACTCAAAACATATTCTCCCTTTCTGACAAGCTTCACACCTTGTACATTCTGTTCCAAAACACGAATAACATCATTATCCTTTTCATAAACGACAGCTGTGTGATCTGGACTTCCCACAGTCTGAGTCACGCCCGTGCTCTTCGAATAAAGTTTAGCCAGTTTGAATTGCAAAATGTCTCCGGGCCTGATTTCATCCTCAGGCCCCTTCGACACTGAAGCACCAGACTCACCACCAGCGAGCTCTAAAAATGGATATCCGTGATGATAATATTGTGACACAAATGCGTGCTTTCCACACCCCTTTGCAAGGGCCTCTTTTGCAAGATCCCAACATTCCCCGGTACCGACCTTTTGGCCTTCTCTGTGAAGACACCATGAGGTAATATACTTACCAAACCTCTCACTGTATTCCCATAATTCCTTTTTTGTTGGACACTTATTTTCAATAGGTGAAGGAAGGAAATGTACAACTTCCAGAACAGCGTCGCTAAACCTATTATCCATCCATTTTATATTATAGACCGCCTTCGATAAATCCTTAAATCTCACTTCAATGGAGCGATTGTTTTCAGTGATTGTTCCGCCAGGAAATGCTTTCGTACTTGATTGGTAACTTGTTGAGTAGTTGAGCCCCGCGAGCGACTTTGGTAACTGAAGAGAGGCGGTGGTGGCGTACCATCTAGTCGAGAGTTCCAAGTCCAAGTCCGGGTGTGCAATAGGTTTTGGTGGTTTTTGAGCTGCAGGCCGAATGTAGTTTCTTGCAGGTGGAGGCGGTGGTGGGGTCGAAGTACCAGAGGAGACGTTCAGGACATTCTTAGAATTTCTAGATGGCGGCGCTGGCGGTGGTGTGGAACGAGCTGACTTTGATGATATTTGATCCCTTGAAGGACTTTTAGAAATTGAAGGAATTTCTGAATTATATCCTCCTGTAGTCTCGTTTACACCCAGTAAAGAAGATTCCTGCTCATTAAAAGTATCTGGGTGAGGCGTGGTCCCTTTTACTGGAATTTTAAACCCAGGTAAATGAGGTTTAGGTGGAACCGCGAAATCTGGCTTACCGGTGAGTGGTATAACAAGTGGCTTAGGGGGTGGCTTTACCCCGCCTCCCGCAGAATCCTTATGATTAGAATTTTCCTTTGGAGCCTCCAGCGCTTCAATATGTTTGTGATGAAACTGGCCTTTGACTGGGACTCTAAACCCAGGAATGCGCTGTTCTGGAGTTAAAATACGTCTCTGGGATACTGGCGGAACAAGCGGGTTTGTTGATGAATCTGGATCATTCGTTACGTTTTCCTTCGATGAGCTAGGGACCCCATTGAGCGAAGAAATTCCAGTTGGTTTGGTTGGTTTGGGTGGCATCTGCGGTTTTGGGGGTTTTGATGGTGGACCCGCGCGTGATTGAGCTGGCTGTTGGACAAACTCAGAATCTGGTGAATTTTGAGAAATCTCTCGTTTCACTGGCTTCGGGGGAAGTTGCGGTGACATATTTTCTTCGGTTCGAGATCCCTGTGCCTTCTGCAGTTTAAGTCTGGCAATTTCGGCTGCAAAATTTGGTGTCGTAGGAAAGGTAGACTGACTTTTAGATGGTATAGCTTCAGGGAAAGAATTGTTGCTTGTTGAATTTTGGCTTAAATTCCCCGAATCGCTCTTTTGAAGCTTTGCTGGCTTCGGAGGGGGCACTTTCTTTATCTCCGCTGGGCTCTCCACAAAATCTGGCTTAACTGGGACTTCTAATGCTTTTGGCTCGAGTGGAACTTCCAAAGCCTTAGGTTTCGCTGGAACCTCCAAGTTTTTCGGTTTAGCAGGAATTTCCAAAGCTTTTGGCTTGGCAGGAATTTCTACAGCGTTAGGCTTAGCAGGAACCTCCGCAGCAGATGGTCTGAGAGAAGTAGACGCAGTATTGGTGGCAGATAATGGCTTAGGGGGAGGTGGAGGGACACTAGACCTACTAGATGTGACCGAGTCTGACCTTGAAACTACTCTCGCGGGTGCATCGACCCTTCTAGGTGGAGGAGGTCCGAATTTGGAAACATCAATGTCGACATACCTCACTGAAGCACGGGCAGGTTGGGTTTCTGAACCAGACCGTGCTGAACCAGTGGTGGAAGGCGTGGCAACACTTTCACTTGGGGACTCCGTGTACGAGGGAGGCGGCGAGTTAAAATCTGGATGGCCCCGAGCAAGATTTGTCGCAGGTTCACCATGGGCCGTACCAGAGTTAGACCCCGTTCTTGATGGCAAAGAAGGAGCAGGAGCACCGGCTGAAACTGGTCGAGGTGGAGCACCCGCACTTGACCCACGAGAATGCTTCTGCGAGTCGAAATTGCCGCGATTTTTGTGGACAGGTGGAGGCGTGAACATGGACGCATCAGGGGCAGGTTTGGGTACTCTGGGAGCGGGATAGTCAGTCGACTGTTGTGATGATTGCTGTGTTTGCACCGACCGTTGTGCCGGTACTGCCGGTGGTTGGGGTTGTGTAGCCGGTTGCACTGGTGGTTGTACTGGCGTCTGTACTGGCAGTTGCGCCGGTGCTTGCGAGACAGGTTGAGATGCCGGTACAACAATTGGGGCTCTCTGAGCGGGGTCACGCGGAGGTACGGGAACTGGGGTTTTTACAGGCTCCAGTGATGGCTCCGGCACGGGCGTAGGCATTGGCGGGCGAGAAAAGGTAGAGGTACGCTGGAGTGGTTGTTGTGCTCTTTCAGGCAAGGGCACTGGCGGTTGAATCCTTTGCTCTGGAAGCGGTGGAGGGCCTGAGTGTTGAGGGGCAGTTGCCGTCGACTGGCCCAGAATATTCAGGTTTGTTGCCGCATTACCTATCGTGGGGGCCTCGTGGATGGGGACCGTGCGCCTAGGAGGGGGAGGCAACGAAAGCAACTTTTCCTTCTCCATAAGAGGCGCCGACGGACCCATCGGAGGTGGTGTATTTTTGCGTTCACCGGGTGGAGGAAGGCCCTTTCTTGAAGCATCGCTCTTCTTATACGTATTGTACCCAGCCTTGGAAAGCGCCTTTGTGCCGTTGCCAATTCCTTTGGCTGTGGCAATCCCTGCAGACTTGATGGTATTTTTGTTTTCAGACCAGAACGACATTTTTTAAGCAATTGTTTAATATTATTAAAGAAGTCTTACTGGGATTTTTTTTTTCTTTTTTAGTAGAGGTTTTCTTGGGTATTTTGTTTCGTGGTGGCGGAAAATAAAACCAGCTAACTTAGTCAATTCCAAAGTGTGACAGGTCCTGTTCCCCGGATCTACCCGTGTGGCAGCCGGCGAGGCGCGGGTACTGCGGTAAATTTTATGGTTGCGAATATAAGACGCAGGGCGTTTGTGGAGGAAGGAAAAAAATGGCGGGGAAATTGCTGTATTTATACTCGTTGATTGGGGGCAGGTGAGGGGTTTCTTTTTTGCAGCCAATATATTTAGCCGCTTAAGCTAAGCAATAATTTTAGGCTGTCTTTAATTAATCTTTCATTAACTCGAGAGTCGGAGGCGATCGCTGAATTTACTTATAGATAAGCTCTATTAAAGCGTGGAGGGATATATTACTGTTAAACCAGTTGATGGACATTAATGCCTATTTTATTCTATTTTATTTTTCTTCTTCTTTATTGAGAACTCTTAAGTTATATGTCTGCGTAAGCCAAATGATATAAGGGTGAGTTAACTTTCTCATCTCTGACTAACCCATAGAACATGGATTAAATATTCCCTAATCCACAAGTAAAACCAACAAGTAGCTGAGCACACTACCCACAGCAAGTCCAACACTCAAAAATACAGAGGTGAATCCGCCTGCGGCCTCTTTTTCTTCGGACGTGTCACAATGGTCACCCACCACCATAAAACATGAAGTGATGAGCTGGCCATTAGAAAACCCAAACAAAAATTGGAGCGTGATATACCATAAATCCGAGGAGATAAGAGGGGCTTTCCCACGAGGGTGGATATTGCACGTGAGGAATAAAGGAATAAATGCTAAGCGGGCCACGGAGTAAATAATAAGAGTGCGGGGGTTTCTAATGAGTACCCTTGATTTCGAAGCACCACAGAGGATCCGGGACAATAAGTCTCCAAGATTCCATGCCAAGTATATAAATGGAATGTAGATGTTCTTTTTGAGAAGGAAAAAATGGGAGTCCTTATGCACGGACTCCACGATGGAGGCAAACACTGGGAACAGGAGTGTCACTGCAAACGTGAGGAAAATCGTCAGGACAATCATCTTCAATTTCGACCAGAGCACGCTAAATGGCACGTGTGTTTTCTGGACATGTACATCCGAGTCATCTTCAGTTGTGCCCTCTTCGGCAGAAACAAGATCATTCAATGCCCTGTACATTGACTCGGACTTTTGGCGGCCAATAAGCGCCAACAACGCAATGGAAGCAATCGACACCAAACTGGCGGTGATGTAGTACACAAACAACCCATAGTTTTTATCCACATACTGATCGTCAGGCAGTGGGTTTCTTCCATGGCCCTTCTCGCCCACCACTAGAATGGAAATAATAAGCGCAATCGACGGGAGAATTCCGGCAATGGCCTGGCCCACCATGACGGCGTTTGTATAAATCTGGCCCATGACATTGACGGTGGCCATGGTACCATTTTGGGCCAAACACGTGGCCATGGCACTCACAAGCACCATTCCCATGAGGCCAAAGAAAAACACATAGTCTTGCATACGGATAAACAAGTCCATGACACACGAAAAAGCCATAACCACAAAAACACCGATGGTAATGGCCAAGCCAGTGTTGATCCGTTGCTTATAATCTACACCGGTCTGCTTCTGTGATAAGTAATAATTATACGAGGTCGAAGCAATTGTCGATACCGACATCATTGTTGACAGGTAGATTTTCATCAAGGCGGGCGAATGGAGAAAACGTTCGCCATAATAAGCAGATGCACTAAGAAAACAGTTCCAAGGCCAAAGAAGGGCCACGCCAATAATTGTGAATGTTACATACTGGAGTTGCGACAAGGTGACGCTAAAACGGGAAACTCTCCAAATCACCGGATCGTGAGTCACGCCCACATTCGATGTATGGGGCATATTTTCGAGTTCAAATGAGGCAGTCACTTTTGCTGGGGTAAAGGAAAAATAACTGGTGAATGTTCGATGCGTATTTTGGGCCGGAGATAAGAGCGAAAATGATCGCGCAGGACGACGCGATATTCGATGCACCACCGTGGTATGTTAGATAACAGATGGGTGAATGGCGTTAATAATTGAGAATAATTAATGAGGTTTTTTTTATTATTATTGGGGATTTTTTTGATTTTTTTAAGTGGATGGTTAGGAATGATTATTAATCTCAAACATTATATCATTAATTGTCTTTTCGATGGACTGGCCACGGTTATGAAGGCCACTAGCAGTCGATCATGTAAGTTCTCCAATGTTATAGTGCCAGCTTTATTATTAATATTATTATTATTATTATTAATCAATTATATTTCTAATATAGACAGTGAGTATCATCAGGACACTCACACAATAAATATCTAGGTAAAAGCCAGCTTTAGCATTACCTGTCACCTTTACTCAACTGAACCTTGCAGTTTTTGTAATGATTTGGATGAGCCCTCATGGTCCTGGAGTGTGCCTCCTTCAGTTCCTCCTTCAGTTCCTCCTTCAGTTCCTCCTTCGGGGCCACAAAACGTATTGCTCTGTGAGTCCATGAGTTTCTGGAGATCCTTCTGGAGTTTAGCCAACAGCTTAATCATAAGGTATTTCGACTCATTTAATGGGAGGCGAAGAGGCGAAAGTTCACCAAGCCAAAACGTCTTATCCACTGGGTCTGCCGGCAGAAGATGGGACATGTGTTTGACCCACTCATCATAATCGTACTCCTTTTCAGGCGAGTCCAATGTATCTGCTAGAATATGCATAAAAGTAGTAAGCAGCAGCGATATATCTAATGTGAGATTCATTTGTTCAACATAGGCAGGGTCAATATCTGGTGCGTCTTCATTGGAATCCACTGCTGGGGGTTGTGTGGGCGAAGAAATTCCACGATCTTGCGCCTCGGACTCTTCTTTTTTCAACATTTGATGGGACTGTTGTGCCGATTTCAAGTGGTGATGTTTGTGCCAAAAGAGGTAGGTATATGTATGAGGATCAAACAATTTGACGGTGAGAAAATCGAATTTATCGGAGATATCAAAGAGAGTATCGCCCAAATTGGAAATAAGAATGGTCATCAAGGGCACAGCAGCAATGGCCCATACCACGAAAAAAACCATTCCTAGTGGATGCAGCGGGTGGAAATCACCATAACCAATAGTTAAAAGACAGAGAAAACAAAAGTACATTGCGTTAAAATAGCTCCATTTTTCCACTGCACTGAACACTGCAGCACCAATAAGCCAGAACAGAATAAATATTAGTATAGTGAATGCCAATGATGCACGGGCCTGGCTATGGGATACCTTGGCCCTAATTGATCTCATGGTGGCAAATGCCTCTGGTGTGGATGTTTCCCAATCTGGGTCATCTGCATATTTTTGTAATAATTCAAGACGCTGGCGCTCAATATGGTGCCAAAAAAGACTTGGGCCTGCAGATGAAAGAATGACTTGACGAAGTACTGAGATGATAAGACCCATAATCAATACGCCTACCAAGGAGAAAAATAGGGCAAATACCTTGGCACCAGCGGTTAGGGGTACGATATCGCCCAAGCCAATTGTAAGCATGGATACTGTACAGTAATATAAGGAGGGCCCAAACCCTATATCCGGGATAAGATTCACCATGACCACTGTACCCACGGCCTGCCACACACTAAAAGCAATAGTATGGGACATCAACAGGCGTTGTTTCTTGTCCAAGTTAAACCGTGCACGGTACTTGTTCATCTTGTACCCCACCACATTAATGATAAGCACAGTATAACATAAGGCATAGATGAGTATGGTGAAAACAGCAAGCCAGAAACCTTCAGAGGCCACGAGCAGTGAGTTATGGATTCGGTGGTTTGACATAAGAACGGCTATTAAAAGACATCCTGAAGCCACTACAAAACATGTCACCAGTACACACTGTGCAAGCAAATAATGGAGGCGGCCAGAGAAGTTCATCAAAAGCGAAATGTTGCCTATAATCCCCAATATAAATCCAAGCACATTAAGGGCAAAGACTGCTTGATTGTCCGATACGGTTTTTAGAGATTCTGGATCGAGCTGCCAATGTTCAAGGAGACCAATGAGAGATATGAGATTTCCTAAGGGAGCAATACAGGCGGCAATCACGGGGAAATAGGCAGAAATGAAAAGCCAGAGGGCAAAATATGGGTCTCCTGGTTGTACATGAAGATTTTCCACAGTGGCCATGGGTACCGCAAGTGAATGTTCAAGAACAAATCTCGTTTTGCGATGGGCATCATTGCTTGAATTGAAACTGTTATTGCCAAGTTTTTCAAAGAATTCCGATGGGAATATGGGCTGGAATTTCTCTTGATATTTCAATATCGTTTCTCGGCCTAGCATTGCGGCCGTCTGACTCTGCAGAGGCGCAAGCATATCACGAGCAGACGATAGTCGGCGTCGAAGCTGTTGGCTCATTATGAGTGTTTGTGTTTTTTTTTTATTATTATTGTTTTGTTTGGTTATCCCAATATTCTGTCATGTATTGCGTGGGTTTTATTGAAATTACTAAGGGTGGGCCACTGTGCGATGCGAGCCATTGATGGAGCAAGGTAATATGGATTCTGGGGATGGTTAAGAAAGAGGAAGGAATTGTGGAAAAGAGGATTTTTTTCTTTTTTCTTTTTTCTTTTTTAAAATAATCTCCAGTAATATTTCCCATTACTTCTAAGTAATTTTTTAAGTAAAATTTATCGGGTCTATAAGGTTCTAGGGAAACCCATATGTTAGTAAAATACACCACCACAAGACGTGAAAATTGCATGCAAACATTAGGGTATTTTCGATTTAGATATAACATTATCTGCCAAAACTGAGGAATTTCCAGACCCTTAAAAAAGTTTTTCTTTAAAAATCTCGTTCAATAAGAAATTTTCATATGGAAAGAAAATTCCGACCTTCAGGAAATCATTTCCCACGCTTAGGCGAAGTGAATATTTGCGGTACCTTCCATAATTACTAGACTTGGTTGATGACGTATTCCAGCAAAAACCTAAAAGATACTGTCGAAAGGAGAAAAAAAAAACTTCAATTCTTTTCATACTCAGCAATATACTTCAACATAATATCAGGATTCTCTACAATACCTCCACTCTAGGACATAACATGGACAACTAGTAAGCACCGCCAATGAAAATGTAGAAAAGTTAAAGTTAACTTAAAACTTGGATCCATCTATTCTTCCTTAATATTATGCTATTTACACGACTATACCGACAGCGCTTCTAAAGAACGTTGGGCACCTCGTTACGAGGGTCCAAAACGTACTTACGCAAGATGTTTTTCTGCACCGACCGCTTGATTTCTGCCACATCACCATATTTTCCCTGGGTGCTTTTCTCCAACATCTGGTGACGTTGCTGGTCATATTCGGGCGACATAAGTTTTTCCAAAATCGCCGAAATGTGCGCAGCCCGGTTTTCCACCACTGATAAGTCCCTTTGGGCCTCGTTCAACTCAAGTTCCACCACAGGTTCCGTCGTTGGCCATGAGTTAATACCATATTTTTCCTTGATTTCGTTGATCTGCGCAAGAATCGACTCCTTGTCTGCGGTAGGGTCACTATGGAAAGCTTTGGTAACCTTATCCAAAACCTTCAAGTCTTCAACTTTGGCAATGGTGTTTTCAAATTGCTCTCTACGGGCCAAGAAATCGGCGATTTTCTGGGTGTTTTCCGCTGCCACTTTTTCTCTGGCTAGTCTTTCATACAACTCAAACTGAGAACCCTTATTCACCTTGATTTCAGCAATAGCAAAATACTTTCTTGGAGAGATCTTGGGGATTTCTTCAATTCTCACCAAATCTCCCTCTTTACTAAGTTCTCCCTCATCGTGCACAAGATAATCTTTTCTTTTCAAAACATCTTTATGAACCCTCTTGTCGTAGGCCTTCGACTGCACACGAACCTTAACGGTTTTGGCCATTTTGCCCTGGGAAACCACCAACCCGACGAAATTTTGTCTGGCCATTATGAAAGGTTTTTATTATTGCTTTTTTTTTTCTAAAAATAACCCGGGTTATGCGTTCACAAGCCTACCGTGGATGGATATAGAACAAGCTTTTCTGAACAAAGGCTTCTTTCACTAGTGAGAAAAATTTGGGGCCGTGTGTGCACACTGCAAAGTTCAAACCACCAGTGCGCTTTTGCTGGAGGAATGGAGGTGTTAATAGGTGAGGAAGTGAAAGAAATCGTGATATTATATTTTTAAGATACTTGTGTGAAAAGAGAAAGTTGTGGATTTTTTTAAAAAATATTTTCGAAATCCGAAATCCTTTTATTTTTGCTCTTTTCTTTCGTGTTTTGAATCTTCTGGTGGGACTATACGAGGATAATATTGAGTGGAGCTGAGTGGAATAGACTCATGGATGCGCATTCAATTCATAAGCCAATATCAAGCTTTCGAAAAGGCCCTCAGGTATATTTCTGCACAAGTCCTTTTTTTGGGGAAATTTTCCATTTCGAATTTAACTCGATGTAGTTTTTTGGGCTTCAAGAGGAATTTCTTTGACTTTTTTTATAGGTAATAATACCAACCGTAACTTCCTGAATAGTCATTTAAAGTATCACCCACGCAAGCTTCTTACAGACTATCTGAAAGCCACCAGACCACATTAGAGAATATAAACAAACATGTCCATAATCTTATTTTTATGGTGACATCAATACTAAAATTATCCTTAAAAAAACTCCAAATAATTAAATTCCTTTTTCATGGATGTGTAACATAAAAGGCAAATGGCCCATGTATTGAACTAAGCCCGCTACAATCACCAATTTCTTCTACCCATCCACTAATGCAAATGCCAATTCACATAAATTTCTTTAACTGAAACTTATATTCATTTAACAGATATGCAACAGCTGGAAGTATTCAGTACCTTAATTCTTTCAATACAATCAAAATAGACTAGGTTAATAATTATTTACATCAACTAAACATTTCATCATTATTCTGTTTATCCATAGATATACCCTGGTCTTCAAAATACTTTTCTTTCCTAATACGGAATGTCCTAAACGTCTATAAACCACCATCACTTTCCCCGAGCCTCGGCAAGACACTTGGCGAATTTCTCCAAAAGCTGCTGGTTCTCATTTGCAGTGCCCACAGAGATTCTCAAGCCACCCGTACAATTAAGTTCTTTTCCCCTAAACCGCACCACAACGGCGTTTTCCACAGCAAGTTTCGTGTATAAAGCATGGGCAACTTCATTAGATGGGGCTCCAGACTTATCAAGGATTTCCACCAAAAGGAAATTCGAGTCTAGGCCACCAAGATTACGTCCCACACCTTCAAGGGCTTGTAATTTCTTAAGCAAAAGATCCCTCTCATGTAAAATCAGCGCCACATAATTCTGCATCACACTTAACCCGGCATCTGGGTTTGTAGACCGCATGGCCACGGCCGCAGTCAATGAAGAAATGTTATATGGATACTTCATGGCGTTTAAATAACGCGAGAGCTCTTGACTGGCATAAGTAATACCCAAGCGAATGCCGGCAAGTCCAAAAGATTTAGACAATGTTTGCATGACAACAAGATTAGGGTGTTGGTTAACAAGTGTGGCTACAGAAGGCGAGGTACCATTTTCGCCCACGGCAAAATCAATATAGGCCTCGTCAACTACCACCAAACCATTCCAAACTTTAGAAGCTTGGGTAACAAGTTCAAGAATGCTACGCACATCAATCAACTTTCCGGTAGGGTTTCCTGGCGACGTAAGGTACACCAATTTGATGGCCTTATCCTGAGAAATCGCCTGAAGCACACCCTCGGTATCGAGCTGGAAATCCGGGGTGGTTAAAGGCACACGCACCAATTCCACATCGTTAACGGCCGCACATATGGAGTACATACCGTAGGTAGGTGGACACACCAACAATTTATCTTTGGCGGGTACACAAACACACCTTAAAAGCAAATCAATACTCTCATCTGATCCTACACCCAAACACAAGTTTTCTGGCACAAGCAGATCGGTTTCAGGGCTTTTCAAGTGCAAATTTGGCTGGCCATTACGGAACGCCACAATCTGTTTTTTCAACTCCACCTGGTGCGGGTCCGGGTACCGGTTGAGCTCCAAACCTGCCTCCCAGGAAGAAACTTGGGAAAGTGCAGGTCCATGGGTATTTTCATTGGCATCCAAAAGAATGCCTTCTTTGAAGTCGTCACGTGCACAGCGATAAGGCTCGAGCTTGGCGATGTTTGGTCTGACCAACGTTTGCAAATTAAACGACATAATTTTATTTTTCGGTTTTGTTTTTGTGTATTATATAATTGTTTCTTATTTATTTTGGTTTTTTTCACAATTAAAGCGATTGCCGAATGGTTTGGGGGGGTAAAGAACAAGAAATATATTGGGCTGATCAATTCTTTCGCAGCGGTCGCCGGTGCTCAATTGGCAATGACTCAACTGATAAGTGGAAATCAGTGGCCGTATCACGTGACGTGAAATAACCACCGGTATGGCCAATGGTAATAAACTGCCAGTTACAACTCTTGGTTTTATGAAGGGTGAGAAAAATAAAAAACATAAAACTAAAAGTGGTCTCTGTAACTTTATTAATTCACTGATAATCGGCTAATTGAAAATATGGAATGCTTATTGATCACTAGTAATGTAGGAAAAATTGAAGAACTAGGGCCAGGGTACACCACATCACGTGACGTGAAATAACCACCACCAATGTCTAACTCAACATACAATTTACCCAAATATTATTAAGTAGAGAAAGTTCGCCCGTGTTTCCATTAAATTAATTCTTGTAAAATTCACTGATAAATAAATGGTACCCAATTAATCTTTAACCAACTAACTGTAAAGGCGCAACCACTTGGCCAGGGAAAACGCACCACCACTGCCAAAAGCCCATCATGAAATCATATGTTTATACTACTAGCATAAAAAAAATTCAACAGCTCTAGGAAATTCCCACATACCACACACACCTCAGGCAATTTTCCTCCCCGCCCACTTACTGCTTCTTTGGGGCCGGTCGCTTACGCTGGCTCGTGCCCAGCAGCTTTCGGGGAAGCCGTGGAGCCGGAACTACCGGCCCGCCCTCGGAACTCGTGGGCGCAGGTACGGTATTGGGCACCGGTAAGACGCCGCCTGCATGCAGCAGCAGGGTGCTCTTAAGAATGCCCCTCGGTTTCCGCTCACGCTCACTGGGGAGCACCCTCGGCTTGGTCACCTTGGCTTCCTTGGCGGCCGAAAACCCAAATTTGAATTTATTGCGCCACCGGTGGTTGTCTCCAAACGGTGGCCCAAGCCCAGTGCCAAGACCAAGTCCAACATTGGGTTTTGGACCTGTACTAGGCCCTGCCCGCCCTGTAGTAAATAAATCTCCCAGCCGGCTACCGGGCCCGCCCTGATCAAACGTAGCTGTTTTATTAGGCCGGGCAAAAATCTCCCCAAGGCTCTGTACTGTAGGCTTTTTTTCCCATGCCTTATCGGCCTCACGAGGCAGAAATGCTCCGTGTTCCGACGCCGTGTTGGACTTGCTGTCCTTGTGGCTATCGGCGCCATTGAATAAGCGTGTGAGCCTCTGTTTTGGCGAGAGCCCATGGCTTCCGGTCCGGAGCGTATCGGGCAACTTGGCCCACAGCGGCAAAAGAGTAGATCCACCAGTTTTCGCCCGTTCCAGCCCAGGCCCATCTTTTGGCCCTTCTCTCTTTGGTACACTGGGTCGTTTTGAGTGGTGGTACAGATAGTGGTGGTGATGGGCGGTAGAATTCGACAGCTTTGACTGCTCAACAAGCCCAGAGACCACAAATGGCGAAAACTGCAATTCTGCGTCCCTGTCTAAGGGTGTTTCATCCAGAAGCACGGCGTGGCGCACCAATTCGATCTCGCGGCTCGATTTGCGTAACGATTTTCTCTCTGTGGGTGGTTTCAGTAACGAATTCACCAAGGCCTTTTCTTCCTCGGACCCTTCTCTCAGGTGTCCCGATTTGGGCATGCTGACCTTTGCCAAAGGTGGCTTTCCCCTTGGTAAGGTGATGGGCAAAGGTTTGTTGTCAATAGTCACAAGAGCATGTGGCCCAGAAGACCGCTTGCGGTGTTTCTTGGTATGTGCCTTACTTGTTGCTTGTTTAGGCGAATCAATTGACCTTTTTTCAGCTGGAGGGTTTTCTATTGGAAGTGGTTTGTCGTCCCGGTTTTTGGTGGAGGGGCTCACGTGTTTAATGGCCTCCCTCATCTTTTCAAACCCGGTGCTTGTGCCTTTGGGCGACTTTTCCCCCTCAGATTTTTCCACATTGGCCGATTTCTTGTGTTTCTCTTTAGAATCCACCTTTTCCACCTTTTCAGCCTTTTCCGGGGGCATAATTCCCGTCAACGCCTGTACCACGCCAGTCTCATAAGCAATTCTTCTTTCATCTTGCTTTTCAGGTTTGGGTGATTTTTTGTTCTTGAATAAAGACTTGGACTCCGTCTTTTTAGGGCTTGTGAGTGCAGGTGTATCCTGTGGTTCTGCAGAATCAGTAAATGGTACAGCAGCAGGGATAGCCTCTGAAGTTTCCTGAAGAGCATGTCTTTGGGTGATTTCCTTTTGTGTCTCAAGAACAAGCTCGCTGATATCGGCGGAAAGAAACGGATCCGTGACCCCAATAGGAAACAGGTTCGTGAGCGCTGTTTCTGGGGCACGCAGGTCAGTAGAGGACTCAAGTTTGAGCCAGGTAGTCGGCGGCGGTTTTGTTTCTTCACTAGATTCCTTACGTGCTTTTCTGGCCACATCTCCTCTACCAGGAAACACAAACCCTCTTTTTGTAGGCACTTGTGAAGTGTCATCTTTAGACGAAAGAGTGGGGCTGAGTGCGCCAGATTTTTCCGGGTCCGAGAGAAACTCTGTAGGAATCGCTGATGGAGGGCTTTTCGAAAAAAGGGTGCTACCAAGCGAACTGAGTTTTTTACGGAAGTTCCCGCCACTGCGGTAGTTGAACAAAGAGCTACTAGCAGTCGGAATCAACTGCGAAGATGGAGTGAGCAAATACGAAGGAACCAAATCAATTTCGGGTGACAGAGACCTTTCTTCAATCCGAGGATCAGGGGTCAGATCATCAAAGGCAATATCCACCACGGTATTATGATTATCACCCCGCCCGTTAAGATCACGTACAAATTCAAGCATGGACAGGTCAGACATTGCAAATTCGGACCCGTCCGAATGTTGGGAGGATGCTGAAGCCAATGCAGTCATCTTGGTGTATTTTTGCCAATGAAATATGAATATTAAGCAGGTTTTTGGTAATGAAGAATTGGGTGCAAAATTGAAATTTTTGGTGCAAAGCTGCGAACGCGACCCGCACGTGATGTACTGGAGTTAAAAGAAGTAAAATTAAATAGTGGGGATAAGGGAGTGGGAAAAGTTTTTTTTGATTATATTATCTTTATCTAAGAATAATTAAAAAAGAAGTTAAATAATAAGAAAAAAAGTTTTCTCAAGTTTTGGCTCTTGTTTCCGTGTTAAGGTCCACCATATCAAGGGAAGATACGAAGGTGGATCATGGAAATAAAGGGAGCACGCGTTAGAGTAAACCGAATAGAAATCTATTTTTTTTTGATCATCATCGAATAATAATAGTATATATAAATATATAGTTACACTGGAAAGTGACAATATCCTGTAGGAGAGGGTCCCCATAATAAACGATATTTGGACCCGCGAATATTATGGACGAACAAATCCAACGTGTCAATATTGGCCACGAGATCCGAGGGTACGTTGGCGACGAAATGAAACACCCGTACATCCCCAGCCGGAGGACACCATGGCCAAACCTAGATACCTCAATTATAGTGGATTCTACAGAAAGAAGTCTCAACAATAACTTTTTGCTGGCTTATAATTTCAAGGTCTACCTAAAAAAAAAACTCATAACACAAACACAAATCACAGAAAGATGGATTACGATCTCAAATACGATGCCAAAATCAAGGGCATGGTTTTCAAGGAGAAACCTAAAACCGAGGTTCCTCTGCTTCAACTAGAAATCGATCAAATGAACACGTTGATTGCTGAATTAGTGGGAATTTCTGCCCCCGTGCCTCCACAGCCATCGCCAGAAACCTTCAACAAAGATATGTCGAAAATGATTAAGAAATTGTATGAGGGAGGTGTGCAATCATTTAAACAAGGCAAGTTTGCCGATTCTGCCAAGCAATTCAGCATAGCCATCGAGATGATTAACCGCAGAAATAAGTTTGAGGCCTTCCAAGGAACTTTACAGGAACTTAGTCTTTTGCTCATGAGCCGTGCGGATGCATACTTGAAGTGTAAAGAATATTTGAGGGCATTTAACGATGCTGATATGTTGATCAATATGTTGATGTGTACACCCGACAACTTCTTGAGACGCGGAGTAGCTAACTACTTTTTGGGTAACTATGAGGATGCACGTGCAGACTACCAACGTGGTTTGGCCTTTGATGAGAAAAACGAGAGACTTGTTAAGGAGTTGGAGATTTGCCTAGACAAGATTCTTGAGGAGAATGGCGATTACTTGTAAGTTTTCTTTTTCTTTATAATGCTTTTAGGGCGGTGAAGAAAAACGGTGTTTTCATGAAAACTAAGATATCTGGATTTAAGAATTACTGGGCAAATCCTAGGACGCTACATGTGTGCTATGATTTACGAAGAAGAGGGTGAAAAACCCGTGAAAACGGCACATTTTTTTATTTTTAAAAAGAGATCCGGCTGTACATTAATGCCAAAAGTTGAAAAATAAAAATAAAAATAAAAAAAGGGGTCTAAGCCTGGGGTACAGTGTATAACATAAAATGAACGAAAATATACAAGATTCTATCAGTAGTCAAATCCGGTGGTGGTGTTTGGATAGCGCGCGTCGCGCCGAGATCCGGGTGATCGACATTCACACGGTCGCGCATTTCCGGGGGGCAGCAGCGCGCTTCATCTCCAACCCACCACTAACAAAAAATAATAAACCTAATAATATCACGACCACCTCACTTTTCAGAATGCTGGATCGTTCTGAAGACTCGATAATAGTTCTTAGTGATGAAGAAGATTATGGAAATACACAAACACACGTGACTGCGCCTCCCGGTGGCGCGTCGAGCCCGTCGCCAGTGCTGGATTTTGCCAGCCGTCTTGCGAACACATATTCCCATTTTGATCCCGTGGAAAACCCCCACCAGGATATGAATGGCGGCGATTTTAATGCTAATTTTGGAAATATTGACCCAGAAGAACCTGCTGCCAAAAGACAGCGGGTTTCAGACGCGTCTGGTGACGAAAGTCGCGTAAACAATGGTTTATTTGTTGACCAACAGGATACAAACCCTCCAAACCATCTGGATTTAGGTTCTTCAGATGCCATGGACCAGGAAAATGTACAAAAACAGGATTTGCAACCACCAAAAACCTCTCTGCGTTTAGGCCTGCTTAATGGACCGTTCAAAAATGGAAGTCTGACTAGGCAAAGTAGACCCCCACCCCCACCTGCTGTAAATACGTATGTGAGCCCGGAAAACCAGATTGTGGTGATAAGCGATGACGAGGAGGATGATCTGGGGGATTTTTCACGCTCGTTTGCTGAACCTACAGAGTCGTTTATTGAGGAGTCAAGTGGCGAGGAAGTTTTCCATGATGCGGCACCTGGACCGGACATTAATCGCCGTGCTGATAACAGCAGCGATATCGAAGAACTTGGACCTGCGCTGGGGTCAGGGCCTGCAGATGGAGAGGTATTTCATAACTATTCCGAGGACGATTTTGTTGCTGAAACCGGGGGTGGAGCACCACCTGTAGAAGAATCCTCAGACGATGAAATCGCCATTCTTTCTAAGGAGGAGGCCGAGCGGGTGGGTACGTTTAAACGGAGCACATTTGAAAAACCTACCCTTGCCTCTGCACCTGCCCCTGCAGCAGGTAACCAACCAGCCCCTGCAGCACGCCCAGTATTTAACCAACCAGCACCAGTATACCATGCGGGGGAGGAATCGCCGTTGACTACAGGTGAAGATCTTGCGATTCGTAACTACTTTATGAGATTCACTGTGCCACAGCTTGAAAAGTACGAGCGGGATATTGACGTGCAACTTGGAAGGGTACAGGCAGAAACCAAGGCATATTATGATGAGGTACAGGAAACACGTGCTCAGCTTCTGATGCTAACGGTGGACCAGGTAGCACTTCGGGACCAGCTTTTGCGGAACGTTACAGAACGTCTCGAGCTCTCGGAAGCGCTGCTTCAGAAACTGCGCAAAGTGCGCCGGTATCGTTCGATTGTAGAAAGTGTCAAGGCATCCAAGCTTGCACCCCCGGAATTCCCCTTGGGCTTTAGCATGGGTCTGAATGTGGTTGATATCGATGCCGAACCCATGTACGGAGCCAACATTAACCCTTACACTTCGCGTCCAGTAAATGACGAGCAAACCCACCTCCAGGATCTTTTCCGGGATCTTTGTAAGGAGGAAAAAGTGGAGGGTATGGCGCCTACGCCCGAAGCACTTTCGATCCAACTCTTGGACCACCAGAGACGCGGGCTTTTCTGGCTCCTTGAGAAGGAAAAGGCCAAACAGGGATGTATTCTTGCCGATGATATGGGTCTAGGTAAAACCGTGCAAACGCTTGCCGTGATGACGGCAAATCTTTCCGTGGATCCCGGCTGCAAAACCACGCTTATTGTGGGCCCTGTTTCCTTACTACGGCAGTGGGATGCGGAGATAAAGGCCAAAATCCATCCCACACATTCACTCAGTGTGGCGTTTTTCCATGGCCAAGAACGCCGCAATTTGACCTCGTTTCGCCAAATGGCCCAGTACGACGTTATCCTTACTTCATACACCACACTTGCATCCGAATTCAAGCAGCATTTTGCCTGGGAAATGGAAAAGGCCATGACAGCGAAAAACTCCAGTGCGCTCCCGCAGCGTGGGACTGGTGGCCAACGCTACATGTCGCCATTTTACTCAAGAGAGGCAAACTTCTACCGAATTGTGTTGGATGAGGCCCAATATATCCGTAATAAGCTTTCACAGGCATCAAAGGCCGCGGCTTGTCTTCGGGGGAGACACCACTTATGCCTTACCGGTACTCCAATGCAAAATAATATCGAAGAGCTCTATCCGATCTTGCGTTTTCTAGGTACCAAGCCATATGACGAGGAGCCCAAGTTCAAAAAGGACATTAGTGTGCCGCTCAAGTCAAACAACGACAACTTTGATGATTACGATAGAAACCAATCGATGAAAAAACTTCGTGCAGTGTTGCTGGCAGTGATGTTGCGGCGTACAAAGGACTCGATGATCGATGGTAAACCGTTGATCCAACTTCCAAAGAAAACCATCGAGCAGGTGTTTGTCAAGATGGAGAATGACGAGCTCGAATACTACAAGGCTCTTGAGTCCGGAATCCAGAAAAAGGCAAAGAAACTCATGAATTCTGCTAAACAGTCGGGAAATATCCTTACTTTGCTTCTCCGTTTGCGCCAAGCTTGTATTCACCAGTTGCTTGTAGAGGTGGGTGAACTCAATTCCCAAGAAAACTCCGACTCTTTCAAGGGAAACAACTGGGTCCAAATGTACAATAGAACCGAGCGGATGAACGAGCGTGTCAAGGCAAATGTTCGTGCCATTACAGGCAACCACGCCGAGTTTATGCTGCTGAATGATGGAGAATCTCCACTGAATGAGGTGCAACTCACGTGCCCCGTATGTTTCGATGTGGTGAGTGAGGACTCGATCGTTATTCTTGCCAATTGCGGCCATATGGTTTGTGATGGGTGCACCAGTACATTATTTGGTGAAGATGGTGCCCAACAAGAAGCTTCATGTATGGCTTGCAATGCCCCAACGTCCATGGATGATTTGGTCAACTACCAGATGTACTCCAACGTTTTCATATTGGGCCACGATTTGCCTGCACTTCAAAGAATCTACGGAATGACCAACACAAAAAAGACCACGAATTCGGAAAAGGTGAAGTTCTTGCTTCAACGAGATCAGGGCTTTACACCATCTGCCAAGATGGAGCGCACATTAGACCTCATTAAAGATATTACAGAAACAACATCGGACGAAAAAATCATCATCTTTTCCCATTTCACCGTCACTTTTGACCTCATGGGCCATGCACTCAAGCAAGATAACATTGAGTTTTTAAGATACGATGGGTCGATGAATATCGATGATAAAAACCAAACAATCAGCGAATTTTACCAGGGCACACCACGAGTATTGCTCATTTCTTTGAAAGCAGGTAATGTTGGTTTAACCTTGACTTGTGCCTCCCACGTCGTCATTATGGACCCCTTCTGGAACCCATACGTCGAAGACCAGGCCATGGACAGAGCTCACAGATTTGGCCAAGAACGCCCGGTGAAAGTTTACCGTTTGTTGATCAGAGACAGCGTTGAGGACAGAATCATGGATCTTCAACAACGGAAAAAGGAATTGATTGGTGCGGCCCTCGACGAAAGCGCCTTGAAATCGAGCAGTTCTCTCGGCAGGAGAGAGTTGGGTTACTTGTTCGGTTTGAATAGTCTTCGATAATCTAGATAACTCTATGTAGAATTAAGAGCGAAACTTCTTCACTTTCAATAGGTTTCTCAACCAGTCTTCCTCGCTTACAAGCGTGGGCTCCACTAAACACAACTCCCACGTGAGCATACTCTCGAAGTTTAACCCATACTTATCCAAAGACTTACAAAGATATATGAGCTGAAGCACAACACCATCTTTCTGGCCTCTAATCTCAGCATCATCTTCGGTATTCGCTGGGCCAATGTCTTGGTAATGTGCCCGTAGTTCTGCAATAAGGATCTTCACCAAGTTTTTAATAAATGCATGTACGAGAAAACTGTCTTCTGCCTTGTCTTCTGCCCTACTAACAGAGTGGAAGATGGCATGATATATTGAAAGTGAGTTCGAAAGATGTTCTCTATATGTTTCAATGCATCTTTTTAAGTAGGTGACTTTTTTCAATTTCAACAAGGGCTTTAACGAAGCAAGCTCGCTTGTAATAAACTTGAAGCGGGAGTTTAAGTAAATGACCTTCAAACAGCGGTCACGCACCACGGTGTTCTTGGATGCGGAGTTTGAAGAGCCAGCAATCTCTACCTTGGCGCCATCAGTGATATTTATCAAGTCGGGCCGGTTTAAGATCTGGAAAATTTTCAAAATGTTCGATTGTTTCAAGTTTGTGTTGAGGAGCTTGATTAATCCTTTCACCATGATTTGGAGCTCAAGCTTGATATTATCCTCGATTTTACGGAAGGTTTGGAGATTGGGGAACTTGATTATAAGCATTTTCACCAACATCGAAATTTCCAATGCTTCCTGATAGTTACCCTGTAAGATACACAACTTGCACAAAGTTGGAAGCTCTAAAATATCCAAAATCGCGTCGATATCAAAGAGTACCGAGTTGCTAGCCGTAGCTAGTTTTTCTGCGGCCCGGGCTTTGGTGGGGGACTCCCATTTCACATGCATGTCGTTGATATTAAGAAGAATGGCACTGATTTCGGCGTCGAGCCGCGTGTCCATCTTATTACCCACGGCTTTCAAATCCTGACTCACGTTAATAATCAAGTCACGGTTGTCATTGGTGAGTTTCGACAACTTTATGTCGATTTGTCGGGCGCGCAGATCTAGTTCTGCGATCTCTTCTGTGAGAGTTGTTTTTCCAGGAACAGCTGAGGTAGTACTAGCAAAAGAATCAGTCGATAGTAATTGCTCGTTGACCAAAATCTCATTGAGATATGCCACGGCCTCTTTTTTGAGGCTTTCATCTGTTTCTAGCCTTGAGGCAAGGGCCGGGTCTAGGTTTTCCTTGAGACAGTCTATGAGCAAAGCAGACATTGTGCAATTTGTTTAGCGATGGTATTTATAAATAAGTATCAATGAGCGATGCGTTTTTCGGGCGCCAGAACCGTGATTTTTGTTCACAATCTGTGTATTTCAAGGCACCGACTCCACGGTGTCTTGCGATAGAGGCGGCCCTCGGTGCGTAGACATTGTGTGCACACCACTGTAAAATACACTGGGTGATTTCCGAGGGTCACAATCAAATCAGAATCGAAGGAGAGAAGGCTATATCTTTTCAAGAAACAGGGTTTTTGAATTCAAAAAAAAAATGAACCTGTTGTTAAAGGTATGGTTTATTTGTGATTGTAAACCATAAAGTCTGCTTGCTATGCCGTGAGGTAGTGGCAGTATTAACTGATAAATCCACGTTTGAGCGGATATAGACACGATTTTTTTTGTAATCCCATTCATCAGTTTTTTGAAATTGAGTATATGTTCTTTTTACTTTTACGGCTAAAACATTCCAAAAAGACAAGCAAGACATTCTTTACCAAAACATACCATACAGCCCCGCTTGGACGATGACAGGAAAAAGTAATGATTAGTGTGCAGAGTCTACTCTTGGGTAGAAGTCCCAAAGCAGGGTAAAAGCTGATGAGGGATTTCATGCCTCGATACTAGGATACTAGGATTGAGGTACCTGGGGTGGAATCGCGATCTATTATAGGTTTTTTAGTTAGTCTATTTTTGTTAGTAAGGGGTGAGTGAGAGACTCTCTGAAACTAGCACCCTATAATAAGATGAATCTTAAAAAAAAAAAAAAATACAGTTCATGACCAAGATGATACCAATTTCATTCCTGGACGAAGAAACAAAACCCTCTAAAGGAAAAATATTTTACTTAAGATTTATAATCAAAATTTCCCGCCAAATAACTCTTAAATGGCTTTATTTTGTGCCGATTTGCAGCCTCCTCCCCCCTGAATCACGTGACCACAGCAATATCGCTTTATCGGTCTATCGATCAAAATGAGACCCGTGCGCCCAGTCGTGCGCGACCCAGCACTCTAATCACCTTCCACCTATCAACGATACATCAGCCTCTTGCTTGGTTTTTGAACTGCACCTTAAAAGCACACACAAAAATACAATGGAGGGTCTTTTTTTCAACGTCGATTACGGTTATATCGAGGGCGTGGTGCGCGGGTACCGGAATGGACTTTTGACCGGCAACCAATATGTCAACTTGACGCAATGTGACACTTTGCAGGACTTGAAGTTGCAGTTGTCGGCCACGGACTACGGCAACTTTTTGGCGTCGCAGGCAGGCCCCTTGCTGACGCTGATTATCCAGGACAAACTCTCGCGTAGAATGTACCTGGAGTTCCAATACTTGCGCAGCCAGAGTACAGGAAAGTTGGCGAGATTTCTCGACTACATTTCGTACGGCTACATGATTGACAATGTGCTGTTGATGATCACCGGTGCATTGCACGACCGTGACTTGGCGGATATTTTGCCCAAATGCCACCCATTGGGTTGGTTTGATACACTCCCCACGTTGTCCACTGCCACTGATATTGAAAGTTTGTACGACGTGGTTTTGGTGGACACGCCCTTGGCTCCATTCTTCAAGGACTGCTTGACGCTCCACGATTTGGATGACTTGAACATTGAGATTATCCGTAACAAGTTGTACCGCAACTACTTGCAGGCATTCATTAAGTTCGTCGAGACTGAGTTTGATGGTCCTGATCTTGAGATTATGACGCGCTTGTTGAACTTCGAGGCAGACAAGCGGGTTATCAACATTGCGTTGAACTCATTGAACAACCCGGAGTTGAGCGCCGAGGACAAGTTGGGACTCTTCCCCCAATTTGGCCAGTTGTACCCTGTTTACCACAACGAGTTGGCTAACGCCGAGGAGGTTGAACAGATCAAGGCAGTGGTTGAGTCCATTGGCGAGTTCAAGGAGATCTTCAGCGACTCCCAAGGTAGCGGCGGCCAGAAGAACATTGAGGACTGGTTTTACTTGTTGGAGATGAAGTACAATAAAAACGCCTTCACCCAACAGTTCACCTTGCTGAGTGTTTGGGCATGGTTGCGCTCCAAGGAGCAGGAGGTGAGAAACATCACCTGGATTGCCGAGTGCATTGCTCAGAACCAGAAAAACAGAATCGACAACTACATCTCGGTGTACTAATGCAGTGCTGGTGTATACATAAAGCTAATTTGAGAATTTAACGGGAATTGTTTGATTGTAGTGTAAATTGATCCAAGCAGGGGGCTGCATGTTTTTGGAATTAGGAAATTATCTTATCGAATGACTGCAACAGGTTTAGCAATCTGTTGAAACAAGAATTGTCAGGAAGGAGAGCAGAAGTCCAAAGTTATCGCTGCACTGTTATTGGTAGAGGAAGTCAAAAAAAGGGGACCAAAGACCTTGAATACCATTTTTATACCTGTTGTTAACACAAGTTCTTTTTCAGATTTCTTGTTCAACAGTGTAATTGCATTTTCGATTTTGTTGAAGAATCCAATCTTCCGAAGTATGATCAAGTAGTCTTTAGAATATTTAAAAAACTTTGGTGAATCTCATACCCTCTGATACGTGAAATCCTAAAAATTTTTCGTTATTTATTGTAAAACTTGATCTTTATACCTTTAGTAAATTTATTGCCATATATGTTTTGCATAACTCGATCACCAGCGGATGTAAATTACAGTTGATATTCAACTATGTTTTCCAGGAAAAAGAGAAAAATAAATTAAAGTGAAAATCCCCAAAAGTTTACAACCTGTTATTAATTAATTCATTTCAAACCCCCATTTCGAATTATTCACTTTACTGACTTTATACTTAATCTCATCTCACTCACATACTTAAGTTCAAAGTGTCCTCATGAAACCACCATATCCACCCCATGGTTATGAGCGCGGTGCGCCAGTCAGACTCTACTAACTACACGCGCTGAACCCATCAAATAAAATAAAAATACCCGTAGTTTGGCCAACATGTCGCAATTATTTATGCCGTCTTCGCCTGCGGATAGCCAGGCGGCGAGGGAATTCGAGGGAGTGTTTCTGGACGTGCCGCCAGTAAATGCACAGTTTCTGTTTGCCGCTGCCACCGCTCAGGTGGCTCATTTGGCCGACGTGTTGGCACTGGTTTCGGCAGTGGGACGGTATGCGTTGATGGTTCTTTCACGGCACGGAATCACGTTTTTCGCCGAGTATAACCATATAGTAAATGCCCAGGTGGCTGTAGATGCGGCGCTTTTTTCTGCGTATGAGTATCACTGGACTGGTGGTGACGAAAGTGATTTGGAGGGGCAAAAAAACGTGCAATTGGGCGTGGATGTACACATGTTAAACGAGGCTTTTGCAGCTGCAGCTGCTACAGTAATGCCTAAAAGTAGGGGTTCTACAACACTGGCACATACTGATACGGTGGTGTGCTATATAAAGTACCGTGGCGATGGACATCCCTTGGTGGTGGAGTTTGAGGACCGGCTTATGAGTGAACAAATCGAATTTGCCACCTTCCATCTTGATATCGAATTTCCGTATGGAGCAGAAAATCCGGAACTGCAAGCTGATACTGGGGATTGGGATCCACACACGCTAACGATAAATCACCTGGCCCTTCGTTTTGAGGTGATTTTACAGAGCGATATTTTTGCCAATTTGCTCCAGGATCTCCAAAATCTCGGCACTGAGGATTTGTACATGTACGTAAGCAATCGAGATACAGATCAAGGTCTAGGCCTGGTCCATTTTATCTCAAAGGGTGCTATTGGGTACCTGAAACTTGTGTACCCCAATGCCCGCACAATGCTCCAGAAACTTGAAGTTTATGCTGAGAATGGGGGTGAACCTATTTCTACCCTAGATTCTGTGCTATGTACGCTTGGATTTGCGCCATTTATCCGCATATTCCGGGCAGTCAAACTCTCATCCAAGTGCAAAATCATGAAGGACACTCATGGTGTGCTTGCAGTACAGCTTCTTTGTAAAAACACTGCTGCCAAGGGTTATCCAGGCACCTTAATTGCGTTTAACATGCTTGAGAAATCCGAGGTTGGGGGCACGGGTCAGGCGGTGGCTTTTGATGCAAACGGGCTCTTCGACGACAATGTTTATCAGCAGGTGCGTGAATATGAACCTGGGAATACCACAAACACAAATATTCCGAATTTGAATCATGATGACCCCCCTCTCTCGGCCACAGAACCATTTTCCTATGCTGCATTTAAAAGACCCTCGGGTGGCGACCTGGCGCCAAAGAGAAGCCGCCAGAATGAGGAATCTGGGAGTGTGCGAGATTCGGCAGACTTCCCGGTGTTTCTTTAGCCATCTTTGGCTTTACTGCCCTACTATGATCTTTCACTATCGTTCCATTTGACACAGTTCCAAATGCAAGGTGATTTCTTGAAAGGACTAGTTTTGAGCATAAGATTATCACCTGATATACACTGAGTGCCTTCAATTTTTTGAAATTCCACCGAAAGTGACACTATCTATTCTACTAAATGCCCAATTACTGGCCCATACATCATCATTACCCTATAGATATGTCACCTTGAATGCCATCAGCAAGGTATCCTTCACCTTCTGTTTAAGGTCAACCTTCTTTTTACGCAAGGCCTGTCCTGCAACAACAAGAAGGACCACTACCGCCAAAATAATCGGCGAGTTTTCACGCACCACGTTTTTCGATAGCGTATAATAATACGCAAGCCGTTCCCGCACGTGTGCTAGTGTAGGCACCGGACCAGGCGTTTTTTCTGTACTTTCTATCGACAGGTCGCGTGACTCTTGGTCTGCCCGGATCTGCTTCAATGATCTGTACTTCAAGCTTTTCTCGTGTGCCTCTTTATTTTCTCGTTCCTTTTCTGCTGCAACCCGCTTCGCCTCACGGGCTTGTGCCTCCTTCTTTTCTTTTTCTCTCGTGCTCTGCTGTTGTTTTCTGATCTCTTGAATTTCCTTCAATTTACTCACCATCAGGGTCCCGCCAAACGCCTTGTTAGTTTCGGCAATGGCGAACGCAGAGGTAAAATCTCCAGCCTCGGGCAAAACATTGAGCACATACAAATCAAACCATTTTTTTGAATGGCGGTCTGTTTCGCCATTTTCGAAATCAAGCATGTGGTATGTTTTCTTAAAGCTTTGCAATACCGTGTCTCCGTTTTCGCCCTGGATCGCCTCCTGGCACGTGTAATAGACCAAGTAAATATTAAAAACAAGTTCCAGTGGTGCCGCTGAGACCGATCCGTAAATATCCAATAATTGGTCCAAAATCTCGTTCTTTTGAAGCCTTTCCACTAATCCCTGCTTATCGTGAATGTTTAGTTGGAAGGCCCCGACAGGATCCTGTGGCCTCAACAAGAGCCCCACTTGCGTTAAGTATAATATGGTGATTTTCACAAAAGTCTCTTCTCCCACCAATTCCTTACTGAAACTTCGGTACACTGCTGGTTGCAATTTGCTGATTAAGCTGAACGACTTGGCAATATCCTTATTGATGAAGCTCTTGAGTGCAAGCTGGTAATCGGCGAGCAAGACGCTTTCCGTCGCCGAGGATTCCAAACACAGGCTCAGATTCATTGAGTGTGTGAGATTAATATAGAGCGGTAAAACACCTTGATGCTTTGAGTTTTATCGTAGTGATTTGTTATCACAAGAAAATCGTTATATTCACACTGAAGAATTCCCGTATCGCGTGCGAAAGGTGGAGAACCGAGGGCCCCGCCGGAGTTTCGAGGTGTGGGGCGCACCGAGGGAAATGGGACCAAATGTCGCTTCGTAGATAATGAGGGTAATTACACCAGTTTTCCATTGGAATGAAATCATTTAAGTTTAAATATTTGAGCTAAAAAGATGACTGTTTATTGAAGTTGCCCCCAGCGTATGAGAATTCCAAATGCAGTCGTATATCTATTAAAAGTATTATTTCCACCAATGGCGGGGTAATATAATGACCATGGAGTGCTCACCTATGCAAAAAGTTCTAGTTTGGGCAAATACACTATTTTCATAATGTTGCCCGATAAATAAAGTTACCAATATTTGACTGTTTCATCCGAGGACGTCCTGCTCCTCTTCATATACCGGTGCCGGTTTGCCCAAAAGCCCGTAAACGTACCTTCTGGCATAGAAAAATATTGCTCCCAAAAGCAAGCACCCAGTTCCCACTACAGGGAAGCACCAGTACGGAATTGCTCCCTTGGGGCCCGCCAGTGGCGGTGGTGGTACAAAGGGAAACAATGCAAGAAATATGTTTGCTGCCAAAAACACGAAAACACAAATCCACGGAGCAGAAAACGTCTTTGCACCAGGACGCAATTGTACTTCAGGTGCCTGAGATATAAGCAGGTCAAATTCCGTATAACTTTGAATGGATTCTGCAGTTGAAACATTGCTGGAACCAGATGCAGCCAGATTCAGAACTGGTGCTTGGGCACTGGGCACAGGAAGTTCTGTGGTAAGGTCAGGATCATTTATTTTCTCTGTTTGTGCCCAGTTTTCCTTATCACGATTCAACTTTAAGTAAATAAGTCCACCTGTAAGAAGAATGTTGATCCAGGTACCGGGGTAGATGTATAAGTTGACGACAAATTCATAAATTTCTGCGCTAGGTGGACCCACGAGAATAATCACTGTGATGGCCCAATGTAAGAGAAGCGAGTGGTTAATGTTCTGGAAAAACCGAGAAAACGGAAGATAATTTTCCTGGGCTAGTTCCTGGTTTACACGTGAATGTGCAAATGATACCACCATGACATTTCCGAGGGTCAGAAGCGAGATCAAAATCGGAAGCACACGTGTGGTGATTGATTCGCCAAAGACCTTGTTGAAAAAAATGCCAGCCACAAGCACACCACTGGATAAAAGTTCTTGTTTTGGAATCACCACAAGGTAACTAACCACCACCATAAAGTATAAACACGTGACCAACACCACCGACATTGGTGCAGTAAATGTCAATGCTTGATAGGGGTCTTCAAGTTCCAGGAGAACGTAGTTTGCATTCTCCCAGCCTTTGAACGAGTACACAACCTGTAAAAGTGCCACGGCAATCGAATATGCGTTTTGTGGCGGAAGTGATACGTGTACTGGTGCTGGTTCTGTCAGTTCTGGGAGTGAGATTGCGTTGATACCTACAAGAAACCCTATGCCAATGATTAGGAAAAGAATCACGATTTTGAACATTCCCAAAAAATTAAATAGGCGGGTACCTTGACTGGGGTACTTCACGTGAAGCCAGATGCAGAACGTGATACACAAAACACCGATCCATTTCAGCGGCCAGTCACTATCTTCGGGACCTGGTTCACCATAGATTGCATACCAGATATATTTACCAAATGCAAACGAGTTTCCCAGACTAAATCCGAGAAAAACCATCTGGAACGCATAAACACACCCACAGAGGCCCTTGGGTGAACGAAATACACGAAGCAAGTAGTTTTTTTCTCCACCATTACGGAAGGGTAAATTTAGGGCATATTCCAAGTATATGAGGAGACCCAGAAGAATGATAATGGCACCAATGAGCCAGAGACCAAGAAAAATCGGCACATTACCATGACAATATTTGAAAATGATGGACGGCGTACTGAAAAGCCCCGTGCCAATCATTTTATTTGTGATCAAAGAGATACACGAAAGCGTGCCCAATTTCGTGTATTTGGTCCTGCTATTTTGCAGGAGTTTGGAGTAGGCCGCTGAACCTCTCAGTACGGTTGGAATTAGAGTAGGCATTTTTTTATGATTCGCCGTATATAAACCACGTTTTCTCCCCAGGTTTTCAGGTTACAGAAGAAAAACTGTCTTGACCTAGAACTTGGGTTTAGTCGGAGATAAGTCGTTATCAGTCACGTGAGACGGCGTAAACCGCGCGGCGCCGGAGGGGTTTTCCGGGCATGCAGGTTGCGTGTTTTGGCCCTTGGGGGCCACAGTCTACGTTGCTGTGGTTTTATTTTTACCATTTCGTTCATTTTCTTACTTCTTCTTTTTTTTTATTTTTATTCTTCTTTTGGTTTCAGTGGTGAAATTTTTAAAACGGTCACTTAAATGAGAAACCACTCTTTTCCCGAAAATAAAACTACGTATTCCAAAAACTGTGGCTCACATATTCGCGTAGGTGGCCATTAACGTCCCAAAGTTAGTTCATTAAATAATTATATCCTTTATCATTACCACGCAATTCTCCTCATTATCCCAAAATTCCAATTACAATTCTTTGTAATCATACAAATCTCAGCAAGTCAAAAACACTCGTATCCAATCCGGTGGCCCTTGAAATGTCTTCCACAGAAACTGCAATCTGGCACATTTCCAAAACCTTGTACTCACGAGCATTGCAAATAATCGTATTCATATCTTCATTATCGGAATATGTCTGATCGAAAGTGCTTTCTTCTTCCAGAACAGAAAGTTTAAGTAGTTTTTGGAACCGCAAAAACTCCAAATCAGACATGGTTTCTGGCGTCGATAATGTTTCCGCTGTTTTATAAAGCACCTTCTTTACAAGATGTACTGACCCATTTCGGATTGTAAAGGTTGGCACTTCAAAAACATGACCCAACACATTTCTCTTATTTGTAGTACCCACGACCTGGGTAAAATTAGGCCCTTTTTTGTCATTGGTCAAACATGTAGACAGGTATTTATTCATGGAAGGGAAGTTTGCATTAAGCGACTGGCCTGGCTTTAAGTGAGGCACAGCTTTGTCAATCAATTCCATCAAACGCAGGTTTACAAACTGAATATTCTTTGTGGCGAAATTCTGTTTAAACATTGTTTTGTACTTAGTTTTCTCCACATTGAAAAAGTCCTCATCCTCAAAATAAATATGATCGGCATCTTCTGTAGATACCGAAATTGCAGGGACTTTCTTAATCTGGGCCAAAAGTCTCATGGCCTCAGCCTGATCTGGGTGTGTGAGTAAATCTGCCACCGTGATTTGTTCTGCAGGGTTTTGTTTTGGACATGTAAGGTGGAGACCTTCATTGGGGCCAATGATCACCAAATCAGGAGAAAATTTTGAAATATGATCAGAAAGAATCACATCAAAAGCAACCGCAAGGGCCTCTAGTGGAGATCCATTCACATACCAAAACGCTGGGTTCAATGGATCTTGGCCATATGCACGATTTCTTACAAGATTTTTGTTTTGTGTTTGTGTTTCAGTATCGTATTTTGCCGAATCTTTAGAAGAAATCACCTTCTTTGCTCCACGTGCAAGAACATTAAGTTTACGCAAGTACCCGAAATATTTTTGATGGGCCTCTTTCAAATGACCAAACTCGCCAGTTTCAAGTCCTTCTTCATTGTTTTGTTGTAATTTTTGGAAATCTTGGGTGTGCTCTTTTTCCTCAGAGTAATAAACCAGATTTGCATGAAGCGGGCCAACGAAAACCACTTTATGCCCGGCTTCTATTAAGGCAGGGTATAAATAACGGGCATTTTTATCTACCCATGAGTCGGTACATGAAAGAAGAATATTGAGTGATGCCGCAAGTGGGAATATTTGGAACACCGTAAAAGCAATAAAAAGTTGTGGATATTTCATTGGATGTTCTGCGATGAGATGTGATTAGCAATATATGGGGTATCAGAAGATTGGCTAATAAACCGGGTCGATGAAGGCAAACGGATTTTGAATCACAAAAAAATTAGACCAACCAAAAATTTTAGAAAAGAACAATAAATTATGATTCTAGAAAGTATATAAAAAGACCGGAACTTGATGGATTCTGTCCCATTAAAGTATAAATTAGCAAACGGCGATCTCGCCCGGCCCATGTGGGCGCACCCGTGGGCCCCACATATTAAGGCGACGGTACTGCATGTGGAATAAGCGAGATGCCGGTGCCTCGCACCAGGTGCAGTAGGTAAGGCAGAAAAGCCGTTTTCCGAATGCCATCCCATGCAACACAAATACGTAGCACGTGACTCTATTGGTCAGAAAAACGTGGTTTACGTGGACAATTCCGTGAAAAGGGGCTTCGGCATATGTTACGCATTTATGATACGCTGTTTCAGATTGCGAGATCGGTAGGAAGTGTTATATTTGCAGGCATCAAACCGTGTTCGATGGTGGTTTGAAAGCCGGAAATTAAGTCTATATTTAGATCAGTACAGAACTCCAGGGTATTTAATATGGTTTTTTTTTTATTTTTTCTTCGAAAATTTTTGTATGTTGAAGAATTAATGAAAAAAAAAAACATGACATATAAACTCCGAAGCTTAAAAGTCTTGGGCGGAAAAACCGACGCCCCGAGTCGGAGTAAGAAATTTCTTGGCATATGCGTTGCGACTTTCTCGTCATCGTTCAGGTATGATTGTGCAAGATAAGGCTCCAACAGATGGTTTTCCCTTCTTAAAATAGATCATAACTTTCATATCGTTTAGATTTATTTTCTGAAAATAAATTCGAACATTAGCTTTTGCCAGAAACAGATTATTATCCTTGAACTCATAGCGGCTAATTAAGGTTTAGAGAAAAATATATCATTCAAACAAGCCGCTTTTTCCCCATTACTCTGCCCTATAAAAAAATCTTTCAGATTTGCAGGATATTTTTCAGGCGACTTGAGCCGCACGAATTTGGTAAGAGATTTCATCCAGCCTTCTTTCTTCTGGAGCTTTAACACAATATACTTAGCCTGAATTTTACCACACGTTCTTCTTTTTTTATTCATGATATTCCTTATTTCTCCAATTTTCCCCTTTAATGGGTGCCACAGAAAAAGCACACGTGGTGGCTGAAAAAGTGGCTTTTAAATGTTTAGCGAATTTCCGAAGACACGTGGTTACACATGCTATGTAATGTGACTTATTGTGATTCCGTGTGTATTATAACCGTCACAAAATAGAATGTTTAATTTTAGAATTAATTAAAGATAATTTGACATTCTTTGTTAAGGGGTTAAAAAATTTTCCTATCCTCTTTTTTATCGGGCCTGTGATCGTGGAATTTTAATGATTCGAGGCATGTGCCAGTCCAGAGAAACGTGTGCTGGACTGAGAGGGCATGATTTTATGGCTTTGTTTGGGAAATTTGACTTTTTTTGGATGTGGAAAAAAAAAAATATTTTTTATTCCAAAATAATCAAGGATAATGGATTTATGAAATTGGAACTGAAAGTGAAAATAAGATTATTAGTGTGCTAATTACAGTAATGAGGGCATTGATAGAGAAGACATAAGCCTGGATAATTTTCCTCGAATATTCAAAAGTAGATTATTCACAAAAAGTATTTTCTTTAGAGAATAATTTCAAGGAATATTCTGAAACAATATTGAATTAATTATTACTGTTTACTTCATTGTGGAATATGTAAGCAGTGAATTAACCACTGGCACGACACTCATGGCAGATTATTAGGCCAAGACAAGCACTCAGTAAACACATAAACCAAACCGCCAATTTCCAATCCTCAATTCCCAAAACAAAGTGTATTATTTTTTTAAAAAAAATTACCTTCAAATTCAAATCGTTATATTCAATAAAACAAAAAATCCTTTATTTCCTTTTTTCCTCAGGTTTCCCATTACTACCCCAGTTTTATTTATCCCAGCGCCTTCACGATGTGCGCATAAGTTGGTCCAAAAAAACCCCAAGTTTACCAACCACCAACACGCGAAAACCCCACACCCGTACACCACAAATGTCGCCCCGCGAGTTGCCACCACAACTCCTCTCCATGATTATTCTCTGTTATCACCCCGCAATAATATCCCAGGAAAACACGGGTAAAGTTATATCAAAACCCTTCTAATAAAAAAAATAGCATGTCTGGACGTGGCCAGTATACGCCCGTTGCACGTGACCCACTGCTGCCGATGGTACAAGGAGAAAACGATGTTTTTTTCGATGCCGAGTTTGCCGCTGCAGAACCCGCCCCTGGAACATCAAATCAGCACACAAACACCCCTCCACACGAACTAGATCCCGTGAGGCATAGTGCAAATGAAGGTCCGTCTTCACGCTTGGCTTCGGCGGCTAATTTGGGTTCGCAAGTGCCACAAAACCCCGATGGTGATCTCGAAAACCAGGCACCCATAAATTCCGGGCGGCTCTCGGCGGCTAGTCGCCTCAAAAACGTGGTCACGTATTTCTTCCCGTTCAAGCAGACTTATGAACGTTTAAATAATGGGTTGAGCACGGGTAGGCTCCAGCTGAATGCCCCAGGACGTTTTGTAGGTCAAGGAACCGATGGAGTATTCCGTAATCTTATGGCTAAACCCGACACTGATCTGGCCCGTGAGGTCCAGGAACAACACCCGCCCACGTATGAGGAGGCGGCTGCAGATTCTTCACCAGAATATTGGGAGGCAACCATGATCAGTCCGATGTATGAGGACGAAGTATTTGTACATGGTTTACCCGTGGGAAACATCGCTAACTTTGTGTGGAACGTATTGGTGACTGTTGCATTCCAGCTCGTTGGGTTTGTGCTCTGCTACTTGCTTCATACATCGCACGCCGCCAAACAGGGGACCAGGGCGGGCCTTGGAATCACCATTATAATGTATGGCTATAACTTGATCCCGGCCAATTCCGGCCGCACCGACCGGCTCCCCACACGCTACGAGCCCATCGACGCCAACCAGATTGACATCTCTCTGCTGCTGCTGATTAAAAACGGTAACCTTGTCGACACTTACCTGCTGGGCTTTGTCCCCCATACCGATGCCAATAGTACCCGTAGTGCATTCAGCACGCCTTTCCTCGCTTACGCCATCATTGCCTTTGGAATTCTTGTGGGTTTAAAGGCGTGTGCCGATTTCTGGAGCGTCAAGCGCGAAGAAAAACGCATCTTGGCACCCCAGGCGCTGGAGGAAGTACATAGCACCACGGAACCCGTGACACACCCGCCTCCATTGTAAGGCACACCAAAGTCTTGACATTGAAAGCTGTCTATTTGGACCATACATTTCTTCCTTTTTCTTCTTCTCTACTGCTACTTTCACCGGGGGGGTTTTTTTTTACATTAAATAGAAGCATTGCATTTTTTCTTACGGGCTACACAAATGGGGACAGTCTATGCCATCAAAACAAGCATCTTCTCATATATGGTGAAGACAATACCACCGCTCAAAACCAAGCGGCCCAAACGGGGCGTGGCACCCTTCCAGAACGTCAATAATCCTTCCTCCTTAAAGACCTTGACAAAACAGTTGATTGTTGATGAATACACCTTATCGGCACCCAAAGCTTGCATCCGCGTCTTGACGGTATCGATCGGCATCGTCGTGTAGACGGTGACTACACCGGCAAATGCACCCACGGCGAATGTGGCGGCAGAAGATAAAGGTTCCGAGGCCTTGGTGTTGGTGGCCAGTTGAATCATGGTCTTGATGGCGTTATACGAACCCAAACGCACTGCCAGGTTCGATGCCTGGCGCAAGGATACTGGCAACACGCCAGCGTACAAACCACGGAACCCCAAATCACGCACCAATTTCACGGTACCCGATACAATTCCGGACTGGTACTTGGGTTTTGCTGCTTGTTTGTCGTCAATGAGTGCAGTCTTGATTGCCTCAAATGGCGTCACTGCAACCACAGACTCCAAAAGGCCGGCACCGAGACCAGCAAGCACACCACGAGGGCCCGACAACTTTCCATCACGGTCAGCCAAAAGGGCCTTTATGGCGTCGAAACCAAGAAACCGTACTGATGCCTTGGCGGTGTTACCAACCACAAATGCGGGGCAGCCCACGTAAAGGGAAGAAACGCCCTGGGTCTTGGCCACGTTGGTGATCAACACCAACGGATTACGCGATGCCTTTGACGACTTGTCGACCAACTGTAATCTCGTCTTGGCGAACTCAAATGGGTAGGTCACCACACCCTCGATGGCACCTGCGGTGCCTCCTGCGATGAACGACTTCAAGGGGTCGGATTTCTGGGTAAATGTTAGTTTATCAAGATTTCACACTAATGAGTCATACTAAATGGGGAAGTTTTTGCGGGGAGCAGATCCACGACAGGATCTAGCAGAGTGACAATGCTACACTTAGCTATGGTACCGTGTCTTTGATCTAAATCGTGCCATCTTCCCCTGTTTTCTTCACTAATATTCACATACCTTTTGTTCAGACATTGCTTGAATGGTAGTCCGGTACCGGGGCGAAAAACTCGAGCGAGTCTTATAACCGTGTTCGCCGCGCACACGATTATGCACGAGTATGCACGTGAGCCGAGCATGCGGCGCAGACCCGATGCCCGCCAGCGGAATTGCAGGAAACCGATTCCTGCGACACGCGTGGATTCGGGGTTAAGATGGGGGAAGTGAATTTCTTGAAGAATATCCAATCAGTGGATAACTTCGTGTTGGAAAATCAAGATTCTTTTTGTGGAACTACTAGATTCGCGGATGTTTGTAAAGCAGTGATTTCAATAGTCACAAAATCTGTTTCACAAAGATCACATGCAATCGAGTTAACTAGGGTGAGCAGATTCTAAAGATAACCTAAAACTACCTATATATAGAGATAATTCCTCCTGAATTATTTATGCACCAATGGACTTCAATCAAATAATTAGCCCGGAAATAATATTCCAATTTAATACCCATTCATATTCATAACCACCATATAATAAACCCCCATCAGTGCCCCATTACCCATAATAAAATACACCCAAACACCTTTATTGTAATACTATAAAACACATAACCATGGCCAACAACGACTCCTCTCCCATTTTTGGGTATGGATACATCTAAATATCGTGTTTCGCCGTATTATATTCCCACCCACTAGATATCCTCGAAATCATCGAAATCGTCATCATCTTCCTCATCCTCCTCATCCTCTTGAGCCTCACGCTCAGCCAAATCCGCATAATACGCTGCAAGCACATCCTGTGCCTCTCTTTCCTTGCGCTCTGCATCTGAAAGTGGGTTTGTGCTTGGAGCTGCCGGTGCCGGCATCGTTTCAGCCTCGGATTTGACACCTGAATCCTCGGATTTCACCGCCACCTCCAGGGTTTCTGTACTTCCACCAATTTCAGGTACCTGGCCCGGTGTTTGTGCCAGTTCGTCGTCGGGAACACCGAAACTGTTGTTCTGACCCACAGTAGACAGAGAGTGCCACGAGGGCAAGGCGTTCTGCTCCAATTTTTGGCGGCGCTGTTCCTTCTCCTGCTGTTCCTTCTCGTAGTTTTCATCGGATGCAGTAATCAGCACATGCAAAGTAGCATTTGCCTTGGATGCAGCGTTCTGCAACAGCTGCAGCATCTGCAGCTTGGAGCCTCCACCCGGAACACGTGGGGAAAGCGTATACGATGCAGTAGACGCAGATTGTGCCGGAATGGCCTTGGTCAAGGCCGCCTCAAATGTGATATCCTCGATGTGTGAATTGTCGATTTTCTTGAGGTAGCCAATGATCGGGTCCACCTGAACCATGAGACGCTCCAAATTTTGCTGTTTAAGTGACGCTTGCTGCAGCGAGTCGTCCTCCACCAATACAGCACCACACGTATCGCAGATAAATGACAGTTTATCATCACTAAGAAGCGATATTGCATCGAGCTGGCTCACTTTTTTCGCACATCTTGAACAAACATACCCGTGAGGATTACCATACAGCGACATTTCGTCTTTGATTCCCGCCACAATCCTGTGCACACGCCACTTAACCAGATCGATAGCTTCGGTTATATGAATATAGTAGTATGTGCGGTTTGTCAAACGCTGTTGTGCATTTTCTTCCTTTTGTACATGTGCAGCCATAAGTCGGTCCTCCACAAGCCGGTTACAAAGCGACCGGAGCTCTTTACGATGGATTCCAAGAAGATAGATAAGATCATCTTCGGAAAGTACCAGATGAAGCAACACTGCGTCGAGAATTAACACGTATGGGCGGGCATAGAACCCCCTTGCCACAAACCGGAGAAGCGAGCGCGTGGTGTCATCCATGTTTTCTTTTTGTGTTTCTTTGTTTTTGTGATGGTGTTGGTGGTAGATTTAAAGATGAATTTCAGTGATGGTGGATTTGAATGCCGGCAGCAGAGCGTGAGGCCCATGTAGTCACGTGATGCGATTCTAAGAGTGGTTGGATATTCGGAACAAGTTTGGGGGTTGAGGGTTCCATGGCTCTTTTTGTGTGGAAGGAGATTCTGGGAAATAAAGTTATTTTCTTAGAATATAATGTCTTTTCATTTTAATTCTGAAGTTTTGGGCTTTTCGTGTGCTCAGAAGTCCCTTTTCTGTTGGCTCAAGATTTTCCTGCCACAGGCAATGTCCCTATTTATAACCTCATACCCGTCGATCGTCTTTATCTTTTTTTTTTTTAAAGGAACTTGAAGTGATTTAATTCCTTGGATTTTTTTTTTCTTTTTTTCTTTTTTTCTTTTCTTTCCAATTGTTCTTGTCATGATTCTTTGAATAATTTTATATTTATTCCCCCCCCCCCCAATAGTTTCATCGCCGCGATTTACAACCTGTTCGTGACTATGAAGAGTCAACTTTAACATTAAAATTTGAGATTCAGGTGACCCTTTTTTTACTTCTTCTTTCTTTTTTTAAAATTCTCGATACTTAAGTTATTGTTAGTTTTTAAATTCTGGTGTATTAACTAATATTTAGCCACTTTATCTGGTCAATAAGTACAGTATTTCGTTTCGTACCACTAACCGCCGAATGATTACACGTGATTTTCTCGCCAAATTCTGTATCTTGTTTCTTTCATATTCCAATACTCGCTATTTGAATAATTTGACCTTTTAAAGGATTTATACCTCATTATACTCACAAACTCATTCTTCGCAGTAACTGTCTTACTAATTGCTGGTAATACCTAGACCTTTTTTTTTTCAAGTGGTGGATAAATCACCGAAGAATTTAACAGTACAGTATGTCGCATAATGCAACTTATTTTTCCAGTCACGATTGCTATTCGAAATAAGATAATTAGTAGAATTTTTTGTTTATTTCCAAGTTTTTAATCACCCCCCCCCCCCCCCCCCCCAAAAAAAAAAAAAAAAAAATTGAAAAGGAAAAAAGTCAGTTCTTTTCGTTGACCGTGTGTTAATTGAATTGGTTGCTGTAAACTTTCCCCAATTGCATATTCCGTGCCTTATCTTCTGAATAAATTTCGTCAAAGAAACACATTAAGATGGAATTTATGAGGCAAATTTCTCTAGAATTTAAGCACTAGATTTGTGTTTCTATTATTCAAAATCAAAATCAAAATCAAAATCAAAATCAAAATATAGAAAACAGATCTCTATATATCAGAAGAAAGGCCCTAATATTGAAGTTAGCTTGACTTCATCATTCCAATTTCCACCCTTGAAATGGACTTGAAAATACATTCCACTTATATCCCTTGCTTTACATCCCAGTGATACTTTTTCTTCTTTCTTAGTTTTCTTTTCAAAATCTCTTTTTTTTTTTCTATTTCATTGATGGTTAAAAATGTTTTTATCCAATACTATTAATCCAACATCTTCATAATTAATAAAGCAATGCTCGCAGATATTCGCACGCGTCCGGCCCGTTTTCCAATATTCACCCGGATTTCTTCCATCTTCCTATACCAATGTTAACAAATGCTTTTTCAAAAGGCCTATTTTCTCGAATTATTGAGTCTCCTAGAAATAAACATGGATTTTGCCGCTCAAAAAGAAAATTTCCTCCACCACAAACCTCGAAAATGGCCTTCTCTACCGATGCTCAGATAGGACTCCATGGAGGAATACTCTATAAGTTATCACATGACTCTACCGCCACAAACACAAACATGGCCGTCAATTTGTACATTCCTTCACTGAGTACAAAAACCCCGCTCTTGCTCTACTTATCGGGACTTACGTGTACGCCCCATAATGCCACGGAAAAGTCGTTTTTGACGTATTTTGCTGCCAAGTATGGTTTTGCCGTAGTATTTCCCGATACCTCTCCACGAAATGCAGGCGTGCCTGGAGAGGAAGACGCTTCTGATCTTGGCACAGGTTCTGGGTTCTACGTGGATGCCACCCAGAAGCCATGGGCCAACAATTACAACATGTATACGTACATACATACTGAGCTTTTGGGGAAATTAATCATTCATTTTCCACAATTAGATGTAAACCGTGTTTCAATCACTGGCCACTCCATGGGCGGTTATGGGGCCATTTCGGGCTTTTTGAAGAATCCAGGAAAGTACCTTAGTGTTAGTGCTTTTGCCCCTGTAGCGAATCCACTGAATAGTACGTTGGGTATTAAAAACTTTCGTGCATATTTGGGCAATGATCAACAAAAATGGTATGAATATGACCCTGTCCATTTAATCAAAAAGTATACACACGCCCATCAACCAGATATCTTGATTCATCAGGGTGCAGATGACGAATTCTACACCGAAAAGAAAAACTTGCAGCCAGAAAACTTGCTCCATGCATCAAAGGATTCGGATTACAGGGGAAAAATCGATTTAAGGATAGTCCAAGGATATGACCACCTGTACTTTTTCGTCAGTAGTTTTGCTGAGGAACATTCCAAGCACCACGCTAAAGCATTTGGTTTGATAGAGTGATTTTTCGACTCAAAGTGGGGTTTTTCATATCTGGTAAATGTATTCTTTTTTTATATTCTCACCTATTCATTTGGATACTAGATAACATAACCCTCTAAAAATACTTTGTCCTTAAGTTGCAAACAGTATACTTTAACCTGTTATTTGACCGTCATACAGAAAAGCCACAGGTAAGCCACAGTGTTGCGGCTATTGATTTTTTTTTTTTTTACCCTGAAATCTAAGACGAGTCTTATTCACTGACTGTTCCTGTAAACCCAAAAGTTTTTATATTGAAGATGCTGGTCCACACTGAAAGGGTGAGATTAAACTGGGTTACGATGGCCGAATAATTGCTTCAAAAAACAATTACTATAATACGACATCCAAAATATGAAGACACATGTTATTCATTTGGGGAAATGCATGTGATGAGAAAGTTTTTGTGAAAATAATCTCCTTTACATGTATGCACGGACTTGAAACACCAAAATTAACGAAACATAATTGTTTCAATTCTCCAAGCAGTATCATTTAACCCGGAGCAATTCCGAAGACTCGTTAGCATACCTAGAAAGAATCACTGATAAATCCCGATAAACAACAAATATTAAAGAAATAGAGAAATTAAAAAATTAAAAAAATCAATTAAAAACACGTGGTTTCCAGAATTGCGGCGGATCAGCAATTAACTCTATCTCTGCGCATCTATCCGGTTTCTTTTCTCCAGTCGCGCACGCGTCTTCCAGAGCCGCAAGAAAGCAGATCTGGTAAAACCCACTTGATATTGGTCCATATGCAGTGCGACACGCCCTCTATTTACCATTCTGTACCCCATATGCAGGTAAAAGGTGCCAGCGCGTTCGCGCCCCTTGCCGCGTACAGCAACTATCCCCGGTTCCTTCTTAAAGTGGGCTGGCTCCCCCGCCATCCACCCCCTAATAAATTTTCCTTCGCAAAACGCGTCTCCATTTCAATTCCTAACTTGTCCTTTTTTTTTTTGGGCTTTCGATACTCCAAGTTTTAATTCATTTTACTCCCTAGTCGATAAGTCGAACTTTGTGTACCAAGCTCGATTAAACGCCGAAGCCCTCCTTTGGAAAACGCCGTGCATTCTAAGCACATCTGGGCAACCCATCGCTCCCTTTAATTTTTTTTTTCTGTCTTTATACCTTAACTGAATTCAGAAAAATCACACCATTTTGATTTTATTCAAGAAACTGTTCCCATCACTGAACACCAACGCGTCTGTTTCATCCCAAGGAGTGCCCCCTTCCTAAATTCCTACGAAATTACGGGCATTTAAAAATCTTGGACCGTGGCTGCAAAAACAGTATTCTCAAAACTCAAAAGCAGACATCGTCTTTGTGATACTCGTTCTCTGAAACAAGAAACCGGTCTAGACCCCATCTCTCTCTCCATTTGTGCACACATATTTCATCGCGTGACACTCGTTGCTGCAAGTCCAAAAATGTCGCTGCAAACCGAGTCCCGCTCCCTGGTTGCAGTTTCTTTTCCCCGCAACCAATCTGAAACACCCATGACGCATGTTTCGGGGAAAATATCTACCCCGCCCCACTCCATAGCTGGGAAAAGATCACATGCAGTGCTTGAAACGCCAGTAAGGGCATCGGAAACCTTTGGGAAATCGCTTTTATTATCACCAGCATTTTCTTCCCCGCAGCAACCCCAACAACCTGTTTTTGAGAAACATAGTCAGTCAAATAATGCATATATTGTGCCTTCTGCTGCAATCGACTCCTCGTCATTCATTCAGGCTGCAAAGGTCACCAAGTCATTCAGTGACGCCGCCAGTGAACCTTTTAGTGAATCTTTCAATGATTCCTTCAATGATTCATTTAATGACTCGTTCAATGAGGGGTCAACAGCTGAAACATCATCCTCTTCAATATTACCGGATGCCAATGGCCAAAAACGCAAGAAACAGAAGAAAGTTCGTCGTGAAACAAGAGACTCGAATTTCTCTTTAGATTCTTCCGAAAAACCGCCATACTCATATGCCACTCTCATTGGGATGTCTATTCTCTCGCACCCGGAAAAACAGCTTACATTGTCGCAAATTTACCTGTGGATCTCTGAAACCTTCAAATATTACCGTCGGGAAGAAGTAGGGTGGCAGAACCTGATTCGCCATAACCTCTCTCTCAATAAGGCGTTCGTGAAGGGTGAAAAATCAAAAGATGGTAAAGGTCATTTCTGGTGTATCCAACCCGACTCCGAAGATTTGTTTTTAAAAGCAAAAAATAACAAGAAAAGCCTGTACCACGAAGTGATGGACCAGTTAGCCCTGGTCAATAAACAACCTCACCCGCTGATACCGCTGTCTCCTTCGTCTTTGACCGACGACGACTCGCAGAAATATTCATCAAGCAAACCTCTTCTGGTGGTTCTGACGACGAATAATGGGATAAAAAGTGCGGAAGACGAAGACAACGGTCGGAATTTAAACAATAAATCCGACTCCCCCCTTTTAAGAACCCCTGTTCGCGTTCACGTGACTTCTGATTTGTCCGAAAAGGCGTTGGTTGCAGGTAAAAACTTGGGTTTTACCCTGAGCTTTAGTTGCAGTCTGAACTTCGAATTCCTGCCACTTCCAACTCTTCAAACGGGGCCTTTACTTGAACCCATCTCACCAGGTAAAAACGTGGTCTTGGCTCAAAATCTCGGCAACCTGCTGGTTCAATTGCCGAGCATTTCAGTGTCAAAATCGGGCAATCAGCTTCCACAGCTTCAGCCACCTATCACAGGTGCTAGCACCCCGAGAGCTGTAGGAACGGCTCGCACGACCCCAAAATCAAGCGTGAGAACTCCTCTCCGCTTGCTCCGCACGCCGTTGAGCGGGGCCATGATTTATAAACTTGGCTACTCACCATCGTATCTCGAGGAGTTCTACCACTCGCCCTTTGGTGCAGGGCGGGCTGTATTAAACTCGTATGATGACGATGACATGCTCATGCGTGCATTCGATAGCCCCGCTGTGAACAAAACTGCCAAGCCTAGTTTGCTTGGTGAGTTGAGAAAGGCCACCACCGAAGACTTGAGCGCAAAGGACGCTCTGGAGATCAAACACTAATTTTTCGGTTTTTGGCCTTAGCTGCTGTCCCCGTGGCTTTCGTTTGGGTTTGAAAACAGGTCTCCATTATCATTTTGTTTCTTTCTTTAATTTCTTGGGTTGAGCTGCAGACAATGCCACTGGTGTCACCCTTTTGGGTTCCAGTGTATAACAGGCTCATGTGTGTATTATTTTCCTCTCTTCTTGATATGTATTACTTAATTGATCTATTTTTTTATCTATTAATTTCATGATGTACCATTCACGTCAGTGTACTTCTAGTCACCCGAGAAACAGCCTCGGCAACCACATGTAACACATCCATCCTGGTTTCTGCCTTCAACCTCATCCCTAGGTACACGGCAAATACACGTAGTGCCATGGTTTTTCTCGCTCACCACTATACATCCAACACAACACAAATTCTCATATCCCGGTTTCTTCCATTTAGCGATCAAATCTGCATTGACGTATTTCTGTCTTAGTAGAAAGTCGTACAATTCACGTGAAATGGCCTTCCGCTGATAATACATTGTGTATACGTACCTGGAAATCTGGTGATTAAGTTTTAGCACCGGCCATAGTGACGAATGTTTAGTTGCTGTGGAACTTTGGAGCGACTGGCGTTGAGCTTCTTTTAATTTTGCCTGGAGTTTAGTAAGAGTAGGTTCGACTTTTTCATAACCCGCAGGCGGGGTTTTCAAACGAGATGCTTTGGGCATTTCTGGGGAATGTGTATATGTTTTTTTTTCGAATTCTTGTCCGGAGTTATTACCGATGAGATGAGCACCGGAGATAAGCTGGCAGGTGCGATAAGTGAGGTGCCCGCAAAAATCTGTGGATCATGTGGTAAGCGAGGGTAATTGGAAAGTATAGATTGCGAAAAGTAGGCACTGTCACATTAAAGAAAATATTCAATAAAAAAGTTATTCAATAAAAAATTTATTCATTAAAAAAGGTATTCAATAAAAAAAAACTATTCAATTAATCAACATCATAGATATTACATACTCTTTGCTTAACAGAAACAGTGGTGCTTGGGCACATTGTCGCCGGAGTCATTGACAATGAAGTTTTGGGGTTTCGGGTCTTCCATTTCACTGATTTGATATTCCAACTTCGAACTTGCAAAAAATAGACTTACTTAAGTGTCAAAAAGAATAAAAATAAAAAGAGATCGACATCAGCAGGATTCGAACCTGCGCGGGAAATCCCAATGCATGAGCTCAAATAATTCGAGTGCATCGCCTTAACCACTCGGCCACAATGCCTGATCTGCAGACTCTTGTTTTGGGACTAATAAGTTGACTAGAATAAAAAAGGGAGTCTAGAAACAAGCTGCGAAATTTCACTGATTTTCACCGTATTTTGATACTTCTATCCACACTATTAGATAAAAGTGTTAAATCTAAATGAGAACCAAAAAAATGTCGCGACTTTAGAGGTTTTTCTATAGTTATATAGTTTTTGAAGGTGATGGTTTAACTACCACCTTCGTCCTTTAATCAGATGTATCAGGCAAAAAGAAAAAAAAAAAGGCATAGCGGCTTAGACACACGAAACAAAAATTGCCAAACCACTACAACCGCGGTTCAATCCCCGCGAACAACAATAAGGGTTTTGCGCATCTGAGTGGGGTGCTTTTGCTGTGGAACAGCGTGAGGTACGCCCCGTCTAGGCGAGGAGCGTTGAATCCGGAGTGTGTTGTTAGGTTTTCTATAGTTACATATAGTTTTCGTCACTAGTTCACCAGGGGCATCCTTCAATACATATGCATCAATCAAAAAAAAAAAAAAAAAAAGCGGTTGCGTCAATGGGGTTGAGTCGATAGGTTTTGTATCCATATTTAAGAGATGAAATGGTTGATGATTTTTAAACTAACTCGGACCTAACCTGGAGGGAAAGGCCCGTATTTATGCTTTTCTCAGGATCCGAACCTCGGGGGGTTCTGCCGATCTGAGAGCACTGCTTCCGGTCAGCCGTGTGGGGTAAGACCGGGGTAGCTTGGTAAGGCGGCAAGGAATTACCCAGGTTATTTTGGAGGGAAAGGACAATGACCGGACGGAACTCATAACAGTAACGTCAAAACTCCAGTATGCGTTACCCAGAGGCTATAAGCCTTGTGCTGATACCGGGGACCCGACAATAATATGATTTGTTTCTTTAAAAAAAGAACACCTTACTATACTACTGAAATGGGCAAATATGAAATTCTTTAATGATTTAAACGGAAACAATGGGTATTCAAAGATTTAGAGGAGGCCTAAAAAAAGCCACGACAAACTCAACTCACGACAGGCAATGTCGAGAATCCTTAAGATAGAAAACCATCGGCGGCCACAATTCTAAAGATATAAAGATCTAGAGATCTAGAATAAAGCAAAAAGAGGCAAAAGCAACAAAGTCAGAATGAACGACAATTTCGAGGACTTGCCTTGCAAAATCGTGATAGATGAAGATTGTGAAGCATAAAGGGAACTTGAAATAACACTGTTATTACCTGACACAGTCGTAGAAAGAGAGGGATTAACTGCCGTAGAACTTCCAGTATTCACCAGAACTTGAGATGTAAGCCCATTTTGGCCTCCGGAAACAAGGGGAACAACAATAGATACTGTTGTTGGAACGCTTTGTCCACTTCCTTGAGAACCAGATGATTGTCCAATAGTCTCCACAATTGTAACATATGTCGTAGTATTAGTGTTTGAAGTGGCACTAGCTGGACAGTATGTGGTAGTATATGTGTTTGTCACCAAAACCGTAGATCCAGCAGCATTAGTTGAAGTGGAAACAATGACATTTGTTGCTGTAGTAAGACTGCTTGAAGCCGATGTCACAGAACTGTAAGGGCAATATGTCGTGGTATATGTGTTTGTCACCAAACCAGTAGAACCAGCAGCATTGGTTGAAGTAGAAATGACGACATTTGTCTCGGTGGTAAGACTGGCCAAAGAGTTTGTAGTAGAAGTTCCAGAAACAGGCGCCAAGTTGGAAGTGAACACATAAGATGTATTCCAGCCCGAGGTGGATGCAGCGGCGGAAGAAGAAGAAGCAACACCAGAGGCAACAGGAGACGAAACACTAGAAAAGGCAACAGAGGAAGAGACACCAGAGGCAACGCCAGAAAATGAAACACCAGAAAGTGAAGCAGCAGTTGATAAAGTCTCGGAAGAGAAAGTGGCAGATGAAGAAATGGCAGATGATAAAGTTTCAGAAGAAGCCGCAGAAGTAGAAGCGACGGATGAAGAAACAACAGATGAAGAAACAACAGATGAAGAAACAACAGATGAAGAAAAAACAGATGAAGAAACAACAGATGAAGAAACAACAGATGAAGAAACAACAGATGAAGAAACAACAGATGAAGAAACAACAGATGAAGAAACAACAGATGAAGAAACAACTGCCTCAGTAGTGTATGAACTAGAAAACTGAGAATCAGAAGATAAAGTCAATGGAGCTACTGTATGTTGGGTACCAACAGCAGAATCAATCCACGAGGTCGAGTATCCAGGCGCTTTGACGGCCAGTGGCACTGTACTCGAAATTACCTCGATATCTTCACTATCAGAATAGTTCACTTGAGCCAAAGAAACCTCATATGCCTCCAAATCATATACAATATAGGCGTGACGAAGGAAGTTGTCACCCAAGATACAGGAAGGATTATGAGTTACCGGGTCATTATCGATATCCTGAATACCCAAGTAACACTTGGAGTCATGAATTCCAGAAACTTCAGCCCTGATAATCAAGTCAGACAAGGGCACTCTAATTTGAACACCAGAAAAGTCGTAAGTAATGTAATCAGAAGTGGTGTTATAACGACAGTCCACTTCATAGAACCCGTAATTCGTAGCTGTTCCATTCAACAGAGCCCCAATTGCTTGTACAATTGGAAGTGGAAGGTAAGTCAAGGTAGTACCAGAGTCCAATAAGGCACCGAGACGCAAAGTACTCACGGGAATGTTTTGTGTCGAGTCTCCAATAGTGATGGAGTCAAGCACGATGTTGAAACTAGTGGGGTTGTCAAAAATTTGTGGGTATATGTTGATAATAGGTACAGTTTGTAATTGTCCACTATATTTCGCATGGTCAACTGCTCCAAACAACACAGATCCTGACAGAGAGTCATAATTGTTCAAGAAAAGAGAGTAGGCCACCTTATTGATTGCGCCAGTATTTTTCAAGCGGATTGGGAAGTTTTCGTACACGTATGCTGACAGTGGATCAATTGGGTCGTTGGTAGACTCCAATGTAGAAAGACCAATACCAAAAACACCAACTTGGGAGGTTGTATCATTCACAACACCAAAACTAACATCAGGTACATTAAATGGGCCCACGGAAATAACATCAGTACCCCATACACCATTGGCAAAAGTCCCATCACCATAACTGTTACTAAAATCTGTTGAGTTAAGTTTGAAAGATGTAGATGTCTCGGTGTTGAAAGCGCCCAAAGAAGTACAGAGAGTACAAACATCACCATCAGTGTAGGTGGATGTAGGTTCTCTTTTCGCATGTTCTTTTTGGTGGAGATTATCATATTCAATATCTAAATCTTTGTCATCTTCAAGAGATCTCTTGGTGCTTGTTGGAAGAGTGCAAAAAACATTGTTTGACATTACCCACAAATCAGAGGATCCAGTATCGATGAGAACGGTATTCTCATCTCCGTTCGATCCCACTTTAATAGAAGTAGTGTAGAAACTCCATTCATTGATCAACTCAATACTTCCCAGGCCACTTTTCGAAACAAGACCAGCATTTGCTCCATGTTTTGCGGTCGCTTTGGAGCTTCCTCTCAGGACAGAGAAGTCCAACTTCACGTGGTTGGAGGCAGGAATATTAGCCGCTGAGGTTAAAGTGGCAAGCAAAGCAGCGTAGGGGAGATACAACATATTTCCGTAATAAACTATCAAAATCCGTTTGCTGTGAATGAAAGAAGAGAAATAACATTACATTTAGCGGAAAGATTGGTCCTTATATATTTGGAAAATTCATTCAAAAGAAAAAAAAAATACCCCCTGACAATTTTATCACACATATGCATGAAAAATGAAGTCTCCGGAATGCACCGGAATCTGTGTTGGGACTTGTTTGTGGCCCACATTTCATCGCTTCAAAAGGTGAATGGCATAAAGGAGGATTTTCCTTTATTTCAATCTTTATTTTCTTCCATATTTTATGCCAAGATTTAAGAAGTATATGGTTCAGTGATTTATGAAAAAAAAAAAAAAAAAACCCCCTTTTTTTATTTACCCGCTCGACCTAACTGTTCTCGTAAACACAGATACCGCTGTGCGGTTACACGCGAAGCCTTCTTGGTGCACGGCTCTAAACCAGGCATGTTCAAAACTGCATTTGACACCATTTAATTCTTTTGGCAAAACTGTGTACACTGTTTGTTTATGTTTTCATATCATGCATACGTTTACAGATGGAAAAGAAAGAGAACGATATAGGAATTTTCCAAATTAGGGTAACCTTCTTCCATTTTAAGAAGTCTCCCCTTCTTGCAATCTTTAAGCAAAGTTCTGTTTTCATTTTCTTTTTAGAATGCAGTAGATAACAAGAATATCACATATGTAAAACAACAAAAAAATTCATAGATAAGGAAATCAATAAATTGTGACCAAAAATTTTGTTGGAAAACCTTTTGTTTTCTTTGCCCCCCCCCCCCCCCCCCTTTGAATGTACATTCTCATTTCTGAAAAGGCTTAACTACGCGTATATATTCGCGATAGCCACACTTGTTCTCAGAAGGGAATATTCAACCACAGTCATATATTCGATACCCCATACCCCATAATTTAGCCACAATTTTGCCCCAAAAATTAATCATTGACTTTGTTTGAAATATTTTTTTTGAGCTTCCGAATATTTCCAATATTCACACCGTTTTCATAAAAAACTGTCTGTAATTGCTAATAGTAAGTAGAAGTCTACAAGTTTGAGAATACTTTAAGAAGGTTTGGATCAATATTATGACACATCATAGTATCCATTTAATATGCTTTGTGCCTTTGAAATATATATAAAAAATTTCAAAATTTCTCAAACTTCGTGTCGGAACCTTGGAAACTAAGGCCACTTAATAGTAGATCGTTCAATTCCAATCAGGCGAAATCAGCTTACTATACTACTGATTATTCTTAAATATAAGTGTTTATTGATTTAAACGGAAACAAAGGGTATTCAAAATTTGAGAGGTGGTACAACAATAGCAATAAAAAAAAATTCAAATGAAAAAAAAATAAGCCACAACTCGGATCACAAGAGATAAAGTCTAGAATTTTTGGGATTATAAAAACTTCTACTCCCGGAAGATCTAGAATAAAGCAAAAAGAGGCAAAAGCAACAAAGTCAGAATGAACGACAATTTCGAGGACTTGCCTTGCAAAATCGTGATAGATGAAGATTGTGAAGCATAAAGGGAACTTGAAATAACACTGTTATTACCTGACACAGTCGTAGAAAGAGAGGGATTAACTGCCGTAGAACTTCCAGTATTCACCAGAACTTGAGATGTAAGTCCATTTTGGCCTCCGGAATTAAGGGGAACAACAATAGATACTGTTGTTGGAACGCTTTGTCCACTTCCTTGAGAACCAGATGATTGTCCAATAGTCTCCACAATTGTAACATATGTCGTAGTATTAGTGTTTGAAGTGGCACTAGCTGGACAGTATGTGGTAGTATATGTGTTTGTCACTAATACAGTAGAGCCAGCAGCATTGGTTGAAGTTGAAACAATGGCATTCGTTGCTGTGGTAAGACTGCTTGAAGCACTAAGGCTGGTAACAACTGGAGTGGAGCTTCCAGGACAATATGTCGTGGTATATGTGTTTGTGACGAGTAAAGTAGAACCAGCAGCGTTTGTTGAAGTAGAAACGGCGACATTTGTCTCAGTGGTAAGGCTACTTAAAGCCGGTGTCACTGAGCTGTAAGGGCAATATGTCGTGGTATATGTGTTCGTCACTAAAACAGTAGAACCAGCAACGTTTGTTGAAGTAGAAACAACGACATTTGTCTCGGTAGTAAGACTAGCCAAAGAGCTTGTGATAGAAGTTCCAGAAACAGGCGCCAAGTTAGAAGTGGACACATAAGATGTATTCCAGCCTGAGGTGGATAAGACATCGGAAGATGAAGCACTGGAAGAAGAAATAGGCGACGAAACAACCGAAGAGGTAACAGAAGAGGTAACAGAAGAGGTAACAGAAGGAATGCCATAAGAGGAATCAGAAGATGGTGAGGCTTCCGAAGAAGAGGTGACGGGTGAAGAGATGAAAGATGATAAAATTTCAAAAGAAGCTGCAGAAGATGTTTCAACAGAAGATGTTTCAACAGAAGATGTTTCAACAGAATATGTTCCAACAGAAGATGGTCCAACAGAAGATGTTTCAACAGAAGATGGTCCAACAGAAGATGGTCCAACAGAAGATTTTTCAACAGCCTCAGTAGTGTATAAACTAGACAACTGAGAATCAGACGATAAAGTCAATGGAGCTACTGTAGGCTGGGTACCGACAGCAGAATCAATCCACGAAGCGGAGTAATTCGGAGCTTTAACAGCCAGTGGCACTGTACTCGAAATTACCTCGATATCTTCACTATCAGAATAGTTCACTTGAGCCAAAGAAACCTCATATGCCTCCAAATCATATACAATATAGGCGTGACGAAGGAAGTTGTCACCCAAGATACAGGAAGGATATCCAGTTGCCTGGTCATTTGGCAGATCCGCAAGGCCCAAGTAACACTTGGAGTCGTTGACTCCAGCCACTTCAGCACTCATAATCAAGTCAGACAAAGGCACTCTAATTTGAACACCAGAAAAGTCGTAAGTTATGTAATCAGAAGTGGTGTTATAACGACAGTCCACTTCATAGAACCCGTACTTTGTGGCTTTTCCATTCAACAGAGTCACAATCGATTGCACGACTGGGTGTGGAAGGTAAGTCAAGGTAGTCCCAGTGTCCAATAAGGCACCGAGACGCACAGTACTCACGGGAATATTTTGTGTCGAGTCTCCAATAGTGATGGAGTCAAGCACAATGTTGAAACTAGTGGGGTTGTCAAAAATTTGTGGGTATATGTTGATAATAGGCACAGTTTGTAATTGTCCACTATATTTCGCATGGTCAACTGCTCCAAACAACACAGAACCTGACAGAGAATCGATATTATTCAAGAAAAGAGAGTAGGCCACCTTTTTGATGGCACCAATACTTTTCAAGCGTATTGGGAAGTTTTCGTACTCGTATGGCAAAAGTAAATCGCTGTCTTCGTTGGTGACCTCCAATGCAGAAAGACCAATACCAAAAACACCGACTTGGGAGGTAGTTTCGTTCACAACAGCAAGACTAACATCAGGTACATCAAATGGGCCCACGGAAACAAAATCAGTACCCCATACACCATTGGCAAAGGTCCCATCACCATAAGTAATCTCGAAAAGTGGCGCGGATGAGTTAAGTTTGAAAGACGTAGATGCCTCGGTGTTGAAAGATCCCAAAGAAGTACAGAGAGTAGAAATATCATCATCATTAGTGGAGGTGGGAGGAGAATCTCTTTTCACGGATTTGTCTTGGAGAAGATTATTAGTCTCAACCGCAAAATTTTTATCATCTTCAAAAGATCTCTTGGAGCTTGGTGGATTATAGCAAGCAACATCTTTTGACATTACCCACAAATCAGAGGATCCAGTATCGATAACAACACTGTTCTCATCTCCGTTCGATCCCACTTTAAGAGTAGAAGCGTAGAAACTTGCTTCATTGATCAATTCAAGGCTTCCCAGGCCAGTTTTCGAAACAAGACCAGCATTTGCTCCATGTTTTGCGGTCGCTTTGGAGCTTCCTCTCAAGACAGAGAAGTCCAACTTCACGTGGTTGGAAACAGGAATATTAGCTGCTAAGGCCAATGTGGCAAGCAAAGCTGTGTATGGAAGATACAACATACTTCTTTTAGGATTTCAGGTTCAAAAGCAATAAACTATCAATATCCCTAGCAGATTTTGTTGTGAAGTAAAAAGAAAACTTAGCAAAAACATTCGTCTTTATATATTAGGAAATTCAATTTAAAGAAGGTAACTTATAGCGAGTTGTTTTTCCCAAATGCATGAGAGAATATGTCACCGAAAATACACCGGAATTCCTGTTAGGACTTGTTTGAGGTCCAAAATCCTTCGCTTTAAAAGCCAGAAACCATCAAGCGTTATTTTTACGTATTAGTCAAGAACCTTTGCCTTTCCTCGATCTTTTCTGTCATTATTTAAGCATGAATTGACTGGTTAAGTTGTCAAAAATCACACCCCGGGTTTTTATTTAACCGCTTGACTTCACTGTTTTCGTAAATACCGATTCGGCAGGGTGGTTATGCATGAGGCCTTCTTGTTGCACGGCTCTGACATTCCAAAAAGCCATTAATTACTTTTGGCAAAGCTGTGTACATTATTTATTTGTTTATGTTTACGTACTAAGTGTTCATTTGTAGACGAAAAAGCAACAAAAGAAAACAGAAAGCGGAATGATCCCAATCAGGATAACATTCTTCTATCTTAAGAGGCTATCCCTGGTGCTATTCTTGCAATCTTCAATCATAGTTTTGTTTTTGGGCTCTTCGTAAAATGGAAACGTTAATGGTTAATCTTCGTGGAGCCGAAGTCCTAATACCAGAAGTTTTCTTTAAATTCTTGGCTGATACATGAATATAAGAAGTTTATTCTATAATTGTTTTATGCCTGACTAGAAATATCTGTCAAAAGTAAATGAAAACAACTGCCGAAACTCGGATGGAGTGTATATAACCCGGTATGCTCTTACAGGGTCAATAACGATCCCAAGGATATCGCTTCGGTAATAGAACAAATGATTGAGAAATTTATCGGCAATAAGTGGGTTAAGACTTAAAGACATAAATTTGAAAGCATACTAGGACGATACTACCCGGTCCTTATTTCTTTTTCTTTCTTTTTTCTATTCTTTTCTTGTTTTAATTCCCCCTTTTGAATAAATGCATTCTTTTTTTTTATCAGAAAAGCATAACCACACGCGTTTATTCGATATTCGCAATAACCACCCGGGTTCTCGGTCAACCACATTCCTTTATTCGGTGCCACACCTTCTTGCAACATTTTTGGCCCCGAATTCGCTAACCCTTCCGTCCTAAATTATAGTTTAAATAAAAGGATATTATCCAGTATCCACATCGTTTTCTTTGTACAATATTATTCGTAATATATCAAGTTAAAAGTCTTACAGGTGTGAGAAGATTTATATAGAGGTTGGGGACAATATTGCCAAAGATCCTATGCCCGAATATTTCCGTTAGACTTCGCCCATATGCCGCGTCAGTAAGTCTACTAATACATTGTGAAAATTCCTTCTGCCAACCAGCGGATATAGTCGTGTCTTTCTCAAGTAGCATCAGAATTTAGACCTTAAAATTATTACTAGACACACTTTTGAGTCCAATGTATCAGAGAACCTGACACGATTAAAGCAATGGATCTTTGAGGCTTAATTGAATAATAAGAATAATAATCATCATCATTAGCTAAGTACCCAGACCCCTAGCCACAAAAGTTTCTGGTTCCAATGAGATCTCGTTTTCTTAATTTTATTCCTTGAAAAAATGGGAGGAGGAAATCACCCCCCTTGGATCAGCAACAATGGGCTTAACGAAACTTTCGAAACCATTTTTATTTTTCTCTCCCGAGAAATTCAAACGATGTAGAATTTCCAAATTCTCATTGTTTCGAAAAGTTTTTGTCCTCAGTTAATTCAAATATTGGTGGATGTAGAACCTCAGGAGTATAGGCCTATTTGTTCAAACTTTTTTTTTATGAGGTTCTCTTCTGGTGCAGGGATATTGTTGCCTAAAGATATGAAACGTGGTATTTTCTTTCCGGTTCGGGATTCGAATGAAATTGGGGATATTCTAAATACAACCTTATATTGTGAGATTCTGAAACAATAGAGCCTCATTCTTCATGAATATTTTAGAATTATAGTACCATAAAAAAACGCGCCATTTTCCTTTCCTAAAAATTTCTTCAAGATATCTAAGAATTTCACAAGAAGTAAGTTGTTTTAAAAAGAAACAATGGTTTTCGTGTCTTGAGGAAATGACTCGACTATCTTTTCCAAAAATGAAACCAAATTTCCTAGTCAAATTAGGGGTCCCAATTCATCGCTTCTTTTGTTCGCCACTGCTTTGTTTCTTTGAAAACAATGATATCTCTCTGTGAATTTAAACTTCATACTTCATGATTTTTGGCAGATTGAGCAAATATTGAGTCCTCTTGCTTTTAATGTAAAAAGGGACCAGCGACAAAAGCCCATCTTTTCCCCCCTCTCTTAATCTCGAAAAGCCCCTGATGAGATTAATCGTGACCATTATAATCCTAGCCATTTCTGTTGCACTGGGAAAGCTCTTCGACCTTAGAAGGGAACACACGGCCAAAATATATCTCAAGTCACCCCCAGTTCTTTATCTGCCGGTACAAAACCGATTCTTAAGCTTACCTATGGATCCCTCTAATGTGTACAAAGGAAGTGAGGCCATAAATGTGGAAGTTCCCACACCAATCAATTTGTATATTTGGGAATTGACGGGGTTTTACTTGGCAGAACAGACTGGTGTACATAGTTTTTCTATTGGCGAGACGAAATTTGCAACAATTCAGTTGGGGTGGAAAAATAAAGTTTCTCGGTATTTCCACGATTTATTAGTTGAAGAAACACATGTTTTCAGCAATCTGCCAAAACCTTTCACCTTAGTAAAGGGTGAATATTACCCTTTGAAAGTTACTTACATTGCTGGGCTTCATAATGTTCCTATTTCCGTGGAAGTTAATGGAATTGAGGTGGAATTAACTAGGCAGATACAAACTTTAGTTTCAGAATCTGCTAGTAATACCCCTATTGAAAAGATGGGGAACCGATACAAAAAAACTGGATTTGCATACTTTGTATATTTGGCACCTGAAGGGACTCATTATGAAAAAATGTCCAAAGATTATGGCGATTACAACTTGGTTCATACAGGATATTTGGACAGAAGTCACGTTATGGTGAGACCTGAATCTATAAGAGCACCTTATATCATGGAAATCATTGGCCACATTAGACCTTTGATGAATGGTAGTTATACGGTTATTTTAGGCGATATGTTAAAGGCAACTATTCAAGTTGGCCCCGGGTATGAAGATAAAAACACCCAATATTATGCTGATGAGAATTGGAAGATTCTTGATAACCGTGTTGATACGTATCCGGGGATTTTCGACCTTGAAAGTCGTTTTTACTATCCCTTCAGGCTAGTGGTTCTTGCAGATAAAGAACAATTCCGTTGGTCAATGCTTGTAAATGACCCTACAGGAATAGAAGTTGATCTTTTTGGATTATGGGAAAGACCCCCTCCTTCGATGGTTTCTAAATTGGATATCTCAGATGATTATGCTTCGGTAATTGAATCACTGGATGAAGATCCAGAATCTTTTCCTGAATATATTTTGGAGGATGAACCCCAGGATCTTTCTTTATCTTTTTCAGAGAGATTTACCCTGACTCCACAAGGATATGAAGACCATTCATCAATGTCGAGTTTATTATCTTCCTCTGAAGATTATCATGAAACTAGTCCTATAGATGATTCGTCGTGGGAATATTTGAAATTGCATTCTCCAGAAAGTTCTTCATCCGTTGGTTTACATGAGATTCTGCAATTGAGCCTTGATTCTGGACGGAAAATTATGCCACATAAGGTGGTTAAGTCGGGAGAACATGATTTGGAAAATTCCCCAGATATTCAAAGAAATATTTCTCAAAAGGAAAATTCCAATTTTCTGCATCCTGAACTGACTGAAAATTCTCATTATAAAGTGATTAATCAAGTCTCAAATGAAGAAGCTATTCCTGGAACTTCGGGAAGTTACCACTTTAAAAGCAAAAACCTCAAACCTTCTTCTCATCAAAATCCAAAGAAAATTTCCCTCCCTTTGTTTCCACCTGTCTTTAATGATTCTTTACAACCTTTGGAATTAAACATGAGCTCTCAAAATAAGTTCTTGGATGTTTCTATGAATGCTTTATCAAGTCCAGTTCCACAACCAGTTTCCGAAACTTCTTTCAGCAATATCGACTCATTGACCAAAACATTAACTTTTCAAAATTTAAACCCACAAGATATTAAGGTCGATCGTGCTATTATATCACTGATTCAGTTTCTGTCTAATTCTCCAAGCTCAATTTATGAAACTTTAGTCCCTTATAACGACGAATCTTCAGAAAAAGGGGTTTCTGATACTTCAGAAAAGGATGGTAATTTGGTACACCAAAAACAACAAGTATCTCTTAAACCCTTGGAGGTAAATTTTCTGGAAACTTTTAAGGGAAATTCGGATTTCATTTCCTCTGTTAAAAGCGAACTTGAAGTCTCGCCTAGGACTGAAAATTTACTTAAGCAAAATTCTCCTGAAAAACTCTTGATTCCTGAAGATATGATTTTGGCACACGGTTCAAAAAATAACCCCTTACCCGAAAGCCATATTTTGAAAAAGTATTTTGTTTCAGAAGATGTTTTGCCTACAAAAACTTCCATACAGAAAAAGCCTGTCCAGACCACGTTGAATAATATTTTGGACGAGAAATTCCAGCAGATTCCGAGGTCAGAAAGGAAAAAGTTGGAAGTTATTATCCCTTTGAAAGAAACTACAAAGACATTTGAAACTGGGAATCAAAATAATCAAGTCTTGAAAACCACTTCTTCTAATGCAGGTATTAACTCGAAGAGAATACCATGTTTCTCTTTCATTTTCGCTATTTTGGTGTTGGGATTTCTTTGATTTTTTTGTTCTTATCCTTTGCTCGTACCATGAGCTAAAAAAAAATAAAATAAATAAAATAAATAAAATAAAATTAAGATAATAAATAAATAATAATTTAAGGACTTTCGTTGAGATGTAAATGCCAGTAATTGGAAGAATAAGAATATACAAGTATCATTGGGAATAAATAAAATAAAAAGTAAAAAAATAAAATAAAATAAAAAACTAAGATTTATTGATTCACAAATTGGGAAATTAATAAAGAAGATACCAAACAATAGCAAGCCAAAACTTGGAAAGCCCCCAACTTCTCTCTCGATCATGTTCCCTTCTTTCCTTCGCTAACATAAATTTGTTAATTGTTCTAGATTTTCTTTTTTCGGCAAAAGAGGAGCCTAATCTGGACATTTTTGGGGGCAAAAGAGGGCTATGCTTTTGCATATTTGACACACAAGTGTAAGTCGATGGTTTTTTTTAAAAAAAAAAATAATTCGGTTGAATTAAAGATCACAGGAAAAAACTCTACTGGTATTTGTCTGAAAATAAAGAAGTCACCAGCAAATCTTAGGAATATCTTCTATAATTTGTTTTCTAGATGAATTGAATTATTAGAAGTAAAGCTAGTGGTGGTATTTTAGTTACGATATTGAATATTTAAATTTCTCAAAATTCCATTAAATGACTTTTTCCGAAAGAAAATTCCCTTCTGGCAACCATTGTGCTCTTTAGGGGAGGGAAAAACTTTAGGCCAAACTTTGTTGTACTTTATCTAATAACAATGGATGTTAGATTAGTCATCGTGCATTAATTATTCAGGATAATATTTTAAAGTGGATAGATAAAGTACATTTTAGGTCAAATTTATTTATTTTATTGCAAATCAAAACAAATAAAACCCCCCTTTTCTTTCTCTTACGTTTTACTTTTTCTTTTTTTTTTTTTTTTTTTTTTTTCTTCACCGTGTCTCTCAAATTGGAATCATGAATTTACTTCTCTTAAACATCTTTTTCACAACTGTGGTTTCACTTGGAAAAGTCCTTGACGTCAAAAAAGAACCCACATCAAAAGTTTATCTTGATATCAATCATATTCTGTTGCTGGGTGGTCAAAACCGGTTTTTTAGTTTACCTAAAGCACCTTCAAAAGTTTATAAAGGGGCAGAAACACTCGAAGTGATTATTCCACCTCCTCTTACAACCTATGTTTGGGAATTGACTGGATTTTACCTTGCTAAAGAAACTGGTGATCACACTTTTTCTATTGGTAGAACCAGAATGGCAATCATCCAATTAGGGTGGAAAAACTCCGACTCTAAAATCTTTTCCAAACAAGTAGTTGATGATACTCATGTTTTTAACAATTGGCCCAAAACCTTCCACTTAAATAAGGGGGAATATTACCCCGTGAAAATCACCTACATCTCTGGTCTTGATTTTGTACCCATTTATGTTACTTTTAATGATGAAAAAAAGGAGATAAATAAATTGGTGTACAATTTGGCCAAAGACCCTACAGGATCTTCCCCTGTGCTGAAGGATTCCAAGGTTTATGAAGAAACAGGGTTTTCTTTTTTGGTATTTGTGGCTCCTCCAGGTAAACGTTACGAGCTCTTATTTAAAAATTATGTTGATTTTGAACTCATTGCAGGGGGGCGTTTTGATGAAAATTACACTAAAGTGAGTCCCAATACAGTTAATTCTCTGTTTATTTTGGAAATCATTGGCCATATTGTGCCACCATTAGATGGCAAATATACCATCAAATTGGAAGATCTGTTGATCACCAGTATTCAGATTGGTCCGGGCTTTGAGCATAAAAAGCAAAAATATACCATCAATGATAATTGGGTACGTTTTGATAATTTGGAATTATCGAAGGTAAATTTTGATCTTAAAAAAGATAAATATTATCCTTTCAGAATAGTAGTTCTTTCAGATCAGGAGATTTTAAATTGGCACACTCTTGTACGTGATCCTAGGAACTCTCCAATTGACCTTTTTGGGCCTTGGAAGAATCCTGAACCTTCTAAAATTCTTGATGAAAACGGGTTTGAGTTAAAGTCAGACCCGAAAGTGGAATCTTCAAAACAAAAAGATCCTCCTTTAGTTGAATTAGTTGAGAATACACCGCCTGAATCTCCACTACCAGAAGTTGATACGTTGGAAAATTCCCCTCCTAAAATCCTCGGGTCTCCCCCATTGGCTCTAGATTCAAATTTTGAAGATCTTGAGAAAACTTCTCAATTAGAAATAGGGACCAATAAGGTTGAGGAAGAAAAGAAATCCCAAGTTTTGACTGTTTCAAAAGAACTTGAGAATTTGAAAGATCTGGGATTGGTCCATAATTCAGTGAAAAAAAAGATGGATGAGGAAATCAATGAATTGCCTTCTATCGTTTACTCCAATCAAGAATTCACTGAGAAAACCTCGAATAATCCTCCTGAAAAACTTCCTGAGAATATTCTCTCTGAAAATATTGTCCCCGAAAGAATTCTCCCAGAAATACATTCTCCTGATAGCATCCTGCCTGAAAGTATTTTTCCCGAAGGAATTTACCCTGAAGGGTTTTTCCCTGGAGATATTTTTCCTGATGGTTTTTTCCCTAAAGATATATTACCTCAAGGAATGTTTCCTGAAAAAAATCTGTCTGAAAGTAATCTCACTTATGAGAAGATACCTGAAAATGAGTTATCTGAAAATAATTTGGCTGGAATCACTCTGCCTGAAGGTAGTAATCCTGAAGAGGTACTCTCTGAAAAGGGTATACTACCTGAAAATTTGGTCCCTGAAAACATTCTGCCTGGAAATGGTCTCCTTGAAAGCAGTCTTCCTGAAAATGGAAAGTCTGAAAATTTACTTCCTCATAATTCACAAAATAATCTCCCTGAAAGTATTCTTTCTGAAAACAGTGTGATTGGAATTGATCTCTTTGAAAAAATCCCAAAAGAAAATCCTGAAATGCCCAAATTTTCCCAACCCAATTATTCAGATTCCAACTTTTCATTACCTCAAAACAAGAAAACACTTTCTCCCTTTTCAAGCTTGCACTCGAAATTAAGAAACCAAACCTCCTTTGTGGTTTTAACTAACCATTCCCAAAATAAAAGTACATCAACTGATGACCTGACCTTTTTGGAGAAATCTCTTTCCGGTATAAACTCAACTTTTAGTCCATTCAGTACTCAAAATGTCGCAATTAAATTTCCTGGAGACTTTCAGCCCCCTTTAAAAATTCAAAATTCCCAAATCAATCTTGATTTTGATATTTCTTTTGGTTCCACGCTTAACAAAACTTTGAAACTTAATGATTGTCTCTTGAGTCACGAGTGCAAACTTCTTCTGCCCGAGCCATTGAAACCAATGGAGATTGTTTCAGAAATCAGAAAAGAAAAAGGTGTAAATTTGCAAGAAAAACCCGAAGTCCCTGAAACTTTTATCTCGGTTGAGAAAGATGTTAAACATTCCCTTGAATTTTTGAATACACAAAATGAAATCCATGGAATAAAACTGGGGCCTACAAAACCATCAATTTTATCTTTCGACCCATTAACTTTAAAACAAGCTATTGATTCTAAAAGTGATCAACTTTCAAAAACAACAGGAAAACAAAATGAAGCTTTGGAAACGCAATTTTCTTCTTCACTGGATGAACTTGAAGTTTTACAATCTACCAATACGGATGATTCGCCAAAATTACATCCTCTCGGTGAACCTTTTAGTGAATTAGCGCCGAAATTTCCTATTCTGAAAGAAAATTATCATAATAGTTTTGGAAAACTCCCACCTATTGAAAAAATTGAAGCCCCAAAAACTTTAATCACCTCTGATGAATCTTTACCGTCGAAAACTATGGACATTATGTCGAAATATAAGGGGTCCAGCTCATTTCCAAAGGTGGATCTCTTTTTTTTTTTATGCTTTTTACTGTTGTTGGCTTTTTGAATAAGAAAAAAAAAAAAAAAAATCTTTTATTTTAAAATTGATATCTTTTGTTTCCACGGATTTTCTTGTAGATCATTTCGTTACGTTGAAATAGCGTACCCCCAGAAGAAAAAAAAAAAATCTTTTATGATGAAAAAATAAGGAAGACCCAAATGCAAAATCTTAAATTTCATTTTTAATATTTTTTTAAGCCCGTGCCTTCTTGATCAAAAAAAAGTAATAAAAAAAAAATACCCTTAGTCAAAACAAGTAGAATGTTGCGGAGCTGTCACGCCGTTTTTAGTTAATCCGTCGAGAATGGTCACGTGCTCGCACTAACCACCGCTTTTGACGGCGGAAAGTTGGTTGGATAGCTAGTTACTGATAAGAATAAACACTAGTCCTTTCAAATAGAGATGCCCTGTTTTTTTTCTTTTGGTTTTTACTCTTATATTCCCTTTATTTTCTCGTAAGAAGATGGAAATTTATTAGTTCTTCCTTTAATTTTGAAGTTTGTATTTTAGAACCCTATATTCATAAATATAATTTGAGATTTGCGTCCAAATTGAGATCTCTCATACAAACTCAACGCAGTAAATTAAATATGGAAGGAAAAAAAAATACAGAATTGCAAGAAGAAAATTAAATTATGAAATACAGACTATTGGAAAGCTTGAAAAAATCAGTGAATCTCCCGATATGAAGAAAAGTCTAGTGTACTACTGTGGTCCATTTCTACAGTACTTGACCCCCTTAAGCTGCGAATCTGAAAGCCTAAAGTCAGAGCAAGAAATGGTATAAAGCATTGAAAGGCTTCCAGATGATTCTATGAAATTTGAACCACAAAACAAAGAAATCAAAAGAAGACTTTTTGAATAAAAACAAAAAAACCAAGGAAATTTTCATTCCTTGATGCGTAGCATCAATCATACCGCTTCTCTCTTGAGACATCCGAGATATCTTCACAATTATAGAAGTTTGACATTATTTAATTGTAAGAGAATCTCTCTCAAGAATTGGAGTTCCCAAATCCTCCAATCTTTCTGCGTATTTACCAGGACTCAAGTTTAGTTCTGGCTTACACCATGGGACGTGCGAAACTCAAAATAGAAATGAGTCCGTTGGCTTAGACACTTAAGCCCGGACGCCGTCTCTCTAGCCATTGAATGGATTCGACAAGGTATTAAAGACAGAAAAAAAAGAAAAGAAAAAAAAATAAACCTGGCTATTTGCTGTTGGAAATTAATTGCGTTTAATAGGGGTAAGTGAGGCAAAAAAAAAAAGCGCTTGATATTACTGACTGATTGCCAAGAACCTGAAACCCATCTTTTTAGGGAAGTTTTCGTAATTAAGTTCTTTCATTATTAACGGCTTTTTTCTTTTCAAGTATGATTGCTCTTAACCGGATACTCCGGCCTTCCAAAAAAAAGAAAAGAAAAAAAAAGAAAAACTTGGGCGTGTATTACGAACAAGCCCACGCCTAGTTTTAGCAATCTTGAAAACTTTTTTACCCCCCGTTCTGGATTTGTAGCCCTTTTTGACGATGCAGCTACGGGTGCTCACTAAAGGAGAGAAAAAAAAAAATCGCGCTCACAGGCTTGGTACGAGTTAAGCAAACCCCGGAAAAATCCCTGTTCCTTTGATAGAATAATTGGTCTCTAAGTAAAAACTTTTTCTATGAAAAAGTAATAGAATATAAAAACCACCTTAATTATTAGTGAGTACCGGCTACCTTTTTTTTTCCAACGTTTTTTTTTTTTAAAAAAAAAGCCGAGGAAATTTGGGCCCACTAGGGTAAAATCTTACACGCTTGGTTTGTTGTTATGGCAACCAGTTAGTAGGTGCAGGCATGCGCGTGTGCGGTTATAGTTGCATCTCCTTCTGTTGCAGTGGGCGATTTTCTTGGCCAAAATCCGATAAGTTGGAGTTTTCGGGCAAGTTTCTTCCCATCCAAGCTTTGTTTTCTTTTATGCCTCTTCGATAAGAAAAATAAAAACAAACACGCTTGGAAATAGCAATGTTTATGTAAGGAAGTCAGTCTTTGAGTCTAGAACTAGATTTTTTTTTTTTTTTATAGTATGCATTTTCTCGGCGCTTATCGGCCCATTATGTGGCTTGCATAGAGATCGTATTACGTTGTCGGATAAATCTGCTGATTATTTTTTGAGGTCGTCAGGAGGCTTACGAACTCCTACAACATTCCTTCACGAACCTCCAGAAAGTTTTAGCTTTTTTTTTATTATTTTAGTTTTATTTTAATGATTTAAGCTTTATTTACATTTGACTTCTTCGGTAAGTCAACGGGCAAGGACGCGACGGCCAATGTTTTTGTCTTTTTGACAGAAACTATTTTTCGGCCACAACTACCCGGACATAGGCGTACTTACATACTGTATGTAACACGTGCATACATGTGCATATATTTACACAGCCAGCAAATATGTTGATTAGCAAGGGGTGGTGGTTAGATTGCCCCTTCAAGGCCCCCCCACCTTAGTAGGAAGAAGCCTCGTTTTTTTTCTTCCCCGATTGTTAATAGCAAAAAAGAAAAGTTCAGATTTATGTCTTCACTTAACAAACAAACAAACAAACAAAAAACCCTTTAATCTTACCATTTAAGGGTAGTTTGAGTTTATTTGAAGTGAAAAAGAACCTTTTATCATGTAAGCTTAAATTCAGGGGAACCCCTTGTACGAATTTGAATATATTAATTGCTTCATTTAGACTTACATATCAATTTCATTGGTATGTAGGTGAGTTGTCAATAGGACTTTGTATAACATTTCTCATATTCAACTGCAGGGAAAAACATTGAGGGATTTTTTTTTTTTCGTTGGGAATTTGAGGGGGATTTTTCGGAAATCCGCGCGTTTGTCTAGTGTCTCTCGTAGTTTTTCTTGCACTCGGAAAGGAAGTGAAGAAAGAGACAACGGCGAGCTCCCATTCAGCCCGATTAATGGCCGCTTATTTTCACCCCGCCAACAGAAGTATACAGTCCTGTGCCCGAATTCTTGCTTGATAAACACCACGTGCATGCAAAATATGACGAAATAGCATATGCGTTTAATTTTGCCTGATCGCGAATTCACCTTGAGGTCACCGCAGCCCCTTTACGCTATTAGATTTCTTTAGGCATATCTTTTGAAGAAGTCCATAAAGTTTTTTGAAGAAGGAGGCTTTGACTTCAAAAAAGTCATTCTTTACGTCTTGATCCATATATTTCAACTTTTGTAAACCTCTTCCGTATATGTAGCTAAGTTTGCTCTATCGGCCGGGCAAGTTCGGGCGAGCCCGGAAGTAAGCGCCTGGGCATTTAAAGCTTTAACGTGTGGCGTGTATATTAGTTTAACGTGTCCTGCAGGATCTAGCTGGGATGCAAACGGTCGCATCCAAAATATATGCATTTCTTGTTTTGCATCCACAAGGGGTTGCCCGACGACTTATTATATACGAGCTGGTCTCGCACCAGCAATGTGGTTTTCAGAAATTTTTCCCCAAAATCGATATATCCGTTAAGCTGAAAATGAGGTTTGCTAGGTTCGCCGCAGCTTCTTTTTTGGCCGCTTCATCGAATGCCATAGACGTGGCTTGTCGAGTTAACGGTGTCCAAGAGTCTGTCGTGGACTTGGACACCGGCTCTTGCGCCTTCCCCATTCCAGAATCTTTGCCAGTCACTTTTGACTATATTGCTTCTGACAATTACCACGTTGACGCTTACTACGCTTTGATTAACGATGAAAAGTTCTTCAATAATATCCAGTACTCTGGCCGGACCATTAATATCCCTGCCATCGACATGAACAATGTTGGAGCTATTCCAATTTATCAAATCCATGATGACAAGACACCTGCTGTCAATTCCACTTCTGCTTTGAGAGCCAGATTCAATTCTAAGCTTGTGTCTAAAAGGGATGCCGAGTCTGACTTGGTTACCTATATCAAATCTTTGACTGGTGCCAATGTTGGCTCCTCGGCTGAGTTTTCTGTGTCCAAACCCGATACTGCTGTTTCTTCTGTTTCTGAGGCTGGTTCCTCTACCGAAGCTACTTCTTCTTCCACTACTGCTGCTCCAAGATCTTCAAGCACTGCTTCCGGAAAGGCAGCGTGTCTTGTGAATGGAGCCCAGGTTTCTGTTGTTGATTTGGCTACTGGATCCTGTTCTTTCCCAATTCCGGGATCCTTGCCAGTCACTTTCGACTATGTCTCCTCTGACAACTACAAGGTGGATGCCTACTATGCAGTAGTCAACGATGAGAAATACTTCAACAACATACAGTACTCCAGCAGAACCATCAACATCCCTGCTATCGATTTGAGTAATGTCGGAGCTGTCCCACTTTACCAAATCCACGCTGACAAGACTCCTGCACTCAACTCTACCTCTGCATTGAGGGCTAGATTTAACTCTAAACTTGTTGATAAGAGAGATGCCGAGTCTGACTTTGTGACTTACATTAAGTCTTTGACGGGTACCAGTGTTGGCGATTCTGCCCAGTTTGCCGTTTCGATCGTGCAAAACGATTCATCTAGTGTTGTGCCTTCCAGCACTGCTTTCTCTTCCGAGGTAGCACCTTCGTCGACTGCTGCCGGATCTTCCTTTGCGCTTTCATCGTCTGAGCCGGTGGCTTCGTCTTCCGACGGTGTCGCATCTTCCACCGAGGGTCCGGTCTCATATTCTGACGCCTTCGTTGCCTCATCTTCTGACGCCTTCGTTGCCTCATCTTCTGACGCCTTCGTTGCCTCATCTTCTGAGACTGCACCTTCGTCGAGCATCGCGGCTTCGTCTATTGTTGCCTTGTCCTCCGAGGTTGCCGCTTCTTCCACCGAGACAGTCGGAGCTTCTTCTGAAGCTGTTACATTGTCTTCACAAGTGGCTCTGACTTCCGAGGCAGGTATTTCATCAACCGAGGGTGCCATTTCTTCGACCGAGGCTAGTGCGACTACTTCCGACGCAGGCGTTTCATCAACCGAGGGTGCTATTTCTTCGACCGAGGCTAGCGCATCTACTTCCGAGGCTAGCGCATCTACTTCAGAGGCAGGTGTTTCATCAACCGAGGGTGCCATTTCTTCGACCGAGGCTAGCGCATCTACTTCTGAGGCTGGCGCCTCTTCTGGCGCGGTCGCATCTGTGCCATCTTCGTCCGAGGCTGGTGCTTCCGCTAGCTTTGCACCATCTTCTGCCCCTGGCTCGCCAACTGTTTTTATTTCGGGATCTTCAAAGACCGCTGCTTACTCAAGTGTTGTCGCCTCTGGTACCATTTCTTCAGGTTCCGTCTCCTCTGTTGAAACTACAGCATCTTCTTCTGAGGCTGCTTTAAGTTCGGAAATTCCAGCTTCTTCAGCTTCAAGTTTGACATCTTCCTTTGCCGCCCCAGCTTCCGAGACTGCGTCTTACACAATCCCAGCTTCATCCACAGCAGCCGTACCTTCGTCTACTGTTGGTTTTACCTCTGCTGGCTCTTCCACCGAGGCTTCGCCAAGCTCTTCATCTTCTAGTACTTCGAAGGCCGCTTGTCTCGTCAATGGAGCTCAAGTCTCTGTTGTAGACTTGGCCACTGGATCGTGTGCTTTCCCAATTCCGGGATCCTTGCCAGTCACTTTCGACTATGTCTCCTCTGACAACTACCAGGTGGACGCCTACTACGCAGTAGTGAACAACGAGAAGTATTTCAACAACATTCAATACGCTGGAAGAACTATCAATATCCCAGCCATTGATTTGAACAACCTTGGGGGTGTGCCTCTTTTCCAAATCCATGCTGACAAGACACCTGCACTTAACTCTACTTCTGCTTTGAGAGCCAGATTCAATTCGAAGCTTGTTGCTAAGAGAGATGCTGAGTCTGACTTTGTAACTTACGTCAAGTCTTTGTCGGGTACCAGCGTTGGTGATGCTGCTCAGTTCGCCGTTTCGATCGTGCAGAACGATTCATCCAGTATTTTGCCTTCGAGCACCGCATTTTCTTCTGAAACTGGTGCCTCTTCGACTTCTGTTGGTGCTTCATCGGTCGCATCTTCTTCCGAGGTGGTGGCATCGTCTTCTGAACCAGCTGTTTCGTCTTCCGAGGTTGCGCCTTCGTCGACTTCTGCTGGATATTCTGTGTCATTGTCTTCTGCACCAGTGGCTTCATATTCCGAGGGCGTTGTTTTGTCTTCCGCGGATGTGGCATCGTCTTCCGGGGCTTTGACTTCTTCGACTAATGCCGTACCCTCCATTGTTCCATCTTCTTCGGAGGCCGTCTCTTTGGCTTCAAGTGTTGTTGAATCTTCAGCAGAAGGTATTTTCTCCTCTTCTGAGACGATTAATACGGCATCTGAATTTACTGCACCATCGTCTACCGAGTCTTCTGTGGCTGCTTCTTGGTCTTCCGAGGCTTCTGCATCTACCACCGAGGTTACAACATCGTCCTATCAAACAGCATCCTCTTCGGAGGCCCTGGTCTCATCTGAGGTCACCGCGTCTTCTACGGGGTACTCTAACTCCTCACCTGTTAGCGCTGTTTCATCTTCTGAGGCATCTGCTCTGGCTTCTGGAATTGCTCCTTCTTCGTCTGCTTTTGTGTCTTCCGCCGGTGTGGCCTCTTCCACTGAGGCCACTTCATCTTCTGAAAGTGTTCCTTCATCTTCGGTCACCGGCGTTTCTTCCCTCGAAGCTTCATCTTATTCCACTGGGGCTGCCGTTTCGTCCACCGAGGGAGCTCTTTCTTCCACTGGCTTTGGCTCATCTTCCACCCCGGCTGTCATTTCTTCTGGTTCGATTTCCTCGACTGAGACTGCTGTTTCCTCTAACGTGGTTACTTTTAGTACCGAGTCTTCTTCATTCGAGACAGCAATTTCTTCCAGTCTCACTGTTTCGTCCTTCGCAAGCTCGCCTACTGTTGCTGCTTCCGCATCTGAAACTGGATCCTCAGATGCTGCTGCGCACTCCAGTCTTGCTACTGCGGAGCCTTCGATCTCATCTACTACGACACACGAATCTACCTCCGGATTTGTTTCCGAGACCCTGGCTTCTTCGCAAGTGACATTATCTTCTGAGGCTTCTATCTCTTCTGCTGCTGTTTCCGGTTCGGGTATTTCCACATCTGGCTTCGCCTCTTCGATACAAGTGGGCGCTTCGTCTTCTGAGACTACTCCATCCCCCGAGGCTTCTGTTTCTTCAGCTGAAACCGTGTCTTCCCTGGCTACGGCATCTTCTGAGGTTGCGTCTTATGCTAGCAATCCCGTTTCATCTGCCGCAGTTGATAGCTCGATAGTTGTACCTTCGTCTACTGTTGGTTTTACCTCTGCTGGATCTTCCACCGAGGCTTCGCCAAGTGCATCATCTTCTAGTACGTCGAAGGCCGCTTGTCTCGTTAATGGAGTTCAATTTTCGATCGTTGATTTGGCCACTGGATCGTGTGCTTTCCCAATTCCGGGATCTTTGCCTGTCACTTTTGACTTTGTCTCTTCTGACAACTACCAGGTGGACGCCTACTACGCAGTAGTGAACAACGAGAAGTATTTCAACAACATTCAATACTCTGGCAGAACCATCAACATTCCAGCCATTGACTTGTTCAAACTTGGGGATGTGCCTCTTTACCAAATTCATGATGACAAAACACCTGCTATCAACTCCACTTCTGCTTTGAGAGCCAGATTCAATTCCAAGCTCGTTTCAAAGAGAGATGCTGAATCTGATTTGGTGGCCCACATCAAGTCTTTGGATGGAACGAATGTTGGAAACTCAGCACAATTGTCTGTCTCTGAACCAAACGCCGACGTGTCTTCAAGCCTTAGTCCTTCGCTCACTCCTGTTCCATCGTCGTCTGATGTCGCTTCTGCCTCTGCCGTCGCTTCTTCATCTGATGTCGCTTCTTCATCTGATGTCGCTTCTTCGTCTGACGTCGCTTCTTCATCTGATGTCGCTTCTGCCTCTGTTGTCGCTTCTTCATCTGATGTCGCTTCTTCGTCTGACGTCGCTTCTTCATCTGATGTCGCTTCTGCCTCTGTTGTCGCTTCTGCCTCTGCCGTCGCTTCTTCATCTGATGTCGCTTCTGCCTCTGTTGTCGCTTCTTCGTCTGATGTCGCTTCTGCCTCTGCCGTCGCTTCTTCATCTGATGTCGCTTCTGCCTCTGCCGTCGCTTCTTCATCTGATGTCGCTTCTGCCTCTGTTGTCGCTTCTTCGTCTGACGTCGCTTCTGCCTCTGCCGTCGCTTCTTCATCTGATGTCGCTTCTGCCTCTGTTGTCGCTTCTTCATCTGATGTCGCTTCTGCCTCTGCCGTCGCTTCTTCATCTGATGTCGCTTCTGCCTCTGTTGTCGCTTCTTCATCTGATGTCGCTTCTTCGTCTGACGTCGCTTCTGCCTCTTTTGTCGCTTCTTCGTCTGATGTCGCTTCTGCCTCTTTTGTCGCTTCTTCGTCTGATGTCGCTTCTGCCTCTGTTGTCGCTTCTTCGTCTGACGTCGCTTCTACCTCTGCCGTCGCTTCTTCATCTGATGTCGCTTCTGCCTCTGCCGTCGCTTCTTCGTCTGATGTCGCTTCTTCATCTGATGTCGCTTCTGCCTCTGCCGTCGCTTCTTCATCTGATGTCGCTTCTGCCTCTGCCGTCGCTTCTTCATCTGATGTCGCTTCTGCCTCTGTTGTCGCTTCTTCATCTGATGTCGCTTCTTCGTCTGACGTCGCTTCTTCATCTGATGTCGCTTCTGCCTCTGTTGTCGCTTCTGCCTCTGCCGTCGCTTCTTCATCTGATGTCGCTTCTGCCTCTGTTGTCGCTTCTTCGTCTGATGTCGCTTCTGCCTCTGCCGTCGCTTCTTCATCTGATGTCGTTTCCTCCACGCAGTCTTTTTCGAGCGCAGTTGCGTCTAGTACCAGTACTTCCGAGGTTGCCTGCCGCGTGAATGGAGTTCAAGTATCCCTTGTGAACTTAGAATCCGGATCTTGTGCTTTCCCAATTCCAGCGTCTTTATCTGTCACATTTGACTACATTTCATCGGATAACTATGATGTGTATGCTTATTATGCAGTAGTTAAGGAAGCGAAGTACTTCAACAACATTCAATACTCTGGCAGAACCATCAATATTCCAGCAATTGACTTGTACAAACTTGGAGATATTCCTCTTTACCAAGTCCACGCTGACAAGACACCTGCTATCAATTCTACTTCTGCTTTGAGAGCCAGATTCAACTCAAAGCTTGTTGCGAAGAGAGACGCCGAGTCTGATTTGGTGGCCCACATCAAGTCTTTGGATGGAACGAATGTTGGAAGCTCAGCTCAGTTCTCAGTCTCTGATCCGGATGCAGAAGGTTCCTCAAGTGCCGTGTTTTCAATTTCTGCCTCTTCTTCTTCTAGCGACTCTTCAAGTTATATTATCTCTTCCGAACCAGTCGAAGCATCTAGCACCTTGGCTTCCTCCGAAGAGGCTGTTTCGTCTAGTACTCCAGTATTTTCTGAGGTAACACCGTCCGCTGGTTCAGAATCTTTTGCTGGTCTGTCCGTGACTTCAGAATCTGTTCCATCCAGTTCGATCTCTGCGAGTGCATCGTTGACCGATGCTGCATCCAGTGCGGTGTCCTCTAGTGTGACTTCATCCAGTGCAACTGCCTCTTCTATGGCTGTTTGCCGTGTCAATGGTGTGCAAGTAGCTGTTGTGGATTGGGATACTGGATCGTGCCCATTCCCTATCCCAGATACGTTGCCGGTGGCTTTTGACTTTGTTTCCAAAGATAACTACAATGTCGATGCGTACTACGTTCTTATCAATAACGAAAAGTTTTTCAACGACATTGAGAACGCTGGCAGAACGATCGAGATCCCAGCAAGACTCTTGAAGAACCTCGGGGAGATTGCTTTCTTCCACATCCACGCTAGTAAGACACCATCCAGCTCGTTTACTCGTTTGAAGGCGAGATTCAACGCAAAGTTTTTTACCAAGAGAGATGACTTGTCAAGCTTCCTTAGTGACATCCAGGCGTTACCTGGTATTCAAATCCCTAGCCCTGTTCAGTTATCTGCAAGCCCAAGCGATCCATCTACTGGTCTGGATTCTTCTAGTGTGGTTTCTCCTACAGAAACTTCTGGTTCCCCAGCCACCACTGCTTCATCATCTTCTGCTGGCACAGCTTCTGGAGCTTCATCCACCGTTGCTGAATCATCTTCTGGCGCACTCACTCCATCTGAAGCTTCTTCTACAAGTGAGTCCTCGACTTCAGAGCCTTCTTCTTTGTCAAGCTCGGGTACTTCGTCTTCGTCTGAAACGGTCATTTCTTCAGGGGAAATTACTTCTTCAGGCGCGGCTTCCTCATCCGAGGCTTCTTCTGCTAGTGTGTCTTCGACTTCTCCAGTTTCTTCGACGAGCTCGACTGTGTCTTCACCTGTTGTTTCATCTTCGGATATCATTGTTAGTGCGTCAACTTCTGAACCTGTCACTGACTCGAGTACACCTGCCTCTTCTAGTGATGTTGTTGCTTCTGAATCTTCCAGTTCATCTTCTGAATCTGCTAGCGTTACCTCTTCCGGCACGTCGGTCTCTTCAGAACCTACGGTTTCTATCGGTTCGAAAATTTCCTCTTCGAATGCTGCTTCGACTTCCGAGAATGCTTCTAGCTCCGTGGCTACTTCCACTTCCGAGGCTGCCTCCTCTACTTCTGAGATTGAATCTAGCTCTGACGTCACTTCCAGCTCTGAGATTGCATCTAGCTCTGATGTTGCTTCCAGCTCTGACGTTGCATCCTCTACTTCTGAGGTTGCATCTAGCTCTGAGATTGTGTCCTCTTCTTCTGAGATTGTGTCCTCAACTTCTGAGATTGCCTCCTCGACTTCTGATGTTGCTTCCAGCTCTGAGATTGTGTCCTCGACTTCTGAGATTGTGTCCTCGACTTCTGAGATTGTCTCTTCGACTTCTGATGTTGCATCTTCTAATTCTGATGTTGTATCTAGCTCTGATCTCGCTTCCAGCTCTGAGATTGCGTCCTCTACTTCTGAGGTTGCATCTAGCTCTGAGATTGTGTCCTCGACTTCTGATGTTGCATCTAGCTCTGAGATTGTGTCCTCGACTTCTGAGATTGCCTCCTCAACTTCTGATGTTGCTTCCAGCTCTGAGATTGGGTCCTCGACTTCTGAGATTGTGTCCTCGACTTCTGAGATTGTCTCTTCGACTTCTGATGTTGCATCTTCTAATTCTGATGTTGTATCTAGCTCTGATCTCGCTTCCAGCTCTGAGATTGCGTCCTCTACTTCTGAGGTTGCATCTAGCTCTGAGATTGTGTCCTCGACTTCTGATGTTGCATCTAGCTCTGAGATTGTGTCCTCGACTTCTGAGATTGCCTCCTCAACTTCTGATGTTGCTTCCAGCTCTGAGATTGGGTCCTCGACTTCTGAGATTGTGTCCTCGACTTCTGATGTTGCATCTTCTACTTCTGAGATTGCATCTAGCTCTGGTGTCGCGTCCAGCTCGGAGATTGTCTCTTCGACTTCTGATGTTGCATCTTCTACTTCTGATGTTGTATCTAGCTCTGATGTCGCTTCCAGCTCTGAGATTGCGTCCTCTACTTCTGAGGTTGCTTCCAGCTCTGAGATTGTGTCCTCGACTTCTGAGATTGTGTCCTCGACTTCTGAGATTGCCTCCTCGACTTCTGATGTTGCATCTTCTACTTCTGATGTTGTATCTAGCTCTGATGTCTCGTCCAGCTCCGAGGTTGCATCCTCTACTTCTGAGGTTGCATCTAGCTCTGAGATTGCTTCCTCGACTTCTGAGATTGCCTCGTCGACTTCTGATGTTGCATCTAGCTCTGAGATTGTGTCCTCGACTTCTGAGATTGTGTCCTCGACTTCTGAGATTGTGTCCTCGACTCCTGAGATTGTGTCCTCGACTTCTGAGATTGTGTCCTCGACTTCTGAGATTGTGTCCTCGACTTCTGAGATTGTGTCCTCGACTTCTGATGTTGCATCTAGCTCTGATGTTGTGTCCTCGATTTCTGATGTTGCATCTTCTACTTCTGAGATTGCATCCAGCTCTGATGTCGCATCTAGCTCTGAGATTGCTTCCTCGACTTCTGAGATTGCTTCTTCTACTTCTGATGTTGTATCTAGCTCTGATGTCTCGTCCAGCTCCGAGGTTGCATCCTCTACTTCTGAGGTTGCATCTAGCTCTGAGATTGCTTCCTCGACTTCTGAGATTGCCTCGTCGACTTCTGATGTTGCATCTAGCTCTGAGATTGTGTCCTCGACTTCTGAGATTGTGTCCTCGACTCCTGAGATTGTGTCCTCGACTTCTGAGATTGTGTCCTCGACTTCTGAGATTGTGTCCTCGACTTCTGAGATTGTGTCCTCGACTTCTGATGTTGCATCTTCGACTTCTGAGATCGTATCTAGCTCTGATGTCGCATCCAGCTCTGAGGCTGCATCCTCGACTTCTGATGTTGCATCTAGCTCTGAAATTGTGTCCTCGATTTCTGATGTTGCATCTTCTACTTCTGAGATTGCATCCAGCTCTGATGTCGCATCTAGCTCTGAAATTGCTTCCTCGACTTCTGAGATTGCTTCGTCGACTTCTGATGTTGTATCTAGCTCTGATGTCTCGTCCAGCTCCGAGGTTGCATCCTCTACTTCTGAGGTTGTGTCCTCGATTTCTGATGTTGCATCTTCTACTTCTGAGATTGCATCCAGCTCTGATGTCGCATCTAGCTCTGAGATTATGTCCTCGACTTCTGATGTTGCATCTTCTACTTCTGATGTTGCATCTAGCTCTGATGTCGCTTCCAGCTCTGAGATTGCGTCCTCTACTTCTGAGGTTGCATCTAGCTCTGAGATTGTGTCCTCGACTTCTGATGTTGCATCTTCTACTTCTGAGATTGCCTCCTCGACTTCTGATGTTGCATCTTCCACTTCTGAGATTGCATCCAGCTCTGATGTCGCATCCAGCTCTGAGATTGTCTCTTCGACTTCTGATGTTGCATCTTCTACTTCTGATGTTGTATCTAGCTCTCTTGCGGCTTCCACCTCTGAGTTTGCTTCTTCTACTTTTGAGATTGTCTCTTCCTCGAAGATTACTTCCTCGTCCGAGAATGTATCTACTTCTGAGGTTGCCTCGACTTCTGAAATTGCTTCCGCTTCGGTGGTTGTTTCGTCGTCTGAAGCTGTTATTTCTTCTGAGGTTACTTCGTCGTCTGAGATTATTACTTCTTCTGCGATCTTGTTATCTTCTGAGATTGCCTCATCTTCTGAGGTTTCGTCTACTTTGGATGCCGCTTCATCATCTGAGATTGTTTCTACTTCTAAGATTGCATCCGCTTCTATTTCAGAAGTCGCTTCTTCGGATGTCGCTTATACTTCCGAGGTTGTTTCTTCGTCAGTGGCTTTTTCTACTTCCGAGGTTGCTTCTTCCGAAATTGCTTCGACTTCTGAAGTTACCTCCGTTACCCTGGCCGTTTACTTATCGTCCGAAGTTTCATCTGCTTCTGAAGTTGCAGTTTCTTCTTCTGCAGATGCGTCTTCGGGAAGCTCTTCTTCATCTGTCGATGTCTATTCATCAGAGGTTACTTCTATTTCTGGGTACCCCTCGCCTTATGAAGCTGCTACGTCTTCCGAGGTTACTTCTTCCTTGGCCGTGTCGACTTCCGAAGCTTTGTCTACAATCGAAGTATCTTCTCCTGTTGTGCTGTCCACATCTAAGATTGTGTCTTTGCCTGAGGTTGCATCTTCTTCTGTGTTTGCTTCCGCTTCTGAGACTACATCCTCGTCTGTGATTACCGTCTCATCTAAGGTTGCTTCCACTTCTTTACCTGGTCGTTCGTCTGAAGCTGTGTATTCTTCTGATGCCGTGTCCACGTCATCGATCTCCGCAGTACCATCTAGTTCTGAGACTTTGCATTCTTCTGTGGTTGGGGCTACTTCTGAGGTTGTGTCTTCTTCCGCTGCTGGATATTCATCCAATATCTCTAGAACTTCTGGTGTTGCTGTGCCTTCTGGCGTGTCACATACTACTGTGTTGTCCTCAGAGCCTGTTGCTTCTGTTTCCTCTGCTATTTCCTCAGGTGAATTGAATTCTGCTCTGGAATCGACCTCCTCTACTGAAGCTGTTTCGGTTAGCAGTGTATCTGTTTCTGAGCCTGTTGTGTCTTTAAGCGCTGTATCCTCATCTGTCCATTCGGCTACAGGCGGCGCTAGTCACGGAGCTGGATCAATTAGTTTGAGTACTTCCTCCTCGAGAGGGTACTCCTCGAGTGGCTTGTCGACCGAAGTTGCACCTAGTGAGGCCGTTTCGCCGGCTCACGCCAGTGACTCTCTCACTAAGTCCAGTCCTACCGCCGTCGCTACTTTGGCTACCGAGTCTGATGGGGCTCCAACGACTGTCACTAAGCCTGTTGCCACAACTCTCATTACGGTGACTTCTTGTTCTGACAACAAGTGCTCGAAGACTACTATTCCAGCAACCCAAGGTCCAACGACTGTGACCACCAATGGACAGACCACTGTTTACACTACTTGGTGTCCAGTGTCCTCTTCTGAGGGTCCAGCGGCTACAGTTACATTGACCTCCACTGGCGCTAATGGCGCCGTGACTACCTACACCACTACGACTACTGCTGTTTCTGCTGCTAAGACCGTTGCTACCGTCACTTCCACTGGTGGAAACGGTGTTCAGACCACGTACACCAGCACCTTGGCTGGTGCTACTGAGGTCACTGCTTCAACCACGACTGGTACCGCGACGACTATCCTTACTATCACTTCTTGTTCTGACAACAAGTGTTCTAAGGCTACAGTATCAGCTACCCAGGGTCCAACGACTGTGACCACCAATGGAGAGACTACTGTCTATACTACTTGGTGTCCAGTTTCCTCTTCTGAGGCTCCATCGTCTACTGTTACATTAACTTCCACTGGTGCTAACGGCGCCGTGACTACGTATACTACTACTGCTGGAGCTTCTGTTGGTACTAAGACCAGCCTTACTGCTGGTAATTCTGTTGCTACCGTGACTTCCACTGGTGCTAACGGTGTTAAGACTACTTATATCACCACTTCCACTAGTGTCGTTGATCCAACTGTTTCAACCACGACTGGTACAGTCACGACTACCCTTACCATCACTTCCTGTTCTGACAGCAAGTGTTCTAAGGCTACCGTTCCAGCTACCCAAGGTCCAACCACGGTCACTGTTAATGGGGAAACTACTGTTTACACCACATGGTGTCCAGTATCCTCTAGTGAAGTGGCCTCTATGTTAACCTCGACCTCCACTGGTGCTAATGGCGCCGTGGTTACTTTTACATCCACTTCCACCGGACAGGCTCCTGTTACGGCCACAAGTTCTTCGTCCACGACCCTTGTTACCGTGACTTCGACTGGCGCTAACGGTTCTAAGACCACCTACACCACAATTTCATCTGGTGTTGTCGGTACTGCTGCCACGAGTTCCTCTGATGGCACTATCTTCGTGACTGTGACGTCTACTCGTCCTAACGGATCGAAGACTACCTACACGACGACTTCATCTGATGTTGCCGGTACTGCTGCCACGAGTTCCTCTGATGGAACCACCTTCGTGACTGTGACGTCTACTCGTCCTAACGGATCGAAGACTACCTACACGACGACTTCATCTGGTGTTGCCGGTACTGCTGCCACGAGTTCCTCTGATGGAACCACCTTCGTGACTGTGACGTCTACTCGTCCTAACGGATCGAAGACCACATACACGACTGCCACATCTGGCTCCACTGGAAGTACATCTACGGGTACTACCTTGCCAGGTTCCACTCCAACGGGTACTTCTTTCACAGACAGTGCTTCCGCGGGGTCTTCTGGAACAACCTCCGCTAGCTCTTCTGCTGCTACCACCCTCATCACTGTGGCTTCTTCTAGAGCTAGTGGCTCTCAGAATTCTGCCACGTCGATTGGTGGTGCTTCGGGCGCAAATGCCTCGAGCGGTAGTTCTGCAACATCCCCAACTGGTTTTACGCAATCTACACTGTTGAGCTCTTCGGCTTCTTCCACCTCTACTGCAGCTGTCTCCACCGCCTTCAATGGCGCGGGTAAGGTCAGTGCTTCCTTGGCGTTGTTAGCCATTCCTATTGCTTACTTCTTGTAAGTGATATTTTCGTCCAACAAGATTCTTCACTTAAATTGATATGTTTCATTTTGATCTTGTTTATCTAATCTTTAATAAAGTTCTTTTAAAATACTTTGTACTATCCTGTAAAATTTTTGACTTTCCAATCCCAGGTGCTACAATCCCAATCTCTGAAGCCTCCATGCTCAAAAGAAGAAAGACCATCCGTTTCTACAGGACTTCTTGATTAGTTTTGGATATCCGTTCAATTACCTGTTATGGAAAAAGTATTATTTGGGGAATTGTGCCGATGCATGTAAACTGATGTAACTGTAGAAGAATAGGGTCTCGGCCTATAGAGGTGCCTGTATGAAAGTGTGCGAACAGCACGAGTTTCCATCAGGACTCTTAGACGGAAGACATTTATTAGTCGCCAAGATATTTGGTCTTGGCAACTGTCTACGACTTTCCCTCTTCTAAGTTTACAATATGGTTATGGTTATTCCCATACTTGTAAACTTCTCTTGGCGTGCCCTATATAAGTAACTGATAATTCCCACTGAATTATCATATTACTTAATGAATTAATCTTCTCTATTATATCTATAATATACTGAACTTTTAACAATGACCAGATCCACCTCTACCTCTGCTACTCCTGCTATGTCTCCTACTGTTACCTTCAAGGAACACATGAGTAAGTTCCATGTTACCCCTCCACTGTGTGATGCGATGTGGTCAAGAAAGGAGCCACCTGCAGAGTATACGCTCGATGCGACTCTGTATTTGTCAAAACAGTAACGCCAATTCTTGGCCGATACACCGAAAGTGGCTCTGTTGTTCCAAAATAGGCTAGTGCTGGCCCACCGTGCCGCTTTTAGTAAGAGTAAACATTCTTTCGGTAACTGCATAACTAACAGTAATCTTCAATCTTGCATTGGTTTGCCCTATGTGCGTCTTTGTCTATGGTTGCATGCATCAATAATGTTGGTTCCGCTTCAGTCAATAGAAATGCGTTTACGGAAAATTGCTGCTGGGAAGGTTCAGGAAATTTGAATTAAAAAGCAATTTAGAGAAACAAACAGTGATTTTATAGGCTTTATGGGTGAGGTATCTTTCTGAATTTTACTTGAGAAGCTTAAGATTCTTCCGCTTAGAATGAAGAGGGCTTTACCGATCCAACAACCGTATGTAAGTTTTGCTAGTTGGTGAGTGATTTATTTTGAGAATCGATGGAAGCAATCCGAAAAGGTTTTTAGAAAGATTTTCTTCAAAGTTTGTCTTTTTGCCGCTGGAATAGTAAATTCTTTTTTGTTTTGGCAGAAATAACGTTTCTCCCAAGACTGCGATGTATTACTTCATCCTCGAGTGGATTTATGGGTCTTCTTTCTACTTTATAGAGCAAGTCATCCACATTAAAATGCTCTACTGAGGCAATGATTTATTAAAAGATTAAGAGGCCATTCATTTCCAGCCAAAAACACATATATAACAAGTGTTTATTTCGGAAACTTGCCCATTTGCGGTATGATCTTCCACGATGCGTTCTGGACTAGAGGAAAAGCGAAGAAAAAATGAAACGAGCAATTTACCGGAAGCTAGATTGGATTTTAGTAAGGTATCACAAAACATAATTATGCCAAACTTCACTCCGCCCGATGCAAAGAAGAGCTAAGCATACCAGGCAGTCAAAGAAACGTGCCCGGGGCATAGATTGCTATTTGCATAAATATTACATGCAGCTGATAAAGGAATTGCGCTTTTGTGTAGATTGAGCGGCATCCATTCCGTTCGTACCCAACAAACACGCATTCACATTAAGTTGCTCGCGTCATTTTACCCGTGCGGCATCCGTGTGTTTTTCCGTCCACAAAAAGCTCGTTGCATGTTGCTTTTAAACTAGGTACATATAAAGGAGAATCCAAAGTTTGATTCTTTTTTTTTTTTAATTTTCCTGAATGATGATTTACAAGTCTGTATTTCGAAAGGAATTTTTTTCTTTTTGAATGTATTTAACAGTGTAGTATCCATTTTTCCCCGATTCGCTGTTTGTTTACTTTTCGATATCAGAACGAGCGGGCGAAAGTCGATGACCAACCCAATTGGGCTGGTCGCGCCCAATTTGGACGCGTTTACTTTTGTGCAGACGTGCATATCCCTTACCGTTTTCCCTTTTCGGCCAAAAAGGTGCAACTGGCCGACCACATATTGAGAAAATACACATTCTTCGATAACCTGATTTTTTGAAAAGCTTTACTTTATGATGAGATAAAAAGTGTAAGTGTGACTCCAAATTGAAAGAAAAAAAGAAAGAAAGAGAACCAGAAGAAACACCTAACATTGAAATCAAGGTCAATTAAAAAAAAACGACATCAGCAGGATTCGAACCTGCGCGGGAAATCCCAATGCATGAGCTCAAATAATTCGAGTGCATCGCCTTAACCACTCGGCCACAATGCCTTAAATATTTCTGGTTATGATTGGCAAAGCAAAATCCCAGATGAGAAGATGGTAATTGCTTTATAAATTTACTAATTAGTCGACCAATTCTGCCTGGAGAAGAATAAAAGAGCATTAGACCAAAAACGTGATGTTTCTGACCCTGTGCCTCGGAAATTTGGGCGACTTGGGAGCTGTTTAGGGGTTTTTCTATAGTTATATAGTTTTTGAAGGTGATGGTTTGACTACCACCTTCGTCCTTTAATCGGATGTATCAGGTATGAAAGAAAGTAAAAAATTACTGTTTCATCTGGAAATTCAAACCGTTTGTGTTGTGAGTTTGGATTGAAGGTAGTTGTCGCTCGCCATTCCGAGGCTTTCGCTAGAACTTTCTGAAATTATTTTTATACCTTTTAAGTGGTTTGAGCAACCACTTTGGGTAATGAGACGTTTCAGAAAAAAAAAAAACATCAAAGAAAGTATTAGCTTAACCAAAAACCGAATTAGGAAAGGCTTCCAGCAGGATGACACCGAATGTTTACTTTTCCCTGTTTCGACAAATTAGTAACAAGGGACTTGCAGCAAAGGGTTTGCTCAGAAATGAATATTTAGACTGGATTTTCATGGGGATGACCAAGAAAAAAGCAACCCTAAACTCTTTTTACCTAGACTGGGATCGTTGCCAAGAAAAAAAAAAGGGAGATTTATCGAACGATATCCTTGATAGATATGCGAAGGGGCTTGTCCGTGTAATTTAAGCCCCAACAATTTCCTTTGAAACAAATTTGAATTGAGGAAAAACAAAAAAAAAGAAAAAAAAAAAGAGAAAAAAACTATGACCGGCAAAAATTTAAATCTCAATATTAATAATACCAAAGATAACCATTGTAGTTTTGAGACAAATTAAGCTTTATACGAGAGATTAGAACTGAACGATGATTGAGAATGGCACTGGCAATTCCGGATATGGATACAGTGATGCGACTGGCACAGAAAAAATAGCGCGCGCAGAGACCCGCAGAATCCTGAGAAATCTACCGCGCCTAGCCGCCCCAATTAAGAGTACTAGGCACCTTGATTTGAACATCTGCGTTGACTAAAAAGCTTTAGTAAAAGTAAACAAAAACAGAAACAAAACAAAACAAAAGACTCACGGATGATTAGGAATCAATTCGATTCTTCTATGCTTTCAGTATTGAGCAAATCTGGATTTTTTCCGGAATAGGGACTTTTTTTTTTTTTTCGCGATGTCAAGATAGGAATCATTCCAACGAACCGAATTAAGCTTTTCCGGAATCGTTCTTATGTCTTATACTCTGTACACAATTTAAACTATCAGATCCTTATGGAATAGAATATCTAAATTAAACAACTAGATCTGGAATAGAGTTTGAGCCCCTGAAAATAAAAAAAAAATCAATCCTTTGGGATTCTATCAGTTTCCATGTTGGAAAAACTTCGCTGAAGGCGAAATTATGATAATTTTTTTTCTCTTCACTGACGCATGCCCGCAGCAACTGATGTATCGTCCAACAATATCCCCCACGGACCCCCCCTTTTTGTCTTATTCCGCGTTTTGTTTGCGCGCCTCGAAGTATTGTACACTCCTGAAAACCCCTTTTGTATTAATAGCCAGGAAAAGTCTCGCGTGAATATGCGACGTCACCATAGGCGCGTGAGATTGTTCAGCGTTGAGTGGACAACAAATGTTCATTTGCTTCTCGTGCCGAGATCTCACACGGGCGACAGCAGGGAATGTTTATATCTTTCTACGATCAAAAATTTTTTTTTTGGGTCTTTATCCAATGATAGAAAAGCGAAATATTACTTTCAATTGAAGACGTCGTTTTTTCTCCTAGAAAGTGGTTGTACAAAAGAGTATGAGTAGTCAGCGGATTGGTAGCTAAGGGCAACCCTCATAAGCGTCTCGACAGCGTTTTTGACGCAGGGTGTGTACATAAGTCAGCTTTGTACGGCATACCGCCATGGGAATGTAACGGTCGCATCAAAGCCCAGGCAATTCTTGATTTGCATCCAAATTAATTTGCCTTCGAGCCGCTCATACATAAGGGCACACCCTGCTCTTTTTCTAACATCTGTAGACATTTTTAGAACTCATTACACTCGCTAAATTTAACATGAAGTTCTTGAATCTCGCAGCCGCCTCTCTTTTCGCTGCCTCCTCCTATGCTATCGACGTCGCTTGTCGCGTCAACGGGGTTCAACAATCTGTTGTTGACTTGGAAACTGGTGTTTGCACTTTCCAGCTTCCAGCAAGCTTGCCGGTAAATTTTGACTTCACCTCTGCCGAAAACTACAATGTGGACGCCTATTATGCCATTGTTGATGATTCCAAATACTTTAACAACGTTCAATATGCCGGCAGAACCATCAATGTTGCCGCTAACAAATTATACAACCAAGGTTTCTTTCCTGTTTACCAAATCCAATCAGACAAGACCCCTGCTATCAACTCTACTTCTGCTTTGAGAGCCAGATTCAACTCTAAGCTTGTTTCCAAGAGAGATGGGGAGTCGGACTTGGTCGCTTACATTAAGTCTTTGGAGGGTACTAACATCGGCGACTTGGCTAGCCTTTCGGTTACCGACCCCGGTGCCGAATCTTCTTACGTTCCTTCTTCTTATGCTGTCTCTTCCACTGCTATTGCTGGTAATTCTTCTGTGCCAGCCACTGCCGTTCCAACCAGTGTCCCAACCAACGGTCAAACTACTTTGGACACTACCCTGATCCCAGTTTCTACCCCCGCCGAGTCCACCGTGGTTTCCACTGGTGCCAACGGTGAGGCCACTGGCACTGGATCTGCTGCTGGATCTGCCACTGGCACTGCTACTACTGGTGCCGGCTCCGCCACCGCCACTTCTGGTGCCACCGGCGCTAACGGTGAGACCACTGCCACTGGCTCTGCTGCCGGCACTGCCACTTCTGGTGCAACTGGTGCTCAAGGTGAGACCACTGCCACTGGTTCTGCTGCTGGTACCGCCACTTCTGGTGCCACCGGCGCTAATGGTGAGACCACTGCCACTGGCTCTGCTGCCGGCACTGCCACTTCTGGTGCCACTGGTGCTAACGGCGAGTCCACTTCTACTGGTTCTGCTGCTGGTACCGCCACTGGCTCTGCTGCCGGCACTGCCACTTCTGGTGCCACTGGTGCTAACGGCGAGACCACTTCTACTGGTTCTGCTGCCGCTACTGGAACTAACGGTGAGAACATTGCCACTGGTTCTGCTGCTGCCGGCACTGCTTCCACTGGTGCTTCTGCTGGTACCGTTATTACCGTGACTTCCACTGGTGCTGATGGTTCTAAGACCACTTACGCTACCACCTCTACTGGCTCTGCTCCAGCAGGTACTGCTGCTACTGGCACCACAACTAATACCCTGACTAAGATTATTACCATCACTTCTTGTTCTGACAACAAGTGTTCTGAGTCTGCCGTCCCAGCCACCCAAGGCCCAACTACCGCTACTGTTAACGGCGAGACCACTGTTTACACCACCTGGTGCCCAGTTTCTACTGCTGCTCAATCTACTGTTGTTTCTACTGGCGCTAACGGCGTTACCACTTACACTACTGCTGCCGCTGGTACCACCACTAGTACTCTGACTAAGATTATTACCATCACTTCTTGTTCTGACAACAAGTGTTCTGAGTCTGCCGTTCCAGCCACTCAAGGCCCAACTACCGCTACTGTTAACGGCGAGACCACTGTTTACACCACCTGGTGCCCAGTTTCTACTGCTGCTCAATCTACTGTTGTTTCTACTGGCGCTAACGGCGTTACCACTTACACTACTGCTGCCGCTGGTACCACCACTAGTACTCTGACTAAGATTATTACCATCACTTCTTGTTCTGACAACAAGTGTTCTGAGTCTGCCGTCCCAGCCACCCAAGGCCCAACCACTGTCACTGTTAACGGTGAGACAACTGTTTACACCACCTGGTGCCCAGTCTCCACTTCTGCTCAGTCCACTATCATCACCTCGACCACTACGGGCGCAAACGGTGTTGTGAGCACATACACCAGCACTGCTTCTGTTGACACCAGTGCCACCCAGACTGCCACCACTGTTATTACAGTGACCCGCACTAATTCCAAGGGCTCTAAGACCGCTTCGCTCTCTACCTCCACCGGCCCCGCCCCTGCTGGTTCTTCTACTGGTGCTTCTACCGGTACTACCGTTGTTACCGTGATTTCCACTGGTGCTAACGGTTCTAAGACGACCTACGCTACCACCTCTACTGGTCCTGCCCCAGCCGGAACTACTTCTACTGGTCCTGCCCCAGCTGGAACTACTTCTACTGGTCCTGCTCCAGCTGGAACCACTTCTACTGGTCCTGCCCCAGCTGGAACCACTTCTACTGGTCCTGCCCCAGCTGGAACTACTTCTACTGGTCCTGCTCCAGCTGGAACCACATCTACTGGTCCTGCCCCAGCTGGAACCACTTCTACTGGTCCTGCCCCAGCTGGAACCACTTCTACTGGTCCTGCTCCAGCTGGTCCTGCAACTACTGGTGCCACTACGCTTTCCACCTTGGCCACTGTTGCTCCTTCCTCCTATTCTGCTGCTCCAGCTATCTCCACTGCTTTCAACGGTGCTGGAAAGGTTGGTGCTTCCTTGGCCATGATCGCCATCCCACTTGCTTACTTCTTGTAAGTGTTTCAATAATTTTGCTCAACGACGCTTTAAGCTCAATTCGATATTGTGCATTTCGAACTCGTTGTGTCTTTTCGCATGGGTTTTTTTCACCCAAACGTTTAATAAACTGTTTGTTTCGGTTCATTTAGGACATCCGTAAATACATATTTACTTTTCTTTTTTCACATTTGCCTGTAGTCGGAGATCTTAGAAACAACGCCGGAGAGCGTTTTCGGAGATAGGAACCAGACGGCATATAGTCGCGTTTCGAATCCACCTTGTTTCAGAATTCCACTTGAAACGTCTCAAACCGCGGACGTCTGCACCTGCGCCGCATCGCAACTTGTTCTCGAACGACCCTGTCACCAAAAAAAAGCAATTTACCGCTCAATGTTGCTGCTCTTAACCACAGTGCCGGGTTTTCTCGCAGATTTACAGGCCACATCCATAGTATGTTGGAAGGGTCTGGAAAGAGAATGGCCATACAGATAGTATGTTTTAAATGAAAAATAATAATTCTGAAAGTGTTTTTTTTTTTTTTTTTTGTAAATTCAGGTATCTTCCTTCTTTGCATGTGGCTGTGGTACCAAATCTTTAAATTAGGTATTCTTGTGCATGGTAAGTTACTTTCATTTCCTATTTAGGCATGAGTAGACCTGCAGCGAGGACGCAAAAACGTCTCAAATGGTGGGAACTTGCATCGAAAGTACGTTTCGGATTTTGTTTGCTTGCATGTAAGCATTGTAGTTAGCCGTTTTAAAAGGTGGGTGACACACATGTTTCCAAATCTGAAACGTCTCTCTCTTGCAGATGTGATAGAGATGAAAATGCTATAAAGAGATGGCCGGCTGCAACCCAGTTTTTTTAATTGCAAACACATCCAATCATTCGCTCAGAGATGTTATTCCTATTCTATTTGTTGCTTAGTGTGACGGCCAGATATGTCATTGAGTATTCAACTCGGACCAAGATCGTGACTTCAAGAAGTACAATCCTTTCTTGTCCTAGCAAAGCTTGCGAGAAAACTTCTTCCACTAGCTCCTTAATATTACCAACCAGCTCCTCAGTTTTGCCAGCTTCCAGTGATGATTCTTTGACTACTTTGGAAGTTACAGTTACTTATGATACCTATTTTTCTCGTTATGTGACATATTGCCCTGAATTGTCGTCAACTTTTGGAATAGGAACAATTCTGCCTGTAAGTTCCCACAGCGACAGAACAATCACTTTGCCAGTTACGGAAGTGACTACGATTCCATCTTTCGTTAGCAGTATTCCTCAAACGAGCAAACCCAGTTCATTAGTGTCTTCGAAGTCTCAGTCTTTAAGCCCATCAATTTTTAGTTCTTCCCCATCCACGCCTTCTTTTCAATCGAGCTTCGTCCTTTCCAGCCCTAACTATGAAGTAGAGCCATCAAGGACTCAAAGTTCATTGGGGGGCTTTCCAAGCAAGGTGAATTCTTCAGCTCCTGAGAGTTATATTTCAGAAGTCTCATCGACCGTGGAACCTTATTCCTCAGAGGAAGTATTCAGCGACGACCCTATTACTACCTTGGAGGTGACAGTGACTTATGATACTCTGTTTTCTCGTTATGTCACATATTGTCCTTCTTTGTCATCAACTTTAGGGATAGAAACTATATCTCCTGCTAAAAATGAGGTTACCTCGATCCCATCAAACACCGAAGCAACTTCAAGCAAGGATAAGGCACATTCAATGACAACGTCATATTACTTAGGAGCTTCGTCCACTGGATCTTCAAATTTTGAACTTTCGTCAAGTGAAACCTCTTCTTCAGTTGAACCATCTTTTATCCAACCATCTCTGGTTTGGTCTTCTGAGTCTTACCCCACTGCCACGTCGTCTTCTTACACTTCAAACATTGCTTCCAGTGTTCATTCAAGCTACGAAACCGAGTCGGCCCTTTCTAGCTCTATTGCTCTTTCTTCTTCTTATGAAAAGCCTCTGTCTAGTGAAGTCTCTTCGAGTGTTTCTTCGGGCCACCGTTCTTCCTTGGGGTCTGTTTCATCGACTGAAAGTTCATCCACTTATATTGCACCTTCATCGACTGAAAGTTCTGTTGTTTCTTCCAAGCACCCAACTTCCCTTGCTGCTGTTTCATTCATGTCTTCTGAGCCTGAATCTACCTTTTCGGCTTCCGAATATTCTTCATTAGTTTCGGCTACTTCTTCTGAAACTACTATTGAATCATCTTTTTTGAGCTCGGAATATTCGTCTGTGTTTTCACAACCAGGTAAATTTGTGACTTCCAGTTGGGTTGAGCCTTCTAGTTCTAGTTCTAGTTCTGAGAGTTCTTCTAGCTTGCTTCCTTCTTACTCAAGCAGTATTGAAACAGAGCAAACTTTCTCCACTAGTTCTGCATTTGAAAGCTCCAGCTATGAAGCCACTTTTTCCTCTTCGGCTTCTGTTCCAGTGTCTACCGAGAATTCAATTCTGGAATCTAAGATTTCGACTTCTCCAAACGAAAGCTCGAGCTTTTCAGTGTCAGCTCTGAGTGTTTTTCCAAGTTTGAGTTCTATGGTTCTGGTTTCTAGTGCTTTCAGCGAACTGGAGTCTTCTGTGGGAATTTTGAGCTCTCTTCCAGAAACTTCTTTCCCAATTCTGAGTGATTTTGTTTCCAGCACTTTGAGCTATGAGCACCCTTATTATACTACTCTGTCTTGGGTTCCGGAACCTTCGTCTCAAGATTACGTGTCCAGATCTATTTCTGATAGTTCTCTGGAATTATCATCCTCATCTTTGCCGGTGTTTTCTTCAGTTTCAGAATCATACTTGACGCCTAGCAGTTCTGTTGAAGAAAGTTCGGTCTGGGGTTCAAGTTCTATGACCTTTTCAGTGACAACTTCTGTCAATACTGTTGTACTGACTTTTGGAGATGTGGTGATTACAGATTACTCCACCACTACGCAAACTTTGTTTTCTTGTGAAGAGCAAGGATGCACCTGGCCAAGTGAAGATCCATCGAGTTCTAGCGACTTTACTGTTTCTTCAATTAGTGTTTCCTCGTCTATTCCAGAAACTTCGTCTGTTTCAGAAACATCATCTGAGGTGTGGGTTCCCTCATCGTCTGCCGAGATTTCATCTCTTTGGTCCTCTTCTGAAGTTTCGTCTTCTGCCTCTTTTTCCAAGGAATCTGAAGTTTCGTCGTTTCCAACTCCAACTAGCGAAATCTGGGGCACGATTTCCCTGAGTTCTGAAGTCTCAAGCGTGGAACTGATTTCTTCTGAGATTCCCCTGAGTTTTTCTTCTGCTGAAGTCACTTCTTCTCTTCACTCTTTCAGTGTTTCTTCTTCTGCTGAGGTTTATTCGTCTTCTGAAATTTTCTCTTCTGCTGAGGTTTCTTCTTTTGCTGAGGTATCTTCGTCTGCTGAGGTTCCATGGACTTCACTGGTTTCTTCTTTGTTTCCGGAGATTTCTTCTTCAAAGGCTTGGTCGCGTTCTATTGAAGCCAGTTCAGTTTATCTGAGTTCTGTTCACTCAAGCATGACTTCGGCTTACCTGAGTCCTGTCTATTCTAGTGAAGTTTCCTCCAGCCCTGTGTATTCAACTTCTGTGAATCTGACTTTTGTGTACTCAAGTTTGGAAGACTCGAGTTCGGTTTATTCGACTTCTGTTTACTCGACTCCTGTTTACTCCTCGACTCCTGTTTACTCGACTCCTGTTTACTCTAGTCTGGTTTATTCTACTCCAGTCTACTCTAGCTCAGTCTACTCGAGCCCAGCTTACTCTAGCTCAGCTTACTCTAGCTCAGTTTACTCCAGTCCAGTTTACTTGTCGTCTGTCGAACACAGCTATTCAACTCCAGTTTATTCCAGTCTGACTCCACTTTACTCGACACTTCCTCTTGTTTCTTCTGCTGCCAAGAGCTCATATGCAAACACGACATTTGTGAGAACTTCCGTCGAAACAGCGGTTAGAACTTCGGGAGATGTGGTGGTCACAGATTTCTCATCAACCACCCAAACTTTATACTCTTGTGATGTTCCAGGATGCACGCGTCCTAGTGAAGTGTCCTCTGTTTCGAGTGAATATTCTTCGCTGGTTGTGCCTTCTACAGTTTCATCGATCAAGACTTTCCTGAGCTTTGCTTCCAAAAGTGGTTCCCAAACTTCTCTGGAATCTATGATTTCGTCGGTTGTTCCGTCCAGCACTTCTACCCAGCTTTCACGTTACAGCAGTTCGCTTGAGGCTGTCAGTTCTGTGTTGCCACCCACGACCACGGCGGTTAAAACCACGATTGTTTCTACCTTCACGTCTTCAAGCCAAACTTATGTTTCCACAAGAACCACTACTTTGGTACACACTCTTGTGGTCACTACGTGTACGCTTTCGGGAACCACAGTGGTGCTGACAATGACACATGCCACAAAGCCAACGGAAAGTTCTTGGGTTTCTTCTGCAAGCTCCAGTACTGCTCCAAAATCCAGTCTTTTCAGCAAGAGTTGGAGTCAGAGTTCTAGTGAGATTTCCAGTTCGGTGACGCCAAAGTCTGTTGATTTCTCTTCGTCTTCAGCACCTTCAAAGTCTTCTCTTGTTTGGTCTTCGTCTTCGTCTTCTGTTTTGAGTTCAACTCCTGTTTCTTCCTCGACTCCTGTTTGGACTTCATCTGCTGTTTCGAGTTCCTCTGCTGTTCATTCTGCTCTGTCTTCTAAGGTTTCGACATCGGTTTCTTTGAGTTCGATTTCTTTGAGTTCATCTGTGGGCTCTCCTTTGAGTTCTCCATCGAGTCATTCTTTGCGTTCTTCTGTGGTTTCGACTTGGTCATCTTCAGTTTTGCCTTCGGCTCTGACTCATTCTGCCCTGTCTTCTGGAAGCTCTTCTTCTAGTTTGCGTTATTCTTCTAGTTTGCGTTATTCTTCTAGTTTGAGTCATTCTTCTAGTTTGAGTTCTTCTTCTAGTTTGAGTTCTTCTAGTTTGAGTCCTTCCTCTAGTTTGAGTTCTTCTGTTCACCTGACATCGACACCTAAACTTACTTCTTCCTCGGCTCATTTGACTTCGTCAACAATTAACTGGCCATCATCTTCATCTGTGCTGTCCTCGTCTTCGGCTGTGTTGTCGTCGTCTTCATCTGTGTTGTCGTCGTCAATTGTTGCTCTGTCTTCAGTTTACTCAAAACCAGCATCTTCAACTACATCCAAGGCTGTTTTCTGTTCTTCCCCTTCGTGCACTTTAGGTTCGACTTCTCGTGTGGTGTCTTCTTGGTCTTCAGTGTCATCTTCCATTCCAGTCTCTTTGTCAAAAACTTCTCTGGTTTATGTTGAGATTTCGCTGAGTATTGTGTCTACTGACCCATTTGTACCAACCCCAACTTTACCTTTGGTTTCATCTCATGGTTCTTCCCAGGTTTCCCAGGTTTCATCGAAGTATTCTCCTGTTTCATCTGAGAGTTTGAGTCAGAGCCAATCGTCGGTTTCTACCCAAAGCTCATCGTCGGTTTTGATTGAGAGTTCTTCCTCGGTTTTGACTGAGAGTTCATCTCATACTTTGACCCAATCTTCTCAGGCTTCGTCTCAAAGTTCTTCTTTGTCGTTTTCTGTGAGCATTTCCCATTCTTCCCCTGTTTTGTCCCTGAGCGTTTCTCAAACCTCCTCTTTGACAACTCATGAGTCTATTGCTTACAGTTCTTCGCTTGCCGCCCAGAGTTCCGAGTCTTCCGAGTCTTCCGAGTCTTCTGTGCCTGCTGTGACCACCACTACCACGGCCTTCCACACTACGTTTGTGACTACTTGCACTGCTTCAAGCAGTACTTATGTGACCACCAAAACCACCAGTGTTGTGCAAACGCTAGTGATTACCACGTGCCCATACTCTGACTCTACAGTTGTACTGACAAGCACTCTTTCGGTTCCAGAAAGTAGCACTTCTGTGCTGGTTACTGCAAGCCAAAGTTTGGGAGTTTCTACTCAAACTTCGTCTTCGGTAGCAGGTATCTCTTCATGGACTAAGAACATTGAATCGTCGGCTCGTGTTTCCACAGGTTCACTGGTCTATTCTGTACCTGAGTTGTCTTCAGTGTCTGCTTCTGTCTCATCTGCTGTTTCTGTGTCATCTTCTGTTTCTGTGCCAGTCCCCGCTTCTGTGTCAGTGTCTATTTCGGGATTGGTTTCTTCGGCATTCTCGGGAACTTCGGAATCTTCGGTTACGTTGGGAACTTCGTCGGGAACTTCGGTTACTTCGGTTACTTCGGTTAATTCCGTGCCTTCGCAAACTTCGGGATCTGCGGGATCTGCGGGATCTACGGGATCATCGGCTTTTTCGGCTTTTTCGGTTACTTCGGGTTCGAGTACTTCGGCTATTCCAAAGATCTCGGTTCCAAGCCCCTCGGTTTATACTACAGTTACCGATTCTTCTGTGATGTCGAATTCCTTATCTTCGGAAACTCCGGCAGCCTCGGGAACTTCGGCAACCTCGGGAACTTCGGGAATGTCGGAACCTGCGGGACCAATTTTCCTGTCTTCTTCTGAAACATCCGTGGTGCACACAACGACCGCTAGTTCTGCAGAGTCTTCTGGAATTATTTCAGCCACTATTCCATTAACTTACCCTGGTACTATTACTGGAATCTCTAGTATATCGCCAGAATATGTGCCCCCACAGACAATTGCCGGCGTTTCTTCTGTTTCTTCTGTTTCAAATGTCTCGCCAGTTTTGACTCCTCAGTCTTCTGAAACACCGGTAGTTTCTGAACCAGGGTCCTTGTTTTCTAGCCCTGCTACTGCCACCACCACTGATCCAGTTGAATCCACTTCTGGATCTCCAACCCTTGCCTCATCTGCGTCCACTAATTTCTGTGCAGATGTTTGTGGCGACAACCAGTTTTGCCGTTTGATGGCCGGGTGCTCTCCAACTGCTACTGTAGCTACCCAGACTCTGGCCTCGACGGATACTTCTTTTGGAAATTCTTCAGCTTTTTCTAGCCCCGTTTCCTTTTCTGCCCCTCCTACTCCTTCGGCTTCTTCCGCTCCTACAACCACCCCCATGGCGCCTCCAAACTATACCTTTGCGACCAGCAGAGCGCCTTTTGTTAGTGGCAACTATTCGTCAGCATACACTGGCTCAAATGGCCCCTCTGTTTCTTCATATGAAGGTTCTGGAAATAAGCCCACTTTCTCCAAGTTGACTTTAGCCTTGATGGTGCTTTTTGTTGGTGTGAGAGTTTAGGCGTCGGCACTCTTAGATATGTTAGATTTTGTATACCAATTAAAAAAATTCTTTTAAACAACGTGTAGAAGATTCTCCTTTCCCTTCATCCCTTTAAGTAAAGCGACTAGGGAAGGGAGTTCTGGATATGAGAATGTATATTGATAAAATATAAAGAGCCCCGAGGGTTCTGTGTGTCTAGTACACCTCCAAGATATATCTACCATCCTCCTTCATGTCCTCAACGACCTTGGCAACATCGGAGATCTCTTTACCTTCTCTCTTGGCACCGTTCTTCACAATGTCCTCCAAACAAGCGGTAATGTCAGGCACAGGCCAGGTTGGACCACACAAGTAGAACGAACCATTCTTGGCAACAATGGCATCAGTCAACTCCTCGATGGAGCCACGGATCTTGTCCTGAATGTAAATCTTCTCTGGTTGGTCACGAGAGAATGCTGCACCAATGTGCGTCAAAATGCCGGCAGCCTTATAGGCCTCCCACAACTCACCGTAAAGGTACTCCTCCTTCTTGTGTCTGGATCCCATGTACAAGTAGATTTCTCCAATGGTGTGACCTTGGGCTTGTTGCCAGATCTTTTCCTCAATGAAGGCCTTGAATGGTGCCAAACCAGTACCCAAACCAGACATAACAATAGGCTGCTCAGGAAGCTTAGGCAACTTCATCACCGATGGCTTAACACTGACCACGAGCTCATCACCAATACGCAAGTCCGACAAGTACTTGGAACAGTGACCGTATCTTGTTCTGCCCTTGGAGTCGACCCAATCGACAACCACAATTAACAAGTGCACGGCGTTAGGGTGCATCTTCTGGGAGGAGGCGATCGAGTACTCTCTTCTCTTCAAAGGAGCAATGATCTTGACCAAAGAGTCAAATGAAGGACGAGCAGATTTGAATTCTTCCAAGATGTCGACATAAGAGGAGAAATCAACGTCTTGTCTCTTCTTCAACTCTTCGGCACCAGCAGAAGAAGCCAATTTCTCCAAAGCAGCCTTCTCCTTTTCATCGGCAGCAAAAGGAGCCAAAGATTCGTAGAATCTCTTTGGTGGCTTACCCAAGAAATCGACATTTTCAGCCAAAGCTTGTCTAGCAGAACGAATCTCCAATAAGGTAGGATCTTCCTTGTTGGAAACCTCAACCAAGGAGTCGCCGTCAACGCCATAGAATTCCAAGAACTTCTCAACCTCGGCGCTATTGTTACGACCGTGGATACCCAAGGCCTCACCAATGTCGTAAGTCAAGCCAGTACCGGTGACATCGAACTCAATGTGGAAAATGTTTCTCGAGTACTCGCTAGGAGTCAATCTCTTGTTTTCTTGGACCTTGACAACAAAGTTCTTGACGGGCAAGTCTGGTCTCAAGTTTTTAGTGACACCGTACGCCTCTGGGAAAGCCAACTTGGTGGCAATGTCAGAAGTTCCCAAGTGGAAAGTCTCCTCCGAGGAAGGTGGCTCGGTTCTTGGGTTAGGGAAGAAGGATGTCTCGGTAGGGAAGAATGGCAAGGACACCTGTTCAGTCTCCTCTTGTTCCTTCTCAGCCTCAGCTTCCTCCTTTTTCTCCTCCTCCTTCAATTCAACCCATTCAGGGAGAACATTCACTGGCTTCAAGCCTTGCTTCTCATCAACGGTGGCGACAAACTTGTCCAAAACAGCTGCCAACAATTCGAAGTCGTTACCGTTTCCTTGCAACAATTTGTTAACGACGAAAGAACCGACTTCAGGGAAAGATGCTCTCCAGAACCCGACCTGGGCCAAGAAGTCGGAAGAGAAACCCTTGGTGGAGTCGCTCACGGCATCCAACTCCTCAACAATAGAGAAGTCCACCACGACCAACTTGAGGTGGCTGGCAGCCAAAGCGCGTCTGAACTCAATAGGCAACTTCTCGACGACATCGGCTTCAACGGAGTTGGTGATCTTCTTTTGGTTAACCAACAAGACGGTAGCGCCTGGCTTGGCGGTGGCCAAGACATCGAAGTGGTTCAAGATAGACGCGTTTTCAATCAACACGACATCTGCAGCATCGACAACTGGAGAAACGGACGAGTCCTTTGATCTAGAGACAATCTGGGACTGGAACACACCGCCACTGACGGAGGTGTCAAACTTGTTTCTGATGCTGACCCGCTTGGAGCTGTCCAAGGAGAGGGAAAGCGCCAACTTGCCTGCGGTGGCCACGAGGTCGCTGTTGTCCTTAGCCCAGAACAAGTAGGAGCCCTCGGGGGAAGTGAAAGCAGTGACGTTTTCGGCCTTGGAACCAGCGTTGGTGGAGCCCAAGACGGACGCGTGGTCAATCTCTGGGGCAAAGGCACTGAGGGTCTTGTACACCGTGATGGGGGACCACACGTAGTTGGCAGGGTAAGCGAAGTCCTCGACAACGATGCCGGCAAAACGGCCGGTGAGGAACAACGCAGCGGTGGCGTCGGCCTTCAAGGCAGCAGACAGCTCGGGCAGCAACACCACAACCTTGCGAGTGGACGCGGGGATAGCAGCGGCGAACTTCTGTTGGGCAAATGGGAAAGGCACTCTCACTTTGACCACACCAACACGCGTAGAGGCGGCGGTGGCCTTGGAAACAAGGTCTGAGACCTGGGCAGCCTCGTGGGCGCCGTGCACGACGAAAACGGTCTCAGGGGTAGCGTGGCCCTCGTACTCGAAAGGCGCGAGGTTAGTACCAGCGACCGCGTTGAAGGTGTCGAAAGCAATGTCCAACGCGTGGTCAACGCTGACGGGCTTAGCAGCACCCGCGGTGAGCAATTGCTGGTACAAGCGGCCAATGTCTGCAACGGACAAAACGCCGTCAAAGTGCTGGAAGGTACGGGCGAACTCAGGTCCGTCAAACAAGTGTACGGAAGCGCCGCCAGTCAATGCAGCCAAAAAGTGGTTGAGCACCACGGAATACTGCAAGTCACTAGCATTGTAACCGACGGGCGAGACCACTGGTACGCCCAACTTACGGGCCACAGCCACAGGGCCGGCATAGTTCGATACCAACGCACCAGAAGCGGCGTCATAGTCAACGGCGCTCACATTCAAGCTCAACGGAACCTGGGGCCCAGCGGCAAGAGTGGGTTGCATGTACAGCAACGCGCCGGCGCCCAACACGGCTGAGAATGGAGCGTTTCCAGACGCGTGGCTGGCAAAGCCAAATATGGCGCTGGCAGCACCGGAACGTGGCTCCAAGCGGTGGAAAAGTGGCACAGCACCAACAGCGTTCAGGCGCTTGAAAGAGGTGGCCCAGAGCAGCAAATGAGCGTCGACCAAGTTGCTGGCGCCGGGGGTTTCGTAAGAGAAAATCGCATCCGCCAACGAGTACACCGCCTGTGACACCACCGTCGCTGCGCTCGAGTAGACGCCGTTTTTCAACACGTGGGGATCGGCAGAAACACCAAATGGACTGGCCTTAACAATGTGAGCCGATTGGGCGTCGACTGCCAGGGCGGTCAGGGGCGTTTTTTCGCCTTGAGGGGCAGCAGCAATTGGGCTCATTATTTTTTTCCTTTTTTTTTTGTTCCTGAGAAAAAGATTAGAAAAAAAATGCCTTTGCAAGAGAAAAGAACTGGTGGAATTTGTTGGTTTTGCCGTCACCTAGATTGGCTGGAAAATTAGGCGATAGCGCTATGCGAGTGTGCAAGCGCACGTGACTTGGGGTAAGATGAGATTTGTGGTACTTTACATAGTCGGACAATCTAGAGCGATTCTGTGAGGAAAGAAAAAGTAGTACGCTTGGGAAAAATGCTTATCGCACCCGCGCCAGGCAAAAATATGTAGAGTTTTAGGAGAAAATGTTGGGTTTTCGTATTGCTGTTGTAGTGTGTTTTATTTAATCTTCTTGAGGGAATATCATTTTCATATTGCAACCAATTGAATATTTTTTTATTTGATTTTTTGTAGTCTTTGTTTGAATATATCACGAATATGTCAATCCGGCACCCTGGAAGAAGGTGACAGCGGGTATCTTCTTGAACCACGCTTTCTGTGTGTTTTACATTTGTTTCAAACATAAATCTAAAAAATGATTGAGTTCGAAAGTGTTCTTTTCTGATCAATGGCTAATTGAATTATTTTTATTTGGGTGAAAATTTGGAAACTGTATTTTTTTAGTGTTCATTAAAGAGCTAAGTTTGGTTCAATTTTGTCAATAATTAGAAAATATTCTTAGGAGTGATAAAAATGTTTCTTCAAAACGATAATTTTTTTTTTACCTTCAGAAATGTACACAAAGACCATTGATTCAGACTCTTTATATTGAACCAAAGGAAAATAATATATTCGTCTTACATGCATTAATGAAAAAGTAAGTTATTAATAAAATTCACAACCGATGGTTTCGAAAACACGTCACCTCAAACCCATGGATCAAAAACTATAAAATCAAGGTAATATAATCAAAGTATTTGGGAATTTCCAAAAAAAAAGGAAGTTTTATTTCAACATTTTGAAAGCTATCACACTCTACTTCCCGATGACTAATTTGGCCAGTGCGGTAAAACAGTATTAAACCCAGACAAAGAAAAATAAGAACATTATGTGGTAATGAGACCTATTTTCTTAGACAACCCCACTTTATCCATAAACCAATTCTTTTTTTCTCTGTAACTTTCCCATCTGGATTTCAAACCCTTATTCATGAAGAACTTCAAAAGATGACATCACAATCATGGCTCCCTCATGAAGCATTTCTTCCATAAACCTCTTTTTACAAATCCGGAAATAAATTTCATCCACATTCTCTAATAATAAAGGCATAAAACGGCCTTCAACAACCTCCTTCGTCGGTTTACGTGCAAGAACTATTTTGTCAAATGAAGAATGGAAACACAGAGCAAATGCCAGGGCAAATTCATCGTTCATTTTTTGGAACACTTTTTGAATATCCCTGCTACTCCCTTCAAAACACTTTTTAAAACCCAAACTATCCCGCCAACAATATTGCCAATGAACTTTCGACCGCAGGGCAAAATTTCTCTTAAAATTATGGTAAAATTCTTGGATTAAGTATGCCTCTTCCCAATGGAGCTGCATGGGAACGAGTTTTTTATAACTTGCTGGGGAAGAATCTGGAAATAAATCCAGTGAAGTCAACAAAACTTCTTTTGCTAAAAACATGGGTTTTAAAGGTGGCCCAAGACCAATGGCTTTTAAATCATTAATTTCATGATTTGATTCGAAATATGATTCCAAGAATATGGAAACGCTTGGCCAGTCAAACCAAGATTCGGATATTTTTCCAGTTTTTTTTGGGGTTTGTCTTGTACGCTTTGAATGGAAGCGGGAACTACCACTAGAACTCATGAGTGAACTTGGCCCAAATATGGGGTTTGTAGATTTACTGTTGACTGTTGATTTGAAATATGTATATACTTAGAAAGTGGTACGGATATTGCAACAATGAGAAGGCCAGCAAAAAGATATAAAAGTTCAAACGTGTTTAATGATCTGCCCTAAAATGAATCATTGAAAAAAAAAACCAAGAAGAATAAGTAGTGAGATGGATTACTTCTTTTATAATAAGACTTACACTTGGAGACAATGCTTTAGAAAGTGTCAGTGGTGTACACTGTATACAGGTCTAAACGAATTTGCAGCCATTTCCGAGCACCAGACCAAAAACTCGCGGAAAAAAAATCGACATTCAATTAATCAGCGATGACTTGGAAATGAATTTTTAGTTGAATAACCTGAATAGAATAAAAAAAGATTACAGCACGTCAATTTCGCATATGGTCTCCCACTACACTACTCAGTGACGCTCTAAGAAGCTTAACTAACGTTGATCGGACGGGAAACAGTGTTTTCTTCTTGATATGGCCGTAACCAAAATAGCCTTTTTTAAGTGAGATAGATTGCAACAAAAAGATAGAATCACTAATGTGTTAATATATCCAGAACAACAGAGTTTCAGAAAAGGAAATTAATATTAATAAAATTTCCAGGTTGACAAGTATCAACCCCTATAATTCGGAACATTTTTGAAAGCTCTGTGGGTGATTTAAGACAAGTTTAGTGTTGGGAGACTGTAGACCCGTTAAGTTAGTCCCAAAAAGGGGGAATAGTGGACTATTATGGAATCTAACAAAGTGTATCATAGAATAGGGTGATAAGGTTTACCGGCGCGAACCAAATCACTACCACTTTTATCACTGTTAACCATATAGACAAGCTTTCAAATAAGGGAATTTCTGAAAAAAATAAGAAATTTTAGTAGCCAGAAAACTGAACTAAAATGGAAGGAAATCTTCGGAGAGATTTACCTTTCATGGTTAGTAAAACATAAAATATTGTCCCTAAATCTTACCCTATCTTTGGTTTGGAATATTAGTGCGTTAAAAAGTTATTCTAAGGGCTAACCGTGCGGAGATTATCGAATAACGATAAAAAAGAATTCCAAGGTTCTCATATTCAATAATTGTGGAATTAAAACACTTCACCAATATTCGAAAGTTTTACCAAGTTATTCGACTTGAAAAAGCGCTAGAAATCCCCGAAAAATGGATGGTATTGTCAAGAAGACGGGGATATAAACTAAGATGAAACTCCATGGAGTTCAAGGACAAAAAAACCCTCTTTCCATATTATGGAGCAGTAAGAAAAAACACTTTCTGGCAAATTAAACCGATATACTGAGAAACTACAACAAAAAAAAAAAAAAAAAAAAACACAACTCAATATCCAATAACTAATAAATCAAAAGGGGAAGAAAAGAAAAGAGGGTTCTCACTTCCATCCAGTTATGCCAGCGGCAAGAATGTGCGTACAAAAGCGGCCTTGCGTGGGTCAGTATCGGGAAGAAGCACCAAACGGGCAAGACTTGGTAAAGGTGGAGCTTCGTCGTATCGTTTTTCAAAGTACACCGTATCAATTCCGGGGTAATGCCGGAGAGTATCCCAGGTTCTCTGGATACACCCTTCCGCGGGTTCGACACCATCAAAACGGGTTTTCAACCATGCCACTACTGCCGGTGGTCCTTCACGTGACTGGGACATGTGGCCGGTATTTTGGACGAAATTGACTTCGAACGACTGGATTCCCCAAGCACAGTAGTTCCGCACAGCACGCTTAGTATCTGAAACCGGAGCGATATTATCTTTGACAGCATGATGCAAAAATAAAGGACATTCAGGTACACCTACTTCAGGCAGCATTGCCACAGTATTATCGTCAATAATACGGCGTACAGTAGGTTCTTTTAAGGCAAGGTCACCACCACGGAAATAAGGGCGTGATCCCTTGAAAAACTGTGCTCCTAGAAATTTGAACACTCCCAGTGTAAGGCAAGTTTGTTTGGCTCCCTCCAAAATCGCCTTCAATTTAGTAGTGCTGCGAATATACTTGCGGTATACGGGCACAAGCTCAGTATATTGTTGGGCCAAACCACTTAAGGCTAATCCCACAAGTCCAGCAGCAAGCTTCCCATCAGCAGCCTTAATTGTGGCATCATAACTAGTGATCCATCCACCAAGTGCTGCACCAACCAATTGTTGGCCAAGTTCTGGAGCATATTGAGGCTGGAGAGCGGCGGCCCAACCAGTGGCAATTGAGCCTCCCGAGTATCCCCACATGGCGAATTGTGCTGTGGGCGAAATTCCAGTAATTGAACCTGTAACCAAAGCTCCACGAACAGAATCCAAAGTGGCCTGGCCCGCCAATTTCGCTGCACCAAATGCCGCACTAAGACCCTGAAAATCGGGCGCCACAACATTCCATCCATACGCTAATGGTCGCTCCAATTTGCGCATCGAATCCAACATATCTACTGATGGGGCACAGTCAATACATGGCAGATCAGTGGGGACCTGGAACGAAAGTAACCGCTGGCCGTCTGCATGCAGAGACACGTAGAGTGTCGCCACCACACCTACTGGTACATCCAACGAGTCTGTGGACCTCACCATGTACTGATAGATGGCACGCACATGTGCGGGGTAAGTGTCTGGTGTGACCTCCCGCATACGGATGACCTGGCCTGGTGCATACCGCTTAATGTTGCGTGGCTGGAGATAGAAGATGTCGTCCAGTGCCTTTGTGTTCTTCGGTACCTTGGGTACGCTGACTGAACCTGGCACAAAAGCATATTCATCTTCCTCTTCCAATGTCCCCCATTCGGCATCAACGGGATCAATACTATTGTATTCGGTTTCTTTTTCGGTTTCTTTTTCGGTTTCGTATTCTGGGCCAACTTCAGAAACTACCGCTTTAGCTTTGGAATCCACCCCGCCATCACCACTATCGATCAAATTCCAGTCAATTGCATCAGAACCTCTAGATCTAGGTTTCAAGTTTTTCTCCTCTCCAACAGAAGTATCGATTCCCCCGGCCACCGCCACCGCCATTGCCACGCATATATACATCGATAAACGTAAGAGCACGTTCCTCATGGCTTAGTAATAATAATTAGTATAGCGCCCAACATTCCCCGCAGAACCCGGGGAATTGGCTTTACTTATAGTCTATAAGCAATTTGCTAAGATAATCAAGAAAACTTCTTGATCACTTACTTAAATCACTGCCGCTGGCCCGTATTGTTTCGCCAAAAAGGTTCCGGGTTATGTGCCATTATGCTCTTCTGTATGAATCATTTGCAATATTTGTTTTTTTTTTTTCCTTTCCCCACAGTCACGGGGCTCTTACTCGAAAGGATGTTTGTTTGTTTTCCATTGTAATTGTCGCTGGTTGAGTGCGCTGGATTAAGGCTAACAAGCGCCTAAATGGGAGCCACAAACAATGGAGAAATGCCTAAAGTATGCCAAGAAAAGAAAAACCACCATAATCCCTGGCTCCGCCTTCCTCTAAAGTATAGTTAATTTTTTCTTGTTTATACTATCCTTGTGGAGTTGTTCCAGGGATCCTTTTAATAGAATAATATCTGGATCTACTATAGCTTTTCAGCCTTGAAAGGAAGTGAAAATACCCAAAAACATAAGTTGTGGAAGGTTACCATTTTTTTGCAGGTACTCGAGACCAAAAAAAAAAGAAAGATAAAAATACATACCCCGGCAAACCTGAAAATGCAAAAAAAAAATTAAGCGAAACCAGAAAATTGATGGGAAATTTCTGGCGCATGGAAATGGTCTAACTCTGGTACTAACTTGCAGGCAATATTGCTGGGATCCAGGCAGTGCTGTATTGTTCACCCAGTCATAATAAAATAAAATTCTCTATTAAGGAAAGAATTATGTGTTTTTTTTTTTTTTTTTTTTTTTCTTACATTTTCCAGAAAAAAAAAAAAAGGGTAATGTCTCAGATTTGGTCACGGCGTTTGGCCAACATGCACTATCATCTTGAGCAAATTACCTGGCGCGTAGGAAAAATTAGGAAAGTTTAGAAAAGTTTAAAAAAGTTTAGGAAACTTTAGGCTGACGGAAATTAACACTTTTAAAATGGGGCTCGGAGTTAAGATAATTTTGTGATATTTGAAGATCTGAGCTTTGTGCCAAGCCATGGCCGGGATTTCCGTGACCTTACAAGTTACAATTATTCCCTCAATTAAAAAACAGATCTGGGAATACAATGCGATGTGACCTCATAAAAAACAAAGGAAGAAAGAAAAAAAAAAAAAGAAGGAAAACAAGAGTCACGTGATTGAGATAGAATTTTCTATACCCATCTGATTACTTACACAAACATATGATTTAACACACGAACACTTGATTTAAGAAGGGTTGAGTAATTCGAATTGCCAAAAAAAAAAAAAGAAAAAAAAAAAAAAAGGAAGGCCTTTCTTAGCCTCGTAAATGTGTTGTCGTTTATGGTCCTTCACTGGAGCACGTGATCGCAATAATGCGACGCTACTTGGAGGCAAAACTATTCCCACCCAAGGAGTGGACAATGGATTTCTTTCTTTTTTCGTCAAAATTAAGATATATATATACACAGATATATATAAAGGTAAACGTAGATTGTACGATAACTATGATCGAACCACCTTTGCCAACTGTCATGTGTAATACCTCAATATAACAGCGTACACATCTAACACTGTCTCACCATATTCAATAAAAAGGCCCTAGGCCCTAGGCCCTAGAACCCTGAGGCGACGCCACAGTTGCGGGTGAATATAAATCAGTACATCTGTAGTCTTATATACAAGATAGTCAATATTTCCCCTAAAAGAAAAGTCTTCATAAAAAGAAGATTAAAGAATAAAGTTAAAAAATATTTAAATAATATTATCCCAGTATATCTCATCTAATAGAATATGTAAATAGTCCCTAAGCAACTACAGATAAACCTTAGAAGTTCCTAAAAAAAATGGTGTAAAAACCTTAAAAATCACGCGAAAAAAGGTGCATCAGTTGGCCCGAAAACTCTTCCGCCTTATCAAGATCTACAGGAAACTTGAAAGTACGAAAAAAAAAAGATTAGTAAATAATCACCATCCCTATTCCATACACCCACTTATCCCTATTTTGAAATAAATTATTTCCTAAGTTTAACATATCCCAGTACCTCCAGAATATTCTAAAAAAAATTAAAAAATCCCCTGAAAAATACAAAACCACACACCTTATCTTTAGGCTCTCTTTATACCCCAGGGCCCAGGCCCAAGGCTTCAGGGCCTCAAACTGTGGAGCGCGGGCCATGTTCGTGATTTGGCGCCATGGGTGCGAATCTGGAATCTTGGTGGAGGTGGAAATATGCGCGGAATTAGGCCAGGCCCGGAAAAATCGCCCGATATATATTATCCACCAATCGCCGTGTTTTCTTTCTTTTGTAGTGGCTTGTATTTCCAACTTGGAGTGGGATATTTATATAGAAAAGTTTCCCAAATCTGCCAATCGTTTATAATTGAAAAGAGAGAGAAAAAAAAGGTATACCAAAAACAATCAATTCACCAAAGCAAACTTAATTACCTCGAAATGTCTTATCTTCGTGCTGCTGGTTACCCCAGGTTTCGACGCTCGGCATTAAATGCCCATACAATTATGCCAAGATTCACCCGGAACTTCCAAACATCGTTGAATTTAAAACAAGTGAAATCGCTGGATCTGGAAAATGCAAAAAAATCCGGAAAATCTCAAAGTCTGGCCTCTTCCTCCACGCTTTTATCTGTGGCTATAGGTGCCATTGGAGGATATCTTATTACGCAATTTTCCCGGGAAAAGTCGCCACAAAACCTGTCACAAAACCAGGGGGGATTAGCCGCTGAGACCCTGAATGTAGACAGGTCCACAACTCCTCTCAATACCGTGGCTCTGCCGGTTTATGCGGATGAAAAAGCCTTTACTGAAGCGGTGGCCCAATTTAAGGCAGTGGTGGGTGCCGAAAACGTCACTTCTGACGATGTGGTGGTGAAATCACATGCAGATTCGTTTTTCTCTACCCACCACCCGCCGGAGCCAGAGGTACAAAAACCCTCCTTGGTGATTTATCCACAAAACACCGTGCAGGTGTCGGAAATCTTGAAAATCGCCCATAAATACCGGGTTCCAGTGGTGGCGAACTCGGGATTAACATCATTGGAAGGTCACAACATGCATACACGTGGTCCATACTCCGTTTCATTGGCCTTTGGAAATTTAAACGATGTGGTGAAGCTTAATGCCGATGATTTAGATGTTACAGTACAAGCGGGTGTTGGGTGGCAGGAACTTGACGAATATTTGAGGGGAAGCGAGGAGGGAAAACACCTTATGTTTGGGCCAGACCCAGGCATGGGTGCAACAATTGCTGGGATGGTGGGAACCTCAGCTTCAGGTACAAATGCCTATAGATATGGCACAATGAAGGAAAACGTGGTTAACTTAACGGTGGTTTTGGCCGATGGAACCGTGGTGAAAACACGGCAAAGACCCCGCAAATCTTCTGCGGGTTACGATTTGACCCGTCTTTTCATTGGTTCCGAAGGTACTCTTGGGATTATTACTGAGATTACAGTGAAATTACACCCTCGGCCTGCACGTGAATTAGTGGGTATTGCTGCTTTTCCTACAATAAAGGATGCAGCATCAACAGCACAGGCAATTATTTCGAAATCCGGGATTCAGCCCAATGCCCTTGAACTTGTCAATGAAACCACCGTTAGTTTCGTCAATGCCAGTGGCGTTTCGGAAAAGAAGTTCTTGGAAAAACCTTCTTTGCTTTTAAAAGTTGGTGGCCATAATGATACTGTGATTAACGAACAATTACAATTGATTGAAAAAATCTCAGAGGCTAACCACGTGATTCAGTTTGAGAAATCTACTTCACCAGAAGAAAATGAAGTCCTTTGGGGTGCCCGCCGGGCGGGGCTCTGGTCAACGTTTGACTATGGTTCGAAAGTTTTGGATGATAAAAAAGATGTACAAATCTGGACCACTGACTTTGCCGTTCCAATCTCGCAAATGGCCCGGCTTATTGACGAAACAAATGATGATTTGCTTGCGCTGGGATTCCGTGACCGGTTTTCCGTCATGGGTCACGTGGGCGACGGAAATTGCCACTTCCTTGTTTTATATAATTCAAAGGATTATGCCAAAACAAAAGCCGTGGTTGATCGAATGGTTGAACGGGCAATTTCATACGAAGGTACCAGTACAGGAGAACATGGGGTCGGGGTAGGAAAACGAAGTTACTTGGAGCCAGAATTGGGAGTTGAGGCGGTGGATTTGATGCGCCACGTTAAATTTGCCTTGGACCCACGGGCAATTTTGAATCCAGATAAGGTATTCAAGATTGATCCTAATGATAATTTGGACGTTTTATTACATTCAGGACACGTGCTTGAAAACCCCAAGTGTTGTTGAATGTGATGGATATTTACGGAGAATGAAACGCCGTTTGAAAATGGTTTGCATTGCTTATAGATAAAAAAAAAAAAGAAAGAGAAAGAAATATTTAGAGATATCCAGCTAAAAGATACAATAAATTTGAAATTATATTTGAATTAATGAAATAATGGTGCACTTCACGGAAGCCTTTAAAAGAAATAGCCATATATATTTTCTCTATCCTACAAAACATTGAGAATCTTAATTTTATAATTCCATCCTCCGAAAATCAACAAAACAAAACATCAATTAAAATGCCTTTTTTCCATATTTCCATATTTCCATATTTTCCTTAAGGACCAAAGTTTGGGCCAATGATTCGCGTCGCACGCACCTGCCATTTTGGGCCGCACCAAACACGTTAAGTTAAAGAACACTCATATTCACTTTTCTTTCGTTTTCCACATCCACCAAACTCCCGAAAAGTCTTATCATATCCGGCCTTCTATCAAACTTGCGGAACTTGATTTTCTAAAATTTCTAAAAAAAATTCCAAAATCTAAAAAGAACCAACTTTTTCTCGGGGTTCCATCTAAAAACATCGTTTCGTTCTTAACTCCGGCCTTATTCCTCTTCCAATAACCTTATGTCCGCCACCGAAAAGCCCGAATCCAAGGCTTTGGAACTTTCTTATATAACGACAAAACAACATTGTTTTAAGCAGAATCCTAACCGTCCAAAGGCCGCCAATCGTCGATTCAAAACGGGAAAACAGCTTGCTACAGATGAACTCCGGTATCTTCAAAGTAAGAAATTGGCCATCGATACACCTACGTTTATGCTGGTTATGGCGCCACCAAGCTTAAAGCCCAAAAAACACTACTGTGATATTACTGGTCTTGAAGGTAAATATAGGCTGCCACAGAGTGCCCTCAGGTTCCATAATGTGGAGATATATCAGGAGGTAATCCGGCACATGACGCCTGGTTTTGACCAGGAGTATTTGAGTTTACGTGGAGCCAACGTGGTGTTGAAATAGTCTAGGTCTATAATTTCATAGGAATGTTGGGAATTGGAAGAAAATCGTCATTTCACTTCTATATGCTGGTTTCTTTGGTACTGATCATGGAACTGTACGTGTATCATCCAGAATTTGGGAGTTCGACCTGTCTTTATTGTAGGGTGGTAGTATTGGTTCTAGGGTTGTCAATCGAAGCAGTGTAGTTAGAAGGAATAAAAAGGGGTATTATAATCTCAAGGTAGACACTTAAACAAGTAAAATGCTTTGTAAACTGAACAGCAATGTCTTTGATTGTTCCTGGGACTAGCCAAACGGGTATTTGGAGCCTCTAAAACGGATTGAAACAGTCAACATTTAATCAGCACGCATATACCATCAGTACTTCGAGCTTTGCAGAGCCGGAATGAAGGATAAATTTCACACCTACTACTGGGAAACCCCGCTTTCCCTTATATCGACTTTTTTTTTCAACGCTTGCTTCTCAGGAGGTTCTTTAACACTCTCATTTGGTTATTCTTCAACCATGAATATCTAAGGTCTGCCAGATTAGGGGGTAGGGTATATGAAATTGTACCCATGTATATTCAAAACATGTTCTTTTTTTGTACTTTCAAAAGCCGAGAATTATGACATCAATATCATATAGCAATCCTTGTGTTGACTACCGTAGAAGACAATCTCCTCAAACTATGCATTTGAGGCCTGAAAAATGAGATTATCCAAATATACCCATCCGAGTTTCTCAAACCCTTCATTATGTCCTATGAGGAATAAATTGGGCGTTTCCTGGTGAAGAATATATTGGGAATACCCTTTGAGGTAAACCCTTAAAAAAAAGCAAAAAGGAAAAAAAAAGGAAAAATTCTTGGATATTTCTTCACGTCACCTTCTAAATTCACTGTAAATTAAACCATTCCTAATTTTCCCATTCCATCACAAGCGTTTTTATGCGTGCGTCAAAAGCCGTTGTATGAAGCATTTTATCATGGTCGCCTGTTCTCAGAACATCTGTAAATGGGTTACAAACGGTTTTTAAATATGCTTTATGCACTTTCAGAAACAAGGTTTTCAATTGAGGCCGTGTTGATACTTCCCCACTCATTCCCAATACTAGTTTTAGTCCATTATTAGTTTCCATACCATATACTGTAACATCATCCTGGATAAATAGGAGCAAGATTCCATCAGAATCGCCTTGTTGTTCTCTTAAATGAAGAGACATTGGAGAAGCAAATACATCAAGTGCCATATGTGAAAGAAAATTGTATTTAAGGAATTTATTGGCATCTTCAGGGTGAATTTGGATATTTTTAGGATCAGAACCGGAATTTTGGCGCTGAAGTTCGGGAATTTCGTGGTTTATGGAAGGTTCATCTTTTCTGATGATCTGCTCAAAGCCCTGGATATAGAGAGGTTGATCATCCCGCGAGATTAAGGAAATAAATAAAACCGACGTCATTCTTTATTATTGTTATTATGGGGTTTCATTATATGGATTTGTAGTGTTCGTCCAGTGATTTTAAAGGGCGTGCACGTGACTATCAATCCTGCGAATGCACTTTACTGATTTTTCGCGGGTTAAACCAGTGTATAAGTTTTTGGAAGTGTTATTACCTTGGGTAAAAGTAATTGTTTAGGCTGTTGATTGATTTTTTGATTTTTTTATTATTATTTTTGTTCTTGTGCTTTCATGGTTTAGAGCTTATACTTTTTTTAAGAAACTTGGATTTATTATTTCAAACCGGTGTTCTGAAGTCTTTTCATTTAACTACACTAGACCTTCCCCTATATTTGGAAAGATTTTGGGCAAATAACGGTTTCAAGAAAATAAAAAAAAATAAAAAAAAAAAAAACAGAAAACGAAAGTCCGTCTGCTTGGGTTTCAGAAAAAAAAAGGTAGGTAAATATTATTGGGTTTCGTTTCAGATAAGCCTAGCTGTGAAATTGAATATCGGTTGAAATATTCAAAAACATGAACAAAGAATCTATTCAAGTGAAGAGAGAATCAGATTGTTTAGATAAATGGGCTGTGTTTTAAGCATTTGTTTTTTCCCTTCAGCCAAGAAAATACCCCCCAGCTTTCCAATTCCAAAAGCTAGTTTCATTATAAAACATACTGCAACGAATATCTTTATTGTTTATTGATTCAAAAGCAAAACTGAAAAACGACATTTTTCCACTTTAGTAAATACTACCCCAAAAACGCTAAATCAGCACTTTCAAAAAATTGGATCATTACGGTTTTTAATGTTTCCTTCGCCTGGAAAACTTGGTTTTCAAATAAGACCTTGACATGATTCTCCACTTTTAATTTCCGGAAATATGATTCCCACAAAAATAAATCCATCAAATAAATAAGCACTCTTGACAGATCTCCTGGGCTTTTAGTCTCCTCCGGCAATAGTTCACCATATTTATTACACATTGCCAAAAGACGTACATTAAGGTCAACAATCCGGTTTAGTAAGTACACCTCTGCAGTTCCAACAAAGTCATAATAAGTTAATATATCCTTGGAATACACCATTGTTTGCAACATTTGGCGTGCAAACCCAAATTGGTTTAATAATTGCGAATTTTGGAAAATCTTTCCATTGGAAATGGCCCAAATATCCTGCAAATCTTCAGTCAATTTTTCAGCCACGACTTCAAACCGGAAAGTATCGAAATGTGAATCCAGAACAAAAGACCTCAATTGAGTTTGAAACCACTGTAACATATCCTCGGCCATTTCTGTTTCATTAAATTGTGATTCTTTTGTTGTATCATTAAAGCTTGTGGTGACTATTTGGTTTTCTGGGTTAATATTATCCTCATATCTGTTATTTTTTAAGAGCCCACTAAATAGATCCTCTTCATCTGGCGTTACCTTTTCAACTCGTGAATTATACACAAGTTTTGAATTGAAAAAGATCATGAGAAGGATTTTTAGAATGAATTTATGCTTCATTGAAGATTTTGGAAGGTGTAAGGATTATCAACCGGGGCTTACTTTATATTGAAAATCGATATTTCTCTTTATATATATTCTTTCCAGAGGTTTCGTCCCATAGAACGGATGAAATATGATCTGCTTTAAAAGTCTTTCATAGAATTCTTTTTCCATCATTCCAATTATCTAGGGTGAGGAATATCATCATTCCGATTATCTGAGGTAAGGAATATTATCATTCCAAGGGCAGGTAATCAAAGATTAACACAGTTTCAAAAGAAAAATTCAGTAAGAAAAACCTTACTGTGAGACTCGTGATTTAGAAAGAGTAGAATCTAATGACATGAAAATCACAAATGTTGTTATTCAGAGAAGTAAATATTTGGAATCTTGCTCAAGTAATTTCATAGATAAACCGAATTTATCTTGCTGTTGAGTTTGATTTTTTTCGTCTTTTTATGGTGATTGTTTCTTCTACATATCAAGCAGAAATATCTTGTTTTTTCTTTCTCTTTTTCTTTTTCTTTCTCTTTTTCTTTTTCTTTTTCTTTTTTCTTTTTTCTTGATTTTGCTAATTGTTAGTTTCATGAAATGAAGAGACTAGATTTGAACATGTATGAATAAAAATAGTTTCTTTTAGTCAACAAAATTACTCAGTCATGAAAGAAATTAAGTCTTTCAAAATCATAATAGCCACTTAGCACAATCCCGTCCTTCTAAACAAAAAAATCCCTTATTTGAATATTTATCAGAACAATTTCTTTTAAAAACCAAAATTAGATAGCCTGACTCAACAAATCCTGTGTGGCCGTCTCTGCTTGATTCAACTGACTATAGAACACATCTTTCAATAACGAAGAAACACCTTTTAAGTCACTAAACTTCTGGTACCAATATAATATCTCCAGGGATATGAAAAGAAGTTGAGTCTTGTGTTCCAGTCCCTTTTTATCAAGGAAACCACAAGAATTATACATCTTGTAGATTCGTACATTTAGATCTATTACACGATTGATCAAGTAGTTTTGAGCACTGCCCACAAATTCAAAATTTTCTAACAAAGTAGTGGAGAAGACCATGGTTTCAAACATGTTAGTTAGAACATCAAACTGTTTGTGCAATTGTGGGTTTTCTTTAATGATCCCTCGTGTTAATTCGAAAATCAGCCTGAAATCCCTGTTCATTTTTTTGTAGACAACACCAAATCTAAAGGTATCGAAATGGGATTCGTAAATAAATGATAGTAATTGCTCATGGAACCAGTCAAACATAACCTCCGCCTTCCAAGTTTCATTACTTTGGGCTTTTAAATCAACCAGAAGGTTATACTTCAAATTCTCAAACGGAGTCTTTGGCTCAACAACCATAGGCAAACTTTTAAGTATTCGGTCTTTGAAAGGACGAACTGCTAATGCAAAAGAGAAGAAAGATGTGGTGAGATATATTATACCTAGTTTCATTTTTGGGGCAGAAAACGTCAGTTCGTTTTAGAGTAAGGGTCTTATTTTCAGTACACGGTGGGTGCGAATAATCTATATAAGAACCGACAACTAGTGATAAAATTCAGTGTAAATAATATATTTCAAGAGTAAAGAATAGTGTTGATCCATATCAGACCAAAAATTCATTTCATTTCAAGGCAGTTGTGGGATTCACTTTACCTTAACTTCTTTCAAAAAAAGACTTCCTAATAATTCAAACTGGTGAGAACAGACAAATATGTAAAATCTTCTGACCTTTAGTTTGGGGAAGGGGGTTTTCACCAAACAGAACCAAAGAATGAAATTAAATGAAATTTGGCTTATTCAATAACAAAGAATGAAGAAAAAAAAAGTCATCCTTGTTTTCCTGGGCCACCTTCGTCGAATGTCAAAGAATACTTAAAAGAGAAAGTTTTTGTTTGAAAGTTTACCCTTTTCTTGGATTTCATGAGTAAAAATTTCTTAGTTACTTAAGTCTATGCCTTTAAATTTCATGGATGTTTTGAGGTCATGAAATGCGTGAAGCCTGGAGGTTGCTGTAAACCCTAGGGAATAAACTATAAGGTTGATTTTGGCCCTAAATTTTAAGCAGATGGTAGAAATAATACGAGTTTTCAATTCTCTCCAATATTATGATTACGCTTTAAAACTACTTACAAAATTTTAATAACTCGAATGGAAACAAAAACCACTTCTAAGTGTTTATGAAGGTGTGAATCAGGTTGTTGTTGGAAATGAAAATTGCAAGATAAGGGAAAGGAATTCAACAACCAAAACAGCAGAAAACATCTATTTCTCAAAGAAAGAAAAAAAAAAAAGAACAAGAAAAAGAAAAAGAGAAAAGAAAAGAAAAAAGAAAAAAGAATTAAAAACAATATTATTTGCTCTTCCACCCTTAAAAGTCAAAATTTGTACCCTAAATTCTTTCTGCTTCTTCACCAGAAGTTTTCATCCATAATCCTCTAGACCTTAAGTTTTGAAAAATTTCTATCATTCCATATTCATTGATTATCAGCTTCTCTTCTTAATCGTCATCATATCCTCTATGCTATAAAAATACCATGAAATTTATTCAATGCTTCAATATAACAAATATGAATCTCAGTTTCGAAAGATGCCACAATTAGTTCACTGAGATTTCGTCCATTAGCCATTCCTGATAGACCAAAGTGACACCAGAATCAAATGAAGGTATTTAAATTATTATTCACTTGGATTGTTCTTTGACCCTATGCCTCTAGGTGTATTCGAATTTAATTACATGTTACATATTAGGTTGAGTGCGAAATTGACACATAATAAAAGTAGACTCACAAGGGCGTGTAGTCTTCTCACACGAAAACCAAAAAAAAAAAAAAAAAAAAAAAAAAAAAAAAAAAAAAACAACTTCTTATACCGACATTAATTTTTTGTTTTTGAATATAACAAGGTACTATTGAATCAATCTCCAGGATTCGGGGAAACCAAAACCCCGAAGTCCTGCATACTAACCGCGCACCATATTCTGTCCATTCGCTTAATTTATGCTTTACTACACGCACTACCAGACTCCAGTATCAAAAGTCTAATACTGGAGCAACACCAAAAATCTATCTCACAACACTCTCCAATCTTTATTCTTTCCATTCATTTTTTTCCCACAAGGACCATACAATTAGACATATTAGACATCGGTGGAAACATTGAAAGTATTGAAATTACCAAAAAATACCTGACAATTTCAAAAACTCTCAACATCATATTCCACCCAATTCTCAAAATATATTCTCATCATGGCAACTAACGTTTCCCCATCAGCACAAAAAGTGGAGGATTTTCTCTCGAAAATCTCGCAACTTTCTCAAGATAGACTTCGGGAAAATCAAAAAACCCGTCGTGATCTCCAATCGGAAATTGATTCGCTTCGTCTGAACCAGCCTTTAAACCACCAAAGTCAACTTCATAATGGAGATTTTGGAGTTAGTCAACTCACTTTCAATCGCTCTGCACGCAGTCAGTTGATTCAGAAATGGTCAGATACTCCTCCTGCATTACCTAGCCGACCAAAACTGGTGGTTGATTCCGAAATCTCGGGGGAAATAGGTGATCGGAATGTGTTTCAAAGCTATAAACCAGATCCTTCTTTTTCTACACATGAAAACGATGAAAGAAACTTTACACCGCTTCCACAAAGACCTCAATCATTGGGATTGATGAAAACACCAGAAAAACCTATGAAACCAGAAAAACCTATGAAACCAGAAAAACCTATGAAACCAGAAAAACCTATGAAACCAGAAAAACCAAGGTCTTTGGAGAAGCTTATACCCACAGAAAAGCCTCAGAAACCTTTAGGCCTTTCTAAATACGGGTTAGAAAAGGCTGAAGGATTTGATACTCCTCCAGAACTTCCAAAACAAGCCTCTGAACAAGGAAATTCATTCCCCGGACTTATAAATCCGGTGGCCAGACGAGATGTGCCTAAGAAACCTAGAAATATACTTGAAACACATGAATCTGGGAATTTTTCCAATTTTACCGCTAGAAAATCCAATGAGGGACATTCTATGCCAAAGAAAATGACCAGTTTTAGTGACAAGGAGAATAAAATCCGTTCTTTTGGAACCTCAGAATCAAGTCTGCTTGGGTCTAGTTCTTCTACGGTTAATACCGAAGTTTTTGGTGCCAGTGCCCCAATTAAAAGTACAAAACCAAGTTGGACACCTGCTTTAAAACCGGCGAAACCAATAAAACCAGCGAAACCGACTTTAAAATCTTTTGAGACCCAAAATACAGAGCTACTTAAGGACCAAATAAAACGACTTTCGCCAACCAAAACGCATCAAAATGAAAAACAGTGTGATTTTGGAAATGTGCCGGGATTTTCTTTAACTAAAGATATCGACTCTACTCCAAAATCCGAAAAGGAGAAATTCAACTCTTTGAAACCAATGAAACCAATGAAACCAAAGGCCTTAGTACAAGAACCAGAGGCTCTTCTTGCTTTAGGAAAATTACGTAAACTGCAGCCAAAATCTGAAGAAGCAGCAGCAATTCCAGAAGCACTTCAAAAATTCCAGAATTTGAAAAGCTTACCGCCAAAACCGATTAAACCAGTGATTCCACGTAAAACTAATGTTGATTCACCGAAAAAAGGGCCTATTACAAATCAAACGAAGGAAAACTTAGTCGCTGGAGATTCTCAGCGGGAAGTTATACCTAAACCCACATCTACGTCCCAAATAAGTGAGGAATTGAACCAAAGTATTGCCCCCAAATCTGCACCTTCAAAGACGGACTTTCATGCACATCTTGCTAGTATTATCCGGTCACTGACGGCGCCTGCTATTGGTGTAGCACCAGATGCAATTCTGGAATTGGAGGCCCCAAAGGCAAAAGTTTTACCCAGACCAAACACTTTACCGGAATCCACAAAGACAACACAAAAACTCACACATCCAAATAAGTCTCGTGCTAAGGGCCCTAAAAGGAAACTCCCTAAACTGGGGACCAAACCACAAGTCTCATTGGAGATGAATTCGAAAAATACCAGTGTTATTGCCGAGAATGTTTCAGGAAATATGACTAATGGTAATGATGAATCCAAGGCTTCAACAAATTTCCAAGAATTAAAGGAGTCGAGTGAACCCAGAGAAGTGCCCACGAAACCGGAATTTTTGGCCTACAATAAACCCAGATCAATGCCTCCACCAAAAGCCAAAAAACCAAATTTCCAGCCTAGACCCGCCAGGAACTTTAGTGGTGAAGTGTTCTTATAGATAATTTACAAGATACTACATTAAGTGAAGTATTCTGTGGTTGAGAAAAGACGATTTTTGAGAAACGACGATTTTTAAGAAAAGATGGTGTTTTCGTTGAAAATGTGTCAAATTTGAAATTCTTGTTTCGTTGTTATGTCCCTTGTGTGGTGTAACGGTCTCGATATAAGAACATCAACCAATATTATATCTTCTAAATCTCTAGCATTCGGGGATCTTTTCCCTAGTTGGACCAAAACTGGGCCAGAAATCTACAACATATAAAGGACCTTTTGATGTCAGAAATAATCTTTTATCCCACATTAATGTGCTAGGATGCATTATTGTCCCACTAAAATGGATTGATGGGGTGTGTTTTTGTTTTTTCCTATTTTGGAGAGGTGATCATGTGACATGCCTGTCTGTCGTACATGTGAGTGTCGGGTTTACCTGCACATAGACGATACATGGGTCTATATGCACAACCGACCTCACCTGGACGAGCATTACTATGAACAAGAGAAGTTAGAGTGATTTACCACGATTATAACAAAACACATTGACGACAATTTGCTAAAAAATTGTTTTGTTCAAAATTCCTGCTTATTTTCATCAATCTCCAAATCAGCTTAACTATGGACGAATTCAACACACATCTCGCCAGAGCTAAAGATTCCGTGTCCGTTACTCTTTCACAGTTGTACGCTCACATTGAACCCCATGTTCCAGAAAATGTTAAGCAATCTGTGAACCAATATGTTTTTTCACTTTCAGAAACAACCAAAGAGGGTCTTTTGCAGGATATCCGTAGTTTTCACGTGACACCTGCCACGATTACTTTGGTTCTAGTGACAGTACCAACGTTACTTTTGGCCAGTAGATTAGTTTCTTCTGGGTCGGCGAAAACAGCGGCGAAAAAGTCAAAAAATAAGAAGAAACGGCCATCAAAGGCCCAGAAGGCCAATAAGGAAATCCAGCGCATTCTTGATTTTGTTGAAGAAACATATGTGCCCCAAATCGATAGTTATATCGAAAGTTATGGCGAATTATCGGAAAACGACAAGGAGTATAAGTACCGGTACTTTGAGGAGATGCTTTTGAAGGAATTGATGAATTTGGATGATGTGGATGTGGTTGGAAATGAAGTTTTGCGTGATAACAGGAAAAAGGTCATTCGTTTTATTCAAGACCACCAGAAGAGATTGGATACTTTCAGCAAAAGCAACTAAGCTTTTTATTTTTCTTTTTCGGGTGGGAAAAGAGATTTGTATTTGAAGGAATGCTTCATTTAGTTATATCCTGACCCAAGTCTAATTTATCGTCATTTAGTTCAAACCATATTTACCAATTTGGGCCTTTCCCTTACATAAACTGCACATTCATGAACTTGCAAATTCCTGCCACTGATTTCGACCCCTTTGTCATTTTGCCCTTTGGTTGCCTTATTTTTTAACCATTAGCTTTGAATAAATATTATGGACCAATATATCCTTTCGTAGAATCACGAGATGCAGAGAGAAGAGTAAAGAAAAAGAAGAAAAAAAAAATGCAAAGAAAAAGAAGTGTCCACTTATGCCTTCAGCTTTTCCGTTGTCTCCGGCTTCTTGCGGCGTCTCTTCTGGGAAGCTTCTGCCACTAACTCCTCAAAAACACGGGCCTCTTCTGCCTCCAGCTCGGTACGCGAGGTTTCACTAAACACCTGGCCAATGATTTTAAGTCCGCGGGCCCTGGCTAGTCTTTGATCCAAGGGAACTTGTTTATCGTAGAGAATCTGGTCACAAACAGCACGCACGGTACCCTGGATCTCGAACTTTGACCCGGACCAGGCGGCTGCAAGAACTTTTCCAATGAGGTACTTTTCCATTTCCTGGAGATCTTCCTGGGTGTGTTTCTCCGGAACCTTCGCCTTTTCTTCTTTACCTTTAGTGGCGCTGGCAGACTGTTCATTTCCCGAGGTGGCTTCACTATTTTTAGACGCCGAGGAACCCGAAGGTCCTTGTTGGCCGGCGGCACGTGCCTCTTGTTGTAAATGAACTTTCTGGATTTCCTCTTCGAGACGCTCCACATCCTTTTGGGCCTGGTTTTTCTCGGCCTCCGCCTTCAATGTCTCCTCGGCCTCTTTTCTCGCATGATATTCGTTATCTTCTTGCATTTTGGTGTACTCCTGCATTGTCAGTTGGGCGTCAAGTGCTGAGGTGACGGTTTTAAACGTATCTCTGACAACACCACCTTTATCCTTCATGGACCACCATAAGCCGCCCAAACCACCCAAAAAAGTCTGGCTCTTAAGCAAGATTTTCGCCTTGGTCTTATAAATCTGGCCAAGCAAATGTAAGATTTCTAAGCCAAAGCTTTCCATTTTGAGCGACTCGGCCTCATACTTCAATTTCTGACGGAAAGATTCCGCCACATCATCTGCCATATCGGATTCCGTGTAGAGATAAAGTTTTTCCACCAATTTCTGGCTAAGTTCATTGCGCATTTCGATTTTCTTAACTCTACACTCCTCTTCAAAGCGTTCCAACTCTTCTTGTCGTTTCTTTTTCTCCTCCTCTTCTGCAGTAAGTGTTCCTGCAGCGGTTGTGTCTGTGTTGCCGTCATCAAGAAGAAGTGGTGTTTTTCTGTCTGTTGTCTGTTTATGATCTTGATTTACAGTTTTAGTATCAGATACATTAGTATCAGGGACAGTGGAAGAAACTCCAGAATTTGACAGTTTCAGAATTTTGTCTCCATCACTTTTTCCAGTACCAGAACCAGAACCAGTATTACTGGATTCATTGGTAGAAGCGGTGGTTGGTTGTGTCTTATTTTCATGTTCGGATTCCTTCTTTTCAACAGGCTTTTCTTCTTCATTTTCACCGGAAAGTTCGGCGGATTTCGACAATTCCAGTAAAAGTGACAATTCACCTATCCAATCACGGAATGCCTCACCACCAAAGATCTGAGAGAAGAATTCTGCGGGGTCTTCAAAGCCTTCACTTGGAATCGACTCCTGGATACCGAATTTATCGTATTTTTCGCGGAGTTTTTCGTCAGACAATACTTGGTAGGCCTGTCCAACCTCCTGGAAACGAGAATGAGCTTCTGGGTCATCGGGGTTTTTGTCCGGGTGCAATCTAATAGCCGCCTTTCTGTACGCCTTTTTGATTTCAAGAGCTGTGGCCGATGGCGGCAATTGTAATAAGTCGTAGTAGGTAGTGTCCACGACCATTCTGCAGGAAAAATCGGATTTGTGTTTGTGATAGTTTTTTTTTTTCTGGTAGAATCCAATAAATGTCTGGTGGTTAAAAAGAAGAATGGTATTTGGTTGATGGAGTTTAAGTGAAGGTGTAAATGTGAGCCATTTGAGGGTTCTATGCAGGAATATATATATAACTATTGATGGATGAATTGTTTGGGGTATTTATTAGAATGTGGGGATTTTGTTTTCCTTTAATGGTGTGGTGGGGTTTATTTGTTGAGGTTGGGGAGGATTTGGGGAGTTTCATCATACTTTTATGGATAAATTAAGGAGTATTAGTTGGGTGAAGGAAGATAAGTCACGTGATGATTGAATGAGGCACGTGACGTTCATAATGGAGATTTGGATTTGGCGATCTCGCCTTTTCTATTAACTAAGTATGGATTCACAGATGTCATAAAAAGACATTTATCAACAATGATTACATAGGTTTTAAAGGCTATAAGTGTTTGGTGCGTAGACTGTGGTCATTTTGTCAGAAATTTGCTTTTTTTTTTTTTTTTTTTTTTTTCTTTCAAAGATTTATCTTATTATACGACATTACAATAGTGACCGTATCAGGATGTCTCACTCACCCTTAGTCAATAAAACACAACCATTGAAACAAAAACAAAGAAAAAAAGAAAACTCTCACAAATCAATTTAAACCATGGTGTGAATTCGATATTCTTTTTCTGAAACTTGTACTTTATTTCTGAAATACGCACATATCTCGAATCTCTCACTTCATTCAAACTAGGTTCAAGAAGGATATTGTTTTTTTTCGCCCGTAATATCAAAATATAATTAATATTGTGTTCACGCCATTGGGAAGACTCACCATTAACTTGAGAATCTGAGGGAATTCTGGGTAAAGTTTTTGAAAATTCGAGATAGGAAATTCTTCTTCAGGAATTTCCAAGTTTTCATGATATAGCTTTCTTTACTCTGGTAATATATCTCCTGCCACGGAAGTCTTAAAGTCATTTTTATTAGTCTGTTCATTGCCCTTATTTTATAGTTTGGAAGGTCCACGAAGCAATTGGGAGCAGAAAGCGTGTTTCAGATATTTGGAAAGGTCTTTTCGTTTTTTTTTTTTCAAATGCTCTGCTTTAAAATATTCTATATAAAACCCATGACTAATAGAGCTACATTCCTTATCAAAAGGCTATATCTAGGTTTAGTATCCGACATCTCTAATCAGATTTTATTTGAGTTTTCTGAGTAGGAACCTAATCTCTTAGAGTAGAATCTTTTTGTGATTTTTAAAGACTCATTAATTGTGGAATAATAAGTTTTGGGTTCTTGGCATTTATTGGTTAAATAATACTAGAACTTATTAAAGAAATTCTAATATTCCACATCTACCTCCTTGGAAGAAAGTTTTCAACATCTGCTCATTATCAAAAAGATCAAGACTTTTTTTTCTCCTTTTTCTTTTAAAAAAAGAAAAATTTCAACATCCATCTTCCTTGGCTTAAATGTTTCCACAGCCCTTTAGCTCGTGGAAAACAAAGCGTGTGAGTGTATTTCTTAATTAAGCAGATTCTACTACCGGATAAAAACAATGAAATTCTGGGAATTCCTAGACCCTATAGACCCAGTAGTTCCCAATCCAATGAATTCTTGCCTTTTTTCCAGAACCAATGAACTGATGGAAATTTTATAATCAGGAAATTTAAACTTTTATCTTCAGCCATGTCTTCAGATACTCTCTTAGATTCTGCTTTAACATTACAATTTAGGGTCTAGTACATTCAGCTATAAAACTTATAAATCATCTAATTCATAAGGGTTATAAAAGTATAAATAATGATATATATTGTGGTAAAAATTCATAACGTGGTAAATTCCTACTTCCAGCAATTAAAATAAATAATAATACTATTGTTCTTAATACTAAGTTCATATCTAATTAATTGAGCTCTAGAAAGTATAGATTCTAGTAAAAAGTATTCACTATTACCAGATCATGCAGCAAAAAATGTATCAAATACACTTAAACTTGACATATCTAAAGTTAAAACTAATTCCTATTCATAGCTAGTTATTGTAACTCCTGGAGCAAAAGGTATAACTGATCAACATAATAAAGCAAACCAGCCGTCATCAATAACCAAATAAATTTACCAGGACATACCGTTAATTACAATACTGTAACATATCGTTACAGCAATATCGTCATAACCACTTCCGAGGTCGTGCCAACTCAGATCTAATGGAAATATACATTATAGGATGATTAAAAGGAGATGATTGATTTTGCCTTATTTGGCTCAGTATACCAAGTATAAGATATGGATCAAAACCAATGGTGAAATGCCATATTTGTATGGAAACCACGTGTTGAAGGCACATTTGGGGCCGAATTACTGAGGATATTCCAGAACTTGCGGGTGTCATTGTTTACCTGATGCACGATGTTCCTCTTGGTTTTGGTGTTTCTGCCAAATCCACTGCCGAAACAAAAAACATGCAACCTACGGGTATTGTGGCCTTCAGACAGGGCGATATTGGTGAGTACTTGTCACTTAGTGGGTGGATCCATATCCAGTTATGAATATTTCATTTTTTTTTAAGGTCTTTAAAAATTACCTTTCTTCGTTTCTTCGTCTCGGCACTTACGCTCACATATATCATTAACATAATACATACTTCTAGAATCTAGATCCCCATGTCTATACTCAAAACACGTAGGGCAATTAGAAAGTCAAACTGTTGACCTTCAAGAGCCACCGGCAAAGGCAAAAAACGTCGACTACAAGATCTTTTCCAACTGGATCTCGGGGTCCTCATAGTTGACATATTCACCCGCATTAATCGTCTTGGATGGAGCAATGGCACTTTCCTCAAGACTCTTTTAGATTTCCTTGGTGGGGTACTCTCTGATCTGAAGCACACCAACATTGTTCGAAAAGGGCAACAATTCTCTAAAGTAAGTATTTTATGTATGAAATTGGGATTGAATTACCTGTAAGAGATAAGAATATCATAAATTATTATTTATGAATGAGACACGTAATTTGACATGCTCGTGATTTAGGCCACCTTATTTTCGAGAAAGTCCAGGTTCTATGAAAATCCACCCAGCTACCAAAAAGGGGTATTTCAGAGTATTTCATACTATTTCAATTTTCTAGAGATGAGCTACTTATATGCTGTTTCGTGAAAGACCAAAATCAGGGTTTATTTTCTGACGTTCATGCGAAAGGGTGCTTGATATGTTTGGTGTATTTATTGTTCTTTTTTTTAAATTCTATTAGATATTAAGTAATTGAAGAAACTTGATTTCTTAAAACTTTTTTTTTCTTTCACCTCTCCCAAAGGCTTCCCTATACATCTCTAAGTCAAGTGCTATCCTGAAAAACTATCACCAATTATCACCATATAAGACACCAAAAAAACAATGATAAACAACGTATACTTTTCAAGAAAACCCCATTTTTCAACCTCAAACATACCTAATATCAATTCTTAAAGTTGAAATCTCTTTTCCTCATACTATAACTAGCCCCACCCCTAGGGGCCCTACCTACACTGAGTAACTTACGGTTGTTTCTATTCATATATACATGTAACCTTGGTCTAAGCAGAGTAGTACACCTTTCTCAAATCCACCAACTTCTTACCTCTGCCTGCGGCCAAATCCTCCAAAGAAGTTTGCTTGGTTAAAGCCTCCACAAAACCTTTGACCACGTTCATGGGGTTTCTAGACTTGTACACCTTACCTCTCAAATCCTTGATACCGGCAGCTTGGCAAACCTCGAAAATGTTGGGGTTTACACGCAAACCAAAACCGGCGGGCGCAGACTTGAGAAACAATTTCACCGCATGGAACTTGTAGTCCACATCACCAATGATGGTTCTGTTCTCGTACCTTGGAATTGGCTGCAAGTTTTTGATGGCGTTCCAGTGTGCTTTACGTAAAGAAACCCGCATTCCGTCTCTGGATTTACCTTCACCCAAACCAATCATACCGTTTTTATCACCCACAACTGTCAAGGCATAAAAGTTGGGGATTTTACCCTTGGAAGTCTGACACGACACTCTCTTCATGACAATGGGCCGCACGTACAATCCGCGCATGTACCGTTCTTCCATACCTGTCAACTGATGCAACTGTTGGAAAAACTTATCCCTGTCTTCTCTGAAGGTATTAGGACGGCCCTTTTTGGCGGCATCTGGCGTGAATGTGAGCTGCAAATCCGACCGGTCGGGGCTACGGATCTGGGGGATTCTGGGGTATGGCGTATGGCCATCAGCCTGGTTCGGATAGAGAATTGGTTCGTCCCATTCAGGGTCAGTAGAAGAGAAATCCTGTGTAGGGTCACTAGGGGCCACTCTGGACGCCGCTCTGGGGCCCTTTTTGCGCAAATCAAGGTATTGTTCGGGAGTAACAAGCGACTCGGTGATCCGGATGCTTTGCAAAAGTTCTGGCGTATAAAACTTCTGCAAAAATTCCATATGTTTTGAAGCTTTGGCAGCATTTGACTGCTGTAAAGACACGTGGCCACACGAGAAAAAACGTTGTGCGGGAGTTTTCCACACTCGCGTCAACCCAGACTTAAACATATTATAAATGTTTTTGTTTTTGTTTTTGTTTTTCCCTGTGTGCTAAGGTCGAAAAGTTGTCGGACGTTTTTTTGAGATCTTTCAGTGAGGCCTGGTTTTTTTTTTTCCTCACCTCACCATGTTGGTGCGGACTGCACGTGACCAGTTTCCTGGAGCGCTCGGCGGCCAATTGCCAGATTTAGTGAGGAGAGTGTGGAGGAAATATAAAGGGACGGGGGAAATTCGAAATTAGTAAACAAAGGGTAATACTGAGGATTGGAATTTGCAGGGAATTTGCAGGTTATCTGGATTTTTTAGAAAACGTAAACCATAATTTTTTTTTTTCCTTTGTCTTTTTAAAAAAATTCTTTGCTGGAATCTGGGGATATGTGGAACACACCTATAATGAAACATTCGCAGCTTCTTCACCGGTGTAAAGTAGAAGTTCTCCTGCTTCAATTTCTGGACATCCTATAAACGTGAAATTTTGTCTGATTTCTCTAATCGGGATTTTTTCTTTCTTTTTTCTTTCTTTTTCCCTTAGTTCTCTCTTCTTATAATTCTTCAAACCCCTCATAACGTTGATCCCGAATGGTTAAGATCTAGTTGTTCACCCGTACTAGCCTGAATCACTGGCGAGATTTGGGGACTGGATTTGGCAGATTCCCGTTCAGTTTCTTGCCGGTCTAGGCGCAGCTGAAGTTCATCAATCTCCAGTCTAAGATGCTTAACCTCTTTTTCAAACCGTTTTCCAAAAACTTCAATGTAATAAGTGGCACCATTATATGCGGACCACGAAAAGATGAAAATCACAAATGCTCCACACGCATGCTTATACCGGAACCAGATTGGGCATGGAAGCATGGTGAGAATCTGATATCCAAACTGGATAAGCGTGAATGCAGCAACCTGCATCCACAGATATGGCAATGAGTTTACAAACCTCCCCAACGGACTCTTACCCTGACTTTTCTTCAAGTATGTGAATGAAGTAACACGGCCCTTGGCAATCTGTTCCCGGCGCCGCACCGTGATAAAGTAGTGGTAAGTCACTTGCCAGATTGTATAATAGATAGATGTCACTATGATTCCATTGACAAAGTTCCAGTTATGTACCTGTGCAACCGCCGGGTATCGGGCTGTAATATAGTCCAGGGGTGTTTCGTGTACAAGCACAAACATCGTAAGAGGAGGCATCACGTGGATGATGGAGGAGGTTGTCTTTTCAATCAGATGAAGCACCAAGGAATTGCGCCACGTGATCACAGCAAAACAAAGGGTTCCAAGAGTAAGGGCAAACACAGAAACAAAGAGGGATTTCGAATAAGGAAATACCCACAAAAACAAAAGCAAAAGCACATTCACATAATAGCACAAATCCGCCAAGTAATATTGGAAACTAAGTTTGAAATAAGTGTAAAACCGAATTGGCATAAGCATACAGAAAACCACGGTATGGAAATGCGGGAAGTATATTGGATACTTCCCTATAATAAACCCTGCAACGCCAATCAAAGTAACAGCAAATGCATAAAAGGCCTTTTCCGTGGCTGAACTTTGTAATGATTCTTGCACGGTTTGGTCAAATTTATTAAGGCGTTTGTTCAAGCTTTCCTGGAATTTAGCTAGATCTTGTGCAGTAAACTTCTTTGCCCGAGGAATGTGTTGGTCGCTTTGAAAACGGCGTAACTTTTCCCGGGTTTTATTTTTCATCTCGGTAAATTTTCTCTTGGTAGAATCACTGACCTGGTCAAATCCGGTGCCAAAATCATAGTCTGGCATCACTAAAAGCTTCAGTAAATCAAGAAAAGATACGCTTGTGGAAGAGCCACTCCTGTGCATTACCGGCAGAGGCACATTGTCATAAAACACTTCTCCCTCATCAGATTCCACTGCTTCTGTGGCAAATTTAGCCCGATTTTCAATAGAATTGGCATTTGTGGAACTTCCAGTGGCTATGGCCATTTCTGGCAGGGAGTTTCCATTAACTAGGGTATTTTCATTCGTCGTACTCATTACTTATTGATGTTATTGAGTTTAATTCCAGATATTTTTTCCAGAAAATGTTGGGATTTCACCACACTAGATGTGATTACCTCAAGGTAATAGATGTTTGTTAAGAACAAATATGGTATTGTTCCGGTTGCGGTAAGATATGCACTTTTGGTTGAAGATTCTCTTGTTTAATTGAATATATTCGATGAGGTGAGTGTTTTATCACTTTTCAAAAGAAAAAGAATAAAAAATACCACTTAAATTGGGATAGGTATCAGATCTGACTGGGAATATTCGATTCAATAACGGAATTATGGTTTCCCAAAACCGGGGGTAATTCTCAGCACGGCCAATGATGCCGGTTGCTTATCTCAATCTGAGCACGTGCCCCGCGCCACGCCACGCCACCCCTAAAGTTAAATGTTATGAAGATCAGTTTCTTCTAAAATATAGGCACGAAAAGAATTATTCCGGGCAGGGGTTTTTTTTATTCATATTCCTAGTTTCAATCGCTTTTGTGGCATTTTCTTATTTTTTTTTAGTATCTTTTCTTCTTCTGACTTTGGTCTCTCTTTTCCAGTGGATGTGTATTAATCGCATGGTTGCAAATCAACCCAACCCGGCGGCAAACAATTATAGTTGTAAACCATTTTAGGGGTTGAAGCACTAAACACAAGAAATTGATTTCTAATAATTTAGTGGAAAAGAGGTGGATAACTTTGCTGGATTTAAAATTATCATCAAAGAACTAACTGCCATTGAGAACAGAGAACAAAAAACAACTACAGTACATCACACCGTGCCCGCGTGATTGTAATAACTGAAGAATCAAGTGAAATCAAAAAGCTTAATGAAATTCCTTAGAAGTTGAATAGGCACAAAGAAGAAAGTCTGTTTCTGTCTTTTTATTTTTTCTCTTAGTTTGTGATTCTTTCTTTCCTTTGTTTTTCATAATATACTAACCTTGTTTGCAATTCATTCTTTTACATTCATTTATTGGAGATGCCCTTGGATTACACTGAAATTACACTGACATCAATCTCGTTGGCCTAGGGAACAACGATTTCTGGAGTTTACAAAATCGTCTTTCACTTGCTCTGTTTTTTTAGAATTTTATTGATCTGGAATAAAAGTTCTTTCTTAGTTAGACCCAAAATACCCGCCAACAAAGCTGATGGGTATACTGGCAAAAACAAACTGTTTCAACTACAAGAAAATTAGAACACCAGGCTAAAGTCTGAATAAATTGAATTTTATAATTTCCCTGATACAAATCAAAAAGTTCTGGATTATTGTTCTTTTTTTTTTTCTTTTTTTCTCACAATTGGTCTCCGAAGTTTGGTCACGGTTTCAAAGGGCGACCGACTCAAGATCCAGTGCGACAAGAACAAAAAAAAAAAAAAAAAAAAAAAAAAAGGCTCCAGGATGAGCATCGCGTATTCTAGGTTCCCCACGCAAAACCTCTACGAATCCATAGGAAACTCCTCATAAATACACACAATGGCAGATCTCATAAAGGAAAGCAAGAAAGAAAAGAGAGATAGAAAGAAGGAAAAGAAGGAAAAGAAGGAAAAGAAGGAGAAATCCGCTGCTCCAATCGAGGCCGCAGAACAGGCTGAAATTACCGAAACATCGCCTCAGCCTGAAAATGGAAGTGCCCAAAATTCCGATGTCGAGGAAACAAAGGGCAGTGACAGTGAAAAGGAAGATGGAGAACTTGAAATCGATCTTAATGCTGCCGTTCCCTTGTCTCGTAAAAAGCAACGTCTTTTGAAAAAGGGAAAGTTGGATTTGGATAAGATCGCCCGTAAAAACCCCGCCCCCAGACCGCTTACGGAAGACGGAGAGGAACCTGCACCTCTTTCTAAAAAATCCCCACATGGTGTTTGGATTGGAAATTTGGCGTTCCAGACTGAAAAGGAGGATATCATACGGTATATTGTGGCCAAAACCCTGGTTAATGCCAGTGAGGACACACCTGCCGTTGAGGAGAAAGATATTACCCGTGTGAATCTTCCGAAAAAGGGTGACAAAATCAAGGGTTTTGCCTATGTTGACTTACCATCCCCTGCACATGTCGCCAGTGTTGTGGCACTCAGTGAAACCAATTTCAACGGTAGAAACTTGCTTATCAAGAACTCGTCTTCCTTTGAGGGCCGGCCCGATGACCACGGCAAGAAGGGTGCCCTGAAGAACCCACCTCTGCGTATTTTGTTTGTGGGAAACTTGTCCTTTGACACCACCGAAGAATTGCTCGAGGAGCATTTCCGCCATTGCGGTGAGATCGTCAAAATCCGTATGGCCACGTTCCAGGATACTGGCAAGTGTAAGGGTTTTGCGTTTGTGGATTTCCTCAAGGAAGAGGGTGCCACCAACGCACTCAAGTCCAAACTCACGAAGAACTTCATCAATAGACCTTTGCGTATGGAGTATGGTGAAGACCGTTCGAAGAGAAACCCCAAGAGAGCTTCTCAGGATAAGGTTGTTGAGGGCGAGATCGGATCCGACTCTTTCGATATCCCTCAAGAGAAGCCCCAGGCCGCTTACAAGGAGAGACCTGCCCCTACTGAAAGACTGGAGAGGCCTGCTCCAAAAGTGTACAAAAGACCCACCGAACGCTCCTTTGAGCCCAGCAACAAGAGAATGAAATCTTCGGTTGCTTTGGCTACAGCACAAAGAGCCTCTGCTGCCATCGTGCCTTCGCAAGGTAAGAAAAAGACCTTCGACTAAGTTTATATACGATGCATTATTTCTGACTGCACTGCTGTTGTGTGGGCCCACATTGGCATTTTCTTAATTAATAGGGATTCATTAAAACAATAGATATAAAGCGTTGTATAGAAAACGTCTAGTTATGTAAAAAAAAAAGTATGTCCCAAGTGTCTGCGCACTGGCCAATCAAATTAGATCTTCTTCAATCTTGGAAGAAGCTCCTTGTGGCGCTTAAGCAACTTCTCGGCTTGGGCAGCATCAACTTCAATGTAGTCGGGGTCACCCTTGTGTTGCTCGTATTCACGGTCGGAAACCTCCTCATAAATAGACACCAAGTCATCCGTGGAGGAGGCACCAGTCTTTCCGTATGGCTGCTTAGAAACGTTAGCCGCCTTCACATTCAGTGACACGGCACTCTTCTTTTCCTTTTGCTTATCAGTGCTGGTCTTGCTGTCGTCGTCCTTGTGCTTTCTGCTGAAAACGGACTTCAACTTTCTTGAGAGACTGTGGTGTCTCTCAGGGGTTTCAGATCCAGAAGATTTGCCTTTAGGGACAGAGACGGCATCGGAAGCAGCACCAACAACGGCCCCAGCACCAGCACCAGCACCGAGAACAGCCAAGGTCTTGTGCTCTTTCTTATGAGGCTTTTCAGCGTCCTTCTCGTTAGCCTCACCCTCCTTGGTCTTCTCGGACACCACAGGAACAGCAGCCTTCTTGTGAGCTGCAATTGGAGCAGCCTCGGCCTGGTCAACTGACTTGGATTTCTCAGCGGAGACATCACCTTTCTTGGAGATGTTCGCCTCCTTGGAACCAGTCAACCCGGTACCCACAACAGTAGTCTCTGGCTCGGTACTGCGATGAGTAGTATCGATATCCTTAGCCTTTTGTTCTTCGGCCAACTTCTTCTCCTTGGCAGCCTTCTCCTCGGCTTCCTTGGCAGCCTTGGCGGCGGCAGCCTTCTTGGCCTTCTCTTCGGCCTCCTTCTTGGCCTTTTCCTCAGCCTCCTTCTTGGCCTTCTCGGCAGCTTCCTTCTCAGCCTCCTTCTTGGCCTTTTCCTCAGCCTCCTTAGCGGCCTTTTCTTCAGCCTCCTTCTTAGCCTTCTCTTCTGCTAATCTCTTTTCCTCGGCTTCCTTAGCGGCTTTCTCCTCGGCTTCCTTCTTGGCTTTTTCTTCAGCCTCCTTCTTTGCCTTCTCTTCGGCTAATCTCTTTTCCTCGGCTTCCTTAGCGGCTTTCTCGTCGGCTTCCTTCTTGGCTTTTTCTTCAGCCTCCTTCTTAGCCTTCTCTTCTGCTAATCTCTTTTCCTCGGCTTCCTTAGCGGCTTTCTCCTCGGCTTCCTTCTTGGCCTTCTCTTCAGCCTCCTTCTTGGCTTTTTCTTCAGCCTCCTTCTTAGCCTTCTCTTCTGCTAATCTCTTTTCCTCGGCTTCCTTAGCGGCTTTCTCCTCGGCTTCCTTCTTGGCCTTCTCTTCAGCCTCCTTCTTGGCTTTTTCTTCAGCCTCCTTCTTTGCCTTCTCTTCGGCTAATCTCTTTTCCTCGGCTTCCTTAGCGGCTTTCTCTTCAGCCTCCTTCTTAGCCTTCTCCTCAGCAGCAATTCTTTCTTGCTCCTCCTTCTCTCTCTGCTCTTTTCTCTCTTGCTCCTCTTTCTCGAGGCGAGCTCTTTCCTCAGCATAGCGCTGCTTCTCTTCCTCCAACTTCTTCTTCTCCTCTTCAATCTCCGCCTTGATCTTATCGGTTGCAGCAGCCTCGCGAGCCTCTACACGCTGTTGCTCGTGCTCCTTGGCGACCTTCTCAGCAACCTCCTTCTTTTCTTTGTCCCAGGCAGTGAACTTTTCCTTGGCAGCGGCGATTCTGGAAGGACGCTTTTGGTTGTCGGACTTCAAGGAAGTCAACTTGGCGGCGTAGGCGGCGACAGCAGAGCCCAAAAGACCGACCTCGATGGCCAATTTAGACTTAGACTCCTTCTTTTCTTCGACGCCCTTTTGAGCAACGGCAACCTTTTCGTTCAAGTCCTTCTTGGTGTCTTCGTTCTTGGCGAAAGCCTCCTTTTCGGTGGCCAACTTGCCCGAGAGGGAGGTCAACTCCTCCTCGCGCTCAGCCAACTCCTTAGTCAACTTCTCAAGCTCGTCCTCCAACTCAGTGTTGGTGTTATCCAAAGTGGACTTTTTCTCTTGCAACGCCTCGATCTCCTCGGTGGTCTTGGTTTGGTTAGTTTTGGCATCAGCCAACTCTTGTTTCTTGGTAGCCTCCAACTCGTCGTGGTTCTTGATCAAGGTATCCTTGTCGATCTCGTGCTGCTCAGTAGCCTTGCGCTCGCGCTCAATGTAATCCTCACTGGCCTTAGTAATTTCAGCCTTGGTGTTTCTCTCAAACTCTTGGGCAGAGGCAGTGCTGAGGGCAGATTCCTTATCGATGGAAGCAAGCTTACCGGCGATCTCCTTGTCGAACTTAGCCTTCAGCTTCTCGACCTTAGCCACGTGTTTCTCAAACTCCTTGGCCAATTTGGAGTTGTGCTTGGCCACACTAGCGTCAAGCTCCTTCTTCTCCACAATCTTGTCCTCCTTTTGGGTCTTTTCAACCTCCTCGTTGATATTGGCAATCACTGGAGCCACACGCTTGGCAGCAATGTCCAACAATTGCTGTTGTGTCAAACGAAGGCCTTGGCCCAAGTCAATCACCTTATCAGGGCCATCCAAAGAGGTGGACTCCTTGGCGGCAACTGCGCCATTCAAGGCCTTGTAACGGTTCAACAACTCGGGCTTATCGGCAAACAGGTCCAACACTTTTTGGTTGGGTGCATCTACAGGCAAGTACTTGCGTTCAGGAGCGGTTTCGATTTCAATTGGGGCATCTTTGACCTGTTCCTGGATGTTGTCGTCGCCAGTGTTTTCGTTGACAACAGGGGTCTCCTCGGATTTCTCGACTTTTTCAGCCTTTTCAGTCTTCTCGGCCTTTTCGGTCTTCTCAGCCTTTCCATCCTTTTCGGTCTTGTCGGAAACAGCAGCCTTCTCCTCGGTTTTCTCGGTCTTTACCTCGGTTTTCTCGGCGTCCTTGGAAGTCTTAGACTCAGCGATCTTAGCCTTCTCAGCATCGGTCAATGGTCTCTCAGATTCAGTACCAGCATCATCAGAAGAAGCCACTGGCTCGTTTTTCACTGCATCTACCGACTTCACTTCTGGAACTGCATCCAGTGCCTTGTCGGCGGCAACAGAACCTTCGGTTTTGTCCCCCTTATCCAAATTTGGGTGCACGGTAAATTTTTTGGGCACCAGCAATTGCGACACAGAGTTGTTTTCGTTGAACTCCTTAATGATGTTTTTTCTACTGCCGCTGGCTCTAAATGGCGAGGTCCAAGTGGACGAGGACGTCAATTTCTTCAATCTGCTCGAACCTTTCGAGGAATCGGTCTCGTTGGAAACACTGGTATTATCCGACATTGTTCTTTTTTTTTTTCTTTTCTTTTTTTTTTGCTGAGGTGTTTCTAAAAAGTTTTGCAGAAAAAAACAATAAGAAAAGAAAGTGGTTAGCGCTTATCAAAAGGGACAATAGCAACTGTGGACGGGCGCACGGCCAATTTCGAGGGTGGACGAGCGCGAGGCGCGACATTGCTGTCACGTGAAGTGGCGGGTATTACTATATACAGAATTCACCCCGACACGCAGTGTCGCCGGTGAAGAATACTCATTGCCTGGGAGAATAGAATAGTTTCTTTTCTCCTTACGGTTGCTAGATTAAAGTTAAGTAGGATCGAGTGACCGAAGTATTATTTATATATATACTTGAATTGATAATTTATATCTAAAAGATTAAGAGTCAAATTGCACTACTTACATTGAGAAGATGACAATTGATACCAATTTGGATTCGACACCAACTGCCACACCAGGCTTTACAAGGGGGCCCCCACCAGACGATTTCGGGGTGTTCGACCCGGAACTCCGGACGGCAATCTGGGATACTTTCCGGCCTGAAAGAATGCACCACGTTATGCACTCTCTGATTGAAGAAGGAATTGAAAGACGAGTCAAGAGAGAGGTACGCTATCTTCAAACGAGTTGGCCGACTGGAAAGCCTACTCCGACTCAAATTAACTCCAAGAAGGAACAAATCTTGCGTCGCGTGAAAGAATCAACTAACCTCATTACGTTACTTCTTGCTCACCACCCGACACTTTTCGAGAAATATTGCCCGGAGATGGCGCCATACGTCGAGTATTGGATTGCTGGTAGTGATGATCTTCGTGAAGAAGCTAAGCTTGTTTTTTCATTCTTAAATCATGAGGGATCTCCGTTAGCGAATGCCATGACGATTGGTGAAGTCTTGGAAATCTTCATGAAACAATCCACATCACACGCAAAGCTCGTGAGAGATCAGGCACAAGACGAAGCCAAAGCATTGTTCATGATAGCGGACTTATGGAGAGGTACCAATGCAGCAGTCATAGACGGATTTGTGAAACTTTGCAAGGAATACGGGGCGAAATACACGAATTACTCGGGACGGCCCAACATAATTTCGTTCACACCTCATTTGGCGTCTCGTTTTTCGGATATTGGAAAAATTGATGTCGATCAGTGGTACTCGCAAAGCAAATTCAACAAACTCCCGATCACCGAATATAATTACGACGAGTTTGCCTTGGAATTTAAGACCCAAGTTTGGACAAAAATGCACCCACTGGCTCAAATACGTGCGGAGGTAGAATGTTCTGTTACAGAAAATCAAAAACTCAGTTTCTTGACTAAGGTTCAAGCCATGGGTTGTACGGCGGAAGATTTCTGGCCGGTCAGAACAACAACAGAAACACGTGCAACTGTTCACGCAATTCAGACCCAGGAGCCTGTTAAAGTTAACAAATGGTTGACTAGACCAGAAGACGCATTGAAGGCTATAGCTAGAATCTTACAAGAAAGACCCAAGGCATGCTGGAACTGTTTTGAGGACCATCCGGTGAAAGACTGTCCACGGATTCACTCTGACTCGAGACAAAACCCTGGAGCTTGGTTGATGACCAACTACGCCGAGTTATCCGGTCACCATAGCAAGAATTTCCAACAGAAATGTGCTCTGGAATTTGCAAACCTCAAGAAGCTCAACAAATGACGTCCGTCGGGGCTTACAACACAGTTAGAGAATGACAATAATACATCATCTCCATACAACCTTGTAAGAACGACCCTCATTACTATCGCTGGCCATACCCACACAGTAGAGCTTCGTGAGCCAAGCATCATCCAGAAAGAATTCATTATAGATAGCGGCGCCGCTGTCACGGTCACAAATAGGAAGGATTTGATTACTGACGTTAGACCTTTTAGTAATCTCATCCTCGTCGACAGTGGAGGAAATGAGCATGCGTCTGCTGGTGTGGGCACCATAGATGTTGATGGGTATATCCTCACCTGCTACTGGGCACCATCGCTAAAAGTGAGCGTTATTAGCGTTCATGACTTCACGGACGTGAAAGCATGTGTCGTTGTACACCCAGATGGGTATGTGTATGGTACTGATTACAATAACCCGCTTGCCCTTACACGACTCGGCAAAGCAGCAGACAAAATGGAGATCATACCGTCTATACGATTCGTGGGGTTACAGAACAAGCAAGACAACTATGACGCCATGTGGATTCACAAGCAATACGCTCATGCAAACGAACGTATAACCAGACAAATTTGTGAGCAGGAAAACGTCCCATTTAGACCTGCTGACGGCAGCGCAATCAGAAATTGCAAAACGTGTTTCGATACTAAGAGCAGGGCGGCGAGTCACAATAAGCACTCTCATAACCCTGCTACACACATACTTCATAGGATTCATATGGACACAGCGGAATACTCGAAGAATAGATGGGTTACCTACATAACGGATGAGTACTCGTCATATGTTTGGGCCGTCTTCGCTACAGCGAAAGGGGCACTTATTCAGCGTACCAAAAACACACTTGAGCGGATCAATCTGGAGTATTTTCCACACAAAATCGTCTATGTGACTAAGGACAACGGTACAGAGCTTCCATCTGACGAATATTTGCGACATGACCTCAACACTCTCTGTGAAGAGATACCATCTTATACGCCAGTATTGAATGGACGCGCGGAGCGAACTAATGGCATAATCACGAATAAGGCAATGTCATTACTCACCGAGGTCACTAAGAATGATGTTTTACGCGAGCTTTTGGAAATCTATGCCCTACAAAACGCTGTACTCATGTATAACGCTACACCGACTGCGAAGGGCCACATTCCTCGCGATCGACTCAGAGACCGCTCTGGACATTCGTTCCGTACATCGCCTTACTTTGGACTAGACGTTCAGGTTATCCTTCCGCAGGCAAAGCTTTACAAGGAACGCAAAATGCAAGACCAAAAGGTAAGAGGTATCTATCTAGGGACGAATATTGACAATGGAAATATTCACTCAATATGGACGAACTACGACATGCCGGGAAATAAAATGAAAATTATGCAGGCTGAGAATGTGAACTGGACTGGCTCGACTGAATTCATGGGTATAGCGGAGACTTGTATGGAAAAGATACAACATCAGGTAGCAGCGCAAGAACCTTTAGATGCGCCACTTCCAACAGAGTATGATAACCTTACACTCAGTGCTGCCCGACTGCGGGCGACAGCTGACCGCAAGCACACTCGAATCATTCGGCCAAAGGAGCACGACGAAACTGCAGTGTCTACCATCTACGTATCTGACAATGCAACTGACGCCCCCAAAGAGACATTTACGACCGAACTTGGCCCGACGGGCCTCGCTTTAACCACCGAATTTCCTTGGACCCCTTTTTCGGGCATACCACGACCTCTCGACCCAACCACCGACGAAATCATCGACAAGACCGCCGACAAGACCACCGACAAGACCACCGACAAGACCACCGACAAGACCACCGACAAGACCACCGACAAGACCACCGACAAGACCACCGACAAGACCACCGACAAGACTACCGACAAGACCACCGACAAGACCACCGACAAGACCACCGACAAGACCATCGACCCTAACGACGACCACCTAGCCAGCCGAGACGCATTCCCCATTCCTACCCCGACACCCACTTCTGATCCATTACTTGACCAAATAGATACATTGAACGACCGACTTTCTGCGCTCGAGGCACACCTTACACGGCTTTCCACCCCGACCGATACATCTGATATTTCTGATATTTCTGACCAATTAACGACGGTGGCACAGTCCCTAAAAGATCTAAAACACCAGACCAGACCCATGGAAGAGCGACTTACAGCATACGAGACACCCATTCAAGCCATGCAAACTCAGCTTGACCACTTGCAGACGCTCATTGGAACTTACACGACGTCTCATGACCGCGTACAGCAATTGATCCAAGACAAAGAATCATCATCCGCCGATTTCCTTGACAAGGTTAATTCCCTATCAGTCATGCTTCGCAATCAGGAGACCGAACTTGCCAGCCTCAAGCAACGCGATACCAGTTATCTGCACGCATTGATTCAACTTTCTCAGCAACAAGAGGAATTCGCATCGGCTTATGGTGCTCGACTTTCCCTTCTTGCGGATCAGACCACGCATGTGGATGCCAAAACCTCGGCCGCGCTCGAACAGCAGGAACAGCTTTCACACAGACTTTTACACGACGTGAAACACGAACTTTCCCAACGCATCATCCCGGTCCTGGCTGTCTCTTCTGATCAACAACCGGCAACTGGCTCCACATCCACGTCATCGTTGGATACTTATGACCGCCAATTAAAACGCGTGCGTGAGGACATTATCGACACTTTAAAGACGATTGAGCATCACAAGCGACGTAGGATTTCTGAGGCTCAACTTGGACATGATCGCCTCGTCCACTTGCAGCATCAACATGACGACGACACGGACCCTCGATTCGACGCGATACATGAGACACAGCCGACGGTTGAAGAACCCTCATCGCCTGAGACCACACCCGTTAAGAATTCTCAGCTTCTACTTGCCGCTGACGCATACAGCGACTTCCCTACTCTTGAAGACTTCCCGACGTTTGGGGAGCTTCCCCTGTCTACGACAGAAGTCCTGTTGCCCGAGTCTCCCGGTAATATACCGCCTGAAACCGACACGATCGAAGCTGACAAGATTGCCGATTTTGGGGACGCCGATGCGAGTGCCTCCGGGGAGGACAACGAGTTAGATGCCCGTGTTGCGGCCTCTCCCGTTCTCTCCCTGACCGACGATATTGAATCTCATGACGATAATGACTCCCAACATTCTACCGAATCGGTTGTTTCTGACGGGGATACCAGCACTACGGAGCCTAACATAGCGGGTCCTTCATCTAAACTTGACGATGACTCTACCCCGCTACCAGATGTTCCGCCCGTTGCTGCGGAGTCTGCGACCTCGCCTGATATGCAGTATGTTCCGACTGATCGCAAACATGGTGTACTTGAGCCGGGCACGAAACTGCTCATTGATGTCAATAAGCCAAGGACTACACGTTCTATGACGCGGGCTACCCTTAACCGCCTTACACATTTTCTTAACCGGCATCACTCGTTACTTCATTATGTTCACCGTCTTGAAAAACTTGACCAACAATACGGTGCACCTCTCACAAGTTTCGGGGGGACAGATATTCCGAGAGTTGTGCGCAGACGCAATCGAAAACTGAAGTCACCACACAGCGTTCGAGTTGCTATTCACAGATTGCATCGTGCTGTTGATGACAACCGGAGACGACTCAAGGCACACCCGGAGTATGGGAAACTTGTGGTACAGGCGGAGATAGACGAGATTGAAAAACTTAAGAATATGAAAGTGTATATCGAGAGACAGAAGAGTGATATACCCAAGGATGCCGTTATCATTGGATCACGCTTTGTACACACCGTTGACGAATCAGACAAGAAATCGAATGGAAAAGTGAAAGCGAGATGTGTCGCACAGGGATTCAGACAGCCAATAGGCCCTGAAGAAACATACTCGCCGGTCATCCTGCCAGATAGTCTTCGAGCATTCGTGATGTCAGCGGTTTCGGCAGATATGATGGTTAAACAGATGGACGTTCTGCTGGCCTATCTCCACGCTGAGCTAGACACGCCTGTTTTCATCAAACCACCCCGAGGCGTACCGGGTTTAGACGAAAATGCTATATGGGAGTGCACAAAAGCATTATATGGGTTGAAAAATTCAGGAAAGGCGTGGTATGAGACATTTAGGGACAAACTCATCGGTTACGGACTACAGTGCACAGAATCAGACCAAGGTTTGTTTACCAAAGAAACTGACAGAGGGACAATGCAAGTAGCATTATACGTGGATGACTTGTTGGTGAGTTTCCATGATGAGAGAGATTTTATTGACTTTAAGACATACATGGGAGAAGTTGCCAAGATAAAGATCAAGGATTTAGGTGATATGAGTGAATTTTGCGGGATAGAATTCACAAAAGTTGACGGAGGTTACAGTTTGCACCAGAGCAAATATATAAATGACTTGCTTGTGAGGTTTGATAAATTCATCACGTCCCATAGACAAAAGGTGCCAATAAATCCATATGTGAGGAAGGAGGATCTGTTACGACTTGATGACGATGGTGTGAAGCTCTATCAGGAATTGCTAGGATGTTATAACTGGCTAGCGGGAAACAGTCGACCGGACATCGGTTACGCCGTCAGTAAATTTGCCTCATTTACCCAAGACGCTACAGAGAAGGATCTAGAGGAACTACAAAAGATGTTGATGTATCTTCGAGACACGAAGGAATTCACAATTGACATATTGAAATCCCACTACCCCGATAGAAAGGTGAAGTTATATGCTTTCAGTGACGCATCTTTCGCAAACGAAGAAGAAAGGAAATCGAGAACAGGATACATCATTTACGTGAACGGAACACCGATGGGATGGCGTCTGAAAAAACAGATTCTAGTGACGACTAGTACATTTGCCTCAGAGTACGTGGCTTTGAGTCACACGACGACTGACCTTTTATGGATGAAAGGATTATTTCATGAACTCGGAATGGAGACCATTGAAGTACCGAAAATTTTAGAGGACAACAATGGAGTTGTATTGAGCGTGAATGGTACCGGAAGCAGTCCTAGTAACACTAAGTCCGTCGACATTAAAGAAAAACATATCCGAAACAGGATCCAAAGAGGCGAAGTTCAAGTGGAGTACATTGGTACAGAAGATAATGTTGCTGATGCATTTACCAAACCATTATCTTACGTTGCATTTGGAAGACACTTTCCATATCTCGGATTTGATAAGAGATTTGCTATAAGACTGATAGCAATCCGCCTGACGTGTTGAGGAATGATGAAATCCAGATTTGCATCATTCAGGGGAGTGTCACGTGAAGTGGCGGGTATTACTATATACAGAATTCACCCCGACACGCAGTGTCGCCGGTGAAGAATACTCATTGCCTGGGAGAATAGAATAGTTTCTTTTCTCCTTACGGTTGCTAGATTAAAGTTAAGTAGGATCGAGTGACCGAAGTATTATTTATATATATACTTGAATTGATAATTTATATCTAAAAATTGCGGTCCATTGCCCAACCTCGGATTTCGCAAATTGCAGATTGATTGCGTCACGAGTGACCGCGGCCTCCTTCCATGCATTGAGAGTTGCTCAATTGCGCAGGAAAGTAAACACTGCGCCATGCCCGAGCCGTGCGTCACGTGGCACATTTACACGCCCAGATTGCACCTTCTGTCGCCGCTTGATAGTCTTTGCAATAACCTACAGCTGGGGCTATACTCTTTTAATCGGAAAAGATAATTGAAACAATAGATCATAAAGAAAAAATTCACTAATTCTAAATTCATCAGACAGGTAGAGAATATATGTTAGGTTGTTTTCTGTACAAATATATCGGAAAGTTTCGCTCTTTCATTTTATGAATAACATGGAAGTAAATTACCGAGTCTTAGTATGAGAGGTATGAGACACCTAGCTTTGAACTCTCCCGGACTTTATGCTAATATAACTTTCAAGGATCCATGATATATACCGTACTTAAAGCCCTAGATAAATGGTGTTCATGAATCTCTTGAGATACTCAGTGAAGAATGTTAGAAATAGTGATTTTTATCAAGAAGCTGATGAGAATGTAGATAATGTGGTTTGAGGTATAATGGTCTTTTAGCTGGGTCGATGAATGCAAATAATATGTTGGGAGATATTTGAAAGTGTGTTTTGTGGCATCCCCCAACATATGAATCCACTTTTAAGCTTGAAAAAAAAAAAAAAAAAAATTCTATCTGGGAAAAAGCCTTTACCTATGATATTTTTCTTTTGTTGGGTTTACATAGGGCTTGAAGATTGTGGATATTCATGGGCAATTAACCATGGCGCAGAAGTTTCTCATGGCCTATTATATGGTAATGATTTTGAATAAAAGGAAAGATTATATCCCCTCTTCTTGTTGTAGTGTGATAACTTCAGCTTTTTGTTTTTAGTGCTTATTTTATGATTGCTGAAATTGTGTATTTTCAGATAATGCCACGCAAATTGTAAAGTGCCAAGGGAAAATTACATTTTAAAGCTAATTTTATCATTTTTATGCCTCAATAATTCTCTTCGTTCAATTCCATCGATATTCCAATACCTAGAAATACTTAAAGTTGGCTACCCGCAATAAATACCCTAGAGTTTTGTTGTGGAAGAATAACAGGTCTTTTCAGTTTTTTTCTTCGATTATCACTCTTTGATTCTTGGTCCCTTGCTTACTAGAATGTTATTCCCAATCGCTATCCTTTTGGCCACGACTTTTTCAGCAGTCATGGCCTCCCAAACGTCAAATGATCGGCTTCCGATGCCAGAGGTAGTGAACTTTACTCAATTTGTGTCGTTGGATACAACAAATGAAAGAAACTTTGATGAAAGAATTGCCAAATTATTCATTCCGGATTTACCTGCAAATGTAAAAAAACCCCTTTCAACTTTTAACAGGACTCTAGAAATTGAAGAGATGTTTCAGTGGTTTTCTTCACAGTTGAAAAGTTTCATCAGTGAAGTTGGGTTTGATTCATTTCAGTTTGATTCTGTAAGAGAAAAACTCAGTCAAGATTTCATTGATATTATGTCTTTGGCGAGAGATTTAATACATACCAACAAACTTATTCTGAAACAGTTTGTTTTCTGTCGACACGTGCTTGAGGTAATGAAATTTTTCACAGAGGAGTTAAAGGAGCTAAAAAGGCCTAGAAACACAGCAGAGCTCTTGCTTAGAAATATAATCAACCTCAACATTCGGATTTTCACTTTATTTGATTCCTATGGAATTTTTGAACTTGAGACCCCCGGAAATATTGACAAAGTATATGAGCTAGTGAAATCTATGTGTTGTTGGAAAGAGGAACTTCAGTCCCTAGATTTCGTTCCTGACGTGATAAGCCGGTTATTTTTTGAATATGTAAATCAGGCTGAAGAGGGGATTCAGGGTTTATGGCATCAAATTGTATAGATGGACCACAGTTTTTTAATGATGGGTCGAAATTTATGGTAACCAATTTTTTTCATCCAAAGCACAATATGGGAGCAATTCACTTCGACTTATTTTAATAAAATGTCTTGTTTAAATACTCTCATACGAACTTTGCTGAAGTCTTCGTGTTATCAATCGGTTTGTCTCGTATAATTCTGAAAATTCATCCCAAATTTCAATTTCAAGTAGTTTTACCACCTAAAATTTCACACTTCAACACTATACCTAAAGCTCAGGTACTGTTATAAGTCCGAAATTGGTTCATATATTTTTGTACTATTCCTCCTAAGATATTTTTACTTAAAGCGAAAAAAAAAAATTATTGAAAAAAACAATTGGACGAATCCGGATTCGAACCGGAGACCTTTCCCATGCTAAGGGAACGCGCTACCAACTGCGCCATACGCCCTTTTCGATGTAGTTAAAATATTGACAGAAGAACACATCCTATCTTGTTATCTTGAAACATCATTTTCACCTCGATAATTTTTGAGATCTGATTGTCAAGTTCTGCAAAATTTTGGAAGACCTATTTAAATTTGGGATTTAATCAAGACGACCTACTCAATTACGCAGAAAACTGAATGTTTTTATATTTACTACATAATCTTCTTCCGTTAACCACTTTGTTTGACTTTTAAAAAAGAAAAGATCTTTAAACAAAAAAATAAAAATAAATATCCAGAGCAAAAGGAGAATAAGAAGAAAGGAAGAAAAAAATCACGTGCATTTCCATTAACTTTGAAACAATTAACAGAACAAAGTAATCTTTCGAATGCTGGACGACATTCAGCATCCCCCCAGTGGAAGGGACCCCCCGCTCGACATCGTCGCGCCGGGGCATTCCCCTCCCCCCCCTGACCCCGTTCCGCGCGCGCTTCAAGTTATTTCCTCGGTCGATAAGACCCCACCTGGTGAGGTGTCCCTGTCGAAAGGAAACCAACAAAATGATCATTTTGTATCCAACACCCCTACTTCTACTGATTTAATTACGACCAATGAATCGGCGAGCTTAGAAAATGTCAATTCCACTCATGAAGATGGGCAAAGAGACGGAGAAGATGAGGACATGAATTCTGACTCCCCAAAAATCACCCCTGAGACCAAACAGGGAGGTGTTGTTGAAGGAGTTGTTGATCAACAAAGCCGTCCTGCATCTGGCAATAATTTTTATAACCAATCTACTGAAATTACTGAAACTGAAAATACTCAAAAAAACAAAAAAAATAACCAAAACAAAAACTCCCAAAAAAAAAACCCCCCCACCCCTTCCGAGGCCCCCAAGCCTCACACCTCCGGCGCTTTTTTGAAGAAAATTAGGTTTTGTTGCAAGGATGCCTCGCTTCTTCCAAAAACCGCAGAACAAATTCAGGAAGCTGATTTTCTCTTTCTTAAGTCAGAGACCCGTATTAACTCCTCCATTCAGAACTCCAATTTTCGGATGTCTCAGAACAAACGGATTTTCGAACGAAAGTCAAAAAAGTCTAACTTCTTTGACTTTTTAAACTACCTCCCTGAAAGCCACTACTCTGTGAAGTTAAACCTCAAGAACCAGTTTAACGTTCCTATTTCAACCGTTGAAAAGGAAGTGGACAAGGTCTTCATGGATCTTAAAGATAACTTTATGGCTGATTATAGAAGAATTGCCATTAAAGCCGGTTTTGCGGACATGCCTGTGGACTCGTTGAACCCTTCAAAGGATCCACCTAGGGCAGAGGAAAATGAGGAGTCAGTGATTCATTTGTCAAAAAGTGAGAGATATGAGATTGCCATTCGTGAATTACAAAGGACATTAACAGCAGCCGTAGCGTGTGTGTTTTTAGCCAACTCGAGGGTCATCAAGGATAAAGTGTACATTATGGGAGCCAAATCTCTCCACTACATTACGTACATCACCACTCACCTTGCTCCAGGTTTCCAGGGGTACAACTACATCTCTGACACTGCCGTTGTTGCGAAAATCAATGAACTTGCTCAAAAGGCTCAATTCTTTGACCCTGATCAGCAAGACAGATACTTCACTTTGGAAAGAAGTTCGGTACCTTCTGGCTCCTTCCTCTGGGTCACAGTGTCATTCTTTCCCATGAAAAACCCAAAAGAGTACTTCGAGCAGGTTTTCCTCACACCAGGCGATGTGGTTACGAGCTGGGTAATAGACGAGAGTAGTGGGACCACAGACAGGGTCACAGTTGATGCATTAATAGATTTAGTGCTGGACAAAATCCCCCCTAGAAAGTTGATCATGGATAGAAGGAAACAACATCTCTCTTGTCTCTTGAAACATGACAAAGGAAAGCAATGGATTGAAGAAGACAAGGCGGAATTAGCCGCAAGGATAGCTATGGAAGAGGAGGAAAGCCCGGAGACAACTCGCCTCAGAACATCCATTGAAAGAGCCGAGAAATTCAATGCGGAACACTGTTCAGGTCTATTGGACTTAATTGACCGGAATCAACGGGAGAAGCAATATGAGGTAAGGGAAGACCCAGCCCAGATGCGCTGTGAGATCGAATTTAGTGAACAATACTGTCCTATTTGTCACACAACAGGACATCCCCTCAAAGACTGTTCAGTCAGAGGATGTTCAATCTGTCACAAGTCTAGTCACCCCTTCTACAAATGTCCCTCAAAGTGCAAATGCAACATCAGACCATTTCACATGGAACAAGAATGCCCAAAACTTAGAGAACAAAACAAAGCGAGTTTCGCCACTCCCCCGCTTCAAAAGCCGCAAGTAGTTAACAAGGTGGCCAGCAACAACAAAAAAAGTCCTGTCTATGGCGGGCAATACAGCGTCTTGAGGAACTTGCACACCTCGGACGACACCGAGCCGGTGAACGATGATGAAAAGGATGAAGACGAAGATGAAGACGAAGAAGAGAATGAGAAAGAGCCTGCTGACGTTGAAATTGTGGAGGCAGGCAGTCAGGACGAAGAAGTGAAATATACTGATAACACGGAGGAAGAAAGTGACGATGACTACATAGAGGAGGATTCAGAGGAGTCGGACAGCTCTTCAATGATTCTGTCCAGCGAAGAGAGCCTTGAGTATGAAAAGGTAGACGACTTTCCAGCAAGTCAAAAAGAGGTTTCTGAAGCCTCTTCTGAAGCCACAAAAACAACACCTTCGTTTGAAGGTAAGGTCTCCGCAGACCAGACAACTACAGGTAAAGAACCAATAGGCTCTTTCAATGCCAGAATTCACCACTTAGAGGGTCCAACAACACCCACCCAAACCAATTCACTCGAACAGAGGCCACAACCTCAATCGTTAGAAAAACAGACTTCAACGCAATCCTCTATGCCCTCCATTGAGTCTTTTGTCACTCAGTCAGGATTTCATGTTCCACACTCTCGGTCAGCCAAGAAAAAGGACGTGACTAAAAGTTCTGATCAAATGGGAAACCCTTCCCCCACAACCCCGGTAATAACCGAGTCCTCTCAATCGCCCATGTCCTCCATTGGGGGGTCCTCGATCCTCAAAATGGGAGTAACTTTGCCAGTGTTGGCACCTCCAACAGAGGGAAAGGATTCGTTATTACCCATCACGAGCGATCGTACGGGTTCTAAACAGGTCCATTCCAAACAACAGAGCGGGGAATTCTCACCTCAGGACGTTATCCAACTCCAAACGCCCTTTAAAGGCTCCAGCTTAATTGCACCTACTCCTCGAACCCCCAATACTTCGAGCTTTAGGCTTCTGATTCCAAGGCAAGAGGGAAACGATGAGGATACTGAAGTAGACGAGTTCGATTCACTGTCCTTTCCTACGCCAAAAACTCCTTCTAAAACAGGTGGTTTAGAGGCAAGACGACAGAGGCTTATGCAGCTTGACGGACTGGTACCAGGCTCTCAAGCGCGCACGGCTCTGCCTAAACGCCGTTTACTGTACAGTGGTGACCCGCTGGTTACCCCGAAAAGGCCCTCCTCACGTCCTTCTACTCCCATTGGAGGCAAAGGGTCTTCACGTCCTTCTACTCCCATTGGAGGCAAAGGGTCTTTACAGAAAATGGATACAACTGCCCGACTCCGGGCGCACCAACGAATCGCACGTTCGAGACCGTCAACCCCCCTTAATTGGGCAGAAACGGAACTCCCGGAGGCATTTGCGGTTATTAGTCAACCTTCTTCACAGATCACACCCACTCAGGTAGATGAGACAGATTCTGCCAAAACCTCAAACAATAATAATAATGATTTGTGAAACAGTCTGTTCCCAATTTGTTAATTTCAAACAAACGAATCTTCGAAACACCCCGAATAGAAGAAGCCCCCTAATTAGAATAGGGTCTTTTAATATTCAAAAAACGAGTATGTTGGCCCAAGTGGCTCAAGTTGCTACTCATTATGACATTTTTTTTATCCAGGAATTCAAGGCCACGGCCGAGAATATACAAGCAATGGAGGATTATGCTACTGGAGCGGAGTTAAGGTTTTACTCCAGTCCCACTTCCCCCAATTCTCTAAATTCAACGGGGACTTTCGTCAAGCCTTCAACCATTACAGTTGTGGGTTCACACGAGATGAACTCCATCAGGGATCACAAACAGTTTGGTACGGATCTCCGCATCAAGACTGTAGGAGGAGAGCATGTGATCATTCAGAATCTTTACTTACCCACTGCAAACAAGAGTCTCCAAGCTGACATCCTTCGGGATACGGAGTTTTGCTTTGGGTTTCTTAAAGACATCCATTCGGATCTAGAGCTCATTTTTGGGGGTGATCTCAATCATTCGATGGAACACAATGGTAGAGAGGAACGCGAACCACGGCTTGCCATTATTGATCTTTGTCGGTTGCTCAAGATGGAGGATGTTGCAGCTTATGACAGGTCGATATCAACCTTCCCTACAAACCAGTCTCGAACGTGCCGGCGCATTGACAGATTATACTTTCCTACTTCATGGCGGAATAAGGCGGTTTCATACCTGATTTCCAAACCCCCATTGGTTTCCTCTACGCATCACATGATTGCTGTAGAGTTTGGTATGGACTCACTATCTACCATTCAAGTGGGACAACCCCGTTTCAAGTATCCCCTTGGACGGTTGCAGGGGTCGTTTGCCTCCCAAAAGACCACTTGGTTAAACCCGCGCTGGAGTATAGATGAAGCCATTTTTGCTATTCAAAATGATGGCCGAAATTACATTTCCTTCATGGGTCAAGTTCGTAAACGCAAACCCCGGTTCGCCTCAGAGCTTCTTTCGGGAAATCTACAAAAACTGACTGCGGACTACTGTGAGGAAGCTCTCAAGACGTTCTTTCAAACGAAACGACTTGAACCTACTGTATTCGAGACGTTATCTGATGAGAGAATCAATAAGCTGGTGGACACTACGTTAGGGATCATCAACCTAGCCACAGACTATTACCTGGAACTTTATAGTACTCCTCCAAGTACCCCGGTCAGCAAGATCAGAGCATTTGTATCGACACTTTCCAGGAAACTTTCTATAGAGGAGCTGCTTCATCTTGATCGGCCCTTTGAAGTGAAAGAATTGTTCAGAGCCCTTCAAAGCACTGACAAATCAACAGCCCCGGGGCCAGATGGAATTCAGTTCCCAGTACTCGAACACTATTGGAACGAATTAGGGCCCATTCTCACGAGATCAGCCAATGAAATTATGCACACAGGTGAGTTGCCGGACTGTTTCCGAACGGTTTTGATCACCCTTATTCCTAAACGTGCCACAGCAGACTCTAACGACATTAAGGACCTTAGACCTATTTCGCTCACAAATACCTCTCTTAAGGTGATTGCTAAAGCGATCTGTTCACGTCTCCAACAGGTTCTACACAAACTTATTAGTCCGCACCAGCGAGGTTTCATGCGTGGCCGGAAAATTAACCAGAACACGATGGAATTCTTTACTATGATCCAGTTGATTCAAGAAGATAGGAAGACGGGACCTAGAGACAGGTACCAGAGCATTCTCATGGCAGACTTCACGAAAGCCTTTGATAGGATTTCCCACGAATATCTCCACTGCGTACTTCAAAAGATGGGGTTTGGTGGGAATATACTTAGGATGATCATGCTGATCCTCCGCCAACAAGAAGGACAATTATTTATTAATAATTGTGAAGGGTTTCGTTTTCCCTTGGAGTGTGGTACTAGACAAGGCAACCCCCTCTCTCCTCTCCTTTTCAACTTGGCACTTGAACCATTCCTAGCTAGTTTTGGTTACACTGATGGGATCCAATTACGTTATCAGAGATTCCACATCACAACCATGAGGTATCATGCTTTCGCAGATGATGTGAACGTATACCTTCATGATCTCCATGACTACAAAATCATTGCGGATGCTATCCGGGAGTTTGAGGTTGTTAGCAACAGCAAAGTGAGCGCGGATAAATCTCGACTCATTGGTTTCCACAGGTCGTTTGCAAAATTTTCCCAATCTGTTCTTCCATATCCTATGTCTCATATCAGAAGTGAACAGGCGAAATACTTGGGTATTCCCATTCAAGGGGTGGATTGGACTTATTTTATTTCCAAACTTCCCTTTATGACCAGGAAACAGGGGTACCTTCAACTTGACTTGATTAGTCGGGCTTTGGGAACCAACATTTTCGTCAGCTCGAAAACAGTCTACAAGGATTTGGTCCAGTGTATGGCTAAACAGGAACTCCGGAAGATGGACTTCGCAATACAGAAGATGTTTCCCGGAATTAGCGCTCAGAAACTCTACGCAAGGCCAAAGAAAGGTGGTTATGGTCTTATTGAACTTCTGACTCAACTTATGGGTCATAGAGCTGGAGTGTTAGCCAGTGCATTAGAAGAAGGCGACGAATGGTACACCAAGTATCTCAGGCTTAAAATGCTTCATCATATGGCTAAAATACAGATGAAGGATGAACGCATTAAAGTCCAAGACCTTGTATATCTCTCCCCTGCTGACTTTTTACTTGAGAAATCGGGAAGGTTCTTTGATCAGTTGCACTGGACATTTTCGGAAAATGAAATAAAATATTTCGAAGCATGGAAAAAGGTGGTACCTCGGGCACGCGTTATTGAGGAACGAACTTCCACCGTACGGTATGAGGTGACATACCTTGATCAACTCATCACTGCGACACCCCTTCTTGATGATCGTGAGAGGAAGACTATTGGTCGTAACGAGTTCAAATCTTTGAGCAGGAAAAAGCAAGAGAAGTTGCCACCCATTATGCCTGGTAGGTTTACAGAGATCTGTCCCGCCACTGGCATAACCAAGAGATGGAAAACTTTTTGGAAAGAACTCCATAAACTAGAATGGTTGAGAAGAAAAGACTTAACAGCATTACATCTCTTTCATTTTGGATCGTACGTTCCAATGTTTGATTTGGCTGGGAATACGAGATTGATGAAATGTCAACTTTGTTCCTTCTCAGTCCCTAAGAATGGTATTCTTTCACACACCTATAACTCATGTGAGTCGTCTAAATTCTGGTGGCAAGAGATTGGTTTTGCCCAACCTATGCATCTCAATGAGATGTTAGCGCCGGCTGACACCTCCTATGAGAATTTGAGAAAGTTGAATTGGTTCGTTAAGACCGTCAAGAGAGTGTACTCGAGAAGGAGAAGAGAGGCACTCGAAGGTTCGGACCCGGTGCCTCTTCTGCCTCGGGAATTGAAGAAAGCATTAGGCGAGACCTTTCCGTTGGGACGATGACGTATCATTCATTCATGTTACAGGTACATGCTAGCTAGAGCACTTTTGCCGTGGTTTCGGCGTGAAGTGAGCGAGGCTTGCCAGTCAGTGTGTACTTGGGAGCTGTTTAGAGGTTTTTCTATAGTTATATAGTTTTTGAAGGTGATGGTTTAACTACCACCTTCGTCCTTTAATCAGATGTATCAGGCAAAAAAAAAAAACAAACAATAAAAATGGGATTAATACTGTTTTTTTAAAAAAAATACAAATCAAAAAAGGAGAAAAGTTTTGGAAACGGAATAATCCTGACAATTCTTTTGAACAAAAGAGCCAGAAAAAAAAAGAACAATAAAAAAAAAAATTAAACCCGAATGGAGGTTTAAATTACATTGCACAATTAAACAATAATGTTTCAAATCTACTGTGAAAATATCCAGCATCGTGGAAGTGGTTGATGGAAATTGTAAGGTATGCGAACAGGTAATTTATGATAGTCTATTGAACAATAATCTAATATCTGAATAATTAAAGAGTCAGATGATTTCCAGAATTAAATTATATTAAATGATAAAAAGCATTTATTTTACATGAGAGACATTTTTAGATTTGCATTGTATTGAAACCTTAGCATACTAGTCATCATTGAGCTTTGGAATACAATACGGAATTTAAAAAAGGAGAGCATAAAAAGGGGTTCAATATTCAGCATTAACTATCTAAATCTTTCTTTCAAAAAAAAATCAAAACAGAAAAGAATATAAAACAAAAAAGATAACAAAATTTGCATCATGAAGATTTTTACAATTGTCTTGCGTTTTCGGATCTACCATAGTTACAGCAATGATTATAAGATTTTATGAGAGACCAGGAATAGTGCTGAAAATATTTGAACAGCCATTTCCCGTTCTTTATGATCTAGCACAAAACTCGTTCCGAAGTATTTTTGGAAGTCCATCTGAGGTTATTAAAGGAACCGGAGCACCTGACATAGTTGTGCCACATCCCAGAGATAAATATATTTGGGAATTGACTGGATATTTCGAAGCAAAAAAGACCGGTGTCTATTATTTTCGTATTAGGAATCTGGAAATTACCACTTTGCAAATAGGAGCAGGAAGAATGTGTTATGAAGATGGTATTACAGAATCCATCTCATATATAGAAGATTTGCCGGTGGAATATGAACTTGAGCAGGGTTATTTGTAACCAGTAAAAGTCACCCTTTTTTCCGAAACAATGGATCTTTCACTTTCATTTCGAATACCTGGACAAACAGAATATATGGATTTGGCAATGCAAGTATTTCAGATTGAAATGAATTCTGAATACGTTTGGCAGAGGTCTAAAGTTGGCGAAAATTCTTCTATTCGAGGCTGTCAACCAATGAATATTGATGGGATTGGATTTAGTTTGGGTGCATACACATACGACCGGGCTAAAGTTCCAACCGACATTTCATATTTCCGTAATGAGTATGAAAGACTCCGAAAAGTCATCGATAAGCCCATTGATCGATACGATGGTCGAATCGACAGCAAGATAGTATTCCCCGGTTTTATTGCTGACTTTTCGGGGCTTTTAAAAACACATTTGGATGGGACTTTTCTGATTCAAGTAAATGCTCGGGAATTTCTTAGTGTTCAAATTGGATCAGGTGTTTTGAAACCCCAGTCTCGATACGAAATAGATGATGACTGGACTTTTGTTGATACACGTGATTTTCATGAAAGATCCATCCACATTAAGAATAACCTCTTTTATCCCTTCCGTATAGCATACATGGGTGCTGAAGCCAATGCCACTTTTGACTTAGTTGTGACTGACACAAATGGAAAAGAGGTTGATATTTTCGGCTTATGGGAAGTTCCTAGTATTGCTCCAATGATTCTGGAAATTATATCTATCTACAAATCCACTCCTTCTCTTACAAGAAAAAGAAGTACCGAGACCACAGCACCAAAAGTGGATGGAACAGAAAACGTTTCCTTACCCGAAGGTGATAATGGAATTGGGAATTCGTCGAAAAACTTCAATGAATTTTACTAAGCCTTGGGTACGGAATTCAATAATAGCATGATTACGGATATGAGTGACATGAAAACTTATTCAACCAAAAACGGTACTCAATAAAGTAAATGCAGTTATGATTTTTTCAAGAAGCTGGAAAAAGATCAAAATAGTCCTGAAAGGTGAACAAAAAAAGAGCCCCTAAACTTCCCTAATAGTATGGTTTCAGGGAATTCTGAAAACTACTTGAAATCACCATTCGTGTTTATTCTCCTGGATGAGTTTCGTTATGTATCTCGAGAAAATCAAGAAAAGAGAAATAATTCACTCTTTTTCCTGAAAGACGGGAATTTAATTGATTCGGAGATTCCAAAAGATCAACCTATTTCAATCACTAGTATGACAGGAGGTCTTGAGAAATTGAGATTTGGAAGATCATACCAAAAACACATTTAACAAATTTCCGGAACTTTCGATTAGATAACGTTTCCAAAATTGATTCCAATCCAGGAGATCATTCATCTGAAAATCCCCGTATAAAGTTAAAGAAATATGACCAAATAGTACATTTCGGTTATCTGGAAACTTCCACCAAAGTACCAGAAGAAGTTAGGGATTCACATGGGCAATTACAAAAAGAGTTGCCGATTATTGCTAATTATGAGAATGATCGGATTCAACATTGCCCTAGTATTGGCGAAATAAGTCTTACTCTGTACATGAGACTCGTTGATTCCTCTGAAGGAAGGGGTACCAGCAACAGGCGCCAATCATACATCCTACAATTTATTTTATTCCTACTTATCTGAGTCTTTTTTTCGAATAATTGAAGGCTAATTTTGACTTCTTCTCACTGCCCTTTCCCAGGGAAAAAAGGGAACCTGTAGGGAACAGATAGGAGTGATATAATTTCATTTAGTTGTATATGAATTTGTTGTGAATCTGTTGTGAATCGAGGGCTTTCAATCGAATTGAAAACTAAAACTTTGTTTAATTCAAAAATCTTTTTACCTGAAAAAAAGAATCCAATAAAGAAATCACAGATACATGTCACTCGAAGTTTAAAACAGAATTGTCCATTGACAACGAGTGGATAAACACTGCGAAGAAAAAATAAAAGAAATAAAAGAAAAAAAAAAAAACGGCAACAAAAAAGAAACCAGGCTAATCTTGTATCAATAACATTACTGCTGTTTCAAGGACTTTTCATTTGGTGTTAAGGGACGAAAATTGTAGGCAGTTCTCCCAAATGTTTACTACCGCCAAGTATTGCCGGGTCGCGAAACGGCTTTTGGCCGAATTTGACAGCAGATAAGCGGTGACAACGTAGACTAGAAGAATTGTTCAAAGACAAGATTCTCATGTATAATAACGTTAATGAACAGAAAGGAAACAAAAAAAAAATAGAAGGGAATTTTTTCCAATTTATCTCCTCGTTCTTTTGTGGACTTTTTAATTTATTGTCTTTGTTTACCGGAATATCCCGCGCGTATTGTTTTGCCCCTTGTGCGCTCGATCCCGGGTGGTTCGCAATATTCTTTATAGGAGTATGCGCAAACGCAGGCCGCCGAAGGAAAGAACAAAAGAACAAAAGAAAAAAAATTAAACAATTCCCCAAATTGATGGCACAAAAGTAAACTTAAACCCGTAAGCTTTTTGGGTGCAAGGGATAAATGAACTTGAAACATTGCCTTTCCTTTTATATTTCTACCCCACTTTTTTTCAACCCAACTTTCTCTTATCTAGTTACAAACACGTCTCATAACTAATCCCATGAAACATCGTTTGCGCTTCCCCTATTTTTGGCGCACCGAGTCCGTGTTGCCACTTGCGGAAATAGAAACAACAGGTTTTCCGCTCAAGGGACCGTAATATCCGCAACACAATACAAGCCAATCGCCACATTCCAAAATAGCATTTACACAAAAAGAAAGGGAAAAAAATAAGAAAAATACTAAACAAAGGGAACAAGAGACCGGAAGTAACTTAAAAAAACACAAAGAGGAAAAAAAAAAAAAAACGAATCTTTTTGTTGGGAACAAAACAAAAAAAATTCCACCCCAAACAAAACACAAACAAACTTTTTCTGAACTTTGCTGGTCACCCCTGGCGTCAGCCGCGCGCAAAGCTTATTTCCGATTCCACTATTTTCTCCTTTTTCTGTTTACCGCCATTATAAGGCATTAATAGTCAAGTTGGTAACGATAGGAATCTAGGCAATTCAAGAAAAAAAAATTGAGACCCAATAGGGCGGCTAAGTATTTCTTCATATACACGAACGCGGAAATTCGAGGAAAAGCTAAATAACTCATAAAAAAAAACATCAAGAATAAGAGGCTCCAACGTTTTGTTCGACCGTGTACGCAGTGTCATTTTCGCACCCGCGCCAGATAACCCATTGGGCCAGAAGCATCGAGTTGAACGCAGTCCAACTTCCATTTAAGCCTCGAAAATATTCAAATAGTGGGAAGGATTCTGCAAAAAATAGAAACCAAGACACTTGTGAAGGTAAAAGAAAGCATACATTTGCAATAACTCTCAGTAAGCCAAAAAAAAACGAGCGAAACATCTACCCTAGGTATTATACGAACATTTTCCACCGCCTGGTATACTGACATTTCACCGCCACCTTTCAGTATCGGCCTAACTAAACTGGAATACTACGTCGGTCAGTTCTTGGCCCTTTCTGGCTTATATCACACCATTTCCTTTTGTGGCGCTTCCCAAAAAAAAAAAAAGCAAAACAAAAAATCCCCCCTGAACCCCGCATTCCCCAAAAAATACATGACTCGCCATGAGCACACCAATCCCGTCTGCTAGTGCGTGCCACACGGTACAAATGCCGCCCATCGAAAAGGATGACCGCCTCAACTTGAATGTACGTACAGGATCGGCGTCCACACTTCATCACTCTTTTGTGTTTACGTATGGTGGACTCACAATCGGGCTAGAGCTCGATGACAAGATTCTGATCCAGGGCATCGAGAGCACGTTTATGTCCAAGGTGGCACACAACAAACTGAGGCGTTTTGCTAAATACCTCTCGGGTGAAATCTTCTACTTGGACCTTATATCAAAAGTGTGGTCGCGGGTGGCGATCCCCGCGGGCGCCCTGAAACCAAAACCGCGTCTTTTCCACGAGTTGTCCACGGGGAATAACTGCCTCTACCTTTTTGGTGGGTTGACCCTTGCGGATGATAATAATGACGACGACCTGTTTGAGCTAGTCCCGTGTAACGACTTGTGGGAGTTTAACTTACTCAAGAAATCGTGGGTTTTGCTCCATGACGGTACGGGATGGGAAACCAACCGCCGTGTGCCTTCGCCGCGCTTTTCCCACAAGATGACCGCCATTAGCCACCTATCTTTTGCCGGGAAAAAAGACCATTCCGGTCTCATGATCGCCGGAGGCCACGATGAGAATTCGCAGCCGATCTTTGCCAATTGTGTGTTTGATGTTGTGGACAAGATTTACGTGGACGCGGGTGCGCCCCTTTCTTTCCCGCCCGTCGTAGTTAACGGAAAGCCGGTGTCTTATTTCAAGACCACTAATTTGGAGAAAAACATCAACATTAACTACCTCCACAGCGTCATTGTTAACTTCAATGAGGAGGTTGAATGTTCACGCAAGGAACACAGCAATAATCATGGGCACACCCATGGTCACAGCACAAAAAAGACAGGACTAGTTAATGAGGAATCGCTTTTCATCTATGCACCGACCTCCCCACTGAATATTGATGAAGTAATGAGCCCTCTCCTATCGGCGAAACTTGGAAAATCAATCAAACAGCCGAAACTTGCCTTTCTCCATCGCAAAAGAAATCTTCGCTCTAGGAGTGTTACCGATAATCTTCTCCGAAGAACCGTCCCGCATAATCTACGATACCCCACCGGTGGTGTGTTTGGCCAGAATATAGTCATCATTGGTTTCTTGCCCAACGATTACGATATCTCCATTTTCATCTACAACAAACCTACAGGGAAATGGTCGCGACTCAACATTTTTTGCAACCACGACTATGGTTCGCACAGATTCTGGGGTGGATTTGCATGGACATCTCACCATAAGGTTGTGTTATTGGGAAACTATGTGACTTCTCACACCACCAGTAGTGTGCGGTATTTTTCTTCCTTAATTACTGTGAGTCTCCCGGTTACAAATATGTTAGCTTCAATGGAGATGGCTGGTCATAGTCGGGTGAGTTCTGCTAATGTTAAAAGTGACGCTGAAACAAGCTCTGTCAGCGATTTCGATACGGGGACCTCGGGTGATGACGTGTCGTCGTCTTCCCTACTGCAGACCAGTGAACCAGACGATGAAAGCTTACCGGAACGTCGGTTCTCCAACAACTCTTCCCGAAGCGAAAGTCAGAAAAGTGCTTCACAAAATGCTGCAACATTTAATGATTACGTGCACTATGCTGCCCCAAAAGTTAAATTTACCAAAGTGCGTTCTGTGTTTCCTGCCGCTGCCATCACTCTTGGAAGAAATGCGTTTGACCGTTACGGAAATATTATCTCGGATTTTGAACTTATTTCAACACACGGAGATAGAATCCCGGTATGCATGTCTGTTTTGACGGCACGGTGGGGAAAATTCTTTATTGATTTACTTGCAAAAGCATACGTGAAAGCGGTTGATCAGTTTGAGCATAACCAGATTCAGATGGATTCATACTATGTTGCTCGCTCATCCAAAAGTAGTGGCAGCAGTTCTGGTTCACATGGAAGGAAGTATCGTTTTTCCTCAAATGAATCTCTGATCTCCCTTCCAAGTGAAGGAAAAGACCATATTTCCCTGTTTATAACTCCGTCTAAGCCTTCTCAGAAAGAGGCACCACAATTCAGGCTTCCATTTCAGGAAAAAAACACTTCAGAATCGAATTTCGCAAGAGAAGTTGGCTCAATTGATCCGCATAACCACTCTCCTGAACGGAGAAACTCGATGACATCGGATGTTTCGGGTTCTTCTGTTTTCAACACTCATCTCAAGGAAATACCAGCACAATTACCTTTGCCACATGAGCCAATTCCTGATGTTCCTGCTACTCCTGTTTCATTTCGCTCAAGCTCTCGGAAAAACTCTACAGATGCAATGTCTCCCCGTGCATCGTTGTTACACACTTTGAATGTTCTCCGAAATATTCCATCGAAATCACCGAAAGGTTCTCCTCGGCCTTCTCCCAGAGGCTCGGTATCGGGGTACAATATGACAGTCGAAGATTGTCTGGGTCTACAGGAGCCTTCTAGGCGTAAATCAGACTTGAGGGATGTTGAGAGACTAGGAATATCTTCATCAGAAATAACTGCTCCTTCATCAGTTTCTCCCCGAGCCATGTCCATGGATCTGAAAAAGAACACCCCTCTCAATAGCTCATCTGACGATAGTCTGAGAGAGCACTGGACAAACGAGCTGCAATCTGGATTTGATGAGGTGGATGTTAATTACCTGAGTCTTCTTGATTTTCCTGAAAAAAACTGGGATGATTACAATATGGAACCTTCTCTCATACCAAGAAAACTTTACGTTCCATTTAGTACCGATTCGCTAAAAGCATTTGCAGAATACTTATACACGGGTCAAGTGGGAAATAAATGGCTTTTTCGACCATGTACCCTCGACTGTTTGTGGATGGCTCGGTACTATAAAGTACAACTACTCTACGACTTGCTTTGTGAGGTACTTTACGGAATTATCGGGCGTAAAGAATTAACAGTGATCAAAGAAGGCAAGAAGTATCGTAAGAAGTTCGACGAGTTGTTTGAGAAGACGAGGTCGCCAATGCAGTCAACTTTTAAATTTCCGCTTGACGAATACGAGGGCTTTTTAGATACGGTTGATGATGGATACATGGATATTGCCCTCCTCAGGAAATCTTCAAACGTCCATAAATCTTCAACATCAAGTCGTTCAGGCAAACGTGGAAGCTCTTTTTCGCTATCTAAAGTACAAGAACTAGCCTCAAAACCTGCCAAGCTGACTGGGAACGAAAGCCCTAAGCAAGAGGCCGCTGATCTGGCGACAAAAGACAACACGGCTGGTACCGATGTCATGGATGATAGTACAAGTGCAAGTGACGAAGACGGGACGCCATTGCACTTTCTTGATTATGAAAAGAAGAATAGTCTTCCCAGTATTAGGTTCAAGTCAGTGTTTGACAAGAGCATTGCTGAGCCCATGAACACTTCGAATTGCTTTAATGAACAAGAAAATGAGGAGGAAATGGATAACTTGGTTGGGATAACATTGGAAAATCTTGTTTCCGTAGACGCACCGGAACCAAGTGATAATGTCATAGAACTCATTTATGAAGTTGCGTCCGTTTGTGCAGATGTGAAGTTAATGTTACGTTCTATGAATGCCCGCCAGATGAGTCTATCGCTCGCACAGACAAAAAAGGATTACATGGCCCTTGAAAAGCGCATACAAGAAGAAGTTGAGGAGAGAGAGAAAGCATTGCAAGAAGAACAAGATGCAAGTAATGTTGAAGAGTCTGCCAAGCAAACGTCTGTGAGAGAAGATGATCTTCCACCAGAGGAAAAGCCATCCTTTTCAAATAAGGCGGCTTCTACAGGTTCCGTCACTACTCTTAAGTCTCTTTTGACAAGTTCTAAACAAAAGGATGAACCTTTCACCCAACACTCAGATTCAGAGTCAAAGAAATTTGGTATTTCAGGGTCGAGTAAGTTGGGCACAGTTAAAGAGCTGGCGATTGGAAGTGTTGAACTGAACCGAAAATTGGATAAGCAAATTGCCCAATTGATTCGGAAGGATGAAAAACTAAAGATGAAAGCCGCGAAGGAGGAAAAAATAAGAAGGCAAACCTTGGAGAGAGGCGAGAAGAAACGGTCGGATACACTTACGCTGATTCCCACTTTATCTCCAGCTGCTTCTTTTATGGAGAGAGAGTCGATTTCGAGCGTGAAGTCCGCCAAAAAGGGACCAAAGCCGCCCGAAAAAGCCAGTACTTTAGGCTTTGAGAATGATTCAAACCCTATTCCAGAGAAGCCACGGCATAAGCTTCTAGGCCGCTTAAGTCGGATGACTAAGCACCACAGCAAGAAAGATGTGAAAGCTTCGCAAGCTACGCCTCAATTGTCTCGCACAGACTCGCTGGCGAGCTTGAATTCTTCCGCGAGTAAAAAATCCAATGCTAGCAAGATTTCTGGGGGTTCCGTTGGTGGATTTCTTGGGTTGCGAAAAAAGTGATCAACGCGCGTATGGGATTGTTCCAGATTGTTCCAAACAAGCAACAGCAACCAAAGAGCCACAGTCGCGAAAGTCGGAGCTCCACCATTTTTGCCGTGCAAAACTTAGCAAAAGCAATGATTTCGGCTATTTTGCATAACCGCAGCAATCGCGCAATCATAGATAGACGGGACTCCGTGAAAACTCGGATCTGGCCTTGCCGCACAATGGCCAATTTTGGGTCGTGAGCAATAAACTGTGGGGCTCAGGCCACAATTGCGTGCAGGCCAATACATCATTATGCGTCTGCAAAACTCTAACTCGGTAAATCTCGGATTGACTAAGCAAGCGTGGCTCGCTTGCCAAGGTATATAACTTAGTAGGAGCGCCCTCAATTGTGAAATGTGAATTCATCAATTCTTTTGCGAATACCAATTTACATCCCCAACCCAGAACAAAAAATAAAAATCACACGAACAATGTCAGGCTTGCAAGACAACACCAAAACTTTCACTTTGAACGATGGCAACAAGATCCCAGCAATTGGTCTTGGAACTTGGAGGGCTACATCTGAGGATAACATCAAGGATGTTGTTGAGAGTGCCTTGAGAAATGGTTATAGACACATTGATACTGCTGCCATTTATGGTAACGAAGAAGATGTTGGTGCAGGTATTAAGGCCTCGGGTGTGCCAAGAGAGGAAATCTTCGTCACCACCAAATTGTGGAACACTGACCACAAGAATGTTAGAGCCGCCTTTGAGGAGTCTTTGAAGAAATTGCAATTGGACTATGTCGACTTGTACTTGATTCACTGGCCTCTTGATGGCGACTTTGACGACAAGAATGCTAAGATCAATGACTCCTTCGAGGCATACTTGGAGTTGCAAAAGTTGAAGCAAGAGGGAAAGACCAAGTCCATTGGTGTTTCTAATTTCACCAAAGGTAGACTTGAGAGTCTTTTGTCTCATCCAGAGGTCACTGTCAAGCCGGTCACTAACCAGATCGAGGCCCACCCATTGTTGCCTCAAACTGAGTTGTACAACTACTTGAAAAAGAATGATATCTACATCACCGCCTACTCTCCATTGGGATCCAACGATAGCCCCTTGTTTAAGGATAAGACTGTGTTGAAAATTGCCGAGAAAAACGACGTTGAGCCGGCTCAAGTCTTGGTCTCGTGGGCTGTTCAAAGAGACACCATTGTGTTGCCAAAATCTGTCAAGGCCTCTCGTCTTGTATCGAACAGAAAGACCTTGCAATTGAGCGACGAAGACTTTGCTGTTTTGAACAACTTGGCCGCGGTCGAGGGTGTCCACAGAACCAACGACCCATTGCCAGCCATTTTCCAGGATTAATCTACGGGTAGAGTCTATGTAATGGTATAGAATACAAGTATTCTTCAAATAAAGTGTAGATGTTGATTAAAATCAGTACGAAGCCATTGTTTCTTTTCAAATGAAGTTATTTTTTTGGGAGAAATACCACGATCCAACAGATAATTGGAACAAGTACCCAGCAAGGGTTTTGGGAGCCATTACTTGGAAACATGCTTGGGTGATGGTCCATGGTCCTTGCATCAATTAATTATCACCATTTACTCTGCCGCCAAGTTCTAGGGAATTATATAGCAAAAGATATGTTGAATCTCACTAATCTCAAACTTATTGTTTGTATGTTTGAGTATTTTTTTTTTTAAGGAAACAAATCATATTATAGGAAAAATATATATCTAACTATAAAAACCGATATTAATATGTCTGGCTAATGTACTGAGTTACTGGTATCTCCAGCTTTCCCAAACCCTAGAACCCTCTCCTTACATTACCCGTTGTGTAGATACGTATCAATTAGTCAGTGCCTTACTTCGCGCCAACGCCATCTTCAATTGTCTACTCGTAAGAACTCGTAGAGGGAGTACATTGTAAATCCAGAAAATCAAACCATTTTGAAAAGCTCTTATATGCCCGAATTACTGCATGTAATAATTAATCAGCACCTTTAATATGTTTGTTGAGGGTGAGATTTCAACTGTTAAGGATACAACGCGCCTCAGCAGCCTCTGTTGATACTGTCGATAGTCACGTGCCAATTACCCCTCAAGCCAAGCAATGATTATGCAGTACAGAGTCCCCCACCCGATCATGTGCTAAGTTCCCCTTACACCAAGTAATGATTACCCTTGTGTATGCCTCACACCTTGATATTAGGTATAAAATGTTGGGAAATGCTCCCTAAGTTCTTCTTAGAGGTTAGCGGTTATTTAGTCTAGTTCAATACATATTAAGTTATCTTTGTGAGTCCTTACCTATCTAGCCGCTTTCCAAGATCCCCTGACAAACCATAAAATCAACATCCAAAGCGCGCAAGTGGTTTAGTGGTAAAATCCAACGTTGCCATCGTTGGGCCCCCGGTTCGATTCCGGGCTTGCGCAATTATTTTTGAAATTTAATAGTGTTGCGGTGTAATTTTTGATATGTTGCCATTATGGCCTTAGAATGCGCAATATTTTTTGCCCTTGAAAAGTCGAGAATGTATTGATGGACGTCATGATTTGCGCGCATACTTATATACAGTACCGCATAATTCATTTGCGCGCCACGACATTGTCCTCGTAAGGGCGGTGGAATACTCGGGATTTCTGCATGGGGCAAATGTGGGGGCGCAACTATCCCCCACTTCCATAATTTGGGGCTGTTCCCAGGAATGATTTCGAGGGCTAAATATATTTTCTTCTGGATTTATAGTTTGATATTCAAAACCCGTCTTACTTTGAACCAAGAGAAAATCAGAAGAACTCTTCCAAAATTAGCAAGCATACAAAAGCTAACCTTTACAGATAGTCGCCCCCACGTTTGCAGCCTTGTCTTTAACCACCAGCACCAAAAAAATACAAATTGAACAATGGCCAACATATTCCCGCAGTAGCCCTTGGAACTTATGAGGCAAAGGAGGGTGATTGTTCCACTTCCGTAAAAGTGGCCTTGCAGAATGGATACCGACACATAGATACAGCGGCATTTTACGATAATGAGGAGGAGGTTGGACAAGGAATCCGGTATTCGGGGATTTCTAGAGAAGAGATCTTTGTCACCACCAAAATTTGGAATGATCAACATAAAGATGTAGCAGGTGCTTGTTCCCGCTCGTTGGAAAAAGTAGGTTTGGATTATTTAGACTTGTACTTGATCCATTGGCCGATTTCATTGGACCCCGAAACCCAAGAACCATATACTGACTGGGACTATGTTGATACATACAAGGAGTTGCAAAAATTAGTAGACTCCGGACTAAAAGGCTTTTGGCGGACCCAGGAGTAACTATTAAGCCTGTGGTTAATCAAATTGAAGCCCACCCTTTATTGCCCCAGCCAGAATTGACAAAATGGTTTCAAGATCAAGGAATTATTTTTGAGGCATATAGACCTTTGGGCTCATCTGAAAGTGTATTGATTTCCAACAAAACGATTGTCAGTATTGCTAAGAAAAATAACGTTGACCCTGGCCAAGTTTTGATATCTTGGGGTGTACAAAGGGCAACTGTGGTTTTGCCTAAATCTGTTAAGGAACTTCGGCTTATTTCCAATTTAAAAGCATTCACACTTAGTGAAGAAGATTTTGGTGCCATAAATGCTCTTCCGGAAAAATACGGAGTTCAACGTACAGTCGACAGTTATGTTTTCAATGACTGAGTGATGTTTTTAAATTCGCTTACGTTTTTGGAGACTATTAGCGTTTTTTTTTTTTATAAAGAGGAGAAAATTAAGCCAAAATGTTTTATACTTTGTAATAAGTGAATAATCTTATATCAGAATAAATTCATCCTTCCACTCCCCTCTGAGTCAAAATGCGTCATTTTTCTCGCCCCCTTTAATTACTACACGCTATTATTTGATTCTGTGTCTTCAATTTTTTGTGGGCCCATGGAGAGATTATATCCTAGTGGAATAAACTCCCTATATTTCGGATTATAATATACGGAGAACTATCTCACAATCCATGGTTTGTTAAACACTGGAAAAGGGCTTGTGATTTGGAACGGCAAAAAGTGCGCTTCATCATTTTTTTCTTCTTTGTTTCTCTTTTCTCCCTTATCTCTGGATGTTTAGTTTGCATGCATTTTATAAAAATAACTGGAATTTCATATATAGGATATCCTAACCTACTGTGTGTGGTTGCTTATGACGCAAGGTTTCTTATGAGAAGGGCTGATGTTAAGTCGCGGGTTATGAAGCCCCGAAAATTCAGAAAATAAAAAGAAAGAAAAAGATTTTTTTTTTTGCAAAATTCGAGTGACAGTATCGAATATTCATTAAAAAGATAAATAACTTTTTTAATCGAATAAAGATGTGATAAGTTGGTTAAAAATATATACCCCACCTGAAAGAGCATCCTCTGCATTGCACTAAATCCAATAAATGTGGGGAACCGCCAAGAAAATCAACAAGCAAAAAGGGAATATTCCCATTATTTCCACAGATATGTACGTTAAATTAACGGAATTTCACCAAGGCTTAGCGAAGAATATGCAAAACTTTTCCTCTAATTACAACCTGAATCTTTCCGGATACCTCTAAACAATATGCGGGGTGTAATTTGGCGCGTTTCCTAATACGGACGCGACAACGCACCAATGTATAAATACGAGACCGCCTCCACAAAAACCATGGATTTTTACAGATATTTCCACCACAACCACTCATTCCTTTGATTGTTCACATAAAGTATAATGGAAGAACCAGTGAAAACCTCTATTGACCAGCAGCTCGTCAAATATGCCCACGAAAACCTCAAAAATGTTCCGAAATCCGACGAATATGATAAGATGATCTCGCTGATGCCATATAATTGCTTTGATAAGGAATTATGGATGCGCAGGAATTTGTCCCATGAGTTGGCGATTGATTATGGAGCCATACGCATGGCCCATTATGATTATAGTTTTGAAAAACACCAACAGGCACGAGTAAACCATCTCGAAAAAATCTTTGGTAATATCCAACCAGATATATTTCTCGAGCCCCCATTCTATGTAGATTATGGTTTCAATATCAAGATCGGAAAGGGTTTTTATGCAAATTTCAACTTGACTCTCTTGGATTGTACTCTTATTGTTATTGGAGATCACGTTTTGGTGGGCCCAAACTGCTGTTTCACCACTGCAACTCACCCGACTGATCCAGCCCAAAGATTGGCCGGATGGGAGTATGCAAAGCCAATAAAGGTGGGGAATAATGTATGGTTTGGTGCAGGTGTCAATGTTTTACCTGGTGTCACAATTGGAGATGGGGCTGTAATTGGTGCTGGTGCTGTGGTCACGAAAGATGTGCCTGCAAATACAGTGGTGGTTGGTGTTCCCGCAAAAGTGGTTTCCCATTTGACGCCTGCCCAGGCAAAGGCAGAACTAGGGGTACAGGAAAATGTTTGAATATAAATGGGGGTGTTTTTGAAGATGAATTATATCAATAGAAGAAAAAAGAATTGAACAGAACGGGTCGTAGTTTGGATCGTTTGTATGTGGAAGCAGGTTTTACGAGTCTTTCTGCCTTGCCTAGGTTTACGAAAAGAATAACCACAATTTCTCTGACTTATATTGGTCTTTTTTTAAGGCTTCAAAACACTAAGGAATTCAAAAGACCCATATTTCTGTAATTCTTTCAAAAGGTCTCTAAACCCTCCTTTTCTTACGCACAACAATCCTATGAATGAATGGGGATTTGCTAAACACTTTTATTCAGCACTTAGAACTTGCTCCATTCCCACAAGGACTCGCCAGGGTTAACGATATCGTTATCGTTATTGACAAACGTAATCCCTGAACCTTGGCCCTATGAGATAAGCACGTTTAAGTAATAGAGAAACTTGTTTCGATTAAATCCTTCAGCCCATATGGTCTTTGCCTCTTCAAGCACTAGTTCTTTGGGAACGATTTCTTTAACTGTAAATGAAACTTCATTTTCTTTTTCATAAGTTTGGATCACTTCTTGTGGAGTCAAGAATCCCGATTGATATTCAAGTGGTTAGGGAAATCGGCTGGCGAATCAATTGCTTTGAAAGCTACAGATGCCACAACATTACCGATATCAGTAATCGTAGTATACGAAAATTGGCTCTCTGGGGAACCCAAATATCTGACCGATTTCTCTTCAACATTTCTACCCACCTGGCCAATTACATGACGCAACCAATGCCCACCAGCGAAAAGCAGGGTAGAAATATCCACCACTTTAATACCCAACTGACGGGCATTTTCCAGGTGTTTTTCTTTGATTCCAAGGAGTCCCGGGAAAACCGAACTTGCGGCCGGAATATCGATACCGAATTGTGAAGGAATGTATACTTTTGGCTTGATGGACGCCAATATTTGTTCAAGACTTGCAAAATTAGCAGGTAATGCCCCAACTAAGGAAACCACCACATCCACGCCGGTCAAAGTAGCGGCCAATGCGTCCGGCGCATTCTGGAGATCTCCTTGTACGTACTTCACAACTTCATCGGAAGTTTTCTGAGACGCGTCTCTGGTAACAGCCAAAATTGGAAGGGAGAACTTTTCGGTAAACGTGGGACTCAGGAAGGCAGCAATGGTGGAATCGCCCAAGGCACCGTTAATACCAAACACAGCAACAGAAGGCTTAGACATGGTTTTGTTTTGGATATTACGATAAATTGTGGTTTTAACGATATCGTATTGGATTAAGCGATAAGGATTTTTTTGGGGCCGGAATCAAAGCATTCACAATCGCCAACTGTTTATGGGCATGTTTATACACTTTCTTAGCATATACCGCCGCAGCCACATTACTAAAAACAGCGCTGAAATCAGTAATGCTGACGAACTGAGGTTCACGTCAGTCACAGTGAGGTTATGAGGGCAACATCATACTATAAGCCACACCAATTCAATATGTGGGTGATGAAATTCCAATTATTAACCATTTCTTGAAAAATATTTAGAAAAAGTCATTTTCCAAGACGCCCGTATCTCTTGAATAGCGCACGTGAACCGTGGTCAGGGCCCACAACCCTATTCTCACGGGACATTGAATAAACTGGGGTCAAGAGATTATGAAAAAAATGCTTCAATTTCCGTAACAGACTTTAGAATTGAACTTCCCCTGTCTCTGTCATCCCCCTAAATCTATAAAGAAAATGACCACCGGTGTGTTTATTTCTGGCGCTACGGGATACATTGCTCAGCACATCATCCAGCTTCTTCTATCAAAACAATACCGTGTTATTGGAAGCGTAAGATCTATCGAAAAAGGCGATCGTTTGAAATCGTTATTCTGTTCAGAATTGTTTTCCTATGAGGTGGTCCCGGCAATGGAAACACTAAATGCATTTGATCAGGTCTTACAAAACCACCCAGAAGTCACTGTTTTCTTGCATACCGCTTCTCCTGTAAATTTCAATTCCCGTGATATCGAAAATGATTTGTTATTTCCGGCACTCAATGGTACAAAGAACGTGTTTAGTGCAATTCAAAAATATGCCCCACAAATTAAGCATGTGGTGATTACTTCCTCACTGGCTGCTCATTATGATCCAGCTAGAGGAAATGATCCCACGTATATCATGTATGAAGATACCTGGAGTCCACTTACATGGGCCCAAGCTAAAACAAGCCCTATTCTTGGTTACTATGGATCCAAAACATTTGCTGAAAAGGCAGCTTGGGAGATTTATAAAGAAGATTCGCCCAGCTTTACATTAAACGCAGTGAATCCAGTTTATGTATTTGGCCCCCAGGCATTTGATGAAAATGTCAAGGATGTGTTGAATTTTTCTGCTGAAGTAACTAATCAACTATTGAAATTGAGCTCTGATTCGGAAATTCCAAAAATTGAAGGCGCTTTTTTGGACGTACGGGATGTAGCAAAGGCCCACGTGGCAGCATTTGAACAAGGGTTTTCCAATCAGCGTCTTTTATTACGTACCGATAGTTTTTCTTCTCAGAAATTGCTTGATGTTTTAAACGAGAATTTCGATGTTTTGAGGGGTAAATTACCCAAAGGTAAACCTGGGTCCCATTCTGAAGATTCGGGTGCTAAAATTGATAATGAAAAGACGAGGAAATTGTTGCTGATTCCTTGGATTGATTTGCGTGCTTCAACGGTGGATGCAGTGACCCAAATCTTGAAGAACAGAAGAGTGGTTTGATGGGAGAAGATTTGATAAATAAGAAGTGCTAATGGTGGGTGGCTTTTTTTCGAAAATTAAGTATAATAAAACGGAGAAACCCAACCTAGTGATATTCCTAACATATTTGTGGAATTATGCGATTAAAAGGATTATGTTTTAATATATTACAGTTATTTTCTCACTTGCCAGTCTTTTAATATGTTCAATCTTAAATGCTGGAGGTTTCAAAGCAGTGTTGTTATATCTCACTTTCGCGCGCAAAAAATATCTCAAAGTTTGAGATAATATGAGATAATTATCTAGATAATGCATTATTTCGTATATAAATATACACGGAAAAATATTTAAAATATTAGGGCGATATCTGATATATTTTCAGATATTTAGAGATATTGCTAAAAAAAACATGAGGACTTGGGGCTTCAAGAGAACCGCTACTATCCCCGGCAAGATAGGATGTGGTGGAACAAACGCGAAAATTTGCAAAGGAGTCTCTGAAACGAAGTGATCGAATGGCCAAAGACTATTTGTCCATGATGGCAATGTCTTCGCCCTCTTAATCGCTATTCTCTCGAGTGAAGAGCATTGTCACGGACAATCGAAATAGACTTCAGCCACACACAATCAAAATGTTGGCTGTTTTGAAAGCAAGAGGTATTATTCAAGACGAGGTAAGTGTCTACTTTGACTCGGCACCAAATTCAAACAAGACCAAAATTACAGTTCAGGATCACAGAACACCTTCTGACACCAACTCCGATAAAGATGCGAGTGGTGTGGGCGAGCTGCAGTCTGCCGATATCGTCAACTTACAAGATGTGGATGATGGGAGGAAAAGAAAGTCTCCCGAGACCCGAATAGAGCAACGCTAACTGACTACAAGCGAATCAGAGTATGCTGATAATAGTGCCTTCCAGAATCCAATAGGATTGAGCGAGATGGAAAATCTTAGTGCTAGTCGTACCCAAAGCCCAGGAGATAAGCAAAGCAGATTATACTACACACTATTTATCAGATTCTAGCGATGCAGAGTTTAGCGATGCAGAGACTCTTCATTCAAGACGTAGCCTAGAGTTGATCGAGTTGGGAAGTATTGATTCCAAGCTGAAAGAAGTTTCTGAACTAGAGAGCGATCTGGGGAGCGATTCTACTAAGGGCGAAGATTCCACTAAAGCATGAGTTTTCATGTAATTTATAATTGATATTTAGAGTTTAACAGAGAAGGGTCATACCCCAAAATTTTTGTGACTTAATGAGAGCTTATTTGGTGTTTTAGGGCTGAAAATGTGTATGGAAGTATACTACTACCAAAGGGTTTCCCGGATTGTATACCGGATATTTCAAAGGATATTTAACTTTATCTCAAATATCTAGATTTATCTAGATATTATCTGATATCTAGATATTGAAAAAAAATTATTTGAAATAATCAAAAAAGTGAGATATTTCGAGATATTTTGAGATTAACAACACTGTTTCAAAGTAATCCACACACAAGGAAGCTCGTATGATGCGTCTTATTAACAAAAATGTATAAAATAAAGAATATCAGAATAATTGGGGAAACCGCACTTCATTATAATTTCCCTCAAATTAATATAATAATAGGCAAGATTTGTTGTGGTCATCCCTTGAAATTTGTTAAAGTTTCCTTATCAATATGAGAACATACACCCCTGAGGAATATTGATGATTCCACAAGAAACCCCCCTTTCTTCCATTATTCCTTTCCTATATTTCTAAAAAAAATGACAATCACTGTTCTTGTCACTGGAGCCACCGGGTTTATTGCCCAACATATCATCAAACTTCTCCTCCTCAAAAAGTATAGTGTAGTAGGAACTGTACGGTCGATCGAAAAGGGAAATCTTCTCCAAAGGTTATTCGATTCAAAGTCTTTTACTTACGAAGTTGTCTCTCGCTTAGAAGTCCCGGGATCCTTTGACCAGGCTTTTAAAAGACATATGGAAATTACAGTTGTTTTACATGTGGCCTCACCGCTTAATTTCCTGATTTCAGATATTGAGCTGGAGTTGCTTTTGCCGGCAATTGAAGGGACAAGAAACTTACTTAATGCCATTAAAAAATATGGACCTCAGGTACAAGATATGGTGGTAACATCTTCTGCTGCTGCACATTTTGATTTTACACGCATGACTGATCCCGAATACTTCATTTCAGAGGATTCATGGAGCCCAGTCACATGGGAACAATCGTTACTCAGTCCTTTTCTTGGATACTATGGGTCAAAGAAATTTGCTGAACAGGTTGCTTGGGATTTTTACAGAGAGGAAAATCCAGGTTATACTTTGAATTCTGTTAATCCAGTATATGTTTTTGGGCCACAGGCATTCCCTTCTTCCATCAAGGACGAATTGAATTATTCATCAGAAATTATCAATAAGTTTCTAAAGCTAAACCACCACTCGGAGATTCCTTTTTATAGCGGAGGTTTTGTGGATGTAAGAGATGTGGCACGGGCACATTTGGCCGCTTTTGAGAAGGGATTTTCACAACAACGTCTTTTAGTAATTTCAGAGCCATTCACTTCACAGAAATTGCTCGACATTTTACACAGTAATTTCGATTCTTTAAAGCATAACTTACCTACTTGTGAACATGAAACAAGCCAGGAACCTGGGACTGTTGTGGCCAGTTTTAATAATCAAAAAACAAGAGATTTATTGGGGTTTCCTCTTATCGATTTGAAAACATCCGTAGTGGATTCGGTGGCACAAATTTTGAAAGCAAAAAGAAGAGAATCAAGTCCCCCAGGTGTGTTTCTTCATAAAGAGAATAGACGTGGTCGGTTTCCTACAACATTTGAGTGAATTTTGGTCAAAGAATAAGGTGGTTTTAAGGAAAAGATGTAGTGTTTTGCTTAAGGAGCTATGGCAAGAGTATTTACGACACTAATAATTTTTTTTTTTTAAATATCGATATTAAGAGCTTGGTTTATAGGACTTTTAAAAGACCTTACTTAGAATCCTCTTTCATTTGAAATTATGAGATTACATTTCACTAAGTAAAAATCCTGATCTCTATGTGTATCGCTGTATGGATATGAAGCTGAATTCCATATTCTGGAATGTTCTTTGGTTTTTTATTGGATATCACAATTTCACCTTGTCCTCATTAAATAAGCCCCTGACAAGAAATGAAAGAATGATAAAGTACTTTCTGTGGCCAAGAAAAACTCAAAAGCCCACATATTTTCCATTTAATGGAATAATCTTTTTAATTATCACTCCGGGGTGATTTCAAATTGCTTACCTTTTCTTTGGTTTTTAAACACCAAATATCGTCTTAAACTTAATATGGAAATATAAAACTTCCTTCTATAATTCCATAGAATGATACTTCAATTGATTTTTATTCCCAGAATTTCTTTCTCCTTAAACTCATCAAACTCAAATTTAGTAAAGCTGGTTGGAGACTCAATAAGACTCAATTATAGAGAGGTGATTAAATTTTTAATTCTGTTTTCGTAAACCCAATGCTAATCAACAAGTTTTTCAACACCAACACTAAATCCGAACACCATTCTGATGGATCATTGTAAAACTCACTTTTTTATTCTTTTTAAAAAGTTTTTTTTTTTTTTACATGACAACTTTATTAATGGATTCCACTACTGGTAAAACTAGAATTAGAATCGTAGAATAGTTTATTATTGTCCCTGGATAAGACTTAACTGATTTTTGTATTACAGCAGCTGTAACTCTGTTTTAAGGCATTCTTTTGGAAATAGACTTTACAGAAATACAATTTCTTTTTCTAATTTTTCTTAACTCGTTCTCTAATTGCAAAATTTTTAAAAATTAATTCAAATATTCTTTGAAGATCGAAAAGACGTAATTTAATTTCAGAGTAAGTAAATCTGATTCATGGTATCTAATAAAGAAAGGCGAATTGTTCCCCAGGACAATAATTTATATTTAAGAACGTGGTAGTCAAACTGAAAACACAGTAAACAATAGAAAAAATATTATTCAAATAAAATAATTAAAACCAAAACAAAGCAAAAAAAAAAAGAAACATAAAAAAATATATCCATTGAAATTCCCTGATCCCCAACCACGGTAACACTTCCTTATAGGAAAAACCCGTGCACCACAGAAATCCCACCTCACAGAACAACTAAAACACCTCACTCCACTTACCCAAACTCCACATTTCTACCCCAAATTATTTCCACCACACACCCAAATTCTAATAAATATGAGCCTTCAAAACGTTCCCGACGAGAACGATTTTATAATTGCTGATGAAGATGAGCCCATGAACGTTCAAAGCAAGCACGTGCCGGCTGCCAAACCCGCGGCTCATAACCAGGTCCCCAGCGGCAATTCAAACCCGGCCAATTTTTCGTGGGCACCACAAGTAGACTTGCTGGCAGCATTTGCTCCTTTTGTGGCATCTTCAAATTTCCTGCAAACCAACAAAATTTCCGAACGTCGCTTTGCCGGCGGAGATACGCTTGATGAACCAGTACTTGAGACATTGAAGCGTGATTTGGCTCAAATTGGCCGGCGGGTGGCGCAGGTGGTATGGCCCGCTCAGCTCCAGGCGCTTGCGCGCACACACCAGGCCCGTCTTGTGGCTTTAGCGGCGGAAAATGGACTCCGGGTGCCCGAACTGGTGGCGGTTAGTGTTCCATATGACGACGACGAAGAAAACGAGGGAAATGCTCCGGTAGCACTGCTTGATTGGGACTTATGGGGACCTCTAGTGTTTCTGTTGGCGTATGCAGTGACCATGGGCGTGGCTTCGCCATCTGCACAAACAAATGCAGTGTTTTCTGGGACGTTTTCGTTCATGTGGCTCTTTTTCTTGGTTGCCGGCGTCAACATCCAGCTTTTGGGCGGCACCATCTCATTCTTGTCTGCCATTAGTGCCACGGGGTACCTGTGTTTTCCCATCGTTGCGGGTGCCGTTGTGTGTACGCTCACACTCCGCTGGCGTCTTGCTCGTCTTATAGTTATGGTCATCTGTGCTTTATGGAGTACTTACGCCGCCAGCATGAGCTTGAAGTGCCTGGGAGTTCTCCCGGGCAGAGTGGTATTGGCCATCTACCCGGTCATGCTTATGTATGCCGTTTTATCGTGGCTTGTGGTGATCACGTAGGTCTCAATTGGGGAGTGTTTGCATCATAATGGGATAGACTGGTTTTCATCCCGTGCGGAAACTGCCCCTGGGAAGGGGAATAGACGTGGAAATGGGTTGTAATTATCACCTGGAAGTTTGTCGGAATTATGGTTCTTTGGGGGTTCTTTAACCAGATTACATCTCTAGTAGTTCAGGCACTGTGGGTAAAATTGCCCAAGGGTTTATCCTGTGAACTTCTTTGTTTTGCTTTTGATAGATGGTTCTGCGGCGGTCTATGGTACAAGACTCAAGTTCATGATTTCACATTGGGCTCTAGTGGAAGGCCCTTCAGATTTATACAAGTCAACCAGGATCATCCCGTGAAATTCTCATCAGTACTTGATTAGAAGATATTTCATAAACACATGGGTTTCAACTAATAAAGTGACATGCCATGTTCTTCAAAAAGTAAGTGTCTAGAGTAGTTGTATTTGGAAACAGGTGCTCTGGTTGAGTTTCTAAGCTGCTTGGAATTACCTTCACTAGTATAGATTCAGGCTACAGAATTTTGAAAGAAAGAATATTAGGGGTTATTCATCCACCCGAATTGATAATTTCTTGCTGTTTTAATAGCATAAGTTTTATTAAACACAAGTTTATATCCGATATACCAGAGCGCTATGTGGAATCAAGATATTATACAAGGCTTTCCACTGAATATTCCAATATGTATTCAAAATTTTCTCATGACCATTGAAAAAATTGAATTACCCAGAATCACAAGTTATAAGGAGACATTCGATATCATTTTTGAGATTCACTTGAAGAGTGCATATTCCTTCGTCATTTTAATTGTAGCTTGAAAGAGCATTTGCTTTTAGAAGAAATCAATCGTATCATAGGGAAAATACACATCTTCTAAAATTCTAAAATAAAAGTTTTGCTAATGCATTGTGAATTTAAGGATGACCTGTTCTTTCTTTATTTGATGGGCTTTTTTTAAGGAAACAACATAACTATAAAGCTCCCAATGAAGAACCAGATTTTCCTTGAGATTTACAGGACGGGTAAAAGAAGATCTTTGTATCTTCCTGTTTGATATTTTGAACTACTAAAATATTTCCGAGATCATGGTTTTTTTTTTTTAAAAGAAACAAATCATATTATAGGAAAAATATATATCTAACTATAAAATGGTTTGGTAGATATTCCTTGTAGTGATTCTTTTTCTTCATGAAAGATGACCACGGATGAAGAATCAAGGTATAATTCTCTTGAATGTCATTAAAACGAATTATAACTTACCTTTTTTTTTTCTTTTTTTTGCCTGATACATCTGATTAAAGGGCGAAGGTGGTAGTTAATTTTTTTTTTTTTTTTTAAAGAAACAAATCATATTATAGGAAAAATATATATCTAACTATAAAAACCGACAATATGTCTGGCTAATGTACTGAGTTACTGGTATCTCCGACTTTCCCAAGCCCTAGAAACCTCTCCTTACATTATCCGTTGTGTAGATACGTATCAACTAGTCAGTGCCTTACTTCGCGCCAACGCCATCTTCAATTGTCTACCCGTAAGAACTCGTAGAGGAACCCCCCTACTTTGTTCTTGGCGTCGAGAAAGGTAGACTCGGCGGACTGTATCAACGTACCAATTAAGGTTGCGCAATTCTTCATAAGTGTTTGTTAATGGTGCCAACATTGATTCTAATTTCATAGGAGTTTGAATGCCGAGGAGTTCCCACACCTTTAATGTTTCTCCACACTCAGTATAGAGATGAAATAACCGTTGAGTCAGGTTTACCTCCTGCAAGCAAAGAAGACACTTATGATCCCTAATCGGGCGCTTAGTGTCATGAAACGGAACATGCGATCCAAAGTTGAATCTATGAATCGCCTGTAAATTTAAGTGTTTTTTCCATTCGAATTTGTGTAGCTGTTTCCAGAATTTTTCCCATCGTCTCCTCCTCTTGACCTCCGGGCATATTTCCGTAAATCGTCCCGGCATAACCGGTGGAAGAGCTTCTTGTTTGGTTTTACTCAATGATTGAAAGTTTTTCTTCTCACAAGCTTTCAACTCATTTGGGGTGAGGGAAAATCCATGCTCACCTCCATCCGGTGCCTCATACGTCTGTTCAATCACTGTCTCCTCTGGGAGTACTATAGGAGCCACATTTCGTGTTCGCCGTGCAACCTTCAACCATGCTTGAAGGTAAAATTTTTCACTGCGGGTAAACGTCCAGTCAAATTTGTTAAAGAATCTCCCACTTGAATCAAGTAAAAAATCCGAGCAGTTCAACCCTTTAGCTCTTGAGATATGAGTTCGTCGATCGCGAGCGGTGATCTTAGCCATATGATGTATGAGTTTTAGCCTCATGTATTTGGTATACCAGTCCGACTCTTCTCCCAATGTAGACAAGAGCACAGCTGCTCGATGTCCAAGAAGTTGTGTTCTCATTTCAAGTAATCCATAGCCTCCATTTTTAGGCCTAGCATATAATTTCTCACATGAAGTCCATTTGAAAACCTTATGGATCTGATCATCCATTTTCCGAAGTTGACTATCGCCCAACCATCACCTTCAAAAACTATATAACTATAGAAAAACCTCTAAACAGCTCCCAAGTACACACTGACTGGCAAGCCTCGCTCACTTCACGCCGAAACCACGATAGTAAAGAACTCATTATTTGGCCTATTGAATTTTACGCTAAAATCCACGTAATTTTCCGTATGATTGGTCTCGTGAAAGCTTGAAACTGCATATATTTTGGCTAAGGAAAAACAAATCTGTGTATCCAAGCATGCTCAAAAAACTTTGTTAAAACTTGCTGTGGCCAAGCTGGCAGTGCGAAGCACGTGACCGGCGCAACGAGGGTTCGATTCCTTCGGCATTAGGAAAACATTTTATGATGAACAAAACGGATGTGAACAATCTCTGAGTAGTGCCAACGGCTCTGCGTGGATTAAAAACCTGCCTTCCTACTGACGAAATGTAATTTTTTTTCAATTTCTCCTTATCAAAATTTCCGATTTGCATAATTTTCTCTTTGAAAAAGGGAAATATGTAATGAACTACCAATGAATGAAAATCGAGCAAGTTAAAATAGAAAGCATTGTCGATAAATATTCACCTTTCAACCGGCTTTAATTTATTTATTTAGTTTACAACAAAATTTATTCTCTTAACAAGAGTATGCGTTCTCTTAACAAGAGTATGCCTTTAAATAAACTGGAACTCTCATTTCAGTATACAAGTAAATATGTTTATCCCACCATTGTTTAAAGCATACAATAAGTTTTGATAGATTATAATAGTTTGAGCGGAGTTCACCGGGCTAGTTTCATCAAATTGATAATAAAAAAAACGTAATGAACAATAGAAATGTTTAACAACTAGTCGCATTCTGCTGTTGTATTCAGTTGATAAAGTTCAAGTCTACTGTGTGGCAAAAGTAATACAAATGCTTACTATATCTTTAAAAAGAACCTCTAGTCCTGTTTCTACATAGAAACCAAAATTCCAAAGCCTTGAGTCCTTTATGTTAGTATACATGAAATCCAAAAGTACGCTTATTCTTCTTTTCAGTGGCCTCTTTTTCCAGTCGATCTGGGCAATTCCTTTAAGTTTTACCGGCAAGTATCGGCGAGGTTTGGAAGACCACGAAACTCAAAGTATACCGGAGAAATTGGAAATATTCATCCTCGAAATAAAGAAATTCATCACTAAAGATGGGGTTGATATTTGGTCATTTTCACTGCAATCGAACGTGTTTACTACCCAACTTGCCGAAATCGAGGCTCAAACTCAGTTGGTATATCCTCTTGAAACCAAAATCATGGTCTCACTTAAGGTGGCACAAGACCAATTGCAGGATATGGTCGACTGTCATGCATACTGGAAATATTATGAAAAAAGTGCCGATTCATGTGACCTTATACTTTATAAGATTAGCGAGCTTATGTTGATGTTCTCACTCTTGTGCAATTTAGAAGGCAATCCCGATATGAAAATTCCCGATTACACAGAAATATTGACTAGCCTCAACCATCGTTTTAATGTTTTAAAGGAACAAGAATCAAAATTGGTGCGTGTTCCGTTTATTTTGCGGACAAAACTTGAACATGAATTCACCCAGGGCCGATCGGGAAGTTGGGCAGTGGTATTGAGAGGCCAGGCCATCAAACCATTTAGTATTTTTTTTTTTATTTTTTTGTGCATTTTTTTTTGAATTGATTTGTTTCTTGGTGCTCCGGGTATTGTCTTCAGGAAGGCAGGCGGGAAATACAGCCAGCCGAGGCAAGCCAGGATCTATTTTCACATAAGTTAGTTAAACAATTAGAAGTTTCGTCTCGTCGTGCGCCAATTTCATCAGCGAAATACGTCCGTTCATCCCCAGTGGCAAATATGCAAAATAAGGGGTCAAGTCTACTGCTTCTTCTCGCGCCGCTTCTTCCTTTCAAGCTGAGCAATATGCTTCAAGTCATCCTCGCTGGGCTCGTATATGTGCCAGATAGTATAGTGAGGCAATCCTCCAACCTTAAAGCCCATGGCCTTCGCCAACTTGCCGAAGGCCTCCGTCTCAGCGTGATTCCAGAGAGTATGTGCGGGAAAATTGACACCCTGGCGGAAAATCCGCGCTTTGGCAAGAATGGATACACCACCCACACCATCAAGATCAACCACTTCATTGGGGTTCCCCTCTGGGTCACGGATGTACGCCAAATGTACACGGTAGGTGGGATACTCAGCGTAACCTTCGACAATGACATCGTCTTCGTCGAGTTTTTGTGCCAATTCAAGGGCAGGTTCCGACTCGATCCACGAGTTTAAATCGTACGGCTGTTCACTACCCAAGTAAGTGGGGAGCGGGCGCCAAATGTTTGGCACCATGACATCGTAATCGAACTTCATCAAGTCCTGAATCACCAGCCCAGGACAAGTCTCGATATCAACGTCACGCCAATATACCCAAGAGTGGTCAGGACGGAGTGCACTGGCCGTAAGCCAGTTCCGGGCACGGCCCATCAACTTCCGCCGGATTCCTTGTACTTTTACTGCATGGCGGTCAGAAAACCCTTGGCCAATGGCTTGGCCAAAGTCCTTTACATAAATCAGCACAGAGCGGAACGGCGTACGGTAGCCCTCATGATACAGTTCTGGGGAGTTGTACGATTTGCGCACGTTCTCCATGTAATCCTGGTCCATGTACAACTGGTAGAGGTCGTTAGTGCCCTTCACGTTACTGTTTTTCTTGGCGGTTTCGGCGGCAAGCATGTCGTCGGCCAAGGTACCTTTCTGGAGCGCGACCGAGTAGTCAAAAACCGTCTGTAATGTGGTGTCTCCTGGAGAACAGTCCGAAACCAAAAACGCAATGTCCACGAGCGAGTGGTCGTAAGTTAAGTTCATAAGATTATGGAAGGCCATGGGTAACACATGCTCAGCATTCCGCAACGGCATAAGGAAAAGAACCACATCGTCAGGAGTGCCGGTTTTGCGGGCGCCCTGGTAGTTGTTGAGGTCATAGTACTCGACAGTTTCCTTATAAATCTGTTCCAGTGTTTGCTCATTGGTTTCTGCATCCGTCTGTTCCATCACGCCGTCTTTGGTCACGGAATAGACTTTGTGAGGGGTATCTTCTTCTTCCAAAAACTCATCCCCCAATTCTGGTGCGTTTCCAGTGCCTAACTGGCGCACTAAAAGCCATAGAAATAGTAGGGCAGCACCCACGAGCCATACGGCCCGCAAAACACCGCGCCCAGTCCGTTTTGGCTGGAGTTTTTTCTTATATCTGGTGAATGTTAGTATTTTAGAAATGTGTTGGAGTGGTTTTGTGTCGAAATCATCGGGTCGAGACCACTTAAGTGCCCGGATCAGGTCGATTTAAGGTCGGCGGGCCGGCGGCTAATATAAGAATCGACACAAATCCATGGAAACACGGAATTTTCGGGATTTTTTTTTTTACAAATGGAGAATACGTACATGGGCAAATCCGAACCATTTCGTTTGAGCGACGGCATCATAGGGAGATATACGGATAGAGCGTGGTACGTGTTGTCGTGTAAAGAGCGGTGAGTCGTGCGAGAGAAAAAAGGCCAAGGTGGTGGCCCACTGTTCTGGAACGCGATAGTATATGCAGAAGCATGGGCGTGGGCAGTGGTGGACAACTTAGATTCCACAACCTGATAACCACGTTTATGGAGGCCGAGGGTATTTTTTATTTTTTAGTAAAAGGGGGTGTTTAAATGAAAAGGTTGGTTTTCTTAAAAGAGTGTAATGTTTATTATTCTTGTTATTATTCTTATTTTTAGGCTTGAATATATTCGTGGTAGCCTGCGTGTGAGAGAATATTCACTTTCAAGTTTCTGCCAGTCGCGCTTAAGGAATATGGGAATACTGGAATATTGGAATATTGTTGGTGCTATGCCGGACAAACAAGCACTTGAAAGCGCGTGGCATTTCAGCAATGCTCGCGTGAGATTATTATTCTGATATTAGAGGGATATTACCTTATTGATGTTATGAGCGATAATATTAGCGATAACATATTATGCTATTTTTATTAGTCTTTTATTCAGACCCAAATTTACCGATTTCTCTGGGTTAAGTTATAATTCCTCGGTTCCGTAAGGTAGAAAAAAGTAGGTACCTCATAGATTCAACACCATTATCAACTGAATCATAAGAAATACGGCCGACTACCATTCCTATATTTTTGAACTATTCCAAATAGGTTTCTGCTAGATAAATTTACTTTTTATATGACTTTCCCAAACCTCCTGTGGTCCAAAGCTCATGTAGTCGTTACAATATAAATAGACTCAAACTGTACATTTTCGAAAAACCCAATAGTCAAGGCTATATTTTCAATGCTGTTTCATTGAGCTTACCCCATTGATTAAATTTATATTGCTAACATCAACCCAAAAGTTCAACCAAAAACAGGGCCAAGATTTTTGTTTACGTTTGATTCAACAGCTGTTCATGAAAAGCCCCGCAAAATATCGTCAATATATGAACAAAAAACGCTATAGAATGTTATATTTGGAGAATGTTTCAATCAAATAAACCATTTCATTAGAAGTTCCAGTCTCTCATATCTAAAATTTTTCTAAATCAAAAATCTACTAGATATCAAGAAAGTTTCTGCTAATCCCAAATAACCAGTCGTATGGATTCCAGGATACCCCACTACACTACTTCCTGGAGACCATTTTCCACGGGTTTAAACCATAGGTCACGCAATGTGGCCCAGCATTTCTGCGCCAACATAACTGCAGTTTCTTCACTGGTTCTTGAAACTCCCTCAATGTACACCTTAAGTTTAGGCTCTGTACCAGAACCGCGGCACGTGAAACGGACCTTTTCGTCAGATTGGGAATTGGGTAAACGGAGCACAGCAGTGATCATCTGGGATGTAGAATCGGTTGGAAGCACGGGTTTTCTATCTGAAGTTGAAGATTCATAACCCACAGTAAGATCACGCCATTCCGTCACCACGAAATCCCCAAGTGTACGTGGATGGTCACGTGTGGCGTCGTAGCCGGCACGGATAGTTTTGGTGAAAATATGGGCGGTTTTCTTCAAATCATCAAGCTTATAATATCCATTACATTCCTTATGCCAGCCATAAGTAGCGTAAATTTGCTGAAGTTTTTGCAAGGGGTCCAATTGACTTCTTGCAAACCATTGTTGATAAAGTTGCATCCACATCACACTGGCACTTACACCATCCTTATCATTTACGGGCCCAAACATATATCCAATAGCCTCCTCGTATCCAAAGGGAACATGGAATCCCTGCTGTTTCAAATCAATTGCCTTATTTCCAATCCACTTGAACCCCGTGAGCGTATCCTGGAAATGACACCCACGTTGTTCAGCCATCAGCCTAAGAAGTTGTGACAGAACGGTTGAGTTTATGAGATACATTTTGCCCATATCTTCTGGGTCCACAAGTTCCTCCACCACATAGGCAGCAAAAAGAATCCCTATTTCGTTACCCGTTAATTGCTGCCATTTGCCAGAATTAGTTTCCACTGCAACGGAAAACCGATCTGCATCTGGATCATGGGCCATAACCAATTGACAACCTGTTTTTTGTGCATGTGATATCGCCAAATCAAGTGCCCCTGCTTCTTCCGGATTAGGGAACTTAACTGTAGGGAAATCTGGGTCTGGGATCGCTTGCTGCGCCACAATCTCGTATTTCACCGAAAGTTTAGCACAAACCTGGCTAAAAATCTCCCCACCAACACCGTGCATGGGCGTATATACAAAATTATACGAAACCTGTGGCGAACGGACGAGTTTTTCCACAATTGAATCGATATAAAGTTGAGTGAGTTTTGCCTTAACTGGCTGTAACTGGCCTCGTGCTACTGCAGCGGCAAAATTGGTAGCCACATCCCATACATTTTCCAGATGCCATGGCTCAAGATTCTCCTCGATACTATGGGCGATTTCCGTATCGTGGGGCGGGATAATCTGACACCCATTTCCATAATAAACTTTATACCCATTATCCTTGGCTGGGTTATGGGAAGCAGTAACCATTACACCTGCAGATGCGCCATAATGATCGATTCCAAAAGGCACCATTGGCGTGTGTACAAACAGAGGTTTTGTGTTTGATTTTCCCGTGGTTTCCTCCGAAAGCAGGTCTACAGATCCAAGGTAATAAACTGTAAGTCCCTTGGTTATGGCCACACTGGCAGTTATTTCCGCAAATCTTTGTGAATGGTATCTATGATCATGACCAACCACTATAGAAGCCACTTTCCCTGGATTTTGGCCTACTATATAACTTACAAGACCCTGTGAAGCCTGTAATATAGTGACATCATTCATATGGGCAAATCCCGGTTCCATGGACGAACGGAGACCTGCAGTACCAAAAGCAATTCTTGGCATCATTTTGGATCTAAGTACTTCATATTTCCCGTTTTTGTGTAAATCTTCCACCTGTTTTCTCAGGCTTTCGTCCACATCTATGGCAAGCCATTGGTGTACCAATTCATCAACTTGGGCCTTTTCATTCGCAGTGAGTGGGGACATAATAGGGGAATTTATTGTCTTTTTTTTATTGTTTATTCTTGAATTTGAAACCACTGATTATTCAATTAAAGAGGTGAGAATTTATTCTTTTTCTTTTGGTTTATATTCAAGGGAAACTTACGTCCTATAAATATGGGAGCAAGAGCCTTTAAGTATGGCCTTGCGGGTGATTAATCGCGGTTTCGGAAAAGCCGCGGAAGTGCCGGCACCCGGCCAAAGTGTAGTGATTGATTTATTAGGAACAGCAATAGAGCTGGCTATATTTATCTTTTTTTTTTTTTCCTGTAAATTTATTGATTTCTTCTTTTTAGGAGGGAAACCTTTTTCTTTTCAATATTCTTTATGGGGTATTCAACTGTTCTGTTGGAATCTCTGGGTGATTCCCCAACTATAATAAATTCCTAATTACTGGGATGAGGGGTTCATAATTTTAAGGCCTCCGTCGTGTTTTCGAACTTTTTGTTTCTTTACGTCAAAGAGTAAAAGAAAAGAAGAGAAAGGAAAAAGGAAAAAGAAAAAAAAAACCCCCTTTTTGGCAGTTTTTAGCCAAGAAATAATTGCCTCTTTTCATACCGACTCATGCGGCGAAATCAAAACAATCCCATGGATGATATTTCAAGTAACGACAAACCATAAGAATATAATATTTGATACCCACTATCATTAGCGGTTCATTTGTGAGCACCTATTGGAATATCTCTTAAAACAAAATTATCCATTCAAAAGTTAACTCGTAATTATTCACTTAAACAACTTCCAACCCCGTTAGTCTGATTTTCTCTTTCCTGTACCACTTCAATTATCAAATCAATAAACCTTATCAGGCGAAATCTCAAAACTAAATTCCAGAAAAAAGTTATTTCTGTAATCCCTAGGTTTCTTCCAGTACATTCTTCAACAATACCCAAAGACTGTGTTCAGCATGTGCAAATTGATCATGAAACATGTTCTGGACCAAAATTGGCACATTCTTTAAATCAATGAAATCTGCTCTCCATCGATATATAATCAGGGCATAGGAAGAAATTGTGCTTTTGTGGTCCTTGACATCGCTATCAGAAGACTCGTCATAGATAGGTAGAGTTAAGAAGGCAACATTTATCTGGACCATATTTCTCAATAATTGGTATGCTTCACCCCGAAAATTTGCAGCTTTCAACAGAATAACTGCATCTGACATCACATCAAATAAATTTTTAGCATATATGGCATGAGCAGAAAGCTCCTCGTTTTTCTCTTCGAGTGTGTTTACCTTATGTAAAATGTCATAAAGGGATTTTTGAATGACCGGTTCCTCCCTGGAAAATGCTTTACTATCAAACTCAACATCGTGAACAAATCTTTTCAATCCAATAATAAAGTCCACCAACAAAAGTGTTGAATCCTGGACGTGTTTATCAGGCACTAATTGAAGTCCGCCTTGTTGTTTTGTCTCCTCTTTATTCTGGTTACAGAATACTAATTTGCTGAAAGAAGTAGTGAGAAGTGCCGTGACGAAGGATATTTTCATGGTCAAAAGCTTTGGAATTTCTTTTTATCTGGTCATTTCTTCAGTAGGCCAAGACTTTCGGTATTTATACCAGCCCGACTGTAAGTTTGGCTGGATGGAAACAAAATACCCCTTTCAGTATACAGCCTTGGACTTTTTCCACAAGTATTATCCTGCCTTATTTCACTAAGTCAAAATTCTTGATTTGATTTGAGACTTTGGAATTCAGCCATTTTTTACATTAGCGAAACCCCACTTTCAGGTTTAATTCCAATTACCGTTTTCCTTTGAGAGGTTCAAACGTTTATTGAGGTTTAAAATTATTCTGCTTCGCTTCATTAGATTCCATGTTTTCGTGCTCCAACTTTATCCAAAGATACTTCCAATCATTAAATTTTCTCAGCATCAATACCAATATTAGAAGATTATTCAATTAAAAAGGAATTATTCAATTAGAAAAGAATTATTCAATAAAAAAGGATTATTCAATTAAAAAAGAATTATTCAATTAAAGAAGAATTATTCAATTAAAGAAGATTATCCAATTAAAAAGGATTGTTCAATTAAGAAAGAAAATATTCAATTAAAAATGCATTATTCTGAATCAAGGCAAACTTGAATAAAGGGGAATAAATAAAAACACCTATTCCATGATCCCCTCCCCTACTTTAACTAGTTCCAGTAATTCTTGAAGCTTTATCGAAGCCTTTACATATTCACTCTCAAACATAAGCTGCACACTCAAAGGAAGCTCAGTCAAAGAATTAAACCTTTTTCCTCAGTCACGTAAAGTTTCAGTAAAGTGGAAAACTTTTTCATTATATCCAGTAATCAGGGGGTCCGGATAACCGCAAGAATCATAAAATGTCAATAACCGTACATTTAGCTGAATAACCCTTCTAATCAAATACTGGTCAACTCCATGTAAATTTTTACAAACTCTGTGGCGTCTCCCAAGAAGTATTAACTTGAAACATATGTGTAGCAAAGTTTAGCCGTTTAATAATAAATGTAGTGTTCAGAAAAACTTTTTCGACCCAGCAGCTAAGTTCCAAAAGTTTTTGGTCAAAATCAGGTGCTGGGATTTCAAACCCAAGTCCCTCGAAATACAAGTCTTGTATAAACGATTACAAATCATGAATAACGTACAACACCATCCAGCGCGAAACATTATCGCGCGCGAACAACGCGAATAAACATACGGAATTTTTAGACGTTTCCTCAAATATCTCAATACATAATTTTTTAAAAAAAAAATGGAGCTAAACCGGCTTCTTTTTGCACGTTTCTCTCCTATGTCCGGGTTTTTTACAAATCCCACATAGTCTTGGGTCTTGTGCACGTGTCTTCGAAGATTTTGCAGCATTTTTACGAATATTGCTTTTTTGAGCTTTGCGTGGCTCTAGTGACTCATTGGCGATCTTTCTGATGTTTTCCACAGAGAGTCCACCCTTGTGACTAATGAATTTTCTAGGCATGTTTTTCTTTTTGTGGAGGTGTTTAATCACTTTTTGTAATTCGTCAATTTCTTTGTCGCGTATCGCATTCTGCTGCAACGCAACATGGAACCCTTTTATGACTTGTTTGCGTGCGGATTTCACGGGGCTACCCTGACTCTGTAAATCATTCTTTGACTTTCCTTCAATAAAATTTAGCTGCAAATTTAGCTCGTCTGAGTTTGAGGGTGTTTTTGGTGACCAGGGTTCTGCATTAGACTTTTGAGGAGAAGGTGTTTTCAACTGTACATCTAATCCTTCGATGACTCGTTCGGGATCAAGCGGATGTATACCAGTGGACGCAAAGCTCTCTTTTATGGCCTTGGTATGGAACGTTTTTATTCTGGCAGGCCTATAAGCCTCGAGAAAATCTGCTTTATCTATGCTGTGAATACCCTCGGGGATCTTGCTCATTATGTTCTTACTGTAGGCTTTTTTTAACCCAGAAAAACATCCCACGTCGAGAGGTTGCAAGACGTGCGAAGAATGAGCTGGCAAGCAGAATGGAACAATATTGTGTTTTTTGCATAAAGAATCGAACTCGGGGGTCAAGTGACTCCCATGGCCATCTAGGACCAAAAGTCTATGGGTACCTTTCAATTTTTTGTCCGTGAGAGGTATGAAGTGTTCACTCAACCATTCTGAACCAATTGCATTCGTTGTCCACGCATTTTCACTTACTTGGAAAAACCAATCCTTTGGGAGATCTAGCTCCCAGCATTCTTGGATAAATTTTCCCTTGAAGATTATCATTGGAGGCAATGCAAACCCAGACGCATTAGTGCACTCGATGGCAGTGACCCACTCTCGGTTCCCCGGCTGTACACGCGGTCCTCGGCCATTTGGACCTCTTATATCAGAGCCAGTGACAACAACTGATGTCGCAATGAGTCCCATTGAAAAGCCAGTCTCATCAAAATTGTATATGTCTTCAGCGCAAATTCCAAACTTCATAATCACCTCTTCCAAACGCTTGAACCATGCCCGAATAATCGCCGGGCTTTCGCAATAGACCCGTTTATAATCAATACTTCTAGTGTACCTCGATTTAAGGTCAGCATGTCTTTTGACGAATCTGTGGGCCCAATTTTTGCCAATGGTTTTAGGGGGGTCGGACCCACGCGCCGCGAGTAGTAAATTTGCCATATCTTCCACATCAGAGAACGTGGGAGCCACTCCGCGAGTATGTCGAGAGATTATCCACTTGCAGAGCGTTTCTTCTTCAGTTTCTGTGAAAAGATGGCCATTGGCTCGAGTTTCACCCTTGAATGGAGTGCCATTGAACCTTCTATGAAGTTTATAATAGGGAACTTCAAAAACTTGAGAAGCAACGTGCAAATTGGGGTATAATTTTTTTTTTGACTGAGTCTATAGCTAAAAGAATTTTCCCTTCATCAGCCGCCGAATCCTGAGGGAATTTAGACTTGTTGCGGTCCATTTAGGCTTGTTTGAAAATCGAATTATTTGTTTACTTTCTTCAAGAAAAACTTCGGCACGCGTTGTTCGCGCGCGATAATGTTTCGCGCTGGATGGTGATGTACGTTAATTGGCCCCAATTCCCCCTCAGCTTTTCTTGTCAAAGTTTAAATGCTGGAGGTACCTAAAGTATAGTTTTCGCTTGATTTTCCTCCTGAAGAGCTAGAAATATCGGCCCTCCGGAATTGTGAGTCCAAATTCACCTTTAGCTTATGACTTAAAACGAAGAAAAATGTGCTAAAGGTGTTTAAAACTAGGGTCAATTTCATGAAGGGTTTTAACTGCTAAGTTTAATAACACCTTTGTTTTAGGAAAATGAGGTGCGTTTTATGATATTTTATCTGCTTTTCGAATATCTAGGGTGATATTTGAACATTTTTTGTTATTTTCATGTGTTCAGTTTTAGTTTCACTCTATTTTTGCTCCACAATTTTGAACCCACACAGAAAAAAATACAGCTCATAAATTTGAAGTCAACTCAAATTTTGAATAGATTTTCCCCAGTAAAAGTCATGTTTCAAATATATTGATTTTTAATCTTGTTGCATTGTCTGACACAGTTTTATGATGATGTCGAAAAAATATATCAAATAAAACCTAGTATAGGAAAAAAGAAATCTTTATTTTGACAAGGTCATTCTTTATTGATTCTATTATAGAGCTAAACTAAGACTCCAAAATTTTTGGTGGCGATTTATAGTTAACCATCTTTTGTTTTTTAGGAACTGTTTTACGTTACCATATATGTTTTTCAATTTTCTGGTTCTTTCGAACTGTTGGAAAGTTTAAAATCTCAGTTATTTTTACAGAAAAGCTCTTTTTTTTTTACGTAGAGGATATTGCATTTCGTGATACTGAAAACCAATAAAAAGGACCTTTGTTACTCCAAAACATGCCCCATGAACTACCACACCTCTTGTAATTTAAAAATTCTAAAACACTTAAACTAAGCCTTAAAGGGTTATTTTAAAACAAATTTGTTCTTTGTCTAGACCATAAGCTGTGCTAAACTGATGACTTTAAATCATTCTTTATATTTCCTAATCACGAAAAGCTGTCAAAAGATTCTTACCTACATATATTCGGTTTATCGGGAAAAAATTCACCAATTGATTTATCGTGTCACTAGCCTTTCTGAATTCGTCCTCGAAAATATGGGCAACACCTAGAGGTAAGTCAGTCAAATCTTGATATAGAACTCTCCATGATTCCATAATGCGGGCAAAAGTAGAAATATGATCTATATATCCTGGGACTGATGGATCTGGATTTCCTCGGGAATCAAAAAATCGCAAAAGCTTGACATTAAGTTGGAGAATCCGGCGAACCAAAAACTGGTCTGTTCCTCTAACACGGTAGAACTTAAGGTATCCTGAAGCCTCTTCCATCACCAGAAAAGTGTGATTTGCAAAGTCGACTTTATCGGAAAACTCTTTATTCCTAGGAAACTGAACTTGGATCCAAGTCCTCATTTCGGAAATATCCGCGGCTAATTCTTGTGTCATTATATCGAATTTCACACCTATGAAATCATCCTCGTCAATCAAGCAAGATATCAAGCGGAGGTAAATCCGGTCCAAAAAATCTCTTGTTTCCTTCTTGGCATATTTCTTGGTTTTAGTACTACTTGGGATATCGGGTATGGTTTCGTTGTCTCTTTTACCAAATATGGTTTCCAAATCCGAAGAGTGTTTTGGGTTGAAGTTATTGTGAATTAAACCGGCACTGACGAAATTTATTATAGCAATTGAAGCTATAGACACAAAGGCAAATGTTCCTGGAAACATTTGAAATCAGTATATTCTGTTTCGGTTTTAATTTTACCAACCTAGTCTGTTTTATATATATTCTTGGTTTGGCAAAACTTGGTGCTAGAAAGTGCTTGGCAATCCCCTCTAAATTGAATAATGATAAAAGAGCCAATTTCATAAAAGAGGAAACAATATAAAGTGGCGAGAATTCCGTTGCAAAGCCCCAATTTTAATGAAACGAGGAAAAAATCTGAGTGGGATATTTACTTGTTTTTTTTTTTAAACTTCCCATATGACTCCTAGAAATTCATCCAATAATGGCAGTTGAGATCGGTTACAGCTACGTTAAATGACAATAAACAATTTAAAAGTTTGTGGAATTATTCCCAAAAAGGAGAGTTTATGGGGAAACTTTCAAAAGATGAAAAAGTACACCTCAGCAAAAAAAGATACAATGGAGGTTAGTGGAATTGCTTTAGGTTTTTAATCGGGCTTGGCTTTAAAGGTAGATCCAAATATAGCCATATTCTTTAGGTTTCGATTGCAATTTCTTGAGGAATAGTAATAAAAATAAATAAAAATAAAAAAAGCACACTATAGTCACATACGCTTTTTGAGCCAAGCGATCTCTTTGAACAAGAATAAAAATCAACAACACGTGTGGAGCACTCAAACGCTTTTTACAAAAGATGAAATTTTCAGATTTGAAGGAAAAAAAAAAAAAAAAAAAAAAAAAATAGAAAAAAAAATACAAGATATCCTTGTGGCACTTACTCTAAGCCAATCTCATAATGCACGATACGGTCACCTAATAAACCAGCAAGTTTTACCAGCTTCGACAGCTGGACCTCCTCGGCACTAGACTCGATTTGCAAATCTTCAATGGCTCCACATTCTTCCTCATACATATTCTCCAACCATTTCTTGCCTTTCTTGGCATATAAATGTACATTAAGCTTTTGCAGTGCTTTATCGCAAACTGCCAAAACTTGGCACGATGGATCAATAGCGAAATGAGCATCTGCACCTGTTTCGAAAGTATGTGCCAAGGAAGCTTTCCGTAAATCATAAACACGTAATTCATGAGTACCACTTTGTGTTTGGCCGCCAACAAAAAGCCAGTATCCATTTAAGGCAAACTTGATGTGTGAAACTGAGGCCAAGTTTGGGGTTTCAATTGACGAAACTGTGGCGAATGTCGTCAAATCTATAATGTCAATTTTTCCCACGCTTGCCACTCCAAGTAAAGCACCATCCACATGGATATCTGCTGTGTAGATGGACCCTGATGAAGTAGAGGTATGAATAACCCCTGTTTTTGCAGCCAAAACCCAGGTATCGTCGGCGGTAAGCGCCACAAAATACGGTAAGCTTGGATGAGTGATGACACGGCGTGTGTTTGGAATTGAAACGGTAAATTTCTCATCGTTTTCAAGCAAATGTAACTCCTGTTCATCAAGACCTATAGGCGAGGCCACAGCGGCATCATTAAGGAAGGCCACAGCGGCAAACTTTGGTTTTTCAATCTTTTGTGGAAGAAGGAGCGATCCCGATTTTCCAACCACAACCAGGTGTCCTGAACCTGGGTTTACTGCAAGATCAAGTGCACCTTTAATCGACAAATTTTCCTCACTTTTCTTCACCACAAGCGCCGAGGTGGCAGTCACAGGCAACGAAATCTTCAGCTGCTTATGTAAGGCAAATAGAGATTCTCTTTCCTCTGCGATTTCCAGCGAAAATGTCTTGTTTGATGTTGCTGACAGTATTTCCTCTTTTGGCAGGTCATTTCCAGCTACAATTCCATCATTTTTCCCGCCCGTAGCGGCAAACGATTCGGAAATTTGCTGGAGTGCCCGCTGCGCCTCTTCCTTTTCCCGAGTAGCTTTGGCGGCTACACGAACAGCGGCATCATATTTATAAAGTGCAAGACTCAATTCTTGACGTGAATTATGGAGCTGTTTTCGGAGCTCAAAAACCTCGAGGGCCACAGCATCCCATTCATTTTGGAAGGCTGCAAGCATGGTAGGAATCGAGTGGAATTCCGCCGGTTTTGGCGGCAAAATAGCCGGGATTCCGTTATTGGATACTTCAATTAATTCCTCCACAGTTAAAGGTTCATCATTTAATGGGTCTTTGCCCGATGTTGTCACATATGCATGGGCAAGTTTTCTATCGAAAATTCCGCCACTTTTGGGCGATACCACTGCGTCTGAAGTTTCGTTACCAGAGAGGGCACAAAGCATAATTAGGATTATTATTAGGATATATCTTAGGTTTGGTAAATAGGACCACGAAAAAGTGGACTTAGTGGTTTTTTTTTATTAATTTTTTTTTGTGCGTTCAGAAAAACGGACTTTTCTATTTTGTTTTTGTCGTTTTGAAGCAATCTCTTGTGATACCCTTGTTATTGAACGAAGAGAAATGAAAAAAACGAAGAAGTTTGGTGATGGAGATGCGTGGAATGAATTTAAGAAATCCATTGGTAGTGTTGGTGTTCTATGCAGTACGTCGAGTTTAGGGCATCATATTATTTAGTAAGGGAATGATAATTTTTTAAGTTTTTTTTTTTGAATAATTAGGCTTTTTCAATTTTCTAAGGGGTTTGGGGAAAAATTGCTTTTAAAACGCTTCAAAAAGAAGTTTTTTTAGTGTGTAAATATAACGAGAATTCACTTAAGTGAAGTGCATTCAATCATTTCGGTAAAACACTAGACAACACTGTAACCTCCTTTTCTCCTTGGGTATTGGAATCTCAAATAAATTATTCGATTAAGTCTTGCCAGGATTCCCTTTCACTGTCTCTGTATACGAATATAGCGCAGAGCTTATTCGCTCATGTTCCATATACTCTCTTGCTCATTGTCCCATGACAATTTCCGTACATTTTTCTGGATCATCGTCATGACAAAAAGGATAAACATATGTTTCTTTTTCAAGTGCTTTTGATCTGATATTACCACATCACCACATCCTGTTCCCATACCTGTTTCACCTTAATAACAGAGTTCCTTGTGAATTTTTTTTTTCTTTCTTCAATTCGAACAACGGCGTCAAGTTGCATTGGACGTCCTTGTGCACATCACCCAGTTTAGGTATCTTTTGATTCATGAGATGTCTGGGAGATGAAACATATTGAATTTTAAGTAGATGTAAGTATAGGCTCAAAAAACTTGAAGCTCATAGTTTTTTTTTTTTTTTTTTTTTTTTTTTTTTGCGGATTTTGCTTTGTTCTATGTATAAAAAGAGCATTTTTTACCTGGCTAAATGTACTTCCGAAGGGAGCAGAGCAACGTTTGGCCCTGCCGCCGTGCGGCTTCACATTCCACAATATGTGCTTATGTCTCATTAAAAATCCTCGAGAGAAATATGTAAAAAAAAAAAAATTATCTTGCCATTATTTAGTGGCTCACCAATTCCTGGGGGAAGAAAAAAAAAAAGAAACAAACAAACAAACAAACATTGTTTGCCTTAAAGGAAATCTAAGAATGAGTCTTACGTGAACCACTTTCCCCATCGAAAGAATGACGCCTTGAAAACTACATCAGAAATGTACTGCAGGGTTTGGAGTGATTCGAGGGAATGTAGATATCGAGTGCCACCAAGCAGCAACTACCGGATAGTATCCGGAAGGGGGCCGTATGCAATGTAGACCTTGTTTTCGAAAGACAAGACATTGAAAAAAAAAAAAAAAAAACTAACCGATTTTGATTTATAATTGTTTTTTAATTAAATAAAAAGATAATATGACGATACACGACTATTTCTCATCTCCTTACTCTATGAGAGTGAGTTCATTAGCCAGTTTTGGGGCCACACTAAATATACAAATCTAATTACAAGTCTGAATGATCGCAAATCCTCTGAAACAGACAACAAAGAAAACTAGTCAGTCTTGATTCGATATTCATAAGGTCATTTCCAAAAATAGCCCTTTCAAAATGAAAAGCCGAACGATACGAAGTAATGGAATCTCTGCCCGCATCAACCGTTAAATACCGCATTCGCAGTAAGGAATATTCGTGAGTATCAAGGCCATGAGGATGAAAGTTCAATTAAACAAAGTTCATTTACAAGAAGATTTGAAATATACATAATATATATAAATATTATAAATTTCAAAGCAAGTTTGTACTAATTTGAATTTGTCTATCACCAAACATGGTAAATTAATCAAACTCAAAAAGCGTTTGCGCTCTTAAATTATCCACGGATAGGATTCAAGATTATCCCTAGCAGGCAAGAAATGTCGCAATTATGTGGCACGTATATGCCGGATTGTAGATCCCAAGTTTTTCCGGCCTGATTCTATAGTGGACTTAAAAACTGAGGGGTGAAGTATGTGGGGAAATCTTAGAAACAATCCTAAATCTCCCAAAGCACATTATTTATAAGACAGCTTTACAGAATTTCTTAAGATGAAACGCCATTTCTCCAATCTAAGGGATATTTTACGGCCAGCGTGAGACAACAAATACCCGGCCTACCTGACGTCATATTTTTCCCGAGACTGCGTTTATAGTGTCATCCACCACAGAATATACAGGTTTATCACCTTGTTGTCAGCCCCGTATCTTTCGACTGGCGCGATTTTCTTTACTTTAGCTGCTAAAGATTATGTGCCGCAAATTGATCATTGGCAAGCTGCGGCTGAATGTCATGACACTCTAAGCCCCAACATCGTCCATTGCAGGACAATGGTCGGAATAAACCATTGTTTTCTTGGTGTATATAATTAGAGTGAAAGTACAGTTTGAATAATGTTTAACAATTTTTAGAAAAACATCATCCACACAAAACACCAATTCAAACTCTCGGAAAATATCTCAGTCTTTAACTGAAACAATACTTCCATAAATTCCCTACGAAAATGCAACTCGATCTCTGTCCCAAAACCCTTGCTAAACCCTTGTTTCAGAGGGACTATTTCAGTGGAATGGGAAGCTCAAATGTCTCTTCTTTTTGCAACGGAGACAGCACGTGTAAGACCATCGCCATTGTCTTTATTGTCGTGGGCTCATTAATTGGAGAATTTAGAAATTAAAAATTTAAAAATATAAAATATAAAAACTACACCAATTATGTTGGTGGTGATTTTTCTTTATGCTTGTATTGGCCTTACCTGTATTGGCGCATTCACTTGTGGCAGCTCTGCAAGATCTCGTAGAGAAAAACTATCCAGCGCAATTCAAAGGCCATTCAACAACATGAATACATATCCCAATCAGCCACCAATGATGCAAATGGGTCCAATGAATCCGGCATATCCTTCTCCTACCGCCCCATATCTTCCAAATTCGACGGGTTTCCCAGATAATGGAAACCAAGGATCATCTCTGCAGCCCCAATCCTATCCTTCTGGATCATGACCAGCGACGGAAAGAAGGTCCGGAAAGAAGAGTTCGATACAATTATAGAATCATAGAAAAATAAATTAAAGTTTCCAAGAGAATCAAATTCCTGAAATCTTAGATATAATTTTGTGTGTTTCAATTTGTTCCTTAAGCAAGATCTTCGCTTGAGAAAACTCAAAGTTTTGCATCCGTATCATGCCGCGCCAATTAGCAGACAAACAAAACAAAAAAACCAAGTTCAAAATTTCCAAACATTCTCAAATTGAATTAAAATCAGAATATTACCTAATTCTGTTAAAATGAAAACTGTTTCCCAAGAAAAGAAGTATAGGTAGTCAGCCAATGGGCAAAAAATTATTATTGACACATCACACAGGAGCGTTACTGAACAACGCGACGATCTCGGATTCAAAAATTAGTGTTTTTTTTTTTTTTTTTAAATCATCTCACGACCTCGATGGATAATTCATATTGAGGTGACCAGATTTTGTTTAAAAATAAGAAAATAATAAGAAGAAAAACAAATTCTTAAAGTTTTCCTCTATGTTTCTAAGAAAACACACCAAAATCACCCAGAAAAGAACGGGAGGTGTGTTAGCCGCTGCTTCCAGTGGTACATATTCCATTGTTTACTTTTGAGTATGTACAAACACAAATACAAATACAGTTTGGTTTCTAGTTTGATCTCCACAAGCAAGTTTATTTCTTGATCTGAAACAATTCCCTAGTTTTAGATTTTCTTATCATTAATAGATCATCGTTTTTTGGCACCCGCCGTAAAGCCTTGCGAAGATTTCGGGCTATAAACGCGTACACAGCCATTGTTATGCAGAACGGCCCCAGTCTCTTCATAAAAAACGGTCTGGGGCGCAACCGTTTTTTATCATTATTATTAATTTTTGATTTAGCCTGGTTCTGATTTTATATCCTTTGATTCCGCCGCGACACGCACCTAGAATTACCCCTTTTCATTGAAATCAAAATCCGACTAACTTCAAACCGGGTATCTTTTCTTTAAGGTCTACCATAATTTGTCTTCAGCATTTTTCTCCGTTTAAACGACCACTTTTTTACTTATAATGGAACTCGACCTCTGTCCCAAAACATTCGCCGTGCGGCTAGGGCCATGACTTTTCCACGCATTTTCCATTTCTGCTTTTCTTGAAAAAATTCCCCTGAAATCTATGCTTTATGATCATACCTCATCTCTGGACTCTGTCTTAATGGAATCCGTTTACGAGGATGGAAACACCCACAACAGTAACCCACAATGCTCATGATAATAAAGAGCAATGCCGCAACGCCAGCACACCAAGCAAAAGCATAAAACTGGATGGATAAGAATGTTTTCACACCATAACTATCGAGATTCTGGTTGACGATTCGCCGCACATAGAGAAACACGCCGGTAGTTAGAGCAGCACCAATTACCACCACCAACACCACAAAAAACATGAGAATAAAGTTGCAACAGGATAAAAACGAATTCTCAGGCAGACAGAAAATACCAATCAACTGGAAAACAAACGATACAAATGTCAAACATGCTCCACCAAAAAGAAGAGAGAATCCGGCAATCGTCACCTTATGAAGCAAGCCTAGATCCTGCTTCAAGTTTCCTGGAAGCCCCAAATTATCATAGGTTAAAGAAGCCGTCACCGCAAGCAATTCCGAAATAAATGAATCTGTAAGTCCTCCGGTTAAGTTGCTTAACCCGCGACCATAGTTTTGGATTTCCTCTAACATCTCATGTTTGATAAGTGCCAAGGGATCAAGTTTATACCCAAACTCGGGCGGCGAACAATAAGTATAATTGACATTATTATTCCGGAATTGCTTTCCAAGAGCCCCAAGATCACCAATGTCTTCAACCCCACCAGTAAGATCACCTTTACAATAACCATAAAACCCCACAGAATACATATCCGAAAGCCCCAAATCGGAAGGTTTTGCCGATGCAATAATATGGTCAAGCACCGACGAAAGATCACCGGTGATTTCCGAAACAAGGGATGCAACGGAATCTGGAACAGAGGCTGTGGATGCAAATGCTCGGGCCTCAGATAATAAACTATTGGTGTCGGCACTAGATAACGCCCCGGCAATAGCAGAAGTGGGCACTCCATATTGAGAAACAATAGAATTAATGGCCGAATTTCCACTGCCTCCTAATAAGCCGGTGGGAACAGAAGAAAATCCAGTAACCAATGATGCAGGATCAAAATCCCTCTGTTTTAAGGTTTTCGTGGGTTCGGGTTTTTCTAACTCATCCTGGATATTCGTTTCTGGAAGTCCACGCTTGCCTTTTGAAAGAAGATCAGTATTCTGGAAAATCGTCGATAAATTCAAATGCGAGAGCTGGAAACTGATGAGATAATTGTTGGTAAGATAACTTTCGTTTTTATACGACCCAACCAATGACCATGCCAGTAGCACGATGGTTGCCACGGTGAAAAAAAGCACCAAAAGCCGGAAAAACATTGATTTTTCGAGAAAACGGCGATTTTTAGTGGATGATGATGATTCTAGATGCCTCGGTTCCTTTTTTTTCGTTTCTTTATCTCTATCCCAATTCAATGTGCTTAGGAAAAAGTTTGATCGTAATCAGTGTCTTGAAACGACTTTTCGTAAATTTCCACTAAGTTAGCGTGAACCGTATTATTGAAAGGGGAAAAAAACCTGAGGAATTTTCCGACTATTAACACGAATTTTTTGGTTAATGTTGCTGCGCCAAACCCCAATTCCTTCCGTGATGCATTACAGGGCTCACTTCCTGCACGCGCAAAAAACTCGCCAGCGCAATGTTTACGGTTATTTTTAGACGCGTGCGTATTATGTAGTAGCCAACTTGGTCCAGATGTGGAAAAAAAGACGAAAGTCAGTAATGAGGGGTGGCTCAGCCACAGAGGCTCATCATCAGCTCGCGTCAGCCTTGGCTCCATCTATCGTTTTTCAAACCTTGGCACTCTGCTTGGAGCCAAAAAAAAAATGGACGAAAGAAAAATCCGCAGCATCTTTTTTCGAGATAAGATTGCTTGCCGATCTCGCAGCTCCGCCCCCACCCCCACAAACATGACCCCGTAAATTCTCGCACCTGAAACCCAGAAGATGTCCAAAAAATTAATTATTATTACTCAGTAGGATGAAACTTTTCATCTGCTTATTCCTCTTCCATATTGTCCAACTCATCTAGGAGCTCCTTCTCAAGCTCGTCCATGTCATCAAAATCATCCATACCATTCTCGGCATCTGTAGTGTCCATCTTTTCCTCTGTTTTTCTTCTCTTCGATCCATTCTCCAACCCCAAGGCATCGGAATCGTCTTCATCTTCGTCTGACTCGTAAACTTTTCTCTTAGACCGCGATTCACTCACCAAACCCTTAAGGAAAGAAGATCCGCTAGGTTGTTGCGGTGTGTCATCATGTTCATCGGAATCTTCGAGATCATCGTCTTTACCATCTAAATCTTCACCATCGCCGTCATCTTCGCTCAAGTCTGCCAAGAAATCGTCAACTTCCGCACTTGCATCGTTGAAGTCATAATCTTCAATCGATGAAAGCGAGTCTGCACGCGGCCGTGTACTTTGACCGAGCCCACGTGTTTGTGCCCGTTGTCTCTGGGCCTCAAGCGCCTTGTGGTACTTGTCAACATCCTGTTGTGGTACATACCAGTCCTTTTCAGGAAGTTCAATAGTGTAATCATCCTCCGGCACCTTCGACCACAGACTTAAGCATGCAAACAACCAATCTGGACTGACAATTTTAACTGCAGAGATGGTTTTCTTTGCCACCCGAACCTTGAGTGTGAGACCAACCTTTGCTGCAGTTGCGTTAGGATCACGACAAACGACATGAGTCACCTCGGGGAAAACCTCATTGACCACGCGCACGCCAAACTGGCGACACCAAATCACAATGTCTGCATTGTCGATATTCATTCCCAAGGGGAGAATACCCGAAAATAGAACAACAACCCCTTGTAGACAATTTTGTTTGAGTTTCGGGATAATTGTCGTAAGATCTGGCCGTGGAAGAGCCTTATTGGTGCTGTAAATTCCGAAGAGCTTAAAGTATTCCTGGTGAATGTTTTCTAATGCATTTTGCAATGTTGCGAGCTCGGCGTCATCGTCTCTAAGAAGATGGTCGTCCTCTTCCTCGGGTCCATCGCTTCCCTCACTGCCTTCACTTTCTGGTGTGGGAGTATCATGCTCATGGATCATCTTGTCCAAATTATGCTGTAGTTTAGCAAGTGGGCGGTCTTGTTGTTGTTGCTCCACGAGCTGTTTTCGTGTCATCAGCTGCTCTAATAAAAGGTTTTTGTTATCTTCGCCACCGCCCAAATGGAGCATTCTATCTACCGGCGACGCGGCATCAGTAGCCGGGTCTTCTGTGTTTGGGGTAGGCGAGTCCTCTGCGGAACTCAGGTCAGAATCTTCTGCGGAAGTTTCCAAGGACTTGGATTGTTTTGGTGCAGATTGTGGCGGTGTTGCAGCCTCGGGGGTCTCATCTTCCAACGCCTCGAGTTTGGCAATGGTTTTACCGCGCTTGGAAGGTCCAAGGAGCTGGCCATTTTTCTTAGGCAAGAAACTAGAGTTGATATCACCAATTCCCACGAAGAAATCGTAGGGTACAACCTTGATCAAGTTCAGCTCCCACTGCCACACATCGCCACGGTCATCGATAATAGCCACCATCAGCTGATCTACAGGGAAAAGCCTCTTAAGGTTTTTGTGGGTAAGCAGACCACTTTCGTCTCTGCTGAGAATACGGTCACCAAAGTACTTTGCCAGGGGGTCTATGATCTTGGCAATTGCAAGTGCATAATTACGCGTGGCCATGGTATAAATATGGAGTTCATAGAGCTCAGAGACGCGTGCAAGAAACTGTTCGAGCCCTGGACGCAACTTGACGTAGTACGAACACTTATTGGGAGGCGGTTTGGGGCCAAGCCATCCAGGCGGGAGCACAGGGTCTTCTTCCAAAGTGAACGAGCGCACATCTTTAACATAGGGGTAGTTTGGATTGTTAACATCACGCTGCCATTCGCCCACTGTGGGGTCCACTGTGGCATGGATCACCGTCTGGTCCAAGTCCACCACCAAGATAAGCTTACGGTCCTCTGCCAACTTATCTGTAGCCAGTTTTTCGATTTTTGCCGCCTCTTCTGCCGAGACACGGAGACCGGTGTTATCGTGGGCCATCGAGATCGTGGCACGGTCCTCATACGTGTACCCAGAATAGTCCTTTTCATCCTCTACTGCCTTTCCGCAGAGTGCACAGAGCCCTCCATATTGAACGGTATGTGTGCACATTTCCTTGATCACATAAAGTTCCACACCCAGATGTGCAATTTCTTCCTGGGGATGTATTTTCACCGAAACAACCTCTCCTTCAATGGGCAGCTCCAAGCTACCAATTCGTTCCACGCGCACCTTGCGTGGCGGATCTTCGGTGGAATTCGGGTCGTCCTGGTAGTCCCAGTATCGGTACCGGAAAAGCGGCGCGTGTTTTTGTACGCTATCGCCCACAACACAGAGTACTGTACTCACAGTTACAGGAAATGGTACAGACAGGGGTAGCGAGACACTAGTCATGTTTTTGTGTAGGTATTTGGAACGTTTTTAGGGGGGTTTTTTATGGCGTCTTTTTTTTAATGACGGCCGGCGGGTACGGGGTGTGAGTGTTTTTTTTCTTTCTTTTTCTTATGGATGAGGCCGGGAATTCGCCGTGTTTCTTAGGGATAATTCCGGCGTGGTATGGATAATTCCGGCTTGGGATTGCGTATGGATATATGTATGGCAGGTATCCACGAATAAATACAAAACACTGGGTGGAAATGTGTGTGGAGATAAGAAAGATGGAACGCAGCCGTGTGAGGATTTCAGTACATGAAGCGTCTGGCAGACTCGTTTCGTGCGCGGGTGGTGCGCGCGTTCACGGGTGCTGTGGTGCACGGGTTTTTGGCCGTGGCGGCCGGCCATTGTTTGGAATTCAGGCAATTGACAACCAGGCCGAGCATGCGGGGTTGAAATGTCCAAACGTTCGCCAGTCCCGTAGTAATCCTTCCCAATAGCAGAGAAACGCGAAAAATTCTTAAGAAAAATAAGAAATTATCATTTTTTCAATTGCCATGGTTCGATATAAACTCACTCTTGGCCATATCAGAGACATGTTTCCCATTTTTTTTTGCTTATTTTTGTTCTGCTGTGGATGGAACTCGGGGCACGTGCTGGCGTTCTGTTTGTTTGGGGATCGTCGCGCCTGATGCGGAACGTGTGGGGGGAAACACAACAAAATCCTCCAATGTAGATCTTTTGCCCAATTCGTGAAGTAGTAAATCAGGAAAACCCAGCGAGTTTTTTTTTTTTTTTTCTTTTCTTTTTTTTTTGTGTTTACACTTATTCCGTTTCCTTAACAAGTAGTGTGACAACCACAATTTTATTCTCGCTGATTGTAGCCGTGTTTAACCTGTGCGTCTCTTGTATTGCCAGTCAAGTCTCGCTTCAGTTCCAATAATCCACCATAATAAAACTCCTTTCCTATCTTCTTCTTTTCCTTTTCCTTTTCCTTTTCCTTTTCCTTTTCATCTTTCAATTCTCGATGCTTTTTCTCATCTTTGCATCCACCGTCTCTCACCGATCTTATTCTATATCCTCTAGTTCATCCTCCTCTGATTCCTCTGACCCAAGGTCACCCCACAGAACATGTGTAGTAGGCTGGTTTTGCTGTGAAATTTCCTGGTGAGAACCGTCCGTAGATCCAGGTACTTGATCTGTGCCCAAAGAAGTGACGTTTTCCAACTCCTCGCCTTCGTCCTCGTCATCGTCCTCGTCCTCGAGTCCAAAATGCTGCTCAAGCTCGTCCTCAATATCGCTATGGCCCTGTTCCTGGCCCCGTTCCTGGTCCAGTCTGTCTACCAATTCCCTCAGCTCAATTGGCGCTTTAAGCGGAGCCTTTCCCGAAACCTGTGCCAGCAGAGGATGCTCGGACTCCACATCTTCCATAGCCGTGTCTTCATCCATATCATCACCTTTCGCCTGCGGAGTTTCTGGCTCACCGGCATCGCCAAAGTCAAATTCAAACTCAGGCGAGGTGCCACGAGTGTGACCTGCTGCAGGGCCTATATCATCATCGCTATCGTCACTATCGTCCAGAATATTTGCTGCTGGATTAAAGGCAAAGCCAAACTCAAACGCGCCATTCTGTTCGGCCTGTTCGGCCTCACGTTTCTTGCGTTCTTCTGCAATCCGCGCAAGCCGGCGTTGCTTCTTCTTCTCTGCTGCGCGTGTAGCCTTAATAGCCCTTTTGAATGACTCATTTAGGACGCCAGAGAAGAATTCTCGATCTGTTTCCAGCGGCGGTTTGGTCGCGTAAGGTGAGAATATGGCCTCTGCACGCATAAACACATCGGCGTGCCTTGCCGTACGTCTCTTTTCCATTTCTACACCATACCTTTCACGAGCAGCACGCCGTTTGCGAGCATACTCGACAAAATCAAAGCGTTTTCCGGGATCTCCAGTTGTCAGCTCCTGTGCCGGTTTTTTTTCTGGTTCTTTCCCGGATTCTTGTCCCAATCCGTGTCCCAAATCTTTTCCAAGTTCCAGTAATGGGTGTTTTTCTCCAGAAACTTTGGCCTCGCCTGGATCAGGGGTCTCGATATCTGTCACGGTTTTATCTGCGGCAGGGCTCATGATCTCGTCATCGGCCGATTCCTCATCTTCGGAGCCCGCAATTTCGCTCAAATCACGCTCAAGCGCCTGGCGCCAGCGCCGCTCGTCATCGTCGATCAAACGGTAGAGAGATGCCTCGTTTAGCCGCGTCTCTTCAGCCAAACGGAGCTTGATTTGCTTGAGATCGGTGGTTGTGGGCATATAATGGCCCGTCAGCGTAAATGTGAAGTCTGGTGGCAAGTCGGGTAAATATGATGGAATATAGTCCCTCCGCGTGGCCTGCCGCGGCACCAATCCAGCAATTTCGTGCTGCTCGTTGGCATGGAACACAAGCGACGCGTCATCCTTGTCAAGAGTGTAGTTATTGGCATTATATTCTCGTAGCAAAACGTCCAAATCTCGAGCTACGCGATCCAGGGCTTTTCTCGTGGCTGCGGTTGCGGATTTTGTCCGCAAATACTCACTATGTAGGTCCGTTGGCGCTATTCCATGGTCCAATAGACACATTTCTAGGTCAGCAAGTCCTGGCCGCAGGTGCCTCTGAACCTCGGTCAACTTGTGTAATGCTGATACCACGCGCGACATAAATTGGGCCGCTAACTGGGTGGCCTCATCCAAAAACTCCCCTGAAAATCCAGGTGCATGTTTACTAGTGGCCACTAGAAGTCCCACAATTTTGCGGAGCTGGAAAGTCACCGGATCTGTGGATTCAACCGAAGAAAACGGCAGGTTAAGCGCGTTTTCGTGGGGTCCAAGTCGCCGCTGGGGCGGTGGAATGTAATCGTCTTTAACCATGGGCGTACTAATGTTTGATGATGGTGAACTTTTGGCGGGTGTTTGCGCAGGCACGTTCGTTTTTGCCGGTGGTGGTACCTGCACAGGTACCTGTTTTGGTAAACTTGTGTTTCCAAGCACTTTTGGGTCCTCTGCCATTATTTCTCGTGGTGGCAATTGGAAAAAATGTAAGAGCGTAGCCTTGAAGCACAGTTTCGCTAGTGCGTGTATTCTGGTGATGTTTCGGTGTGCGCACGACCACCCCAAGGCCTTTGAACTCTTGGGAAGGGTTGGTCAGTATGGCACCGATTTGCCACCTACGCGCATTCGCGGGGTTCTAGCTTCGTACTGTAATTTATATAAAAGTCATGTTCGCATTGCCCATTAAAATCCGCCCGACAACAAGAACTCAAGCGCACCTTGGACATTGCCGCCGCTTCTTCTCAATGCAGCCACATTCTGCTCAAAGTTAGAAAATCCCATCTCATTAAGTTGGTTCAATTGAGATTCGTATTTCTCTTCAGGCGGTCTGTTATCCACGGGGGCAGCAGCAGCAGGGTTCCCGCCAAGTCCGCCAAGGAAAGGGTTGAATGCGCCGCTGCCGTTACCTCCAAACATATTCAAGAACGGGTTAGCGGCACCAGCGCCGGCACCAGCACCGGCACCAGCGGCATTGGTAGAGTCTGTAGAAGCAGCGGTACCATCTTCGACCGTAGGGTTAGATCCAGGGGCAGGAAACGAGGACTCGGAAGCAGGACTGCCGCCAGGACCACCCAAACCACCAAGGCCACCACTTTGCGCAGCACGGCCCATGTTCATCATGGAGCGCAAGCTCTCTGGGTTAGCCATCATCTCACGGAACATGGGACGCAACATCTGGCGGGCCTCGGGGCCCATGTTACGCAACTGTGGGTTCTGGTCGATCATCATATCCAACATGCGGGGGTCCAGCAACAACGCATTCATTTGTTCCTGAAACATAGGATTGGACATGATACCGTCGAGCTGCTCTGGGTCTGGAAACGCGCCCATACCACCGTCTGGACCAAACATCGATGCCGATGGCAACTGCGTGTACCCCGCATAGCGGGCGCCGGTCAAGTCTGCCAATGGGTTGAATGAGCCTTGCCCAGCAGCAATGTTGGAAGGCACGGCTGCACCTGCACCTGCGGAGCTAGCCGCCGAGGTATTTGTGTTTGTGTTTGTGCTCGCGTTTGCGTTTGTGTTTGTACCACCCGTGCCTGCGCTAGCGGCCGACTTAGCCTTAGCCGCCGAGCTCTTGACCAAGTGGATACTGTGGTCATTTTGGATTTTGTACAGTGCAACAGTCTCGGTATCCTTCAAAACTTTGCCGCTATAAATTAAACGCTGATTTTCTGGCGCCACATCTGCTGTGGCAGAGATAATTGTCTTAAGATCCTCGATGGTGGAGTCAGTGTCGACCTCCACCTCGTACTTCTTATCTCCGGAAGACTTAATTTTAACGGAAATAACGGGCATTATGTGTGTGTGTTTTTGTTCTTGTGTTTGTTTTTGTGTTTCTGGTATATTACCCCAGTTATGTTTTTTGTTTTACTGGGTGGCTGTAAATTTTTTTTAAAGACGTGCAAGAAATTAGACGCCCAGGATTGGAAAGGTGGAGATAAAAAGTTGGGAGTACACCTGTCGGTGGCGCGCACCCGATTTGTTCTTTGGTTTTCTTTGCCTGGAGGCTGGGACCTGGCCTTAGCGCGGAATTAGCGAAAATTAGGGCCACTGTTAGTAGGATTTGGGAACTTTGGGTTGGGTAATATCGGGGTAACAAAAAAACACTTGTATTGGAGGATTAAATGTGGTTTTGTGAAATTATTAATTAATCTGGAATTCTTTTTTTCTGGTTCAGCTTTTTGTTGGAATGCTTACCGCGATATGTTTGCTTAGGTAATATAGGTGCACCCGTGACCTCGGTGACAAACTTCCAAAGTCTTATAAATGCTTACTTCACAAAAATAAGTCGGATTGAGTGAAAATTTCATTACTGAAAATGAAAATTTTAATGGAAATTTCTTTGATCCGTTGATTTGCTGCTAAGGGCTGTTTAAACTTGATTATAATTGTGAATGAGGATATGTTTATTTCTCAAATCCGTGAAAAAGATTACAGGTCAATTTTCTTTCAAGATTTTGGAATTTTGAGATCTTACCATACTGTGATATTAATCACCCACTGAGTTACTGGCTTTAAGGGCTTTTTATTTCCGTTGTTGCGCCGCTTCTATTTCTAGAACTCACGGTATAATAAGTTGACTACAAATCCACTAGTCACAGATTGCAATCCAGAAATGGTTCCGAATCCAGGAATTTAGCTCCTGGTATACGAATTTTAAGATTTACAAACAGCTCTTCCTAATAGAAGGACAATCGCCGTATCGCTGATTTAAAAAAGAACGTCTTGTTAATGCTAAATTATCTAAAGAAATGAAATGCTACCTGAGACCACTATCCAATCCCTCACCGTTTGACCTCGACCTGACACCCACAGCTAAGACACCCGTAAGCCTGCTCACCGTTCTCAAATGTGGATTTTCCCTTGCTCTGCATCAACGCCCACTCTCCTTTAGCAGGGATTTTTTTGCACTCGGCATTGAGGCAACGTGCGGCGGTTTTTTTGTACCTCAAACCGCAAGAATTACAAAGTTGGCCCTCGTGGGTACTCCATGAAGGTCTCCAGCAAGGCAGCTGGTCCGAACCACATGAAATACATGTGCGTGGGGCGGTCTGTGAAATACGAGGAGGAGATTTCATCAACTCCAGGCGCGTCTTGTCCTTGACTGACGGTGGAGTGATGGGAATAAACCGGGTTTTGTGTGTGGACTGCTGTTCTGTATGGTGAGGAGGCGAATGTGGAGTTTCAAACGACAGTTCTGGGGTGGCATAAGGTGCGGAAATGGCTGGGAGTTTTGCAGTCGAAGGCGACGCTAAAATGGGGCCATTATACGACGTGTAATTTGGACTGGAGGGCGTTCTTCTGGAATCCTGGCGTTTAGAATGGCTTTCGGTGTTATTATAGTGTACAGGCACGGGATTTTGACGTTTAGGTGAAGATGGGGCTTGGACTGGGGCCGGAACTTGAGCCGAAGCCGGAGCCGAAACTCGAGGAAGTACCTGGGGTCTCGAAAGTTGAACAAGCGACTGTGCCAATTCCAAGTATTCTGGAAACCGCTCGACATCCGTGAGATATGTCTTGTTCAAGTAGGTGTAGTTGGACTCGTAAGGGAAGTTGATTTTGCGCTGGGTAAATGTGGGCAACGCCTTGGAACACACACGTGAGTCGAAGCACGGTCTACACAGAGAATTCATCTCGTGGATGGAAGGAAGTTTCTTGGAACTGGCGTGCTTATCCAAATAGGCGTATTTTTCCAAGGAAAACGCCGGTTTCGTGTGACGGATCGAGTCCAACAACCCGTAGCGCCATTGCTCATCGTTGGGCTTATACGTGTCAAAATAATCAAGCGAAACAGTGGGCACCAGTGTTTTCACGGTGTGGAGACGCTCCATAGAAGCAGGGGTCATTTGACGCAATGCATCATTAATGCTAGGCAAGGTGATTTTTTTGGCCGCATCTGGAACAGAAGCACGAGGCGCTGAAACAGGCGACGAAGGTGCTGTTTTAGGTCTTTTGGCCAACGGAGTCTCAAGATCCGTATGGGAATAAACATTTGCCTGGTCACTGTGAGAACGTCTTTTTCTCAGAGCACATTGGAACTCCGGTGACGAGAAACTAGAAGGCGAAACAGAGCGCATTTTGCGGGAGGCATATTTTGGATGTAACTGGGCAAAAAGCTCGTTGAATGACGATGCCCTGGTATGGTGGGATCTTGCTGCAAATGGGGCGTTGAGCTGGTTCGTATACATTGTGGACTGAAGTACACTCATTTTCTGATTTCCTATTTTTGGCGAAGGTATTTTTATTTTAATTTTTTCCTAGCAGTTGGGAAAAAGTGGCCTTGATGAATATGAAGGCGTCTTTTTTCGGTGCTAAGTTATTGTTCGTGAATCCAATTTAATTTGGGTGCAAATCGTGCTGCTGGGAGTGTGCCAAAGTGAGGGTTTTCCTGTGAATATGGCGACGTGCGTGGAATACGGCAATACGGCAATGGGGCTGCAGTTTCTGGAAATGTCCGAGTATTGGCAATCTCAAGAAAAGAAAAAAATAAAAAATCGAAGGAGAAAAAGCTTTCCAATTCTTTCCCAATCGATATAAACGGGAAATTAAGCGGTATTTGGTATTTGCGTCCAGTTGATGTAAAAGTCCTCGGTTCAGGAACTGGTGGGCGACGGAAATAAACGGGCGGAATTAAACAAACGGGATTAAACGGGTGAAGGAATTCAAACAAATGACTGGATCAGATAAACAAAAACTGATGGTTTAACTGTCTTTCGATTTCTTTCTCTATGAGTTTGTGGTCACTGGATCGGGGTGTGGATTTCCTGTTCCTGAGAGCTTATTATCTTTTTTTTTTGACTTGATCCCAACAAGGAAAAGTAATTGAGTAGATTTGGGATATGCAGTACCTGTCGAGATCCGAGATAAAGCAGAAAGCGCAAAAAAAAAATTTTGATGGCCGGTTAAAACACCTAGTAGAGCTTTTATTTCTTGGGATTATTAGAAAATAAGAAGGTTCGAATCAAAGTAAAATAAATAAAGCTTGAAACGAAAGAATGGATATCAACAGTATATGGTATCTGTGATATTGGCGGGTGCGTGGTGATGAAAATGAGTGACGGATAAAAGGAATGAAGAAGCGGAAAAATGAGTTTAGTGAAAAAAAAAAAAAAAAATTTAGAAAAAAGGTTTGACACCGGTCGAAGGGATTTGGACTCTATTAAATACTCATCTCGTAAGATTCCACTGAAGCCCCAGCAGATCAGATCAGGATCGAGCCGCATGCACGGAAATAGAAATCATGCTGGCCAAAACCAGCCGGATCAAATCAGAATTTAGATTAGGCCCTGCTGCCACGCCCGATTCGTGCTGGCTCCTGCGAAGAAAAGGCCCGATTCGGAAGTTCATTCCTGCATGGTACGCGCAAGTGGCTGGCTTTGGTATTTGGATGTGCGCGAATGTTTCCGGAATATCTTCCGCATCTGAGACCTTCCATAGATTGGCACAACAAAAAAAAAAAAAAGCAGAGCCACATATTGCTGTGTTTGGCATAATGAGTGTTTTTGATCTGTGTGATCTGTGCTGGCTATCATTCCAAAAAAGGCTGTCAGTGGGAAAAAGAAAAATTACTGCCCCGTTTAATTAGGGCTTCCATGTCACGTGCCTTGCAATAACCCTAGATCACCAAGGATTATTATATTCAGTGTAAGAAAGAAGATTTAATAATATATATATATATATATAGTTTGAAGAAGTAAATGAGAAACAAAACCAGTATTGATTAAATTGGTTTTCTGCTATTTTTCATCTCAAAATATGGCCCTATCCTTACCCAAATTATGTTTTATGGGGGCACTATATGAAACATTAAAAATAAACTTAGGAAATACTGTGAAAGGAATGTCATAAGATGATTCTTTAATTTGAGTAAAACCTAAAAGCTATCAAACTTGATTTATCTTAAAGACTACCATAATAATCTATACCATACTACGCAAAGCTGTTTATCAAGGGTAATCAATTAAATCAAATGCTAAGTATATGCTAATAAAAATATCGAAAAATGTCGAAAAATGTGTGCAGAGTATCAAACTCAAACCCGTCCAATATAATGGGTTTAAGCGTAAATCGCCTTCAATGCAATGTCGATTCCACCAGTACAGTTGTTCTTCGATAAGGAGTAGGTTTCTTCACCATATGGACAAGCTTTCCAGTCGGAACTGCCATTATAAGTCAAAAGGTCGTTTTCAATGGAAAATCCTTTAGTGGCAGGTTGGCGGCCAAAAGGAGCAACATCACCCAATTCACCGGTAATTTGGTCCAAGTTAACACCTCTACCATCTTGGTCAACTAAGCTGCAGTTTTCGCTGTCATAAGTCAAGGTCAAAAAGTCGCCGGAAGAGCCACCTACAGAGAAAACATGGGGATGTTCCTTAACTTTCTTGATTCCGGCATTTTGGACCTTGGAACCCGAGTGGATTGCAATAAGGCCAAACTTTTTACCAGCTTGGGTAGTGGCACTGGATACAGAAGAAGTAGCAGTTTTGCTAGGAGCACTAGAAGAGGAAGAACTCACATTAGACGTGGTCGAAGTAGCAGAAGTAGCAGGAGTGGAACCTGAAACATCAGGGACTTGTTGTGGACCATATGCACGAACAGCAAGTCCAAGACAACGTGTATCTTTGCTATCAAGCTCGATTTTTCCCCCGGAACATGCCTCGAAACCAGTGTTTCCATTAAAGGCCAAGTATCCATTGTTAAAAGAAAATCCCGTTTGGGCATTCTCCGCCAAAGTGACTGACTTATCTTCACCAACATGGATATATTTTTTAGACGTGGAATCGATCAAAGAACCGTCACGGTTTAATACCAAATTCAAGTAGTCACTGCTGCCTGCAATTACATTCGAACCGGAAGCAGTAAAAGAAGTATATTGGTATTGAGAACCAGAACGAATAATGAGGGCATGGAAAGATTGGCCAGCAAGGGCAGTGGCGAGGAGAGTGAGGAAAGGCAAGACTTGCATTGTATTTTTTTTTTGGGAGGATTTGTTTGAGATATCTAAAAGATGATTTGTGTGATGATGAAAAAAAAAAAAGGGAGTTGGTGGGATATATCTCTGTATTTATATCTTTTGGATATTGTTCAATTTTTTCTTTTTCTTTTTTTTTTTTGCACCCACCGTTGATGGATCTAAAAATAGGACGGGTAAAAATAGGTTTTCCCGCAGAAATGAGAATCCCCCACCAAAACTACTCATCGTTTATCTGTATGCAGTATATTCCCCCACGCTATCATGCTTCCATGTACGTCATTCCGACCCGGATCGGGGTTTAGGTGACGGAAATGGTACCTTTTTTGCCAAGCATTTTTTTTTTATTATTATTGTTGGATGATTCCTTTGATTGAAGAAAGAATGTGTTTGCTTAATTTCAACGTTAAAAATAGAAAACTGTAGAAAATACCGCTACTTCAATTATTTTTTAATCCATCCCCCTACTTTCTTTATCACTATGTAATGAAGGACCATGGTGAGTGTTTAAATGATTAAAACTTTTCAAAAAGAAATCTCTTTTCATCAACTACGGATGTGAATACACTTCTGAAAATCGTCTTTATTTTTAAAAATTCGTTTATTGGAAATGGCTCTCTTTTAAACATAACCCTGCTTCTTCTTCATACATTCTATATTTCTCATTCCCAAGAATTTATACTCTAATCCATATATAATCCAAGGATAAAAAAACGTAGGTATCCCCTGAAGAGGGGCATTAATTTCTACGGCTTCCTCGGCAACGCTTTCCCCTCGATTTGCATTATTCGGTTCTTTCAATTGTTGCTGTTCCTTAACCATAAGTTTTTCTGCCACTTTAATTTCAGTTGGTTCAACAAGACTATTCTCGGCAAAAATGGCAAGAATTTCTGATTTATCTTGGATTGCTTCAGTATCTTCAAAATTCCCTTTTCAGCTTCATCTTTTTCAATGCTACAACTAGTGGATTGAATTCTTCATTATCCCCGATGTTGTTTGATCACGTGACACGTTTAGAGAGCAAGCTACGGATTCTTAGTAAAGTCAATATAATTCGTTCATTCGTCATTAACATCTAGTTATTATTAATACAGAATCCAGTTTTCTTTTTCTCTACTTCTTTTCGTTTTTCTTCTCCTCAACCTTTCTCTCGGCATCGCCTGCCAAAATGCCTCCGGCAATACCCGAGGCCATGTGGCCGCCATTACCCAAGTGAAGCTTATCAGCAACCTTGTTGCCTCCCAAGGAACCAGCAACAGAAACAGCAATATCTTTGGCGACGTCGGACATTCTTTATTTTTGTAATTGTTTATTTTTTTTTTTGTTTAAGCTTTTTGTTCTGCTTTTGTGACAAAAATTAATGAATTTCTAGAAACTCGGCATTCGCAGCGGAACCACGGCTTTTTATACTTTGGACTATGATTGCTATGATTGCGAGCATGTGCACGTTTCTGCCGACATTTCTTGGGTCTAAGGGTTTTGATAAAAAGGTAAAAGCAGAAGAGGAAAGATCCAATTTTTTTTGTAAAAAACTTTTAAAAGGATTTTGGATTTTTAGTACATTAAAAAAAAAAAAAAAAAGCAATCAATCATTCATTCACCTTTGAGGGGTAATCAGAACAATTGAATTAAGCCATTGTCAGGGTTCGGGTCCGGGTCATGGGAGTGTATGTGAGCAGAAAAATGTGGGGCAACAAAATGGGACATTTTGGGTTTCCAAAAAGAAGAAAAGAAAAAGAAAGAAAAAATTACGATGTCAATAAGCCCTTTCTTCAACTATTTCTTCAAAACTTCCCTTGTATACCTTTAAATTTGTGAATATCATGGAATTGGCAGACCTGGAAGCTCCCTAAAATTACTTCTTTACATATTTATGTTTTTTTCGCAGAGAATAAAATATAAAAATATTAAAAAAAAAAAAAGAATTCAATAAAAAGAAGAAAGACAGCTGGAACTGAATTCCAGACTCGTACTCTTTTTTTCTTTCTTTTTTGGTTGTAGATACGGCATTGTTCGGGGATACCTATTCACGAGGCCTCAATCGAACAATAACAGACTGTGAAATACTCTGTTAATGGATCTGGAAATTATCCAGTTGGTCATTCTCTTTTTGTATTTGATATTAACGCAAAAGGGATTGATTCCAAAAACAATTACGAACTTAATGGTGCTCATTGTTTTTATGATTGTATTGGTCACTAGACCCCTTCAAAAAAGAAATAATAATAAAAAAAAATAATAATAATAATAATAATAACGCATCTCATATCAATAAACTTTAAGTTTTCACATCCCTATTCACGTTGAAAACACGATGGTTTGCTTGTCTATCAGTTAATGCTTCGTACCATCTGCAACCACCCATTTTCCTTGACGTCCCCACGCACCAGAAAATACGCCTTATAAAAGAAATATTAAAACATAAATAAATTCCATTAAACTAGAATAAACTCAGTTTTTGCACTCTAGTTCCCTTTTGTAGAGAGATGCATTGCAAGCTAAAGTAAAGCACTCTATTTTTTTATTATCTAGAGTGCGTGTGCATACAGACCCGCTTCACGCAGAGATGCACACTTCAGCACAACCGCATAAAATGTACTGCCGGGAGCCTGAAATCTCTCCTTCATTAAATTGTGGTTTATTCTTCATAAACAGCCCAGTTTATCTTACTTTCCCTTTTTAATTCTTCTAAACAAAATGTCTGGCGAACCACTCTGGATCGGAGGTGTTTCTTTCGTGGAGGATGATGTTCCCGACACTATCTACGATGCTAACGAGAATATCGCTATGCCGCGTCCATCGCCAACGTTCCAAAGGCGCATAGACGAATATGTGAATTTTATCAACGGACGCAGAGACCGCAATGTGCGCAGTCCGGAAGGCTTTGCCCGCCTTAAAAGAAATATGGAATGGGTATATGGCCGTAATACGCTGTTATTTTGTGTGGACATCGAGGCTTGGGAACGTAACACCAACATAATCACCGAGATCGGTGTGTCAATCTACGATCCTGAGGAGCAAGAATTTGCCATTACGCCTGTAATTCACACATACCACATCATTATCCAGCAACACCAGCATAAGCGGAACGGCCGGTTTGTGCCGGACCATATGCACAACTTCATGGAGGGCCAACTGGTGTTGCTTCCGATGAATGAAGCAACGAAATTATTGCAACTGCTTATCGATAAATACTTTGGAGAGTGGGCGAAAAAATGGTGTACTTTTGTGGGCCACGATCTCCGTAACGATATCGACTACCTTGCCAAGATCGGTATTCATGTACCTCCAAAGATCCTTACTTTGGACACCCAGACCTTATTTGCCTACTCTCACGGTAAATATGGCGCCAGTTTACAGAATGCTCTCCGCACAGTAAAACAGCCATTTGCGTTTTTGCATAATGCCGGAAATGATGCCTATTATACCGTGTTGCTTGCGTTAAAGTTGTGTGACCCCAATGCGCGGTTGCTTCTTGGGCTTGATCTCTTGGGTAAGGGTGAAAACGTGGGTGACCGGAAGGAATATTTGAAGACCCCAAAAAATACGAGTATTGCTGAATATGTGAGCCCAGCCAAGATCCTTGCTGACCTTGGAGAGTAGGAGAGTGGTGTGGAGAAATCATTGTTGTGTTTTTTTTTTATGTATTTATGTGAATGAGGGACTGGTATTAATTGAAACCAGGAGTCTTCTGTGAATTGTGTATTACGCTCTCATTAATGGCAAGGTTTCTGTCCGTGAGATGGAAGCAAGTTATTGTATGTGTGTTTAGAGTGATTTTTTTGTTTTTTTAACGTAATTTTAATAGAAATTTTAATAGAAATTTTAATGAGATAATTAAGAACCAGTCTTTATATAATGAGAGATGGCAATTCTGTAAATATCACCTTCAAGCATAAGTCTTAACAGGTGAAATACTTGTCCATCAATGAAAAAGCAACCAAAGTGTAAAATTTGGGAAAAATTAGCCCTATAGGATGGTAAAATCTCAATAATTTTGAAAATCATCTTTTTTTTAAAGAAAATAAACTTTGAGGATCGAGTTCCTTAGTCTTATGGTTGTCACCAAATTCATTAGATAACCACGCATGGTACACACTGGCTCATGGCCTATAATTTCTCCATCGAGTATTGTTTTAAAAAGAAAAATGTTTAATTTTATTATATCCTGAAAAGTTTCCCATAAATATTTTCTCTATACTTTTGATATAAAATTGCCCTTTCATGTAATGGGAGTTTTCCCAGCTATGTTTCTAAGTATATTACTCACTAACGGTTAACCCCGATTTCGCACCCATTGCGACACCTGAAGAAAAAAAAAACTGAACCTCACCTCACCTCACCTCACCAGTTCATTCTCCATTAATCCACCCGTTCAATCTTTCCACAATGAATAGCCAGCAGCAAGACCCATGTACGTAGAATACGAAGATGCAAAAAAAAAATTTAAAAATGGAGGACTCTCGGGAACCAAAAAAAAAAAAAAAATTGGCCCTCTCCCCAATAATTAACTGCTTCTAGTGGACACGCAAGACTAACTTGTGTCCAGCCCAGCCAATCGAGCCATTTCTTAAGAAATTGCTTGCTTCGCTTGATCTCACACTTCATGCGCCAGGAACGGCATCGATTCAGCCCCAATTTGCGTCGGTGGAGGCGTATGCCACGCAATTTGCCCGCCAATTAAAACCAACCAGTGCCATAGTTATGAATGGAAATCCTCTAATTCCACCAACACCATCTACAGATGCCCGTCTTGAGTTCCAGAAACAGTGGCTTTTGGCGCCAGGCTCGAACCATCAAATGACGTCGTTTGACACCCACTTGGTGCCTGGAACAGGGCTCTATACTATAATTGCCAATGGAAAAGTCAGATTTGATGAAAGTGGGCGCTCCAGATTGGGCGAATCTGCGGATTTGGTAGTGCCCACAGTGGCTCAAAAACCACGTGCCCTTTGGGGGCCCTGGTTTGGCTTTAACATGTACTTGATTGTGGATCAGACTGTAGTTTCCAATGATGAGGGTGAATGTATCAATAGTTGGAACTATCGGGTCACACACAAGCCGCACGATGGTGTGGTGGTGGTTTAGAGATTTTTAAGGAAAATGGAATTCAATAAAATCGGAGCAATGGGGTGGTTTTGTCTTAGTGCAAATCTCGTATATGCTTCTGGCCAGCTGGTCGTATGCCTGGCCTCGTGTACTATACATCTAATGTTAAATTTTTTTATGTGTTTTTTTGGTATTTTTTGGGGTTTTTTGAATTGTAGTGGTGGGAAGCCTGTTGGTTTTTGTATTGGTGAGTTGTGGAAACTATTATTCAACAAAAATACAGGGTTGTTTGAAGAAAAGCGGTATAAATAAAGGCAAAAAAATCAAACACCTCTGTTTTCGCTATTTTGGCTAGTGCCCGTTGTTTTTCCTTTTGGGGAATAGAACCAATTTGTAGTGACTATGAAAATTACGTTAACTGAGACTAGAACATTGCCTATGTTCCCTACTCTAGTGTCTTCTTTTCCTGTTTTCAAACGATCCTAAGACCCTTCTATAGTCACCAAAATATCGTTTAATCAAGTTTATTACTTTTCTCAATTATATGGCCAAATCACATCTAACGACTGACCCTAACATCCATAGGCACAAAATACTGTTGGCCCCAATCTCCTGGAAAATACTGGGCTTTGGGTTCACAAAACCAGGGATGAACTTCGAGTTATCCCTAAATTAACCCACTCTAGACATAGTTAAACCTTATGTTCAGCCACATACTGGTCAAGCAAAAGCCCCAAGTACGTATCTGAGTAGAACTCCACCGGGGGAAACTCGCCACCTAATTCCTCAGCCGCTGCAGCAATGTTGGAAATAAGAAAGCTATAGAAAACCACATCCACTGTACCGTCCAAACCTGGCTGCAATTCGGTACTTTGTACCACATTTGGAAGCGGGTAATTGATCACGGCCCGGTGAGGGGTATCGTCACCTGAATGTCCGAAATCGTCCCACGTCACGTAACCCTTAGAGACCTGTGCCTTGACATCGGCATCTCCATCTAAGTCCGGGTAAGATACAGGAACCTGGTCCCGTGCCTGGCGGCTAGTGTCAAATTCCATGTACCGCTGGTGGGGCGGCTTGAAGTATCCATAATCATTAGAGGAGCCCTTCTGTTGGCCGGCTAAAATATACTCCTTTTCGTTGAGCTTGGGGGCAATTTTAAGAGCAATCTCCTTGGGGAGACTGACCTTCACCCAATCATTCTGGAAGGGCGACACAATATAGTGGCTATCCACGGTGTACGGGCCCTTGTAGAGATCGTAGCGGACTGAACCCGTGTTGATGATAATAAGACGCTGGTCATTGTGGGGACCGGAAGTTGCATTTCTCTCGAGCGTGGGCAATACGCTATGGGTGAGAAAATGAAAAATGTTTTTAGGATGCGAGAGAGGTACGTAGTCCATGTAATAGTTGGACGTAGTCACGTGTCCCAATACCTTGTCCAAGCCAAGATCCTCACGTGCACTAGCAAGCATGGCCTTCACCTCGGTGCCGCTTGATGTATGGAATTCTTGCGGGGAGCTTTTTTGGGCGTGGAACATAAACAGATCCACGCTGAAGTCAATGTATGAACGCGAGAAGCGGTCCTTAATGTCCGTAATAGAAGATGAAAGGTTTATGCTCAAAAATCCAAGCGTTTCACAAAAGCGACCACTTTGGAGCGCCGTCAGCAGTTCATCAAAAACCTGGAAATCGCGCACATGGCTATGGCCGCCGAAATACTGGATTATGGTATGTGGGTATGCGGCCCTTAACGTAGCATGAAGAAGCTGCAATTCCGTCCATCTTTTTGTGACCGGCACATGACCAGCAACCACAATCACATCTACCTCCAGCGCCGGGTATGCAGCAAGTGCCTCCTTAAACCATGGCTGCGAAACCGCCTCCAGGATCGGCGTGACCCGGGTCTTTTTATTTGCACGAGTGAAATCAAAAAGAAACGCAAACGCCAAAACACGCAATTTCTGCTGAGGCGTGGTGAAATACCTTACCCGCTGTGCAAACGGTACAAACATCCCGTTAGGCAGCTGATACTCAACATTTGAACACACGTAGTTTTCTCCATAGTGTGGCACCACCACGTCAATTTCCTGGGCACTATTTTCCCAGAGGTACAATTCATGATTTCCCAAAGTCACAATGTCATATTCCAGTTTCACAAAGATCGGTAAGCTGCGTGCTCCGTTGGGTGATGTGATATCGGAAAGGCCATTTCCGTCATGACGATCTCCGGTATCTACAAGTAAAAGGTCACGGTTTTGTGCTCGTGCAAGTTGGCGCATATGCTTTGCAAATGACACAAAGTCGCCCCAGTCACCACTGTATGTTTTTTGGTTCAAATGTCCACTAAGCCATCCATGAGTATCGGTAGTATGGAGAAAGTTGATATCCCCCAACCGCAAAGGCCTTTTCGCTGGCACTGGTTTTGCCCAAGGGTCGGCGTTTATGAGAAATTTTTCCCTTAAAGTTTCGCTTGCATAGTAAAAGATGGCAATAAGCCCAATTATCAGTAAAATAACCCTCAACATTGTGTTTTGGGTTTATCGGACAAAGAACCACTGGTTACGGGGCGTAATTTAAGCCCGCGGCATAACGCGAGGCCACTGCGTCTGTACATGCTATGTACACGCCGCATGTCTGCCTTATCTAGAGACGCTGCTGCGGGTCTTTTGAGATGGAGGGTGGTTATGGTTTCCAAAGGTGCTGTTATAGATGTAAGCCCTTAGGAATTGGTGGAGATTTTATAATAATGCTTATAGATTTTTGACAGTCTTTCACATTTTTCTGCTCATAAAGATTTCGAAAAACCCCTAACACCACGCTTCCGGTGCTGGATCAAATGTGCGTGAAACCCTTCTCTACTATAAATCATATGGATAGACCTTTTTCTACCCAATTTCGAAACAAAGTATATAAGTCCATAGTTGAAATTGTTGATTTCTGTGACTTTGACTTATCGTGTTAATAGCGACGATATTCTAAGTTGGTAGATCTTGCATGTCCCCTCATATCTGATGACGTCGAAGTTCGGAAGAGATTGAATGAAATGATTAAATCTTTCCGTTTTTCTTAAAATACTGAAAAATTTATCCTTGACCTAAATAAAACCAAACTTAAAAGTAAATTGGAAGCATTTACTGGTAAAAGGGCTCCCCATTCGTACATTGTGCAGTACCCTCGTCCTATTGAAGCGCCACACCAAAGTTCGGTTTTTAATAATACCGAAATTTTGAGACTAAAGATAAATTTTTCAAGTTTTCTTCGTTTCGAATAATAATGTGGTGTTAATGTTTTGATTCGTTTAATTTAGAAATTTCTTTCTGCAAAATTGTTTTTTTTATGGATAGTTTAGTTTTAAACCCTTCATTTAGGTAAAGCAACTACCATAAATATTTGTCAGAATTACTCAGTTTCCGCTAAAACTAGAATTTTTACTGTTTTAACACTTAAGCTTTAAAATTCGAAAATAAATATAACCAGTAATTAAAATTCATTTATTCACATTTTTATTATTATTATTCTTCCTCTTTATATTGCCTTAATGACTATTTACCGTATTTCTTCTTGGTGAACTGACTGTACCAGCGAAGAGAAATAACCTGGGTCAAAGATCCAAAAACTATAAATTCAAAGACCCTGAAAACGGTAAAACCGCTGGGTTTATAACTAACAGATGGTCAACTGGGCACACAAAGACCAGCAGAATTCTACTTCTCTACATCAAAATCTAACAGTAAAAGTGTATATTAACTTAATGTTGCGGGAAACACTTACAAACCGTTTTGGTTTCTTCTTCTGTCACGCTCCTCGGTGATAGACAACTTGATACCCTTACCCTTTGGCAAGGAGACGTATGGCTTACCGGCCTCAGTACCAATGATGAAGACGTTAGATTGTCTGGTGACGAAAGTGTTCTCCAAAGCGTCCTTGATGTGGACCAAGTCGAAACCACCCTCGTGCTTCTCTCTGTGGGTGATAACACCAACTCTACCCATATTCTTACCGCCGGTGACCATAGCCAACTTACCGGTGTCGAACTTGATGAACTCAGTGATCTTACCAGTAGCCAAGTCGATCTTGACAGTGTCGTTAGCTCTGACAGCTGGGTCTGGGTATCTGATGGTTCTACCGTCGTGGGTGACGGCGTAAGGAACACCTCTCTTACCCAAAGCGATCTTCTTGACCTTACCCAACTTGTAGGAACCCTCCTCAGCGGTGATTCTGTGGACAGTGAATCTACCCTTGACGTCGTACACCAATCTGAAGTTCTCGTTGGTGGCCTCCAAGGTGATGACATCCATGAAACCAGCTGGGTAGGTGGAGTCAGTTCTGACCTTACCGTCGACCTTGACGTGCTCTTGCATCAAGATAGCCTTGACTTCTCTACCGTTCAAAGCGTACTTCAATCTGTTTCTCAAGAAAACGATCAAAGGCAAGGATTCTCTCAACTTGTGTGGACCGGCAGATGGTCTTGGGGCGTAGGTGCCGGACAATTTGTCCAACATCCAGTGGGATGGGGCTGCCAATCTCTTAAGGTGCTTCTTAGGTCCTCTAGCCATTGTTAACGAGTAGTTCTGTGGTGTAAGAAATCAGAGGGGAAAACTGAAAATTTTCTTTGCCAGGGGAGAGGCCGCGACACCTCGCCAGTGATGTTTGAGCGTGGGACTGCAGGTGATGGGAATAGGGCTTGAGCCCCAGGGAAAGTGCGCGCACGTGACAAACGTTTACACCGCGAGTGCGGCGGCGGCATTGCCGCGGCTCTCCCTTGACTCCACCCAACTGGCTGCAAATGCTTGAACAACGGCGAGTTAAATAATGCCAACAATAACCGTTCATTAAAAAAAAAGTAAAATATGAAAGAGAATAGGGATTTACTTTTTCCAGAACCACTTTTTGTTTTTTTGTAGCTCTGCGTCCAACTCGGCGTTCTGTAGACTCAACTCCTCAAGCTGTTCTTCCAATGAGGAGAACCGCTCGGTTTCCTGGGCATTCTGGGTCAAGAGCTCGTGAATCTGCACCTCGATATCTTGAGGAATAGTGTCACCATTGGCGCCGAGTTTTTGCTCCATTTCACGAACGTCTGCCTCGAGTCGGGCCACCTGTTTGCGAAGCTCGTCCACGTCACCCAGAAGCTCGGGCAACGCTACCTTGACATCCACTAGATTCTGCACGGCCTCAAGGTGGTCGTGATTGAGGGAGTACATCTGGACCTCGAGGTCCTTGATTTCATGACGGAGCGTACCGTTTTCGGCACGAAGAAGCTCGATATCGCTGGTTTTAGTAGTGTCTCGTAAAAGGATCTGGTCAAACTCGGCTTTCCACCGCGCAAGATCCAATGGACTGACATCCACTTGCATTGCGTCCTTAATGAAAGCGTCGAGATTGTAGTACTCGGCGGTTTTGGCCGTTGGCTTCCGTGCAAGAAGCGAGAAACGGCGGTTTGGTTGAGGCTCGGGCGTCACAAACGCATCATTCACATAAACGTTGAAAAGACTGTCCTTCAAAAAGTCCAAAAGGCCATCAAAGTTAAGTTTAAGAAGGCTTTGTTCGTTTTTGAGCATGAGCGCAAGCGCTAGGCGTAACACGGCCTCGACACCCTGGGTGATCACCATGTCGAAGATGCGCAACACCACTTTAAAGGGGAATTTGTAGCTGAAAAAGGTGAGGAACCACTGTGACGCGTACATCAGCAGCCGCACGCCTTGCCGGTGCAAGTGGTTATAAAGAAGCGGCCGGTGTTGGGCAAGAAGCCTGTCAAACTGGTGGAGCAACAAGTGCAACCCCCTCATTTCCGGACAGAAAAGCTCGCGTAGCCCGTAGTCCTTCATTAGAGTCACAAGCATACAGAAACACTCACTTTCTGTCATGTTCATCACCAATGGCACTGCTATAAATACCATTCCTTGCGTGTACCCGACATCGGGGTCGAAGTTTGAGTATGCACGGATCACGCCGTAGAGCTCCAGCGCCTTGTTTGCGGCATCTACGTTTGTGTAGAACGACGTCCGTGTCAAGTCCCGTTTTATCGCCTTTTCGTGAACAGAACCCTCGGTTTTGAGGTGCATGTACAATTCCTCGAGCTGCAAGTTTTTTGACTGTGCCACAAGCTGCCAAACTATACCCCGCACTTCCTCAGGGATACCGGCGGCTACGGCTTGTGAGAGTTGCGCTTGTTCGTTCACCACCATTTCATGATAATCATCCATAACCCGGTCCCAAATCGCCCAATCGATCCGCTCACTACCCAAGAGCTCAGTGGGCAAGTGTCCGAGTGTATTGCGGATGTCACGGTACGTTTTTTTAACACTTTCTACACCCGTGCTGATGGCCTGTTGTTGGGAGGCATCTTTGGTGTCAAAAATCACCGAGATTTCCGTCTGACGGGCTTCCAAAAGCGACAGCGCCTCCGCTCCGGCCGTGGGTACACTAACACACGCATCTGTATCCACAGAAACTGGGATATATGTCCGTGGTGGGAGCAGTTTACTGTTTTTTTGTGCCAAGTCTACCGGTTTAGGTGTCTCCGGTTTAGGTATCTCCGGTTTAGGTATCTCCGGTTTAGGTATCTCCGGTTTAGATTTCGGAGCCTCGCTTTGTACCAGCTCCTTTAGCTCGCTTTTAGCCGCCGACTCCAATGTCACCTTTTCAGTGGCTGTAGGTTCGTTGGCCACGGTGACCTTTGTGGTTTCACTCTTATTTTTATCTTCAGAATCACTAGCTTTTTCGGCGGGTGATTCGTCGGTTTTATCACTGCTTTTCACACTTGGAAGCTCCGAAACAGACGCAGAGTCTTCGCTTGTAGGCACATTGGTAAAATTTTCGGTCGAATCTTTGAATTCGCTCTCTCCTGATGAATCATCTCTTCCCATCTCTTCCAGATGGGGTTTTTCAACCACTTTCGGTGATTTTTTCAGTTTTCTAACTTTTGGGGCCATTTCAATCTTCGTAATGTTTTATCAAAGTCTTTTTTTATGTTTAATTCACTTTTGTGTCCAATAAAACTGGTCTTTAAGTGTACCTGGCTTTGGCTTGTTTCAAGATGAAACAGATGTATCGTTCACTGGTGCTTGTCAATCACTAATCACGTGTTTGACAACAACTGTTTTTTTTTTTTTCTTTTCCCTTTTCTTCTTCTGTCAATTTTCACAGAGTCCACAAGGTTATGGTTTATTAAAGATTCACCTTTTGTTGGTAAACTCAATTGTGAACTTAAGTTCCGTCTGGGGTGTACCTGCTTGTGTGCACGCCCACCACTCCAGCTACTGATTTCGAAACGCGTGTTTCGAGGCCCGTGGGCTGGACATGCCTACGCATTGAATACTAGTAGAAAATATGAAATTTGTAGGTTAGAAAGACCTAAATAAATACGCCGAGACAGTATTTAGTCATCGGTAATCACAAGGATATGAACTGAAGATAGAGAGAAAGAGAGGGTAACGCCCATGGCCAACCCGAAGGTTACCATATTCACCAAAACCATGCCTGCTGGTTTTGCCTAGGCCCAGTAATATTCATCGGCAATTTCAACGTGTCCCAGAAAATTCACCGGTTCTAAATGCACGATTTTATCTTCGGCGCTGGAATCAGACAGGGACAAGACATCGTCGAAATCTTCGTTAGATTCAGACAGGCCCAGTGACATGGAGTTGCAGCTGCTCAAAACGTCAAAATCGGATATAGAGGTCACCAGCTCATCATTCTGGATTTGTTCACACTGATTGGCCACATCTTCATGTATCACCCCACCAACCACATTCTTCTCTACAAGCAAACACTCTAGCTGATTACGGTCACAGTTGGGGAAAAAGATGCGAATGGTGTTTTCATCCGCCACAAACTTAAGTGGGAGCTCGCCCAACTCGCCAAGGCGGGCCAAATCCTGTTGCAACCCTGCAACGTGGCGCTCAAAGCGCTTGAGGTTTGCGAGAAGTTCTCCCAAAACATCGGCACTCATTACCGTGGCCGAAGGGATAAGAATCTTTGGCTCAAGCTTGAAATCAATATAACATCCAGTGCTCAAAGGTTGAGGCGAGGGAGGCTTGGCCAATTCCAACACCACATCATGGAATTTCTGTGTCAACAGAAGATTGAGTCTAAGAGACATGGGGATATGTTTTCTTTTTGGCACGGCCATGATGGTGGTGGCTGCAGATGTATATGGTAAATTTTCATCATACCCATTCACCTTTTTCTTGAGCATCTGTGTGAGTGTTGGCGTCCTGTAGAATCTATGGAAAGTCTTCAGGCGGAACTGAGACTTTGAGGAGAAGTTCTGGAAAATCACCGACTGGTTGATGCGTGCCCACCGCCAGCTATTAAACCCACCATACCTGTTGTAACTGGAGAAAAAACGTGAGCTCTGGTACTGAAATCCATGTGACCCCAGTCCGTACCCCCGGAATGCAAACAGAACCGAGTCTTGGAATAATCCGGGGGTATGGAAGAAGTTACGGGGGTTCCGTCCCCGGAATGGTGCAGGTCCACGAACAGGCACCGGAATTCTCACGGGAACCGGGGACCTCTCCAAGTGGCCAAGGTTACCCAAATTTTCCTGGAGTTCATTAAGCGCCTCGCGGATACGCCTGGTGATATTCCTCTTAAGTGAAGTCAAGTTTTTTAACGCAGACATGGCATGAGATTAGGCGGAAAAAAATAGGAATGTAATCTTTCAAACTGGCGCAAAAGGCTTGTATTTGCGATTAAAGTCTCGGCGGGTAGTTTCAAAATGTTAGAAGTGCAGTTAACAAAGGTGTGGATCAGACACTAATAATACTGCAAGACTATACTTTATCAGCAGAATAATTCACTAGTAAATGCAGAATTTCGTATTAAAAATCGAAAGTTCTTCCGATTTACTCTCAACAGGAAAACTAGAATGGTGAAAACAACAAGGTAGATAGCTGTCAATATCAGTCCCGGTTCTAATATGATGTATAAAAACCGATGTATCCAAAAAAGAAGCTTGAGATAATGACGGGCAACAAAAAAAAAAAAAAGTGCAGCGTAAAAGTTCCAGTTAGAAATAATAAACAGGGACTTCCAACTTGGGTGGAACAATTTGTTTTCGTGGATCCTTCAAAATATGAGGGATTTTTGGTATGGAGGGAGCGGCCACATCGGAGTTAGGTGCACACCTCGTGACCTGAATCTCCGGGGTAGGGGGCCAAAAAGTTTATGCTGTGCACGACCACCGTGCCAGGATGTCGCCGGGGTGCGTCTGATTTCCGACCCTCGGGCCTGCGAGACATGTTCCACCGACACCCCGGAATTAGGCTCCGGGATGAACGAAAAAAAAACATTAATTGATTTCCAAATTATAAGAATAAACCAAGATGGCTCTACAGTAAATTTCGCGTGTAAGTGTCGTCATAAAATCAATAAAATACATAAAAAAGAAGGAATTTCGTAATCGTTAAGCAAAATCATCGCACATGACCTCATCGAAGATCAGTGTATACTCCAGGCTCTGGTGAAGTTTTTGTCTTTTCATAGGGAGCCCTGGAAGATCATCCAACCTATCGTTGTCGAAATTGTAGTTTTCAAACGAGTGAAGCGAAAGAAGCGATGATGGGCTTGTGAGGGTAGCGGTATTGGGGGTATTGGAGGTAGTAGAAATCGAGTACGAATCCTGCCGGCTCAGGCAAACAGACGTGTGTTTTTTGGGAGAGGCACTTATGGGTTTGCTGGGCTTGTTCATTGAAGTGGGAGGAAGAAATTGATATCGCTTGGAGTCGGTGGGGATGTTGTTTAACATGAAATCGTCAATGATCTCCTGCTTGATTTTCTGCTTGTCATAGTTCAAGTCCATGTCAAAGATTTCCTCACCCTTCTTGTCCATAAGAGATCCATTCATAGAGTCCTCATTCGAAAATACCGAGTTCGAGGATGGCAGGTGGGCACTAGACGTGTCCATACGACCAGACAATTTTTCCCTGTAGGGTCCTAAAACCTTTTGGTAATCCCCGCTTTCTGCAAGTGTATCCAAATCCACATTGGGCAAGAGAAACCGCATCATGTTGGTCATATGGAAAAGTTTCTTCTCCACCTCCGTCAAGTGGGCTCTCGTCAATGGTGAACGCACCGTTCTAGGCGAATAAGTACAGCACCAGTTGTGCTGGATACATTTCAGACATCTGGGAAATTGCTTTGAACACTTGAGCTTGCGTTTTCTGCACGAATCACACGCCTGCTCGATGGAAGAGTTGTCTGAATTTTCCGAGTTCTCCGAGCTTACCGAATGATTTTCGGAGTGGCTGGGTGAATGGTTTCCAGAATGGACTGCAGAATGAGTTCTAGAATGATTTCTAGAATGGTCCCCACATTGATGGTTACCAGAATGGTCATCGACATTAACAACATGTCTCAGTCCAGAATTGGCCCGTGGCTTGACTTCAGAACCAAATTCCGAAACACAGCTTGGGTTATTCGTCAACTTTGAACCATCACCAATTCTTTGGACATTTGCATCGTTTTTCAAGGCGTTCTCGATCTGGGATACGTTGATGGAATCAGGGTTTCCTAAGTCACTGCCGTTGTACATGGGGGAACGGGGCTCTTCTTTAATAAAAATCAGGGGAAAGTCCATTGGGTCAAAAATCGATGGGCACAATTGGGGTCCAAACTTTGATAGCAGTCTCTGGGGTAGTTATAGAGAAAGCTCAGGTTGCTTTTATTCTAGGGTGAGAATATGCAGATGCCGAGAACAGCGGATTGCTAACTTTTAAGAGGCAGGCAAATTTTTCAAAAGACGCTTTTTAAGGTTAAGCGACAACAGATAATCAATGGAAAGAGAAAACGTAAGCAGCACGTTTGAAACTTTGGTTGTGAGAAAAGTCGAGATTGGGTAATTTCGAAACCACCACTCAATGTTTAATCTTCGTCCAAAATTTTTCATTGGTTCAACAAGCCGAGAGGGGAAATCGCTTCTTTAGAGAGATCACCCGAACATGCAGGACCCGCATATATACCATGCACTTGAGTTGCCACATGGGCTATCCCAGATAACGACCTTATTTTAGTGACCAATATCCATGACGACTGTTTGTAAATATTTCACATCAAGCCGTTTTTTTCCGATAGGGAAAACCAAACAATTTTATAACAAACAAATCAAAATTTGCAACAACATCAGCTCATCGTATTTTTCTCGAGCAACCGAGTATGATAATCTCGGGGAAATTGTTTCGCATTACTCCTCACCTGCACCTAGCCCTGGCATGAAAGCCCAACAAGTACGTACGGGATTATCCGCAAAGCTTGTGTGCTAGCCTGCACACTGTTACCGGTGCGCACACGTGGATGAAATCACCGTGCGTTCGGCGAAAGCCTAGTCGGAGTTTTTCCGGACAAATCAGAGGCCGGGGTTCGCGCGCGCCAAGATTTTGCCGGTATTTTCTTGATAACGTGCTGTTGTGCTATTTACAGGTTTGCTGACCTGTTTGCTCCGAACACGGCTTGACCATCTTGCACAAGAACGACGCCAAGATCTTGCAGGTACACACACAAAAAATAAAAAATAAAAAATGCAGAAAATGCAAAAAATTGCAACCTTGCGATAGTATGCGAATTTGTGTGTGTTGCCTTTTCCAAAAGGGAAAATATTGGCGAAGCCAAGCCCCTGCGTGAAAGAAACAAGGGATCCACACATTTTGTTTTGAGTCAAAATGTGTTCACACATCTGTAGTTTAAAGTATTATCGTTTTCTTTTTGGGCGTGCTCAACAAAGGCATCTTATTTCTGAAACAACTCGACTTCTAGTTTCTGGGGTTTCCAGCACACTGTAATCTGGGGTATTTAGGCCGGTAAACTTGCTGTCAAACCAGCAAAATCAAATATCTTTAAACTATGGTCCAACCCACTGCGGCCATATCCCATCAAAATAAAACAAATATAATCTTTGGCAAGATTTGCCATGCCATCCAATAATACCTCTTCCGCCTTCTAATACATCAAGAAAGATTGTTGAGAACAGGTCGTGTCCATAATCAACTCAGTTAGTGGTTGCTCGCAAAAACACGTTAATCCACGAGACGAATACTCAATTCTCTATTGAAGAGAAGTATAAAAAGAAGGGACGCAAGAATAACCACAAAAAAGCCGATATTTGATGGAAAGAAAAGTCCTGGCATTTCGGTTCTTTTTATGAATATCCCCCGAATGACTCAATCCCAGTCACATGCAATTACCGGGGCGGGGGAGTTGGCGCAATTGAGATGAAAGTTTCCGCATGTATTCGCTTACATGACCAACGGGAGTTAAACCGCGAAAGTCCGAATGCGGGGGCACGATTTTGCGGCCGTCGGACTTTTCATTATTTCACATACCACTTTTCTTTTTTTTTTTTTTTTTTTTTTTTGCTGCCCTTAATCAAAATGGTCTTTTGTGTCCAGGCAAATGTGATGATGATCAGCTGGAGATTAATATCAGTTATTATGGGAAATTCAGCAGTGTCAATTTTGCCGGCAGAGGGTATTCCGCACGACCGTACAAGAATTCATGTGGCGTCACACGAGAAAAGGCAAGAAAAAGATCCAATCAGGCCCCTTTTCCGAAACCGGAGCAGACATTTTTTTTTTTTTTTTGGAAAGGGTAAGAATTCCACGTACGCCCACTATCACCCAGAATGCAGACCAGGTATATTGTAGTAAAACTTTCATGCGTGGCATCGTCAGATAATTATAATAACCATAGATGCACGGAGACAAGAAAGTCTCGGAAGAACTAAGAAAAAAACCTGGGCTGTGAAACCCATATTTCCACAGAACAAACCAGAGAAAAGTTCAGATTTCACACCGTAGTCATACTAATTAACAGCATGTAAACTTGCAATCTCTTTCAAAACAAAAACAAGAAAAGAAACAAATGAACAACAATGCTCCTACAATCGTCAATGCAAATTACCGAAAACCCCATACTGACACTCTTATACCGAGTCGTCATGGTAAACAAAAGATCCATTCTTAGGGTCTCTTGGCGCCACTCTCACATATCGAGAATCGTCCGGTGGCCGTTCCGCCAACTCATTGGTACTGAGCATGCTCTGTACACTTAACACGATAGTTTCCACACCACACGCAGGCGTCCAATCCTTACCAAGCACGTTAAGGCAAATATGTCCGTTTGAGTAAACGTGTGGATGTAAAGGAACTACGTGATTTTCGCGGACCACAAATTTAACCAGCGGAGGCCCCACAGGGTAGTCATTGCCGATAGTGATCAGTAAAAGAAAACTTTGACCAGTGTAAAGCGGATTATCCACGCTCATTGCCACAAAATACTTGGTGATTTCGCTCTCGGGCAACATTTCTACACCCGGTAGGCTGGCCTGCTCAAACGCTTTATGCTCCTTGAGAAGTCTGCGTGCAAAACGGTGAGACATGAGGAATTTCGTTGTTGTAAAGGATGTAAAAAATAATCGAAAATTATGTCGAAAATCAGGGGGGAAAAAAAAATCTATCGGAAAATTAGCTGCAGCGCACATTCCATACGGGTTTATGTGGTCCATGGTTTTTCCGAATGCGGGGGGAGCCTGCGTGTCACATGATACATTACCAATTTTTGCCGCACCATTGGCTGTATTTTCCACGCTTCGGTTTGCAGTGAGCATATTCGTCATTGGCTGGATGCATGTGGTTTGCAACTTTGCGGGCAACTTTATTATACACGATTGCATGCTTTGTGTGAGAGCATTAGTAAAATCATGATTGTTGTTGTATAAGAAATTTTGAATCCTTTAATAATCGGTACCAAAGTGTTCCTACGCGTTTAGGCTCTTCAGTGACCGATGCATCTAACGAAGCTTCTACTACTTTTGCCTCCTTAACTTCAGAAAGGCCCAGTGCTATATTCTTGAACTTTCAGTAGATTTATATCATGGTAATGGCTAATTCATCATTAATTAAAAAGATACAAATAAATTGATACAATGCGTTAAGAAACATGAGTGTTTTCCAAGAAGCATATTAAATGAATGTTTCAATGCAATTTATATATAATGTAGCTATGTCTTAAATTAAATACTTGTGAGCCAGTCAGATGGGCATTTGCCGGATGTGTTGCGGACCAGCACTTCCGTGGGCATTCTTTGTCAGGGGCTTATGAGTCAGCTGCTTCCTTTGCGGACTTTGTTTCTTGCCACCCTTGTGTCCTCTTTGACTCTTTTGAGTCCCAGACCCCTTGCTGGATTTGGTCTGTGTCTTTTTAAAATATGGTGAAGAGTGCACTCGAGTACTCTCATCAATTGTAACATCGATAGACTGTTGTGTCAATCCATCATTCTGAGCAGTCGACTTCTTTCTCTCCCTCGAGAGAGTCATTAGAATTTTCTTAAAATGCACAAAATTGTTACCTTGCTCCTTTGTCATGCTTTTCAATTTTGCAAAATCCCTAGCATTTGTGGGGAGTTTGATCGCCATTTCCTTCAACAAATTATCGCCAATAAAGGCATTCGCTTTTCCATATCCTAACTCCTGCAGCGTTAGCGTCCTAAAATTCCGCAACTCCGTGTACGCCTTTTCAATTAGATCTTTATTAGAATCATTGATTTCTCCGTCAAAAGTGTCTTGTGGCAATACTATCCGACTTGGTGCCCTTTCTGTGCGGCCATACATGCCTTCTTTCTCGGCATCCTCTTGATTTCTTACTTCCCTCGCACTTCTGAAAGAGTCCTGGTATCTGAAGTTGGCTATACCCGTTCCATTCCCAGTTGCATTAAGTTTTGCACCTCCAGTTGCACCAGATTTTCCAGTTGCAGTGGAAGAATACCGTTTTGGTTGAGCAAATGAAAGCTCGATTTTCTTTTTGGCCTTCATGAAAGTATTAGCATTTGGGCCTAACTTCACATAGGATGTTGCATACCCGCCTTTCACCACCTGGTACTCTGTTAAGGCATTCTCGCATTGCAAGTAGAAAAATATTCTTTCCATATCTCCCTTCTCCAATTCTCTTCCTGCACCATGGTAAGGATCATTAAAATGTCCACTAGACATGATTTTCAGATTCTTTGATCCCCAATAGATATCCTGACAATAGATCACCGTTACCTTGTCCGTATGTATGTTTTGAACTAGCTTCACGATATTTGCACAATGCTCAGTTACGTCACGGGTAACTGAAACAACGTCACTGCAACAATTATCACAATTCTTTTTGCAAAGCTTAGGATCAAAAATTTCATTGAAATAATGAAGCACCTGTCTTCTTCGGCAATCCGTTACATTTTCGCAATATTGGGTTACTTGTCGGAGTTTAGCTAGGTGCATTTCCTTTGTGGACCATTCCAAATCTCTGTCCTTTTCTATGAGACCCTTTAGAGCGCGAGCATCCTTGTATGCATAGAACATGATACACTCACTCTGCTTGCCATCTCTACCGGCACGACCTGTTTCTTGATAATATCCTTCCAAAGTTCTTGGAAGGTAAATATGGACAACGAAACGGACATCTGGTTTGTCAATACCCATTCCGAAGGCAATGGTAGCACAGATCACTTGAACTCTGTTCTCCTGCCAATCAGTTTGAACTTTCAATCTTTCGTCTGCATCCATACCTGCGTGATAGAACTTGCATCTGATACCGTACAGTTCAAGCTTCTCGGAGGTTGTTTCACAGGACTGCTTCGAGTGACAGTAGATAATGCCTGTCTTTCGGGCTTGTTCATTTAAAATGTAATCTCGCAACCACTCGTTCACATTTGAAGGCTTTTTGATGACTCTGTAGAAAAGATTTGTACGGTTGAAGCTCTGCTTGAGTAATACCGCATTGTGCATTTTCAAGTTGTGGATAATATCAAGGCGCACTTTTTCATTTGCCGTAGCCGTGAGTGCCATCATTGGAACACGCGGGAATTTCTCTTTAAACATACTCATTCCCTGATAGTCTGGTCTGAAATCATGACCCCACGAGCTGACACAGTGTGCTTCATCAACGACAATTCTCGCGAGCATATTGTTTTCATACAATCTGGCCAAAATTCTTTGAATGGATTGGGCCTTATTAACCATTTCCGGTGAAAGGTATACCAAATCCAAGTTACCAGCTGCAAATGTTCGAAGTACATCACTTTTTTCTTTGGCACTTCCTCTGGAACTGATCATATCTGCCCTGATATTTCTCTTCTGAAGATGGTGGATTTGATCTTGCATAAGGGAGATTAATGGCGAAATAACAACCGTGGTACCTCTAGTTTTCCCCTTAGTTACTAAAGCGGGAAGTTGATAACACAAAGACTTACCTCCGCCAGTTGGAATTAAGACAAACACGTCTTGACCTTTTAAAGTGGAAACAATCGCCTTTAGTTGATTAGGCCGGAAATCTGGCAATTGAAAGGTATTCCTCAAGACATCATATACCTCGTCAATGAATTGATCAGTACCTGCCAACAACTCCGCATCGGCCCCCGACACACCGGAAAACAGATCTGGTTTCTTTGCAAGCTGCAAAATTTCATCATCATCATCGCTGAAGTCACTTTCCTCAATAACCTGAACCTTTTCCGTTGGGATTTCCGTTTTCACTTCTGGCCAATTTTTAAGACTATCGAGGACCTCATCATTAAAATCATCATCGGAATAAATTTCAACCACTTCATCTCGCCCTTCGTTGAGCTGAGTGGTGAAATCTCCTACTTCGTCGTCGAAATCTTCATCAATGACCTCAACTTGTTGTTCAGGTTCATCGTACGAGACACCAAACCTAGCAGCAACATCCTGTGATAGACGGATATCATCAAGAACATTATGAATAGATTCCGTTTCATGATCCAGGGCCAATGACTGTTCGTCTTCATCTGTTTGCACTACTCTACGCTCGAACTGGGTAGCCTGAGTACAAGTGTAAGTAACGTCCACAGAAGCTGTATCATCGTCCCCGTCATTGGCAACAAAGCCACTCAAGTCCGTGTCAATTTCTTCTGCTTGCGAAGATTGAAGCCCATCCATAAAGTCTCCCCCAAAATTGTCTTCGGAATCGTCGTCGTCAATATGGCCGTACAGAGGGTTTGGCACAGTTGGATTGTTACGTCTTTCAAGTACTATACGACGAGCTTCATCCAAATTGGCATCATAGTCCTCACTTAGAGGGTCGAGAGTTGGCTGCTCTGTAGTGCCAGAAACAATTGACTGGGCTTGTGTAACGTCGTGACTGCTACTAACTGGAATATGCCGCGTATATTGTAATGGTGGCGCATTGGAGATCGTGGGAGAAGAAACAATGGAAAGAGAGGGTGTTTTTGAATGGGAAGTGTCCGAATGAATGTTGGATAAGTCTGTAGGAACTGGTTCCAAGAAAGTGAAACCTGAACGAAGGTTGTCGACCTTTTCATCAATGGCTTTCATCTTTGGAAGAAAGTTGTGTGCATGCCAGTGTTTTTTAGCATCTAAGGAGAGAGAAGTGGAATCGCTGACCGCGTTACACTTTGCAAGTAAGTTAATTTTTTCTTCACATGCGAGTATGTACGTTTGTAGCGCACGAACGTCAGTATCTTTTGATCTAGCATGGCGCACCAAAGCCTTTGAGGGTTCTGAAGCCACCGAAGATGCAGCCGCTTGCGGAACAGAAGGCTTCGAGCCAGCCGAAGGTCTTGTGGGAGGCAAAATAGATGCATGTGACAGATCACCCGATTCCTGCGTCGAAGTGACGATTCGGGGCCTTTTTGGCACGTGATTCATCGTCTCAGCAGGCCGCTTAGTCTGTTGCAAACCTAAAACAGCAACATCTATCAAATCATCATCAAAAGGATCGTCATTAGTCCAATCTGGACTCTCTGGGATCTGTGGCGACACGCGTGGACCAACTGTGATAGATGACGGTTTTGTATCTGTGAGTGGTATATGCGTGTGGTTATACTTATTTCCAAAGAATCTCAGGATATCATTATTCGACATGGGCGCTTTCGGTGCAGGGTGGCTGGAGCTCAGGGTCACGCTTGACCGTGATGCTCCTACAGGAAGTTTAGTGCTATTTGACGGGGGAAGACGCGTCTGTACCAGAGTAGGCGGAGGCAGAGCCCGGGACAGCGCCACGTTATTTCGTAGCAGGGTATTATTTAAATTCAGACCAGAAACAGTAAATTGGTTATTAACAAGCGACGGAGAGTTCGTACTATTGGAATTTATTCTTGGTGGCGCTCGCAACGAAGGCGGGAGTGCACTGCTGGTGTTTGGAGCAGACAGTTTTTTTAATAGCATCTCCACCTGCCACTGGGGTACCACGTGAGGGGACGCAGAATCCATCCATGATCGTACTTCCCGGAGATTATTGATGATCGCCATGGTTGGCGGCAAAATTTGGGTACTAAGAGAAAGAAGGCACTAGAAACACAAGCCTGTATTTTGATCTGGTGAGGTCGCGCAGGGCGAAGAGGCAAAACGTACAGTGAGTCGCGCGCGGTGACGTACATGAAGGTAAATAATGGTACTATTTTTTTTGGCTGCAAAAACAGTAGACAAAAAAATATGATATCAAGGATTCGAGGTAATCCATGACCCCTTTATATGTTAACTTGTTTTTGTGTAATTAGTTGTGCAGGTAAAAACAGGGGGTCTTTCCTTTCGACCGGTTAATGGTACAAGCATGGAAACAGGAAACGCGGGGTGAAGCTTAGCGAATGTGGGGCAGTTGAGGAAAACAGAAGAAATACATCAACACAGCACCAAAATTCCAGACAGGGGTGAGGTGCACTTGGTTTATGTATTGTGTTCATTTATGGTTAGGTTTAAAGTTCAGAGAAAAATGCTACTCGCCATCAAATGAATATTGTCTGTGCTCAGATCGGGCAATAAATTCATTAATTCCCAAATTTGAAAAACCCGGGTGATGAACATATCCGGAAGACAGATCAATTTTGATTTTAAGTGAGTGAGTGACTGTATATCATACTTCACCTGGCTCTACCATACAGAGACAATAATGAGGCCAAAAGTAAGTAAGTCATTGCCGTAAGCTATTGCACTTACGATTAGAAGTTCTGAAGTGGGTAACACTGGTAAAGTAGAAAATTGGGGAAATAGAATGTTGCTTTTTATATACTGAGATCAGATTTCCAAATTGGCCCCTACGTGCTTTAAAGTTTTGCAATAGGTCTCAGGGGAGTCGTTTTCCAACCTATATAAAAAGATGATGATATCTAGGCTAGAGTCACGGAGATTCTGTTCTAAAAGAGCTTTAATTTAAAGTTACCGGAAGAATTTTTTGAGGGCTTACACGATGGTTCAAAGAATAGAATGCGCCAGCAATCTTAAGATTTTTGTACCACGATATCAGCCCATTATGGGAATTATTGCAAAGAGTTCAAAATAAAATAGCCGGCATTAAAATGAAGAAAAGACACACACAAATGCACAACATTTCCGAAGCGCAAAGTTACTTTTGGGCCCAAAAATTTAGATTAATGCTATCTAAAATGTTGCGTGCCATAGATCTCTACATTCTGTCATTCATTAAGATGACGGTCTGTAAGAGCATAAAAAAAGGCCCAACATAAACCCGACGGGGCTGGATATCTGCAAGGCGGTGCGCGCAGGATGATCGCCAAGAACCAATCGCAATAATCTTGACGAGACAAGCAAGTTTAGACGGGGAAAACCCATATTTTCAACAAGAATTTCTTTTAAAACACTAAAAGGCTGTGGTATTTTAAGAAAATGTTTGTTTGTCACTGTTCGTCGAAAATTTTGGTTAAAAAATGGTCCAATGCTGACGAGGAAGTATTTTTAACTCAGTTTCAGCCTGACACATCATCCACCCTCGGAACTCCCACAGCCGTTCTCGGAAATACGCCCACCCCCGGTGCGCATTCTCCTATCTCCATTTACGGCTTTTCCACGCACCCACACACTCTACCAGTGGCGCCATTTTGCTCCGAGTCGCATCAAAGCCCGAAAATGCGGACTTCTTGAGATTTCGGCCTATGACGAAATTTTGGGTCTCCGGGTATAATTAAAGGCAACTTTTTGCCCAAAAGCCAGAAAGACATTCCACCGAATTTTCACACTTTTTTTAAAAATTATTTTGTGAAGACTATCAAAAATTTACCAAAGCCCAAAAACTAAATTGCCCTATTTGGAAGTTTAGTCTCTACCACGCGCAGAAAACAAAAGCACCATTCTCATCGCTTAGTTGTTTAGGAGCCGAATCAAAAGCGTCTCCAAAATTTTATTTTCATAGAGTGGTCTTTGTACACTTGCTCCCCATTGTCGCATCGCCCTTTTGTGTGCGCAACCTGCCGGCAGTGCTTCCCCTCGCTCAAAACAGCGGTTATACATCTCTACCTGCAGGCTTGCTTCGTTTGGGTCGGCCTTCTCCTCATACTCCTCACTTGGCGGCCACTTAAATACTGGTCCGTACCGGAGCTCGTGTTCGCCCGGACTTTTTTAGCACCCCGTCATATTTCTACGTGCCTGATTTTCCGTTCTTTTTTTATTTTATTCTTAGAGGCCGGAAACACAATCTTATAATCCACACGCATTTTTTATTCTCCTTTCCTTTGGATTTCATTTCCCGTCCCAACCTTTAGATTTCGGATTTCCATAAATAACCCAGCTGCGGCTCATCGCTCACGCCAATACTCATCACATTCCAGATTGTCGAAAATTGCTCACGTCATCCGGATTTCAACCAGAAAAAAAAAATATAACCCCAATACTTCAATTGATAACCATCCACCCATTAACTTAATTTCGAACGAATTATATCTGTGGTGCCAAAAAAAAAAAAAAAAAATTAAAATCTTACCAATATCCAATATTTTTCAACCCCACTATTAATAATGGAGACCCTATACGCTTCTCACCACGGGTTTGCACGTGAACACAAAGCAGCCCCATATAAAACCACCGTGCTGGTTTTATCTTCGCCCTCTGCCAATTCTTCATCGTCTTCGGATTCACAGGATGACTTGTTGCCGGAATTATGGCTCGAATCGCCAAAAATGACCAACTACTCGTATCTGAATGCCCCAGCACTCTCGAAAATCACGCCACCAGCGCGTCAATATGGTGTCCATGGTTCGTATTTTGCAGAATACGACCATGCAGACAACTTCCATGCATCGTGTTTACTCCGTGACGAGTCCTTGGAGTATGCACAGTCGCTTTTACCCAACAGTCTTTTGTTTCCCCTCACTGGGCTTAGCGACACCACAGCCACCGTGCCAATGCCCAACACTGACCTGTACATATCGCCCGTTGAGACCCCAAAAACGGTTGTGGAGCCCGAGACACACGAGTGTTGTGCCCCAGTGGTGGCGGAAATCCATAGACCATCATCTCTGAGACGCAGCTCTTCGTCGTCTTCCGGGAAATCCCGGCAAGGATCTGCCTCTTCGGGTGGATCCGGGTGCATGGGCAAAGGCCAGTGCAAAAACTTGAACACGCAGCTTTATAAGACAGAACTCTGTGCGTCGTTCATGAAACTGGGTACGTGTCCTTATGGCGGAAAGTGTCAGTTTGCACACGGCGAGGCCGAGCTTAAATCCATCGATAGACCTCTGAACTGGCGGTCTAAGCCCTGTGCTAATTGGGCCCGCACGGGTTCTTGCAGATACGGCAAGCGGTGCTGCTTCAAGCACGGCAACTAAATGTTCCAAAAACGGCGTGCCACTATGGCATTTGTGTACGTACCCCTATTTATTCCATAGCCAAAAATAATGACACTGATGATTGATACCCCACACCAAAACCGCTGTAGCCGAAAACCCCAGCTAATTGTATCCCTGAATCCTTTACCCGAAAACTCCCAAAATCCTCCGGTTTCTTCCGGACTCCCTCACGTGCATCTCAGCTCGTGGTGGAGCCGGAGACAACGTACACTACATGAATAAAGCCCGCAATTTCCACACCGGGAATAGTTTGAGCGATAACCACACACAGAGCAAAGCTTAAGTTTTGGTTTGAACGAATCCCCTGTTTTCCTACGTTTGGCTTCACTGCCGGTATCATTGCGCTGCTCTGCAAAAGAATAGTTCACGCCCAAAATCGTGTTTATGGAGATGAGATTCTTTTCCTCCTCAAAGTACGAGTTGAGGTTACGCCGAGCGGCCAAAATCTTTTTCGTAGACGGCGTGTTACCCAACCGAAGTTTCTTTTTATCTGCTGCACTCATATGTTTGTGTACACTGGTGTAGGCAAATGTTTTTGGGAGCTCAAAGTTGGCGTTGGGTGTTTCTTTACCCAATTCTGTGAGTCTTTTTGACACGATTTTCTCGAGTTGCATCTGGTGAGACGATTTATAGACGCCACTACTCACACTTCCATTACTATAGTTGGCCTGTGTTTGTGCATTGAGCAATTCGGTGAGATTATAGTTCACTTTGGGCCTGCTTTTGGAATTTCGGTTATTTTTCTCGTCTCTGCCGCCTGCATCGGCGGATTTTGACAGTGGCCGTGCCTGGAGGTTGACCAGCGAAGAAAAGTAGATGGTAGAGGCATTAGTGGGGCCACGTTTAGGCACTTCTTCGACCAACATTGCTGTGTTTTGGGGGTAAGTTGGGAAAAATCCTGTTGTTACGATGAGTTTTCGTGGGGATAGACAAAACCCGTACACCGCGATTAATCAGTCAGACATGCTCTATCAAGCATGGACGTGGTCAACATTTGAAAAAGCAATTGGGAAGTTTCCTAGAGGTTACAAAAAGGTATTGAGAATTAAGTAGCATCATTAAATGAAAATAGATACTTCCCTAAAGTCCATGCATGCACGCATAGACTTTAGGACACGTATCAACAACAGCCTCAGATAGTATATACATCACTATAAGAGTGGTGAAAACGGCCGTGATGTTTTCCACAGCGCCCACGTGGTGAGTCGGCCGAGGCCTCGCTGCAACGGATGACTTAACTATAGCCTTTCCTCATTGACTGTTATAGTTGATAAGGAAAGGAAAGCCCAAAAAGCCAAAGTGGGGACGACCGCGCTTGTTTATATGGTGTAGGCCGGGTAACCATCATGCACTCATGTGAGACTTGAGTCACGTGCATAACACCAGCAAACCAAGACAGGTGGAGGGAAGTAATGGAAATTATAGGGAAAGGGAAAATATTATAAAAAAAGGGGCAGTAAAATAGATAAAGAAGGAAAAAAAAATTAGGATAAGATAAATATTTGGTATACCCAAGCACGTGATACGGCGCAAAGATCCGAGCCGTGTTTCGGAATTGCCAGATTTCGTGCATATAAAATAAAATAGTTCATCACGTGACAACTAATCACGTGTCGCGACCTTTCTCAAAAATTTATCACTGCGCTAACTGGACATGAAGATTTTCCACCATTAATCGTACATTATCAACCACTGAAAAAACCCTTGGAAAATGGCCGAATTGGACCTTTCGTGGGATACAGTGAAGGAAAATGGAGCACAGCTTCTTTTCGACTCTCACAACAAAACAAGAGTCCCCGTGCTTAGGAAAATTTCTGCGGTATTGGCTGCGGGCCCTACCGAAGACCCAGAAATTAAAGTTGCCTTACAAAAAACGGCACTTTTGGTGTTCAAAACATACAATTATTACCAGGATTCCCACTCACGTGCCGAAGCATTGAATGTGGTGGTGGACTATGTGAATTATGATGCCAGTTTTTTGAAGTTTTTCGTGAAATCCATCCATGACGTTGCGGGCCAGTGCTCGAATATGGCCGTCACAGATGTGCTCACATTATTGGCATGGGCCAACAAAATCATGTGTGTGTTGGCAGCTAAATCGCCTCAACCACAAATAGGATCCGATCCCGTTTTTGCAACCCTTGTAGACGTTCAGATCGCCTTGCTTTATGCGGCCACAAACGCTGCTAGTTCCCGTACGGCTTCGCATCAAAAACGTATATTACACTCGAGTATGGCACAAACAAAACATGCTTTTGTGGACGTTTTGACTCATTTGCTGCAACTGGCCAAGACCCAATTTATCGATTTTGCTGCCGACAGAGCGCTTGCTCCCACCACCGCTGTTTCGGCCGCAACATTGTTTTTTGGTGTTTTCGCTGACGCCTTACATGACATGGTGCCCACTGAACCAAGCTTGTTTGAGCACGTTAAAACATCCATGCTCAATGAGAAAATCGTGCTGTTTTTTGCCAACCAAGTGCTTTTGGCTAAAGTGCCACCTACTCCACATGCATTGGCCACGTTTACTCATTTTTATGTGGGCAACTTTGTGACCCCTGAACTGTTTGCTGCAAATGTGCTTCCTACTTTGGATAAGGCAATTATGCGCTCGTCCGAAGTGGGCTTTTGCCACCTTACACAGCCGCTTTTCGGTGCGCCAAACTGCGTTGACTTATCGTCGGTTTTTGCGTCGTCTAAACTTTTGATGCATGCTTTAAACGGACTCAAATCGGCCAAGGAACCAGTGCGCCAACTGGCATTTACAACCTTGGGGCTTATTTTCGCCAACGCCGTGCCATCGATTCTGGATGCCGACACAGGTAAAGTAATTGATGAAGTGGCCAAAACTTTCAAGGGCACTTCCAATGTCGAAAGCAAGATTTTGCTTGCAAACACTTTTGGCATTTTCTGCCACAGAACCGAGTCCGTCACGCAAAATCTTCTTGCATCCTTGCTCCCTCTTGCAGCCAAGGAGCCAGCGGAAAACGTGCTTCTGGGACTTGTGCGGGTGTTTTCGCAAGAGTTTGTGCGGGCGCTTTCGCAAGGCTGGGCTCTGGCCACAGACGGCAAGTGCGTGGCGCAGTTTAAGGCTGGTTTGGAGCACGCAAAACTCCCACTAAGAAGCATCTGGGCGGCGTTTTTCGGTCTTCTGGTGCTTTCAGTAGAAACCGTAAACGAGAAACAGCACGTGCTCGATGCTGTCCGTGCAGTATACCCCTCGTTGGTGAAGTCATTAGCAGACGCCAACAAATCACCACTTTTGACTGTCTCCAACAAAGGAATCATCCCTGCATACGTGTGCATTGCCTTGGCGGATTTGCTTGAGGACTCCGAAACATCCCTGGTTTTTTCCGACTCTCTAGACACTCAGAAGGACAAGTTCTCCATTTTGACCAGTCCCCAGGTCATTGTCAAGTTGTCGGGACATGAACAAGAGTGGTGCTCGCGTGCCCTTGTGCCGGCGTTTAAGCACAGTGGAAACTCGATCGAATTTGCGTTTTCTTACTTGCACTTTGCCGTGTCCACAAACGTGGCATACGCCACTCGTATTGAGGCAGTCAAGCAAATCTCCACGTTGTTGCAAGTGGATGAGACTCGCGCATCATCCGTTTTAATCCTGGCCATTCTGTCGATTCTTGCCTTGCATGAACAACCTTCAACTGAAATCGATTATGCCCACGACTTAAAACACTTGTCGCCCGTGTTCAACCACCTTCTGCAAATCCTGAACAAAGCGCTTGCCACCGAAAACTTGGTCAAGTTGATTGTGGCTGCTCACCATCCCCAGGTTCCTATTAAGGAAAGTTGGATCGGCTTGGCTTTGCGTGCCTCGGTTGATCCAGGTGCCGTGGTGAAGACCCATGTTAATGCATTGCTTGCCACTGCACTTAATGTCTTGGAGACATCGAAAATTGGCGGTCCATTGTTTAATGCGGCCCTCAAATCCATCAGCACTATTAGCTTTATTGACTCCAAGACAGTGCAACCGGAAATTGCCAAAGCTTTACGCGCAGACTTGGATGTGGAAAATATCGCTGATGTTGACGAAACTGCAACCAAAATCTGGGCTGCCGCTGAGGGTGAGCTTGTTGTTGACGTTCTTCAAGGAAATAAGCCGAAGAAGGTTGAGGACAAAAACTCCAAGGACTATGAGACGAGGAAATGGGAGGAAAGTTTGCAAAAGGAAATTTCCTCTAAGAAAACCGTGCAGAAGAAATTGACCCGGGAAGAACAGGCCCAGGTCAACGAGCAACTTGCAAAGGAGTCCGAAATCCGTGCATCCATCAACGAAAAGGTCACTCGGTACAACAGAGCATTCTATATCATTCGTGAGCTTTGTGATGGCCCTGGCTCTATTTCGGAGGGTGGTTCAGAATGGTTCAGTGTGGCTGTGTTTGAGCTCTTGAAACTTTTGAAACATCCTTTCTCTTACGAGCTCTTTGGCGAATTTGCTGCGGAAACTTACATCAAGGCTTCCCACGTTTGTCGTGATAGATTGCACCCATTGGAAGAGACCACTGGTGCAGTTACATTGAGACTTTTGAACGTGCGTGGTATTCCAGAAAACTTCACCCAGTTGCCTTTGCTCCAAGTCTTGAGTACCGTTTTATTCAGAATCAAGTTTATGATCGATGACTGGTTCCATGTCAGTGGATACATCTACATTGCCCCCTTGGTGATTGAGGTTTTGAAGGTCGGTATTGCTGTGGCAAAGAGAAACTCCAAGAAACAGGTTGTGACTTCGGAATTCTCGGATGAAGACCCTGAGGAAGAACATCTTTCTTTGGCGCTCAGTATTCTTTCCGCACAGGATATGCTTCAACATGAACATGTGCCTCGTGAGCCTATTTTGAAGGCCATGGTTACTTTGATGAAGATCCCTACAAAGGCAAAAATGGCCAAGGAGTGTTTCTCCACCATTTGCCAACAAATCTCGGTCAACTTTACCCGCAACGATTTGGACGTTTTGTTGGGTAACCTTTTGTCTCCTGATGCATTTGTGAAAACCGCAATTCTCCAAGGAATCGATGCTGAATTTGACTTGACAGAAGAGCTTTCTTACTCGGACGAAATCTGGATCATGATGCACGACAACGATGAGAAAGTCGCAGAATTGGCCAGAACTATCTGGGAAGACAGTGATTTTAAACTTGTTCCCGATGCTTTTGAAAGACTTCTTCGGTTTATCGACGAAGAAGATAGTGGATTGCGTCTCACTGTGGCTAAATCCATTGCTTCGGCCGTCAAGATCTTGACTGAGAACGACGCAGATGTTTATGCCAAGGCTTTGGATACTTTGATCGCAGTCTACCGCGAGAAGGAAGTTCCCCCACCTCCACAAAAGGATAAGTTTGGTTTGATCATCAATAAACACGCTTCTCAAAAGGACTTGTGGGAGCCTAGATCGACCGTGGCCATTTCTCTTAGACTTTTGAGTCCTCTTTGCAAATCTCAGGAAGCCGTGGAAAAGGTTTTTAGATTCCTTGTTTCTGAGGAAAGTTTGGGTGATAAGGAAGATTTGGTTGCCCAGGAGCTTTTGGAAGCAGGAACCGAGGTTGTCAAGGAGAGCGGTGCTGACTTTGTGGAAGTGTTGATCCCAATCTTTGAAGAATGTCTTGGTCAACCCGACCAGAGTTCGAAGAAGCAAGACAGAATCAAGGAGCTGGTTATCATTTTGTATGGTTCTTTGGGAAGATACTTGGATCCTTCTGACAACAGATTGCGCATCATCTTTGACCGTTTGTTGAAGACTCTTGATACTCCTTCAGAGGATGTCCAGTTTGCAGTTTCTGAGTGTATTGCTCCTCTTGTCAAGTCTTTCGAGAGTTCTTTGCAAGACCGTTTCGACGAGCTTTTCGAAAAAATCTGGACTTCCAAGAGTTTGGCTGTTCGTAAAGGTGCTGCTTACGGTATCGCTGGTTTGGTCAAGGGTGCTGGTATCAAGTCTCTTTTCAACAATGATGTCATGAGGAATCTTACCACCGCAGCTGAAGACAGCAAAAACCCCGTTGCCAGAGAAGGTGTTTCCTTTGTTCTCGAATGTTTGTCTCAATCTTTGGGACCAATGTTCGAGCCGTATGTGGTCGAGGTGTTGCCTATCATCTTAAAATTCTTGGGTGATGCTAATCCACAAGTTCGTGAGGCAACTGACTATGCCTCCAGACAAATCATGAAGTCTACTACCAGTTACGGTGTGAAGCAGTTGATTCCATTGGCTATTGGAAATCTTGACGATACCGCTTGGAGATCCAAGAAGGGATCGGTGGAATTGCTTGGTTCCATGGCGTACCTTGACCCTACCCAATTGTCTGCATCTTTGTCGACAATTGTTCCCGAGATTGTGGGTATTTTGAATGACTCCCATAAGGAGGTCCGTAAAGCTGCAGACCAGTCGCTTAAGAGATTCGGTGAGGTTATCAGAAACCCAGAGATTCAAACCATTGTTCCTGATTTGATCAAGGCCATTGGTGATCCAACGAAATACACCGACGACGCTTTGGACAAGCTTATCAAAACTCAGTTTGTTCATTACATCGACGGACCATCCTTGGCCCTTATCATTCATGTCATACATAGAGGTATGAGAGAAAGATCTGCTTCCACCAAAAAGAAGGCCTGTCAAATTGTGGGTAACATGGCTATCTTGGTTGACAGCCATGACCTTTTGCCATACTTGCCTTCTTTGGTTGCCGAGTTGGAGGTTGCAATGGTCGATCCTGTTCCTGAAACACGTTCGACTGGTGCAAGAGCCTTGGGTTCATTGGTGGAGAAGCTTGGTGAGGAAAAGTTCCCCGACTTGATCCCACGTCTCTTGGATACCTTGAACGATCCTTCAAAGGCCGGAGACAGACTCGGATCTGCACAAGCACTTGCGGAAGTCATTTGTGGTCTTGGTCTTGTAAAGTTGGACGAGATGTTGCCAACTATTTTGAGCAGTGCCCAATCGCCATACAGTCATGTTCGTGCTGGATTCATGCCATTGTTGTTGTACTTGCCTGTTTGTTTCGGCTCTCAATTTGCTCCATACTTGTCTAAGATTATTCCTCCTATCTTGCAAGGTTTGGCTGAGACCGATGAGGACATCCGAAGTGTCGCTTTGAAGGCAGGAAGATTGCTTGTCAAGAATTACGCTTCGAAGGCCGTCGACTTGTTGTTGCCAGAATTGGAGCAAGGCTTGGCCGACTCCTCTTACCGTATTCGTCTTTCCTCTGTTGAGCTTACTGGTGACTTGTTGTTCCAAGTTACTGGAATTTCAGGTAAGAACGAGCTTTCGGAAGAGCAGGTCGAAGTCAACAAGAACCTTGTGGGTGCTTTGGGACAAGACCGTCGCGACCGTATTTTGGGTGCTTTGTACGTGTGTCGTTCCGATACCACGAGTGTTGTTAGATCGGCTGCTATTGATATTTGGAAGGCTTTGGTCTCCAATACTCCAAAGACGGTTAAGGAGATCATTCCAAGCTTGACCCAAATGCTTGTTAAGAGATTGGGATCCAGTGATGAAGTTCACAGAACCATTGCAGCATCCACCCTTGGAGATGTTGTTCGTAGAGTTGGTGCCAATGCCTTGTCGCAATTGTTGCCTACTCTTGAGGAGTTGCTTATTTCAAGTGACACAAATGCTAAGCAAGGTATTTGTATTGCTCTTACCGAGTTGATCACGTCTGCTTCCACGGATGCTTTGGAAACCTTTAAAGAAACATTCATCAAGATTATTCGCGATGCTTTGCTTGACCCATCTGCGGATGTTAGAGGTGCCGCTGCCCAAGCATTTGAAGCTCTCCAGGAGCAGTTGGGTAAGATTGTTATTGACGAAATCTTGCCTTATTTGTTGAACATGTTGGCCTCGGAAGATTCAGAAAACGCATTGCTTGCCTTGCAGGACATCATGGCTACGAAATCGGAAGTCATTTTCCCTATTTTGATTCCAACTTTGTTGTCTCCTCCTATCGATGCATTCAAGGCAAAGGCTCTTTCTTCCTTGGCTTCAGTTGCTGGTCCTGTGTTGTACTCTAGACTTGCTTCGATCATAAATACGCTTCTTCTGGCTGTTATTGATGCCAAGGAGAATGGTACTTCTGAAGAAATCGAGGAAGTCCAGGATGCTTTCGACAAGACTTTGTTGTCCATTGACAGTGATGAGGGTGTCCACCCAGTGATGCAACAATTGATGTCTCTCGTGAAACACCAGGACCCTGCGAAGAGGGCTGCTATTTGCGAAAGACTTGCTGTTTTCTTCCAGGAGACTACTCTCGACTACTCCATCTACGTTCAAGACATTGTTTCTCAACTTATTTACTACTTGGGAGACAAAGATCAGAATGTTGTCAAGGGCGTGTTCGAAGCCTTGTCTACTTTGGTCAAGGCCCAGGACAAGTCAGTGTTGGAGCAATTAGTGAAGCCAGCGCACCAGTCCTTGATTATTTCTGGTGTGAGAGGCGAGGATTTGGCTGGTCTTGCATTACCAAAGGGACCAAGCTGTATCTTGCCTATTTTCTCTCACGGTTTGATGTATGGTAACAGTGAGCAAAGAGAATTGTCGGCTTTGTCTATTGCTGAAATCATCGACAGAACACCTGCTGCCAACTTGAGACCATTTGCAACTCCAATTACCGGTCCTTTGATTCGTGTTATTGGTGAAAAGGTTTCTTCCGATATCAAGTCTGCTATTTTGGCGGCCTTGACCAACTTGTTGAGAAGAATTCCTCAGTTCTTGAGACCTTTCATTCCACAACTTCAAAGAACTTTTGTTAGATCCTTGTCTGATCCAACAAATGAAAAGTTGAGAAATGGTGCTGTTGATGCATTGGGTCTTTTGATTGAATTCCAACCAAGAGTGGATTCGCTCGTCACGGAGTTGGTCACTGGTGCAAAGAACGCCGAGGACCAAGGTATCAAGAACTCCTTGCTTAAGGCTATGTTGCAAGTTGTCCTCAAGGGAGGAAAGAATATGAGTGAGGCTTCCAAGACCTCGATCATGACTTTGGTTGAGGAAGAGCTCAACACGGTGAACGATAAGTCTGCTGTCGCATATGCCCGGTTATTGGGATCGCTTTCCCAGATTTTGTCTACTGAGGAAGCCGCTAACATTCTCAAGAACAAGATTTTGAGCAAGCGTGGAGATGATACCTCGTTGAAGTTTGCTATTTTATCGATCAACTCCTTCCTTAGAGACGCACCTGTTCACGTCTTCAACACTGGATTGCTTGATGAGATTGTCAGTTTTGTATTGGAGTGCTCTAATGCCAAGTCGCCATACATCAGTGACAATGCCACAGTTGCTATTGGTAAGCTTGCCTTGTTGCACGGAGAGAAGAAATCTCCAAAGCAAGAAGTTCCGGAGACGACGGAAACGCCATTTGACGTCCCAGAATCTGCCAGAGTTGCTTTGATTGAGCAATTATCCAAATCTGCGCTTAATCCAGAATCCGCCTCTAATGACACCAGAAGATTGGCATTGGTTGCCATCAGAACTATATCCAGAATTAAGTTTGATGCATTTGTCCAGCCTAACTTCAATATTGTGGCGCCTTCTGTGTTTGGTTGTTTGAGAGATGCTGTTATTCCTATCCGTTTGGCGGCAGAGAAGGCCTACTTGGCTGTTTTTAGATTGGTTGACGACGTCAGCCAAGGTATCTTTTCTCTGTGGTTCGAAGAAGCCTCCAAGAACACAATCACCACTGTATTTGGTGCTGTGATCCAACCTAGATCTATCGGAGACTATACAAAGAGAGTTGCCAGCAGATTGGCATCTGTGGAGAGAGAGAGACTTGAAGATGGTGGTGATGATGAGACCATGTTCAGTGACCGTTATGAGGATGAGAATGAGGTGTGGGCCGTTGGTGGCTTTTAAATTTTAGGCACTAATCTTAAGAAAAATTTGAAAATGAAAGAAATCTATTAATAATTAAACCCTGAGAAGCTCGGAAATTATACCCCTCCCCTTTGCGTACTTATAAGTTCTATATGATGATAAAGATGAAACCAAAGCGTTGAAGTAAAAAAGAAATAAGGAAGGAAATTATTAGGTGACGCTGTTAGGTTTTCAACGTGCTGACCACGCCATCCCTGTTCCTCTTTAGTCACGACTCTTCGGTAGACCCGGTAGGGACAGGGCGTTTGTTCGTTTGAGCAGGTCTTTGAAATTCTGATTGCATCGCAAGGGTTTGCGGTAGATCTAGTCTCAAGCTCCTCAACGGCGGGAGATGGTTAGGATCTTGGGGTTTATTAGTATCGGAAGTGACAGCGTACTCTTTCTGTGATTTTTTTCCATCCGAATTCTGAGAGACTGAAGCCAGAGACGAGTTGATAGAAGTGAATTGGGTAGATCTGTCCAACGGCGAGATCTTGTTATGGGTGGTAGGAAGTCCCACGGGTGGTTTAAAGAATGTGGATAAGTTGGTGGACGAATTGTTTGCAGACATTATTGGGGTATTGGCGGTAGAAAGTCCTAGAACTGGAGAGGTTGGAATAGAGAAGTTATTCGATGGCGAATTCGGCCTGCTTTTCTTAAGCCTTTGTTGCACGTAATCCATATCGCCATCATCAAGGATGCGCGATCGAGTTGAAGCTGGGTTGTGTGCTTGAGGCTTTAACGGCGTCATTTTCTGTAGAGGCAGGAGAGTACTAAACGCCGGCTTCGTCAGACCATGAGCGCCACTCTTGCTTGATTTGAGTGCAATGCTTGATAAGTACTGCAAGTTATTCAGGGAACTCAGCGGAGCAAAACTGCCAAACTTGATTGTTTCCACGGAATTAAAGTAATCCTTAAGCGAAGGAAGAGATTGAGAATTTGCAGGGGTATCGATGGCAAATGGCTTGGGGCCCCTCGAAGGGGTATTGGAAGAAGTCTTTTTCAATACTTTAAGTTCTTCTGTTGCTGCGGATGCTAGGATATCTATATTCATCATAGAAGAATTTGGCGTAGAAGAAAGCCCAAACGAATCTTCTTTTATAGGTACATCCGCACTATCCAGTACCGGCGATAAGTTTGTATCGTTTGATTTCGGTATACTGCTTGTTTGCGAGGAGGTATCTGTGGCCAACGGCAGATCAGCTTCCTGGGTATGGCCCTGGTGAGATGTATTTTTAAAGCTTGACATTTGTTGAGGCCCCGGCGGCGAAGAAGACTCAAAAATGCCACCAAATACCTGGCCCTGTGAAATCGTCGGTATCACCGACAGCAAGCTCGAAGCTGGGGATGAGGCCTGAAGCCCTGTTTCTAAAGCGCCAGTCGACGACTCGCTGCCGACTTTCGAAAGGTTTTTGTTTCGCCTGCTATTTGGGTTTGTGTGTATTCTAGAATGCCGGGTAAGTTCGTCCAGACGGGAAAACTTTTTGTTGCAGCCGGGGAAAGAACACGAATGTGGCTTTTCTCCGGTATGTGTCCGTATATGTCTGGTTTGATGTTCTAAACGGTGAAAGGCCTTGTCGCACATGGGACATTTATACGGCCTCGTGGTCACATCTTTGCGTTTTGGCTCTGCGTTCGAAAGCATCATAATGTGATTATTTTCTCTAGTGGGCTTTATTATTTTATCCGACTTGGCGTCGATTTAGTGAAAATGAGTGGCGGGACAGAAGGCAAGAAATGTTGCGCAACAACGACGGCCGATGGTGAAAAGTGGGGGTGGGTAGAGTCTGAGCCCGGTTCTAAATACGACACCTCTTGAGGGAATAATTAATTTCTTTTAAAAAAAAAAAAAAAGATACCGTGGTAGAAGCACGCTGGTTTAGGCGTGTTACAGGATTTTAACGGTATCCTGTAGTGGTATGTCAAGCAAAAAAAAAAAACTTGTGTGGTAAATGTGTCAGGTTACTCAGCCAAAGGGAAAGCGTGAGAAAAAAAAAATATGGGGTAAGGGAAGGAAAAAAAAACTTCTCCAGAATCCTGATGGCTTTCGCACAATGAGCGTTTGAGGAGAAGCGGAGAAAATCACGCTGTGTGCCTGCACACGGGTCCCGGGACAACCTCTGCATGGTTCGTGGGGCTGGGCAACAAATAAATACAATTTCAGCCTCTCGGGCCCGGTCTTTGTCTTGGCGAATTTGCTTCTATTGTCAAATTTTCGGTTACATTAAGAAACACTATTCTTACTCCACAAAGCTCATCTTCTTGGCACGCTAGTCTTCTGCTGCTGCTTAAGATCCATGTACAGCGCAGGTGAATTTCTTTTTTTTCTCCTGCTAACCCCTCCTTTCTTTTCTCACGTCCACCCGCAGGTCCGATACATCCACACCTGTCCGTTATTTAATTGAATTTTGAAAACACGCAGGTTGACATCGTAAGCCTTTTGTTAAGTATGAAACATCCCTTGATGAATTTCTTCTTATTTTTTTTTTTCTTGTTCTTTTTCTTTCGTAACTTATTTGAGCTCGAAACTTCCCTAAAAAAATAGTTGACAGTAGACCTCAGTGACTTTTAACCGTCACCTGTAAGCCCAACCACACCCAGCCCAGTCATCCAAAATAGTTTTGGGAAGTGACTAGGGAATCCCCAGTTCCTAGCAAAAAAAAAAAAAAAAAAAAAAAAAAAAAAAAACTGTTGTTTTGACCATAGGAAATTTTTTATAGATCACCCACGCCAACTCTCGAAAATATGGGCGCCACGCGGTGGTTTCCCCAGATCACCGACTTTTTGGCCTGTGTATGAGGCCCCGCTCTTAGTTACTGTGTTTAGTTTAGTGGGGCACTCGAAAATGCCGCGCTTGAAACCACATGCCTGCACAACTCGAAATCTGGGGGAGTGAGGCGCGATTCCCAAATTTTGGCAGTAAAGCACGACGTCTCTGAACCACAAATAAGGGGAAAATAAGCAACGGACCAAATAATTAAAAGGTCAGTAGGATTCTTGGGAATCTTGAATATTTAAGTTTTTGAATTTTTGAAGTTTCGAAGTTTTGAAGTTTTGAAGTTTTGAAGTCTTGATACTTTTCGGGGCTTTTACCTTGGTTGGTCCCTGTATATTTTCAGCTACCGTAATCAACCTTACACCCGAGTAGTTCTTTGAATGCTACCCGCCATTACTGGAACACGTGTAAACGCACATAAGTTAGTAATATTCTTTTGGTATTAGTTCTCCTTATTTCATGTATTGAGAAACATTCTCTATTCTTGTTAAAATCATATCTCTTACGCTTTATTCGTTTTCTTATACGCCTCAAAACTCTAACTCAAGGGTGTTTTCTGATTTCTTTCACCGAAAAGAACAAAAAAATTAGACATAATTCAAGTGAATTAAATAATCCCTCTCAAACCCACATTGCATAATATCTTCTTTTCCAATCATTTCAAAGAAGAAAGAAAAAGAGGAGATCCCTCAAAAAAAAAATTGTCTTTTCGTAGGTTCATATACCGGCGATAATCTCAACGTAGGCACGCGGCCGTGGTGCGATTCAATATATTGGAATTTGATTCTGTGCTGCAAAAAAAAAAAAAACTTTTTTCCTTAATTTAATATTTATTCAATTTATTCTTTCTAGTTCTTTCCTGCCTTTGTGAACTTGCCGATAAATATAAAAAGCGTCCCTTTTTTCCACCTTGGTTTTTAGTTTCTCATATTTACAACCACAACCCTTATTTTTAATTTTTCTAAAACTACTACCCGAATTCGAATTTGCAAACCAAAAATTGCATTTCATAAAAATAAGGAAAGCTATTCAAATTAGGAATTGCCAGAATAAAATAGAAACCACCAAAATAATTTCAATTGGGAAAGTTACTATTTCAATTACTTATATCTATTAAAAATGTCATCAACACCAAAACCACAAGCATTGCCACCAAAGTTAGCCGCTGTAAGTGCTGCCGAAAATAACAAGGAAAATGAGTTTCCGGTGGAGAAAATTCAACAGCAACTGAAGTTTGTACCACCAGAGATTAATTTAAAAAACCCGAACGAGACTAGTAAGCGTCGGCCTTCTTCATGTATGTTTGTTGCCAGTCTCCGTTCAACATGCTCTGATGATGAGCTTTGCCGTTCTGTAACACGCCATTTTCAGGTTTATGGCGAGTTGGCATCTGTGAAGGTTTTGAGAGACCCAATGAACCGACCATATGCCTTTGTGCAATATACTAACGACCGGGATTGTAAGTTAGCCATCAAGATGGGCCACAATTCCGAGTTGGATGGCCGCAAATTAAGGTGCGAGGCTGCGAAAGTAAACCGTACGTTGTTTATCTCTTCATTCCGCGAGACAACAAAAAACGATTTGCACAGGTTGGTTTGTGATTTTGGAGAAACAGAATTGATTGCACCAAGTTCTCATACAGGGCGCGTGATTGATCATTCTTCTCCAGATTCAAGTTTCAATTGGTTTGTGAAGTTCTCCTACAGAGATGACGCCATTCGCGCATTTGCAAGTTTGTCCGATAATGATGAGTACCATGTAGAGTGGGCACAAAATATTGACGACATTGCGGTGAAGGCCAGCCAGTTCGATAAATTTGCAATTTTTATTGGGCAATTACCACAAGCGGTAACAGAGGCAGATATCAGGGGCCATTTTTCTTCCCATGGCACGATCAAGGAGGTATCTATTATCCACAAGCTGTTTTCAACTTTTGCGTTTGTAACTTTTGCTGAAGAAGCAGCAGCAGCTAGTGCTGTTGCTCGTGACAACCATTCAATGTTCATGAATAAGACTATTCATGTGCAATACCGGGAGATCACCAGTAAGGCAAATTCAAGAATCCTTCTCTCGCCACGGATTCCCGTTGCATTGGCACCACCTCCTATTCACTTAAAAAGGTTTACAAGTGCTATTACCAGATGGCCTACAAATGTGAGATCGAATCAATACGACATCTACGGTGGTCTCAAGCCACCTGGTATTGATCAGAACAACACGATGACATACTCGCAGGAGTATTATCTCAAGGAGGCAAACACAGAGAGAGATTATCAGAATCCTGCTCCACGGTTTAGAGATAACAGAAAGGTGGCGCCGCAAATGCCTGTGTCAGATCAGAATAGTATATACTATTTGATTCCGAGTGCTAGACCCAAAAACTAGATCCCTAGTGTGTGGTGCGCGCGCGATCACATACTCGCGCACTCCCGGTCGAAGCACTTAGTTTCGAGGTAGCTTTCTCCTTGCAGTGATTGCCCTGCTTGTCTTCTTTTTTCCCTTCCTTTTTTTTCTAAATAAGAATAAAACCATAAAAACAAAAACAAGGGATCTACATAAGATGTGCAACCTCTCTGAATTAGCAAATTCAATTGGTGCGGTGGACAACCCAAAGGCTTTGCGCGTGTCGCTAACCAAGGAAAAGTTATCACAGCTCAGCGTTGCAAAGAGCCAGTCTCTATATGATCTCCCATTGGACCAGAACGCGTTGAACACACGGCCATGGCGGAACCTGCCCACGTACTTCACACAGGTGCTTATCCTGACCATGGCGCTTGTGAAGATGAGCGCACATGCCAAGTTGGGCGGGTCAATCGAAGTGATGGGGATGCTTACAGGTAAAATTGTGCGGAATCTGTTTATTGTCATGGATGTGTACTCTCTCCCAGTTGAGGGAACGGAAACACGGGTGAATGCACAGAATGAGGCTTATGAGTTCATGGTTCAGTATCTCGATAACCAGAAGGAGGTCAAGCCCAAGGATAGTATAGTGGGCTGGTACCACTCGCACCCAGGGTATGGCTGTTGGTTGAGTGGTATTGATGTGGCTACACAGAGTCTCAACCAGAATTTCCAGGATCCCTATCTAGCTATAGTTGTAGACCCGGCGCGGACACTGAACCAGGGAAAAGTCGAGATCGGGGCGTTCCGCACGTTTCCCATTGGATATGCAGATGAACAGGGCGCCAAAGGGAAAGAATCAGCGAAAGAATCGACAAAGGATATGGGCGCCCACTCAGACCAGTACTATGCGTTGGATGTCAAGCTCTTTAAAGGCCCACATGACGATGCGATCGTGAATGCAATATTGGATAAGTCGTGGGTGAATGGGCTAGTGTATAACCAGTCTTATACGAAGACATACGAGGAGAATGTGGCGAAAAAAGTAGAGGCGCTGATGAACAGACCAAAACCGAAACGTCAAATTTCGGGCGCTGGTCTGGCGAATAGGTACGAAAGATTATTTGAAAGGCTTGTTTCGATCTACGGCCAGAGCCAGAATGAGGGGACAGAGGTAGGTGACAACGTGCATGGACTTATTCATGCCTACGAGGATGAGGCGGCAGATTACGCGCATACGCGTGGCACGGATGAGTTTGACCTTGATTTTGACGAAAACGGAAACGAAGATATGGATAATGATACAGAAAGCCGGATCGGACTCGAGGTCCATGAAGACGAGGATGATGCCCAGAGTGTACGCACACGGGACCCCGATGAGCCTATGGGCGTGGCGCCAGATTCCGATGATGCCGAGTCAATACAGCAACAAGAGAAGATGGATGAAATGGACTTTTTCGAAGAGTACGAAGCGGGCCTGAGTGTCCATGAAGAAATACAACGTAAGGGCACCAAACGTAACCTCCGCACGTCATCCGAAGAGTCGAAGGCAGGCCTTCCGTTCGGAACGGGCGCGCGTGAAAACAGAAAAAGGTTTGCTGCCAGTGGTCTTGGTAGTACAGGAAATAACGAGTTAAAGCATAGGATGCAGAGCCTCCAGCTCGAGCTCCAGCACCACGTGAAATCGACAAATTCCATCGGGCACGCCGAGCTCTTGACAATTGTGGGCAAGCGGGCCCAACAACGGGTGTTTGGAAAACGCGACTGGTGACTTAAAAGACCGATAAATTAGAGCTGGTCTTTAATTTACAATATTGGATCAAGTGCTAATGAGGGCAGGGCCATTGATTGTCCGCTAAGTATTAGCAGCATGCCATATTTACGGTGTCGGGTTATTTTGCGGCGCCGTAAAATTTTAAAGAGAAGAACCGAATCCGAGATTACTGGCTTTATACGGATGCTCTTAAAGATTTTCTTAATCCATTATTCGCCTAATGCCCTATGTCAGAGGCGCGCACGTGACCGTGTATGTTTTGGCGGGCAGAACAATAAGGCATAACGCACACGAGGCAAACGTGTGGCGCGGCGCAACTGTCACCCTAGCAAATTGGCAGGTATGAATTTTAAGCAATGCACCAATAGGGCAGATAGAAAGAAAAGAAAGAAAAATAAGGAAAGAAAAAAAACCTCGTTTTTCAATCTTTAAAAGAATTAAAAATTGAAAAAAAAAATGCCCTCAATCATACCTCATAATCGTGTTTCTTAGGCTCCCCGCAAGTGTTGCCCCAGCCTGTGTGTGAGTTCATGAGATTTGCTATCAGCAGACAGGCATCGCACATCGAGCCTTGAGCAGAGATGCTTTTTTTTTTTTTTTTTTTTTTTTTTTTTCCGGTCTGATTCGAGCCCATTAATTTTCACAGCAATACCAAAAAAAAAAAAAAAAAAAAGAGGGCAACAAAAAAAAAATAAATAGGATTAAGTTAAAGAGTAATCCTAGACTTTAAATTTGACACCCCATATAAACCCATCCTTTCCGACTACAGGCAATGTCCAACCCTCTAGTCGACCGGATTCTCAATAACCCATTGACATTTGTTTCTGCCAAGGCCCCCGAAAAAGAGGTCCAGACGGTCAAATCTGCCGGGTATATCACTCTCAATTCTTCCGCATCTCCTATAAACCACAGCACCGCCATGGCCCCTCGTAAAAGCCCGAAACGCGAGGATAAACGTCCGAAATCAATGGCTGAGGCCATCGCCGCATATACTGGCAAGAAATATTTGACCAAAAACGAGAAGAAACGCAAACTTCGTGTGGAAACTCCCCCTGAGCCCGAGGAGGAATCTTCCAATGATGAAACACGCTACGAATCCGCTTCGGAATTCCATGACGATTCGTCGTTTGATGGGGCCCGTGATGCCAGTGGAAATGCCGAGGATGTAGGCGAAATTCTTGGTGGCGAGATTGATGAAAGTACCGGCGAAGAGAGTACAGAGGATTCCGAAAATATAGAGGAATCTGAAAGTGCAGATGAGTCTGAAAGTGTCGAAGAACAAGTGCACCCACAACCAAAGGCCACGATTCTTGATACTGAAATGGATGAGGAGGAAGATGATGTGGATTTCTCTAGTAAAGAGGGACCCACCAGCTCCAGTTCCAGTTCCAGTTCTAGCCCTGAAAGTTCTGATAATTCCGAAAGTTCCGAAAGTTCCGAAAGCCCTGAACAACCAAAGATTGTTGAAACCATCGTGCCCTTTGAGGAAACCCCCGAGGTAACCCCAGAAACTGCTGCCAGCCTGGAAAATGAAAGCGGCAACGATGAAGATGATGACGACGATGAAGATAGTATAGGGCAGCAGAACGAAGACAGACTCCAGTTGAAAAAAGACTTATTGCAGGATATGGAAAAGCCGCTTTCAGATGAAAATACTGATGCCCACGAACAGGCCAGCGACAATAAAAGCAGTTCATTCGCCCACACAGAAACACACTACATGCTCGCGGAAAGCGAGGATACACCTGTTTCCGGGCGGATCACACGGAAATGGACCAAGCCGTTTAAAGAGACAAAACCTGCGGGGCTCTTGAACTTTGGCGTCACGTGTTACATGAACCTGGCGATTCAGATCATGGTCCATATTCCTGCCATCCAGCATTATCTCATGGAGGTGGTCCAGGGCAAACACCCACAAGTGCCAGCGAAATCGGTCACGCATACATTTGCCGAGTTGGCGCTCCGAATGTGGGGTGTGGGCACGAAAAAGGCCGGGCTGCGCAAGTACATCAATCCAAAGAAAATGGTGCAGAGGCTCGACGACATCAACTGTATGATGAGCGAATGGCAACAGGAAGACTCACACGAGTACTTCATGAGTTTGATGTCACGACTCCAGGAAGATAGCACGCCAAAGGGTGCCAAGCTCAACCTGTCGGTACTCCACGACATTTTTGGTGGGCTTCTTGACCAGGAGGTCATTTGTCAGCAATGTCATACGAGCAGTATCACCAAGCAGGAGTTCTACGATCTTTCTTTGGGGCTCAACAAAAAACGTACCCGCTCAAACGATGATGGCGAAGAGACCCATGCCAATTCCAGCAAGTACACCATCGAAAAGTCACTCAAGGATTTCTTCAGCACCGAGACCATCCGTATGGATAAATCAGATGCATCCTCTGGTTACTACTGTGAAAAATGCAAGCAGCGCACCGTGGCCACGAAAAAGTCCATGGTTGAACGAAGCCCACAAACGCTCATGATCCACTTGAAGCGTTTCAAGTTCAACGGCAATTCATCGCTGAAGGTGAAACAGCCCATCCACTACCTGAAGTTCTTGGACTTGGGTCCTTATTCTAAGAACCAGACATGCATCAAGTACCAACTCATGGGCGTCATTGTTCATGAAGGAAGGTCCATTCTGTCCGGTCATTATGTGGCCCACTGCTACCAACCCGATGGAACATGGTCCACATATGATGACGAGTATATCAACAAGATCGATGAGGCCACTGCCTTGAGCGACCCCTCTGCCTATTGCTTAGTGTACATGAAGTTGGAGGAAAAGTCCAGAAAGCGAACCAAGTCTGCCCATGGTAACACCAAGCGTCCACGTACCACATAAACACAATTGGTGTTTCAATTTTCCGGGGAGAACCCCATTTCTTTCCGGAATCATCTCTTTTAGAGTGCCGGGCCCTACGTGGCCCCCACTCGGGAGGCTCTCTGCATAGATATATCTTAATATATAACGTGTAAATACAAACCAGGGGGTGAAACCCACAAACCAAAAGTGTATCAAGAAAAGAAAAAGAAAGGGAAGAACATCATGAGAGAGAGAGAGAAAAAAAAAAGAAACCAAACCTAAACCAAGAAAAGTAAAAAAATAAAACCAATTAGCCGAAGCGAAGTAAAACAAAGGGTTTGATTACACCAGCAAGTTGCAGAATATACGCGGGCCTTTTTTTAAAAAACGAACAAAATATACTGGGTTCACGGATCGACGAATGCGCCTGCACTTTCGTCTTCCTCGTCAATTTCGATCGTTTCCTCTGTGTGATTTCGGTTGCGGGCCAATAGCTGGGATATACCGTCTCTGAATCCCAGCACTGAGGACCGCCGCGGCCCATTCTTCACTGGAATTACACCTACCGGATCTTGCTCATCTGCCTCGATTTTGGCCCGGAAAGATTTTATACTCTCATCGTCATCTCCTTGGCTTGATGCAATACTGGCTGAGGATCTCCGTCTTTTCAGCAGCTTGGCATGTTCTGCAAGCCGCGCCATGGAGCAGTGGTTGGTAATTTGACGTATGAACTTTTTCTCGATCACATACTTACCCTCCTTATAATATTCAGAGTACTTAAATGACTTTTTGTAATGCCATCCAAGTTTGGTCGAACATTGCAGACACTTAATCTTGTTAATGACGTAGACTCCAGTCCGCATCGATGTTTCCAAGTCTTTCTTGTCGCAAACGATATTGATAAGGCGGTCTACCAAATATGCTTCTCCGGACAGTCCCCAGAATTGGTCTGAGAGCACCAAGCTTGAGAGGCATAAATGTGCCAGACATTCGTTGCAAACAATCACCTCGGTGTCTTTATCTTCGTAGGAGCTGGACTCGAAGAAATCAGTTAATTTCAAACCCATATTGAGATTGGAAGTGGCTGATTATTTATATGTATTTTCTTTTTTTCTTCCCTTTTATATATATATATATATATATATTTTCGCTCGATTTTATTTTTTCGTTTTTAATTAACACTTATTTTTGGACTCGTGAGGGGGGTGGTTAGATTGCGAAATTAATAGGGAGCTAATTGCGCGTAGGGGTTCCACGGCGGGCCGAAACAATGAATTTGGGCCTGTGGTAGTGATATGACCGAGGGTGGGGGAAGAATCCGGGGGTCACTCACGACTTTGTAGTTAGTATGACTCGGTGAGGGAACTGCGGTGTTCTTTTAGGGAGATAAAGTAAAATAGAAGAAAGAAGTAGTATGGAAGAGACCAAAAAGCTTCCGGGGGGGATTTTTGTGTTAGGCCGTGTGAATAACCCCGTGAACTTTTAGCGTATTAATTGGTGAGACAATGTCTCGTTTGGGGTAAATGTCTCAGGGTTCCTAAACGCTCCGGGATTTCCAAATGTCTCCTGGGGTCGCAGAAAAGAATTGAAAAAGAACACAAAAACCAGGTGTTGCAAAAACGCTATTAGGGGGAGGGGTACCAGCGGGTAAGCAAAAGTAAAAAAAATACAAATATGTAGAGTTTTGGGCGTTCTGATTGGCACTTCTTTTTTTTTGGATTAAAGTAGCGAGGGGTTTGATCCCATCACACATAAACATACACAGCAATCGAATTATACGTTAATGTAACTTTCTTTGCCTTTTCCTAAATATTAGTTATTCTGATGAAAAAGAAAAAAAAAAAAAAAAAAAAAATAAAAAAAGGGGAAATTAGAAGGGAAAATGTTGGATTATTTCAAGAAATCTGGGGGCATTTAATACCGGGAAGTTTTCTGTTTTTCCTAAAATAGGGGTGGTCTGGCCACAGCAACAGCGGGTGTGTAGAGAGAAAAGAAAGCGGAATATGCTCGGGTTTCTGCTGTTTCGGGAAACGATTTCATGAGCGCTACTAACATTTGCAAGATTATGAAGCCATATAATCTCCTTTCTTTTATAAAAGAGGGGAGAGAATACACACCTTCAAGCCTGTAAAACTGACGAAAAAGAAATATCACTAAACTTCGAAAGATTTAAGAGGACAGAATCAGGGCCCCTCAGGAGTCAGGACCCAGGGGTGCAAAGGAAGTTCAATTTCTCTAACCATTATCAATACGACATTTCTCCTAAAAAATCTTCAAATTTATAGATTTAACTTGAAGTTCTTTTTTTATCTTTTTGTTCTACGAAATCCCCAAAATGACTGTGTTGATGACTATGATCCTCTTTTGACCTTGGGACCTTTTTCCGAAATGTGGTTGGGGTTAGACGCCCTGATTCCTTGTGCGGCTCATGCCGGGCTGCAAACCAAGAAATGAAATTGGGTATGGAAGTGCTCTGTTTCCCAAATTCCACGAAACGTGAGGGTTTCCAATTTTTAATTGGTTTTTCCAGTATCTTAGTCAAAGGTGTAGATTTTCTAATGGTCGTGAAGAGAGGATTTTAGCTCATAACAATGTTCAGGAAATATTAGTTGAATCATTGACTTTTGGAACGACAAATAGGTTTCCTATACCCGCTTGATATTTGATTAGAAAGGTGGTTCTTCTGATTATCAGAGAATTTCCGAGGTTTTTGAAATCTTAAAATAAACTCATTAAATTAATGAACCGGGTGTGGCTGTACCTTCATATTATAGGATATCTATGAACCAAAATCCCACATTTCCCCCATTCTGCCAGAGTGTGAAGCATATCACCCTTTTCTTTAACATTATTCTCGAGTAAAACTTATGGACAAAAGAAAAAAAAAAGCAAATCTCATAGATCATGGAATAGAGACTTATCTTTTTTTTCATTATAAGTTACCATTGAGGCAAATTCTCAAAGGCTTTTATAGTGAACGCTTTTTTTGTGAGCTCTTTTCTGGTCGGGAAGCCAGTTTTTTGAAACCCCAGGAAAGAATCCTCATGGCATACAATATTTGTGGCAAAAAAGGGAAAAAAAAGAAGAAGAAGAAAAAAAAAAAAGGATTTCATATTTCCCCGGATGGTTACTCATAAAATTTTTTCTTTGAATAGGGGAAATAACCTCCTTTAATTTCGCTTCGAACTATTGAAAATAGATTAGACTTCAAAAGTCACCGGTAAGTCATCTGCATTGAAGAAATTTTTTGATTCATTAAAGACTGAAATAACTTCAATTATACAAATTGCTTTTATCCTCTCGGGAATCTTTTTTAACATGCTATCCACTATATTGGATTTAAGTATGTAGCATTTTACTATTCTATTGGGGTATATAAAGAAACCGAATCGCCATGAAAAGCAAGCTTTTTTAAAGGAATTTTACCAGAAACCTTTTCAAAAAATACCAAGAAAAATGATCACCTACTTTCAAAAACATTCCATGCAACATTCAAAAGTGAAGCCTGGAGCTTGTGCACCAGGAAAAATTGTCCAACCAACTTTTTTTGCAGAAGATTCTCGGGAATTTGGATCAGAGAGTTTGGCTTCAGATGAGCTCAAAAAGCCAGATTCAGATTTGCGGCAGAAATGCTATGAGACCTTTGGGGAAAATATTTGTGAAAAAATGGTGGTTTTGTTGTGTAACAAAATGATTCAAGCTAGAACCAAAGACAAAACTCTGCTTGAAGATAACGAGTGGACTCACACAGAAGTTGCTGAAGAATTTGAACGACAACAAGTTTTGGAGTCCAAAACGGGGCTTCGTAAAAAGTTTACCGGGAAAGTGAAAAGAGTAGCCTTGAGTTTAGGTTCAAAGCTTCCAAAACCTTTAAACCCCCACAAAGGGATTAGGATTTCCAGAGTGGCTTTTGACCAAGAATCCGACATAGAATGGCTGCTTGGATATCTTCCTGATATTATTGCAACTTCTATTTCGTCAAATGTTTCTGACCTCGAATTTCCAGGCTGCTTGGATCAAAGAGCCATGTCAAATTCTAAGCGGTCACCATATCCAACCAAGCAAATGTGGCTGAATGAGGATAGTAATTCAATTCGGGATTGCAACTCACAAGATTCTGGTACAGGAAATACCCCTATTGATGTTGAGGAAATAATGGGAAAATACCAAGGACTCGAGGCCATCCTTATTACAGATGAATTACTCTTTTTCATCAACAACATTGGTGCCAATTATGGAAAAACAGAGGTGAAATATCAAACTGCCAGTTTGTCAAAGAAACCACCTTCTATCACCAACTACGAAACAATTCTCCGGCCTTTGTCTTTGGTTAAGGGTTCCAAGCTTTTGCAACTTCCCAAATCTGGAGAATATCGCCAAAACTTTATTGGAAACAACAAAAATGAAACCACTTGTGGGGATTTCGACAGGGGCTCAAAAAATAATACTTCTCCATCATTTGAAGGTATTTTGAAAGAGATCAAACTTGTCACCAAACTTTCGGAGCAAAAGAATTCCTTCACTGTGCCAGTAATGCTGAACATGTTAAACATGAATCAAAAGCAGAGAAAACTTGGACGTTGCAATCTTTTACACACGAACAAGGTTTTTTCCGGGATTTCAAACAAAATCATCGAAAAACAATGTGCTTAAACGGGTGATATTCCACAGGTGTTTGAGGTATACTTCTTAGAGGCCCATTATGAATCCAATGAATCTACTATTTCTTGATCTAAACCATTAAGCACAACAAACAAGTATTACACTACTATAAACCCAAAACATGGAGGCTTTATTCTACAAAACAATAATGTCATTATCCAAACATTTTGTTTATAAACACATGATAATCTATTCCATCATTGTGTATTTCCCGAAACACGGACCGCGGGTTCTCCTATTTACATGATTTACCACTTGTACAAACCCCTAACTGGGAAGTTCAAAGGGGCATTGTTCAAGAACGACCGAGGCTTGGCCACAAGACGAGCCTGTTCCTTTTCCCACGCGATTCTTTGTTTCGTCTGTTTCGTACGTAAAATCGCCTTTAAGTGCACATATGGGTGCTCAAGAATACCCGTACGTCCACGTCCCTTGATGTCTGGTCTCTTGACCCATTTACCATCGGAACCAGTCCAGAGAGCCTGGATATATAAGCCATCTTCTGGATAACCAACTTTACGACACTGTTCCAAGCCTTGTTTCAACAAGCGTTCCAATTCGGTGGCCATTTTTTTGGGGTTAAAATGCAACTGATTGATGGCGGTCTTGACATCCACACCACGGACAAATCTGTTGACAAGCGTGGCCTTTTTCATGGATGACTTGATACGCGAAGATTCAATGTATACTGAGGGCTCCAAGATATCGATTTCTTCGGGGGTCAAGGTTAACTGGTAAGTTTTACCCGTGGCCTTAACTTTCACAACGTGTCCGTTTTTGAAAAAGCCATTTTTAGCCACATTAAGGTCAAAAAGCTGTCTTTTGAGTGGACTAATGTACTTCTCCCTGGTCACGTGTGTCTTCTCTGCCTCCTCCAAATAATATTGTTGCAACTTGGAGTCTTCCTTAGGGTGAGCTGGAATGGCACTACTGTCTTTTTCCTCCACTTTTGTGGTAGTTTCAGGAGCAGCAGATCCTTGGGTCACCTCACCAAATAAACTGGCAGAGTTTGAGGTCGAAACTGTGAATTTTCTAGCGGCGAAAACGGCAGCCGGTCTGGCCGTGCTGCCATAAGCCCGAAGGCCCATCGGAGTCGCCGTATGGCGCCAAACTGCGTTGAACATCGTGCTTTTAATGTGAGAAAATTCGTGTTCTCTTAAGCGCTCTCATTTTTTCCATCTTCTGGGCTTGATACAGTGTGCTGCGCACGACCATAGGGTGAGATTAATGTTTGAGTTTAGTGGCATAGCTTTTGGGATGAATGTGTAATTGAAGGGCATTTAATTTGAAGTTTAGAATATTTTTTTGGAAAAGTTTTTTTTTTTCTTAATTCTTGAAATTTTTTATTCTTTATTTGTATTTTTGTCAACAAGGTGGTTTCAGTAGTAACTAGTTGCACTGTGAGAAAAACATACGCGAGGCATTTACTCTGATATTCCCCTTTCAATAGAATGCAAAGTATATTGTTCAAATACTTTGAATTTAAATTATTTTCCATAATCAAAAATCTTGCCTTATCTTATATTATTCTATCTTTTCTCTTTTATCCTTCATTTTCTTCCATAAATACGAAAACCATCTCATACATAACTAACGGCTGCAAAGTACATATTGAATAACCATATACGGTAACCATTTCTACAAAACAGCAGAAACAAGAATTTAGATAGGTCTACCCGTTGATAAAAGTGGTGAAACCTATTTTCAGAAATTATGAACAAAAAAAAAAAAAAAAAAAGAATACCCCCCCCCGGGCCAACACTTATCATACCTACCATCATATAAAATAACTTCTTCCATCCCAAAGTCACATCATTTCCCCTGCATCCCTTGAAGTTCCAGAAGATGCAGATAAAATCTCAAGACCACGTTCTGCTTTTCGGAATTGGTTCCAAATCGTCATAATCACCCCTGAAGGTGCAACCAAAAGAACATTGAAGTTTTCGTCTCCAAAACGGTGCAATCTTTCGGTTAAACGGGATACTTTCTCGTTAAAGTTTTTAATATCGCGGTCTGGAGAGCCAGTAGAATTAAACATCACCATCACCAAGATTCGGATTTGATAGATTGTGGAAAGAATATCATGGTAGGGATCATTGAGTGATTTGGCACTCATATAATGACGGCTGAATTGGGCCATAACATCAAGCATGTGTTTGGTGAATCGGACTTCTCTGGCAAGCTTTTTTGAATTTGAGGGAAGTTCCCGGAATAACTTGGAGATCTGTGAAAATTCTGATTCTAAGTTGCTTTCCAAATTTGTAAATTCCATTACCTCGAAAATGCCGCCCTTTATAAACAGTCTCATTTGGTCACCAAGGGACGTTAATCGATTCTCTACCTCCTGAAATGTGTCTTGGACTTTTAAATCTCTCTCGCTTTCGTCGTCTCGCATTTTCTCATAGAGATTAGTGATTCGTTTGAGAGTATCTTCAAACAGGTCGAGGTGGATCTGTCTCTTAGAGAGAGTCCTTGGGGGTTCATCAAGAGAATCTGCCACGCTTAAGAAACCAGTGGTAATGAAAAGTATAAGTATTGTTAAATTCATCTTTTTGCTCTTCTCTCTAGAAAGAAAAAAGAAACGTCTTTTTGCCTCTTGGGGAAAAGTGATAGCTGTATTTATAAAAGCCAGACAAGGCGCAGGTCTAGGGGAAACTAGATGTTTTGTTTCGAAAAACGGAATTATTGCTACGCCAAAGCAAAATTTATTTCCTAATTCCAGTAAAGAAATTGCTCTGGCTGTTGTTTTATAAGCAACTCCAAGAAGATTCACCCTAAGTGGAGTTACAAAAAAACAGAATGAAATTTAAAATTCATTTATTGAGTAATTCCATCCTTTTTAACACCCACATAAGTTTAACCAGTTAGTTTAATCTATTTCTCAGGGAATAATTCAAATCAATTCCCGTATATTTCCAAAGGATAAAAAAAGAAAATCCTCAAACGTCTGAAAATACTTCTTGCAACACATTAAGCGTAGTTTTCGCCCCTTTAAACTGCTCTTGAAACTTTAAATTCAAATCAGCATCCTTGACTTTCAATTCCTTGTAAGTTTTGACCCAAGATTCCAAAGATTCCGAGTATCTGTGAAGTTTTATATTATATAAATCGATCAAGTAAGCGTTTGGACTAGGAACCATTAACAAAGCCAAAAGTGCCACATTAAGTTGTAAAATACAACGCATCAAAAGGTGTTCAGTATAGTGTCCGCCAAACCAAACAATACCATCAGCAGCATCCAGCATAATATGGAGCATGTTTCTGAGGAAACTTAATTTCCCCATGACCTTAGGGTGAACAGGAGAAATTCTGTAGGCCGTATCACGAATGTATAAAAGTTGACTAGTTAGATTTTCTTTTTCGAGGTTAAATTTCACGTTGTTGAACTCCATATCAAAAACATACGTCTGTAAGTATGCACCCAATCTTTCCAATTCTTTTTCCACCAAGTCTAAGTTGTAATGGGCTTTTGAGTATGATGTTGAATCTTCATTCAATAAAATTTCGAAGTCAGCTGCTAGGGATCGGGTGAAAATGTAGAAAAAAAGTATACTTTTTGTAAATTGAATTCTCATATTAACGGTGGTGTTTTTCTAGATCTATGAACCTTTCATCCATGGTCTTTTATACCCTTTAAGATACGCTAGGGATAAATGTATAATGAGTTAAAGAAACTCATGGGAATATAAAATATAAAAACATGAATTTAACTCAAAATGCCCCCAAATTGATGCTTTTATTCCACATGATCGCCCTTTAGAACACGTTTTTCCAGCTGACTTCAGTTCAAGATTAGTCAGGAGTTTATACAGCGGTGACAACGGAAAACGGAAAGACACTAACAATGAAGAATAATTCAGGAGCTGAAAAGAATAATTATTCCGAATATAACCTTTTTTAAGGAATGAATGGTACCTTATAGTGGTATAATTAGTTTTAATGGTGAATATAATTTCATGGTTCGAAAGTTCCCGAATAAATAAAGCAATTATTAACTATCCTCATGAAATCAATTCCAAATACTGTACGGATAATATTTTCACATGAATTATGGGTAAATTTCGTTTCACTTATGACAATGTATACTATGGTTTTGACAACTTAGAAAGAAGTATAACTCATTATTTCAGCACATGTTATTTCTAACCTACCACTTAGTTATAAAGAGATTGTTCGTATAAAAAAGGAAGAATATTTCCAAGCCAATAGGTTAGTGGTTTTCTGATTCTGGCTTCCAGATTGAAGTTATTTCACTGATATTTTACATAAGGAACACTAAAATTCTGGCCTTTATACATATATCTATATTTCTGTGTTTAGGGCAAAGCCTTAGTAAGCCAATTTGAAAAATGAATCTCTCATCTTCTTTTGAACCGGGGACAGTATTCTATATGGAATTAATCTCAATTGCACATCCGTTTTATTCCAACAACCCACGTCCAAAAACGACAAAAGGGTTCTAAATCACCATTATATATCTACATCAAGGAATCCCCACGGGCTCAATATGTGTTCTTCATTAAATATGTACTTGTTTCTATCTTATGGTATAAACTTTATTTCCAGTTAAACCAAGACAAAAAGCCCCTTATTCGTCCTCAAATCCGGCCAAGCTAGCATCCCTCTCTCTAGTAGGCAATGGGTAAACATGAGGAATAGGCTTATGGGAAGCATAAAGGTATTTTTCTCTAAGTGGGGTCATAAGCAAAAGAAGAGGGGCCGAAACACCGAAAAACACCGAGAACACGAAGTGGGGTTTGGTGTGGGCATGGTAGCGAACCCACTATATGCGTTAGTATCAAAAAGAATTGAAAAAGAATTGAAAATAACGTTTAAAAAATCGATTATTATTTCTCGCAACCTAATTGGCTGGTGCGTCCATCCAACAGTAAATAAAAACGATGGTACATACTCTGATTGGTTGCTTATAGTAGACAGGGTAATCACCCCAAACTTTTTCTGCAACGCCCATTTTGTGAATATATGGAATATAAGTTTATGGATACAAAAAGCAAGGAAAAGCTTTGATATTGGTATATTTAGCTAGTGCAGACTTTCCATGCCAGACACCATGTTTTTTCTGGCTGGTCGTGCGCGGCCCATAATATGGTGAAGGCCTGAAGGGAATAAAAGATGTATGAGTTTCCGTTTATAACGCAATTGTTTTTATTATTATAATTGTTTGCTTTTTAAGTATTAGTTTTATCATCAAATTATTCTTTTTCTTTCTCTTCCTCTCTTTTTCTTATGGTGAAGTAGAAATCCACTGTTCCATATGACTAGGCGAAATATCGCACGTGACCAGGTTCAATAGATATTTCTCCAGCATACACCAAAACAGGAAAACACCTGGAACAAACAAAAAAAAGTATTCTTTCTCTCATCTAAACTCTCTTCTTGGCCTTGGTTTTCTTAGCCTCGGTTCCCGTAGAAGCAGCCTTTTCCACCTCTGGAGCAGAAGTAGAAGAAGCGTTTTTATTGGCCTTAGCTGCCTTAGCTGCTTCCTGCTCGAAAAACTCCCTTTGGATCTTTTGCTCATACCATTCAGCATAGTACAAACCACCCTGCAACACCAAAATACCCACCAAAACTACAACCATCATGAACAGAGAAGCAGCCATAACGTTAACTCCAGTAAATGCATCAACATCACCCCATTCACCGGAAACACAAGAGTTAGCACCAATACGCAAGTTGGTCAAGTAAATAATAATGGCCACCATCATCATACCCAAAGTTCCGTATTCAAAATACTTCACCTCCTCCGAAGGCTTATACAACTTAATAAAACAGCCCAGCAAGCCCAAGAAAATGATAACGTGCAACACGTGATGGATACGCATTGGCGCATTCACCCAGTATGCGTAATGGGCCAAAGATCTTTCGAATCCAGCTTTTGTAGGGTTCCATAATGTATGGTAATCGTAGACTGTATTGGAATAGACAATTCCAAGGGCAAACGACGTGGCGCACGTGATGAGCACCGTTCCAATAGGGACCAAATCCTTGTAAGCCATTATTTTTGAATATATTTGTAAATAAAAAACCAAAAACTGGGTGTTGTTCAGAATATACCTGCCTGAAGTAGTCGACAAAATATTTTTCTATTTTTCTTATCTTCGGATAACCCTGATGGTGCGTTCTCCACGCTTTTTTCGCGTCACGTGCTCTGCTCGCCGAAACCGCCCATCGAGTTATTGGTCTTGTACTGTATACCGGATTCTCCGGAGAAACAGAAATGGTCATTTGGGAATAAATTACGTGTCACTAGCATAGCGTACTGGATCGTGGTTTCTTTTTTTTTTTCTTCTTTGTCTTTTATTATGAATAATTTTGTTATTTATTTATTTCTTATCATTGATTTGACTTAATAACTTATACATGGTTGTAAATCACAGAGCCTTTAATACAATGCCTTAGTATTCAAGCCCGTTAATCAATTGGGTATTTTGATACAGAATTCATTTTGCTATGCTTTTTTTTTTTTTTTTTTTGTCTTTTCTCTTGAATTTTCAACCCATTTCTTAAATATCTTTTTTTCCTCTTCTTCAAGTTAAAATCCATCGCCTTTTCCTCAGATTATCATATGTTATTTTTACCTATGCTTCAGCGGGACTTTCAATTCACGCACGGCTGAAATTCGTGGTAGTAATTTTCAGACCCAAGGCGAAGTATTTCGTATTTACCCTTCTTTATCCGAATATTCCTTAAAGTATATCATCTGATTTTTTCCCACCTTGGTGACCGAATTTCTTGGCTTTACAGGCGATGAATTGTGGGTGGCCCAAAACATACCTCATGTATTCTGGGAAAGTGATAGCGATGTGAGAGAAATCACAGTCTTCTGGACTATTTCCTAAATGATATTTTTCTTTTCTCATGCCAGAAATAATACCCGAAAAATTACCACCTTCTGAATTCTTAAATTTGTCCACATCTTTACTTAAATTTGCAATTGCTGTGGTGGCAAATAGGGCCCCGGAAATATATTGTATTGATGATATCATTGGAGAAGAATTTTCTTTTTTGGATTCAGGATGATGTTTTGAAAAGAATGCAGATGAAAGTAGGAGACATCTTGGTAAATTTATATAGAAAGTGGCTTCTTTCTCGAGGCTATTCCCGACACAGCCTTGTTCAAGAGTTCGAGGAAGATCATCAATAAAAAAGAATATATTCAAAAACTTGAGCAATGTTTTCCAGGGCTTAAAAGATAAAAATACTCAGCAAACAAGCTCACATGAAATTAGGCCAAGATTCTCCCTTGTGGAAGGTCCTGGACTAATGTCGCTGAAACAGGTTATAATTCCAGGAAATTCTTTAACATTTTTTTATTTCCCATGGCAATTACTAATTCAAAATCTTTCGTTTGATATTGTAGGAACACAGTTGAAGTCTTGTAGAATTTATGCTGTACAAATGAATGGAATTGGAGATATTTCAGGAAACGCTTTTAAACGTTACCGTTAACAAAAGAGAAATACCCAGAAACACCTTTGTATGACTTTTTATTCGAAGGAGCCCCTTATTTCAAGCATCAGCTATGCTTTCGATATCTTTCCACTTTATATTCTTAAATGATTATTCTTATATGAATATTCTGGATATATGAATATTCTTATATGAATATTCTTATATGAATATTCTGGATATATGAATATTCCTAAATGAATTCCTCCATAACACGATTAAACCGAGGGTGGAATACGAGGCTGGGGGCTGGGCATGCAGATTACCGATATGCGCTAAGTGTGCGTGTACGGTTAAGAAATGCCATAGTCGGATAATATAGGACACCTGTTTGGAAAAAATTCCAGAGAATATTCAAAATGTAAAAATCGATTGGGAAACAAAAATATGACACTTAAAATATCAAAGATTTTGCTGGCTCAGCTCCAAATAGTAGTCACTAAAAGTTCATTTTATCGGGCAAGCCTGCACTCGAAACTCCGCCAGCCGCAATTTATTATGGGAGTTGAGAATCGGCTTTGGGTAGGGAAAGTAAACAAAAAACCGGAAAATCTTCTAATTTCAAAATATCATGAAAAATATTCAAAACTTGCTTCAGAAAAAATTATCACTTTATTTCCCAATTTTATACCCAGCTTTCCCACAAACAGTAGCCCTTAATGTTTACAGATCCAGCAAGTCAGCAACTTTCAGGCTCCAGCCTCCTGGATAGTGCTGGCTAATCTGCGTGCGAAGGAACAGAAAAAAAAAAAAAAAACATTAAAAGATCGTGCGAAATCGTGCTGGCCCGATAACCCACGGAAAAAAAAAAAAAAAAAAAAAAGGAAGTGCCGAGGCATCAACCAGAACAATTTCTACTCTACACATCTTTTTGAAAATACACGACAAATAGTGGAACACTTCACATCAATTTTTTTTTTTTTTTTGGTCTTTTTGTGTCCTTATTATTATTTTTGGAAATACATCCTGTTAAATCACACTCATACGCTGTTTCTTTATCCTGGCTATCTGAATATAAGCCATTCCAAGAATCTCTAGGACTTAAACCCGTTGGAAATACACAAAAACGGCGATAAAAAGGGTTAAAAAAACCTTTCAAATAACTTTTAAAAAAAATTATAATCCCTCTAAAACAATGAGAAGCATAAAGGCTGTGGTTGTGGGTGATGGTGGAGTCGGAAAAACGTGTCTTTTGATCTCATACACGACCAATACTTTTCCCAATGACTATATTCCCACGGTTTTCGATAATTACTCGGCTTCGGTGATGATTGATGGAGAGCCCATTAAATTAGGACTTTGGGATACTGCAGGACAGCTGGAATACGACCGTTTACGTCCATTACTGTACCCACAAACGGAGATCTTCCTCTGTTGTTTTTCAGTGGTAAATCCACTGCTGTGGCAAAACGTGAAACTGAAATGGATCCCAGAAATCTTGCACCACTCGCCACGTAACATTTTGGTGGTATTGGTGGGTACAAAAACGGATTTACGTGATGAGCCCCACGTTTTGGATGAGTTACTGGCAAAAAACCAAAAACCTGTCACTCCACAGCAGGGCCATAAGTTGGCCAAAGATGTTGGTGCAGTTAAGTATTTGGAGTGTTCGCTGGCAACCCAGCAGGGTGTTCAGGAACTTTTCGATTACGCTATTCGGGCCGTTTTAGACCCTCCGAATGTTTCTAGTGAAACTAAGGATGAGCCTGTATCTAGTGTGGCACCTGTGGCTGGAGCTGGAGCCGGCCGAGCGGAAATTGATAAGAGACGTAAGGTCCGCAAAGCCAAGAAATGTGCCATTTTGTAGAGCACGGGTGATTTTTTTGGGGGGCTGGTTGAGGGTGAATTAAGTTCATGATATAGACAAGGGAATTGGGAGATATATGGATCCAAAAGGTTTTCGAAGTTTTCTTGGTTTTACCAGGATCTCCTGCTTTGATTTTTCTTCAAAAAAAAAAAAAAATCAAGATTTTCTCCTCCATTTTGACTCCTCCATCTATTACCTACTGCCTTTTCCATCGCTTACCATCTTCCCTTTTAGACACTCGGATATATGTACATTCCGTGCAACCACGTTCATTTTTTATTTTATGGGCAATTTCTACAGGACATTAACTCCAAGTGGACCCGTTCTATCGATGTCAAACCTTCGTTCCCTTAATACAATCGGCCAATTCCGATTCTTCTAATGCGTATGTATATTCTAATGCCAGGTCCTATAATTTTTTACTGCTTCAACATGGCTGCTCTTGCAGGATGCATGCCGCCACTAGTAGCAGGCTCGTTTTCTGCCTTTTGCGTACGTTTGGCCAATTCCTTCTTAACCTTTTCCTTCCTTTCATCCATCAACTTATCGTTTTTCTCCTTAAGTTTTTGCTGGCGGACTTCCGAATTACCGCCACCACCCGCCGTAAGTTCCACGTTGATCTTACGGTTTCTAAATACAGAATGGTGCATTCCTAAAGCATGGTCCATTTTACTTTGAATGGCCTGGTTATCATTATCAAACTCCAAAAACGCAATTCCCTTTTCACGACGGATCCGAATCCGGTCAGGCTTGGAATTTTTGAAATGTGTGTCCAATTCTGCTTGCTGGGTATCATACGGAAGATTTCCCACGAAAAGAATGAACCGAGGTCCTTTACCTCCATTTACACCCTTTCCTTTTTTACCTCTGCGAGTCTTTCTTTTTTTTTTTTCGGGGCCAGCTTCGCCCGTAGTTTCCGTAGTTTCTGATTTTTCTGGTTTTTTCGTCTCCTCGGTTAATTCCTCAAGTTTTCTCTTTCCACTAGATTCTTTCTTAGATTCTTTTTTAGATTCTTTAGCATCTTTAGCCTCTTTTTTGGCTTCCTTTTTAGCCTCTTTCTTGGCCTCTTTCTCTGCCTTTTCCTGGGCCCGCTCCTCCTTACTTTTTCTAAAGGAAAGTGCCTTTTGCTGCTTCTTAGATAGTTTCTCTTCCGACATTATAATTATGTTAGGAATATTTTTCTTTTTATTTGGTGCCTAGTTTTAAGCTTCCTTTTATGTAAATCTTATCAATTGAAGTCTCGCGATGGCCCATCAAGGCATCGCCAGGTGGTTTTTGGTGGTTATGTGCAGGAAACTCTGACATCCATTCGTATATTCTATGGATTTAACCAAGGGATTTGAGATTTGATTAGAAGTTAATGGTTTCTTTTTTTTTTTTCAAATATTCAACAAAGTAATAGAATTGGATGAACTAATAAATTGTGCGATTATGAGAGACTCGAATTTTACATCTATTAGAAAACATGCGTCTTTTTTATGGGGGACTTCTTAGAAAGTAAAGAAAACCCCGTAATTTTTCAAGTTTTCATAATTGAAGAAATCTTTATATTCCATTAAAGCCCTCAAAATTCAAGTTTAACCCAAATAGCCATGTAAATGTTTGGTATACGTTAATTACCCTATCCAGTCTTTTCCTTACGTCGTTTTCCACATCAAAGTACTTGAATATATCAGATGTTTCAAAGATTTCCCAACTACAGAGAATCCCCAAAATCAAACTTTTTATTGACCTTTTTGGAGCCTAATAAGTATACTCAGTGTAAGAGTTAAGGAGGTGCTATTCTCGGACTATTGGCGTGAAATAAAAGATGAACATTTCCACCCACAATGGATTCTGTGTCTACTTTCTTTCATAAAACCATTATGAGATTTTCCAATCAGAAACAAACCCATCCCAAAGAATAGATTTCTAAGAAGCTTACGTACCCGAAAGATTGGAATACTCTTACATTCTCATGTTAAACAATAGTCATTAACTAACCAGTCCAAGACCAGTGTAATAGATAGCTTGGCCTGAACAAAATAAAACTCAATTTTTCCGGACTTATAATCTCATTCAGATCTATACAACGTAAAGGTTTTTCCAAGCTGCTGGACTCGGTAAATGAACACCCGAAAGAAGACCAGATCATTCACTAAATCTCTACAAATCACCATCAATTTAGAAGCTATTTCGCAAAGTATGGTTAGGCGGTAAACCAATATTTACTATACTACTGCGTAGATTATAAAAAAACCCGAGATTTCGCCATTCAATCGAATAGTACAAATATAAACAAGAGGCAACGTTTTTCTAAAAAAGCATATTTCTCTATTCTCTAGCCTCATGTGCCTGCAACAAATCATCATAAGTATCCTTCAATGATGAATAAGCAGCCGACACCTTATTAAGTTTCTCCTGCAATTCCTGCAAGTCCTGCAAGTCCTGAGCACTGGCACCGGTATTGACGGTGGAACTAGCAGCATCGGATTCGGGCTTTTCACCCCCACTTTTTTTAAATTCGAATTCTTCTTGGGCCTTGCAATCCAACCAAGCCGCAAAATCTTGTTGTTGTTCTGGCGCCGATGCAAGTTGCATAGTAAGCGCGTGTTCCGCAAGTACACCCGAAGTCAACACCCGCTTTAATGGCGGGAGCAAACGGTGGCGTTTTTCAAAAGCAGAGCCATGAGCAAGTGGGGCCTGGCTGCAAACTCCCAAGTGCACATGGGCAATGGCAGATTTACACGCAGTATACGCCTTGACCACTTGTTTGGTGACGATGTCTGCCACAAAAGTGCGTCCAAGAGTATCACCAGAAATAAGACTCATTCCATCCATAGAAACACGCATGGCGGTGGCATAACCACCAGTTTCTGTTTTGTGGTGGAGAAAAGTGGTGGTTAAATTGGCGTCAGCATCCACAGTGATGATTTTGCCAGTACCTCCTACCGCCTCCAATACGTGGGTGTACGGGTTGACAGAATACATTGGTGCCTGGCGAATGGTGCCGTCGGCAAGCCCCACATAGTAGGCCCTACCTGCTGGGTCACGTGCAAGACACTCAACTGGCAGCAGAAACACAAATGTGGTTAGTAGCGTTTTTGCAACCACATCGTACACACGAAGAGTCCCATCACGTGCAGAGGTCGCCACACGGAGGTCGCTGGCCACGGCGCCCAGGGCAAAATCCACCCCAGAAATGCCGAGTGCATGGTCCGTAAATGTGGCATGTGGCTTACACGTGGCAGCGACATCGGGCGTGGCCAAATCAAGCGTACGCCATACATTTACCCGGGTATCTTCACCGCCAGTAACCAAAAAAGTACCACAAGGCGAAAATTGCATTGTCAGGATCTGCTGGTAATGTGCATCTTTAACACACACCAAATCGCCCAGCGCCAACTCCCACACGTACAATTTGCCCAGGCGCAGACCCGCCACAAGTAGCCATGGTACACGGTACAGAGGGGTGTTTTCGGCGTTTGTGTTTGCGCCCGTATTGGGGAAATGGGCCACGGCCAAACACGACATTTGTTCCGGCACAGGGAACCGTTGATCAGGCGTTTCTTTGCCCCATGCATAGCACGTGATAAGGGCCTTATCCTTTCCGGCCACAAAAAGACGTTCGCCGGCGCCAAATCCTGTGAGTGCTGCTCCATTTATAGGACATTCAGCATTACGAAACGTGGTGTAGACCTGCGATTTTTGCACCGACGCCACGGCACCTAACGATTCCTGTGCGTGTTTGTCTGTGGGGTCACCTGCGGTGATATAGAGCACAAGTTCATCCATGGTAATTTTCAAGGATTTTTATGGTGTTTTTGTGGGGTTTTCACTGGACTTGAGTGTCTATTCAGTGCTTAACTATGGGTGCACTATGGGTGCAATAGTAGGGGGAAAAAGAAAGAACAAAGATAGGCCGGTATTTTTATAAGCACGCGGCGGAATTTCGCGGGGAAAAAGCTTTTATTTTTGTTGAATTCACGAGATTTCACTCAGCTTGGATCCAGGTGAAAATGGATGCTCTTTAACGGCAAAGTTGTTGTGAATAGAGTGCTGGAAATGGGTATGATGCAAATTATTCGTGTTGAGAGATGCGCATGCGATGCCATGCGATGCGCGTGGCCAAAGGATAAGATGAGCGCGATGAAAATTGGGGAATTTTTTTTTTTTAAAAAAAAAAAATAAAAAACTTTCATTAGAATAGATTTAAGTGTGGCATTAAGATTTTTTTATTGGCTTATTGGTTAATTTTTATGGGATGGTAGTTAAGACTTTAGGGTGGACTGTTACGTATCACGTGATGTGTTATCACGTGCCTAAGAACATGATAATTAGAACGGCTTAATTCTAAAATAATGAACAATTTCTCGTTTTATTGAGTCCCGTCTACTTGATCCATGTATCTTTTTCGAAATTTCTAACTCTTTTACCTCAAATATTTTCTAAAAATTAAACCAAAATACTAATTTATATCCACTTTACACCTCTCCATTTCTTAATTAAGGCACTCTACAAAAAGCTAGGTATAAGCAGTGATAACATTGGTATCACAATTCATCATATGACCTTGACCTCCATCAAATCACTGCTATTTTCTTCGCCTTTGTGTATTTATTTATCACCATTAAAATTTCGAATTATTTTAGGAAATATTTATTCCCGTAAATTTTCTTCAACAAAAATATTGCGAAGTTTCTTCTTTAATATCCTGTTCTTTCCCAGTTAATAAAGAACGAGACTCCTGTTGAATCATCCGTTCTGTCCTTTAGACTTCGTCTTCAAGTATTGAATGCAATTTGTCTATTTTCAAGTTTAAGCGGTTTCCTAATCTGACTTAGTCTGAAATTTTTCTATTCCTCGTTATCTTCAAAGATATCACACATATCTGATTTCTCAAGTCCTTCATAAATATCCCGATCTTTCAAATCTTTTTCGGTGACTTATCACAACTTTTTTTCTCTTTTGACAAATACCCTCTTCTCCACAAATGTTTTTATATCTCATCCATATCATTGGTGCTAGAAATATATTATAGTATAAACCACTCTTGCACTAATTCCGGCACTGTACAAGTCGTTCGGGAAATTGTCATTCAAAGAGGTAATATATCCCTCAGTTTAGAACGCATTTTAGGTAAATCTTCTCTGTTTAACCATATAACGAGGATATCTTTGGGTTTTTTCGAACTTAACTATTCCGTTCTTTTGAAATCAATACTTTGGCGTACGGCAGTATCCAAACTTTTTCCATATGGTTGAAGTATCTTTGTATCTTGTGTTGTTTTATTTTGCCTGATAAATTTGATCAAATGACAAAGGTGGTCGTTAAACCATCGTCTTCAAAAACTATATAACTATAGAAAAACCTCTGAACAGCTCCCGAATATAAACCGACTAGAAATCTTACCTGATAATGACTTCAACCTGAAACCACTGCAAAAGCACTCTAGCTAGCAATTACCTGTAATATGAATTTATGATACATCATAGTCCCGACGGAAAGGTATCGATTTAGAGGTAAATTATTGGAGAATTTTTAAATTTTAAGTAGTGCATCATATATCAAACAGAAACTCGGGCTTTATATGTAATTTTCAAGTGTCTTTTATCAAAATATCATATTCTCTCTGGAAAACACCTGGTTCCTCATAGCCAATTTTTAAAGTTAAAATTCCGGTTGCGGCCATATCAAGTAGAGAACACTGTTTCCCGTCCGATCAACGTTAGTTAAGCTGCTTAGAGCGTCACTGAGTAGTGTAGTGGGAGACCATATGCGAAATTGACGTGCTGCAATCTTTTTTTGGTTTTTTATATAAGCAAGTAAAATTTTAGCAGCCAATTTAAAATTGAGCTGCTCGGGCCGTTGGGATTTAAAAAAGAAACTTTTACGCAAAATGCCATAATAGTAATATAAATAATATCGCAGTTGATGAAGAACTATGGTATTTATTGGAAAAACGTCTTTACTTCCTGAATAAATATTTTTGTTCTTCAACTCGAAAAGTAACAGTAACCTCGAATTGGGATTGGAATCTGATAGATTTGATAAGAATATGATTTCAATTCTGGGATCATACACATATTCATCAGTTGCAATTCAACGCTTCCGCTTATGTAACAATGATGAATTCACTTTGGGATGTTAATTAAAAACACAAACACATTTTAAAGGAAACTTTTACTAAAGCAGGATTTGTTGAAACCCCAAAGGCCAGAACTACCATGATTGAACCTTGGACAGGTCGTGCTACATATATAACATGTTCCAACGTATTTATATCAGGTAATATTTATGTCACACTTTCGTGGACTGCTTCATGTTTGAACGGAAAAATTAAACTTCTTATTCAAGATATTATTAATGACCTTCGAAAGACATGTTATATTCACTCTATTAATTTTACTTCCCATGCTCCGAGAGGAACCTTGCACATATTCTGGGCCACACTTTTTTCCCACATTATCGTTATCGATAAGATCTAGCTGTTCTTTTTTGATAAACTGGTAAAACCAAGTATTAAAAAAAGGCTTACCATTATGGTAATGATCATTTTTTGTGTTCAACTGAAAAACAGAACTATCCCTAACTTATCGTTTAATTAATCATTTTCACCCACGGTTCAGTCGATGTGATTTTAGATTGCCCAGCTGTATTTTTTGAATTAATCATTTTTGGAAAAATTTCCATCACCCAGAGATATTTTCTCGACTTTAAAAAATTAAAAAATTATAAGCAATTCAAGGCAAATGATAATTCCAGTTGAAGTGACAGGCTAATTTACGCACCCTTAATTACCCAGAGTCATACCCACCAAACCCTACTAAAATCTTAATAGTCACCAAATTATCCAAATGAAATCAGTCCTGAAACATATTCTAAAACAAAAATCACAACCAAATATATATTCATATATGCCATTGGGAATTTAACCATACAATAAAATCGCCGTAGCGTCGGGCCGTCTGTTGGACCCTGCCTCACGCGTACACCCGTACATCCTCACCTTAAGTCGCGCGTCGCCTTCCAAAACTCACCTCAACTAGCGCCCTAAACCCTGGTTTTTACTCCCTAACTATGCCAATCGACATCATCTCCACCGCTGTTTTTGATGGCCCCGACGCGCTTCCTGGATGGCCATACATCAAGACGTACGTTCCCGTTTTGGCGGGGATTTCTGCGTTAAAATGGTACTTTGGCGGCCGTTCTAACCCTTGGAACAGGGAATTACACGGAAAAGTGTTTCTTGTCACCGGCGGCACTGCCGGATTGGGTGCTGCCACCACATATGACCTTGCGTGCAAAGGCGCACAGGTTGTGCTTTTGTGTCGGGCCATTGACGACCCATTTACCGTCGATTTCATCGAGGATATGCGCCAGAAAACAGGCAACTTCATGATATACGCCGAACAATGTGATTTGCTGCTGCTCCACCTGGTGCGCGTGTTTGCCACCAAATTGTTGGATAACCTGCCGCCGCGTCGACTTGATGGTGTGATTTGTTGTGCCTCCGAGACCATTCCCCGTGGCAAAAAACGGCAAGTTTCTATCGACGGCGCTGAAACACAAATCGCCACGAATTACTTGGCTCACGTGCACTTGCTCACGCTCCTCCGGCCATCTCTCCATGTGCAACCCGCCGACCGAGATGTTCGCGTGGTTTTCACCACGTGTTCCTCCCAAGCATTGGCAGAAATTGATCCCGAGGATTTGCTCTGGGAACAACGCCCTTATCCCACGAAAAAACCTTGGGTTGTTTATGGCACATCAAAACTTTTGCTTGGTATCTTTGCCCGGAACTTCCAGCGCACGTTGAACGAATATGAGCGGCCCGATAAGGCCCCATGTAATATTAGAGTTAGTGTGGTGAATCCCGGATTGATGCGTACGCCCTCTACACGCCGATTTATCTCTATGGGTACGCTCTGGGGGCTTTTATTGTACGTGTTAATGTTCCCCATATGGTTTATATTCTTAAAAAACGCCGTCCAGGGAAGCCAGCTGGTGCTTTTTGCCCTTCTTGCACCGATTCTCGGTGCCCAGGATGGCGGTAACTTGATCCAAGAATGTCTGCTTTTGACCAAATCTCGCCGCGAGTACTACGACTACGAGCTCCAGGACTCTGTGGCGCAGAAAACATTTGCTGCAATCGAGAAGTTGGAAAAACTGTCTGCCATCGAGAGAAAGAAACGCGAGAAGGCATTAGGCCTAGATAAAGAAAAGGCCAAGCAAGCAGATGCGAAAAAGAAGGATCTTCGCGAAAAGCCCGCCACCAACGATGACTTGGACTACAAGCTTTCGATGATGCGCAAGTCCATGGGGCTCCCCATGGGTGCTGCGGGTGACAATGGGTTATTTCCACAGCCCACCGATGATGCGGCAATAATTGCGTCGGCAATCTCTGGTGGGAAACTGGGTAGCAAAAAGAAAAGCTTGCGCAAGCGGTGAATTTATCAAGTGTATTTTTTTATTGCTGCAGTTTTATGTGCTTTTCGTTTGTGAAGATTCCGATTAAAAAGCTTTTCAGGAGATGATACAGATATCTAATTCCTGCCGGTTTCAAATCCACTTTGCATTATACATACACCTGGATTGATGGTATATACTGTGGCCAGAGTGTGGCCTGTATTATTGTGGGGTACACATATTATGGCCCATGCCTTGCTTTATTGATTTCTTCTATTCATTAGCATTAGCAATGGCTCTTCACTTAAAGCATCTTATTTACTACACCTACATGTATATAGAGCATAGGTTTATCAAATATTCCTTCAATCCGCAAATGCTAATAATAGTGATACCCTCGCAATTCGCGCCAAGCTTAAACGCGTCAGTCAACTTAATTCCCCTAACTCATTATATTCATATAACCAGCACAATGACTACAGAACAGCCCGCTCGTAATCAATATTCCATGACCGTTGCACAACGCGCCCATCTTCGGGAATATTCCCGTTTACACCCCAATATGACCCAGGAAAATCTCCGCAAATGGGTCGAAACCACCTTCCAGATGAAGGTTAGCCAGAGCACGATTTCAAAATCTCTTTCGGATACATTCAAAAACTTGGATTCCCCCAATGGTTTTAACCAGCAGTTTAAACGAAGACGTGCTTCACCAAACCTGGCGTTTGAACAGGCGCTTTTTCTTCAAATTGTCAATTATAATGGTCCTACCTCACTTTCGGGGCCAGTCATTTCTAAAATGGCCCATTCTTTATGGTCGGAAATGTATCCCGGAGATCAAGCGGGGAAACTTAAGCTTGGGTCTTCTTGGATTCTGCGTTTTAAAGGTAGATTTGGACTAAAGTTCCGCCAGCCCAATAATGGAATTGCAGCCATTGCCGATAACGAAATCGTAGTCAATAACGAAGCCCCAGTACCAACAGGTGGGTTTTACCAAGAATACGAGAATGAAGGGTTGCATTTTGATGAAAGCAATACAACTACTGAAACAACTGGGTTTTCCCGTTTTCAGGTCGAAAGCCTGGCTAATACTAGTGGTTTAGTTGAAGATCCCCCAATTACAGAAATCATACTTGGTTCGAATCAAGAGAATGATCGATTGCCGGAACTGGTAGGCCCAGATATTCATAATCTCCTTAGTTTCCGTGAGGCAATCCAATGTTTACGTAAAATCTATGTTCTTGAAATGGTCCAGAAAGATTGTGACCCCAAGAATTTATCGTTTTATTCAAGTATGGAGCAGATCATGTTTGAGAGAATGATGAAGTCTTACGACAAGTGATGTGTGAAGTGTAATTTCCGGTGTTTAATGTGTGTATTCGGGGTATTTTTTTAAATAAATAATAGTGTTAGTTCTCTTCAACTGAATATTCATGTTAATGTTTTTTTTTTTTTTTTTGCAACCATGTTCTCCTCGTGGAAATGCTGATTAATCGCTGCGCATTCCATCAAGGAATGTTTTCGCGATGGGTTAGGACCGAGAGCTCATACTCGGTATTACAATCTTCAAGTCATATTGGTCTGTTTTTGCTCGGGCTTGGACGCTCATGAATTCATTTTCAATGTAATTTTTCCTGTTAACATATATATTAGTTAGCCTATTGTGTACCCGAACTCCCGGTAAGTCACCGCGAACAATGACTCACGCTAGCTTCGGGTGTAACCGGAATGTAACGCAAGGAATAAAAAACACTTGCCCGTAAATGCAATACACCAGAGTCTCGGTTGAAGGGGGGACAAGAATAACCCAAATACGAAGCGGGCATTCCGTACAGTGTCCCCCTTTTACAAGTTTATTCCGTGTCCTTCATAAACCTTATCTTCGATTCCACGCGCACAGTTGAGATGGCCAATCGGCGTGCCCACTGATTATGTAGTCGGGAACACGCAGGATTGCGGCGCACTGATAGCAGCGGAACATATCGGTTGGCAAACCGTGGTGGATTATAAGGGAATAGGGGTCGAGTGTGTGAGCAAAGAGCTAGAAATCCTTAAGAAGTATGAGAAAAAAAAATATAAGTGAATATAACGATAATTATCGTTAGGCCAACAAATAATGACCCTCGCCACAAGCGGGGAACCCGTTTAAGAATTGGCCCCACCTTAACGTGCGCCTAGTCACGTGAGTACGCGCCGGCGAGACCGCCAGTACCCGGCCTGAATGACGAACGAGCCGGCCGACCAATTATTATCACGCATATTGGAATTCGACACCAACTGGCCTTTTTTTCAAACACCAACATCAAAGGGAACCCCGACTACATTTCCTTTTAAAGCAAGAAATAAAATCTTGTTATTTTTATATTTCTTCCATTTTAACAGTGTCCCTCTGGCGCGTATTTCCCCAGTCGTGAATCCAGCGCCTGTGTTTGTTTCCCGTGTTGCCCCGCCAACTAGACCTAAATCGAAATAGCATTTTTAAAAAATTGTTTGCCTCCTTTTACGAGAAACACAAAAACAAACTTCCATAAAAAAAAAGTGTCGAATAATATAATCACATTTGCCACTACCCGCCAGGATCCGTTTTGTGCCCCCCTGTCCACAAACCCCTGAATTACCCGCCGGGCCCTTTCCCCCTAAATCAAAATTCCGCTCTACCCGCCGTACCACCTCAAAACACCGAGGAAAATGTCCCTGCCGCCTCTGACTCCTCCGGTGCCACAACAGGTTCCACCTCGTGCACCTGTGAGTTCATTAACGAAACTCTTGAGCGAAAACAACTCGACAGCAACGTCGCAAAATGCGTCGCAAACGTCTTTGGATGCCTATGTTCTCCCTACCGCAGACACGCCCAGTAAAAACACCCCCTTCGGTACAAATGGGGATTTCACTACCGGCAACGGTGCCGCTGTTACCGAAAATAATACCGACAATTCGTCTGTAGCTCCAGATGCCGGGATTGGCCGCCAGACACCCTCCTCGCTTTCGGGCACCACACCTAAACCGCCAATTGCCATAGTCAACGGAACCCCCACCTCCCTGCAAACTCTCTCAGCCATCCCCGGTAGTGTTTCACCCACCCAAAAACGGCCGGTGGTGGTTTCTGGCGGTTTTGAAGCGTCCCCGCGTGATGCTCGTCCATTTGACGAGCCATTCCATTCAGTTCGTGACCTGCCGATCCGGGCGCCTTCGGTCGTGGGCACGCGAGTTAACCGCACGAACTCCGTATCTCACACGTCGTTTTTTTCAACCGGAGGTTACGGAACAGAGAGTTTATCTTCTTCCATTCCGTACGGTGCCCCAGGTGGCCGTGGCAGTGGTCAACCAGTCGGTTCATTAGGTAAACAAAGCTCTTTTGGAAAACCGGGATCTTTGGGTAAACTGGGTTCGTTTGTGTCAAACTTCCCCAGCTCCTTGCAGATGACCGCTTCGGCCCTGGACCACGTGCCAAACTTGCCCAATGGCCAGCCAATTTCCTCAGTGAACTTCCAGTCACCCAATGTCAGCTCGCTGGCAATTGAGCCGCGGTTTGTCATCTCTAAGCAACGTGTGGCCCAAGCCCAGGCCCAGGCACATGCAGGGTCTATGTCCACCAGCGCCCGCCTGGGCTCACACTCCAGTCTATCATTCATGTTTGGTTCAAAGAAAAACATCAAGCCCAATACTTCTTCCACTGATTTAGGATCCTTGTACAACAATGCGCAGAATCAGGATAATGTCTTCTCCATTTCCCCCGCATCGAGCTCATCGATGGACTCGTCCTCCGCTGCGCTTGCCACTTCAAGACACAACTCCATGGCTAACTTAAAGCGTTTCTTTAAAAAGAGTAGCTCGTCGCCATCGCAGTCCATTCCCGTTAGCAACCTCTCGTCCTCGTTGCGTTCCAATAACATGAACATGTCCAACGCCACACCGGTCGCCAGTTCATTTGCAAACGGCTCCTTCTCAGTCCTGGGCCTTAATCCCACGGGGTCTGACGCCTCGTACTCTCAATCTCCTGGTGGTTCATTTGCACCCGGCTCAATGACAATGAGCAGAACCCCTTCGCTTAGACGTGCCACCGAGCGCAAGGGATCCGTGCTGGGCTTAATCAGTCAACAGCCATTGCCATTTTCTAAACGGTATAGCAAGTTTGGCGAAAATCTCGGTGCCGGTGCTGGTGGCTCGGTCAGACTCGTCAACAGATTGTCCGACAAAAAGGTGTTTGCTGTCAAAGAGTTTAGGGCAAAGTACCAGAACGAATCAAAGCGTGACTATGCAAAGAAAATTACTGGTGAATATTGCATTGGATCCACGTTGAAGCACCCTAATATAATTGAGACGGTCGAAATCTGCTACGAGAATGACCGGATCTTGCAGGTAATGGAATACTGTGACTTTGACTTGTTTGCCATTGTCATGTCCAACGAAATGTCGCGCGAGGAGATTGATTGCTGTTTTAAGCAGATTCTCTCGGGTATTAACTACGTCCATTCCATGGGATTGGCTCACAGAGATATGAAGCTCGACAACTGTGTTGTGGACTCCCGAGGAATTGTCAAGATCATTGATTTCGGCTCGTCTGTCGTGTTCTCCTACCCCTTCAGTAAAACATTGATTGAAGCTGTGGGAGTGGTGGGTTCCGATCCTTACTTGGCTCCAGAGGTTTGCGTATTCCAAAAGTACGACCCCCGTCCAGTTGATATTTGGTCTGTTGCAATAATCTACTGCTGTATGATGTTGAAGAAGTTCCCCTGGAAGGTCCCCAAGTTGGTGGATAACAGTTTTAAATTGTTTGCCACGCGTGGTGAAATCATTCCCTTCAACGAGGTTCTTCTCAGAACACCAGAGCATACTTCTGCCCTTGGAAACATGGATGATATTGCTGAGGCAGTGAAGGAAATCGACGGTGTGCCACAAGGCCCTAATATAGATGGCAGTGCGCACACGTCTAACGAGACAGGAGCGGGCCGTTTGTTGTTGGCGTTGCCCGAGGACTGTCGTCCATTGATTTCCCGTATGGTTGAGTTGGCGCCGGCGTGCCGTATTTCTGTCGAGGACTGTTTTAAGGATCCTTGGTTGCAAAGTATCAATATGTGCACGGTTGAGGAGCGCGTGAACAGTGACGGTACGTTTAATTACCAGGTTTTCAAGGGATCCGACCACGAGCACACGACCGTTGACCAGTCTAAAGCTCATATTGCCGCATTCGAAAAGAAAAAGAAGTGATTTTCTCTCCTGAAGGAATGAACATCCCCCACCTCCCTCATTTTGCATCCACGAAAAGACGTTATAATATGTAATTGTACCCTCACTGCACAACTACAACATAAAAAATGAAAGTAAAAGAATGAAAGATGATGTCCAGAACCTTCACCTACTGCGTTCCGCTCCTTATGTCTCTATTTCTTCATATTTGCTATGTACATTAACTATTTTACACGACACCTCGTCTGAATCATGGGGTCACCAGCACGCCCACGGCCTTGGCGGTCAGGATCACGGCACCACAAATCGCCTTCAAATCAAGATTCTTGTGTCTGTCATCAGTCTTCTTGATCTTGGCGATCTCATAAATGTGCTTCAACGAAATGTTACCGACGATATTTTGCGTGGGCTTGTCGCTTCCCTTTGGTGCGCCAGCTGCCTTCAACAAAAGCCACGAAGTTGGGGGAGATTTCATCTCAAAGTTGAAAGAACGATCTGGCTTTACCGTCAAAAGCACAGGAATCGGAGTACCCGGTTGGTAATGGGCAGTTCTGGCATTAAATTCCTTACAGAAATCGATGGCCTTCACACCTTTGGAACCCAAGGCTGGACCCACAGGTGGCGCTGGGGCGGCCTGGCCGGCACCCACGATTAATTTTACCATGACATTTTTGGCAGACATCTTTTTTTTTTATGGTTTTAAGGAGAAAATTGGACGAAATTGCCTGTACGAGAATCAATCTGAAGTTAAGTTTCCATGAGCCTGAAAATTCTGGATGATAAATGCACCCGTACACCAAGCGAATTTGGGTACTTGGATGGGAAAGAGTAAGAAGGTTAAAGGGGGTTTTTTAGTTGGATTGTTATGAATTTATTAAAGGAATATTATTTTATAAATATATATATATATATATATATATATTCTTTTCATTTTTTTTTGTTTTAGTGGATGGATTATTTTAATTATTTTCATTGAAGTTTATGGGACAATATCTAATAAGTGCACTTCATAGTTGAGCCTCGAATCCTCATAGAATTGATTTCCTCCATTTCCCAAATTTTCCCGCAATTTATTCTTTTTTTAAATAAAATACTAAGGTGGTGATTTTAAACGAAGTTTAGTAATAATAAAGAAAATAAAAATAAAAATAAAAATTGGCCTTTTTGAGTCATTTCCGTATAATAAGATGGTGTTCAAATGCTACGACCGTTGTGAAAAAGGTTACCAGAAAAGATTAGATTAAACGTGGATATATACTGAAATGGAGCAGGTTTTGTATTCCGTGGGTAAAAGCATGTTGCCTGGCTCAGAAAATTAAGAAAAAAAGATAATAATGAAAAAATTTAGTGTCCACTGAACTTGCGAGAGCTTTAATGATCTGTATCAAAAATTTCACTACTATTTTCATCAAGCGGGTTTTCTGAAATTGAAAAGTGTGTTAACTTTTTCACATGGAAAGAGAGAAATTCACATCACTCCATATTAAACAGATATAACCAAGCGTAAAGAACACAGTCTATGCAACAGCAAAGCCATCATCGTGAAATTACAAGAACTTTCCATGATTGCAATAAGTCTAATTTATCCCAAATCTTCAGTAAACCGCAGCCGAGAGTTGTTGCTGTGATGTTCCTGTGTCCAGAACAGGTGGGGTTCTCCATGGAAGAGGAAATCTTCATCGGTGGCATATTCCGACAGCTTATCGCTTTCAGATAATGCACTATGTATGTCTCCCTCATGCGTCGGGTAAGGTGCATCAGCCAGCGCCCGGCTGTATCGGGCCGAGGCATTCGGGAGTTGCCGCTCCGTTTCGTGCATGGTTCCCATACCTGTTGCACGCATGGAATTATATCTAGAAGGACCTTGATGCGGCGTTTCGTGGGCAGTATTTTGGCCCAGACTGGTGGGACCAGTTGCAGTATTGGTGGCGGTCGAGCGGAACACGGAATCTAAATTATTGCTATTGGTCACACCACGGTACTCAAAACCGTCTCCATTTCCAGTTCCAGTTCCAGCCCCTAAACCAGCACCTGCCATAGATGCAGAACGCACATTAATTTGGTTTTCAAGACCGTTATATGTAGAAACACCACCACCAGAACTGCCGGCTTTGGCGCCAAAGATCTTCAGAAAACCCGTGCCCTTTTCTGTGTCTGATGCAAGTGCATCATCGGCAAAATCCGGCAGCTGATTCGTGACATTTTTGCCCCTTCTTTTCAAAAACACAAGCAATGCTAATGCCCCAAGAAGTAGGGCTCCACCCACAGCACCAACCACTCCACCAATAATACGGCCATTTTTCTGAGAAACTGACGAGCCGCCCGATCCAGGAGCAGTGGCTGCAGTAGGGATTGTTACGAGAGTGGTTATAGTGGTATTGGGCAAAACACTGACGGTAGACACAGAATATTTTCCCGAAGAGGAAGGTGTATGCGAGGATGTGGGTGCCAGTGTCACAGGAATCACCAGACTCAGCAGTTCTGTTTCTGAACTTTCGGTAGATGACGTAATCAGAGCTAAACTTAAGCCAAAACTACTTGAAGACACTGGAATATCGCTGGAACTTTCGCTCGTGGATGATATTTCCGTCGATGACGCTATACTGGAAATCCAGCTCAGTGAAGAAGATGAAAATATTTGCAGCAGCAGCAGCAGAATTGTCGATTCCAGCAGCAGCGGCAGTGGTGGGATTGAAGAAGCCGATGAAAACGACGAAAGTGATGGGGTTGAAGACGAAATCGATGAAAATGACGACGATGAAAGCGGTAAAGACGAAAAAACCGACGAAGTAACACTACTACTCGATGAAGAAAATATCAGTGAAGATACAGGAACAAACGATGATGAGGGTTCCAGTGAAATGGCGCTAAAAGATGAGGATATCGCCAGAGAAATAGTGGATGATGGTTGTGGGGCAGAAAACGACGAGGAAGGTGTCAAATTCGATGAAAATGACGTCATTGGAACCGCTGAATCTGAGCCAAGTGACAGAGACTGAATATCCAGTGTCTGCAGCAGTGTTGCCGCCAGTGTCAGCGAAAGAAAAGACAGTGATATCAGCAAAGAAACCTGGGATAAACCAGGACTAGGTACCGCAGAAGATTGGGAAAATAACGAAGACGCATCGTTCAGAATCAAAATTCTTGACGGTGTGGCCGTCAGAAAGCCTTGAGGCTGCAGAACAACCGATGACATGGATGAAGAAGAAAACAGTCCTAAATCCGAAGAAAACGACAGAAAAAAACCGGAATTGGATGCGTCCAGAGCAAGCGACGGGGCCGAGGACGTAGTGGTCTGTATAGAGGACGATATAGTGAATGGAAGTGAGTTTTGGTTAGCGGAAAAACTCGAATTCTGGGGGATTTCGCCGGAATTATTGGACACACTCATGATCCAGTTTATGTTGAGGGTACGGAAAACAAACCGTGGTTTGTTTGGGTTGTGTGCAGGATATTCTGGTCAAAAGTGTATAACCGAGATCCAGATTATGTGTATATGTAGATGTGGGTTGGGGAGAAGTGTGATTTGATAAGTAAAAGTGGGAACCACACAATAAATTTTGATGTAAAGTTTGTTTTTTTATTAGTAAGGAGTAAGCAGATGGGTGGGACTTTTTTCTTTTTTTTTCTTTTTTTGGTTTTACGAATTGGCTGCTCTACATCACACCAGATAAATATAGCACCTGTGAGCGGTGAGTGGATTGTGTGCAGGTCACTGCGGGTATATGTTCCGGAGAGAGTATTAGAATACAATGGGAATATTCTATTTTTAGCAAAATTTTGCTTTGAAAAGGTTGGGTAATGGGTACACTTTGTAACTATAATAAAATTACAAAAAGATAGATAAATCCAACTTCTAATCAATGTGAAACAGTGGCTGATGGGTCTGAGTTAAGCGTTTGTTTTGATTTCCGTAATAGGCGAGCACTATTATGCACTCCCTGTGGTTTCAAAAGTTTCGAGATTCGCCAGAATCAAAATAATCGAGTTTCCGTTTGGGAGTTTATTGAAAAGCGAGTAGTTAATAGATTTTTGTTTATACCAATATCGGTATAAATCCCCGTCATTTCCAAGTAAATATCGGTATTTGGCAAAGTTTGGTAAACTGACTATTTCGGGCAACGCATCACAGCTTAAATCTGCAACCAATTTAAGGTATTCTGTAGCAAACAATTAGGGATGGCCATGCGGAAACACATTCATCTCTGAATCTATGACGTGTTGATTGGAACAAACGAATCCAAATATCGGACTGAATTACAAATTTACACATTTGAAATGTAACTAGGGAAAAGAAAAAAAAAATGTCTTGACACTTGGCCTTTGTTTTATTTATCAAACTCCCCGTGCCTGTCGCACGTGACCTTCCCCTTGTTGCCCCGTTCCATATGCGGGGCGCTTAGCAAGGAATAGCAAGGAATAATTCAATTTTATACCGGTGGTAAAATTAGCAACGGTAGGGGGTGATACCTGTATGAAGCACGGATCACTTCGATTTTTTCCGTAGTGGGGCAACTTTTCAAGCATTCCATGGCTGATAAGTGATTGATATCATCACCGACATTGATTCAGAATTTATATTATTATCCAGATTTTCAAGGCGATCATGGCGATCAAATTAAGCCAAGGAAACCCAAACTTCATTCAGCAGCAAAGTAATTCAATGCACTTCAATGTGAAAAGCAGTCCATATTACTTTTAAGTGCATCAAAATGCTTCCAAGTAACCCGAATTACCCGGCGTAATTCCACGTAAACTTCTTAATCCCTCTCAACTCCTCCTACCCCTCCCATTTCTTGATTCCTTTCCTCCATTCTCTTTTTTTTTTTTTCGATGCTCTTCAAACCTAGAAAAGAGCCCAGTAGCCCGTATATTACAGCGCTTGCAATGCCTGAAAACCCTTACCACTGACAACACCCATCCAGTCGGCAGTATCGCGTTGCCAGCATACGCTATTCACCTCCAAATCATCGGAGTATGCGAGCACCGGAGTATCGATGATGGGCCGGTTTTCGGCGTCGGTGCGGTGGCCCGTGCGGCCGCTACAGTCCCAGATTAAAGCCTGGCAATCGTCACCTCCCGTAGCCAAAAGATTTGCCGAAGGGTGCCACTGTATCAGATTAATGGCAGCAGAATTTTTCCCATCAAACAGGCCGTCGAGGATCACCACGGGTCCACCTGGCATGCGCAAATCAATGATGTACACCTCGTTCAGGTGCACGCCCACGGTGGCCAATGTGTGTTGGTCAGTATGCGACGCCAGAAGCCGGACAAGCGCCCGCAGATTATAGGAGGCACCAGCGCGTGCTGCAGCGGCGCCGTCAGTGGATAATCGTGCCGTATGCTCATACGAAATCGTCGAGTGTTCAAGCAGCCGGAGGTCAAAGACTCTCATCAGGCCATCGTTCAGTACACTGGCGAAAACGTCAGCACTCATGTGCATAAACTTAACGTCAAAGACCTCCAGATCATGTGCAATCAACTGTGTTTTGATTAAGCCGCCACGGTTCTGTGCCCGCAGCCGGGACAAGTCCCATACCGTACATGTAGTATCCACTGACAGTGTTACCATAAGCATGGGATCGCAGAGGTTCCAGTCAAACCCGGTCACGGGGGGTAGAGTGTTAAAATCTAAATCAGCGGGGTTCCCCGCGGTATTATTGACGGTACTACCAGCGGTGTTGGCGGCGAGCATGTGTGTCTGCACTAAAGAGGGTTCTCCATTCTCTTGGGAGACATGAAAAAGCCGCAAAACGTCCGAAGATGCGGCAAATCGGTCATGTCCTTGTGGCTGCCACTGGAGCGCCGTCACGGGGTAGTCGGTGGGAGTTTCTGCCACCAACGAGAAATCAAACACGCTTTCTGCCCCATTTTCCGGTAAGGAGTGGGCTGAATTCGCTGTTTTTGGTACCAAATTACTCGCCACATCCATCTCTTCATCACTAGCTCGTTGCGTGCCGCCCAAAACCTGAATTCGGTTCTGAAACCCTTCTCGGAACGAGCCCAAGGCCACAAGGTCGCCTGATGCGCCGGAAATCCAGTCTGCACAGAAAAGAGGATACTGAGATGCATAATGTGAGGCCCTGCTTTCTTTTGGCGGGCCTGAAAAGGCGAGATTTTCGTTGGCGGTGGTGTAATTGCTCAGTATAGGATAACGAACGTGCGGCGGCGGCTGTTGGAGGTTTGGCGCGGCCATGGCGCCGGAAAATGACATCCGTTTGTTTTGGAGAGGGTACCAGTCCATCGTGATATGTGAAAATTAACGAACTTTTTTTGGTATTTTTTATCGGTTTTTTGTGGTGTTTTTTTTTTATGGGGTTAAAAGTGGTGCATTAGCCGCCAGGTCCCCGTTGCTTGAATTAGGCGGGTGAGATTGTCGCGCGTTTTGAGGTTGTTTATGTGCAGGATTTTTTCGTTAAATAGGTATTTTTGAATCGTGAGTGGGGGCCCGGCCAGGTTTATTGGGGCACCCCCACCATTAGGCTTTAAGTATTGGTTTTGGGTTATGATTTGTTAAAAGGAATAATAAATGATGATGTTTTTATGAGTTTTTTTTTTTCTTTTTTTTTCTTTTCATTGTGGTTTTACTGGTAACTTTGTATATTATCACTCACTAACCTCGCAAATTGCAAGGGCCTTTATTTATTTATGGCACATTTCACTGACAATTTCGAATGTGATAAGGGGTAAAAGCTGGAAAAATGGAAGATCCATCCTTTGGTTTGTTTGTTTGATTTGGTTTGTTTTTTTTTTCTTTTTTTCTTTTTTTCTTTTCTCTTTTTATATTTTTTGTTGTCCCTCGGTGGTAAGTCTAAATAAAGGAAGGTTTGATCATTTTATACGAGAAAGTATAGTGCCTTCAGTGAACACTCAGGGTGTGTTTTCTGAAACGTCTGTTTTTTCATATTTAGTTTCTCTAAACTTGCAACCTTCCTTATTTTTCAGCTTAGCTTTACATTTTCTTTGGATTTCTAATCCTTTTTCTTTTTTCTTTTTTGCTTGTTTGTTTTGTCTTATCGCTTCTTGCAACAACTAATTACAAGCTATTACACTGATCATCTCTGACCTTCCAATTATCTCTTTGAAAAGGCCAAAAAGTTTTATGATCTCCTTCATTGTAAAAGTTTTCGGTTTATTTGCTTAGTCGGACAATGGTTGCTATTTTAAGAAGATATCAAATAATTGTATCTCATTCAGATATTCTCTACACTTCGTAGACTTACTTTTAACCCTTTATTTTTCTCTCTATTAATGTCTAGTCTTTCTGTTGAAATGGCGCTAAATCTTCCATATACTAATTTACATTCCCAATTTACTCCTCGATGGCGAGGTCCTCCACGGATGGACACGTGCAAATCAAGTTCATGTCTCCGTAAGTGTCGTCCAAACGTGCAACAGAAGGCCAGCACTTGCTCTTCTTCAAGCCAGGAAGAGGGTAAGCGGCCTGCTCACGCGTGTAGCCACGAGCAGCCCAGTCCTCCTGGGACGTGGAAATCACATCTTCAAGCGAGTGTGGGGCGTTCTTCAACACCGTTCCGAGAGGGTTGCCGTTGGCATATGCGTCAATCTCCTTACGGATAGACAACATGGACTCGACAAAACGGTCCAACTCCTCCAAGTTCTCCGACTCAGTAGGCTCAATCATCAAGGTACCGGCCACAGGGAACGACATCGTTGGTGCGTGGAAACCGTAGTCCTGCAAACGCTTAGCCACGTCGATTGCCTCAATACCAATGGCCTTGAACTCTCTCAAGTCAATGATAAACTCGTGGCCACAGTGTTTAGTACCTTCCTCCTTGGAGGCATTGTGGTCGATGAACATCACGCTGTATGCGTTCTGCAAACGGTTCAACATGTAGTTGGCGTTCAAGATAGCAAGACTCGAGGCGTATGGCAAAGCCTTGGCTCCCAACATCTTGATGTAAGAGTAAGATACAGGAATCACAGCGGCAGATCCAAAAGGAGCAGAGTTGACCGCCTGGATCGACTCATGTGTGGCGTGAGGGGTGTCGACAAAAGTGTGCTTAGGCAAGTATGGCACCAAGCGCTCAGCGACACAGACTGGACCCTGGCCTGGACCACCTCCACCGTGAGACAAAGCAAAGGTCTTGTGGATGTTCAAATGGCAGACATCAGCACCCAAGTCACCTGGCGAAGTGAGTCCAACCTGGGCATTCATGTTAGCACCATCCAAGTACACGAGACCACCGTTGGAGTGCACGATGTCGATAGATTGACGTACACCGGGCTCGAACAAACCGTAAGTGGATGGGTATGTAAGCATAATGGCACACAAGTTGTCCTTGTACTTCTCGGCCTTTTGCTTCAACTCATTGACATCAATCAGACCGTTTTCCAAACACTTGACGGGAACAACCTTAAGACCACACATGGCAGCAGAAGCAGGGTTGGTTCCGTGAGCAGAAACAGGAATCAAACACACGTTTCTCTTCTCGTACTCACCGCGAGCCTTGAAGTATTGACGGATCAATGCCAAACCAGTGTACTCACCTTGAGCACCAGAGTTTGGCATGAGGGTGGTGGCGGCAAAACCAGTAATGTCATTCAAGTCCTTCTCAAACTCAGCAATCAACTCCTTGTAACCCAAGGCCTGGTTTGCTGGTGCAAATGGGTGGATCTGGGAGAATCCTGGAATGGACAACGACTGCATTTCGACGGTGGCGTTCAACTTCATGGTACACGAACCCAAAGGAATCATGGAGTTAGCCAAGGACAAGTCCTTGCTCTGTAACAAGTGCAAGTATCTCAACATGGCGGTCTCGGAGTGGTGAGTGTTGAAGACTTCGTTGGTGAGAATGGCATCAGTTCTGAGCAACTCAGAAGGAAGTTGAGGCAACTCAGAAGGCAAAGTGACGTTGCTCTCACCGGTGAAAATCGAAACAAGACCGGTCAAATCGGCCTCAGTGACAGTCTCGTCAAAAGTGAGCGAGACCGTGTTGGTATCAACCTTGAACAAGTTAATGTTTTGTTCGTTCAAGGCCTTGGCCAACACATCATCAGCAGAAACGCCAGAGAGGTTGATGGTCAAGGTGTCGAAGAACGAGTCTGAGACAAGCGAGTGTGGAGAGTTGTTGGTGATGGCACCGGCAAGAACACCGGTGTAACCGTAGACTCTAGAAGCGATGTTCTGCAAGCCCTTTGGGCCGTGGTACACCGCGTACATGGCGGCCATGTTGGCAAGCAAGGCCTGGGCAGTACAGATGTTGGAAGTGGCCTTTTCACGCTTGATATGTTGCTCACGGGTCTGCAAGGCCAAACGCAAGGCTGGCTTGCCCAATCTATCCTTGGAAACACCAACAATTCTGCCAGGCATCTTTCTAGAGAACTTCTGGGTCGTAGCGAAGAAAGCGGCGTGGGGTCCACCATAACCGAATGGCACACCAAATCTCTGGGAGTTACCCAAGGCAATGTCGGCGCCAAACTCTGCAGGTGGCTTCAACAAGGTCAATGCAAGCAAGTCGGAGGCCATAGCGAACAAACCCTTCAGCTTGGTGTGAATAATGTCGGCAATCTGCGAAAAGTTGTGGATGGAACCATCGGTGGCTGGATATTGCACCAATGCACCACAAACCTTAGGAGCAATGGCGTCGAGTTCGGCCACGCCGGCGGCGGTGGTCAAATCAAGCTCCACAACCTCAACAGAGATGTTTTCGGCACGCGAGCGAAGTACATCGAGGGTCTGAGGGTGGATCTTGGAGTCCACGACGTAGACATTCTTCTTGGCTCTCAGGTGGTGAAAGGACATAGCCATGGCCTCAGCGGCGGCAGTTCCCTCATCCAAAAGCGAGGCATTGGCCATGTCCAAGCCCGTGAGCGAGGTGACCATTGTCTGGTAGTTGAGCAACGACTCCAATCTACCCTGCGAGATCTCCGGCTGGTATGGCGTGTAGGAGGTGTACCATTCTGGGGACTCAAGCAAGTTCCGCTGGATCACAGGAGGCACATGAGTGCCGGCGTAACCCTTACCAATGAAAGATTTCACAATCTTGTTCTTCAGGGCCAACTCGTGCAAGTGTTCAAGCATGCTCAGCTCGGTAAATCCGTTCTGAGGCTCCACCAGCAATGGTCTTTTCACCAAAACGTGGGGTGGAATAGTGGCCGTAAGGAACTCGTCGAGGTCCTTGTACCCGAGCGTCTCCAACATGTGCTGCACGTTGGCGGGCGTGGGGCCAAAATGGCGCCGGGCAAAGGTGTCAAGCTTATCGTAGCCAACAGTCTCTGCAGGGTCATAAACTGACTTGTAGTGCGCACTCAGCGTGTCTGCCTTGGTAGCCAATGAGCGGAGGGAGAAACGGCTCATTTGGGCGATGCCGGCTTTGGCCACGGGCGAAACACCGGCCTTGGCCAACACAGAAATAGTGCTGGGCAGTATTCTGGCCGAGGATGCGAGGGTACGCGTGCCACGGAAGATGTGGGAGGCCAAACGAGACATTGGTTTCTTTTTTGTTTTCTTGTTGGATGTAAGGAAAAAGAAAAGAGAAGTAAGAGATCCAGAAAAAAAAAACTCGATCCACAGTGGATTCGTGTGTCTTTATCTAGTTTTCCTTTTTTTTTTTGCAATCGCAGACGCAGTCAGCCATGGGCCCGCTTAACCGTTGACTCGGTTTCGAAGCAGGACCCGCGGTATGGCCGCACGCACACGGCACGCGCAATCAGGCGGGAATTCCAGGAAACGGGCAAAACGGCAACCCTGGGAATTTCTTAAATTAGTAAACGCAAGTAAAGAGAAAAAGAAAAAAAAAAGGACAGGAAAGAGTGGAAAAAGAAAAGAAAGGTCACAAAAAGAATATTATGTTTGTGTATGAACACAATCTTTGATGTCTTGTTTCAAGAACACGACGGGAATTGTAATTCCATGATGGTTATTAGTTATAGCTGGACTCGCCCTTGTAACCTATGCGGGCCCAGTCACCACTCAAAAAAGGTCCAGGCCAAAAGTGAAGAACGGTTTGATTTTAGCAACACTTCCACAACAATAATTTCTTTGATGATTACAGAGACAACAAAAAGAATTAAAAGAAATTAAAACCAACCATGTGTTGGTTCACAAAACCCTGAAGGTTATATCCACGGCGGCTAGCGAAATCTGGTTGCAATTATTTAATTATTTTTTTTTTCCTTCTTATCGGGACACGCCGCACGCCCCGCGCTGACTCGGTCTTGGGGCAGGCCTTGGCGATACAGGCCCAGATCAATATTCTGACTGCTCCCCATTTAAAATGGTGACTCTCCATGGACCAACTCAAAAACACCATAAAGTAGGAAATGCACCAAAACTCACATGCATATCCCGCTTCCGTCAAGCGTTAAATATAGAATTAGAATTTTGAATTTAAAATTAAGACATGTCAAAACAAACTTTTGGAACTGTGAAACCTACAATTATCAATTTGATACAAGCTCGTATGATTACAATATTTAAATACTAAAATCAAGAGTTAGCTTACTTCTTGGCAGCCTTTTGGGCAGCCTTGGTAACCTTACCGGCCTTGTCAGACTTCTCAACAGCCTTGATGACACCGACAGCGACAGTTTGTCTCATGTCTCTGACAGCGAATCTACCCAAAGGTGGGTAGTCGGTGAAAGCCTCAACACACATTGGCTTGGTTGGGACCATCTTGACGATAGCAGCGTCACCGGACTTGACGAACTTAGGCTCGGACTCCAAGGACTTACCAGTTCTTCTGTCGATCTTCTCCAACAAGGTGTCGAACTTACAAGCAATGTGAGCAGTGTGACAGTCCAAGACTGGGGAGTAACCGGAGGAGATTTGACCTGGGTGGTTCAAGACAATAACCTGGGCGGTGAAAGAAGCGGCAGCCTTTGGTGGGTCCTGCTTGGAGTCACCACAGACGTTACCTCTTCTGATCTCCTTAACAGAGACGTTCTTGACGTTGAAACCAACATTGTCACCTGGAAGACCCTCGACCAATTGCTCGTGGTGCATCTCGACGGACTTGACCTCAGTGGTGACACCAGCTGGGGCGAAGGTGACGACCATACCGGCCTTGATGACACCGGTCTCAACTCTACCGACTGGCACCGTTCCGATACCACCGATCTTGTAGACATCCTGCAATGGCAATCTCAAGGCCTTGTCAGTTGGTCTCGAAGGTGGCTCAATGGCGTCAATGGCCTCCAACAAGGTCTTACCGGTAGACTTACCGGCCTTGGTCTCCTTCTCCCAACCCTTGTACCATGGGCAGTTAGTAGAAGCCTCAATCATGTTGTCACCGTTCCAACCAGAGATTGGGACGAATGGCACAGTCTTAGGGTTGTAACCGACCTTCTTGACGAAGTTAGAGGTCTCCTTGATGATCTCCTCGAATCTGTTCTTGTCCCACTTGACGGAGTCCATCTTGTTGACAGCAACAATCAATTGTCTAACACCCAAGGTGTAAGCCAACAAAGCGTGCTCTCTGGTTTGACCGTCCTTAGAGATACCAGCCTCGAACTCACCGACACCACCGGCGATAATCAAGATAGCACAGTCAGCCTGGGAAGTACCAGTGATCATGTTCTTAATGAAATCTCTGTGACCTGGGGCGTCAATGACAGTGACGTGGTACTTTGGAGTCTCGAACTTCCACAAAGCGATATCGATAGTGATACCTCTCTCTCTCTCAGCCTTCAACTTGTCCAAAACCCAAGCGTACTTGAAAGAACCCTTACCCAACTCGGCGGCTTCCTTCTCGAACTTCTCGATGGTTCTCTTGTCAATACCACCACACTTGTAAATCAAGTGACCGGTGGTAGTAGACTTACCGGAATCGACGTGACCGATAACAACGACGTTGACGTGGTTCTTTTCCTTACCCATTTTTGCTAGTTAATAAAAGTTGGTGAGAGGAAGAAAAAATTTTACATGTGGGCATGGGCGTCCTTATAAGGCGCGCGCGCACTCCCGCCATCGGCAGGATCACGTGCCTCCCTATTTTCGGCGAGAGAAAAAGAAGCAAAAAGAAGCAATGTGAGACACTATATGCCGGGTAACCCCTGGCTTTGTGTCCCATGACCCGTCCGCCCTTAGTACATGATCCCTGGTGCAATTTTTGGCAGCGTTTTTTGTGGATAGAAAATTTATTCTTGTATAAGGGCCAATGCCTATATTTTCTGGTTTTTTCTCTTTTTTTTCTGGCGCTTTGGATGGAATCAACCCCCTTTCGTGAGTGATGCTCAAGCGTTTTAGCGCCGGGTGATCGGACCTCCCTGCTCTTTCCATTGGTCACGTGTGCGTAGCGCGCGAGAGGGCACACACCCTAAGTCACGTGGGTGGTCACGCCAGTTAGGGCTATTGTGTGTGGGGTAACACTTCTACTTCCCGAAATCGACCGTCAATTTCTTCTAGTTGTGTATTTGTTGTATATAGATATAGAGCTCGCACGCACTGGTAACTAAAATAGATCTCGTTGTCAAAACCGACCTAAATTTAGCGCGGCTGGTGGAAACCCGAGCCCACAGTAAGCATGTGGGTTTTTAATTGGATCTATAGGAATTTCTGAACATTTCCTGGTTGGGCTGGGTATTCGCGGTATTTGCGCTCTGTGGCGTTGTTGGCGCTGTAGAACTAGTGGCACCAGTCACATTGAGCAGCACGCTATCGAAAGAGGATCTTGTAGTGGATGTAGACGATCTTCTTCTGTTGTTCCGTGCGGTTTGGGGGTCAATGCGAACCCCGGACTTGTGCTGTGCAAATAACCCAAGAATATCAGTCAATGTCACAACACCGATAAGAGTCCCCGAGCGACCGTACTCCTGTTGTATCGTGGTGGAATCAGAAAGAACATTTTCGATTGTAGATGGATGTGCGGGCCCGTGTGACGTTGGCGCCGAAGATGTAGACAGAGCATGTGCCGTTGAGGATCTCGATTCCACGATCCACAATCTATGAGATTGGGTGGCGACAAGCTTAGCAATGACTCTACTCAATGAAGATTGCTTGTTCACGTGAAAGATGGGGAACTGGTCTTGTCCGCGCTCGATTCCTTTTTGCGACAAGTTGTAGGAGATGAAAGTCATGACTGGCTTGAACAAGTAGTGTGAGTTTTTCGTGGACGAGACGTTCTTAACATCCACAACGGAGATATTTCCAATCAAACACTTGTTTCTGTCAATGACGGCCAACGATGAAACACGCTGGTGGAACATTGTCTCCAATGCCTCAATCAAAGGCTGATCGCCGTAAATGGTGAGTGGCGTTGTGGAGCCCACCTTTAAGTCCTGCAAGGTCGAATTCAAGAGGAATTCAAGCGACGGAAATCTACGGGCATTCTCCCATAAGTAACGAAGCGTCCGTCTCTGCGAGAGAATACCGGAAATCTTGTTTTCGCCATTGAGAATTGCCACTCTGTGGACGCCGTTTCCAAACGCCTCTACGGCCCTGAATAGCGTTTGTGACTCTTTGAACTTGACAAACGGCGTTTTAGGGTGTAATTTGACAATAAAATCTACAGGTACCTCCTCGCCTTTTTTGGCTTTGGCAATAAAGTCAAGGAGCTTGTCATGCTTTTCTTGTGCAGACAATGCCTTGCCAGTAGACTCATCAATGACATCACCTGAGTCCAAATCGTTGATGGTGATCTTGTTCATAACAAGTAAAAGGTAGGTATTCAAATCGGAGTAGTCAAATGAAAGGCAATTGGCCAAATCAAAGTTATCTTTAGATAAAGATACCGGCAAAGACGTCAAATCATTGGTCAGCAATGTCTCAAACGCCTGCTGGACAGAGTAAGACGAGTTGATTGAAATAAGCTTGTTCAGCTCGGTCAAATCGACCAACGGAGTCTCGCTCCAGTCGAATTTAGGCGCTGACTGGTAAACAAAAGAAGAAGATCTTGACGAGATTGAGGTGTTTCGCGACAAGCTGAAATCGTCCGTAGGGTTGATGGACTCCATGGGCAATGGAGGTGGCGACGATAACATTTCTACAATCGACGGTTTGCGAGTGCTTGCATGTGTGTTTTTGTGGGGATTGAGCTGTTGCGTGTTCATGATGGGCGACAGTGGCGATCTCAGAAACGAGGAGTTATGAGACATGGCGGGGCGGTTAATCCAGTTTGGGAAGTCTTCCTTTTGTTATGTTTTCTATTAAGAAGAAAATACGTTTTGTGATTTTCTTTGCGCTGGTATTCAGCCTCCAGTATATAAAGCGGTTTGGGGTATTCCTCTTATCGTTTATGGCGAGTCACAAGAATCCCAAGATAAGCAAGAGGGGGGATCGGTAACCGGCACTAGATAAAAATAAAAAAGGAAAGGAAAGATAATAAAATAAAAAGATCACACTGCCGAGAATTTTAAATCCGGCAAATATTCAAGACTAATAGCTGTTGGGAAAAATAAATAATAATAAAAATCCCGGATCGTTGAAAGCTGGTTGGTCGGCAAAGAAATGGAAAGAATCCTGGAGGGCAGAAAAAAAAAATGCGGGGGGCAAATGGCTCGACAAGAACGTGACCTCCAGCGGTTAATACTTAATCTGTATGGCCCGTAAAAAAAAAAAACCTTGCAATTGACAGGCTTGGGTTCAGTATGTATATTTATTATATTTTTGGTTCAATAAATCGAGTGACTCCAAGAATAAAATTGGAAAATAAAGAGGAAAAAATAATAAAAAAAAACAGGGTTGTTGTAAGGAATTAAAAAAAAAAAAAAGAATGGTGAGACAATGAAAACACCCCTTTTCATTTTCGAGTTCCCTTGTAACATCCGGAAACGAGGCCCGCGAATGCGAGGGGCCACATAGTTAGCGAGCGAGGGAGACGGGCGCCGGCCGAATTGATGTGCGCCATTTCCCCGCCATTGCGGTGCTGCTGCTGCTGCTGGCCCCATAAATCCACACCTGATTGTGTGGTTATGTGCAGAACAATGTAATTTAAAATAAAAGTATGGGGAATTTAGAAGCAATCGTATAATAGAATAACAATGGAAGTATTAGGGTATAAGAAAGTAGTGTATTGATCATTTATTGGAGAAATTATCCTGAATAAATGCAATTGCTGAAATAAGGCATTGTTCAGAAGAGAAGCGCCGGTCGGTCGGGGCCTAGTGGAATGTTGCGCATTGTCTCGGTATTTTTTTTTTCGCCGGCGGGTTCTGGGTGTCCTATTATTTAAGAAGTATGCGTTTTTTTATCATGTATTCTTTCTTAGTGATGAGAATTCTGGGTATTCCCTTTTAATTGTCTCCCAATGCCAACGGAAAAATTTTGCTTAACCGATATTTTCTAAAAGTGTAACAAAATGTTGCTGGAATTAGGGAATGAGCAGGTCACGGGAGTTTTGCACACAACTCAGCCCATCAGACATGATCAGGCGCGAGTTGCCGTTGAATTGGGGAATTTTATTCGTTCGGTATCTTCGGTTTAAATTCTGGTTTTCAGTATAATATTGGAAAAAAAAAAGTAACACAGGTGCAGAATGTATATATTAAATAAAAAAAAAAAAAAAAAAAAAAAAAAAAACGGTTGAAGAATCTTTGATGAAGCAAAGCGTAGCATTCAAGGTCTTTCCCGGGAATTACAGTACTACTTGACTTTTATCAGGCTCACGGTAATTCCCACTGACTTTTCGGAAACAGGAAGAGAATCATATCCTTAGAAGAGTCCGTAATATCATCCTTTTTTCTTTTTTTTTTCGTTTTGAAGCACCCGAATGTTTCCAGCGCTGGGTTTTCCTAAATCCCTGTTCAAAATTTCTAGTTATTTAACTAGAAAAGAGGCACGTAAGGTGCGCTCTAATATAGGTAATTCTTCGGCATTATCATATGCCGCCACCCAGCCAGTACACAGACTCTTTGATTTTCAATATTTGGATAGTTTAATTTTTTCCTAGAGATTTGAAGTAAAGAGGGGTTTCAAGTTGTAAACAAAACAACAGGAACGGAAAACACCGGGCTAAAGCTGGTTTCAAGGGATGCGCTACAGAAATCACCTTTCCTTACCCTAACCTCATTAGGTCATACATTTTTCTGTTGAAAGAGACAAAACCCACTATGATGACGACCATTAACAATTATAAATAATTATAAATGGATTTTTCAAAAGAGATCCAAGAATAAAATTTGTACTATTAATTTTCCCGACTTAACCCCCGACTTAACCCAGTTCAGATTCTTTAATGGCGAAGTATATAAACACCACACTATGAGCTATTTTACTGGTTACATACCACTTTTCAGGGATTCCACATAATTACCACCAATAGAATGGAGCCATAAAGTAATCGAAATCGGAAACTAGATTTAAAACAAGAAAATCCCACGGAAGAACCCGCAGCAGCAGCATAAGCGCCTGCCTTATCTCGCGTGCGTGCGTATAACACCTCCGAAGTGTGCGTTTCGTGATTACTCAGGCCTGGAATGAAATGGACTCAGTTTCTCAGGCGAGCCGAGAACCTCATCGTAATCACCTGCATATAGTTGGTGGTGCACGCCACTCCCCCTTAGATTCTGCCCAACAAATTATGTGCCATATCAGTGCACCCGCGGAGCGTTGCTCATTATGCCCGAAGCGGGATTAAGAAATTAACGAAAAAGAAACGTGACCATGCCCGCCGAAGTAAAAGAAATTGCCTCACATGCGATGCTTCAGAAGATTTAGATTTCAAGAGAAGGAACCGTCAGCCCCCGGACGGCCACTGACTAATTCCGGGGTCTGCGATAGGCCCATCTAAATTAACGAGAGAGTGGACAGGTAGAAACAGAACACTCATTATTAATCTGTAAGCAGACCAGATTTTACCCAAAAAATTAAAAGGTATATTTTTTTCAAAAATTGAAAATGAAAAATAATAATAATAATAATAATCGGTCAGCCCATTCGCTTAGCCGGGTTTCAGGCCACACTTTGTGTACGCAGCCTGGTGGTGCCACCCGGATCGAAACCCTCGGAAATCCGCCTTTTTTTTTTGTTTTTTTTTGGAACAGAACCCAACTTTTGGGACTGTGGCCTGCACACACGCTAGTATCGGGATTACTTTTTGCGCCTTTTAAATAAGAACGCTTGGCCCCGTCATATTTGTCTGCTATATTAGACCAGAGTTTTTTTCGCTTATTCTCCACAACAGTAGCTATCAAAAATTCCACAGCATTGTGAATTACGCTATTGTTAAAACAACAAAGGCAGAAACCGCAGGGAATAAATAAATAACTGAAAAAAAACTTCCTCTCTGCAAAATGTCGGCCGAAGATAACTTGGACTCAGTTGATGTCCTTGAGCTTAACAGGCTTGCCGCCGGCGCTCACAAGAAAAACCCAAGAATTGTGGCTGCAGGTTTGGGTGGTCGTTTGATGGGCACAAAGTCGATTGTGGATGTGACTGCAGAACAAATCACCCAGGACCTGGAATCGTACTACGAAAAGGATGAGAGAGAACGGATTAAGTTCGCCAAGGAAACCCATATTTCTGACCAGCCATGGACCCTCAGCAACTGGCACGAACACATCAACTGGTTGAACGTGATTTTGGTGATGGCCATTCCTGCGCTGGGCGTCATGTATGGTATCAGTCACCCACCCCAATTAAAGACCGTGGCGCTTGCGTTCATTATGTACGTTTTCTCGGGTATTTCCATTACCGCGGGTTACCATCGTCTTTACGCGCACAAGGCGTATGACGCCCACTGGTCTGTGCGTGCATTCTTTGCATTTTTCGGTGCCGGTGCCGTGCAGGGTTCCATCAAATGGTGGGGTCACTCGCACAGAGTTCACCACAGATACACCGACACCAACAGAGACCCATATGACGCCAGACAAGGATTTTGGTACTCACACATGGGCTGGATGTTGACCAAGGCCAACCCCAAGAACCGTGCACGTGCTGACATCTCCGACTTGACCGCTGACCCCATTGTGGTTTTCCAGCACCGTCATTACTTGGTGCTTATGCTTCTTGCTGGTGTCATTGTTCCTGGTATCATTGCCGGTTTGGGCTGGGGTGACTGGATGGGTGGTTTCATGTTTGCCGGTATCATCAAGTACCTTGTCATTCAGCAGGCCACCTTCTGTGTGAACTCGTTGGCTCACTGGATCGGTGTGCAGCCATTCGACGACCGTAGAACTCCAAGAGACCATGCCTTGACTGCGTTGGTCACTTTCGGTGAGGGTTACCATAACTTCCACCACGAGTTCCCTTCGGACTACAGAAATGCGTTGAAGTGGTACCAATACGACCCTACTAAGATGACCATCTGGGCCTTATCCAAGTTGGGCTTGGCCTGGAACTTGAAGACCTTCTCGCAAAACGCCATTGAACAAGGTTTGTTCCAGCAACAACAGAAGAAGTTGAACCTGATGAAGGAGAAGTTGAACTGGGGTGCCTCCGTGCAGTCTTTGCCTGTGTGGGACAGAGCCTACTTCAACGAGATTGCGAAGAAGGAGGGTCTTATGATCATTTCCGGTATTGTTCACAACGTCAAGAACTTCATCAAGGAGCATCCTGGTGGACAGGCCTTGGTCCGTGCCTCGCTCGGTAAGGACGCCACCAAGGCTTTCAACGGTCACGTGTATGCTCACTCTAACGCCGCTCACAACTTGTTGGCCACCATGAGAGTCGCCGTGATCAAGGACACTGAAGTCAACGGCAACACCTTTGACTTGCAAGAGGTGATGATGTCGAAGAAAGAGACGTGATTGTCGACAAACGAAAGGGTTTGTCGGTGACCGATACCGACAAAGATTTAAAGTTAGGTACAAGGGATATATTATAAATGTTTTCTTTTTTTTTACTTTTAGTGATTGCTCAAAAACGCGATCCAAATGTAGATAATGTATTGTACTGAGTTACTGGACTGCTTTTTTTTAACACTGCTTGTCGGTAATTTCCAACGTTTTCTGAGTGACTAAGCGAATCATATTACTGAGTGTGCTTCGGGTCAGTTTCGTAATCCCCACGTTCTACGTTTTTTTCTGTCACATTTTCCAATCTTATCGGAAGTGGGGTGATTTTTTAACAAGTGGTGTGATTTGACCGCGGTGGCACGCCTCGGAAAGAACCGGAAGGAGAAAAAAAAAAAAATAACGCACATCATAAGATTGCTTCCACCTCAGTGGTGCACATTTGAGAAGCCCTAAAAACTAATTGTGCTATATATTTCTAAAAGTTATATAAATTCTACTAATTTCCTACTGATTCGCAAATAACAAGGGAAAAAAAATAATAAGAACGTAAAATCATGCTTCAACACTAAGAAAACCATCATTATTTGTGTGCAGTACACCATGCATCATTTGTGTGTGTGCAAAATCCCGGCTTCTCCCGCAGGATCGTACCACCTGTTGCGAAACCAGTGGCATGCTTTTTTTGCACCCACCAGTAACATGGTTATGGAACCTAAGTGATATATAACAAGGCAAATTTCTCTTCTATTCCCATGTTTTTTTTTCTTCTCCATCATCACAAAAACAAAACCAAAACCAAAACCAAAGTTTCTTTTCTTGATATCTCCATCCTATTCATACAAATATTCTTTCATAAAATGTCTGCTGCTTTGCCTAGAACTACTTTCTCCATGTTGTTAAGACAACGTCATGCCCCAGGTCTTGTTATGTGGGGAGTTGGCCTTGGTTTTTTCTTGGGCTGGCCTCATGCGGTGATTGCTGTGGAAAACAAAATGGCCAATGCTCCAAAAATCAACATGGCTTACCTTTAATAGCTCCATGATTATATTTATATATATTACTTATTTCTTTATTTCATTTAATGAACGATTACGCTTGAGATTAACAGATGTAGATGATTGCTTTAGGAGTTCTCAGCTGAAATTTTTGACCCATTTCTTGTTTATTATTCTCCCTGAGGTCTGACATTTTCATGACTTTTATCTAAAAACTTGGTTTAAAGTGTATATTCATTATTCTAGCTAAACGCCGTTTCTTCAAACCCCAAAATTCAAAATAAAACAGGCCAGCTCACTTCATAAAATATTGTAGTATTCCGTGCCCCCACACATTGGCTCTGATACGCAATCAGTCTATCTTGACAAACCTGGAAAGTCTTATCATTATTATAAGTAAGAGACTTTTTCCAAAACTGCCCAGGTACATCCTCGAGAGAAAATCCATGGTGTGGATACGTGGTCAAAAAAAGCTGACCTTTACAATCGATTCCCAAGAAACTCTCGCCTTCCAATAACAAATATTTGTGAGTATCATGGTAGTTAAAAAACAAGAAATCGTCACTCTGCATTACTCTCCTTTCACCATCATTTCCCAATCTATATGCCATATCATGGCTTGAAGAGGCAGTAGTGTACAAGCTGCCTTCATTAACCCCTTTCGTATCCACGGCGAGTTTAACCAAGGGCAATGCAGATAAAAATTTCATATTTTGCTTTTTTATTTGTCCACCTATGAACTCTATAGTTTTCGGATACTCTTTTTTTTAAGTTACTTCTAGGGCGAAATGCTTTTTATATATTACTATTTTTTTTTTTTTTTTTTGTGGGTTCTAACTGTGAAATCCTTCATCAAGTTACTTTTCGAACCTAAGGAAATATCTACTCAACAATACCTAAAATCAAATTCCGAATCATGTGAGTGAAAGATTACAGAGGGTGATTTCACCATCACATTCCATGATTCATTTGAAATTTGTGGGGGGGTTTTTTTTTCACTATTGAAACATTTCTTGTGTTTTCTTCATATTTTTTTTTTCTTTGATCCAGGTCCTAAGTTAGAGAAATATGTTTTCTTTCCATATTTTAGGGTCACACCATTATAAGATCACTTCTTTTCCTATTGTTACCCAAATCCCAAGAAAATGTGGTCATATGTTCCCCTCATTTCCGGTTGCTACTGTTTAAATGATACCCTTTTTCTAAAAGATCTTCTTTTTTCATTCTTCTTTCTTTAAAAACGGTGCTGGATGTTCTCAATGAGTTAATTCCAATATATGATGATCTCTTCGGTTCACACTCTTCACAAATTCCACCCAAGTGTCTGGTTTATACATAACATAGGAGAAATTTACAAGAAAAACGTGAACCCCAAACCCCAAAACTTGGCCTTTTCTCATCAATAATATCAGAATAATAACAATTCACATTTATCTTCTCCCTAAAATATGGTAATAATCTCTCTCAATGCTGTAGCTACCTTATTCAACATCAAGAACACAGATTCAAAAGTAACTTTATATGCCAAAAAAAAAAAAAAATCATATACTTTCCTCCGACTGGAACGGCCAACATAACTCATAATCAAGCCTAATACTCCTTGCACCTTCACACTTACTCTCAAAACCAATCAGATTATCACCACAAAGCTGGAAAATATCATCTCCATCAAAGGAAAGCCTCATTTTCCAAAAGGAACCCGGCTCTTCCTTCAAGAAAAACCCTGCGTGTGGGTATTTTGACAAAACTAGCTTACCTTCTTGATTAATGTACACGTACTTCTCCTCTTCATCAAACATCAAGGCACCGGATTTATAGTACATAATGTAAGCAATTCTGTCATCTGCCACCACTTTTCCATCTTCCGCACCTAAGCCATGACTTCTCTGATTCTCCTCCAAATCGTGGAAATAAAGCACTCCCTTATGGATGGCACTACCGTAAACACAGGAGATTGGTAAGAAAAAAGGGCCAAATTTCATTTTTTATTCCAGATTATAAATTGCTTTCTTTTAAGTCTTTTGCTCGATTTATAGTAAAATATGATTGAAAGATTGAAATAAAAGTGCACATATTTATACTGGTGATCTACATCTCATTCCATAGCGCTGTATATATATATCTCACTACCCTGAATTTCATCAAAACCAAGGATATAATTTTTTTATACCTCTATATTTCGCTACTCTAAGTTGATGGATTAATTTTTCTTACATTTCCTGTTGACACCTCATCAATCAAACACCGTGGACCCAAAATCAGAACTGTTTTCTTGATCGAAATCTCTGGCTTCATATTTCCAGTACGGTCCTTTTCGAATTGCTGTAGTTTTTTGGGGTGAAATTCAGAACTTTTTTTTTTCCTTACGTTTCTTCCTTCTTCATCACCCTCAGAATATCAACATACATTCTCCATCCTCTTCATATAGGTAGCGGCCAATCGATTTCATAGTGAAGTGTAATTTTACGTGCACCAGGATTTTCACACTTGTATCCAATCAGGTTATCTTCATAAATCTGAAATTGTTTATCGCCATTATAAGAAAGGTCCAACGTCCAACGTGTTTCAGGATCTAATTCCAAGCGAAATCCCAGAAATTGTTTGGTACTCATTTCAAGATTTCCATTTTCATTAATACTTAAATGTTGCTCTTCTTTAGAAAATACTAGTGCGTTGGATTTGTAGTATCCAATATACGTAACGCTGTCATCAGCAACAACTGATTTACCAGAAATACCGAGATTCACAGAATCTCCCTCCTCAACCAAAGTGTAATACAAGATTCCTTCATGAAGAAGAACATCTTCATGATTCTCCATTATGGATGACACTATATCGGTGATTTCAGTCTTTCTGGAACAAACTTTGTAACAGAAAAAGAAGGAGTAATAATGAACGATTTTATTTGTTCGGTAAATTCATTGTGGATGTTTATCTGCAGTCCGTGGGATTTTATCATTTGTTGTTGTGAGTGGAAATATTATACAATCTGTGGATTAACCCATCACGATATTCCAGGTTTTAATAGTAATTACTTTTACTCTCATCTGAATAAATAAAAAGATGAACAAGAAAAAATCAAGAAGAAAGTAAAGTAATAGCTGCAAAATAGTGCCGGATTTCAAGAAGTCATATATGAGCCACTACCACACACCATCTCCTTGTGGAAAGGATAATATTTTGACTTCTTTTTTTTTTACGTTTTTTTTTTCTGTTATTACTAGACTTGGTTTCAAAAACCTTACTTATTATTGACTTTGAAATGAAGAACAAACGTGTGGAAATTGTTTAACTTGATCACGCTATCAAACGCGAAACTCAATAAATTGAATAATGAAGATTTAGATTTTCCAGAATTACCCCGCAGATTGTTACAAGAAAAGAAGAAAAAAGAGAAATTAAAAAACTTTCCTGGATATTCAAAATTTCCTCATTATTCCAAGTCAAGTAGAGGCTTAAGTGGCCCTGACTTAAATGAAACAAGGGGTTTATTTGTGGAGCGACTGATTTACAGGTTCGATATTCTCCCCTCTTAATTGTAAGTTTCTTGGCACCATATGAGCTTGGAATTTAGAAAATGAATGTAATTATAATCAGTTGATTTATCCCTTGTATAAATGACCTATTCGCAATACTTCTAATCAAATCTGAACTTCATTTTTGAAAATGATATTCGGAAACGTTTTCGTCATAATTTTCCTGATTGTATTGGCAAATCACTTTGATAAACCAGGGTTCCATTTCGACAGTGCTTGTGTTCCCGAATTACAAGAATCTATTCCAGTCAAAGAACAAGAATTACTCAAATATGAACTATCACGTCGGGCAGATTTCAAAACCAGACCTGTCTTTATTGATGAGAAAAATGTTTTTGATGATGCGATCATTAGCATTCATCGGTTTTTCGATGGTTTGTTGATATTCATAAAACCACGACATGTTGATTTTACCAATTTCCGTACCCATGTTGAAATTTTTCAGGCTGAGTATTTGGAACTAGAGGCTTTGGTCAGGAATATTGTGTACAAACAACAGGAACTAAAAGAGCGCTTTTCACTAGTGGAATCTCTCTTCACATCTCTTAGTGATGGTAGTGGTTTTGATCTAGCGTGTGAAAGCGAGGGAAGTTGGATTGAATGTTCTCTAGCAGAAGTATTCGAGCTCTGGCTCACCTTTATGCATTTCACAAGTGATTATGGCGATGTTCTCCAAAATATCCCTAATTATTCGGGAAAGGTGTTGACGGCAAAAAAAGATTTGGCACTAGTGGGCAGGAAAGCTTATGAATTACATGCCCTGTTCCAGGAAAAATGGAAGGTCTTAGAAGATGCTTTGAAGGTCCTGCAAGAGTTCCTTGATCTGTTATAGTAGAGATTTTGAGATTCGAAACGGAGAACGAAATTCTGGCTTTTCTTGTAAAAACGTGGTGGCTTATACCTCGAGTTTATCTATCCACGTCTGTTGTAGCCTACTGAATTGAAGAGTTTTCTATTTTTTGGGTGATTTTTTGTAAAGTATTGATTTCTTTTCAAAAATGTTGTTTTTTTTTTTTTCATTTAAATACTAACCAAAATCTACCTTACTCGGCTCCATTGAAACCAGTGTTGTTATATCTCACTTTTTCGCGCAAAAAATATCTCAAAGTTTGAGATAATATGAGATAATTATCTAGATAATGCATTATTTCGGATATAAATATCCACGGAAAATATTTGAAATATTAGGGCGATATCTGAGATATTTTCAGATATTTAGAGATATTGCTAAAAAAAAACATGAGGACTTGGGGCTTCAAGAGAACCGCTACTATCCCCGGCAAGATAGGATGTGGTGGAACAAACGCGAAAATTTGCAAAGGAGTCTCTGAAACGAAGTGATCGAATGGCCAAAGACTATTTGTCCATGATGGCAATGTCTTCGCCCTCTTAATCGCTATTCTCTCGAGTGAAGAGCATTGTCACGGACAATCGAAATAGACTTCAGCCACACACAATCAAAATGTTGGCTGTTTTGAAAGCAAGAGGTATTATTCAAGACGAGGTAAGTGTCTACTTTGACTCGGCACCAAATTCAAACAAGACCAAAATTACAGTTCAGGATCACAGAACACCTTCTGACACCAACTCCGATAAAGATGCGAGTGGTGTGGGCGAGCTGCAGTCTGCCGATATCGTCAACTTACAAGATGTGGATGATGGGAGGAAAAGAAAGTCTCCCGAGACCCGAATAGAGCAACGCTAACTGACTACAAGCGAATCAGAGTATGCTGATAATAGTGCCTTCCAGAATCCAATAGGATTGAGCGAGATGGAAAATCTTAGTGCTAGTCGTACCCAAAGCCCAGGAGATAAGCAAAGCAGATTATACTACACACTATTTATCAGATTCTAGCGATGCAGAGTTTAGCGATGCAGAGACTCTTCATTCAAGACGTAGCCTAGAGTTGATCGAGTTGGGAAGTATTGATTCCAAGCTGAAAGAAGTTTCTGAACTAGAGAGCGATCTGGGGAGCGATTCTACTAAGGGCGAAGATTCCACTAAAGCATGAGTTTTCATGTAATTTATAATTGATATTTAGAGTTTAACAGAGAAGGGTCATACCCTAAAATTTTTGTGACTTAATGAGAGCTTATTTGGTGTTTTAGGGCTGAAAATGTGTATGGAAGTACACTACTACCAAAGGGTTTCCCGGATTGTATACCGGATATTTCAAAGGATATTTAACTTTATCTCAAATATCTAGATTTATCTAGATATCAGATAATATCTAGATATTGAAAAAAAATTATTTGAAATAATCAAAAAAGTGAGATATTTCGAGATATTTTGAGATTAACAACACTGATTGAAACCATGCTGTGTAGGCTTCGCGATCTAATTATCTTTCTCTTGTTTTATGTTAAAACGCCAGTATAATCAGGTCCATTTTCAATGACTAGGGTAAAAAATGATTTTTTTTTCTTTTTTTTTTTTCCTTTTTTAAAGACTCTTCTTATTGTAGGGCGTTAGTTTCAGGGAGTCTCTCGCTAACAAAAATAAACTATATAAAACCTATAATAGATCGCGATTCCACGCCAGGTGCCTTGAGCCTAATTGCCTAGTATCGATACGTGAACTCCCTCATCAGCTTTTACCCTGCTTTGGGACTTCTACCCAAGAGTAGAATATCTAAGTTTTCTTTTCTTTCTTCTTAAGGTGGGATTTTGGAAATTTTAGCTTCCCCATTTTCAATTTAATTCTTATTTTCTCATCAATTTTGGCACTTTTCTCATCAAGTGAAAACTATGAATGTCCGTTAAAAATTGAAAAAGAGCTAAAATCCAAAAAAAGTACATTTATAACATTCCCAAAACACTTCAAAAATCTAAAACAAAATTAAAACCGTCAAAAATCAACAAATTACCATATTTCTTTAATTCCCCACAGCCACCTTTATTTATTGCTAGCCACAGTTGTAGTGCTCAAGACTGCACACAACCCTCGCTCACACCACCAGAAACCACATTGCTTATCAGCATCCAGACTTACCTATCTATAAAATCACCAGAAACTACTCCAACATGTCTGAACCTTTTAGGCCCGTGAGTGAAATACTCACCAGTAGCCATAAAAAGCAATCATTCAACGATATTTATGGGGAGCCAGAAAACTTTTTGGAGATCGAGGTATGCAGTTCCGGTTCATTTTATTTTATTCTATGCAAAATGTGATCATTTTCATTTTCATTTCCATTTCTTTTTTCATTTTTTCATTTTCTTTCTTGCTACTAACAACCCCAGGTCCGCAATCCACAAACCCATCTTGGTCGGGAACAATATACTGATTACGAAATCGTGTGCCGGACCAATATTCCTGCGTTCAAGAAAAGACAGAGTAAGGTTCGCCGTAGATATAGTGATTTCGTCACTCTTAAAAAGATTCTAGAGCAGGAACTGACTAGAGTGGTGATTCCACCACTTCCCGGGAAAATCTTGCTTAGCCTGAATAAATTTAATGATTTGAATATTGAGAACCGGCGCCAGGGCTTGGAGAAGTTTCTATCGATTGTCAGTGGTCACCCCTTATTGCAAACAGGTTCTACTACTTTGGCAGAATTTATCCAAAATGACCGCTGGGAACCTCGGTACCATGGGTACTAAATGTGAAAGACCAAATTGAATGGATTTCTGGAATATTTCCCCTACAGATAACGGACTAGGAGTGCAATTATAGGGGTATTTTGAACCATGCCTTGTTAAGTTGGTGGAACACAGAAGTTGAACCAGAAATATGAGGGGTGTAGACAGTGACCTGAAAGAAAGACCTTTTTTGGCTTTATTGATCCACTCGGGGAGGCTAATCCAAAGGCAAATGAAAGCTATTTTGCACATGCCTTAGAAAAAGTTGGAATATAGGATCTTGCCGCACTTTTACATGTCTATAAATGGTGACATAGGCTCTTCTTTAAATTGAAGAGGCTGCTTTCTACTGGCCAGAAGAATCCCACCCACAAAAGGTGAAGACAAAACACCGAAATACACATTTATTCCAAAGAAAAAAAAATAGAATAAAAAAAATAAAATCGATTACTCTTATAACTGAATATTCAAGTATTACCCATAAGAGCATATTATTTGGGTCCGTGTATGGTCCAGTTTCCCAGTTTAGTCTTTCCCGGTAAACCGGTGGATTCGGAGTTTCGGCGTTTAGCGCGGCCACCCCACATTCTGTGGTTAGGAGCCGCAACAAGAACTGGAATGTGACGAAAAAAAAGAAAAAAAAAAGAAGAAAAATGAATAGAGATTATTCAGGACCGTGTTTATTGCCAAACTCCTTTAAACTTTAAGGGGTCCGGACTTTGGAACACTTACATCACGCATTGTTTTTGGCGGTGGTGCACATTCTGAGACGGGAGTAATGAATTATGAGGGAATACTTTAAATTCTCCTCTGAGAAACTTGCTCCAAATAAAGACGCAAATAATGAGCATTGAAGCACTGTTTCGTAATTTCAGAGTCTAAAAAAAATCGCTCACTTAAATTAATCCAATTATATATCTAGAAGAAAAAGCAAAATAAAAATAGAGCATTCCCCTATTTCATACCACCCTAACACCGAGGCACGGGATATGAGGATGCATGCTAAGCCTTCAACACTTAACCCCGAGTCCGGAAAACCCCAACAATTTCCAGAAAGCATAAATCTTAGATTGGTGCCTCATGATGCACCCGTAGGTTTGTGGATAGTGTGCACAGAGTAGATATCCCCGCCATATCTTCGGAACAATACTTGACCCCACATTTCACTGGGATCAGGGATATATAAGACGGGCTAGACGTGGATAATGAGGAAGGGCTAGTAATTACATCGTTAAACAAAACAAGTTTACAACCAAAAAGAAAAAAAAAAAAGCAGATCCACGTGAAACCAACAAAAAAATGTCACTTCCCTCCACCCAAAAGGCAGTAGTGTTTGAGAAAAATGGCGGGCCATTACTCTACAAGGATATCGCTGTACCAAAGCCCAAACCCAATGAGCTTTTGATCAATATCAAGTATTCGGGCGTGTGTCACACGGACTTGCATGCATGGAAAGGTGACTGGCCATTGGCCACAAAGTTGCCATTGGTAGGAGGTCACGAAGGTGCAGGTGTAGTAGTAGCAATGGGTGAAAATGTCCGTGGATGGAAAATTGGAGATCACGCAGGGGTGAAATGGCTCAATTCGCTGTGTAATGCTTGTGAATTTTGCCAAACAACAAACGAACCTAATTGCGAACTGGCTGATTTATCTGGATACACCCATGACGGGCTGTTCCAGCAATATGCCACTGCAGATGCAGTACACGCAGCCAGACTTCCTAAAAACGCTGATTTGGCCCAGGCGGCTCCTATTTTGTGTGCTGGAATCACCGTTTATAAAGCGTTGAAAACTGCCAATGTAAGGACCGGCCAATGGGTAGCTATTTCAGGTGCGGGTGGTGGTTTAGGGTCTTTAGCCGTTCAATATGCCAAAGCAATGGGTTTAAGGGTATTGGCCATTGATGGTGGTGACGATAAGGCACAATTTGTCAAGGCCTTGGGTGCAGAAGCATATGTGGATTTCACCAAAACCTCTGATATCGTTAAGGAGATTGTCAAAATCACCAATGGTGGACCACATGCCGTGATCAATGTTTCGGTTTCAGAAAAGGCCATCCTGCAATCTTTGAATTACGTGAGAGCTACCGGTACTGTCGTTTTAGTGGGAATGCCTGCTGGTGCTACTGTCCCCGTGCCGGTATTTGAATCTGTAGTAAGATCCGTCAATATCAGAGGCTCGTATGTTGGTAACCGTGCTGACTCTGCCGAGGCCATTGATTTTTTTGCCCGAGGATTGATCAAATGTCCCATCAAAATCGTGGGATTGTCGGAATTACCTAGTGTTTATGAGTTGATGGAACAGGGCAAGATCTTGGGCCGTTATGTTGTTGATACTACACGGTAATTCTTTCAAGAATTTAACACCTTTTTATTATTATTGGAAAAAACTGGATGTTGATTATATGATAGGATTGGGAGAGGTGGACCCTTTGATTAATATGATTGAATATTTGAGTAGATTATGAAAAAGAAATAAAGAAACAAAAACTTCCAGTAACTGCTAATGCAATCACTTTTGGGAATTAACCCCACCTAAAGTTATATATGAAAGCCTACATTAGGTCATATCCTAGCAGATAGCAGACCAGGTATTTCATGATCAGAAAAGATACATATTACCATTATTCGTGTGTTTCGTTGACTTTTGCTATATGTTTTCATGCATTAACCAGGTCGCAATTATTAATACATTATATTGAGCTCAATTTCCTTAAGACAAGAAAAAAAAAGACACATTTTAAATCCCTCAATTGAATATCTAGTTACTGTCCACCCGCTTAACAAAATTAGTTCAATTTATAAATATAAGCCTTTGTCGGATAGCAATATAACGACTGTTGGAAAGAACTTTAACCACAATGCATTATGCTTATAAACGAGTTAACCCACTATCATCAAACCAAGATCTTAGTAAAACAAAATAAACCAACGGTTCGCCGTATCTGTGTTGGTGCTTAATAGTCATTTGACTAGGAACCTCCGAATTTCTTCTTTAATAACTTATATTAAGCAACGGGCTTTTGTCCCCGCCACCATTGCATGATTGTCTATTTAGAAAGCTCTGTTCAATGGAGAGATGACCTCCTTACCCTTGTAGAATTGGATGGTCTTGGTAGCTCTCTCAGCAACACCCTCTGGGGTGAACTCGAAGTACTTGTAAAGGTCCTCAGCCTTACCAGAAGCACCGAATCTGTTTAAGCCAAATTGCTCGTGGGAGTACTTGGACCAGCCGAAAGAAGACATCACCTCAACAGAGATGATTGGGACACCATCTGGCAACACAGACAATCTGTAGTCTTGAGATTGCTTGTCGAAGGTGAAGAAGTCAGCCAAGGAGACAACGTTAGCCTTGACACCTTGCTCGGCCAACTTCTTAGAGGCCTCGATGGACAAGGAGACCTCGGAACCAGAGGCAACGATGATGACGTCTGGCTTGTCAGCGACTTGGTAGACGGTGTAACCACCCTTGGATGCCTTCTCGACGGAAGAACCCTCCAATTGAGGCAAGTTTTGTCTGGTCAAGGCCAAGATGTGAGGGGTGAGTTCGGACTCAATGGCAGACTTGTAAGCAGCGGAAACTTCGTTACCGTCAGCGGGTCTCCAAACAGACATGTTAGGGGTGGCTCTGAAGTGGGCCAAGGTCTCGATAGGCTGGTGAGTAGGACCATCCTCACCCAAACCGATGGAGTCGTGGGTAGCAACCCAAATGACTGGCAAGTGGGACAAGGCAGACAATCTGACTGCACCAGCAGCGTAAGACACGAAGTTCAAGAAAGTACCACCGTAGTTCTTGAAGCCGGCACCGAAACCTTGGATACCGTTCATGATAGCACCCATACCGTGCTCACGGACACCGTATCTGATGTAACGACCAGAGTAGTCACCCAAGCCGGTGGAAGGAGGTTGGAAGTCAACCATGTCGGCGGCTCTGGTCAAGTTAGAGCCAGTCAAGTCAGCGGAACCACCGAGGAGCTCAGGGAGAACAGGCAAGATCTTGGTCAAAGCCATCTCAGACAATTTTCTGGTAGCCAAAGGCTTGTCGTCCTTGGTGTAGGTTGGCAAAGCGTCAGCCCAGTTCTCTGGCAACTTACCAGCGAGTCTTCTGGCCAACACAGCACCCTCCTCAGGGTACTTGGACTTGTATTGCTCAATGGTGTTGTTCCATTCTTGCTCAAGCTCCTGGTTCTTCTTGGCAAGGGAGCCGTAGTAGTCGTAAACCTCTTGTGGGACAACGAAGGTCTTGGATGGGTCGAAACCAAACTTCTCCTTCAATTGCTTGACGTCGTCGGCCTTCAATGGGGCACCGTGGACACCGTGAGTACCTTGTTGCAAAGAACCGTAACCAATAACGGTAGTCAATCTGATCAAGGTAGGCTTGTTGGATGCCTTGGCAGTTTTGATAGCCTTAGACACACCCTCCAAGTCGGTGTCACCCTTCTCGATGGTGAGGGTGTCCCAACCGTAAGCCTCGTAACGTTTCAAAACATCCTCAGTGAAGGCAACCTCGGTGGAACCGTCAATAGAGATCTTGTTGTCGTCCCAGAAAGCAATCAAGTTGTTCAATTGCAAATGGCCGGCCAATGAAGAGGCCTCGGAGGCGACACCCTCCATCAAACAACCGTCACCCAAGAAGGCGTAGGTGTAGGAGTCAGAAACGGTGAGGTCGTCCTTGTTAAAGGTGGCTCCGAATTGCTTTTGAGCAATAGCCAAACCGACAGCGTTGGAGATACCCTGACCCAATGGACCGGTAGTGACCTCGGCACCTGGAATCTCAAACTTCTCAGGGTGACCTGGGGTCTTAGAGTGCAATTGTCTAAATTGCTTCAAGTCGTCAAGCGAAAGTTCGAATCCGTACAAGTGCAACATGGCGTAAAGCAAGGCACAGGCGTGACCGTTCGACAAGACGAATCTGTCTCTGTTAACCCAGTCTGGGTTCTTAGGGTTGAACTTCATCTCCTTCCACACAGCGTGGGCGGCTGGAGCAAGGCCCAATGGAGCACCGGGGTGACCGGAGTTAGCAGCGCCGACTGCGTCGACAGCCAACAAACGGATGGTAGAAATAGCCAATTGATCGATATCGGACATGTTGTAGATAATTATGTGCGAATGGAGAAAAAAAAAAGGAAAATTTGGAGGCAGGTGGGGACCGCGGGGCCGCGGGGCTTATATATGTTGGGGGAAATTTTCCCTGAGCCTGAAAGAACACCGGTGGTGTTGGCCCTTGCTCCGGTGTTGGGGGGCGAGAACCGGGGGGAGATTTTAGTGTTTCCCGCGCAATTGGGCGCCGGGGGCGGTTTGATCTGCTGTGTGCACGTGATGTGTGCTCATATTACCGAGGGTGGCGTCCGGTCGGTTCCGAGGGCGCGGGTTGGATCCTCCCGGTCGGTCTCCGCCAGCCGCTGATCACTAATCTTCTGCACTGGCTGTTTGTACCCCAGGGGCGGCGCTTAATACATTGGAAGCCCAATGTATGTGGTCATTCATTTCGTTTTTATTTGTTTTTATTTGGGTTTGTGTCTCTTAATCTGCTTTACTTTACTTTTGGAAATTAGTCCAATGATTTCCTTGCAATTGTTTTTTCGTTGCTTGCTGTCTCACTTTTCTTTTTCCCCAGGCGGTGCTATGACGTTTGTGGACACGCAATTGCAGCACCTCAGAAAAGAGTAGAAAAATATTACAAATTTCTTACAAAAATCGGAGACCCGCGCACTCCGAGCACTCCGAGCATTGGCTAGATGGCAGGAGCAAGTGCTTGCTGACTAACGCGGTTTCCGGTCAAGGGCGCCCGGACTTCCGAGGGAAACGTGGTTATTCGTGCCCAGATTTCGTGCCACGGCCCATTTCCTCATGAACTTCCATTTACCAGAATTATTTCTTGGTTGCTAAATTTGTATTATTTTCGTTTATTTGATATTTCTGCTTTCTTGTGCGGCGTCTATTATTGCGGTGGCGGTTGTTTTGGGTTGCTCTCGCTTGGGTGCAAAATGACATCACAGCAATGGAGACCGGTGCATACACGTGACCCCCCACGCCTAACCCCGTCAACGCTACTTTGACACAAGCTTGCTGTTTGCATGAAATCATAAACTTAAATTATTTGCTTGACTTCGGGGGATGGGAAAACATCCACGTTTTATTGAGGGAGACTTACACACGCAAACAGCCATACACAAGTTTATTTTCACTTCTTGAACCAGCATGGTCGTAAACCTCCAAGGCTACTCGTTTAATGAATCGAGACCCAGCTATAATTTCTGCGCAATTATTGAATGATCTCGATGTCGCAATTTAGCAATTGAAAGTAGAGAACTTTAACCAGCCTAGATACGAGGAAGGATTACCCTCCATGATTCTAAGGGCCTTAAGTTAAAGAAAATTAAATTGAACGGGCATGCCTTTGCATTTCACTCGTTTACATCATGAAATGCATCATGATAATAGTAGAGTAGAATCATAACGATTGTATTGATACGAAAAACACGTCTTGAAAAAGGCTTAGAGAGTATGTGGAGTAAATTTCCACCACTTTTATTGAAGGTACACGGAGCACAACGGAATATGAACATGCTAGATCTAGTTTGAAGGGTCAGTGACGTCTGTATATACTCCATCCTTCTCTCCATATGCGGCAACTCCACGCGATGGCGGTCCCGCAACAAGTGTAAACTCTTTCGACACCAACCATTGTCTGTAACTTGTCTCCAAACATCCTCCAGATGCAAAGAAGTGTGTTTAGCGTCCCAAAACGAAATATAAATCCCATTTTCGCATATTCCAACTTGCCAGCGGTTGACTAACGGAATGGGAAAAGCGCCAGTTTTTGCCTATGTCTCTCTGGCTATATCCAAGACAAAGGATTTATCGTCATAATCGTCTTCATCCAGGTGAAGCTCATGTGCGATGGTCTCGTCGGGACTCTCATATCCTCCATGATCGTGAGCTGCCGCGTCTCCAAACACGTTCCGCACAGGCGGCGCCCGTCGCGTAGAAGTGGCACGGTTGATTTCGCCAATATCGGAGTCGACGTCGGAGTCGGATTCACCACCAAGGGTACTTTTATCGTGCGGCTGCTCCGAATTGCCGCTCCAGAACAGCGTTTCATTTACCGACACGTCCTCTTCATCTTCATCCTCCTCTGCAATGTCCTCATCAATACGCGCCACGTTGACGAGTCGGGGCTGGACCTTGACTGCTGTCATGGTATTTTTTGCGTGGGAGTCTGCACGTTCTTGTACAATCAGCGCGTTATCGAGGCCAGTGAAGTCAGAGAACACCGAGTCCGCGTCGTACAGGAAGATCGAGCGCGTGTTGTTCTTCGTGGGACGGATCGTCACGCCTGGGATATATGCAATGGGCAAGATATTCGACGCGTTGGTAGTCGACATTGTGGTTGCCACAGAGTGACGTTTACTCAGGGCTGTGTCTCCGCCCGAAAACGAAGTGTCGCTGCTACCGCCACGTGCCATGCCAGGCCGCACACCTCTTGAGGCATTATTTGCTCCATTTACACCGCCACGAGCACGGGAATTCCCAGGACCACGTTTTCCGTTTCGGGGTGGACGCATAAACGATTCGTAAGACGACAAACGGTTTTTATTCGCGCCAAGGGCACCAGGGGGGCGCACGCGGGGCAGCACGGCTTTTTCGCCTTGTGATGAGAAACTCTCGTCTGCTACACCACTACCACTGCCCGTACCGACCTGTGACTCCATCTCATACTTGCTATCGTAGCCGTCGGAGTCGTCATTTAAAAGTGGGTGTTTTTTGCGGTATACAAGCAAATAGTACGCCACTAATGCCGCCACAAGTACTGCTATACCACCTACTACTCCGCCCACAATACCGCCAATCGGGGCACTAGGGCCGGAATTTGAACTGGGAATATCCTGACATTTATAAACGGGGCATTCGTAACAAGTTCGTGATGTTAGGACACATTCCTGGCCCGTCGGACACTGGGGACACGAGCCGCTAGTAGGAGGACAAGCCACACATCCGTTAGCCACCGTCAGATAAAGTGATGATGATGTGGAAGTGGCAGCTTCATCACGTGGCCGTAGACTGGGTGCGGCCGTGATGAAAACGTCCATTTTATAAGGGGTGGTATGGATAATTTTGTAGGGTTCGGCGGGTAAGTGAAACAGTGTTGAAACAAATGTGAAACGAGGGACACAAAAAGAAAAAAAGTGGATTAAAAAGGGAAAATAGTCCGGATACCGAAAGAATGCTGGGGTTAGATATACTAGTGTCTTGTGCTTTCCTCTTCTTTTTAAAGAGCTCTAGAAAAGGGCGTGCGCTCGCGCAGGGTACGGATCAATATTTGTAGTGTGAGATGAAGTAGATGCAATTATGAAACTGGACTCTCGCTAAGGGCGGAGCCGCCCTAGAATTTCCTACACACAAACATAATGAGCGCGTCAGATGGAATCACGGTCAAGCGATATTACCCCACTGGCAACCGCCTGCAGGTCCACCTTTTTTGATGACCAGTAGTAGTTTCGGTTTATTAATCACTATATAAGATATTGGTAGAAACCCTTCTCTCTCTCTTTCTTTATTTCTTTATTTCTTTTTGCTATTTTTTTTTTAAAAAAATATTAATAACTACAAAAGTTTATTCCTCAACCTCCACGTGTAGTCTGGCGATGCGCAAAATATCCAGTACCGATAATGACGTCACGTGGCGTTAAGGCTATGGCCAACGGCTTCCCGCCAGTTCCAACATTCACTAAACTAGGCCCGTATCCTGAATATACATTGGGTAAATTTTCTCCTTAAAATCTCTATTAAACCCCTAGAAACACACATGTATTAAAATGTGCGCTGCAACTCGCCGTCAAACGTAAAGTTGTCCTTGCGGCGCACCAACCAGCTGCTCTCGTAGTCAAAGTATTTATAGCTTTCGGCTCGGGCTGCAGTATCACCGTTCTGGATCCCACTCAAGATCGAGCGTGATTTAGGGCGCTCCTCCTTATGGAACCATTGTTTGGTTGCCAGGTTGAACACCCAGCCCCGGCGCGAGAGTTCACGTGCAGCGTTCCACTTGGCCAACGCATCTTGGGTTTCGTTATAGTAGAAACAGAAAAACAACGTGTCGGTATCGAATTTACGCATGACTCCAGTGGCATTCAACTCAAACATTGGTTCCTGGGGGTAGTCTATGGACGAAGGATGGACATTGGTTGGATTGTACAGGCGAGGCCGTTCCAGGTCAAACGAATCGGGGCAATTGAGTAAAGAGGCCTCGAGTTGCTGGCTAATGACATGGAATGGCAATGGCTGGTTAAGTCTGCTGTGTGCAAGCGCCGCCACGTTGGCCGAGTTATCCCAAAATGGCACCGATAAAGGCACCTTGCGGGGCGCTTTTTGTGGCTGTTTCGCAAGCACCGGCAGAGGGGCCGCCAGTTGATTACTGATAGCAGCCGCCACCGACGCAGAAACTGCCTGGTGCACTGCCGCATCTACTGCTGAGGGTTGTGGCTGTGCGGGTTTTTGTGCTGGCGATTTAGCTGCCTGTGTCAAGGCCTTTTTCTTCAATTCCTCTGCTACTGTCAACTTCGCTGACACCTGTACAGGAGTGGCGGGTTTTGATGGATTAAGGCCTGGAGGTGGAGCCCTAGTGGACGTCGTGGGCGCACTAGTTGGTGGGGCAGTAGCGGCAGCGGCAGCCGCCGAAAATGATGGCGCCGACATTGGCGCGGGACTTGCATTTGCATTTGAGTTTGTATTCGTATTTGTGTTTGCATTGCTGATGGAGTTGCCGATGGTGATGGTGACTCGTGGATGTGTCTGCGGGTCTGCAAGCTTCTTCTTTTCTTGTTTGTGTTCCAGATACAGCAGCTTTTGGTCTTGTGTAGATTTAGCCACTGGCTCGGCCTTTTTCGGGCTGGCAACCGCTGACTGTGGCGTCGAATTATGTGCTGATGTGGATACTGTAACCAGTGCTGGAGTTGGAGCTGGAGCTGTTACCAGTGTAGGAGGTTGGGGTTCCTCAGCCAGCTCGTCAAGTTCAAGCACATCGTAGAAATCATCATACTCAATGAAATCGGATGCTTGGTTGTTTTCAACATAGTAGTCCAAATCATCACGGATCTCATCGATTTTCTCCGGCTCTAGCTGGTAGTTTTCGACGTGACGAAGAACGACTTCCAAGCGCGAAATATGACTGTTATTACGTTCAAACTTTGTGGTCAAATCCGCAAGTGCCAGCTGTGCCGAAGTCAGTTTTTTCTTATGAGAATATTGTGCCATTTCACCCAGCAAAAGTTCGTTTTGACGGTTTAACTCGTCCAAAACCTCCACCACATATTTGGCAGCAACGTTTTTCTTGGCCTCGTCAAGACCACGAGCACCGAGTTTTGTTTGTAATTCCAATCCTTCATTAGAAAACTGTTTCATTTTCGAAACCTTTTCCACCTCCTTAAACCGTTCCATGGCATTTTCTATCCGCGACCTTGTTTCGAGCAAAACCTCCTTATCAAGCTTATTGCTGTTGTCGCTCAGCCACTGCTTAACCTGGTCCCGAGACCGTTGCAATTTTTTGATTTCTTTGCGCAAATCGCCTTCCAATTTATCTTTCAAACTGGGGTTTTCCGTCACTCCAATCTTCTCATAGATCTCCTCAAACAGCTGCAACCCTTCGCCCACTTTTTTCTGGAGCTTGTCGAACTCCTGTTGTAGTTTACGCGAACTCATGATTTATAATTAAGTTTAATACTTTTTCGTGGTGTTTTGTGGGTTTTCGTTGGACTATAGTGAAGGTTCCTTCTGGTTTATACTTGTTGCCCGGGCGTGGTGAGTGCGAGGCACCTGGCGACGGTTCTTTTGCGCCGCACACGACCTCATGATGGGCACTGGTACACGTTTATTGGTTTAGATATTGAAATTAAAAGGTTTTTTATTTTTATTTTTTATTTTAATATGCTAATTTGCTTTAGAAGATTTGCATTCGGGTTTTCTGTTTTGTTATTTCCGGATGTGACATGTTGATTCTTGTGGGCTAGGGTTATTAAACTATGTGTTTTAGGTCATTCTACGTTATTGGTGATTAGAATTCCCCACAAAATTCACTTATTTATGGAGAATTCGGGAATAATTTTCCGGTTTCTTTAATATTTCTAATATTTCAAGAATTCTAACATTTCATGATATAGCCAATATGGGAACTCTTCGATGCATCTAAATTCGAGGACCTACATTATACTTGGGTGTAGGTTATTGGTTATGTCTAGAATTTTCAAAAGGCACAGGTTTAGATCTACTGCCGCTTGAAGATTCTAATAATGTACAAGAAACCATAAACGGGAAATCAAAATAAAGTACCTTTATGGACTTTGGGATTGTTGAAAGCCATCCAAATTGAGATTTAAACAGAAAAAGACTAAAAAAGAGAGTTCATATATAGAAGTCGGTTTTGATGCTCTTCTACAGGTACTTTCTAAATTTTAATACAAAAAGGAAACCAAGTTCAGTTTTGTGGGTAGAATGTCTTTGGTGATATATATATATATATATATATATATTAATTGGTTAAAGCCGTTTTCTGGAGACCACCAGATGTGAAATTGACATGTTGTATTATTTGGTCTGGAGTTACTTCACCTGAAACATTATTGTTCTTATTTTTTTTTCTTCTTCTTTTTCTTTTCTTTTCACCTTCATTCTTAAACTAAAGCTTTCAATAAAATCCCCCAATTATATACTCATTCAAAGGCCGGGAAACTTGAGTTGAACTGGAACAAAGCAATTAAACATCCCCAGCCCCAGAAATCAACCACAAGCAATTCTCTATAATCGAGTTACATTTTTCCTGTATTAATATTTAACATTTTATTTTCTTCTCTATAGTAAATGTACCGGTACATCCCCACTAAATATCAGCACCAAGTTCCTGCTTCAAGAATTCCTCACTGAAATGGCCAATTTGCTTAAAGTTGGTTTCAAACCCATCACGTCCACCATAATATGGGTCCAGCACCACCACGGCAAATTTCGGATCAGTACGCCATTTTCCAAACATCTCTACTTTTGCCTTGCTTCCACGTGGCCTCATATGCAATAAGTCACCTTTATTCAGTTCATCCATGCCAATAACATAGTCAAAATCGTCAAAATCCTTGGGAGTGATTTGCTGGGCAGCATGATTTACTGGTACACCATGTTTACGACAAGTACTAGCAGAACGTGAATCTGGGCTCTCGCCAATATGCCATCCAGAAGTGCCAAAAGAATCGATTCTTGAAAACTGGTCTGCGTAGCCTAATTCGGTCACTTTGTGCTTGAATACAGCCTCAGCCATAGGCGAGCGGCAACTACATCGTTAGTAATAAAGTAAAGGGTAGTAAAATTTCCGAATTTAAGCCAATTTTTCGGGATTTGCTAGGGGTTCCGGGGGTCAAAAGAATAGAGCAAAGACCAATATTATGGGGAAGTAAACTTCACCAGGTTTGCATTGTTTTTCACAATTCCAAAAGTTTGCAAGTTTCCTTATAAGAGAAAAAAAAAGACATCTTTGTGAAATTAAACAAGAAGCTAGTTTGACCAGGGCCACGGTAGATAGAAAACACGTAATATGGCATCAAATCAGCAAACTAGAACCAAAAAAAAAAAACAAGGGCACATTTTCCACCGGAACCTTTTGTTCACACGTACATATTTCCAAGACAAACAAACGCAACTGAAATTTTGTTTCCGTCTGTCATATTGTTTGCTATCTCTATTCTGATAGTTTATTTTATTTTATTTTCTTTTGGTTATTGCTGATTGTTCAGCTTGGGCCGATCACTGGATTGCGTTTAACTGCAGTCGTGCGACACTGGTTGCGAAGTTTGGGGCAATATTCAATATGAAGTATATGGAACCCCAGCATGGTTTGAATATACCCGCTTAATTGAATTTTGGAAATTCTGGATAAAAGTATAATTTAAAAAAGTCTAGGGATAAATTATGGCCCATACTTTGGTCTACTACATAACTACCCAAAATGGGAGTGGGCTTCTGATTCACTTATATTTCACTTAATTGGTGTAAAGATCAGTCCAATTGATTTATAAAACTTCTATGTATATGCTAAAGTAGAGTAGTTGGATACCCGTTTATTTGAATATCCATCTATTTGAATATCCATCTATTTGAATATCCATCTATTTGAATACTCATGTTTTGGAATATTCATGCATTCGAATGCAATGCACATATTCTTGCTGTGGTTGCAAAAGTTATCACTGGGGCAATACTTTCATTTCCAACTACCAGGAACACACAACTTGAAGATTTTCGAATCAAACACAACGTGTACAACCTTCAAAATATTAGTTGGTTTCTTGACAAAATCTTTAGTGTCAGTTACGCCTCTCGTACTATTGATTTGAATAACCCCCGCCAACACAGCATAATCCATATATGGGTTTCATTCATGCGTTTCTTAAAGCTTAATTAAAAGTAATAAATAAATACAAACGTAAAGACTAAAATGCAAAACTTTATTAATGAAATTAATGAAGATATGTAGTTGGCTTTGAAGAGGGTATTTCACGCGTATTCTTCATCAAACATTCATGCAAAACAAGAAACATACACAAAGGAACTCTCTCATGTTTGTTGAAGTCCACCAAGCCAACTTTTCCAATCATCGAGCTCAATTGGAGCAAATAAACGCTCTTCCATATCGTCATCAAGTTTCAACTTCTTATCCTCAAAGAGTAGATCCATGTCATCTTCATCCTCCGATTTTCTCTTGCGCTTGAGAAGAGATTCTTCATCTTTATCCTGAAGCTCCTTTGTTGCCAACTCCCCACATTCTTGCAAAACATCACACCCAGTGAGCTCAGCGATATACTCAACTTGACGGAAAGCAGAAGTGATTGCCTGAGATTTTATATCACTTGTCCATTCACTTGAGCTCAACGGCGAGAGTGGCGACCGGATTCCCTTCTTCGCCTCCTTTGCCTTGGCATCATCTTCACTGCTAGAATCTTGTTCGAGATTAAGCATGTTAGAAAGAGCAGCAAAGAAGAATTTCTCTGGGTCGCTCTTAGAAAGCTCACGTCTCTTCATCAAGCTTTTGTCAACATTACTTGCACCAAACACGTCACCTGTAGAAGAAACAAGATCCGTCGTGGATGGAATCCTTCCATTGAGCTGAGGGGAACTAGCATTGGGGGTACCCTTTGCACTTTGCGAAGCAGGAACTTGCGGGGTGGCTATGCTGTTTGGAGTTTTGATGGAATTTGCCAAAGTTGCAGGTGTGGCAGCATTCGCAACAGGAGTCGGCAAAGCAGCACCTCCCTTTGTAGATTTTCTTCTGGCCGCTGTTTGTTTCTTTGTTGCCTTTGGCCCACCTTTTGCTGGTTGTTGTGCCGGTGGAGATGAAGCATTCGGCATAACGGGGCTTGAACCTATCGCCTGAGCGGCATTGGCATTAGGGCCTGTCCTCTGTGATTGAACGGGCACATTAGTATTCGCCCTCATAAACTGCTGTGATTGCTGTGGCTGCTGAGACTGAACCTGGCCACCCATACCACCTTGAAGCATGCCATTAAAATTTTGTGGTATTGGATGTTGCATAGCGCCATGAGAAGCAAATTGCTGACCTGGAAACTGACCACCCTGTCTTTGTTGTTGGCCCTGCACTGGCGCAGAAAGAGGCTGGCTCTGGGATTGGTTACGGACCTGTTGGGCCTTTCTCCGGGTGAGTTCCTCCTTCACGTAGTCAAGATGCTTTTGATATTGAACCCTGATCTTTTCAAGTAAGTCTGGACCGGCGATATAGATGCCAACCTGGAGGTTTTCAAAAATATTTTTTGTCATATTCTTCATTTGAATCAAACGCTTGGTACCTTCAATGCTCAGACTAAGAGCATAGTAGTAACTCAAAATACTGTCAATATTGGAGTATTGATGGGTAATTTTGGCCATGCTCTCCTTGACCTCGAGCTTTTCCTTCTCGCTCAACAACATGGTCACATCCTTAAGATTTACATTGTTTCTAGAAACCTCTTCGAAAAGCGTGCGGAGTTTCATCTTCATCTCGTCAGTCAAGACTGGCATCACCGATGTCATAGAACCAGGGGCCATACGTTGTTGAGCCATGTTACCTCCATTTGGATCACTTCCCATTCCCTGAGCCGATACACTTCTTTGCTGGGCGAGATTTTGGCCCATAATCAGGTTGGCGTTGGGTTGTCCCATTTGCAGCAATGTTGGCAGACGAAGCTGAAGATGCGCAGAGGGTTGTACAGGCTGTGCAAGCTGCTGTTGCGGCTGCAAAAAGTTATTTGCTCCTGCTTGCGGTGGCTTTTGTTGCTGGCGCTGCATGTGTTGTTGTTGCTGCTGCTCTTGCTGGCCGACCGGGGCAGCTTGCGCCAAATTCTTCTGCTGTGCTTTCCAGGCATTAAGCTTTTGGTGTGAGATAAACTTACGGACAAAGTTCTGTTTCTGCGTCTGGTCCAAGTTTGCCTGAATAGATCCATTTTGCTGCAATTTGGTTAGGAGGGCCAATGCATCGGCGCTATACTTGGCAAAGTCCTGGGCAGTAATTTGTAAAGCGGGCGGCTTCACTTGCTGCTGCTGCTGCTGCTGCTGCTGTCTTAACTGGGTTTGCTGTTGATGGAGAGGTGCCAGTTGCAGCTGACCTTGCATTCCCATGGATGATTGCATCGACTGCTGGGGCTGCAGCTGGTTTCCTCTAAAGGCTGCCTGGTTCGCCATCTGGGGCAGATTTTGCATGTTGACCGGATTGCTCTGGACTTGTCTATTTCCATTCATGTTCCTCATTCCATTGATGCCTGGAGCGGTGTTCATGCCGTTGATGTTGCCCATGCCATTCATATTACCCATATTGTTCATGGCGCCCATGTTACCCATGCCGTTCATGCCGTTCATACCATTGGAGTTAGCATTTACATTTCCCATACCGTTAATGGCCCCATTTGTGCCGACATTTCCCATTCCATTCATGTTGCCCATATTAGACATGTTACCCATGCCACTCATGGAACCCATGTTTGCCATATTTTTCGCCGCGACACCATTTAAACTGAGCTTGGCCTTTGCAGCAGCTGTGAGGTTACGGTTGACATCCATACCAGCCATGCTGCTCATATTTGCAAGTCCTGTGCTGCTATTTCCGGCTCCATAAGTATCCAGCACAGCCCCAGCTGAAGACTGGCCGTCACCTAGACCGCCAACATTAGCGCGGCGCATTTGTGTCAACTTTTGCTGTTGATGCTGACGCACGGCCAATTGAAAATGGGCATTGTGTACCTCCTTGATTGCGGGCATGGCCAGCGTGGGGATAATTTTCTTCTGGAGACACTCGTAAATGCGCGTCCACGTGTTGACATTTGGCGGCAAGTTTGGCAACTTACTCAAGAGTGCAGGGGGGATCGGGCTTGTCCGAATCATTTGCCCAATTTGCTGAATCTGCTGCTGTGTAGGCTGGAGCCCCGGTGGCAACTGCTGTTGCGATGGATTTTGTGGGTTCTGCGGATTTTGCTGTGAATTTCCCGCCAGTGGTTGCCGCTGATGGCTTTGCTGCAGTTGCAGGTTTTGCAGCAGTTGTTGTTGCTGCCTATTTTGAGCGTACATGGCCATATTTTGACCCTGGAAATCGCCGTTTCCAGTATTTCCGTTGGCTCCAGCGCCAAGGGCCCCAGCATTTCCCGGGCCTGCCTGGGGGTTACCCACGGAGTTGGTAGCGTTGCGCATGCCCATCCGCAACTGGGTCACCTTTTGCTTTATGATGTTCAAGTACTCCTCTTTGGTGGCCGACTTCAGAAAAGTATACTTTTCGAAATCTTGCGCCATCCCTAGCGCCTTTTGCTCATTATAGTTGGTGTTTTGGATTTCCTTGAGTGTCGCCGCTAGGATCTGTACCACCTTTTGCCGGTCGCTTACACTATATGCCGAGTGCCAGGTTCCGCCCATCCGGGGGTTCTGCATTCCGTTCATCACGATTTAAGGGGAGGGTAATTCCTTTTTTTATTTTTTTGTTTGTTTTTTAATGGTGATTGTTTAGTTTATGCCTCGGCGGGTAATTCAACGTGTTTGTATTTTGTGTGTATGTGTGTGGGTGGGTGTTTTTTAGTGGGCGGTTATGTGGTTGATTTTTTTATGGGAGGTCCTTTTTTTTTATGTATGGAAAGCGAGGCTGGTGTTTCTGGCGCCTGGCTATGTGTGGGACCGGTTTATTGTGGAGGCTTTTTAAAAGATTAATAAGTTGGTTTTGTGCACAAAGTTCAACACCGAAGAAAACTTGTTTTTTAAACCACAGCAAGTGAAAAGAAACGATGTGTAAGAATTTAAGCAAGAGGTAAGATTTTTTTTTTCTTTTCTTAAATTTTTTTTTGGGGGGTTTGGGAACTAGAAATATTCTCCCGCAAAAAAATCGGGGTTAGTGAGCCGCGGGCGAGACAGCGACTGATTGATAATTTCGGGCACTCAATAAGGCCGGAGTTTCTGGTGCTTTTTTTTTTTTTTTTTTTTTTTTTTTTTTTTTTTTGCGGGTCCTACCACTTTGAAAACAGGGCCAGGGTCTAGAGTAACCGCTGCTAAAAAAGAGCGGGGACGGCTAGCCGATGGAAGAAAAGAAGTACTTAAGCTAGGGCCAAGGCCAAAACAGCAGTAATAAAAGAAACGAAAAGTGAAGTGAAAAAAAAGGTTTAGGAAGATTCTGGAGACCAGGAGTAATTATTACCAATGAAAAAAGACAGGCGAAAACACACAAAAAAAAAGAAGGGAAAAAGAGAAATTGAGAAGGAAAAAGAAAAAGAAAAAAAAAGAACCGGATCCAGGTCCGAATCCAAAGTCTGGGGAAAAAATGGGCCACTGATGATAAAGCCGGGGCCGGCCTCGGCAGAGTATCCTCGTGGGGCCAAGGAAGAAAGATGTGTATGAGTGTATGAGAAAAAGGGGGATGAAAGAAATAAAGCAAGCTTTTTATAAGTTACAAAAAGATGGTTACAAAAACAATTTACAAAAAGAGGAAGTATTTTTTTTTCTTTTTCTTTTTCTTATCTATCGGTATATCTCGAAATACTAACCCTTAAGCCAATAATTCACTTCATGGTTTGGGTTTTGCTTTAGGGCCTCGACGGCATTTTTTTTTTGCGTGCGGACGTGCATGGGGCCTCCAACGCTGATGAAACTGGGGGCCAGCCTGTCTAGCGCAGCGCAACCCAACGCAGCCTGGGTGCCAGACAATGGCTCATTTAACATAAAGGGAAATTATACCGCCAAGAGATGGGGCTATATTTGATAGGGAAAGTATAAGCGAAAACCCGGCAATGGGAAGAAAGATTTTCCATGGCCCTATTTCGATCTATTTTTTTTTTTCTTTTCATTTTAAAAAAGTTATATAATACACTGGGCTTCTTTTTTCTCCTTGGTTATTATAAAATGAACGGCATCCTATGGCCTTGAAACAGGGCCATTTTTTTACTAAGCCACCCCGAAACCGCCCTAGCCGTATCTTTCTCAGCCGTGCGGCGGGCGGACCAAGGGCCACGGCACAATGGAAGTTTAGAATTTAAAATTAAAGTTAAATTAAAATTGCACCATATGCAATAAACACGATGGGAAACAAAAAGAAACATGCAGAGCAAATTAAATTTCTCTTCATGGCAAATCTTCCGGTTTGATATCTTTCGGCTACTCGTGTTGGTTTAGCAGAATTATATATTCACTTAGGAGAATATTATGCCATGATATAGAGATGGAAATATGTTGGGAATATAAGGTGAAAAGGTTGAAAAATTTTGAAGAAAAAAAACTACTTATCTATTTCTGAGAAAAACCACAAACTTTCATATCCAAAATTTTCCAGAATTTGCCGAAAATCCACCATCGGACTTCGAAAGTGGACTCGCTGCTGAAATTGATAAGGGCACTTCATTTCTGTTCCACCTTCTATTGTTGAATTACCAGAATAGGAAGAGGGGACGCAACTTTAATCCGGGCGACTGGCACTAAAGAAATGAGGTCAAATTAAGGTAGAAAAGGTGGAATCAAGTGATATTTATTGGTATTATTATGATTTTAGAATCCGAGTTTGTTTCTAACCGGAGTTATTAGTCAAGGGGGTATCAAGAGGTTTCTTTTGGAGAAAAAAGGGGCAATTTAGCTTGAAGACCACTCAAATTCTACCCCATTCTTGGTAAACAACGGAAAAACTATTGAACGGGGTATCAAATCTTTCTGTAATTACCGTAGGTTGGGGGGTTTCTTGAAAGCTGGACTTAGGTATATATATATGTGAGGAAAGTTAGAGGACTAAGCTTAGAAACACTTCAATTTGTTTCATTTGGCCATCATCAGAGATACGTCAGGGGAAACTTTGGAAACTGGGTGTTTCGGATTATAAGTACAGATTGGTCTAAAATTGACGGAATGGAAAAGAATGTTATACCCCAAACTTTGAGGGATTGTGAGTAAGGCAAGGGTTTATGGGGAGAAATAGATTCCATAAATAAGGAGTTTTAAATCCTTTACATAGCGGGAGATTCGCCCCGATAAAATATCGATGGAGTGCATTATCCAAAAGAATCTATGCAATGCGAGACTTCTATTAGAGTGCCAGTCTTTATATATATATATGTAGGTAAAATTTTGTAGCAACCAGTTGGGCAAGTCTCGTCTAGACCGTGGCGAAAGTTCTCTTGATGGCCTTCTTATCCTCATGCTCACGTTGTTCAGCCTCGTCAATAAACTCAGTTTCATGGGAAATTTTCCATTGGGCCTTCTGGAACTTCAAGCCCTGAGTATTGTATCCGAGTTGTTTGGCAGCATGGGCAAGCTCTGTACGAAGCTGGGTTTTAACTTGGATCAAGTGATTGCGGAGAGCCTCGTCACGCTGACTAATCAACTCCTTAGCATTGACGCGGATGACAAAGAACAACACCTTACAAATGACCGCAAGATTGACTAAGTTGCCGCTGAGATTTTCGGCATTGGTCCAAATCTCAACAAAACGCATCAACTTCACGGTATAAGAGAAGGGGAGCACCAAAAGTGCATCTTCAAGTTGGGCAGCACGAATCTTCAATAAAACTGCCAACACATGTTGTTGACCCGTAATACCGTAAGCCTGTAAAATGGCATTTGGAGTTGGTTTGGCAGGCATCATGGCACCCGCCTTTTTGGCATGGAAATCACGCAACAGCGCCTCATAGGCAAGGGTGGCCTCGAGATCTTCAACACCAATATCAAGCGCCTCCATCAACTTTTCACCGGCCTTCAATGTCTCCATTGTTTGTTTGGTGACTTTTGTAGCATCACCACCTTCGGCATCATTTTCTGAACCATCTTCATTTCCATCTTCACGAGCAGCACTAGTGGCGTCATTTTCCAAAGAATCCAAGAGCTCGGTTTCGTACAACTCATCCATTTCCTTTTCACGCTCCTCCTCCAAAAACACTTGGTCGTTTGTGGCAGACCAGAGACGAATAGAGTGGTCATGAGATGTGGAAACTACAGAAGCACCGGATTTACTGACACAGAGGGCCCAGACCTCGCTCTGGTGAGCAGGCAATTTCTGGATACACTGGAACTTGTCACCATCCCAATATTTGACCATGGCGTCTTTTCCGGCACTGAAAAAGTTGTGGCTATCTGGAAGAAAACGAACATTCATGATAGAATCCTGGTGGCCGAAGATAGATTTGTGGCAATCACCAAAGTCCAAGCCCCAAATCTTGATGTTTTTATCGGCAGAAGACGTGATGATCAACTTGCTGTCAGAAGACATATCGATCGAGAGAACGGGCAACTTGTGGCCATATAAGGTCAAGTAGAGTTTCAAGGAATCGAGAAAAACAACCTGGACATTGTTGTTAAGGAGAGAGATGGCAAGATACTTGGCGTCGCTCGAGAGGCGTACACAAAGAACCTCATCTGAGAGCTGTAATGTTTGTGTATGGGCCAATTTCAAGCTGGAAACCACCGCCAGCGTGCCTGCCACGGGTTCCTGGACCACCTGGAAGTCCCAGAATTTCACACACTTATCGTTACCTCCAGTGATGAGCCGCTTACCGTCAGGGGTGATATCCATAGACCAAATGGCCAGGCCATTATCAGAAGAAGAGGAGGAGTTTTGTGTTTGGGAGTTTTCGTGGGCATTTTCCACGCGGTCCACCATAGTGGAAGACGCCAAGTCATAAAGTTCAAGTGTACCATTCTTAAAACCCACCACAACTAAAGTTCCACCGGGCAAAAACTTACAGCACAATGCATAGCCGCCGTCCATGACAAACGTACGCAAAACGTGGCGTGTGCGGAGATTCCACACCTTAAGTTCACCATTAGAGGCCGTAGCCAAAAGCTTATCGTCATCAGACATGTCCATTGCCCTCACGTCGGTACGGTGGCCCAACATATCGATGGAATGGACCTTTGTAGGAGTGAGTTCCGTTGGGGTGGCTTTACGGAGCTGGTCCGAAACGCTGATGGTATAGTACTCGATACTATTATTGGCTAAAGACACCAAAAGATCAAGTTTCCGGCGGGCCAGCGGAACCCAAACACATGACCGAATCTTGGCACCACAACGCATGGTTGAAAGTGGCGTGATCAACATACTAATGTCGGCTTCACGAAGCAGAGCCACGATTTCGTCATCGTCAAGGCCCTTTTCCTTCAACCGCTTGGTTCTTTTAGCCAAAGCCCGTTTGATCTCATCCGACAGCCGAACGCGGAAAAGCTCACAAGTGCGGTCAGTGTTTTGTAACGCAAAAACTTCCTGTAATCCCAGAGAATCCGACACTTGTGTAAAAGATATATCCGTACATCTAGCAGAACTCTGTTTCTCGAATTCACCACGTTCCGCCACACGGGCACCATCTTCACTGGCCAATTTGAGATCCCACACTTTAACCTGGTTCTTGGCACCACAAGTGATGAGCGTATCACGAGAAGTATTGACGCCCAAGGCCCAACATTCACCCAGATGTGCCAAATGTGTTTCCACACATTGTTTGGCCTTAAGGTCCCATAACTTGACAAGACCATCTTTGGATACAGAAACGAGGTAATCCTCGCCGAGCTCTGCTGTTTGTGCCTCATCTGCAGACGCATTAAGAAGCGCCACCCCGGTGATTTGTGCCTTATGGCCCTTTAGTTTGAAAAGGCCTTCCTCAGCAACCAAATCCCATACAATGATGGAAGAATCCGCCGAACCCGAAACAAGACGTGTTCCTGTAGAATCGAAATCCAACGTCGAGACTGCCAGCTTATGGCCCGAAAAAGAAAGCATTACTGCACCCAGAGTCATGTCCCATACTTTAATGCTACCATCAGCATGGCCCAGCGCCACAAGATTAGCCGCCGGCTCATACGCTAACACCACAATAGCCGCGGGCAGTTCCAGTGTTTTTGCGTTCGAAGCCCCTGGCGTCAACCCATCGCCAAGTTTTTGAATAACTTCACCTGTTTTTATATCCCATACCAAAAGCTCTTCTAGTGCCGCCGACACCGCCCGGCCCGCCGATTTACCCAGCTGAGTGGCTGCAGGTGGAAGCCACAAAATGTTGCACGCAGAAGCAATCACTCCAAACACAGATTCCTGTTCATAACGATCATATGATTTGACCATGATAAGAAGAAATGGATTCTTTCTCTTTTCAGGGAGTTTAAATTTTTTTGAAAGAAAAAAAAAGTGGGGAGAGACGTAGAAGTACTAGTTTCTTGAATAATTGCCGTAAAAAAAAGGCGTTTTTCCGTGGTTTGTATGCCTTTTGCTTGTGCGTATGCTGTTGTTAGAAGTTGAAGTTGAACCGGTTTTTTCTACACTGAGATGACATCGCGATGGGCATGGTGGGGGAATTTTTTTTTTTTTTTTGGTGGTGCTGGGGCTGTGTGCAGGATCAACTCAATGGTGGGAGAATATTTACCTCTAGGAAAAGGTATAGTTTTAGGGGAATTTTTGAAAATTTTAGGAGGGATTTGGAATTGGATTTATATTAAGAGTTGAATGTTGAGTGAATAAATTTGGAATTTTATTGTGTTTGTGGATCTTTTTATACGTATATTCATGTACTGAGTCGTGTTGGTGGATGCGAATAACGGAGATTTTATTGTAAACGAAAGATTGATTGATTTTCATTTTTCAGGAAAAAAAATTAATTTAATTCGAAAGTTTGGATTTTGAATTTCTTATTTAAATTTTAACCTGAGAATTCATCATAATTTTCAACTGTTTATCCACTAGCTTGTTTATAAGCCTGTCAAGTTTCAAGATATCGATAATTCTAGTAGACCACCAAATTCAACGATGAGTTTTTGAAAAAAAAAAGAAAAAGAAAAATACTTATCATCTATTATTAAGGACTGTTTTGAACCTCTTTAGTTGGCTCTATCTGGTGTTTTATTTCGGATATACATTAGCGCAAACGTTAGGAAATCAGCTGGTTTTTTTTTTCTTTTTTTCCTTCTTCCCATTGACCGTATCATCTCTGGTATGACACATGAGGAAGTAAGCTTTATTTATATTTCACCTCCAAATATTGCTAATATGTAATTACCATGTCGGTAGACAACTAATACTTAAGCTTGTTAATTTCAATAATTCAAAGCAGTATTTCTCTCCCTTTATTTTGTATTCTCTCTTTGTATTCTCTCTCTCTTTCTCTCTCTCTTTCTCTCTCTGGTATAAATCTTTGACTTCCTTTTTTTAAAAAAAAAAATACTACTTAATCGCTTAATCTGAATATTAACACTACCCCTCCTGACAACGTTAAGAACAAGACTATGAACACCAAATAAGCACACTGCTCCAGGTCAGTGTTGTTAATTAACGGCGATTCGCGCGAAATATATTATTTTTAATAATAAATATATTAATATTTGACCATAATATTAATAAAAATACCATTGAAAAATATTATTTCAACATTAAATATACAAATGATATATTTAGATATCTTTTTCAAAGTGTGCAGGAGACCAATTCGGAGGCAGCACATGTCTATCGGGCCAGGGCCGGTCAACAAACAATGAATCAGGTCGAACAAATTTAACATAGTTTGAAGATGTCGATAGGCCATCTGTGAATACCACAAATCAAAATTTGGCACATGAAGAGATGTCTGAAGAAATGAGGGAAGTTGGGGCTTTCGACAGCCTTGGCACTCATACCGAGAAATACTACCCTGACGACGGTGAAGCTTTCGAGGAAGTTTATGAGCAATGAATTGCAAACATGAAATTACGGCATGCCCAATCTATCCTTGGTACATGTCTTATTTGTAAGATGACGGGTCTACATGAAGATCCATATAATTATATAAAATAGAGTGACATGTTTTTAAAGTTCGCTTCTCGTGAAAATCCAGAAATAAGTTTTTGCATTCGATATTGATAGATCATTTGATGCACTAAAAAGATCCCTTTTGAGATATACAATGCTACAATTGTCCCCCCATTACGAGTCCCAAGTGGGGAGATATTATATTATGACCGAAAAAATAATATAATAAAAATATTGCCGGAAAATATTCTGCTTAGTTAAAATATGTCATAATATAGTAAAATATGCCTTTACTAACAACACTGCTCCAGGCTTTAAAAGGGTTTCCTTGTTGTAGTTTTTTTTTCCCTCCTCCTTTTTTTTCATTTTCCTTTTCAAAACTTTAGCCCACACCAGGTCTCTCCATCCATTCCCGTAGAAAAATCTCCGCCTCCTCTATCTGGTTGGTGATCATAACACGTAGACTCACGGGAACATCAGCTAAATATTTGAAAATATCGGCCCAAACTTTAAGGTGGCTGTAATGAAGACTTACTGCATCGGCATACTTATTTGTCTGGTCAAGATCTTCATATTTGTTTGAAATATGCATCACCAAAATATCCATGTTAAGGCGTAAAACCAACTTATACCAATAACTGCTAAGTCGACCATTTTCCCGGAAAATCTTAAAACTTTCATTCGAATTGGCCAACGCATAAAACATATACCTGGCAAACTTCACTCGTTTGATGACTTCGTGGCTATAAGGAACAACTTCTGGGGCTAGGTTTTCAAGAAATCGTAGCTCCGTCTCTAGTACCAGCTTCATTCTGTCAAACTGTCTACTTTCAGAACTTTCATTTGCTAATGAAGCTAGTTTCCCAATAAACATTCCAGTAAGATAATTCATACCTTGGGGGGTTGGATAAACCTCGTGTCTTCCATGTAGAATAAGGTTGTTTTCTATCAAGGACGTGTTCTTAATCTCCAGACACCTTGTAACACAAATAAAGTCTAGAAAAATAAGGGAGGAAGAAAAGAATAACTTCATTTGATCTTAGTAAAATAGTTTGGTTTTGAAGTAAGAATAAAATATGGAATATTGCCCCTTCTTATCCACCCTTACTTATCTACCTTGACAGTCTCAATTTTAGATTACATGCAAATATCTTTTTGTGTTCTTTTTTAAAACCCAGGTGAGTTGAAATTGTAAATTAAGGCTATGCCATTTGGGAAAAGGATAGAAATTTGCCTTGGCTGTTTCAGTTCCCGTCTTTTCTTATAGTCAGAGTTAACTGATATTCTCATATCAACACTTCAGTCCTTGACCACAGCCTCTTTTTTGAATTTGAAATTTGAAAGTCCAAAAAGCAAATTTATTTTGTTCTTTACACTATTTGGTAAACAAAGGGTTGAAAAGCCTTCAATATTTTCAGGATTTAATAGAAACTCGGTTTCGGGATATTGAGGCATTTCTGTAGAATGAATGACTTTTTCTTTGACTTATATTTAGCTTTTTCACACCAGTTTTTTTTGTTTTTTTATTTACTTTCCTTCAATTTCATTTTCCTACCGTATTGAATTTATAAATTACCACAAATATCATTGTTTAAATCCACAATTATCTAAAAGATCCTCCTCCTCACATGTCAAAATCTGAAGCATTTCTTCACCAGCAATCACCTGCTGGTAAATAAGCATACGGATTCTAAACGGGGCATCGATCAAGTATTTCAATAGATCTTCCCAAACTTGAAGAAAAAGAAGCTGGCAATAGACAGCTTTTGCAAAAATATCGATTGTAGGAACCAGGTTATTCTCCGCCTTAAAAGAGGACAAGAGAAGGATATTGATTTGAATTACCCCTTCTATCCAGCGATCTTCAGGTGTGTTAATATGGTCATTCCTGGAAAGGTATTCAGTACAGGCCTCAAATATCTCAAACATATATTTAGCAAATCTAACCCGGTCAGATACTGACCTGTAGATGGTGACAACTTCCTGGATACTGCTCTCAATATCGGAAATCTCTAACTTCAACAGCAGGGCCATTCCCAGAAATTTCAAATTGTCAAATTTGGTGTCACTGACAAATTCTTTCAAGCGAAAAATGTATTTCTCTAGCAGTGTAAGCCCAGATCTTGCCTTTTCTTCAAGATTCTGTATTTGAAACAACTGAAACCCTTTAAAGTCATAAATATCCGGTCCAAAAATATCAAGAATTTCGAGGGCAAACTGGGGCTTTGCAAGATTTTCATTTATTTCTTTATTGGCCAAAACAGTAGCAAAGGAAAACATTAACGGTATGGCTAAACCCCATCTCATTTTAACAACGCTGGATGTGTCTGAGTATTGATTAATGTCTCTAAAATTTCGGGAAATTTTGTCTTTTATATTTCCTTTTAAAAAGGTATTTTCAGTTTATTTGGGTTTTTTGGGTTCGTTTCAAATTAAAATCTGTCATTCTTTAGTTTCTGAGGGGAAAACGAAACCACGATTTCAGGGGTGGGCATTTTTTCTAAACGAAAGAATACCTCTTATTTTCTTGGTGGGTTTACCAGTAACTTACCAACAATGGGATTTTTTGGGAATTTCTCCTTTCTAGCATAAAAGAGGCTAATAATAGAACGTTTTTTTAGTAATAAAAAATACCAAAAGCGGGGATGTTTTACAAAATAAAATCCTTATCTTTTTAGAGAAAAGAAATGCTTCTAATTAACCATAGTCGGTGTGAATATTATGTGAAGTTGTGGTAAGCTGAACATAGTAATTGGTATATTCTTTCAAGAAAAATAAAAACTTTATTGATCGACTTTTTGATATTTAAAAATATTGCTAATCCATGATACACAAGTCCTCGTCATCACTTGACACTTGGCATATTAACCCACGCAACAAAATTTCCTCCCGAGTTTATTTGCTTTTCAATCATAATTCGTAAACTCAATGGAGCTTCCTTAATATATTTTAAACTTTCTCTCCAAAATTTCAAGTAAGTGAGGTGTAAAGCCAACTTGTTGGAGTATTCTTCGGTCTCTTCAGAAGATTCCTGATTATTCAGAGTCAAAAGCCAAACATTAATGTTGACTATACTTTCCGCTATGTGGCTGTGCTTTCTTTTGAGCTGATAGATTTCCAAACATTTCAGAGACTCTATCATCTGAAAACAATACCTGGCAAAGTTTGCCCAAGCTATAATCTCTTTGTCTTCATTAAAAGTCATTTCACCCAAGTTGAAAATCCCCACAATTTCTTTTCCTAAATCATCCGCCAGCACTTTGAACTCATTCCATCCAAAGCCCTGTTGAGTTACAAAAGACCCAACTTTTTTGATGAATTTCTTTATAAACATTTCAATTTGCTTGATTTCAGTAGGACTTATTTTGTGTTTCCTCTTTTCGAGAGTTCTAATTTCAAAGGAAGGTTGCTTCCCACCATCAATAGTCCCATTTCTATTTCCTGGCCATGATAATGAAATCAGCAGTTCGAGATCCTTTTGTTTGTGAAATATGGCACCAGTAACCTTAATCATCAAGAAGAAAGTTAAGGTTGCTAATAAGGCTAACTTGTGTTTCATTTTCATTGGACTTTTAAGTCGTTTTTTCTTTTTATTTCAAGAAGAAAATTCCAGAGCAAAATTAGTCAAGGTTATGATTTTCTTCGTAATTGAAGATATATATAATGATTGATGATCTTAAAACTGCAAAATTTATCGAAGAGGGGCTTTCCTATTTATGTATAGTACAATATCCCAATCTATAGATCAAAATCTCAAAGATAAGAGAAAATTTCATTCAATTTGTAATTGTTATTTTTTTTTTCTTTTTTCTGTTTCATCACCGGAAAATCTCAGAAGTGTCAGCTTTATTTGTTATTACAAGTGAACCCCACAATATTGCTTGCTTCTGCTTTAAGTTCGATTGGGAATAGTCTACAAAGCTCAAGTTTATTTCTAGAACAATTGAAAACTTTCAAGGAAATAAAGCAATTTTTAAAAAAGAGAAAAAAAAAAAAAAATTCATACACATGTTTCGTACATCCCTTTTCTCAATTGAATAGCTGAAATCTGTTTCAAAATTTAGGGAATGTTCTTATAGGAATTTATTTAGACGGAAAAGTGGGAAATAAAACTATTCATATTCATATTCATATTCATATTCATATTCTTTTCTTTTCTTTTCTTTTCTTTTCTTTTCTTTTCTTTTCTTTTCTTTTCTTTTCTTTTCTTTTCTTTTCTTTTCTTTTCTTTTCTTTTCTTTTCTTTTCTTTCTTATGAAAGGAGAGTATCATGATTGACGATTCGGTTTCAAGTGTTGTATACTATGAAGGCAAATATAGCATTATTCAAAAAAAAATTCAAATGAAATTCAATATTTCAACCAAATTGAAAATATTTCTGCTACTAAATTTTCTTACCATGCTTAAGATTTCCCAGGGTATCATCCAGTAAAGTGAATCTCAAATAATTTCACCTTCAAACTCATCAGTATAATTAGCAAAAGCTCGAAAACTCTTTAGGAGCCAATTAATCCATTAAGAAGTTTTTGGCACTCTTTGACTTCGAGATGGAACATATAAAAAGAACTAAGGGGTACATTTGGTATTTTCTCGAACGAAATCTTCCTGAGCTTTAAATGATTGATAAAACGACTAATGTTTCCTTTTTCTTCACTTGAATATGGATAAGGAGCACCTTGTGAATCAAAAAATGCTAAAATTTGCACTTTTAACTGGACAACATCCCTGACAAACTTGTGATCGATCCTGTCAAGGTTAAAATAATTGAGGTAATCCATAGCAGCTTTCATCATACTTACCATACGCTGAGCAAATTGTATCCGCTTGATAAATCCCATATAGTGAGAATTAATCTTTGCCCAGTCAGAAATTTGGTTGATTCGGTTTTCTATTGAGTCGGCATAACGTTCAAAAGTTTTGCTATCGAAATTGCTCTCTTTCACATAAGATTTCAATCGAATGATGACCATATCCAACATTTCATTTACTTCATCAAACCCATCATGGGTTATATGTAATCCACGTTTCTGAACATGAATCCCAGGGTGAAGTTCCAAACTTTCTGTGTCTTGTCTTTCGGGAGCTTTCAAGTTTAGGCCTGCAAACGTTGTAGAATTCATTAAGCTATTGCTTTGGATCATCAATAGAAATATGGGGATGTGGAGATAATTGTGCATGATAATTTTTTTTTTTTTTGTTGTTCTTTTTGATAAGAAAGAAAAAAAGAAACTTTTCAAAGTGCAAATGAATTAGTTGAAAAATTGAAAATAAGAAGCCTTTTTATAGTCCATATATCTTTCATTATATGTATGAGAAGTTGGAATACTGAATATTTCCTCGCAACTTCATGTAATTTGTGGGAAAACTAAAGTGTTGATCCATGTATTTTATTGTTTTTTTTTTTTTTTTTTTCCTTTTTTCTTTCTTTCCGTTCCCCTTGTTGTATTGATATTTTCCTGAAATTGATTTCATTTTCATTTTTCCCTAATATTGAAGTGATTCATAAAACTATCCAAAATATTATAAGAAGAATTTACTCTGGCCTTTCATAAAGTCCTTCATTCTATGAAAATAAATTTCCGGTAACTTTTTTTTTTTTTTAAAAAAAAAAAAAGGGTCTTTGGTGCTTTAATCGGGAGAGCCTAATATATATCACCCAATAATCCATCAGTAATACACTTTGAATGAATACAAAGCAGCATTCAACGAGCAAAAATATGGAACATGTTTTCGACTGGTAGACAGATATTTTTGTCTTATTTATCTGATTTCATATTAAATATTCTTGATGTTCTTAAGAAGGCTTTTTGGCCGTTCTATGACTGATTGTTTTCCGACTCAAGACCCAGATTCGATCATGCCAGCCACATCCTTTGGTATAAAATCTTTCCATGAGATTTAGTGACCCTTTCAAGGTTTATTACTGAAGTTTTCTTGAAAAGAGCCTGCTCTAGAAACTTTAGACAAATTTTTAAAACTACCTGTAGGAATACAAGTGACCAACAAACACACTACATCCCACAACTTTGACCTTGACCTTGAGGATAACAAACCAATATTTTCGAGGCAAACAAACTGAATGTTTTTTTTTTTTTTTTTTTTGATGAATTTTTCAACGGGATCCCTTGCGGAAGGATTCTTTTTCGAAAATAAAAAGAAGTGGCAACTCGTCATTCATTCGAAAAGAAGACTAATCTGCTCTAAGAAAAAGCGACATACAAAAAGGCTCCGCAGCCACCACCACCGAGAAGACGCTTAACATTTTTTTCATTAATGCTTTAAAAGGCAGTCTTTTTAATTGTAAATACCCAGGCTCACTTATGATTTTTGAAACTGATAACATCATCGAACCACACTCCTTTGATTTCTTTGTTTTTGTAGAAGTGTCCAACCTTTCATATGACCGATTTTTCTTACTCTTCTTGCTCAAATAAACCATTGGGAGCAACTAAAAGCAAATCTCTACATCTGATTAATGACAGCACATGTATCAAAGTGACCCTACCCATGAGATTATTACCTAGCTCTACGCCCTCGATCTGAATAATTTTTTCAACATTTATCAACTTTTCGGGCTGATTCAGAAATAGAATACTATTAATAATCTGATATTATTCTCAATAATACATTTTCTAATCATTGAAGGTTAATTATGAAAGACATTTTTGAGTGAGTATGTTGCGCTAATCCCAACTATACAATTCACCATAACTCACAAGCGTGTAAGTTTTGGGAGAAATCCAGGATGCGGGAAAATTATAAATTACTGAGAAGGCTATTCTTTTTAAATTCGTATTAAAATTTTCTGTGGTGGCCCTTTTCACATATACTTCCTTAATCCTTAAATCGTTCCTTTGTCGCCCAGCATAGAACATCTAAACTATTCATTCAAAAACATGAAAAACAGTCCAATTTCTGTTTTATTGGGCTCAATCGCTAGAGATTCCATGGGTAAATGCCGTGAAATAATCCGTTTGAGATTTCAGAAATTTGTGGCATATTTTTCGTGGTTTATAAAACACTGGTTTTTAATATTAGGCGCGTTCCAACTTCATTGTGCGGGCAAATATAGTTGATTTGCGCATGGTGAGAAATGATTACTTAAGTGAAAAATAAAGTCACATGACTTTCAAGTGTAACGGCGATTAATTTAGCACTGTTGAGTGCGAACATACTGATTAGCCCAGTGCCTAGGCTTATCAGGTGCACCGCGTTCAGTCCAAGGAGACTGGCGTTCATTGTCAAGAAAGAGAACTTGATCAATAAGATCATTCATTGAAGACAACGGAGTGTCCTCTTGGTCAACATCAGACCAAGTATCTCCATCATCCCCTGGAGTATCATCAGGAGGTAATACTCCAGCATCAGCTGAAGCTTCAGTAGTAGAAGTACCAGGCTTACGCTTCTGAGGAATCAAAGGAGAAACAAGGCGATCAGCCTTAGTCGAGGATCTTGTTAAAGGCATATTTGACATTTCTCGAAACATTTTTTCGACCATATTTTAATGTTCTTAGTAAACGATGGATCAAAATGTTGACTAAAATATATCAAAAGAGAAATCATATATATTTGAAAAAAAAAACAAGGCCTAGATTGAAAACTTCGGCTGACTGGCATGTTTGAGTGGGGGGATAGGTAGACCCCGAGCTGAGACTTGGGCAAGACTTACATGTGCTGAACTAGTGTAGAGCCGAAAAATGGTACATATTCGATGCGAGGATGGCCAATAAAACCACATCTAATTTTCATGACCAGTGGAGTCTTCAGATGACTATTGAAGACAATGGTTCAAACAATGACCATCTCCAGGGAAGTGGTGTTGCCAAGCAGAGAAAACGGCACTGGTTGTTAGTAGGTTCAAAGGTTGGTGATTGGCCAATAAACTCCCAAGGCAACACGGCAACGTGAAGAAAAATGGGCAGCCCCACTTTGATTTTTGAATTGTAAAATGAACTATTGTGGATGGCAAACATCAGAAACGAGTATTTCGTCGTTGCAGGCAAGAGCTGAGTGTCGAGGAGAATGGTGCACCTAAAAGAAGACAAGGCAACGAAGAGAGAAGACAGTCGGGGCAGGCAGCAGAGGAAATGAGTGACTTATTTTACAGAGAACAAGCTACTGCAGGCGACGACGATGACGAAATTAGGCAATACCTAACCCAAGCTAGTTCCTCACGCTATCTTTCTATTCTGGAGTTTTATGGTACGCAGAAGAGCACTTATCCGACAATTTGTCGGATGGCGAAGGGTTTCTTATCTATGATGGCAATGTCAGCGCCTTCAGAGTCGTTATTTTCTCGGGTGAAGAACATAGTCACGAACAAGCGAAACAGGCTCGATCCGAGTACGATCAGAATGATGGGTATTCTAAAGGCGAGAGGCTTAATCAGAAAGGAAAACATCTTCACCGATGACGAGCAAATGTCCATAGAGAATGATCGAGATGCTGCTGATACCAATGGGGTCCAAAGCTATGAAGAAGTGAGGATGAAGAGTATGGATTACGTTAAGTATATCAACTGATTTTTTTTTTATTTTTGTTGTTGAAAGAGGCCTAGTATAGATCATCACCACAGAGAATGCACACCTCATGAACGTAATAACCCCGGTTTAATATTTAGCATATCAGAGTGTCAGCTAATTCAACGATGATGCATGATTGACATACGCTTATGAAAGTGAGCAACCTGAACCTCTTAAATGGTAGTATTACATTTCGGGATCAATCCAATTTAGATTTGTACAATGAGGCGCTCTTAAAAGCCGAACCAGCCCGACCTCTAAACATCGGTAAGCTTACAGATACAGTTTTCTAAAAAAAGTCCATGAAAATATCAGTTTAGTATTGATAAATACACCCTAGATATTAATACGGGCAAATTTTTCGAAAATATTTTTTTAGTAAAAAAAACTAGTAAAAATATCGGTGCGTCCGAGTGCGCAATGTTTCTCTCAACAAGCACCCTACCTGCATTCAAAAGAAGATGATGAGATGCAAAGATGGACGATATTCGTGAAAGCTTGCAAGTGATAAAGTCTTTTAGATTTTAAAACAGAGAAAACACATCTAAGAAAATGTTCGACGTTTTAGATTTGGTGAAAGATTTGGGTATAGACTGTTATGATAGTTCTGAAGATGAAAACGATAAGAAGAATCCAATTGCAAAGTATAGCGCTGAGTTCCAAAGGGCCTTCTTGAAAAATCTCGATATATTTGATGAAATTAAACTTTCTGAAAACAATTATCGACAAGAAATAGAATATCTTGCAGAATCACACTGTTTTTTTACCGAATCTTTTACTGAGCCCATAGACCTAGAGTCATCAACGGAAATGAATTTGGTGAATCAAAAATTAATAAGGATGCTCGGGAATTCCATATCCTTTAAGGCATTTTTGGCAGCTAACGATACTTATTTGTTTCAAAAGTACTTTCCATATTTGCGAGAATATATCCATATATTTTTTGTTGAAAACATGAATATTTCAAGTGTTCTCTATGACACATTCCCGTGTTTGAAGAATGCCGGAAGTTTCCACTGGCAAGATTCTAGTTATATGCTAAAGATCATAGATTCGGCCTTTTATCTTTTAAGAGAATATAAATATCACGAACGCCGCCATGCAGCAGAACTTGATCTAATTATTCGAACCTTGGTTCTGCATTGGAAAGCCACCTCTTTTTCATCCCTTGATTTAATTCTCAATACTGTCGATCGTTTTAATCGCTTTTACGGAAATTTGAAACTTTTTTATAATCCTGAACTTCACTTAATCAACTTACTTGATGATTATCCCAAACATTCAGTGGATTTTGTTGAAATGATCTTCAGAAAAGCCGTTGCGGAAAATCCGGCAGCGACTCCTCGTGAAATCATTGAATATTTCTCGAATAATGCCTTGCCAAGTATTATATTTTCGAATGATATTCGGCAGGAAAAGCATTTGGAAGTTCCCAAGTCCATCCATGCCAAAATCGTGGCCCTTTTGAAGAAGGCAGATTGTTATGATGATTTCTGGGAGGTACATTTAATCCCAGAAAAAACTGAGGAACCTTCCCAGAAAGAACCCAAGAAACTGTCTCCTGTGAAAGAACTCAAGAATTTACCACCAGCAGAAGAAACACTTGCTGTTAAAATGAGTACCCTTCTCTTGGGAAACCCAGATCTTTGCTCAAATTGTCTTGAACCCCATAAATTGCTGCAGTGTACGAATCTCAAAAACGATTCCCGAAAAAATATTGCTGCATATTTTGTTCCCGACTATGAGGCTCAGACTAATCGTAAACGTATGCCATTTTTGGTTAACTGTTCAAAACGTTTGGCCAAGAATCGTCCAAAAGTTCCTCAACCAAAGGCTCCTAAGGCAAAAGTTCCTAAGGCAAAAGTTCCTATGGTAAAAGTTTCTCAACCAAAAGTTCATCAACCAAAAGTTCCTCAACCAAAGGTTCCTAAGGCAAAAGTTCCTATGGTAAAAGTTAAGTCAAAGGCGGAACTTCCAAAACCTCCTCCAGCTAAAGCAATTCAAAAGCCTCCCAAAACCGATCCCTTCCTCTTAAATCTCGTCACTAATAATAATGTGGATATCACTGAGGTCCAGCAGCAATTCATCATCAGTTTTTCTGCTAAAGCTACTGTCACTTACAACAGAGAATTTATCGTTTCCCCAAAGCCATGCACGGATATTATATTTGAAGACGAAGATGGAATAAAGCATCAATCTATGGAAAAGGGCACTATTGAAATCGGTGGAGTGACTCTTCCCTGTTACTGGGCGCCAACATTCGATATGAATGTTATTAGTTTCACAGATATCAGACAACTGGCAGACACAAGCATGATTTCTAAAGATGGAGGGGTGCTTGTTTGTCCTGAAGGTCTGACAGAATTAAAGCGCATAGGTGAAGGTATTTACGATCATTTATTCTGGACACATGACTTGACGGGAAAGGACCGTGGGGTTCAATTTAAAGTGGTTTCTAATATTTGATTGGTATTTTTTCTTTTGACTTCGTTATTATTTTAAGCTAAAGGATTATAGTTCATTCTGGGAGCTATCAGATCCAAACCACAGAATTCCAACCAACTTCCTCAACAGAATACCAGAGTTTATACCCCCAATATTCTTAACAAAAACCATTTAAAATGCGGATTCTTGCCTAAAGAATTCGTGAAAATTTTAAGATGTTCTTCTATTCACAAAGACTGAATTGACTCTTTAAATTGTCGAGAATCTTTCTCACTTCGACGTACTGGGCATCAAATAAGCGAAGCATTCCTGAGGGAACATGCCTTAACTTGCCCATATCTCTCTCCCAGTGATTCAACTGTTGCTAAAAGTAGAAGATTTTGTCTTCATAACGGGGAATCAGACAATCAAGCTTACCTCGATAATTGTGAAGTACTAGTACTCTTAATTTGAGTTTAAACATTCTTAACAAAGGTGTGTGACCCCGGGCTTGACAACTTTTATAACGCTGGATTTTTTCAGTGGCTTCCACCATTTCCTGGTACAAACGTCTGGCAAATATAAGCTGGTCTTCAAGTTCATCATTATGTGACTCTTTTTCTACCGAAAACTCGATATCAAAAAGGTCTCTTCGGAGATCTTCAATCTGGGTTTCGAACTCGACATAGTCAAAATCTTTGTTGGTAACAAAATCCCTGAGATCTCTTACAAACCACTTTAAATAGTTGTCTGCTTTTTCCAATTCTGATTCACGTGGCTCAAGCCCATGAACTAAAAAATGGGGTGATCCAAGTGCAACAGGCTCATTTTAATTTGGTTGTTTCAGTTGGAATTAAAGGCTTGATTATTGATCCCGAATTTCTTCTCATTGCATTTTTTATTAGTGATGTATTAATTAGAGGGATAAAAGCAGTAAGAAGTGTAAAAGTTAAGTAAATATTCATAACTCAACGGTGGTTTTTAATTGAGAATAGAGGTAATAGCTCGAGAAATAGGTTCCCCTTTATGTATTGGAGTGTTTCTTAGACTCAGCAAATTCTATCAATCGAAATTAATTCTTTTTCCTTTTTCTTTTTTTTCTCGGTCTTCAAATTTTAGTATCCATTAATAAGGATGAAACAAACCTTGGGAAATACCATGTCAGATTTTTGCCCATTCTTTTTTTCGGGGCTTTTATACTGAACAATGGTGATGACATGAGATGAAAGTCTGGTTAAATTCTTTTCTTTTTGAACATGGGTATTTCTCCGCAATTTACCCTCTTAAAAATAATAATCTGGAAGAAAAGGGTATGAATTTGTAAAAACTATTTCATAATCAGAAAGTGCCATTATTCTATTAGCCAGGTAAATCATATATTTCTCTTACAAACTATTGTTTAATAATAGACAGATAATTCGTTAAGAAGAACTACTACTTTCTGTGCCAGACTTTCAAATAAGAATTTGACACTAAGTGGAACATTTTCCAAAACCATGAATTCCTCTCGCCATACATGAAGTTTGGATTTATACCGAACCACTGTTTCCCTATAGCCTTTCATTTCAAGATTTGGTTTTCCATACGAATCAAATAGTTCAAAAAGCCCCACTTTGAGCTGAACTACCAATCGTAAGAAATGTTGTTCTTTATTGTGATTTGAATAGAAGCTTAAAATATGGACGGTTTCTGTCATGGTGTGAAAAATATATTTGGCATATTCAAGCTGGGTAGATAGTTTATTATTTTTTTGTTCCATATTCTCTACCCAGTTTCCAATAATAGAAAGACTTTCGGCAACCAATTGGGATTCACTTTCAAACCCAAGACTTTCAAAATATCTTCCATGTAAGAAAGATTTCAATTCAATTATTAACCGTTCTAACAGCTCGTCAATCAAATATTCAGTTGCTTGTGTTGGATCGATTTCTTTACACTCCAAGATTTTGGTAAGAGATTCTTTTTTGGTTCCGTCCATACTTATAGCCACTGCCACGTGGAAAAAAGCCAGTACACTTAATAGAAATGGTATTTTCATTGTTTAAAGGTTTCGTGATTCTGTGAACTTTGGAAACCCTTTATATTAGAGAAAACAGTGGGTCTTTATAGAAACGTAGAGAGAAAACTAAATACATATTTCCATTTCATAGAAATAGTTAAATTTAGGCTATGTTATGATGTTCTTCTTTATTTCTTTCTAATTTCACCACTGAAATCGACCGATTCCTGGAACTCAAAATTAAACAACATAGGTCCAGTCAAAATTTCCCAGGTGGTATTAATTTGATATTTTGACGAGGTACGTTCACGAAAGATATTTCTGGAACTTCTTCTATTTTAGAGATTTGAAATCCATGAAAACTGTTGGTTAATCTGTTTCTGAGATATTAAAGTTTTTTTTTTTTGTCACATAAAGTGGGAGAGATTAAAATTGAATTTGAGGCTCTATTCAAAAATTTCCCTCGACAATAACTAAAACATATGACCAAACACGTTATCTCACCCTTTTTAGAAAGAAATTGGTCTCAAATTAAACCATTTTATTGAATCATATTTTCTTACATTCCCTGTACTTACTTTTAGAAAAATACCAAGGGGCAGTTTCCAAATCCCTTCTTAAAATAAATGTCAAATTAAACCAGATTTCATATATATAAAAAAACGAGCCCTAATTGGGTAATAATCCAATCTGACTAAACCTAAATCCACTTCTACCCTTTTGAATCGTGGCTCTGTAAAGTTTGAAGCAATATTTTGGAGTCACTTAATTGTTTTTCAAATAACGCATTAAAACTAGAATCCACTTCATGATCCAAACGGGAATATGCTTCTCCCCAATAGAATAAGACTTGACTAATACTGGCCACTGTACTTGAGTATCTTTTGATTTTTCTATCGGGGAATCCCTGTGAGTCAAATAACATTAAAAGCCGGATTTTGAGTGTGATCACATAACGCAATAAGACCTGGTCCATAGAATCGTAGTTATAAAGCCATAAAAAGCGGGCAGCATCTGCCATTTCCTGGAATACGTGTTTAGTGAAATCAAGCTTTCTCATAAGCTTTGTATCATTGGAAATCAGCTTACTAAGATCCAAAAGCTGGTCTCTGGTATATTCTGCCAGTAATTGAAACCCCCGATTATCAAAATCGTGTCCTTGTACTAAATTCTTCAAGTGCCTTTAGACAACTTCCAATCTTTCTTCGGTATCACGTATGGTGTTGGTTTTTGGATCGATAGAAGCTGTCAATATAACTGTAGCAAAAATTGACATTATTGTAAATGCAACGGTTGGTCTCATTTTTGGTTTCTTGTGAATGTATTGGTTGGAAATGGGGAAAACTCTTGCTTTATATGTGTAAAAACGCCATGGTTTTATGTTCTGAAACATAAAGTACCAATTTCATGTAATCTTTGAGCGCCGACTGTTTCAATTTCATCACTTGGAGTTTTTCTACAGGGTGGACTTTTAAAGTGTATCAAGTGTTTATTCCATGTATACATACTCGGAAACTTAGTTTTGACCTTTAGCCTCAAGGATCTGGGTGACGGTGTCAACCACAGAGTTCTTCAAGTCGATCAATGGGAAACCAAGGATTTCGCGGGTCTTGGAGTTATCAATCGAAGCAGTGTTCTCCAGAATGAGCTTCCCAGTGCCTGGCTTGCCAACTGGCAACTTACCCTTCAATGAGTCGAAGTTGTCGTTCAACACATCCAACAAGTCCTGGGTGGTGAACTTGGCCTCACTCAAAATCAAACGCTGGTTGGACAATTCCTTCTCAAAGGCCACCAAGTGAGCCTTGGCCACGTCACGCACGTCAATGAAAGAACCGGCGTGCTCTGGCAACTTGTCCTCAGAGTCCTTGGTCAAGCTCAACAAACTGTTAATGATTTCGGAAGAGGTGTTAAGCTCGGACTTGACTTCGGAGTCGAAAGCCTGTGGACCAAAGACGTAAACAGGGTTAACGTAGTTGATGGTGAAGTTTGGCTTCTCGGTCTTGACGAAATCCCAGGCGGCCTTCTCAGCAAAGGTCTTGGAAGCCAAGTAACCGGCAAGTGGGTTCTCCTTAGCCTGCTCCCAGGTAATTGGGTTCCAGGTCTCCTCAGTGTCAACCTGCTTGGCGTCCCGCACCTTAGCAAGGTCCATGATGGCGGCGTACGAGGACGTAACCACAACGTGCTTGATTTGTGGGCCATGAGCCTTGATGGCGTTCAAAGCGTTCTTGGTACCGTTGATGGCAGGATAAAGCAATTCCTTCTCGACGTCGGTGACCTTGAAGTGGAAAGGAGAGGCCGTGTGCAAGAAAACGGTGACCTCAGGGTGGTTTTTCAAGGCCTCGTCAAAAGCACCAGCAGGCTCAACATCCTTGACAATCTCGTAGGAGAAGTTGTCGGAAGCAAGCAATTTTTTCAAGTGCTCACCCTTTTCGGTAGATCTCACGGTACCAACAACGTTGTAACCCTTAGAAATAAGGAGTTGAACGATGTGTTGGGCAATGAAGCCAGTAGCGCCAGAAACGAAAACAGTAGTTGGGGTGGTGGTCATTGTGGAAAGAGATGATATGTGACTAGAGAGATAAAATTGGTTTAGGCAATATCAATGCTTTTGAAATATTTACATAAAACTGATCTTCAATGACCTTCGTGCCATATTTATATCTGGGACCCCGGCGCGTAAATAGAAGTTTACAGAAGCACAGAGAATTGCTGTGGGGATGCAGCAAACTGTGGATGAGCAAGCACAGGACACATGTGCGCGCGTAGTGCGTACTAGCACAGCACACTTGTGGTTAATTCCCGATTGGGCTAAACTCCGCAATAAAAGCTAACGCTATATCTCATATCGGTTATGAAATGTGAACTCCGGCTATCGGCAATGTGTGAATCTGCCGAGCATCCGAAATGGAAACCTCTCAGATTCTTCGGAGAAACCGGGGGAGTAACCCGAAAAAAATTGCCGTCATTGTAAAAAAGAATTAGACGAACATTGACAATTTTTTTTTTTTATTGAGTTTATTAATTTTTTTATGATCATTATTTCTTTAACTTCATATTTTCCAACATTTACTCAATGTGTGAGGTTTGTGCAATTGAATATCGGGATATTCTCGGTTTTTTTTTTTTTCATTCCCCTTTTTTGCCTACCACAGCCTTGGTTGCTTTCCAATATGCAGTTTGGCATATGACCACACAAATTCAGCTCTCCGTTATTCGTGCGGGCTCATCACGCTGTCAATGCCATGAAAAAACCGTGATTCTCTGGTACGGAACATCCGGAAACTGCCCCGCAATTCTCAAGAACAGTGTTTTCTTGGTCTCACTATGGGATTTTAAAGCAATATTTTGCGTAGAAATATTCAATTAGGCGGTTTACTTCGATATATTCCATATTTCATCACCAGCACCCAAAAATTATCGACAATTGTGTGACCTCACATAACCCACTTAAGTGCATAACTTTGCGTATAGCACAGAAGGGAAAAATTATTCTCTCCATTCCCTTTGCATTGAAAATTCTCTATTTATTCCTTTACTTGTATTTAACTCATTGTATAGACCAAAGTCAAGAGGCAGCCCAAAAGTATTTGCAAAATCCTGGATCTTTTTTCCACAATAGCTCCAGAGGTAGATGAACTTCTCGGAACATCAATATTTGAAGTTTCACTAGTAGATTCATTTGTTTGAAGTGAGGAAATATTCCCTGTAGAGCTACTCAGAATATTCCCGGTATAATGAGTCAGGTTCACGGAAGTCTGTATAGAATGTACTGAAGAATTCCCCGTTTTGAATACCTCCAGTGAAATAGATTGTGCCACAATATTCAATAAAGCCAGAGCATTCGGTTCAGCACTATCCTGTATTCCCCCATTCCAACAATAATTCTCAAAACACTCCTTACATTCCTCAGACTGCTCTTCCCCTCTTCGTTCCTGTTCACGCCGAATAATTGCACACCCTATACACTTGTTCCATGTTTTATTGTGGGTACGATTATTCAACGACATCACCTCATATCCGTTGGTTATCATGGAAAATTTTTCTTCATTATCATAACTCATTTTGTAAGTGCTAGTATTAGCCTCGTACAGGTATTGTGATGCGGGAATATAAACCACTAAAGGCACATCTGTAGTGTTTTTTTTGGATCCATGGAATTCCACCAAACTGGAAAGTTGTGAGGCATTGCATCCAAAAAACACCGGCCTTTTATTAAGTTTTTCATCAATAAAAGTATGAAAAGGCGGAACATAAGGAAAAGGCGTTCCGTAACCTTGAATGGTAAACTGCCGTTTGAAAGTATATGTGATTGCCGAACCATTTGGCCAATTATCAGGGGTGTCTGCGGAGTTATCATATGAGAAAATCACATCGACATTTCTGTTATTCTGAATGAGAGGGTAATAAGGAATATTCTGGTCATCTTCCCCACCATCAACAAGATTCAACGAGCGGCTCGAAACCAAGCTTTTCAGATCGGCATATTCAGAGTTATAAAACGGGTTTGGTTCATAAGTGGCAATATCCGAGTCTGTCTCCAGAAAAGAGCCAAGAATCAAAGAAAGCAATTTCTTCAAAGCCCAGTTTATCGTGGACAGAGACTCTACTTTAAACAAAATTTGGTTAAAGATTGAAGACGAAGTTCCCATGAAATACCCCGCATTATCGAAATTCGTAACACAAAACGTATCGTTTGGAGTGCCGTTATCAAGACTAGTTCCCAAATACCTGTTAATAATAAAAGAATTGAGACTAGTATCCCAAGACCCAAGCTCATAGGGAGTTATTTCAAAAACCGTGGAGTTTAAATTGATGATTTTGGAACCCGGATTACGACCATTGGCCACTATAATGGGAAATGGCATGTCATGGTCCTGGAAACTTGGCAATTGAGTGATGCCTGTCCAGGTAAAGTTTTCTCCACCATGATAGAAAGTATCGTTAAAAAATTGGTAAGAAAGTGCCCGGCCCCAAACATCTGTGATTGAAGTTTCAAAACCAGAATCTTTTTTGGCGCCAATTGCTTCCCGTAGCTGATTATAGTATGAGATTGTGGAAACAATATTGATGCCACTCGGGTTAAATATCAGGTCACTCAAGTCCCACATGCCACTATCTTCCTGAAGAATATCTGCCACTGAAATCCAATTATTTACTGCCAAAGACCCCACCAACCAACTCCCTCCAGATAATCCTGTAATGTATGTGGAACTTTGTAAGAGACCTCCAAGTGCTGTTTTGGACAGGTCTTGAAACCGGTCATCTAATGCCAAAAGTGAACCTGCACCAGAAAGCATGGCACGATAACCGCCACCACTAAACGCCAAGCCTATAGTGATATTCCTATCTGCGTTAGTTAGAAATTCCTCGGCATCGAAATCGGAAAGATTGGCCACATCATTAAGGAAAGTTATCAACTTTTTATTGGTTTTCACATATCTCTGTCTTATATAGTCATCTTCCTTTTGTGAAATATTTGACGCTTCACGTAAAATAGGTGTTGATGGACACTCGGTTGATTTCGGGGCATAAGCTTGGCCCTGGGCATAATAAGACAGTGAAAAAGACCATGTGGTAGATCCCGAGATTCCAGACCCAGACCCAGAATTAACCAGCGGTATTGAATTCCTGTTTGTGGATGTCGGTAAAGCACTCTGGAGACCAGTTGTAGTTTCATCTTGCCATGGCCATTGGAATGCTGAAACAAGTTTTATTGATAAAAAGAGTATGGAAAAATGAAAGTACATTTTCTGTTCTGTTATGTTTTTGAACTCCGTTTGAGTTTATTGGAGAAGCTCTTTTAAAAAAAAAAATCGGGGTTATATTTCAACTGGGCTTCATTTTCTTTTAAGAAAGTTCACTCAAACACCAGAGGAAGTTGCTAATTCGGTTGCTTTCCTGTATTTGTAAGAGGCTTTGTAGAAATTTCCCCGATTAGGAAATAAGACATGAACCCCACAAAAAAATACTATATTCACTATCAAGAGTCTTAAAGGGTTTTTAATATTCCAGTGCGAGGAAATTTCAAAGGAATTTTTACACGTTTTGCTGGTCGGCAAAAGCCGTTTAGTTTTATTTAAAATGTTCAGAAGCGTTTTCCCATTCTTATTGTCATGAGCTACATGTTTCAAAAATTTTGTAAAAAACAAACCTTAAATCTATACACTGTTTTTTTTTTATTAATTAATAATTTTCCTCTTTTTTTCTTTTTCCTTTTTCCTTTTTTTAATAAAACCTTCCCCGTATTACTTTGAAAGGCTACGGGTATCCCTGTCAGATTCTGGTATCCAGAAATAACTGAATCGGGTTCTTACGACTTCTCGTGTGCTAAGATAAGAGTGAATGGTCATCATGGTTATGTTTCAAACCACTATATTATAATCTGTAAACGATTAAACTCTATAGTACAAAGGGCCTCCTTTTCAGGGCCATGCAAGAAGTGAATGTCTCATGAATATGCGTCAGTATGCTTAGCTTGGTTGAGTGGGCAAGTGGCCGGCCTTAGGTTGCCATCTCAACATCTGCAGTAGCAGCTTCGGCAACTGCCTCGGCGACTGCTTCAACCTCAGCGTTGTCGGCCTCAATAGCCTTCTGCTCTGGTTGGCCAGCGATGGAAATGGCAACATTGTTCAATTCGCTGTCAACCTCAACACCCTCATTTGGGATAATCAACTCCAACTCGCCGTTGTCCAAGAAGGTAGCCTTGATCTCGTCAAACTTGACCACCTTATCGAAAACAAATCTCTTCTCGAACTGAATCTCGTGGTTCTGGTAGTCCTTGATCAATTGCTGGGCATCCTCCATGACCTCCTCCTCGTTATCGGATTCAGATTCGGACTCAGACTCAGACTCAGAAGAGCTAGAAGAGCTAGAAGAGTCGGAGTCGGAATCAGACTCGGACTCAGACTCGGAAGAACTAGAAGAATCAGACTCAGACTCGGACTCAGAAGAGCTGGAAGAGTCGGACTCGGCCTCAGCCTCAGCCCCAGCCTCAGCCTCAGCGGCCTTCTCCTCCTTGGTGTTCTCCTCAGCATCCTCAATGTCCTCGTCCTCGCTCTCGCTGTCGTCAAAGGTAAAGTTGAACTTACCGTTGATGACCAACTCATTCTCATTCTTCAAGAAGTTGATCTTTAAGTCCTCCTTGATAAGCGAGGGAAGTCTGAGGTTCAACTTGTAGGTCTTGTCGTCAACCTCAACCAACTCGCAGTCCTTAGAACCCTTCAAGTCCTTGCTCAAGTCAATGACGTCATATTCGTCGTCGCTGTCGTTTGCCTGGAGCAAGAGTTCGTCGTCGGAGAATTCCAACTCAGGGTCAGTGGAGTCATTGTCGCTGTCGTAACGCTCAGGCAAGTCGAAGCGGTGCTTGTAGATGGTGATTCCCTCGTCGTCAGAGGAGTCGGAGCTCAAGTCCTCATCCACGACAATGTCATCCGAGTCGTCCTCGGAGTTGTAGTAGTCGGAGTCAACCTCGAAGAAAATTTCGTCGTCTTCACTCTCAGAGGTGGAAACCTCATCAGCAGACTCGGCAACCTGGGCCAAGGCCCTTCTGAGGTCCTCCAATTCCTCCTCGGAGTCCAAGTCCAAGTCAGTGTTAGAGTCGGAGTCAGAGTCGGAGTCGGAAGAGTTGGCCAAAAGAATAGCCTCCTCGAGTTCGACCTCAGAATCGGAGTCAGACTCAGAATCGGAGTCGGAAGAGTTGTCCAAGAGAATTACATCCTCGAGTTCGGACTCGGAGTCAGACTCAGAGTCGGATTCAGAGCCGGAGGAGTTGGCCAAGAGAATACCCTCTTCAAGGTCGGAGTCGTACTCGTCAGAAGAAACATCCAACTCAGACTCGGAGTCGTAGTATCTGAGCAAGTCGTCGTTAACGTCTCTGACAGCGCCTTCAGCCTCCAAGGCATCAATGGCATCGTTTTCAAGGTCATCGTTCACGTCAACACCGTCAAAATCTTCAGGAAGGACGAAAAACTCTTCGTACTCACCCTCGGGCAAGCCATCGGAATCGTAGTAAATCTCAGACTCGTAGTCATCCTCGTTGTTGCTGTCCAAGTCGAAATCGTAAACTCTCTCATCATCCTCAGAGGCAGCAAAACCGTCGTATTCGCTTTCGGAGTCGCCATCCTCAGATTCGGTCTCAGGCTCCTCAATGTAAACTGGGCCAGAAGGCTGTGGGTAGTGGTACTTGGAGTACCTACGGCCATATCTAGCAGGATTGCTGTTTCTGTGAGATTCCTGGGTGTAACGGGTGTTATAAGATGGTCTTCTGTCAGCACCGGCGTAATGATGTCTGTTGTAGTGGGGGTTGTAGTCGGATCTTCTGTCGAACGATCTTCTGTGAGGCGAAGATCTGAAGGACTTTCTGTTGTATCTGGCTCTGTTGTATGACATCTTTGATTTGCTGGTTTGTTTGTTGATAGAAAATCTGATGGGGAAATTAGTATTACCAGCGAAATTGCATGCTATTTAACATGAAAAATTAGTGCCCCCGGCATGGGCCAACCGATGAGACGTGCGGCTCGCGCAGTTACCTGTTTTGGCATTTCCGGGGTGCCACTGCGTACTAACGCGCATACACCCGTGCATCCTGCAGCAATAGAAGTTCCTACCGCGACGAAAGAATTCCACCACGTTCCACTTTGCCGCCACAGAAATCGGTGGAAGATTTTAGAATAATGGCAGTGCGGCTTAAAATGCCAGGGGCCAATGAGAGCCACGAACGCGACAAACGCGTCTTATTTATACGTTTGCCACTGGCGGCAAACACAAGGCCGTTGGAATTCCATGGAGTTCTTTTGAGGGAATTAGAAAAAAAAAAAAAAGTGGTTAAATCTTCAGATTCTTTTTTTTTTCTTCTTTTTTGTTTTGGCCACAAATCCAATCTTAAAGTAAATCAATTAAGTTTTTTTTTTAGGTTTCTTTCCTTGTCCGCCATTATGCTCGCGCCCAAACATGATTAAAAAAAAAAATGACACCATCAACGGCGGCGGGATGAGGTACGGGGGTTACCCGCCTTTATACCCGCGCCTATATAAGCAGCCGGGGCCCCTTACAACCCCGGATTTTTGGAAACCAAATCTCTTTGCCATTTGGCTTAGATCAAGTGTAGTATCTGTTCTTTTCAGTGTAACAGCTGAAACGTCATCACTGATGACATTACTTATTATTGCTATTTTTGGAATTTCCGTCTTGGGGCTCGATGGGCTTGCTCACACCCTGGGGCATAGTGTCGTTACCATTACACCTTCGGTTTCTGACGCAAAACTTTTAATCGTGCTCTGTGAGGCCATAGATTACGAATAAAAGTTTGAGTCTAACATTTATATAACTTTTCTCTTGTGGGGCTATCTGTCTATAAAATATTACTGTTTTTGAAAGGATTTCATTATTTTGGAAGACCGCTAAACGTTGGTTAAACGCTTTCAGAGTTTATCGCACTAAGATTGTACTGCGTATTGAATATAGGTCTGGCATCTGGTGCGATAAACCCACCATCACCAACGATAAAGTTTAAACTACCTTAAGTTCTTCCAACACAAGGTACGCTTGATTCTTTGTTTTCTTTTGTTTCTGCTTTTTTTTATTAATGACTGATGGCGAATGATGGTCTGGACTCGTCCTCCTTCTCGTCGCTTTCAAACGCTGACTTCCAGCTTTTCCCGAAGCTAGGTGAAGAAAATGCTGCAGAAATCACTTCTTGTGGTTCACAAAAGTCGGGCTCCTCACTCCTGGATTTGGGGGAAAATAACCCCTTTGGGTTTTGGCAAAAATCCGGGTCAAATGCGGGTATTTCCCGTCAAACTGAGCCACATACAGATTCATGTGTTGATCCAGCGGAAAACGGACAAATTCTGGGGGGTTTTCGGGAAAGTATCGATATCACAGAATTCCCCGTTTCAGAACGTTCAGATGGAAGGTTTTCAGGTGATGGTACCACATTAAATTCACGTGTTCTTCGGGCCATTGGTTCACAGTTGGCAGTGGGAGAAAGTCGGGTTTTAGACGCCCAACACAGCAAGTTCAAATACGTAGACATGTATGCAAACACGCTCCGTACACTTGAGCCCACTTCTCCGGACTCACGGTCGGTTTTTGGGGTTTCTGAACTTGATGAATACCACCAATTTGTGCGGCTTTCGGAACTTAACCAACAAATCGAAGCACGGCTAGCATCCGAGCAACTTTCGCCCGAATCTAATGTACTTGCAGTTTTAGATGCTGGTGATTTCCATAAACTATATAATCCGCATCCGGACGTAGAAATTCCGGAGACCCCGGCCAAAAAAGGACATTTCCGTTTTTTCCCGTGGGGCCGAGGCAAATTTCCTCCGGGAAGCAGCGGCGAGAACACAAAGCCAAAAACAAAAACCCTGGGGAAAACACAACCAAGTACCGATGCGCTGGCGCAAACCACCCCGGTATCTTCTCTGGGCAGGCCCCAACAACCAGCATTTCTCCATCGCAGGCTCGAAGTGAGGCATCTCCAGATGATTTCAATGGGTGGAACTTTGGGTGTGGGACTTTATCTTAATGTGGGCAAGGCTCTTACTATTGCCGGGGGGTTGGGCACGCTTTTGGCGATGATTATTGTGGGGCTTGTGGTTCTAGCCACGGTGATTTCGTTCTGTGAGATGGTCACGTTTGTGTCGGTAGTGGATGGCGTTTCAGGTTTGGGCTCGCGTTTTGTGGATGAAAGTTTTGGCTTCGCAACGGGGTGGCTCTACTTCTTTAGTTTTTCATTTGGACTTGCGGGTGAGGTGGTGGCGGCAGTGATTATTTTAAGTTATTTCTCCAGCACGGAGATCTTGACCAATGCAGGGTCCACCGCCGGGTTTGTCACGCTTTTTCTCCTTGTGTGTATTCTCAGTAATGTTCTGAGCATCAAGGTTTTTGGCGAAATCGAGTACATCACCAGCTTAATTAAGGTGATCATCACGCTTCTGGGGATAGTGATCATGATTGTGGTCAATCGTGGCGGGCTTGGAAATAAGGGTGCGATTGGTTTTAAATACTGGCAAAGGCTGAAATCAGATTTTGAACATAACTTGATTTTTGGACCGTTCCGGCCCTCCTTCAATCTTTCCAGCGATGGTACTGACCCAGAATCCGCCGGGATTGGTGGCAACTCTGGCCGGTTTCTTTCGCTTCTAGTTGCAGTTGTTGTGGCCGCATATGCTTATAGTGGCACCGAGATTGTGTGTATTGCTGCGTGTGAGGCCAAGAACCCAAGAAAGGCCCTTCCGTCTGCCACAAACAGGGTTTTCTGGCGGATCTTGATTTTCTACTGCTTGTCGTCGTTTGTGGTATCTCTAAACATTTACGCCGGTGATCCCCGGCTTCTCCGGTATTACTCGGGGACCACAGGAATATTACCCAGTGATTTCGCCACTAACTATGCAATCAACTATGTTGGTGGTGCCCATTGTCACCGAAACTCGCTGGTTGTGGCTAGTATAGGCACCGGGGCCCAGAGCCCATGGATTATTGCTTTCCAGAGCGCAGGCGCTTGTAGTTGGAGCAGTGTGGTTAATGCCCTTTTATTTTTCTTTGCCTTGTCGTGTGGAATTTCCCATTTGTACGTGAGTTCCCGTACAATCTACTCGTTGTCCTTACAGCATAAAGCACCGGGATTCTTGAGAACGTGTAACAGAAATGGAACGCCATATTATGCAGTGTTGGTGGCGGTTATTCCTGGTCTTTTGTCGTATACATGTGTGTCACAGAAAGCCACCACGGTGTTTCAGAATCTCACCAGCTTAATCTCCTCTTCCGGTGTGTTTGTGTGGTTTTCTATGTGTCTTTCCTATGTGCGCTTTTACTATGGCTTGAAGCGCCGACCCGATATCATCAGCAGAGACGATAAGTCGTACCCGTACCGCTCAGCATTCCAGCCTTATAGTGCCATTTTTGGCCTCTGTGGCACCTCAATAATCTTGCTTTCTATGGGATACGTTGTGTTTTTGAAAGACCACTGGAACACATGGTTCTTCTTCTCAAGTTACGGTACGTTCATGATATTTGCAGCTCTCTACTTCACGCACTGGCTTGTGGTAGGGACCAAAATGTCGAGTCTTGAGGCATTAGATTTCGACTCGGGAAGGAGAGAAAAGGATATTTATATCTGGGACGGTGGAAGAGAGTATAATCTACGTAAGGGTAAAGACCTTGCGCACAAGATTGTTGATTGGCTTGCATAATAAACTTGTGGCGCTTTTTTTTTTTGGCGAAAATTTGACCTTTCGTGATAAAGTACTATAGAGTAATAATAACGGGTTTTAAGATAAATAATGACATGCTTTTTTTTTAAACTAGTACATTTGACTTTCAAAACTTCACCTCTTTTTCCTTCATTTTTCTTGGTGGATGCATATTACTCCAGACGGTGAGATCTTGATTTCCTTTCTGCCACCTGTTCTCTCGCATCTTCCTCTTCATAATTAATTTTCATGTGAATAACTTAACAGATTTCAAACTATTTTAGGAATTAGAAATTTAAAGAAACTGACTATATGTATAACTAAATTAATATTATAGAATTTCGAATCATTCGGTAGAATATTAAAGCGAAAGTTGTACCTTCCCTTTTTTTTCTTTTTCAAAGATTCCACATAAGGATAAGCAAAAAGTAAACAAAACGAGCACTGTGAAAGAAAACTTGAGGAATAAAAAGTCTGTCAAAAATCAGAAAATAACCTTTACACACCTAAAAATAGTCCTCTAATATAATATCGATATTCTAAAACATATGAAATATACAAACACAAATAAAAACACGTTTTCTTAAACAACGCCTCGAATCTCAAAAAGCTTCTCAGAAACCTCTTCGTATCTGAGACGGAAATGACGCACATTCTGCATGGTGGTGGTACGGCGCTTGTTTCCCGCCTAAGCGAAAAAAATCTCACAGATGATTGCTCGTATCACCACTGTTTGTTGAACAGAAGAAAGAGAGAATCCACAAAACGGAACCCCAACTTTCAATCTTCCACCTGTATCAATAACAGAATAACTCCAGTGTTTAAAAATAAGAAAAATACCCAAAACCCCCCAAAAAAGCTAAGAAAACATTTTAAAAACCAAAAAAAAAATCCCCAAACTATTGACCACGTCATCCATTACAGAAAAATGACCTGGATTCCTACCGAGCAGTTTCTTCACGGAAGACTCTGGAAGGCTTTTCTCCCCTTTGACAAGCACCCTAATTTGAAAAACGATAATTTCAAGAACTTGTATGCGGGCGACGAGGTGTACATTTTCGAGACAAAGGACGATAAATGGGCCCGTGGATATACGTTGACACGGCCTTTCCCCAATGATTTCACCATTACTTCAGTTAATTTAGATGATTTGCCTGGGTTGAATGTGAAGGTGGTGGTGTTTCCCTTGAAGTACGTGAAGGTGGTGGAGAAGCTTCCACTCAACTTGATGGAGGTGGCTGACGAGTATAATAATATTAACGTATCGGCCAAATTAGCACCAACTTTGAAAGAGCAGGACAAGGCGTACAATGACGAGAATACGGTGGAGAAACGTGCGGTGATTCCTGCATTACCATTTGATACGTTTACGTTCACAGACAACTTGGTGTCGGAGATTACGTATGCGATGAATTTGTTGACGTCGCATATTTTTGCTCTCTATTCGATTGGTGAGTTCCGGCTTTTCAACAAGCTCTCAGAGATCTACCGTGGGCTTGACGAGAACCGGATTAAGTTGACACTGAACACGTTGACGGAAAACGAGACGCAGGTGGCCAAAGAGAGCACGACGTTTCTCTTGAGTAAGATCCCCAAGAAGTTGGCGTCCAAGTCCGCTCGTTTGAACGAAAAGTCGTACGATTTGGACAACAAAAACACCGATATTTCGGGGTACAAGGCGGTATTGGCACGTGATGCGTTCGAGGGCTCGTTGGTGTCGTTGGATAACGCGCTGCCAGCCCAATTGGCGTTGAACCAGCAGTTGTGTGCTTTGTACCCGAAGTTCCCCATCAACGCGCACAACAACCGTCGCCAGTTTGTGTTGGAACCTACCGTGAATGAAAAACTTGTGCATGAGCCGCCGTCACACATTTTGGTTGATTTCAAGTCGGTGAGTGGCTCGTCGAGCTACCAGCCCACGGGTTTTGCCGGTATGATTGCGTACTTGTATATCCGTAACAACAAGCGCCGGTTGACCGAGGCATTTGCCGTGCACACTGACTCTGTGGACGAGCTTGTGTTTGTGGAGAAGATTTCTGCAGCATTGTTCCGTAACATTCCACCGGCAGAAGTGGAAAACAACCGCGTATATCTTGTGGCGGTGTTGACGGAGGAAATCAACTTGGGCGTAAAGGATACTTTCCTCCCTCAGATCCGTCGGGTCAAGAAAGGTGTGGCAGCAGGTGTGGCCGATATCACCCGGATTTTCCTGCGTAACCAGGGTTCGTTGGCGTCGGGCCAGGCACACCAGTTTCTGATCAAGTTGTATGGATCATTCCTTTCGAAAAAGAAATTCGATACCCAAAATGTGGAGAATAATGGCTGGGGGGAGGCCGTGGACCGTATTATTAGCGGGTCCAACGAAGGTATTGCCGTCAACCCGCGTGCGGAAAAGTTGGTGGTTTCTGTCAAGGAGTTTAAGCACCAGCTCACGGAGCACGAGGATGATGTACCCCAAGAGTCTGCAGATGCAAATGTCGAAAGCAGAAGTGCACCCATTGCCAAAATCAAGCCGATTTTCTTCGATCCCCTTGCGGAAAACTATGAGCGGATTTACTTGAAAATGGGTAAGATCAGTGTGGTGGGAGAGACAAACAAGGATGCGCTTTTGACGGTGGAGATCGAAGCTCCAAATGATCCATCGATTCTGTTTGCCAAGGCGTCCAACCAGATTGAAAAGCCTTCTTGGCAGTTTGTATCGGTTTATTCTGGTGAAGTAGTGGGTGAGATCGTTAAGGTGAATGGTATTGTCAGCAAAAATGGCACGAAAAAGTCTCTTAGACAGGACTCAATTTCACTTCTGCTTTATGCCAATGGTTTATTGATTGGTAAATGTGAAGCTCCGTATAAGAGTGGACACGGGATTGTTGAGCTCAACAAAAAACCGTGGTATAATCTTGAATTCACTAGTCCCGGCCAGAAAACAGCAGTGGCTGTGGTGGAAGTGCACACTGAGTATATTGGTAAGACGTTTAATACTGAGGGATGCATTGAAAATATCTTGCAGTATGAGCGCTTGCTCCAGGCTGGTACCTCCGGAATTGATGAACTTCATAAATCCATGGTGGACTTCTGCAAATTGGACATCTATAATGTGGTGCGTTTTTTCGCCGAGTTGCTTGGTGCATTATTGAAAATGATTGACGCTTGTTTGGAAAATAACCGCTTACCCCATAGTGAGATGCTTTTGGATTCGTCTTTCAAGGCGGTGGTTTATTTGTTGGACACGCTATTTGGTACCCAGGATCAATACTTGTACATGTTTGATTCTTTTGTTGGGGAAAACGCCATTCCCGCCAGTGCTGGTGTGTTTTTATTGACGAAAATCGCCGATATTTTCAGCCAGGCCCAGTCTAACTGGAACTCTTTATCCAGATCCATGTGCCGTAACATTGCCTTGCTCCTCCGTCTTGCGTTAGAACCGGTGAAGACGGCACAAAACTGTGATGAATTTACCAAAGCCTTGGCATCGCTCTTTAAATCAGCATCGTTTTTCGTGGCATTGGAGTCGCCCATCCTCACCAATGACCAGGTGCTTGTGATTGAGCTTCCAGACTTTGTGCTTGCTTATGAGCGCGATTTGGAGACCTCCAGTTTGTTGCAACTTGTGCTTGGGTTTATTGACTCGATTGGCACAAGGGGTTTGGGTGTAGATGCTGACCCCACCAATAACACCAAGCCAATTCCTGGAAGTAAGGAACACAAGATTGTCATTACCAAGCTTTTGGTTATACAGCGGTTATTTGCTACCGAGTTGTCGCATGAAGTGACACATATCCAGAATTTGGTGGCCAAAAGTGTGGTTTGGTGTATGGAGGTGTTTTTGGGCGAGTTAGATATTGAGGCCACTAGATTGGCGGCATCAGTGATGAAATGTGTGTGTGATGTGTTGTGGGCCAATATCGAGGAGGCGGAAATTGAGCTTCTTTGCTTTTCGCTCGTGAAGCATTTAGGTGCATTTTCAAGAACGTTCATCCGGTACAATAAGTTCACCCGAAGCAACCTGTATTTCAAGCCAAAAAAGGCCTTCACCCAGCTTTTCCAAAACCTGTACCCATTCAAGGAAATCATTACTGATACCGTGGTGGGCGAGGAGTCTGTGGTGGAGGTGCTTGTGGAGATTGCCAGTATTTTCGTTTATGTTTCACGGATCGGAAAACGTGCCGCCGGGCCAGAAGGTTTTTTCAAGATCAATGGGGCACAAATCCACGACGATTTCTTCGACCCAGTCAAGTGTACTTCAAACAACGGACTCAGTGAGGATATTCTTACGATCTTATCAGGAATCCAGCTCATGAGGCTTGGACGCTATTTCCCTGAGGATAAATGGCTTTCGTTATATGCGCTGGTGGCAGAAGGATGTTTACTGGCAATCGAGCTTCTTGCGCCATTGATGGTGACGCATTTTGTGCCCGATCCAGAAACGCCCGAGGTGTTTGACCGTTCGCTATGGGGCAGTTTTTTCCGCACCCTTCTTAAGTTGGGAACCTTACCTCCAGTACTGGTGGAACACCTTCTGACAATCCCAAGAAAGGCGTGTCATCAGATCACTGGCACAATGAGGGGCCGGGTGGCGGAGATTGTTAATGCGGCATGGGATGCATTGGCATGGGAGGCTACTGAGGAGGACTTGGTGCGGTTCAATCTTACCAAGTTTGGTGGATTCCAGGTGGAATTTATTGGCAGCGACTATGCGATTTTGCAGGAGTTGATGCTTCTTGCGTTACAGCGTAACAATGCGTGCCAGACGGTGGCGGTCAAGATAATCTGGTCGATTCTTGTGTCGGAGTACATTCTTAGTGACCTGATGGTTGATGTGGAGAAGGAGTGTCTTGTTGGATTGCACGATATTTATAACCGCACGGCGTATAAACCTGGCAGTAACGAGCAACTCACATTTATTGAACGTCTCCGTACCACCATCCGCTTGGACAGGGAAGATGAAGCGTTTGGCATGACTTTACAGTTTATTCAGAACATTGGTGGGTTTTTGGAGGTGTTGAACGATTTGAATCACGTGCCAGTAGGACCCGAGTTTGAAGACGACCGCACGTTCCATAAATTGAACATCAATGCGTACTTGAAAAACGCCAACAAGCCCGAGTTGTTCCACTCCTTCATCAGTCAGATGTATGAGGAAAACGTGCGCAAACATGATTATATCCAGGCGGCATTGAGCTTGGAGCTTTTGGCCCTGACGTATACGTGGGACCATCACGTGATGTTGGCTCCATCCTACCGGCCCAAGTTCCCTGAACAGAGTTCTTTTGAGCGGAAGGAGGCGTTGATCAAGATGATTGCCCAGAATTATATCAAGGGTAACAGTTTGGAGAGGGCCACCGATACCTACAACGAGTTGCTCGATGCGTATAATGAGTACACTTACGATCTCAAGTCGTTTGCGTATGTTCACCAGAAACTTGCCAAGCTCTACCTTGACTTGGAGTCTTCCGATAAGTTGAGTCCCTCCTTCTACCGTGTGGCATATATTGGAGCGGGTTTCCCTGCCAATATCCGGGGCAAGGAGCAGATTTACGAGGGTCTTCCTTTTGAACATATCACTCTGATCCACGAGCGTTTATTGAATCTTTACCCGGGAGCCAGAATTATTACTGATGACCAGCAGGCGGCGGAACTCAAGAAAAAGGTCCAGACCGGGCGGTACTTACACGTGAACGTGGTGGAGCCAGTGAATGAGGTATCAGACAAGATCATCAACACATCGATTGGTGTGCGCCAGTATGCCCGGAACAAAAACTTGCGGTTTTTCTCCACCACGCGTAAAATCCCCGGCTCCACTTCGGTGTTTGATTTGTGGACCGAGGAAATCACCTATGAGACATATGTCCTGTTCCCCACGTTGATGAAACGCAGTGAGATTAAGCACACTTCGGTGGTGCGTCTCTCGCCATTGGAAAACGCCATTCGGATCATTCTTAATAAAAATAACGAGTTGGTCCAGGTTGAAAGCATGCTCAATGTGGCCATACGTGAAAAGGCCGATAACAACACTTTGTTGAATGACATGAGTCGGCTTTTGGCTGGAACAGTAGACTCGCCAGTGAATGGTGGCGTGGGCCAATTCCGGGCCTATTTCTTGGACCCACGCTATGACGGAAAACCTGACTATGCTTATAATGTGCGGTTATTGAAAAACGCCTTCTATGATTTAACTCTGGTTTTGAGCAGATGTCTTCATTTACACGGGCGTTTGGTCAGCTCCAATATGCGTCCAGCCCATCAGGCATTGGTGGAACTCTACCGCAAAAACTTCTGTGATGAGATTGAGATCTTGAAGATCAACACCGATTATGAACGTTTGCCTTATAACCATGCGGCCCAATCTACCAGGGGAGGTAGTAGTGCCAATTCTATTAGTGGTTCTTCAATTGGAGGCACCAATTCCATCAGCGGAACCTCTGTTTCTGCCACCGTGCACACCGACAATGCCCTGACTATGGGAGGCGCCACGCTCCAAAGATCGGTGACCCAGAGTTCCAGGAATTCTGCGAATTCCGGGGTTACAAATGCATCGGTGAATCCGTCGGTGAACGCCTCCGAGCCCAGCATCATGAGCCTGGCTAGATTTGGCCGTTACAAGCGTACGGCTTTGAACTGGCGCCGGGGTTAGTACATGGGGGTTAGCCTTTGGATTAATATATGGAATTGGCATGTTGACTAGTGATTATAATTTTAAATATTTTTAGTGAAACTTATAGGAAAGAGGGTCAGACTGGGAGTAGTATATTAATGTAATTTTTATTTTTATTTTTATTTTTTTGTAAGAAAGTCCCTTAGTTGGATTAAATTGTCTTTGCCTATTCCAATGGGTCAGTTTATCTAAACTAGGAAAGAGAGTAAATGGTCGGGTGGAGGTTTACCTGATGTTATATTAAATCACGATAGATGGTTAAAGGTCAGCACCTTAAAGCCACAAAAACTATGGAAGAAATCAGGATTTCGAGATAAAAATCCACAAGCCCACCAGACTTCATACACATACAGAAACATCCCATCTATCATGTTCCTGTAATATTAATGAACAATATTTCACCATTCCAACAAAAAAGTTCCAACAAAAAAGTCCCATTTTTAGTGGTAGATTTTCCATTAATGATACTACTGTAATATGAAGAGAGACTTTTTGATTTTTCTACAAGAAAAAAGTCCACCAAACATCAAACTTGTATGTTCTATCCACTAACTGAGACAGACGGTGGTTGCTAGAATCCCAGGCCTCAGTATGCGTGCGCCTAATAGAACGAGAATTTCCTGATATGCTCCACCATTTCAAACACCACACAACGAATACAAAATAGTCGCTTTTAAGAAATGCCCTTTATTATACGAAATATACCCATCGAAGTTTTTTTTTTTTTAAATAAAATGTGCTACCCTAAATTACGGAAATAAAAACACCTGGTTTAAATCCTAGTTCTCAATTCCCACCCACCTCCATACCCACTGGCTCTGGTGTACGGGTGTTCCATTCACCTCGAAAAAAACCTCAAGCAAAAAAAAAAACCCCTTCAATCTACTGATAATCCATACAAAAAAATCCCCACAAAATGTTCAGACTTGCCGCCCGTACGCTCCGTGCCCCTATTCTCCGCATCTCTGCCGCACAACCTGTGCGTTTCTACGCCGTTGCGCCAATCTCAAAGGCTGAAGTTACTCAAAGAGCGTTTGAAGCATTGAAGACGGTGGCTGCTTTGCAAGAATCCAAGATTTCTTTGGAGGCCAACTTCCAAAAAGACTTGGGCTTGGACTCCTTGGATACCGTCGAGGCTCTTGTGGCCTTGGAGGAGGAATTCGACTTGGAGATCCCAGACAAGATTTCTGATGAGATTAAGACTGTGGGTCAGGCCGTGGATTACATCTATGAGGAGGAGCAAAAGTTGTAAATTGGCGGAGTTCTGCCGTGATCCCGCTGTACATACGATAAAAAAGAATGAGGATGAAATATATATAAAAAACAACAACAACCATCAAGTATTCGTTTAAATATGTAGACCCGCGGGGAAAGGAGAGGTAGAGGAAGGAGATTATTTCCCAATATTTTGGATTCTTCAGGTTTTCTGTAGTTTCTATAATCTCCTTCTTTTCATTATTTTCCTTTAGTATCTTTTACTTGTGTGATTGATGATGATTGCTTCCAAACTGCTTTGTTTTAGGGCCTGCGTCTATCCTGTCATTAGTAAGAAGTGGCGGAATGATTGGGAATATGGTGTTAGAACCAATTTTTTCTATTTTCTAATATTATGAAAATCCTCATTGTTATATTCACTTTTCAAAAAAAAAAAAAAAATCATTTAATAGAATCATGAAAATCCTCATCGTTATATTCACTTTCAAAAACTCTCCTGAACCCATGGATTGGGTGTATGTTTTACCCCAGGCAATTGTGCCTGGCCCGCGTAATCCGGTTAAGTAGCATCTCCTATTGGCCCTAAGATGTTACTGCTTTAGCCCATGATTAAAAGCACAAAGCAGGTAGTTTTTTTCCTTTCTTTTTTACAACTTTAAAAATCTTGGCTAAAATCCCTTATTCATTTATTGAGAATTCATATGCCCCATGCTTTTGAAAGGAATAGATCGTCTGTTTCCGGCGTCGTTGAAAATAAATATTACTGGCCCTAGAGGTCCTTCGGCCTCAAGCCAAGGCCCCGTACTACCCATCACGTGCCCACAGTCACATGCGGAAAAGGTCTTGCCGCATTTTCCATCCCTCCATCCCATTAACTATTTTAGGGATGGTTATTAAACACGAAAAGGCACAGAGAGCAAAACATACAAACGAAAAACAAACGAAAAACAAACAACTAGAAGAATGGAAAACCTCACACAAACACCAGAAATTTCAGGTGTCCAGGAAAAAAGTGTAGACACTGCTGTAGATAGTACTGCACACAGGTTACAGGAGACAAATCTTTCAGAAACCGAAGATGAAGACGAAGGCGAAAATGAAGATGAAAACGAAGATGAAGAAGGCGATAATGGGGCAGTGGAGTATCCCGGAACTATAGTTCCGGACCTCACCCCTGACCAGATTGCCAGCGATTTTGATTTGGCAAGGGAGTACCCTGATGATACCGAATATATTGACTTGATTCACTTGAAAATCCATAGTTTGGAGGATTTAAATTTGGGTAGATTCACGAAACTTGAGGCGCTTTGTTTGCGTCAGAATCTCATTGAATCTATTGGAAGTGTGAGAGAATTACCCGCGGAAAGTATGGAGGAGTTGGATTTCTATGATAATCGAATCAATCATATCTCTAGCCTGGTGAATCGACTTGTGAAATTGAAAAACCTTGATTTATCATTCAACAAAATCAAAAACATCAAGAACATTGACCAGTTGGTGGATTTGGAAAACTTATATTTTGTACAGAATAAGATCTCCGAGATCAAGAATTTAAGCACGCTTAAGAAGTTGAAGAACCTTGAGTTGGGCGGTAACCGGATCGAATATATTCTGCCGGAAATGCTTCATTTACCCAGTATTGAGCAATTATGGCTTGGCAAAAATAAAATTCGCCGGTTTGAAAATCTTGACAATTTGACCAATCTTCGGGTCCTTTCTATCCAATCAAACCGTCTTACCAAGATTGAAGGGTTGGAAAAGTTGGTTAATTTGGAAGAATTGTACCTTTCACATAATGGAATTGAGAAAATCGAGAATTTGGATCATAACTCCAAACTTACTGTGCTAGACGTGACGTCCAACCGTCTTTCCCATTTGAGTGGACTTAAACATCTTACTCAACTTACGGATTTCTGGTGTTCTTATAACCAGATCGATTCCTTTACTGAGATCTCCCTGGAATTGGGTCTGTTGCCTGAATTGGATACGGTTTATTTTGAGGGAAACCCTGTTCAACTTTCTAACCCCACGGCATACCGCAGGAAATTGCGTCTTTGTCTTGGAGACTCACTTGCAAAGATTGATGCTACGTATGTGAAGGCATAGATTGGGCCAATTGTTTGAATCTTTTACTTTTCTTAACTTTACTTCAATATTTTTTTTTTTCTGGCGCTTTTCCATTTTTGGTGCTTTTCCCGAGAATTCACTTAATTACCTAATTAGGTTATTGAATGGCACCAGTTTTGGCCCCAGTTTTGGTTTCGCGGGGTAAGACCTCGGTTATCCTGGTCCTTGGTCCTTGGCCCTTAGGCCCCTGAGAATGGCCCTAAAAGTCCAAAATCTCGTGCACTGGACCTGGGCCCTGGGCCCCGGGCGCTGCAGTTTGGCCGCGGTGAAGGTCTCGGCCCAGGAGGAAAGGGAAGAGAATTCGGCACCGGATTGGCACCGGATTGGGACAGTAGAAAAGGAGATGAAAACCAAGAAAGAAGAAAAAATAAGATTTAGAAAAATAGATAAACAGATAAATAAATATAAATAAATATAAGTAAAAATAAGTAAAAATAAGTAAAAAGAAGCAGAAATTACCCACCTGTTTTCTTAAAATCGGACCTCGGGCCATGTCGCAACCTTCGATTTCGAAAAGTCACATGGGGCCCCGCGCGCCAGAGAGGCCCTGGAATCACATGGCCCGCGGCCCCACAAATTATATATCTCAATATATATATATATAGGGCCAGGTCAGGGAATATAGCAGGATAAATAATCACCACTAATCACGGGAAAAAGCCAATAATTTGAAGAATATAAAAACAGAGATCCACTGAGATAGATCCAGAAGAATACAAAAAGGAAAAAAAAAAGGAAAAAAATAACATCAATATCAATAGTTTTGTTTGACGGTGCACTGGAAACGAGATCTCCATTGATAACCATTGATAAACCCGAATAAGAAGCCAAAGAAAAGGGTCATTATAGTGTTTGTGAAGTGTTGCTGATACGTTTGAGCAATAAGAATTCGCTAAGAAATTATCAGAGATAACTCTAAGAGATCCTAAGAGATCCTGAGAGATATACTAAGAAGCCCTAAAAGATCCCCTAAAAGATCCCCTAAGAGATTCCCTAAGAAGCCCTAAGAAGCCCTAAGAAACCCTAGGAAAAATGCCACCCTCTACAATCGCACAGGTGACCGGAGCGGTCGAATACGGCAAGGGCCCTGAACCACGGGAACTTCTTGCTAAAGAAAGGGCACAGGCCACATTTAGCGTGGACGCCATGAACTTTTTCCTCGAGGGCTCGAAGAAACGGGCTCTTGAGACCCGCAGGTTTATCGGAGAGATGGAGCGGGATCCCGTGCTTGCTGCCAGCACTAGAGACTATGACGCAAGCAAGGCGGAGCACCGGGAAATCACGGCGCAGAAAATCAACCGGCTTTCGCGATACATTGAGGTGGAAAACTTTGATCAATTGGAGCGGCGGCTTTCAGTAGTGTCTGTGTTTGACCCCAGTTTCCATACGCGTGTGGGAGTTCATTTGGGATTGTTTTTAGGATGTATTCGTGGAAATGGAACCGCCAGCCAGATGCAATACTGGTTATTGCAGAAACAACTGGCGTACGTGAAGAACTTGTATGGATGTTTCGGAATGACCGAGTTGGCCCATGGCCTGAATGTGGCTGGCCTCGAAACCACCGCCACTTTTGACGAACAAAATGACCTGTTCATCGTACACACGCCCCACCTTGGTGCCACCAAATGGTGGATTGGTGGAGCCGCCCATTCTGCCACCCATTGTACCGTGTACGCACGGCTCATTGTTAAGGGAAAGGATTATGGAGTAAAAACATTTGTGGTGCCATTAAGGGATGCCGATCATCAGCTTATGCCCGGAGTGGCAATCGGCGATATTGGCGCTAAGATGGGCCGTGACGGAATCGATAATGGATGGATCCAGTTCTCACACGTGCGGATCCCTCGCTACTTCATGTTACAGAAATATTGTCGCGTATCGGAAACGGGAGACGTTGTTGAGCCGCCCATGAACCAATTGCTGTACCTGGCTCTTTTACTTGGACGCGTGGTGATGGTGAAGGACGCATTCCGGTGGTCTGCACGCGTGGTGACCATAGCTACGCGTTATGCCGTGGGCCGTCGCCAGTTCCGGGCCTCTAATGCCCCAGAATCTGCCCCAGAGACTCAATTGTTGGACTATCCGTTACACCAACGGCGCCTTCTCCCACTCTTGGCGTTGACATATGCATTTTCCAATGGCGCAAACGTGTTGGCCGAAACATCTGCACGCACCATGGACGAATTGGACCGTGCGGTGGATGCCGATGATTCTGCCGAGTTGGATGCTGGAGTGGCCAAGATGAAGGCCCTTTTCGTGGCTTCCGGGTCGTTGAAATCCACTTGCACATGGTTGACCTTGAGCAGTATTGACGAATGTCGCCAGGCATGTGGTGGCCATGGCTATTCTGCATACGCTGGTTTCGGCAAGGCCTTCAATGATTTCGCTGTCCAGTGTACGTGGGAAGGCGATAACAATATCTTGGGCATGTCGGTGGGGAAACAATTGCTTAAGGCATACGCTGCAGCCAAACTGGGCGACCCACCCATAGGAATCCTTGCGTTTCTTGGAAAACACGCTGAATTACAGGGCTCAAAACCTGTATTGAGTATTTCTGATTTGGACCGCCCTGAGGCCATTTTGCACGCCATTCAGACCGCCCTTGTCCGGGCATGTGCACGTGCCCACGACGCCATGGAGAAGCGTAATGGTGACGCCGACTATATTGGCGCCGATCTCGTCACGTTGTCGAAGTTACTTGCACACTATTTCTTGTTAAACGCGTTTCTCGATAAGATCAACGAAACGGGCGAAAATGGCAAGGTGGCTACCAAAACAGAAACTGAAGCAGACGATGACGCCGAGGAGGAAACAGAAGCAGAAACCGAGGCCGACCGAGCGGCCGACCTGGCTTTAGTTCCAGTCTTGAATTTGTTAGCACAATTATACGGTGCAGCAATCGTTTTGGAAGGATTTGCAGGCACTTTTCTTACCTATGGCGTGGTGGAGGCCGAGGCCATGGCACACAATCTGACCAGTCATATTGCGGAGTTGTGTGCGGCTCTTCGTCCACACGCGATCCCATTAACAGACTCCTTCATGATGTCCGATATGATGATCAACGCGCCCATCGGGTACTACGACGGCGACATCTACAGAAACTACTTCCGCACGGTCACCGCCAACAACCCCACATCGGACGGCAAGGCGCCGTACTCTGCTGCGGTGGAGGCGATGTTGCACCGGCGCCTGCTCGAGGAGCGGCAACGGTTCGAGCGTGAGGATGAGGCTGCGGAGATCCTCTCGAGCTAGACATAGAACAAGAGCTAGAAAGAATGCAGATGTGTATTAGTGACGAATAAATGAAGGGTATTATTTCTGATGCGGCTTCTTCTGCTGCGCCCGCTTACTCTAAGCTGGTGTCCTCGGGCTTGTAGTTATCGAGCACAATGCGGTAGATGAACGAGGGCGCAAATCCGCCCACGTTTGTGATGTAAATGTCAATGTGTTCCGGTGGCACGTAATCTCCCAATGGGTTGGTCACCACGTCGACGTGCTCCATGAGAGTGGCGTCGCTGTAACTCAACACCTTTCCTGAGTTGCCCACCTCAATCAAGTCCTCGCGGTTGAAAGGGTAGAGCGGCGACAACTTGAACAAGCCAGCTACGCCAAACACCGGCGTCTTATGTTCTTTAGCACATTCAACAACGTTGGCGACGCCTGCACTCAGCATGCACCCGCCGTTAGCAAACACTGTGCTGGCACCAAGAATGACCTTGCCCACACGCGGCATCACGGCAAATACCGTGGAATCTGGGATCAAAACCGTCTGGATCTTATTTTCCGCTAGCGTCTTAACAAACGCGTGTGCGAGACCCGTATCGTTGGGGTAGCTTTCTGTCACGAGCACGGTGAAGTTACGCTTGGCACGCGCCTTAATCAAAAACTGTAACACGGTATCGGAGCCCGGCGTAGCCGTCAACAAGAGCTCATTCTCGTGGATAAGATCGGCGGCCATGTTTTCGAGCTCCTCCTTCACGTTGGAGATCTCATCAATAAGGTCCCGGATACCTTGGATCACAATCGACCGCATGTCACTCAGCTGCTTCTTCAGGAGCCGCCGCTGGGCCCCAGCCTCCTCATGGTGTGCTGTGCTCAAAAGACTAAACATTGACAGGATCATTGGCGCCGTGTCTGGTGCCAGGGGGTCTGCCTGTTCGATTTCATCGCGGATTAGCGCTAATACGCGCCGCACAATGTTGCCGGGGATATACTCCCTCGGACTGGCTTTTTCAAGCTCGCGTCCAACTTCCCGAATAAGCGCCACCAAAGCATGTGGGTCGCTCCATCGGGCGGCTGAAATCACCCTCATAAGCACGTGCGCAACTTTAAGTGCCACGTCCTTATCGCCCAAATGCTGTTTGCGCTTGAGCTCAAGCACGAGCGGCTCCACTAACGCGTGTATATCGGGTGTAAGCACAGAAGGCATGTTTTTTTTTATTTGTGTGGGGATTTATGTGGGGAAAGAAAAGTGGTTGGTAATATTTTTTTTTTTTTAGAGTGCGAGTTCATGTCATATTGGCGTGGTCCCCGTGCTTATGTGCAGTACACACAGGGGTCTTGTTTATGACGGTGAGCAAAAAGGACTTAATTGGATATTTGGGAGAAATTAAGGGAAGCTTTTGGAAAATAATAGTTTAGGGAGAGGAAAGAAGGTCTTTTTTAGACTTTAATTAATGTTGTGGTGGTATTTTGTGGGCTATTAGGACATACACTCTATATGCAGGTTTAGAGAGTATAGATGAGTTTTTTGGTTAGGTGTTCTTCATATATAGCTATCAGGAGTATATATAAATATTAATATGAATAAAGGGGTTGTGTTAGTTTATGTAGAGGTCTTTTGTATTCCATATTAAGATACTTCTAGTAGTTCGGGGGGAGGTATAGTATGCTGTAGTATATACAGGAAATAGATGCCGAGATGAGTTCTGTTTATATACTTTAAAAGGATATTAGTGTTTTATTTTTATTATTATTGTTTATTCTTTAATTTGAAAAAATCTTAATTTAAGTTTTCACATTTATGAATTTCCTGGATTTTGGCCTCCTACATCTTTCCACCCCTACCTTGAGGCTTGAAATAACCAATTTTCCTTCCATCTACATTTCACCCACTCCTAATAATATATTTATCAAGGTGTATTTTATTTTTTAATATTTTGATATTTTTTCATTTTGAAATATAAAACCAAATTTAAAAATCTTTGAAATTTTCTTTCAATCAAATCACTGAATTCTCCCTTTTCATGTTTTCTCCATATTTTCTCCTCCTCGCTTAACTGTCTAAACCCACGCGACATGGCCTGGCCTCAGATGTGATCAAAACCGCACCTAAACCCACTGATTTTTGTCTTTCTCACTGGCAAAAAACCCCCATTGAGCTGGATAAATTTCATCCAAGATTGTGGAAATTGCTAATATCATACACTGAACAATTTATCTCCCTCAAAATTTCCCATTGTTTATCCCCAAAATGCCCCACGAAGATGCCCTCCACGCTTCTCTTCGGTACTTATATAATGAAGCATCTAAATTCCATGTTTCCATCGATATTATAGTGAAATTGGCCAAAAGTCTCAAACTAGACACATTTGTGGATGCAGAAGAGACTCCAGGAGTACAGCGACTCTCGATTGCAGGCTCACTTCTTCTTTTGGAGATCGATTTTTCCGGTGACCATACTGTAACTAAAGTCAGTCTTTCACTGGGCAACCATACGCTGGAAATACGCGCTGAAAATGCTGGTGGGGGCAAGAATATTGTTTCAGAATCGTTTCAAAATGCAGTGGGTACACACCCCGCGGCAAAATCCGTGGTGTTGTCGTTTCTGCAGCAATCTACACCCTCATTCCTTCAAACGGTACAGTTTTCCGGAGAACAGGGACAAAACGCCGTTTCTGTGGCAGAAAATATTCTTCTTGCCAGTCTTGCCGGCCCCACATTAGGTACTTTCCCAGAAAATCTCAAGTATCTTGCCGATATTGACCGCGTATCACCTCCCGAGGCAGATTTGATAGTGTACATGGATAATTTGGCCACGTACTTGACGGCAATCCATCATACAGAAACGCAGATTTGTGGTGAGGATTGGCAGGTATCCAACGGTTTCACCAGTAGTTTTGGTAAGGTTTTGCTTAATGATGAACGGGGGAAACACGTAGGAGTATTTCTTCAATTCTGGCAAGCCTCGCGGTTTTTGAATCGGGAATTGGGCAAGCAAAACGGGATTCATACTGTTCTTTTGGCAATTGAAGAGTCCAAGACACATGCAGTAGATTATGTGGCAGAAGCGGCACAAAAACCGTGGGTGCTCCAAGACTCTCTGGGTAACAAAAACACCTATTTCTTTCAAGGAGAGTCGGATTCTGCACATTTACACGGACAGCAAAGCGTGATTGACAATGCATTTTGGAAGCTTGTGCTCAGGTTTACCCAGCCGGTATTCTTGCAGAAAACCATACTTGAGTACTTGGGAATCAGCGAGTACGAAAGCACCCAATCATACCCACATTCAGAGCTCTGGAAAAACACACTGCAGGATGGGGAGATTTGCTTTAAGGCCAATGGAAAAGACGTGGTTTTTCTGTTTGAAGAGCCTCCTCAATACGTGTGTTTACGGGCTGTTTCTCTTGATAACCTACACATTCTTGAATCCCTTATGCCCGTAATTCGGAACCAGCTTGTACTTACGAAATTGATTGAAAGTGTAGCCGGGGGAAATAATACCAAATATTATCGAGGTATAGACACAGAAACGGTCAGAAAAGACCACCAGAAAATGCGGGCGTCGCTTCAGATTTCTAACGATGTTCCTGAAGAGGAGCTTCTTAGTTTGAGCACAATTTCTAACGATTATGTGGGTACACAGATGCTTGAGCGAGAGCTTGAATTGGGCGATTTGGCCAAAAGTGAAAGTGAGGCTGGAGACGATACTTTGGCCAGAAATGATTTCGACACCGAATCCTCGGTCCAAGCAAACCCACGGTTACAATTCACCGTCCAGGAAATAATCTATGGACAACCGGAGTTGGATTACGTGGTGAAGATCACAGGAAATCTTGCCCTGGAGGCATCGAAAGTGCAATTGGTAGATACACAGGTCCGGATTCATAACGGAAAGTTGACTGTGGATGGAGAAGATATGAATATGGATACCGAAACGGATGTCAGTGGACGGTTTGTACATGCTCTAGCGCTTAGTGAAGATGTATTGCTTGCACTTGAAACAATTTAGAGGATTTAAAGGGTATGAATGATTCTGAATACTGAACTATTGGTGTATTATGAGTTTACGAAATTTAAGGGTGGATAGGGGATTTCGTACCTTGGGTTCGTGATAGTATTGTCTTACGGGTCTAAATATTACACCAGCTATCATCCAACAAAAGAGGAGGAAGTGGACTCTAGAGATTTCATTAACTCTGCATGTGGAAAAAGATTGAAGGAACAAAATTAAGTAACTTTTTTCTTTTCCAAATCTCTTGAGGAAACATGATCATGATTCTTCTGGGTTTAGGGTTAAATCATGCTTATGTGAAACGATCTACGGAGAAGCAAGAGAAAGTGGATGACTAAGGTAAGAAAATTCAAATAAGGTAGAAAATAAGAGAAAAAATGTTCCAATTCAGATCCATGTAGGTTCCATTTTTAAAAAAAACCAAGTGCTTAATATCAAAGCTCTAAAATCAAAGATTTAAAAAAAGTAAATGAATTCCCAGTTATTTTTCAAAATAATGCAAGGAAGTTAATTGTTATAAAATAACTTGGGTATACAAGAATTCTGTATGTGGCGTCCAGCTGATTATGATTTAGTTACATTCATAGCACCAGATACAACAGCGTCATTTTTATTATGGCAGATCTTTAGCTAGGAATATAAAATGGCAATCAACCCCTTAATCCTTTTCTTAAATTCCAAACATAAACGTGTAATGATTTCTTATCGGTACATTAGGGGCACACTCACTATATACATGCGATCCAACTAGAGCTTGACACCAATATGGATACTGGCCACGCCAAAGGTTAAGTTCTCGTAGCCTTGTTCTGGTACGTAGAAACCGGCCTTTTCGATCATAGAACGGAACTCCTCCTGCTTGGGGAAACGTTGGATACTCTCAACCAAGTACTGGTAGGAGTCGCGGTCGTTGGCAATCAACTGTCCCATCATGGGCAAGAGGCCAAAGGAGTATGCCTGGTAGGCGTAGTCCACTACAGGGTTTTCGACGTGAGAAAACTCAAGACATGCGAAGATTCCTCCGGGTTTCAACACACGGTATGCAGTGTTCAAACCCGCCTGGATATCGGTGAAGTTACGAATACCAAAAGCAATGGTGTACACGTCCTTAGACTCGTCGGCAATTGCGTCCATAGTCTCACCATTCTGCTCAAGAAAACTGACTCTACCTGAGCCATCGTTCCACTTAGATTTTGCGTACCGTGCGCGGCCCTCGGCCAACATGTCCGGGTTGATATCCGCCACGGTCATTGTCAGCGAGGTGTCGCCAAATTTCTGCTGCGCGTGTTCCAAGAGGCCAAAGGCGATATCTCCGGTACCACCGGCCACGTCAAGGAAATCCAAGGGTTTTGAAGACGACGCCCGCATTCCAGCGTCTAGTCTGTTGATGAAATGATGTTTCCAGAGACGGTGCACGCCAAAAGACATTGCATCGTTCATGACGTCGTATTTCGATGCCACGGACGAAAAAACGCCCCGCACCATTTTCTCCTTTTCATCTTTTTGCACCGTTTGGAACCCGAAATGCGTGGTTGCGGGCTCGTTAATTTTATCCGTTTTAGCCGCCTCTTGTTGGGGTGTAGCTTTCGCATACTGGCGCACCATAGTGGGGGTCTGTGTCCGGGCGAAACCGGGACCAAGACGGGTTAATGCTGAGCGACTGCGCATATTTTTCAATTTTTATTTAATTTTTTTATGGTGGTTAAGGGGATTTTCTTATGTGCTGTCGGGGTAAAAGAGAAGTAGTACGGGTGGGATTTATCGATTTACAGCACTGTGCGCGGTGGGGCGAGGGCAGCCCGCGGCGTTTTCTATGGGCGGGGGTACACTATTTTTTTTTTTTTTAGTTGTAGTTGTGTTATTTTTTTTATTCCAACTAAAGTTTTTATTATAGAATATTCATTTATTTTAGTGAATATTCGGAGTATAATTTTCGTATATCGCTGGTAGTGTGTGGAGTTGATTCTGAGGTGAATATTATACATATTCGTAGTTCTAGTGATTATCTGGTTCGCGCACTCCACTCTTTAGGGTAATATACACGGTAGGGTTTAATTAAATAAACGTGTAATGAATTAGACGGATCTGTGAAACATGGGGGATATTCATATTCATATTTTTTCTTTCTTTTTCTCTTTCATTCCGAGTCTTGTTAGATGTAGCTTTCAGCAAAATGTCCAGATGAAGACAGACCGCATTTAGCCAATTTATGTGATCACGAGAGATGAGATACTGAGTCGATTTCGAGTTGATTGGTGTTATAACGGGAGCTATAGTATTTTCGATAAGTTTGAACCTTTGCTATATTTTGAAATAGTATACATTTTTTTTTAGCAGGCAGTATCGGTGTAATTAATTGAATCAATATTATTTCATCCAGAAAAAGGTGAGATGCTCTTCCTTAGCAGAAGACTTAGTTACCATGCAATTTCTGTTAGTTTACCTGCAATATTTTATTCAAGAATTAGGTCAGATTGTCCCTTTTTATTACATAGAAAACAACAAGTAATTTAAAGCATATATAATAGGGTACTTCTAATACATGATAACGCAATATATTAATGTGGCATCAATAATGAAGAATCAGGAACAATGGGAAACACCAGACATGATAGTGTGTATTAATAAAACCCAATAAACACACCTTAAGAGTGATCAAAACTACAACAGAAGCAAAAGTATTATGTGTGAGATTCCTAACTAGTCCGATGAATTAAAGAACGTGAACGTGAGTCCCAGCACTTAAGCCTGGACGATTCTAATGGTGTTGGAGTGGCCAGAACCTCTGGTCCATCCCTGGATGGTGACGATGGAGTCACCCTTTTGGAGGAAGCCCAACTCGGAGGCCTCGGCAACAGCCCATCTCAATCTGTTCTCAACATCCTCTTGCCAGTTCTCGACCTTGTCTTGCTCGTACACAAATGGGTAGACACCTCTGTACAAGTGAGAGTAACGAGCGGCACGAGGGTTTCTGGTGACCATCAACACAGGCACGTTAGGCTTGTACTTGGACACCAATCTGCAGGTCTTACCGGAGGTAGACAAAACAACGATGGCCTTAGCGTCTTGCTCGTAAGCAGCAGAAACGGCGGCAATAGCACAGGTCTCGGTGGTGTCGGTAGGTCTAACAACCAAGGATCTGAGTTCGTTGAACAAAGAAGTGTAAGAAATGGCCTTCTCAGCAATGATGGCAGTGTTGTGCATCATGGACACGGCCTCGAATGGGTAGTTACCCTTGGCGGTCTCACCAGACAACATGACACAGTCAGCACCATCCAAAATGGCGTTACCAACATCAGAAACCTCAGCTCTGGTTGGTCTAGGGTTGTAGGTCATGGACTCCAACATTTGCGTGGCACAAATGACAGGCTTGGCGGCCAAGTTACACTTAGCAATCAATTGCTTTTGCACGACAAACACTTGAGGGGCTGGGATCTCAATACCCAAGTCACCTCTGGCCACCATGACACCATCAGTTTCCTTCAAAATGTCGTCAAAGTTGTTGACACCCTGTTGGTTCTCAATCTTGGCAATGATTTGGACGTCCTTGCCGTCCTCACCCAAAACCTTTCTGATTTCCTTGATGTCGTCACCAGTTCTGATGAAAGAGGCAAAGATCATGTGAACACCGTTCTTAACACCAAAACGAATGTCGGCCTTGTCCTTCTCGGACAAAGCAGGCAAGTCCACATCGGTACCAGGCAAGTTAACACCCTTGTGCGAGCAAATCTTTCCGGCGTTAACGGAACGAACCTTCAAGGTTTTGTCGTCAACAACCTCAAGAACCTCAAAAGACAACACACCATCATCAACATAGATGATACGGCCCTGCAGGATCACCCTGGTGATGTTGGCGTAGTCGAGGAACATGGTTTTGTCATCACACAGCTTGGCAAAAGCAGGGTCGGTGGTGAAAGTCATCTCGTGACCAGCAGGAATAGGGTAATCCTCTCCAGTAAGAGTGGTTCCGGTTCTAATTTCTGGACCCTTGGTGTCCAAGGCAATGGCCAAAGGACGGCCCTTATAAAGCTCCTCGGATTTTCTGGCATTGTCAATCACCAGCTGGTGGTACTCATATGAGCCGTGCGAGAAGTTCATACGAACAATGTTAAGACCGGCTTTTCTCAACTTAACCAAAACCTCGGCATCGTTGGTCTTAGGACCGATGGTACCGATAATCGACGAACGACGCGTAGATTTGTCTGGGGTCTCGTTGGTGTTGAGCTGGGTCAACCAGTGGAGAGAGGCTTGAGACATCTTTGTAAATATGTAGTTTTTTTTTTTGTATTGGTGTTTTATAGGAAAAAAAACAGACAATGGCCAAAAAAACCGAAAAAAAGTGCGGCCTGGTCCATGGTTATATAATTTCCGCACAGGCGTGCGGTGGCCGGTTGGATGTCGGCCGGAGTTGGCGCGGTGCGATGTCCGAGGGACTATGTGCAGTACAAACAAAATCATTGGCGCGAGTTTTTTTTTTTACCTGGCCTTATTTACGTCACTGGCGGGGCCATGCACTTAGGGGCCGGGCGAGGGTTAAGTGAATATTCGATAACACATTTTTTTTTTTTAATTGCATAACCGTGAATATATTCAATTAACGAGGTTTTTTTTTTGGGGAATATATAAAGGTTTATTTCCCTATACCACACCACACCCCCACCACCTTTACATCCCAAATAATTTGGTCTATCCTCCTGTTTTTCCGGCTTCTAGATTTTTCACTGTGTGTGCAGGTTGTTGGCTCGTACGCGGACGCGATAAGCGCATTCCTGGCACGGTTGACCGGAACCTCCTTAAAGGAATATTCCCTTACACGAACAACGACCTGCAACTGTCTCGCTTTTGCCAATAGCAAATCATGCCTTTTGCTTCATCTCGCATAATATCAAAAGACTCTCATACGGATTGTGGGGATAATTTGCGCTTAAACGGAAATATGTCGATTTTTTTTTTTTTCTTTTTTTTTTTTCCCCTCTTCTCGGTCGTTTCCGTCCCTTCCCCAGCTGCGAAACGGCTCCCTTCGCCTCTTCGCCTTGGCCCTCTCTTTACTTTTGGATGGTTTATTAGATTATAGACAGGGAGAGAAAATCTCTCATTATTCTTTCTAATCGTTTATTTCTCGATTTTACCTTCTTTTGCCACTTAACGAAACTAATTTCTGGTTCCTGGCCCTTTTGTTCAAGCATTGCCAATACGTGGGGAATGCACTTAACTTTTCAGAACCACATCCTATTTCTAATAAATCCTTTGTTACAGGCAAAATCCCATAAAACGAGAAGCCTCAAACAGTTTTTGTGAAATTTTACCCAAGCTATGATACGTCTTTATATTCCCATCCATGTTCGGTAATTACCAACCTTGATGTTGGGGCTGCTTCTGACACGTGTTTATATCCCAGCAATAAAGAAAACCAATTTTTTAAGATACACTAACTAGAAATCTGTTTCCTTATAGCAACCAACCCGCTTTTATACCGTGCCTCAATCATCTACCTGGGTGCAATAATCGGCCTTCTAACCAACTTCGTGGTGTAGGTGCCAAGTATTCAGTAAATTCCTTTTTTATTATTATTAAAAATAAGTTTTTATTAGAAAGTCATCAAGCTGATTTTACTTTTGAAACATTACCTGGACCTTTGAATACGGAGATTAACCCACATCTTGTTTTCTAGTGTAGAAACAAAACCTAACTTATTCCCTATTCACCATGACCACCGCGCACACTCCACCAACATGCAATCAACGAGTATTCCGGCACAGAGGGCGTTGCCTTCAGAATATTCCCAATCTTTTCATTCATAGTTGGTATCTTATACCCAAGGTTTCACCTCCATAGACGCTTGGGAGCTTGAAAAAAAAAAACTTTGAAATTATCTAATATGGTATTACCTATTATTGTTGGTTTGGGTGTCACTGTAATGGCCCTTTCCGGAAAGGCCCTTGCAGGAACGGTCCATCGATTTAATCGTCTTTCCCCACAAATGATAGCAACGCTTAACAAAATACGTTTGGATGGGCCTGAAAATACATCAATGAATCGCCAAACAAACGAGCCGTCACATATTAAATATCTCAAATCTCGGTTCAACAATACTGGCTTCGGGGTCAAAATGACCGAACGCGAGGCTTTACTAGTGTTGGGCATTGAGGCAAACGAAATCTCCTCGTTAACAAAAGATGTTTTAAAACAACGGTATAGAAAAGTCATGATTCTGAACCACCCTGACCGTTCAGGAAGTGTATACTTGACCCAGAAGGTCAACGAGGCAAAAGACGTCCTTGAAAACAGCTACCTATTGAAGAAATAGACGGGCCATCAATTCGCTCGATAACTTTTCCTTTTTTAATTGATGGTTATAGTATCGCCATCCTTCAATCCCGACGTTTCCGTGTGGCCCTTCTCGGAGATTTCTCCAATTTGACCATCGGAAAATTCTTCTTCGTTGGTGCCCTGAGCTTTCTTTTTGCCACCTTCGAAATTCTCCTTCACACGCAAGTAATGTGCTAATTCATCGGCGCTAACAGAAGGTGCCAACTCGCTCCGGGCCTTCTGGAAATCGGCCATTGAAACAAGCACGTTGATATCTTCCGCCGTAGCAGCATTATCAAACCACCAGCGGCTGGAAACCTCTTCCTTGCCCTCATTTTTTCTTGCTTGGTTGAAAGCCTTAAGCTTTACATCAACCTCGTTGGCTGTACGGGTCATAGCATTCAACATCGAGTCGCTACACAAGGCGTAGAAATCAGCACCTGTGAACGTAAACGAGCAGCCCTCGGCAATTTTAGCAAGGTCGACCTCGTTGCTGAGCTTAAATTTTCTCGTCAACGCTTCGAGAATCTTCGTTTGCTTCTCGTTGGTGTCGGAAATACCCAAATACAACATTTTATCGAATCTGCCAGGTCTCAACAATGCCTCGTCAAGTAAGTCTGGTCTGTTTGTAGCACCAACCACAAAAACACCATCCCCACTGTTTTCACCACCACTCATTCCATCCAACTCGGCTAAAAGCTGCGACACAATTCTGTCCATTACACCCCCAGAATCACCCTGGTTTCCTCTCTTGGGTGCAACAGAATCCAACTCATCAAAGAAAATCACACACGGTTTTGCGTCTCTGGCCTTTTGGAACACGCGTCTGACATTGGCCTCGGATTCTCCGATATACATATTTAACAATTCCGGGCCCTTGACACTAAAGAAATTGAGCGAGAAATTTGTGGCAATTGCTTTGGCGAGCAACGTCTTTCCCGTTCCAGGAGGACCATAGAACAAAATACCCGACCTTTTCTTAAGCCCATTATTAAACAATTCAGGGTGCTTGAGCGGCAAATCAATTGTGTCCAAAATCTCATCTTTGACCAAGTCTAATCCACCAATATCTTCCCACTTCACATTGGGGATTCTTGGAGCACCAATCGAGTCGCTGAACTGGTTTCTCGCATCATTGATTGCTTTTTCAAAATCTTCTGGAATCAATAGAAGACTTCCTCCATTTCCAATCTTGATGAGTTTTTCCACATTTACGTTCTTCGATTTTGCATAAGCCATGAGTCTTAGAGTAGCAGATTGCTTCGTTTTCCTAATAATTGAAAATAAGTCCAATGGCGTCAAGCCAGCAGATTGAAGTGCAAGTGTTTGGCTTTTGACATCTTGGCGCTTGTCGACTTGAAAAGCTTCAAAATCCGGTCTCCCAATAAACTCAACTTTATCTTCGAAAACATCAGGAACCTCTTCATGGTTAAAGGCCAGTGTTTCGACATCGAGAAAAAACTTGATGATTTCCAATCTTTCTGGCTCCGAGGGAACCCCGACGCCGATTTCGAACGTAAGAATCTGCCGGAAAGAGTTGCTGACTTTATCCACATCATTGCTGCTTGCAACCAAAATCACATTGGTATATTTTTTCAAAACTTCCTCTATAGTCTTGACTATTTTCAATGAAAGCGATGTGGCAGTAGAAGCACCTTGTTCATTAGGGTCAACTTGTGCACATAAAACCTCGATATGCTTCATATAAAGAATATGATGAACATCACATTGAGTAGCTTCAAGCTGCCCCGTTAGCTGTTTTTCGATTTTTCCACTGAGTAACCCCACCAGTTTGAGTTCTGACCCTGGTTTCACAAAGTCAAAGGCATCAAGCTCAATAAGATTAAGCCCGAGATCCAAGGCAGTACTTCGGACCAAGTTTGTCTTCCCCAAACCACGGGTCATTGAATGGAGAAGAACATTTGGCCTTAAATCCGTGCGTCCAGATGATTTGATACCTGTTTCAATCACCTGGTAAAACTCCTGGGCATACTTGAAAGTTCCTGGCAGAATAGAAAACGCACGTGAGTAGTTGAAAAGACGAGGCATGCCCAAATACTCGTGCCAAAAAGTATGCTTGTTTTGAGGAACCAGCGTAAATTCCACACCAGAGGAAGCCAAAATGGTTTTTGAAGGATCAATTCTGTACTGGCCCCCAGAATGACAATTGCCAATTTCCCCAGAAATTTCCACCACTCGAAACCATGCCACCGAATCTGGATTTCCTGTGGGGACAATTTCGTTATCCTGATCTTCATCATTCTCGGCACGATCCAGTAAAGATGTATATTCGAAAAGAGCCTGCGAAAGGACAGAATCTATGCACACGGGGAACATGTCTCCAATACGGAAACATTTTTTCTGCGAGTGGAAGGTGGTTTTCAACTCGGCAAAGAAACTCCGTTGGTACGTTTTATCCATGGTAATAGGAGAAACAACACGTGAAATGGTGGCGGAAGTAGCAAGTGGAATAGCATCGGGAAGGCTTTGTGCTGGTATGGAGAATGGCCGCAAAACTGCTTGAGAGTTATCACCCAACCTTAGGTTTATAAGAAGTAGTGGCGATACATAGAGGGTATCCAGAGAAAACGACTTATTTGGCTCCAAGAAAGTAAAAACTTTAACGACAATATCAAGTTTTTCGCCCGTGCATAATCTTACTAAGTCGCCATTGAATACAGGGAATCCAAGCTTGGACAAGTCACGTGTGCTGGTGAACACATAGAGTTCTGGATCTTCTGCATCGAAGGGATTGCGGGGAACCGAAATTTGATGGGGCAAGGAAAGAATGTTGAGTTTGTATTCTGCCAGGCTGGTTTCCGGATCACCAGGAATTCCCGGTCTAGCGTCAAACACAAGACTCTGGGAGAGATATTCCGATAAGTCAATGTCAATATTTTCTTGAAGTTCCTGCTCCTCCATTCCAGTCTCTGATCCAGTTTCAATACTCAAATTAGCATCCGATACACCTTTAATAAACACAATCTTCGTAGAAGTAGCGACTCGCCCTTGAAAAAACGGTTCACAGAGACTCACAGTACCATTTAATGGTCTTATAGTATCGCCTTGTGCAAGCACAGACCCAGAAGCACTAGTATATTCCGTAATAAACTTTTCCTTTACCGAATCTTGAGGAGATTGGTCCAAAATATTGTAAATGGCACTAGGAACCGTAACGAAGATCTGTTCAAGTACAGGAATCGAGTCCTGGTCGATACTTTGAATGATACACTCGGTGAAAGTCAAATTGGAACCAAATTTCGTCAAATTCGCATGATTTGTAATGGTAACTGATCTTCCAGATGGAGCACTATCGTCAATCAGCGTAAGCTTGTAAATATTGTATTTCGAGAAGTAATCGGGCACTCCGAGAAACTTCATCAACACAAAATGAGAGGGATTTTTTGGCCCAGCACCAGGAATTTCTCTTTGCAGATCAGGAAACAAGCGCACAAAAAGTTCCATTGGTACAGAAACTGAATCCACAGCCAAAGATGTAGGGTCATTGACAATATGTACATCTGCAGTGGTGGAAATGGACGGTGGCAGCGATATTCCAATGGCCGCAGGCATAATGAATAATTTTGAGGGCTAATTCGATAAAAAGAGATTGAAATGAAAGAACCAATTATGAAACCACGATTTTCTATGATAATATGAATAAGATTGTATGTTCTTGTGGCCTTTGGAGTTTCGAGAGTTTATATTACTTCTTCAGGAATATTGAATACCTCGGCACTGGGCCCGCGTTGAATTCTGGGGAATCTGGCGCGCGGGGAGACCCCGCCAAGCCTCGGCAGGCGCAAAAAAAGAAGTCATATTCATGCAATTATCGCAATTCTTTTTATTGAATATGTCAGGTATTGAATTTAACGATTATTCTAAATATATGTTACCGTAATAGGGGTAACGAGCATGTGGAATATTGATAGTAATATCATTTGAGAAGTTTTCAGCCTTGTGCTTTAATAGTCTGATTTGAATTGACGTAGTAAAACCCAGCCTATATTTTAGAAAAAATACCGACCTTAAATATTTTCAGGAATCTAAAATAATCCCAAATATCATTTTTATAAGTAATAAACTCAAAGCGATTTATTGTTTTGAGCTTAGTTGTATTCGCTTTTTGAAATGGGATTCTCATTGTCAAGAGTATTCGATCTATACCCTATCTCCCCAATGTCGCGCTTCAAAAAGATTACCCGGCCTTGATGGAAGAAAGTCGCAACAGGGACGAAAAAATAAACGAGAAAATTCGTACACTTGCTCACTCCTCTAACTTCGAATGCCTATACTAATTTAGGTTCTGAAACGGTATGTTCTGCAAAACCTCCGATTCTTATGATGAAAATTTTCTTTTTTTCTACCAATTTTGAGCATTTTAGAGTCGTCTCCGTTTTGGGGGCGCATGGCTCGCTTGCAATGACCTGGTACTTTGTCATAGTTACACTGAATTGAATCGATTTCTCCAGGGTTTCCTGGTAATTCTTATTGGATTTAATACTAACAGAATAGATATTCAATCAAAAGAACTAAAAGTTAATGCACCATTTTTGAAATATACCTGACTTTTTCCCTTTTCTCTGAATGGTCGTCTTCACAGTAGATTCATGTCGTTAGCAATTCAAAGTTGATGATATTTGAAACGTATGATAGTATTATGTTATGAAACTAATTATACGGTCTCGTATACCCATGTCTACTATTGCCTTCTTTGGAAGTCAACCGCTGCAAGTCCAACTACAGGTTTCTGGGTGTACACAACAAGATTGAAATTCCAACGAAATGACGCTTAGAGTAATAATACGGCCGCGGTCGAATAATCTACCCGGTTATTTACATCATTATACTTCTGCATTTTTGTCTATTTTCAGTCACTTACTCGTTTATGTCAATAAGAACATCTGCCCCACGAAGATCCTTGACAAGGCGATTACAGTGGACAATGAGTTGCGCGGGCTTAGTGACATAGTCAGTGGGCCAGGAATTGTACTTCTTCCAAATTTCCAAAAATACTGGTTTCTTATCGGACTTGACTCTAGTACCCAAGTTAAGACCAATTACTCCCAAAATATTCTGGGCGTCAAACTGGTGAGCAAGCATGAAATAAACAAGGTTTGAGCAATTTCCATATGAGGCATATTTCTGTAAATCTTTGAATTCCTTCTCAACCTTCAGCTCGTCATATTCCCTAAGAAAGTTTGCGGCCACACGCAGTTCGAACACGTGGCGAGGAATGTGGCCCACCAAACCATATTTCTCTGCATCGAATTCCTCGCATAAGTAAAATTTGATATCCTTAGAGAAATCCTTTTCCATGGCCGAAATGGCTCCTTCGACCAATCGTCTATCTGGGTCAGACACGTACTTGGCAAATTCCTCTTTTGTTAAAGAACAGTACGCGTGGTGATGAGGCGATTCATCAGCAAACCACCTCAAAAATTCATAATACCAAACTAAAAAGCGGGATGGATCCTCGAGATCACTACAATTGTAGCATTTGGGTTCATTAGGGGATAAAAATCCCCGGGGTCCGTTCATTCCACCAGGGAAATAAAAGCCAATATTAAAATCCTCGACGGTTACAGAAGTTTGGGGCTTTTCTCTGGTCCATAACCAGTTGGATGTGTTGTTGTCTTTCCAAGGACTAAATTCCTTAAACATTTAAGGGGTTCCTGTTTTTGGGTCACGTTCAGACATAATTGTGTATTATATTTTGGTAGTATTATGGAATATTCAAATAATCAAATAATCAGAGACAATCACCTTATATATTATTTGGTTATATGCCTGTCTGTGTGTGCAGTACCACGATATTCTAGATGATCTTGGCAGTTTAAGTTGCGAAAATTGAGACCCTCTATAGTTATAGCCTTTATAGTTTTAAACTTGATATAATAATACACCTATTTGGAGGAACATAAAACCCTTCTACATAAAATAAGAATCTCGCTAATGTTATATAACAAGAATTGGGCAGAATTTGTGAGAATTAATTATAGAGGGCCCACTTTTTCTCTCTTTTTTCGGGATTTTTGGCCGACTGTCGCATGAGCGTGTCGGTTTCGCCGCTTTCGCCGCTTTCGGGTGGCAAATTCACAAAGCATGTTCCAATTGCAAGTTTAATGTGCTCGAATGCCCTTTGTTGTGCTGGGTGAACGTGAATATGTCTAGATTGGGATATATAAGCGCTCAATGCATACCCGCCTCATGAAGGCTCTGTAAGCGTGCGCATCTGGCTTATTTGGTAATGGGGTAGTTATTGGCAATAGGCGCTAAGTAAGTTTTGGGAAGTTCCTCTCCCTGGTGTCTATAAAAGGGGAGCTTAATTCTCTGTCTCATAGAGATAGGAAGTTAAGCAACTACTCTTTTCTCTTATGACTGACTCTACTTCACAGGTTACTATGAGTTACCTCTCTTCTGCTTCGACTGAAACTATTGACGAAGCTATCCCTAGCTTTGTTCATTCAGTGCGTAAGTATGAACTCAAAGACCAGGTGTATCCCTTGGTGGGACACACGGATGTGCATGAATTTGTCGCATCCACGACTTCGTTACAACACTCATAGGACCTTCAGAGCTACAAGGTGTCGTTTTCCCAAATATATCACAAAGCAGGCATGAGAGTTTTCAAGAACTGCTTGGTTTATCTAAATCTGTTTAATTATCCAAATTTTTCTTATTTGTGATGTCAAGCTTCCAAGCCAGCTGGCATTCATAAGTACACATATGCCATTTTTCATGGATTTAACGATCCAAATAAACCAGTCGCTTCAACAAAGGTCGATCACTATTTTTTTTTTTTTTTCTTCCAATAAGTAGTAAAATCGGTATTAAAGCTTTATGAGAAAAAAAATTGGATATCTAGCTATTTTGTGGCCCACTATCGAATATGTTCTTTTCGTTATATTTCGCCAAATTTCCGTATAACTATAGAGGGTCTCGAGACTCTCAACTGTACTAGCATTGAAAAGTACGCGACACATAATTAAGGCAATATTTAGAAGAATAGGGTGTCAATCATCGATGTGCTTGTATGGGAGTTATGCGAATACCCCGATTTTCCAACAGCTCTTATTGTTAATCGCCAACTTATTGGGTCTTCGCAACTGTCTCCGGCTTTCCTTATCTCTAAGGTTCTAATATGGTTCTGGCTATTTGGACTTTTACAAAGGTTTGGCACTAATTTATTATATCACTAAAGTATTCAACTTTCTCGTTTATTATCAATAAGATACTAAACTATTGACGATCGCCAGATCCACCTCTATATCTGCGAGTACTGCTATTTCTCCTACTCTTACCTTCAAGCAACATATGAGTAAGTTCCATGTTACTCCTCCACTGTTTGATACGGTGTGGTCAAGAATGGAGCCACCTCGATGGGACTCTGTATTTGTCAAAACACGATATTCAAGAGAAATGTATTCTTTACGGCCTGTAGAGCCCAAAAAAAAAAAAAAGGTATACTCCAACAAACCTCATTTACTTTCGCATACCCGAAATCAGACCATAGTACACCAATATAAAGCAAGTGGGTTTTGCTCAAGGCCCAGGATTCGGTCCTCAGGAAAAATAGCAGTAAAAGTAATCCCAACCTTTCAATCCAATATTAAAATTCTTATAGATTTGAAAGTCATGTCCATTGCTGGTACTAGGTCCTACGTATAAGACTAAATTCCAATAAAGTATACTTGTAAAGGATTGGCGTATTCATCAAAATGCATGTAATATGGATGGATATGCCATCACAAATAATACATTCATCATATCAGATACAGCAATATAAATAGTCGGTTAATTGTTGAATAGTCTTGATGTTACATCATAGTGAATAAGGATTCCCCTACTCAAAGTATTCCTTAGAAACTAACCCTTAGATCTCGTAATGGTGGTTCTTCTCTTATCTGAATATCGCCTTAAGATTTGAAACAAGATTTGTGTTAACTAAGAAATATCTACTCAAAATCAACCAACTATGCAAACATGTCAAATAATCCTATACTTTACGCTTAGTTATCAAATATGTGTATTCACTCGGCACACGTGCCAACCAACATGGCTACAAAACAGCTCCAAAAAGTTATGTATTATGAGAAGATAATTACAGACTTAAGCCTCGTCTTCGATGACAACGGTTTGCAAACCCTTGTTAGATGGGACAACAATTGGCTCGACGAAAGCGAACATGGACTCCTTAGCGGACTCCTCGTCGTTTCTCTTTCTGGAGATTCTCAATCTCATCTTGTGTTGGACACCCTGGACACCTCTCTTCCACAAGTATGTGTTCAACTTAGGGTCCAATCTGATGTCAGTGGTACCCATGTGCTTAGAGGCGAACTTTCTGATCTCCTTGACGGCCTTTGGGGCTCTCTTCTTGAAGTGAACACCGTGCAACTAGAATTGTTAGTATATTGAAGGGAATTGAATGGTGACGGGGGTTTGTTGATGCCTAGTGTTTTCCGGAAGTGGGGTTTTGCGAGCGAAAAAACGGGGAAAATAGCATGAAGAATAACAGGGAATTCAAATACGGGTCTCTTTAGTGACAATAGAAAAGTCGGGATGAATATAGGATGGAGACAATAGGTTTTAAGAAAGAACATAGGCGGTGGGTCTTGGTTTTTTTTTTCTTCATTGAAATGAACATTTGGCATGAAAAGTATGATACTATTGGATAGGCTTATTCTCGCTTCTTTAAATCGTCTTTCGTTGTCTAGATATTTTTGTAGTTCATGGAATAGTCATGGGTACATGGGAAAACCGGACACTAGGGCAAACAAGTCACATAGTATTTTTTCTTCGATCACATGGAGGATCGTGATATTGGTAGACATACTCTCTTGTGCAAGTTAATGGTGTATTCACGGGTAACAACGTCTTGTAAAGCCATTTTGTCGATGAAGTCTAGAGGGATGTAGTATGGGTGGAGGAGGTGAGGTTTAGTTTTTCATCAAAATTTTTCGCACGGCGGTCGTGCGGTAGTCAAAAGAGCCCCGCGGGCACTGGCGGCCAGCGCTGCAGCAAGCGACACGCGCAGAGTGGGCCACGGGAACGACATTTTTTTATCCCGTGTCTGCAGGAAATGTCGGTGAAGCAGCAGCACACAACCCAAACTTCGACCTCACGTGCGCGCATAGATCCACTAGGGTTTGTACCCTAACTGCCAGTCCAGTGCTTAAGGGGGTATCAAAATATATCAATGCTCCCCACTAACCAAGTCACTTTACTCGAGTCCGTAGAGTTTGTTAAAGTAGACAGTCCATTTTTCAAACACATAGAAATACGCCTTACCCAACGTGGTAGTCGAATCATTTTCCGGCGCCGTGAACTGGTGATTATTAACCACAGCGCCGTGAGTGGCAGCCACGCTCCAGAGCCCCAAAAGACAACAAAGAGTGCGCACAGAAATATGGTCGTTCTCTATGGCAGTGGCGAGTTTTATTCCAGAATCAAGGCCCTGGAGAGCTTCCAGCGGTGCTAATTCCCCGTTTATCCGCGGGGATATTTTTGTCCTCACATATGCGAAATCTTTCCATGTGGCCTCACTTACTAATTGCAAGTCGGGGTCATCAACCGCACCCCACAATTTGTGACCCTGACCCGCGCTGCGCCGCACGTGGATTTTGGCCACCAACCATATAAACGTGAAATTGGAGTAGTATGCGTGGAGATCATCAATTTCATTTGGTTTTGCGTTTGTGTTTGTGTTTTTGTTTTCCTTTTTGTGTTCATTCTCCCTTGCAATTGCCGCTTGTAAATCTGTCCGCATAGACGCCGCATACGACACTAATGTAGAATAATTACGTGAAACCAAAAGAACCGCCACCACCGCATAGGCTAGCGCCATAAGATGTACCTGGATATCAGTTTGCGGCAGTTTGAGAAAATTAGTTTCGCTATTTTCTGAAGGGCCTTTAAGCCGCCGCTGGTAACATAATCGATAGAGCTCGTGTACACGGGCCAAGTTTGGCGCTGCCTTTAGGCTGAGCAAAAGTGTAAGCAAAGAATCCGGAATTTTTCCGTCGTTATTATTAGGTAATGGCATAACTGGTGGCACAAGTTTACTATTTGGTGGTCCAGTTGGGGTAATAATCGAGGGACCAGAACCGGGGTTTTCATGGCCATAAAGGGCATTGTTTAGGTTCACGGCCTCGTGTTTTGCAGCAGAAAGCTGGTCACTGAAAAGCAACAATGATAACCGAATTTCCCAAACTGCCAAAATCTCGCCAACCGTATTCAAACTTCCTTGGCGGAGTTCAAAGTATGTATTATGGACAAGGTCGGGGAATGGCGCCAGAACTACATACAGGTAATCCTGGAGCAGACCCAGAACTTCGGGGCTAGGCGGGATAATTACAAATAGCCGCTCTGAAGTAAGATAATTGAGATCAGCCATATTCTTTCTTTTGTGTGTTTCTGTGTGTTTTTGCGTGTTTTTTTGGTGATGTTTGACAACTTTCTGACCTGCGCTTATCCGGAGTGTCTCTGGGCCGTGGCCCTAAAATTGCGTGCCCTGGCGCTAGAACTTGGCGCCAATGAGGATACCAAAACAGGGCGGTAATTTATGAGAAAGAATTAGGGAAAACGAATATGTTTTTTTTTTTTTATTTCATAATTTAAAATATGTAAGATATTCAAATAACGGGAATAAACTTTAAACTTTTTTTTCCTTCTTTTATTCCATTATTATTCACCCCTTATATCTTCTTTATTAGCCTTGAGTGGCCCGTCTGGCCCGGCATAAAATGCGTCCATGGGGCCGCGCGTGGAGATACTACAGTAGAGACTCCAAGCTCCAAATAACAATTCTTTTGGTGGGATTAGAGTTGTTTTATTCATTTCTTTGGATCTACAGGTTTGTACACAAAATCAAAATCCTTTCATATTTCTAGTTTTATACATAATAGTTATTTGTTACTATTCAGCTGAAAGTACTATTGTTGTCTGAGCCTGTTTTGCCGCCCACTGTTTGCCACTGTTTACAATACATATGAACAACAATAATTCACCTGTTTATTTAGCATTTAGCATTATATATACTCTTTTATTTACATCATGAGCCAGCGTCCGACCAGTGCCCACAGAGACCTTCTTGTTGGCGCCAAACAGCAGCAATCCGCCCATCTTGTGGACTCTGCATCGGCTTCGGCGCAACTAGTCCGGGCCGTGGACGCACTAGTCAATGTACATTCGGCTACGTCTCCCGAAACACGCCCCGTGCTTATCGATAAAATTGCAACTATTCATGAACTCGACCGAGAGATCGAACGACAGCTCAATTGTGATATTGTTCAGGGGTACGAAGGACTTATAACCGCCAAACAAAAGTTGGCGCGTCACGTGCACCGGACACAGCGGGCTTTGGCGATCTCCACCGACGCTGACGGATCATATGTGGATCTTATCCAGCGCCGCGTTGAGCTTGTAGATCAGGAGTTGCGGATCTTGGAAATGACTCTGGCGCTCGTGGATGCACATGCTTCGCCTCGGTCTTAGCATTAGTTTTGTCAATAAAAAATTCATTCTGGTGTTGCTCTTTTTATTATTATTAGTTAGTACTATTAGTGAAGGCCGCCTAGGGGGAGAGTTCCCTGGATGGCAGTATGTTTGCGTGATATGTTAAGCGGTGCTCCTATTATTAATTCCACTGAGGCGACGGGCCCTGGTTCTATTCGTCCGTCTCTAGTCACCTCTATTGCGTTGGCCTAAACTAGCCAAGACCCTTGCTGGCAGCTTCCCATACCTTATCGTGGACCCAACCCGAGTGGATCACCACCACCATATCCTCAAGGTTGATACGCTTGCCGTCCTTCAACGGCTTGGCCTTCTCCACAAAGTCCCGGTATATTCGGGGAAACAAGTCCCGTGAAATGTGCTTGATTGACAGTCCGGCACATCGTTCATCCACCTTCTGTTCCACATCCTCGCCCTCGTCAGAAGAGAGCCACCGTGCCCGTCGTATCTCCCATAGAGCGTTTCCAAGGTTGGCATTTCGCGAATAGAGCCGTTCTTTAAGAGCGAATTCCTTAGCCGTAAGCGTGACCTCGGCGTCCGTTTTGGTTTCATGTGAACTAGTACTTTCGTGTGTTTGGCTGCCTTCCGTGTACCTCGTTCTTAAACCCAGAACATCCAATTGCTGGTATGGCTTGGAATGTTGCTCACTACTGGCTGATGGCATGTCACGAAGGCTGTTGCTGATACTATTGATATTGCTGTGATTAGCCTCGTAGTAAGCTTCAAGCAGATTATGCTTTTTAAAGTCACTGATAAACTGTGTCTCCACGGCGCTCAAGTTGCAACACTTTTTCGTGCGGGGCGTTCTTTCGAAGAAGTCGCCGTCGCTACTTTCAAAAAGCGAGTCTAGGAGCTCTTCGTCCGAATAGCTATTCTGTGTGGCCTGTTTAATTTTCACGAGAAAGCAATTCCACTCGCTGTTCACCCGGCGGAGCGCAGACAGGATCCGCCTCGTCCGTCTCTTGAAAAAACTGTCTTTCTGCAGTTGCCCGGGCGTGGATGGCGCGGAGCTCTCGGGATTAGTGGTGGGCGTGTTTTCTTTGCGAGAAGATTCCTCCATTTATAGAGCCCCTCCAATAAGAGGTAAGCTGTGTAGATGTACACAAGAAACCGGCGACAGAAAAAAGTATGCTGTTTCCGGCCGGAAACGGAGGTGCAAAAGTGGCGTAGGGAGGGGAAACAAAAGAAGAGAAGAGAAAAAAAAATACCGCTGGGAGTAAAAAGAGAATAAATTTTAGTTATTTTCTTCTTCCCGTTTTCTTCCTTTTTCTTGTTTAGGCCTTTATATTGCTCCTTTATCTTTGTCCCCGTTTTGGTCCTTTCGTGGTGGTGCCTGGTTGCTCAACTTCTTGTGTTAACCTGGGGGGAAGCTATGCAGTCGCCATGTGCTCGTGACACTGGATTTTTTTTTTTTTTTTAGTGCGAATTCCTGCCCCATTTCCCATCATGGGCTTAATTAAAAAGCCGTTGTACGGGCAAGGCCCAAGGAAGCCACATTTTGATAGGGTAAGTATTGGACTTGGGAAGGAAACAAAAAAATCACCCGATGCAAAGAAAAAGAAGGTAATGTAAAAAAAAAAAAAATGAACAAAGGTAAATCACAATAGCCTTAATTCCATACCACTTCTCCAAAAATTTGCTGGCATTCCCCACCAAGGGGCACGTTCGGCCCCCAGCTTCAAAAATAAGCTTTGGGCCCTGGGTGTGCACACTAGCCATGGTCTGGCCAGAGCTTATCAGTCATCCTCGGCTGTTTTCTGTTTGAGGCCCCGGAGAAGCATGGGATCAAACGTCCAGCCGTTTTTCTGGGACCGGATCCTGGCACTAGCAATTTTATCTTCGATATATTCCAGTCTGGCCCACTTACTAAGCGCCCGTTCGCCTGTCGACAGAAGAAATGTCTCCCACTTGATGTTGTACACTGCAAACGATAGACCACTGTGTGCAGGCCTATCTACCCAAGACCTCGAATTAAGACCATTTCGGTAAAAGCCACGGTACTGTTCCAATCCCGGCAAAAGAAGCAACGTTACCGATAAATCGAGTAATTCTATACCATCCGCATCTTTCTGTGTGGATGCAGGCCGCGTGAGGTCCGTGCTGGTCCACGTGCTATTGCACTCGGACAAATCTAGCTTTCCATCAAAAAGCCCAAGGTGACAAAGCACATACAAAAGATCTGAGTCGTCCGTGTACATCCCGGCACGTCCACCCCAGAGCTCGCGTTTGTATTGAGCTGAACCCTGTGAAACACTGGCCAAAAATTCCTTGATGTGCTTATAGGGAATCTTCACCTCAAGGAAATTGTTGATATAAGCCCCAGATAATGGCGGGATTATGGGGATATACTTCTGCTGCTCTGCGTCTGCATTTTGGGCCTTGCGACTGAGGTACTCTTCGCGGATAGACGTAAACCTGTGCCTATCGTGCTCGAGTAGCCCATTCAATTGTTCAAACTGGAGCGTTTCCCATGTGGTGGTTGGATTATACATGAGCGTGCCTAAATGGCGCCGCGTGGGAAACTTTTGATCCAACTGCTCATAAATTCGGCGGTACGCTTTCTTTTTCTGTCTCTTTTTATGGTCCAAACGGGCCTCGGCAAGTTTGGTTACTCTTAACGATGCCCGTCTCTCTGCAGAATTCCCGGTTTTAAATTCTCCCATTGCAGCAGATCCGTTGCCATCAGAATCGGGTAAAACATCAGCATGGGGTTGGTGATTATGGTGGTAACGGCGGTGATGATGATGATGGTGATGGTGAGGATTTTGGTGATGATGATGGTGATGATGATGCTGGGTACCAGAAATCGCCTTGCGCTCGTCGAGCCCATCTACAGATATGGCATTTTCCGATAATATGCGGTTGCCATTGATGGACATATCGTGGCCTGACAGAGAATCCAACTTTGGTTGAGGGATAATATTCAACGCCTGCGGCTCAGGCAACGATACACTAGGCTTATCACCACCGTTTCCATTTTGCAGCGAGAAAAAAATACCATTGTTTCCCAGCCGCAACTCATGAGGTTCTTGCGGTTGTCTATTTTCCATGGACTGGGCCAATGGCTGGGAATTCGGGGCCCCTGATAAAAACGAGATCGGAGGAAGTCTGATCCCAAACCCGCCATTGACGTGGCGGGCATTATCTCCTTGAATGTTTGCAGACATTACTTATAGTTTGTTGAATATTTGTTTGCTTTATATCTGGCTTTTTCCTTTATTTTGTTTTTCCAACTGCCCGGTGGAAGTTTTGGTTTTCGACTCTTTTGGAGTGGGGGAATTGCCGTGGATGGACCATCATCGCACTGTGTGCACACCCATATAAAAGCTTGCGCGCATTAGGTACCGGAATGTAATTTAGATATTTTGCCATGGGGCCCTAGATTAGAAAAATTGCTATCCGGTTTCCTTACTGGCAATGCACCCGTAATGAACAATTTTATTGGCGGTGTCCACGCACGTGACGCTGCTACCCAAACTTTTCTTGCAAACAGCACATTTCTGGCCGGGACCCGAGATACTGTAGTGCTGTGCCTGCGCCATCACCAATTCGTAGTGCACTTTAGACGCGCCGATCTTGTACAACTGGCTCTTCATTCTCGTAACGAACTTTTCCTCTTCAAGCGCATCGCTGGTTTGTTTCAAGTATACTTGGAGTTTTTGCAACGGGAACGAGTCTGGGAGTGCCGTGAGGAGCTGTAAAGTTGGCATTTTGCCGCCCTGTAGGCTTAGGAGACGAGCAATCGCATCCTTGTTTTCGTCATAGTGCATGAGCAAATCCTCCAAAAGCTTAAAAAGAAGTTTCTGGCCTGCCACAGTACCACTGGGTTCGTCGTGGACCTTGGCACAATATTCCATGGCTTCATCCAAGTCTCCCAACTGATTGTACAAGATATCCACCGATTTCTGGTGCTCTCCCAAACGATGGTAAATGAATACAGTGAGCCGCAAGTACTTATCCTCACTGGCAGGGATATTCTTCAAAACAGTCCATGGCTCATACTCGATACCACTACCAAGCAACTTCTCCAATTTGCGGTATGGCGAGCTGGCATAGAAACGCTCGTTTGATCCATTAAGTGCAGCCATCTTTTTCAAGTAGAGAAGACAAAGTCTGGTGCTCAACTTTGGAATTTCTCGCTTCCGGCCAGGTACATCGAGTATACCGCTTTCATTCAATAGCCACTCAAGGTAGGCAATGGCCATGTCATCATTTTTGATCACGCTCAAGATGAAATCTAGCACACGGAATCGGTCGTAGCTTTCACACTCAAACGAGTCATTCATGAAAAGAAGCGCCGCATTTTCAATTGCAGCCACTGGTTCTTCCGTCAATACCCAGTGTGCATACTTGAAAATCAAGTCGAGGTGCTCGTTCGAAAGCCGTTGCATATACCGAATCGATAATGCAGGCCCCGTTAAGTAGATGTTGGGGTTGCTGTTTTTGGCGGCAACGTTCTCTGATGCAAGGTTATTGAGTAAACGCAACGCCTCGTCATGTAATGAGCGGCCGTAATAGAAGTCAAGCAATTGGCTGATAAAAGTGATCTGGTCACGTGAATCAAGACTGGAGCTGTTCAAAAGACAGTCGTTCACCACCCGTGCATTACACCTATTGTGAGGCAAACGTAAAAGCGGACCCAACATCATTGGTTTCGTGAAGTAGTAGCAGAGAAACAAGGAGGTGTCGATGGCGGCAGCGTACTCGGTCAATTTTGTCGTGATGATTTTTTTATCAAGCCCTGGGTAAAGGTCGCTGACGTAAAGTTGGAGGTTTTTCCATGGGATAAATGGGTCTTCATCGGAACTATTGAGAAAACTCAAATGAACACGCCGCTGTTCAGTAAGGAAAACAATCAAGTTCTGTACTGCCTTATAAAAGTGCCGAATATGTTGTGGCACCAGTGGCGTATTCTCATTGCCATCACCCTTGAGATCAGAATCTGAAGAGGCCACATTTTTCCCATGTGGATCGCTGGCTGCCTGAAGCTCGGCTACAGTTACCCTCTTTACGGCATTATTTTGTGACGAAGTTGGATGGGCATTTTTACCCTGTTTGATTTGAATACTGCCATTAAGAAAATCGGGAAAAAGATGTAGCACCTCATTAAAAGACACCATCCACTCCGAAGCTAGCTCAGCCAATGCCTCGTGGTACTTCAGATACGTGGTAAAGTATATCATAGCTTTTTCCTTATAAAGATCACGCAAAAAAAGCTGTTTCTGTTTGGTTCCCGAGGTACCCGTATCATTATTGGTACGGTCGGTAAAAAAATCGTGGTTTTCATCGAGCTTTTTTATAAGAACAATGGCCTGTTCGAGCCCCAAAAGCCGGAGATCTTGCCGCGGGTCTCGTTTATTTTTCTTTGAATCAAGAGTGCCCCGCAACCCCAAGAAATTATCGAGTTGTTTTTGGATAGACGCCACTTTGAACTGAAATACATCTGGACCTGCTGAAATCAGTGCCATGACCTGATCAAGGGAAAATACATTGGATGCAGTGCCCAACAGGTGCTTGAAATTCTGTACTGGAAGTCCACTATCGATATCCACCACCTCAAAGGTTTTGGCATATACGAAAACAACATAACACGGCAGGAGAAATGCCGTAGTTAAAGGCACGGCGGTTAGGCATATACGAGACTCGTACCATGTCACGGTATCGTTTTGTACCCGCAAAATTCCCGTTTCGGTATCACGCACGATCAAAAACTCTGAGGAGTTAGTGGGTACAAGGGCCACATATGGACCGGCATTTGAAAGGCCAAAATATGAAAACGACGATGCTGGTGCAAAACTATAAGCGGTGGGCGAATCGTTGGCCACCACCTGCACGTGGAAATCACCCCCAGCCAAATCTAGAGTATGGATATTTTGTACAGTAGCCACAAGAGCTTTGGCGTGGCCAGCAAGTGCACAAAAACCCTTGATACGTTCCTTCATCAAAATTTCCTTTAAAGCCACAAATTCAAAGATATTGCGCAGTTTGTGTACCACCTTGTACACGTATAACCGCTTGCGGGCGGCAATAAGAAGGAGTTTCTCCGGTGGGTCTACAGAAACTGGTTCTAACACTTTTTTTCGGCCGGTGGACCCGATTTTCCCCGATTCGGAAAGGTCGATATATTCATATACCCCATATGAGCGGATCTCATCAAAAACCCGCACTAGGTTTAGGTGAGGGCCCACCCATTCGTAGACTTGAAGAAGATCTGGGGTACCAATAAGGAGCACTTCTCGGCTCTGGTCGACATAGAGATCAATTGTTGTTAATGTAGTGATAGGGGCCATGTTCCCCGACACGTTTACAAACGTTTTTTCCCGCACAAGCACCTGGGAAGTGTCATTATCTAGAAAAAGGCGACGCACCTCGCTAAACGAGCGGAAACTTTTGACAGATTTCGTTTCTGTACGCACAGGCGCCCGTTCGGGGTCATGGTTGATGTTGAATATGGAAAGATCGCCATTTGAAAGTCCAAGAAAGAGTCTTTTGCCATGAATATGGGCGGCCAGAACCTTAGCTCCATGAGGCAAATGTAGCCTATTTAAAGGCTCTAGAACCGAGGTGTTCATCGGGGGAAAAAAAAAAGAAAAAGGGAATTTTTTGCCACCGTTTAGATAAATCTCCTATGTTCACAAACGTATTATTATGGCAGCGTGGCGTGTTTCACTGGCCGTTGGTGTTGTTAATATTGATTTTATAATACTTATCGTACTGCTGGCGTAGTAGTGTTGAGTGGAGAGTGCGCACCAGCCATAGTGCGGTGGGGGGGTGGTTTTTTTTTGAATGGAAAAATTGTTATTATTATTAAAAGCTGGCTTCAGTAGTAGAAATCCCACCTTAACTTTTCCCCAGTTTTATAACGACGTCTGTTAACGTAAACCGATTGATTTTTATTCCATCGTCCTAAAAATGGGGGTGTGTCCGAGTGTCCGGAATTAGTATTTCTCCAGAAGAGGGATGAAATCCACACCACTCTTTTATTTTCTTATTAGTTGTTATTTTTTATTATTCTTATTCTTCGTTTTTTTTAATATTCTGTAAAGTAGCATGAAATTTCGGTGAGTATGGGTGTTTTCGATATGATAGTTATTAGTCTACTGATGTCTGAGAAAACATGGAACCATGTTGTAGCCAAGGTTCTTTGCTAAGCTTTATATATGTAATTATTATTTTCTTTTGAAACTTTAGATTCGAAGTTATATGGAAAACATGGGATGATTTTCATGGCATTTTTTTTTTTGAAATACTTTGAAACTCTATGGAACTCTACAAACCCCCCCCCCCCCAAACAACACCCCCATGTTTACTAATTTTCCTTGACATCCATACCACGGAAACCATGCTCTATATAACAGATACGTGTAACAGAAAGAACCCACCTTCTGAAATCCATTCCCTTCCATAGTATTCCTTTACTTTGTTGTTAATACATCAATATGAATTTTTCGTATTCTCACATAAAAGATCAACCCAAACCTAATTAACCAAACATTTTAGGCCTTGTTTTGTTTCATTGCAAAATACACTTGGTTTTATAATAAATACACAACGTTATTTCAATCATTTAAAACAATCTAAAACTCTCCATCTACCCTCCCCTCCCCACAAGGAAGATGAACGGACTTGATATGCTATGTAATTTATTGTCATCGTAATCCATATTTATTCATATTCATATACACACCATGAATTTAGACGGCGGAGACAAAGTCCACCACACCAGAACAGAACTTAACCAACTCATCGAGGCGATGTTCCTGTTTGGAATTGGCAGCCCCCCATTTTTCAAGTGCCAGGGCCAACTCGGCATCTTCTGGATTGGCATAAACAACATCACCGTGGTGTTTCAAGAACAAGCCAAAAACGGCCTGGAAGGTATCGAAGTTGGCATTGTCAAGCAAGCCCACGGTCAAGGCAGAAACAAAACTAGCCATTTCCGTCAATGGGGCAAACGAATTGAGAGACCGGATCTCGAGGTCAAGAGTGGCAGGAGAAGCCGCTGCCACAAACACCAAGAATTGTTTAAAGTCTCCCAGTTCACGGCCTGTTCTAAGCAAACGCGTAAACTCTGACTCGAAGTTATGATGGTCACCCTTCAATTTGAGTAAACGGGAATCTGCTTCAGAGGATTCAGTGGCATTTTTCAGTTGCAGAACACCTGTTTCGGCCACAATAGCCTGGTCTCCCACAGCTTCACCCGAAAGAGCCAAGAAAAATGGCGCCTGTTCTGGTTTCTTAGGGGCTTCCTTAGGCTTGTTGCGTTGTTTAATAGTATCCACGTGTAAAATGGTCTCGTAACGGGTTCTAGGACCCACCGATAATGTGATAAGATCCCGGTTAATCTGGTCCATTGAACGGTAGATTTGTGAGTGTTCGAGCTCGTCAAGCTCAGGCTTATCCAAGGCACCATCGATCATGAGTGAACCGCCATTTCCAGAAACACTGGGCAAAAGTGCGGTGGAGAACTCTGAGTCCTCGATGTGGCGCGTGGAAATTGGGTGGAACTGGGCCCTGTTTGTCCAGAGCGAGATTCCGTTACCCGAGACGTGGGTGGTGGCAAGAAAATCTCCAATAGGCAGGAATTTCACCGACGTAGCCACGCTGGGAAGCCTGATTCCATCGATACACCCTCCGGTGGGCAAATCCCACGTGCGGAGAGTGCCATCAAGACCACAACTGACGATCCAGCGGCCGTCCGGCAGAAAATCAAGTCCGGTTATCCGGTTGGTGTGGCCATACAACACCCTAACCACTTTTTGGGTCACTACATCCACCACAACTATGGACAAGTCGTCCAACGCACATGCAATCAAATCGGAGCCCTTGTGATACACCATTTCTGTGATTGGCTCGCCAAGTTCAAGCTTACCCAAGTACTTCAGGTCAGAAAACGTGTAGAACCCAATGATTCCATCGAGGCCACAACTAACCATTTTGCGGTTCATGCCATCAATAGCCAAACCGGTCACCGCGTGGCGTTTGTGTAACATATACTTGCGGCGCAAACGCCCGGACTGGAGATTGTACACACCAATTCCACCTTCCAGAGATCCCACGAGAGCAAAGTTTCCACAGTGTGATACACATGCAGATTTAGCTATACCACCATCCACTGTGGCAAGCTGAAACCGGCCCACACGCTTATTTTTCGAGTCCCACGTGCGTGCAAATGTCTCACCTTTATGTGTGGTGACGACGTTTTCCCATTCTCCCTCACGGGCTACCGACATGGAAAACGCAGTAGTTTCAGGAAATTTTTCCCTCATCAGTGCCACCACACCAGCACTCCGGGCCTTCAGCCCCGCATTGGGCAGACGTTGCGAGAGCTCCTGGGCTTGGGCATCTTTACGCAAAGAAAAACTCCACACACTCTGGTCCTTGGACGCCAGGTAAATGTAGTGGGCCTTGTCTTCGTTGGGAAAAGCAATGTGCACTGGCGGCGCTGCGTGGCCACCACGGGAGCGCAAGTGGCGAGGCGGGCCAATCACGGCGGAGTTTGATGTCGATAAAGGTGGGTCAAACACAAGCTCTCGCAACTGGTTATCTCCACCATTGGTAACGACAATAGGCTGGCCGTTCAAAAAAGCAGCGTTGGCCACACCGCCACATGCGTCGGAATGACAGCCACGGTACACGTGCGCCCTGCAGCGCTTAGCAAGGTCGTAAAAAAAGAGATCACCATTGGCGAGTGCTGCAACCAAATGGTGGAAGCCATCTGTACGGAATGAAAGTGCAGTCACGCGTGAACCGGTGTCCAGCGGAGAGGCCACGATCCGGTCGCCCAAAACAACACCTTTGCGGAGGTGGTAGAGGAAAACACCACCGTTGGCAGAACCCACGGCAATGATATCCAACGCTGGCGCATGTTCGAGACACGAAAGCGGCTCGCCAAACACGTGCTCGGGCGTCTTGAACACGGTTTTCGCCGTGCGCACGTTCACCACAAACACGTGCTGCGTGGTCGCCACCACCACCTTGTTCAAGTATGTAGGAGGGTGGAGCATTCCCACAATTGGACCGTCAAATTCAGGATTGATGCTCTGTACCGTAGTGTAGTGCTCAGTGGCGATCTTGCCGCCAGCGGGTTTCTTAAACACCGTGACACTTCCATCTGTGGCTGCAACCACCAAATACTCACCAAAAACCACAATGTGGCTCACATGGGCACCAGCATTCAGAACCTCAACTTCAATCTCTGCCTCTAAACGGCCTCTTTTGAACACTCCCACGCGGTTGCCGTACCCGGCATACACATGGTGGAAATGGGCTGCCAAGCACGTGATCTTGGCTGGCGTCTGGCTTTGCGACACAAAAAGCAAGTGGAGGTTGGCTGCATCATAGATCTGGAAACTACGTCCCACTGAAGTCACAATATAAAATGTCGCTCCCAAAGACCCAACTGCAAACGGAGTCTCGTTACTCACATTTCCAAGGGCACGGAACGGACTAAATATCCGCGATCCCTGCTTCGCAGCAATAACTGCTGTTTTTCTCTTTTTATCCACGGGACCAGACATGTTGAAATTATTCTGGATTTAAGTGAATTTTATTGCGTTGGTAGAGTTTCTTCAATGGCCATCGTGCGAAAAAGTCTCCGATGAGGGTTGTGTGCTCTGTATGCAGGTTCACCGGGGGAACTTCCGCATACCGGGGCCAAGAGAACCGGGGGTGGGCTCACGTAGTTAGGGTGTTGACCTTTTTAATTGCATTACCCGAAATACTTGATAATTAAATATTTTGATACTCATTATCATTTTTTTCTTGATGATAAATTCCGTTTAAGGTTAAGTTATATGTAGTTGAAAAAGGGTAATTTTTCCTGGGCAATTTATTACGCAACCCCCGCGTTTATTACTTGGCCAGCATTCAAAATGAGGAATACTTTTGAATAATCAGCATTACTTCTCTGGCATTTTTCTAATCCCCACATTATTCTTTTTATTTATACGAACTCAATCATCATAATATCAAATCACTATAACTTTTTGTTAATGATAAAGCCGCATAAATGTCTACTCCTTCCATTGCCATTGCCATTTTTTATTCCGTTCTTGCTGCTCAGCAAGCCGTTTGTTCTTGTTTTCCATGAAGCCAATCTTCACCACTGCTTTCTCATATCCTTTCACGATTTTTTTTTCTTAAATTACTCGAAAGATCTCCCTTAGAGTTTTTTGTTCAGGTGGCCATTTTAATTTCTTTATGAAGAAACTGTTCCTTTTTGCAGGTTTCGGGGTTTTTTAAGTACCTGTGCAGACTTTATGCGCTGTGGTCTATCATTCAATGTTTCCGTAACTTGAGAAGAATTAAAGGGTTCAATTCCAAGAATATTGAAGCTTTTTTTTTTGTATGTTTCTTTAACTGAATGCTTTCGGGTGTGCATTGGAATATGCTTCAATAGATTTCTCTTCCTTTATTGTCTTATGTCCAATCTCAATTTGGCTCAGAATTCAGTCTGTGTCTTCTTCTTCCAATTGAGAAACCCCCGGTGATTCATAACTATTTAAATTATAATACAAATTAAATGACATGCAAAAAATTATTAAGTTTCTCAATACAAATCTCGCTGAACCTTGATGTTAAATATCTCTCGTAGTCATCGATAATCAAAGCCGGTATATTCCCTTAAAACTATAGGTTGTTAGTTGAATGAAGATTTCGTGGACCCACTTCCCAACAAACTTCTTCTTCAGTCCTTCCACTTGCAGGTTTAGCAATTTCGGGATACTCGGTGTCGGTGCAAACATGACTTTTGTACAATTGTTATTATACAAGAGAGTACAGGAAATCCCTAAGCATTAATATATGCGGTCACAGTTACCCACTTCGTAATTCCGCAATTGAAATTCATCACGATTTTCATAGTTTCAACAGTTCCAATTGCCAACCCAGTCTCTTCGATCATCTTTGTACCCTCAATTTTATCCCGTCGGTCCCCGCCTATTTCCATGTCAAAAATTTAGGCATTCACGGTATTTCAAATCAACTATGCCATCAAAGTCCAACATTCGCTGTTTAATATTCCTGGTATTCTATCTTATTCAAAAAGAAAATCCTAAAAAGCTTGCTAATTGAATAAACATTGAGTGAATATTCCAACAAAAAGAAAAGTATTAATCTTCGTGCCTCATCTCGAACTCGGCCCTTTGGGAAAAAAGTTGAAATTATATTCGTATCAACAACCCTCCCAGATACTTGAAATTATGAACTAGATTTCTCTAAACATAAATTGTAAGTGAACCAGTTAAATTCAAGAAGAGACTATCTTTTTGAAAACGGATTCTTCTTCTATCTTCTTTTTCATAACCAAGTTATTAAAAACCATATTGTTACTATAACACTACCTTTGATGTACCTAACTAACGAGCTATTAAAAGCAAAGAAAATATCGACTTTTTAGAAACTCCTCCAACACAAATTTTTAGAACCCCTATATTTGGGGCCTGACCCAGTATAACCCAACCTCCAAATTCTTTTCGTCTGGTCCCAATTTTCTATACTAAACAAATAACAGAACGGAAAACACCCCCTCACAATAACATCCATACCAGGCCACATATAATCCCTCCCAATACAAAAACCGTAAGAATCGCAGCCCCTACCTTATCACCCGTAGTAACGCTGTGAACTTGGGAATTCAGCAGGTAATCGGTATCATTTCCAGCACTAATATCACCACCCTCAATAGAGCCACCAGTTTCTGGAGTCAACGGCACGTGGCGAGTAGTGATCATCGACAAAATGCACTCCAAAGCCGACATCTGTTCTCCTAGCCCAAACTTTCTGTCCCAGCCATTTTGTGACCAATTTTCGCCACAAGTAACATGGTCACTGCCACCCGAACAAGACTGTGCTGCTGCCTGGGCACTGGGAGTCAACCAGCCAGTGACAATATGAGCATAAGTTTCCGGAACCAACATTGCAGTTAAACCCAAGCAACGTGAGAACAATGAGCGGAACGAGCGCTGGTCATTATTGCACCTGTCGGTAGTTGCACACGTAGTTTCAGACATAATTGAGCCGTTAAAAAAGAAAGCCGAAACTTCCACAAGCTGAGTGGTAAAATCTTGCCATTTGGGGTCACCTGTGGAATTATATAGATATGCAGAGCCTGCCATGAATATCCCATAAGTATATGACCATCGGTGGCTCACAAGAGAGGTACAGTTACTAGTATCGTCGGCCCCGTCGTGGATCACAAACCCATTTTTACTCTGCTCGAAATAGCCCACCAGCCACATCCAGTCATATACCTTTTCAGCCACCTGCAAATAGTATTCCTCGCCAGTATACCGATATAAGCGGGCAGCAAGATGGAAAAGACACCCATTTGCAATGGAGTTTTTGTAACTATAGCCATTGTTCCACTGGAAAATCTGCCACCGAAGCCCGCCACCACATGAAGTCCGGTCCCATCGACTATTCATTGAATTAAACAATGCCTGGATCATATTTAACCAGCTCCGATCAGGATTATTGGTGAAATTCCGTTCTACGGCCTGCATTATTGCCATTCCCCATACGCCTTGGTCATCATTACCCTCAGTCAAACTCTGGTTCAGCGGCATGTAGTCATTTTTCTCTCCTCTCTGAGCATACATGGCGTCACTTAAAATACCAGTAAACGTCTCATTTTGCCGGGCACAAAACGCCCAATAGTCAACCCACCCTCCAAAAACCTCCCCTGCATGCCACCAGTAATAGGGGTTCACAAATATCCCCACGGGTCCTCCATATTTGGTACCCAAATAATAATTCATTTCGCCCTCCACAATAGCGCTGGCGGCTTCACATACGGACTCATCCGAGGTCACATCTAGAATTAGTGAGTGTGAGTTAGCTGCCCATATACATAATGAGGCTATGTTAATAATTCCACCCCTCATGGTAGGTATGTTTTAATGAATATTGATGGAGTGGGTATTTCTTTAGGAAAACAGAAACATTGATTCCACAATTTTCTCAGTACATTATTCCTATTCACGGAAACACGTGGCGTCATTGTTTAGGCAAGGGAAGGAAATTCCAACTAGGCAACTCCTACGGGTTTGCACACCATCATAAATACATTGTTCGTCCCGTCTAGCCACGGCGTTATTTTTTTTTTTTTTTTTTAAAAATATAATGGCGCGGACTTCGGTCGAGGTCCCTTTAGGTTTGGAGTTTCCTTTCCTGTGTTCTAAAGTTAAATCCTAAATGGTTTAGTAGTTGAATATAGAAAAAAAGAAAAAAAAGAATGTGATCTGGCATATTTATCTTGACAAGACTTACCCCCTAGATGGAATAACTGCGGTAGGAATAGTATCATGTTTGAACACACGTGGCGGTAAAAAGGTGGGTTTTCGTTTTATCTTTTTTTATTCAATATTCATTTAATCAAAATAACAGGAATATTTTTATGATTATCCATGACAAGAAAATCACCGTTGAGCGGTTTGGAAAAAGCCGTAATGTGGAAATTAGCTGGCTGGGCCAATCCAAATGAGCATAGTAAACGCGCAATCTGAAAAAGGCCCCACGACTGCAAAAAAAAAAAAAAGAAAAAAAAAAACCAGTTCTCTGAATAATGACTCTTAATTGAATATTCAATAAAATTAAGTCACTATAGTGAGGTTTTCACCGTTTTGAATGATATATATATGCACCTTTACCGACACCATCGTCATCCAGCAGAGTGCGGCATCGCTGCGCGATGACGATGCGTGGAAAACTCAGATATTCAAATATTCAGATAACGAAAGAGAAAACCAACACGACGGATATCTTCATTCCCATTTTTTGAAAAAACTTGTTATATTCGGAAAAAAAAAATGTCGGAGCCTGAAAAACGTCCTGTGGATGCTGGCGAGACCCCAGAGGTGTCGGAGGCAAAAAGAACCCAGAGAGAGTCGACGCAAAAAGGTTTTGCGCCCATCAAACCGGAGTTTATTCTTGAGTCCACTACTACTCAAGAAACTTATAATGACGAGGCAGCAGAAGGTGGAGATCGTGAACAGGATGACCGTAGTAAAAGAAGCAAAAAGGGCCGGGGCCAAAATAAGAAGCGGGACTTGAAGCAGCAGAGAGAGGAAATCAGATTATGTTCCACAGTACTTGACCCAGGTCTGGGTAAGGAGTGTCCGTATGGAGAAAAGTGTAGAAACGCCCATGATGTGGAGCTTTACCTTGCAGCCAAACCGGAGGATATTCTGGGAACGTGCCCTGTGTTCGCCGTGATTGGCTATTGTCCTGCTGGTATCAAGTGTAGATGGCTTGGTAGTCATTATAACAAGGAGACACGGAAGCTTGAAAAAGATTTGGCAATTATTGAACAAAAACTGGGCCAAGCGGATGAACTCAACAAAATCGACCCGACACATAGAATGGCGTTGCAGAAAAACAAGTACACGTTTGAAAAGGCCACAGCCTACAACAAATACTTGGACTCATTGGTCCATAATGATGCCAACATTGCCAAGAGACAGGAGGACGTGAAAAACAACGTGGCGCTGTATGTGGAGGCTCCGTTTGCTGCGGCAGAGAAAAAACGTATCTACTTAAAGGGCGCCAAGATCGTATCTCCATTGACAACTGTCGGAAATTTGCCCTACCGTCGTCTTATGAAAACCTTGGGTGCCGATGTCACATATTCGGAAATGGCACTTGCCCTCCCGCTCCTTCAAGGCACAAAGCCAGAATGGGCGTTGCCCAAGGCCCACCGTTCTGAGTACCCTGGTTTTGGTGTGCAAATCGCCACCAATCACCATCAACAAGCCAGCAAAGTGGCTGAGGCTCTTGCACGTGAAACCACCAGTGTTTCCGAACTCAACTTGAATTCCGGATGTCCCATCGACTTGCTCTACCGCCAGGGCCAAGGCTCGGCTCTTTTGGACCAGCCTTCCAAGATGGTAAGGATCCTCAACGGTATGAATGCGTGCTCCAACGATATCCCCGTGACGCTCAAGATCCGTACCGGTACCAAGGATGCAAAAAACACCGCTGCAGCACTTGTGTCACGTGTTTTGGCCGAGTCCCACGTCGCCGCCATCACCCTTCATGGCCGTTCTCGTCAACAACGGTATACGCGTGAGGCTGATTGGCTGTACATTGCCGAGGTTGGTCGTGTGGTTCAAGATTGGAACAACGCCAATGCCGAAAACAAGGATCGCAAGGAAACGCCTCCCACTTGGTTTGTAGGTAATGGAGACTGTTTCACCCATGAACAATGGCACAATGCAGTGAATACCGAAGGAATCGACTCGGTGATGGTGGCACGTGGTGCGTTGATTAAACCATGGATTTTCGAGGAAATTGATGCCCAGCAGTACTTGGACAAGAGCGCCACCGAAAGACTTGAGTACATGCGCCAATTTGCCAACTTTGCTGTGGAACACTGGGGCTCCGATGAATACGGAATTGAAAGTGCCCGTAGATACATGTGTGAGTTTATTGGCTTCACCCACCGTTACATCCCCGTGGGAATTCTCGAAAGACTTCCTCCAAAGTTGAACGAAAGGCCCCCTAAATGGAGAGGCCGCTCTGACCTCGAGACTTTGTTGGGCTCTTCCGATTATAAGGATTGGATTAAGATCACCGAGATGTTTTTGGGAAAGGCCAGCCCCAACTTCCTGTTTGTTCCTAAGCATAAGAGTAACTCTTACGAGAAGTAATCCAGGTTTATTCTTTTATTATAGATGTTCTTATTTCCCGGCCCTTTTAGACCGCATCTTATTCCGGAATTAGTATTAAACAAATGTTTAGGTATAATTTCTAGTAATAATTTTCAGGTAATTTTTAGCAGACGGTAGAGAAAGAGAACCCTGCATCGCTTAAATATTGAAGTATTGCATCCATGATTAGATCCCCCGTTAGTATAATAAATTTGCTATTCCATTTTAGGCATTGTCTAATCGTATTACTGTATTTGTGAATTTGAATATTCCTGAGACCTCGATTTCAATGTTTTTCCGTCTGGAAATGATATGTGAGTTTTTTGTCTGATGATTTTCCGTTCTTTTACTGATTATAATGTCGAGAAGATCATTGTTTTCATGGTAAGCTTTCCTGGGGGATTTCTGTATTCTTGTTATTTTGGTAGGTTTGGTTTAGTTTAATTTTGGTTTTGGTTTATAAAGAGATTTATCACACAAAAGCTTTGAATCATAGGTAAAGCTTCCAATGACTCGATCTACTCTTATCTTCAAACCCCTGCTGTTATCTTCAAACCTCCTTTTGAACAGAAACTTTGATGGCAAAATTAAAAAAAATTAAAACCCTGAATCTATCCTGGATCTGTGGCTAACAAGAATTCCTTTCTCATATATCCATGCATATTCACTTTCATTGCAACATATTCATTACCCGAAATATCACTATTATCTATATAGAGATTGGTGGGAGAACATTCTCCTGTTCCTCCCCTATAAAGTTCCCTGGAGGGTTATATTCACATACAATATACCGCTGCCAACCTTCGGTAGAACAATCCTTATAAGCACATCCAACTTGGGTTGAATCTTTCCATACAACCTGAGTAAAGTGATTATATTCATTATGCGTCGAATAATCAAAAGATTCTCCTTCTACATACCATGCTGTGACTGCAGAAGGACCGGTGGCAAACCCAGCTGCTAAGTTTTCTCCATATTGTCCATGGGTATGGGTCAAAACACCAGAACAGTCATAATTATCGGCGTTATTTTTGGCATATTTGTATGGCCCTGAAGCCCATGATAGTGCACCTACCCCGTGATCTGCTCTGTATGTATTGTGTGCATCAAGAATTGCTTTAGCAAAATCGATATCGATCTGCTCACTTGAGTTATAGATGGCGTCGTATATTCCATTAGTAGAAGTGTGCTCAGGCGTGTTTGTGGATACTTTTGTGGTAGTAGAAGCTGGTTTTGTTATGGAACTAATTAATGAAGTAGTTGAAGTTTGTGGAATTGTTGATTTAGGACTTGGAATCAGTGTAGCTAAAAAAGTGGAGGATGAAGAAGTGACAGGAAAAGTATTTGACGAAGGGCTATTAGAGCTACCAAAAAGCAGATTAAAAAACGACTCCCAAGATCCAGAATTACTTGCTGTGGAAGTAGAAGAGGAACCAGTTACTGCGGAATAAATAGTCAGTAAAAAACCAAAAATTCCACCTCCACCAGTGGAAATAGCCAGGGTTGAAAGTGCTGTGTTTGTGGCAGAGGCCATAGTTGATATAGCAGTGTGGGTAGTTATATATTGAGTTTTTGTGGGGAAAGTTTCCTGGTTCTGAATATTTCCATTTTTCGAAACTATGCCTGTTTCATATATCGTCACCGGTGCTGTTTGGCTTACTTGGGAAAGGGCAAGTATGGCCAAGAAAGGTATACTTCTCATTTTTGGTAATGATAATGGTGTTTTTGATTAAAGGAAAATGAATAAAAAGAAGTAAGTTTTTTTTACTAGAGTTGATACCTTTATATTTATTTCTAGTATTATTACCCAAAGAAGGTCGTACTGGGGAAATTACTATGAAGGGAAATATTTATAAAGCGTTGGCTGCAAAATAGGCTTGCACATAGACCACCCCCAACAATACTCCTTCCTAATTAGGTAATTTGATTAGGTGGCTTCACCAACACGAAGTACTATTCACGGTAATAATTGTTGATTATAATGTTATTGAAATTTGGGGTTGTTTTTGTTTCTCTTTTTGTTTTGTTCTTTTAATTAAAAGTATATTCACTTTTCGAATAAATGTGTGTCCTTAAGTGCATAGAATGGATATCATGAGACAAGTACTAAGAAGCAAGAACATGGAACTTAAACACATTGATAAGTAATTCAAAGGGGTATTCAATTAGAAAAAAAAAAAAACTTCAAATAATGTTTTTAATAGATTACCCACCCATTATTTAATAGTAAAATAGTAAAATCCCCTTAGCAGAACTGTAATCATATGGAAATACATATTGATATTACATCCTAATGCCGCATCAAACTATTCTTAAACCCCTACTTTTTTCTTCTTATTTGATAATCAAAGACTTCTTTATTCCACCTATAGAACTTTCACAAAGAAATTTCACATACTAAATGATCCATTTCAAGAGCAATAGCAATAAAAAGACAGCCTTTATTTTAAACTATAAACCACAACCTACTTTTTGGCAGCAGCATCGTAATCGGCCGACAACGAAGAAGCCTGTTCTTTCAACTTAGACAATTCTGCGTCTTTCTCGTGCAATTGTTTCTGTAAACCCGTGGCCTCAGCAGAAGATTGCTGAGTACCGGCCAACTCCTTGTTTTTATTGTAATCATCCAAACGATCCTTGGTATCAATCAACTCCGCCACCAAGGAGTAGGTACGAGTCAAAATAAGCGTCAAAAACAACGTGAACCCACAAAGGTACATGTTTCTCTGGGCGTAAAAGCGGCGGGCTTGTACCTCCGAGCGATCATTCAAAACACTGCTTGCTGCGTGTGTGCTAGGGGACAGAGAGTGCAATTCCGAGGTCACAGCGTAAACTCTATTAACGGAATCGACAAAAAGCACGAGCACAAATCCAAAAACACATTTGAATGCAATCTGGAATTGCTCAGAACGGAATGGCATGGATACCGTACGCAAAACAGATTTGCGCATAGCCCGTGGGAAAGGCAACGAGAGAATGCCAAAAAAGGCCATTTCAGTGACAAGCAAGCCAAACACCAAATTGTAGTATAACGCCATGTTTTATAGTGTATTTAATATCTGCTAGTTCTTTATAAGGGCAGGTGAATATTTTATTTTTATTCTGTTTTCCTTCAAATCAGCCAATTAACTTTGATTTGTTTTTTTGGTGGAATTGGGAAGATGATGTAGTGGAAAAGAAAGCAAGAAATACGGGAGGGGATTTTTTTCTCTTTCCTTTATGTATGATGTCTGGGGAAACTTCCATATACGTGCGCGTGGGGCAGCAACCATGGGCGCCACCCAGGTCCCACCGCACCGAGAGCCACGCACAGCAGACAACACAAGAATAAATGAATACACGAGAAGATAAATGTACAAATAAATGAATATACGAATTGAACATACGGATAAATGAATATACGAATCAATGAATAAAGGCATTGAAGGAGATAAATAGAAATTACAAAAAGAATCAAAATCAACCCTGCTTCCCTACAAATTCCACAATTCTTCAAATAAATAAATTATAAATTGTAGCCCGGGTCATTTCTCATGATATTTGCTGGCTCTAGTCTATTAAGGTTTTCTGGTGGCCATGCCAGGGCCCTCCGGTCACGCGAGTCTCGCCCTGGAATGGGGCCAGTCGCGGCTCCACTAATGAGTCCAAAAAAAATGTAATGCACTGCCGCAAGAAATCCGTTCATGGACATTTCATGCGACATTCTTAACTTTTGTTTTTTCTTTCCTGTCTTTTTTTTTTATTTTGTGTATGTGTTATTTTCCTCTTTTCTTTCCTGTTTCATCCCTGGAGGTACTTAAAATCCCATGGATACCTTCAAACTGAAGGTGACGAGAAATGGGAGCGAAACGAATAAAATCGCATATTGTGCAATCAAACAAATGGCCAAACAGTCCATCTGGAGGTGGTCAGGGGATTCTGGATCGGTGTAGAATGCAGTGAAATACACCAAAGCAGTAGCATTGGGTAACCCATATTCCAACACACTCACAAACCGGATCAACCGATCGTCTCCATACCAGCCAGCCTTGTAGAGCCCTGTAGTCAAACCCACACCAAAAATAGGCATAATAATCAAGCGACACGCAGTAATCATGACGGCGGTTTTCCAGAATCCCGGCACAATCGAATTGACCTTGAGGCGGGCAATTGTAGCACCCAATATAAGAAGGCCAAGAGGCACCGAGGCGGCACCCACGTAGCTGGCAATATCAATCACAAACGAAAGTGGCGGTTGGTTATCTGGAGCACTGGGCATATAAAATGAGGTTTTCACAAAAAGCGCCTTGAGTGGCGGCGCCATAGCAATGATAAGTGAAATTATAAGCGAGAGCGAATTGGGAGCAAGAAAGTTCTTGAGCGTCAGGATCACGTTGGTTTTGATGCGGGAAGATAATGGCCGGGCAGGTGGACAAGATTTATTAATACTTCCAGCACTAATACTGGCCTCAGGAACACTTTCCTCGTAAGGTCCTTGTGGAGCCTCATCTATACCCAGTGAGCGGTGGCTTTCGTGGGTCTTGAGTCGCTGAAACTCCGAATATTCGTGAATAAGATCTCCCATATCTTCCAGGGCCATGGACCTTGTGTCTGCATTCCGGGATCCGGTCATGTGGAGCGGGTTATCGAGAACGACACTTGACAGGCGTCTTCGGCGTAAGTGCAGGCCACCACTATTGGTATGGGACAATGGTTCTATAGATGGGTGGTGTTGGTTTAACAAACATCCATTTGTATCTGTTTCCTGGGTCAAAGACTTTGCTTCAAGTTCTCCGGAATCGGCAGATTCGGATGATTCTGCTGAACCTATAGAAACTGCTTCGTCGTCAACATTAGCATTCGCATTAGCATCATTATATCCGGAGGCTCGGGCCTGTAAATTTCTTTTTGAAACCCCGCTTTCTCCACTACTAGAAGTAGATTCCGAACCCCCAACTTTTTCTTCCACGTCCGGCTTTTCAAGCTGGTCTCGGAAATCGTACCGGATCAATTTGAAAAGACCCAAACTGAACTGATAAAACACCTGGGACGCAAGGAAAATACATACGTAAGCCACACCCTTTTCACTCTCCTGGGCCGTGAAAAGACTTCCGGTTTTGGCCATGGTCTGTAAGTACGCAATGGGAAGATCCGAAATGTTGGGGAACAACCCAACGGAAATAAGCCCACCAAACCAGGCTTTGGGTGACTTACATACATAGTGAGTAAGAAGACCCAACAATGCACCCACGGCAAACAAAAGCGTACCTTCGAAAAACACAATGCCAATAAACTTAATATCTGAACTATGCAAATAAGATACAATGTTGTTGAAAATCAAACAAGGCATGATCGCCGTCACGATAAGATCCGAGATATCTCTGCATGTGGTGACGGTTAAAATGTTGCGTTTGGCCAAGAAGAACCCCAAGCCTATAATAAAATAGATCTTGAAAATCGGCTTTACTGCCGAGTAGATCACAAGCCCAAGCAGCGCAGACATGGCTTGAGGTTGATAAAATTAGGTGCTGGGGGAGGATATGAAAATGCCACCGGAAAATAGTTAGTGAAGTTATACCACAGACAAAAAGTCTAACACAGAGTATAAACAAGGTAATTAGGTTGCTGTGTTATTATTTTTTTCCTATTTCTCAAGAATTCGAGTCGCTTTTCTAAACTTTTTTTTCTCCGTGGCTTTTTGCGTTGTGGAGAAATGCGAAAATGCAATCACTCGGTCGTATATATAATCGGTGTGCTCGGAGTCATCGTCTCAAATGCATGCCGCGCGATGGCAGGGCCTGCGACATCCGGGGAACTGCACACATATACATCCGAAGCTGCGGGTCTTGACAGTGCTGGGCCGAGACGGAAAAACCCAATAATGGAAAAAATAACACTACTAAGGAAGAAAGTCCATATTTTATAGGTTGATTCAATTTTTCATCACTTTTTAAGTTCTATTTTTGTTTCTTTTTGGTTTTTAAAGAAAGTTCTGATTTTTCGTACTGCTTTATTGTAATTGTACGTGGGGGTTCTCCCCGCACTAATTTTAACATTCTTTGGGTTTGTTGGAGAATTGTTGAATTTAAAAAAAATTAGTATATCTCAGAGTGTACCCCTAGTTTGAGAAAAATCAAGAATCTGACTAAGAATTAAGGATTTCTTTCTTTTAAGTTCTTATTAGTCAATTGTTAATTTTCTAATAAAGGGGATTGGAAAATTGAAGTATACAAAACCTGGTCAAATTGTCAAGCACTCGTACATTAGGAGAATAGCCTCGAAGACCCTCGATACCGGCACGCCCTCAAGGTGGTTAAATTTGTTGGAATATTCAGTTTATTCAATAACTATTGAGTTTACAAAAATGAAAAATGTATATATCTGAATATTCTTTCCCTTACAGGTAACACGAGTGGGGGTCGGATATCCTAGAGTAGTAATGCGACCCCACTATCGGGTATGGAAACCCGAACCCGTTCCGGTATTCTAATTAATGTGAAGTGCGTGCGGAGAACAGGAAAAATCAAACCATCGTACTAAACATATGAATTATTAGATCTCTATTTTCTCGACCAGAGAAATATCGAAACAGTAGAAAGCTAAGGGAAAACAAATTAAAACAAATTAATACAACACTAAAAAAAAAAACATCAACATTATCATAAACAACCACTAGGACATTGGCATCCAGCAATCTAATCTCCCTTCAACAATAAAGAGAGAAAAAGTCCTGGAAACCAGCCAAAAGACCTTTTTCTTTTTCTATTTCTTTTTCTTTTTCTTTTTTTTCTTTTTTCTTTTTTCAGAAAGTAAAAACAGAATCCCAAGCAGTGCCACTCTCAATAGTAGACCACTGCCATAAATGTGTATGCACATGTCGAAATCCATAGGGGGGTATAAGCGGGAAAAATCCCGAGGATTTCTGACATTTTGCGTAAAAGGGAAAAACCGAAAAACACCAATTAACGGGTGGCCACTATTGCCACTTTCTTTGGATCCCATTGATCATGGCTTTTCACAATAGTTACCACACTATCCACACAACAAATCTCATCTTCACCAGTGATTTCTTCAAGAAACAGATCAACCATACTGTTATCTAGTGGTTGTGTGTCTTGCCTTGGTTCATTTTCTTCAGAAAAAAGCGACGAACTGACGGAAACACGGTTATTGGAGGTGGTATATTGCGAGGAATGTGAAGAATGTGAGGAATATTCATCGCAGTTTAAGCCGAGATTTTGTCGGTTATTTGTGGGGTTTGAAATCAGTGGGAAAACCGTAGATATACCTTTTGGTCTTCTGGGAGACCGGGCAGGCACTTCAGGCATATCTTCATACATTTGGAGATAATCCAGACACAGGGCAAAGCTATCACGAGGCAGTGAAGAAGAAGCAACTTCCATTTTCGATGTGAGGTGGAAAAAAAAAAATAATGGTTGGTCTTTTTTTAAGAAATTTTGATTTTTTTTTTTCTTATTTGATATGGAAAATGTATGGTCCTGTTGCTGTGGATAAGACTGTCTTAGGGTGAAGGAAGGGGTTTTTTTTTTTCAGGGTTCAAGGGTGAAAAGTGAGGGTTTTTTTTTTTAATTTTTTTTTTTCGTGATTTTCCGGATCAACTGATGTCTATATAAACTGCTGGGGGTTGAATGCGATCTATAATTAGTTAGTGGGTGAAACGCACAGCAAACAAACTTGGTTCCGGGATGGGGTGGGTAAAAATAGACGGAGGCAGAAAAGAAAAAAAAAAAAAAAATTAGTTAAAGTAAAAATTCCATCACAAAGTAGGCTACTAGGGGTTTAAATTTAAAACGAAAAAGAAAAAAAAAACTCTCTTCCACCCTGATTACCTTTAACATCCTTGCCTCATAACCAAGGACCCCCTTTTCCCACCAAAGTTACCAGCGTGTTGCTGGCTGTTTAACTATGGGGCATTGCTGACTTGCCCGATTGGGAAATTTGCACTTGATGGCACCAGCGGTAATTCTGGCACCCGCGCGTCTTACCACGGTGTTTAAATTACTGACGCGTCTCCGGGTTCATGACAGGGATTTAGGGAAAGATGTCTAGCAATAAAAAAAAATAATTATAAAAAAAGAAGGTTTATGTAAAGAGTTCCCTGTCATAAAAAGAACCCTTCTAATCACGGCCAAACGGTACCTGAAATCACCTTGGCCGGTGTTCCATGGACCAGGGGCCTTTTTTTTTCCGCCGTTGTTACCGGTGTGCACATAAACCCCGCACGACCACAGGAACGCGTCTTCAAATACCCGTTAATAAAGGCGCGGTGCGGTGGAATTCCACTCAATATCCAAATCTGGTAATGTCCGATCCTTATTTGGGTCTGGGGTCACGCCACCGGCCTGGAGGTTTGCTATGTTCTTTTTTTGAATTTGGAATGCGGCTGGTAATATGTATTCTTTTAATTTTTAATGATTATTAAAATATCATTCTTGTTAAGGGTTTGCTGGACTTTCCTCACGTATAGTGATCCCGGCTATAACGCGTCATTGTTTAAGGCATGAAACTATGATGAGGGATTTTTTTAATTTAAGGAATTTCTAGGAACTTTTTAGATTCGCGACATGACTTAAACAATGCTTTTGTTCCTGTAGCAAGATTGCTATAATACTGGTTGGTGCTGGTTTTGGTTCTGGAGGGTATGATGTGGGCTAGTTTTGGAACTATAGCCAGAAACAGGGCTATCTTTTTTGATGTCACTCCAAAATTAATTAGCTAACTGAACTAAATTTCCTAAAACGGGAAATACGGCTTTTTAATTTAATTTAATTTAATTTAATTTAATTTAATTTAATTTAATTTCTTTTTCGTTTCTTTTCGGTATACGCTTCCAGAGCTAACAAAGGGTTGTATAATGCTGGTTTCATGAAAGCAGGAAAAGGGTAGTAAAGTGGTGGGAAAAATGATGGGAAATTCACATTATAGGTCATACGCATACGAAACGTTTGAATGAGACTAAAATTTTTTGACAAGAAAAGGTTATGTGGTTTCCAAATTATCCTAGAATACCCTAGAATATCCCAGGACTCATGGAATTGATAGGCAAAGTTGTAGCGGAAATTAGTGGACTTTGCTTTTGAATATTTCGTGAACGGACCCAGGAGATTAGGGGCGGCACAGAAGTCTGAGTTAAAGAATACTGTTAATTTTACTCAAGCTTCTTGTTCTTAACAAGGCCTATAATGTACCATCACTAGAGTGGTTCTTCTTGTTTTAAGCTAATATACATTATTTTTTCCGCGGGAGCTAGTTCTTGGCCTTTTTCTTAGGGGGGCCGTCGGTGGTTGCGCTAGCAGTTGCACCCGTATCGGCATCGGCCATTTCTGCATCAGAGTCAGAGGCTGGGGCATCAGAGTCAAACTCCTCAGCAACGTCTGAATCCGAGCCTGAACCGAAATCGTCATCATCACTCTCATCCTCACCGGCACTACCCATATCCACATCGGCGTCGTCATCATCATCGTCGGCTTCCTCGGTCATGGCCTTGGCCAACATGGCCTTTGCCATTTTCTCCTCGTTCTTGATACGCAAGCCCTTCTCCTTACAGAAGTTTTCGATGGTTTCCTGCTCCTCCTTGTCAATGTTGGCAAATGTGTGGGTTTGTGAACCGCCACGCAAGGCCACGTCCAAGTCAAAAGTACGAGACGCCGATACACCAGTGGAGGTCCGTGACATGGTGACGCTGCTGACCTCGGAGTAAGGGATGTACACGGTGGGCTTGGTCACAAACAAAAAGCAGCGGTCAAGTGGGTACAAATAGCCCTCAGACGCCTTTAATGAGCATGCCACACCCGCCTGGAGGAAGCGTGACTGGAACGAGCCGGGTACAATGACACGACGTTCGGTCAAGCCCTTGAGACAGTGGGCCATGACTAAATGGGTTTGTGAATCGTACAGTTTTTTCAAACGGTCCTTATATTTGTTGTCGTAGTCTGCATCGGAGAGATTCAACTGTAATTCCGTCTCCTCCTCACGAGTAAACTGCAACACCAAAAACGGGTAGCGTGTTTGACCCTGACGTAAGGGTGGGTCGATTTGCAACACCACCAAATGATGGATATCGTCGGGCTTGGGCAATGCAAAAATCCGCTCGATTTGCTTGTACTGGATCTTATAATCATAAGTTTTACCCCTCAACCGTAATGATGAAGGGTACATGTCAATATCATAACGGCCTCTGGGCGTGAGGAACAACACATCGCTAAATGACACAATGGCCTCTCCTGCCACCTGGCCGATATCGGCCTTATCCTTAAGTTGCTCATAAAATACCGAAGCTGCACTGACTTCCTCTACATCCTCCTCCTGTTTTTCGGTACCATCATCATTCTTTATGGTTTTTGTGGTTTCATTCTCCACCGTGCCTGGGATATAGAACCGCATCTCCACAATCTCGTCTCCAGCCTTGTCATCGTTATTTAAATTGAATTCAAGCGCCACTTCGTTTTTACCTGTCAAATTCAGGTTAGTTACGTCGGCATAAGGCACCTCAAAACTGGGTTTATTGTGTACTTGAAACACCAATTCATTACGCGCCAAGTCCGTCTGGCCCCAGTTCCATCCACGCAACGAGTGCTCTTTGTGTTCCAACGATAAGTGGAAGTTACGCTGCAATTCCTGCTTCATTTTCAGGAAATCGTCGCCATCAAACCCGTCAAGACGCAAAACTCCCTGGTTTTTCGTTTGTACCCGAAGTTCGTATCCACGCAGTCCGCGTGACCACAGAGCCGCCAAAATCTCCTCTGATGGCAACAAAAAAGGTGCAGCTGGAGGTGCTCCAGAAGTGGCGGCAGCTTTCCATCCAAGACCCAGGTCAGCAATCCGCATGCGCCCGCTGAGTTTCAGCAGGTTGAGATGGATGCGTTCGAAATCAATGTTCACCATGATTTCGTGTGTGTGAGTGTGTTGTGGTGAAGGTGTTTTTTTTTTTCTTATGGAATTGGATGTATTTTTTTTTAAAAAATGTTGAGAATTGGTTTGGTGGTTTCGATAAATGGTGGTGTCTCTATAGAGGAGCGCGCGCATGGGGCCACGCCATAGTATATGATCATTAGAACGCGACGGGCTTCTATATATTATTTTTTGATCTTTAAGTAAGTGTATATCTTTGACACTCTTTCAAATTCCTAACAAATCCTTATCCTAGAAAAGCCCCTTTTTCTCCTTTTCCTCACTCATTGTGATATATGTGTCTCAGGAGATCTTCTTCACGTGATCTACATCACATGCACTTCTCAATGTGCATGTTCTGCGCTAACAATGATAGGGCCAATGGGGCCATGGTAATACGGACTCGAGAGTGGAAAATGAGGTTTAGGGAATCTTGGGAAATTTGAAGATTATTTGGGATTTTTAATGTTTATTATAGATAAAGACACTTTTCTGAATATTTAAAGCAATTTTGTTTTAATTTTTTTTCTAAATCCACGGATTTTCTCTGGCCCTTATTCTTCAACGTTAGGGCCCCGGCGTACTGGGTCCACGTGTCGAAAACTCGCGGGGCCCTAGAAAATACGCGTCTGGCCCTGAATCTCCTGCCAGTGCCCAGTGCCCAGTGCCCCTCTTCTGGATTGAAATTATATTGATTTATTTTTGCCAAATCTTTATCAATATTTTTTTTTTTTTTTTTTTTTTTTTTTTGTCCCACCTGATCGCTCTTGCTTCACACCACCAACGTTGCTGTAAACAAAGACCGTAATCGATTCCTCGAAATCAGTAGTACCTAGTAGGTTACTACCTGCTATATGGCTTCAGGGTTCGTTTACCCTTGCCCGAGGCCATGCGCCTGATTTTCTTCATCATCTTCATTAAACGCATTAGGATACTTAACTTCATGATTATTATCTCAATAATGATGATATTTTCTTTTCTTTAAGTAGTGGTGGTGGAGTCCCACTGTACTTATTTCTGTCTTGTACTTAACCACTGGACCAGTCTCTACCTTCCTTTTCGGGGAATGGCCCCTCCCATATAAGGAAACAATTACTCCACCGTTTAGGAAGTGCTTGTACCTTCCCGTCGTTTCCCCAATGCCGTGTTTCGGAAATTTATCCCCGTCTCTTCTACAGTAGATCACTTTTGATTTTTGATTTTCTTTCAGTTTGGGCTTTATGGAAACCCGAGGCGTTCTTCATAGAATTTTCTTTTTCTTTTTCTTTTTATTATATTCACTTTTCAAAAGGGTATTCATATACCTTAGTTGTGGAATTACTAGCGGACTTTTATTCATTAAGTATGATAAACACTAGAACAAAATTGAATAGCCCCGATATTCAACATGTGGTCGTTTAGGTAACTAATAAATCACCGCCACCAAAATTTTCACTCACATTATACTGAAATGAACCTTGGTTTTTTCTTCTAACTCCCCCGAAATTGTCCATCTCCTCACTCAAGAGCAGCCTGCCAAATTTCAACAAGGCATATTCTGGTAGTTGGCATCAAAGACAATTTGCATATTTTGACGGAGCTTTTCAATTCTCGGTTTAAGGCGACTGATATCTGGGTCATAGTTTGGAAAAGGAATTGCTGAAAGGCGGGCAATCTCTTCAATTGTAACTCGCATAAGCATCCAGTTGAATCCAGGTATCCCACTATCATTCAAAAGATGCTTCACAACAATTTCCAAGTTACTGATTCTGATATTCAATTCTGTGAACTCGTCCCGACGAAACGTACGGGATTTTTCATGGGCTGGTAAATAGTACCCTGGTGTTTTTAGGTGCTGACAATCTTGAAACTTCACCTCCCAAACTGGCATTTTCCCAGGTAAATATTTATGAAATTTCAGATTAAATGATGGGATTTTATCAACGTTTTGAATCTCGCTCATTTCTAAAAAGATCAGTTTTGGCTTGTGGGTTGAAATAAGTGTAAACCCTATTCTATCAGCGAATTTATCCATTGTTTGGGGATCTTGTAACCGATTACGCTTTGAAGCCCCTCTTATTTGAATGGAACTAAGGCTGTTTGTGCAAGAAAGTACACTTGAGTTGATAAAGGCGGTAAAACCAAGCCCCACGAGCAGAGCAGTATAAAACAAGGTAAGATTTCTCTTCATTTCTTATATTATGATATGAGAGTATTCACTTTGTGAGTGTTTTTTAAAAGCAAAGGGAAGTGTAGGGGGATATATATTTTCGTTTTTCTCAGAGCATGATTAAAGTCCATTTAAGAAACTGGAAGCCAATGGGCCCAAATATTTAAAGAAAAAAGGTCCATAGAAATGAAAAAAAAAAAAAAAAGAAAGAAGAATAATGAGAAGAGATTAAACGCGGAGGACAAAAATACAATAAGAAAGAAGAGGTAAAAGGGTCTTTGTAAAGTGGATATTATACAATATTAGTCTTGTAAAATTTTCTAATATAAACTTTGTAATGGCAGAGCGGCCAACTTGAATAGACTACGATGTCTTTCGAAATAATTAAACAATAGAAGAACTCTAGCAGGAACGGCCAAAAAAAAAAAAAGAGCCAATAAAAGGGATTTTCTATCATTTTTCATATTTGTTAAGTGAATGAATTTTCTGGCTCACCAGGATTTTCAGTTGGAAATCAAGAAGATAGTTAACTCTTTAGAAACTTTCAACTCGTGGAGAGCTCCATGAAATAATGCACAACGGACTCATGCCGTATGAAATAACACTCATTTTTTTCACCACCCAAAACTTTTCAGGAGCGGTCTAAATATTTTAACCAAAACTGAAAACTAGTTTCTTGGCCGTCTCTGGATAATTTCTCGTGGAATTGGGACTTCAAAGGCTAAATATGGACATGGAGAACAGTATGATAAAGCTTTACATATTTATTTCTGATTTGCTGGTATTTTCGGGACTTACTTCAAAAGTAGAAAAGAATTTTATACCCTCTAAGCTCTAGAATTGAAGCACAATTATTGGAGATATCTAACCAGACCGAGTATAATTTGGCAAAACTCTTCGCTTGCCCAAAAGTGCCAGGCTATACAAGTCATGAAAAGTCCAAAAAGTACTGAGACAAGCGGTATTGAAACCAGCCAAATGACGAGGCTGAATACTTGGGTCTTAGGAGAAAATGGGTAGCCAAGCACCGGTAACATAAGCAAATGTTTACTTTTTTTTTTTTTTAATCTTTTTTTTTTTTTAATCTTTTTTAAAGAAACAAATCGTCTTTCTTTTGCCTGATACATCTCATTTAAGGACGAAGGTGGTAGTACAACCGTCAGCTCCAAAAACTAGATAACCATAGAAAAACCTCTAAACAGAGCTCGGGTACACACTGACTGAAAAGCCCCGCTCACTTCACGCCGAAGCCACGGCAAAAAAGTCAGCAGGGGAGAGATATACAAGGTCTTGGACTTTAATGCGTTCATCCTTCATCTGTATTTTAGCCATATGATGAAGCATTTTTACATTTCCTTCATGGGTCAAGTTCGTAAACGCAAACCCCGGTTCGCCTCAGAGCTTCTTTCGGGAAATCTACAAAAACTGACTGCGGACTACTGTGAGGAAGCTCTTTGGCCTTGCGTAGAGTTTCTGAGCGCTAATTCCGGGAAACATCTTCTGTATTGCGAAGTCCATCTTCCGGAGTTCCTGTTTAGCCATAAACTGGACCAAATCCTTGTAGACTGTTTTCGAGCTGTTGCACTGGACATTTTCGGAAAATGAAATACAATATTTCGAAGCATGGAAAAAGGTGGTACCTAGGGCACGCGTTATTGAGGAACGAACATCTTTTGAAGTATGCAGTGGAGATATTCGTGGGAAATCCTATCAAAGGCTTTCGTGAAGTCTGCCATGAGAATGCTCTGGTACCTGTCTCTAGGTCCCGTCTTCCTATCTTCTTGAATCAACTGGATCATAGTAAAGAATTCCATCGTGTTCTGGTTAATTTTCCGGCCACGCATGAAACCTCGCTGGTGCGGACTAATAAGTTTGTGTAGAACCTGTTGGAGACGTGAACAGATCGCTTTAGCAATCACCTTAAGAGAGGTATTTGTGAGCGAAATAGGTCTAAGGTCCTTAATGTCGTTAGAGTCTGCTGTGGCACGTTTAGGAATAAGGGTGATCAAAACCGTTCGGAAACAGTCCGGCAACTCACCTGTGTGCATAATTTCATTGGCTGATCTCGTGAGAATGGGCCCTAATTCGTTCCAATAGTGTTCGAGTACCGGGAACTGAATTCCATCTGGCCCCGGGGCTGTTGATTTGTCAGTGCTTTGAAGGGCTCTGAACAATTCTTTCACTTCAAAGGGCCGATCAAGATGAAGCATCTCCTCTATAGAAAGCTTCCTGGAAAGTGTCGATACAAATGCTCTGATCTTGCTGACCGGGGTACTTGGAGGAGTACTATAAAGTTCCAGGTAATAGTCTATGGCTAGGTTGATGATCCCTAACGTAGTGTCCACCAGCTTATTGATTCTCTCATCAGATAACGTCTCGAATACAGTAGGTTCAAGTCGTTTCGTTTGAAAGAACGTCTTGAGAGCTTCCTCACAGTAGTCCGCAGTCAGTTTTTGTAGATTTCCCGAAAGAAGCTCTGAGGCGAACCGGGGTTTGCGTTTACGAACTTGACCCATGAAGGAAATGTAATTTCGGCCATCATTTTGAATAGCAAAAATGGCTTCATCTATGCTCCAGCGCGGGTTTAACCAAGTGGTCTTTTGGGAGGCAAACGACCCCTGCAACCGTCCAAGGGGATACTTGAAACGGGGTTGTCCCACTTGAATGGTAGATAGTGAGTTCTAGCTAGCATGACAAAAAGAATAAGGTCTTTCTCCATAGCATCATCAAAAAACCTTGGGATGATGAATATCGATGTATAAAAGAGGACTTATATTATTGTTTTCACTTAAGTAAACTAAATCATAATGGTACTTTAAGGACTTCGGTTGCGGCCACACCTAGTAGAAAGCACTGTTTCCCGTCCGATCAACGTTAGTTAAGCTACTAAGGGCGTCACTGAGTAGTGTAGTGGGAGACCATATGCGAAATTGACGTGCTGCAATCCTAATAAATTTTTTTTTTATTCAAAAATCTTATTGATTTCTTTAACATTGAAGTTTTAGTTGCTGAAGTACTTACTTTTTTTTTCGTGCTCTTTTTTTTTTCAATCTCCCTTTCCATATTGCTTAAAATATCACTATTCGAACTTATCTCAACTAAACTTAGTCAGTGTTGTAATTTAATTCGAGTTCAGCTAAAGATTCTTACTTTTCAAAAACTCCTAGCCAAAAGATGGTGGAATAGCAAAGCCTGAGCCAGTAGCGCCAACTTAGAATAATGTATAGTCATGGAGATGAAGAAGGCCACGTCGAAAATAAGATTTTTTTGGGCCCCCGATACTGATGGGTATAAGATAACAAATCAAGGCCACCAAAATTGCTTCGATCGATCTCGCAATCATGTCCTCTGAAAGCACAAATGAACTCGCCTCGCTTGTGGATCGGATTTCCCCAACCCTTGACGAAGATGAACGAGCACTCATGCAACTTATCTTAAAACGGTTAGATAAGAAAACCGAATTAGGAGATTCCGGATTAACCACGCTGACTTTATCAAACGCGTTAACCCAGAAAAGAAAGGACGAAGTATTAGCCGACAATACAACTCTCGAATTAGATGGTCTCAGTAAATTAGTGGAAAAGACTATGGTTGAACATTTTGGAAAATTGGAACCTTTGGGACCTAACAACGGACACAAATGGTGTGAAGCTTTCGGTGAATTCTTTCAGAAATTTCCCCACTCTCAGTCAATTTTAACGACTTCGAATTACGAGACTGCGAATTTCGAAAAATGCAAGCTAGACTGGAGACAGTTCAAGTTTCACGGCCAGTATGGAATTTCTCAAGCCACTGTCATCATGGACACCGGAGTGATAACTTATCTCAAGTCAAGAGAGATCATAAACATCTTTAAGGGACAACCGGTCAAAACCCGGGATGTATGGATAAGAGCAAACAAATTATCCAAAGCGTCGAGAACTTCAATCTTTCAAAACTACTTTGAAGACGCTATAAAGTTTTGGTCCTACGTGACTCAGGACACTCTCTCGGATGCTTTTATGGAGTATTTGATCCAGATGAACAACAAATATGACAAAGTTTTCGTGAAGTTCATGGAAAGCTTAGGTTTTCCTATGTACGCTGCCTACATTTGGATGGGAAATACTGCAATGGGAAAGACTCTCCTCAAGACCTTAGAGACCCTCTTAGCCCAGTACCGGAAGAATTACTCCCCATTCGAAGGTATCACCAAATTCCTCGACAAGGTAGAAGACATTGAAGTTTGGACCGAAGGAGTAAACGACAACTGTGATGCTGCAGCAGAAGAAATCCGAAACAGAAGAAAGAGACAGGGCGACAGCACCGTTTACCTTATGAACACGAAGAGAGCACCGTTAAAAGACTTTGGGTATGCTCCACTCAGCGCAGCGAACTTAACTCCTGTTTCTGACAAAAGAAACCCGAACACACATAAGTGAAAAAGGGGTGCTTTACCTAAAGGATTTAAATATTTAATGAACATTAAATCTTCTAAGGTGAAGGAACCAAAACTGGAAGTTCTTCTATACGATTCTGGAGCACAGCAATCTCTTGTATGCAACCTAGATCTTTTATCAAACTATTCTCCGTTCCGTCAAACTTTCATTGGTTTTTATGAGGCGGAAACTGTGGCCACTCATATCGGAGAACTCGTTTTGAACGGAAAAGGTATATCCATCACGTTACCTCGGGTCATGTATAGCCCAGACATTGATTACAGTATAGACGGCTGGAAATACGTTCTATTTTTTTTTTTTTTTTTTTTGTGAAAAGTACTCTTTTCTAGAGTATTTAATCGAGCACCAATTAATCTTCTTCTTTCAGGCTCAACTAGACGGTTCTTTCCGGTGATTTAGAAGGCATCCGGGCTACTAGGAGTGTCGGGATCTACCATCTTGGTACAGATTCAAAAAACCAAAAGCTCATAGGAAAACCGGAGATTCCAGAAATTCAGTATATTAACCAGACGTTTTGTGGGTTTTTTTTATAGTTAGAGATATATTTTTGTATAATATATTTTGTTTCTTGAAAAAAACCTCATCAAAAATAAAACAAGCACTAAATAAGAGGAACGTATGATCCTTTCAACGGTTTTAAAAGGGAAAGCTGCAAAGGCCAAAAATTTGATATATAATATAGCCCACAGTCCAGAGTTGTAATCAAATAGCTTTTTTGGTTCTTGTTTATGTTATAATACTCCGTCATACCATTGAAGTAAGCCGTGGATATGTTTCTTTAATACAAGAAATAGCCAAGCATTGATTAAGAGATAAGAAAAAACTTCATTTTTTATTTTATAAAGCATTTTTCATCTTGAATTTCTACAACTTATCCTCCTTCTCCAACTCCTGTGCCGAAAGATTTTACGATAATTCAATGTATGGTAAATCCCTATCATTGGTGCTGGTTCAAGTCACCTTATGACATGATTCTGATCCGAATTTGGAATCTACTCTGAAACTCATTCTTTCAAATATCTAATATTTGCCCTGGTAATTTGATTTCGGCAATTGCCGGCGGCTTTCAGTTCTTACAATCTTCAGGAACTAACCCATGGTTTTTCTGGCTGAAGAAAAAAAAAAAGAAACAAAAACTGAGATACTTTCTCCAGCATATCTAACCCAGTTTATACCAATTGAAGACTTCCGAAAGCTTCAACAAGCATTAAAAAAAAAAAAACATCTTGATTTTCCGACCAAATTATGAGTTTATTTGATGCCAGAGAATTAACTATGCAGACAAAAGTTAGAGATTTGTCTTCACCACAGGTGCTGAGAGTTCTGGGTTGGGTTCAGTTTTTTTTTTTTTTTTTTTTCTTTTGATCTCCTCGTTTACATTAGCTTTATACATATTTTTGGTAGACTCTTTTCAAAGCACCAAGCCATGGATGTTACTTCTCTATAATTTAAACTTGCTTTTCATTCAGGGCTTTTTTAATCCAAAGCTACAGTTCCTACAGAATATCGTGGCCATGCACCAATTTTCGAGGCCAAGAAATTCATTGCTGGCCTAACGCAAAAGAAACAGAATATCTGGCTCTATAGGAATTAGCCCCGAGGCTCTTTTATGGATAGTGAAGTTGGGAGTTTTAATTCACGACAATACGCATTCTTTCTTTGTAAAAACGGTTGGTGTTAATTTATTACAAGTTTCATAAGAATATACAGAAGGTTAGTCATGATACGGCACTGGAACATGGAACGCGGTAATGGTATTTCTAATTCTTATTACCAGGTTGGAAAATGGCCAATTTCAATGAGAACTGTCATAAGAAAAGACCTACCACCTTTTCTAAAAGTTCCATAAATTGATTTCAGCAAGAAGTTGAGATGGGGGTTTGAAGTTTTGTGTTTCTCTTGGTTATTTATTCGAGAAGAAAAACCCCCCTTTTTGACTTTCTGTGGTTTCTTTTCCTAAGCAAGAATAACCAGCAGACAGTCTTATATCTGTACATAAATACATATACATTCTCTTTTGATTTGAAATATTTCCGAGTTCGTATTTAAACGCTTAAAAATCATTGATTGTTTCTTCATTAACCTCAACAAAAAATAACTACAACCGTTTATAGCAAGAGGTAAAACATAAACACAAGGAATGAAAAGGCAGATTCATAGAGAATTGAATCCAGTGCAGAGTTCTAGAGCCGTTCTTTTCCCGTCAATAATGTCCCATTTTACTGTTTCGTTACCAAGCCCAACCAAAAATAGATTTTTGGGGCGTTTATTTCATATCCGTAGCCAACTACTTGTTTCGGTTTAGAGACTAGGATTTCGGGATAGTTCTCCCAGGGAAGACCAAAACTTCAATTTCTTTGACTGATGCAACCATGTTTTCGTCAATGGCAATGGCTGGTGAAGATAACGAGGACAACATTTTGGACTATGCTATCACATATGACCCAAAGGATGACGCAGAAATTCATGAATCAGAAACTGAAGACGTTACTGTTGCTTCTGTCTCACCGGAACTACTATTCACAAGGGTCAGAAGAAGTGGAAACTGCTTTTTGATGAAATGAAGACTTTTGTAAGTATGTGTGGGTAGGATTTTGAAGGCTTCAAGTGTGTGGGACGCCATGAAGAGTTTTATTTCGGACACCGTATGGCTTACTGATAAGGAAGAAAACTTTTGGGAAATCTTAATTCAAGTTTAGTTTTTCGAGAAGTTTTTGAATACCATGAGTACGGAAGTTTTGAAGAAATATCCTGATTACAGTATTACCGGTGCGGAATTTCTCTGTGAGGTAACAAATCCCTTTATTTCTGCGTTGTCTTTGAGTGATGTTCAGGGTGATGTTGATTTGCAGGTTCCTGATTTCAAAGAAATATATAAAGTTTCTTATTTCAAAAGGTTCATTTCCTCATCAAGAAAATCATTCTGTTGAAGGATGTTTCCTCTGAAACACGCCAATTGCTTGAAGGACTATTGGGTACTTGGAGGAAAGCATAAGATTTCTTGCTAAGTTGATCATGGAAGAAATTCAATATGGTTTTACGGATATTGCCCAGGGAAAAAACATCACAGTGTTTGCAGAAATACTGAACTGGCCTGGTGGTATGTAATTCATTTTATTGAAATATTTATTTAAAGTATTTTGTAACTGAAGAATGTTTTGATTTTGAAGCGTTTCCTGGAACACTAAAAGCAAGAATTTAGGGTAGGTTCATGCCATCCTTAATGGAGAGAAAGAAACTATATTTTGGCATGTCTCTCGACTTATAACTTTCTCATTTTCTTAAGTGTTTTCTGTTCCAAAAATTATCCTTCTTCATAGGATCTTAAATGACTGCAATACAAATAGTATCACTGGAAGACTTTCCAATTTTTTTTTTTTTTTTAACCGGCAAAAATTTAGTTGCACCAAAAAACAAAAAAAAAAAAAGTCCAAATCAGAATAGCGAACTATTGCACTTAAGAAAAGAGAAAAAAGAAAAGCCCCAAAAAATTAAAATCAATTCTTAATAACCATTGTGCCAACTCAAATTAATTTCACTTTGAATGTGCTAAAAATTCTGTACTTCAATCTAAAACTCTCTTTACAATTTCTTAGAGCCCCGAAGCTTTATTACCTGACAAAAACCTTTTTCTGTTGATAACTGAATTTCACAATTTCCTAATATTCACCGGAATTCAAAAAAAAAAAAAAAGAAAAAAGAATAAAAAAAAAAAACGCCTTGTTTTTATAGGAGGGGACAAAGGCACAGAAAATATAATATTGCCCCAATGTTTAAGATAAGCGCAGGACAAGATTAAAAGGAACTTATTATATTATATTTCCGAGTAAGTATATGTGTCAGTTAAATCCTCTTTTTTTTTTTTTTTTTTCGATGAATAAATAATCATTCCTTGAGGTCTTAAGCCCTAAGCTTCAAGGAATTAGTTTCGGGGAGTTTGAATTTCCCGTTGTTAATATAATATAGAGAATTATTGTTTTAGCCAGTAATCAGAGTATAAAGAAAACTATAACCCAAGTGTTCCAGTACTGGCTAAGGAAAAAAAAAAAAAATAGAATAAGAAAGAAACAACGGTAATAAATACTTTAATAAAGTCATTCATGTGTTTCTCTCAAAACCTCTTTACAATAGATGAGTCACACTGAAATTCATAATTGCAAGCTGTTCTTGAAAGTATTGAAGCCGCTGTTTCAGGTTAGTACATAAAAGAGAGAAATACTCCCAAAGTTCAAATACACAAAAGCTCATGAAAAGCATGATATTCACCTTGCTTTTGTTGGTTCTTCCTTTTTTGGTCCTAGGAGATCAATCTACAAATCTCGGGAAATTGTTTATCTACAAAATCGATGAAGTTCGTGCAAAAAAAAATTTAGTGGTTGCAATTGAAGAATTGTTCATTCTGAATGACCGGTCTTCAATTATTGAATATGATGACAGAAAAAGTACGTTGAAAGTGTTTAGCTCTGGAAAATACTTAAACATATTAGGGGGAAAATTTTTTACGAGCAATTTTGCTCAATGTGGTTTTCATATGAGTGAGTTTATTGATCAGGAGGGTAAAAGAGTTCTTTATTATACAGGAAATAGAATATTCAAACTCTGTCCTGATCACCTGGTTGGATTTAGGGCTAAATGTGGAGGTGGCCAAAGCGTTTTAATCGGATTTGAAGAATTAATTTAACTTTTTTTTTTTTTTTTATTTCGAAGACTTCAAAAAAATGAACGTGCAAAAATAAACCTGATTCTTTTAATTTAATCTTGCTCAATTTTGTGGTCAAAGTATTATGTCAGACCCCGAGTTTTAGGCAGTAAGGAATCCTTTCTAAGAATTGAACTTTTTGTTTCCTATTTAGCTTCACAATCAATGGTTAATTTGAACCACATTGACTTCAAAAACATATGCTTAAAAAAACAAAGGTTGATGTTGAATAAAGAAAACTCTCTTTGAAGAAGAAATATGATTAAATTCAGTAACTTGAAATTAATAATGTCCTTCAAAATTGATATGGATTCAAAAGTTTCATTGTCCCACTGGTGAAAATTGTTGAGCTTGAAAAAAGACTTCTCTTGCAGTGACAAGATTCTGTTTAGCCATAGTCCATTTAATTTAAAAATCATTGTTATGCATATTTCAGAAGAATGCAAAACTTTTTTTGAATAATGAGTTTCCGGAATAGGATAAGGTTTGAATACCACTTTTTTCCAATCTATTTTTATAGTAGAAATTGTGTAAAACGCCTTCTATTTTTAATGGTGAATGATGATTTTTCTTGGTATTCTTAACAGTTTTAGTAGGAATAGTTTTTAAAATAGAAAACCCAAACATTCCTTTAATGAATTCTAAAACCGTGGTTTGTAGTTCAGAGAAGAGAAAGAAAAAAAATGGCAAGAAAAGTTATTTAGATCATAAGAGATGGCCTTTAATAATTGCCATCAAAATTGGCCAACTTTGAAACCCCTTTTATTTTTCAATTACCTTTGGTTATTGAAAACATTTATTTTTAGAAATAAAAACAAAAAAATAAAAAAACAAAAATAAAAAGATAAAATGACAACCCGGAATAAGTGCACCATTTAACCCCATCAGCTGGCGAAAGGTTATTGAAAAAAGGCTTTCTAAATTAAGAGAGTAGCTGACTATTTTGAATCTCGTGTTTTTATTGACTAGAATGATTTTGAGACAAACGACACTAGCGGTTAATTCTTTTCTATTTTTTCGATTTTCAAGAAAGAAAGGATTTGTTTTTAGGGTGGGGAATTAGGTGAAGGTTTCTCCTAGAAAAAGAAAAAGAAAAAAAAAAAAAATAGTTTTTCTGCAAGGAACATGGAGTATCTAACAATGGACTGGAATCACTTGTGAACGTACCTGAAAAAGACCCATTTAGGAAAGGTACAGTATTCATTATCTCAAACAATAGAATTTTGTTTCGCTAAATCAGCACTCACATCTGTTATTATTATTATTCTTCTTCTTCTTCTTCTTATTTTTTTTTTTTCTTTATTCAGACAGATTCTTAACCATAACTGCTTTTCACAATGAAGACATCAAGGTAGAATTATATGAGTCAATTTAAAGCACGCTTTTGAAAAGAAAAAAAAAAAAAACAAAAAATAAAAAAAAAACAAACAAACAAACAAAGCAATAAAAGAAAATTCTGGATATAAACTTTTTTCCAGGTATAAAGAGAGTCCTTGAACCGTTCAAATGCAATAATGTCTTTTAAAAAATCTTATCATTATCCAACACAGCACAATGCTTAAGTCCACTCTTTACTTATCACTCTTGGCTGCAGTTTCTGCCACAGTTCAATGTGGAGATTTTGAAAAAGGCAATGATGGATTCTTGGCCAAATTCTATGGCTATAATCTTAGAGAACAAAGGGGATGGAGCTCCCAGTTCTTCACTGAGACCTATGTTGAAGGTGGCCTCAAGACCACTATTCCAAATGTGGTCAATAGTAACTTCCGGTTTTCTGCTGAAGATAGGAAGGTTGTTTTTGGAAAGATTTATGGATACGAAACCACTATTTCCAACTATACTCTTGAATTGACTGGGTATTTTACTCCCACTATCACCGGAACCCATATTTTTACCATCAAGTCTGATAATGGTGTTTCGTTACAGATTTCCCAAGGTGGGGAATGTTGCAACAATCCTCCTGATGTTAAGTATGATTTACACGAAATGAATGTACGCGATAAAGAAAATGGTGGTGGAAAGATAGACTCGATCAGGAAAAACGAGGAAATTCACCTTGAGAAAGGTATACACTATTATGTTAAATTGGTTACTTTTAATTGGCAAGGTAATGGTGGTTTGGAAGTGAGTTTTGTGAGTCCAGATTTGAAGTGTGTTTCCAATTTTGGCCGTGTTATTTACCAGCCGTTGTATGAATTCAAGCGCTGCTCTGAGGATACTACTACTGTTTTGAAAAGAGCTCGGAAACAGCCAAAGAAACTACCAAAGGCCACTCGTCGGTTTGTCTCTACTCAAAAAAAGCCAAATGTGACGTCGCGGAGTTTGAATAAATCTTCACGGAAAATGCAAACCAGAACGAAAAAGACTCTCACAAAAAAGCAAAGGTCGACCTCATCTTCTATCATTCAGGAGTCTTCTGATATTGTTTCTGTTTCTTCCATGACTTTGTCTTCTGATTTGGCTTCCAAATCTTCAGTTGAAAATTCCAGTGTCAAAGAATTTTTATTATCTTCCAGAATTCTGACCACCGAAAGCTCTGATTCTTCTTTACTGAGTACTGTGAATTTACCGCCAGCGACTTTTTCCTCATCAGCCATAGCTTCCAGTGAAGGAAAAATCGAACTTTTAAGTTCTGTTGTGCAGTCAGTTGTGATTAACTCGGCGGTGGATTCCAGCCAACAGACTACCCAATTATCGTCGAGTATGATACACAAAGAGCCAAATCTATCTTCTTTGGAAACCGTGAATACACCAGAACCAAAGGAACCTTCATCAGCTATAGTTCATAATGATGAAAGCACAATTGTTTCCAACCCCCTTGTACAATCTGAACTGACTTACCTGGTGTCAACATCTGTGACGCCTGAGATTGTGGAAACATTTAGGGCTTCTACTTCCGATCCAGAATCTTTGCTTTTTGTGGAATCATCTTCTATTGATTTGAGCACTTCCAAAATCCAATTAATTGATTCTCTTTCAAGCTTTTCCCCCGAAATCGAATCTATGACCTCGTTCAAAACTGAGAGTCTGAGGGAAACTTTGGGTAATTATTTATCATCACCAACCATTTTTTCTTCACTGGAAAGGTGTTTACCCGAAGAAAAAGAGTGTTTTTCAAATGCCCTGGTATTGGAAACTGCCGTTGTTACTCTGGTTCCAGATTTCGAAAGTTATATCCAGAAAAAGGTTGAAAATAAGGTTGTGAATCCCAAAAGTTTTGAAGAAAATGCCATGGATAAAACCGTGACCAAACCTGCGGAAGAAGGAAATATTTATGGAGATGAGCCACAAACTACAACCACCATTTACTCCTTCATCACAAATACTCTTGAGACAACTCTGTACACAAAGAAAAGACCAGGAAATTCCACCAATAATAGTGGCAGTGAGTGGGCACTGGTGGAATCTTATACAAATGGGTGTGAGAAATTGAAAAGTGTTTTGGAAGTGAAGTCTTTAATCTCGGCATTTGGATCTTTGGTATGTGCAATTGCGTTTTTTTAATCAGGAAGTGAATGAAGATCGTATGCGAATTCTTTGCATATGTTTTCGGTTTTCTTCTTGTGATCTTAGATTAGATATATAATGATTAATATACTCCGCCTAAGAAATATTACCGTAGCCCCAATTAAAAAGTGACGATTTGGAAATTTAAATGAGCCCCAATGTTGTTCTTTCCTCCTTTGATTTCATGGAATCTAGAATCGGGGTTTCAAGGCATAAACATAAAGCCATCATAATTCCTTATATACCAAGTTTTCTAAGGTTTAGGGCATGAAAGAATTCCCAAAATTAACACATGGCTATACTAAATTACCATAACGAGAATTATACTTTTTAAAAGAGGCGTAGGGTCCGAATTGTAAAGTTTTAGGACACAACAACTCAAAATGGTTAATCTCGCTATTCTTAAAAAAAATAACAAGGCGCAAAATCTCTGCTGCCGGGTTTAATTGGCTACGTTCTGTCAGGATTTAAAGTCAAACTGTTTAATTTATTCAAATATAGATCCAATGATCTCAAGCATATAAAATCACCAGCTGCTTCATTATTTTAGTTCAAAAAGGCTCATATAAAAGAAGAGAATGGATTTCAAATCTTAAATAGCAGGGCAGTCCTTCTTTTTTCCCAAGGTGGAACTTGTAGAATTCTCCTCATCTTCATCGTATCTTTTTAAAAGTTTAAGAGAAGTCTTCGCAATCTCAGCCTGTTCCTTGAAAATCTTCTGCATTCCTGGAATCATCTCTTCCTTAGTATTTTCCAAAGCAGTAAGCTTATCCTCAAGTTCAGAACGTTTATTTTCAAATTCCTCAACTTGAGGCTCTCCCGTTTCATCAAAATCATTTAACCGCAAGATCCGCAAATTAATCTCCATCATTTTCTCAACCAAATTGGAGCCAGTGTAGTCACAGCCATCAAAACGATCTTTAGATTCAGAAGCATCTTTGAGGGCATCATAAAACCGACGTAAATAATCAATCTTCTCACCGAAAGCGTCAGTCAAGCCCTCAAGTACCAACCATTCAGTCCATTCAAGATCTTCCAAAAGATCGTTTTTATTATTTTCAAACGCAACATAGCCAATTTTTTCATCGGTCACGTAGTTCTTTAATGAATTCAAAAGATAATTGGTATGAAACTGTGCCTTCTCTTCTGCAGTGTTCCCATCAACTCCACGCTTGAAAGCAACAACTCTGTCCGCATAAAGTTCAGTATTCAATTGACGGTTTATACCGGAACTTTCGAAATTGGAAACCGACGTGCCAGTGTTTCCCCTTTCAAAACCAGGAGCGGCCATAGCCATCGACGAGAAAAGTGTAGTTGCAATCAAAGCCAAAGATACTCTCATAATGAATGTTTTCTTTTTTTTTTTTTTGTTCTGAATAGAGAAGGAGAAAAAATAATTAAGGCCAGATTGGAAGTAACTTATAGTCATCTAAAATATAGGATCCAGAGTAAAAACCAAACCCTCGTCTAATTTTTTTAAGGTGGGCTATGCCAAGTAAATGATACCCATTGTTTTAATTAAGCGACTTAATACAATAGAAAAAAAAAACAATGCACCAATTAACCTTTAATTTCTTAGAGAGCCGAGTCGGCTTTGGTTCAAGAGAAGGAAATTAGATAAGAAGAAAGAAAGAAAGAAAGAAAGAGAGAAAGAAAAAAAAAAAAAAACTTAAAAGACAGCTTCCAAGAGCTTGGCCATTTTTTAAAAAGAACTGCAAACTGTCTGGGGATTACCACAGTTTGTGAAAGTTAAAAACACACTCTTTACATTTATAATTTCTTGAAAAAATCCGCATAAGCATATTAGTTAGGGGCCATTGTTATCAGCATGACTTCACAAGCACCTTTTCAAAAAACAACCTTATACTATTTTCATTATCTCTTCTTGGTTTAAGGCATGCAAACCTATACTAAAATGTAAATCGAGACGGCAAACTTTGGCTCATAAAGCCCTTGTCAATCTAGCGTGAGTGTCGGTATCGTTCAAACGATAAAAAACTCTAAGCAAAGAGAAGAGAGACCATCTACAACTTTAAAAAGGACGGGAAAGCGTCCAGTTTTCTGAATAAAGTTTCGAGTAAAGATAATAAAAAGGGCGTTTTCCGTACAGAAAGAAGCTGGACATTGACTGTGGTTTAAGTTCGTCAATTTTATTGTATGCCTTAACATTAAAAGGCCAGCCATATTAAAACAATGAGAAAAAAATGCTTGGCAAGAAAGGAGACCTAAGCTTCATAACTTTCAAGTGAATTTGCTCTTAGAATGAGGGTATTGCTTTCTCATTCAGGCTTATTGTTTTCACGCATCTCTTCGAATTTTCATAATTCTTTTAAGGCCCAATGGGGAACTTATTGCACAACGTTATTACTTCTTTAGTAATGGGGCTTTTTCGGGGGAAATTTAATACAATTCTCCGAGTGCACATAGCCATTAAAAAGCTCATGAGATACTTCATATCATTGGCTTTGGATAATGGGTATATGCCACCTATGATTCAAGCTTTTTTTTTTTTTTTTTTTTTTCTGGGAAAATTTAGTGTTTTCTCCAAAATCATTTTGGACGTGCTTTTCGTTTTAGAGAGAAATTTATGAGGCTATATAGTTTCTGCCACCATTTTGATGAATTTCAATTATCATTCAGGCAAAAAGAGGGGGTTTCCCAAGCTTGAATATCGAATGTGAGTCTTCTCAAATATGAAAGCGTATGCTGCTGAAAAAAATCCAGTATATCAAAGAAACTTCATATTGAGATTTACAAAAAAATCATCACAGTAACATCTTTATAAAGCGATGTATAGATAAAGTGCTAATTTATTAGTTCAACTAATCGAAAGTAAAATCATAGGATGGAGAAATGAGTTCGTCAGAAGAAAGTAGATTGTGTTTTGCCAAAGTTTGATAAAACCCAAGAATCCTAGAAAGACATAGAGGGAAAATTAAATACGGGTGTAATTCTTGTTTTTTGAAGTGAAATTTTTCAATTCTAGAACGTGACCAGTTAAAACCTTAAGCCTGGTTTTAGCCTCGGAAAATTCCTTCTTGAAAGTAGCAACTACCATCTCAGATTTATTCGGTAAGACTTCGAAAACCAGCTCAAAAAGTTTCAAGGTGTTTGAATATTCATTTATCCTATCAGCATAATCTTTGATCGACGGGTACCTTCCGAATCGAATAACGTAAAAAGTTTAATATTAAGCACAATAATATCATGCACCAAATGTTGACTAACCCCGCCTTTTTTATTGAAGAATTTCAAGCTTTCAATGGAATCGATCATGGAATCAAACATAAGTCGTGAAAAGTAGAGTTGATTTGATATTGTGATTTTGAACGGAATGTCCCTTTTCACAAATTCTTCAATACTAGAAAGCTGTTCCCCAAGATTTACCGACTCTAATGCAAATCCCAGTACAAAATATTCTCTTGAGGTAATGAAGGACTTCAACCTTGCGATAAACCAAAACAAAAGATTTTCAGCTTTGGTAAACATATCTTCTGTTTCCTTAAGCTCACATTTTTTACTATATTCACATGGGTTATTTCTGTAAGCCAGAAGTGATTTGGTAATATCGTGAGGCAGGCTTAGGGGTAAAGCGACCTTATGTTCTTCATTTCTTTTCTCTTGGATTATCGATAAGGCAAATAAGCCAAAAGGCAAATAAAAAAAAAGCAGCCCTCATTAAAGGTTGGCAAAAAAAAAAAAAAAAAAATTTGGGAAGACTTATAATTTTATAAAGAAAGCTAGTTTGTCGAACCTTGACCTGATCTTTGAAATAACTGAGACGGGGCTATGGTAAAATCCCATTTAGTTGATATGAAAGTTTGTGAATTGAGAGAAAGGGAAATTTTTCTTTTAATTTAGCATGAGTTTGTTGTAATTTGAATGTACCAAAAAATCACATTAAGCGTGCAAAGCTTCATCACCGAAGCAGAAAAAGTGACATTTTCCGGGTGGGCTTTTATTTATATTTTCTTGAAAAAGGAAAGAAAAAAAAAAAAAATCTTGCTGAAACCAAACCGACTTAAAGTATTTTAATCCCATATAGTAGAAGCGCTGAAATTGAGGATTTCATATATTTAATTAGTTATAGATTGTTTTTAATTTAGCTAAGAAAATCAAAACTAGTTTCCAAAGCTTCATGTTCCAGTTTTTCGAATTCGCAAGTATTTATTTTGCAGTAATTTTTGGAAGAAATGTTCAGAAATCTTTAATGATATTGGAGATTGACTAGACTTTCTCTTTTCCGAATTAGGGCTGAACTTTAGGATTATGTGACCCAAGATTACACATCCAGCAGAAGAAAAATGGAGTTGCTTGATTTTATGTGTTTGGCAAATGATATTTCCTTGATTAGGAAGCAAAAAGATGTTTTTCTTTTTTTAGAGGGTTTGGATTAGGGGAATGTTATTTATTTATGATTCCTCAAGTCATTTCGCCATTGTGATTCCTAATACTAATTAATGTTCTTCCAGACCGAATGTCAAACTAACCAAAGTCTTCTTTCTCCGTTGGTGGTTTCAAAAGCACTAAATAAGAATAAAATAATAGCTTTTCAAAATTCAACCGGACTTTGGAACTTAGCAAACTCAGATACAGAAAGGTATTTTCTCGAACCTTTGTATGTATTATTGAATTTTCAGTTGCGTCATAGATGGAAAAACTTGATGAATACCTTATTACCCATTTATCCTTCGAAAAAGTCTTATCAACATAGCCGCCAAGTATACCAAAGGGCCTGAATTGCGTGGAAATATTCGCTCGAGAAAGTCAAAACAACGTTGGGGTTTTCAGGGGGAATTGAAGATTTTCATAACCCGGAATGCCGTTTATATCATAGAAGGAGAAAAGTACAATATTGAGCATGAACATATCACATAAGTATCCCAGACTTTCATCATTTGCGGAACAAAAGTTTTGTATAATTTCAGTGGATTTCATCATGGTTTCAAAAATGTCTTGCACAAAACTGAGGTGATGTAATTTTTTTTTTTTTCGTTTGAGAAAACGAATTTCTGAATCCAGAAAGTGGAATTTGTAAGCTTTTTGCCCAAAATTTCAGCCTGAACTTTAAAAGCTACAGACTCATAGTCCCCTCCCCTTGAAAAAGATTTCAAATTGTAACGAGATTATTCTTTGGAAGAAGGATTTATATTACCGGAGAATCCTTGGGTTTTTGGTGACCAAAATTTGGAAACACCTTTCCAAAAGATTGATTCATTTTATGATGAGGGGTTATTAAAGAAAATTGATCAGAACACAGATTATTGTACTTTGCAATAGACTTTGATAAACCACAAGCGAATTTGAATTAAGCTAATTAGAAAGCACTCTGCTTTCATTAAGTAAATTCTTGGATGGGGGTTTAAGAAGTAGTTTTCGTTTCGAGAAATGAGTTGTGGGACTATAAACATAGAAAATAGTAGTAGTTAAGGTGACATTGCCACGTAATGTGGTAGGGAATTTGTTTCAGAAGTTGAATGTAATTCCAATCAGATTCTAAGGCCACATGTAAATTCAAGTTTTGAAGAATTTTTCAGAAAGGAAATCTAATGAAAAAGCATGATTTGAAAGTTTTCTTGAACTGCAATTTAAAGATTCGAATCTATTGGTCAGTAACCACTGTAGTTTGAGTTAGAAATTCTAGTTCCCCACGTGATTATCGAATTCATTATGCCATCTAAAAGACAGAAGTGCGGGTATTTCTTTATGTTATATATCAGCCGGAAAATCCTGGTCAGCAAGACCCAATTTATAACATAATTGCAACACTTCTGCTTTAATAGAGAGGGTTTTTAGTCCTTCCAGCTATACAGTTATAATCATCTTTAGGCGTTTTCAAAAACCTAAGATGACAGGAAAACATTTCTTTTTGCATGGATTATGGATAAGAACAAAACCGACAGTGCCTTGAATGTGTATAAACATATGATCAGCTGAAAGTAGGGTATACTTTCGGTTGGTTGAGTATTACATAGTAATACACACGAAGAAGAATTTTCGGATACAGTCTTATGAAGCACAAAATCAACACAAGCTAAGTTGTTTAGGGAAAATAGTATAGTGGGAGACCATATGGAAATAGACTCCCTTGTCTTTTTTTTTTTTCTTCTTCTTTTTCTTTCCTGGGGCCATGATTACCGTAGAATATGGTAGGCTTGTTGATAGGAAACTGAAAGGGTGTCTAGGGGGTAAAATAAAATATATAAAAAAAAAAAACTACACCCACACATATATAAATATATAATTATCTTCGAGGTTCGAAGGTGGATACGAAATGCCGACATTGCGCTTTTGGTCAGTCTCAGCCTCGCCGCACGGTTTCTCCGGTCCACGCGCGGAGTGCACACAGTGATCAGGTCGAGAGTGACGAATGAGTCAACTGGCTGACGTATTTTTCCGGCCCGGAAGAATAATTACAGTGGTGTGCTGGAAGCAGAAAACAACCAACCAAAAAAAAAAAAATACCAGAAAACTTCAAAAAAATGGCTTTAACTAAAGTAGGTGTTCTTGGAGCCACTGGCTCTGTAGGCCAGCGTTTTGCATTGCTCTTAGACAACCACCCAGACTTTGAACTCTATGCCTTGGGAGCATCTTCTCGTTCTGCCGGTAAGCTTTATAAGGATGCCGTTACGTGGAAACAGACGGACTTGTTGCCAAAATTTGCCAGCGATATTCCTGTGGAGGAATGTAAACCAGAGGGCCGGTTTTCTCAATGTGAGGTTGTGTTTTCTGGCTTGGATTCTGACGTTGCTGGAGATATCGAAACGGCCTTTGCAGCCGCAGGCAAAATCGTTGTTTCCAATGCCAGTAACTTTAGAAGAGCCCCCGATGTGCCTTTGATTGTGCCCATTGTGAACCCTGAGCATTTGAGTGTGGTGGAAAAGAGAGTGGCCGATGCACGTGCTTCTGGAGCAGAAAGACCAGGTTTTATTGTGTGTATTTCCAACTGTTCCACGGCCGGCCTTGTGGCTCCTTTGAAGCCCTTGGTGGATGCCTTTGGCCCAATTGATGCGCTTACTGCCACCACTTTACAGGCCATTTCTGGTGCTGGTTTTTCGCCAGGTGTTTCCGGAATCGATATTTTGGACAACATTGTGCCATACATTGGCGGCGAGGAAGACAAGATGGAATGGGAAACCCGTAAGATTTTGGGTGGTGTTTCTGCTGATGGAAATGGCTTTGCTCTTATTCCAGAAGATGACATGAAGGTTTCGGCCCAATGTAACAGAGTTCCTGTGAGCGACGGTCACACCGAGTGTATTTCTTTCCGTTTTGCCGCCAGACCTGCTCCTTCTGTGGACCAAGTTAAGGATGCATTGAGAAACTACCAGTGTGATGCCTCGAAATTGGGCTGTTTCTCTGCACCTAAGCAAACTATCCACGTGTTGGAGGAAAACAACAGACCTCAACCTAGATTGGACAGGGACAGGGATGCAGGATTTGGTGTTTCTGTGGGCAGAGTCAGAGAGGACCCAGTATTGGATTTCAAGATGGTGGTTTTGTCTCATAACACTGTCATTGGTGCTGCAGGTGCCGGTATTTTGATTGCCGAGATCTTGAAGGCCAAGAACGTGTTGTAGGCCATTTGTTCATAGACTTAATTAGACGAAAAAGTTACGGAAATCAGCGTATAAAAAAATGGGGAGTTTATCATTATTAGTGGTTTAAAAGGAGAGATATCGTGAATTATGGGGGTATAATGAGCCATTTGACTGGGGGATTGGTTTTCTAGAGATTTATCTTCACTGAAGAAGGGGTTGGGTTTACATTCTGCAATTTGCTTTAAATAAATTTCACAAGAAGCTCTTTGTAGTGTCACAGAAGAAAAGGATTTTTTTGTGGAAACATCGCTTTGAAACCCATGTCTCGAAATGAAGATGGAATTGGGTGAAATTTTTCCGTTGGATATGGCTTACGATTCACTCGTATTCCCGGTAAAATATCTGGTCATTATTCTTTCAAGAGAAATTTAGACTGGTCTCATCGTTTATAGAGTTTCAATAATTTAGGGGTATTCAACAGGAGGTTTCATAATTTGGAGATTTCTATATCTTATAAATTTATCTTATATTATGCCTCTTATCATGAATACAAGGAAAAAAAAAAAAGAAAACATCCACCAAAAGTTCTGCTTTAGCGTTAGCTAGTTTTATTCCTTTACCAACACTTCCAAATATAACTACCCTTATATTCCATATGGATTATAATCGTCACTTTTGGACTAATTATTTTTACCCCCAGGAGACCTTTTCTTTATCGATGTGTATTCACAATTATATTAATTACCTATAAAAATAACTGATCATGGAAATATACTAGCGTGGGGTACGGAATTACTAACACCCTTCATTAGTCATATGAGGGGACTCAACACAGAATAAAAGAAACAAACTTTTGTGGATATTTTTAAATAAATTATTCCAACCTCTGTTCAAAAACACAGTTTGCTAAGAAAGAAATAAAAAAGTGTGTGTATTTTTAAAAAATCACTAGTTCCATGTTCATTACAGAAAGGGGGAATTTTCGTAGGGCATTTTTTTTTTCTCCCACAAACCACTCTCTTTTCTCACAATACGATGGAGGCCTCGGTGGTGGAAATCGAGTATGATGGTTTGTATGAACATTTATATGCCGTGTATACCGAACACCGGCCACGTGACGACCAACATTTAGGATACGTGGATAAATCCCAGGAAAAAATCGGGATTTCTCTTGGGAAAACAGGGGTGGATTTGGAAATCCGTCAACTGCTTCTGGCGCTAAATTCAAAAACACAACTGTCTAGTACGGGATTCATATGTTGGCAAACGGCGGTGTTTTTTGCCGATTGGGCGGCGGCGGATCCGCGGTGTTTTTTATATAAAGCGCTTAAAAATAGCGTGGTTTTGGAGTTAGGCGCTGGTGTTAGTGCAGTGTTGGCATCTGTGTTAGGTCCAGAATCCAAACATTATATGGCGTCGGACCAGGCACACGTGGTTAAACTTACACGGGAGAATTTGGAGAAAAATGTGGTATCACAGAAGTATACTAGTGTTACTACGGAAAAACGGTTTTCCCAAGAACCTAGAAAACTGAGTCCAGAGGAAATTTGGAGTAAAATTGATGTGGTGGCATTGGACTGGGAATTTCCCGAACAAGGGTTTTCAAAGGTGGAGGAATTAACTGCAAATCGTGAAGTTGACTATATTTTAGCTTGTGATACGATCTACAACACGTATTTGGTGGCTCCTTTTGTGGCATGTATGAAACGGGCCATGGGACCACATTCTGTGGCGGTGGTGGCGATGCAACTTCGGGACGAATCGGTGACGGAGGCATTTTTAGAGGCGGTTTTTGATGCAAATCTTCGGGTATTTCGTGTGAGAGACGATTGTCTTACCCCTGAGTTAATCCAGGGATTTGTTGTTTACTGTTTAGTGAAGTGAATGTTCAGAAAAAGAGAAAGAAAAAGAAATAAAAAAAAGATTGATGGAATCTTTGCTGATGAATTTGGTCGGAATCCAGGGTTTTGCGAATCCTCTGATGGGAAGAATGTGATTGAAACCAAATCGGGAGTTTCTGAATAATTGGTTGAACTTGACCCAGCTCTTTGTGAAAATGATTGAGATTAATACCAATATGCTTTCCAGACACAAGGCCTTGTGGATATGCTGGGAAAGCCTGCAAGCGCAAGAAGCGATTTAGCCGTCCATACCTTCTTCCATCGCCAGAGGAACCGTTTATCTTCATACATACCAAAACAACCGATATGTGTCTGCAATTCCTTTATGTCCACCAGCAAAATATCTGCCACCTTTCTGCTCACAACCCGAGCACCACAGAGATTTTCACCTTCATAAATATAGATATTCATCAAACTAGGGGTGGAGAACTTTGAGAATTTATCCGAAAGTGATTTGGCATATGGCGACTTATCATGGGGAAAATACAGCCGAAGGTTCAGTGGTGGTCTTTGAAATAGTCTCGTATCCAACAGATGCAACACCACAACAGGTTTAAAGTGGCACTTTTGAACAAATGGTACAACCACCTTGGAGGCATGTCCGACCGCAAAGCATGGGATGAGAGGAGATCTTTGCCGGATTTTTGGAGCTGGCACATTTTACAGTTGATTGGTACCACAAAAACCAAACCGAAAGTTTTGAAAATGCTAGTGAAACGGTTTTCAAAGAAGGATTAAAGGACATCCAATCATCACATTCTGAATGTTCCACTCGGGATTCTGTTCCAGATTCAGGATCCATTCCAGATCTCATTTACCATGGAAATCTTCACCATATTGTTAAGACCCTTAGATTTGAGTCTTACTGACAACTTACAAACGTCATTGATTGTGATTCTCTTACAAACTCAGGTGAAATGAAAAAGAAATGCTAAATGAAACAATTATACAATTATTGACAAACCAAGAAAATGAAATTCGGAAATCTTGCGGTTAAATCAACTTATCGATGAAGCCGCATGCTGATTAATTAGGACAAGGCCAACAACAACCCAAAACCCCAAAAACCCAAAACCATCTAAATTTAATAATGAAGTATAAAATGTCCTAAACCCCACAAACCCCCTCATATTCCTAAAACAAAAAGAATAAAAATCAAAACACTCATTGCTTCCCGAGGCCCCGCGCACGTGACCCCGTCAAATGGTTGAGCATCAGCACTCACAGATAACTTAAGCATCAGTTTTTAATAAACGACTCTGGACTCAAGGAAAAATCCCCAAATTCTTGGACCTTTTCTTCATTTCCCAATTGGTCTAGGATTTACGGCACTTTTACTTGCCCAGATCTGAAATTAGGGTACCCAGAGATTCCAAATAGAACGAAAAAAGTAAAAAAAAAAATCCCTCGAAACGTTCAACAGAAATCCACATTAATGGCTGGACTTAACCTTGAAACACCAGCGCCACGCCAAAAAGCGACTCGGAATGGAGCTCCCAAAAGTACCGAAACCCTAAAAACACGCAAAAAAATCGTTGGCACAAATCGGGGTTCCAATGGCAATCAACAGAGTAAACCAAGAACTGGAGGATCGGGTAGTGCGGCAACCAATTCGATCAATTTTGGGCGTCAAAAACCACGCCAAAATAGCCAGCGGTCTGGCGAACGGCCCATACGGAAATTGCAGGATGGAAGGGCTTCAAAAACATCAAATTCCGGTCGAAATCGTACCACAGATAACGATGGAACCGCACGTGGAGGGTCCTCGGATATACAAGTCCGGGATGAAGAGGAAATACGTGCCACAGCAACGAAAACCACACACTTACCTTCTAAAACACCTGTACCAATGCAGAGCTTCACGCTGCAGGAGATAGCCGCCGTGGGACCGGTGTTTCTGAACCCATCCGCTTATGGTTTTATGGCCCCTCAACAACAGGCACAAAAACGGCCCGTGCCACGGTATATGCTCCACCAACCCCGGCTTTTGGTAGCTCCAAATGCGCTGCAGAATACCTGGGATTTACAAAACCAACAGCGTATGTTGGAGATGGAAAATGCCAATACAGGCACGGACTACCTGGGAATTTACGAGGAGTTCCAGAAAATGCGTGATGTTGAGCGGCGCCAGATGGAAAAGTTGGGTTTAGTGGATGCAGAGAATATTACAAAGGATCTTAATGATGCCATTGTGTTCCAGGGAACGTGTGCAGATATGTGTCCTGTGTTTGAGAGAGTAAGACGACTGCTTGAAAACAACGTGAAACTTTTGGAGAAGGATCCACAAACAGGCAAAATCTCCCGGGCTCGGGCGGTTAAGGCGTTTTCAAGACCCGCTGCAGGACAGCCGCCACCCATGCCTTCGGATGTGCGTCCACCAGTTGTTTTACAGCAAACGCTTGATTATATAGTGGAGACGATTTTGCCGCAATTGCCCGAGGCACATGCGTTTGTGTGGGACCGTACACGCTCGATTCGACAGGACTTTGTCTATCAGAACTACTATGGCGCCGAGGCCATTGATTGTAATGAGCGTATTGTACGTATCCATGTGGTATCATTACATATCATGGCTGGCAGTGGGATGGAGTATTCACAACAACAGGAACTCGAACAACTCAACAAGGCGCTCCAGACATTGACGGAAATCTACCTGGATGTGCGGAACCATGGTGGCACGTGCCCCAACGAACCGGAAATGCGGGCTTACCATCTTGTAAGTCACTACCGTGATCCGGAATTGGAACGTGAGGTCCAGACCTTGCCTGAGCGTGTTTTTTACAGCCCTCAGGTCCAACTAGCCCTCAGATTCCGTACCATTATGACACAAAACAATGTGGTGGAGAGGGGGCACGTGAATAAGGTGGGTGCAGTGAATTTATTTGTGGAGTTTTTCCGTCTTGTATATGATGAGGCTACGCCACCATTGCTTGCATTTTTGCTCGAGACCCACTTTAACGAGATCCGCTTTTATGCGTTGAAATCGCTTGCACGTTCATATCACACCAAGGGAAAGGCGTTTCTGGCTGAGGCCTTGCGCCAAATGCTTGGGTTTGATACGTTACAGAAGGTTGTGGATTTTGTTTCCTATTATGAAATCGATACCCTCGAAGAAAACGGCGAGGTGCTTGTGGATCTTTGTAACAAGGAAAAGCTCGAACACAAGTATAAATTACACTCCTTACACGATAAACCCAAACGTGCCCCAGCATATTCTCCTCAACTCGACCGCCATTTGCATAACCATTCTTTACCGAGCCTCGTTAATAGTGGCCACTCCAATACCAACCTTCATATGAACGAGTCCGTGATTAATACTGTGCTTCCCAGTGTGGTGGCCCGCAAAAACCCGCAAATAAATGGGCCTCCTGCCACTACTGGTGGATTTGGAAATAATGGATTCGGCCAACCGGTTCAAAACCAGAGTCTGTTTGGACAAGGCGCCCCTGCGTCTCTGGGCTTTGGCCAACCCCCAGGTGGGAAACCAGCAGTTACAGGTTCTTTCAATCTTTCTGATTTCTTGAATAGTAAGAAATCTGCTGGTGCTGGATTATCTCTGGGTGGGTTTGGACAGCCGGCTTCCGTGCCTACTACAACTCAACCTAAACCTGCATCGGTACCACCTACATTTGACTTCACTGCCAATTCGAGGGCTTCTGTTTCCAAGCCGCCCGTGGAAAAGAAACCTTTGTTTCCGAAGATCGAACAGAAACCCGTGCAACCTCATCCAGAAACTACCAACCCTGCACCCAAACCAACCTCTGTTTTTGGTGGTACTGCTCCTAGAAAAAATGCGTTTAATTCCACGGGATTCGGAAACCCACCGGGGATACCTTGCAGCGGGATTAACAATTTAGATGAAAAAGAAAAAGAAAAAGAAAAATCAAAGCTCAAAAACGATGCTTTGGGGAACAAAAACGTTCTCAACTTTGGCAATGCCCTGGGGCCTAAGTTTACGTCGGAGCCCATGGCCCCATTGTCAAATAAACCAGCTATTGACTCCATTCCTACAGCACCCGCTGCCCCGAAACTCCTCAAAAACCACCGTCTTTTTGCCCGAGCACTTGAGCAAGTTTACAATGATATTCAGAAACAAACCATGGAGTCCGAGGTTTATAAACTTGCCACGCAAGCTTCGAGACACCAAAACAGAGTCCATGAACGTCAACGTATCATTAACGCGTTTACAGAGGAGCTTTTCTCGGCGTTTCTTGCAGAACAAACCCATCAAGCCATGTTGGCGAGTGTTGCCAAGGCTTACTACGAAACAAATTTGAAGAGAAGGGCAATTCTTAGAATCCAGCATGTGGGTAGACGCCTACACTTGAAACACGAAGAGAAAAGACAGCGGCAAAGCGAAATTGAGCTCATGTCTTTTAAGGCACCCTCTCTTAAAAGAAGAAACATTAGCTCTAGTGGCGAGACTTCCTTTACCAAGCGTAAACGGTCATCTAACGATTCGTGGGCAAATATCAGCCACTACGAAAACATTCACGAAAGACAGGAGCAGCTCCAACAGCTTTGGCAGCCTATTGATTTGGCGGAATTTGTTCGTCTATGCAGAAAGGGAGTCAAGGCCAAGGCTGAAAATGGAGTTGTGGCTCTCAATTGTATTCTTGTGGCAGAGAACTGGAATTGTCCATATTCGAAATGGCTCAATACTAAGTTTTCGCTTAAGGTGAGCCACGATAAGAGCCATTATATTCACGAGGTTCAATCAGATGACTTGCTGGTATCATTCCGCAGTCTTCCAAAAACAAACTTCATGAACGAAGGTTCGTTTAGAAATACTCCATTCATCGTGTTTGAATGTGGACTTCTTGAAGAGAAGCAGGTGGCTTTACACAAGACTTTAGAGCATAAGCTCATGCGGGATGGCGGGATCTTGAAGAAAATCACCCAAATTTGCGATCGATTCAGCTACTATAAAGTAAAAGTGCTCATTGTTTTATGGGATATCACCCTGAGCGATTTGCTGAGTGGCAGGCGACACGAGCTCTTACGGGTGGATGAGATTAGACATGCTGAAAACTGTATTGACAATGTTCATGTTTGTGATATGTCTTCTGCATCGGCTAATGTTGCAACAGATTTACAACATCAACTTTTCAACATGGGTCAAGATTTCACGGGCCAGCTTTCGAAAAGAGGTATACATAAACGAGCCGAACTCGAGGCCCGGTCCAAGAAAACGACACCAATTACCGAGGATCCCGAACCAAATGCAGAAGAAACCGCTTCTATTACAGCCAGCCTCAAGGCGAAAGAACAGGAGCTTCTCCGGCGAGGCCGGGAGTTGCAGAAACGCAAGTACTTATCTGCGCATATTACGGCAAACCAGTGTGGTGAATTGACCAATGTTTCTGGGGTGTTCCGTACGCCTAACGGAAGTTTTGCCAACCAGACGTTGATGAATTACAACAACACCATTTTGGGAAACAATACGTTTTTACATGCGCGAGATGCGTCGTTTTTAAGATCATTTGCTAATGCTAGCGTTATGGAGGAAAGCACTCCAATGGGCTCGCCGGGACCTCGGTCTAGGACCAATAGCTTTGCGGTGCCAACAAATGCTACGCCTAAACTGGCGCTTCCGAAAAAGGTCCAGGAACTACGGGATATCACTGCATCCATCAAAGCTCGATACAAGTCTTAGTGGATGTTTCAGGAAATAATTACGGCCATACCGAATATCTATAGTGCAGATGTCTACTATTGACGGTGAAGGCTAAGGATGATTTTACACACGGGATCGAGAAATTGAATTGGTGTTTCTAATGAGAATTAGGGGAAAACCCTTCAAATTAACAAAAAAAACCAAAACTTCCCATTTTTTTAATTTTATTTGCCGATCCAATTTTGTCTTGATCCTGGCCTGGGCCAATGGTTTCTCCTCCTCCCGTGCCAGGTCACGTGGCCTTTTCTTTCTCGCACTTGCGGTCGCCCGTATCCTGCATACAATCCACAATCCCGTGTTGGTAAGCCTGCCGCCCTGCCAACTGGTGTTTCCTCCCCTCCATACTAGAAACCACCTATAACAAAAGCAACCGGCCATGGACTTGATTAAGGAATTCTCGAAAAATATCAACTTATACGAGGTCAAGGCTCAGATCCGTAAGGCTCAAAATGGTATGTTAAATAATCCCGTTTTCCTATTTTCCGTTTCCTTTTTAGGGAGAAATATCTGGGGGTCCAGTGTTAACCGCCCAATAGGCTATGCGCTGAATGGGGTAGTACAAGAAGCAAACGAAGGAGGAAGGAAGAAGAAGAAAAAAAAAATAATAAAATAATAATAAAGAGTTATCAGACTTTTTAATGTGGATTTCTGTTCACAATTCTGGATCTTTCTTAGAATCCCTTGAGGTTGTGGTGAACTTGCCTGGCACAAAGTGTTTGTTTCAGCGCCACAGCATAGATCAGCAACAAACACACACATACCAATCTACAACATAGACCAACCACAAAAAGAAAAAAAAAATCAAGATATAGCTTTGTTCCGACACCCCACACCGTAGAAACCATAACCATTCTTCCCTGAAACATTACTAACAATCACCACAGTTGCCTTGAACTTGTCTGAAATGGAGACCAAGGTACGTGAGGCCACCAACAATGAGCCTTGGGGTGCAAAGACCACGCTCATGGAGCAGATTGCCGCGGGTACATACAATTATAGAGAACGTGAGGAGATTCTCAGTTTCATTTTCCGCAGATTCACTGAAAAGGCCGCCAACGAGTGGCGCCAGATCTACAAGTCATTGCAATTGGTGGAGTACCTTGTGAAGCACGGACTGGAGCGGATCATTGATGACATCCGTGCCAACCTTTCGCTCATCCAGATGTTGAAGTCATTCCACTATATAGATTCCAAGGGAAGGGACCAAGGAATCAACGTGCGTAACCGTTCCAAGAACCTCATTGCTTTGTTGAACGATGATGCGTTGATTCGCCTGGAACGTAAAAAGGCCCGCTCCACTGCAAAGAAATTTGGTGGTGTTTCATCGGCTGCTTATGGCGGTGCCTCTTCAGTAGCGGTTGGCGATGGGTTCGGTGGTGACGACGATTTCACAAACAGAGTTTACGGTGATGGTGGTGTTTTTGGCGCTCGTTATGATGACCCGGCATCCGCATACAATAACGGTGCCACGGGTGACAACAACTTTGAGGAATACGATGTTGAGGCTACCACAACCGGCGCGCGTGCGCTGAAACCCACTACCGGTTCGTCTAAGATCAATGCCGGTGCCGAGCAATCAAATACACGTGCGCCAGCTCTGCCGGTTAAAAACAAGCCACAGCCCCAGGCGCCAGCACAGGACTTGTTGGGTGACTTGTTAGGTGATCTTAGTAGTGCACCACCGGCCGCTTCCACCAGCCAAAACGCTGGTGCAGCAGCAGAAGAGGATGATGACGACGACTTTGATGATTTCCAGAGCGCCCCTTCGCTGTCTGCCAATGTAGGCGCGAGCGCAGGCGCAGGACTCTCCAACAACTTTGCCAACTTATACGTGTCTCAGCCAAATGCTGCTCCACTGTACGGCCAACAGCAACAAAGTCAACCAAACTATAACTTTAACACCGGGGCTTCTGGATCTGGATCTGGATCTGGCTCTGCGGGTCCAGCGAAGGCATCCAATGATGCGTTCTCTTCGTTGTTCTCTAGTGCCAAGACTAAGACGACATCTGCACCTAAGGCAAAGCAAGCAGCACCAGTTGCACACGCAGCGCTTTCGGCCCAAAATAATGACTTTCTGTTTGACGATTTCTCGGCTCCCAGCAATGGCAATAGTCATGCAGCATCGAACACTAGCAAGCCGCAGCAAAACTCTAGCTCCAACAACGGCGAGATTGATTTGTTGAGCTTTTAAACTCCCTTTAGAGAAGAAAAAACATAGGGAAATACATGGACCGGTTGAAGCAGACGTGAAATGATGGAGATTGAGTTCTAATGAAACCAATAGGGTGTTTACATGGAAATATCGGGTTTGCGTGGGGTTTAGTAGCCACTGAAATACATTTTTGGACATGGTCAATGGCGTCGATGGCCACGTTGGAGCTGTTGCAGAAAAGTGAACGTTATAAATATTGTCTATATATTTATATTGCTTTGGATATTTTATTATTATTCTGTTGGTGCAGAAATGCCCCGGTTGCGGAGTCCACCTTGACCGTGTCCGAAAATAATGGTGCGCCGCACTGTATGGACAAGACTCGCGAGTGGACTGGGGAAGTTGAGACGGAAAAAAAAAAAAAAAAAGGTGAGCAAGTGATCTGAATTTTTTTTTTTCTTTCCTTTCCCCCACACAAATATTCACCCAGGTAAGATGTTCAGAAACTCGGTTAGATCGCTTTCCAGCACCAGCAGAGCCCTCGGCTCAAAGGTTTTCATGACCACGTCGATTGGTGGCGTGAAACAAAACCCAATCAAGTTTGAGTTGTTTGACGAGATTGTGCCTAAGACGGCCGAGAACTTCCGGGCTTTGTGTACTGGTGAGAAGGGCTTTGGATATGCCAAGTCCGGATTCCACAGAGTGATCCCACAGTTCATGTTGCAAGGAGGTGACTTCACCAGACACAATGGTACCGGTGGCAAGTCGATTTACGGCGACAAGTTTGCCGACGAGAACTTCAAGGTTGGCCACACCAAGCCTGGTTTGTTGTCCATGGCCAACGCTGGCCCAAACACTAACGGATCGCAATTTTTCATCACCACGGTGCCATGCCCATGGTTGGACGGTAACCATGTTGTTTTCGGTGAGGTCATCGAGGGTATGGATGTTGTTCAGAAGATCGAGGCCGTTGGCTCGAATTCCGGTGCTCTCCAAGCCAAGGTGGTGATTGAGGAGTGTGGCGAGGAGAAGGAGTAAATAGAATTGTGCTTTCCGAATACACAACAATGTACTATTGATGCGGTGAAGGTTGATGATGATTTTTTCACATGTAGACTATGGGGTGAGGATTTTGGAGGATTTTGGATAGAGTACCCATCATATATCATATACCGATGTTTTAGAATATAGGTTAAGGCTACGATCTAATTAAAAGGTTGGGGATATAATGGTACGTTTGTTAGAGACCGGAGGTGTGTAATTGACGGGATGTTTTTGAGATATCACACGTGTTTTTATAGAAAAATTAGATATAATATGTTCAAATGACAATTATGTAACTGTATATTAGTGATACCAATAAATTAATGACTATGATATTGAAGGGGAAGTCTTTTCTACTGGTCGTGAAGTCAAGTAATGTATTGATTTTGCAGCTTCTTCTGATATCTCTACCAAGATCGATGGTGGCAAACGGTTTGAAAATATCATTATATTATTGTGAATAAACGAGTTGAACGTCCAAATATGGACTGGATCTTATGCCCCAATATAGCCACTGAATCGGGAATTTTGGTATAAGACAGAGATTCCTAGACACTAAAGAACACGTCCCATAAGTTGTATTAAAGCATCATAAGCATCATAATTCAGCACAACTGAACGGAAATTTGGCCTCGATATTTGAAAAGCCGTTCTAATCCTTTTTTTGGTGTTTTAAGCTCATTCCCTGGAATCAATTGTTATCCCCATGTATGGAAAATTGTTCCTGGTACAATGTCTGGGCTTTCTGGGTGAGCAAAGGCTAATATTAAGAAGTTTATATCTAATTTAAAAAGCTACAGGATCAATTTGATCATGTTGTGCATAAATTCATGACAGGATTGATATCATTTGACGTCTGTGAAGACTTGTTTTTTAATATCGCCTCACTTATCCTTCAAATCCTCCAATTTTTCCATCTTTGACCAGTGGGTGATAGTGAAACACTCAATTGATTGTCATGAATACTATTTTTTTTTTATTTATATTGACAGGTTTTGAGATCAATAAGACACAGGAGAAAGAAATTGTAGACAAAGTCTATGGAATGAAGTCTATGGAAGTGAATATTATGAGATCGGCTTATGGATATACATAAGTTATCTTTGAGATTATATTAACAAATAAAAAGTCTGAGAAGTTGTGCATTCATCTATTATTCTAAAGAGGATCAAGTTAAACACACAAGGAGGATTAGAGATACAAATTACCTGTGGCAACTTTGATACCAGGTAAGAGAAATACAAAAAGACTAGAGTATAATAGTCAGACTCATCCACTAATTGCTAATGGGGTGGGGAGTAGTTGGATCGGATATAGCAGGGAAATGGAAAGTTACAGATACTCACAATACTTGATTATGAGAGCACAAGGATTGATATGTGGAAATGTTTTGAGATGTTCATGATGCTTATTCTTGGATGCAAAAGACAATGATTAGATACGTGAATAGAAGAAAAGGGAGATATTCGATTAGCAAGGTATTCGATAAAGACCGACAAATGATATTTCCCCTGAGAGATCTTTGAAAAATGTTTATAAGAATCACATCAAGCAAGTTTGAGATTAAATTATCATATGAGAGAGCATAACAGACACCAGCCCAAAGAGGCAAAACTAGAAAACTAATAACCTAAGTGAGACCTGATATGTTTCTACTGTACTTCCGGACTTTTAACCTGTCATGAGAGCTCAGATAATGAGTAGATGCCTATAACGAGACACCAAAAATATCTAACAATAAGATATTATCGAAATGACAATGACACATTTTGATAACGCTTCCGAAGGTCATATATGTTATCAACACTTCCGAAGGTCATATATATTATCCATGTGATACATAGACCAAATATATGATATCCCCCGGACAATACCACACTTTTTACGAATGAAAATATGCATTTTGGGCTATGGAAAGAAAGGGAGAGAACAACCCCCAACGACAAGGGGTAAACATGATTAGATGCCGATCTTGGCATCGCGTTCAGGAAGAGGCCTTAAGTCGGCAGGCATTTTTTTCTTCAATGCAGCCAACTTATCGTAATCACCGGCCAAAATACGGGCCACCACCAAGTCGTCTCTGTCGCGGAGCTCGCGCTCAGACTTGCCATCGTTGGCCAAAAATGCCTTGGCCTTTTCGGTGTCGCCATGGAAATACTCCTCCATGGCTCTCAAGCGCAATTCCTTTTGTGCCCACTCCGGTCCCTCGTCGGCACGCTTCTTCATTTGAGCAGTATACTTCGAGTAAACAATGTACACAAACACTGGCAAAATAAGGTAGAAGTAAGGCAATTCCCAGCCCTCAGCCTTTTCTGTTTCTCTCACCACACGCCATTTTAGTTCGCCGGTGGTCTCATCCTTATAAGGGATTTTGTCAATGACTTTTCCTGCGTCTTTACCTACAAATTGGAAGTTTTGTAAATCCTGAGAGTTGTCTCTAAACAACTCCAACTGTTCGCGTGGAATACCAGGGAGAATAAAGTTCCATTGCAGATGATTTCTCTGGTAAAAAAGATTCTGCAATTCAGCAATCGTCTTAAATTCTGCATCTGAAGGAACACGTGGGGTTCCGTCAGGGTTGGCGTAGATTTTGGACACAGAAGGCAAAGTATCCAACTTGGTTCTAATTTCTTGTTCAAGGCCGAAATTAAACTTTGCAGGTTTGTACTTGAAAAGGCTGCCGAACGGCACGCTAAAGTTAAATCTGGGCATGTCAATATTGGCTTTGTGGAGATTTATGAAATGTTGGGTTATGGCCGGGGTTGGGCTTAAATATTGGAGTCCACCTGGCTAATAATGTTGGTGGTGGGCCATTACCATGGTGATTTTTAACATTCTTTTCATTGGCCGGTGCGCGGAGTGCAGGTAAGTGGTCGCGGAGAGGTTTTTTTTTTTTCCCTTACTGTTAAGCGTGTGTGGTCAGGTGACGTGATGTATGGCACGTGCACCAAGTCACGTGGAAAATGTGGAATCGGGAAATGTATAAGGAAATCCTCCCTGATGAGATAAAAATCGGACTTGGGCTCTTTGTGAAGTTTATGCAAGTGAAGCTGAATCCTAGTGTTACACTTTATTGATGGAGTTTATGATACAATTCTTCGTGGTGAAGGTATGTTGATTTCCCGTTTTTCATCGACATTTATTAGCTTTGGTATTAGCTCTGGTATTACCCTTATGTTTTAGTTTTATGATTTCTTCTTGTTTCCTTTTATCTAATATTGTTTTGTTAAATAATGAGACGAGTGAAACGGTTTTGGCCCAAACTCTCCCAGGATAAACCCGCTGTATGGTCCAGATTATTAACCGAAGTCTGGTGTTTGGAATAATTATCAACAACAAAAAAAAAAAGAATAAATACCTTGTTTTTTCCTATCAAATATCTTCAATTTTTTTTTTTTCTTTTCAAAGATTCACCTAATAGGGAAATTAACATAGGGTTGTCTCACCAATCCTTTGCTAGTAAAAACTAAGTATAGAACACCTAATAGTTAGAGCTCAACTCCACATGAAGTGCACCAAAACTAGCTAAAATTAGATTCACTCGAGTTTTATCTCTTAAAAGATACTCCGTTATTAATGACAAATGTTCATGTCATCGTTCTAATGCTGTAGATTGCCATAGAACATGGGATAAGTGTAATCTCCAGGAGAGGAGTGATTTCTTAGCTTCTCTGCATCTCCTTAAATAGACTATGTGAGCGAATTTCATGAAATGGTTAAGCGTCACATGATTGGGTTGGAATATTTTCTGGATTCTTGGACATTTTAGATGGTCTTTCAGCAGTGATAGAATTGGCCCGAGAGTCAAAGATGCAATCCAATCGAGAAGCGCTGGAAATCCTTTTTTTTTTTTTTTTTTTTTTCAAATTAATTTTTTTCTTTCTTTTTGATTGAACATTTACCAATCATGAGGTTTGGGTACCAATTGCTTTTCGAGAATCATAACATGTTTGCTGAATCCAAAAACTATGGTTTTCATGAATAACTTTGTTTGCTTAGAACTGGCGTACTTAGTTTCTTTCGGATTAGAATATCCAAGTTCCAATTCAAGTAATCGCTCATCTTTGTTGGAAATAAAAGAATAAGCAAGCCCATGCTAATTAACATTTATGTTTCTTCTGTAAAACAATAAAGCTTTCAATTATTTCGAAAAAGCACATCCATAATAATGAATTAAGACGGCATTTTTAAACACAACTTCTCACATATTGAGCCAGTGCAAACCATGAAATCTTTCCCAAGAATACGTTCTTCAAACACTGAAGCATAAACCTTATCATCCCGATAAAGAAGCTGTTGTGTGGATAGATATTCTGTGAAACGTAAGTAATCACGTATTTAAGAATGTAAGTTAACGTAGAGTCTCAAAACCAATCCATTGACATAAAACCATTGGTAAATTCTAAAATCAGACACAAAGCGGCTCGTGGTCAATCCTCATTAAGATTTTTTTTTTTTCACACTTTTGTTGAACCAAACCCTTCAAATCCCATAAGCTTGCCAATCTCTGTTTCGGGATCTGTATCTGCATCTACACCCAGCCCATGAATCCGTTTTTTCTTCCTACGTTCCTGTTTTCTTTTGGTTTTCCTTTGTTCAAATTCAAGCCTTCTTTGCACGCGTTCTTGTAGCCCCAACGCCAGCCCAGTAGTAGATCCTGCTGCAGCTTTAGCACGAAGCAGTTTTTTTACAAGATCCTCAAGCGTGGCAATGACTTGTGCCTGCGAGGCCCGCTTAACTCCGTCCTCTAATTCTTCACCCGTGCCAGCACTGTCACCCAGTAACTGACGCAAATTTTTGACATGCTGCGGCGAGTTGAAATGATCCACTAATGCAAGCGTATCCCGGAAAGAAAGGTCACATGTAGGACACGTGAATCCGAACCGTTTATTTTTACCAAATGTCAGTGAAGTAGCACCCAATTCTGCTCCTATAAGCGTATGTTTACCCACGGCACCAAGAGACTGGTCTAGGAGTTCTGCACGATGTTGGAGAAAGGTTTGCAGTTTCAATTTCCGGGCAAGAGCCTCGTCTATAGGCTGGCCTCGTGTTTGGGGGGTGGCCTTTTTCGCCTCTTCTGCATACGCCTCCACATCCCACTGCTTGCGCCCATACTGGTCAGTGGATGTCCTATCACTCATAGCGTTGAAGAGAAGTTTTTATTTGGTAATCTATGAGCCTGCGCAATGACTTTTGTGCGTGTTTGTTGAGGCTACTCTAGTTTAAAGCTCTGCTTGAGTTGACTCCTCGTACATGCATGTGATGAGGCAGGTGCGCACGGCGATAAGCACATGTTGATATTGTTCTTGATGTGGGGGGGGGGGGGGGGAAATACAACAAGAGGAAGGAATAATAATTGAAAAAAAGAATGCTTTCTGCTTAAGAAATGAGCCGAATGGTTTTTTTTTTTTTAACTCTTTCAATTATCTTGATTTACCCATCAATTAACGTGTCCTGACTCATGCGCGACCGGTGTTAAGATTTACTGGGCCAGAAGAACCACTGTGATTAAACTTTACCAAAAAAGCATCCACAAAAAGTGTAAACAATAGGATTGCAGTATTGGAAAAATTATCGGGAATTTCACTCGTTAAGCCTTAATTTACTTCCCGGTGAATCCAAATCCAAATAAGCTTCTGTGCGCTTTGATAGTGGCCATTTAATTTAGACCCGGTTTGATCAATCGGTGTTTATTGGAAAAGAAAAAAAAAAGTGCCGTGGTCCCAAATTAGTGGATTACCTGCGTTTGCATACAAACTTAGGTCTGCCATTGTCACTTGGCGGAGCTTTACTTGGGTACCCCCTAAAAATACCTGTGTTAATATGGATATTATGCAGATGATGAAGGCCAAACTGGCCCAAGGGACAAAAGAGGAACCCGGACTTAAGGGAACCAATTCCGAAACTTCTTCTAACTCCGAAACCTTGGAAAACACAACATATAAGGCTCCACAGTGGAAAATCCATGGATCACATATGGTAACGAGGCTTCCTCCTGTGTCAGTATTAAAATCTTTCTGCAAGGAGAAATTGGACCCTGAACAAACGCTTATTCAAGTTGCAGCCTTTGATATGGACGATACATTGATTACAACCAAATCCGGGATCAAATTCGGCCGTGGACCTCACGATTGGAAGTTCCGGAATGACCAAATTGTACCTGTGTTGGATAAAAAAGTGAAACAGGAAAATCGAGTGCTTGTGGTGTTCACCAACCAAATGTCTGTATCGGTGACGGAACTGCGGGCACTGATTTCGAAATCATATAAGAATTTAACCATTAAATTTGGAGAAGTGGCTGCAGCTTTAGAGGCTCGTTTGGGCCACACTCCTGTTTTGTTTTTTGCATCTACGGGAAAACCACGCAAAGGCCAATTTCCTCGTAGTTCCGATGAGGCCCATTTTAATCACCGTAAACCGGAGCTGGGTATGTGGAATGAGCTTGAACAGTATATTCGCAGGTGTTTGGGTGCACAATATTCGATCGATATGAAAAACAGTTATTTTGTAGGTGACGCAGCGGGGAGAGATGGCGACCACCTGGCTGCGGATAAGGGTTTTGCAGAGAATGCTGGCGTGCCATTCTTTGTGCCTGAGGATTATTTTGGGATATGACGATGGAATGACGGAATATATGTATGATAAGACATGGAATATATGCAATAAGACATGGAATATATGCGATACTACATGGAATAAATGCTATAAGACATGGAATATATTCAATAAGATATAGAATTTATGCAATAAGACACGGAATAGCTAGTTTAACCTGGTGGCGAGATATGTGGATAGGTGGTTCTTTGAAAAAGAAATAGTATAATCGTGATTTTGGTAGTTTTAGCGAAGAGATACTTATCCAGTCTTTAGTATATATACCCCTAGTTATCACCCTAAAAAAAAGGTTTCCGATAATTTTTAATGATAAAATTTACTAAAAAAACATAACTCTGGATGGTCATAATTAAATATATACAAGAAATAAGAGTAGCCCCGGCAAAAAATGGGGTTATGCCAATGCCTTGACTAGAAAGTATACAGTGAAGTATATCAAGCACGTTTTTTCTACTAAAAATCCATGGAACTAAAGCTTTTTCACCTTATCAACAATATCAAAGTACCCAATGACGTTATTGATCTTTCTGACCGAGTCCACATCTAAATACACCGATGCATTTTTCTCAAAATCAGCCAGTGGCAATATACATGTGTAGATATCTGAAACGTCGTTTTCAAACTTGATCGCCTCATCAGTAGATTGTGGATAATTCATCAACACGATGTTGGTGTCATATTGACCTTTGGTGGTGTTCATAAACAATTTCACTTCCTGTTTGACCAAAGCAGTGATTAAACCTTTAGGAAGCGATCTGCCCTGAGCCTTAAGATCCTCAAGTAAATATGAGTATCTGCCTTGATCCTCAATTTCCTTTTCAATCAAATCCTGGGGATTAATGATTTTCGTCTCCTTTCCTTCGGGAACTACATCACGTAATTGTTGTAAAACCTTGCTTTGATCATGAGCAAATGGAACGGCATAAAAAGCATACTGATTGTTTTTTTCAACGGGAATCAACTTGACTCGTCTTTTCAAACCGGTCTCCTTTTCGTGCTGCTCAAATTCCCGCTCAGAAAATGACGTTCTAGGTGCTTTTTTGCTCACTTTACTTGTGACAAAATGGAGACATCCATATGAAAACAATACCACGGCAAAAAGGTACCTGATTCGTGGAGTTTTCTGGCGTTTCACACTAACCTTTTGGCTGTAAAAACGGCTGGCCACAGAAGCGTTTCCTGGAGTTAAAAAATGGGGTTTTGTGGCAAAAGAACCAAGGGGAAACCCTGGCATGGCCCGGGCCTTAAGTGTACAGAACATTTAAGGGAATAAAGAGGGCAAAACAGAAAATATTTTTGGAGATTTAGAAATCTAGCAATGCAAATTTATCAAAACCGGACTTTCTCGACTGATTCCACAAGATTATTGACGTTTTTATCGAACCTAGAAATGGCCTGATATATTCATTTTAGCTAGTAACATGGAATATATCGGCCTTAACTTATGGTCACGTGATGCGCAGTGAGGGTACATGGCCCGGTCAACGAAAAAAAAAAAATGGTGAGAAAGTCAGGTTCTGGAACATACTTATACGCATCAAACCTGGCCACATCCTAGTTTCAATTGTTGAGTATCTGTTTGGGAATTTCTTCACAAAGTTTGCTTATTTTTTTTGACCCAAAAAGTGCCCCCAAAAACCTTAGGATATTAGCATCCCATCACCATGTCGTTGGTCCATTTATCAAATCTCTGTGCCCATATTAAAAACTGCACCAATGTTAGACTTTCCACTACATCGGTACCTTTTTCCAGATTACATTTGCAAGTGGCTCTAGGTTTATATAGAGAAGGTTTCCTTTCTTCTATCCAAAAAGGATCTACTTCTGGACCTGATCAGGTGCCTGTGGAAGTGACCCCAGATAATATTTCCACCCGCAGATTATGGCTCGGCCTTAAATATAGAAAAAATATGCCGGTGATTAGAGACATGTCTATGGTTCTGAAACCAGGCAGAAAAGTCAATATGACCAGTACAGAAGTCAAGGCATTGGCCCTGGGTCTTCCTGTGAGATTTGTGAAGCCATTACAACCTGCTGAAGTTGTTTTTTTGAGAACTCCAGATCTGGAGATTGTTGAGATTCAGGAGGCTGCTAAGAGGGACTTAGCAGGGATGGTTTTGTGCCGTGTGAAGTAGAGGTGCTGCGTGTAAATAGAACGAAGAAAAAAAAAAAGAAAAACTCGGAAATAGCAGTTTATGGTAATATAATTACGGAGAATACGAAAGAGAGATATATGGAAGGGTGTTTACTTGTAAGACAGGATAGGTAGGGTAAGATTTTATTGGAAATAAGTGGGGTTGGAAGAAAAGTGTGTTCTTATGTTATGGCGTCACGGCCACGAAAACTTTAAGGATTGTATGTGGCGAATGGTCAATACCTCTATTATTTTATGTCAATTATTGGATTAGGAAACTGTTCTTTTTTTTTTTTTTTTTTTTGTTTCTATAAGAATAAGACCGAAGAATCTTGGAAATAAGAGAATACCCAATGACTCGTATTTTTATGTTTTGATTGTTGTAATGGATGATTAGAATAAACAATATTCATGTTAAATGTATATAAAAAAACACCACACTAATAGGCACATCTCCTCAAATTAAAGGGGGAGGTTTCTTCATCACATCAACCCACCCTGCTTATACTCAAAACCCTTTGAAACCATAGCAACAATAATAACCATACTAATCATATTTATTACAATATACTTATAATGCAACTTGTAATACTTGACACCCATTCCAATCACGCATATCTACTTGCCATCCTTTCCAGGCCAATACACGTGCCCTATAATCACCAGTATTTGAATTGTGTTGTTTGGCAATATCGGTGATTTCAACAGAAGGAGTAATCTTTGGTATATCAGAAACAAGGGCTTGTTTTTCTGGCTGTTGAATTGATTTAGCCCCAATTTCTTCATTTTTATCCTGTTTTTTATCCTTAAATTGAGCTAGCTCTTTTTCCAATTCCACCACCTTATCTTTCAAATCCATATGTTCAAGCTTAAGTTCAGTATTTTCATCCCTAAGTTTCTTAATCTGGCTTTTCTGGAGCGAAATTGTTTCCTTAAGTTCATTTATATGATCAGAATTATGTTCACCATATAAACCAGGGGTTTCAGTATTGTCATGTCCATTTTTTTGTGATTCCGTGGCCGTTTTTTGGATTCTGTTTAAGGGAATCTTGTTTTTGAGCTTCAACTCCTCAAACCTTTTGCGTGCGGCTTTAAGACGTTCGGATGTAGATATTTGTGATTCACTCATTTATTTTTTTATTTTTTGTGATTATTTAATATTGGTGTTTGGTATGTATTTGTGGGGTATAAAAGAATATCAAAGGCTGGTGAATGGCACTGGTAGAGTCGTGGGTGTGCATATAGACCAGGAGTAATGGTGAATATTCAATCATTATATAGTGTCATTTTGAGGTATTAGCATTTTTTTTGAGAAGTTTTTTAGCCTCTTAATTGAATGATGACGAAGGATGTGAATGGAAGTAAGAAAAAAAGAAAAAGAAGTTTGTCTGAAACTATGTGCTTATGTAAACTTTGCACTATGTAGACACGTGACCACGAGAGAAAGAAGTAGGTAAGTTATATCGTGAAAGATGGCAAATTTTTTCAATCAAGTATATGTTCTGTTAAAGAAATGTTGCTTATTTTTACTTCTGAAAAATTGCCCTATCAATAAACTCAATAAAAGAATTTGTTATTTTACTGTTGTAGCTATAATTATCAGATGTCAACATTAGCAGAGTTAACATGAATTTCTGGAATTTCAGTTTTTTTATAGGGTATTCACATTCCGAAAAGGATCAGTAGTTGGATTAAAAAGATTTTCTTTTTTTCTTTTTCGAATATTCCAAATAATTACTTATTACATAAGCCTCCTTAATATATAGAGTGTAGTTAATATTTCAAATTCTAGTTAAAAGAGAAGCATTAGTATTCTTTTAAAGGGGCTTATCAAAATGTAGTATATCCCATTTATCGAAGACAATTCATAATATTTGTCAATGTGCATTGTTCTCTGAATGCGGTTGTCGAGCAGTGTACTTCGTAAATGTTATATTTCTCCTAAGGTGAGGGGCTTAAAAAGGAATTCAAGGGAGGTTTGCCCCCATTGGGAAAAATCATCTCTATTCAATAACTTTATTTTCTTGAAAGTTCTTCCTCAAGTGTGGTAAAAGATATAATATTCCCGTTGTGGGCCTAAAAAAGTTTCATTCCTCTTCATCAACTTACCTTAACTATTTGAATATTCAATTTAGGGCGACAAGGGCGCGAAGTCCACGTGCCGCCAGGATCCGTGTCTCACTTCTTTTTTTTTTTAAAAAAATACTTGATGCATTTTTAGGTATATATCCAAATTTCTAGAATAAGCCGGTTTAGGAAATATATATAATAAAAGAAAAGAAAACCGCCTATTCAAAAATGTTATAAATATTGTACTTCGCATTTACATTATACTAACCAGGCTTCGGAGATTCAAACGCGAGATCAATGGCTCATAACCACCAGCGATAAGCATTTCAGGAAAAAAAAAAAAGTAGGAATCGGAGTTCATGGTATGACCAACAGCAAGGGGATATTCGTCTTCATTTTCCTTTTAAATCATATTATCATTGGTCCTGAATAAAAGTGCATATTTTCTATTGAAGCAAGCAGGACGTGGAAGTGAACAGAATATATCCTATTTAGCGCTTCATCAATTTTTTTTTCCGAAGACCCTGAAAACACTAAAACTTCGAATCTCATTTGGTCGCTTATTCAACAAATTGTCAAGAGACATTCTAATCGGATTATTCTCACAGAAGTAATATAATTCTCGATATTCCTTACTAATCTATTATTAAAGTTCTTCAGATGACATCTACCCAATTGGAAACTATAGAAATGACTTCTCGAAGGGAATATCCCATTGAAAGTGAATTTATGGATGATCAAAATCTTTCACACCGGAAAAATACCGGTTCAGAACACCAGGAGAAATTAGTTAATGATCTGGCAATGTATGCCCTGGAGGCAAATCCAGACAATTTTCCTGATGGAGGTGTGGAGGCATATACTGTACTTTTAGGAGCATTTTTTGGATTGATTGCTGATTTTGGAATTCCCAACGGAATGGGTGCAATTGAGGCGTATATTTCAAAAAACCAATTAGCCGAATATAAACCCAGTACTGTATCGTGGATTTTCTCCCTACACCTTGGTACGATGTATTTTGGCGGGGTGTTTTTTGGTAGTATTTTCGATAAGTATGGTGCCAGAAAACTTTTGATTGTTGGAACCGTGATCATGTTTGTTGGGCTTATTACTACTGCAGAACTGACCGAATTATATCAATTTATTTTATCTTTTGGAATTGTCACTGCTTTGGGTACTTCTTTAGCCATGGCCCCATTGATAGGTGTGATTTCCCATTGGTTTCTTAGAAAAAGAGCCATGGCATCGTCAACCGCTACTGTGGGTGGTCTTATTGGCTCATCTGTATTTGTGATTATGCTCCAGAATTTGTATAAAACTGTGGGTTACAAATGGGCCATGCGGATCTTGGCATTTATTTGTCTTGCGTGTATGATAGTGGCCAATGTTTTGGTCAAAGAACGTAAAGAAAATCCCCCAACCCATTCTCAATATTCTGAAGAAGCCTCTATGGTTTCGAACCCTGTTTCTGCTGCTCCCATGACGGAAACTCCAGTTCACGCTAATACTAAAGATTGGCATAAAATGGCCAGTGAGGCGTTTTCGAGTCTTGCCCCTCTCAAAGATATCCGGTTCATTTCTTTGACCATAGGTGTTTTTCTTGCGGAGCTTAATTCAATGACCATTCTCACTTATTTGACGTCATTTGCCTTGGCAGGAGGTGTTTCCGATCTGAAATCGTATCTTTTGCTTACCATTGTGAATGTAAGTGGTATTCCCGCAAGATTGATCACTGGATTGGTGGCTGATAAGTTTGGAAGATTCAATGTTATGCTCGTGACATCTGTTTTTTCCATGATTTTCATTTGGGCACTCTTGACACCATCAAACGGCAAACTTCCATATCTTTATGCATTTTCTGTGCTTTATGGTATTCTGAGTTCTGCTGTAATTAGTTTGATTGCTGCTTGTCTAGGCCAGATTTGCCCTGCACTGACTTTTGGAAAACATTACGGAGTACTCTATTTCTGCTTGGCCTTTTTGTTCATATTGGGAATGTATTTCTCGTCATTGGTGATCAACAAAGGTTCGGAACATGATTATAAGATGTGGATTATTTTTGAAGGGGCTCTTTCGGTGGCTTGTGTTTTTTCCTGGGTTTGGGCTAGGTGGTGCAATGTTGGTTTCCGATTGTGTAAGTTTTGAGAGATTTTGGGGGGTGTTGAATTTTAGTTTCATTTATTTTGCGACTTCACTTTTTTGGTTCGTCAAGAATTGTTGGGTTGCTTTTGCTTATAGTGATCGAAGTTAAAGGTAAATAAAAAGCAGAGCAACATTGCAGTATGGTCAATAAGGTGAATATTCGATTCAATAACTCCCCTTAATGAATAAAAATTGTCAAGTGTGAAATCAAACGATGTGAATGAATACTAGGGATAAAATGTGCTTTAAGCAACTGGAATTCTTGTCTATCATTTCGAATAACGAAATGTTGAAAAAAAAAAAAAAAAATAAGGCCGTTCTAAGGGAATTGACTGTAAAACTTCTTGGTAGGTCTTGTTATTGTAGAAAGACGATGTTGAGTTTTCATCGGAGAGAACAGTATTGTTTCATTCCGGGTAAATAAATATCGTATTTGGGTCAAGAAGAAGCATTAGTTTCTGAAATCCTCCAAAATCATTTCAAAAACTGTAATAAATAAATCTTCAGTAATTCAAATGGTGATCGAAACTTCCAAAAGTGAAGTTGAGTAGAAATTCATTCTTACTTATGATCGTGAGTTTTGCCGAGGAATGTTTGCATGTATTGAAGGGATTGATTTTGAATATTAATTAAACATAGATATACCCGGATTATTCCAATCAATTGCAAGACTTTTCAACAATTCAACGAAATTATATGGTTATGTCTAAAAAATTGCATTATAGCAAACCCCAGTGGTGTTATATCACGTGACCCAAACTTACGTTTTTTTTTCTTTTTCTTTCATTCAATTAACCAATAGTGATAGCAGTTACACTTAAAACTGACAATTTGTATAGGAAAAAGAATATTACATCATTTCACTATATAGTTCAAATTATTCTTTTTTAATTGTGGCAGAGGCGTTGTGGTGCTTGGAATGATAAAAGAAACGTAATGTATCGTATTGAACCCAATTTTTAAACACAATGCATACAAAGAAACAAAAGAGTTATTTAACAGAACCGTCACGTTGTAGTTCAATTCAAAAAGAAGATTATTGAAGCTTTTCACCCGATTAAAGAATTACTGGATAGCAAACAAGTGGGGGCGCATACCGAGGCTGATGAATATCAAGTAGTGCATACGATAAGCCAGAATAACGGGCAACAATGGAATGCTTATCATGAATTGCTATTCACAGCAATAGAATCATTCAGTCATTCAGGGGGAAAACAAGAACTATGCCCATGTTTTTGAAATAAATAATCCATTTATCAAGCCTAAAGAGTCCCAGTGGAATCATTGGTTGAGGTACAGGTGTATATTTACTGATCCTGCATGAATTTTGCCTTTTGTACTTCTGTACTTTCTTATGGAACGGCAATTGGTCCCGAAACAAAAGAAGTTCCTCGGAGATGGCCAGATTATCGGCAAGATTTCTATTGCACAGCAGTTGACCCGACAACCGGGGGTATAAATAAACGCAATTTATGCACTGGCATGCACCGGAAATCATATTTGCAGGACCTGCACTACCTGAGTAGGACGGTATAAAACAGAGTGCGACAGGGCTCATAATTACTACTGATGATAATGAAAAGGCATTTTTCTTTGACTTTTTGGAATATCAGTTTCTGGATATTTGTGTTTTTGTGGTGATTACAAAAAGTTAAGAAAGAGAGAAAAAATCGAAAGGTATTCTGCTATTTTAGGGCTTTTTTTGTTTCGAGTTTCCCTTGGTAAAGAGTATATATGTAGCACTGCATTGAGTCAGAGAGCTTCCAAATTGCCCTACAATTATATTCCACAAAAGGGGCTCAACGGTGTTGAAAGATCGATCTTGATATTGAAAATCTTGTTATATCTCAAGTAAGTCTGATTTCCGGCTTTTCAATGATGAACTAAGTATATCTGTATCTGAATTGGTCTATTAATTTTGAAGCAATCTGGAAACTATTTCGAAAGTCAAATTTCATATTTCAGAAGTAAGTGACCTAGAATAAGAACTGGACCTCACACCATTAAATGAAACTTTTAATTTTTTACTTAGCTTCGTTTCAGAGGTGGAAATTAAGTTTCTGAGTCGTGAATAGCTGTGTGGTGATAAATATGTAGTTGAATCGGAAAGGGTGGAAAACAGGGGGAAAAAAAAAAACTTGAGTTGAACTATAAAGGGTTTCAAAATCTTATTCAACTGCTTGAAGCTATTTCTTCTTTTTCTTTAATAAAAAGAATCAATATTTCTTTGGACGAAATTTGAGAATTCTCATGCTAAGAAAATTTTCTTCCTGTGCACCTTATTGGTTACAGCGACTTACATTTAGAGAAAATTTCATTTGCGTATGCTATTATTCACTACAACTAAAGTTTCTCTGTTTAGTCCGTTAACTAACTATTCAATATAAACCCATAACCAGAAAGGAAAAATATGAAAAAAAATCAATGACTTCTGAAGTTTAGAATTTCGTGAGTCTTGTACGAAGTCAAAACAGAAGCTCCAAGTTTCGAAAATAGATTGAAAACTCTCATGCTTAAAAGATAGCTGATGAAAAAAAAAACGCTCGTTTACTTCGGGAAAGATTCGAGAAGGCTTATTCCGATTAAAAAACCAATGTTATTGAAATATAACGATTGGTATATCCAGAGGTGTTTTTTTCATAAGGCTTTGAAAATCATGGACCATATACTTTCTGAAGCGGTGAAGCGATTTGTACCCCTCAAACTTGTCCTTTGAATAGACAGAACTTTAGTTCTTTTGAACCACTCGATTTGATTGATTATTGCTGATCATTGAGTTTAAATTTCTGGGAAAACTCGGAGATGGAATTTGCAGATGATCAGGCCTGTTCATTTTAGAAGAACTATCGAATTATGAAAGATTCTGAATGGGTACTTTTTACATTGGTTAATTGAATAACATTTCAAACATATTGCTTTGACTGAAAATGGAATTCGCCAGATTTCGAAAGTAGAAAAACATAATTTTTAATCGCCAAACTTTCCTACATTTTTTTGTAAACTCCATCTTTAAGTGAAGAGAAACGATATCTAAAATTCACAATCAAACCATAATACTACCAAAGAAAAACCAAAATATGAAGCCTAATATTTAAATTTGGCCTTTGATTATTTGTAGATCTCATCACTTCTATTGGTTGTTCATAAGCTAAGAAAATGGCTGGTTCTCGACCGTCAGCACATACGGCAAATTTGTAAGTACATTAATCCCGAGTCAAAATAGTGTTATTCACGGATTGGCTGATGTTGCAGGAGGAAGCAGTGTTTGTTTTGATACCTAACCTATGCAGATGAGAGAGATTTGTTTGGAAGAAAATAATGACTTCTACATCGTTGTTTTTATTCTTTCTTGCCTTTTTTTTTTTGCCGCCTCGGAATCTCTTTTATTTCAATGATAAATTAACAAAAAGAATGTTCAAAGCATGCTTTGAATCGTTTGAGCTGAAATATAAAAATCACAAATTTGTAAGCGAAACTATTTTTCAATCTGCATGCAGCAATGTGGAAACAAGCATGGCCATTTCGGTATGTGGCGCACTGCCGCGCATAAGGCCTGTATTTCTATAACCACTAGGGTAGATTCCGTTTCTTTTTCGCATTTTTTTCTCTCTCCACGCCATGCACTGGCGCCAGTCTACAGTATCTTCATCAGATCCGAGGGTAATACAGACGGGACTTGGAATTGAGGAAATTTGAAAGTTAAAAACAGTTTCAAAGGCCATATTCGAGGTAATTTAACAATTATAAAAAAACATCATATTTTTTTCTTGGCTCATATGATTCTATGCATAGTCAAGAAATTGAAAACCCTCCTCGCATGTGCTAAGGCCTTTCCAAGACTTTTTGTGTCGAAGAATTTACCAGCAATGCGGTGCTGCATGCGCCTGCACTCGCTCTTGCTATTTCCTTTTTTCCCATTTTTTTTTGCGTTGTGCGTCGCAGGTCTTCGCACCTTGGTGGTTATGTCAAAATTACGAGTAGCGCAAGGACGAATAAGCGGAGGGCTAATAATTTTTCCGGCTCAAATTATCCTGTTGCCATGCCCAAATACAGATAAAAATATTTTTTCATACATTGAAATAATATCCAAACCCTTATTGCATATTGCCACCTGCAACTGTCCCCCCACGAAAAGAAATTTTCACTCACTTGCGTGGTTAACAAGAGTGAGCAAAACGCACGTTGAGCGATTTATACATACGCCGTGAAGACGCATATATATTAGGGATCCCCCTTAATTTTTTTTTTCTCGGCTATTCTTTTTACATCCCCAGCATAGTTTCAATAAGATGATCGGAGAATTTGCTGAGATTGTCGCCAGGGACACCTGTGACAATGGTAATGACTACAATGGTTTGATGGGAGCCAGAATCTCATCGGTGTTTGTTATTCTTGTGGGTTCCGGTTTCGGTGCCTTCTTCCCAATCTTGGCTTCCAGATTCTCTTTTATTAGAATGCCTTCTTGGGTGTTCTTTTTCTGCAAGTACTTTGGTTCTGGTGTTATTGTTGCTACTGCATTCATCCACTTGTTGCAGCCTGCCAACGAGGGTTTATCCGACGAATGTCTTGGCGAGGCTTGGCAAAACTACCCTTACGCCTTCGCTATCATGCTTTTCACCTTGTTTGCTCTTTTCCTTTCAGAGCTTCTTGTGTTCAGATTGGTGGACAAAAAGCTTGCTGCTGATGGTGCTGGTGGACACAGTCACTCTCACTTTGGTGATGAGACTGCTTATGTTAAGAAGGACAGCGATGTTGATGCTGAGGAAGAAGACCAGGTTTCTAGCAAGGAGCCTGTTGAAGTCGAGAAGAAATACCCATCCCACTTTTCTCATGCCAATACCCACCAAGATGTGGAGGCCATTGGTACTCCTTTGAACGATAAGGATAAGGAGCAATATTTCGGCCAATTGGTGGCTGTTTTTGTTCTTGAGTTCGGTGTGCTTTTCCACTCCGTTTTCATTGGTTTGACCTTGGCTGTTTCCGGTGAGGAGTTCAAGACCTTGTATATCGTCATTGTTTTCCACCAAACTTTTGAGGGTTTGGGTTTGGGTTCCCGTATTGCCGCCACTCCTTGGCCTCAAGACAAGAGATGGACCCCTTGGTTCTTGGCCTTGGGTTTCACTTTGGTTACCCCTATTTCTATTGCCATTGGTTTGGGTGTGAGAGAATCTTACCCACCTAACTCTGCTCGTGCCTTGATTACCAACGGTGTGTTTGACTCGATTTCTTCCGGTATTTTGATTTACACTGGTCTTATTGAGTTGATGGCTCACGAATTCTTGTTCACTGACGCTTTCAAGGGTCCTGGTGGAACCAGACGCATGCTTCAAGCTTACGCGTGCATGTGTTTCGGATGTGGTATCATGGCCTTGTTGGGTAGATGGGCTTAAACACCGTTCTTTTTTTTCATAAAAGAGGTGTTCGGTTTACGATTGTTTCAATGGCGATTAGTCGCCCCACTTTTTCACGATTCTTTTTCTACTATAGAAAGAAATTTCTTTCAATCACACATACCTTTACGGATAAACGTGCTTTTATAACTATAATTAATATTTTACTGCAATAGGGTTCGCTAAAGCTTTCGTAAGAATAAATTTCCCGAGTATAGAAGGAAAGGCAAATCGAAATATTTTATATGACTCAGGGGAATCTATAAAAGTATGTCTTCAAGGAGTTTCCCGGTATTTGGGTTTATACATACCACCTCAAAGTCAAGACCCATGCAAATATACAAGGGAATAAGCGAGAGAATTTAAGACTTATGAAGAACAATGACTTTTGTCTCCCAGAAAAACTTGCATTTCTGAATAAAAGCTGGAAAAGGCTCACAAAAGAATGACTTCATGACGCTTGACCAGGGGCCGGCAATGATGCTACCTGATTATCGACATAATACGAATAGCCCGAGTCGGTGTAAAAGTATTTGATATGAGGGAGAAATCCAAAATGTCTAAAAGTGTGGGAGGTTTTGGAAAATATAGGGAAGAACAAAAAATGTGGGAGTCACCACATCTTTCAAGTGCAGGTTGACACATTGGGAAAGTGTGCCATGCACATTTGAACGGATGTGTAAGTGTTGCAATGTGGGAAGGGTAAGCAAAATCGTATGAAATGAAGAGAAAAGAATGAATTTCGAAGTAAGTCTAACACGTTCCAGATATGTAGGCTGTGAAAATTTTATCCGAAATATATTTTATTCCCGCAGTACTGAAATAAAAGTTAAGGGATACACAGGGTATAAAAACAAAGATTTATGAAGAGAACAATTTCTCAAATAATGAAATGGCTTATAATAGAAACAAAGAACTAGTATTTAAGAACATAGTTCTTGTAGTTGTATCCGTATGCAATTATTGGTATTGGTGGTGCTAGTGCATGACATTCGATATTCGGAACAGGTAAGAATATGAGAAAACGAATATTCCGGATAGATAAGCGAGAACTTCAATCACATATTTTTGCATATTCACTCGTTAATACAAGCCCTCAGCTTTTCGAAATGCTGTGATGTCTCGAGTGTTTTACACGCCGAAGATGTTTCGGTACTGGCGTGGTTATATACTACCAAAAGCGGAAGGAAGTGCATTGGGAGTGCATGCAAGGCGGGGCTCGGCAGAAAGATATGTGTGAACTTGCAGGCAACCCCTGACCCGGTTTACCAAAAGTATATTGATCATCAAGTTGTCATAAAGATACGATTTTCAAATAAAGCAATTTGGCAGTTAAATAGAGTAGCTCGATACTTCTAATTTTTTGGGGTTATTCAATACATAAATATAAGTGGTGACTGGATAAATTATGATATTCTTCTCAGTTAATTCTTCACCTCCTTCTGGCCTAAATATAGTGCAAAGGAAAACATAACTCAAACTAGGGAATGAGGAACAAAATTATTTTTGCTTATCTAGAGGCAAAAACAAAAAAGAGAACAAAGAAAAAACCTTCAGCCTGCTTGATTATCGAGACATGTGGGTGGAGCATAGATGTTGGTAGAACTTGGTAATCGATATTTGAATAATTCATCCTACTGAATAGAGATGCTTCATTTTCTAATTAATACACATTTTCGGGACTGTAAAAGGGAATTTACGCCGCCCGTGCTCGTATCTGACTCTGAAGTTTCAATTTTTGAGATTGTTTTCATGTAAAAGATATGGGTTGATATTATCAAAACACCAGGGCACAGAAAAAACCAAGCAACACATGTTTGGGATTGAGGTTTTAGGCTAAAAGGGGATTTTTGGAATTTTTTGGTGATATTTGGGAACTTAAATTGACCTGATGAATTTGGAAAGTGGTTTCCATTAAACAAAGTTATATTAGTAGTCTCTGAATATTTACTGAATTAATGACTCGGAAAATGGCTAGTTTCCTTAGCGCATTTTTTTTTTTTTTGAATATAGGAGAATACTGAACTGAAGAATCTCAAATTGAATGCTTTTCGTTAAAGGTTTGAAAAACAAGTCCCTCATTTTTAAAATAGGTTCCGTGTTCGGATTTCGGTTCCAGTTCCGATATCTAGATAATCTCATTGCGAAACCCGTTTGTCCGAAGCTGAAGTAGATCTTTTTCTTGTCAAGGCGAATGGTTTAGAGATATTTTACTTGGCAATAAATCGGTAAAGAAAACCAACAGAGTTTGAAGCAAAAATCTCTCATAGAATTTTGCAAAAAAAGATAATCGTTATAAATTCAAACCAGTAAAATATGCTTCTCTTTTGTTTCATATATGTTTTCCAAGCAAAAACAAAACTTAAAAGTGCAGAGAATGACAATTTTACTAACTTTTCTAAATTGATTTTAAATTTTATCCAAAGCTCAAAATACCCGGCTTCACTTTTCAGAAATTAGTGTTTTCAAAAATGATGAATAATTTTGGTTAATTACATTATTTTTCATGGATGATTGTAGGATACACACAGTTAGAAAAATACACACAGTTACATCAAATGCCTAACACTTCTATTCTTTTCTACGATGTGTGAGTCGAAGAAAATCATCTATGAATTGAAATCTCAAAGAATTATTTGATCTTTGGTAGAATATTTTTAATTCTTGAAAAGACTAAAACTAAAGCTGTTATGGGCTAATTCTCAAAAAACATGGAACCAGAATTCGGTCAATATACTTAAAGTATTCAATTGTCCAAGACAAATAATGGAATCGTTTTTCAGTGCAGTCAATGTGAAAATAAAAATAGACATATTAGTCAGCGGTGGAGAATTAAATGTCTCCAATAATCAAAATAAAAGAATATCAAAAACTTCGAAAAATTTAAAGCCATTTTTATCTAAACCATCACAGTGGAAAAGAGTTCCCACATAATTATCTTTCTTGGAAAACACGGGTTATTACTGGCGTAGTGTATATTCCACAAGTGCAGTTATCCTGCACCTAGCTGAATCTCAATTCAGATCGGCCTTTTCTTTAAATATCAACTCCGTTCCTCTCGGCCGCAACATGAAATGAATATACTCAATAGATGATCTGTGAAACAACTCAAAAGCCAGACAAATGGTAAACATCCAATTTTGAACATTTTATTATAACTCCAAAGACTCGATAGTCTGAGGGTGAAAAAAAAAAAATAGCAACCTTGGTTGTGAGCAGCCGCGGGTAATTCATTTCTTGGCTTACATTTTGAGCCTTGAAAGTCCAAGAAAAAAAAAAAAAATGAACCACCACAATAAATGAGATTTCCCTTTAAAGGAACGGGCGAATATACCGAATCTAGAAAGGAAAAGTACGTTTTGGTTGGCAAAATATAATGATGGCCTAATTTTGTCAGTGCAGATACGGGGATTTCATTATTTTATTATCCTGTTCACCATTGTCTCTCTATTTGAATATAGCAGTTGACATAAAAAGGCGGCGACGATAACCACAAGGGTAGATTTGACAATTTTCTTGTTTTTCTCGACTCCACCGTGACGGACGACATACGGGGCACGATCACGTGACCCTCTCCTTATTGCGGGATCGGATTACCAAGCTTTTCCGTATGGTGTCAAATAAGCCAATTACGACCCATTATCTATGGTCTGGTTCCTCGATTGGGCAAATAAAATGCCTCAGTACTCGTTAAAGCCTATATTTGCCAAGAAGGAAATGTTTTCATATCCTGAAGGCTGTGTTACACTCCTGGCACATGTTTGATTAGCTGCAATTTATTGTTAAAGCCTGAGAAATAATGGGCATCAAAGGCGGAAAAAACAGGCAAAAAAAAAACAGCAAAAATTTAGAATATAACATCAATACTAGCCGAAGGGTCTTATCTGCATACGAAATCAAGGTATGGACTTCTTCTGGAATAGCATTGTTTTATTGCGCTTTCTCGCCGTTCATGCATTGTTCTTTAGATCGTTCTTGCATACCGTGACACGGCGTTCCACTGCCAATTTTTTTTTTCTTAGGAACCTGGGTGGTTAAGTTGTGAAATGGATTGAATGGTGCGTTATAAATAAAGCGTGAATTATCGGCCAAATGTTTTATCGAATATTATTCCCAAAACATAGAACCTGATATAACAAACAAAATGTTTTTTGATGAAATCACTAAAAGAGAAGCTTGTGGAAGCCATGGTGGCCACAGTCATGGTCATAGTCATGGCCATAGTCACAGTCATGGGGGCGGAATTGAAGAAGAAACTGCACTGATGGGGTTGAGAATTTCATCTGTTTTCGTGATTCTTATTGGCTCTGGTTTTGGTGCGTTTTTCCCAATTTTGGCCTCACGGTATTCTTTCATTAGAATGCCAAAATGGGTGTTTTTCATTTGCAAGTACTTTGGTTCGGGTGTGATTATTTCTACCGCATTTATTCACTTATTGCACCATGCAAATATAAGTTTGTCAAGTGAATGTCTCAGTGAAGAATGGCAGAGTTACCCTTTCGCTTTTGCCATCTTGCTCGTGACGTTGTTTTTGCTTTTGCTTTCCGAGATTCTCGCCTATAAATATGTGGAGAAAAAGCTTGCTGGTATGCATGGAAATACCCATTCACATTTTGGTGAAGAAAGTGCTTACGTAAAGCAAATCGAGGAGGACAGTGACAATGGAAAAATCAGCGATGTGGATGTTTCTGAAAAAAATCCCAATGATTTCGTACGTGCCTCAGATTACCAAGATAAGGAATCCTTAGAAGTCCCTATGGACAAGGAAAGTAAGGAGAAGTATTTTGGTCAATTGGTATCCATCTTTGTGCTTGAGTTTGGTGTTCTTTTCCACTCTGTTTTTGTTGGTTTGACCTTGGGTATTACTGAGGATGAATTTACTACATTGTACATTGTGATTATTTTCCACCAGCTTTTCGAAGGTTTGGGGTTGGGCTCGCGTATTGCTGCTACCATGTGGCCCAAGGGAAAAAGATGGACTCCTTGGGCTTTGGCCGCTGGTTTTACTTTGGTCACACCCATTGCCATTGCCATTGGATTGGCTGTAAGAGAAACCTATCCATCTTCATCACCTCGTGCTTTGATTACAAATGGTGTGTTTGACTCGATTTCGGCCGGTATTTTGGTCTACACTGGACTTGTTGAGTTGATGGCACGTGAATTCTTGTTTTCTGAGGAGTTTAAGGGCCCTGGAAGCACCAAGCGTATGCTTCTGGCTTTTGGTGTCATGTGTCTTGGATGTGGAATGATGTCTTTGTTAGGAAAGTGGGCTTAGATGACGGTTTAGTGGCGCTGACTCAAAGGTATTTGACCTTTAAGAATTTCAATTCATTTAATCCAGTGCCTCGATTTGGGCTTGGTTTCCGTTTTTAAACTATAAAGTAGGAAGGATTTTGTGGCAAATAGAGGAATATATAGATAAGTAAGTTTGATCGTCACCATCTGGTATTACTGTAGTTGAGAAAGATTCTGGATTGAAAAACGTTTGCAACACTTCTCTTTCAACAACGGTTTCGAACATTTGAACGGAGACACGTGTTTTCGTATAGCGATAATATCTCAGATGTCAGAAAATTATTGTTAAGGCGCTTCGGCTAAAAAAGTGCCATGTTCAATTTATCGATCCAACTTATGGATACCACTCTTTGGGCCAGGAGAAACTCTTTGGAATATGGTGGAAAAATTAGTTCTATTTAATTGAAAGGATTATAATATCATCTGTTATTGGAATATGATTTCCTATATTCCCTTCTTCGATATAAGCGTCATACACTCTAGAAATACTTAAATGTGGATGGGTCCACTTCTGAGTCCTGACGCATGAAGCTTTCCGCAACCCCGCAACCGCACACTTGCTGTGACGAGCACCCCCACCCCCTCCACGCAAAAAAAAATGCAGTATGTACCTGCATATACATTAATTTCGGGACCGACACCCGCAACATGTGTATTCTTCTTCAACCAACGACCCACATAGACTATCACATCAGAGTTCCTGTCACGTGGATAACACACCTATTTTAGCATTAACAATCATACACATCAAGTGAATATTTCCACGTTGATCCTACTTATACCTTTCTGAGTAGTGCACGTGCGAACCCCCTTCTTTATCTTTGCTTTCTTCATCAAAGTGCTTGTTTTATTTGGCACCATCACACTTCACACATTATAATGGCCCTGATTTCAGTGCCCTCTCCATCGACGGCCACGCCAAATGACTATATTGAAAGTTTATCGATTGAGCAAATCGAACATGACCAGAAAATCGGGTTAAAGGCCATTCGGCTCTTTCTCCAGAGCAAGGCGTCGTACGATGTGTTACCGGTTAGTTATCGGTTAATCGTTTTAGACACGTCCTTGTTAGTCAAGAAATCTTTGAACATTTTGCTCCAAAACAATGTGGTTAGTGCGCCGCTTTGGAATAATAAAACGTCTCGGTTTGCCGGTCTTTTGACCCTGAGTGATTTCATCAATGTGATCCAGTATTATTTCCAGTACCCAGAGAAATTTGACCTTGTAGACCAGTTGACTTTGGATGGACTTAGAGATATCGAAAAGGCAATTGGCGTGGACCAGATCGAAACGGGATCTATTCACCCATTCAAATCTTTATATGAAGCATGTGTTAAGATGTTGGAGTCTAAGGCACGCAGGATTCCATTGATTGACGAAGATGAGAAAACACACCGTGAAATTGTGGTTTCAGTATTGACACAGTACCGGATTCTTAAGTTTGTGGCATTGAATTGTAAGGAAACTAAAATGTTATTGAAACCATTGAGAAGTATTGCCGCGTTGAATGAGCCGAAGCATATTTCTAAATGTACCATGCAAACTCCTGTGATTGAGGTCATTCATCTTTTGACCCTGAACTCGGTCTCTTCCATCCCCATTGTTAATGAGAGTGACCGTTTGGTTAATGTGTATGAGGCAGTGGATGTGTTGGCCTTGGTAAAAGGTGGCATGTACACAGACTTGGACTTGAGTGTGGGTGACGCCCTTTTAAGACGTGCAGAGGATTTCGAGGGTGTACACACATGTACACTTAATGACCGCTTAAGCACAATCATGGATACAATCCGTAAGCTGAGACTACACAGACTTTTTGTTGTGGATGATGAGGGCCGTTTGCTTAATGTGATCACGTTGAGTGATATTTTAAACTACATTCTCACGGGCGAGAGTTGAGTATGGAACCTAGAGGAGGCTTCAGTAGATCTGGCGAGTAGGTAATGATACGAGAAATAGGAAAAAGAAAATAAAAATAAAAAAATATCAGCATTTGAAAGAGGTGGTTTCCGAGAAGGCGTAGGTGTTTAAGTTCAAAACTAATTTTGGGGACTTTAGGGAGTTATTCCGGGAAGGATGGTTTGAAATGCAATTGAGTTGTTTTGTCTCCATGTGGAAGTTCAAAACACGACCTAATTTTATAGCGTTTTTGGAAAATTTAGCTAACTTGTCTTTCAGGAAAATGAGGTCAAATATTAGAAAGGTTTCCGAAAATAGCATCGGTAAGAAAGACTGAAATTCCCTTTTTCAACATGTGATGACCCTTTCCTGGATTTGATAAAGGTTTTGAAGGAAATCTCGAATAATTTACCGGAAATTTTTATTACCTTTGTTTCCTGATGAACACATGGAAGCTAATCGAAGCACATTATCATTCCTTTTCACCTGTTATTAAGGAACTGATTGTAGTTCAATTACCCTTTACTTTTATTCCTTTGTATTTCCAAAGTCATCATTTTGGTGTATGTTTTAGTAAATCATAAATGGTCCTCAAATGGTCCTCAAATGGTCTTTTTCTGTTGCAATTGGAAATCAAAAAAAAAAAAAAAGAAACCTTCCCTAGTCTACCGTGCCTGGAAATGAATACCGCTTTTAGATATTTGCTTCGGAAATGCAAGCTCTAAAACCCGCGCATAGACTTACTCCTTTTTTTTTCTGAAATCAATCAGTAAAGGAATAAGCTGAATAATCGAGAAAAAGATGATTTTTTTTTTTTTTTTTGATCCCCAAATTGTTAAACAAAAACCTGACTTTTTCCACAACGTTGTTTCAAAACCACCCTTACTTCCAGAGTCACAGGTATGTACTAACTTACCCTAAAACAGCATATCTCCGTAAACGGGATATCTCCGAATCGGATGAATTAAAATACATATAAAAATCACAGAAATAGACAAATTAAAATAACAAGATTATTAAACAAGGCACAAAAGTGGAAATTCCGTGGATCTATCCTTCAATTCTGGTTTCATTTTTTGTGACAATAGCCGCTGGCTAGGCACTTGCTTATATGCAGAATAGTCGGACCTCTTCTCGGATGTATGATCCGCAACCGGAAGTTTATTCCCTATTAATTCCGCCGCGAGTCACATTGATTACTCAGCTTAAGTTGGGTGAGAAATTTAGAGTGATGGAATTGTACAAGATATTTCACCAATAAGAGGAGTTTTTCTTTTTTAAAAAGAAAAGGATCATCAATTTAAATCAAATATTAAATCGACTTGAAAAAAGGAACCACTTTCCTGGTGCTCACCTCGACCACCAACATAAGGTTGCTAACGGTATTGTGTCACGTGAGCATCCGCCATCTTTGGCCTGCATATCCTTGTCCCCAGCTTATCGCAGCATCATTTTAAGATCAGGCCGAAGAACCGAAAAAAAAAAGTATACATTACGCCACATTTTTCTGAAACAAATCTCCTTTTCTTGAATTAAGGTTATATTCCTGAGAAACTGGTATACCCTTTTTAGAACTTTTTCCAAAAATTAACAAAAAATATTGTCAAAAGGTGAACCTCCCCCCCAATAACGGCATATTCTTCGTTGCAGAATAGACTTGCACCTTTTTAAGTGCTCCAACCCTTCCCTAATACAACATTTCCAGAGTACTCCAGCATGAATTCACGTGATGCTGACTCTGGCGGCGATTCTGCAACTTTTGTCGTTTCTGCCTCCGATGCGCAATACTTGCAATGGCACGAAAAACTCGATCTTCCACAGGTAACAATCCGGGCTACAGTAGTGGGCCTCTTCATTGGAAGTGTGGTGCTTATTTCAAACTTTCAGTTTGGCCTTCAGACTGGGTGGGTCTCAATGATGTCGCTCCCCTCGGCGTTGTTGGGATTTACCATTTTCAAGATGCTGCCTCTAGCACAAACATTCACTGATGTCGAAAACGTGTATATTCAAAGTGTGGCCGTCGCCGTGGGTACAGGGCCCTTGGCTTATGGTCTCGTAGGAATAATTCCTGCCATAGAGAAGTTTTTGACAGAGGCTGAAAGTGGCACAGGGGCCCGTATTTCACTCTCGCTCCCTCAGTTAATGGTGTGGCTGGGCGGGTTGGCTCTTTTCGGGGTGTTTTTCGCCGTCACTCTCCGCAAACAGGTGATCATTACGGAAAAGCTCCCGTTTCCATCAGGGGCCGCCACTGCTACTCTTATCTCTGTGTTACATGGTACAGAATTGTACAAAGATAAACCGGTTACGCGCCAGGCACGCCTCTGTATCGAGAATCCCGATACCGACCTCCTCGATGCTGAGGAAGTTTTGTCGCAATCTTCAGGTGAAAGTTTTGTGCGTGGCGGTGTCATTTGTCCGCGTGATTCCAATGGTCTCAAGCACCTCCAAGTCGATAAGGCGTATCGCCTGAATATCAAGGCACTTGTATGGACATTTGCCATCTCCGCGACGTATACTGTGTTGCTGTACTTTGTGCCGTTCCTCAAACAGCTCCCTGTGTTTGGCCACACCTTGTCACGTGTCTACCAGTGGAACGTTCAGCTCCTGCCTGCGTACATTGGCCAAGGTATAATCATGGGACTCCCGTCAGTATCGTACATGATGTTTGGCGCTTTGCTTGGTTGGGGAGTATTGGCACCACTTCTGAAATATCTCGGCTGGGCCCCCGGTCCCATTGACGATTGGGTCACCGGTGGCCAGGGCTGGATTCTATGGCTCAGTTTAAGCGTCATGATCTCTGACTCGCTTGTGTCATTTTTTGTCGTCACCGTCAAATCACTCCATGGGTTACTTGTTTCACGTACGCGGCAAGGTCAATATCAGCCATTATTGCAAAGCCCAAAAACCTCAAGCTCGGGAACCGCTTTGCTGGAACATACAAAAACCACAGCTGAAGACGCCTCATTTGTTGACGTGAGCCCGGCACATTTAATCAGCATGAAAACAACGCTCGTGGGCATTTTTGTTTCTTCTTTGCTCTGCGTAGCGGCAATCCGTTGGGTTTTCGGTGCTTTAGTGCCCTACTATGCCACCGTCGCTGCCATCGGTTTGGCATTGCTTTTCTCTGTATTGGGTGTACGGGCATTAGGTGAAACCGACCTCAATCCCGTCAGTGGAATTGGTAAGCTCTCACAATTGATTTTTGCAGCCATCATTCCCCGCAACCACCCGGCCAAAATTCTTATCAACATTATTGCCGGTGGTATTGCCGAGGCGGGTGCCCAACAGGCGGGTGATCTTATGCAAGATTTAAAGACGGGATTTTTGGTGGGTGCATCTCCCAGGGCCCAGTTTGTTGCCCAGATAATTGGGACCATATACTCGGTGTTCTTCAGCAGTATCATGTATAAGGTCTACAATGCGGTATACGAGATTCCCAGCAAGACCTTCCGCATTCCTACTGCCGTGGTGTGGATCGACTGCTCAAGGTTGGTTACTGGTGAGGGCTTGCCGCCCCACGCCTTTGAGTTTTGCATCTTGTTTGGCGTGGTTTTTGGTGCCATCTCGCTCCTCAAAAATACCCTCCCCAAGTCCTCCCAGTACCATAAATACTTGGTATACTTGCCTAACGGTGTGGCCGTGGGAATTGGTATTTACAATACCCCGAACTTTTCCATCGCCAGGTTTTTGGGTGGTTTGATGGCCTACATCTGGATCAACAAGGCTGCCAAGAAAAATGCTGACCAAAAGGTTAAAATGGTCATCATCAGCAGCGGTCTTGTCTTGGGCGAGGGCCTTCTCAGTGGCTTCACCATGTTGATGACCAGCATGGGTGTGAGGCACTTTTAGATAATAGCATGGGTTTTACTTCCTTTCTCTTTTTTTGACTTTCTTTCTTTCTTTCTTTTTTTCTTTTCCTTTTTCTTTTTCTTTCCTTTTTCTCTTTTTTCTCGGTTTCATTACGGTTGGGTTTACGGCCGCAACAGCGTGCCAACTTGCGGTATAACAATTAATATTACACTTGATTAGGCTTGTTCTGTAAGTCCTGCGCTCCGCTCCTGGTTGTCTAAATATTATACACGTGCTATAAGTACCATACTATCCATTCATGCTGTTTTCGTTTGTGGGCCGCTTCCTTCATTGAGAGCCATTGCGCTCCTTATCGGCACCAATCCGCTGATTGATGAAGAAGATGGCCGTCTGGATTGCAGTATATGAACCCGTTAGCGACAATTTCCGAATATTGGTCAAGCCCTTGCCACCACCAAGAAGAATCGACTGGTGTTGGTCAGGCTCAATCTTCACATACGAGCATCCACTACTCTCACGAATTTGCTTGATATTATTTCCACCCTTACCAATAACAGAACCAATGTTTGTGTTAGCCACAAAAACATCCTGTGTGAACCGGTCGGGCCCCGTACTGATTTGCACCGGCATGTTCGTAATCACATCACCTACAATCGTGTTGCCATGTTCGTCGGTGTACAGGCTTTGTGGTGGCACTGTACTGGCGGGCAAATTCAGTGGCCCATTGTATTGTGGGCGGACTGCCGGCTGGAACATCAATTGGAAATCGTAAGGTTTCTGTTGACCAACCATAGGGCCACCAATTGGTCCACCTATTGGTCCACCTATTGGTCCGCCGATCGGTCCGCCAATTGGGGCACCCATTGGGCCTCCCATTGGGGCACCGACAGGACCTCCCATTGGAGACATTTGCATGGCGTTATTGGGAATGTACGGCATGTTTGTGTTTGGTATGGCCATCATTGGATTGTGTTGCTGTTGTGGGAAAGTGGCCGGGTTGTAGAAGACAATCTTTTGTTTTTTCAAAGCGTCACGGTGCTCCAACACCAACTGCGAGATATAGTAAACTGCAATATGAATGGCATCGGCTACTCCAGAAACAGAAAGAACCCTGTCGGTGGAAAACGGTAACGGCTGTTCTGCAGCCTTTAATTTGGCAGCGGAGTTTTCCTCAATCTCACGGAATTTGGAGCCCTGTTTTCCAATAATGAAACCGACCATCGGGTGAGGGATAAGCAATTTCAAAACGTATTGTTTGCTCATCATCAGCGCCGGTTCATCTTCGGGCTCATCCAAAATCGTACGAGTGATTAATCCAAACCCACGGGCCACATTTTCGGCCAGTCCCTTAACGGAAATGACTCTTTCTGGCACATTCTTTAAGTTCTCCGAGACATAGATGCGAACGTTTGCCTTTTCACGAATATGCATGATTCGCTCGCCCTTTTTCCCCACAATCACACCGGCTTCCTTCACGGGACAGTACATACGCATGGATACGTGATCAGGATCCTCCTTGGTGTATTTGGGAGCCCCAGATTGTGTGTGTGTATCCATTTCTGGCTCGTGTGTAGGCAGATTCAGATCGTGGGCTTGGGATTCACTATTATCCGGTTCTTCACCGCCATTGGACGGGGAATCTGCGGTCAAATTTGCCAGCAGAACCGGCACGGTTTCTTGATCCTTTTCGTCGGTTTCCAAAGAGGTTTGAGTACTATTTTCGTCGAATTTTGGCGCATCATTGGCGGTCTCAACTACCTCATCGGGTTTAGATGGCGATTCTTCGTCAGGAGAAGTTTTTTCTTGCTCGGGCAACAGGTCCCGATCTAGCGCCAAACGTTTATTCAACTGGTCGTCCGCAGGGACATCCGAGTCGTCTTCATTTTTTCTTTTCAAAAGATTTGACATTGGGCGATGAGGAGGTATGTGAGGTCAAAAAAAAACAAAAAAATTAAAAAAGAGGAACAAAAAAAGTAGGAAGTCCTTTGGTGTTTAAGGGACAGAAGGGAGTAAGAGAACGATAAGTGAAGAGAATCGTACTGCTAGAGGGCTGTGAAATCGACCTTTCAACAGAGGAAGGCTGGTTTTGCGTGCTGGTGTTTCGTCAAACAAAATCAAGTAATTTCTTACTCTTATGTGTGCGCACTAATGTTGGAGTGCTGGGAACTTTCGAAGTGCGCGTGGGTTTTGTTAGAGCAGGCAGCGGAGAATTTTTTTTTTTTTTTTTTTTTTGCTTCTTCTACCCCAGGTCCCCAGCATTTTCCATGTCACGTGACGCATGGACCTATGGGTGATTGTTTCATTTGTTCATGGTTCATGGTTAATGTTTTGTGGGTTTATGGAATATTTTGGATGTATTTATTGCGGTGGGTGGGGAGGGTTTATTTTTGACAAACTTCCAAGGATTAATGGGTGTTTGGGGGATAAATTGAACTTGTAAAAGTGATGGTCATCGCTCATAGTGTCGCAATCATACCATAAACAGACTGTAAACGTGTCGATGTGACATTGGGACATTAACAATAACTAATCCATGAATACAAGACACATGGTCAATGCAGAAAAGATTTGTTGGGAATTCCCTAAAAATGCCCATAGTTTTTTGGACAATTTTTTTTTTTTTCTTTCATTTTTAGGGAATGGGAATTCGTAGCCCTTCTATAGTCAGACATCTATAATGAACGTTATAGACCCATTTTTTCAAAGGATGTTTTTTTTTTTTTTGCCTTAGATACTCAGGTACCCCTGTTCCATAGTATATCCCAGGATTAGTTCGTGTAAACAGAACATGGCAATCTTTCAAAAGGCTGTTCAAAAGGGAAAAAATATTAATTATTTCCCTGGTCCTCTTTGTTGAAGACTTACCATAGCACCAATGGAATAATAGCCGCTTGAACAATTAAAACTGGGGATGGTTCAAGTTATAAAGATCTGTTCAGCTTTTCCTCAAATAACAGAAAAAATATACCCCTCACAATAGAAAAATGGGGCCACCAGTAGAAAAATAAGAATAAACGACCCCCTTCCAGTTTATGGTCTTTGTCCTTGCTGTTGCTGTTGCTGCCATTGCCGCTGGCGGTCGAGTTCCCGTGCCTGTTGGTACTGGGTATCCCTTTTTGCCTCCATACGGCCCAAAAAGTCCTGTTTCTCCAAGTAACCACCCTTGTTGTGAATAGCCAAATCGTCCTTGAGTTTTTTCTTATCCACAAATGACGCCCAGTCAAGACGTGATTTCTCCAATGTCGTCAACTTATTTTTCTTATCACCCGCAAGAAATTTATCAATAAGCGAAGGCCGCTTTAACTTGATCCGGAGCGTTTTTTCCTCGTCCGATCCCGCCACTTTCCGTACTACACTAACATAACTTTTATGGGGGCCCGCATCGTCATCTTCCTGCAGCGCTAGTCCATTAGTGGAGTTCAAGTAAGCCTTGGCCTCGGCCGAATTGACAGCCACGGTTTTGGCCTCGCGTACAAGCTTTCCCGCAAATGTGTAGGTGGTGAAAATACGAATCTGTTCCTCGGCGCCTGTATCGGTTTCTTCAGGGGCACTTTTGCCGCCGGTATCATTTTTACTGCTGACTTCTGTATCACCGTTGGTATTGTGCACCATCTGTGCCCACTCGTCTGCCGCTGACGTTTGTAAACTTTCAAAAATGGCGTCTACATCTACCCGCAGAAAATCTTCAAGTAAGCCGCCAGAATGCGTCTTTGAAGGGCCCAGCTCGTAAATTTCTTTAAATTTCTGACCACGGGTACGCACCTGACTCACATCGGTAGTGATTGCCGAGTAGTCAGGCGCAGGTTCATTATCGGAATCTTCACTTTCTTCATCTTGAGCATACATTTTCTTCAGTGGGTCGTAGTCATCATCCTCATTTTCATCATAATCGCCATCCTCTTCATCTTCCTCATTCTCATTTATGTTTTTGACATTCAGAATTTGTGTTTCTGTTTCGATTTTAAGAGATTTATCTGTGTTTTGGGGACTTTTTGTCACCAGTAACGTACTTTGCTCTGGAATCTCCACCACTACTTCATTTTTAGCCTTTTTTTGCCGGTTATTCCGTTGTTTCTGTACTGGAGCACTGCGTTTGGGTCTGGCCATTTTTTGGGGGATTTCCAGGGGGTTTTATCGTGGGTTTTGTACACCTGAAGATTGTTCCTTATTATGCTTTAACTTGAACCAAAGACTTTTCGTATGATGGTCTCAAAGTTATGAAGTTGGAGGTAATTTCTGGAGTTTTTGAGAGGTTTTTATTCAAGCTCAGATTGGTTATAGAGAATTTGTGTGTGTGGTTTTTTTTTGCCTCCTGTGATTACTAGATTTCTAGCAAAACACTGATTTTTTCTTAGATCAATATGTATGGTTTGGTTTAGGACGAGTTGTAAGTAAACGCGCATGCCCCAAACTTTTTTTTTGGCTAGTCATATATGAAAGGAATAAGTATGGAATTAAAAAAGTATTCAATTAAATATAAATACTGCGAAATGAATTAACGTCTTCTCAACTGAATAATAATTAACTTTTATACCCACCAAAAAAGAAAGTGCATATATAATTAGGACACTTGGAGAAGGTCACGTGCCGCACATTTCTCTGAGGCTGGCCGCTGGGTCACCATATGTTTCTGAAGTCTTCAAATAATTTGTCTTTATCTGAGTTTGGCAAATGTTCTTCATATTTTGACAATTAATCTAATCAAAAGCTTGTTATTTATTCTTAAAAACAAAAATGGGCATCACTCTACTCTTTTTTTTTTTAAACCCCGTTTTAAGAGGTTTTGTTTTAGATCAAATTTATGTAATTGTTAGAAACTTTTGAGAACGTTTGTAAAATTAAAAAGATTTGGAAAGACCCTTTTCATTTTTTTAATTTTTTTTAATTTTTTTATTATTCATATACGAAGGTAAATATGTCGCCTATAAGAAGATGAGTTTTTAAGAACAGAAAAAAAGTCACTCATCCAAAATATCTTTTTATTCCCAATTTTATATCACACTCGAAGAAAGAGTATTTTGCATATAAAACGATGAATAATAATACTTGTAAATCAGGGTTCTTGGCTTCAAGATCCTCCTCACTTCTTAAAAAAGCTACTAAGAAAAGCAACAAGTAACAGGCAAATATCATTCTTTGTTCCTGATTTCATACACCTTTGGAAATGATGATTCACTTAGATACCATAAACACAAATTGAGCCCTGATTCACCTCAATATATCGTAAAATATATTTTATCTTGTAGAGTGAAAGATTACCCCTTTTTCAAATAACTTCTCTTAAATTTTAGTGATATATACATATACCCAGACACATAATGGAGGTTTGATAGAGTGTAAAGAGTATGCTGCTTACTCGAATAAGGTCATAATTTCGAAAAATTAGGGTCCGCCCCTTATTTGATACGGAAAAGTATTGAACGAATTTGATATCGTTAAGCTTGGAATATTCCTGAGAATAAATACGAATAAACCACTTCTTTGATACTTCAAGACATGGAATAATTTGTGGGAAAATCGATTAAAGGAATGTGGAATAATATTGGGAAAATCATCCAAACCTATTTTCATCGATAGTATAGAGGGGCACACAAAAAAGCCTTGGGTTGTTGCAAGGTCTCATAATCTAAATCACAACTTCTATGTTGGCACTAAATTTTCCCCCAACCCTAAATTTTCACCAACCATTTCCTAAAAAGAAAAGACCCAATTTGAATGTGCGGGGGTGGCTGAACATACTTTAGTTTCATAAGGTGAATGTGTTTATAAGTAGTTAGCAAAACACCCTTTCAACCAGGTTTGAACTAATACTCTATATTTCGTACTAGGAAAACCAAGATGTGTTAAAACATGTACAGATTTTTTATTTCTTTTTGGGAATTGATTCCACAAGCATTAATTACCAGACCCTGAAAACGCTGAAAAACAAGTCTAAATTTGGCTTCGGGAAAGATTCAAAAGCTTCTCTCAAAAATTCTTCCAGGCCCCACGACATTATCCTGTACGTGAAACGGGGTGACAGGTTGCTCAAAAACTCGTAGTTGCGAAATCAGAAGATTGCTAGTGATAAACAAGCCAGAGGAAAAAGACGCGTTTTAGAATCCACAAAGTTGGGGAAGATCATTATTCTTATAAGCGCTGTCTTATACCTTATTTAGCTCTATACCTTTAAGTGAATATTCTTTCGCACTAGAAACAATAGAGATTATTGGGTGTTTATTCAATTTAAGGGTAAGATACTATTTTCTTTTTGAACAAAAGTTGAAAACACTATAAGACAAAATATTCTAATAAATGATGTCATAAACTAGCCAGAACAAATATTGTTTTGAACATTCCCGTGTAAATGACGTGGGGTCTCGCAATTTCGCAAAAATCTAAATGTCGTGGGTTTCCCCGGATTGCTTATGCATATTCTGTGTGGGGGCCATTCGTAACATGTTCCGGACATCGGAAAAATCACCTGGGTTGACGCGCGTGGCACGCCTAATGTTTCGTGACGCCCCAAAATTACGCACGATCCGAGGTGGGGAAATCTTTGAGAAGCTATAGTTTTTCTTTTTGAATACTGTATCATCATCATTTTGTTCTAAAATTATTGGCTCATATATATATATATCTAAGGGGTAAGAAAGTAAAATGAATAAAAAACTTTCAATAATCAGGATTGAATATTAACAATACCGAGAAATGTACTTTTTTTTTTAATAATTTAATTCTAGCATTGGAGACTACTGCGGAAAGATTATTTCCGCGCATAGGCTATGTCGTGCATACTTAGTAGCTTATCGCGACATTATTTCCTGTGTCATCTGCATACAAGACGCAATTTTGGGCGGGGCCTTACATTTGCCCCACTCATGAATAGTCAGTGATTCACCAAAATACACGTAACTTCTATGCATATGATCACACCGCAAACCAAAATAAACATTTGGTGATGTTGGGTATAAACATTTCCCTTTTGTTTATAAGTACACTAAGGGCTGGCCATATTCCTAGTTTTGTAATTTTATCTTTATTAGACAAATAGAAAAAGAAAACAATAACAACACACAATGACGAATTCAAAGACGGCAAAAGACGCTCAGTTTTTCGATGCAACAAAAGTTGACACAAATTCCAATGATTCTCTCGATTATGAGACGCAGGACTATATCGCAAAGTTCCTAGATATGTCCCAAAATGCTAAAGATAATGACCAGAAGGATAAAAACATGTCCTTAAAAGAGGGCTTGAAAACATTTCCTAAAGCAGCAATGTGGTCGGTGGTTTTATCCACTGCCATTATTATGGAAGGATATGATGTCAATCTTTTAAATTCCTTCTACAGTTTTCCCGATTTTGTTCATAAATTTGGCCAGTACTATCCGGAAAAAGATGCCTATGAAATACCCGCAAAATGGCAAACCGCATTATCTATGGCGGTATATATTGGGGAAATTATTGGATTGTTTGTGGCAGGAAGCGTTTCTGACCGTATTGGATACAGGAAAACAACCATAGGGGCTTTGGCCATGATCACAGGATTCATTTTTATTGTGTTTTTTGCTCCAAATGTGCAAGTTTTGCTTGTGGGAGAGATTTTATTAGGATTGCCTTGGGGCGCCTTCCAAACCTTATCTGTTTCTTATGCTTCCGAGGTTTGTCCTACTGTTTTGAGATTATATTTGACCACTTATGTGAATATTTGTTGGGTTATTGGCCAATTAATTTCTTCCGCAGTTTTGAAAGGAATGCTTAGTTCAACCATGAAAGACGCTTACCGTGTTCCATTTGCGTTGCAGTGGATGTGGCCAATTCCAATTGCAATTGGTGTTTTCTTTGCCCCTGAATCGCCCTGGTGGTTGATGAAGGTTGGTCGTGTTAATGAAGCCAAGAAATCGCTCATGAGATTATTAAGTGAAAATGAACATACTCCTGATAAGGAACTTATGGCCAATGCTATGGTGGATAAGATGAAAATGACAATTAAGGAAGAAGCTGCGATTCTGGAGGGCATTTCATATTGGGATGCATTCAAACCCAATAACTTTAGAAGAACTAGAGTCACGTGTTTGACTTGGTTGGTACAGAATATTACTGGTTCTGCTTTCATGAGTTATTCTACTTACTTTTATGTGAATGCTGGTCTTTCAACTTCCAACTCATTCACTTTTTCCATCATCCAATATATGTTGGGATTTGTGGGAACCATTTTATCTTGGTTTCTTTCCCAAAAATTTGGACGGTTTGATATTTATTTTGGAGGTCTCTGCACACAGGCATTGATTTTGATTGTGACTGGTTGTATGGGTTTGGTGAATTCTAGTGGTGCATCCTGGGCTGCTGGCTCTTTGCTTTTGGTGTTTACCTTTGTTTACGATGTAACTGTTGGCCCCATTTGTTACTGTTTGATTACCGAAATTCCTTCCACACAATTGAGAACAAAAACCGTGATTTTGGCCAGAAATGTTTACAATCTTTCAGGAATTGTTATTGCCATTATCATGCCATATATGTTGAACCCTACTGCATGGAATTGGGGTGCAAAAACGGGATTTTTCTGGGGAGGTATTGCGGTTCTATCAGCTATTTGGTGTTGGTTTGAGATGCCCGAGACAAAGGGAAGAACTTTTGCAGAATTGGACTTACTTTTTAGCCAAGGCGTAGCAGCCAGAAAGTTCAAGACCACTGAAGTGAATGTGTTTGATGTAGGTCATATGATGGAGAAAATTGGTAGAGATGGTATTCGTGATGTGGTGGAGGAAAATAAAGCCGAGGCACAACATGTGGAGCATGTTTAGCCTTAGAATGGACTCCAATAATATAAATTTTTTAATTCTTGATATTGTGCTTGTCAACTGTGACTTGAGATTTCGGTTAGACAAACAAGTGATATGAATTTCATTAGAAAATAGAAATACAAACTTTTTACTATATTTTAAGGGTACTGTAGTTTGCGGAAGTTGGGAAATAGTTTCCCGGATTTGAATATATACGTATAGGTTTGAGATTATGGGTGATTCACTTTGAAACTGTAGAAAGATTCGAAGGCGTGATTTTCGAAAGGTTTATGGTTATCACTCTCGGAAACACATGGGAAAACATAAGCCACGAAGAAAAAATGTGGGTTTCTGGTTAATGCGGGCTGAACTAGATGTTTTACAATTATGTTTACCACACTCGGGGTTTGCTGCCTTAGGTGTCTCCTTTAACAAAATTTCGAAAACAGAGCATGGAGGCAGTTAAAAGAAAGAGATGAAAGACCGGTATATACTTCTCAGGACATCATTTCCTAGTATTCGTTCAAATAGAGCAAGGATAAATGGGAATTACACATGCCTTTTTCTGCCTATGAATAGATGAACTTAAGATGTAACATTATTTGGAAACTTTCCGAATAACAAAATCTGAGTGATCATGGTACTATTTGCAATTTTCTCCCAATAGCTTCGCTCTCTTTAAAGAATAAAGTCACTCTTTATAGAACATTCTTAATCACCAATAAAATCAAATGACTTCACCAAAGTATGGACTGTAGCCAGATTCTATAGTAATCATATGGTTTCGAGAAAACGAACGAAATATTTCATCGTATTCAATAAGCGCCACGGCTTTTCTTAATCCCACATACGTTGGGTTGGCTGGCTGAGAGATGCACAGCTCTTATACCGGCATTTGGTCGGTGATGCACTATATTCAATAACCAAGCACAATTTCCATCTTTTTTGAGCATTTTTTCTAATGGTCCCGTAGTGCTTCCAAAAGTCCCAAGAATAATCAGGATAAATCCCCAAGCACCATATCGGCCATGAGCAAATGGGGCAGACCAAATATGGTAGAATATAATGACACGGGGTTTTTTTTTTCTCAAAAAGAAATCGAGCAGGCTCAAGGTGCGAGATTTCATTCAACATACTGCATATAACCGTATTCCTGCGCATATTTCATCGGAATATTTTGCCAACGCGAGGCTGCAACCCGGCATGGTCACCAACCAAAATTTTCCGGCGCATGGTGAGCAATTCCGGATTTATTTTTTTGGACCATGAAACACTGGTTATTTAACGGATTTATGAATGCTAAGAAATCTGGATTCCATGAAGACTCCTGAATTCAATGAAGCCTTATGAGAAGATTGAATATGATGGTAAAGTAGTAGGATATATTCTGATAGTATCATCTAGAAATCCCCATACTGCTGATGCATGATCTCAAAGTTTGGAGATTCGGAAAATTTGTACATTTCCCCAGATTGCTATTGCATGATTTGTATGTTTTTTTTTTTAATATGCCAGAAATTCCATGCACTTACTCCAGATCACCCCATTTTCTTCTAAATCATTAAAGACAAAAATTATATTAATCTGAAATCCTGCTCGCTAAATGCACTCAATTTGTTTTTCTTCAGCCCAGACATATAAGCCATGCGAAACAAAAGAGAGTTAAAAAAAGAAAGAAAAGAATAAAAAAACAAAAAAAAAAAACACGTTGACAATGGGCCGAAACCGTGTCCCATGCCTAGCAATCGCGCAAAGTTTATGCGTGGCAGTATTTTGAATACGCCGGAAAATCAGTTGAACATCTTGGCGTGTTTTGCATGTAGTTGCGATTTCTGCGTGGTGCCCAGATTTACCCCACTTCCAAAGCAGTACTGACCATGACATCATCAATATTGTATGCACATAATCATATCAAAAGCAAAGAACGAATCTGAAAAGTGGTGACTATTGCAGCACTCACAGTTATAAATAAGCCAGTAAGATCCCATGTTTTCAATTTCATATTCACAAATATCATTACAACAGATTAACAGAAAATGGTCGATTCAAAAACGATAAAAGATTCCCAATTGTTTCAGACAGCAGAGGATGAAAGCAGTCTCAACAGTTCTCTCGATGAAAATACCCAAGATTATATTGCAAAGTTTCTAGATATGTCTCAGAATGCAAAGGAAAATGACCAAAAAGATAAGAATATGGCCTTAAAAGAGGGCTTGAAAACGTTTCCCAAAGCAGCAATGTGGTCGGTGGTTTTGTCCACAGCAATCATCATGGAAGGATATGACGTGACGCTTTTGAATTCTTTCTATGGGTTTCCGGACTTTGTACGTAAGTTTGGTGAATATTTCCCTGAAAAAGAAGCCTATGAAATACCCGCAAAATGGCAAACCGCTTTATCTATGGCGGTTTATGTAGGTGAGATCATTGGTTTGTTTATTGCAGGAAGTGTTTCTGACCGTATTGGATACAGAAAAACCACAATGGGTGCTTTGGCTATGATCACAGGGTTCATTTTCATTGTGTTTTTTGCCCCCAATATTGAAGTTTTGCTTGTGGGCCATATCTTATTAGGATTACCTTGGGGTGCTTTCCAGACATTATCTGTTTCTTATGCTTCAGATGTTTGTCCTACAGTGTTAAGATTATACTTAACTACTTATGTGAATATTTGTTGGATTATTGGGCAATTGATTTCTTCAGTTATTTTGAAAGCCATGCTTAATTCAAGCATGAAGGATTCATATAAAGTGCCTTTTGGCTTGCAGTGGGTATGGCCCGTACCCATTGCAATTGGCGTTTATTTTGCCCCTGAATCACCCTGGTGGTTGATGAAGGTTGGTCGTACTAATGATGCCAAAAACTCGCTTATGAGATTGTTGAGTGAAAATGAACATACTCCCGATAAAGAGGTCATGGCCATTGCTATGGTTAACAAGATGAAAATGACCATAAAGGAGGAGGCAACAACCCAGAAAAAGGTTTCTTACTTGGATACAATGAGACCTAAGAACTTTAGAAGAACTAGAATCACGTGTTTGACTTGGTTAGTGCAAAATGTGACTGGTTCTGCATTCATGGGCTACTCAACATACTTCTACGTTAATGCCGGTCTCTCCACTTCAAATTCATTCACTTTTTCCATTGTGCAGTATGTTTTGGGGTTTGTGGGAACGCTTTTGTCGTGGACTCTCTCGGAAAAGTTTGGCCGTTTCGATATATATTTTGGGGGTCTTTGTTTACAATCGGTGATCTTGATTGTGACCGGTTGTTTGGGTACTGTTAAATCCAGTGGTGCATCTTGGGGAATTGGTTCGTTGCTTTTGGTGTTCACGTTTGTATACAACGCTTCTGTTGGTCCTCTTTGTTACTGTTTGATAACCGAGATTCCTTCTACTCAATTCAGAACAAAGACGCTTATTTTGGCCAGAAACATGTACAATCTTTCAGGAATTGTTATTGCCATTATCATGCCATATATGTTGAACCCTACTGCATGGAATTGGGGTGCAAAAACGGGATTTTTCTGGGGAGGTATCGCGGTTCTATCAGCTATTTGGTGTTGGTTCGAGTTACCCGAGACAAAGGGAAGAACTTTTGCAGAATTGGATGTGTTATTCAACAATGGAACTTTTGCAAGAGATTTCAAGTCCACCGAAGTGGATGTTTTTGATGTTGGAAAAATCATGGAAAAGATTGGCCGGGATGGTATTAGAGATGTGATTGATGAGACAAAAGGAGAGGCGCAACACGTGGAGCGTGTATGAGCAATGCCACAAACAACACTGGTTGGAGATTAGACAATAAAAAATCAGACGAGTGAAGAAATTAGAACTAGAATTAAAACTAATAAAATTTACTGTGTACATCAATACTTTAATAAGAGCTTAGGTGAAAAACCAAATAAATGCCTTGTTCCACCATCTGGCCGAAGCCAACTTTTGCAGTTTCTCATCACGGTCCAACTGCAAGATATCAGCGTCCACAATGGTTCTACCGGTGAAAATGTCGATATCCTCTGTTTTGATGTAAAACTGGTTCCAGCTCTTGGTCCAGAGTTTATGGCCAACATAACACAAAATGAAGAAGGGAACAGTAAGATAGTTCTGGAAGAAGTTGTTAATGTCGGCTTCAGACTTGGGGAAAAGCGCCACCCAGAACTGACCAATCAAAATAAGCACATTGATGAGGATCGAATAATATGAGCCTATTTCGCCGGTATATGAGGCAAACCCCAAACTGGAAACTGGAATATCGTGATATTTCAAGGCAGCACGCCATCTCAAGTGACACACGCAAAGACATGGCCAGACAATGACAATGGAAAGCGCCACAATCGACAACAACCAGTTGAACACAACATCTTGTTGCTTATAGGTCGCAATAAATGCAAAAGAAGCGGCCAAGATGGTGATAAGCCAGGCTCTAAGTGGACGACCGGCCTTGTCAACATAGTCAAACCACTTTGGAGCAAATCCTTGCACAGCCAAGGAACGGAGCAATCTAGCGGAAGAGTACATGGCAGCAGTAGCGACCGAAGTGACGGAATTCAAAATCACTGCATTCATGATATGAGGAATAGCTTTGACACCATGTAAAGAAGCGGCCAAAACATAAGGCGAGGCACTTGTGGACGAGCCATGGGAACCCATAAGGTGGTCAGAGTTGTAGGGAACCAAAAGACCCACAAAAAGCAAAGAGCCCATGTAGAAGAAAATTACACGCACAAAAACAAGACGAATGGCAACAGGCAAGGCAGTTCTGGGGTTTGGAACTTCACTGACAGAAAGAGCCAAGAATTCTGTACCACCCATAGAGAAAGATGCAGTAGCAAAGACGGAAATTAAGCCTTTGAAGCTGGTGAAACAGCCAGGGTCGTGCCAGTACTTAGCACCAATAAAACCACTGGAACCAGCACCCAAATCCACGCAAATAGCCATAATAACAAATCCGGTCAAAGCCGTTAACTTTATCGAGTTCATGATAAATTCAGCTTCAGCATATCCCTTCACACCAAAGAAGTTGATGGCACAAACAATCACAAAAAAAATGGCGACAAATGCATCCGAATCAATACTAGTGGTCCAGTATTTAATGGTCAATGCAGCCACGACTAACTCCAAGGAAATTGTGGTGAGCCAAGAAATCAAGTAGTTCCACCCCAATGCAAATGCCATGGACTCGTCTAAAAATTTACGGTACCATTCATTGAAACCTCCTTCCAAATCCGTGTATGCAACCGTAAGTTCACCAACAGCATTCATCGTACAAATACACATGGCACCCACAATACCGTAGGCAATAAGCAAAGACAACGGCCCGCCGGATCTCAACTTAGAAGCAGATCCGACCAAAAGTCCGGTACCCATTCCACTACTAAGGGCAATAACTGCCAAATGTGCCATTTTCAAATCTTTAGGATGGACTTGCTCAGCCTCTTGGCGCTTGAAAGAATCCCAGAATCCAACTGCTTTTGCAGTATCATCGGTGGAAAATGACTTTAATTCTGTGATGACGGGGTCGAGGCCAATCCCGCTTTCTCCCTTATCTTTTTGATTTCCCATAATAATGTTTTTGTAAGTTTTCTTTTCGGGCAGCAATCAGTATAGCAACCTTGTTTGATATTTGAGTTAACAATGTAAATGGTTTTGTAAGCAAGAAAGTCGATATTGGAACCGTTAAAATTGATGAGAGAAGAAACAGCAAGCCGAATTTTAACGAGCGAATTCGACGCTATTTAACTTACACGGTCCCTCCCCCAAATATCATTTCTTTATCGGACGTTGATTCCTTCGTGGGGACATCTGCATCGGGCCGCTGCACCTCGAGGCGCATGAATCATGTCGCAAAGAATTTGCAAAGATAACAGAAAAAACCCAACCATTCTCAGGTCATGAAAAGCCACTTCTGCAAGTCGCATCAGCCAATTTTACCAATTTTACCAATTTTGCCCTTTGGAACTGTATAAGACTGTTTCCATGTGCACACTGGTCGCACCCGCCCCTTTGCTGCTTGTCTCTTATCTTTGCGACGGTGACTCGTTTTTTAGAGTCGCAATTTTTATTTTGGTGAGTCGACGTCAGGTCATTGCCAAGTAGATTTATAGCGCAAAATATACGCTGTAATTTTTAAAAAGAAAAAGCTTTGAACATCTCGTGCTTCATAAAAATGAAAAGGACATAGTTCCCACTTGAATCATGATTGGCCAGACCACGGTTGGTCATATTTTTTAGTGGGAATGTCGCAAGGGACGGAGATAAGGATAGTTGTCAAGGGCGGTACGTATAGAATTTTCCTGCGCGCGCACAGAACATTACAACGTGCAAGACCGTTCTATGCGGTGACCGCTGTGGACTTATCAGCCACAAAAATTTGAGTTGCTCCAGGTGGCTTGTTGGCTAGTTTCAATATTTTTTGAGCATTGGCTTTTTTTTAATTTTTTTTTCGGAAGCTTTTTATTCCACGAAACATAATTCAAAAATAAAGTTGCAAGTCAAGTTTCAAAAGGGTTAGGTCAGTTTGAGTTTTCCCAATCTCGATTTTCCATACTGTATGCAATGTCGTCGATATCGCTGAAAGTTTCCTATTTTCTCACAAAGTTTTTTTCGAAGCTTGCTATCTGGAATGCTGATTGGTTAATCCATGCTTTTTTCTTTTAGAAAAAGGAAAGGGCATTGATAATATACAGGGTATTTATGAACATCGCGGCTAACCATTCCGGCAAATCGAAAAAAAAGAAAACACTCGCCGGAAACATAGAGATAAAGCGTACCTGACACCATGTGCAAGGGCCGATAAAGATCATCGAAGCGGCATCTAAGCGAAAGATAAGAATTCTGTTTTTCGATAAGGAAGTGATTTGACGAAATAATATCAGGCGGGATTTTTTTGTTAAGGGGAATGCATCAATAATGTTTCCAGGGTTACAAGTCTAGAGTGCGACATTTTTTTAAGAGCGCAAGTAAAGATTTTCTCCTTGAAGTTCTGGTTGAACTTAGTATATCGCTGATATTTTTTTTTTTTTGTTTTCTATTTTTTTGTTGGCTAAAATTTTCTGTTTTTCATTGTTTTGGGGTATTGGTGGGCGCTGGTTAGCCTTTTACGTTCATCTATAATCTCTCTAATGGTGGATTTCTTTGCTTCCGGAAGTTCCGGTTAACAAGACGCTAAATAGGAGGGTAAATCTAACCAAAAAAAAAAAAAAAAAAAAAAAAAAACCAATAGTAAGAAACAATCTTTTTTTTTTTCCTTTTTGCATGTCATTCGAAACTCTCTCAAACTGTTGGTTCTAAAATCCTATGAATGATAGATATTTCCTACATATTTATTGAAACCTTTGCCCATTGCCGTCCCTCTGTTTTCAGTAAAATCTAACATATTGAATATGAGATCTTTTGGGTGAATTCAATAATGTTTATAATCCACGAAATGAAGATTTAGCACCTCCGAAAAAATACACACAGAAAATTTCGTCATGACTGGAACACTATAACTTATACGCAATTCACTTGCTACTCATGCTTTTATAGCCTATTAGGTATCAGATCAGTTTCGGAAAGAGTTTCTGAAAACTGAAGAGATTTGGGTGATTTTTACTGAAGACATTTGGGTGATTTTTGAAGAGGCGAAGAATTTCAAAGTTAATGTTTACTTAAAGAAAGATCATCATTGGAAGAAAATCTCAGTTTTGTCAAGCAAACCACCCACAGTCTAGAAGTACAGTCATTTGCCAAACCTCGAGCAAAAATATGAATGATCATTTTTGATTACCCCTTCGTTTTGGTTAAAGAATTCTTGATTTAGGGTCTCGGATGGGACCTCTAATTTCCACTTAACTGTTTCGGGTTCATATTTAACACCCCACTCGTTTCTTTTCGATGGCTTAGGTTTGAAAAGGCAAACATATCCGAACTACTTCTCGAAGAAAAAAAAAATAAAATAAAATAAAAAAAAAAAGAGATTTGAAGATTTTAGTCGTGTGAAAAAGTTCACTAGACTTACGATATCACATAACCCATTAAGGTTTTTATTTCCCCCTTGGTAAAAGCCCTTTTCATTCAACAAAAGGTTCAATTTCAGCTCATTTGAGGAAACAAAGAGCATCAGAAATCATTTTTAAAAATGTTTACAACTATGTAAAAGACGAAATAGAACTATAGTTCATTTGATTTAAAAATTATGTTCTCCTCCATGCCACAATTTCTGGAAAGGTAAATTTCGTCAGTTAAATTTTGGTCTCTCTTTTTAACCACTTTAGTATTAATTTCAGTCTGAAGCTTTCCCTAGTTGATGGATTTAACAAGTTGTGGAGGTCTAAATTTTGCCTATTAAGTGTAAAAATTTCAAGGCCGAAATTCCGAAAAAAACTATACACGGAAGATGGATAATTTGGATTTGGAAAACAATTCAAATACAGATGAGCAATATTTGAAAAATTTAATTTCAATACCCATCTTTATTCTACATTGAAGCAGTGATCTTATGAGTGAAAGGAAAATTTTATTCGTGCACCTTGGGTATCTCTCAAAAAAGTATACATAATTTTCGCTTTTCAAGATTAAACGTAAGCCATTCTAAATTAATCTTTATATCAGAAATAATGATTAAGTAAGCAAGATATTCATAGCACAAAGCATGGTTGGAAAGTAATATCTGAAATAATTTAAGTGCTTCAATAATATCCACCATTCAAACCCCAAGCTCCTAATTAAATTACTGGATACTGCCCCTTGAATTATTACACCAAAAGCAAGAATTTCATTTCAAAAAAGACGACAAATTTTTTTCTCATATATAAAGCCCAAGACCTCCAAACCCTTCATTGAAAAAAAAGAAAAAGTAAAGAAAATCAACATGAAGTACTTCAATCTCTTGTTTTTTATTGAAACGTTTACCTTTATCAGAACTTCACTTTCAACATGGGTTACTCATGAGGAAATTCCAAAAGAATCACCAGAAATTCCAAATTTGGACGTCCAAATTACTCCTGTCAAATGGCCTAATACCGAAATCGCCCTCGATCCATTTATTTATAAGCGTCAATATATGGTACCATATTACGAGTCTTTACTTGCCAAAAACCAATTAAAATACTTCATTTTATGTTTGAAAGGATTGCTTAATGTTGAAAATGAAAATACTGTTGGGTTTGAAATTGCACTTCCGGGTCTTCACAAATATATTCTTGGGATTGAAGAGCAAGTCAAAAGATTAGGACCTCTTCCAAAATTGGTTGATATGATCAAGTCAGCAAAATGGATATTGGAAGAGATCTATGATGCTTCAAATGATTTAAAAAAATATAGAAACTCCAAAACAGAACCGAGCTTAATGATTTATGATGCAATCGAAATACATCTCCATGCTTTAGCTTTAAAGGCGGAAATCACAGACGAAAATATTGTACTGTTGGACTTTCAGCCAAAATTTATGATTGTTTGGCATCAGATTGATTCTTTAAAAACAAGATTCAAAACCACATCTGGGATTTCACATCTTTCAAGAACGATTTTTCTCAAGCATATGAGAAAAGCACAAAACATCATTGACGAACTAGGAAAGCATATACCCGGATACGCCAAATGAGGAAAATATTCTTTTATTTAAGAATATCTTCACCTGATTATATTTAGAGTATACTGATTAAATTTTGTTCCTTTTAGGCCAAAGAATTTGTTGTTCGTAGTACTAATATTCCTTTGAAAGTTGTGATAATTGCAAGGTAGTCACGAATACTATGTTTTCAAAGTTAATGTACATCAAAGTAGTCTAGAATTATCAAATGACTATAAGTCCAATTTCAGCGTGAAAATACTTCAATCCCAGAGAATATTCACCATTATTCATTATATGAAATAGATAACTTTCCAAATCATAAAGCTTATGGTCGGAAAAAACTGTGGCTGAGTCAGCTTTTGAAGTATGCTTTTGAGAAAGAAATTATTCCAGAAATTCAGAAGGGAAATGGAATTTCAATTCACCAAGAAATTTATTTCACGGGGAGTTTTAGTTATTGTAAGGAAAGCAATTCTCAACTTCATAACTTACTAATTAATTTGTTTATAACGCTTTGTTTTCCTTCAAATCCTTTTTCCACGTATCAACATAAAGTGTCCTAGAATTGCAGGTGAAATTACCGAGAAAATCTCTGCAAAAAGACCGAAAAGAAGAAGAAATTTCAATGGTCACGCTCATTCTTAATATTCAACTAAAAACAATACTCGTTGTATTTCAGGTTACTAAATTGCACATATTATTACATGTATATCCCATAAACCAGAAGACACTATGTAAAGGTTTGGCTTTTTTTTTATCCCCCAACTAATGAACAAGAAAAAAATAACAGTAAATTTAATCTTCCTGAAAAACAATATTACCTACCTCTTGGTATATAAATTGTGATTATTTCTCAAAACGTTGAAAAGTGGTCCATATATTCCACGGCAATCTCCAGTGGATACAACCAGAGACAAACAAAACAAAAAAAAAAATGAAGCTTATATCCTTAGTTGTACTAGCCAAGGGCTATCTCATGTTTAACACGGTAGTACTATGTACCACAAATTTCATTGATTTGGACTCTTTGGGAATCTCTGAAAGAAAACCATTATGGGTACTTAAACGTGGTTTTGGAGGACAAACACCAGCCCAACAAGTGGCGTACTTTTTAAATTGGATTTTCGAGAAAGATTTGAATGGTTTTGTGGACGAAAAACACTTTATGTTCCAGAAATTTCGGGCAGAAATTACTAGGTTAACAGATGCTATATCTCAATGTGAGATTTTTGTCAAAACTCGGAATGTGCAAGAGAGTAAAGTGATGAAAACATTATTTTTTGTTCAGAACATTTTCCAGATCATGGTTGAAGCAACAAATGTGATGGAAAATAACACCCTGACTAAAACTGATCATTTTTCTCTTTTGAACGAAATGTATGAACTCAACGTACGATGTTTGATGCTTAAAACTAGCGATGGATCTCCTAATTTTATAATAGCTGGATTTCGGACAATTCTTCATGACATATTTTGCAGCTTCTATAGTGTGAACCTGTTGTACCAAGTCTTCGATGGTGTTAGTCTTGACAATATATTTCGCTATGCGAAAGTTGCTAACGAAGTTGAAAGTTGTCTTGAAGATTTGAAGAAGAATATCTCGAATCCGAAAAGTCAGCAGGATTGTTTCGTTACTTCAGGGTAAAAGAATTTTACTTCAAAAATGATTTCTCGGATTAAAAGAAGAGCAATTCATTGATTTGTTTTGGTCTTGAGGGCGTTTATAAAATTGATGTATCATTATTAAGAAAAGAAGCGATTGAAATTTTTAGTTAATTTCAGATTTACAATGAAGAGAACAGATTTTTTAATAAGTGTAACTAATTCAAGTTTCGGTTCGAGCAATAACTTCCAAAATAGTCCATTAATGATTTTTCACCTTTTCAGTACTTGTATATCGTAGGGACTAAACTCCAACTCTTTTTCTAAAAGCCCCACAATGAATATATCCTTTAATGCATTGTATTCAAGACCAAAGCTTCAAGCTCTTAGAGTCTGTGAATTTCATGAGGAAAAATCTCCTATGTTCCGAAAAATACTGAAATATTATTAGGTAAGATCACTATTAGAGTTGATTTAACGACCAAAATTATATCTACCTCTAAAATAATTTAAAGGTGCTTTCATGGAAAGGAGTAAATTTCCTGTAAAAATGTAGTATTATTAGTGTACTCGGGCTGAATAATACATTGTTTAGCACAGAATAACATTTAGTGTGGTATTCAATTTCCAAAGTTGATTGTCTGTTAAGGTCTTCCCTCAGTTCCATAAAACGAACTCCAGAAAATATATTTGGGCGATTTTATAAAGGTGAGATTTCAAACAATTTTCTTGGCTCTTTTATTCATTTTATCCCCCTTACTTGGTGGTGATATTTCGATGTCCAGAAATATAAGTGATAAAAAGAGTCTATTTCAAGGATTTCACCGGGTCTTTTATGCGGGAGATTAACGTATTTTTCTTGAAAAAGTCATATTTTTCTTCCACAGTCAGGCAGGGGTGATTCTTTATTAATGCTAATAACAGAGCCTAAGATCCAGATATTGAAATTGTATGATACTCGTGGTATGGCCGATATTCAGTTTCCAGGGTCTGAAACGAAATTCTTCGAATTATTTTGTATTTTTCATTCCTTGACAAATGATTACCAAAAAAATATATTTCAGGAGAATGGAACTGGGCTGATTTATAATCTCCAAGTGGAAGAGGCCAAAAAAATACTTGATTCTTTACGAAAAACTTCAAAGATTTCTAAAGGCGTGGGTGATTGTTTGCCTTCTATTTTCCTGAAAGAATTGTATTTTAATAAGGATCTCAATGAATAAGGACTTTTTTCTTTTCAAAAAAAATAAAATAACCTTTCCAATTCCTGAGCTTTATTATAGGTTTTTTTGTAGTTAGCTTCTTATTGACAAAGGGGTGAGTTAGACAATCTGATGTTAATTCCTTATAAGAAAAAAATTAATGAATTTTTGAAGAAAAAAAAAAAAGAAGAAATTGTTCATTGTAGTATCAACATTTTTACCAATATCTGTCTCTGGTTCGTGTTAATTAATTAAACCACTGTATTCGAATTATTATAATCTTATTGGGGCAGTACTTTTTATGGACGCACTTTTTTTTCTTCTTTTGCTGCAAAACCTCTCGCACTTTCAGCGACAAAAATTGTCTACTCCCGTATTCCTTCCTTTTCTTCTTTTTCTTCCTTTTCTTCTTTTTCTTCCTTTTCTTCTTTTTCTTCCTTTTCTTCCTTTTCTTCCTTTTCTTCCTTTTCTTCCTTTTCTTCCTTTTCTTCCTTTTCTTCCTTTTCTGTTTAGATGAAACAACAACAACTTCCATAATGTCAGAAAGAAAAATATCAGTTTAAATTTAAAATTTAAAGTTCGTCACGTGTCCAACAGTTTTGTCCAACAAACTAATTACGTTTTTTCTTGATTTTTATCTTTTTTTGACTTCCTCCACACAACCCAAAATTCCCCATATAAACAGCACATTTGTTGGTTTATAGGATCCTGCCTCGGCCATGTAATGTGAATTGGGAAAGGCACGACCGCATGGGCGGTGCGACAAGAGAAAAATTTTCACGATATAGTTTGTAAGAGGCCACTCGAAACATACGGGCAGAGCATACGATATAGTGTTACATAGAAATCCCGAGGACGTAGGAATACTGTTATTGGTGATCCGAACCTCGTTAAAACTTTCTCGCACCTGTAAGGCGTACTGCACATCTAACTTGGTATTCGCAATTACAAACAACATTTGCCGCCGTACCCTGTGGCCCGTGCACCAACCAGCGTGAGCGTTATGGTGCCACGCGACCTGTTGGCTTCCCCAGGAAATAAAAATACCAACAAAAAAAAGCCGCGCGGCCCCAGTGCCGTGGCTCCAGTCCATGCCGCACCTACAGCCATATTAATTACCAAGCCAGAAGCCACATATAAATAACACTGGCGCCACGCATTTTTGACACAGCCAGGTTTTTTTTTTTTGAACGCAATTTTCGATCGTTTATTTTTTGATTGGAACTCCATTTGTGTTATCGAAAATTCATAAGCCCCCCTCCGCCCCCTCACATCATGTCCACATTTTTAGCCGACTCCGACGCTCCGATTGTGCTTCTTTCGGCAAAGAAACACTTTGAACAGTTGCCCTCAGAAAAAGCCAAACTTTATGCCCACCATTTATCACGGGCTTCCCATTGGGGTACTCGTGCGGTTCTCCGTTCTGTTTCTCCTGAAAGTGAGGCTTTGTATGACGTCATTTTGGGTGTCCATAAAGCTTTGGGAGCCCCACAATCGGCCCAGGAATATCTCGACAAGCTAGCCGCCAAGACCGAAAATTCTGGTCTTGATATTGCCGCTGTGGTCTTGTACTTGGAATATGCGTCTCAATTCTTGTCGAATTTGGGTAACTACAAGTCTTTTGGTGACAAGAAGTTTATCCCACAGTTGAGTGAAGAAAAGTTCCGTGCCGTCGTGGAAGCTGCTGGAAATGCTGACTTGACCTCGCTTTATACCTCAGTCGAGAAACAGGTTTATTCTACAGAATTGGGCTTGTTGGGATGGCCAGAAAAGGCCCAGTTGTCCAACTACTACCCTGACTCCGTGGGCGTCATCACCAAGTCCGAAATCGAGGCTGTAAACGCAGCTTTGGCCGCTAGAGGAATTATGCCAGAAAACACTCGTGTGTCGAAAAAATCTGATACTCACTTTGTGGTTCTTGTGGCCAGTGCATTGACACAAAACACCACCGATTACTACCCTAAGGAGGCAATTTCCTTAGCATCGGGTGCCACAGTCGAGCTCCAATTTGGTGACCACGCCAAGGAGTTTGCCGAAATCACCAAACACTTTAAGGAGGCCCACAAATATGCCGCCAACGAAACTCAACTGAAGATGCTCGAGGCATACGCCGAGTCTTTCGAGACTGGATCTATGAATGCGCACAAGCAATCTCAAATCCACTGGGTCAAGGATCTTGGACCTCAGGTTGAGTCCAACATTGGCTTTATTGAAACTTACAGAGACCCATCCGGAGTTCGTGGTGAGTGGGAAGGTTTGGTGGCCATGGTCAACCAGGATCGTACTGCTAAGTTCTCCACTTTGGTGAACAACGCATCTTCATTGATTCCATTTTTGCCTTGGGATGCCTTGTACGAAAAGGACACCTTCACTCCACCTGATTTCACATCTTTGGAGGTATTGACATTTGCTGGTTCCGGTGTTCCTGCAGGAATCAATATTCCTAACTACGATGATGTTCGCTTAAATGTTGGTTTCAAGAACGTTTCACTCGGTAATGTGTTGAGTGCCAACCCCAAGAAGCCAAAGAAGCAGGAGGTGATTAGTTTCCTCCACGAGTCCTTGCAGGATAAGTTCCGCAAGTGGAGAGACGATGCATTTGAGGTCCAGGTCGGTTTGCACGAATTGCTTGGACACGGTACCGGAAAATTGTTGCAAGAAACCAGCCCTGGTCAATTCAACTTCGACAAAGCCGCACACCCTGAAATTGCTACCTACTACGGACCTAACGAGACCTGGGGCTCCTTGTTTGGCGCCTCTGCTGGCTCCTTTGAGGAGTGTAGAGCGGAGTTGGTTGCCTTGTTCCTTATCTTGGCAAAGCCACAGGAAGTGCTTCCAATCTTTGATATTTTCGACGAACAGAGCCAAAAGGATGTCAAGTTGATTGCCACCATTCTTATGGCTAGAGCCGGTGTTGTTGGCTTGGAGTTCTGGGATCCCGCTTCTAAGAAATGGGGCCAGGCTCACATGCAAGCCCGGTTTGGTATCTTCAAGGCATTGTACAGAGCTGGTGTTGTGTCGTTTAAGCATACTAAACCAGATTTCGATGACTTGGAGTTGGTTACAGATGAGTCCAAATTGGACACCGCCGCCGTGGAGGCATTGCGTGAATTCTTGCACAAGCTCCACGTGTACAAGACTACGGCAAATGTCAAGGAAGGTCTTGAGTTCTACGATGACATGACCGAGGTCACTGAAGAGTTTGCCAAGTACAGAGACGTTGTTCTCAGTAAGAAATTGCCTAGAAAGCAGCTCATCCAAGCAAACACTATTTTGAGTGCTGATGGAACCGTCGAGGTCCGTGAGTACGAGGAGTCAGAGGTTGGTATGATCCAAAGTTTTGTCGACAGAGCTGTTTAAGTAGTTGAACAAGATCGCCTCCCAAATTTCATTTAGATTGTATGTTCTAAACGTGTTTCTGGGCGTAAGTATCACAGGAGACTAGGAGTATACAAGTCAACTTCCGAAAAGAAATGAGTATTTCCCAAATGGTTAATTTAAATATATGAAATTATCATTTTATTATATTTGTAATCTCAGACACAAATCACCTCAATTAATAAGGACATATCATGTGAAAAAGTCACCATTATATCATTTTATCTCGAGATATGTAATTTTTTAAATACTCAAGTGTCTCACTGGCTCGATAACTTTCTTCTTGAAAGATGGAATACACCACAGGCGTGACATCTTGTAAAGTCAGAAAACTTCGTTTCCAAAACACTAAATACTTCGAAAGTAGCCTTACTTCATAAGCAATTGCAGGGAGTTTAGAATCAACTTCGCCCTTTTCTTCGAAAAGATCATATAGCTTGACATTTAATAACAATATACATCTGAGAAAATGTTCATCCATACGTCTTGAACTATAAAGCTCTAACTTTTTCAAAGTATTCACCATGGAATTCAACATACGTTTGGCAAAACCATATTTTTGCAAAAGATTCTCTGATATGGGAAAACGTTTAAGGCTTTCAGTTATATCGGAAAACCTACTTTGAAGAGTTTCTTTTTCTACCTCAAAACTGTCAGTATCAAAACTAATCTCAAGCATGAAAGACTTCAAACGGCGAATAAACCACTTTAACAGTTCCTCAATACCATTTATTTCTTGAACAGCAGGAGAAATCTCTCTATGAACGTTACTTTTCATTTTTTGGTTAGGAAGTAAATGATCATTTTCTGATGCTTCCAGAATTGGTTCACTAAAAGTGAAGGTTGCTAATAAACTCATATAGAGTAAAACCATAAAAATTCGTTTAGGAAAAACACTCATGTCCTTTCAAGATGAAGTCCTGGAAAAGCTTAATAATTGTATAGATTCTCGGGGAATATGTTTAATTTAAGGTATCCCTTTCATTGAATATATATTTCTTTTGATCAATAAATCTGATACTGCCCTGGATAATGAATTTGAATATTTCTTCACAAATTCAGTGCATATAATAATCTACTGCTTATTTCAGTGGAAAATAACCCCAGCTTCTGATATTTTTCAGGCAGAAAAGAAAGTAGAATTTTGTGATGTTTCCTTGTTCCCTGTGATAACGTTACCATAGTTATAATGAAATTCTAAGTCAAGTAACTGTTTTGACTCAAAAGGTAGAAGGGTTAAAATTGGAGGAAAGATTTTAAAATTTTGACACTTCTTTCAATATGGCTGTGTTTTGGATCTTGAAGAATTGTGTGAATTTGAAGTTGCTAAGATAGTTGAATTAAGTGAGTAAAGTAAAGGCTGAGTTTGGGTTTGGGGTATTCCATTTGTTTCCACTTAATTGGTAGAAAAGGTTTGGCTCTAGACTCACTTACTTTTTTTTTGTCTATATTTTGATACTTTGATAGAAATGCCTGATAATTTCATTCAAAATTCGTAGTTGTAAAACTAGTCAATCTCACCAAGACTATAGATCTTTAGCATTGAAGTTCCTGAACCACCTTCCACTAAATATTGCAAGAAAGTTAAATTCAATATGTTTCATAAAATATCAATTCTTTCAATCACACACGGAGAAACAATTCCAACTTAAGGAAAGTTAGCTCCCAAAGCCACTCTAATTTACAAACGTTCATGTTTATGATTTCCTTAGTCATTCTCAAAATCCCAACCCGGTAACCCAGTCTATAAACCAGCAGATCTAACGCCACCACTTAATTATTTACCTGAAAAAAAGGACCTTGAAATTTGGAATCCACGCATATCTTTAATTTCCAAAGGAATTCTACTTTCCAAATCCGTAATTGTTCTCTGCGCTTGTGTATACTGACTTTCAAACATGAGACTTTTTCCAAGAGGAATATTAGGGAGAATCTGAAAAAGCGCTTTCCAATCTTTCAAATATTCCATATAAAGCCAGATTTCTCCCACTTTTTCTTTTTTAACTAGATATGGAATCCCTTGGGAATCGTAAAATGTCAAAAGACGTATGTTAATCTGAATAATGGCCCGTACCAAATATTCACAAGTCAGCCCAATCTTGTATGTCTTTAATTCATCTTGAACAGAAACCATAAATACAAAAACATGTGTGGCAAAATCTAGCTGTGCTGAGAGAGATTTCGAAGGTGGGAAGTTCTGAAGCTTCTGTTTTATGTCTTTAAGCATATTGCCAATCTTTCCTGATATTCTTTCAAAAGATAAAGTATCAAAATCTTGACCTGGATCAAAGTTTGCTTGGGGCACAAAGGTATGTAATCTTCGTAAAATCCATCCAAGCAGGAGCTCCACCTGTTCAATTTCATCATATGGAATAGGCAATGGTGGAAAGTAACCGGTGTAAATAGTTCCAAATACCCTTGTATTTTCAACCTCATCTCTTAATCGCTCTAAGGTTTTTTTTGATCCATCACCGGGAAATAGTGGGTCTAACTGGGAATCTGCAGAGTATGAGTTTATTATTAACATGAAAAATAAAGCAGCTGTTAACATTGGGAACTTTCCTTAAATTTTTGAGGGAGATTAACGGATTCTTCAAGGTTTGATTAAGATTTCTGTTTTTCAAAACGGAGATTTATTTTTATAGTAGCAGGTATTACTATCACTCGTAAGGGGTTTGACGATTGTAAAAAAAAAATTCTTGTGGAAAAGTCTTTCTTTAACTTCGGCTTGATTTGAGTTTCAGTCAACATCTTGGTAAGTAAATATCAGTGAATTTTTGGGAATTTCACTCTTGGTATCAGCATGGCCCATTCATGAACTGAAATATGGATATTTTTTTTTTTTTGGGGGGGTTATTTATTGAGCCAGGGAATATTGTTGATGGATCGTGCAACTGGTTTCCTGGGAAAAGCACTTATGTCTGGGTTTATTTTTTACGGTTTCATTGTTAACCTGAACAAAGAGAAAAAGAAAATTTCTGATAAATGAAACAATTTTAAGTTATTAGCATCACGGGGTATCTTTTTCTCAGAGATGATAAAAGTTTCCTTTGAGTCAATCGAAGATCAAATATATAAGAATAATCCCTGGTGAATATACTTGGAACTTGAATTTAGGGTATAAGCGCAAGGAAATCATAGATCCAATCTTTCCACAAGTATACACCACTGTTAGGAAATAATCCCTGGCCTCCTTTATTTCTTTCTTTCTTTGTTTCTTTTTTTTTTTATCAAACGCCAAAACAAAATCACAACAGACATGGTTAAGTTACAGCTTTTACCAAGAGAATTGATGGCTCCGTCCACACCACTATATTGTTAGCGCATTGGATGGTTGGGGGTTGCTTTCCTTTTTTTTTTTTTTTTTTGATGCCTATAAAATTGCCTAGTTCCGCCAAATTTCATGGAAAGAATGAAACTTCAAGGTTGAAACGGGCCTAAATAAGATTTCAATTGTGTTAGGTAAGTCGTTTGATATGAATTCAGTTATGGATTGAACGAAGGAGGCAATTGAATTCAAATTTTGGTAAGATAAAAGTAGGTAAATAATAGGAGAGTCAACTTGAAACAAAAATCGACACATAAAAAAGTATTACCACTCTTTCTTTCAACTTTGGTCAAAATATTAAAGATTCACGGCTGGTTGAATAGTGTTTAGTAGAAACCAATTGGGTAATAGAAAATAATTATATTTTCTTCCATAACCACATTTATAAAAGGTTTTTTCTCTTCAAATATTATAAACTTTTTCTAAACTTTATATAATGGTGCAATTTGAGATCCGTTTAATTTAATTAAGACAACATTAACTCGTGGCCATATTTTGCATTCAGGACAAATATATAGCTGTTATTGTAAGGAAACCCTTTGATTCTTCCTTTTCTAAATTTATCTTAATTTCTTTCTCTTGCATTTGAAAGTAACACCAGCAAGATCTGAGAATTCCCTTCTTATCAGAGAATCTTACCTAGTCATGTGAAGATATATCTATCGTCACGTATAAATCCCACCATACTTTAGAACCCCACGTTCCTCACTTCCGATAAAGAATTTTTTCAAAAAAAATGAAACAGTCGAAAAAGCCAAAATTTCTGACCTTGGCAATTTCCTCATCACAGAAAAATCATTATGTCAGGGCTAAACTAGGATACTTTATAAATTCCCGTCTCTAGGGCTGGGCTTAATAGACTTTACAAGTAACTGTTACACTGCGAAAGCCAATGGTGACAACCAGTGTTGTTAGTTAACGGCGATTCGCGCGAAATATATTATTTTTAATAATAAATATATTATTTATATATGTAATATACAAAAATTATCTTTTGATATCTTTTACAATGTGCAGCACATGTCTGTGGGGCCTGGGCCGGTCAACAAACAATGAGTCAGGTCGAACAAAATTTCGATAGGCCATCTGTGAATACTAAAAATCAAAATTTGGCCCATGAAGAGATGTCTGAAGAAATGAGGGAGGTAGGGGCTTTCGACAGCCTTTGCACCCATACAATAAAATACTACCCTGACGATGGTGACATGTTTTTAAACATCGCTTGTCGTGAAAACCCAAAAAAAGCTCTTGCAATTAATATTGATAGATTATCCAAGGCACTAAAAAGACCCCCTTTGAGATATATAATGCTACAGTGCTCCTCTCATTTAGGAGTCCCAAGCAGGAACGTGTGTGCCCAACTCAATATTTCACCGGCCAAACTCCTTACAAAGACAATACTTTAGGAGAAGAAGTATTGCTTGATATTATAGATCTATTATAGAAATATTATATTATGGCCGAAGAAACTATTTCATGAAAATATTGACTGAGAATATTATGTTTACTTAAAAAGTATGCCTTTACTATCAACACTGAGAACTTAGAAGTTTGGCCTGAGAAATACACTTCCCAGAAATTAATGACCCCAAGAAAAAAAGACTTCCCCAACCCAAATTTAAATTATTTATTTTATTTTAAAAAAAAAAATTCATTCACCCAAATGATTATATCCCTTTTTTAAAAAAAAATTATAAAAAACTTGTCCACCTAATTCAACTCTTTTTTTGTTTTTTTCCTCCTTCCTTCCTTACACTGTCACCAAATCCTGTCTCATGTGCACTCCACCGCAAGTGACTCGTTCATGATTATGCGCAACACCCGCAAAACATATTCATAGTGCTCCAAATAATCCATTTGAGGTTGATAAAAAACACAAAAAAACCATATGTTTTCCCCAGGGTTGCTTCGGCCTCTACTAAGAAGCCGGCCTAATATACGGGCGACTTTTTTTCTGCGGGAAAATCCCGCCCGTTTGACACTTACGAGACATATTAGCCTGTGTATTATCCCAGGGCCCAAAAATCTACTTAAACCTCAGGAAAACCAGGGAAAACCCCCATTTTCATCATCCAAATCTAGTGGATATGCATCGGTGTGGGTAAGGACATATACTTCCGGCGTTTCCTCGAAGAAATCCGTCGAAAACCCAGCTTCTGGCTCGAAAAAAGATGTCAAATCACACCAAGACGCTGATATTGACCCGCTGGAACTCAAAAAACAGCTTGAAAAGTCGGAATCAGTACTCAAACATCTTGAGCTTGCACGGTTGCATACAAAGCAAACCAAAATCGAAGAGAGAATCAAACAGGAGGAGACGAAATCCAACTTTAGAGATAATATGAAGACGATTCTTCGGATCCTTAAACTTGGACGTCCTGACGTCCGTCTTTTTCTTTATGCTCTTGCATTTATTCTCTTTGCCGTATTATACCCTACCACTTCTGTCCGGCTTGTAGGAGCAGCCATTGATGCGTTTAATGAACGAACCATGGATGCAGATGGCGATCTTCTTATTTGGGGGTATAAGTTCCTGACTGTTTTTGGCGTGATGGTGCCATTTATGATGGTTTCTGCCGCGTGTTTCTGGGCTCGGATCTGGCTTTTGAAAATGTTGGGAGAACGTCTTGTGGCCCGTCTTAGGCTCCGGGTAATGAAACATTTGGTCAGGCACGATTCGGCATTCTATGACCAAGAAAAACATAAGGCGGGTGATTTGATTTCCCGTTTATCCAGTGACGCATATGTGGTATCGCGCTCCATCACTAGTAACTTGCCCGATGGCTTGAAAAACGTACTTTTTGGTGTCATCAGTGCATACATGATGTTTGCTATTAACCCGATTTTATTTGGCGTAATGATGTTGATTTCGCCACCCATCACGTTTGGATCGGTGTGGTATGGTGAGAAAATCCGGTCCTTGCTGACAAGGCTCCAAGATGCTACTGCTGGGTTGACCAAAAGTAGTGAAGAAACTTTGAATTCAGTCAAATTGGTACAGGCGTTTACTGGTGAGGATAAGGAACTTTCCAAATATTCTGCCCAGCTCCGGAACGTCATTGGCGTGGCCAAAAATGAGGCATTTGCTCAGTCCAATTATTCTGTCTCGATCTACTCGCTTTATCATACAGGTTACCTCTCGTGTTTGGCACTCGGTGTTTACTTGATTCTCAATGGCCAAATGTCTACCGGAGACGTGGTGTCCTTCACCATGTACTCGGAATTCTTCAATCTGGCCCTCTATAGTCTTACCACCACTTACATGGAGGTTATGAAGGGTGCAGGTGCAGGCGTCAAGCTCTTTGACTTGATTGATTACAAAGATAAGGTTTCTCCTGTCAAAGGAGAGAAGGTTCCTCGTGGGCTCTCTAACGATATCCGGTTTAACGATGTCGTTTTCAGTTACCCGACTCGGCCCAACGATAAGATCTTTAATGGGTGTACGTTCCAGATCCCCGCTGGGTCTAGTACGTGTTTTGTGGCACCCTCTGGTGCGGGAAAGTCTACGGTGGCATCGCTCCTCTTGCGCTCCTACGACATAAATAGCGGATCCATTGAGATTGGTGGTAAAAATATCGCTGATTTCCAGGTCCGTGAGTTGAGGCGTAATATTATCGGTATTGTCCAACAAGAACCGGTGTTGCTTCTGGGTACAATATTGGAAAATATTGTTTACGGACTCACGCCCAAACAGGTGAGTAAACTTACCATGAGCGATATCAGGGACGTCGCCGTGCAAGCCAACTGCCATGACTTTATCGAATCATTCCCTGACGGGTACGATACCATGATTGGTGGAAGAGGCGCATCGCTCTCTGGGGGACAGAAACAGAGAATTGCCATTGCAAGAGCCTTGATCAAAAAACCTTCCATCTTGATATTGGACGAGGCCACTTCCGCTCTTGACTCCAAGCTGGAGACCTTGATCAATGAGACCTTGAAGGAACTTACTCTGCAGGGCAAAATGACCATTATCTCTATTGCCCACCGTCTCTCCACCATCTCTAAATCGGAAAATGTTGTGGTTCTTGGTAAACACGGTAAGGTTGTGGAACAAGGCCGGTTTATCACTCTCATCAATAACCCGGACTCGGAACTCTCCAAGCTTTTGGATGAGAAGACTTTTACCGAGCATGAGGATCATATGAATGAAACAGAAGTCAATATGCGTGAACATCTTGATCATGAGGCTGAGGAAATTGAAAAGTTACAGGAGGAACGCAGTGAACAGAACAGTGATGAGATCAACGACATGGAAAAGATCCGGACCATCATGGATGAGTTGCCATACGAGACGCGTACAGAGTTGCTCAAGCAGTTTGCCAAGGAGCTCGATGAACAACGCCATCTTGGTGATGAGACCACGCCGCCTACGTCCAAGATCTGATACCCTGGTCCTAGCCCTGGCCTGACACACTGTACATAGTATTTATTTGTAGATAATAGAAAAGTCAACTGTTTTACAAGCTGGTGGGGCGGGGAGGCGCTTAGCGACTATTGATCCAGAATACTGTCGGGTTAGATCCATGTTAGTATACCCTAAGGCATCATAACCTTTAGAGAACGTGCCCCAAAACAACCCAGATCCTTCAAATAAGTCTACATTTCTGCACCTGATATACGGAAATTGCAGAGCATAATTCAGTCATATTTTTTTCTCTCTTTTTATTTTATTATTTTTTATGCCTTTACAAAATGTAGCAAACTATTCATAGTGGAACCGCACGCTTCGTTCCATACCTCGGAATTCTTCAACATCAATGGAATCACCAAGAAGAAGAAAAAAACCTCAGTTTACAAAAGCAGTCGTTATATTTTCCGTTCCGCTTTTGAGCATTTACTTCTCCAAAGACTTGGCCTCAGTAGGCTCACCATTCTCAAATCTGGAAACCTTAACTTCGGTGAAACCTCTCTTCTCAGCGGCAATCTTGAACTCCGGCTTCAACGAGTTTCTAACGGTCTTGGCGGCAACAGCCAATGCTTTGTTCAAGGAAATACCAGCTTGCTTGTAGGCAGACATTTTCAGATGTTTATATTTTTAGGGTAGTGTTTTTTTTTTAGAAAAGCCTTGCGTCGTTTTTTTGGCGCTTAGTTTAGCGTGCTCGGTGGTGGGGAGGATCGAGGATCCGCGCTGTTATTGGTGACGAGAAGTACGCCGGAGGGGAGAAGTCCGCGTAATTGTGAGACCAGAGGGGAGGCAAAAAAAAAAAAAAAAAGAAAAAAAAAAAAGACCAACAGAAATATTGACACATTTCTTTATAAAGTTTATTGTTCTGTGGATATGAAAACAGTGGGGCAAAACTTTGGTAAGTATTAAAGTTTTCTTGAAAATTTGAAACTAAAACGAAGATATATAATTACCATTATAACCTGGCCATGGCACGTGACTTTTCTTTTTTCTCGATTGACCTTTATTATCTGGTCACGTGAAGAACCATAAATGAATATCATACCATTGAAGTTTACAGATCTATATGTATAAAAATTTATAGTAAGCCGAGGGGTAATAATAAATGTGAAACTTCAGAATTAAAGAAATTACAAGAAAAATTATCCACGTATTAACCCAGGAAGTCACCCTTTTGCCTTCTTCATCCCAGTATTCATCAAAAGCCGCTCTATTTATAAAAGACGCATTTCACCTCTTTCTGTTGATGAAAAGAGGCTATTTGAAGTGAGCTAGAAAATTGATACAGTTTTTTTTGATGTCTTATGTTTAATAGAAATCACTCTATGAAATAAGAATTTGGGGTTGAGATTTCCAGCAGTTTTGGTCTGGGTTTCTTAAATATATCAGAGGTATAGGTCTATACTTGATGTTATGCTCCCATTTTGTGTTTTTCACAACTTTCGAAGATCGCCCGATCTAAGATCTTTTTCTCTTTTTGTTTTTCATGGAAAGATGACTGAATTTTCTTAATATGTGGTCAGGTGCACAGCCAGTGGTGTGGCTAAGCTTAGCAGACATTATATACAAAACTATATAGTTGTGCTGAGTGAGTGCGAATATGCCCCAAGTGGGATATAACCACGAACAATATGCGCATCACGTATGCACCCGCCAAGAAGAAGGCTCTGTGAGCGCGTGCGTCTTGCTCACTTGGGAACAATGGAAACACATCCTGGTAGGTGCGTTGTCCTTTTTCCCCCGAGTGGGGTTAACAACCTGAATTAGATAATTTCAGTACACAATGGTTGTTTGTAGCAAGACGGCACTTTGCGCTAAGTAGGTTTGTGAAGTTCCCCTCTTTGTGTTTTCTATATAAAGTGAGCTTAATCTTCTGTCTCTACGAGAATAGAATATTAAGCAACTACTCTTTTCTCTTATGACTGACTCTACTTCACAGATTACTATGAGTAACCTCTCTTCTACTTCGACTGAAACTATTGAAGAAGCTATTCCTAGCTTCGTTCATTCAGTGCGTAAGTATGAACTCAAAGACCAGATATATCCCTTGATTGTACATACGGGCTATGTGCATGAATTTGTCGCATCCACGACTTCGTTACAACATATATATGAAGGGGCTTGCCATTTTGAAGAGTTTTTTTTTTTTTCCTTTTACCGGGAATATTGACGTAACACTCCAGTGCAAGAACATTACTATGCAGCTAGAGCCTGATGTGAATGTCTGAATGGCATAGGTAATTCCTGGAAAAGGGATGTAAAGCAAATGTTCAGGTAGTTTTGAACTTTAACGGTGTATATCAGGCAACCGTATGAAAAGAGAAAAGATGAAAAGCAAAAAAAAAAAGTAAACAAAACCGGTAGTTTTTATATTGATCTTATGCTTTCCGGGTGTCCGAAGTGGGGACTGTTCATGAGGTTAAAGGGGTGGGAATATCTCCTGGAAATTAAACCTAAAGAACGTAATAAAAAAAAAGAATTTTTCTTTTGGGCTTTTGTAATAATCAGATAATGTTGAGTTTTTTCAGAAAATGTTGTCTAGTTTAGCAAGTAAAAACATCACACATTACCAGAATTAGAACCCACTTTTTCCCAATCATCTGTTGATGTAGGTGTTATGTTTTTATTGTAAGTAAACGGAAATCAATTCTTTTTTCTTTTTTTTTTTCTTTCCTTTCTTCTAAAAGGGAAGTGCATTTCGGAAGAATTATATATGGAAACATTAGGATGCTTAATTGGGGGTTCTATCGACTTTATTATAATCAGCTGAAGATATTGTAGAAAAAGTTTTCCCGAGTTATGGAGGATCTAAAACTACCACACCCCGAGTTTAATATGGTTCTGTTTTATTAATTCAAATATACGACATTCTATATAATCTCTATTTCTTAAATAAGGAAAAAATAAATAAAATTCAATTATATTAATTCATGTTCCACTGCCAGTAGGACTCTTACTAACATTACCTTATAAGTTTATTGTTAGATACGTTAATCATTGGAGAATGAATGTATCATTTAAATCAAAATGACCGTTTTCCATCCACAACAGTCCGTTAAAAAAATGGTATTATATAAGTATATTCTGGCATTATTTATATTGCACTAACGGTTTATTCCGGACTATGGGAATCAATAATATTGGAACTACTAATTCTGGTGCAATGGTGAACCCTGGAAAACAATGGCAGGAAATTGGTATAACAGTGCTGAGCCATAGTAAACTTATTCCCTTTAGTATTCACCAAATTAGAGAGAAAGAGGTAAAATAGTAGCTCATTTTTTCCTTAAAACACGAGAACCATTTTGCTTGAGTGATAACTTCGACTCAGTTTGCTTACATTATAATATCTCTAAGAAATTTCTCGATTATGTGAATATTTTAAGAAATTTTAAGAAATATGAAAATACATAATCTTAACATTTAACCAATGACTTCCTTCTTTAACAGATGGAAAATACTCTATAATTTGCCCACCCCTATTTAATATAGTTTCCAATCCCAACTCTCACCTGACGCGAGACCCCCATCCCAAAACACCATCTTCGCGTCACGTGCCCCATCTAAACACGGTTCAGAAATAATTTGGAAATCCATAAATGGTAGTATACTATTTTCAGACGTCCAAATAAGTTTCACTTGGCCATTTCTCTGGCCGTCAATATTTTTTTTTTTTCTTTTTTGAAAAAAAACCATTCCCGAACCATTCGTTCATCCTTCGTTCAAGTAAAATATCCCAGCTTTCCATATATTCTTCCATGTATCGACCCAGAGGTATTGGACTACAATTTATTAATCCACAACGTTTTTTTTTAAGGCCCGGTTTATCACGTATAGTTTCAAAAGGCCAAAATCGGAAGTCCGTTAAATCTCATTCCACCTATCTGGCGGTAACCCATCTTACATACGGTAACCTCAAGCATCTAAGGAATGTATATTCAGAACCACAAAATCAAGTGTGCTGGTCTAGATTAAGCAGAAGGTTTTCGACACAAACAGAGAATGGTGCACAAAATGGGGAAGTTCTAGAAACGCTCATTAAAGTGCCATTTTTGGACGAAAAATCCAAGGGAAATATCTTAAACGACATTATTTCTGGGGAAGGTCAAAAGGATGATAAAAATGTGACCAAGAGGAGAAATATCTCAAAAGCAACTAGCCCGAATGTTAAGACGCCGAAATCTAGTCATAAAAATCAAAACATTCAAAAAAACCAAAAAGATATTTCTGTTGCTGAGAGTCTTCGTCAGGGGATACCTACTAAAACCAACTCCAGGTTAAATGTAGGGGATATCCTGAAAAAAAATATCCAGAAAAGGGAAATCCAGAAAAACGAATCCAATGAAGTTACTGAAATCATTCCTGGCTTTCTGCCTCGTTATGTTAGACTAAACTACAAAACCATCAACGACTATTCAAAAAGAATGAGTACACTTTTATACCTTGAGGAACAACAAAACCTCCCGTCCAGCCAAAGCTTGGTTTTCACGCCGCATGATTTTGTGTTGGGACGTTACCAGGACCCTAACTTGATAAATGATGGGTTTCTTCTTGATCTCAGGATATCACCAGCACTACAGCGCCGGTTTTCGAAGTTGGTAAAATTAGAGGAGGAAGAGGGGGCTAAAAAAGACTCATCGGGCCCAGAATTAGGCGGCCAAAACGTTATTTTTACTTTAGATGATCAAGAATTATGGGTGGGATATGTGAGACTGATTCCCAAGTCTGAAAAGAAATACACATCCAGAGGGCAAGATTCGATAACAGTGGCAGTCAAATTTTACAAGTGGGGATTTCCTAATTTCCCAAAAAATGTCCACAAACGAAATGCAAAGGCAATGTTCGTATCCACACTGACTAACCGTACACTCCGAGCGATTTCTAGGCTCCGACAGTCCACTTTTGTGGATTTGGTTTTGGGAAAATCTACGATCGAACACAAAAAATCGAGACCATTACTGGTGGTACTTTCTGGGAAAGAATTTAACGATTCCCAAAAAATTGCCCTAAGGTCGGTATTGGAGAAACAAATCACGGTTATCCAGGGACCACCTGGGGCCGGAAAAACCAGTACGATCCATGAGATAATTCTACAACTTTTAGAGAAGAAACAATTTCCAATCGTGGTGGTTGCAGCTTCAAATGTGGCAGTGGATAATATTGCCGAAAAGATGATTTCTACTCATGAAGATATGATTTTACGAGTAACTTCTATTGGGAAAGAGGGTGAATATGACGGTAACCATCCTTTGGCATCCATTTGCTCACATAATAAATTCTTTAAAGCAAGTTCTCCCGACTTTCAGGTTGCGATCCAGAAATTTCGTGCAAATCCATTAGCAAGCTCACCGGAGGAAGTGCAGGCAATTAAAAATGCCAAAAAGAAGTTCTTACGTACCCAGCTCAAAACTCAAAAAGTGATATTCACAACCACCAATACCGCTGCAGCCTTATTAGTGGGCAAATCCATGAAATTTTCTGCGGTGGTGATGGATGAGGCCACACAGTCCTCTGAACCTTCTTCGCTTATACCCATTAGTTTACCTGGGGTGAAAAAACTAGTTCTAGTTGGAGACCAAAAGCAACTAAGCACTATAACAAATGTTAAGGGATTGGCGCTTTCTCTTTTTGAACGAATCATTCGTAATGGTACTTTTAAGTCTCATCAAATGCTCGATACTCAATATCGTATGCATCCAGCAATTAGCAAGTTTTCTCGAAATTTCATTTACAATGGCAAACTTAAAGATGGAGTCACTGCTTCTGACCGTGCCATGCCGGGGATTCCGAAAAACCCGGTGCTTTTCTGGGACACTTGTGGAAAACTTCGTGAACAATCTATTTCACTTCAAACAGATGAAAACAATTCACATCCTTCCACTTACAATCCGGGAGAAGCACGCGCCGTGGAGAATATCTTGACTTATTTGATTGAAAAGAAGGGTATCAAGCGATCTAGTATTGGTGTGATTACGCCATACAGAGGCCAGCGCAATGAAATATGCTCGATTTTGACGAGAAATAGAAAAATCAATCCACTGAATGAATCTGCACGTGTGGAAATCGATAATGACGAATTTTCTAGTGATTCAGAAGGCTCAACCGTGCAATTTGTATCTGGAATCATGCTTGCGTCCGTCGACGCTTTTCAAGGACGGGAAAAGGATTTCATTATCATGTCGTGTGTGCGGTCCAATGAGAGAAATATTATTGGTTTTTTGGGAGATAAACGCCGGTTGAATGTGGCCATAACCAGAGCTAAATATGGCTTAATTCTTGTTGGAGACCTGGAGTGTTTACTGGCTGGTTCACGGTTATGGAGAAACTATCTTGGTTTCTTGGAGGAATCGGGCTCTATTTATAAGGGTAAGAATTTCCAGTACCAGTGCGTTAAAGTTACGGGAAGGAAATGAAAAGGGGTTGAGGAAGGATTATAAAGTCCACATATATGTATATAGACGTGGGAATTGTGAATTCCCATAATAAGTGGACCGGTAATAATATTATGAATATATAGGTTGAAAGAAGGAGACACCAATCTAATGTTTTGGGAAGTTTTAAAATCCTAAGAGCCCTTCTTAACAAAGATATTTGAAAATTTCTAACAAAATCTAGAAAATAATGCATTAGAAAATGATAGTTGTTTCGAATACAGAATCTGATTCGATTTTTTGAGTCTATGTAAATGGGGATCCACTAGTTCTGATTAGATCTTTTGGTTGCAAGCCAGTTGATAAAGTCAAAGAACAAGTTGGCCTGGATTCTATTTTTGGGCTCCCCGGCCCATGTAGTGAGTGTGACACTGTAAATCTGGATGATTTCCGGCAATGCAGTTGGGTCAATAGCAATCAAGCATTTAGACGCAATAATACACGATTGAGCACAAGCAGCACTATGGGCCTGGTTAGAGGAATAGGCTCCTGCCTGGAACTGGAGCCACTTGATCAATTCAACAAGGGTTTTCTTGAATTCAGCCACCTCTTCCTCAGTTTCATAAACCTTCTTAACCTGCTCATCAATGCACTTGAATTTACTGATGCGGGTCTTGAGAAGCTTGTGAGCCTTGATACCTAAATTCTTATCCTTGGTAGCATTCATCAAAGCAATAATGGGGCGGATAAAATCAATGTTGTAGACGGAATTTGGCTGGACCTTGCTGAAGGAATCCATCAAGTCCAAAACTCTGTTTTTGAACAAAAGCATTTGTTCCTTGGCCAAGAGCTGCTCAGTGTTTTTCTTGCTGGTGCTGTTTTCAGTAAGAGCATTACGTCTTTCTTTGAAAATCTTGGCAAGTTCATCATCGATGGCCATCATCTGCTCGTCATCCATCGATTCAGAAGCATATTTGTCGTCATCGTCGGAATCAATATCATCATATTTCACTTCACCATCATAGTCACCCTTGATACCCAAAGCATTGGCCAATTTAATGGTGGTTTCTTGCTCAACTTCCTCATTCAGCTTAGCACGGCCAGATTCTTTGTCGTCCTCTTCGTCTTCGTCTTCGTCTTCAATGTCACTGGTATCTGCGCTAGCAGAACCTTCTTCGCCACTTTCTTCGCCACTTTCTTCGCCACTTTCTTCGCCACTCTCACCCATATATTCTGCCTCGCCTTCAAACAACTTTTTCTGGCCCTCTTCGTTTTCCCTGGATGCCAAGACGTCGAACAACAACCGGAAACAGTTTTCATTAATGTTGAGCTTACCGTCAGCGTTTTCGGTACAGATAAACGACTCCCACACAATACTGGAGAGTTTTTTCAATAAGGTAGACTTACGCGAGACAAACGAGAGGATGATTTCTGTCAACACCACTGAGGTGTCGATATCGTCATCGACATTTCCGAAAATATCAACGTAACTGGCCTTCAAGTCTTCAAGAACACTAATGGTTTCAGTTTCGCCCAAGTATAACTGGAGCAAGTTCATGGAGAAAAGAAGCTCGAAACAGTACTGGTCGTTTCTCGTGCGTGGGTTCTGTTTCATGGCATGTTTAATTGTGTCCAACATCTCAAAACACTCCTTTTTAATCGCCACAAGGTCATCCGAGAGCTCAAGCACCAATTGTAATTCGCCACGTTTCTCGATTTTTTCAATCTGCTTGACACAGTACAATGACCACGAGTGGTCCTTACGTTTCTGGCCAATAAATTCCGAAAGGAACGAGTTGAGACGGTCCTGAACCAACTTCAAAACATTTGGCGAAACATTAGCCCCGGAAACTGGAGACGTGAAAAAAGCATGCTGGAGCAAAAACTTAAATACATCCTCCATCAGCAGGGTGGTTTGTGCAGGATACCGTTTGGTGCTACGGAACAATACAAGAAGTTTATCCAAAACCCACTTAAGCACGGCATCATTGGACTTTTTCTGGACTGGTTCGTCGTCTGGTCCAGCACTTTTTTCCAACTCCTTTTGTGTTTGTAATGCCAGGGTGAATTTAGCAATAAGCACTGATGAGATTTCTTGGACAAGGGAATCCACTGTAGATTCCGAAACAGATTCAGGAGTTTCAAGATATCCCAAAACACCAATAAGTGCATCGGTCAATTTCAGGCGAGTGAGTTGATCGAATTTCCAACTGCCACCCTTGGAATCCTCAATCACTGCTGCAAGACATGGCACAGTCTTGGCCACATCAGCATGTGCAGTCTCGATGATCGAATTGATGGTTTTGGTCAGGATTTTATTGAGAAGACGATTAGCTTGTGCCAGTTGGTTAATAAGGCACCGCATAAAGTTGGGAGTGAAAAGGTGACCCACCATTGAAGCCGGAAGTTGGGGCAAAAATTTGATGAAAATCTCAAATCCCCAATACTTACGCTCAGCCAGGGCCTTTTCAGCAAACATTGTGTCATCTACTGCCACTTTCCAGAACTCCTTAAATGGGATAAACTCAGGGCCAGCGCCAGCATCAGTTTTTGCCCGTTTTTTGCTGCCCGGGGACGCAGACTTTTTGCGTTTTTTCGACTTTTCCGCCACTTCCTCCACGTCTTCATCTACAGTGGTTGTGTCGGCAATATAATGTTGCACCAAAAGATCCCATACAAACGGGATCCGGGGCGACCATGTACCCTTTTGTTTTGTGGTTTTGGCTGCTTTACCTGAACCACTCACTTCCGCATCACCCTCGGCTTCCTCAACCACATCTACATCCTTGAGTACTTGTGCCAAGGTAGGCAAGTTTCCACGGGCCATTGGATTGTCATGTTTCCAGTGTTTTGACGCCGAAACAGCGGCACAAAGCCGGGCACGTGACTCGGCGGGCACGGTCATCACCACGGCAAGTCCCTCGGTGGTAAACATCAACCCCTCGTCACTCACAGCCTGCAAAAAGGAAACTGTGGTTTCATCCTCGGCAAACAGTGACTGCAAATAAGCAGCAAGAAACTGGCACATGGTGTACATGGCAGTTTCCCGTAACCAAGATTTAGCGCCCGAAAGCTCCACAAGAATCTTCACAAATTTCTGTAAAGTTTCTTTTGAAGACGTTTCCTGGTCAAGAAGAAGTTGCGAATTCACCAATGCCTGGAGTCCAAAAAGACGTCCAAAAAGCGTCAGCCGAACATCTTTACCCTTCATAGATCCTGTCACGGGACTCGCTTCAAGCACCTTATCCAAAAAATCACCCACACTTAAATCGTAATTTTTTTTCGTCACGAGTTCCCGCACTAATTCCGTCAACGCCATGGAAAACCCAAATCTAGCCGCCTGCTTCGACGTGGTTAAACCTTTTATAAGACGGTTTAAAGCATAATCCCATTCTTCGGGTTTATCGGCTTTCGCTAATTCCGAAAGCAACTTTGTTGCTGCATCGAGGCGCTCTTGGGGCACCTCCGACGCAAGCATATAGTAATAATCTCTCAGCACCGACATCGTACACTAGAGGTTATGGATACAACGATAATTGTAAGGCCAAACGATCTATAACGATAATAAAAATAACGATGGTCAAAAAAAAAATGCAAACGTACACCCAATTTTTGTTTCAAATAGGGTTATCGGTTAGTATTCGGTCTCTGGTTAAACGCACAAGTAAAATCAACCTCACGTGTTCTGATGGGCACGATGGCAGCGCAAATCTACTGTTGGGCGATGCGCCGCTGCCTACAGGCACACCGGTTTTTTTTTTTTTTTCCTGTGCTTTGCGATGCGCGCACGAGGTGCGGTGGTGGTGGTTTGCAACAATGTTGAATTAGTGCGCGTTATACACGATGGCCCCGTGGCCCGGGGCGGTTCCCAAGAAAACGTAAGTAAGTAAGAGAATGGAAAAGTGCAAGCCTCGTAGATATATAAAAAGGTAGAGGAAAATGGTGTTAAAATGAAACTTGCGCATAATTTGCTTGTACGCGGGAACAATCCCATCCAACAGTAATGAAGGAGGGGTGGAGTCCCTGTACGTACAAGAGAAATCACGTGTTGAAATGAATTCTAAAATTTTTTTGGTGGCGATGTTCACAGATTACTGTCTGCTTAGGCAGCGTAGGTCTGCTTTGGGAAAGGGAAGGTAGGGCCAACTTCCTGGATCGAAACCGACGCGGCCCATTGACCAACACTGACGGCCTCGGCAAGAGGCTTACCTTCAACCAAGGCGGCAACAAAACCGGCGGCAAAGGCGTCACCGGCACCGTTGGTGTCGACAACTTCCTCTTGAGGCAACTCACGCACGGCATACTCGCTGACGTCAAAGGAATCCTTCTGGGCATCGTAGGTGACGGTCACAGTTGGCTCAGTACCCTGGGTGAACACCACGGTTCTTGGCTTTTGGGTGTTGGTCTTAGGCAACTTGGCAACGTGCTTGGCAATCTCGGTGACATCGGTAGTGGCCAAGCCGTGCGACTCAGCGTAAGCGGCGGCCTCAGACTCGTTGGCGACAATGTAGTCACAGTATGGAATCGAAGCGTCCAAAGCATCCTTAAAGAATTGAGCAATGAATGGAGCAGAGAAGTTGAGCAAGAAAGTCTTGTTGTTCTCAGCGGCGTGCTTACCCAAGAGCTGGATGGCCTCAGGAGAAACCGTCAAGTGGAAACCACCAATGTAGTAGAATTGGCCGTTCTCAACAAACTTCCAGTTTTCTGGCTTTTGCAAGTGCGAAGGAGTGAACTCGTTGGCAGCAGCCAAGTCCGTCACCAACGAACGGTGCTTTCCCGTAATCAAAGCGGCACACTTACCCGTGGCAGTGTTCTCCTGGACCTGGTAGAGCGTCTTAAGTCCGTATTGGGCGTTGGCCTCGCGCAACTTCTCCGCGTACACATCATTACCGACAGAACCAAAGTAAACAACGCTGTCAGCGGGTAAAATGTATTGCGCACCTCTGGCGGTGTTTTGTGCCGCACCACCAGCAACCAACTTCAAGCCTTGTTTTTGCAACACCTCGTCGTAAATTGGCTTGTGTTTCTCCTCAATCAAAATGGCGTCATCCGCCTTGAGGTCGTACTTGGCAAGGTACTCGGCATCGACATCCACTTGCAAATCAAGCAATGGGTTTCCTAAGCAAACTAATGGGTAAGACATTTTTTTTTTTTTTAATTCGTGAATTGGGTTTATATAAATATCCTGGAGTGGGCTTTTTATATGTGGTTGTTAAAAGAAGAGTAGTTAACCGCCGAGGAAAAAAAAAAATATATTGGTCCACCGCGCGCGGGGGATTTCGTAGAGAAACGTGATTCGCGCTGCGGGAATTCGGGGGGACTTGAGTGTGGCATTATGGGATTTTGAAAGTAAGAAAAAAGGCGGTTCGTGTGTATTGGGGTTAGTAAAGTGTGAGTCTTTATATCTTTACTTTTATTTGTATTTGTGCTCGTAGTCTTTTCTTTGTTTTCTGGTTCTGTATTCGTTCAGACCCACTAATCTCGGGCAGCCGCATTCGGCACGTGCGGTCGCTTACTCGTAAATGAGGTGCCAGATCTATTAAATAATTCTTAATTTTGTAATTTTGAGAAAAGGATAATTTTTGGGAGAATAGGGGAGAAGAAATCTTTTATTATTATAGAATTGTTTGTTAATGTAGTTTGGGGCTCTCATTTTTTTTTTTTTATTTTTTTTTTTAAAGATTCATCTTATTTTTTTGTGTGAGGTAGATAGCATGCAAAAGTGTGAAATTGACCAACTTAATTGGAATTTTTACAGACACATATTTTTTACTTTGTTCTTTCTGGGAGAAAAATTATGAAATCGAATATCCCTTAAGAAATATTTGATAATTAAATGTATCAATTGAGAAGAAAACGGCTGTTAAGTACGAAAATGTGGAATTAGCTTCCATACTCACCGCAGAGTAAAAGGCGGGAACAAACTTAAGGAATATTTTTTTGGTAAATGTACAAGTTCAAAATAAAAGTGGAAAAGATTAGATCACTTAGAAAGTGAAAAGTTTGTCTATGAAGTAACAATCCTCTTTCTTATCTAATGATTCAATCATATACTGATTTGGTTTAAACCACACTACGTATCATAAAGTTTCTTGAGGGATTTTATGATACTAGAATCAATAGTCAAATTTTCTGAAAGGGGTTCGATCTTCATAATATCATAAAAGTTTCTGCCAACTTGCTTGGTGGGTCTAAGTCTGAATATGGAGCCCTGATGTCGGTAGATTTGCAACCACCTATTATCGATAAAATCAATATACAACACAGTGTAAGAAGGAAAAGTTTGTGAGGCAAAAATATTTATCTTTCTTCTCTTCCCATACTGTTGTACTCCTTTGTTACAAATCAGCAATATTCGAAAAATTCATATTCACTTTGGGAAAATACAGGTAATGGTAAATACATTTACGAATCAACGCCAATTCCGGGGAACGCGACATTTCACATGTGTTGGGCCGGCCAAAAAAAAAAAACGCCAAAAAAAACGTCAATTCCGGAGTCCCGGACCCTCGGATCCTGGAGGCCCACGCACTTTGTTACGCGGTGCACCTAAACCTCGCTTAACCCAACACACTACACAGTGAAAAATAAACAGTGGTCCACACAGAAGAATAGACGGGTTATTTGCTGGCCACCTTTCGTTTCTGATTTCCCTGGGCTTCAATATTACTCTTGTTTTTCCCACAGAGACACTTTAGTTAATTTCATGGACATTTGAAGTTTTGGAATTTAGCTAGGCATTTATATACATTTGGATCAATTCGTTACCACTTTTCTTGCGGTTCCTAGTCTTCCAAGATATTCCTCATAAAATCGATTTTACTGTCTTGACACGGCTTGTTCTTTTTACTATTCTTAACTATGTTTCCCGTGTTTACAGAAGACCCATTAGCATGGGCAAGACCATTCCCGGCCAATCCCGAATCACATTTTGCTGCTCATTGGCATGAAATTGTGCTTTCCGCCTTATTTTATTTTTTACTCCAAGCATTTTCGCCCGTAATCAGCAAGCGGATTTTTGGTAAGTCGTACACGGGGCTCAACAATAAGACTAAGGTCAATTTTGATATCCATGTGGTATCGATGGTGCAGTGTATTTTATCAATTTTGATTCTCGTGCCAGCATGGAACCACCCCCACTTCCAGAATAGGAAGCTCGATCCGTATAACTCGGTGTTTGGTTACAACGCTTACCTGGGGTTTGTAAGCGCAGTGACAGTTGGCTACTTCGTGTGGGACTTGTTTGTGTGTATTAGATACATAAATCTTTTTGGCCCCGGTTTCTTGATGCACGCATTTGCTGCATTGTTTGTGTTTTCATGTACTCTTCGTCCATACGCTTTGCCCTGGACACCTGCATTCTTGATTTTTGAGTTGAGTACTCCATTTGTTAATATCAATTGGTTTGCATCACGATTGCCTGCTGGCACTATAAGCGATACCGTGATTGCTGTTAATGGAATCTTGCTTATAGTGGTATTTTTCTTGGTGCGTATTGTGTGGGGCTTTTACGCAGTTTGTATTGCTGCTTATGACATGTATGCTGTTTTGGACCATGACTGGAAGTTTTTGCCCATTTCTATTTTACTGTTGAACTTGGCACTTGACTTTTTGAACTTGTACTGGTTCCTGAAGATGCTTGCAATTGCTAAGAAGAAAATCAATGGTGCCAAGACGAAGACGGTTGCTGTGGAGGCATCGAAAATTGAGTAAACTTTGGCAGAACGATGACTTTTTATTTGGACACAGTCATGGTAAACTGAGAACTACCATGACAATATTATTGAATACTCTTATGTGAATACTTTTACGTGAATAGTTTTATGTGAATACTCTTAGGTGAATACTCTTATGTGAATGCTTCGGGTGATTACACAAATGAATGGGTTCTCGTTCCCGTTCACATACCGATATAATTATGATTTAAGCCAAACCGTTTGAATTAATTTCCACCGGGATTCGAAAAAAAAAATTCTAATCACTCCTACGACAATAAAACCTAAAATATTTGCTGTCAAACAACCAAAAAGCAAAATAACCACGAACATGATTATCTATTTTTGCAATTTGGCCAGGGCCAGGTCTGCCGCGGCGGACCTGTGTGTGTGGGGGGGGGGTCCACACAATCACATTTGACATATCCACACGTCACCACTAACACTCACACATTGTAAAAATATTATGTGATAAAGAAAGATTGGAATAAAACTTAATTGAATAGTTCATAGAAGCACATATTTCCAAAAGTGAACTACCACATAGTTTAGATCGAAGGTGAGACTTGTGGGGGCGTGTACTAACCAAAACAATGATTGTGCGTGCGCCTTGGATCCGCAACGCCTGCCGTTAACTTGTCCTTATCATACCCTCTCCTTTTATCTAATTTGTACTTCTTTTGCCTAAATTTATCAAAATTATAAAAGCACCCGTTCTGAATATAGTGAGATATTATCCCATCTTTTCCAATAAGAAAAAACTAAACACCTCGGACTGTTTACAATTTTCTTTTGTGTTTCCTTTTTTTTTTTTTTTTTTGCTTGCAAATAATTCTACCCTCCCTCGATCCGTGTTTCCTCACTAGGACACGACCCAAAACACCCACCGCACTGTTTTCCCAGCTATCACACTAACATCGCACTTCCTTTCTGACCCACGAATTCCCACGGCAGAAAATAAGCTATTAAAAAAAATTAATATTCTCGAGCCTCTGCCCGTATTAGCTTATTTCCCTTGAATTCTATTTTACTTGTTTCGCCCGTCTTAACACGTACCCCTTCAAGAAATACCCATAGCAAACCCGCACAACCGCGCCCCCCCTTTTTTTTTATTCCCATAATGAATAACGAATACGACTACTTGTTCAAATTATTGTTGATCGGTGATTCCGGTGTGGGAAAATCCTGTTTGTTGTTGCGTTTTGCCGACAACACCTACACTCAAGATTACATTTCGACCATCGGTGTGGATTTCAAGATCAGAACGATTGAGCTCGACGGCAAGACCATCAAGTTGCAGATCTGGGATACCGCTGGCCAGGAGCGGTTTAGAACCATCACCTCTTCCTATTACCGTGGTGCCCACGGCATCATTATTGTGTACGACGTGACCGACCAGGAGTCGTTCAACAACGTCAAGCAGTGGTTGCAGGAAATCGACCGCTATGCTACTGGCGGCGTGATGAAATTGCTTGTAGGAAACAAGGCCGATTTGTCCGATAAGAAGGTTGTGGAGTATACTGCAGCCAAGGAGTTTGCTGAAGCTTTGGATATCCCATTCTTGGAGACTTCGGCGCTCTCGTCGTCTAACGTTGAGCAGGCGTTCTACACCATGGCCAGACAGATCAAGGCGCAAATGACGAACAACGCCGGTGCTGCATCTTCTGCAGGCAACAACAAGTCTAACATCAACTTGAAGGGCCAGTCCTTGACCAACAACCTGAACAGCTCTTGTTGTTAAACGTACAGCCATGGATCGTGGGCTGCGATACCCCCCAAACATACTGTTTCCCATGTAAGAAATATACCCAACAAGGGCCGGGATCGTTGAGTGTACTACTACAGCATTAGTGGGCCATCTGGCTTTATCGATTTTGCTGTGCACGGCCCTGGAGAACAGGGGCACGGCGACTTCTTTGGTATGAATACTGTCTAATCCAATTTATATACATTTTTTTTCTTCATACTCACTATTTATTTCCGTGCTGCTCGCAACATAGGAATCAATATAATAACGTAGCTTAACGGACCACGTACGTGAAGTACTCAACAAAAACATTGCCGTCCTCAATCAAAAAGTGACCCTTGCCAATAAGGTTATCCTTTTGAAGCCACGTGTACTTGGCAGGAAGGGTGCCTGGGAAAGTCACTCTGGGACTACTGGACAAATAACTATCTTCAAAAGAATGGGAGGTAGCCTTACCTGCAAGAACGGCATCAAGACCAGGCAGAGACTGGAAAACACCATAATAATCAACATGCACATCTTCGCCTTCAGCAGTTTTACCATGCAAATGAGCATCTAATTCGCTATAACCTTTGTCAGTATAAGCCGTGATATTATCGTATCCCGCAATATCAGAGACGTCGAATTCCAAACCAAGATCGTTTTTGATTGTGGTGATTTTTCCTGTTGACACAATGGCCATATTGGAAACAGCCTTTTGGGTAGAATCAGTGAATAAAGTTTGTGGAGGACCCAGAAGTTGGAGTTTCATGGAGAAAACAGGAATAAGCTTGGGAGTAGCAGGAATGGCAGACGACATGGTTAAGTTTTGTTTGATTTATAATTTTTGTTTTTTAGGATGAGATTTAGTTAAGGAAACTATAAATAAAAAAAAAGTATAAAAAGAGGCTTCAGGCGGAAAAAGCTACTTATATACGGTTAACTCCGGTCCAGTTTGATTAGGTGATAACGTGACTAGGAGTGTTGGGTACGACCTGCAGAATGCGGATATTGCTATAAGAGAGAGTTTTCAATATCTACGTTTTTGTCAGTAGTGGTGACTCTTTTATATATCTTTTTCAGTATTCAATTGGGGGATTTTACTTTAATTTTTATTCTTTTATTTGAAGTTATTCTGATTCCCATTGTTTTTGTCCGTATTAAGGAATATTATACCATTATTCGTTTGCTGACAAATTCCCCGGTACCCGCGCCTCCATTATGCAATTAGAGGAGCCGATCCGGAAAAACTGTTCGGGGTTTGGACCGGAGTTAGCTGCCGCGGGTGCATGGAACAAACGAGAAATGTGAACCCCTCAATAGACTAAAGGTTTTAATTCAATTATATTTATTGTTTTTTGTAGTCAAGCATTTTAGGTGGACGGTGTGTCTGTTGATTTCTATGTTGATTTCTATGTTGATTTTCAGGCCCAGTTCCTGTACTTACACTTATAATTGGTGGCTCTCACTTGTTGGTTGAGGACAATAAGTAGACACTACTAAAGATCAGGGAAAAGAATCATACAAATGCCGATTGAAATTTGGAAGTAAAATCTTGAACACCAATTTTTTGACTTGAAAATTACATCAGCTCTATTCCAGAAATTTATATATCTTACCGCAATCTAACGCATGACGTACGTGAAGTATTCCACAAATACATTCCCGTCTTCAAATAAAAACCGGCCCTTAGCAATGAGATTTTCCTTCTCTAGCCAGGCATATTTTTCTGGGGTTTTTCCTATGAAGGTTATTTGAGGGCTGACGGACAAGTAACTGTCTTCAAAAGAATGGGAAGAAGCTTTTCCAGAAAGCACTGCTTCCACTTCCGGCAGTGATTTATATATTCCAAAACATTGAATCAATATATCTTCACCGGTTTTTGTTTCACCATGTAAATGTATATCCAATTTGCTATAACCATTTTCAATATAGGCCGTGATGTTATCATAACCTGCAATATCAGTTACATCAAACTCGAAACCAAATTCATTTTGAATAGTAGTGATTCTTCCTTTTTTTCCAACAGCCATGTTTGATTCGATTGTTGAATACTTGAATAAAGTTTGTGGAGGGCCCAGAAGCTGAAGTTTCATGGCAAAAACAGGCACAAGCTTTGGGGTACCAGGGATTGTACAATTTGTTTTCAAAGGGGGTTCCATTTTTTCTTTGTTTTAGTATTCCAAACTTTCCAAAACAGTTACAAAAAGAAAAGTTTTGGTGACCGTAGATATTACCACTTTTATAAGGAAACTCTGGCGTAATCTAATCGACTAATCTGTAAACTGCTGGGTGCGACTTGTAGAATTCGCTTGTCACTATTTCAAACAAAATTAATCATTTATACTATTTTATTGGAAACGTTCACTGCTTAGAATTATTAAATACCATAATATTTTCAAACTGAATTAATAATTTTGTTTGTTTCTATATAAGCAGTAATTTTCTTGGTTATGTTTTAGGTGGATAAATGTAATACACTTTGGGGACCAAATAAGTTAGCATTTCCATGCACGTATAGTTAACGGTTTAGCCACCGGATACTTAAATCAGACGATTTAGATGTTTGGGATATTAAGTAAAATTCTGAAAAATGATGGCTTCAAGGGGAGAAAGTAAGATATTCTTTTAAAATACTCAGTCATTTAAATGGTAAACAACTGTTTCCCAAGTACAAGGGTTATTAAACTTTTTTGTTGATAATACGAGTGCCCCTACGTTTATAATGGACCCTGAAGGAAGGGAATTTACACTTGTAGCCACACGGACATGGAGAGAAAGTTAGAAATCGCTGCAAAATTCAGAAAACAACAGGGTTGGTTTATCTTAAGTAAGAACGTAAATAATTGCCTCATTAATTTGGAATACTTTTGATATTCTACGACAATTTCTTTTATTTTAAGGGAAAAAAAAAGTTCAATTATTCACCATAGAACTTATCATGAAAGAAAAAATTTGCTTTAAATATATATAGAAGCCCATTATATCTACATATATTGAAGTATTCCCAGCACTTTAACGCAAAAGGTAGATGAAATATTGGACATAAGCGATTCCGTCCTCCACCACAAATCTGCTCTTACCAATAAGATTCTCCTTTTCAATCCAAGAATACTTTTCCGGAGTAGCTCCCGAGAAGGTGACTCTTGGACTCATTGACAAGTAACTGTTTTCAAAAGAATGAGAAGTGGCAGCACCACCAAGAACAGCATCTACTTCAGACAGTCTTTTGATTACACCAAAGCATTTGATCTGTACATCTTCACCAGTACAGGTTTTCCCGTGTAAACTGGCATCCAATTCATTGGTGCCTTTCTCAGTATAAACAGTAATATTATCATAACCAGAAACCTCAGCAACATCAAACTCCCAACCAAGATCGTTCTTAATGGTGGTGATGTTTCCACCAGAAACAATTGCCATAGTAGAACTCGAATTTTGGGAACCATCTGTGAATAAAGGCTGTGCAGAACTCAGAAGTGGAAGACTTACGGAAAAAAGAGGGATAAGTTTGGGCGTGGCAGGAAGGGGAGAAGCCATGGTTATGATGATGATCCATTTGAGGTTTAAGTAGGAGATTAAAAAGAGAAAGAAAAAAAAAAGTTTAACAGCGTTATCCAGCTTAATTCAAATACTTCAACTGCTCTTGCAATTACAAATGATTAATAAGCATTTCCTAGAAAATCGGAACAAATATTTAACAGAAAACCTGGTTCCAAATCAATATGGAAGCCTTGTTGTTGTCAAAAAATAATAGATATGTTGTGTGTCTGCAAAATCCACCCAATCAGAAACTTGTTACAGAAATCCTTGCCTTTATCGATGAAACATGGTCTACTCTACCCATAATTTATCTACCCGATGTGTCTGAATCAGAAAATTATACTAGTGATTCAGACCAGGAACGCTCAACCCTCAGAACCTAAAGAAACGTAAATTCTACCTCCCGTGAATGACACTTTCACGAATTTGGGTTCAAATACAAAAGAAACTCTTCAAACAGTACAATAAATCATCAGGAATATACTGATCCAGAATATATTATAGGAGAAACCTCATTGTTTTAAGGCAATACTTATTCCTTCACTAAAGAGTTATCATTATATTTACAGCCGGATAAAATCGATCGAGATTTTACCAATGTGGAAGACTATTTTCAGTCCAGCATCATACCTCATAGTTTAATGGCACAGCAGCAAACTTCAATAATATCATTGATAATATTCCTAGCATCTTTCCTTGTGCATACACAAGTGCTGATGATAAACAGTTACCTGAATCTATTGAAAGAGAGAGTAAGTAGGTAAAGCATAACGGAGAAAGGCTTAAGACTTTATATTTATCGACAAACTTTCTTTTGAAATCATCTCAAAAGTCACCAAACTATCGGGAATAATCATGGCTGTATATGTAGAACATCTGGTTCCGGAGTGGGGAGGGGCCAAAACATTACCTGCTTTAGGAACGATGAAACATGACTGATCACTTTCGAAGGTTGTTTTTATACAAAGTCTTGGGGAGAGCGTGAAGAAAAGGTTGGTAAAAGAAGTAAAAAATCAGAATAAAAAAAGAAAAAAGAAGAAGTAGTAGTATACTATCATGGCTATTAAGTCTGCTTGGTACGTAATGTGCAACTTGACATCTACGACGGGGCATCCCATTAAGTAGAGATTCATTAAAGGAGACAAACGGGGCAAGATATAGTATGTATTATCAAGTTTAGCATACTGATATTCCCACAGAAGATATTCTCCTAACGTTCAATTCACCAAAAAGAATAGAACCGAGGTTTCTCACTCGCCCGTACTTCTATGGCGGCGGGGCTTGTGGATGAGGTGGTATAAGCAGACTAAGGTATATCGATAATACCATGCCTGATACCACCGAAACAATAAGGCAAACTTTCACCCAGTAGTAACTGGTGTCGACCATGCCACCACTTTGTTTATTAAGTTTTTGAGGATATTGGGAGTACACGTGCTGTTTTGGGGCCTGGGGTTTTGGTGTATTTTGGAAAAAGTAGTCACAGCCAGATTTCATAATGCTAGGTTTATGCTTGCAGAAAGTGAAGGGCTCGTAGTATATATATAGATCTATTATAGACTTTGAGAATAATTGGAAATCAATACAAATCCAATAAATAAATAGGTAAATAAATGAATAAGTAAGTAAATAAATAAATCCGGACTCAAGGCTTCTTGGTTTTCGTAAAAGCGGGGAAGTATTTGGGGTAGGCATAGTAAACTGGTTATATTTACCATTTATAAAGCCTAGACCATGTTCCTGAAGATGTTTTTTTTTTTTTTTAGTTGCTAAAGAAATCTTATTTAGAATATAAAACATATTTATTCCATGGATTATGTTTGGCACTTCCAAGGGTTAAATTACCAAAGCAAAAAGTCATAAAAAAACTATACCATCCCAAACATTACGAACGAGTGATATACCCAAAGTAATCGATAATAATTTCCCCCATTTTAGTACAAGCGTGTCCTCTGGTGAAAAAGGTTTCATTTTCCATCCAGTTTACGCTTTTCAAACCACTTCCAGATATGGAATACGAGGGGCTAATTTCAACATGATAATCTTCAACAGAAAACATAGTGTCCATGCCTTTGGGAATTATTCCAGTATAATATATAGTTATATTAGGCCCTTCAATTGGGGGACCATAAAGATGCACACCTATATTTCCGTAGCCTGTTTTTTCTTTACATAAAAGGCTTTCGCTTGTGTTATTTTGCAACTGTGCTTCCAAGCCAAGTTCATTGGGAAAAGTTGTGATATTTACCCCGACTAAAAGAGCCAGCATCGCTTGCATGTTACTCAACTTATCGATATATGAAGATTGTGGCACTGTTTTAATCTTAAGAGTTATACAGAATAAGGGAAGCAAACGCAAATCTTCATGAGTTGCGGCACCAATTGCTGTACATACGTAGAGAAAGAATAAGAAAGGAGTCATTAGGGGGTTTTGAAGAAGAAAAAAAAAAGAAAAAAAAAAAACGGAAAGTTGAAAGCGCAATCAGTCGCTTTTTATCTTTAATCCACTTAAATGGACCATAGATAAGTTGTGGGAGGGAAAATTCGGGCTATGATAAATTCTTGGCATACGGCCAAAGCAACTTTCAAGTTTCATACCATGACAACATTTACAAGTTTTGGAAGCCCAATTGAAAAAAAAGAAAAAAAAAAAGAAGAAAAAAAAAACTGGCCGCATTTTCGTAGCATCAGCAATAGTATATAGAGAAATACTTGCTGCGGTATGTAAAGTGGAGTAACGCAAGAGTTCTCTAATCCACCAGGTTCAGCAGTAGGAATATTTATTAGTTTGTTGGATGAGATATATTTCACTTTGGTGTTTAATATAAATTTGGAAGTATATGTTGGAGGAAATACCACGCCAAGGTATTTGGTAAGGGTGTACTGAGCTAATACAAAGACTTAATTGATATTTATTGCTACCACCTTTATTATATTATAAAAGTATTTGCAACTTGAAATGGGATATAAAAAACATTCTATACTAGCATCTTTTTCTCCTTTTTCTTTTCAAATCTTAAACATACCCTTGTCTACCGAATAACAAAAACAATGTATTGCACAAGCATTTGGCCATTTACACTCAAGAACTGGCCCTTGGTAATAAAATTTTCCTTTTCCATCCATCCCAAATTTTCCGATCCATTTCCCGCCACGGAATAAGTTGGACTTGTGGAAAAGTAATAATCAGCAGGAGAAGTCAATTTCCCAGAAAGTACGGCACCCACACCTTCTTGTGCCAGAATTACCCCTTTGTAAGAAATTCTTACATCTGCCCCCTCTGTAGAAGTTCCATGGAGATTCACATTCAAATTTCCGTGACCCTTTTTTTTATAAGAAAAAAGGTTATCAATCCCCGAAATATTTCTAATATCTGCCTCTAACCCTAAATCATTGGGAATAGTAGTGACATTTCCACCAGAAACAATTCCAAGTACAGACTCCATTCCTTGATCCTTATCAAAGTACAATGATTGTGGAAGGCCCTGGATTTCAAGCGTCATAGTAAAGACAGGCACTAAACGTGGAATTTGAATTTGAATGGCAGCACTTAATGCAACACAGGCATAGAGTAAAGGAGTTGAAAGAAGCATTTTTTTTTTTTTTGATAGAAGAAGAAGAAAAAAGGCTTACTTTACAAGAAACGGGTTATCTCTTATATATCATTCATAATCCCCAAAACCTGAAAATTTTCAGTTTAGTTGCTGCCAATTCTGTTTTCAAAAGCCCGGGGGATTATAGTTTCTTGGCAAGAAGGAAGAGTAGCAATCGGCGGAATCTAGGATTTTTCTAGGATTTTTCTTTAAAGAAAAAAAGAAAAAAACTTATTTGAAAAAATTCCAAGTCTTGAGGATTTATTTTTTAGCGAACGCCATAAAATGGTGTATATCGTATAAGGTCAAACATTCAAGGAAGGATGTGATTGGTACCATCAGTAAATCGACAATGAATACATGACAGATAATCTATTATCTGTATTTCTTATTCTCTTTTGTTCTCTTCTGTTTTCAATTCGGAATCACCTTCAAAGAAATTTGGCCGATAATAGGAAATATGAAGGTTAAAACAAGCGAACCAAGACTACCGCATCTTTAAAAAAGCGGGAATTTATCAGAAAACAGTGACTAAATTTGGCCGATTCTTGTTAAGTTGCTTTCAAAAGAGAATCTTTCCGAAAATAAACCAAAAAGTTCATGATAAATCTGATTTATTAGTAAGCCCGCCAATTTTTTTTTTTTCCCTGGGGACCAACATCTCTAGTTAGCTTGTACTACAGGCAGTCCCCACCATAGTGGCAAATCCTACACCCGCACCTCCTCACACTAAATATGAGGAAGTGTTGGCGGGTATTGATTTAACCCTCAACTTTGAATAAAACACCCTACCAATTATAGAATAGAAACCGCTTTTTGTAGAAACAATCCCTGCAAATCGCATATCTTCTCTTTTCCCCCAAGCTCTTCGGATTTGCTGACTTAATCTCCGGCAAACCTCCCAAGAAAAAGAAAAAACACAAAAAAAAACACAAAAAAATTACCCGCCATGTCTCTGAACGACGTGAATATGAAAGACGCTGGTATTGATGCCAAAAACGATGGTACAAAACCATCTGAAACGCCCGAAACACTTACATTGGTCCAGGAGATCGAGCTTGGATTTGGATCTTTGCAAAAAGCCGCGGCCAACTTCGATAACCGGTACGTTTCCAAAGTTTTCCGTGATTTGGGCGCATTGAGGCGTAAAATAGCCGCTGACCCTCAAAGTTTGGCTGCTGTGGTTACAAAAACATTTCCCGAATCTCATAATGCCAAACAAGTGTTGTTGGGTCAACTTCCTGCTCCTTCAGGAGACGTCGCTGTTGTGGACGATGCGTTAAAGGAACCAGTGTTACCGGAAATCACTGCCTATGTCTATTTGCTCGTGCAAATTTACCTTTTGGATACAAAGAACTTGGCGCAATTGGCTCAATTCAATGAAAATGTTGTGGGATTCTTACAAGCTCACGACCGCCGCACTCTCGACTTCCTCCAGGCAAAAATCTGGTTTTATGTGGCCCGGGCTGCCGAATTGGGAGGCGATTTATTGACTGTACGCCCAGCACTCACGCGGGCATTGCGTAGTGCTACTTTACGCCGTGATGATGAAACCACGGCGTCGGTGGTAACTTTATTGTTGCGTAACTATTTGCTTAGCCATGACATTAGCCAAGCAGCAAACTTGTGTGAGAAAATCACTTTCCCTGCTAACGCCGGAAATGCATTGACCGCACGTTACTACTACTACTTGTCGCGTATTCACGCAGTACAATTGGACTATTCTACGGCTCATGAATGTGTGATTGCAGCCATTCGTAAGGCTCCTCAAACCACCTTGGCTAAAGGCTTTGTTCAGGAGGCCACTAAGTTGAATATCCTCATTGAGTTGTTGATGGGAGATATCCCGGAGTTGAGCGTGTTTAAGGCTGCCGGTGGCTACTTGGAGCCTTACTTCCTCATCACAAAGGCCGTGCGTCTTGGTGACTTGAAATACTTTGACGAGGTGTTGCAGAAATACGAGCTGGTTTTTGCCCAGGATAACAACTATACTTTGGTGACGAGATTGCATCAGAATGTTATCAAAACGGGTATCCGGATCATCTCGTTGTCGTATTCCAAGATCTCCTTGAAGGACATCTGCATCAAGTTGCATCTCGACTCCGAGGAGGCTACCGAGTACATTGTATCGAAAGCAATCCGTGATGGTGTCATTGAGGCCACTGTCGACCATCAGCACGGGTTCATGAAGCTGAAGGAGTTGTTGGACGTTTACTCGACCAAACAGCCCCAGGAGGACTTTGACCAGAGAATCCGGTTTTGTCTCTCGCTACACACCGATTCCGTCAAGGCCATGCGGTACCCGACTGATGACAACAAGAATGATGTCAACAGAAACCAATTGGAAGGCTTGGAAGACGAGATGGGCTTGTTGCAGGCGATTGAAGATGGTGAGCTAGATGACTTCATGGATTAAGCGGTTACATTCTACTGAGTATGTGAAATTGACCATGAAAAAAAAAGTATAGTTGCTAGTGTTGACACGGTGAACTTAAATTCGCCGACGTGTGTTTATTATAAGCATCGAGTAATGGATTTATATTCTAATTGAGAATCCACAAAGCTTACATCTTATTACCGTCATCCAGATGAATATGTTCCCAAAGTTTATACCAGCCACGTAAATATAATTCTATTTCCTGTAAACTCGAAAATTCTCCCCGGAAATCCAACTCTCGCGTCGCAAACCTTAGTGCGCACAACATATTGATGCGAAAATCAACCACGGAATATCATCAAAAATTAAACAAGCACATAAAAGGGAAAGTTCAATATAGTTGGATATTCAGATTTCAGGAATATAAATTATTCGTTGGATTTTTTTTTAAAAAAAAAACGTCACGTGACCATCATAATAATCCAATAATAACCATCGTCAATTCTTTTCCTTTTGCCTATTCTTGAACACATATACACCAGTATGTCACAGAATTCAGATATTTTTTTACATGCGGAACCGGCACTTTTTGGAAGTTCTCAGGACAATTTTCTTCAGGATGAAGATTCGTTAAGTGTGGCGGAACTTATTCCCCAAATTCTCATGCAACGCAAGTCGTTTCTTCATATTTCAGAGGCCCAACTTGAGGCTGAAATCGAAAACTTGGATTCGCCCGAAAGTATGGATCTTGACGGGTTAAATTTGACTCCTTCCGGTGAAAGTGAAAGTGCTATGGGTACTAATGACTTTGGTTATGGTGAAACTGATGGAGAGCTGGCTCAGGTGGCGTTTCAACGGCAAAAAAGTGAGCTTTTATCGTATATAGGCCTGGCGCTCAATGAGACATCGCTTTCGCTCGATTTTGTGTCGCTTCTCATGTCAGCGGAAAAGCCTGGAATCACTAAACTGACCATCTCGCCCCACCTTGCGAAAACGGCGCCTTTGGGTTCATTGAGTGCCGACAGAACCCACCGTAATAGTGAGATTGAAGGATCCGATGCTAAAGCCAAGAAATTAGCTTCCAGTGTTGGATTGGGCTGGAAATATCAGTCTCTAGGTAATGTGAGGGGCCTTTTCCGGGATGCTGCGTCGCAACTCCGAGGTCAGGTCAGTTTAGAAAGCACTTATTGGCGCCAAATCAGTGAAATCTTGGCTCATGGCGAGGTTCTTTATAAATTGCGTGACCCCAGTACTGGTGCACGTGCTTTGGGGGTCCAATATGGATATGGAGATTCAGGACTGACCTATCATGATCGTGGAAGGGCGGTTTTACGGAAAAATGATGGTTCTGGCACCGTCTCATTCATTCCTATTGGGCCTGGACCTGTGTCTTCTTCGGGTAATGTGAATTCCAATTCTAACTCCACGGGTTTACCCATAAACCGCCAGAAATATACTCGGGTCCGGATTTTGAGTAAAGCTGAAGATGATTATATGGTAACGGGCCAGCTGAGTGCCCCACGCCAAGTACCTGGAAAACTGGTATTGGCGGATATAGAAAGGGCACGTCTCTTTCTTTTCGAGGCGGATTTGTTCTACCATTTGCTCCGTGAGGCGAAAAACTTGGTGGGTTATGGTGTAACCATTGTTGCGGATAAAATCATTGTTGATCTCGGCGGCCGTCTTGTTGAAGTAGAGTCCGTCATTTATGATGAGGAAAATGAAGAAGACGAAGAGGAAGCTTCAGGTGAAGCCCCATCAATGGAACAAGAAATACACAATAAACCAGCCCAGGAAATTCTTATTTTCCTCCGGCTTATGCTCTGTGGTTACTACCAGTACCGCTTACGCTTAAAACAAAAAATGCCTACGCTGCACACGAAGTGGAAACAACAACATTCACACCCGCTTTTGCTCCGGCCCTGGCTTGGACATACCCGCCACCAGCTGCACGTGCGCCATGTTAGAGGACTTCTTGCCAAATTGGGCCATGGCCTTGACCCAAAAAACGTCCACCACGAGATTTCTGAATCTTTATACGCAAATCTCTCCCCAACAGGCTCGGAGTCGCCATTTGCTAAAGCCGTCAACCGGCCAATTTCGGAGTTTTCCTTGGTTCTTTCTCGTATTTCGCCTCTGATGGACAAAAGTCTCGATGTCAGTCAGCAAAACCTGCATCTCAAGGCGGTGGTGGAGGTCACTGCTACGGATATTTTTGTGGATTTGATATTACGCTTGAAAGTGGCTACGTACAAAAGTAAGGCTGACCTTGAGGCTAATCAAGGTGGTTCCAATGTACTTCTGCTTGAATTCACGGATCTTGCAGCTGTGAATGAGAGTTTGGACTGGACCGTTGGAAACTTTTTGGATGACATTTAAGCGCATTCCCTTGGTCATTTTTCTTTCGATTCTTTCATTCTTTTGTTCTATATACATCCTAATTGTCGTCCACGATCGGGCGCACCTGTGCATTCTCCATATCCCGCAACTCCTCGCCGTGCTGCTCCAAGTACTCCTTGGCCCGGTAGTACTTCTCGTCACGCAAGTTGTTGTACACCAAGAAGTTCAACCAGATCTCCAAGAACGCATAACTGAACACCAAGTTGTTGGCCACGGGCGCATAATCACTGATCAAACAGAACAGCCCGAGCGCAAAGAAAAACATCAATCTCGTGGGCACCATCGACTCAAAGTACATGATATTATCCGCCATCACGGGAATCAATTCGCTCAACACTTGCAGGGCCAAAAACACCGCCAAAACCCCGAAAAGTGGGTTGCTGCTTGTCACTTGCACAATTGGCAAGTTCATTGCCTGGCCCAAAAGCACTGTCACATTTGCGTTGACGACAGTGGTTGGGCTTTTGAGTAAAGTAAATGCAAGGTATGTGAGCCCAGCAAGACGGAGGTAGAGCACGCTTTTTGCGGTAAGAAATTGCATTATTGGAAGCGGAAAAAGAGGGAACTATAGGTTTTGGAGGGAATGAAGAAAAATAATCCCCTTGGATTAGCAGAGGCAACAAATTAAGGTTTGTCTATGAGCTGGAAAGTGTCAGCGGGTAAGGAGGATGGCGTTTTTAAGGAATTTTGGGCCGCGCGACTTACAGGCATCGGCACGCGTCGTGGCTAGTGGCCCGGCCGGAGCCTGGAAGTAATATAATAAAGATATGATTCAGTTTAGAAGTGAAGAAAGATAACTAAATAAATAAACCAAAAGACTGGAATGAGGAAAAGAAGAGGTATGAAAGATTTCCAATAAGACAAAAAAAAAAAAAAAAAAAAAAAAACTTGAAGCCGGCACTATTCTGGTGATTAATATATATATATATATTGACAGGCAGGTGAATTCAAAAAAAAAGGGTTTAGTTTAAAAACCCTTATATTTTCTTAAGAAAAATAGCAAATTTCTACGATTCTTTGAAATCCAATCACTTTCTATTATAGTTTAGAACGATTCATTCTTAGCCGAAGTTTCTGGGCGACAACCTGAACCCATATTTCGGGGTAATACACGTGTCTATACCAGTCAGAAGTTTTGAGTTTTACCTTCTTTTTTTCTTTCTCTCTTGAAGGAGATTTCATAGAGAAAAACATGCCGGAAATAGAGTTTCTTTTATTATTATTATTATTATTATTATTATTATTATTATTATTATTATTATTATTATTATTATTATTATTATTATTATTATTATTATTATTATTATTATTTTTTTTTTTTTTTTTTCGGGGATTTAAGAACGTTTCGGCCGGTTTCTGGTACCTAATTGCCCGAACTGAAACAAATTTTCTTTTTTTTTTTTTTTTTTGAAAATACCACCTTCGAAGTGAAATCACAAACTACACACGGAGCGACTAAAGTATTAAATTAAAGATTTAAAAAAACCAGGGGGTTTTTTTTCTTTTCTTTTAATAAGGGACATCGTTTAGTACCCCACCGCAATGTAATCAACACCCTATTTCCTATAATATTTTGCAGATGTTTTTGGATAACTTCTCGGATTTTTCCCCCGAAACATAGCAAAGTCATCATTGGCCAAGTGAAATATCTTGGAAATTTCATTCAAAACCCCACTTCTACCCGTTTCAAGTTCCAAGCTCACAATTTTTTTATATAAAAGGGTGGCCTGTTTACCCATCAAAATCTTCTTCTTATACTTCACTACCTTAATCCAATTCCAATTGCAAACAAAACAAAACAAAACAAAACAAAACAAATAATGGGTTGTACTTCTATCCTCGCTATGATTATAGCCTTCACCTTGGCTCTGGGTTCTTATCCGGAGAACTACGGAACTTTACACCTTTCCGGCATCCCCAGTCCCAAGGTAAATTTAGTGATTGCAGACGATAAATTGGTTGCCAGTACTTTTATGTCGGTTTTTAGCTCCGATTCACCTGATAAGTTAGTCCTGATGAGTAACAAGAAATTTTTGCAGGTAGATTCCAATGGACGGCTTGTGGTTGAAGAAAAACATGAACCAGGAATCTTGATCACCAAGGAAAAAGATAAAAATGGATTGAAGCTATTGACTTATGATGATAATGAAATTTTCCAAATCTGTGAGGATGATCTGATTGCTTACAAGAGCAACTGTCTGGGGGCAAGGAAAGTGACGATTGGCTTTGACTATATTTTCCAATAGTTTTGGGAAGTGTGACAAAAGAAAGAAAAAAAAAATTGTGCAATGATTTAGAAACATATATTATAAATATCCTTTACGGAATATTATTATTATTATTATTATTATTATTATTATTATTATTATTATTATTATTATTATTACTATTAATTACCTATAAACACCCTACTCATTAATTCACCTATCCATCTTCTCACAACTTTCTCGTGACTCTGTCCTTAATGAAATGACAAACAAAGGAAGCAATGATACTGATACCCAACATGGCCACCAAAACCATGTTGGAGTTACGGTACAATCTACGGGCATCTGCAGGCCAGCCTCTGTAAAGGGCATAAGTGGAAGTCACCGAACCCAAGTTACCCAAACCGGAAACCAAAGCAGCACTGACAGCAATACCACTGTCTCCGTAAGCAGGACCAAAGATCTCTGCAGACCAAGACATACAGATAGGAACGGTTGGACCCAAACCAAAACCGGCAATCAAAAGACCACCGTACTTGTTCCAAGAACCCTTGGCAAAAGTGGTGACAAACATACCGGTGATAATGATAAGACAAGCACCGGTGAAGAAAAAGGCTCTGTGTTTCTTGTAACGGTCGGCAAATGGGGTAATGAGCAAAATGCCGGCCAAGTCGAAAAGCCAGATGGGCGCATACAAAAGAGAGACATCAATTGAGGAGAGGTGGGGGTTGTTGGTGGCAATGATGGTGGAACCAAAAACGGCCAAACCAAATCCAGTGCCCACAACTCCAAAGTACATGATGATAAGTGGCCACAATCTCAAGTCAATAAAAACCGCAGTAATGTCCTTCCAGGTCCATTTGACAAGCACATATCTGCTCTCAATGTCCTTTCTGTGAATAACTTGCTCCTCGGGGGTAAGGGGGTGCGAAGTGGTGAAGTACTTGTTGTACAAAGTCAAGATTTTGCCTTTGGGCTCATCGTTGGTATTGTATGGACGGTCTGGGAGCCACCACACAAGAGAAATACCCACAGCAATGGTCACACATCCGTAGATCAAGTACATCCATTGCCATCCAGTGTAACCACGAACACCGTCCATTTTCTGGAATGCAGCACTGAGCAAACCAGCAACAGCGGCAGAAATTTGGGCCGCAGTAAAGTAGTATCCAATTCTACGGGTCAGTCTCTCGTTAGGGTACCACAACGAAATGTAGTACGACATACCAGGCCATGTACCGGCACCAACAACACCAGAAATGAAGCGTACCGCAATCAAGGCTCCAGAAGACTCAAGGGCAATGTAGCACGAGTACACCAAACCAACACTGATAACAATACGGGCCAACCAGGATTGGGGACTGACTTTGGTCATAATCAAGTTCATGGGCACGTCAAAAATAATGTAACCAACATAGTACAACGCAGAGGCAGTAGACAATTGCTTTGGAGTCAAGTGGAGTTTTTGGCCCAAAGAGTGGCCCTGTTTTCTGTTCATGGTCAAAGTCACACCATAGACACTGGATCCAAACGAAGTAAGGAAGTAAAGACACCAGAGAGCAGGAATAATACGACGGTCCAATTTCCGGTAAATTCTGTCGAGTTCCTTTTTGGTAGGGCCATCTTCAATGCTGCTCACAGATTCCTCCTTAAGTTGAGAGCTCACAGACTTTTGGTCTTCAACCTTTTCTTGAACCTCGTTGTTGCTCATTGTTCAAGTTTAATTGATTTTGGTTGATGAGAAAAGATGAAAAAAAAAAAAAAAATTAGAAGGATTATCAAACGGAAATCGTCCCTTTATATATTTCCAGTTGAGTCCACAGGAAGAAGAAAAAAAAAACGAAAAATTACCCAATTTTTTTTTCTTGTCCTGTAGTCATTGTGATTCGCGCCCTTGAGTCAAGCGAGTCACCTGCACATCGTGCACACAAATGTGACTCCTAGTCATTTTTGCTGCTCAAAAAACCCGTAAATGCCGCAAAATCACGGATTCAGCCGGACTTCATGCGGCAAAAACCGTTCCCAAACAGGAAGCCGCGAAAAAATTCCATTTCTCAGGAAAACAATAGTTTGAAGAAATTTGGAATTTTTTTTTCTTTATTCCAATATCTCATATATCTTCAATTGTATGAATTATTATGAATTAATAAACAAATATATAATCCTAGGATTTCTCCATATATTTGCGGTTAAGCAAGGTCTTCCCACGTCCAGGAGCAGTGATGAGCAAAACGCGCGTCGGCGGGTAATCCTACCATGCGGCGTATGTACTGTGTAGAACTACCTCCGATGCAGGTGTACGATTATGTATGAAGATGACCTCGGTGCATTGTTTCTTTCCTCTTTGCTTGGGGTTTTTTGATATGAGTCATTTGATGGGATTGAAATGGATGTTTTTGATTAGTAAAAGCCTTAATTTAACTACTATTCATGTTTTTATAACTGGCTTTATTATTGGAAAAACATAGTGTACCTGCAAGATATATACTACATGAATTTTCAAAATGAATTTTATATAATACAAATTCTGTATATAACTTTTCAAAATCGGCTTCTTACAATTCATATCGTGCATTCACGGGTAAAGTGATGTATACAGTATTGCGTTTTCACGGACTGGGCATATTCTTGAATGCATTTTGTTGGGTTTCTGACCAATAACACTGTTTAAAGTCTTAATCTACATATCAAGTGAAGGTTGAACTTGCTGCCCCCAAACGACTTTTACTTTTAGTCGGCATGGGACATGGGGAGAGAAATGAGTAGCAGATCTTTTTCATGATTCACAAAACTCTAACTTTCGGAGTCATACAACGGTGAATCTTCAAGTATGGTACTGTTTACTGGTAACCTTTATGATTGCTGGTATTAATATATTTCTGGAACCTTTAATACCAATGGAATATTCTGAATCCTTTATCTATATCCGATTACAAATTTTGCTTCATTTATACAGTCTGACATCCCTCACTTCTAATAAATACGTCTTTGCTTGGCATACGTCTCCGAACGGTACAGCGTACATTCAAGGGTATTATCTACAGTACTTATGAAGATCTGTTGGGGGTCAAGTTAGTATCCTCTTACAATTGGAAACCCCCCAATTTTGAAATCAGAGATACCGGGTAAATAAGCGTGTGTAAATAAAGAAAAAGAAACCCCATAGACACTTTTGAGGTCAAGGATAAGCTCCCCATTTTTGAATCCCAAAATGTCGAAAATGAAGCCTCCATTAATTTCTCGCATCACATAAAAATTCTTTACCAACCATGCCCTGTCTTCCCTGAAAGAAGTTCTGTTTTATCGAAGAAGGGATGTAATTTTCAAGCCCCGGATAGAGACATCTGTCAGCGATAAGAAAAGGATGTTAGCCGTTAGAATTCTCGTGGAATCATTCAGGAGGAAGGTATCCCGAAGATAATCTGAGTACTGATGGATTTATGAGAAAAGGCTATAGTACTCGTTTAAGTTACATTCCTTTTCTTTTTTGTCTCCCTCAACTCCAAGGATGGCCCAACCGAGGTTGTGTCTGATTGCAAGCCCTTCCCTTTCAGCAATTTCACTTGCTTCTTCACTCTCTTTTCGAAGTGCTTTTCATCTTTCCATCACTGTACTTGTTAGCTATCAGTCTCTCGCCAATATTCAGCTTGGGACGGGATATTCCACCCACTTAGAGCTGCATTTCCAAACAACTCGACTCTCTGGGGGGAATGTATAAAAGGAGAAGGGGTACTTTATATTTCTTTCCAATGGACTTAAAGTATCTTTTCCTAACCAAACCCACCTTCAAAAGAAAATTCCCTATGAATTTCAAATTTGAGCTTTTGCCGCTTCACTCGCCGTTACTGAGGTAATCCCTGTTGGTTTCTTTTCCTCTGCTAATTGATATGCTTAAGTTCAGCGAGTAGTCTTACGAAGAGGAGGAAGTAGTAGGTGGTTCTAAAGCTTTTTCCTTGATATTTAGGATTACAAAACCAAACCATAGGCTTGAGAGTAAACCTATTACGTATCGTAATTCGCTGCGTTCTTCATCGGTGCGAGAACCAAGAGATCCTTTTTTGAATTTTGAATTTTTTTTAATCAACTTTATTGAAATTAAAAGTTTTGGTTTGTTCTTCCTAAAAGTGTTGTATAATATTTTTGGATGACAGTCCACCAGAGGAAATGAGTGAAGAAAGTGAGAAGGCAACTTTGCCACAATTGATGATATTGATGATGACTTGGTTCGAAATGAGAGTGAAACTTCACCAGTGGAATTAGATTTTTAAGAGCTTGTTTATAAGGTTTACATTTTCTTTTCCTTTTATTGGCCAGTTTCTCGCTGTGAGATCCCCAGAATCGGTAAAAAACTTATGGTCTCTGAATAGAAGATACTAGAAAATATACGCTACTGTTATAAGTTTCTTCAGGTCATAGTCTATTCTCGAACGACGCCAACTTCGGTAGCTTACTTAATTGTCGCATTTGATAATTCTCACTTAGAATTTGATGCTCTTGCTCCAAATCTTCATTGCCTTTTATAGTAATTCTTCTTTTCTCTGTACCGCATAAATCAGTCCACCCTTCCAGTTATCCGGAAGCAGGTGAAGCACAACTGGAGACCGTTCCCACACGGTTGGGCCTTAGTCAGATAATCAGATACTAATCCTCTATTAATTAGGAATATAAATCTAACAAATCCATTTTTGGGTCTGAGTCCAATCAAATCAACAACTATTATGCTACGTGAGGACTGTAATACTCGCAATCGAAATATATATAAAGCATCTTTTTTGTAGTTATGGCGCTGACTGTCACAAGGCTGATAACCTAGGGGCAACACATACTGGAGTGTATAAGTTACTGTTCTGAGTTCCGGACATTGTCCTCTCCCTCCAAAATAACCTCGGTAATTCCTCCCCGCCTTACTAAGCTTGCCCGGTCTTACCCCACTCGGTCGACCGGAAGGCTATCAGATGGGCAGAACCCTCCGAGGTTCGGAACCTAAGAAAAGCATAAAAAATAGGCCTTCTCCACCGGGCTAAGTCTGGGTTAGTTTTAGAATCTTCAACCATTTATCTCTTAAATATTGATTTTATCATTTAGGAAATAGTAGATTAGATTATATGGAAGGTTAATAAACAAAGGAAATAAATGTGGGTGGTATTATATGTTTGAGACCATTATTCAAAACAGCGAAGAAGAAAACTAGGCTTTCTAATCCAGCTGGGTTGTTTTTTTCAGCCCTACCAAAGTATTCTAACCAATACTGTAAAAAAGAGGGAATATTTGGTTACCATTATAATCGAGAATCCTTAGAAGTGGATATATGTAAATAAGGAGGGAAGCAATACAAGAATAGCTCGCATTGTTTTAAGGAAGAGGGTAAAATATTATCTCCAACTATGGTCTATCTTGAAACATTTATAGCTTTTGTTTTAAGACACATCTTACAAAAAAAACAAAGGGGGATTCTTATTGTTTTAAGGAATGTTTCAACTTCTAGAAATGCTATCATAGACACTTTTTACAGGTGTTTTTTTTTAGAAAGACAATGGCTTCAGAGTTTACTTTTTCTTTTGACCCATGTGTCTAAATAATCATTTTCTTTTTCAATCAATTGTTTGCTCAATAAAAATTCTCATGAATTCCATCTATTAGCAGCCTGATAAAGAGCATGAATTATTATCAGACAAGGTCGAAATCTGGGTTTATGATTATATATGAAGAGTAAACTAAAAAGCCAGAAAAGAAAAATAGTCTCCAGCCAAAAAAGAAAAACGCCTAAAGTTTCAAAACAAGATTGCTCATAAAAAATATATAAGAATCAATTTGATTTGGTACCATTGCAACCGCTCTTATGTTACGCGAGGACTATTATACTGACTACCTTCCTAGAGGTTTTCCGAATTTCCCTGTTAAAAGAAGAGTGCCGTATGTTTAAGTTAAAGTTTACTCGTAAGAACATTGTGCAGAAATCTTAATCGAAGTATTGTTACATTACATGATCTTCGAATACGCGCTTTCTCATCACTAAGCAGAAGTTACCAAAACAAGAGGGCAAATTAAACGTCCTTCTTTAAGAAATTGCGGAGGTTTCTTAGATAAATTACGTATAGCAAAGAATGAACAAAATCAGTGGAAATCTTAAGATTACCCTTTTTTCTGTGTTTCATATTTTATACTTGACTCTGTAAAATCACCCTCCGCAATTATGGCTCCCTTTTTTTTTTTTTTTTGCAGTCGTTTCGCACCCATCACTTTAACCAATTCTTCCTGAACTCCAAAACATATACCCATGAATTATAAACATACTTCTTTTTCCCAAGTTTATAATAAACCCCTCCATTTTCCTGGATATATTCTCCGCAAAACACAACTTTTTATATTTCTCCTGTTTTTCGTCAACCTATGTTTCTCAGCTACAAGGACCTACGAGTTCTCCCTAGATGAAGCGTATTTGTCACAAGATGGTATATATAAAACCGTAAAAACCATTAATGGGATTTCCCCAGGTCCACTAATTGAAGCGGATGAAGATGATTGGGTAAAAATAATGGTTACTAATAATCTCCAAGTACCTGCCTCTATACATTTCCACGGAATCCTCCAGCTAGGCACTCCTTGGTCAGATGGAGTACCTGGAATTACTCAATATCCAATATCCAGCGGGAAAAACTATACTTATTTATTCCAGGTGAAAAGCCAATATGGAGCTTTTTGGTACCATTCCCATTTCCGGGGATACCTGTCGGATGGACTCTATGGGCTAATATATGTGCGCCCCAGTGAACACCGTGAACGTCCTTATAAGCTTATCACCAATAACACTGAAGATTTACAATTACTTTCTGAACTTGAAAAAACCCCTGATTTTTTGATTGCAGATGATAACTTCCATGAATCTACCGATGTGATTTTCCTCCGAATGTTCAAACATGGTATAGACCCTCTTTGTATCCGGAGTATTTTGGTCAATGGCAAAGGCCGGGTTTTGTGTCCCAGTCCACGTAATTTCCGGCGGTTAGCTTCAAAAAACCAGTTTCTTATGCAAGCCCCCGAATTCGATTCCATGGGATGTGTACGTGACCCATCTCTCCGGGAATTCCATGGGTTTCCTATTGACCATAAGGCGTTATTTGCTCCAGGCTACTCTGCCCAGTGTCAGCCTACACAATCAAATATACACGTGCATTTTACCAGTGGCCGAAAATGGCAATATATCAATATACTCAATTCTGGGGGACAAAACACAAAAGCCTTTTCCATTGATGACCACCCATTCTATCTTGTGGCAGTCGATGGCGTTTTTGTGCATCCCCAGAAATTCCAATCACTTTTAATTCCCGTGGGCTCCCGATGTACTGTGCTTGTTTACACAAACCCTACTGATCACAAAGATACCCTGAAACCATTTGCAATTCGCTTTGCTGCATCCCATACCCCTCAATATATTGAAGGTATAGCATTTCTCGTCTATGGACACGAAAAGAATACGAATAATTCAAATATCTATCAAAAATTTACCCATCTCAGTGACTACTCTCATGGCTCTCGGTATCAAGATTTAGATGGGCGTATTGTATCCAAATCTGATAATTCCTGTTGGCCCCATGATACTACTCCACTAGAGAAAACCTTTTTCTCCGAAACCGTGGGCCCTGCAGATGTCACGTTCAAGTTCTTTCTTCGGATGTTTGACACGGTTCAGTTTACCATGTTCCCAAATATGGCCCAGTTACCACCCGACTTTGAGACTTCTACACCTTTACTACAGAGTTGGTATACTGACAAATTGAACAGTAATGTCTCCCAAGAACAAGGGGCTATTTTACATCCCAGCTTAACAAAAGGGCAAGTGGTGGATCTCATTGTCAACAATAACAAACATATTAACCACCCCATCCACCTCCATGGCCATTACATGCACCTTTTAAGCTACAGTACCCACGAAAACTTCCCCTTCAACTCTCTCGAGAAAGCAATTGTGGCAAATTGTTCCACTCTAAAACTCACAAACCCGCCACTCTTGGATGTGGTTTTAGTTCCTGTTGGTGGCCATGCAGTATTAAGATTTGTGGCAGATAATCCTGGGATCTGGCTACTTCACTGTCATAATGTCGGCCATCTCATGGGGGGGATGGGTGCTGTTTTTTTGGAAGCACTTGAAGAAATCCCAGCTCCATCAACAGAAAATTGATATATTTGAAGAGGAAAAAAAGACAAGGATTCAAACCGAGCGGTGCAGTTTATCTGGCATGTGATTATTTACATGAGCCATAAACAACGCCACCGAGGTTAGCCCAACAATTTTTATCTTTTGGGTTTCAAATTTATTGCCCAAATCATAGGTCAATTGATGGCTAAGAATACTTTCGGAACACTGTCTTCCGGTTGCTCATTGAAATCCGAGTTTCTTCATATTCTGGTGTTTTCAATCTGGCAAAACCCACACAATTATTTTTGTAATTTAAATTCAAAAATCACACAAATACCGTGGGCAGTTTAAGACTTAGCGGAATCTTTTTTTTTTTTTTTTTTGCAATTTACCGATATTCTGGCAACTTTTGATGACTTGCGCTTCAACCCCCAGACTCAGGATCCATAAGCGCATACCCTCTTAGGAGGCCAGATTCTCAGAACCTCTAATTTTTTTTTTTTCTTTTTTCCTCGTCATACGTTCACACCAAAATTCCTTATTTCCGCTCTAAATACAAATCTAACTTTCCCAAAATGGTCACCTCCGTTTTTGTCTCTGGAGCCTCGGGATTTATTGCCCAACATATCGTCAAACTTCTTCTCTCAAAAGGATATAATGTTGTGGGTACAGTGAGGTCTACAGAAAAGGGTGAACGTCTCAAAACCTTGTTGAAATCAGAAGCTTTTCAATATGAGGTTGTTGAAGATATAGCTCTTACTCGTGCTTTTGATGAATCTTTAAAAAACCACCCGGAAGTTACAGTATTTTTGCATACTGCCTCTCCATTCCATTACAAGGCTACAGATATTGAAAAGGAAATGCTTTTGCCGGCAGTTAACGGAACTAAAAATGCATTAAAAGCAATCCAGAAATATGGGCCTCAAATTAATCGTGTGGTAGTCACCTCTTCATACGTGGCAATGTGGGATGTATCGAAATTCTACGACCCAACTCACACTGATTCCGAGGATTTATGGAACCCGATTTCTTGGGAAGAATCTAAGCAAGATGCCCAGCAAGCTTACTATGGGTCAAAGAAATTTGCTGAAAAAGCCGCATGGGACTTTTTAGAGGAAGAAAAGCCCAATTTCTCCATTACCTACGTCAATCCAGTATTGGTATTTGGGCCACAGGCTTTTGATGAGGAAGTAAAGCCCGAGCTTAATGCTTCTTCTGAAATCATCAATAGTTTATTGCGGTTGAGTCCTGATCTGGAAATCACAGAAACTCCTAGCGTTTTTGTCGATGTCCGTGATGTTGCCAGGGCCCATTTAGTTGCATTTGAGCAAAACTTACCCAACGAACGTTTGCTCCTATTTTCCCAGAAATACTCGTCTCAAGGAATGTTGGATATTATCAATGATAACTTCGACACTTTAAAGGGAAAATTGCCCGTGGGAAATCCAGGGGCTGGAGCAAGGGCTGAGGCCAAGATTTGTCATGTGGATAATACGAAGACCAGAAAATTGCTTGAACTTCCATTGATTGACTTAAAATCATCTGTTTTGGATACTGTGGCCCAGATTCTTAGAGCCAGGTCAAGAAGTAAGTAAATGTACTTTTTGTTTTCTTCTAAAGAAACAAATCTTATTATGAAGCCTTTCCTTGAAGCCTACAGGAATTTCAGACTCTTGCAGTGAAGAATTTTCTAGCTTTTTCTCTCGGTAAAACTTGCCCAAAGGTTTAACTTTTCTCCCAAGATCATTTGGGGGTTTTCATATTCTTCAAAAAGATAAATAAAAATTCAAACTTTGTTACACTTACAAGTATCTTTCCCTCGGCTGCTTAACTAACGTTCATTGGAAGGGAAACAGTGCTTTATATTGGGTCTGGCCGTAACCGTCAGTTTTCCTTTTAATTACATCCAATTGTCTTCAAGATACACAAGATTGTTTTTTTTTTTTTTTATATCATTCAGTATTACCAATTCTAGGGCTCCAAATTTCATTTTCCATTTTAATATCTTGTACATTTTCCAAAGCCAGAATTTGCAGCTGAAATGTCTACACTATCTCAATCTATAGGCAAACATAGAATGTCATACCTCTGTATCAAAGATGACTCCAAAATCCATTAATAATACCTCATTTTAGAATATGTACAACTTTTAAACGGCTTTTGAAGTTCATTCAACTTATTCCTAAGTATCTCAAGTAGTTGAGATAAGACAAATTTTAGTGAATAAACTTTTTTTTACTAGATGCTCCTTAGCAACTAGAAAAAAGGCAAAATCATGAAAAACATGTTTCACAAACGTGGATGAACCGGTTGTTCTTGACACTTACTGACTTGAAATTTGATTTTCTGATCTTCCTTGTGTTTCAAAAGAACGGCGTAAAAGTGATGCAATTTTAAAAGTAGTTATTAGTGAAGGCTTTACTTACTTTAAAGGTACCTCACCTCTAGATAGTGGCAGAATTTTGAATGACTTTTTCTTTGAATTTCATCAACGTTTTTTTCTTCAAAGGCTCATCTTAGGTAATTACCAAGAAATTATCCACTTACAATATGTAAGAACAAAATGTAAACTGTAAAGGTACTAAACTAGCAACATAAGAGTAAGTTTTATTATTGGAAAGCCCCTACAAGTATCCACTTTCTTTTGAGAAAAAATTCCAAAAATTTAGACCCCCTAGTTCAATAAAAAGTTTTAAGTTTATCTTAAAAATTACTTCGTTAGAGTTTCCAGTTTAACTGCTTTTCAAGAAGGGTGTAATCGCCATACAATTTATAACTTTCTTTTGTTAAAAGCCAATGGCCAGCTAATAAATTCTAAGACTTTTTTTGTTCTTCCTCAATTCTTTTTTTTTTTTTTCTCTTGCTCTCATATTTCAGGAAATTAACATTGTTTTATTCCACTTATCTTTTGTTAGTGTAGCTCAACTCCACCTCAAGTATACCAGAACTATCTAAGGCTAGATTTAACAATCTAAATCTCTCATCATTTTTTACCCTGGCTTAAAATGTCTTGCCTAAAACTAGAGTTGATTATTAATAACTCATTTTTAAGTCATCGTTTTAAGTTCTAACGCTGTGGTCTGCCTTAGTGCCTGGAATAACTTTCTCTCCAGGAAAGAGATAGTTAATTTTCTTACAATTCTTACGTTTTTTTACGTCTCCTTATATAGACTCTGTAATCAACTTTCCCCAAGTATTTGAGGTTCGGAAAATTGGTTTGCGATGGTTCATTGGGTGGGAGCATTCATTTCTAATAGATTCGTCTCAATATCCTCCCACCGAAATTGTAAATTTATGAAAGATTTTTATATGTTGCTTTATTTTGCCAATCTAACGTATCGCAGGGGTTTGAAGGAAAAGAAGTTATGTTTTTTTTTTATTTTTTTTTTTTGAAAACTCACTTCGAAATTGCAATATTTAAATTTGAATGCGAAGTTCCTCAATAACAATGAACACCAAAAAACGAGTTCTCATTTCTACCCTCATAGAAAAATAAACCGTCATTAAAAAATCCCATTTCTTTTTTTTTAATCTTTTTCTTAATGATTTACACTGAAAACCATAGAAACCCCCAAAAATCACATCAATTACATTACATCACGCGCGATAATTTGGAACGCGTCTAATTATTAAAAAAGAGTATTTTATAAACCTCGATAATTATGTCAAATATTCCTGAAATATTGAACGGATCTTTTTACAGCATATTTTGATAAGAAATTAGAATTAATAGCTTTTTTAATGATTAAAGTCTCTCCCAGATCCTGGATTTTTCCCGTAGCATAAACGCATTTTGAGATACGGAGAAGTATTTGGTTGAGACTAGCGTAACATGGCCACTCAAAAAATATCTCCCCTAGTTAGCTTTGAATGCTTTGAGAATGAATTATCAAACCTAATATAAGTTTATTAATAGTCGATAATATCTTTAAGGCCCGTAAAGAATCAACCCAAAAGCTTGGTATTTGTAAAAAAAGTATACAAATTGTGGTTGCAAAGTTACATGTTACTCATGCCAAAAATGGCAAGTAAGTAGTGGATATTATTACGGGGGAGCACAAAAATTTCTTTAAAGTTTCTACATCAGGTTCTTTTGTTGAAAACTTTGGGAATATACCCTATTTAAGACAATGCGTGGAATCAGCTTGACATCAGAATCTGGTGCAAAAGATGCATGGGAGAAATTCTCTACTACGAAATCTCCCTCCACTTAATCACCCGAGACTTCGTGTTTGTTCGTCCGGCTATACTTAAGTTTCCGATCTAACGACTGACTGATATATCCTAAGCAGTGGATTAATTTCCCAAAGTCATTTTCTGTCGGATTTGCAGATTTGCTTGCTAAAAAGTTCGCAGCGAAAGCAAACCAAAGGATTCACCTGGCGCGATAGAATCTGCGTCTTGGAAGGCAAAAGAATTAGCCAAAGACCGCCTAAACGGCTTCTTGAGAAGATGAAAATGTTCAGTATGAAATCAAATAGGGCTAGTAATATTTTTTACCAATCGAAAATATGTTAGTGCGTTTTTGCAAATATCATGTTGCTTTTCAGTAAAAGTATATTACTGATGGTTATTTTGGGTGATGCTAGGCCATCTTCTAGATTAAAGCACCAAAAAAATCGCTTTAAAAAGAAACTGAAATATCATTTCATAGAATTGAGGACTTGAAAAAGGGAAAGATTCTTTTCTTTATTCATTTTTTTTTTTTTTTGTTAATTTTATGAAAAAATTAAATTTACCTTCAAGAAAAATAATTGTAATTACTTTCGCAATAGTTGGCAACACTGGTGACTGGTGTACCCTCCCAAATCTTAATCTTGAACAAAAAAATCCACATCATCCTGCACACAGTCCACCGCCCAGTGGTGCGAAGGCCGCGAGCCACGTCAACTACTTACTATAGCGTGAATCCACCAACTATTATAAACAATTGTTCAAGGCAAAGAAGAAAAAAAGCGCCTTTTTATTAAATAAATACAATGAAGTTTTCGCTGTCGCTCGCAATTCTGACATTGGCCCTTTGGTCTACGGTGTCGGCGTACTCCGTGAAAGGAGCCTCGGTTACGCTTAACAAAAAAGAGTATAAATTTGATCTTCAAGATTCGAGAATTCCTAAACTTACATTGGAATCTCCAAAAGATACGCTTTATTTTTCGTTGGATGGTGATGGAGATAAACCCCCACGCCAAATGATGTACCTTTTTTCCGATACTCATGGTTTAGATCATGCTGAATTTGCTACATTTGGGAAAACAAAACCAGGTGTTGTTGTTGACATTTCTGTCAATAAACTTCCGGATGCATTGAAAAGAGCCGATCGGATTCGGGTTTCGTTTTTGGCGGCGTCAGCAGAAGAAGACGAGCCAAACTTAAACCAAGTGCTTGTGGATCTTATTCCTGGCCCGGCGCTTAAGGAATCCGTGCAAAATGTGAAACCAGTTCGGTTGGGTGCGCTTCCGGAAATCCACCATGTTTTCCGTGCCGAGGAAGGCACCGTCAATGGCGTGATTCCCGTGGCTTTTAGTGGCCTTGCGGTAGCTTTATTTGTAGCTTTATTGGGTGCTTGGACTTCTGTTTTGAAGGATGAACTTTTTGCATCTGTTCAAGGCAGCACTTGGAAGGCGGCTTTGTTGAGTACGCTTGCATATGCTGAGTATACCTTCTTGCAGTATTATTTGGGCGCTTCCGTTTTCACCACTGCTTTCCATGTCTTGCTTTTAGCCGCACCATTTCTTTTCTTTGGATCTAGGGCGTTGTCAGTGTTGGGCAAGCTGCGTGCGTCGGGAAAGGCGTGAACAAAGTATATATATATATATATATGTGATACATTGACGAAATAGTTGGCCATGATTGTGGAATTGTTGGGTCATGTTTACTTTATCCTGAAGCCTGTTTATACCATGGATAATCATGGGAAAATCAGAAAAACGTCTTGAATAGATATCAAGGGAAAATCGGCTTTGTTTTCTGAAGCATACATGAACTTTAAGAATAAATATCCTAGCTTCGTGGTATCATATATTCTGAATAATTGGTGTTCTTGAGAGTCCTCATTGTTTTTTTTTTCTATTTCAAGTATTCATCTTCTGAAGACCAATGACTTATATTTTGACAAATAAGGGGAAGGGAAATCAAAAACATTCTTAGATAATGTTCGATACAGCCTTCGTATACTTACGATTCTGGCTTCTTACACTGGAATTCAACTAACATTAGGTATCTTTCAAAATTAAGGATTTAAGCTTCTCAATGGTAGATTTTTATTTTATTTATTATGAAAAAAATTTGGACAAAAGAGAAAAATGATGTTTGAGAGAATCGTGAATTACAGCTCTTGAAATTGTATGGGACCATACCCATTTTCAACAAACTGGGAGTAGACTGGCTTTGACTATAGGCCAATAAAAAGAAGATATAATTACCCCCTGTTTTTTTTTTTTTTGCTCTTGTCTTTTCGGTATCATACAATTTATACACTTCCATCAAATTACCTATTTCATCTGCCACAAAACGTTGTATAAACTGCTAAGGATTGTCGTTATACAGAAAGTCGGACTCTCGCATCGTTGAATAGAAGGTGTATATGTTCGATACCCAGAAAATGAAGTTCATAGATAGTACTGATAATGTAACCTACTCTATCTTTTGTATGTAAAGACTGGTTTCTTAATAGGATCTTCTCCACGTCAGAAAAGAAAAAAAATACGTTTGTTTCAATCAGAGAAAAGCTGGGGTTCGTGAAGTATTGTAATAAATACAGTTCCAATGAAGAGATACTCCTGCTGTTTCGAGCTGGAGATCATTCATCATATTTTTACCATCTCACCCTAAATAATTTGGCGTTCCTTCCATTTGAACATCTCAAGAACGATTTCTACTCTTATGAGCGTCATCATTTATGTGTGTTCATGAGACTGGTTCAGCCTTCTCAAAGTTTCGAAGGAGCCAAGTGTTGAGGGATGAATATCTCTTTAGCTATATATATTCTTTACGGAAGGTCAACCTACATATCACATAATTCATATAAACCATGTCAGATGAAACCTGCGAATCGTTTTAAGTAAAAAAGCAATATAAATACTACTTGATAATTTCAGGTGAATAAGATTTTGAAGAATGGGGTTGGAAAATATACTTCTTACTATAGGAAAACTCTATATCTAAGTATAAAATCCAACAATATATCCGGTATAGTCTAAGTTCCCGAGTTACTGAAATCTCCTACTTTCCCAAGCCTTCGAAACATCTCTCATTACCTGTTGTGTATGAACATATCAAATAGTCAATACCTTAGTCTCTTCAATCAACAAGGTACTGTCAAATGAACGATACCTGGTTTAATGGGCCATTACCAGTATCACTATATAGATTGTTTCAACTTAGACATGTATGGTTAATCTTAATCTTTGATACAATCATATAACTACTGGCCCGAACAAGTTATCACCAGATTACTACAAAAAACTTCAAGCATTGATTCTTCAAGAGGTCGCACATTCTCTTCGACAAAAAGAGGAGCTATAATATAGGGCCAATTAAAGTGTTGGATAGTCTTTGGATAGAAGGGATAGTGGTTGATCATGAGTGGGCTGATAACATTTATATTCTTAGCTATACGATTCATCGTTTCTGAGTGATTGACTAAGGCTTGGGCAATTGGAAAACGACTGTATTTATACCTTCCCAGCTTATGCATCACTGGGCAGATCAAAACCAATGAAAATCAAAATAAAAGGCATGGGAACATTGGAGGAAAAACAAGATATATCAAAACATCAAGTGTTTCTTCAACAGTTGAGTCAGGTGTAAATGTTAGTTTTGTAAGACATAACTTATAACACTGGAGTTATAATATTCCCCGCGTGACATAAAAGCGGTTGCATCAATAGGGTTTGTATTCATATTTAAGAGATGAATGGTTCATAATTTAAAACCTAACTTAGACTTAGCCCGGTGGGAAATGCCTCTTTTTATGCTTTTCTCAGGATCCGAGCTTCGAAGGGCTCTGCCGACCTGATAGCAAGGCTTCCGTTCAACCAAGTGGGGTAAGACCGGACAAGCTTCGTAAAACGGGGAGGAATTACCGTAAAAGGTAAAGGATCCTAGGGTAGAAGAGCTCACATGTCAACTGAGCGTTTCGTGTGCCATTTTTTTCTCGGTATGTCAATATGATACCGAGGTTGGTTTAGAGAGAGGACAATGACCGGACGGAACTCATAACAGTAACGTATACTCTCCAGTATGCGTTGGCCAGAGGCTATCAGCCTTGTGCTGATACCGGGGACCCGACAGGCTTATAGTCTCTAGTATATATACCACTTAGAGGCCATCACTATTGCCCCTTCTTCTGATACCGAGGACCTACTGTCAGACATGAACTTTGCCTGTAATTTAACAAAACAAGAACAAAACAGTACCTTCCCCATACACCCATCTATGATTCATCCACATACAAATTGTCAAGCCAGCGGAAGGCATAGAAGGAAAAACGCCCGTTTTCATCCCAGAGTCCCTTATCCATAGAATTGGCCGCCACAACCTTCCCCTTTATAAGTCCCATCGGGAGCCAGGAATACGACCGCAGATCTAGAGAATGGCTTAAGTTATCACCGGTGACCCACACGTGACCCGCAGGCACTTCAACATATTTATTAAACCCATCATTTTGAACACATGTATTGGGCAAGTTGGTGAGCAGTGAAGAGCTCAGAGGATCTACTAGAATAACGTCTCCAGGCATTCCAGTTATGCGCTTACAGATCCGGTGGTCTGGGTCCAGTGGTTTTGTGGCCACCACAATATCGCCCATTTCAAGGCCTCTTCCTAAACGGTATTTTTTCAACGCATGGACAAAATCTCGTTTGGCCTGGAGTGTGGTTAACATTGATTCGCCTCGAGTTTCGGTAAATTCGTAAACATACTCATTTACAAAATGGGCCGCACATCCTGCTCTCACCGTCCATGAAAATATACTTCCCACAAACCTTGCTGCTTCCTTGACCATTTTTTTGTAGGAAAAAAGAGAAAAACAAAAAGAAAGATGGAAATTCTGGATTTTGCTGTTAGTAGTTCAACTGGTATGACCAATGAGCTGAGGTTTATGAGCTTGGGTATTGGCAGGCCACGTGAAAGACCCAGGGTTCAATTATATGTGTCTGTGGATATAAAAAATACACGAATTTCTTTGAAAAGAACTGTTGGAGTTTATGACATTATATACTACTTATGTTTTCGGGGTTTAAGAATATGGGGTCGCGGTGTGCATATGGACACTTACCGTATCCCAATTTTTCTTATGTTTTCAACTTTTCGTTCTTCATTCAATTTATCAAAAAACGTATAAACCTGTATTCCATTGGCTTCTTTATCTGTAGGTGTCTTTGTTGTTTCCTTCTTTTTTCCATCAGATTTACGTAGCTACTACCATCTCCCGAGTCCAAAGACCCACACTACATCATCTACAACCAAGTCTGGTATCCATACAATTTTATTAATCCATATCCGCTTAGTAAACGAAACCCAAAATCTTACCCGAAACGTGCTTTCTTCTGGCCTCCTCGTGGTCCATGATACCAGCAGAGGTGGTCAAAATAACGTAACCGAATTGTCTGGCTGGCAACAAGTTGTCAGTCCACCTCTCAATGTCACCGATCTTGACGTTGAATCTTGGGGAAATGACACCACACTTGTTCAATCTACCGGTCAATTGAACAACAATCTTTCCGGATCTGTGGTCATCGACGTACTCGAACTCACCGATGTAGCCTTAAATGTTAGTAACGTAAAAAATAAGATAATAAAAAGAAATCCAGATATCCATAGACTTCTGGTTCAAAATGGGGATTTAAGGTCAATAACTCATGGTCTTCTTCACAGAAAAGAACTGTTCCACGGGCAAGATGTCGAGGGAAAGTAAACGGTTGGAGGGACAGACGACCTAAAACCGTGTAAGAAGCGTCCCCTCTTCGATCTCCCGAAAAATTAAAAGACAGAACGGGACTGAACACCGATCATTCCATCCAGTTATCATTTCGGGGTTCTTAGAGATGGTGTAAATATGGGTTGGTGCCTGGTGAAAAGTTCTCAAATATGAAACAAAGGTTGGGTGAAATATTGCTAGAAGAGCCCATTTTGAATTCGAAAAAATCTTGGTTATTTTGATTTTTTTTCAAAAAAACATACCGTGCTTTTGCATAACTTGCAAGAACTTGATGATCACCTTAGAAGATGGTCTAATCAAGACTTGTCTCTTACCGGTCTTCTCGGCGTTGTTAATAGCGTTCAAGGCGTCAGCCAAAACAGAAGTTCTAGTCATTACTAGGAAAAAAGTTAGTAAAAAAAGGAGCACAACCACACAAAACAACAGAGCAGCATGAGTGTCCCAAACGGGATTCATGTAGCAGCGCAGATTTTCATTCAAATTGGTAAAGAAACCCAAAAAAAAATGAAAAAAATGCAAGGATAAAAAAATAGTGGGAGGTGTCCAAAGGTCTCCAAGGTGGAAACTTCATGATGTCAGGCAATTTCCAAATTGGCTAGACTCCATGACTTATCTTATTCTTTTCCACCAAAGACCCCTGGATTCTTCCACTACTGTTTTGATGATTGTGCATTCGGGGTAACCGGGAATCGGGACCTCGTTCGCTGATCTGGGAGTTCAAATAATCTGGCACATACTTTCAGATTTGAGTGGTTATAGAAAGAAAGTGGTGAGAAAAAAAAAATCCCTCAAGAAAAAACTGCGGTGCCGAAAAAAAGAATTGGCGTACTGTATGCACGAACGCGACATTTCCCAGAATTCAATGCCAAACCCGTACATCTCAAGTCAAACATCCGGAGTTACGTTAAGCGAATATTCCGTTGTCCTAGAATACCATTGGGTTTGGATATTTGAACTACATTTACATGCTAGGGTTGAAGGTAGTAAGGCCTATAGTGAGGGTTCAAAGGAATGCTTACTTAACGTCATTGAGAAATCTCCATGGAAGCAATTCTAAAGGTCCAGGTGATGCATCAAAGGATGTCAAAGAATCAAAAGAAGTTACACAAAAAAATGTTGAAAATGGCAAAAATGGACTATTCCAAGTAAAGTCCCTGTCATCTAAATCTGCGCCTGCAAGTATGGATTCGGGAATTTCCAAGTTGATGAAAAAAGACGTGAAACCGTACGTCCCAAAATTGAAGCATCAGCGTCTTTCGTATGAATACCCTGGGTTACCTAATGAAGACGACTTTACGAAACACACGGATAAAATCAAAAAACCCAAGAAAATCAGCCGATGGTCACTGGTTTTCCCCAAACTTGCAGTGTTTGGTGCGGTCATTTGGGGTGCCTATGTAGTCAAAGTATGGTTTTATGCCTCGGATGATGATGCAGAAAGTAAGGAACTTTTGGATCCGGCAGTTTTCCATAAATTCGTGGTAACACATAAACACCAGATTGATAAAGACCATTACCTCGTAGAGGTGCGGCCGAAGTACAATAACTGGCAGTATAGTTATTATGCGCACTATGATAATAAGTCAATCTGGAGTGGCGACAAAATGTGGTCGGTGGAAATCAAACAGCCGGATATCATGGTGGTTCGTCTGTATACGCCGCTCCCGCTTTACTTCATGAAGTCGGAGATTACCCGCGCGGGTAAAAAGGAGCCATTATTAAGGGTGATCGAAAACGATTGTGAGGATTACGATAAAGGTGGAGTGATGACTTTTTATATCAAGCGGTATGATGATGGAGAAGTGTCACGATATATTACCAGCAAAAACGTGGGCGACGAGCTTGAGTTACGGGGCCCTCATGTGGAATATAAGTTCCCTTACCATCCTTTGAATGCGCTCCATGAACGACCAATATTCCGGGACTTGCCCTCCAAAGTAGAAGCCGAAACTTTATTGGAAAGTGTCAAAAAGGAGAATGGAGTCCCCGATTATGATAACTTAAATTTCTATGGTGCTGGCACTGGCATAGCACCTATTTTACAGGTGCTTTTCTCGCGCAACCCATATAGGGGATTTATCAATGTCCATTACCTGGCCAAAAGTGAATCTGAACTCGAGCCATTTAAAAGATTTTTGTTCTTTTTGGAAAAATTGGACCGCATCAAGTTCCATGCCCATATTGATACAAAACTGAAACTATCACCCAAAGATTTCACCGCTCCAAATACCCCTAATTATATTAGTGCGGCACGTATAGAACAAAGCGAAAAGAAACCTACAGTTTCTAAGACCGATCAACTTAAGTTGCGTACGGCCATTTTGGAAGGTACTGCTACAGAAACTACCGCTAAACAAGAAAGTGTGCAAAGGGGCCCTTGGTACGAAAATGCTTTACAACAGGCACGTGCCACGTCCTTACAAACAAAACCCAATGCTGCATTATCTGTGGTGTGTGGGCCTGAGGGATATGTGGATTTTTTAGCTGGTGGGAAAGAATTGGCTACCGGTGAACAAGGACGTGTTAAGGGAATTTTGGGAGCCAATGGCTGGGACGAAAGTAATGTGTTTAAGATGTGAAACTCTTGTAAATAGAAACCTTTGAACACACTGAGTGTTCCATTCAAAGATTCGATTCCTGCCTTTTACATAATTATTAATCATTTATACCGTACTGTATAAACTGATTTCTTACTACTTATAATAGAAAATGTTTAGAACCAATTTTATGCTTAATTAGGTGAAGGTTAAGCTCCGGAAATATTGTAGAAAAAGAAAAAAAGAAAAAAAGAAAAGGGAAATGGAAACAATCACATATCGCTTTTTAAACCTACGGATAGCTTGTAAATCTCATTTCTCTTCAACCACAGCTTAATTTAAATCAACGCTTTTGATTTGCCTGCTTTCCTCACCTTCTCCCATTATGCGCTTACACGTCCATGGCGCGCACCTCACTAAGCATCTCCACCACAACACGCGGTCTCATTCTGAAACACATACAAATATCTGAAACACGCCATGGAGTCCGAGTTAACCCGGCAAATATCGCTGGAAATCTTCCAGAAAATCCGTCCATATTGTCTGACGGTTTCCGAGCTTTCATTAAAGCCATTGCTGGAAAATATTGACTCACTTACACATGCACTACGGCAGATTCTGGTGGAACTCGCCACTCACTATTCAAAACACAAAAAATCTGTGGAATCTTCGGCAGATTTGCAATATATGCTTAGTATAAAGCTTGCAGACTATGTGTTTTTCCCCTTATCGAATTTATTGAAAAATCCCCATCTTCCACAAACTATAGTGCAGTATATTTTGGAGATATTGGCGTTTTTGGTGGGCCATGCGTGGAGCCATGATATGGATGAAAATTTGCTTGAACAATTATTGGCATTGGCTATATTTCTCTCTGGCGGTGAAGCCATTGCTAAACACACCAAAAGTTCTATATTTACAGGAAAACCACAACCGTTTATTCTGGCGGTGGCCTCATGTATGACTGCACTAGTAAAATGCATACCCAGAGACTTTTATATTGCCAAATACCAATTGCAAAAACGTCTTTCTTTATTAGGAGACTTCACCACGATATTACTTGATGTTTTGGAGGTTCTCGGCCCTGGTAGCGAGGATCAGGCTTGTGATTTATTGCATACATTAGCATGGTTTTATGCCACAAGAGTGTCTGCAGAACAAACCTCGTTTGTGTTTCCTGGAATTGTGTCTAAAGTGATAAATTACCATTCCAAGGCTAAAGGATTATCTTCCCCCACTTTGCTTGCAATTTTGGAAATACTCAAAGCCATTATTGTCAAGGTATTTTCAGACAAAACGCTCGACATATCTCTTTTTGAAGTGGAATCAGAATCCTCAGAATTGCCCCCTCTTTCAACGTTTTTTGAAAATCTGGAAACTCAAGTCACTCGTGAAGAATTCCCAATCGAAGTTTCGCTATCTAATACACAAACGAGTCACAGAACAACCGCATGGCTACAGGCTACATCTAAACAACTCAAGATTTCCCTTTTGATCTTTATGAAAAACCTCATTCTCAACCCAAACTCAACCACAAGGATTCTTGCAAATCAAAAACTAGCGAATGGTATCATTGCGTTTGTGGCGGAAATTGTGCGCAATTGTTTCAAGGCTCTTTTCAAAGAAGTCGTTCCCAATACTTTCGATATTCTTTCGGGGCTTTTCTATATTATGACCAAGGATCAACCACAAAATAATGAGCAAATTCTTTTTCCGAAAATCGATTCCGTATACCTCATGCTTGGACGCTCGGATTTGGCTTTCTTATATAAGCAATTGGTGATCAAAACAGAACACCTTATTTCGTCGCAATTGCCGCTGATTTTATCTTCTTCAAGTGAGGACAAAATCTGTCTTTGTGTTTCAGCCTTGAAAGTACATTTACGTGTAATTTCCACCCTTGACTCAGCTTTACTCAAATCCCCAGATACTTTAAGAGAACTTAGTATGAAGGTCTTAAAAACATTGGCCTTAAATGTCAGCCAGAATATTCAACGGAAGGAAGCAAAATCGAAGTCGGGAACTGGGAAAAAAGAACTTCTCCAGTTTTTGGGTGGCCAAATACCACTGGAAGAAACTCAAGACCTGAATAAATTGGATGAAATTGAACTTCCTCCTCATATTGACGCGAAGAAACTTGGAACAGTCAATAAAAAAGAAGATTCGCTTGTCCCTGTAGGAAAAACCAATATTGTTCGGCGTCTCGATCTTGATCTCCAAAGCCAAAGTACTCCTCAAGTTTTCAGTGCCATTTATTCCAAAAGGTCTGAGCAAGCCATTCAAAGCCTTTCTTCTTTTCTTGGAACACATTGCCATGCAAACACAGAATCTATTTTATCTTCTTTTTTGGCCGTGCCTGATAATTCTTCAAATGAAATAAACGATCTTAATCAGCGTTCGGTGTCGTTATGGATTTCTAACTCGCTTTACAAAAGCAAATCAGATTCCGAGAAATCGAAAAATCAATTTGATATCAATGATTTCTTAGATTTTGACGACTCTGATTCGGAATCTATAGAACCAGATGCTGACGAAGAAACCACCTACTTACTTTTGCAAACTGCACAGAATATGCTAGATGATACAAAGGCCCTCTTGGATAAATCGGAGTTTGACACGCGAAGCCATGAATATCGGATATGTGAAAATGCTTATACGGTTGCTCTAGACACTATTGGTAGCCTTGCCAGCCGGTTATCTAAAGAGGATTTCCAGGAAGATGTACTCATGGACTATCTTTATCCACTTTTGGAAGCACTCACATATACTCCAGATTCCCAGGTGCAAATACAAGCTCAAGTTTCATTGGCATTGATTGTTAATCTGCATTATAATGGCTCGTTGGAAACTCTTGTAAAAGACAATTCTGATTACCTTATAGATTCTTTGAGCATGAACCTTTCTGTGGCAAGTGGGCTTACACCTTCATTACCTGGGATTTTGCTTGTTGTTATTAGAATTAGCGGAGTGCAATTACTCTCACTGAACCAACTTCAAGACATTCTTAGTGAAATCTTTATTGTGATTGATTCCTTCCATGGATACTCGACTTTAGTGGAAAACTTTTTCCATGTTTTTGAAGAGATTGTGTTGAAGGTAAAAGAATTGTATGGCTTTCAACTTTCAGATTCATCAAAACTTTCACATAAGGGAGTCTCTCCATACAAACCCTGGGGAATATCGTCTTTTGATGATGCACTTCAGCTTATTGATGATGCAAACAAATTGGTTGACCCATTTTCTGACTATGAGCCTGAAAAAGAGTATTTTCAAAGAAAACCTGGCGTGCCTTTTTCAGAACAGGCAGGGGATTCTGACGATGAGGATGAACAAGAAGATGAGTCAGTAAAAGAGGAACCTGAAGTATGGCCTTCACCCGTACCAAAAAATATATATACCTCGGTTCAACAGCTCTTCACTTATGGTCTCCAGTTACTCTCACATCCGTCTGTCAAATTGAAAATTCAAATTTTGCGTACTTTAAAGGAGGCGTATTCGATTATGAGTTCGAATTATAAAGCCTTGATGCCATTGCTTGCACAATACTGGCCTCTTCTTCTAGTAATGAGCACTGGATCTTCAAGCCTATCGGATGATATGGTGGATCGCAGATTGCCTCAAGAAGATCAACTAATTACGCCCACTTTGGAACTCATGCTTGTTATATTTGAGGAGGACGAGAAACACGAAAAGTTTATGGCTAGCAGGTTCATTGATATGTGGGAGTTCATGAAGAAAAAAGCACCTTCAATTTCAAAAGTTTTAGATTCAAACCCACCACATTCTACAAAAAAGGTTTTACTGAAGTCCGTTAACTCGAAAAATTTGGCCCTCTACTCAAAGTTATATGTTCGTGGTATCAATGCATACGAAAAGGCTATTCCGGATTTGGTGGCACATGAAATGGTTAGAGTATGCTATGCTTTTGGCATCAGCGAGTCAGAGAAGCTTGGAAGAGAAGTAAAAAACCATTTATGGGTGTTAAAATACGTGGCTTAGATGGACATATTGTATGTTCCAGAGAGATTGGTCGAATGTCAATCATATCAACCATTCCCTTCTAAAAAGTATATCTGTCTCAGAATGAATTCCTTCATAATATCCCGTGATTTCTTCAGCACCAGAATCAGGCGTGTATTTTTATGGAGCATCTGCGACATGGTGACTTATTTCCCGAGATTGTTTTTCCGGGCCAATTTGAGAACCAAGGTTGATTTTGCAGTCTCATAGTTCCGGGGATCGAAAGGCGAAATTATGTTTATAGGTTAAGGTAGCCTTTTCCAATTCTGGAGATTTACAAAAAGATTTAATTGCTGTTAATTAAACTATACGTGGTGCACATGTGACGCTCAAAGACCCTGATCATTTAAGAGCTTTTTCTTGCGCCTCGTTAAAGTCCGCAATAATAAAAGCAAATTTACCCGAGCGGATATTATCGCGTGGTGGTCTGCCATGTTTAGTTACATATTCATTTTAGCCATGGAAGCCCCTTATTCAATTCATATACAGAAGTACAAAATATATCTTGGTGTTTAAAAGATAGGAACTTCTTTAAAGAAAGTGGAGGGTTTCGATAAGGGGCCCAGATAAAGCTAACAGAGCTGTCACTACACTTTTCCAAAGGCAAATCTTTAAAAGTTCAGCGTAAATTTATACAGAAATCAGGCTGTAAAGAAATTTGCTTATTCAAGAAAAAATTGTAACTATCCGCTTATATCTAAAAGATTGTCGAAGTGATGATCCCAAGAGCCACGAAAACAGACGCCCATACACCAGCAGATAATCCTGAATCATGGCCACCTCCATTATGTGAATCGAAACCAGTGTAACATGAGTTTGAGGCAGTAGCAAAACAATTGTAAGAGATCACCATCTCACCTGAGGAACCGTACATGGTGGTTGAAAAACTCGTGATTTGTGGAATGGTGAAACCGGAAATTAAGGTCATTTTTTGGAGGCAAGTGTGAATATGAATGTGAAGATATCAGTCGATGAATAACACTAATATTTTGGAAAAAGCTAAAATCCTCATTACTTATAAGTTGAGATTTTTGATAGCAGTTTTGAATGACGTAATTTCTTTTCCCAGTTTATCATATCTGCATCTCATGAATGACCAAAAGGGTAAAAATCGCCGTGATCTGAGATAGATAAGGAATGTGGGATTTTATGCACGACGAATAGTTTGAGTTCCCGCGTACAAGAGAAATCACGATTTCTTTCTTTATAAAATTTTTGTGAAACATGTTGACTTGAGATTTTTAGGACATTTTCTGGGATTAAATCCGAACCTGGAGTAAAATCTTGATTATTTTGATATTTTCCAATCTCGTATTGGAAGATTCGGGGTGCATATAAACCTGGGTACGTCGTATTTTCATGCCGCGTGAGTGGCTGGCTAAGGCTTAGAAATTGAGATAGGACGTCACGTGCTACAGTATTTACATTGTTTTTTTTTTTTGCCTGAATAGTCTTCTCATGTAATACCAGTTGTGTATAAAAACTACCACTAATCATTTTTATACCCCGGATCACAAAAACCGACAGGACTTTCATGGGTAAAATTTTTGCATTCACAATTATTCTACCAAAATTATCCTGCATATATAGTGAATGTACGGATCTTTATCCCACCTCATACATTGTAAGATTTGGCCATTCAAGACATCAATATAAATATTTTATAGGTGTAATATTTTGGAAATAGAGGTTATTGATGGTGGCTCTTTGACTTTCAATTCATGTACGATGAATTTCTGGATACTGGAAAGTGGGGCCAAATTCTTTTTATTATAAGCACAAATCATTTACCTCTGCCCCAAAGTAAGCGCAACATTATCCTTTCTCTCATTTGATACGGTTATTGTTTCTTTTTTCTTTTCCTCCTTTTTTTTTTTTTCTTTTCCTCCTTTTTTTTTTTTCTTGCTTTTTCTTTTTCTGGAAATCAAAATGAGCATTGAGTCAAGAACCCCTAAATTTTATACAATCTAAGACACAACACGCGTCTCCTTAACCCGCTAGCCAATGGAAATAACGATGTTTCCTACCACTCGCGTTGCCAAATTGATGGGCGACACAGCTACGTGATACAATGGAAAAATCAAGACTCCAGAAATTGTCCAAAATCCTGAAATATTTTTTAAACCTATTCTGTGAGCGGTTTATCAAAAAAATTGCATTTACATAGGGAGTTTCCACATCCTGGACTTTCCTTTATGAGGGGTCAAGGTCAACGTTATTTTCTAATCATGTCTCGTTTATTTTAACTGCTTTTTTTCGGATTTCATTTTTTTTTTTCTTACCGACATATTTTTATCCCTTGGCTCAAGACTTTGCCCAATATCCCCAAACATAAACAACGTAATTAAACCAAACTTATTACTCTTTCATATTCTTAAGTCCTCCGCCACACGAGGTCAAGTCCAACTTATCAAACATTGTTCTCCAGCCAAAAATAATCCCGGTTTCTACAGGCAAATCACCCTGAATTTTTTCACTCCAATCTCCACAACGAATACCGTCACGTGTTTTCTTTTCACATACCCGATATTGTTGGATTTGGCGGATCACAACTTGCTTTTGCCAAATTTGACCATAACTATAAGCAGGAACAGAATAAGTACGTGTTTCTGTTTCTAAAATAGTCGAAGTATCACCACTAAGATAGTTTTTTTGAATGGCAACTTTCTTACCAAATTCCACATCAAATCCTGGTTTGAATCCACCAGCAGGTAATGCCGCCAGTTTTGAAGTCACAGTAAATGGAAGGGGGCTAAACTCATTCAGGTAAATACAAGAAGCAGGTGACCAGTCATTCCATATTCTTTTCTGTTCCGTCACTTTATAGTGCTTCCATGTAGTATGTTGACCAGAAACCTCGAGATTTGAAACCCCAAATACTTCGCCATCAACGAGGAAAACAAAGTCGGAAATTTCGTGGCCATTTTGAGCTTCTTGAACTATTTTATCAAAAGCAGAATCCACCGTTTCGTATGTGGGAATGTTATTGGAAGACACAACAACTGTGGTGATGATTTGAATTATTAAGATGAAGGAAATAAACATATTGGAAATAATAATTCAGTAATTAAGCGATTCAATATTCGGATTTTGGTGTTTATTATCTTCTTAAATACTCTTTCATATATTAAATGTAAACACGATATATAAGGATACATCACAGCCACAAAAAATGTTCAACAAATTTGTTCGTAATAATTTTGCAACCAATTTTATGAAACTGGGCTGTGTAGTGGAATTGTGGGGTACATATTTATTTCACTTCATTTACCCCACAAATATCACCTTTCTTTTATTCCAAACTATTTGATTATATTTCTACAAAGCAAAATTGATTTTTCTTTGTCCAGGGATGACGGCAATTTCAAATTCAATTTCTTGTAAACTGAATCCAACTTCATATTAGGTTTAAGTGTGGATTGCGGGAAGGTCATTTCTGGGATTATCATTGGTATCGTTTATGGAATTTTTTGATTCATTGTTTTTTGACCCCCGTTTCCTTTAATATTCTTTGTTTCAATACAAAACACTTTGTAATCATCGTTAAAGGGGTTTTCGCTTTGAATCGAAATATACTGTACATATATACCACTTCCTAAATAGAACTTCACAATTGAAAATAGTTACATTAGGAGATTTTTCTGCGTTTTGGTAAAAAAAATTTCACATAAAAAATATAGAATCCCTCTCTGGGAGTTGGCCGAAGAGAAGTATAAAATCAAGAAAAAAAATAGTCAACATTCTCAGAACAATGCGCAAGCCCGGAATCGAACCGGGGGCCCAACGATGGCAACGTTGGATTTTACCACTAAACCACTTGCGCGCTTTGATCTACTCTTGAAGCTCAGGTTTCACACTGATCAAGCAACAGGAAAAGAAAGTAGAACCGGTTCGAGATTTCAAAACTTGAGTATTCCATACAAAAAAAAACCATATTTCACTATGAAAGACAATTAGTTCCCTACAAGTTTGGGAGGACCCGGTGCCTCTTCTGCCTCGGGAAGTATCAGGCAAAGAAGAAAAAAGAAGAAAGCATTGGGCGAGACCTTTCCGTTGGGACGATGACGTATTTTTTAGTCATGATTTGTTTCTTTAAAAAAAAAAAAAAAAAATACAGGTACATGCTAGCTAGAGCACTTTTGCCGTGGTTTCGGTGTGAAGTGACCGAAGCTTGCCGGCTAGTGTGTAGTTGGGAGCTGTTTAGAGGGTTTTCTATAGTTATATAGTTTTTGAAGGTGATGGTTTAACTGCCACCTTCGTCCTTTAATCAGATGTATCAGGCAAAAAAAAAAGGTTATTTTCTATAGTTTATAGTTTTCAGAGAGTGATGGTTAGTATCATCTCTTTCTTCCTTCAATCAGATATATCAGTCAGTAAAAAAGAAAAGAGTAGTTCAGACGTATCTAATCAACGGGTGATGTAAGAAGTGGTTTCTGGGGCTTGGGAAATCTGGTGATCCCAGTGACTCAGTACATCAGCCAGATATTAGATATATATTTTTCCTATAGTGTGAATTGTTTCTTTAAAAAAACACAGTCAAAAAGAAAATCGAAATTCTCAAATAACTTTCCAAACCTCGCATAACCCTATGTTTTGGGAGAAATCCTAGAGACACTTTAATCACAAAGAGAGCCTTCAATGCTAATTTTACGTTAGAATAGTTTGTGGCTGGTTATTTCATGTTAAATTTCCTGACTTTTGAACGAATATTGACTTTCAAACGTAGATCAACCGAAGGCAATGTCGCAGGGGAAGAAAACATATGTATTTTCTTTGTTATTGCACTCAATGACTAGTAAAAATGTATAAAAGGTATCGAAGATGTTTTGAGCTTACAAGAATTGGGTGCGTACTCTTTCGGCCACATTTTGCGGTTACTAATGATATTGTCCTTGGAAGTAATTGCTATTTAGACTTAGTATAGTGACATCAAACTACTTTCATGTTTCGTGGGTGTCACGGGTGACTGTGGTAGAGTGAAAAACGGACTTATTTCAAACATCATTTCTTTCTTTTCGAATCTGAACTCGAAACGAGAAAACTTATTTTTTCTTACTCAGAAAAAGGTGGAACTGAAATAATTCGACTTCTTGAAAGTTTGGGATTCTTGCGCCGCAGGTGAAGTAGACGAAAGTAACCGTTTGTCTGACTAAAGTTTCAATCTAACAATTAAGTGTCTGAGACAAGAGCCTATAGACGAGCGAGAAAGCAACAATGGGAAATAGACGGTCAAAAAAAGCGGCTTAAGATCATTTTGACCCCTTTTTTAACCCTATTAAAATTAACTCCCTGGTTGTTTCTTTCTTTTAAAACAAAATCATACGGCTGAATGTTTCATTTCAAGAAATCTCAAGGAAAGAGAAGTGATGGCGAGATTAAGTATCCAGGAATGTTTTGCCTCGGAGTTCGGGAAACTAAGCGTATTCTAGATATCTTTTTTTTTTTTTTTTTCTCTTATTTTTTCTTGCCTTGCCGAAGATTTCACCTATTGTTATTTTTTTTTTTTGCACAAGTTGCCATAAAAAAAAAATGTAATTTTGGAAACTCGAGTTTTGAAAATGATTTCTTCAACAAAACAGGTAATTTGTGCTTATTTTTTGTTGACGATAGTGTTCGAAAAGCTTGGAAAATGGCTTTATTTTAGAGACAATGGGATTTCTTCCTGGTGGTATTGATTTCATAGTCCGAACTCGGCCAATAGTCCAGGTGAGAATATTTTTGAAACTTTATAGCTTTTGATTATTTAAAGACTTCACAATGTCCGCAAATATATATATATTTTTTTCTTTTTTACTGTACTAATATTCAATCTGAGCTCAATTCCCGTAGTTCAAGTTTATCCAAACAATATTAAAAAATGAAATCGTTTACCATCGTTGTGCTTTTTGCAATTGCAGTTGCAGCAGGAATTGATCTGTCGAATGTTGAGCAGTCCCCCCAGAGTGAACAACAAAGAATGCCTTATTTAGGCAGAGGCCCCGACGATTGTGACTTTTCTCGCATGACTGTGACTTCTCCTGATCATATGAGATACATCTTGGCGCACCCGCAATACATTGCTTGTAAGGACAAAATAAAGACCTCAGAAGAAGAGCAGAAGAAGGCCGAGAATGAAACAGCAACAGAATTGGAAAACTCGAGGCTTTATTTGTTAAAGATACTTTCTTTAAAACGTGATATGGTTCTGTGCAATGTTGCTGAAGGTATTTTATTCATGGAGTATGCTCCAATTAGAAAGGAAATCTTGCAAATGTACGAGGACTCCTACAATTTGAAAATGTCTGCTGACACAAGAAACAGATTTGACCAGACTTTAAGAAATACTTTCGATACTATTATAAAGATGGATATTAAATCTAAGGTTGCTTGCAAAGAGTATGATGCACTGGAAGACTATTGCACCGCCTTTGGCTTTGGAGAACACGAGCAAGAAGTTGGTCCTAGAGGAAAAGAAAGATTGCTGTTTCTGAGACAAATGTATGAAATGAGCAGATCTAGGGAGCTAGTATAAAGCCTTTTTTACTCGGGACCGAGCGAGAGTTCCTTGTCACCTTGCTCAAGACTTAGTCGAAGGTTTGGTTTCATTGCAAAAGCAAAAAGGTCATTTGGACCATTGAGAGGGGGTTTTAGGGGGGAAAAAAGAAAAGAAAAAAAAAAAAAAAAAAAAAAAAAAAGAAAAAAAAAGAGTGCTGACGGGAATATTTGAAAAAGGCTAGTTTCTTGCAATGAAAAGCCTGAATCTATAGTATTATGTATTTCTGTTTTATGCCATTGAATTCTAAACATTAAAAATGTAATTAAGCGAGCCATCAAGATATTTGGCTGTGGTTTTTTTTCCGGATATCTTACCAAATTAAATTTTCTACAGAGTAAAGTTCATGAAAAAAGCTTTCCATGTTGAGCTTGGTGGTTAGATATGGACTTTTTCATAGAAATTGTTTTTTCTCATTGCTCGGCATCGAATCATCTCTATTTTCGGTTTTAATTTTTTTTTTCTGCCTTTAAAATATCAAGATATATTTTGATACAGCAAGAAAACCGAATTTGCTTTAGTTTATAAAACTTGAAAGCAACGCTTCTGGCTACCTGAGGTTATTAATTCCTTATAATTCCAAAAGGAAGATTAAGGAAATATATGACACTAGGATTTACGTATTTTCAACCAGTATTCGTTAAAGTTACCTTAAAATCACATGTTCATTACAAAGAAATTTCCCTCTAGTACCTAGGGACTTTTACCACAAGTTCTGAAATCCACCTTATCCCACCCAGTACTCCACCCAAAAGTCATGGTATTACTAATGGGCAAATCGCCACGTATATTGGCACTCCATTCTCCAAGGGTCAAACCACGAATTCCTAGCTTTTTCAGGCATTTCCTAAATTGTTGATCCTGCCATATCATCAACTGTTGTTGCCAAATTTGGCCATAGTTGCGTGCTGGGACAGTATAAGTCCTAATTTCAGTATCAATAATGTTTTCTGCAATTTTGTATCCAAACCGTAATGCCGCTATCTTTCCAAAGTTAATATTAAATCCAGGCTTCCAAGTAGGGCTTACAGATATGGCTTGCCTTACAGTCAACTTTATGGCCGTTTCCCCAAATTCATTTTGATGAACACAAGATGAGGGAATCCAAGGACTTTTCCAAGTTCCTTCTTGGGATACCCGGTGTTGTGTCCATGAAACTTCAGGGGGTTCTTTTTCCTCGGCTTTGTAATTAACTGTTAAGCCTGATACCCCAATTAGGGCATCACCAACGAAGAAAAAATACTCATTGGATTCTTGTTGATCAATCACTAAATGTGAAAGTGAATCAATAGCATAACTTAAGTTATCAAAACGAAGTATGGGTTGTAGATTCATGTTTTCAAGTGGAATCGCTGTAGCAGAACTCATAAGCACCATAATCCAGAGGTAAAATCTCGGAAAGAATTGTGTGGTTTTGAAAATTATCTTACTTTTTTGTGGAAATGTGGATTTTAGATTCTTTGCGAAATGTTCACCGTTCAATATTTCACGCTTCTTTAGAGACATAACTTTTCTCTTCTTATATTCTTTAAAGCCCAGCATTGGTATTTTAAGTGACGAGAAGTTGTATTTGTTGAAAAGAAAAACAGAAAAAAGGTCTTCAAAAACACTCCGTTTTTAAACCAAAAACCTTAGCCAAAATACTGTTACTGCACTAGGGTGATGCTACAAAACACTGAAACGGCCTTAATTTTTTTTTTTTTTCTTTTTTAATTTCATATATTGTCACTGTGAATTCTTAGACGGGTTTTAAAACTCCTCTTCACCTATAGCTTTACAACTATGTTAGTACTTCGAGATGATATTAACGTTTAAACAATCACATGTAGTCTAAGGAAATCCTTAATTAAAAATAATAAAAAAAATAAAAAAAACATCAACACTTTAAAAAAAGAATTAAAATCTCTCGGACTAAATCCCTTCCATTATTCCCAACTTCATATATCCTGGAATTGCTTGCCCGCATTCCAAGCCACAATTTCAACTTGCGGCGATTGTTCCAATACTCTTAATCACGGGGATTCTTTGTTTAAGTAGATATTCCAAATTTCGATCTTTTCAATACTAAAATAATTAGCTACTTCTCAGGAGTGGGTTAAAACTTCACTGTAAAACCCCTCCTTCAGTAAACTTATATATCGTAAACCTCTTCACTATGATCCTCCACCACAACTATTGAAATCCAATTTCAGCCAATCTTTTCTTAACACAAAATTCACCCTACCTTCTACTGGAAGGTTACCTCGAATATAATCACTCCAAGGACCACAACTGATTCCGTCTACACCATTATGAAACCTCGTACAACGGCGACTTGTCTGGTCTTGCCAAACCATCATTTGTTCCAGCCAAACCTGGGCATATCCAAACCCAGGAATAGCATACAATGCAGTTTCAGAAATAGCATTGATTTTTGTAGTTTCATAGCCAATATCTCTACTGGATTGAATCCCAAAATCAAGATTAAACCCCCTTTCCCAATTGGCACGATGCCATATTGATCGGTTCAATGTCACGGTAACTGGATGTGGAACATTATGATTCAGGTGAACACAAGATGAAGGCTGCCAATCTGTCCACCTAGCCCCTTGTTGTGCGGTTTGAAATTCAATCCACCAAGCACCAATTCTGGCATTTTCAGTACCCCATCTTTTGCTTATTGTGTATGGTGAAGCTGTGAAATTACGAATCCCAGTAAGTTTTCCTTTTATGGAAATTATTATTTCGGAAATGTCAAGTCCATCAAATGCCATTCGGGTGAGTTCCAAAAGAGCACTTTCCCGATCCTCAAATACAAGCGTTTGGTTTTGCAAAGATTCGGGTTTTGTGAAAGTGAACACTACTTTTAGAATGAAAAGAACCCCGATAAAGATTCTAAAACTGAGCATGATTTTGGAAATGAATATTGATTTGGGGATTTTCTTATTTTATAATATATTAAAACTTTCTTTTTTGTCGTTCAGAATCCTTATTGCCCTGGGTTATTATATGTGGCTTTTTCACTTTATATAATTGTATTTGTTCCTCTTTATCTACTAAACAATCGGATGTTGAGAAATTGTGATTGGTGATAAATGCCAATTCTGCTTCATTTTCTCGTAAACTGAAGTTGTACCCCATATCTTCTGGGGCTATGTGATAGCAATCAGTATTGTTCATGTTCGCTTCTTTGTTTTACCCGTCTATTTCATGTGATGACTTTTGATTTTCAAAATATTTGATTTATGTGAAATAATGGAATTTTTTCTGCTTCTCTTAATTTTTCACAAAGTTGGTATTTTCGTTCGTGTGGTTAAATCTGGGGATAGATTGTTTACCTCTGTTTTATAGTTTTACGTATTATTCTCACAATCTCATAGTTTGGTTTTCTATCAAACAATAACCTAAAAAAATATACAGAAATCATGAAATCGAAATATCCCTAAGATATTGGGTAGTGTTTCGGTGAAAAAGACAGATTTTATATTTGGGAATAATCGATCATCCCCAATATCATATTAGAAAATCTTATTCTGCAAAACTTTCTGGTCTTGAAATAGCGGTGGGGAATAGAAACGCTCTTAAACATCCAATAAATATTTTTCTGTGAAATACTATTTTTTTTTTTTTGTTTTTCTTAAACAGAATCAAAACCGTTTTGAAATCAGCTAAACTCTCTCCATAGAGAATAATCTACTTCTAACCATGGCATCACATACCTCCATGTTTTTAGAAGGCAAATACCAATAATTTGAGTTTCAATTTCATTTTCATATATATTTTTCTTAAACGCATATTCTTTTCTTCCCCCTGACCATCAATCTGTTCAGGTGCCTCCACCGCAAGAATGAAAGTTCATGTTTTCTTTCCCAGTAGACCAACCAAAACTAACTCCATTTTTCACTGGTAAATCTCCTCTTATATATTCACTCCATGGCCCACACTTAATCCCACCTTTCTGATAATGATGTTTTTTGCACCTACGATGCTGCTGGTCCTGCCACACCATTAATTGCTGTTGCCATACTTGGCCATAACTGTGAGCAGGTACAGTGTAAGTTCTGGCTTCTGTTTTGGAATTATTTTCTGTAGTTTCGAAATTAATCGATAAACTAGACAGATGACCATATCCAAAGTTGAACCCAGAACCAGCACTACGTCCATAAGACATGGCTTGAGTTAAAGTTACCAGAATTGGAGTATCTCCATGTTCATTCTGATGTACACAAGACGCAGGATACCAAGGAGCCAACCATGTGCCTTGTTGTGCAGTTTGGTGTTCGGTCCAGGAGGCTCCTAAAGGTGCTGTTTTGGCATTCCATCTTTTGGATTTAGTATCAGGATACTCCAAGGTCACTTCGGAAATTCCAACGAGTTTTCCATTAACCAAAGCCACATAATCACGTGAGGTTTCTCCTAAAGTAATAATTTCAGTAATTTGTTCAATGGCTGAGTCCATGTTATCAAACTTAAGCAAAGTTCCAGGACCTGGGTTTTCCGAGAGAAAGGTTGCAATTGAACCGGCAACTAAAAACGCCATACCAAAGATTATCGAGGAGAGTTTTTGATAAAAGTTTTGTCTGAAACGGGTGTTTTTTGAATAAAGCATGTTTGATGAAGAAGGTTAAGTAGTTTGAGTTTTTGCAAAGTTTTGATAGATCCAAATTCGCTGTTGAACTTAAACCTTTGTTGTGCTAAGGGTTTTTTTACAAGAAACATTACTGCTTATTTATAAGTTTGTTGATTGGGATAATTTTTGATGAGAAGAAATATTCTGATTACAAAAACAAGGAATTACAAATCTTCCTCAATAGTTTTTTTTATTCTTTCACCATAACTTTCGGTCATTACCGTAATTGGGCTATGTTGATAAACAATGAGAAATAATCTCCAGTGATATCTCAGTTTCAAACTGAAAGTTCTGAATCTTTTAACTATATATTAAAAAATTCAATTACTCGGTTATATTTTCGCCGCTTAGTTCGAGCAAATACTTTTTCACCATCCTCTTACGCATTGTACTTCTAAGTCACGGTTATCCACGATAAGTTCGATCTTACCTAGGGTCAGAAGTTGATAACTTATTTCTGTTAGGTAATTAATGGATCTTGTTATTCAGCAAACACTTGTTTCCTTATCTACTCTATTGTTTTATAAATTTTGCAATGAAAAATTGAAAGTATTGTTTATGACATATGAGGGACAGGGTGGAACTATAATCATGGCAATTTTGTTCACACCCAAACACTATTTACCAAGAAAAAAAAAAATTCTTTCCCTTTCTTTCGTATGATCTCTGAACAAATACCATAAACATCATCAAGGAATATAAAATATGTTGTAAATAGCCGGGAAACCTATACCTTGTATGTTTGTCTCAGAATTTCATCTCGGGAAATCAGAAACTTCTGGAGATATTGTGGGGTAATTGGGGTTAACTTTTTTTTTTTTTTAACGCAAAATATCAGGACATTAATTCATTTTCTTTTTGTTAGTGTTTATCTCGTTCTCTCTGGTTTTTCTTGCATACTTTCCGAATTTCACTTGGAATTCAATGGGTTGGTTTATGACTAATTTCTCTTGCCTAAACAGATTGGAAACAGGTTTCCCCATATCCTTTACAATGGTGGTTAATTTGACTCCTTTCCTTTTCTAATTATCCTACCAAGATTCTCCTAACATTTCATAACCAATTCATATTCTCTGAAACTCACCAGAACACGATTTGAAGTTCATATTTTCCATTCCTATCCGCCAACCAAACCTTTGGGCATTTGTAACGGGTAAATATCCCAGAATGTTTTTTCCCCAATCGCTACATTCAATTCCATCTGTACCACTGTGTCTTTTAGTGCATTTCTGCCGTTGTTGGGTTTGCCAAAGCAATAATTGTCGACGAAATAACTGGCCATAGTCTTTCCCCGGAACAACATAAACGCCCGACCCAAAATCTTTGACTTCTTTAGCAATGGAGTAACCATCACGGAATGCCTTTCTTTGTGCTAGATCAAACTTAAATCCCGCCTCCCACGTAGCACTATATTCCCAAGTCAGATTTACTAAAACTGGCAACGCAAACTCTTGATTATTTTCTTCAGGACAGCTGATGGCAGACCATTTTCCCCAAGTAATAATCTGATCAACCACGCGAGATCGTATCCAAGTGGCACCCAAGGGAAGACTTGTAGTATTCCACCTCTTTTTCAACCCCATATCTTCACCTATAGAGAAGTCTGATATGTAGAATATTTCACCTTCATCTAAATAAAAAGAATCTTGTATTGCTTGTTTTTGGGTTGTATCAGATAAGGCTTTGATTGCAGAATCTATATCTTCGAACATTTGCAACCCTTCTTTATTAGGAAACTCAAGGAATGTTGATGATGTAGTATTTACCAAAAGGAAAAAAAAAGTCCAGATTACAAAAGCTTTACTTTTATACATCTTTCCAATCTTGTGTAAATTAAAGATACTTGGTTCAATCCATTGATAATTTTTCTTAGTAGAGGCGAATATTTGTTTTGACATTAAATGCTCTTTTCCATTGATTTCCATTTTGCGTTTGATTACTTGTGTACCTTCCGAAAGAGCTGCCGTATATCTACTTATAATCTATATTATACCCCCTCTCGGGCTATGTAATTTATTTTGAATTTCATTGTTTCAAGTGTTGATATTCCTATGCGGGTCTATATCAGTTTTTTTTTTCTTTTTTTCTTAGTGGGCTGTGTGACGAGAAATGGATTGAAAATTATCATAAAACGAGATATCTCACTTCTTACTTTGAAGTGAAATTGTATAATGCTTAAGTGTTTTAACTTTGTGTGATAAAGCTATTGAAGAAAAATGTGCCTTTTTAACTCTTCTATAATTCGTTTCATTTAGCTCAAGTCCAATAAGAAGACTAGGATTTCTTTCTCCTTACAAAGACATACATTTACTATTTGTTTTCCTCATTTTAAAATTGAAACAAGTATATATTGATATCTTTATACTTAAGATTCCAAATTCTCTGCAATTTTGTTCAGCTTAATCAAAACACATTCACGGGTAAAATTTGGTCCCCGGCAGTTCCAGACATACCCAACGCCCCTATAGATTTCTAATACTGTTTATGACCCTAAACTTTACCTAGTTCCATAGAAACTTCAAAGTATTATTATAGTTTACTTTAATTACTGAAAAAACCTTTTAGTTGTTCAGGAAATATTAAGCCGTTACAAAGCGGCTGGGTGTCTAGTAATATTGGAATCACTAAATCTTTCATTTACATTTGCTAGATATATACTAGTGAAACACGGGATCAGAGATGTATTTCTATATTTACCGCATTGGTGTGTTCCACATGTGTCCTGTTTACGTTGTTTGTTTTCTGGGAGTTTTAGTAAGGATGTAATGAAACAAATATTTTATATATCTCTCGCAAGGTTTCAAATTTCAACTAATTGGTCTTCAAGTGCCACCACCGCAAGTGGAAAAGTTCATATTTTGAAGACCAAGGCTCCATTGGAAATTATGGCCATTTTGAATTGGAAATATTCCTTTCGAAACCATACTTTTTTCCCCACATTGGATACCAAGTTTATCTCCCAAATCTTTATGGCAACTGCGGCTTTGCTGTGTTTGCCAGAAAATCAACTGTATCAGCCAAACCTGACCATAGTTCTTTCCAGGTAATTTATAAGTGCGAGTGTGCTGGACCTGTTTGGTCCATTTTAAGTTGTAACCACTAAGCAAGCCTAATTCAAACCCAATATTCCAATTAAAAGGTCCGTCACTGGACACGTTTAATGAAGTGGCCTGGATTAAAGTTACATCTCTTGGGTTCCACTTTTCTTTGTTGAAATATACACAGGAAGCAGGCCTCCAATCCCCCCATTTTGAACCTTGGTCCAATATGTGGTGTTCGATCCAAGTGGCCCCTAAAGGGGTCTTATCGGATATGTTACCCCCAGGAAAATCTGCCGAATATTCAAGTGAAAAGTCCGAAATTCCCAAGATATCATCTTTCAAGTTTATTAAAAACATTGACTGTTGAGGTTTAGCAGCCACCAACAAAGCAAGAGTGTCTACTGCTGAACTCATGTTGGCGAAACTTAAAATATTCATTTTGGTATGGATTTCATTTTTAGCAGCAGTAAGTCCCATAAAAAACATCAGGAATATCAAAATGGCTATTTTTATGGTTGGATACTTGGATCCTTTCACACATTTTTTAACCTGCCACTTATTCATACTTGTTGGTGCACACAGGTACAGAAATTCTTTCTTGGTCAAGATTTTCACAATAGTTATTAGAAATAAGTTCATCTCGGTTTGAGAATGGGTAATTGTAATTGAATTTACAAAATTTTAGGATTTCTCCAAGTGCATAAGTATTGTGGCTCTTTATATATGGAAACGGAAACATTCCAGCAGATTCTGCATTGAACCTGGTGTAGGTAACCACTGAAACCTTGTAGTAAAACCAGGCGGAGTAATTCATAATGAGACAATCATTTTAAATTTGAGCCTCTAATAATGCATGAAACACTCTTTGTTCCGAGTATTCAAACTAAGAAAGATTGTTTTACCAGAGAATAACCTTTTGGGGGACCCCCGCTTTAGGTATTTGCTCCAATTTTGCTCTCTTTTTTTCTTGATTTTTAATTTCCACATTCAACAAGGGGAAAAAGCCAGGGTTCCCCATTAGAGGTAGATTCCGCAGCGTTAGATTCTATAAATCAATGAAGATATGAATTTTTGTACTATCCACATCTAATTCTAGTTTTTGAAACCTTTGTATCAGTTAATACTGGAGTTTATGAACCAGTGTTTACCGCATATCTTCGATTTTCAATAGAATATCCCACATTTTCTCTCACTAACTGGTTGTGTTCCCCCTAGCGCAACTCGCTCAGTTGAAATACAAAATATAGCCTCACCCATCAATAATCATAGCATCGGTGTCCCTCTGCAGATTTTCATCTGCCTCAATAAGATCCAACAAGCCTGCTTTTTTAGGGTTGGCGTTTGGAATGCTCTGGAAAGGTAGTGTTGTCTGGCCCTTGCTTAAGGCAGGTTTCTTTTCCGGTTCTTTGGCTGAAGGAACAGCTTCTTCCTCATCCTCAGCATCATCTTCTCCAAGAAGTTCCTTATGTTTCTGGCGGTCCTCTTCCGACACATTAATGCGTTTTTCCTTCAATGCCTTTTCTACAGGCTGTGTCTTTGGAATAGTGTCGCTAAGAAAATACAAAGATTCCTGGGCACTAACGGCTGCACTTAAATCACGGTATTGGATTTTCTTGCGTTTTTCTGCCTTGGCATTCATCGATGCTTGCTCTACTAAATACTGTACAAACAATTCGGTGGCTGCTCCAGTGGCATAAACTGCACTGGCAGACGATCCGGCATAATCCGGATCCATTTTAAAAATCTTTTTGATTTTCAGAAGTGGGAGTGACATCACAGTTTCATCGTCAGGCACGTTGTTGGTGACGTTTTCGTCATGAACCGTGGCGTCGGCGGCTATTATGGCGTCCGTAGAAATGTTTGTGGCCATTTTTCGGGGTTTTTGGGGCTAAGTTTATGTTTAAGAGGATTTTAGGGGAATAACCAGATATTTCCAGATTTTCTTTTTTTGTTGTCGTTTCTTGGGGGATGGGGCTTTATTGTGTCTTGTTTTATTTGATGGGTGTTTTCGGAGTCAAATAAAAGACGCGCTTTTGGTGAAGAGTATAGTGAGGTGCCACGTGATTTGGAGGAGTAGCCGCGCCCCAGTAAGAGGAAGAAGGGATTCTTTGTGGTAGGATTTCAGAAAACGGGGAGAATAATTAACTTTCTATTGGAAAAGATTTTATTATTATTATCATTATCATTATTATCTTTGAAAGATTCATCGTCATATAGGGCACTAGTTTCGGGGAGTACCCACCCCTCACCACCAAAATTTATCTATATAAAACCGATATAGATCGCAATTCTACCCCAGGTCCCTCAATCCTAGCAGCCTAGTATCCATGCATGAAATCCCTCATCAGCTTTTACCCTGCTTTGGGACTTCTACCCAAGAGTAGACTATGCATACTAACTACTGATTTTTCATGTCATCGTCCAAGCGGCGTTGTCTGCCCAAGCACCCTGGATAACTGTTTATCCAGAAGGGGAGCAGTTTCGACAACCTGAATTACTTTCCTAGGACGTCTGAAATAGACTCTGTGAGCAACTTTTACAAGCCTGCTAATCTCCAAAACGCTGGATGAAGATGTCTCAACTGGGGCTAGCATTTCTCTGACATACTTCCGGGCATGGAAACCAATATTTCTCCACAAAAACTGAGAACTCTAACGAAAATTGTAAATATGGCTAAGTATCGCTTTGGAGTTCCGTTGCTGACCACAAAGAAGACACTGTATTAATTGCCTATTCTTGGTATCATGAATCGGAACATACGAACCGAAGTTGAAATGATGAAGGGATGTGAGATTTTTAAGTAGCACATATTTCTGATGATGCATTTTTTTCCAAAACCTTTTCCATCGCTTTTTGTCATTCACTTCCGAACAGGTTTCCAGGAACCTATTCGGACAGATGGCTGGGATGCTTACTTGCTTCTCATCACTTAATGCTCTGGGGGGAAATGTTATTTAACAATTTCTCTTTACTCGCTGAAATAGAAAAGACTTCGGCGAAGAACCCTTTATGTACCTTGGTTGAGAAACACCCTCTTCCCGTTTACTGTGATCTTCCAAGCCGGAAGATAATGCTGTGGTTGGTAAATTATAATAATAATTGTCTTTTCTAAAGGAGAAACTACGTTTTCATAAAGAAATTAATATTCAGAAATTTCATTCAACCCCTTGTGAAGTTTTCGATCTAAAAGTTTCCGAAGGTAATTAAAAATACACAGAGAAGCCAAAAACCCCGAAGAAGCCAACTATCTCTTTCCTGGAGGCACATATATCCGGGTACTAGGGCAGACCACGGCGTCCTGATATAAAATATAATCCTCGAGTCTACTTTCACCATCTCAATGTGTTACCAAATTTCCAGAAGAAATTGTTTGTTCTTTTTCTTTTTCTTTTTTTCTTTCAATGGGGCTCTAGTTTGATATCACAGCTATTGCGAAATGGATGTTAAGTTTAGTGAATATCCAGTTAGGTTTCACAATGACTAATTTAAGAGCCAACTATTCGCTGGTGGAAAGTCACTTTCAGTGATTACTTAGCTTAACACACAGTCTTTTGATTTTTTAGTAACTTTTCGATGGATAGTTGCACTCATAGTGATAAATCAATTGATTTAACCAAAAAAGACCAAGTCTGAAAGCCAAGCCATTATTCGAAATACGGTTGAAGTTTCATCAGTTGACGAACTCATTTGTATATATCTCTTCGCAATCGAATAATTCTGGATGTACAACATGCAATGAAATAGTACCTTTTCAAGGACCTTTTCGGTTAGAAAAGCTTGGAAATAAGCTTTCCTGAACACGCATATTATGCTTTGGAAAAGTGTATTCCCCTTTACCAAATTCCCAAAGCCCAGTAAGATATCAGTACATCCCTCAACCTTGAGATTCAAGGAATGGGTATAAAACAGGAAAATATGTAAGATATAAAAAGGATTCATTGTTCCCCATACCCGTCAATCCACCCTCACATATCCCTTCACCACGGTACTACAACCAGAAAAAAAAAAGCCCATAACCTTCTCATTATATATATACATGTTCCTCTAAGTCTATGCCACCGTGTTCTGCTCCTGCTCTGCTGCCACAATGTCTGGGTGCACGTGCTCCTCCAAATACAGCGTTTTCTCCAAATCTGGGTCATTATAGTTTTCACCAAACTCCACAAATTCCTTGATATTGTGCCATGCAAGTTGTGGATCCTTGAAACCATCCGTGTATCCCTCAAATGTTTGCCATACTTGAGGAACTTTAGGCGAAACTAAAGCTTTAAGTACAGAAGAATCCAAACCTTCTGGAACCACATAAGTTCTGACTTTACTCCAATCAACAATATAAATACCTGCTGCATTAAGCTTACCGTAGCCGGAAGATCCAGTTCCCTTGTAAAAATGTTTGTTACCTTGTTTTCCTGTCAAAGGGTGTCTCTTAGATCCTCTTTTGGTTAAACCGTACCAAGGCTGGCCATCCTTGAATGTTTGCCAAGGACGCTTAAGATTGCTGGCCACAGACTGTTGGAAGTTGAGTACCGAAGAAGCTCTCATTGTTGTGCGTTAGAGATTCTGGTGTTTAGAGCTATTTCAGAGATTGTTTAACACGATTTTTTTTTTCTTCATCCACGACATAATGCATTGTATGCAGGTCCAAACATTGTTTATAAGGTCATTTATAAGTTGGAAATAAAAGGGGAAAAGCAGTGGAGTGGATATATTGGGGGTGAAATATTTTAATAAGAAAATTAGTTTTCTATTTTATTCCTTCTTTTTATTGAATTTTCACCTTTCTTTTCTGCAGTTGTGCCAGGTTTTGAATCTTTTATTGAGGCTTCCTTTAGGTTGTTAGTGCGGACCCAGCAAGAATTCCACTGGTGTTTATTCAGAAAGTTTTGCGGATCAAAAGAAAAAAAAAGCAACAGGATTGTGATTGTTTTTTTTTTTTTAATTTTTCTATCAGAAATATTCCAATCTAGGGGCTGATCTCGAGTCGTGGTTTTCTGTATTAACCAAAGAGATAAAAAACAGATTGCCTCGAAAAACCCGGCGCTTAATGAGGGCGCTGATTTAGAATTGAGCAGGATTGTTTAACTGACAGATGAATATTTTTCTGTGATCCAGGTTTCCGCAACTTTGAAAACTACTAGAGCTCATCAGAAATTTATTTTTTAATTCACTGTCATCAAAATTTCTTTAACAAAAAAGAAGTCTCCTACTGAAAGACTGAAAGCAATGGTGTGGTAGTGCAGATTCCAGAGACCAGAACAAGTACGCTGAGAAGGGCACGTGATGTAGATCCCGTGATAACGGGTACTGTGAGATTATATATATTTTAGGAAGGGTGAGAAAAAAGGAGAAAGGGGAAGTTTCTTCTTTCAGGGATCGGTTCGAAATTCGAAAAAGAGTCGAGGAATAAGTAATTCTCGCGCGTTTTGATATGTGGGTAGTATGCTAGGTGCTGGTTTTCGTAATCTCACACGAGCCTTGTGTTGGGGTGACTGAGAATATACACGTGAGCTGGGTCACGTGCTAGAAACAAGAACTAATTTTGGTAACTTACATACAAGTTTTCCTGAGGGGAAATATTGGGATTGTATTCTTAGTAGAGTTTTGTCCTGGAGAAAGTTGAATTTTTAAGAGTATAACTTATCAATTCATACTATAATTTCAATAATACAATTCTGAATAGAACCCTTCACGTTCTAGTACATTATGGTGTGGGGCCGGCCCTGGGGCTACTATAAACTTGTTGTATAAAGGCGGACTAAAGGATTTTTCTCTTTTGCAATTTTTTTTTGTTTTCAACTTCTTCATCAAGAAATTCGCTTTTCTAAAATTCTAGTATTTCCAAAAAGGATTGAGGTGTAATTCCATTTTAAACCACGGAATATCTTTAAAGCTCCAAAGGTAAGATGAGCGTGTGCGGCTGGGAATTACCCCACTATAATCAAAGGTGTTTCTATATAACCAAGAAAGAAATGAATAAACAAAAAAGGAAATTTAGGTAGAACATAAATCGCTTGACTTTTCATGGTTATGAAAAGAAATGAAATTCCCAAAAGCTAAAAGAAATCCCCCTGACCTTGTACCTCATTATTTCCGTCCGCAACAATGCACCTACGCCTATCCGGCACACACCATAGCAACCAGGAAACAGCATTCCAACACCAACAATTTAAAACCCGGTACTTTTTCTCTAATATTGGTTAAATTTCTTAAAAACAAACATAATGTCAATTCCAGAAAACCCCAAAAACCCCGGTCCATTTTCTCCACAACATGGATATGCCGATATTCAAATAAAGACCCATACGTATCTGGGCGAGCCTACTCCATTGCCCGGCCAACCATCTAAGGCCCTGGAATTCATTAGTTCCAAGACAGACAAAGAACACCAGAAGAAATATGTGAAAAAAATCTTTGAGTTGCTTTTAAACACGTTTTGCCGATAATTTCAATTTGTTTTTATTCTAGCATTGTGGCTTGGACCCGTTTTAATTAACCTTGTTTTATTCATATATGTACCCGGAATTGTCTATAACCTCCTGGTCCCTAATTTACACATTTTTAATATATAAATACCCTAAAGTTTCAGAGAAGGAATTGCCTCATGAACAAGGGCAACGATTTTCTTGGCAAACCCGTAGCTCCCCTGGTATCCTCCACTACCTGCACCATATCCATGGATAAGCCATTTTTTTTGGCATCCTGCTCGATACGTGGACCGCCTTCACGGAACGGACGGACACCCACACTTACACTAACAATATCGATATGATCTGGATTCCCTTGTTTCGAGGAATCCACCAATTCTGGAAGATAATGCGTTGCACGTGCAACAATACGTTTGGTCAATTCCATATCTTCTGTACCATCCCAATTATTTTTATGGAAACTGCCGCCGATAATAGCACCTCCCTCCTTTCTGGGAAACACGTATAGCGCTTCGTTTGGATGTTCAAACCCAAAAACCATCTGGATTTTGGAAATGGTATTGCGTACTACAAGAACCTGTCCCCGTACTCCATAGTTGTAGTTGGAATCATCTACGCCTACAATCTGGGCCGCCAAAAGCCCCGCACAATTGATCACAATACGTGCAGGGTTTCCTGAACTATGTAAAGTTTTGGCCTGCTCAATATGGGTGATTCTAGGCACACGTTTAATCACAATGCCAAGCTGTAAACATTTCTGTACGAGATATGGCAAATAAGTAGGTACGGAAATGACAAACCCATCAAATTCACGGCCATAAACCGTTCCTGGAATCAATTCTCGGGGTGAAAGCTCACGGCCATTGGAAAACTGGTCATACCATGGAACTATTTTTGCACTTTTCCCATTATCTTGTTCAATGGCTGTTTTCGTATAGTACAGCACGTTTTTCTTGCGCCAGATGCCTGTCTGAGGATCATTGGCCAATTTTCCAAATTCATGATATGCCTCTTCATCAATTTCCTGTTGCCGAATATCTGTAGGAGATGCAAATGATAGCCAATTGGCTCCGGCATATGGAGAAGTATAGGTGGTGTCAATATCGCCGGGAAGAAATGTCGCCACAATGGTAATATCGAGAGACGGGATGTCTTGCTTTAATTTCAATGCGGTGGTGAGACCAATAACGCCTGCACCTACAATCACAACAGGAACTGGCATTTTAAGGTGAATGTTTGAGTATTTGAATATATGTAAGGAATTCCGGATAAATGCGGAATATTGATCCGGTTAAATACGGTGGCTTATCGCGAGTCGCGACTGGAGCACCTCGTATGTGCAAGATTTAGAGTTGTTCGATGTTGCAACTGCACTTTCACGAGAAATAGTCACACTATCATTTGAGCGACGAGATTGAAAATTCTAAATACCCTTGACGCCGCAGAAAGAGAGACGGTGTTTTATTTTGAAATATTATATGGGAGTCCACCAATAATCTAAGAATATTTTTTTTTAAAATTTACCTAAAGTTACCCGCAACTTACCCGCAACTTTCCGAGGTTGTGGCGCTGCTTTTAAACCTCGGCCCGCGATTAACCGACCACTCGCTTAGTTGATTGGTCAAATGCCGAAGTAAGATAAGCAAGTGCCATGGCGTGTATATGATAGTTTTCCTTGTGTGTTTTATTTATCATTATTGAAGAAATTCTCCCTCAAAAACTGGAAAATTAATCTTTTTGTTTTTCTTGAACCAGAGAGTAAACATTATTCTTAGCCTTATTAGTATAAGGTGTGCGAAAGAGAATAAACGACTATTTTCCTAATATTTTTGGTCAACATGGGCGATGGCTAAGCTTCGGCCGGAATTGCAAATTCTTAAAAGTCAGACGGGTATTAAGAAGCGGAATTAAGATATCGCGTGATTTTCACAGATTATGATAGGCTCTATATCTATTCAAGGAAACATAAGCCAATTCTCCATTACGCTATTATTGAAGAAAGGACCGTTAATATATTTCCAGGAGCACATACATTTTCTTAGGTTACTTCAGGTTCAGGAAGAGAGAATTTTTTTTTTTACCAAAAGAAAGCTTACGTAATTTACTAGGATTTGAAAACCTAAGTTTATATCTCCAACCATTCAATACTTTCAAGCCCGAGCTCCTATTGATATTACTATGGGGTTTTACACGTTATAATTAGTCGTTTGTAGTTGAAAAAGATAAACTCGTTTTGCCTTTTCAAGAGTTCTTCGATATACTCTCTCGCATCTTTGGAATTCCACAAGAATTGTCTCTGGTTGTTACAGATAAGAGTAAAGGTTCTGGATTATGTAAATTCAAATTAAGACCACCCAATCATCACGTGCACTGGCATTATTTTGGAGTTGATCATTTAATAGATCTTTTTTTTCTCTCTTTTTATCCAGTTGTTTTAACGCAATATCTTTTCCCTACTAGTGGCTATTCAGAGATAAGTTCAGAGAAGATAATGCAGAAAAAAAAAAAAAAATAAAGAGAGAATTGGACTTATCTAAATCATAATCACCTGCCTTTGAAAAGTTTTTACGTATATTAGCTCAACTCTTTTCAAACAATAAACAAATATCTTGTTGGTTTTTTTTTTTCTTAACATTTCTCGAAATTCCAAACTTTAAGTTCGATTTACTAATCCACACTCAACCTATTCTTAAAGTATTAGGACATGATTATAGGTTCTTCTGAAGATGACTAAACGGTCTAAGAATGGGTCTTTCTCACAAAAGAATAAAGCGGAATTTTCGAATAAATTTTTTGAATAAATTTTGGGAGTAAATTTTTCAAATCCCTTGAAAATCACGTGGATTAATATCATTTTACTCTAAAGAGGAGTCTCTTTAGTACCAGCTAGGCGCACTCAAAGGACTAATGATATATACATTATGGATCCAATAATTCGATTCAAACCAGTCTTGGAAATTACAAGAAAAACAAAAAATTGACCAATAAATCACTTAATACAAACCATCATTTTATCAAAACCTTCTTACCCCCCATAATTCATAAAAATTCACAAGTCAACATTTATACTAAACCCACCCGACCTGCACAGAACACCTCCACCGATCACCTCCACGTTTCCCAGTCTCACACAAGTAAGAATAAGACTTTAAATAAGGAATCAAAATATCCCTAAAAAAACAATCATTTCATCAATTTCTCATCAATGACATGTTTTCGTTTGCAAAAAAATTGAAGGATAAACTTGAGGGAGGAGCTGGTACAGAATCGGACTCCTATTTCCACACACACCTTACCCGTAATAATGGGGGACATGGACTCCGGATTCTTTATGTGAAGCCAGGGTCAAAAGCCCAAGATTTGGAGCTTGAAAGTTGGTTTGATTATATTGTTGGCGTAAATGGACATTCCTTGCCGATGAAACACTCGCACCATACTGGTCCATCGTATAGTATTGGTGAAGATGGTCTGTTTAATTATGGCGAAAATGTCACTGTTTCTGCCGAGGCCAGTATGGTGGATTTTGATCTTTTGGCACAGGAATTTGCAATGGTGGCACAAGGTCCCGATAAAACGGTCTTTTTCGAGGTTTGGAGTGCCAAGGGAGGAATACTGCGCCACGTTTCGTTTCCATTGGTGCCGATCGTAAGTAAATCTGCGGAAACCCCGCAAAACACGTCCCAAATTTTCCATCTCTACGAAAATGTGTTTGAAGAACTTGGAATTACAGTATCTTCGCAGCATTTGAATACAGCCACACATGTGTGGAGGATTTTAAATACTCATTTACACTCTCCAGCTTTCCAGGCACAACTTGCACCATATGTGGATTATATCATTGGATGTGATTCGGCATTCCCTACGGATGTTGAAGGGAAAGGTATTTTGGTAGGTGGCGGTGAACAGCGTTTAGCCAAATCCTTATCTGAGTATTATACACGTCATTATGAAACGCTTCAAGATGACCGGATTCCCGTGGTGCTTTATGTGTACAATCATGATTTTGACACAGTTCGCCCAGTGACAGTTTACTTATCACGGGCTTGGAATCCGGGCCATAATAAGGGCATTCTTGGCTGTGACGTGGGTTATGGATTTCTTCATCGACTTCCTGAGGTTCCAGGGAAATTCGTGCCTTCCACAGAACTGGTTGGTTCTGTTCCAGTAAACGTTGCTGCTCCTGTGCTTGAAAAGCCGTTTGTGTATCAGGAACCCAAGTCTGAACCTATTCCAGTTTCTCTCCCACAAACAATCCCAGTTAAGCTGCCAGTGAAGAGTAAGACTTCCAGTAGGTATGCGCCTGTAGCTAAACCTGAGGTTCCAGATTTAGGTGTTGAAGAAAATACCGATGCAAAAGAGTTAGTGGAATCTTCTGAAGTTGTGGAAACTTTAGACTCTAAATCCGATGAAATTGAAACAAACTTGGAGAAATCAGTTGCCCTTGGAAACAAGACGGGTGAACCTGGCTTGGTTGAAAAATCCGAAAATCAAAATCTGGATTCACTTGAACAAGTTATCTTACAAAATGAAGATCAGAATGTTACAAATTCGCCATTGCAAAACCTTGAACAACTGGAATCCAACTTAGAGGAGGATAAAACTCGCGTGGAAGAAGTCAAACTTCCCGTTTCAGCTTCAACTACCAATACAGGACAAAGTGAAGTGTCTACAGGTTTCAAAACAGAAGGAACTGAGAAGATACCTTATAATGATGAGCTAAACTTGGAAGAACTTACTATTGAAGAGGATCACACGACAAACGAAATAACACCTGTGAAAAATCAACCAGATGTTGAAACTGAACACCCTTCTGTCATAGATAATGAAGTTTCACCTAGTTTCAAAGAAGAGGTACCAGCCTCATCTATTTCCCAGGACCCAAATACTTCTATCCCCCAGGGACCTAATACTTCTATCCCCCAAGTCCCAGTACAAAGCCATCTACTTGACTCAATGGCTGAAATCGCCAAAGAAAACGAACCAATTGTGCTGGAAACAGAAAATCACACTTTGAAACCTGAGGGACTCAGTAAAATCGATTCATTATTGGATGAAGATGAGGATTTCTTGGATCAGACCGACGAGGCACTTACCGAAATTTCAGAGCCAGTTGTTCCACCACAGCCTCCTAAAGTTACAGAAGATACCACAATGTGTGAAATCCCGTTGACTGATTCGGCCCCACCGTCAAAACCGCCAGTTTTAGCAAGTCCACTTTCTCCCCCAAGGATTTCTCAACCTTTGAAATCAGCGGCTAGCCCAGTATTTTCACCAATGAGACCGGGCCTACCTCTCAGTCCACCTACTGCACCTCCAATTCCTAAAGTAGGAGGACGCAGGAGAAAAGCTCATGTACCAGCAAATCTTGGAAGTCTTGCGGATTTCATGAATGAAGAGCTTTCAAAGTCAAAGGAAAACGACAGAAACTACAATGCCCCAAGTACTGAAAGTGGTACTGAAGGAGTACCCCCACCGCCACCTAAAATAGTGAAACGATAGGAAATGAGAAGTTTGTATTATTTTAACTGGTTAAAATTTGAAATTGTTATAGTTAATAAAAAAGAAGAAAATTCATCCGAGAAATGGTATAAAATTTCGTTCTTACCTGAGTGATTAAGAAACAAAAAAACATCCCGATCACTAATAAAAAGGTTTGCCCACTGTCGGAATCGAACCGACGATCGCCTCATTACGAGTGAGGCGCCTTACCACTTGGCCAAGCGGGCGAACTTCTTTTTTTTCGTATTTGTGACTACACCCAAAACAAAGGAAGACAGATCACACATCTTGCATATAACCAGAAGAACAAAGTCTCAATCAATTTTGGGGTTGTGGTGAAATATTTTTTTTTTTATTTTTTTAATTTGGAATTCGCCTACTTTTTCAAAACATTGTGAATCACCTGAATGTTTATCCTCGGCCAATTCATTATGTTGTCTTTTAGTCTGTTAAATTGCTTAACTTCTATAATTTGATTTGTTTCTTCTTTATAACAAAAAAAGTAGGCGTTGACTCTTTAAAAGAGTAAAATAGGGGTGATTTTTGAAAACGATTTTAGTATATTAATTACTGTTTTCTTTTTTTTTTTTCAGGGGGATATATTTCTTGGCTTAGATGGTTTCGGCAGTTGGTCCTATTAAATCGGGTCTGTCAGATCAACATAGAGGGAAGAGTTGAAAGATCTTGGAAAGTGCTGACTGCGGATAGAAGTACACTGGTATTAAAGTGGAAGCTTTAAATCACACCGAAGAAGTTACAAGGGTACTAGAGTTGTTTGTAAATAAATAAAAATAGCTGATAATAAATTTAGCAGACGAGGAAATGAAAACCATGTTTGATTTTGGGAAATGCTAAAAAATATATCCCATGATAACGAGAGAACTGTAGAAAACAACAAGTCTTGAAAGCAACAGTAGTTCACAATGGTGAGGGGATCATACATTTCAGAATGTCGTGTGGTCGGTACTCTGCGGCAAAAAGAAACAAAAGAAACACCGGATAAGTTCCGAACGTGGTTCCGAAGATGCACCTCAATGCACATGCATGTCGCCCCTATGTTCGTAAAAATTACTTCACTGCGGCTTTGGTTTGCAATTCATCGATCAATTAGAGAAAAAAAGTGCCTATACCCAGACCAAAATAGATTAATACTTCTTTTCAACAAATAATAAAATAAATGTTTTGAATTCACACTTCCATTTAAACCAACTCGGATTAACCAATTTCCTCCAGTCGCATCCACGCGCACAATACTACTGATCTCCGCAATCGCATGCAATCCAAGGCAATTGCCGAATTCTTTCCTAAATATTTTTTTTTTTTTCGTTCTTTTTCATCTTCTTACAACAACCATAATCCCTCACAATGTCGGATGTGACGATTCTCACTACCCTAGGACTTTTCATTATCGATGAAAATCAGTACCCTGCGTCCTCGGGCCGAGCCCCCGAGTATAATATTATTGGCGGCGGTGCATCGTATGCAATTGTCGGTGGTCGAATCGCTTCAGGTAGTAAGTTGGGTCGAGGAGTATGTGGGATTTTTGATAAAGGTTCAGATTTTCCACAAGAAATCGAGACGGAAATTGAAACCTGGAAATCGGGGGCCATTTTCCGAGCCACGCCAGATCGGTTGACGTCACGTGGTGCAAATATTTATGGTGAAGATGGCGTAAGGCGATTCGTATATCGGACGCCAAAAAAGCGGATAATGGCTGAAGATATTGTGGAAACTGGCGGATTAGTGGAACTGCGCAGTTTCCATTTTTGTTGCTCGGTTGAGAGATGCCAGGAAACAATTGATATTTTTGCTGCTGCACGTGCATCAAGAAATCCTAATCTTGACCGACCAAAAATCATATTTGAACCCTTTCCCGAGGTATGTGTGTCGGAAAATCTCGATAAATTGCATGAGGTTTTACCATTGGTGGATGTGTTCACGCCCAATCTTAATGAAGCAGCCGATTTTTACCTGTTAAGCGAGCTTCCAGAAACTTTGGAGGCCATAGAATCTTTAGCACTGGGTTTTTTAATTAGTAGCCCGAAGAATGGCGGTGTAGTTCTTAGATGTGGTGCATTGGGATGCTTTGTCAAAACAAGAGACGTTTCTATTATGCTTCCGGCATACCACCAAGACCAAGAAAAAGTTGTGGATGTGACTGGCGGGGGGAACTCGTTTTGTGGTGCATTCATGGTAGCACTTGAACTTTCTGGTGATTGGATCGCCGCTGGAATTGCGGGCAATATTGCCAGTGGCATTGTGATTGAAAAGTTGGGTATGCCGAAAGTAGAGGGTGATTTATGGAATGGCGTACTGTTCCATGACCGCCTCGCACATTACTTGGCGGCAAATAAAAACTTGCTTTCCGAGTTTGATCCGCAAAAGTTCAGCTGGATGTAACCTTAAAAGTCTATAATCTGTTTAAATCTATAAATTAAGGACGTCATTCATGGATTCTGTACCGAGACAAACATGTCGGCATGATAGAGGCTGCGGAGCATTTCCTTATCGTCAGTCCATGCACGACATATTTTGCCGTACACATAAAACACAATGCCCAATAAGCCCACAAAGAGTTGTACACAACCATAAATGACAAAGAGCCTCTTTCCTTCCAAGGAGGCGTATGCGTGGTTGTTGAAAAGCGAAAAAACAAAGCCAATGATGTTTTTGGCAAAGTTAAATGACACTAAAGCTTCGGCCGCAAACATCTTATAACAATCGATGGTGTATGTGATGGCAGTAGTGGAGGCCATAGATGAACCAAAACTGAGGCATCCAAAAAAGATCACGGGAGCAATCCATGGGTCCGGTTCATGTGCAGACCATCCATAACCCATGAGCCCAATACACGTAAAAAGCGTTGATGGAATCAACATAAAGAGACGAAATTCCGGTTCATATACTCCGTGGTTCGCTCGTACCACCATACGTGTGACCTTATCTCCGAAAATACCTGCGGAAAGCGACCCTAGAATACCGCCTACAAATGGCGAAATGTAGAAGAGACCAATCGTTTGGGCAGAGTAACCGTATGGTGCAGCTCTAAAGATTTCACTGAGTACTTCCGAAATCACAATAAGCCACACTACCGCAAGTGAATATACGAGTGCTCCGTAAAACACACCCGGGTATGCATAAAGGTACATGGGCCGAAGTGCCACCATCCACCATTTATCCGAGGAATGGCGCCCAGACACAATATGGAGACGATTTCTAAATGATTTTGGCAGGGCTTGTGGGAGTTTAGCCTCTGTGTCTGGAATTGTAATTCCGGCCCCGGATTCTGACGCCGACGCTTCAGCCTTTTCGATATTCTTAGCTGGTTGCAGCAGCTCCTTTGACGGTGGCAGCACCAGAGAACGGTCCCAAAATGTTTCAGGCACAAAGAGAAAGGTGAGAACCAAGTTAAGGGCTAAAAACATCAGCTCTATCCAGTAGAGCCAGTGCCGGTTCAAATGTTGAAAAACCAATGACGAGAGGAGGGGCAAGATATTCTTGCCGCCAAGAAGCAAAAGCGTATAGAGCCCTGTTCGGTAAGCACGTTCATGTTGAAAATAAAGTTCACTTAAACTGGCAGAAGCCAAACTTTCTGTGGGCGAAGCGCCAAAACCTGTGAGAATACGGCCAGCCATTAAACCGCCATAATTTTTAGATGCGGCACACACTATGGCACCCACCAAAAAAATGACAATACTGAGAATGTAAACAAGTCGTTTTCCATAAAGAATAGCCGTTGGACTGGCAAAAACAGACCCAAGACCTAATGCAAGCATGAATGCACCCACCAAATATGAAATCACGGCTGTCGGTTTGTGGAATTCTGCCAGTAATTTCTCAAAGCCTGCAGCAAGAATAGGTGTCTGGCCTCCACCAATAAATGTTTGGAATCCAATGATCAAAAAACAGAGATCTTTCCGTAAAACTGGCCAGTTTAATGGATCGTTGGGGTCATCCATTGGTTGCGGGTGTAAAATGATCCCCAGCTTATCTTTTTTTAGATCCATTTGGGGTTGGACATGATTCTCCAGATCCAGTGACCTGTGGCTATTATTGGTGTCTGTGCTTTCGTCGCTATTTTTGGTATTGGTGCTTGTATTGTCTTCCGCCATCATGATGGTAGTTCCAGTAACTGGCCTCTCGCCAGGTTGTCGAATTCCAAACCGAAACATTTGTTGAATAGATTTTGCTAAAGGTCAGCGATTGGATGATAAAAGTCGATATAACGATATCTTTATATCTAAGAAAGAAAACGATGATCACTGCGCGTCCATCAAGTCGCCACGACACGTAAATAATATAACCACGAATTTAACCACGGGCGATGAGGAAACCTGATATGCACACCAGGGTCTTGGCGGATTCGGGATAAGTTATCTTGCAAATAATTTATGGAATTCGCTAAAGCGATATTTTATTGTGGCAAATGGAATGTCGCAACCGGGATTTCTTTTTGGCGTGGGGGTTGCAGAATTATGAATAGCGAAGGCTAAGCCTTTGTTTTCCGGCCCCGGACTGGGGATCAACTCCGGCCTCCCACGCACGGCAATCATGTGTATATGCAGAATAATCCGATCTATATGCAAGATAACGACGAAGGTCTGGAATAAGACATACCAAGAAATTCCCCAGACTCGGGTATGTGAAAGTGCGGAGAAAATCATCATGTATGTAAAACAAGCCCTTTTCTGTAACCCTGGTTTTCTTCGAACGGGTTCAAAAGATTGTGGCATACGTAACACTTTTAAGGTCACCTTAAGATTTATCGACTATGGTGGTTATGAGGCGCTTTTTCGCAATGTGAGTGGAAACGCTTTGTCAGCCGGAATTATTTTATTCTTTTATTCTGTAAGACAAACACTCACTTATTCCCATCCACTTTCTGATCCATTTTCTGGTCCCGCTCAGATATATTGTTTAGTTAGATATGCTAATCCCGGAAATTCGAAAAAAAAATCATCACACAGGATTTCCAGAAACTTAGGCCAAAAAAAAAAAAGTAATGTCACAGTATTTCCTCTCGGGCAAGCTTGCTCGGCCAAAATCTCGTGTATTATCCCGAGAGCGTATGGAAAACGGTGAGCCAATCTGGAAAGCACGGCTGGTGTCTGGAGGCAGAGCGCCGTTTTTGAAGATCCACACCCGTACATCTTGTGTGGATCACAAGTTCACAAACAGATTCAGTTTCCATCCGCACCCTCGTACTTGAGATCTGAGAAGGGAAAAAAATTCCTGGCTCCAACACTAAATCAAAAGAAAGAAAGAATGAAAATAATGGGAAGTAATAAATGTACTTTGACATGAATAGTGCTAGATTCTCAAATCTCAAAATACTAGAAAACATCCGATTTTGCTGGACTCTTTCACTAACAGTCAGCGGTTAATTCCCAGATAAGCGGGTACCACCCGCGCTCATATATGCAGTAGCGCGCGAATGGCCTGTTTTCGTACGTGCACGTGACGAGCTGTCGTATCTCTTCCAGGCCAGGCTTCTAGATGAGTAAGTAAAGAGCAAAAACAGTACAGGATCAGAAAAACGGTTCTACACACAGAAAAGCAAACTAATATTTTCCTCAAACTGGTCATGCTCCGAAAGATCCAGACATTTACGTTGGCAGTTTTACTGGCATCGCGTGCATTTCTTGGCCCTGAAAGCCTGCTCTCGTCTGCACAGAAATGGGTGTTGGGACTCCTCAACTTATCCTCGGTCATTGTTTTCTGGGTCGGCAGCTCGTTTCTTGTGAACGAACTATTCGAGACCAACATCTATAGAAAACCATTTTTCATTACATGGCTCAACACCTGCTGCTTTGTGTTTTACCTTGTGCCCTACTTGAAACAGTACAATTACTCTGTGGGCCGGTTTCTTGAAACTGTACGCCAGGATTACCGTAACACGCGTTATATAGCCGTGGTGGATGTGGAATCGCCTTCCCAGCAGTTGCACGAATATGGCGCCTCTCGTGATCCCAGTACCGAAGATTTGAGCGTGTTGGCGGAGCCACACATTAAAAATTCGTCCGAGGAAGAGGTGGGTCTTTGTGAAACGCTCATGCTTTCGCTTCAGTTTATCGTACTTTGGTTTTCTGCTAATTTGGTCACCAACGCTTCTCTCTCTTACACATCTGTGGCCTCACAGACAATATTGCTGTCGACATCTTCATTTTTCACCCTTATTTTCGGCTACTTGTACCTGATTGAAAAGATCAACCGCAACAAGATTTTGGGCATAGTGCTCTCATTTTCTGGTGTGCTTATTGTCACCAAAATCGACTCACTGGATGCGGAGGGACTCCCGGCAAATGTCACACCACTCATCGCGCTTTGGGGTAATATTTTGGCTCTTGCCGGTGCACTCATTTACGGCGTGTACACGATTTTGCTTAAGCACAAAATCACTCGCCCAGACACTGCACGTGAGCGTACGCTCAACACTCATCTTTTCTTTGGTTTCGTGGGTCTTTACTGTCTTGTGCTTCTATGGCCACTTTTGGTTGTGCTTCATTTTACAGGCGTCGAGACCTTCGAGCTCCCCAAATCCGCGCACGTACTTAAGCTACTAGGAATCAACGCATTCATTACATTCATCAGTGATTTCTGCTGGTGTAAGGCCGTTTTGTTGACCAGTCCGTTGACTGTAACTGTGGGGCTTTCACTTACAATCCCCTTGGCAATGGTTGGCGACTGGGTATTTAAAGGATTTCACGTGAATTTCTGGTACTTGTTTGGTGCGGTTATTGTCACGCTTGGTTTTTTTGTTATCAACAAGGACGAGCAAGAAGATTTCGCCGCTGACGATGACTCTGCTTAGTGCTGGGTTTGAGCGGGTAATGGGCCAATTGTTTATTTATGGGGGAAGAGGTACTGATTGCACACTTCTACTAGCAGTTTACCCCTGCTTTTTACATGTCATACCGCTTTGGATTTTGATCCCGTGCCGAACAAATCCGTGATGAACCGCTATTATCTCGGACTGACGCAGATTGCGCAAGTATGTTTTGGTCCCTCCAAAATAAACCTGAACTGCAAGATTATACCCTTCTTCCCTGAAAATCACATATCCTCGTTATGTACATATATGTGAGCTAAGACTTTTGCATGGACTTTGACTTAAAGATTCACAATAATACAGATATCATTTGGCTTACGAAAGTCACCACTAATTTATTCCACAGGCGGGCTGTCCACACCGTATAAATTCCGGAGGAGATTCACAACACTTCCACATAACGGATTCCAAACCTGAGTCTCTGAAACCTCTCGAATTTCTCTTACCATTTTACCTAGATTTCAAGGCTTAAGCGTCTTGTGTGAAGGACACCCTCTTTCAGGCCCCAACTATTGTTATGTGACACGAAAAGAAATGTAAATACAAGAGATAATATTTGTGGCCATTCTAGAAAAAAAGAACGAAAAAAAAACCCTGGATACTTAACTATAATTTCCACCTTACGTAGCCTTGAAAACGGCCTGATTCTTTCTCATAGACCAATAATAGTGGTGGTGCACGCGACGCGAGAACTGACTTTCCTCCATACAGAAACACCACCAAAGCTCAAACCTCCACATGCATTCAACTACATTGGCTTTACACTAACATATTCATAGATACGAAAAAGAAAAAAAAAAAATAGGACGATGCATTTTGTCTTTTTTCTTCTTTCTCTATGGCTGCTGCTTATGGCAAATGTCTCTGCTACATTACAGGATTTAGGGACAGTTGCCCGCAATTCACCGGATTTTATTGTACCCATTACCAACTCGGATTTATCTTTAATTTCCCAGGCAGAACGGGGCCATTTTACGCTTATACTTCTCACTTCCACAGATGAACAACATGCGTGTGAAAGTTGCCACATTATCAAAAATGCCTTGCGCAAAGTGGCGTATGCATGGGTCTCAGATTACTTTCTTCTGGATGATCTTTACATTGCAGAAATCGATCTTGTAGACAGAGGAAATGCCGATGTGTTTAATTATTTGGGGTTGAAAACAGTTCCTCAACTTTGGCTTGTTCCGCCTTCCAATATTGCCTCCAAACATGTGCTGAATAGACAACCAAAGTACGATAACCATGGGTTTGAGTATTTCGATAACTACGATATTTTGCTTGAACCACATGCAGAATTCAAGCTTCCAGACCAGGCGTTTGATGACCAGGTTTTTGCCATGGCCGACTGGTTGGCCAAAACCGTACAAAAAAACATCACCATTCGCCAGGAAAACCCATATACCAAGTTTATCTTCACCTTTGTGGTGACGTTTTCTTTGATTTTGATTGTGAAGAAACGGGGGCCTTCTTTAGTTACCCAGGCTGTATCCAAAGCCAAGATCTTAAAGGCGCTTTTTTTCGTTTACTTACTAGTTCTTCTAGGTGGTCTTCTGTTTTCGCTTATGTTACAGGTACCGTTTGTGGCGCAAAATGACGACAACGAGCTTATTTATATTAGCGGCGGTTCCCAGTGGCAGTTTGGTGCAGAGATTGTTTTGGTGGGTGGTGTGTATGGACTTTTAGCAACAACGCTAATTTTCCTTGCGTATTTGGGTAAATACAAAATCACTGATTCCAGTATTGTTGCCAGTGAAACCCAGCGCAATGTGTTAGTGCTTACTGCCACGGCCCTGCTTTATCTTTTCTATAGTATTTTGACCAGCTTATTCTTACGCAAGAACGAGTGGTATCCGTACCATTTCACCAAGTTATTTTAGAAGGCTTGGGTTAATGGATTCTTTAACTTTGACTTTTTATTGGGAATTATTTAACCTGAGCATTTTTGAAATGGGATGTTGATTAATTTAAACGAACTTATTCCTGTTTGTATAAATAATTTTATCGTATTTATGAAAGAATATGGCTGTACTGAATTAGCTTTTTCTATATGAAATCGATTTGAATATTTTTTTAAGAAGCTAGAAACGGCTATACTTGGGAAGTCAATTCTCAGTCTATAAGGTTTATGTCATTTTTCTAAAGGAAAATTCAATAAAAAAAAGGACATGCAAATTGGGATCTTCAATTTTTTCCATAAATACTATATCATGTGTTAAAATTGTGAGAACTTGTCTCAAAATTAGAAAACACCTAGTTCCAAAAAAAAGTAAAGAAATATATAACGCCAGTATAATTATTCCAAGAAAAAAAAAGAAAAGAAACATCGCCAAATTTAATATCTCTAATTTTTCAATTAATCATCTGTTTCAAAATAATTATTCCATCATATTGATTAATAGCCAATTCACCTCATAACCCTCCCAGAGTCAGACCAGAACGCGGTGTGCGAAAACGCGTCTGGTGAAAAAACGGCCTTGCCATATTTATCTTTCGAAATTTGAATTCATCATATTTCAATGACACAAGTAAAACGGAAATTGACATCTGAAGTGATGTCTATTGATAAAAAACCAAAACTGATTACAGATTTTTTCACATCCACGAAAAAACCTCAACTGCCGCAAAATCTGGTGCATGAAAAAGGTGCAAAAGTTAATGATGATACGGAGATTTTGTCTAAAGAAAACAGAATACAAATTGACGCAAATGATCAGAAAAGTACAGAAATGGAGGTTACGGAAACTACCAAACTTGAAATAACTGGAAGATTTGTTGAAAACGACCAAAAGAATGGAAAACAAGAGGAAAATTTAAAAACCACTGAAAATGAATATTCTGTCGATTCAGATTACACACAATTCTGCTTAAAACATGGGTTTGATAAAACAGCATGGGTTGCAGGGCTTTCGGAAGAGGAAAAACAACTTCTTGACCTTGAAATCGAGAATCTTCATATATCATGGCTTGTGTTCTTACATCAAGAACTCACAAAGCCTTATTTTCTTAAGTTGAAGAAATTTCTCCGGGCCCAAAAGGGGAAAACAATTTTCCCTCCCCCCAAAGATATTTACCTGTGGTCTCATTATACGCCTCTTCCGGAAATCAAATGTTTGATTTTGGGCCAGGACCCCTACCATAACTATAACCAGGCCCATGGGTTGGCGTTTCTGGTTCTTGAACCTACAAAACCGCCACCATCGCTCGTCAATATTTATAAATCGTTGGAGATCAATTTCCCCGACTTTGTGGCACCTGACTATAAGAAACTAGTGAAACAAGGCAAACCAGGTGGAGGAAACCTAACTAAATGGGCAAAAAGGGGAGTACTTATGCTTAATGCGTGTCTTACCGTCGAGGCTCATAAAGCCAATAGCCATGCTGGCCAGGGCTGGGAGCAGTTTACAGAAAAAGTGATTGAAACAGCTATTTTGTATGCACGTGACGTCAATAAGCAAGGATTTAGTATTATGGCTTGGGGGTTGCCAGCTCATAAGCGAGTGGATAAATTTAAGCAACAGTTGGGGAAAACTGATGTTTCGTTTTTGGTGCTCAGGTCTGTTCACCCATCACCTCTTTCTGCCTATCGTGGTTTTTTTGATCTGAAGTTGTTTGCAGACTGTAATGAGTGGTTGAAAAGGTCGGGCAGAGAACCAATCAATTGGGGATTGGTTGAAGGAAATGATGTATACTAGAAAAAAGATTTATGAGAGGAATTTTATAAATCAGAGATGTTTTGGTGTTGCGTGTGATGGACTGGCTAGTAATGGCATAGTAAAGTCATGGATTACAGTATCATATTGTGTGTATGAAGACTAGGCATTGAATAGATTAAAGTGAAAATTTCAATTTCGAAATATGTGTTTATGGTCTTTTACTCGAGATTTTGCCTATCGGGCAATGTAGATCATATGTTGGTGTTATAACAGTACAAGAAGAATGTCAATATGAGGGGCTGATCAGAAATTAGGGTATTACATTGAACACAGTGGATATTTACATACTCCAGTCAATCAAAAGGACATCATTAGATGAAAGTCTCTGATACCGCTCAAGCCTTTCCAAAACACTAGAGAAAAAAGAAAAAGTATTATCAAAGCCATTTCAAATAGTGAAACCAAAAAAACGTTAATTACAGCACGTCAATTTCGCATACGGTCTCCCACTACAATACTCAGTGACGCCCTGAGAAGCTTAACTAACGTTGATCGGATGGGAAATTTTCTTCTCGGTATTTTTTTAAGGAAACATCAATTTGCAGGATGGCAGGTACTATATACAGGACTACATGGCTTTACCCACATAGTGATTCTACATTTACCCCTTACCAAAAACTATAGACTATATAGAAAAACCCACAACCGATCGTAATGTCATAGCAAGTAGACAGAAAAGAGCCTTTCTGAGAAGTAAGCCTTATAACATATTTCCTGGGGATTGTGTTAAGGCTCATCTCTACTCAAAACAACACCACTTCTGTAACTGTATTTTTTCAGGGTATGAGGCCAAGATTTGGGAAAATATGTTTCAATAAAAACAACATTATTTATAAACACCAAATAACCACACAACACAAACTATTTAATTATTTTGAAGTCCTGAAAAAAAAGAACGTTTCATCAGAAACAATACACTAGACAAAACTAGACTATGTATTTTCGACTTTAAACCTAGAAGAATTTTGAAATACATCAGCAGTTTGCTATACTGTTAATGGACAAGAAAACAAGTGTATTTGCTGATGTGTCACGTGGGGTCCACAGGGGCCAGACACTTTATTCCTTCAATCATGGAGAGAAAAAAAATGTAAGGAACGCCCCCCCCCCCCCCCCCCCCCCCCCCCCAAAAAAAAAAGGAAAACTTTGAAATGCTTCAAAACCAGATATCCCAAAATTCTTCTCTTTATTCATAAGAGGTACCAATTTTTAGAAATAGCAATTGTGAATTTGCCTCTGAACTTCTGGCACCAGCTGGCGCGGTATAAAAGCAAGCCCCACGAGGAGATGCTGGCCCCTGGGAGTGGGACCAATGGCCACAACATCCACACCATAACTTAAAACATCCCTTACATATTTCGTAATAATCCATAAGAATTCATACCTATTTCTGAAAATATCCACCTTAATTTCTTTAAAAGAATAAGAATAATCTAGAATATTCCAACCCCCCCTCCCTTATTATTCCTCCCCTAGCCCTAGGGAATCCTCAGTGCTCACCCGAGAAATTGGCCCCGGGGCCCATGGATTGCTGCGAACTTGCAAAAATCCGCAGATTCCTGGCCCTGGGGGGGCTGGGGCATCGATTAAATATCGCCGAGCACCGCGCCATGGGTAAAAAAAAATGAGGCATAGAGATTTCATACGCCAGACCAGACCAGAAAAAAAAAGATTTTTAAAAAATAACAACTCTACCTTACACCACATTTTTCCCGGCCAGCCTTCACCACACCCACCCACTGAATTCACCATCCAAACATACGGCACAAGGGAATAACTCAAAAAAAAAAGAAAAAAAAGAGAGACACAAAAACGACCGTTTCTATTAAATCAATTATATTTCCCTGAGAATGCCGCGTAAACCATCCAAAACACCGCGGGGCGAACCCCAAGGCAAAGATCTGGCGGCTCCAAATCTGTCACAAAAGGAGGAAAAAATGGTAGAAACTCACGCCGAGCGTCTAGACAGGTACCTTCTTAATTGTGAACCAAAAACTGCCCGAGAAAACGATGTGGACGATTCCACCGTACGGTTCAAGTACCTTTTGGGGCTTACTGACTTGTTCCGTCACTTTATCGACATCAACATGTCGAAGGACGCTAAATTCAAACGGTTGATCAAACAGGTGGACGCTCAGCGCAATTACACACCTGTGGCGGAAAAAAAAACACAGCGGGGCCGGCGTAAAACAGAAAAGGAGGAAGATGCAGAACTTCTTGAAGGCGAAGAACACATGGGTGACGCCGAACAACAGCGTACTGTGCTCACAGAGCTGCCCAGTTATATCCAGGGTGGAGTACTTCGGGAATATCAGGTCCAGGGCCTCAACTGGCTTATATCTCTTTATGAAAACCGTCTTCTGGGTATTTTGGCCGATGAAATGGGTCTCGGAAAGACTCTCCAGACGATCTCGTTTCTCGGATACTTGCGGTATATTAAGAAGGTGGATGGTCCGTTCATTGTGATTGTTCCAAAATCAACGCTTAACAACTGGTTGCGGGAGTTCCAGAAATGGACCCCCGACGTCAATGTGGTGGTTTTACAAGGAGATAAAGATACTCGTGGCGAGGTGATTAAGAACCGGATTTTGACAGCAGATTTTGATGTTTTGATCACGTCTTTCGAGATGGTTATTCGAGAAAAGGCCCAACTCAAGAAGTTTAGGTGGCAGTATATAATTGTAGACGAGGCCCACCGCATCAAAAACGAGGACTCGTCACTTTCACAGATCATCCGGTTGTTCTACTCGAAAAACCGCCTTCTCATCACCGGAACCCCGTTGCAGAACAACTTACACGAGCTTTGGGCGCTCTTGAACTTCTTGCTTCCTGATGTTTTTGGAGACTCTGAGGTTTTTGACCAATGGTTTGATAGCCAGACGAAAAGTGTCGATCTGGAACTGGGCCACGACCAGGATCTGGTGGTACAACAACTTCATAAAGTGCTCTCGCCATTTCTCTTGCGGAGAGTCAAATCCGATGTGGAAACTTCATTGCTTCCCAAAATCGAAACCAATATTTATATTGGCATGACCGATATGCAGATCGACTGGTATAAGAGGTTGTTGGAAAAGGACATTGACGCTGTTAATGGTGTGGTGGGAAAGCGCGAGGGTAAGACCCGCTTGTTGAATATCGTCATGCAATTAAGGAAATGCTGCAATCACCCGTACCTTTTTGATGGTGCTGAACCAGGTCCCCCATTTACTACCGATGAGCATTTGGTGTTCAATGCGGGCAAAATGATTATTCTCGACAAAATGCTCAAGAAGTTCAAAAGCACAGGATCCCGTGTGTTGATCTTCTCCCAAATGTCGCGGTTACTTGATATTCTCGAGGATTACTGTTTTTTTCGCGAGTACGAGTACTGTCGGATTGATGGATCTACCGCACACGAAGATAGAATCCAGGCTATTGATGATTATAACGACCCTAACTCGTCCAAGTTCATCTTCCTCCTTACCACCAGAGCTGGTGGCTTGGGTATCAACTTAACTTCCGCCGATATTGTCATTATTTATGATTCTGACTGGAATCCCCAGGCCGATTTACAGGCCATGGACCGTGCCCACAGAATCGGTCAGAAAAAACAAGTGCAGGTGTTTAGGTTTGTTACGGAAAACGCCATTGAGGAGAAGGTCCTTGATAGAGCCGCCCAAAAGTTGCGCTTGGACCAGTTGGTCATTCAACAGGGCAGACAGGCCACTGCCGGTATTGGAAACAACAACGATGACTTGCTAGGCATGATCCAACACGGTGCAAAGGCAGTTTTCGAGTCCCTGAAGTCTTCGTCTATGCTTGATGATGATATCGATGCCATTCTCGCCAAGGGCCGAGAAAAGACGGCCACCCTTAATGCGAAATTTAACAAGCTAGGTCTTGATGATCTCCAGAATTTCACCTCCGACAACTCTGTGTACGAGTGGAACGGTAAGAACTTCGCCAAAAAGGAAAGCGCCAAGTCAGGTCTCTTATGGATCCATCCGACAAAAAGAGAGAGGAAGGAACAGACATATTCTGTTGACAATTACTACAAGGATATGTTAAAGACTCCTATTACCCAGGCCAAGGGTCAGCCTCCAGTGAAGGTCAAGCAACCAAAAATTTATCACCCACAGGACCATCAGTTCTTCCCCAAGGAATTGGTTGATCTTTTGAAACGCGAGCAACTCGCATATAAGAAGGCTGTTGGTTATGCTTACTCTTTAGATGACTTCGGAGATAGTGATGAAGACTTTTTAAATTCGTCGGATGAGCGAGAAGATGTCCCACGGGACGTTCGTCTCAAGGAAGAGCAAAAGAAAATCGAGCATGCCACTCCTTTAACCGACGAGGAGATCGAACTCAAGGAAAAACTCCTACTGGAGAGTTTTTCTACCTGGTCCAGAAGGGACTTTACCAATTACATACACGCGTGTGCAAAATATGGAAGAAATGCTTGTAAAGAAGTCGCCGAGGCTCTTGGCAGAGACCTTGATGAAGTTGAGCGCTATACCAAGAAATTCTGGGAACTGAACCACGAAATAGAGGGTCATGAAAAGTATGTTGCTCAAATCGAGGCCAGTGAGCGCAAAATCGCAAAGCTCATCAACCAGGAAAAGTTACTTGCCGTAAAAATCGAGGAGCTGGAAGACCCTCTCGAAGACCTCAAGATTCAGTACCCGCCAAATAACTCGAAGCGTGTTTTCTCAAAACTTGAAGATCGTTTCATATTATGTTGCGTTTACAGATACGGAATCTTCACTGATAGGTTGGGTGAAAAGATCAAGCAGGAGATTTTACAAAGTGAACTCTTTAAGTTTGATTGGTATATCACCTCTAGAACCCCTCAAGAAATTAATCGACGTATAAGCACATTGATGCTTTCGCTTGCAAGGGAAAGCGAGGGCCCTGTTGCCCGCAAAAGAGGAAAAGGTGCTACTCTGCTTCGGTCAGGTTCGGTAGAGCCTAGTACCAAAGAAAGCACGCCTCTTCCAAATGGCAACACAAACAGCGAGTTAATTGAAGAGGAAAGCAGCCGTAGAGCACTGAGAAAGAGAGTCAAGATTTAATAATGTCTTATTTCATCCTCCCGCTACGGTTATTGATGAAAACAAAACAATGTGTAACTAGATGAATATATCGATTATGAACGTATGCTAATGTCTTGAATTTTATTGATACTGATCTTAGGTGATTTGGGTAAGTCTTAGATTATACCGTATCAGGAGACTCGTTTATGGCTGGTATTCCTTCAAAATTTCAGGTTGAACCGTGGAAATGTAGTAGGGTACCTTGTTTGCTGTCCAACTGACAGAACAGTAGTCACTCATTTCAAACCTCTCTACCTTAAGATAGTCGAAAATAGTTTCCTCTCCACTTGACTTGTACCGTGGCTGGATAAAATTTTTAAGACTAATAATCTTGGACCCCGGTTTCATTCCGTACAAAAGCTTGCCAACCTCTTCATTTAACTCAAACTCAAATAAGTAGTTGTTCACTAGAACAACATCAGATTCAATACACTCTTTTCTAACCTCCTCATTTTGAACAAAACTTTGGTCCAATGCAAAAGAGAGATTCATTGACTTTAATCCAAAAAGGCTGATTTGCTTCTGCATAAAGATTTCTTGAAGATATGTAAGCAGCGAAGCATGGTCCATAATTTCACAACCACCACTTTTCTCTGCTCCAAATTCAAGTGCGGCCTGCAATGTAGTGTTGCCCACTCCACAGCCTAGATCGTAGAATTTTTTGTTGGGTTTGTAGTCAATCTTAGTTAAGACTTCACTAATAAACGACGGAAGAAGTTCACCATAGACCTCAGCTGAGAATGCTTTATACGATCGAAGTTTCCTCGAGCTTGGAGAAACAATTCTCGTATATGCTCTCATGAGCAATTGATGTGAGCAGTATCTTGAAATATCAGTTTTGTGAGCCAACAGGTCAATGAAAGCCACGGAATAGGCCATTGGTCTCATGTGACGATACCGCGAAACAAATACTTCCGGTAAATGTGTTTGATAACCCCCAATAACCGGTGATTTTAAGGTCAAGCTCATTTTTCTTTGAGTTGTAGCCGCAGGCGATTGTTTAACATTTTTGCGGGCCTCCTCACCCGCATTGAGGACGTCCATGTAGAATGTTTGGAGCTTAGAGTCTTTGATATCATGGATGAATGAGTAAGATTCAGGTAAATATACGCGCAAGCTTTCGTTGATATCGATTTTGGGGTCGATCTCAATTGGATAAGGTGAAAGCTCTAGCATCAACGCGTTCCACTTGTCGATGATATACATGAATTCCAGGAAATTATCATTTTCAACGGCCAGGCTCAAACTTTGACAGAAATCATCGAGAATGATCTTTTTTATTTTTTCTGAATACGAGAAGAACAACCCATAATGAATTTGAAAAACTTTGATGATCTCTCTAATCGGGTCGAGCTCATTGCTCTTTGGTTCAGCCAAAATATACTGTTCTGTATGCTGCGGATAGAGAAGATACCGTATGTGGATAATATTCCGGGGATTGACAATCATCTCACCTGCAGCGTTTTTGATTTGAAAAGGTGGAAATGAGTCAGGGAGTGACTTGTAACTTCTGTCATGTTCACGAATAACATTGGCTGCCAATGTGTTATTAATGGGCACCCGTTTACCAGGCTGAAGTATCAGCAGAACATCCGAACTGAAATCAATCCGAGATGGGAAGAGAATGCGCGAGGAAATAGCCTCGTTGAACAAAAAGCGATCCTCAAACTTCACGCAAGTGTCATGGTCAATGTCTGTTGGGTCATATGGACTTATCTCCTCAATATCAGACGGATTTTCATTTTCCATAACAGTTTTAAACTTTTCCATCAACTCCTTTTCTCCGTCACTATCTTCGGTCACCGGTGTTTCAGACATAAGTCGTGAGGGTTCATTTTTGCGAGAGTTGCGCTTTTGTTCCATTAATTGCTTTTGGGCTGTTTTCAATTTCTGGCGATCCTTGAATTCAGGAATTAAATATAACGGAGGAGTTCTCTTTCTCTTTGCACCTTCCAGAACAGTCGTACCATCACCACTGATACTTTGGAACCATTCTGCTTCCTCAATAAGTTGCTCGATTTTCACCTTTTCCCCACCTCTAATTCGGGTGGCTCTGGAGCGGGTCCGCGGATGTGGGTTTTTGCGCGCCAAACGCTTCATTTCCTTCTCCTCTAAATTTTTTCTCCTTGTTTCCTTGCGTTTGTCAGTGATTATTTTCTTTTGGCGTTCCCGTTCTAGGAAATCTGGATCAGTTAAATCAGGTTCAACTTTCTTCGGTTCTCTTGTTTTGAGAGCTTCCTCGCGTAATTCACTAAACTCAACATCAGCACGGGTGCGCCGCCTACGGCTACCGCGGGCAGATTCCTCGGCCATAGATGAATACCATTGGGCTTCGTAAATGAGCCTTTCGAGACGGTTGGAAAACTTACTTTGCCTTGAGTGTACCAACTCTAGTTCTTTTCTCTTGTGTTCGATTTCGCCCCAGGAGCGGAAAAGAAGCTCCGACTGACACTCCTTATCCGTCATTTCATCCTGTAAGCTTAAACGCAAGATTTCAATTTCGGGTTTAGTGAATGGAATCACATCACTTCCTCCGCGGTCCTCGATGGTTGTCTGGATGTCCTTGATGAACTTTGACAACGATTCATTATGTGCCGCTTGCTTGATACCTGTATCGGTTAAGTCGGTTCGAATAATAGTGTCGATTTTTTGTTCGTAACCGATGTCTTTTGTAGGTGGTGGCGGAATTTTGAGTTTCTTCTTCAATGCCGTGCATTTCTGGCGCACAACACCAAGCTTGCGGAAAGGTAGGTTTGTATGGAGCTCTTCGGGCTCGCGCCCCTTTTTAAGTTCGGTGCTTAGAAATTCTATTTCCCCCGAAGAAAACCGCATTCTATGTGGAAAATGTTCGGATGCTAACTTACGGACCATTTCCAGAGTGTACCCGGGTAAAAACGGAGAGATTTCAGCGAACGTCAATTTTTGGAGCTCGAAGGCAATTTCCAATGCACATACTTCCGAGCATTCTAGCACATCCCTTTTAGCGCCATAATGCTCTTCTAGCAGCAAAACCCGGGAATGAATGACCAGACGTTCTCGGGCGAAGCATTCTGACTCAAGCATCAGAAAATTTATCGGTCCAGTACTATACCATTCCAGAACAATCAACTTTAATTCTGGCCACGTAAGTTGTTCAGGAATATCCATGGCCTGAACTGCCGCCCAAATATCGGACCATGGAATAACACCAAATGCCCTAGAAACAGCACATTTGCGGAAATCCAATAAAGCTAACTGTGCGAGTTTCGTAGGTAGCATATCATGATGTGGGTTCATCTCAGGAGATACAGTTCCGGCACTACTGGGCGTAATGAGCCCATCCAAGTGGGGGTTTTCTTCTGGAGAAGAATTAGGGATTTTTGGAGCGATTCTACGCGGGGTCTTTGGTTGGGGCTCAGCCATTGCAGTATAGGAATTGAAATGCAAGGTTCGATGATTTCTTTTTGATTTCTTGAAGTTTGATTATTTAGTAGGCTTCGAGTTTTGATTGTGGCCGGAAAAGGGGGGATTTTGTTTTGGGGTTTCGATAGTTTGGGTTGGTGGTTTTTAGACTTTATGTCTGACGCGGGTAAACAATATTCTGGTCAAGGGGAAAGCGATCTTTTGGATCGCGCAGTTGGCGAATCCAGCAGCGCGCATCTTGGGACCGCGTGTTCCAGCGGTGCTGCAAAAAAAAAAAAAAAAAAAAAAAAAAAAAAAAAACATACGACCATGCGGAGAACTCGGAGGACGTGTAGGCCGAAAAACAAAAAATGTGCAACATGCTGCAAAGAGACAAAAAAAGTAAGCCTAAAACTGTGGGGGGCATGGCTTCCTTTATATACCTGGAATTGCGATGCACGCCCCTTTGTGAATGTACTTTTGCGTATATGTGTACTTATTTCCCTAAGGCATATTTCTATAATCTTCACATTTGTCACCTTCACAATTTCTTTCAACATTGTTCTTTTTATCTAGTCGCCATGCGGCGGTAAAATCAATAGAGGCTTACATAACCGCGAAAGAAGCATTGGCTAAGCGCGATTAACTTTTTTTTTCTTTTTTTCCCTTTTTTTTTTTTTTTTTTTTCTCCTTTTTTTCTCCTTTAGGTAGTATTTCCTTTTACCATAAATTTTTAGGGAGAGTATTAATTCTAATTTATTCATTCCCAAAAAAAAAAAGAAAGAAAAATAACTTAAAAAGCATTATATTTACTATGTGCATATAAATCGTCAAACTACCCGGACTGTCAGAGTTTGCTTGCCCGAATCCCGTTTAGCCGAAATTTCAAGTCCTTTAAGGCCTTGGTTTCTGGTCTCCACTGGTCAAATAGCCCATAGAGTTCATTCACCTCTTCTGCCCCCGACTTAATTCCCGGGTCATTCTGCATGATGATTGGGCGTGTAATTCGTCTCCAGTTTTTTTGGACATTAAATGTAAGACCACGTAAGCACCAGGGTAAAATAAATGGATTCGTTCCGATTTTTCCCACATTATACTCCCTCACATAAACTTTGTTGGTTAGCGGCAAATCTGTTTCTTCGTCATCCGTGGTTTCCACAATATCAACATTCCTGGGAATAACCAAGTCATCCGTATCAAGCATGAATTTGATTCCCAAATCGTAGACTTTTCCATCATTATATATCTTCAGGTGCCCATTCCCGGTTAACGGCCCAGCCAATATAGGGCTTATTTCTTTAATCACGTTGTTGTCGAAATACCCCATATTTTGTAACTGACAGCAGAACGATATAAGTTTCTTTATAAATGCCGGTGTTTTCGATGAGCTGTCTATATAACAGGCTCGGTAGATGTTTGGGTGGAAAACATGGGATGCTAATGCAGAGTATAAAGGCACTAGCTGGTCATTGATAGAGCCCACGAAACAGATTTTAACATTGACCCCGATGATCATTTGCATGGCTTCCTTGTATGCAAGTGATTGAGGGCTATCAAATTTCGTAAGCTCAAAAAGCTCAATCATTGATTCATGTTCGATTGCAGAATATGCCTTAATGAAAAACGATTTGTCGATACCGTAGAAAGGTCCGTTGTTGACTCCAGCCATGCCAAGAATCCCGATCCGCTTTTGGCTTGCCTTTTTGAGGATATTTCTCCTAATTAATTGTCCAAGCAATATAATTGACACGACGCAACCTTGTGAATGGGCTGCAATGAAAACAAAATCCGCCTCGTTTAACTCCTGTTCCCATTTGGTGAGGATTTTCAAGAAAAAGTCGACCCGGTCGAAAATCTTCCCTTCTTTTTCTAATGCAATTTTCTGGATGGTTACATCATCGGATTCATTGTTACTCATCATATTATTCTCCACAAGATATCGAATCACTGCTTTTTCTGCTTCGTTGGCAAATTTTGACGACGTGCCTTTGGGCGCTCCAATAATGGGACGAATCATCCTAGTGGGAAAGAATCCATGCACACCGATGATTAATATTTTCTTGATTTTTTTTAATTGCCCCACTTTCTGCGTGTAAATATCCGATGATTGCCTTCGGATTTCATCGCCAGGATGATCGTTGATTAGGAGATTACCCGCAGAATCGTTGGTGATTGATATGGGGGTTGTGCCCGCCTCATCCGCTTCCATTTGTGTCTTTTGGCGCTTGTTTCCTTGCTGTGACCCTATTTGTTGGGGAGTATAGTATTTGTTGGGGTTTGGCAAACAAGCCCGTTTATGCGGCGGGAGCCGAGATAAAGCTTTGCCATATAACTTATAGCTGCGCTCATGCATTAATGGATGCAGTTTATCTGCGTCGGATCCAGAAGTAGTTATACTTTCATCACTGGTATCGTCATTTTGGTCGGCGCCAGAAGAGGTTAATCCTAAGCGAGCTGGAATATTGGATAAGTATGATTTCCACGATTTAAGGTCAAAGGCATGTATACCCCGTATACCGGAAGTAGAGTATAAGTTCAGTGATGTTGACAAATACTTAGTGGATACTTGTATATCGAGACATGAGTTCCAATCCGGCACAAGCACATTTTCGATGAGATTTTGGTTTTTGTGGGTATTGATTTTGCTGAATTCTTTTGCGCTGTGGTGTGGCTTATACAAAACAGCATCGTCTGGTTTCAGCAGGACCCCTTTGAAGGGTTGTCCTTGGCCATTATCTGCAGCGGCCTCTTTTGAAGAATCCGGCTTATTTCGAACATCATCTCTAGAAGGAAGAGAAGGGGTAGATTTGAGAATCGTGTTTGTGATCCTAGAGTGGGCGGGTATGTCTTTGTTGGTTCCAGTATCTTCTGTCAGATTCCAGAAACTCCACAGTTTTTTGCGTTGATAAGAATCCGGAACACCATCGTTATCATTTTTCTGCTCTGTGATTACATTATCAGAATCTTTACTTCCAACACTTCCTCTTTTATAATCTTCCAGCTGGGCAGAATGCTGATTTCTAGTACCTGGTTTTCCAGCAGTCATTCCAGAATCTTCTACCACTGCATCCGTCATACTTTGCTCCTCATCAATGGTACTTTCTGAACCCATACTTAAAGGACGGGAATTTTCTAGAAATTCCGGATTCATCCGGTCTTCCGGTAGACTATTCGACCTTGAAGTCTTTGTGCTCCAGCCAAGCCATGTACTTGTGGCATACGAGGTTAATGATGCAGCCGACAGTTTGCGCTTCAAGATTTTCAAAGATTTTTGCTGCTTTTGTACTTGATTGGGTCTAGATGTTTGAGTCACTAAGAAATCTTTCGATGTGGGTATTGAAGATGGTGATTGTTTCAGACGTGTCTCAAGATTCTCCAGCAGTTTAGATTCTGAAACATGCGGTAGTATCGTATGGTTTATGGGGTTTGCAGTTGGTTTTGTGGCATCTGTAGTTTCCTTAACCCCGCTTAATGATGGATCAATGGTTTCTGCATCATTTTCTGGAGATTCGGGAATATTGCCACCCCATGAATATAACCATGATCTCGACGAGCCTTGCCTCAGCATTTCTCAAGTGACTTTGGGGTATGTTCTTTTGTTATAAGCCTTGGTGAATTCCTACCCCGCCTCTATTTAATAGCAAGAAATTTTTTTTTTAAAAGTTAAGAAATTAAAGGAGAGGAAACAAGTTGGAGTAGGAAATAAATTATAGCAAGGAAAAATACTGGGGTAGAATCTAGATTGTGACGTTCTCGGAACGGCCGGTTCTGTATAGTGGCAGTGAGATAAGCTGATGACGGTGGGGTTTGGGAGAATTACACTAAGTGTGATAAGAAAGGTATTTTGAGGTATTTTGGAATAAGATTATATTAAGTTGAGATTATGAAGAGTAAAATTTTTGGTTTTTCTTTTTTTCTGTGTTTTTTCGAAATTATTCATTACTTTGGTGGAGAACATTAAATTTATAAGTCGCCATTGTTCATTAGCACGTGCACAGTGTACTTGCAAGCATTGTATATAAGAAGCCGAAAAATTGTTTTTATTGAGATTTTGAAATTTTCTATCAAGAGATAGATTTCTTTCTAGTGTATAATATATAATTTTCCTCATTCATCCACAAATCCTTGGGGGAAGATATATAAGGCTAATGGGAAAATTCCATTAATATTAAGATATCCACAGCGTCAGTCTGGCCAAGTATTATTTAGTTAATTGAAAACAATGGTAACCCCTAAAGGCGGCAAGTTTCAGCAAAATACTCATTTTTATTTTTTTCCCAAAATCTCCCGGTAACCTTGTAAAGTCTCGGGAGTTACTGTTGATCCTCCGCAAATAATAAATATAATCACATCATCTGCGCCCAACTCTCCAAATACACCCAACAAATCTTTTCTTTCCATAGACACAGCAGCAGTAGCACCACAAGCTGGTTCAATGATCTCATTAAATTTATCATAAAAATCAACCGTGGCTTTTACAGCCTCCAAATCATCGATCAAATCCACTGTCGTCTTATGGGAGTAGTAATTATCTAAAGTGCGTTGGGCGATAAACGGAGCAGCCAAAGAAGTCGATAGAGTATCGATTTTCAGAAGTGTTACTACTTCGCCCGCTTCCACAGCAGATTTAAATGTTGGGGTTTGTTTTGTTTCAATCACCAAAACTGGAACCTTGTGTAATTCCTCATTTCGAGAAAGCCCAGCTATAATTCCATTATAAAGCCCGCCACCACCACAGCTACACACAATTCCCTTAATTTTTTCCGTACTAATATTCATTTCTTTAATTTGGACACTCAATTCATCCACCATTTCACCGTGACCTTCCCAAAGAGTCACGTGGTCAAACGGATGACAGTAGATTGGTTCTACCAGCAGTGGTACACTGGTCATAATCTCCTGTTTAAGGTAAATATCGGCTTCTCCCCAATGAGCCCCATAAACTGCCACATTTGCCCCCAAATCCTTGAGTTTATCAAGAGCAGCTTGCTTACTGGTCCGCGGTAATGCCACGGTACATGGTACGCCATAAGATTTACTAGCATAGGCCGCGGCTAATCCGGCATTGCCGCCAGAAGATGAAAACACGTGCACAGTTTTTGCCGAAGAAGAAGCACTTTCAATGGCTTCAGAAATGAGTTTACACATTCCACGAAGTTTGAAGCTGCCTGAAGGTTGTTGATTTTCTTTTTTATATAAAAAACGACACGGTGAGTTTAACGTGCCGGAGACATCAATAAGATCTGTTTTCACCGAAGGCAACACCATAGTAAATAAATGAGGGAGAGAAAAGAAAGAAAAAAAAGTCAAATTCAGCAGCAAATATGAATAATTTTTTCTAAAAAAAAAAAAAATTACCAGCCAATTCAACAAACCTGAATGTGGAAAAGAAAAGTAAGGTGTTTCCAGGTTCAAAAGCTTATCGGCGTAATGTTGGAGATTGAGAATATTCACGCATGTGCAGTGCTGGAATATTCTGGATCATCATACCTGTTCATGTAGAGACTAATTTTTTGAAACGGAAAGTACCTAAACAAAAGATAACAGCAATCTTTTTGAAGAAGTTTTTTTTTTGCCTGCAGATGTCGTATAAACGAAGGAACCTAAAGGAATCTATCGTACCATCGTATAGGGAGAGTCTAGACCATAGGACCTAAAAGTATATAAAGAGGTGGGTTTTGCCTAGACATTATTTTCCGATTTTTGGGAGAATTAATAGTATACGTATTAGCAGCAACATCTCCATACGTTAAAAACATTAGTTAAGTTACCATTTACAATGACTACCTGACTATTGGACCGGTTTCCTGCTTATATACACTATCTGTGAAGTTCACTGTCACGTGACACTTCAAAAAAACACAGAAGTTCCGTTCACCGCGGTCCCCAAGAAACTTAAACCAAAGTTAAGAACCAACGTATTTCAAAAATATTATCTCTTTTTTTAGCTGTTTCTTTTTTCTTCTTTTTAATTATTCTCGATATTATTAATCCCGGAAATGCCGCCAAAATTCCGCAAATCCACCGAATATCCACGTGTGCTGGCCCATGTGGAAACCGAGGTTCTTGATGCATACGCAGATGTATTAGACACTACTGGAACTCCGGATTTACTCTTACAAAATGTGCCACAATTGCTTAATAGGCTTAAGATCCCCGAATGTTTCATATGGGATATTTCGCAATGTATTGAATGGTTTTACGCTACGCAAAATACTAAACTTTCTCGCAGCAGTGTGAAATGGGGAGTGGCAGAACAACTCTTACGCCATGTAACGATATCACTGAATCTACGGGGACAATTCGACGTTTCTGATATTGTGGATCTCGATAAATTAGTTGTTTTTTGTAACCGGCTTCTAAAATTTAGGGATAACTACCAGTTAATTTCACAAAACTGGGCCTTATTTGTAGAGGCCTCCGGGGCCACAACACAAAATTCAATCCACCATACCCTCACATTACAAGACTTGGTTCGAGTGAAAAGTATGCTTCAGCTTGATGATATTAGTGATTCGATTCTTATAGATATGCTTGGTTGTGGCCGAAGCAATGTAGATGGCGATTTGTTCAATTATAAATTGAATCCAGCATCTCTCGAGATTGGCATCAAGGATTTTGCCGAAGTTCTTGGATTACTTGGTGAATATGATTGATTATAAAAGGGATATGACTTTTGGGGGTTTTGGATATCTCTGTTTTTTCGTTGAAAAGTTAGATGGGAATATATATTATATACCTGGCATGGTGTTACTCGGTAACCGGTTCTCAACGTGTGGGTTTCAGTTTGATTCACCTTTTTTATAAGTGATGGTTTTCAGCAAGAAAATTGGTGATTATTATACACAAAGTGGCCGGCTTATTTCCTATCACTGTTATTAAAAATGGATGCATTATATACTATCTATTCAAGTGGATTAAGTTCTAAGAAAAAGAGAAGTTGCCTTTTTTTCCTCAGACTTTACTGATTCCTGACATGTGCTAAGGCAACTCAAGTGATTGAATCATTTCTGTCGATTTCGAAATCAAATTGAAGAAAGAAGCGGTTGCCAAGATATAAATTATATATTATGATTTCTTAAAGGTTTTGATAACTTCAAGGATGTATTCCAGAAAGGGTAAATTGACGTGACCATCACAGAATCAACCACAGCAGCATGGCAGGTGCTAATCCCTAAATTTCAGGACAGGCATTCCTGAAAACAGTACCACGATTGCAAGGCTTGCAACAACATAATTCTCAAGCGAATTTTGGACGACTCACCAACGCATTATCGCTCTCATCAATAACCACCATGACTTCCTTATCATAGAGTTAAAGCCCACTGCAAACACCACTCAGTGAGTGGCAAATCTCAAATATTATCTTGTTTAGCCAAGTCTAACGCTACTGTTTGATTAATAAATATTTATTTACTAAAGATCAAATTCACTATTTTTGATGAGAAAATCTAATCAAGTACTTTCTTTTTCTTCCTTTGGGGAATATGTACACGCTTTCTTGCAGCATCTCTGGAAAAGTAAACAAATAAAACGACGTTTCTTGAAAGAGGGCAGTATATATCTACACATTTGGGACCATAAAGTTGTTTTAAATTTTCTCAAACAGAAAGTTAAGAAATTGTTTCATCAGTAAAAACTTACTCAATTCGTGATTATTCCCGTCTATTTTGTCTTTGGAGATAAAATGAGCTTCATAAACGAGCGGTTTTTTTAACGACACATAAAGTGTTACTATCCCTAATCAAAGTCCCAATTTTTTTTTTTCTATACCAAAGAATAATTATCTTATAAAATAGTTATACAAAAATAGATTTCAAATTTCCAAATCATTCACGTTTTAAAGGACTGTTTGGGATGTCAATGGTTTCAAGGACAGAAAAAAAGGAAAATGTACATATCATGGGAACCAGGAACTTCAATCGCCAGAAAAATACATTTGATGAAATTTGACAGTAATTTCCATACATACCAGTTTTAAAACCTGAATTTCCAGACATATTAGGAAAGTTAAGGCATATTTCTTCATTTCAAATATTTCTTACCACCCGTAGCCTCAAAAAACCAATCTATTGGTTACGGCCATATCAAGAAGAAAACACTGTTTCCCGTCCGATCAACGTTAGTTAAGCTTCTTAGAGCGTCACTGAGTAGTGTAGTGGGAGACCATATGCGAAATTGACGTGCTGTAATCTTTTTTTTTTTCAATTTCCAAAAACTAAATCCATTAACAATCACTGGTATATTAATTATCTGGTGGTGGTCAATTTTTATCACCGTTCCGCGCCTGTAAGCGTGTGCCCAAGTACTGGGTGCAAAATATTATATGTGCACGCGCGACGCGATACGCGAACGCGAGGAAATAATTAAACAAAAAAAACCACCTTCTTCAAGCACATAAAGTATAGAAGTACGAGATCAGAAGGAAGAAACCCCGGGATATTTATAGGATATCAGATTTACAAAATCACAAAACCAAAAGCCCATCAAACTCCACGAGCCCAACAAAAATCCCCACACTTCTACTAGTGTGCTTTTGTGATTACATCCAACCATCCTGCAAAGCATCTCCCGGTCACATGACCCAGATCCCGATATAAGCCCATAAACCTTCAAACTCATATAAACCCCACGAATATACCCCACCACAAAATGCACAGTGCCACATTTCTCGAAGCACAAACGGCTCTAACGGATCTGTTTCTTGGTGAGCTCGCGCGTTTGGACGCGGAGCCCATGATCAACTTTAATAATACTAAGCAATTTGATACGCTTCTTCGGCACCTTGAATCGACGCTTCCAGCAGCAGTTTTTGTGTCTGTGCCATCGGAAAACATCCTCCATATTCTTATGACGCTAGCGGTACGTGCCCCAGCATCCAACTGGTCACATGACTCGCTCCATGCACTTGCAGGTGACGCCACAGAATACATGCGGATGGTCAATCTGGACTACGATAGTTGTCTATATAAGACGACGCTCCAACGGCGCAGTACGGTAATTCTCCGTCATTATGTAGCAGTATTACATGGGCACAAACCCTCTCACCCGCTGGCGAAATCCGCTTTGGCACAGCACGTCTCTAGCGTTCTTGGTACGTGTCACAAAGGAACCACACAATTCAAGTTCCCACCGGCTAAACGGACCCAGCCACGAATTGACCAGTTTACAAAACGGCAGAAAAAACCGGCAAAGCGGCCGCGTGGACAGGGAACCATCGACCTGTTTCTTCCCGGTGCAGTAGAAGTCATTAGTGATTCCGAGGATTCTGATTGTGGCGTAGATCTTCAGCCAGGTCCACAAATCGATATGGATACTTACCCGCTGGAAGCCCCCCATAAGGCGGTCACGTCACTTTCAGACCTTAGTACCAATACTTCCGGATTAGGTGAAACGGCCACGCTTTTTAAACAAATGCCACATTTACTGGGCGCAAACGGAGATTCCTCGGATTCTGGTAATGGTCAAGGAGGTGATGGTAATGAAGAAAATACTTCACGGCGCAAAAAAACGCGTTTTGATACTCCTGGATGGCAGCGGCTCCAGGTATTTGATGACCATTTAGTACTGAAAAAGCTCCTGGCCACTTTTACTTATGATATATGGAGTTTGCTTAAATGGTCCTTCTGGTGTGCAGACACCAGCTCCCAGTACCAGAAATTCCTCTTTAATTCAGGAAAAACCCATGTGCACGAAATCTACCAAACTACTGCTGATTTTCTCGAAGTGTTTTTTGGGTTCTGTCATGCTGAGCTTGTGGATAGAGTGGCCGAGCACCGTATAGGCGCCTCAACTATTGCCCAGCTTTTAAAAGGGCTAGGCCCACGCAAGGAATGGCATGAGAGAGTGGCGGCGTATATTTTCAGTGGTCTTGGTGTACCTGTTTACGATAAGCCAACCCTGCTTTACAACAGGGAGTTGGTATTGACACAAAACGATAGTGTGGCACAGAATTCTCGGTGTAAGACCACGTGTGATAATGATGCCAATAAGGATTCAATGCGGTTACGGGCAAAACTCCTCTATCTTATGGTACACTATGATGTGGCGCTGCAAGACCTGGCGTTTGCCACCCTGGAACCGTTTTTGCGTCACTTGGTGCGCCGCTTAGCCCCGCTTCCATTACCATATGTGCGGGTATTTTTTGCCTCGTTACAGCAAGAACTGACAGTGGCCCATTCTGCTCATACCTTAGATTCCGCATGTCCTGGTATGTTACACGTGTTAAATGACGATCTTGCCTTTGGCGTGTTGTGCCACGTGACCGCCACCAAGTTTGGCGTACCCCTTTTCCATGGACCCAGTTTTGTGGGCCAAATGTGTACACTTCTCGTTGATACGCGGTTATACAATAGCGTGGTACATGACCACACGTTCCGAAGTGTAGAGGACTTTGTGGCGCGGTGGGAAAAGGTGATTTTCTTGGTGGAATGGCTCTTTTCACGGGCCCTAGAAACTCCCGGGCTCCATGATGGCACCGGTGGTGGAAATATGACACCACAGCAGATTCTTGAAATGGCAAAAACGGCCGATACCCTTGCAGCCCGCGGCTACGAGGAGTATCTTGAGGGTCTTTACGAGGACTCGGACATTCTTCCAGAAACTTACTTCACCTTGACTCGCGACCAGATTACTCACTGGATGGGCCGTTTTTCTACAAGCTTTGGGTTACTTGCCCAGTTTAAGCTTGGCATACATATGGGTAATGAGTGAGTTCGTTTCAGGGGATAGAAAACGGTATATTACTGATATGGAATGTTATCAGACAAGATCTGTGTCTTGGACGCTATGGTTGAATCTTATGAAGAATACCCCAACCTCATTGGCAACGAGATCTTTTCTTTCCAGTTTGAGCAGAAATAACTGCACTTCCTTGATCTTGTGGGGGTGTATAAGATGGGCTGAACCGAAAACTTTGCTTTATTAATTGGCTCCGTTTTCCAAGCGGACCTTTCTTCCGTAACGGTTGTGCTTGCTAAATGCGTTTACTTTGGGCGCAAATACTATCACTTGGTGCCCACTTCATGACTAAATTGAGCCTTATTATAGAAATCCGGAATTTTCCGTGTCTTCAGAAATCCCGTTCAGCGCCTTAAACATGCGACTACACCGTCAATGTTTACCATGGCTATAATAACAAGGGTACAATTTAGTGGTGAACTAACATATATACTAACCAGGAATTAGGTGTTACCATTTGTAGCTTGACTTACTCTTTGAAAACACGTATTATCGAAAAACACACGTGCCATCCAATTCAAACTTACAATAAGATCATTTGGTCCCGAACCTACAATACGCAAACCCCAGCTTTGCTTCGAAATGCTTGTATTGGCATATATATAATCACATGCAATACCTAGATAATGTGCTTGACCTTGAAGTAATGTCTCAAGTACTGGATCTGCCACAAGCCCAACGCAATCAACACAATGACAATCAAGATGGAAAACCACTTGACCCGGGAGTTGGTACTTTCGTTAGTATCACGCATTCTCTCTTCACGAGCCTTCAAGTAGTGCAATTCCTGGGTGATTTCCTTGGTAATTTCATGGATTCTCTTCAAGTCAACCTCAGCAGGTTTCAACTTTTCAGCGGTTTGCAATGCATTCCAATCACGGGCACTAGAGCCACTTTCCACCTCCAAATTGACCTCACGGCTCAAGTGGTAGCCCTTGCTGCTACGGTCCAAAAAGTTTGCAAAACAAATGTCAATAGCCGCTGAGTCGTGGGTAGTGAAGGAGATACGGGATTCCTGATTAAGGTCGGTTTTACGTGCAAACTGGTTTCCCACAGTGTCAAACACCGTCAACTGTAATCTCTGGCCATCGCCTTTGTACCCATCGGTTTTGACCTGGATCACCACGAGTTGATCTTTGCCAACAAAATCACGAACACATACAGGGCGGGCAATATCAAGGGCAGGAACGTCGATTTTTAATGCGGCGGCTAGCGTGAGCAAAAAAGAGAAGGCAATCCACAAAGAAGCAAACATTATTGATTTTAGAGTATGCTTGATTTTATGGGGTTGGATTTAGGAATTTTTTTTTTTTTTTCTTCCTGGTGTGGCTGCCCTTTTCACCGATTCCGTTTGCTAACTGGCCTTTGTTGGTGGTTAGAATGTAGTGGGTTGGAGATTCTCGGATTATGGGTAACGTGTTGTGGACGCGCGCCCTTGGGGAAAAATAGGAAGGAAAAAAAAAAAAAAAAAAAACACGACTGGAAATCGCGATTCGCGGGTTCCTTTGCTACCTTCTGCTAAAGCTTGTTACTAGAACGCGACGGGGTTCAAGATATTATTGATATTTAAGGAAGTGTATATCTTTGACTGTCTTTCAAATGTCTAAGAAATCCTTAAAGGAGAAAAAGGGGTTTTTTTTCTCTTTCTTTTCTCACTTAATGCAACTTATATATCTCAGGTAATCCGCTTCACGCGATCTACCACTTTCAGCTGGTGAATACACTTAAGTCTTAAGGTGTACACATTTTATATTGATTCAAGAATTTATGAATGTTTCTTTAGAAAACAATTATTGGATCGGTTTGTTTTAACGGATTTGGTGATTTTTCTTCTGGTATAAGATTTTCTTTTTCCACCATTTTGGGTCTTTTTCAGAACTGCATTGTCTAAACCAAATTGACACCAACTGCAATAAGAATAACTCCTAAGTCTGTACCACACAAAGGAAGGAAACGGTACTTTTCTATTATTTTGATTATGAAAAGAAAGATGGTAATTGGATGAATCTAATAAATGTAGTTCATACATTGAAGGGTAAGAAAATACACATATTATATGTATATATTTTATGTACTAAAATGCATACGCGTGTCGAACGCGAGGCCCTATAAGATCTATGATAACTTTATTTGTATCTAAGGATTTGGACTTCGATAAGATAGAAATTATAGCCAATGCCAGATATTATGGTTTAGATTTAGATTTAGAAGTAAAGAAAACTCTTCTTAAATTATGTTATACTATGAATAACCATAACTTATCATTTACAAAATTATTACCCCCAAAATGATAGTCCTCGCTGAACATAAAAGCGGTTGCATCAATAGGGCTTGTATTCATAATTAAGAGATAAATGGTTGATAATTCTAAAACTATCTCGGACCTAACCTGGTGGGAAAGGCCTCTATTATTTCTTTTCTCAGGATCCGAACCTCGGAGGGTTCTGCCGATCTGATGGCACTACTTCCGGTCAATCGGGTGGGTTAGACCGGACAAGCTTCTTAAGACGTGGAGGAATTACCCAGTTTATCTTGGAGGGAGAGGACAATGACCGGACAGAAATCATACCACTAACGTATACACTCCAGTATGCGTTGCCCCTAGGCTATCAGCCTTGTGCTGCTACCGGCCCCCGGAGACCCGACACCCAAGTGACTTATTTATAAAATTACCTGTAGATAAGGAGCCTAATTATTCGGGAGATGACTTACTAAATGAAGATATAGATTATTCAGTTAGTCAATTAGAAATAGATAATTTATTTTCTAAAATCAAGTTAGAACCTAGACTTGAACATCAAGCAGATGGAAGTGTTATAGATTTAATTACTGGAATATTAGTAAGGGTTGGACCAGGGTGTATGGTAATGGATTAGGGATTTCAATGAGATCATGGTTTTTTTTATTAATTTTTTGAATGGATTAAAGTGGCATGTATGTATTCCTTTTTTTTAAAAAAAAAAAAATATCCTTCGTCAATTTTTGCCTCTTTCTCGAAGGGAATCACCAAAGCTAAGTTACCATGTTTCCTTTTTTTGCGGTTGTTTTTTGGGTTGCGCAGTAGCTTTTTTTAAATGGTATGATGAAAGACAAGGATATTCTTGGAATTATAAAATAAAAAGATAGAAAAAAAAAAAAAAATTTCTTCAATTTCACTGCTATAAGAATATTTTCTAATTCAAGAAATTTCTCTTCTACTGCCTTTTTCTGATCTTCATGTTTACCTTTTCAGTAGACCACGGTCCACGCTTATTAGTGCGGGCCAGTGAGAGCTTGGAGCCTGGGAAGCAATTTCAAAGTTCCAAGCAGCTAGCCATTTTTTATTTCTTTTTTCTTTTTTTGGTATCTCACTTTATTTCTATTATCCCTTTTTAAAGAGGACTACGTCCAGAATATCCTTGAATTGGAAATCTTTTTCTTTCTTAAAAAATAATTAAATATCTTTTTTATAGAGCATTAACATCGGGTTGTCTCACTCACCCTTTGTCAATTAAACCTAACTATAGAAAACCTATAACTAATAGTGCTCAACTCCACAACAAGTGCACCGTAACTAGCAGCAGCTAAAAATCGTACTCAAAATCCAACCTCAAATGTTACCCTGCCTGTCTTAAAATAACATCTCTTAAAACAAGCTCGATTACTAATAACTTGTTTCTATATCAACATTCTAAATTCTAACGCTATGGTCAACCTTAATGCCCGGGAAAACTGTCTCTCCACAAGAGGAGAGCTTTCTACACCATTCTTAACTTCTCTGCTTTTCCAATATTAGAATCTGTAAACGACTTTCAAGAATTGGTTAAGCTTCTGAAGATTGGTTTGCGATGTTTCATTGGGTGCAAGCATTTCTCACAGGTATATGTTCGCTTAGAACCCAATATTTTGCCTCCAAAATAGTAAACTTAAGCAAAAAAATTGTATGTGACTGAGGGTTATGGGTGAAGATCCATTTTGACCACTAAGAAGAAATTATATTGAAACTTTTACTTATTAAAGAAAGAAAAAACCCGACCCAAAAAAAATAGGTGATTTTCTATAATACTACCAGACAGTGCGCATAATTAAATTGGATTCACTAAAACCTTCAAATTAGAAAAAGAAAGAATGTCCAAACTCAACGAAATCCCAAGAAAGAATTCTAAATATGAAACATGATTTATAAAATCCTGCCCCTTATTCAACCATCAATACACCCCATCCAATTGCTTAACACCCGGTAGCTCCCTCCTCCCTCGAAGGTACGGGTGTGCACCCAGCCTCCCCAACATCAATTTTTCCACCATCAACAAATACCTCACCTACTCATACTACCCTAAAATGGCGAAAGCAAAGTCCGCTCACACTATGGTCAGGCTCGTGTCTGCAGCCAAGACCGGGTACGAGAAGTGGTTCAAGATCCCACGTCTGACCCAGCGTCTTAACCTTATTTTATACGATCCCCGTGCGCAGAGACACTGTCTTTTCACTGAGGCCAAGAAAAGAAGAGTGCCCGAGGCTCCCCCTAAGGATTACACAAGAACTCACCGTGTTTAGATTGACCAGGGGGTAAAAAAAATAATGTATATATAGCGTACTTTGCGTTGGCACATGCCAGCGGAAACGGAAGGGAATGGCTAAGGCCAGTTAAATAGTAAATATAACAAATCGAATCAGTGATGTTGTTGTAGAGGGCCGGTTTACAAAACCAAAGATGTGGCGTTTGTACTACTATGATATTTGGAAATGATTTGGACAGTATAAAAGGCTTCAATAATGGAATTGGTTTGAATTTTGAACCCCATTTAACAACTAGCAAATTAGTATGATGAGAACTACGTGGATGATTCATAAACTTTCCAAAGATTCTCGGTGTCATTTTTTTTAAATGCCTTAGATGAAGAAAATCCATGGATTTTTCCTGCTCTGTTCGAATCAGAAACTGATGGAATAACTGAGGTACCATACTTTTCACTCTGAGGAATTAGTCACGAAAGTTATATCTGACATTTTTTGCACTTTTCTTGGCCTTTGATTGTCTTCATTTGGTGATAGTTTCCTTATTGTTATTGTAAACTCTGATCTAGTAAAAATAAAATAAAAACCAAGCGATCTATTTTGTCTATCCACAAGCTAGTCTTTAAGAGATTTCTATATACAAATGCCGTCTTAAATCGACTTGACTTCCCAAGTATCATCGGCAGATAATCCACCGGCGTCCCCCAATACGGTATACACATTGGTAGGACCATTAACCAAATATTTTTCCGTAGCATCACGGAGATCTTGGACACTTACATCCAAAAACCGTTCTCTACGTTGTTGTCTCATTTCGTCACTGATATCATCAAGGAAAAGCGCTGAGCCCTCGGCAGAAATATGGCCTGGTGCATCGACACTTTGGAAAATGGCCAATTTTGCCTCCTGTACTGCACTGGAATCCCACTTTCCATCAGCAAGACACGCAGTGGCAGTGGCGGCACTAGATTCAAAAGCTGCAGCCGATTTAATTGCATTGGGGTCACGGTAGGAGTAGTAATTAAGGGTACCTCCAATGCCGTCATAGTTTAGACCACCACCATAGGCACCATTGGCTTCTCTAATCACAGAATGCAAATGTTTAAATGTCATTAATTGACTCAACACCTGGAGCACGGCACCATCCTTAGTATCATATGGAGCACCAAGCTTGGCCAATGAAGCATATCCCACTTGGAAAGGCATGTTCAAGATTGTTTTTGAAACAGTGCTTCTAGAAAACCCTGAGGCAAGTCCACTAAGAACATCATCATGAGATTGAGCATGGGCGGTCATTTTAGAATCAAAGGCTTCAATAAGACGTTCATTTTCTGCCACTCCTTGCTGGCCACCCACAATATTATAACTAAAACCATTGGGTCCAGTGGAATCAGAAACATACCCATTGGCTAAAAGCGTACGGATTTCCCTTAAGATTGGAAGAAGCTCATCCTTCAAATAATCACGGCCTTGCTCCTCTAATTTCTTATTCATTTCTACCACAAGTCTCACCTGACCCACGCCTCCAAGAAGATCGTTGATATATTTCGCAGGGGTCAAGTGGGCATTTCCATAGGCATTAGCATATGAATGTCCACGGTCAGCAATGGTGTCGGACTGGTTTTGGGCCAAGTTTTTCACCAAAGTATAGAGTTTATCGACAACTGCATCATCGGCTTCAAGTCTTGTGTTTTGCAAGATATCCTCCCATAACTGGTAGATATGTGGGGCGTTTTCCTCAAGTGCCATACCTGAAAGCACAAATTGAAGGCTAGGTTTGGATAAATCATAAGGGTTAGTTTTTGCACGTGCCGAGAACGAAATGCCTCCAGTATGACGTTGGATTTTGGTCTCCAATTCTGTCACGGGCGTCGAAGTAGTTCCAGCCAAATTGGTCAAACACATGTTGAATAATGGGAGGTACGCATAGAGACGTGGGGGAAGAAATGCCACATTTTTCTTGGCCTTAACATAAACCAAACCATTGGTAGCAGTTGTACGTTTCTGGATCTTGGCTCCAGTTCCAGCGGCCTTGCTAAAAGTAAGCGGGTAATGATCACCATAACGAGGAATATCAGCAAGTGTCAATGTGGGAAGAACCGACACATCTTCTGGTTGTTGTTGTTTTTCCAACAACCTCTGACTGCGTTCATAAATCATCTGCTTATCCTCTAAGGAGAGTTGTTGGACGCGTTCATCAAGTGCTTTCTTTTCCTTGGCCTGGAGTGTAGGGGTATATTCCAGATCCGGCACCATGGTGAATTTAAAGGTTGGAGTGTTTGGGTCAAGGAGAGAGGATTCAAGCATTTCCTGGAACATTTCCAAACCACGGGTTTCATATTCCTCCTTAAACCGAGCAAGAATATTTTGCACTTGTAAGTTCTGGAATGGGTCCAGACCATTGACCCAAGAAGGCACCAATGAGTGAAGTAAACCCAAGCCAAAGTCCGGTTTATGTTTTTTAAAGCTTAATTCCAATTGGTGAAGAATTGCTTCGATCCGACCGTGGAACGCACTTTCTTTACCACGTGCAAGTTCTCCCACAACCTTTTCCCGTAAAATCGAGGTGATTTTCTCAGGAAGTTGAGCCACCTTATCTTGGCTGAGATTCGTGGCACCTACAGTGAAAGAAAGAAGGGCGGTGGTTTGGTCAAGACCACTATTAGGCAGAAAATCTTCTCCAAATCCGGTCTCAATCAACTCCTGATAGAATGGTGCATTGTGGCCGTCAAAAAGCAAGGACGAAAGGGCCTTCCATTTGAAAATCTCATAGTGATTGTTTGGAGCAAGAGCGTCACCCAAGTACCACGTAACAGATGACTTAAACTGCTCTTCTACAGGCTTGGAGGACATAGTATCCACCGGGCCCGAAACGGAAATGTCATGGGCAGTGGTTGAGGGGTTGGTCTGAAAAATCGATTGCTTCACGTTAGCGGACACAGCACGTGACCCGAACCCAGAGTAAAGTTCATTTAATTTGGCAAGGTGTTCGGCCAAGGTAAATGTACCATATGTGAATGTCTTTGCATTCGATGGATGATAGTTTGTAGCATGGAAGTCCACCAAATCTTCATATTGCAACTTCACTATACTTTCCGGGTCACCACCTGAATTTTTAAGTTGTGGGTAAATGGCCTCTTGGAATTTGATCCAGTAAAGGTAACTAGAGTTTGAGCATTGACCCTTCATTTCGTTGTACACCACACCTTTAAATTCGATAGGGCTTTTTGGGTCAGCCATATCGGATTGTTCTAACCGCCAGCCCTCTTGCATAAAATCTTCATGGGAAAGAATCGGCTCAAATACTGAAGAAAGATACACTGCCATCAAATTATCGTAATCCTTTCGGTTGGTGGTGGCAAAAGGATAGTATGTATAATCGTGGCCCGTCATTGCATTCATAAAGTTACTAAGCGAACGGTTGAGCATCTTGAAAAAGGGGTCCCGAACTGGATATTGGTACGATCCACAAAGAGTTGTGTGTTCAAGAATATGAGGTACTCCTGTAGCATCGGGTGGATTTGTCTTAAATGCCACTGAAAACACGTTGTTTTTGTCTGTAGCCGACGCCAAGTGTAAATGTTCCAGCCCAGTGCGGGCGTGTTTGAGTTTCACAGCCACAAGGGCAAATTCAGGCAAATTTTGCACGTTTTCGATCGCAAAACCATGCACTGAGAGCCCGATAGGGTACTTGCTTAGGAGCTCTGCCTGTGACGACGACGTGGCGAGTTTCCGGAGCATTCCCGTGCGCGAGGCACGTGCCACTGTCTTTGGTGTGTGTGTGCGTAACATTAAGAATTGTTGCAACAAAAAAATAGGCGTTGTTGTTGTCTTTTTGTGGGGGTTCAAGTCAAGACTAATTTATATGTGCCGCTTTGGCTGCGACCGAGTTTTTCCAGACATCATGTACCAGGCGCGCCGCATTTATCTGTGCCGGCGAGGTCCAGGTGCGGACTCCGATTACTAAGATTTGGGATAATTCTGGAATATTGGGGGGTTTGATTTCCAAGGGTTTCACATATATATATATATAATATAAGGGTATGATGTGAGACTCTCTGCTTTTTATTAAAGGTGGGTAGTTCATTTAAACAATGAATGAATCTTTGAATGCAGAATACCCTATCTTCATAGTGTTTGGTGTATATTTGGACGATGGCAAGGATTACTCTATTGGATTACCATCGAATTCCTTATTTTTTTATTTTTTTTTTTTATTTTTTTTTTTTATTTTTATTTTTTTTATTTTATTTGTCATTTTAAAAACCTCACTTACAAGCTAGTACTCCTTAAGCAACTCTCCAAGACATTTAAGGCCTTCGGAAATATCATGGGTGGAGTTTCCGTATCCAATTCTGAGCCAGCCTGGCATACCGAAAACCTCACCTGGTACCAACAAAGTTTGGTATTTCTGAATAAGTTTCTCAGCAAATTCCATGGATGTAGTAGAAACATTGAGTTTTACAAAACATGTTGAGCCACCACGTGGACGTACCCATGATAATTTATCATTATGTTGGTCAATAAACGCCAGTAACAAGTCCAAGTTTTTCTGGCAAATCTGGTGGTTTCTCTCAAGAAGCCTGTCCACATTCTGGAGGGCAACAGCCGCCACGTAGTCATCCAAAATCAGCACGGAAATCGTGTTGTAGTCACGTTTTTCCCAGAATCCCAGACTATATTCCTTATTCTTGGTCACAATCCACCCCACCCGCAAACCAGCAAGGGAAAAGGCCTTGGACATCGAGCCTGTGGAAATTGTCTTGTCGTATCCAAAAGAAACAATCGATTTCACCGGTTCTTGCGCTTCAAAATGGTACAATGGACGGTAAACCTCATCACACAAGATAGTCACGTCATTCTCCTTACATAAAGCAACAACATCGGCAAGAATATCGTTCTCCCACACAAATCCAGTTGGGTTGTTGGGGTTATTGATGACCAACAATTTGGTTTTATTTTTAGTAACCATCTCCTTGAGATCATCGAGTCTAGGTCTGTAATTATCTTCGGGTTTGATTTCAAATAAGTCCACGGAAGCACCAAACATCTCTGGCACCGAGGATAATTGCTGATAACTTGGTGTGATCACTATAACATGTTCACCAGGGTTCACTACAGTATAAAAAGTGAGGAAATTGGCTCCAATGGCTCCATTTGTCACCACCACATCTTCAGCAGTAACCCCGGATCCTTCATACAAAGAAGCAATGGCACCACGGAGTTCAGGCGATCCCTTAATATGGCCATAAGTAAGTTTTTTACTGAGCAAACCATCTGAAATCTTAGCAGTGGCCGGTTTATCCATCCCAACAATCTCCGGGATCGTCAACGAATCCACACATGTTTCGGCCATGTTGAATGAAATGTTGGTTTCATATTTATCCATAAATTGCTCCACAGCAAAGGGTGCTTGTTTGACCATATTGTATTTTTTGTTTGAGATTTATTGATTGTATAATCTGGCGAAATGAATGGATTAAATACCGTTTACCCAAAAGCGCATTTTTCCTAAAAGCGCAATTTGTGCCTGCCCGTGGTGAGTCAGAAGAGAGAAGCTTTTAGAAGTTTATCTTCACTTCCGCGTTAGCGGCTTGCTTGTTTTTACGTGGTGCTAAAATTGCGTCTACAGTGAGTCACTTGGATTTTTAAAAACAAAGTTTTTGCAGGAATTCTGATTGTAGTAGAGCTTTATACTTTCCTGTTTTTGTGCCACAAAAGATATAAAGAATTAAAAAAAAATCCCAACGATTATCTGGTCTTTGGATATTACTAGAATCCGCTAAGCAATCATCTTGCCTGCATATAACCGTTGCAATCTGCGACACGGGTTGCGGTGCGGAGTATAAGCGAGGAACTTGCCGCATATGATGGGAGGCTAAATTTAAGGTTCGGCCCAGAATTTTTTAGTCAAAGTGTTTATTAAGGGATTTCCAAACAGTCTCAGAAAGATGTTATTTCAAAGTGGAAATTTTTTTACTGATCTTTTCGGAAAAATTGAATCCCTAGATATCCAGCTTGTCGTCTTTAAAAAAATCAACTTTTGAGTTCATGCATTTACGGTCGCGGGCGGCGCAGCGCAAAGCACGCATTGTTTAATTTGTAAATATCATCGGGGATTGACTTCCGCCGACTTTTCATCATCCTTTCCTTTCAGGATTAGAAACTATCGTTGTAATGATAAGTGTCCAATAAATAATTTAAGGATGTTAGAACCAACTATTTACTATGGCCTACTTTCTCAGTGATACTTATCATATATTTTGCATCTTTCGAGGCATAATTCATTTAAATATACATTCAAGCATCAAATCATACTTTAAATAACACTCCATTTACCAAAAAGAAGCAGTGCTAAGAGATAAAAGGTTCATTTTCTTTTGCTTTTTGTGGTGTTTTGGAAGAATGATCTTTTCATACGAAGACAATTCCTTTGTGAGTCGCCATTTTTCTTGCAAAGGTGCTTTATTGAATTGTGACAAAAGTGCAGTCAATCTCATCTGGTAATCAGAGGTCAATTCTGCGGCCAGTTTCTTTTTCATCGTTTCAATTTCTTCCTTTCTCGCAATTTCATCCCTTCTTTCCATCGAATCTGTTATCATGTCTTTGAAAACATCCCTTCTCTTTGTGGGATGGGCATCTTCCAAGTGGAACCGTTGACCAGGAAAATCCGGTATAATTTCAACCTCATCACCCGATGAATATCCAAAAATATCTTCATCTACCGGAAAACCGAACTCATCAGTAGCAAAATTTTCTGGCCTCTTCTTATTGGAATACTCAGAAGAATAATCTAAATCTTCATCGGACGAGTCAAGTTCGAGAACAATTTTTGATTTCTCTATTTTTGCTTTTTTAGCAACACGTTCATCAAGTTTTAGCATCCCAGCAGATTGTTTTAATGGATTTTTCGAGCTGGTTGATTGAGATGGGACCGGATCTTTTATAGTATGGGATCTATTAATCGAAGAATTCTCTGATGTTTGAGCACTATCAAGTCTTGCTTGGTTGGAACCATGGGTTGATGAATTTTCGGAGCTTATTGATTGTGCTTTTCCCGAATATTTTGCAGATGTAGCTAGATTCACAGGAGGAGATGTAGAAAACACACCAAGGGAAGGAAATATACCAGGAGAAGGAGCCACTGAGTTACCAGGAGGACTGGATTGGGAAGGAACAATCGCTGGAGAAGCCTGGTTATTATGGTTGGGAATGAGATTTTGCACAAAAGTGAAATTCTGAGGACCCATAGGATTCTGCTGGGGCATTGGATTCTGAGGTGGTATGAAGTTCTGCGGAGGAAGAGAATTCTGAATGTTCATAGAATTCTGAATGTTCATAGAATTCTGTGGTGGTATGAAGTTTTGTGGTACGAAATTTTGTGGCGGAATATAAGTCTGAGGACCAATGTAATTTTGGGGAGCCATGAAATGATGTGGAGTCATAAAGTTTTGGGGAGGAACGTAATTCGGGGCTGGATTATGGTTTTGTTGGGGGATAAAATTCTGTGGCGCCATCCTGTTTTGTTGTGCCTTGTAATTCAAAAAATTAGCAGGATTCTGTTGAGGAATAGAATTTGGAGGTGCCGCACCTTTTGGAATACAGCAACTGCAATTGACATATGGTGTATTTCCGGTAGAATTCAAAGATTTTTTGGAATGAATCTGAGTCGGAACGGAGGTAAAACTAGTCTTGGAAGGTATTTCATGGGGAGGAGTATTGGATACACTAACACCTTGTTTTGAAACTGGTTGTGTAGTATTAAAACTTTCAGCAAATCCATCATCATCACCACCATAATCACCATTAATCAAATATTGTTTACTCAACAGAAACCATCTCTGAAACAAGAAAAAGTGCTTACACATTGTCTGGGTTTCAATCCAAAGGGGACAAGAGCAAGTCCACTTCGATCCATCACCATCGAAGTCAATAACCGAATATCTCTCATTTGGCATAGTGAATGATTTGACAAAATAATTTCGTTTTCCATTCTTAATGACACTCCTCAACACTTCCTCCTTCGAAAGTTTAGATGCCTTTTTCTTTTCCTCCACCTGTCGCTCCATATTATTATCTGGAAAATTTCCCCTTGTTACCAATAACTCCTCTACATGGTACATTGGCTCCACTCTTTTAAAGAGATAGTAGACCAAAAAGTCGGGCCTCTCTCCCACGCAAGCATTGAAAAAGCGTAGTTTCAACGTAGTATGGAATGATACTACCAAATCATGATGTGAAGACATCTCACCCATGTGGTTAACGTCCTCATATGCATCATCGACTTGATTCTTTTGGCTTAAGCCGGCCTGTCTTTCGAACAACCGAAAATCGTGTTTCAATTCCGTTTTTTCTTGGGTCCCAAGCAGTACTGGAAGAATCCTGAGAAATTCATCTTGTGCTCTTTCAATTTCATAACTTTTATCTCTTTCAGCCATAGAAACGTCTTCCTTTGCTGCGTATTCTTGAAACTTCCGTGAAATAAACCATCGACATGTAGTCACTTTCATTTTGGGCCATACACTTTTCAAAGCATTAACCTGTTCAGATCCTATATCAATAAGTGCCTGAAGCGGTTCAGCCAGGGAAAAATCCTTCACCATTTTAAGAAAAGAAGCAATAATTTCTTCCTTTTCTAAGTTGGTAACCATGAAAGCAACAGGACAACCACGACAACTTTTTCTGCTACCCACTAATATGGTGTATAAAAACACTTTTTGTTCTTTCTGCGACATCTGACAAGCGATATCCGTACATTCAAGATAGAAAAGTTTCCCATCTCTCAAGAACATTTCTTTTTGCCATTTGGTCATGAATGAAAAAGACCATGGCTTCTCTTCAGTTTCAGTGTCTTTCTTTGGGGAAGTTTGCAGAAAATTGAAATCGTTTTTGTAAACAGAAACCCCCACTTTACTAATTTCTGCCGCCCAGGACTTCAAACTGGTTTCAAGACAAGTATTGCGAATAGCCAAATCCAATAAAATCTTCTTTTTCAAAGGAAATGAATATATATACGCGAGGATGTTTCGATTAAGTTGCTTGGTCAAATCCAATCTGGAACCTTCGGATCTTATTCTGGCGGCAATGTCGTTCCAAGATATACCGCTGGATACCGAATGATACAATCCATTTTGGGTATTTTTCACCAATTCTGAATTATAAAATCTTGATACTGATACCATAGAATGATTATGCTTCCAGTACCACGATAATTTCGCCGTTTTATCCCCAAATTGTGCAACATTAATTTCTCCTTTTGAATTATGGCTGTATTCTAGAGGAAATACGATATAAACTTTTGAGTCACAATTACAGTTTTTGGAAATATCTGACGATTCCGGATTTTCCATTTCGAATTTATTTTCGCCATTATATGTGCAAAAGTACGATTCCATGATATTTTTTCCTGTTTCTGTTGAGTTTTCAACTCCATTTTGTTGAGAATTAGATTTTGTTAGATTTCTCCTTTTAAAAGGGTGGTAAAGTTCAATCCAATTGATGAAATTATGAATTTGGGAAATATTTAAGTCAAAATCCACCGTTTTTTCTTCCAATGTGAATTCAAGTTCCTTGAGATCAATCTCAGCGTGTAATTCCGCTAATGCAACCATTTTTGTCGATTATTTGGAGGAAAAAAAAAAAAAAAAGTCGGAGTAAAGACGGAAGAAATATTGTACATTTATTTTTTTAATGAGTGGGCCAAGACGCGCTCCATAGAAGAGAAGTAAGATTTGCTTTATTAAACGAATAAACCCGAATGGGTAATTGGGTAAAGATAAAAAAAAAAAAAGAGAAATGTATATAAGAAAGATATAAATTCAATAATTGACAACATTTTAAATAAATTACATCAAAATGAAAACAGTAATAGTAAGGATAGTTTTTAAATTATTCTAGTATACTGCATACGGACGATTAATTCTGGTGATGATCGGCAGACGCGTCTTCATCCCTGCAACATGGTAGAATTCCAGGAGGTTTCTCTAAGTTAAAAGTCAGGTTAAAAAAATGTCAGGTTGAGTTGAAATAAAACACGAAAAAAAAAAATTACTTCCGGAAGAATTATATAAATTCCCTCACTTCCTTTTCCTTTTTTCCTCTTTACTTCTCTTCAATTCAACACCCATAGATGAACTTGGTGCCTTATACTAAAGGCTTAACGCCACTACATTTTCTTCTTGAAAGAACAACTAACCGTATATTATAAGTAAATAACTAACCCATACCCTTAAGTTTAAACCCGATATTAATTTCTGGAATCACCAGTAGTAGAAAGAAAATGGAATCCATGTGTAATCCATGGACTGAATTGGAGATTCTGCTGACACTTGTGTGTGTGTGTGTGTGTGTGTGTGTGTGTGTGTGTGTGTGTGATAGTACAGCAAAAACCCCAATCCAATAATATTAACACTGGTTTAGGCTCTTTTTCCATCGTGGGAACTGCCTTCAATGGATGTGCCTTGAACGTTTATATCTTCTGCCTTCAGAGCAGACTGGTCCGCAGAAAGAAGCTCAATAGAATCTTCTTCACGATCCATCTTTTGTTTCTTCACCTTTTCAAACAAAGCTTCACGCTCAGCCTTGGATAATTCATTCTTTTTCTTACCCTTAATGTGGTACATTGGGTTTAAGGCACCCAAAGTGACACCTTTAAGGAAGGGCAAATGGCCATTCTTTTCCTCGTAGCCCATCAAGAAAACAGTCACAATAATGAAAAGCCAGTAAAGATTGTAGGAAAGAACCGAGCCGTAGGTGGCGGAATTCTGCCATCCCAATAATGCATTGAAAATATCCCATCCATTGTCCGTAAGAGGGTTGCAACAGTTAACATGCCACACGGATTTCTTAATGTTATAAGTACCTGGGCCAGCACCATTCTCTGCAGCATCACCACCAGTGGCTTGGTTAAAGACATAAGATTCAAAGAACCAAATCGATCTCGAAAACAAACCAGCAGCGATCAAGTACAAAATACATGTGGACACAATCAAAAAGATCTGCAACGAAAAGTTGGCACCAGTATAGTACATGGCAAAACCAATAACACCACCAGCAATCAAGCCACAAATGACTGGAATTGGGAAAGATGAAGCTGGCGAAGTTAAACCGACACCACCAACAAAAACAACGGCCTCTAAACCCTCTCTTAAAACAGTGATAAAGGGCAAAACAAACATGGCGTATTTTTTGGTGTAGTGGCCAAGTCCAAGACGCTTTTTCGAATTCTTAGGGGTCTTGACCAAAGCCTGGGCCAACTTGACTCTCCATTTTTCTCTCATTTTATTAATCCGCAACATGGCAAGACCCATAAATGTGATCATAATAGTTGCAATAAGACAGAAAATACCTTCCCATAAATCCTCAGATTTGGACCAAACATCATTTTTAAGCGTGTAGAAAACAGCAATAAAGGCACATCCAATACATAAACAAAGCACGAGTCCCAGAGCTGCCCCTAGCCACACTTGTCTTCGTAAACGTTTATAAACGACAGGGTCCTCTGTAGCTCCGCCAAGACCTTGTTTCAAAAAGGCTAAAAGCACAGAAACAACCACCACGGCCTCCAAGGACTCTCTGAGGACAACAAAGAAGATTTGGACGTTGAAAACGTTGACCATATTTGCAAATAGGTGAACACAGAAAACTGTTAAAAGTGACCCGGGAAATTAGCGCAATGAAAAAAAGGAAAAAGAAAAATTCGTCTACCGCGTTTGCCGGGCGGCTCCTACATTATATTTATACCAGGCCAACACCGGTTATGTACTATTTTGGCGGGGCAAATACTACAGGGATGAGCAAAAGAAGTGCGTGCAAAATTGCTCTGGTGCATATTCTCCCGCATCTTCATGTGCCTGCCCCAGTTATGAACGCCGCACCAGGGGTTTTGGAGAGAGATGTCCTCGACTTTCCCTTAAAGGTATTAGTGAGAAAAAAAGAGCCAAAATAAATCGTGGAGCTAAAGTTCCCCTGAGCAATTTTTTTTTTTCCTTTTTTTTAACTTGAAAGATCCCTGAAATCTGTTGCCATTTAAAAAAGTGATGGCTTTCATACTCAATGCACAAGGCGCTATTACCGGCTGAGCCCGCAAGTCTGGTGCCAGACTTTTCTTGGCACTTCATTTTCATTCCATAAGCGTCAGAAAACAGCGCATTCTCCCTCCGCCGATTCTCAATTACAAGATTCAGAATTATTCTGTATAGCCATATAGTGTTGAAAATGGCCTGTAATATTAAAATTAAAGCTTATTGGAGGGGTTTTTTTTTTCTTTCTTATCTTTAAAACATTGCCTTCTACGCAAGTCATCTACTTATAATGAGACGTTAAAGGATTTATGTCTTTAGGAATATGAAGGGTTAATTAAAAAAACTGGCAGGATTCTTGAATTTACAATGAAAATATCACAAACATTCGAAGTCCATTTCTCTACTTTTCTTACCTTCCTTTCTCTTTCATATTTACCTAAATTTTCGGGTTTCATTAATCGGGTCTTCGGGACCGGGCATCTCACCGGACTTCCGGTACAGGACTACCTCCGGGGAAGAAGAGATGTTTTTAACCAATCAGGAAACGCGAAATTGTCACTTCCAATGTTTTGGGTACTGCATATAAATAATTTCACAGGACATTTCAGTCAATGTTCAGATTCCCCACCTGGATTCCAGAGCCTAGTGAATTTGATTTGAATATTTTTTCTCATTTTCTATTGGTTTTCGTAATTCTTTATTTATTCTTTTCCTATGAAGACGATTTCTGTGGCTTAGCATGTCAAGTTTATCTTCTCAGAAAAGATTCCTGAAAGAGTGCGGCTCATTGGGATCACAGGAAAAGAGTGAGCCTTATAATTATCAATATCTGTACCATTATTTCCTTTTTTCAAAAATATTTTCTTTTTCTGGCATTATCATCTGGTAAAGCGTTTAGAAAGTATAAAACTCTTTGGCATATTTTCTCTTCTGATGAATCGACTAGCCCTATTTATAGTGGGTAATTTGACGATCGCTAGTAAATTTAACCCCCCATTTCCCCACAATTGAAAAGCCCGATAATTAAGAGCCCGGGCATAAAATACGTGAATCGGTAAAACGAAAACCATCAAGACCCTCGTAATTTGATTTCCGGTTTGCATTTGGTATTTCGTAGAGACTCCAGTGAAATAACCGTACATCTCATTATCTACCTGGTATTGATACTCTAACGCTGACCAAGAGGAATCATACATGATGGAAAATGAACTACTGATGTTATCAGCAAAGTTTTACAAATCCAATTATTTCAAAGAAAATAAACCCTTTATTAAAACCCCCATTACCCAAAATTATAAAAAAACGTAAAACGGCTCGACCAGTTCTGAGCATTATATAAAAAAACAATGGGTACTTATTCAACAACCTTACCACCCTATTCATGTTTGTGTTTGTATGTGTGTGTGTGCTAACACGAAAAAGTTGGTTAGGAGAAAATTAAGACACCATAAATGGTATGACATGAATGCCACAATTAGTTTCTCACGGAAACAGGCGACTTTTCACCCTTATCGAGAAGAGACTCGTTTGAAATCTGCTCGTGCTCCATTTTTTGCTTCTTCACCTTCTCAAACAAAGCTTCTCTTTCGTCCTTAGACAATTCATTCTTTTTCTTTCCCTTGATGTGATACATTGGGTTCAAAGATCTCAAAGTAACACCCTTAAGGAATGGCAAGTGGCCGTTCTTCTCCTCGTAAGCCATCAAAAGAACAGTAACAATGATGAATATCCAGTACATGTTGTAGGAAATCACAGAACCGTAAGTGGCAGAGTTTTGCCATCCCAACAACGAGTTGAAAACATCCCAACCATTATCAAGTTCTGGGTTACAGCAGTTAACATGCCACACAGATTTCTTAATGTTGTAAGTACCTGGACCAGATCCATTTTCCGAGGCATCTCCTCCCGTAGCTTGGTTAAACACATATGTTTCAAAGAACCAGACTGCTCTGGAAAACAAACCAGCAGAAATCAAGTATAAAACACAGGTCGAAACAATCAAAAAGATTTGCAATGAGAAATTGGCACCGGAATAATACATAGCAATACCCACAAGAATACCAGCAATCAAACCACAAATGACTGGAATTGGGAAGGAAGAAGCAGGAGAACTCAATCCCACTCCACCGACGAAAACAACGGCCTCCAAACCTTCTCTCAAGACTGTAATAAATGGCAAGATAAACATAGCATACTTCTTAGTGTAGTGTCCAATTCCAAGACGCTTAGTACCTTTAGGAGTCTTTACTAAAGCCTGGGCCAACTTGACTCTCCATTTTTCTCTCATTTTATTAATCCGCAACATGGCAAGACCCATAAATGTGATCATAATAGTTGCAATAAGACAGAAAATACCTTCCCATAAATCCTCAGATTTGGACCAAACATCGTTTTTAAGCGTGTAGAAAACAGCAATAAAGGCACATCCAATACACAAACAAATAATAAGACCTAAGGCTGACCCTAGCCAAATCTGTTTCCGCAATCGTTTATAAACAACTGGATCATCAGTGGCTCCACCAAGACCTTGTTTCAAAAAGGCCAAAAGCACAGAAACCACAACAACAGCTTCTAGGGACTCTCTAAAGACCACAAAGAAAATTTGAACGTTGAAAACGTCGACCATTATGCTAGATTATTGCTCGGTACTGTGATCTAAAAAAAAAGAAATATTAGCCAAGAAATCTTGCTAGAACAAAGACTAGAATCAGGAAGAACGATGTCAAGAAAAAAGAAGAAACCCCCTGAAATTCGGGCTACATGCGTGGATATTTATAACATGAAAACTCTATGGCTTTTTTGGCAAAAGATGGGACAGATAACTTGCTTTTGATGCACTAAACCTGTACTGGGGATTATATGCCTGAATTTACACCGGAAGCTTGCGGTTATTTTTGGGTGTGCGGCAGCGCCCGCAGAACGCGGGGTTTTTTTTTGGATCCTTGAGGAAATGGTGCGATTGCCTTAACACTGTCTTTATTTAATAATTTCATTATTATCTATAACTTATTTAAGAACATTAATATTTTACACTTTTCAGATCCAGGAATAATGGAGATATGGAAATCTGGAAATCTGGATTAAAAAAAATTCAACCTGCTTGCGCAAAGCGTGGGGGTGCTTCCGAAAAGAGAAAAAAAAAAAAAGATTATACCCGAGCTACAGCTTTTCTTGGCACTGCCAAGAAAAAACCTTAACAATTTTTTTTTTCAGTGATGCATCTGCCTGCCACTGATTTTTGTGATAAGGTGTCATCGGCGTTTGTGAAAATAATCACCTGAAACCCGAAAAGAAGGGAGAAAATATTTCTTTTTTCAATCTCCCAAATTCGAAATTAGGTATGTGCTTCTTTAATGAAATTTGCAGCCTTTTGCTGGGACTTAGAAAAACATTGCTGGGAATTCTCCTGCTTTTCAAATGCAGGATTTCATGGTGGGTTGCAGGGGTACGTAGCGAAAGGCAATGTCCGGCAAATCTTACTGTCCTATAATTTTGCGGGAAAAAAAAAAATTACAGATTTCTTGGCACGCGTCTGCCGGCAACTCGGCTTTTGAAAGCCTCTTTCCTTTTGCTATGGTATTTTCATTGGGGTTGTCTTCTGATTGGCGGACTTCTTGTGAAATGACCGAAGTTCATATGTGCGTGCACAATGTTTCGTTTTGCTTTTTCTTTTTTGTTTTTTTCTTTACTTTTATTACATCTTCTTACGGGCTCCCACATTTCGTGGTTCTAGCCTTTCAAATCTGAAAGATTCCATCATTACCCCATTACTGTAAACGACCCTTGGCACTCGTAAATTAATACCGTAATTGACGAATCCCTTTTTTTTTTCTTCCTCTTTTTCTTCTAGATATGGCCTGATATTCTTGGCTGACAGTTTTCGAAGAATTTTTTTATGTGGCCTGAGTCTTGACTCATGCTAGAGTCTAATTCGCCTGCACAGCAATTTTGAAGGTTTTACCTTAGGAAAAAAAAAGCTTGGCTCTCTACATCCGCGGAACAGGTGTTGTTGCGGCATTTTTGATCTTGCTTTATTGGTAAACCTATTTCAAGCTTAGGACCAAGCCACCCCTTATACAGTACTTTATGAAGTTTCGTAGTAGTGACTTGGGCTGGATTTTTTGAGGGCGTTTTTAAAAGAGAAGAAAAAGAATTGATTTGATTTGATTGTATTTGCTTTACTTTATAACTACTGCTAATCGATTCAATACCTCAATTAAGGGGGAATATGAAGTATGGGATATGAGAAACAACTCACGTTTTCGGAAGTTAAGAATATATAAAGAAAAAGGTGGAAAAAAGTGTAGTTTTTTTTTTTTGGATTGTCTGAGAAACAACTTTCTTGTATCTAAACGAAAAGTTTACTAATCTTGTTCCAGCTCAAAGATCATCACTGAGGAGATAAAATTAACCCGTTGAAACATCCAATAAAACATTCTTTTTCTTAATTTTACTTTTCTGCCGAATATTCTTTATAGATAAAAGACCACAACACAATTTTTAGGCTCCTGGAAACGTTTTTATTGGACCCACCGCGCCAACCAACCTTGAAAGCTTTCAATATTAGATACACATACGGTATTGAATAGATTCCTTAATCGTTTTGAATGATTTTCTTTAGTAATTCAAAACTAAAGATTGGTAAAATTTTTAATAATATTTCATTGATGAGGGTTTTTCAAAACTATAAGATACTTTCATTTGTAAAAAGTCAATTTTGTTTAGTATTATTAAACAGTTTTTATTTCCAATCTAAGAATTGTTTCCGGCAATTGTCTTTTTGAATTTTTTTCCAAAGAATTCCGAAATGTTAGGAAAAGAAAAAGTAAAAGTCCAAAAAAGGTCCTAAATTTGGGCCCCAATTATTCAAAAAATAAACTGTTAATATTTATAAACTACACGGTTACGTAAGCATGCGGTGGGATTTGAATGTGTTGGAATACATCGTTGAATTGCGGACACTAAACTGGGCTGCATATTTCTAGTTTTTTTTTTTTCCTTCCTTTTTGATTATTTTTACTGCACACTTCCAAAAAAAAAAAAAAAAGCTTTGCTTTCTACAAGGAGATTCCAGAATTTGACATGTCCGAACATACTATTCCAAGGTAAAAACTGTATATTCTAGTGGCACTGGGACCCAAGAGGTCGCGTGATGCGGAAGCGTCAAAACTGTAACGTTACATTATGTCCAAGGCATGGTTCCATCACTTTGACGACGGTTCGGGGAAGGCACATATTAACACAAGGTTACAAACAAATATGAATTAGAGGTTTCATTAAAAAAAAGTTACGGGTGTAATTCTCATATAAAAACTCGTATAAAAAGTAGTTATGGGGTCTAATTAATTAGGCCTGTTTTCGGGTCAAGAGAGCTCCGCGGTTGTCTAGCCTCGTGCGAATAGACGCTATAATCTATCTCTTTTTCTTTCTAACATTGCATTTAGACTGACTAGTTTGAAAAGTGAAAAAGAGAAATATTTCTCCATTTCTGAAATATCCGATTGCCTTTAAGATGTTACATCTTTTTTTTTTCTTCTCATTTTTACATCCCTCAACTTGGTTAGATGAAATGTTTCTACGAGTTTCCTGGTTTGGAATCCTGTATCTACACTCCTGATGTTTGAAGCACTTGAACTGTCATATTGAAGGAGAAAAAGATTCAGAACATTTCAACTTATAATTACCAAATCTGCCCAAATCTACGTTATATAAAACCCCGAAATCTACTAACCATTGGACTGTTTACAAACACAAATACCCCTTAACCGAAATGATCGTTACCGCTGGAACACCTGCACATAAACCGATCCTCCTCCCCGCAGTTCATCTCAGATACGCGCACTCGTGGTCATGGTCTAACCAGGTTTCATAATCACCAGCTTCATATTTACTGAGGCACCAGAAACAAAATCTTGACACATGACTGAAAAACAGCAAATGGACGATTTTGCGTCACTTTTTCTTCCAGATCTCTTAAACCGGCTTGATTCGTTGCAGGACGATGAAACCTCCAAATCGACACAGCCTGGGTCACGTGCTCAGCCACCTTTACCCCTTCACCACCAACAACAAACAAACTTGACTGCAAATCCATTAAATGGATCGCCGCAGTCCAGTACGCCAAGTTCAGGCATGGGGTTTGGGCATTTTTTTGATGCTTCGCAACAAATCTCCAGTAATGAACTGGTATCGGCGTTTGCCGAGGTCAACCAGTACCTCCAGCTGCCCCAAGTCCCGAAATTCCATAACCTGGAACAGACGCAAGGAGATATTCTGGGCGGTATATCTATGGGCAGAAAAAACTCTGTATTTGGCAGCGGCATTCTCAACAATATGCAGACGGAAGCCAATTCACAAGCCCGCAATGCAAATATAGGTTCCAACAACGTCAGTCACTGTCTACTGCCGTTTCTGAGCCTTGATATGGGACATATGCTGCACTATGCAGATTTTTTACCACCCGAAGCCTCGTACCCGCTGGTACAGCGCCAGAGGCAGTATCACATGGCCCAATATCACATGGGTGTGGACCAGTATCCGCAGGCGTTTCCTACCGGCACCCACGGTAAGTTCGATGCTAATACTTGGGCGAGTGGAAATGAACAAATTCCTGCCAATAAGGTCTGGAACGGCGCGCTGCCCAGTGGCTTTTATATCCCTAATCCTAACTCTATGGATATGCATGGACCAGAGACTTACAACGGGTCATGGCCCAGCCAACCTCCCTCTAAAGAACTGGAGGTCAAACCAATTGAGCCTACCGAAATAGTCGCGCCATCGGAATCACGCAAGAAATCCCTGCGTGTAAAACAAACCATGGGATGTCTGCTGAAACCGCAAATCTCAGTGGATTATTCGGACCGCTCCTTGGATCTGCTTGTAGACTTGAAGCCCAATGCTTTCACCTCCACAAACACGGTGATGTCGTCAACCGGTGCCCCAGTAAATTTTCTATTACGTGGGTTCCTTAACGGAAGACTCTTATCTAATGATCAGGATAATTACAACTATATTCAACTATCAGCAGGTTCCGTCGACCCTTCACAGGTTTACCACCCCCAGGTTATTTCTTGCTACAGGAGAAACTTTATCAATCTTCATCTACATCTTCAAGTTGACGCTCCAGCACCAGAAATGGTAATTAACGGACAACGTATTCTCAGAATTCGACTGGAAATCAGTGCCATCACAGATAAGGAGAACCCAGAACCTGTGGCGCTTTTGAATAACGAGCAAGAATCTGACTTAAAAGACCCCCGTCGCTCAGCAGAAATGTCACAGGTTGAGATGATTGGCCCCAGTCACGCGGTGGAGCTTGCTGACTGCAAACACGACTCATTTTGGAAGGTCAAGAAATTACAATTTAAAAGCGCCACGGCGAACAGCACCAATCTAGTGTTTCAGACTTACTACCGATTTGTAGTACGGCTTCTGGCTGAAACCTCTGGTGGTGACTTTGTGCTTCAGGAATTGGTTAGTAATCCAATCATCGTTCGGGGCCGCAATCCATCTTTCTACCAAACAAAAAATGATGTTTTGATCAAAGCAAAGTCTCCTAATCTTCCCTCAAGTTACGATTACTCAACTTGCGCGATCCCATTGCTTTCAGCGGACCACACTGAACAAGAACAAACGTCGACAAGCGATATGCCTACCTCTTTGGTTACGGACGAAAGTGTCGACTTAAAAAACGAGGATGCGTCCCCTGGTGCACCTATTAAAGCAGAGGAGTCTTTTTCTGAAAAGGAGGTTGCTATTAGTGAAGCTGGAAGTGAAAATGTGAGTGATGCTGAACCAGATTCCACCGAAAATCAAAAGCAAAAGGATGACAGTCGTTCATCCCTTGTTCCGAATGGCGCGGACATCCAAAAAATCCTCGACTCCATGGGTGACCAGAAGGGAAATAAGTATCGATACTTTCCGATTCTGAGTGTTTACTACTTACCCCCAATTAATGTGGTGTATTTTCCACATGGGGCTCATCACACCGACACCGCATCTGAGCCACCTGAAGGTGAATTTAAAGATCCACCGAACATCGAAGCTCGAACAAGCCAAGCTGGGAGTGCTCGAAAGGCAAGCTCAAAGGTTTATTTCCGATAAGATGGAAGTTTATGGTGTGTTGAATTTTGGTAGTTGCCGCCAACACAAACTTAAATGCAGAATTGGGATTAAGGGTGATTTGCGTTGCTGAATTTTCAAATTTGACTCCTCGCTGACCCGCAAATTAGCCGCCGAGGCTGCTGCTAAGGATACTATTACAGGCAAGCCAAAGGACATTGTGCGTACCGCCAACATTAAGGAAGGTGATTCCATTGAAACTGCCAAAGTGGCCCAAGAAACCAGGGAAGCTGCCGCTATCCACCAGCAAGTTTGGGTGAAGCACGAGATCTAGCGCAGCAATTTGAAGGAGCAGGAGAAGGAGGAGCCATTGTTGAAGGAGAACACCAAACGTTTTGTGTTGTGACTTATGTGTAACAATTAAGATTTTGGAAAAGAACACTTTGAGCTAATCTACCACAGGCTATACGGTGACAGAAGATGCAAACTAAAATAAAAGATAAAACACCATAATTGCTTTGAGGAGGTTTCAAATAGTGGAGGCACAATCCTGGAAAGCGTAAGAAATAAAAGCCACCGAAACGCCGATACCAGTACCAGCCCTGCCATTACATCACGAGGTTTTCAAGACTAGAGAAAAGGCCTACCAGTAAGAGTTTCGAAAGTGCATGATAAATTATCTCGGTATCACATTTAATGGAGTTCTAACTATGGAAAGTGCAACCAATAATTATAAACTATCTAAACAGAACTCAAGAACTCATCTTTATCGAGTTTCCTCTGGTAATTATACTCTGACTGGAAGGAACTATACATCACATCTGGGTGATTGGTGACTTCTGCCGAATAAGAAGCAACATCATCAGAAATAAGAACCTTTGTTCTTTTTGAAGATGCGGATGCAGCATCAGCCAAAAGCTGGACCTGACAAGATTTTTCCATAAGTGTGAAAAGATATGCTGCCTCATCTACGGTTTTGCCCATTGTTAACAAGCCGTGGTTTTGCAAGATTACAGCACGTGCACCTCCTGCTGCTTTGGCGATTTCTTTACCTTCGTCGCTTTCAATAGCCACTCCTCCGAAATTTTTGAAAACTGCCTGGGTATTGTAAAAGACACATGCATCTTGGTTCAACATCTCGAGCGGGACCCCAAATGTTGAAAATGCCTTTCCGTATATTGAATGAGCATGACAGGCAGCATTAATATCTGGCCTGGCTTCATGTAATGACAGATGGATGGCAAATCCTGCAGCGTTTATTGGCGCTTGGTTTCCGTCAGGTAAGATATTTCCAATCCTATCCACATGCACCATATCCGAAGGGGTGATCATGGCAAAATGGGTGCCCAATGGATTGATGAAAAATGTGGTAGGGTCTACTGGATCCCTCAATGAAATATGCCCAGCTTCACCCTCGCTATATCCAAATCGGGCAAACACACGGAAAGCTGCGGCAGCATGTTCAAGCATCCATTTGCGTTGTTTTAATTTATCTTCAAATTTTGGTGGAACATGGGGATTTGCCCCGCCTTTAGCCATGTTGTGTGCACCTGCTTTTTTAATGGTGTAGCCTTTTTCTGTGGTCAACGAGTCTGCAGAGGGAGCCATATTGAAGATGATTGTGGGTGGGTGAAAAAAAAAAAAAGAAGGTAAAAGAAAAAAAGGAATTTCTGTCTTTGGCGAAAATTAAATCATTATCTCCGATTTAGTCTGGCCGTTTTTTAGTGCAATTATCTTCTTAGCGAATATGAGATCTCATTGCTCGATCGGGTATTCCGCGAAAGACGTCTCAAACCAAGCGAGATAAGAGAGGAGGTGAACAATGGGAATGCAAGAAGTTTGAGTCGTTTTCCTGCAGAGTGTCCAATTGGCCAAGTAAACATATATCTGTTAATTAGCCCAGATTTACTTTTTTCTTTATAATTTTAAGATGATGGGTGAATTCTTGATATTGAAAAAAAAAAAATACTTCCTGCTTTATCAACCAGCAAGTAAACCAAAAGCTTATCGGACCCTCTTCTTTTTATCTGGTCATGTTATCGGTGATGCGGGGCGCGATAACTCGATTTCGCGTTACCCAAAACGGCAATACGAACTGGACGATACGAGGGCTCGGAAATATAAATCGTAAGTGCGCCCATGATTATTATGTGGAGTAGAAATTAAGAACAGTTTCTTAGTCACCTTATTGTTGGGTACACTTTTTTTTTTTCTTCTTTCATTTCACTTCCTTTTCAAATATATCCCTTAGATCAGTGCATCATCTAAACATCATGACGGAAAAGCATTCGGAAAAATTGAACGTCCTGGTTGACGTGACTAATATCCTTTCAATTACCGATGAAGGGGAGAAAAAAAAATTGGTGGGGCTTGATCTTTTCCAACATGCAGATGAAATTTCCGAGGAGGAAATGGAAGCGGAATTGGCCCGGATCCGGCGGAAGGTTGACTGGCGTATTATGCCGGTTCTTTGCATCACTTATACCCTTCAATTTCTCGATAAATTGAGTTTAAATTATGCCTCTGCATATACTTTAAAGCCAGATTTGGGACTCACCGGCCAGCGGTACTCATGGGTAGCGGCCATTTTCAATTTTGGATACTTATTCTGGGCATTTCCTTCGAATTGGATTCTCCAAAAAGTCCCGGTTGCAAAATATACCACGGGTATGTTGGTAGTCTGGGCAGTAATTTTGATTGCTCATGTGGGAGCGAAAAACTATGGAGGAATTTTGACCTTACGTTTTATTTTGGGAATGTTTGAAGCAGGAATTTCACCAACCTGTATGATGATTTGTGGAATGTTCTACTCGAAAAAAGACCAGCCTTTCCGTATGTGTACTTTCTTAAGTTGCAATGGAATTGCCACTGTTCTTGGTGCACTTTTAGGATTTGGCCTTGGCCATGCAGAAAGCAAATCTCTTCAGTCTTGGAAATTGATTTTCCTTACTATTGGACTTTTGAATCTCGTATGGTCGGTATTTTTTTTCCTCATTACACCTGACTCGCCTGCAACTGCCAAATTTCTTACGGAAAGAGAAAAAACCATTCTTATTAAACACATCTCTGAAAACGACCAGGGTGTTAAGGATGAACGTTTTCTTTGGCCACAAGCACTTGAAGCCTTGAAAGATATCCAGGTGTATATTTTTATGTTAATTGGTTTGGGATGTGGTGTTGTTAATGGTGGAACTTCAAACTTCCAGTCAGCCTTGATTCGTGGCTTTGGATTTGGTCCTTTGGCAACAACCGCTTTACAAATGCCCACGGGTGCCATTGAGTTTGTGGTGGTGTTTACGTGTGGAATCATTGCATTGAAGGTACCAAATACTCGGTGTATTATTTTCTGTGGTCTTTGTGTTCCAGGTTTGGCTGGATTAATTGGCATTCACGTGATCCATGACAATAGATGGGCACTGGTTGGGTGCACGTGGCTCCAGTACATTATTGGTGGTCCGGTGATTTTGAGTTGGATTCTTATCAACGCTAATATCGCCGGCAGTACAAAGAAAACCGTTACTAGTGGTCTTTGGTTTATGTTTTATGCTGCGGGTAATATCACCGGTGCCAACATTTTCTTTTCTAAGGAAAAGCCAAAATACACCAGTGCCATGATTGGACTTATGACTTCATATGCTGGAATGATTGCTTTAGGAATCGCCTACTTTTTCCTCTGTAAATGGCGTAATGCCAAGAGGGAACGTGAACAAGGTGAATATACTGAGGAAATAAAGAAACAGGCTATGCTTGATGGATTTGCTGGAATGACCGATTTCGAAAATAGAGGCTTTAGATATTCATTATAAATTCTATCTTTGTACATGTGAAATACAATAATATCATAGCTTTTCGGAAATTTAGCTCCAATTGTAGTGCTTTCAAAGAAATATTGGACTTTTAGCAAAAGTTGTATTTTCTAAATCCATGGAGATGATATTCTCTTCATTCAAAACGATTAAATAAACGGATCATATATAACAACTAAAAAACAAAAAAGGATATTTGCAATTCTGCAATTTGAATTTCAGCAATTCAATCAATGGTCAAAGCGAAAGTCCAATCTCTTGTTTCCTTCATCACTAGTGTTTTTCACATACTCCTCCTGCTCTTCATAGGACATGGCATTCCAGATTTTATCCCTCTGGTTATTTCTCCACACATAATAAAATTTGACCATGAGAATGAGAGGAATACTAATTACAGTAACAATCACAAGGTTTTTGTTACCTCTCCTGTAAAACGGCCTATCATCGGCTCTGTAAACATTATTAGCAGCAATGTTACCAAGCTGCACGAACATATTGTACAAAGCCGAACAAACAGACCGACTCCTAATGGAGTTCGAGTTTCGGGAAACCCACGAAACACAAATTGCATGAATATACGGAGCAGCCAATACCATCGAAACCAAAAACCATGTGGGCCATGGCTGGTGCATACTTCCTGGCCACCATCTTAAAGCAGCCAAGAATGGAAGTGCAAATACTGGAAGTGCAAGAGAAATCAAAGCTCTTTCATTGATTTTTTCCGAAAACCAGGTAATGAAAAGCAAAAATACAATATGAATGGCATACTGAGGAATGGTCAATAAATTGACATTAAAGGTCGAGAATCCAAGCTGCTTCAAAGTAAGAGTCATGTATGGCTGGACAGTAGCCTTTGGAATAAACACAAGGAATCCCACAGCATAAATTGGCCACAAATCGTAATCAGTAAATGCCTTCCAAATCATTTTGGGTGATAATGCTTGTCTATTATTCATGTCACCTTTAGATGGATCATCTCTTAAAACACGATTGACAACAATTTTCTCTTCCCTTTCAGTAAACCAACCCTTCGGATTTAATTTTTTCTTGGTTTCAAGGGCAGATGGAACCATGGCGTAGAATCCCCAAAGACCCACTAATAAAGTAACAATTCCTTCAAGTATAAATAACCATCTCCAACCAGCCATTCCAAGAATACCCCTCATTCTAAGAATACCAAAAGCAAGAAGAGAAGTAGCAATTTGAGTTAACGAGAGAGTAGTCCAGAAAAACGAAAGACGGATGGGTAATTCTTTGGACTTGTAAAAATAAGAGATCCACAAAACAAGGTCGGCTATGAAACCACCTTCCAAAGCACCAATGAGGACTCTAGTGATTAAAAAGCCAGTTTTGTTTTTCATGGCAGCTTGGAAAATCGCAACAAGACTCCATGAGACCATTTGGATGGGGATGAAAATATCGGGTCCAAGAGCCTTGGAGATCAATTGAGATGGAATTTCCGCAAGCAAAAACGATACCAAAAAAAGCGTGTTTCCCAAGTTATAGTCGTTTGTGGTAAGGTGTAAATCATTTAAGAGATTATCAGCAACTGCCTGGGCCAAATTGCCTCTATCCACTTGCAACCCGAAAAATAAAATACAGCTTGTAAGAGCCACTCTATAGTCAAGCTTTTTGATTAAAGCTTTTTCTTCCTCCTTTGTCCATTCAAACTCGGGGTCAAATGCACTACGACATTCGTATTCACATTTCTCATATAAACCCTTGTAATATTCTGCAACTGTTGGGTCTTTAAAAGGGTTTTTTTCGGCAGTAGAAATCCCACTTTCTGCATCGGATGTGGATTTGGTATCGATAATAAAAGTATCGTTTTTCTTCAGCAAGCTTTCTGAGTCTGTAGACTGGCGTTTCTTTAATCCAACAAACCCCATTGTGGAATTAAGGTGATGGTTTTCTTTTAGAATTATTCATTTTGGAGGAGATTTCTTCGGCCTTATATATATGAATATTTAAAGATTTATTTCCTGTTACTCCGCCTCTGCCACATTTAGAATTGCACAATGGAAAGCAGTTATGATGTAGATTAGTTGCAAAAAAAAAAAAAAATCTATGGACATGCAGGCTGCAACCAGATTTCGAATTGCGCACTAGCATGTTTTTTCTTGGGGGCATTTTTTTAATGATTATTTCCCTTTAAGTTGTAATTTAAAATGACAAATGTATTACACCTGGTAATCAGGATCTTAAATCATTTATTTTACTTTTGAAAATAGCTTTAAATTCATGTTTCCGAAAAAAAATATCATATCTCTCTACCACGTTCATGACGTGACGCGCGCCACACTAAAAGACTACGCAATCGTGGCTCCATTGCTTATCAGTAGTTGTCTTGGCAAAAGTTCAGAAAATTAGTAATATATTTTTATACTCGAAAAAGGAATAATTTTCACTTCAATTAATCAAATTAAAAAGTTACTGAGATAATTCAGTGTTTTATTCTCTCCTTTGGATGCACTGTATTGAGGCTTTTAGAAGGTGTATGAAGGGCACCTTCGCATAAATAAAGGTTTTGTAATATATGTGAAAAGAGGGGTTTTTGGTGAAATATTACCCAATCGAATAATTCCATTATTATAATAATTCGCTTATCCTCCAACTGCTATGAAAGTTTACACAGTTGAGACAATTTCTTGGCAATAGAGAAACAAGAGTTCTTGGCAAAATTGTATGAAGTCGCGTCGACTTTAATTAGGAAGGTCCGCGAAAGAAGGAATAATCATTTTTTATTATTCACTTTATTCTTCCTTCAATTGGTTATTTTGTCAAATTATTTGATACAAAAGAAAAAATCCTTGAAAATAACATATATATTAGAAGAACCGACGCATAACCAAGCCAGTCAGAATTCTCATATCCTACTTGAGTTTGGGTAGAGTTCGTTTAAGAGAAACCCCCCATAAACGTGCCCAGAAATGTAAATTCATTTCTACAATGATAAATGAAACCGTGGAAATTCAAAAACTTTTCATATTCTCAAAATCTATTCAGCTAATCGAAAGGAGACTTTCCTGTAGAAAACTTCAATACCTTCTGCTTCACAGCCATTTTACTTATTCTCTGCACCATAGGCCTTTGTAGCATATTTCCCATCAATGACAATCAAATCCTGACTTCTGTAGTCAAACTTCTTAGAAAAGTAACTCTCCAAAATACTCTTTGTTCCTGCAGCATATCTGGCCTGGGCATCAATAGATGTACCACTCACGTGAGGAGTCATGGCATTTCCTCCGCCATACTTATTTCTAAAACTTCTCCATGGATGTCCATCAGGTGCAGGTTGTGGGTACCATACATCTCCCCCATAACCTCTAAGTTTTCCCAGGTTAACAGCATCTGCCACATCTTGTTCTACACAAATAGCTCCTCTGGCTGTATTCACCAACCAAGCCCCATCCTTCATATGGCTGATAAGCGTTTTGTTAAATAAACCCTTGGTTCCTTCATGTAAGGGGCAATTGATGGTCACCACATCTGCCTGGGAAAGCATATCCTCCAATTTCTCTACCCTTTGTACAATGTTATCCTTGCCATTAAACAATTTCGAAGCGGCATTTAACTTTTCCACAGCGGCTGTAGGTAAATCCTGGTAGTCAAAGTAAAGGAGTTTTTTGGGGTTGAATGCAACCAACCGTTCCAAAACACGGTACCCGATCCGGCCAGCCCCCACAGTGGCAACCACCTTATCCTCTAAATCGTAAGTATCTTTGGCAACAGCGGCAATATCCCATCCTCCTTTTACGGCTTGTTCGTGAGCAGGCACAAAATTACGCACCAAGTCCAAGATCGTCATAAGGACATGTTCTGCCACCGATTGTACGTTAGAACCTGTCACCTCCGCTACAGTGAGTTTGTGTTCGTTGGCAGCAGTCAAATCAATATGATCCGAGCCCACACCAGCAGTGATACAAATCTTCAAATTCGGGGCGTTTTCAATCCGCTCACGGGTAATATAAGCTGGGAAAAATGGCGTAGTAATCACAACTTCTGCAGTTTTCAAAACTTCATCCACTTCAGAATTACCAATAGGATCTTTCGAAGTAGTGGATACTAAATTGTAGCCCTTGGATTCGACGTATTCCCGGATTCCGAGTTCGTTTTCAATACACCCAAGAAGTTTGGGTTCCTGGCGTGCATGTTCTCCGCCAGCGTAGAGGACCAAGAGAACAGTAGGTTTTGACATTTTTTTTTGGGTAATTTTTGAAAGAGGTTTTTTTTTTTTGTTGGGGTGGGGAATAAAAAAACTTTCTGATGCTTTTGTGATTAATTAATATGATCTAGATTACTGGCCAAGCCATGGTTTATATATTCCCTACCGGAATTGAGCCGGGTTCTAATTGCGGTAATATTTTTAATTTTTTGTTTTTATCGCCCAGCAAGGAAACTGGAAATTACCGCAATTTTAACCCACGCTTTTCCGGGGAATTGGTGGGTTTCGGTGGTTAACCTTGAGTGAAATTTACCCCAGGTTTTCCGAGGCATTTTACCCATGATTAACAACGCGGAAGCTAATTCCGCCGCCCGGAATTCGGGTTTTTGATGCGGGTCTCCGCCTGTGTGCACGTACATTCTCCGCTTTTTTACCGCGGGTGCAGGACCGTGACCATTGTCTGCCCTAAACTCCGAAACAGGCAAGACATGGATAACTTGGAGGGAAAATGCTGGTAATTTGGTTACGTATTGTTTCTTAGTTTTTCTAGTGATTTATGGTGTCTTTACTTTTTGTTTTTTTCTCCTTTCCATAATTTAGAAAAATATCTTTTTTACCTTGAAAACTTCGTCTTTCTAAAAAAGAAAAGCCTATTTCGTTGTTTGCTTTAGGCTTTAGTTGCGGTGTTTGATGAATGAGGGCATGATCCCATTTAAGTAGATGTGCATCCGATCGTCCCATTTTGACTTCTAACCAATCGAGGGGTTTGAAAGGGATTAAAAGGGGTAGATTGAAGATTTAGTTAGGTCTAGATTTTTGCCGTCACATTTAATCTTTTATGTGTTTGCTGGTGTATATTTCATTAGTGGAGAACACTGATTCTGTGGAAGTAAACAAATTGAAACCAAATGTTTGAAGAGATTTATTTGAATGTAATCGTGCCGGAGTTAGTAAATCTTAGTTGGAAGAGTGTAGGCAATGAAAGCGACCTCTCAGTTGAGAAAATGATCCCAATATTTCCGGAGACAAAAGAAGCATAGGAAAGCCCGGATTGTGGATTCTCACAATATCAGTTCTGAGAGCGTTAGATCGCCTAAACAATACACAAGGAATTGTAGAATATCTAAGAGTCCTGAACATACAAAAAGAATTTTTCATCTTTTGGAAAAACAACTTTTCTTTTCAAAAGAAAAAAAATTACAATTTTTTATTTCAAGTATTGCTCTTTGAACATTGAGGATATCTCACGCGTTTCCGAGTATAGTAGTGTGTACTTTATGATTTCAAATTGAGAAAAAAATTGAGTCTAATACTAGTTTAATACTTTTTCTTTTTTTTTTTTTTTTTCTTTAAGAGTCATCTTATCATAGGTCGTTAACATGTATTCATATCAACCACGCTTTGTCAATAAAAACAAAAAATAGAAATCCTTTTGTTGACTTCAATTCCACCACCATTGCTGAGATATATATCGTCCTTATAAATATGATTTACTTCGACAAGAAAAATTACCGTAAACCCTTGTTAAGATACGATTCCGTACTTGAAATCTCTTCAGCTTTACCCTGCTTTTTAAATTACCTCCATTAAGGTAGACCCAAGTATTAATAATTTATTTTCATGAAATCGCCTCAACAAATCTTCAATGAAAACAAAAAACTGCAACTCTATATTAAATCTAGATAATACCATATTTTCCTCTCCAAAACATATCAACAGACACACTAACGACCCACATACTTAATCTCAAAATACCTAGCAATGTTAAAACCTACAAGAGAAAAACCCCCTGCCAACTCAAACCCAATATCTCCACCCCTTTGGCCAATCATTTTACCAAAAACACCTTGGTACCATAACTGGTTCATACCTAAGGCAGCACCGGCACATCCACAACAGAAACCAAAAACGCCAGCAATTCCCACTGGATATTTTTTCTTGTCGTTGAAATTCTCGTAATCGTAAGCACCCCAATTATTCTTATTCCAAATAAAATGTTCGGATAAACACATCACCTCATAGATGGACACGTAGTACCCAATCATGTTCATAAAATTCTCCATCACGGCTTCGAAATGGTAGTATGCGGGAATAGAAATCGCCAAAACTGTGAAATTACCCACTAGAGTCCAGAAAACCCGGGGCACTTTCTTCATGGAAGACCAGGCAGATTGTGCAGACAATGCCACGGAGTACATGTTGGGGACATTATTGCAAAGGGTAGAAAAGGCAAGAAGTACACACAAAAACTCCCCAAATCCATGCAACGAGTCTTCCACAAGAATAGCATAAATCAACCCACCAATTGCCTCTTCCTTATACAACTCTTTCCATCTAGAATTTGTAAGAGTGCCAGTAGCACAGGCAGCTCCCAAAGTCATGGTTAGCACCAGTGGAAGGAGCAAACCAAAGAAAATTCCAAAGAAAATACGATAAGGATTGGCGTTTCTGGGCTGGTATACAGTATAGTCCGAAGCATAAGTGGTCCAGCCACTAGCAAAACCATAAATTGCTGCTCCATAGGATAATACTCCACCTGCGGAATTTGGGCCACCAACAGTGGTTCCCCAAGTGAAGGTTTTTGACATTGCCATTCTGGCAATGATTGCAATAAACCCAACCATGTTCGAGATCCAAGAATATTTCTCAAAGGTGTGAATGATATTGTAGCCAAAGAAAGTGACAATAATGGAACATAATACTAAAATCAAACATCCTGCCCAAGGTGGACAAACACCATTATTTATAATGTGTAATAATTGCGCAGATGTCATGATGTTCACAACACCCCAGCCAACACAAGCCACCATATTCACCACAGCAAATATTCTTTGGGCCCAATCACCCACAAGAAACCGAGATAAGATCATTTGACGAAGACCTAATCTAACCCCAAAAAGGGAAAAGTATGCCACAGTTAATGCACCCAACATATTGAAGAATAAAACACACATAATACACTGGAAGAAAGATAAGGAGAATACAGTGACACCTAATGCTCCCACAGAAAATGTAGAAATTACCATATTAGCTGACCACCACATACTTGCAGCATTGATTATAGATTCATCACCTTTTTCTTCATCAGTCACAACATCAATACCTTTAGTTTCAGCTTTCATTTGAGCAGCCAAACGATTGACCAAGCCCATACCACCTTTAGTAGTCTCGCCATTTCTAGATTCATTCAATGAATTACTAGAGCTATTAAAGGAAGATCTTTCCTTTACAACCACCGGTTGAGTTCCAATAGCTTTTTCCTGATCACCCATTTATGTCCTTTTCTTGTATGTCAATGGCCAATGTAATAGCTGGTGGAAAAATTTCTTTAAGAGAATTTCTGCATTTCATTAAAAACTGGGATTACATTATATATAAGAACAGTCTACAATCATCAACGATAATGCATCAGCAAAGATAACGCATCATAGATAAGAGTACGGTTTTTTCTTGGTTGTGTGCCAGTTTTTGGGTAAATAATTGCTTGGGTTGCCCGAATAACCGAACCAAGAAAAAATACAATCTCTTGAGGAATGGCTCATAACATATCCAAATAATATTACACAGTGTTCACCAACAACGGAAAACCCGCAAACGCATGTCGCAATGCTGCATGAAAAAGCCGGCGGGAGGACACGGCTTTTCCGAGAATTTCACCCGGGGAATTTGATCGCTTATTGCCTCTTTAAGAAATTCGATACTTTTGATATTTGAATTACGAATTATGAATCATGAGAACATATGGAATATACAAGCTTTACCTGACGCTGTATTCTATCTAGTTTTCATTTCTTTTAATAAATATTCTCTTGCTTATAGGCTATAATAAAGTTCATCTTTTATCAAGGCACGGCTGATTTTTGGTTTTTTATTCATCAGAAAAAACTTCCAAATAAAGTGAGCTGACTTCCTCCTTTGCCAAGAATTAACCGCGGCTTCTCCAAGCGAATATATTGTTCATAGTTGTCTGGAGTATTTCACAACGCGATCATAACATGTTTTAATATTTTCTTGTGAATTATAGCAACATCAGAAATCTACCTTTCTAATCACCAGTAGGGATCTTTATATTGGAGTTTTTTTTGTTTTGCTGGTTAAACATAAATTCGGGGGGTGTGTTTCTAAATTTTAATTCAAGCGCGAAGTAGAATCAAATTGTCTATAATTGAAATTTCACGTCAACGCCCATAATATAGATTTCTAATCCCAAAAATAAGAAATTATAAACTTATTTAAAAAACAAACGTTTGCGAATAATCTGTACTATTCTACCAAGGAGAAGAGGGGGACTCTTTGGAATTGAAAAAAAAAAAAAGAGTAACAAAAATATAGACTTTTTAATTTAATTGAAATACTATGAAACAAAGATGAATGGATGAATATATGGCGGGGATGCAAAAACCCCCCGGGGCAAAAAGAGAACAAACATAACTACGTCTGGCGTCGTTTAGTCGTTGAAATTTCGGTTAAATAATCAAAGTAACACCCGTAGCACCGGGGGCCGCCTTATATGAGGGAGGGGGAATAGAGAGATATATGCAATTAGTCAAAGGCCAATTGCTTCTTGATCTCAGCAATGGCAAGGCCAGGGTTCAAACCCTTAGGACAGGTTCTGGAACAGTTCATAATGGTGTGGCATCTGTACAAGGACATGGAGTTTTGCAACATCTCCTTTCTGACCTTAGAGGCCTCGTCTCGCGAGTCAATCAACCATCTGTAGGCCTGCATCAAAACGGCAGGACCCAAGTATTGTTGCTGGTTCCACCAGTAGGAAGGACAGGAAGTGGAGCAGCACGCACACAAAATACATTCATAAAGACCGTCCAACTTGGCTCTGTCCTCAACACTCTGAAGGTTTTCTCTGCCATCTGCAGGAGGGGTGTTTCTTTGCAAGTATGGCTGGATCGACTTGTACTGCTTGTAAAAGTGGGTCAAATCTGGCACAAGGTCACGCACAATGTACATATGAGGCAAGGGGTACACCTTTGTGTCCTTGGCGGTATTTGTGTCGATTCTGCACAAACAAGCCAAGGTGTTGGTACCACCAATATTCATGGCACAAGATCCACAAATACCCTCTCTGCACGATCTTCTGAACGTCAAGGTGGCATCCTGTTCGTTTTTGATTTTCAAAAGGGCATCCAAAATCATGGGTCCACAGTCGTTTAAGTCAACCTCATAAGTTTGCATCTTAGGCTCCACCTCAGGGGTATCTGGATTCCAGCGGTAAATCTGGAACTTTTTGATTCTTTGTTCGGCATTGGTGGCCAAGTTTCTGCGGAGAACGGGCACACGGGCCATGGAACGAAGGGCAGATCTGAACATTTTATAAATATGCTTTTATTATTTTATAATTAAAGAGGTTGGAAGAAAGCGTTCAGCGAGAAAGAAAAAAAGGGAATATGTCTTGGTATGGGAATGCGTACTATATGTGAGGGAGGTGGGCCCGGAGTTGTCATATTTTCACCCCCTCTATATGCAGGCACACAGCAAAAAAATTTGATCTCAACGTGCGGTGATTGGCTGACCCCAGATTGTCTTTTGCTCTGGTCTCCGCGTGACTGCGCAGGCCTCTACCCGCACTCCTTCCGGACCAAAGGCTTCTGTTGCATCCGTGGCTTGTGTAGGTGATTTACATGGAAAGTGCAGAATTTTTTTTAAAAAAATGTTGTATTTTTTTTTTTTAAAGAAGGGATCGAATCTTAGTAAAATTCTTGATCTTTTTTGTTTTTTTGCTAGCCCGGCGTAATCGCTTGCTCTCTTATTATTTTTATTCTTTCTGTTTATGGAATAGGGAATAAAGTTGAGAGTGGTGTTGCATTCAAGGCTTGCCCCACAATTATACTAACCTTAATTTCCTTTGGAAAAGAATAAGAATTATTCAATCAAAGACATTTATTCAGATTAAAACCTAGGTTTCCACAATTAATTTGTCCATTTGGATGCAGTGTGCCATATGAATATTCGTATCCACGCATATAGCCAATCTGATCACGGGACAGGCATCCGTGTCACCCCGGGATTCCTCGGGTAAGCGGGTGCGCCCCATCAATCCACACCAGCGAATAGAATTGCAGGTGAATGTAATTGCAACTTTTCCCCAGTAAATGTGAAAATTCGGTTGTTTCTTGAGAAGAATATTCAATTAAACACATAAAGACCAAAGAAACAATCGTTCACTTAGTGTATTCGAAGTAATCCTCAATATATTAATAGATACCGGAGAATCTGGGGTATTTACATCACGTGCGCGCACTGATATATTCTATACGAGGATGAACGATTTTTGTGGTGGCACGGCCATTTGATTTAAATTGGGAAGTTTCATCTTGGGTCAAGAAGAGGAAACTTTAGTACATATGAGAATATTCAATTAACCAGAAAATCCGTGTTCATGCAAATACTTTTACCTTCATATATAAACATGAAATTGGACAGAGGTATGCCAGAAATCAGGAATGCTTAATTGTGAAATTTAATACGTTTACAGAGATATTCACAACAAAGTAGCATATATTCAAATTTTAAAAATCTAAATTCAAAATATTGTACTATTCAAATATCGATCACTCAAATATTTTCAATGTGATTATATTACGTGTTGAAAAACGCGTCTCCCCACACGTAAATACCGGTACATCCAAGCTTCCTCCACTATATTGAGTTTTTCGATATTCTAGCAATGGGGATGGATTGAACTTAATTTATTATTATTCAATAAAAAATCATTATCAAATAATTGCATAAACTCTGGAAATTGCATAATGCTTAAAAATATTCCCACCCCACTCGTATAAATGAGTCAACAAGGAATGAACCAACTATTTTATTCCCACAACTTACATAGAACTGAAGCAGATTTGTAAAGCTCAGAGGAACAATCTGAAGAATATAATGATTCAGAAATTTATTCCGAACTTTCAATGGCAACTCGCGCATCAACTCTTGATTATATGTTAAAAGAAATGACCCATATATTGTAATCGAAAAGGGAAAGATCGATAAAAATATCATTCACTACGATCGGCTATCATAAGATATAAAATTATGATTTCAAAATAAATTTTTAAGGCAATGCCAAAATTAAAGACAAAGGAAAGCTTACAGTAAAGGCAAAGGGGGTTTTTAAGTACATTAACACTATATTAAAGTACCCACCATGTGTTCGCTTACGCTCCCGAAATTTACTGCTGGCCTCACAGAAATTTTATGCCATTCAAAAAGAACAATACATTCTTTTCATTGCAAATCACACTGATATCGATGAAAATAACCCTAAGATTGATGGTGTTTTGATGTATAAAGCTTTAAAACATATCATCGATACAATTCAACTCAAACCCGGGTTCATACGTACTTTTAAAAACGTTTTATACATTGTAAATCATACGCGTAATATCACGGATTTTAAGGAAGACCAAAGTAATATTGGAAAAGTGGCTGAAAATTCCCGATACTCAACAAGTGAATGACTTCCAACGGGAGAAAACATTCGATACAACGATGTTAAACAAAAAAAAAGACTCAATGAAGAATAAATTTGTAACTTTCCAAAAGAAATATACCCATGCAGAATGTAAGGCTATGATGATAAATATGCTTTAAAATACTGGGTGTGATAAGAGAAAGGATATTTATTGTGGTATTAACAGTCCATCAGTTGTTACTTTCTGTTAAAAAAAAATAGCGACACTTAGGCTTGTTGATCGCATAGAACTATACCAGTATTAGGGCTCTGGTATATCACAGATAAAACCCAGGATGGAAGGGGTACCACTGATCTTCTGGGAGTCTATCGGAATAAAAATGTTGAAATTTGCTTATTATCTGCATTTGAATTATCGCTTTGATACAGCTTATATTTTGATAACAAATCTGAGCCACTCGCGGGTGAAATTACGCTAGATTCCAAGGTGAAAACTAGTTTACGTGAGCCTAGGGTTCTTTCTTTTTTTCGAGAAAATAGTCAAAAGAACACGGAAATGCCAGCCTTAGCTACATGGGTCTGTTTGGAAATAAATTGCTACGTAATTGGCGACTACAAAAATGTGAAAACTTTAGGTGCTGGTGGTGAAATTACCTTCGCAAATTCATTTCCCAGACTAACGAAACACAAGCTCGAATTGCCCTTTGCAAGCTGAAAGTTCTGAAACATTGATTTATCTTCACATATGTTTACAACTTTATAAATGCCTCTGCTGGGTTAATGCCCGAAGAACCATATTACATCCCTAGGAATATTTCTGTACTTGCCGAATTACCACAGAAAGGTTTTACGTGGCTTGAAGATGTCTGTATGGAGATTGATGATATAAATAATCAAGAAAACATCGAAGATAAGGAAAGAGAATATGAGATTCTCATGTTTCTTAAGATGCTCAGGTCAATTATCCTCCAAGACCTGGAATTGTTCGTGGATAAAGTACCCAAAAGTATTTATTCCCAAGATGCAATTACCTGTGACCCCTTTTTTCTTCAATTCAAGGAAGATATGAAGGAGAAAACTGAAGAAAATGCCGTGTGCACTGGAAAAAACATGGTACTGGATACCCAAACCTTTGATTTTGGAGATATATTTGAAGATATGAACTCAGCAAAGGGTAATATTGAAGAAAAAAGAAATACAAAACTGTGTTGAGAAAGAAGTGGAGTTTCAAAATCTTAAATACCGAATTCCTAATTTCGTATTGCCAAAAATAAGAAATGAAGTCCGAAGTAAAGTCACCAAAGAATTAGCAATTCAGAACAAAGAATATAAATCTGCCCTAAAAGAATCCCAAGAAGTGAAGGGGCAATTGAAGCAGGAATGGAAGGATGCTTTAAAGGAGATGATTGGGAGTTTATTATCCCCAAATACTTCAATTATTAATCCAGGCAATTATTCTTTACCTCATAAGAACTCGAAATTTTCTAGTTCTGCAAACCCAGCGAATCCATAAAGTTTTCAAAAAAGATCTTTCAATTCCGAGGAACATTCAACTAGTGAGACAATAATTATTCACCAAAGTATGAAAGGGAAATCAACTCCTGGGAAGAAAAGAAATATTGTATTTGAAGAATCGAATACAGCAGTGAATATGTTATTTCTCAATGATGATCTTTTACAAATCACAGCCAGTTTATCCAGGAAAACATTCCATAGACGAGATCATAAAGTCTATACTTCTTGCACCAGGCAATGGGGATTAAAAAAATGATTGATTTTTTTGACAAAGGGTGTTACACACATCTGTTATTCCTTGAACGAATTTGGAAAATGATAAATAAGGTATAAGAATTTGAGATTTAAGTATTAGAAACGTGAGATGAAAGTAAATCGGACTGTAATGTCTCTATAGATTATAAGGTCCTTAAATACTCACAACCAAGCTCTCAAGGTGTGCAATTTTTTTTTTTTTCAAATCCTGGTAGAAAACACGAGGAAATACGTGTATCAACACTCATACCGAAATCTTATTGGATTATGTACATGTTCAAATTGCCTTTTTCTCATTTCTTTGATGGCAATAAGATTTATGTGAAACAAGCAATATTTTACAATCATTTGATCAAATTACCAGAGTTTTGCGGGGATCCAAACATCAACCACCTTCCCATCTTCCACAACAAAGTACCAAGCATGGGCACAGGCAGTGATACATGCGTGTTGTGGCAAAATAAGGATTTTCTCTCCATACGGAATAAATTCACATTTGTCTTGTGGGTAAAGTACACCATGTTCCTGACTAACTTTGCCCACAATCCATGGCCCATAATTTGTTGGATGTACTACTTTTCCATGACCTGGAAGTGGCCCTTGTTCTCGAGAAAGAGCAATGACACCAGCATTAATAAGTTGTTCTCCAGGAATTTTACCATTACGTGCTTCATATCCAGTAAGAACCTCGGCTAAAAGAAAAAGTGATACCTGATCTTCAGCCACAAGTCCTGTAGCCACTTGCTGAAGATCACAACATGTATAGTTTCCTGCGTGCAACTCAAGGTCGCCTACAAGAGGCTCTCCAATTGCCGTTTCCAAATCATTAATCAGTTTCAATTGACACGAAACATGTGCCGTAGGCGTTGCACCTACCGAAAGCTGGAGATTCCATAGCGGGTTCAAATCACGTGCTTGTTTGGCGGCTGCATTGATGTGTTTGCCTTCAGCAATAAGGTATTTTTCTGCCTCGGAAGCACCATTGGCACTATAAGAATGGCCCGCATGGCAATAAAGGCCATAAACTGAAACATGGGATTGGATTTCCTGTTGCAATAATTTATGAAGTAATGCTTTGTACTTTGGGCTTCCCTCACAAATACCTGCTCTAGAATATCCCATATCGATTTTGATGAAAATACTCCAATGTACATGATTCGTAGTGTGGGCTTTAGAATATTCAAACAACGCATCTACTTGCAGTTCAGAGTCCACCATAAGCCTTACGTTTTGCACGTGTTTCGAGAGTTCATGAAGTTCGCCAATTTTCAGTTTTGCCACAGGAAGACCAAATAAAATATCGGTAATTTTTCCCTCTTTCGCCAATGGAATAACCGTCCATGCTTCCGCAAGCGTAGAAACCACAATTCTCTGAGTTTTGGGCATTTTTTCTACTTCGTCCCCAGATTCATCCGGCAACCCATGTCCCAATTGAAGTGACACACCTTCCAAAGTCTTGTGGGTTTTAATATGACACCGAAAACTGGCATTAAGCCTAGAGGCTGAATTAAGCATTGCCCGTGAATTAGATATAAATTTCTTGCGGTCAATAATCACCGAAGGCGTGGGAAGCTCATTGAGAGATTTCCCTATAAATGCATCCACGAGTGCAGATTTATCTGGTTTCTGGTAGAAACTTGAAGGAATCATTTTGTTTTTTATTCAATAAGGATGTGTAGTATGGAGTATGGAGTATGCGATAAACGAGGGTTTATTCAAAATCACCGTGCGCGGAGGATCTCGTATATTTATAAATGTACGATTATGGACATGACTAATCCTTTCTTATCGCCGGGGTTCCAACGGCGTGCGAAGGGATTCCAAGAAATACTGTTTTGACAAATACAGAGTCGCATCGAGCGTATACTCTGCAGGTGGCTCCTTTCTTGACCACATCGCATCACACAGTGGAGGGGTAACGTGGAACTTACTCATCTGTTCCTTGAAGGTAACAGTAGGAGACATAGCAGGGGTAGCAGAGGTAGAGGTGGATCTGGTCATTGTTAAAAGTTCAGTATATTATAGATATAGTAGAGAAGATTAATTAATTAAGTAATATGATAATTCAGTGGGAATTATCAGTTACTTATATAGGGCACGCCAAGACAAGTTTACAAGTATGGGAATAACCATAACCATATTGTAAACTTAGAAGAAAGGTAAGTCGTAGACAGTTGCCAAGACCAAATATCTTGGCGACTAACAAATGTCTACCGTCTAGAAGTCCTGATGGAAACTAGTGCTGTTCGCACACTTTCATACAGGCACCTCTATAGGCCGAGACCCTATTCTTCTACAAATACCCCGGATTTCGAGGTGCCTTTCATATATGGAATTGAGTGAGGTTTTCTTTTTTTTTTTTTTCTGATTGGTGCATATCTATGGAAGGGTGACCCTGGTAAACAGTAAACCAGTGACGAAAACTATATGTAACTATAGAAAACCTAACAACACACTCCGGATTCAACTCTGCTCGCTTAGACGAGGGCGGGTACCTCACGCTGTTCCGCAGCAAAAGCTGTTAGTATTTAGGCTCGAGGGCGCAAGTCCTAAGGGAGAAGCGTGCAACGCACGATTCTCGGGGCGCATCCCGTAGGGGAGGCGAGGAAATTCTCGCTCCCAAATAGTTAGAGATGCTTATTTTTTAAGCGAAACAAGATTAAATACATATAGGTGGACGTAGGACTTATCTATAAATAAGTCTGAACCATCTCTACCAAAGCTGTGAACTCTGTAAGACAAAGACGTAACGGAGTGCACGTGACGCGGTATTGGGTATTTGCTAACAAAAGCACCCCACTCAGATGCGCAAAACCCTTATTGTTGTTCGCGGGGATTGAACCGCGGTTGGAGTGGTTTGGCAATTTTTGTTTCGTGTGTCTAAGCCGCTATGCCATCGCGGACAAAGACTATTAAATCTATTGTAAAAACAACTGTTTGGAAGTTATATATGTGTTAGCTTTGATTAGCTGATTTGTTGCATGATGATTTATTGCATGAGTTAGGTTTAACATATAGTTCTGAATTGTGGGAGCGGGGAGTTGATGCTTGTTTTGAAATTTCAGTTGTACAGTTGTACCTCAATAGGTTTTTAACCCTCAGGACATGGAGAGCCCACCGCCTAGCACCTGTCACTGTATCCTTAATCCCCAATCTGAAGAATGTAGATGTTTCATGGGTTAAGTAGTATGGAGCTCGAAGAAAGCTAGGTGAATACTGCTAGCAAATATGCTAGGAAGCCTCCAGTATTCATGGCAGCACACTTGACCAAATTAATGGCAGTGCATAGCTCATAAGACCTTGAAAGGTTCTTTTCTTCAGTTCCCTCGCTGAAAATTACTTGGAAACGAATGAAAACGTGGGTATTTTGTATGTCACGTGACCACATAATTACGACTAGGTGGGTCCCCTCAGAAGGCAAAATTTCGGTTGCGACCACATCAATCAAGAAGAAAACACCGTTTCCCGTCCGATCAACGTTAGGTAAGCTTCTTAGAGCGTCACTGAGTAGTGTAGTGGGAGACCATATGCGAAATTGACGTGTTGCAATCTTTTTTTTTTTGTTTACATAAATCTATAGACTATCGTTGTTTTCAATTGGCGTTTTCTAACTGATATAACTGTCAACGTTCTCACTGACCCTCGACTTCAAATCAAAATTCATAAAACTGCACTCTCAACACCAAAAAGAGATGATACATCAAATAATAATATTGATGGACTAATTGTTTCTGGATTTTGTATTTGTTTTCTTACGCTTTTCTAAGTTTTAAAGTAGAACGCCATACGTTATTCTTATCACTACAGGAATATGACAACAATAAGTACTCACGGTTAATGTTATAGGTGAATGTTAGTGCCATAAATGTGAGGATCAATGAAAAAAGAAATCAATTTATATATATCTTAATTATTCTAAAATTCCCTGATATGATTGGTGCTATAATTTTTCTTTGCCTGGGGAAAAGCTCCCGTCATAATCCCAACTTGGGCTTCGCGTCTATAATAATCATCAATGATTAAACCTGACTTTTATAAAATTGCGGATATTTTTAGTTCAGCCGCAATGATATTTTTGATTAGAACAACCGATTGAATGACCCGTTTCTCGCTCTACACTTGACTCCATCTTAACCAACATTCTTCAAAGTATGGACGAGAAACATAAGTCTCAACTTTGGTAAGTGTAGTTTCGCCTTCTGCCTTATCAATAAATTCATTTTTTTCACCAATATCAGCTTCTTTGATTGCATCCCATTCGGAAAAAAGCGACAGCTTGTAGCGCCAGTAAAGATTAGCTAAGGTCATTTTCACCTCGATCATGGCGAGATTTAACCCGAGACACATCCTAATACCTTTTCCAAAAGGCATCATGTAACGTTGCATTTCCCGAATCCGTGCAGTATATTCTTCTTGTGTTTCGGTTTCTTTTTGTAACCATCTTTCTGGAATACACCTATCAGGATCTGGGAAAACCAGTGCCACTCGGTGCATCAGGTACCCCTGACAAGAAATCTCTATACCAGGTGGTAGAGAGATTGTTTTTCCATTAATCTTTACTTGATAGAATTTATCAGTTATTCTTGGCTGGAGACCCGATGTGGATACATGGAAACGAAGGGTTTCTTGGATCACCGCTACCAAATATGGAAGCCGATCAATTTCTTCCAAATTGTCAATACAAGTATCTAAATCTCCTGGTTTGCCAAATGAAGCAAGAAGCTCGGCCTTTAATCTGGCCTGCCTCTCAAAATTAGCTGGTTTTGAAAGCTCCACACATGTATGTGTTAGTTCGACAGCCGTAGTATCATGACCTGCAATAAGATTGTCACTGATATTTGAATATGCCTTTCTGCCAGTTATTCCATGTTTCTTTAAAATTTCAAGAGTAGTAAGGTTTTGTGTTCCTGTTCGTTGAGGTACATTTTGTTCAGCATGTTTATATAATCCCAACTGCCATTGGTCAATTTCCTTAGCGGCAGCACGTATACCTGGACCAGCTGCACAATTCCACAACCAAAACATACGGGTAGTCCAGAAAACCATGGAAAAAACCTTTCTATGGGAATTTAGAATCAGGCGTTGGTCTGGGTTTTGAAGAAGTTGGGTTCCATTTTCATCCCCTAGTTCAAAAGCTGAAACCACGTCCATTCCCAAGGCTGCAAATAAAGAATGCATATCAATACCGGCGGGTAATTTTTCTGGCTGGTGGCTGTCATTGTTGTTTTTAGATTCACCACAAACAGAGGTCAAATAGACCTGTTTCACAAGTTGGCTTATATTTCTAGAAAGACTCCTTCTTGTGGTATTCTTTGCATTGAAAACGGCAGACTTCAGGTATAAGCCTTGGACAATCTTCTTACACGCAAGATGTTTTTCGTTACTCAATTCTCCAAACATATTCACCTCTCCGTGGAAATCAAAGTGCTGGTGGTATGGACCTTTGGGCATATTCTTGACATAAATATCGTTGGCGTATTTTGGATCACCATTGCAACTCACTGCAGTGGGAGAAACAATCACCACATCTCCATATTTCTCATGTAATTTATGGGTATTTTTCACCCACTCAAATTTTCTCTGTAAATGGAGCCAATGGAGATATGTCACTCTATTAACGTATGGTCCAGGCACATTTCTCAAGGGAGATAAGTAGAATGGATGGATGAGGAATTTGTGGATTGTCCAAAAAACACATATTATTATAAGAAAATGGAATTTGTGATGAAGAATTGTTTCAAAAACATCAATAATAATTTGCAATAACATATGATTAGTAGATAATATCGAGAATGTGATTTGGTGGGCTGCAAAATCGGGGCTCAAACCTGGGTGAGGTATTTAATGGAAAGGAATACGAAAAAAGAAAAAAAAAAAAAATCATGCGGTTACGTTTACCAATAAAATCTGGTGAGAGCAGAAATGTAAATCTCGATGCGGACGTATCATGTGGTTATAATTTAGTAACATCGGAATTGTCTCAGCTCAAAAAAGACCTCACAATTGGGTGGTCTAAGCGCATATCCTGTCTAGTAACTTTATAGCCCAGTACTAGAAATTTATATAGATCTCATATGATTTGGCCTACTATAGAAGAAAAAGTTTTTTTTCTATAAATTATGTGCAAGTGAAAAATATACTAATGTCAGTATATTATGGGGTGTGTTTTCTTTTCTTAGCAAAAGTCACGTGACGATTCCTAATGACTCAAAGTAAAGTAGAAATGTTTTTTCTGACATCATTTGTGGGGTTTCACTTCTCCCCAATATCCAAGTAATGTGCAGTATACTAACTTCACTATACTCATCCGTAGTATGAAGAATATTCACAAGGTGTAGACAACATGAGTTTGAACATCTATAATATTACATCACTGATACATCAAGAACAAGAATGTTCTAATAACTATGAATCGCCTGATAATAGCCTGAGAGAATGGGAAAGTGGTTACTCGGATGAAGATATTGAAAAGTGGGAAATCCCTGAAGAAATTGATACTGGGTCGGATATTTATGATGAAATGGATATAGTTGACGGAGAAACTCTGAGTTCTGATGAGGAGGTAGATCTTTCAAACGAAAATGATTTAGAAAAAGAAGTCCAAGATTCGATTGTTATTTCTGAAGTTTCTCCGGACGAAGAGGGAAGCTTAGAAAATGAAGAAAATTATGGGAATCAAAATAATGATGAGAATCAGGAAATTGTTGAGAATCAGGAAATTGTTGAGAATCAAGATAATTATGAGAATCAAGAAAATGTTGAAAATCAAGATAATGATGGGAATCAAGATAATAATGGGAATCAAGAAAGTGATAAAACTACAGTTATTCCCGAAAGAACAGATACAAATTCTGGTGGAATATGCTTTGATGAAAATGTACTCGCTGAATTTCTAAAATATATGAATCTGAAAGGCAGTAGATCCAGTGCATTCGATAGAGAAAAGTATGATGAATATTGCTCGATTTTAAGATTAGGGGGTTTCACACAGCAAAGGCAAAGTCTTAAAAAACGTGCTAAAGACAATTATGTTACCAAATGCCGAAGAATAATGGAAAATTACGCATTGTACGATGGAAAACTTTTCAAGAATGGAACGTCCTATCTTATTCCTGTTGTCTTGATTGAGGATGCCGCTGCTTTTGTTGAAAAGATTCATAACGAGCTGCTCCATTCGGGAGAAAGAAAAACATGGGATAGTCTTCATCCTTTTGCTCATGGAATATCATTTAAAGATATGTCTTGGCTTCTCTCTAGGTGCCAAATATGTGCGCCAATGCGTGCCAATTACACAAAAACTCGAACTGTTCCAATAGATCCAATTGACCCGATTATTACAAGATTTCCATTCGAACGTCTCCACTTGAGCCTTATAGATTTTACTAATGAGCCATCCAATGGGTTCAAAAGGATTCTTCATATAAATGACCTTTTCACCAATATGACTTGGCTTAAACCACTAAAACTGAAACATTCGGTTGGAATTGCAAAGTATCTTAATCTATTAATGCGTCATTGTGGAGTCCCGAAAATGATTCAATCTGAAAATGGCCAGCTTTTTAAGGGTGCAGTTACAAGGCTAATTCGGAAGCGAGGACCAATAATGGTAAAGGGTCATCCAAGGGGAATTACTGAGAAGGGACACCGCATTATTCAAAAGAGAATTGCTGATTGGAAAAAGGAAAATAACCGCACTGATTGGGATAATTGCGTGAAACGTGTTGCACGAGAAATCAATATGTCAACTTGCGAAATTCTTCCAAAGAATATGACTCCTTATGAAGCTATGTATGGAAATAAAAGACTTCCACACCGTCAGGAGCTCCAAGCGAAATTTTTTGTTTCTTTTGATGAGATAAGGGACGCTATTTCCGGTAGAGATATTAACGTTAATCGTGGTGAATCGTCCGAGGCGATGGAGTAAGGCTAGAATGATTAAAAAAAAAAAAAGAGAGAGAGAGAGAAAAAGAAAAGACAAAAGTGTCGTGCTTTTTTTGCGAGCAAGGTTTTGAAATTGTCTCGTAAGTATTAATATATTGAGGTCTTCCCTTTTAGAAGTAAATTAATGAGCATTGCAGCGATCTTTTTTTTTTTGTTACACTTTATTTCTGGGGTAAAAACCTCAAATAATATGAATCTAATGAGAAACATTGGTTATCACAATAATATTCATTTTGCCAATTAAAGAATATTCACACATTATGCATGGACAAGCCTACGGCGCACGCCTTACGAACCAATCTTCAAATTGGATGGCGAGACCAGTCACGTTTTACGGTGGCGTGACTATATGCAGTGATATACGATGGCTACGCATACAGAATTTCTTTTTGATAATGTGCATATTCAATTGAACAACCACTTAGAAATATTCTTTTAGCAATCCGGAGATTCTAGATATTGAATTTCGTGAACAAAATGAATAAATTGCACAATTCCGCTCTGTTTAGAAACCCAGAGCATGCTGCCCCATCTTCATTTTCAGCCGCCTGTCAGTTTCGCGGGGATTCTAAAAATAATCGTGATGGCGGGGCCAAATCATAAATGGGGTATGAGATGCGAGTGCTCGTAATCTTTTCAGTTTCTTTTTTCGTTTATCTTTGTCCATCGCATAAGATGACGTGTTTATTTCGAATATATAAGTAAACGATAAAATCCCATACATCTCTGCAGTATTCTTCGAAAACACACCACTAATTTAAATGGCGGGCCAGGAAAGCGTGACTCCAAGAGTGATTCTCACATCACCTGATAATGATAATATCAGGACGCTCCTAAATCCAAGTGTTATCAAGAAAAGCCATATATTCCCAAAGTTTGGATTTTCAGTTGGAATTTGGGCTTTTCTCTTTGTTATAATATTTGCAGCTATTATGTATGCCGAGAAACACTTGGCTCATAATATTAATTTTGAAAATGTACCGGTGATGTCTCTTTTGCTCAGATTTCTCGTATGCTATCCAAAAGCCACGTCATAGGTATTTTTCTTATCATTTTTTGGGATTATTCAGTTTCACTATTATAAAGTTATATGATAATATCAAGTGCAACACAGAAATATTGTGTCATCTAGTGGATCCAAGAATAAAGGGATTGGGAGGCACATCAATTTTGAGAAGATTTTTTCAGAAAATGATTCATTTGCTTCTAGTTTGGAAATTTATTCTGTTATATTTTAAACTATCAATGACTTCATTCCTTTGTGGCGCTAGGGGCTTGAAATGTCATTATTAGGGAGATATTCACTACCTTCCAACTGAGATATATGGAGATCCAAAAAAGCCATTTATCATGGTAATTCTGGAATTCTGCTTGATCAAGTAATTTTATTCAGATGTTGTTAAAACCGGAGTTTAGAGAAAACCGAAATGAAAGACCAATATCAATTCTTTTAGGGTCATCGATATTTCATCCACACATTAGAATGTTATAAATGAAATTCATTATGAACATTATCCGGTGTTTTTTTCCTGTCTTTTGTCGAGACAAATGAAAAAAAAAAAGATGCATGTTTGAGAAAATTAGATTAGAGAAACAAACATTAATGGATGAAAGTGGAATGTCATTTGATTATCCCAAAATATAATTTTGAATCTCAGAGGTGAGCTGAATAATTAAGAGAAACAGAAAAAGACGGTACTGAAGTTGATCAGTATATTATAACCATATCCAAATTTCCATTGGGAACCCATAAACAAATAAATCTTTTAAAATAAATTTAAGTACAACCTTATGTTGAATATAACTAAATAAATATGCTTACATTTATAGTACAACGTCGTTCTATGCAACACGGATTTGCCCATGAAAAGTGAAGGAATGACAAAGCCTTAAATTGATTCACCTAACTCTGCTTCAATTTCTGCATTTAGGCGATCCATAACTTTTGTTGCTGATATCCCTGTGCCCGCAAGATGGTAATTCTGACCCGCCAAATAAAACCCGTACTTCTCTTCTCCGGCGGAAAATTTCCGATATGCCGAAGTGGAATATCCAAACAGTGGAAGGGAATGTTTCAGTGTTGCCTGTTCTCGAATTAAAGATTCAATAAAGGGTGTTCTTAATGTCCGTGCACTTCTTCCGGAAATAAGAGGCGTCATAATTGTTGGCATGCGATTTTCTTGCTCGATGTTTTTTGCAATGAATTTCGGAGCACTTGATTCCGTAGTTGGAATGAATACAGTACCCAATTGCACAGAAGCAGCACCTTCTTTAAGATAGTTCAGAATCGTAACACCATCCATTATTCCTCCACTAGGAACCAAAAAAGGTGGTTTTGAAACGGTATCTACATATTGTTTCACCTGGCGAAAAAGCGTCAAAGTGCCGAGATTTTCATCAAGGTGGCTATCCACCAAGAAGTTTCCCCTGTGACCACCTGCTTCATAACCCTGGCACACCAAAACGTCTACACCCAAATCTACTAGTGTTTTAGCTTCTTCAACCAGTGTGACACATCCCCATACCATAATTCCGCCAGATTGTAGTTTTCTGATTGTACGTTGAGAAGGGATACCAAAATGGAAAGAAACAACCTTGACCTTTGTTTCTATGAGCTGATTAATAAAGCTATCGAATTTTTCTGGTTGAGAATCTTCAAATTCATTAAACGACACCACAGCTCGGGAAAAATCCCCGACTTTTTCTAATATTTTATCCAGTGATACCCCAGTGATACCTTCATACAATCGAGCCCAATTTTTCCTTTCTTGAGTTGTGGGAGCAGGTTGAGTTTTGGGGTCAAAACAGAAAAAATTACAGTTAACTATGGCTTGTTCAGAGGTTAGCAGACGGAAATTGGCGACATTTTCAAAAACGGAATTTGGATTTTGAAGAAGATTTATTGGAGAAAGTGCAAGAGACCCCAAACCTCCAGATTTATATACCGACAGTGCAAGGATTTCTGTAGAAACATTGGCCATTGGAGCCTGGATCACTGGACTAGTGCGGCCCAATTTAGAGAGAAAATGTTTGTAGGTGGACATGGTGATAAAATGTGAGGTTTGTCAAATTTGGAGAGTTAATATTTTTGAGTTGGATTTCTTCATATTATTTTCATAAATCTAAGAATCCACAGGTTTTTGGTGGTATTTTTGGTGGTATTTTTGGTGGTATTTTTTATGGTACGTTTATGGAAACACGTGGGATGTTAAATCTAGATTGCTTGCGATTATGCTCGCGGTTTAAGAGAAGGAGAATGTTGAAAATAATGACAGTGTGTTAGATGTGTGCACACTAATAATCAAGATACTACACAGGGACGGTTGTCAAAGGTGGTTCAATCGTATTTATCGTACAATATACGTCCACCTGTGTATATATCTATCTTAATTTAAAACTTAAGAGGAAAAAGGAAAATCTTTCCCATGGCATTGGGAGGAAAAATCTTCCTCCGAGCAACGTCGCATTATAGCGGTCACGTGCTCCGGCAAAGAACCACAAATGACAACAGAGAATGCCACACTGTCATAGTGTGAAGTTGATAATACTTTAACAAAATTCCTCTTTTTTTTTTTTTTTTTTGATTTGTGAGTTAGAAAAAATGTACGACAAGCAGCAAACTTTGGTTTCTGGAAAATTTCTTATTTATAAATTATTATTGATTCACGATGATTAATTGATTGTGTGTATATATTCTTACTCATAAAACAGTGATTACCAAATCATGAAGTATAGTTGGAAGGCATTTTTTTTTTTCTTCTTTAACTTTATTTATTTATTCTCAAATTTATAAAATAGAAAGCATTTCCTTGAACACTTTCCAAATAAGCCTTCTTCCTTGAATAAAAAAAGTGCTTCAGATGAACCCCCTTCCCTAACCAACACCTTAATATCATAGAGCCCAGAATTGAACTTCTGAACCCCCTACAGCAAAATTTCTTATGCATCAATTCTCAGGCTCAATATCCGTGAGTCCCGGGCAAAATATTGTATTATCGTATATGTACATGCAGAAAATGAAACCCTCCAGTCTCTAGTTCGAAAGGGTTTCCTTAAGGGCCAATTTTCTCGAGTGGGTGTCGAAATGAGAGCTCAAATCTTTGAAACTCAAGTTTTCTGGATCGATTTCCATCGTTTGTTTATCTTTATAAGTGACCTTAACCACGGCTTGATCTTTAGGGTTTTCCAAGATTTTGAAGTCAACTGAACATCCACTTTTCAGTTGAGCAGGGATTCTCGCAAGAAATAAACGCACAGGTTTAGCGCTAGGGGCAAATGGGTTGAACCTCACCGAAACTTTCGTGAAGTATTTTGTGATCATGATTGGTTTGTGGGGTATTGAAAGATGAGTTTTGTTGAATGGAATCGATTTTTTTCATCACCAAAAAGTTGCACCCGTACACCCGAAATGGGCTTAATTGGGAGGAGTGATTTTGGTAGCTTCTGATTATGTTGGGATGTGATGATTTTATTATTCTTATTTGGGTGGTGTGATATCTCTTTACTTTTATATTTATTTCGAATGCCTTTTTTTTTATTTCTAAAAAAGTGGTGTATCAATTGTATGACTAAATAAAATCTTCGCCTGCCGTAGATCGCGTTGCGTGGGTAATCTTAGTTTTGAAAAGCGTGAGAATATTAAGATTATATTTACACGTGGACTGAAATTGAAATTTTGAATAAATAGTAGGATTTCAGAATACTTGATCTTGGATTTATTCTGAGGGGCTTTTTTTTTTCTGTTTGGATCTTTTAACTATAGTTTTCTATTGTATTGGGAAAGTACGGATATGTGCACGTGACTGCGTTATACTCATTTGGGAAACAATATGTTACTGAACCAGAACTCCCTTCCTCCAGTGACAACACTATAGATCTTTGAATAAAAAAAAAAGAAGAAGATCAATATTCAGTTTAGAAATCTAATTTAGATAATGAAGTTATTATATTCTAAAAATATGGCTTCTGACTCGTGGTTCTGGATTTCATTTTAAAATTTATTTATGGGTCCCCCGGTCTAATCTCAACCGTCAGAAAACATCCTCTTCCTGATAACAACCATTTCAATCTTTTGAAATAGAAGGAGTGGTAATAGATTTTTCTCCAGGGACAGTGATTTTGTGGCTTTTCAAAATATTTCTGATTCAACACACGTCTAATATTTCCTTCCAACGCCTAATTTACTTTGCAACTATTTGATAGAAGTCTTCAGTCCAGATTTCAGTTGTCTATAATCAATATTCAAAAAGGATCACTTAACGCGTTACTCGAATATTCCAGAATGAATATTCATTTAGAAAAACAATAAAAAAACCCCCAGTTCTTTTGAACTAATTGCCCGTACGCTATAGAAGGATTTCTTTGAGGGATGATATTTAGCATGTTCTATTAATCGAATATTTCTAAGACAACCGTATCTTCTGTAACAAATAACGCTTTAAAACAAAAGCAAAAACCGTATTTTTTTTTCCACCTTATTCCCATATCCTAAATTCTATTACCATGCAATTATCGAACTATTCCCCAAAAAAAACATTTGGCCTGCATATAACTGGATATCGCGAGTATCTTGATTTCGAATCGCGATCTCGATAAATACTCTTCTCCATGACATACAACTATATTCAATGTCTGGTAAAAGCAATCATACCAAACTCTCAGTTAAACCATTCCGTAATTTTAGCTTTGAATCCAAGTGTTACCTTAATTCGGAAAGTCCTCAACAAAAGGAATCTTTCCATACTTCGGAACTCTTACCGCTTTATAACGACGATGATTTTATGAGCAGTATGCCGTATCGCTTAGATAAATCCACTTTACATTTCTTTCCTGAATTTTACTTTTATTTTCTACGTCATTTTGCAGGTCAGTCGCCCATGCATTATGCTTATTGTCGATACACCCCTGAAAAATTTCGGTCTTGCCTTATAGGCCTGGAAGACGAGATTAAACTTTGTATGGCAACCATTGAATCACAACACCATCAAGCGTTTAAGAAACAACTTTCTGATGAGATTCAACTGTGGTATATTATATTACCTCGTTTCTCAAAGAGATACGTGGAGGAAAATTTTGCTCCAAAACTTGCTCAATATAGTGATAAAATCTCTTACGCTATTAGGTTGAACAAATTGATTGGTCAAGCGCAAAAGGGCCAGTTTTCACCGCTTTTGAATTTCCTTAAGGCTTTTGAATATTCCCATAATCATATCTGGTCCATTTTAGCCTTTACTTATGCACCCCTTGCTCGGAATGAAGTAGAACAAAGGTATGTGAACCAGGAAATGGAAAAATATCTGGCAGAAAAGGAAGATATTCATTGGAATGTTCTAGAATTTGTTACAAGTCTTGAAATAGAAGGCATAATCTCCAAACCTGAAACCACAGAGGAAATTAAGATTCCTGAAAAATCAAACAACAACAAAAGACTTTCACACCTGCGCAAGAGGACTAAGCGTAAATGGTATACCCGGGCACAACGCAAAACTTATAATATGGAAAAGGGAAACATACGTCATCAAAATGCCCTGGAAAAATTGTTTAAACAATTTGGAGTCATAAGTCAAAATTTCTTTGAGTAGATCTATTCAATTGTATATGAGTTTTTCCCACGAGAGAGTCTAGTTTTCCATGGCAATTTTTATACACTTGAAAGATTATTTATTTTATTCCGGTTCGAAAAAACTCTGCGTTTTCTTCCTTTTCCCATAAACAGACAGGAATTTGCCCATTATAAATAGATAAAGACGACAATTACTGTTTTCTTATCGATTTTTTACCTAAAGATACCTCGGAAATAAGCGTCACTACGATTGGGTGCAATTCGTTGGAAATATCTATAGCCGGATCCGGAGCCTTACGTTCCAAAAAAAGAGAGAAAAGAAACAGGTTTTTCGGAGAAAGAATGTTAAACTTTGGCTCCCGGAGTAAAATAATCATACATGATTTTTGTTAGCCGATTCTAATAATTATTAATGTGAACAAATATGTGACAACCATATTCGAGCAATGGCTAGGAACGTCATGGATATATTTCACGAAAAAATTCTTAGAAGTAAATAGTCTACTAATACATATAATTCCTCGCCACTTGAGTGGAAATCTTGTTAGTAATTGACGTTCTGAATACCAAAAGTGCCGTTTTTTTTTTTGCAAGGCAAGTTTGATTTCCGGGTCTTCAATAGGGCCCGCAACCAATACCTTAGAAATTTTCCTAAGCACTGGGACTCGAGTTTTGTTATGAAACAGGTAATATACGCCGTTGTTTCAGTACGTCCTTTTATAGTGACATTACAATTCCGTTTAAACCATATGTTTATAACTTTAGGTACTCCATTGCGATTACGTGATACAATCAATCTCAGAAGTATGGGTGGAAATAAAGAATGAACAGGTGGAGATAAAATGCATCATAGATTAAAGTATCGTCCCATTTGGGATTCGAGGGTGAAAAAAATAACCTCAAATTTTCTTCAAAATTCATTTCCTTTCCTGTTTTCAGATTTAACCTTCCACATTCACCCGAATCAGACCACTTCACATTTTGGATCCCCGATTCCCCGGTGGGAACGCGAATTAGTAAAAGCCTGCACATGGGAGTAGGGGTCAACAACAGATTTGAAAGGGTATGTGTGTAGAGATCAATAGCCCGCGGTATTCCTAGGGGTTAAAATTTCACTAGCTATTTGGAAATAAAATTAACAAGCCATTTAAGATAAAAAAAACTGTTCATCTATAATACCAAAAAATGAAGATTTTACGGATCCATCGGGAAATCTGGTGATCCATGTTACATCTGGTCCCCGTTGCCCCGACGGCATTAGTCTTGAATTAGTGCGGCAATCCTGCGCCCAAAAAAAAAATACAAACCGGGACCCCCACATTCCCGAACGATTGCTATCTTTGATTTAATAATTTTTTTTTTTTTTTCATTATGACGACTCCTGACTTTTTCCCTAAATTACATGCTCCTTAAGTGACGTTAACGTTCCAGGCCTTGTAAATCCAGGCCGCCCAAGAAAAAAGAAAACATAAAAAAAAAACTAAATTAGCGGCCGGTGAATGCCACAGGGCCACCACTCGCCGTCTGCGGAAATCCGTTGGATATGCACGTTGCCTGACGTACGCGCTAAATCCCGCATACAAATCCCTAGAACAAAAAAAACTTGAACAGCAAGAAATGTTTGAAGATTATGAGCAAAGTCGGGCCCAACGCCCCAATTTGTCCACATTCTTACCCGATAAGAAATGGCACCCCAAATTTTCCAGCATTTTGTAGGCTTAAATATTTTATCGCCCACGGCTGTTAATAAGATCTAAAACAAATCATTCACAAGAATGTTTACAAGTCTAAAATAAAAAGAAAAGAGGAAGAAGAAAAAAACAAAAAACCTGTTAAATAATAATCTTTTCCCTCAGTAACAACACAGGAATTCATAATATTCATCACCCCCTTCCACCAGTTGTGGCGGCAACACAGTTGAGAGTAGGGTTGGCCGATAACGCGCTTTCAGCCATTATAACCACTGCAGTGAGATTGATGTACACGCCAGTAGGGCACAATAGGGTCCAACGGCCTGTATACTGCACGTGCGTCTTTATTGCTAACGCACACCCCCTTCCTGGGACTAAACCCGGAAAAATATTACGGAAAGTATGTGAGTATGGTTTGCTCATCGAGCAATGTTACTGTTAATTAGCATAGCCACCAAATTCTCATCCGGGCGAGACAAGCCTTTTTCATAAGCGTTTTTTTTTTTTTTTTGCTTCAATCTTTTTCTTAACGTTTAGTCTCAACTGTGTAATTCGTGAACAAAGAGATCACCTCAGTTTTCTCTTCGTTTTCGTAAATTCTGCTCTACCAGTTTACTGATTCTTTTAGGAGTTATTAGTACTGTAAATAAAAACAACAGTACCAGTAATACAAATACTTTGACCGAATCAGAATTCCCCAATCTCCTCATGCCAAGAAAAATCCGGGATTTCAACCGCTTTCGGCACTAGTTCCGGCGTATAAACTCTAATAATACCTGCAAATAAACATATTGCTTAACGTCATTTTTGCAACTGCAACCGGGTGTGATTATGCACGACCAATAACAACCAAGAGATCCTCAGAGTCACAATTAAAACCTTCCTATCGGTCCCTTCGTGTTCGAGTTCTTATCAGGAATAGAGCCAGTACCCAAGCTTAAACCAGATATTGGGAACAGGGCATTTTTGAGAGATTGGTTCATTTTGATGGGACACTTCCTAAGCCGGTCGACCAGAAATCGGCCAAAATCAACTGGGTTTTTAAGGAGCCGCACATACGCACACTACCTTTCACGCATTAGTTATCATACATGCAGACGTTGGAAGCCCGGCGACTGGGAGAAAACTAATTGATTCGTTGATCCCATAGTCTAGAGTCATAAATCGACGCAGCCTTAGTATGCGGAGATGCGTTGTTGGGGACCTGAATAGCAACGGCCAAATATATAAATAGTGGTTAAATTCCACTTGAATTATTCATTCCAAATCTCTATCTTCAACCTCATCGCCTTCGCTTATCCAATAATGAAGCTCACCACTATTGCCACTTTTGGCCTCGCCTCTCTCGCTGCCGCTTCCCCTGTTTTGAACAAGGAAGAAAACAATGATGTCAACAAGAGAGACGAATCTTCTCCCGAATTGAACAAGAGATTCTGGGGATGGCCTTTCGGTCCTTTCAACCCTTTTGACCCTTTTGCACCTGCTACTACGTCCACCAAGTCCAAGTCCAAGCCCACCCCTACCCCTGCTCCTACTGCTGCTCCTTCTCCAGCTTGGCCGAAGTTCAACAACGGCACTGCCTGGAGCACTGCCTGGAGTTCTAGCTACAGTTTCTCCCACACGACTTCTATCCCAACCACTTCGTCTACATCTGCCACTATCACCAAGAAGACCAGCACCAAGAAGACTTCTTCGACCAAGGCTCCAGCTTCCAAGACCACCCCAACTCCAAGCAAGCCTACTTCTCAACCACCATCCCCAACCTCTCCAGAGGGTATTGTTTCCAGTATTGCCAGTGATGTCAATGGCTTGATCAACGGTATTTGGCACGATATCAACGGCATTATTGGATCCATTGGTCTGGATATTGGATCCATTTTCGGTGATGACAATGACTTCCCATTCTTCAAGAGAGAGCTTGAGGCTGCCATCAAGAAGAGAGGTCTTGAGGACGATATCAAACAAGGCTCCGCCACTGCTGAAGAAATTGAGGCTGCTCTTGGTAAGTTAGTCACCAACGTTTTTGGTCACTTGATTTCCTTGACCAACGGTACTTCTGTATCTTTGGCCCAGTCTCTTTTGACTGCTTTGGATTTGTAAATCTAGAAAAGCTTGTGCTTGAGCAGGTTTCACACATACAGCTTTTTTGACTACACCTTAGTTTTACTTTTTTTTGTTCACTTTGTATCTAATACAATATAATACCCAACTTAATATTAGTGTAAGTTTACGAGGGCCACGTAAGGAGTCGGGACCAGTGCGTTAGAATAAAAAGAATAAAAGAAAGGAAAAAAAAAAAAAAGAAACTACCCACTGCTTTATTACTCTATAATAAATCAACTCAAACGGTCTTTTCGGTTAAGTTTCCCCGTTGAAACGTGGAATATAAATAAAGTTCATTCGCAGAAAAGCGGCTGCGAAAGATGGGCGCTTCTCAATTCCCTTGTGCATGGGAATGTTGCCCACGCGCATGTTTACCTAAACATTAGGCAATGCAGTAGTGCACGGGCCGAAGGATTAGCAACTGGACTAATTGGGTATTTCTTTTTTGGGGATATTCGGATAGATCCCCTAATAGCCAAAAGGTTAATTTGTTTTCCTTTATTTACGTTAATCTAATTCATTAAATTGAGGTAAATAAATGGGAAAAATCCTGATGCGATATCTGGGAATATCGGCCAAAGGCCGCGAAAAGCATGTCATCATGTTAATCCGGTGCGGCTGCGATAGAGGGTACGAAAATAGCATGGATTAGGAAGAATTTTCTCCCCGTTTCCAAAGCATGTTCCCAAATCCTAGCTTTAATATTTTGTAAGGTGGGATTTCATTTTTTTTTTCTTTTGCCGGAGAATGTGATGCACATAATAAAAGCTCTATATGCGCGTCATACCTTCATAGCAAGGAGAGCAACGCCCGCCCGGAAAAACTGTGTGCCCACGCGGTTATCGTGGGCGAGCCGCACGATTTGCGAAGAACTGTTGCGCAATTTTTTTATCAAGATTGCCTGGTGAGCCTTATCCCGAGAATCAAGGATTGTAAATTCCTACCAGTCAGATCAAGTGAAAGCGTGAATTTCCTATTAAAAAAGAAGTGGATATATAAAAAGGTAACATCAAAATACTACTCAAATAATGAAATGAAATATGAAAGTGCCCAACGAAAATTAAAAATAAAAAAATGCAAAATTTTCACACCGTTTCGGTCAACTCGGTTTAATCCAGGAGGTCGTATGTTGCAACGATAAAGACAAAAAAAAAAAAAAATGCGCCGGGATTTCCGATTTTGTGTGGGCTCTACGGCGTGGGGGCGGATTTATCTAGCCCGATTAGTATGGACATTATGCAAATTGCCACTAAGCAAAGACGCAGGAAAAAGTGCGGATTTGTTGCTTTTTTTTGATGTAGAACGTCTTGACGCCAAGTTAGAGTGGATGGGGAAGGCTTAGCCTGGGATGACAAGTAAATTCAGCTTTAAATAAATTTGATATGACGGATTATGATTCACCGGACTTGGAACAAGAAAGAATTGGTCTTTTTTCTTTTCTACTAAGAAAGGGAAAGTCACCAAAAAGGGGTGTGGAATGTTTGTCTTGCTCAGTTTAAATATACTTACGTCAAGCATACTGCGCTTATATGGGGCAGCACCTGTATAGACCTTGCTTTCAGCTGAAATAATGTGGCAACTAAAACCGACAAGACATTGTGTCATGTACACGCCGGCATCTTTGAAGGCCTAAAAGAGAATAATAAATTCTTCAAAGCCACAATCTCCCCAACAGCTAGTTTCGATTATCTTGACAGTAGAAGCATTCATTTGGACCTTTATGGGATCATGTAAAATCGAATTTTTAAACCACTACTATATCATTTAAGATATTTGTTTCCCGTAAGAACCCTTGGGATTTAGTAGAGTTGAGCCCCCGGTTTTAGACAAGCTAAAAACCTCTATAGTGTCTACGCATGGTTATGCATTTGCTTGCGTCAAAATCCAACATGATGCATTATGGAATACCCCTTAGATGTCAACGTCTCTGGGCCAACCGTAGCAATCAAACCACCCGGCAGGTCCGGAAACCCCAAGAAGCCCGGCATATTTGGTTGCAAAAAGTTGAATATAAAAAGGGTATGATCCGGATCTCTGTAGGCAGAATATTCGTAAACATCAAACAATCAAATCATGAAGTTCTCCCCATTTTTAACCCTTGGCCTTGCCTCATTGTCAGTTGCAGCCCCTCTTTTCAACGAAGATTTCTCTGGCGAGAATGAAATCAACAAAAGAAGTGGTTCTAAGAAAGGAGGCAAAAAGGTCTTGCACTACTCTCAGAACCTCAATAAGAGACAAGGTTCCCACAAACTTAAGCGTGATGGAATAACAGTCCCTATCTTCAATGGCCAGTACTTGAACTCTACTTCAGTGGTCATTTCGACCTATGAACCATCTACTTTGACCATTATTGACTCTACTTCTTCCAGCACTGATGATGCCACTGAAACTCCGTTGACTACTACTTCGGATGATTCTACTGAAACTCCTTTGACTACTTCAACCTCGGATGACTCTACTGAAACTCCTTCGCCAACTTCTACGTCTGACGATTCCACAGCCACCCCATCCCCTACTACCCCTGATTCCATTGTTTCTTCCATCGCCAGTGATGTTCTGGGATTGATTAATGGAATTATTGGAGATGTTCTGGGTATTGTGTCATCTATTGGCCTGGACATTTCCTCCACCATTGGTGATGGTACTGGATCTGATGATTCTGGGGACTCTGGAGATTCTAGCAGTTCCGGTAGTTCAAGTTTCGGTTTCACCATTGGAATCTCTAAGAGAAATGTCGAAAACGCCGAGGAAGCCAAGAATTTAGCTGCCAGAGCCAGTAATCCCGAAGACATTCAGGCTGCACTTGACGGTTTGGTCACAAAAGTCTTGGGCCGTGTAGTGTCGTTGGCGGAAAGAAATAATGTTGCCATAGACCTGGCATTATCTGCCGCATTGGACTTGTGATCTTTTAGATAGGACTCGTAAGCAGGTTTCTTACTTGCCCTTTTATTATTTTTGTTGTTTTTTGTTGTTTTTTTTTTTTCATGTTACATTTCTGAAATAAATTGTTACTTCAAATTTTTGTAGATATGGTAATCCAACAAGAAGATCCTTTACTTCGGGAGGTGGATATATTCAATTCTCTTGCGTCTGGTAAATGGTCCCAAAATCAATCCACATTTTTTTTTTCCCTCTAAGTTTTCTTAAATGAAACCATACACTTTTCCTTTTCTGTCTTTCGAAAACCGCCAGGGTTTTTTCTATGCTATCCAAAAAGCATTTCTAATTTTCAACTTCAATATCCTTACGTAGAAAGGAAATACTGAAGTCGGTTTGAGCTTCGATCCCATCCCCTAAAGGCGAATCAGATCCGGCAACTTTAATCAAAACATCGGGGTGTTTAGAGGAAACAAATTCACAGGCATTCCTGTAGAAAGGCACAAGTTCATGTTCGAAAATCACCACTGCGTGTAACACCACTTTATTTGTATCGGTATTCTTGAACAAATTGGCTCCCTTATGGCGGAAAAACACCAACTCAATATACTCAATAATACCCTTTCCCATGCCACGCATAAAAGATGTGAAAGCTGTAATTTCAAAGTGTTTCGTTTCTGGCAACAAGTCTTTGGAATTAAAATATCCGTCATCTAGATATGTCTTCAAGCCAATGGTGGCCAACACGCGGTCAGCAATATCGTCATCTATTTGATCGGATGGAGACAAGATTAAGTGCTCGACATTTCCTCTGGTCAAAGGTCCAAATACAGAAGAATGTTGAATCGGAATATCTGAATCTTTTGAGCCTGAAAGGGGCCAGATTTCTGGGTTGAATTTTCTGGCATATCCCGATTTGGTCTGAAGCAGGTTAAAGTCAGATTCTGAGCCAAGAAGAAGCATAACGGCAAATTTTTTTTGATTTTCTGGACTTTCCGATACCGGGTCCAGTTCCAATTGGAGACTTTGTAGGAATTTTTCATGATTCTTAATTCGTGGTGACTTGATATTTCCATATTCGGCCATGGGCTTAGAGTAGCCTTTATTAATGATTTCCAGTAGGACACGGAATTTACCCGGATGAAGTTCGGATGAAAACCAATCTTTGGTAAGAATTATCAACTGATATGGCATGGCAGAGAACGTTTTTGGAAGGTGTGGATCTTATTTTTTTTTTAATCTTGATTTCCATGGTGCTTATCTTTTGAGTTGACGGAATTTGACCGCGTCTGAGTCACTATTGCCGGATCGGGAAACGCGTCGGAATTTTCAGGGTTAAGGTTTAGGTCATTTTACGGGAAAAATTGTGGAGAAATTGTGATTATTTTTTTTCACTATCGAACTAATCTATTTTAAAGCCTTTTTGAGTACCAAAAAAACATAACTTTTCTCTATGAAAAATATGGTGTAAATGAGAAAATCGTATGATACAATATCCAGATCTGATAAACACGCTAACAATCAAAGGCATGCTTTAATTCATAACTCGCTGCTTATTCACAAGTTTTCCGTCATATATACATAATCCTATCAATCCTTAATGGAGTGTAGCTGAGGAATCTGCAGAACTTGGAGGATTGGAAGAACCTGATACACCACCATTGCGTCCTTGGGCTCTCTTTTCCAAAACCTCGGTATATTTCACGGTTTTCCGGTTTACAAGGTGCTTGAACGTAAAGTACCCCACCGGTACATATAAAAGAAAACATGCCTGTAAGACATATTCAAGCACAGAATGACTCACAAAGGCCAAGCTCAAAAACACAATGGCGATTTCGCTAACGAAACACACAGGGAACGTGACGTAGAAATGGTTATAATGAAGAGCAAATAAAAACTTTGGCGAAGAACGTGTTTTGAGTTTAAATGTATGGTAGGCCAAATCAATGATATTTTGCACACACCAGCCAGTAATCAAAAACGAATATGATGTATTCTTGGCGATTTTCGGGTGGGGGAAAATCACCGCATAGCATATCCATACAAGACGAAGCCCATTAAACAATCCCCAAAGAGTGGTCAGATCATTTGGTGAAGACGGCTTACGTAAGAATCTCACCAAAAAATAACCTAGAAGTGGTAAGGTGGCCACCACATGGAAAAAATCCGCAATTCCCGCGGGTAAAAATTGTCTTCCTACGAGAGGAAGTAACACAAGAAATCGGCACAAGCAACAGATCCAGAGAGTCAACGATGCGATGTTGTAGAAAAACAAACCGCGCAAATTAAGCGGCAAGGGATATAGGGCCATGGTTATGAGTTCAAGATATGTGTTGGGTATTATTCTCCCTTTTTTTGATGTTTTTTTTTTTATTTTTGGCAAAAATTCGTTATCCAGAAGAAATGATGGTTCTACTTTTTTCAGGGTTTCTTGGTGCAGAATTGCGTGGCTATAATTAGCTCGACTTCCGGGGGTGTACTGTGCGCGACGCGACCGATGTTCTCCGTATTTGTTAGGCGAGAACAGGGTTAATAGGTTTAATTAATTGGGGTGGAAATGGGAATCATAAAAGGGAGGATTGGAATATTTTGGAAATAATTTTAGTATATTGGTTTTCTTCTTTTTTCTTTTTTTTTTTTCCTGACCTTTTTTTTGAAATTCTCATGAGAATTTTATAATCACTAGACGGAGGAAGTCATTCCTGGTTTGCCTAAGTAGACTCCATGTAGACGGGAGTATATATACTATATCCTATATGGCACATACATTAGAAAGGTTGAAAAATATGAAGTTTTTTTTGCATCCCTTTTTTCTGTTATTCACAGGAATTTTCTCTTGATTCTCTTATCAAAACAATTCATATCAATACCACACATAAACTTTTGCACCCATTGTCGGGTCCCCGGTATCAGCACAAGGTTGATAGCCTCTGGGTAACGCATACTGGACTTTAGACGTTACTGTTAAGAGTTCCGTCCGGTCATTTTCCTTTCCCTCCAAAATAACCTGGGTAATTCCTTGCCGCCTTACCAAGCTTCCCCGGTCTTACCCCCACACGGTTGACCGGAAGCAGTGCTCTCAGATCGGCAGAACCCCCCGAGGTTCGGATCCTGAGAAAAAGATAAATACGGGCGTTTCCCACCAGGTTAGATCCGAGTTAGTTTTAGAATCATCAACCATTTCAACTCTTAAATATGAATACAAACCCTATTGATGCAACCGCTTTTATGTTAAGCGAGGACTATTTAAGCCATGTGGATGAAGAAAAGAACTGTTCCACACGTGATACCAATCAATTATTAAAGATTTCCTGTGTTAACTAAATGAAAAATGACGTTTTTACATCAACAACAATATGTGGAAAGATTCTTATATAACTATTTTCCTGGCAGGAGTTCTGCAGGACTTGCCGTCTAATCCTGACTAAAGGATTACTAAATGTGGTATAATGGCGAATCAATGGTTAGCCTTGGTAAACAGTGGTAGGCAAGAAGTCATTACCAAACCATGACATTCTTGTCTTCTTATTATTCTTAGCAATCGCCAGACGGGAGCAAAGACAGAAAATGGGGCAAATTGTGTCTGCCTCATTTAGTATGGGTTTCCTTGCGAAAATAAACAATATTAGGCGGGTTGATTTGTTATGAATTTCAGTTTTCCAGAGGTAATGTGTTCGTATATTTTCATCTTGTTGATTTTTCGTGTTGAAGGGTATTTTTTGATTTTTTTTTTTTTTGTCTCGAAATTCATCTGATTATAGGATATTAGCATCGGGTTAACTTATACACCCTTTGTCAATAACACCAACTATAGAAAGCATATAATAAAGCTCAAATCAAATCAGCCTCAAGTAAACCAAAAATAAATAACGCTACATTTATTTCAGAATATCTCTTATTTTCTTCTATCAACCTTTTCAAAGTCTTTCCTCAAATAAAATATGAATATTAATAACTTATTTCCATGCCATGGTTCTAAGTTCTAACGCTGTGGTGTGTTTGAGCGCTAGGGCCAAGAGGGGTAAATACTATAACTTTTTTAACTTCTCTTTATCTCCTTTAATAGATTCTTTGAAGTGATTTCACTCATTCTTCAAGAATTTTAAAATTAATTTCGATAACCGAAAATAATTCTTTTATAATACACCATTTATTAATGTACATTTTCTAATATGTCCTTAAACCACGCGACTTTCAAGAAACTATAAAAAATTACAACGTTGGGAAAATCCAAACTTGAACTTATAAAAAAAACATATAATCCTCCACTTTTCAAAAACTTAATAAAAACCCAATAAATCTCTCCCACTTAACGCGTCTAATTCACACCAGTTTCCCATTTTATTGTTAAATTTCCAACAACGCCAAAACTCTTTCCCCCATCACTATATACACTCCCAGAAGAGTTGATGAGGGCCACCTGTTCATGAGAAGACCATAATTCACCCCAATCTAAAAAGCACAAAAACACGTTAAAATGAAGTTTTTCTTGCCGATTCTCTTCGCAAGTTTGCTTGTATTTGTGGCTGCAAATTGGACGCCCGAGGATTACGAGATCTTCAGCTTGAATGATAAGGTTCGTGCTGATCTTGGCTCAGATACCACGTTTTATTCGTGGCTTGGCTTAAAGGATGGACCTAGGTCCAAGAGAGATGCCATTAATAAGGCGTACCGCAAGATTTCTCGTCAATTGCACCCCGACAAAGTTGGGAAAGGCTCGAAAGCTGCCCGGAAAAAGGCTGAGGAACGCTTCCAACGCTTATCTCTTGTGGGAAGTATTTTGAAGGACACATCTTTGAAAAGACGTTATGATTATTTCTTAAGTAATGGTTTCCCTAAGTGGAAGGGCACTGGATACTACTACTCGCGTTTTCAGCCAGGTTTGGGCTCGGTTTTGGTGGTGCTATATGTACTTATTAGTACTTTCCAGTACATTTCCCTTAGAATCGGCCGGACCCAGGATTTCAAACGTATTGTTGACTTGAAACATGAAATCAAAAACCAGGCTTGGGGTGATTCACTTATTCCGCCACTGGATGGCTCTTCCAGAAAAGTATCTTCGTATATTGGTAAGGATTTCCTTGTGTCACCTATTGGTGAGGTTAGTTTGATTGAAAACAACTCCAACGGTGATATGGTTTTGGATTTGCTTGACGAATACGATATCAACACCAATCCCGGGTTTAAAATGTCATTTTTTTACAAGATTCCCGTGGGAATTTGGAATATTACTTTGGGAAAACTCACCGGTTTTACCGTAGATACTACCGAATCTTACGTTAACCCCCACCGTGCCAAGAGAGAGGCATTGGAACTCAAGGAACAGAAGGAAAAACAGAAAGCCAAGGCTACCAAAAAAGCTGAAAAGAATGCTAAGGTTGAGTTGCCCAACGGAAAGGTCATCTACAGCCGCAAGAAGAAGTAAGCACTTACACATCCCCGAGGGATAAGAAAAAAAAAGAGGATTTTTTTTAAAAGAAAACTAACTTTTTTTTAAAAGAAACAGTCGTTTACTCTAAATATTTTAATCGTCACTCATTTATTTCGTAAATGCCATGCCATCCATCACTCCTGATGTTTAGGAACTCTATAGAGCTGGTTTTCAGACTCCTCGTCCGACGAGCTGGACCCCGGGAAATCATCCAAGTAGGTATCGCCTTCAAAGGTGATTTTGTGTCCGCCAAAATCCTCATACAACATATCCTTATTTTCAAACTCCGCATTGGGGGACATGCTTTTGATGGGGACGTCTAAGATTCTCCGGCGGAGATGCTGGCCATTATGATCCCCATCGTCATCATCTGCATCCTCAAAATCGTCTCCGTCATCATCATCATCATCATCTGCATCGTCGTCCTCATCTTTATGGCCCAGACCCACAAACTCCTCATGATTATTGCTGTCCCCAAGAATAATGGCATGACGTGAATTGTACGTGGAATCGTTATCCATATCCATATACCCAACCGTTGATGAGTCAAAACCAAATTTATCTTCATCCCCAAGAAGTTCATCTTCACCCATTGAATATTCAGGATCTGTGCCTAGAACAACATTGTACAACTCTCTCGTTTTGAGCAAAACCTCTGAAACAAACCATTCCCACTGTTTAGAACCGAGGGCCTCGACTATAATGGGCGAAATTAATGATGGTTTGTACAAAGACGCAAACTTCACAACTTCTTCACTGACAAGCACAAAGTGCCCCATGTAGCCCGGGCGAGGGTCATTATTGGCCCTAAATGCCTCGATAATTAGTTCAGTAATGTGACAATTTTCAAAGAGTTCCACAATCAAAAAAGAGTTATAAGAATTGAGTTTCCCGTTAAAGACTTGCTGGATAAGGTCAAACACAACATTGTGAAAAAAATTGTGCCAGGGGTACTCGGTGAACAGTTCCACGATTGTTTGAAGCATGTGCAGATCAAGCAACTGAATTTTAAAGTAGTCACCGGCGCAGGGGTTGGATCTGAAGTTTTTATTGCGTTCTTCACAAACAAAAGGATTTTCACTAGAAACCGAGGGCTCTTCATCCTCAGTATCTTCATAAGAGAAGTTATCCACGCTATTTCTGGATTTATGGCCTGGCACTGCCAAATGATTATTCTGGTTTGCATTTTCAGCGTGAACAGGAGGTTCCAAAGAAATATTATCGATTGCGCTGGTGATATTGGAAACCACAGGAACATCAGACATATGCGAACCACCCATGTCGTCATAGATTGGTTCGGAAAGTGCAGCCTGAATATTTTCTGTTTGTAAGGACCGGATTTCATCTCGAACTCCCACGAGATATGCGATTTTGTTTGAGTTGAGAAGAATCATATTGGAACAATGAAGAAGTTCTGCAACCAACTCAGAAAGCTTGAACTTGGTGAGTCCCAAAATACGTTTACCCATGGAGTCCACCTCAGGTTCTGACCTCATAATTGCAACCAAATCGGGAAGACCATCAGAGAAAATCTTGAGGAGATCACCCAAATAGATCAGATCACGTGTTCCTGGAGGGTTTTGGTCCAAGTCTTTAAGCCAGAGATACATAGACTGGACATTAATCTCCGAAGGCCCCTCTTGAGAGGGAGAATTTTGAGTATATGTGCCACAATTAGAGTCGTAGTCAGAGTTGTTTTTGCGGATGAGCTCGATCAAAATTGAAACACAGTTGGAAATCCCGTGTTTGTTCGGAACAGGTCCATTTATGGAGTCCGTATGACAAAGCATGATTTCATTTAGCATTATGCTCATGATTTTCGACGATGCAAGTTCACGAGTAAGTTGATTAGGCCCAATATTTGTATCGAGATCCACCGCAAGCGTAGGGTTGGAGGAAATAGTCACCAATGCTTTAATAAACTCAGTGGCGGAAGTTTGTTTAAAAAGAAGATCAGGATCCACCAGCAGCAGGCCATTCAACATCGATTTCAGCGGGCGCAAAATGTCCATAAGTTTAGGAATCATTTGTTGACGCAGCAATACGGCCAAAATACCCGTGGGAGAGTCGGGCTTATCAGTCTGGATGATTTTCAAGAAAAAGTCCATAAGAATCGGGATATCGACTTTATTCAAAAACGTATCCACAAGCAGCTCTTGACGACGAATAAAGTTGGTCAATTCTATGCAATTGGAGTCCATCAAATGGCTTAGGATTTGTACCAAATACGCAAGTGCTGGAGACGATTCCTGTAAATTTGGAAGAGACAATACCAGCCAGAGTTTATCCATAAGACTTGAAGTTTCGATAATACGACTTGAAATCACCCAGAGATCCGTCAGGAGAATCTCTGCTGAACACAGAATAAACCGCAGGAGTCGTTCTGCTCTAGGTTCATCTTCAGATTCTTCCATTCCATCTTTAGGAGAATCTTCGGCAGATCCATCTAATGTATCCTCACCACTAGTCTCTGGATCATTTTTCGCCAGTTCTCCATTTTCACCTTGATTTTCTTTTTGATCCTCGTTCTGGTTGCGCATGCTAGCATCATGGAAAAAGTCTACACTCAAAACAATATAATCTAGGAGTCCATGCAAGATATGTGGTTGCAAAAGCAACTCAACCAATTTCTGTTCACGTGCGGTTTTCGACAGTGAGCCGCCACTATTGGAATCAGCATTTGAACTTGTCACCGACGAATTATCTGATGCTCCACTAATGGCCAGATTCTTATTTTGAGCTTCATTCAGGAGCAGCTGTGCAAACAGCAAATTATTGCTCCGGAGACTTTTTGAAGAGATTGTTTTTAACTCATCCACCAATTCCTGCTGGACATTTTTGTCATGTAGAAGGTTTTCTGCCGTGATGGAGGACAAATCTCCAATAGAATCAAGGAATTTTTGGAGGTGGCTGCTGGTGCCGTAAGGGTTAGAAAATGGCCAAAACGACATGGCACTGGTTTTGTGTCAGCGGCTATTAGACTAATTGTGTTAAATTTTTTAAAGAAAAAAAACTCCTGTTGTTGTGCTTCCCAGATACTTCTCCACACTACGATGATAGTTATCGCAGAGGAGTAAAATAAACAAATAAGTCAACAAGAGACGGGAAGAAAAGGCGACAATTGGGGGTTTCTGGGATAAATGGTAAATATCACCAGTTATAATCTAGAAAATCAAACAAAAAATAATAAAAAATCCCCGTGTTCTCTAAATAAACACTGTGTTTTATTTCTTTCTTCCACGCTGATGTAATGAGAACGTGGATGGACAGTAATGGATGAAATATGGGTCAAATCAGTGGGGAAAAAGAGGGCCTTGGTTAAAAAAATCTTGCCAATTTCCGTGTTTGATTGCCTGAAGTGTTATGGCGGCAATGAGGTGTCTGCCGTGGATCGGAAACTTAGGGATTTATTGGATTATTTGATAGTGATTTATGTCTCGTAATCATTGATCCAGACTCTGATTGTCGGCTATATGCAGGATCGCCAACTTCAATCAGTGGTGTGCTGTGCTTAGAGTTATGGATTTGTCTATGGATTAAGAGTAAGAGAAATATGAGGTTTCTGGGAGAAAAGGAGAAATTATAAATAATAAAAATGAAAAAAGGAAATAGGGAATGATATTTAAGAGAAAAAAAAAAGGATATATCTCTGGCATCCACAAATTTGTATCACTCCCCATCACCAATTGGTTGGAAGTACTGTAAACGTGCCCAGTTCAGGTCCAAGTGAAAGGTCCACCTTTTTTTTTTTTCTTTTTTTTTTTTTTGTCTTTTATCAAGAAGCATGGCTGCAATCGACCAATGACTCCCATTCTAATCTATTGTTTCAAGGTTATCCACAAAATCAATCACCCTGTCAAAATCAGCCTCGTAATTTTCAATCATGCGTTTTGCCAGATCCTCTATAATTTTCCGACAACTTTGGGCGTTATGCTGGATCCATTGTTCAATTGTCATTTCTTCCTCTTCCTCAGGCATTGCAGAGATGAAGTTGGTGAGGGTACCATCCACATCATTATGTAGTTCGTAACCTTGAGCTGCTATATCAGTCACGTATTCTATTGCCTCTTCTAGTTCCTTAATTTGTGCAAGTGCGGCGTTTAAAGAAACTTTAGGCAATTCTTCAGGTTTGGCAGATGAGTTTCCTGGCGTTGTCTTTACCGGAGTACTGGATTGGACTCCCAGAAACGAAAGACGTTCTTCATTTGCATTGGAGGTAGTGTTGATTGGATTTTCAAATTCAACAGGCTTGGATTTCTCGGTTAAATCCTTATTTGTAAGCTTCCTTTCTTCACTCGGGATGTCTGATTTCTCAGGTCCCTTAAGTGAAGGCATTGATTTTTCCTTACCTTCAAGCACAGACCCCGAGATTTTTTCGGGCATTTCCGTCTTTTTGGATTCATCTTTTTCTTCACTTCTTTCATCTCGTGATTCAGAATTTGCATCATCAGGATTCACTTTCGCTGGTGTCGAAGGTACCGAAAGTAATGGCGGGGCCTCGGAAGCAGAATCTCCAATATATGAAGGAAGATCCCGGTCAGAATCGGGTATTGACTTTTTCCGCTCAGGCACAAGATCCTTTATACGGGAATATTCTTTCTTTTGAGGTCTGCGGTTTTCATCTAGTGTCTGGTTTGGCCTTTCGACATTGCTAGTATTCTGTGCAAGAGGTTTAGTGGAATCATCAGATCCATCCTTTTCAACGCCAGAATCTTCCACTGAAGAATCAGCAAATTCTTCTTTCATTTTCTGATAATCAGTCATATACTCCTTGTACGAAGATGGAGATATAACCACTTCTTTAGTGGGACTCTCTCCTGTCTGTGTTATTTCCGATTTATCCTGGTTTGGATCCATTTCAGTATCATCTCCATTACCATTTTTCAGAATTTCGGCCTTTAGAGAAGGCTTGGGATTATCTTGTGCATTTTCATTCACCACATTATTATCCTTTCCTTTTAGTTTTTTCACAGCTGGCTCTTCCAGCGAAGGCTCTATAGACCGTTTACTCCTATCTGGAGATTGCACAGAGGAAGGAGCTGGTTTGTGTGTTTCCGGGGTATTGTTCGACTTTTCTTCAAGTAAAGTGTTATCAATGGGAGATGTTGAAATTTCTTTTTTCTCTATTATTTCTGGGCTTTTGGATGCTTTTTTCAAATTCTCACCTTCCTTGGGTATGCCGATTTGGGAAGGAGAATCACCTTTTGATTCATCAAATGACTTTCTCTTTGTGACAATTTTATCAGAAGTAACGGAGTGTGAAGGAGAATCTGTAGTTTGCAAGTGATCAGAGCTATTGGTAGGTTCTTTTTTCAGTTCCACAATTTGCCTTTCTTCCTCTATTTTCTCTTCCTTCTCTTCCTCCTCCTCTGTCTTCTCCTCCTCTGTCTTCTCCTCCTCTCTTTTCTCCTCCTCCTCAGAAACATCAATATCCATATCAACGGCAGTAGATTCGGAAAGGGGATCAGATTCATATTCAGACGGCGCATCCAATTTAGTAACTGGTTTCTCTGGACTTTCATGATCAAGAATTATATCATCATCAACATACTGATGATTAGATGCCATAATTTTTTCCAGTGTATGCTTTTCAGGGCTCAGATTATCAGGCACAATTTCTGGTGGAATATCTTCTGAATATTTGGACACGTCTTCATCAGGAGAACCAACCTTTTCTGGACTTTCAACCAAGATTGTTTCACGTGATTTTTGTGATTTGATGATATCAGGATTGGTGACTTCCATGAGACTCGAATCGGGAACCAAATGTTCAGAAAAATGTGGTTTAAAAGATGTGGGAGGTTTTTGTGGTGATAAAGAGGACTTCAGATTTTCATGATCCAAATCAGGGCCTTTCGAATGCTGTTCCACTGGTTGTAGCCTAAGATCCTTCTCGAGAAAAGATAGGTTTTGCTCATCATAGTCACCTATATTCTGATCAGATAAATCATGGATCACAGGTAATGTCACAGTCTGTTTTTTCTTAACCACTTTCATTTTCCGGTCCTTTCTTGGCGAATTGAGGATATTCGCAATATCTTTCTCATTAATACCAAACTCATCATCACTAAACCGTGATCTAGAAGCTTTCGTGGAAATATTTGAAGGTTCGATTTTCACAGAGTTTTTCTGCAATGACTCAATCTCCTCTACGCTTTCTGCATAATCTCCATCCTCAGTATCTTGAGGTATTGACATTGAAGTTGAATGGTGGATATCAGAGGAATCAGCTGCTGGAGGCAGAAGATTTTCAGGTTCTTCAATCGGTGTTTGAGATTCTTGGGATTCTGAAATTTCCGGTTCTTTGCTTATTTCTAAAACAAGTGACGTGACAGATTTGCTGGCCTCTTCCTCTTTCATCTTTTCCCCAAAAACCGCCTGTTTTTTCCGCCGAGGATACCTTCTTGTTGGAGGTGGATTTTTATCCAAGTGGGTTCCGTGATCACTCAATTGATCGATGGAAATATCAAATTGATGGAGTTCGTTTTGAGCAGGTGGATCACTTGATAAAAGTCCTGGCAGTAGTGGCGACATTATATCCATAAGACTATTGGGAGATTTATTAATAGGCGAATCAACCGAAGAATCGTTTGTGGGGCCAAGAGATGGACTTGCACTAGGAGTTTTGGCCAGTTTATCCATATTAGGGGATCCATCCAGAGATGGGATATGCTGGAGTTCTGCATTACTTAATACAGAATTTTCTTCTTCCACTGGCTCCTCAAGAGTTTCTAGAAAATGACACGTGGGCTGGGAGTTGTCTCTTCTATAAGCACGGGAATTATTTTCATGTTCTGCTCTTGGATCATCTCCAAGATCCCAATCCGATAATGGACACCCACAATACATGCAAATGACTCGGTCATCGCCTGGTTCAGTAGGGGCAAAGAAGAAACCCGCCTCAGCCATGCCTCTGGCGGTAACTTTTGTTTTTTTACGTGAATCGAATTTCCAGAGATTTTTAAATGTGGCGAGACGTAGCCGTATGGAGATCTGGGAATGTGGTTCCAAAACTGAAATTGGCAGTTCATTTTCTTCAACTAGACGGGACCAGAATGAAGCCATATCTTCATCTTTTCGATACTGTGATAGAAAATTGTAAATCACGCCATATGGACATTTGGAATTATGTGAAAAATGAACGTTACTGATTGAAGCTTCATTCTCTAAGTTCTTTTCCTTTTTGCCACACCAGAAACACGTGACCTGGTCACCCTGAGTCTTTGTGGGAGTATAATAAAACCCCTTTTCCGCCATTTCTTCGGCTGAAGGTTTATCATGTGGCCAGTACTTTAGCAGTTTAGCATTTCCTACCCTGACTCCACCAGTAAATGTGGCTTTCCGTACAGATAAGTATTGGAGATTGGAGTTGACAGCTGATTTTGGGGGCATTTTTTGAAGAAATAAACGTTATATATATGAAGAAATGATAATTGTGAGTTTTGTGAGTTTTGTGGTGTTTCGGGTTTTGGAAAATTATATCTGGTTCAACTGAATCCACGTGGTTTCAGATCTCCTTAATGTATAATAACTGGGAACACGTTAAGTATGGGATAAATGGATGAGATATTTTTTTGAAAATGGAATAAGAAGATATATTTCCTGGATCTCTTTCTTTTTTTCTTTTTTTCTCTAGTTTGTTGGTCCCCAACTTTAGTGTAATATGTTTTAAGATATAGCTTATACGAACTTTTCGTTACAGGCGTCGTGGTTAGCTTGTAGCTTGCGCGTCGCGTTGCTTAGGGTTTTGGTTTACTCTTATTGTACAATTTTTATGACGAATGTGAATAGAAAATATGGATAAAAAAAGAGGAAAAAGGGAAAAAGGGAAAAAGAGAAAACCCTGTTATTTTTAGAAAGAACTCGCCTGATTTTTTTTTATATAATGTTAAATCCGTGATTTTGGAATATTATCAGATATATTGCTGCGACAGAACTCACCACCTGTTCATAAAACAAGCAATAATTTATATGAATAAGTATTAAGAAAATGAGCAGATCAATTCTGTTTGTTTACCCCGTTTTTTTCACAAACAGACAAGAAAAAAAATTAGCTCAGCTTAATATCCCAAAACAACTCTTGAATTGGCGAGATACATTCTCAAAACATGACCAATACAAGCGAAACTACAAACCACACACTGATTATAGTCTAATTTTCATTTATTTTATTTGTTAGTGATTCCATCTTTCGGTAACTGCAAAGGCAAAAACTTAGATGTTCTGGACCATACACCAGTGTAAAAATAAAGTCACCAGTGGATGCCAGAGATAGTATAGAATTGAATGTTCCAAGCACAAAAAAGACGCCCCGGGCACCACAATTAAGCGTGGCCCACCAAGTACTGGATGGTACGCAAGGCCTCGTACTTCAACTCATTGTCGCCGTCGCTGTTTTCCAACAAACTCATCACCAACAACTTGTATTGGCCGTTTTTCTCCGAGTTGATGAAGTTGATCAAATCGGAACCAATGTTACGGATCAAAAATTGTAAGTCATTCAACAAAATCACCCTTGCGGTGCTGCTTAAACCGGCATCTTCCGAAGACAAAATGGTCATGATACGTTTGACCAAAGCATAGCTGTTGTCTTTGAATTTTCCTGCATTTTCGTGCCAAAACTCTTCCGACTTATGGGTAGGTGACGACCAGCTCAACAAATCGGGGTTTTCCAACTCAACCAAATATTCATCCAAGGATGTCAATTTGTTTGTAACCACATCGCTCAACACGGAGTTAAGACCGGCCAAATCTCCGGCCAATTCCTCATCACTGGATTCCAGAGCAAACTTACGTGTTTGGATGGTCTTGACTACATTCAAACCGTCATGGAACAACAACAATTTGATCACGTTGAATTGCTCATGACCAGAAACCGTGAAGGAAACAAAGTTTCTCACCGAAGAAATAGCCACACGCACGACCTTAAGCTTAATACCTTCTTTGGCAATTGTCAACAAACTGCCCACAAGATTAGGGTAGTTGTGAACAAGAACCTTGTTAAGTTGAGGATTGAAACTTAAAACCCATACCGTCACCAACGCGTTATACAAAAGTTGCAAATTCACGGTATTTGGTTGTTTTGCCAGGGTGTCAATCAATGTAGCAATGGCCTTGAAATTCGATACCAAGTTGTGGTCTTGGAAAATGCCACGGTATTGCTTATTGATCACAAGTTCTTGTACCAATTGCACGCCAATGGACTGGATATTTGTGTCCTGGGCATTTCCAATAAACAGATCCGAACTGGCCACATCGAAAAGTTTAATCACGATTTCTTTATCCACTGTAGTACCAAGTTTGGCCGATTTGCTCAAGAGAATCGTGGCATTATACAAACTTAAAGTCTTGACAAGCTGATCGGAATTATCCAAATGTTTGGTAAAAGGACTGTATGGCAAGGAAGCATCTACAGAAGAAAGATCCAAAAGAGCATCACTAAACAGTGCTGCTGTGGCGTCAGTGAGCAAATCATTAAGCAAAACAAGCACGCTTTTCAAAACATCGTCTCTTGAATTCACTTCCAATTTACTTAAAACACTCAAAAGCGTTCTGGCGTACATTTCTTGAGATCCCAAAACAGTGGCCCGCTTAGATTCGACATTTTGAGTCTCCAAAACCTTAATAAGATTAGCCTGGTCCGTGGAAATCACACCAGCACGTGCAAGGCCTTCCCAAGGCACGATTTTCTCACGAATGAGTTTTTTTGAGTCCGAAAGACTCGAGCTGTCGAGCACTAAAGGAGGCTTTTTTGTGAGTTAGTAATTAGTTGTGGAGAGGACTTATAGTAATGGGGAATTCGGTAAAAATTTGGATTCTTTTGGGGATTTAATTGTAGACCCATGTATCTATAATAAAAATAAGTATATCCCTATATCGGTTGTAATACATACAGTGTTCAGCATCTGGAATTGTCTATAGTTATTTCCACCACCAGGTCCCCTTTATCAAGGTTTAATCAATAGGGTCGAGGCATGGAATATTGGTCACCGCACGACCGCGCGATCAATATATCGAGGTTTTCGTTTGTCTGCGCGCGAATATTTATGATAAGCGTGTGGCGAAGAAAATTCAGGAGTTCCAGACGGGATTTCAGCCTAAGTATTGTGGTTTCTTAAAATCAAGAAAAGAAAAAAAAAAAAACCAAAAACCGGATAAATATTTTAAAAGAAAGAGGTGCAAGTGTGAACAAAAAATAACTGCCGGTCCCAGGAATCGAACTTGGGTCTGTTCGGCCACAACGAACTGTACTTACCACTATACTAGACCGGCGGAAGTTACTGTTATTCAACATTGGACTGTCAAGTCGAGTCAAGAAAACTGTCAATTCAATGATTTTCACTGCATTTTAGACGCAAACTAATGCTTTGAAAAATTGACACGTTTCGAAACAACAGTTAGCGTAAGGAGGAAGCTTGCCCTTAGTCAAAAAAAAAAAAAAGTCTAGAATAGCCTGAGGTACCCCCCGTCTAGGCGAGGAGCGTTGAATCCGGAGTGTGTTGTTAGGTTTCACTTAAATTTACAGGCGATTCATAGATTCAACTTTGGATCTCGTGTTCCGTTTCTTGACACTAAGCGCCCTATCAGGGATCATAAGTGTCTTCTTTGCTTGCAGGAGGTAAACCTGACTCAACGGTTATTTCATCTCTATACTGAGTGTGGAGAAACATTAAAGGTATGGGAACTCCTCGGCATTCAAACTCCTATGAAATTAGAATCAATGTTGGCACCATTAACAAACACTTATGAAGAATTGCGCAACCTTAATTGGTACGTTGATACAGTCCGCCGAGTCTACCTTTCTCGACGCCAAGAACAAAGTAGGGGGGTTCCTCTACGAGTTCTTAAGGGTAGACAATTGAAGATGGCGTTGGCGCGAAGTAAGGCACTGACTAGTTGATACGTATCTACACAACGGATAATGTAAGGAGAGGCTTCTAGGGCTTGGGAAAGCCGGAGATACCAGTAACTCAGTACATTAGCCCGGCATATTTTTTGTTTTTTTTAGTTGGATTTATATTTTTCCTGCGAAATTTTTTTTCTTTCTTTAAAAAAAAATAAAAGTTCGCCCAAAAAAAACATTGACTACTTGAAACCTGTGGTGGGGCTGTTGCTGAAGCTTGGGAGAGTCGGGGAATCCAGTAAGTCAGTACATTAACCAGAAATATAGTTAATTTTTAAACTAGATATATATTTTCTTGAAATATTATTTGTTTCTTAAAAACGAAAAGAAGTTCTAAATCTACTATCCAACGAAACTCTTTTTGGATATTTATTAAAGTTTGTAGTTTTTTTTTTTTCTCAACATAATTTTTTTGAAAATTTAAAGTACACTATAAGGAGTCGTTCCAGTGACGAACCTTATGTCGGCACACGTGACTGTATAGTCCTGCAGACTAGTAGTCTCGACTCTGTCGCGGGTCTGCCGCGACCAACCATCAACACTTGGGTCACTCTAATGAGGTGAGGGAAGGATCATCATCTCAGAGGATACGCTATAGGCAACCCATACATTCTGGTGTAGGCCTAGACAGTACATTAGTAGGAGTAAGGTATCCCCTCTACTCCGCGTATCCCTTGTAGGGACAACGCATCCTTACATACACATAAAAAAACACTTGGTTTTTATAATTTTAGAAACTCTCATTCTATTAGAATATCCGGCTTTAAATGCATTTATTTACAAGATGTTACATAATAAAAATATTTTTAAGATTTCAAATTAAACAAATACAAATTATTAAAACAACAATTATAATAAAATCTAGTGATAGAGTATGGGGAAGTCCTCCTTCATTTGACTACAAACATTTGCAATCTGCCACCACCCAAACCTAACTCTCTTATGGGAAATTTCCCTTTCTGGGACCAAAGTATCCATCAGGAGCAGTGCTTGGGTCAATGTTCCAGCTAGGACTTCCGTCAGCACCCTCATACATCACATTATTACCCCACCAGTCAATATCTTTGGCGTGGTACTGGACAGCAAAGAAAATGATGATACTACTGAAAGCAACACCAGACGTCAATCCACTCGACAACACATAATTATACTTCTTGAACCAGTTAAGGTATCTGTTCTTGATCACGTACATGAAGAAGTAAGAAGCAATCATACCAGGGGTGTAATAGGACAAGTTGTAAGGAGCGTAGATAAGAATACCTCCGACTAACAAAACGGGTTCAAAATACTTGACGGCTTCGTATTTCTTAAAGTACTTCTTCACCAAGAAAGCCAAAGGTGCAAGCAAAAAACCAATGAGGAAACACCATTTCAAAATTGGGTAGAGACCAGAGAACACTTTCTTGGGTCCAATAACACCCCAAAGAACCGAGGCCGAGTAAAACGTGTTAGCACCCGGACATCTGAACTTTTGTTTTTGGTCAAAAGTACAGAAGCCTTCAATATTTTCTAAAGTGAAATTGATAACTGCGACACCGATGAACGAACTCACGAGAGTAGAAAGAATCTGTGTTCTAAATAAAGATCTTGGAGGAATTCTTGTGTAGTGAGCCATCTTCTGGTCGGTAATATAATTTTGAGCTTGTCCATCAATGTTGTATCCTATAGCCTTGACGAACATCAAAGCCATACCGTTACCTGGTAAAGCGTAACCAATAATCAACTGCACCAAAACATTAAGACCGAAACTGAAACCAGTGGTGGAAGCAATAAGAGTAAGTGGAATCAAAAACACAAAGTTTATACCGACTGCAAAGAAAATTGTCCACACAGGGGTGTTCATTGGGAAGCACTTGACACAAACGATTCCCAACGCGATGGAAACAAGCAAAATAGCGAGAAACCACCATTCAGGAACTTCCTTGTACTTGCGCATAGACTTGGAAAATGCATCATGAAATCCATCAAATGTAGACTTCTTGAACTCTCTAATAGATCTATAGAGACCTTTGAAGGCAGAGCTGATATGCGCCCATTGTGTTAATCCCGTGTAGACAATAGTGAATGGATATATGGCAATAAAAGCTCCATATGTCACCAAGTTGGCTGCGGAATAAAATGGAGGTCCATATTTTTCATACTTCGCCTTGTCCAACATATTGTTGCTATCAAGAATTTTTCTCACTTGATATTTGGTACCAGTATTGGTAAACAAACGGTTGGAATTGATCGGTATATACCCACTCCATTTGTAATTAGAGTACCAAACACCAACGATACAGATAAAACCAATCAAATTTCCAACATACTGATTCACCTGAGCAAAAAACGGAAAGGTCAAAGGCATACTTTCGTTAATGACGTTCCAGTCAAAGGTAGTGATTGGATTGAGACCCAATCCACCAACTGATCCAGTAATCGTAGCCAACGTGGCATTGTTAGGTGCAATCCAAGTCATCCAATTAAAAGTCGATAAGGCTTGGAAGATGTAGTTAGGGAACCAGAAATACAAAAATGATGCACCAGCCGTAATGAAGAAAAAGTTATATCTTGAGATCTTCCATCCATTGATGTTTTCCTTAGCTTCGGTTTGCATCAAAGCTTTGTTCAACGCAAGAGTTGGCAAAAGAGTAGGCCAAATGGAACGGGTTGGGTAAACAGCAAACTTTCTCATGATACCAGCAAACCCAAAGCCCATGAATTGGGTAGAAAGAAGCAAAACAATCTGATAGCCCCAGTTTGCCCACTTCACGCCATAGAATATTTCCGATTTCATCACAATAATGTTACTGGCAACGTATGGAACGCCACCAACTGAGTAAAGTAAAGTAGCTAACATCTGTTCCTTATGATTCCAAGGGCCAGGATTCAAATCAACGGTCCACTTCCAAATCTTAAACTTCCATTTGGGCAAAATCCAAGATAATAATACACCACTAGGGTAAAGAAACACTTGCACAACTGAAGTGTCCAAAGTGATACCAGGTTGTCTTTGCCGAAAGAACAGGTTAATAAATGTTCCAATAGCAAGCCACACGAAACCCACAGTGTACATTCTAAGGGTCTCTGCAGGGATTTCCGGGTCATCATAAGGATCAGTCACAGCTCTGACCTCTGGGTATGGTGAGTGAAATTCAATAATACCAGCTTCAGTTCTCACTTGCAAATCCCAGTCAAAAATATCGTACTCACCATGAGATTTATCGTACCACTCGTTTTCGTATTTGGTTTTCTCTTTCACATCAATCTTTTCATCAAGAGCAGCATCAATGGCAAGCTCTGCTTTTGTAGGAGCAGAAGCAACCAATTTTTGCATGAATTCGAAATCGGTGGTTTTGATGTTGACGTCATCAGCATGGTCACGGACGAATTCCTCGAGAATATTTACCGCATCTGGCACGGATAACTTTTCAATTTTCTCCAACAAGTAGGAAGCAGAAACTGGAAGATTTTCAAAATCCACCAAGGTTTCGTAGTTAAGCTTCTTCAAAATGTAGAGCTTTTGCTCTTGGTTAAATTCTTGGGCGACTTCATTGATGGAAAGGGGCTGGGAGGCAACGGCTTGTAATGTTCCCAGCACCTGAGAGCTGTCTTCCCTGGAGGACACACTGGCAACATCCGGTGAAGGATTATTCTTTTCAGTTGCCATTCTTCTAAAATAAAAGGAATCAATTAGTTGTTGGTTTGCGAATAGAGAATAAAAACAAAAAGGAAAACAGAAAAACAGAATATGAAATGTGGCCAGCGGTTGGCTTTTATAATCCTGAATTGGTCGGTCGAATCATTGGCATTGACAATCAGCTCGCATTACGATAGAGTCCAACTTTTGGAATGGCGCCATTGATAAGGACTACTGGTGATGTTCCGAGAATGTGCATTCATGCACAAATTCTAAAAGGGTGTGAATATAAACCTTTCCGTGATTGTAAGTGGGGGTTTTTTTTTTGGTACTTATCACAACCACAAACCATGAGCTATGTACTTGGGCATTTTGCTTTTCATGAATAGTATCGAACGAGTAAAAGGTTGTTGAGTGATGTCAAGGAATTCATTATTTTCGACTCCAATGCATCAACAGTTCCTGGGATGTGTACTGTTTTCCTTTTTTTTTTTTCTTGGGCTTCAGGCGGTTCCGGGGTTGTACTTTTGAACTGACGCATGCAAGTGGCCCTATCCAGGACTTGCATAATATGCAAGAAAATTTTACCACGAGCGATTTGTTTCAAAGACCCACGTAAGAGTGACCAGTACAAACATCGGAGATAGCTAACAATGCTTTTCTAATTTTCAAAAGTGAACAATAAAGATAGCATGAATTTGAATGGTAAGTACAAAATTATATTCATTTCAGCACCGGTGGACCACGGTTGGAATTTTCAGTGTTTACAGAAAAATTCTAAGGACTACGATCCAAATTAGCAGACGCGCATTGAATATGCTTTTAGGTATCCCTATTTGAAATTTTGAGTGATACAAAATAATGGGCGATTATCTAGCAATTTTCCCCCAAATTTTGAGAAGGTTAAATTATATTATTCTTTCGGAATTCATAAATCATGTTTAGGATATAACGAGTAAGCTTTACTAAGTCAAATTATCAAGTTTATCCGCTGGTTACAACCAAGTACAAAAAATATATGTTGCAAAAATACGGTATACTTTTCTTCATGCCAAGCATCGCGCCAAAACATAAACATACCATCAAGGATTTCAAGACCACACTTTTGAGGGTGGAGGTAATGACTCATTAGATAAAACATATCTATTCATTCGACTGATTTTAAAGCTATAAAAAAAAAAAACACTTTTTGTAATAACTGGAAAAATTTTTCAAAGAACTTTGAAGTTGATCCAGAATAATTTAGCCGCCAACTTCAATCGCATTTTATCGTTATCAAAATAATTCATTCCTATCTCAATAAAAAGAAAGGGGATTTCACCCAGTTCGGGTATTTTGCTCCGGTATCAGCATGTTTGTTGCCCTGTTTGAAGCCGTGTGGGAGAGCGGCGTTTAAGCACTTGTGCCAAGAAATATAATGCCAAGACCCGTGCGTATACTTCACGCGAGAGGCTGATTACCCGCTCGGTATTTGTTGCACAGTCGGATAAGCCGCGGAAAATTAGAGCCCTTTGATCTGTGTTCCAGACTGCATACATCTTTTCATGGTGGTCCGTTGCAAAAACGTGAGCATCAGCGGCGTTGGTCGGGCGAAACTCATAAAGTAAAACTGAGTCGCCTAAACCGAACATGATAGCCTTTGGCGCTATGTTTCCAATTCGGTTTTAGTTCGGAGTCACGGATGGAATTATTTACATAGACTTCAAATCAATGGTCTGGATAAAGTTGATAAACATCAATTAGCGGGTAAAAATACTCATCCAAGTTCCAACCATGTTGCCTCGGGTAAAAGCTCATCGTCAACAAGGCTTGAAATAAGTCACGGTTAGACCGTAATCTTTGAGAGAAACATTTTCTTTTTTCTCACTACTTTAAACTGAATCAATTCCGGAATTACATACTTTTAGATTGGACAATTCTCATTATTTGTACTACTTTGACTCAGACACATTCAAACACTTCTTCTTCTCCTCGTTGGCCTCGACCTCCAATTTGACATCCCCGATTTTTTCTTTCGACACATACCCGAGTGCACTCAATCTATCAGCCAAAATAGGGTGTGAGTCATGGTAGGCAGAGTAAAACCAGTCAGTACACAAGCTGCCCAAGTTTTTTGTGGAGAGCTTGATCAAGGAAGCAGCCATATCCTCACTATAACCTTGGCTTTTAGCGTACTCATCGGCTTGGTACTCATTCTTTCTCGACAACATGTTTATGAACATCTGTGTAACACAATTGATTGGGGCATTCACGTACCCGAATAAAGTGAATGCAATCAAAGCGGGGTATGTGTTTGTGAAGCCAAAGGAATGGAACAAAGACTTGTTCTCAAGGAAAGCAGAGAATAAAACAAATGTGGTTGCAACAGAGACCTGTGATGCGAGCAACATTTGGGGCAAGTGATTCAATTTCCAGTGGCCAATTTCATGAGCCAAGACAGCCACAGTCTGATTTGTAGTGTTGTGCTCAATCAAAGTGTCGTAGAGTACAATCTTCTTGCTCCAGGGCAAACCAATAAAGAACGCATTGGAATGAGAAGTTCTTGTGGAACCATCCATAACATACAATTTCTTAAGAGGGAAGTTGTTTCTCTTGGCCAATACCTCGATCTCAGTCTTCAACTCTCCCTCTTCAAGTACAGTGAACTTATAGAAGAGAGGAAGAATGAAGCTTGGAAATATGGTCATGAAAAAAAGTTGAGCAGTCAAAACCAATACACATGCATAGGATACAAACGATGCGCCGAAATGGTCAATGATACGCAAGAAACCATAAACAAATGGGGAGCCCAATGTAATAGTAAGAAGAAGCGTCTTGATCGTGTCGGTTATCCAAACCTTTACGGTAGACTTGTTGAACCCAAATTTCTCCTCTAAGACAAAGTTTTGGTAGTAAGACAAGGGTAAGGATTCCAAGGTGGAGATAGCGGTGGTAAGGGCAAAGAAAGTTATGCTCTGTGAAATCACAGATGCTCCAAAAAGACTTCCAATAAAAGAAACGTTGGATAAACGTAAAGAAACAGAGCTGGAAAAGGACCAAATGTGAGATAAAACATCGAACTTGATCGCAGCAAGTGTCGTAACGAGGTCAATGGTTTTTCTGAAAAAGCTGAACAGCAATTTTGCTTGAGAGTACTTCTGGGACTTCAAGAACATCTCCGGTTCAACCTCTTTTTTGATAGAAGCAGGTGGCTCTTTCTTTTGATAGACTAGGTTTTGCCTATAGTCAATATAGGATTCGAACGCATATTTTCCGATCAAGAGAGTGGTGATGACTGATTTCCACTCGATTCTGGAATCATCCAAGAAGGAAAATGACTGGAGATTAGTAATTGATATAAAAAAAAAAAAAAAAAAAAAAAAAAAAAAAAGAGAGAAAAAATTTGGGATTGAAAGATTTATTTGATACGTACACTGGCGATGTTGAACATTTTGACGATTTAAAAAGTTGTTAATTGCTCAAAGTTTCTTTCTGAAGTCTAGTATCAAGAAAACATTAAAAAGTTTCGGTCGAAGTTTTTCAGGTAATTGATGTTTGTTTTATAATCCAAAAACCCCCATATCTGGAAATATAAACAAAAACAATTGACCAGAAGCTTGGCGATGGATACGTGCAGAATTGCCGCGGGTTGTACAATCAGTTGAGTTCCAGAAGAATGATAAGCCGAGAGCCGCACATGTAGATGGAAACGTCGCATGTGCAGGAGTGCCGCGGAGCGTGTCACGCCATGGAAAGATGATAAGCCCCGCCACACCTTAATATGAAAGATAGCCGCGGGAAATTTACGCAGCAATCGGGTAAAGAAACACCGAAATTTTGGGGATATAAAAGAACCTCAGTTTCGCACAAGACTTGCGCAGAATTCATATTTTGTTTCCCCCTTTTTTTTTTTTTTCTTCTCTCGTTTTCTCTCTCAATTTTTATTGAACTTTATTCAAACAGCAAAGTAACCAGCAATTATGAAGTTGAGCTTTGGGAAAGTTGTAATCACCTTATTGGCAGCACGTGAAGCCAGCGCTGGCTTTATTCTGGAGAAATCGGGATATACTCGTATTGAGGAAAATAGTGTGGCCCCAAAATCGGCATTCCGTAACGCTGCCCGGATTTTTGGCGGTGCATGCATCGGCGCTGGATTGACGTTCGTTTTAGTTTCTTTCACAGGCACTGGAGACGAAGTTAGCGGTGAGGATTTGGAAGGTTTACTTCCCAACGAGATCAACACACAGGTGATTTAAAGCCCCAAATGGCTTGATTCTATTGATTTGGAAGGCGACACAGTTATCGTGAAACTCGGAAACCGGATTTTCTCACTTGGTTTTTTTTAAGTAGAAGTTCCCCGAACTTTTTGGTTCGAATTTTCTAGAATTATATAATGAGACAGTTTTATACATTGAAGTGGACAAAAAACAAAAGCCAGGTTTAACTTAGGCTATAGCAGTCTTTGAATGCCAACAACTGGAAGGTCTACCCAAGCAGAAGACTAGTCCTCCTTCAAGAGCGTTTTTACTTTCAAATTCCTCTCAAGCTAATTTCGTACCTTTCCCTCTCAAATAAGACGATTACTTTTTGCAATTTTCAAAAGTACAAAAAAATGTTACCCACAATGTTCGGAAGGTTTTTGCAGTAGAACATCAGGTAAACTACATTCGAACCTCGATACTTAATCCGATTATGTCACGAATTTCACATGCTTTTTTATACTTTCTTTTCAAAACCACAAACAGGGGTATATAAGATTTGCAAGCTCAAAAAATATAGTGGTGAAGTTTCAGACTAAATATTAAAACGTCTATTTCATCGAAAGGATATTCTTTTCGGTATCCAGTCAGGTGATTTGTAGCACGTGCGCAGCTTTTTTCCTTTCAGACGCGTTGTTTTTTTCTTTCCATATTTTTTGTTTTTGCCAAAAGACGTTAATTTCAAAACAAGAAAAAGGCCCGAATAGATATATATACAATGTAGCCAGGTTTTCATGATTTCTTTTTCTTTACTTATCTGCTTTCCTAACATTCCTAGAGCCAAAATTAGTGATCTCAATCGGTCAAAAATCCGCAAATATGCTTCGGAAAACCCTAGTACAAACGACAAGGCCACAGATGAAGAACTTATGAAACAAGGTCAACAGGATTCAGGGACCCTGGATGTTAAGGATATCGGCGGCGATAAAAAAATTGTGAGAGAAAACTTCAACAAAAATAAAACCTCAATCAAAAGTGTGCTTGATACCATATCGTTTGCAGAATATCCCCGCGATAAGTAGCAAACTATGCTTGAGATATTCCAAAAAAGAATTGAAAAAGAAAAACATTGAGATGATTGAAAACATACAAAGTAGTACCGGAGAGAATGGGGTGTCTGTAAACGAAATCTTACAAGACACAATACAACTTTTTCTCGATTTTCGTGAAGAAATACCTTTAACGGCTCGCTATTCAGAAAGTATAAAGTTTAAGCTTTCAGAGGTGATACGACTTACGAGGGAAATAAATAAAGAGTTCATTTCGAAATTTTAGTTGGTCATGAATTTATGAATAGAGAACTTTTTCTTGTTTCTTGAAGAATTAGTCTCGTAGAAAGAAAATCAGATGTTGCCCGAGTTATCATGTAAACCAGTATATGATATATAGAATGAATAGAGTCAGTTTATTGACAAATAAATTAGTGTTTAGGAGCAGAAGTGGGAAATTATAAAGCTTCAAAGCAATACTTGCAAAGCCAACTAAAAGAAGAAAGTTGTGTTTACGCAGAATTACGTTTCCTTAAATTTAAGAAAGTATGCATGGCAGGATTACACCAGGGCAAAACTATTAAACATTATTTATTAAAAATTATTTCAAGATTTCTTTTCTTAATCAATGGTGCTTTAAAGAATTATAACCTTATATTTCAATTAAAAAACAGTGTTTTGTAAGTAATCGCTAATAAAGAGTAACTCCAACACAAGCCAATTAATTTTGTGAAATATTTTGGAGAGTGAGTATTTACCAAAAACTTTGGAAAATAACAGAAAGTTTCAGCACGTGTAATTTTATCCAGAACCCAAAATATCATCTAATTTTATTTATAAATAATAAAAAAAAAAAAAAAACGGAAAATCCATCGATATCCTTTGATAATTGCTACACCGAGTTATTGATGGCAATCTATTGGGTCTAATTATCGAGGGTTTAGTGAGAAAAGAGATTTCAAAAAAATGCAGCACTTATGTGATAATTTAGTTCCTAGAAAAAATTAGAACCCCTTTATTTTCAGAATCAGCAAATAAAACTTTTGGGTATGTTAAGATTTTCTCCTCAAAATTCAGAAAGTTTGAGATAGATTCAATCGAAATCAAAAGTGAAACCTCAGGAGAAATACCGATTTTCACGGGTCTGCCCCGACCAATCATCAGCAATAGGGTCATTCGGAAGAGGGGAAGGAGAGACCATCTTGTCAGAGAATACGCTATAAGCAATCCAAACACTCGGGTGTAGGCCTAATTAGTACGTTAGTATGAGTAAACAAAAAAAATAATTAAGGATTACCAATCGACAGAAAAAAAAAATAGCACGAAAGCCCAAGACAAAAGGATGTCGGCGTGTTTTTCTCACCACTATATAAAAATGTTATTAACTGGAGATTCCAAAAACCCGTTCCAACTAGTCCTTGTTTCATTTCTTTCATACGATTAAGGGAAATTATACAACTCATATCATAGATAGACATTAATTTCAACCATGCTAATATTTAAACCCATTGAAACGTTTACTATATGAAAGGAACGAAGTAGTTGAAAAACACCATAAAACAATACTGTAAAACCCTTGATATAGAACTGTTACATTTCGTTTTTCGCCTTAAAAGCCTTGTTTAAAAAGGGCGCAGCTCAAATGATTGAAGCTCATATATTAATACAAAGAATTTGAAATTTCTATAAAAAGAACTGATGATACATCGAATGAGATATAAACTTCATTTAAATTAGCCTAGCACAGTTTATAATAGTGTGAGGCGAAAAACGATCACGTCCTATAAGCCTCCCTATGGAAAGTTTCCAATTCTCGGACCGAAGTAGCCATCTGGAGCAGTAGCAGGATCAATATTGAAGCCAGCGTTTGCATCAACACCAGCGTAAGTCACCGTATTACCCCACCAGTTAATATCCACTTCATGATATTGAACAGCAAAGAAAATGATGATACTACTGAAAGCAACACCAGACGTCAACCCACCCGACAACAAATAGTTATACTTCTTAAACCAGTTAAGGTATCTGTTCTTGATCACGTACATGAAAAAGTAAGCAGCAATAAAACCAGGAGTGTAATAGGACAAGTTGTAAGGAGCGTAGATCATGATACCTCCAATCAACAAAACCGGTTCAAAATACTTGACGGCTTCGTATTTCTTAAAGTACTTCTTCACCAAGAAAGCCAAAGGTGCAAGCAAGAAACCAATGAGGAAACACCATTTCAAAATTGGGTAGAGACCAGAAAACACTCTCTTGGGTCCAATAACACCCCAAATAACTGATGAAGCGTAGAAAGTGGTTGAACCCGGACAAGTGAATTTCTGTGCTTGATGTGGCGTACAGAAACCCTCGATGTTATCCATAGCGAAATTTATCACAGCAACTCCAATAAAAGAACTCACGAGAGTAGAAAGAATCTGTGTTCTGAATAAAGATCTTGGTGGGATTCTCACGTAGTGGGCCATCTTTTGGTCGGTAATATAATTCTGGGCTTGTGAGTCAAGATTCGTACCTAACGCTTTCACAAACATTAAAGCAACACCGTTACCAGGCAAAGCATAACCAATGATCAATTCAACCAACACGTTAAGACCAAACCCAAAACCGGTAATGGATCCGATAATATTGAGAGGGACCAAAAACACGAAATTAATACCGATGGCAAAGAAAATCGTCCATACTGGTGTGTCCATAGGGAACACCTTAACACAAATAATAGCCAAAACCATAGAAATAAGCAAGAGAATACAGAACCACCATTCTGGCACTTCTTTGTACTTGCGCATGGACTTTGAAAACGTGTCATGGAACCCATCAAAAGTAGACTTATTGAACAGTCTGAGAGAATCCCAGAGACCAGTGAGAGCAAATTTGATATGAGCCCATTGGGTCAAACCAGTGTAGAGAATAGTGAAAGGATAGATGGCAAAGAAAGCACCATAAGTCACCAAATTTGCAGCCGAATAGAACGGAGGCCCGTATTTTTCATACTTTTCTTTGTCCAAGAGATGTTCAGGACTAACAATTTTCGAAACCCTGTAATAGTCACCCGTATTGGTAAACAAACGGTTGGAATTAATTGGTAGGTAGCCAGTCCATTTGTAGTTTGAGTACCACACACCAACGATACAGACAAAACCAATCAAACTTCCAATGTACAGGTTAACTTGGTTATAAAATGGAAGGACCAAAGGCAGGTTAGAGCTAATGACGTTCCAATCAAAGGAAGAGATTGGATTGAGACCCAACCCACCAACAGAACCAGTAATATTGGCCAAAGTAGCATTGTTAGGAGAAATCCAGGTCATCCAATTAAACAAAGACAAAGCTTGGAAGATGTAGTTGGGGAACCAAAACCACACAAAGGAAGCAGCAGCCGCGATGAAGAAAAAGTTGTATCTGGAAATTTTCCATCCATTGATATTCTCCTTTGCCTCAGGTTGCAACAAAGCCTTGTTCAATGCAAGTGTTGGTAAAAGTGTAGGCCAAATAGCAAATGTTGGATACACAGCAAGCTTACGCATAACACCAGCAAAACCAAAACCCATAAATTGCGTAGAAAGGAGCAAAACAATCTGATAGCCCCAGGTTACCCATTTAATCCCATAGAACATTTCCTTCTTCATAACGATGACATTACTAGTAATATAAGGAACACCACCAACCGAGTAAAGTAAAGTTGCCAACATCTGTTCCTTATGGTTCCAAGGGCCAGGATTCAAATCAACGGTCCACTTCCAAATCTTAAACTTCCATTTGGGCAAAATCCAAGATAATAAAACACCACTGGGGTAAAGAAACACTTGCACAACTGAAGTTCCCAAACCGATACCAGGCTGTCTCTCCAGGAAGAACAGGTTAATGAAAGTTCCAATACCAAGCCAGACAAACCCCACAATGTACATTCTAAGAGTCTCTGCAGGGATTTCCGGGTCATCATAAGGATCAGTCACTGCCCTGACTTCTGGGTATGGCGAGTGGAATTCAATAATACCAGCTTCGGTTCTCACTTGCAATTCCCAGTCAAAAATATCGTACTCACCATGTGGTTGATCATTCCAATTATTTTCCTGTTTGACCTTCTCGTCGGAATAGTTCTTTTCATCCAAGACACCGTCAATTCCATTCTCAGTGGGAGCTGGAGCAGAAGCAACTAATTTCTTAATGAATTCATAATCGCTTGTTTTGATGTTGACATCGTCATCATGATTAGCAACGAACTCTTCAAGAATAACCACGGCGTCTTTAACTGACAATTTCTCGATCTTTTCCAACAAGTAAGAAGCAGAAAGGGGAATTTCATCTAAATTGACCAATGTCTCGTAGTTGAGTTTCTTCAAAATGTAGAGCTTTTGATCTTGGGTAAAATCATGAGCAACTTCATTGATCGAGAGTGGATGGGAGATAACTGCACGCAAGGTGTCCAGCACCCGGGAATTGTTATCCTCAGAAGAAACACTGACAACGTCTAACGATGTATGATTCTTCTCAGATGGCATGATGAATTTATCAACGTGGACTAATGTTTAGAATTGTCCAATTATTTTCTGGAAATCACTACATATATATATATGCCCAAAAACTCTATCAAAAGGGATTAATTTTCCCACAGTTATCTTTCGGAAGGTATTGATTCTGCACAAAATGTGGAATCGGAAATTGCGGCCACAGTACATGCACGGCAACATGTCAACATGCCTCCTTCTTATTACTCGTAATTTGGGTTTATAATCCCGGCCACACATTGGGGGAACGCAATATTATCTGCACTCAATGTGGTTTATTTTATTTGTATAAATAAGCGGGAAATGAAGAAGCTAAAACAATCTTTGCTAAAAAGCTATCCCAAATAATTCGGATGATTCCACAGTTTTTTTTTTTTTGTGCTGCATCTGCTTTGTCGGCATTATCTGAGAATGCATCCCAGGAGACTGTATATTATGCCAAAGGTGTGTAGATAACCCGGTAAAACGACAATCTTTGCCGACTTTTTGTCATTTTAGATAAGACTTACCTGTCACCCTAATCAAGTGTAGCATAATGGAACAGTGTTATATGTTCTTCTTTCTCGTGTTTTTCCAAGGTCGGGAAAGACAGGAAGAATAAGCGGCATATTCAAAAGAAGGCTTACAACATGAACAAAAAAAAAAAAAAAAAAAAAAAAACGGCCCGTTGATCGTGAATAAGTAGTGTGGCTTTTCGACAGTCGTAAAAGAATATTTTTTTCCGCCGGAGCCGTACCATCGTGCGGCGTTGCTGACTCGCACCAAAAAAAAAAAAAAAAATTGTTAGAATGAACGTACTGAATCAATTGGTATTATAAACGCTGAGTATCGAAAGAAAACTATTATTATTACTGAAGTACGGAAAGAATGTCTTCGAAAGAAGCTTTTCCTTGGCAAAAGTCATAATCAAGATTCACTTTTCCGTTCGGAATTACTTTGCTCCTATCAACCAAAGCGGGCGATATTTTATGCCACTATGGCGTATATATGCAGTACTATATAATGTTGAGTGCGAACATACTGTTAAATTATATGCAAACTCTTAAGTTAGATGCGTGTACGTTTCAGGCAAAAATACTAGATGAGACCTTATACTCGTGGTCCCGAATTATGTGTATAATTCTATATATCTTCGATCGATGGGGAGAAAAAAGGGGGGGGGGGGAATTTCATCTCGCGCCAGGAGAAAATTTTCACCGAGCGTCGAGCTGAGAACAGACTGCACAAGCACGGTCACGTGTACGTCCGACTGGCCCCCTAAAACTAACACATACTGATTAGCCCAGTGCCTAGGCTTATCAGGTGCACCACGTTCAGTCCACGGGGACTGACGTTTGTTGTCAAGTAAGATAACTTGATCAATGAGTTCATTCATTGAAGGTAAGGAGGCATCGTCTTGATCAACATCAGACCAAGTGTCACCATCAGTATTGTCAGCAGCGGTCAACGCTTCCGGGTCAGTGTCGGTAGCTTGACCTTCAGCAACACTGTCAGAACTTGGAGCAGTGGCTGGCTTTTGCTTCTGAAGAATCAAAGAAGATGTGACGCGAGTAGTGTCAGATATGGATCTTGTTAAAGGCATATTTGAGAAATAACTAACGGTTCTTTTAAGAGTAGGTATTTTGGATTGTCTCCAGAATAGTTCAAGGTGAAAAAAGAGTCCTTGTTGAATAGATTAGCCCGAGCGGGGTAGCGTCCCATTGTTAGTGTGATGTTTCCAGAGTTACCCCGCTTGGGTGTTTCAGGAAGAGAACATGTGTGCTCATATAATTGCTCGCACTTGTTTTCTTTCAACATATAACATGGTCGTTTTTTGCAATAACACAGCATGTAATTTTCCTCATGTTCGGAAAAAAGTTCCAGATTTGGATAGGTATAGGATGAGGTTATAGCTACAGCGAATGAAGTGTTTCACCGGCGTTTCAAGCATTCCAAGTTCTCACCTGAACTCAACACCATCAAATAGGTCACTACTTAACGAAATTGCCTCTTTGTGTAACGAAAGGTGGGGTTTATAGCAGAAGTTGAAGTTACGAAACTTATCTGCTAAAATGGTCATTATGTTTTATTTCCTAAGACCACTTGGGTTTATTCAATTAATTAAGAAGGGGTGTGGCAAATACTAGCTTTTAAATGATTGGCGATGTCCAATTAATTTATGGATTATAATAGTCCCCGCGTAACAAGAAAGCGGTTTCAATAATAGGGCTTGCTGCCAGGGTTAATTTATTAGGGTCTGAATTCAGATTCAAGGGACCAAAGGCTGATAATTCTAAAACTCACTCAGACCAAACCTTGTGGGAAATGCCTCTATTTATGATTTCTCGGGATCTGAACCCCGAAGTGCTCTGCCAACCTGAACGCAAGACTTCCGGTTAGCCGAGTGGGGCAATACTGGTAACGCTAACTCAAGCGGGGAATATTCACCATAAAGGGTATAGGTTCTTCGGCTAAATTAGCTCACATGTCAGCCAGACCTTATACTTGCTGTAGGTTACTTGGAATGCCAAAAGGTTTAGTGAAACAGGACAATGACCAGACGGAACTAGTTACGGTAAAAGATACACTCCCGTATGAGTTAGTCACATGCTATCAGTCTTATGCTGGTACCGGGGACCCAACATAGATTTATGCAATAACCAGAAGTAGGTTAGACTTGCTGATCTGTATTCACTTGAGAGATGTTTAATAAGTTCTTTATTCAGAATTTTGACTTTATACCATTTGGAGATGTCAATTCTAATCCCCATTTTCCTCCTTTATTCAGATGAATTACAAAAATAATAAAAAAAAAAAAAAAAAAATACCTTGTTCGGTTGGCCGATAATTTCATAGCATCTATGAGCAACTCACATTCGGTAGTGACTCGCAATTTGCAACAAGATGTCGCGCACGACATAACAACATACTACACGAAGATAACTATTTGCAAAACATGAACATGTCCCAAAAATTTCAGATACAAAAAAGTGAAATCCTAGATATCTGGAAAAGCATCTTTCAATGTGAAAACATCACTCTTCCTAACATTTTTCATAAACATCCCCACCACCCAATCAGAAACTTGACCCAATTCACCATATGCACACCGACAGAATTGACCAGTGAGCAATGGCTTCAATCTTCATTCTTTCTTTGACATTAAAAAGAAAAGAATCCTGGTAATCATCATGACACAAGATAAAATTGTTTTGCACTACCTTGTTGGATCACGTGCCGCCCGGATTGTTTGGCTCCTCGAAGAGTTGAAGCTCGATTATGAAGTGAAGGCTTATAACAGAACTGCTCTGGGTCTTGCCCCTCCAGAATTGAAAAAAGTGTGGCCACTCGGTTTGTCCCCTGTAGTTGAGGTGATTAAACTGGGCTCGTCCAAATCACTTAAATTGGCAGAATCAGGCCAAATTGTTCAGTATTTGATTAACCACTATGATCCTGAAGGTAAATTTAAGCCAGAATCTGAGGAAGACCAAGTTTTAGTTGATTATTACTTACACTTTTCCGAGGGTTCTTTGCAACCACACTTGGTTTCGCTTTTGGTCAGTTGGATGGCATGCAAAAAGGCGCCTTGGGGTCTTGGATGGTTAGTGAAATCGATGATGAACAAGATCAATGAATTCTACTACTTGAAGAAAATCAGAACAGCTTACACGTTCTTGAACGATCAATTGGAGGAGAAAAACGGTGGTTATTTCGTGGGTAACAAGTTGTCTGGTGCTGATTTCATCTTGGATTTTCCTGTCAACGAAAATCTTTTTGGCAACCCAACAAGACTCAAGGAAATGGGTGCCAACATCGATGCCGAGAAAGATCTTCCCAGATTGGCTGAATGGAACAAACTCATTATTAAAAGACCTTTGTATATTAAGGCAGCTGAGAAGAAGGACGACATTAAGGCCAAATTTTGATTTCTTCCTGGCGGTTTACTTGTCTTTGCTAGGTATAAATAGAAAAAGAAAAAAAAAAAAAAAGAACAGAAGAGAAAAGATGATGAAATGACGAATTTTATGGAAATACTGGTAAACTAGAATAAGCAACTTGCTGAAAATTTACATGCGATAATTCTGAGACCATTTCTGTATTGAATATTTCGCTTCACTTGTAACTTTATTTTATCGGCATCAAATTAGGCTTTTTGGTGAACTCACATTGCTAATTCCACATCCTTTACAGTATCCTGTGAATGTATTATCTTGATTGTATCAAATGATATATGCTTAAATCAAAAAAGTTTTTTTTTTTTAAAAAAAAATGTTTCGAGAGAAAATAACATAATTTTTCTAACCTCGGTTCATTAATACTTCACGTTTCCATCTTCTGTCCTGGCGACCTAAGATCGCGTTTGGCGGTGCCAGAAAATCATCTCCGTAAAGAGCTACGCACGTGACCGGCAAATTGTTGGAGACATTTAAATTCTGTGAAGCGTCTGTGGGACACATCCAGCAAATTGACATTATGTTTTTAGTCATCTGGAGAAGTGAAAAAATAATAATCAAATTATCTGACTTCAAAAATTTATCAGGAGAATTCCGAACCATGTTCTTCAAAGGTTATAAATTCGTCGTGAATTTCCTTTAAAGTGCATAACGCGCATCTCACACTCTCGTTGCGACGCGTCTGTAGATCCTCATACTTAGAAACATCTAATTTACTGCGTTTTGGATAAGTTCTCTTTTTCGCTTAATTTGAATTACAAAAATCCACTATTCCATTATTTCTAAAATTCTAGGCAAAACTCAAAAGGCATATTTTTCTAACCCAATTACGGCTCATCTATAATAATTGTTAAAATAACTGCTATGAATTCTATGATTTCTTCCCCAAACTTGAACGCTCAAGTAAACGCAACAGAAGTCGAACATAATCATCCTGTTTCCCAAATGGACATGACGATTATAGAAGCAATTTTATTTGCCCATTGGCTTAAACAATACAGCTTTTTCGCAGGCCCCCAAAAACTAGTTCCTGTCAATATCGACGGCGTACCAACAAATGAACCTTTGCTCCCCAATGATCGTATCTTAGATGTTCGTCATTGTACATATAGTGGAAATATACCTCAAGATGGCCATCCACCCAAAACTAATTGCAAAGCAAAACTTATTTTGAACTGCCCTTCAAACTATAATCCTCAGAAACTACCTATTTCCCTGGAATCTGTAGAAAAGTCTGTCAAGGTCACGTGGCACTGGCAACATAACCATGATGCAGACAGAATCTTGTCGAAAGAAATGGAGCATGAAATGTATGTTTTGATATCTCAAGGCTTCTGTTGGAGAGCACTTCAAAATAGAATCGAAATCAGAGAAAGATACCACAATATACGCCCAGAACCTATTGGCGTGCAATACTTTCATTATTCCAGAATCAAGAAAACAGTATTGCGGAATTTGGGAGTCAAGAATAGGTCTATTGCCACAAGTTTGAAACTCTGGGCAAAGGAATTAAAATGTAAAGGTATGGCCGAATTCAAAGATGAATCCGGCTTTCTAGAGGAGAATCCTAGTGTCAAGGAATTCAAAACAGAACAAGGCATGAAGGTTTGGTCATTTTCATTGATGTCAAATTGGCAAAAAATTCTTTTGAAAAAAGAAGGTCGAACAATTTATCTTGATTCTACTCCAATTACCTGTGGCGGACTTGATAAGAAAGAAAATGTTTATTTATTCACAATATTTGTTAATAACAGAATCACTCGCGAGGAGTGTCCAGCTGCTTTCTTGATCACAAACTCCCAAGACTACATTGTGGTTGCTGATTTTCTCAAACAGGTCAAAGAATTTACTAATATTGAACCAACAAGAGTGGCAATTGATTGTGAAGATTCCGAAAAACGTGCTTTCGAAAGCGTTTGGCCAAAAATAAAAGTCATTCTGCGTCGCTGGCATATTGACGAGACTTTCAGAAGGAATATTCGTTCACAAGCAACTACTTCTATCCCTTGGCAGGAATTAAAAAAACTTCAAAACCAAATCAAGGATGAGTTCAATGAGACCCTTGAATGTTCGACAATAGCTGATGGTAAGCGGAAATTAAAATCAGTGTTGTACAAGTACAGGGAATACTCGCAAATTATCGACTACCTTCAGGAATATTGGCTTCAAACCAAGAAAACCCTTGTGAGCAAAAACCAAATTCCACTTGCCATTGATACCATATTCATTACCAGATTCCTACTTAAATTGAGGGGGCGTTACTTGCTGGGACGCCGGAAATCCCGACCTGATGTTTTGGTATACGAACTATTCATCCATGTTTTGCGAGTATACCAAAGAGACCAGATTTCAGCGTGGAATAGCTATATTCCAAGAAGGTTCGATCAAACGGAAAAGCGTGCAATGGCAAAGGCGGAAAAGATTACGGAAGAAGATATACCGGAAAAGATTATTCCTCAGGGTTTGTGTTTTACTGTCTACTCATTTACCCGCAAAACAATGTTTTATGATGTGACATTTGAGGATAGGACCATGAAAAGGGCAAAGTGCGACTGTGAAGACTGGAAGGAAAGCTTGTCATGGTGTAAACATATCTTCTTGGTTTTGAGGTGGCAATGCAGGCTGCCAAGTTACATCAGAGAAAGGGAATATGATATTAAGTGTAGTGATTCGGACCCAGAGTGAGTGAAGGAAGAATATGATATCAGAATATTCGATTCAAATTTTTTTACGTTACGAAATATACTACTAGTTTCCTTCCTTTCTCGTTGAATAAAGTTTTGTATTGATTTACTGTTCGAAAAATCCTTAATTCCAGGTCTAGAAATGTCCAAGGCTTGTACCATTAAAAAGAAATGTCACATAAAATAGTTGAGTAGAGTATCAGAGAACCATTTTAACGTAAGGCAACTAGTTTTATTTTAAATATTTCACTCAATGTTTATATAATGACTCTAGAGGTGAAAAATCATGAAACCTCCGATCGTCAAAAGTTTCTTTTTTCATGAACATTGTTGATCAGTGAAATCAGCCGGTTTCACCCTAGGGTTCCTCCCTGGATTTAGTGTTTCAAATGGGAGACAAAATTACATTACACTAATTAAAGGAACTTACATTCTATTTCGTTATGAACCAGGCCTTTGATAATACAATAAGTTTCTCAATATTGTGATTTATTCTTTCCAATAAGCTCTTCAAATTTCAGATGAGTTTCGTCGATATCATTTTGATTTAAATTATAGAATTGGACACAGGACTGCTTAGGATAATTGTGTGTTTTAAGTGAATCTGAAAGGAGGACTGGTTACGGGGTTTAAATCTAGTGTTCAAATTCGTGGTTTTTTTTTTTTTTAATTAAAGTTGTTTTGTTTCCCTGGGCTCTCTCTGTACTTTTTCCATTCCAAAGATTTCGTCATGATTCCTGGAATAAATAAGAAACCATTTCACAAGCACAGCCCAGTTAGACAATAGATAAAGAAAAAAAGGAGAAAACGGTTTCAGTACAAAGTTTTTCTGGGAGGAATGAAAACACCACACTTTTTTTTTTTTTCCTTCATATTTATACATCAAATACTTGACTTTCCAAAAATTTGAAAGGCTTCCCTTCTAAATCCCACAAATACTTTTTAAATGAGATTTAAATTAACCATCATGATACCTACCTTCTTCGTGGGCTTTTTATACCCACCAACCATTGCGTTGGAATTAAGCAACGAACTGCCGGCAACTCTAATAACGAAAAACCTTTTGGGGACTCTTGATCAATATTTGGTGGGAAGTAGCTCAAAAAAAGAGCATGCCGAACTTCTAACTGCCAAAAACCCCACCGAAAATATCGATTTCCGGTTGACCGAAGAAAAGGAGGTTGAAGATCTCCTGAAAAATTTGACCTTTCAGCTTAAAGAAATGATTTCTGCCAGTGAATTCAAAGCAGATGAATTTTCTACCCGTGCATATGTGTTTCGCCAAGCATTATTGTACATAACTAGCTGGTTAAACAAATTCAAACCAAGCAATGCTCTCTTGAAGCAGGTCAAGTTTGCTCAGAAAATCTTTCAAGACTTAGAAGAAGCCACAGAATTTTTAATGGCGTTCCTGCCACCTGCGGATCTTCTGGAATACATTCTTCACCAGATTATCTTACTTAATGTCAGGACTTTGGATTTCTATAATTCGTATGGTGAGGCCAACTTCCTGAGAATGTATTTTGCCCGTGATGTGCAACGTTTTTTGCATTTATTAAAATTACAAGCAGACATTTTTCAAGAATTGAAAGATGTACAACCAGACGTACATGGTATGTTTTGGTCATTTTATACCCAAGCCAATGATCATTTAAAGATTTTGGCAAAGATTCCATTAAATTACAAACCAAATAGTAAATAAAAAAAAAGTTACATTTTGTTGAAGAATAACTTTTTTAGTGAGCAAATAATAATCAAAAGTCCGATGGTTTTGCTTTTGATCATCAATTGCAATATATGTTATTTAATTGAATTGAATGGGAGGTTTATTTGACAGTTGGTTTTTCTTGAAAACTTTTCTTATCGTAGGTTATTAATATCGGTATTTTTTAAGCTAAAAAAATTAACTATAAAAAATTAGAAAACTCAGCGAATGCTTTGAACACCGTAAACTAATGTGTGACCTTTGACGGCCAACTTTAGCCGTGGGCCTGTGCGGCGTTCCTTCACATAAATGTCATTACGTATAATATCACGTCAACAGCAACCTTTTTTACGAACCTTTCAGGAAGGTGTAGTTATTTGTTGTATTCTGTGAATATAAAAACAAACAATCACATACAATCTCTATTATGTATTTTAAATAATTGAATCCAAAAGGCTCTTTTAAAAAATCTTCTCTCTTCTCTATAAGTCCCTGATTTGATTGTATATGGCTTTTCCATTTTCTACACTTGTTTATGCGCGTCCTGCACATATGTATTCGCCCCCACTCAGATAAGCGCCACGAATCTCTAATCTTCGCCACCCAAATATTGTTCATTTTTATATAAATATACAAGCAAAGAGCCTGTTTACAATTTTTTTCTTCCCATTTTTTTTTAAAAATTTTTTTTACAAACTCAATAACCACCAACTAACAACAACTTCAAAAAAATGTCTGACGAATTTGAATCTCCTTCGATGATTGACCGCCTTCAGCATATCGTCAAAAACCTCGAAACAAAAGGCCCAAGCAGGGTGAGAACTGAAGACGGAATCACTAGAGGTATTCTCTTTTTAGGAAAATCTTTTAATGTCAAGTTTGCTTATTCCTTCCGTGAATCAGAAAAGAAAATCAAAGAGTTGGGAAATGAGAAGATCAAAGAGTTGGGAAATGAGGGCAATAAAGATGCCATTGTTTGGAAAGACTGATAATTTGACTCTTACCGTGATGAATTCCTAAGAGAAATGACTGTTTGATAGGATGTTTCACTCCATACTTGAAAATTGATATCATATAATATACCCTGTGTTATGATTAATAAAGAATATTATGATGATATTTAGGCTCTGATAAATTTTTATTTTAGCCATAGAATATTCATAGTGTGGTCAATCCTCTGTTCGACAAAACGATTTCCTTGTTATTTCCTTGTGTTTTCGTGTTTTTTTTTAGGGTTTTGGTCGTCCGTAGGATCTACCTGAATTTTTTTTTTCTTTTAGGTAGTTTTTTGCCGACACTTCCCCATGAGTATGATATTTTTCTGCTAGAATCAATTTTTTATTTTCTTCGGAGCTTAGATATTTCGAAATATGCCAGGGCGATAATTTTGAAATATTGTGTGGTTTGGCAATTCTTAGTGGTATTCCAGTGAATCTCAAATCGATCTACTTTTGCTAAAATCTTTTCATATTTCTTTTTTCCTCTTTTTCAGACCATACCTGCTGAGATCTTTATATTGGCACCAGAATTGACTGTAGAAATTGATACTGAATGAGTAGCTGTCTGACCTTAACTGATCATTATAGTTGATAAAGGGGTTAAACTGGGGTCGGAAAACATTTGGGATTTCCGGGCTTTGACATATTTTTTGTGTATCTACTAGATCAGAACAGACCCTATTAGATTTTTCAAAAGTCACCCTTCAAACAAATTACTTATCATATTAAAACTGAGTTGTATGTTTGCGAATAAAAATCAGGTTATCCCACTGGTGCCCCAGCTACACTTAACCCATTACCTGGAAATCCGAAGGTAATATTTCTTAGTCATTCTCCGCCATTGTTTACCCCAAATCACAAAAAATATGGCAAACCCGTTTATCACAAGCGACAACATAAACATCAACCATGTGGTCAAAACAAGCCCATCTCTATCCAACCACGCTTGTATTCCCCAAGTGAACCCGGTTCCAATCATATTCCGTACAAACAACATCAACACCAAAGCTTCAGAAGATAATTCGGGGTAACATTCGATGGCATAGGTCAAGCAAATGGGACCTGTGGAAGTCATGGAAAAGCCAAGGAATCCTTGTCCCACAATTACTGGAACTGCCCAAGGCGATTTATTATTTGAACCAAGACCATAAGCAAGAACTCCAGCAGCATTAATCAAAGTGGGAAACCCCATAGCATAAAGTCGATATTCTGCTTCAAGAATACCATTATTTCTTTTTGCTAAGTAGATCGAAAGCCAGTCCACGAATTGCCCTCCATAGAGCATGCCTATCAAACATCCTGCCAAAGGAGCCAAGTTAGTAAGGCCAGTTGCTGAAGTGGAAAACCCATAGTAAGTGCCAAAAATCTCTGATTGAGTAGTGGCCATAAGTGAGAGCCACATCATTTGTGCTCCATATACAATGCCTCCCCAAATAACTGCTGGAAGTGGTGCCATTAAGACAGGACGGTACCATAGGGAAATCCATGATTCCTTCATATTGAACTCAAGTTCAAGAAACTGCATTCTTTTCCAGTACAGCCTTTTCACACCCGAAAGAGTATTTTGATCTGTTTCTTCCGAAGGACGACAAGAAATAACTTGTTGAACCCGAATATCCTTTTCAGAAACCTGTCCGGTTTGCATTGCCAGCAATACAATTTCTTTAGAGCGGATCTGCTGCAAAATATCCTCCTCGGTATTTTCCTGTTCCCTATTGAAGGTAGTGTCTTCCATGAGAAATAGTTGTATCACAAATAACACACAAAAGATAATCACCTGCAATTTGAATGCCCATTGCCAATTTGGCAAATACCCAGCAACTACCGGACCAATATAAGAACCAAAATACAAAGCCATCACTAACCAGGCCAATTTTGTTGCTCTTTCATGGGTGAAAAATACATCTGTAGAAGAAATTTCCACCAAAGAATCTGTTGGAGCAGCTGCAAACCCACCCAAAATATTCACTGCAATTAAATATTTCCAGTTCGTTGCTTTCATTCCAACTATATTAGACCCAAGGGCCAACACCGTGCATAGTAAATAAACGAATCTGCGGCCTAGCTTCATTGCCGTTGGTTGGAGAAATACACAACCTAATCCTAGAAAGAGAAAACACAATGCTGAAGTGAGATTGAGATCATTGAATGAGCAGTTGAATTCTTCAGTCCATTCCGTCCAGTAAGGTCCATTCCAGTTGACAGTTACGGCAAGAAAAACACTCCAAATAAATAAAAGAGTAAATTGTGCATTCTTTTTCTTTTGTGACCACCTAAGGGGGTCGTTCACATTGTCCAGTGGTTGGGGCCGGAGAATAATGTCCGAATTAGACCCTTCACCCTTCTTAACATGAAGACTATCTTCCATATCAACTAGATGGACTGTACCGGGGAGAATTTCTTCTGGATCTATTGATACCGCTCCTCCAGAAAGAACATGTTCAAGTTTATTCTCTTGCATTTTTTTTTTCTTGTATTGTGGGGTAATAAGTTGAGTTTAAGTCCAGTTTTGGGTATTAAGTTTTTGATAAACGTGCTTTAATTTTGTTTTTCAAGTTTGAATATATATTTTTAACGGATCAGGGTATCATGCCAGTGAATCGGTATATATATTATTTACTTATTTTTCAATCGATAAAAGCTTTGGTCATATCTCATATACTATTTCTTATCATAGGGTTGTCTGTTCCTCCAAATCCGGGAACGCGAAAAAAGTACACTCTAAGTATTCCGTAAAATTGCCGTTTTAGGTATCTGATGCGACGTTTTCCGATCCGCTAAGGCTCGGAATTTACCGTTGAATGTCAACCCCCAGATCGGGAAGGTGCAAGCGTCTTGATACGAAAAGTATTTACGCTCAAGATAAAAAGGAAATAAAGTTTTCCGACGCATGACTCCAAAAAAAAAACCACCTTTTTTAGGGGAAAAATCAAATAGGAGGAAAGGTTTATTTTAATTATAAAAAGTAGCAATATTTTTGGAATCTCCGATATTTCCAAGCCATGGAAACCCCTACTTACATTACACGTTGTGTAGAAACATATCAACTAGTCCTTACTTCGCCCAACACCTTTCTCGATTACTTAGCCGTAATAACCCGTAGACGAAGGTCCCTTCGGTTTTTCTTCGAGTCTTATTATAGAGAAAGAAAAAAAAAAAAAAAAAAAAAAGGTCAAGGAAAGTAAAAAGAGAAGATATTCGTTCTTCAGAATTCATTAAAACCAAGAAATTCTCAATAAGCTTGATGGATAACTTTAAAATTTCAGTCTCTGACAAAAACCGCTTGTGTAATACCTCCAGTGCTCCCTTAAGTATGTGAAACAGCAAATCGTACGTTGATTTATTCAAATTTCCTTCATCCAGAGATTCACCAAGAAGCGAAAACCATTCGGATGCACGCATAAACAGTTTTGTATAAGCCTTTGTTATATTTTGTACAACAATAGAATGGGACATTGTACTTTTCTTAGAATTCTCGTCGATAAAATCCCAATCAAAAGCATGAAAAACGATGGTAGATTGCTTGATTATTAGATTTTTGATCGAAGTCTTGCCACTTGATGAAATCGGTGGGCTTTCATCAATCATTGCCCTTAATATATCCTTAATTGAAGAAATCTTGTAACGTGTCAGTATTAAGGTATTAAAACTTATCATTCTTTTGATGATATTGGCAAAACTCATAAGGTTTTCAAACTCCGGTATATCCACAAAAGAGGATTCAAGTTTGGTGACAAAATGAGTCAACAAAGTGCGTAGTTTGACTTTATCGCTACTCAGTACCTCACTATCAGATGCAAAAACTATTGCGAAAATCAATGTCGATACAACAAGATAAATATGCAAAAACAATTCATCTGACGCTGAAATGTCTGTCAAATTTCGAATCTGCAAAAGCACATCATCTAAAAAGCTGGCCATTGAGTCAGCCGAGAATTCGACCATGCCGATTTTGAAAATTAAAGGTGTAATATCAATGTTTTGCTTTTTAAGAAACTCCACAGACTTTTCCATGGTTTCCTTGGCCCATTTTGACTGTTGTGGTATTTCTCCAGGTACAATTTTCCAAGCACGCGGGAAGCATTCCAGTACGGGTAAAGTACTTGAAAGATACACAAAACTGTACATTTGTTTTCTCTTCAGTGGTTCTAGCCGCTGAATTTGTTGACTTGGCGTTGACAAAGAGGTGTAAATTTGATTTCCATAACATCCATACTGTGGTTTTGATTTCTTTTTGACTCTCTTCTGTCGGAAATTTCCGAAGTGAGAAATAAGATCCGGTAAAGGAAGTTCAATCAAGCGTTTGGTTTCTTTGTCAATCACAAGATCATTCCAAACCATACCTGCGTAGTAATACTTTGACCAACTCCTGCTTCCATACCGTTTAGAATGCAAATTGGGAAACTTCAACTTGATGATTTTGCCTAGTTGAGACTGATTCAATATTATATTCGATTGGGATTTGGGTTCACTTTTGGGATATTTCCTTTCGAGTCTTTTGCAAATAGTGTAGTTAAGCTTTGTATACTTCCACCCGCAAAATATAAATACCAGAATTCACGGAATCATTAACAAGTTTCACCGAGGCAAAGAGTATCTTGATGGCAAGAAAGTCCCTACATTTTTCCAGGTAATTCACACACTGCAGGTTTTGATTCAAATAGATTAACCCACCGACCAGATCGGGCACTCGCAAACTAATAAGTATTAGGGCGCAGAAATTGAGAGCCTCCCTTTGTGATTCAGAAGGTTTGGATTTATCGATGTTTTTTTTTTTTTAAAGAAACAAATGATATTATAGGAAAAATATATATCTAACTATAAAAACCGACAATATGTCTGGCTAATGTACTGAGTTACTGGTATCTCCGGCTTTCCCAAGCCCTTGAAACCTCTCCTTACATTATCCGTTGTGTAGATACGTATCAACTAGTCAGTGCCTTACTTCGCGCCAACGCCATCTTCAATTGTCTACCCGTAAGAACTCGTAGAGGAACCCCCCCTACTTTGTTCTTGGCGTCGAGAAAGGTAGACTCGGCGGACTGTATCAACGTACCAATTAAGGTTGCGCATAAATTAATGAATCAAACGTCATCGTCCCAATGGGGAAGTTCGGCCCAATAGTTTCTTCATTTTCCGGGCCTTAAGAGGTACAGGGCCCAAATTTAACTATAAAAAACAACTTGAAGGATTCAAATTCATTCTCCACGCTCAAATTCAACTATATTTGGAGATTTGCGATATCATGCTCCCCTCAATTACGCTCTACATGGCTCAACTACAACACAAATACTCAATTCTGATTGGTACTCTGGCCGAGTGGTCTAAGGCGCCAGGGTAAGGTTACCTTACCATACATTCCTGGTCTCTTCGGAGGCGCGAGTTCGAACCTCGCGGGTATCAATATTTTTTTGATATTCGTTTCTCCAGTTTCTTACTTGCAGGTCCACGCCGCAACTATAGTGCGCACTCTTGATTGAGGTACCGGTTTTTTTTTGCCCATATTGAATTTGCCTTCAATATATCAGGGTGATTTATTCTTTACTACAAAAATGGATGACGACTATGAAAACTATTCAGGTGAGGAGGAATTTAATGAAGACTCTTTAACTAATGAAGAATACGACGCGTTATATGCCGCTCTTCCACAAGTTAAAGCCGAATTAGCATCCTATAACCCTCAAATCGAAGATCTCGATATCAAGGAAGCTCTCTATTATAATTACTTTGAAATATCCCCTACTCTCGATGAACTCAAGAGTAAATTTCCAAAGAAAAAAGGTATGTTTTGATTTTTAATTTTCTTGTTATATTATACTTCTTTATTTTTTCTTATCCATTGCTTTGCTGGGCCTGTTCTGGCGGGCTCGTTTTCTTCACGAGTTCCATTGTTCTTTCGCTCTGTACTACCTGAGTTCTAGGATTCTTCGCCCTTGCCCTTGCTGGTGTTCTTTGTCCATTTCTATGTTTTACGTTCCCAGATTGCTAATATATTAGATGAACTGCCCGCGCCAAAATTGTCGAAATTAGCGATGCTAGCGAAACTGCGTGCTGGTACAAGCCAAACGCCTAAAACAGGGCTAAATCTTGCAGCTTTTACGGTACCAAAAGTGGAAACTCTGGATCCAAGTAAAGGCTCGCGGCTAGCGGCTTTTGCTAAGACTAGGGTGACCTCGGGAAATGCCAATGTGGCGTCTAGTGGTCGAAAAATCGCTGAATCTGGAACTTCCAAATTGAGTGCACTTGCCAAAGCGAAATCTAAAGGTTTTGGTGCACTTGGTCAGTTTAAGAGTAGCGATGAAAAGCCAGTAAATGCGCTGGCAAAACCCCAGTTGACACGTAAAATAAATGGTGGTGGGTTAGAACTCAGGCGAAGATTGGAGCTTGCTAAAAAGAGTCAGCAACAACAAAATGAAGCTGGGAATGAGGCTGTTGTTAAATCTACTGAACCCATGGATGTGGACGAACCACCAGTTGCTGGAATTGCCAAAACAAGAGACTTAAAGCGCAGTGCGCCAGAGGAACCACAAGAAAAACAACTTTCATTTGAGCTTCTGGTGGATCATTCGGGGATTCTTCGAGGCCCACAAAATTGCGTGTCAATATTTCTATTCGAAGATGATCCAATAAGCCAGGAGCAGGTTCAGCATAAAACAGAGCTTTTGAATAAAAGAAGGAGGCTTGCAAGTCAATTGTTCAATGCATATACTAACAGAGAACCCAATATAGCCAAGGTTAAGTCCAATTTTAGTCTGCCCAGTCCTGATGATAAAGTCATGGACGCGCAAAAACAGGCGTTTGAACAAGGTGTCAAGGATTTGAGTATCAAAGATGAAAAATCCCCCAAAATTGAACCAAAACCAGTGGCTGCCAAGCAAACGGAGACCAAGCCATTTAAGAAGATCGATTTGAAGGAGGAACTTGCGAAAAATCCCAACTTTTCCAAGCCAAATGAATCATTTGTGATCATTGGTCACGTGGACGCAGGTAAGTCTACGCTTATGGGTAGAATCTTGTATGACTTGGGTACGGTGGATGCCAAAACCTTAAATAAATTGGTGCGTGAGGCAGAAAAGTCCGGAAAAGGATCTTTTGCCTTGGCCTGGGTCATGGACCAGACCTCGGAAGAGAGATCACGTGGAGTCACTATCGATATTTGTGCCACTACTTTTGAAACCAAAAACACCCGTTTTACCGCCATCGATGCCCCTGGCCATAAAGATTTTGTGCCGCAGATGATTGGTGGAGTTTCCCAAGCTGATACTGCGCTTTTGGTGGTGGACTCCATCACTGGCGAATTCGAGGCCGGGTTTCTCATGGATGGCCAGACCAAGGAACATGCCATCATTGCCAAAAACTTGGGCATCAAGAATCTTTGTGTGGCCGTGAATAAGTTGGATAAGGAAAACTGGAGCGAGAGCCGGTTTGAGGATATCAAGGAACAACTTGGCCAGTTTTTGACTGGAGATGAAATCGGTTTCGATAAGGCCGACATGTCTTTTATTCCGATCTCGGGGTTAACTGGGTGTAACGTGGTCAAAAACGATAAGAGTGTTCCGGAGTTTGCCTGGTATACGGGGCCTACATTGGTTGAACGGTTGGAGCAAATTGGGCAAGCTGATAAAAGCCACGCACCCATTGAAACGTTGTTTGAAAGTGACTTCAACTTGGCGATTAATGATATATACGATGTCACGAACTCGGAGTTCAAGGTCAAGGGCAAAATCTCCCTGGGCATGATCCAACCAGGCGAGTCGATCTGCATCCACCCTACGGAGGACTTCTTGCAGGTGCAGGCTGTGTTATTCGATGGCGAGCCAGTGAATGTGGCGGTGGAAGGTCAGATTGTACTGTTGACGTTTAAGGTGAACCAGCTCAAAAACAAAAACACTGATGACTTGTCGATTGGAGATACAGCACTGAGCTTGAAGTCGTCGGTGCGTTCTGTGAAGGAGTTCCGTGCAAGCATCAATACGTTCAACATGAGCAAGCCACTTTTGGTGGGCACGCCGTTTGTGTTGTTCCGGAACAACGCTTCCGTGGCCGCCCGCGTCAACAAGGTAGTTAAAGTAAATGGCGCCAAAAAGAAGAAAATGCACTTGGTTTCGAGACAAAACGCTGAGGTTGTGATTGAGATTCTCGAGGACAGAAAGCTCCCGGTGTCGAAGTTCGAGGATAACAAAGCGTTGGGCAGAGTGGTGCTCCGTCGTGAAGGTATCACGATCGCCGCAGGCGTGGTTACTAAGGCCGAATAAGATGATGATTATTATTCCTGTTATCATTGTTAAAACAAATGGCGCCGTGTATATGTTTAGGAGATGTAGTCCACGAATAAAAGAAGAAACCCTAGCACTACACAGGTGGTGACGATAAGGTTTGACCCACGCTTATTGCGGTCGGTGGCCTTGGCCAAATTCCGGTTTCCCATACGCAAATCAATATCGATCTGGTCTTGATTATCTAGAAGAGTATCAATCTGTTCTGCTTGTGTTTCAAGGTGCATGGTCAATTCCGTCTGTAACTTAACAATATCGACCATGGAATGGTGCAATTTTTCCACCAGTTTAAATTGATTAGTTTTCAAATTGAGCAACTCCTGATTTTCCAGCAGAAGTTCTTGGATCTGTTCTTGGGTGAGTTGAGTATTGGTATAACAACCATTATTCCCATCATCCGAAACGTCGAATTGATACTGTGCCGATCCATTAAAATCGTCCATAGGCAAATCCATATCATCGGTATCATCCAAGTTTTGAATATGCAAAAGATTGAGCAGCCGTTCACGGGTTTGGCGTTGTTTTTGCATCTGTTCAAATGCGGAATTTACCCTCAGAGTGGCTTCACTAAGAAACCGCAAAATGTGCATTCTATGCGTGGCTAAAGTTTGGTTATAAAGTACCAGTGGATCGTCTTCTGGCACCGAAAATACCGCCAGAATAAAGCCCTGTTTCCCAGCCTGTGCCTCACAAATCTGTACACGTTTGCGTTCGTACTCTTGGAGATGTTTGAGTTTCTCATATACCGCCTGTACTTTTAACAGAAATTCCTGATCAAGACCCTGTTTATCGGCAGCACTAAGTTCACGAGATTGGCCGTGATTCAGCCGGGAAAACTCGTCATTTATCTGGAGATAAAGCGGCCTCACTTCCGAGATAAAAGTTGCCAATTTGACCAAGTTGGCGTATACTTCAGAACATTCTAAAGAAAACGAATCTGAGGCAAGAAAAGGCCGGGGTAATACATTAGAGTCTCGTTTAACTTCATGGGGCAATTCCTTCGATACAATACTGACACACTGGGAGAAAAGCGGCGTGAGATCAGACATGGTTTTTTTTTTATGGTTTTTTTATTTCCAATTTTTAGTGGCGTGTTTATTTTTTTTTGCTTCTAGAGAAAATCAATGATTCTTGGTGGTGGGCCGAACTTCCGAAGTTTGCAGTAGCTGGCCCCACGGTTTTCTGCAGAACGCGCAACGGAATTAGAACAGGTTACAGGGCCATACTGGGAAAAATGGATTTTTTTTTGGGGGTTTGTTTTTGCTGGTTTTTTTCGGTTCTTTTTCTTTGGGATGAAAAAGGGGGGTTGGATAATTTATATATATAGGAAAAAAATTATTTTATTTTAAGAATTTATGGAAAAAAGGGAAATGGGTTTCTATGTTGATGGATATAGAATTATGTTGGTTTTTAGATTATTGCGATTGAGTGTCTACTGTTGGAAAAGACTGGAAATTTGGAAAAATTAAAAATATTGAGAAATTAAAAAAAAAAGGAAAAAAAAAAGACACATCGCTAACAAAACAAGTTATGAAAAATCGAGCCTACTTCAAGAAACGATATTTCAAGACAGGGTAAAACCCGATGATAGGTATCAAGCACTAAATCTAGCAGTAGTTAGGTGCACTTGAGGTGGAGTTGAGCTGAGCCAAAAGAGCTCAGTGGGTTTTCTATATAATTAGTTTTTATTGACATAGATAACCTAATCTCAAGGTCCACTCGCTATAATAAGACGATAAGATGAATATATAAAAAAATACCAACGCGTTTAAATTGTGGATGTACCTAAAAGTCAATTTTCAATTAGGAGCAAATTTGCAAAATTATAGAGCCACATACTAAACAAATTCATGGTATTCGGACTTTTTTCAAAGAAGCCGAAGTTAAAGATACTCCAGTAATTTGTAGTTTTGAATACTCGGCAAGAAAATAGCATCATGAAATTGCAATGAAAATGAATTATTCAATAAATGAGTCTATCTTAACCGAGGTTCTCTTGTTTTCTTAAACCAGGGTACAAGGTGATGAAAAATGTGGAACCTTGGATCTGGCTTTCGCTAATTCCGGTTCACATGAAAATAAATTGGACTTAATTAAAGCTTTTCCATAGTTTTTTTTTATTAAAAAAGCGGATGTGAGATACTCCTCTGTTAACGTCCATATAATAAGACGAATGATGGGGAAAAAAAAAGAAATAAAATAAAACGGTCGAGATTTCATTTCAAAAAACCCAAGAAGATATTACCTTTTTTGAACATTATTTTGCTAACCCGCCACACATGATTTTCCTGGCCCTAGTCTTTTATTGGTCATTATTAGGCACCCAAATAAACCCGGACCATCAATAAAATGTTTCAAAACATTGAGACGCATCAAGCACGTTTTCGTTCTATATGCATCGCTGTTATGCATGTTTGATGCATGGAGAGACGTTTTGTGCGCCCGAGTGGAGTGGCACATTTCCCAATTGGGGGTTCAAAGGGAACTTGTAATCATCTCTAGCGCCCTTTTTTGTTTGAGAAGTATGCGGACGCCCTGATTACGAAAACCGTCTTTAGATGGTGTTTGAGATAAGACGAAATTTCCCAAACCGTATATCAAAGGGCCATCTCCAGTAGAACATGAATCAAGCGCTAATACAGAACCTGAGTATATAACCTGGATCAATTATCCACTAATGAAAGGTATTTTATTCTATTATTCCATCACAGAATACCAGATCTTCCCCATCTACTAAAAATGAAATTTTCTACTCCTTTGATTTTTGCCGCCCTCACCGCCTTGGCTACTGCTGCCCCTACTCCAGCAACCAACCTGACCATTGATGGTACTCTTATTCCACAAGAGGCTGTTCTTGGAGGTTTGGCGATTCCAGATGATGTTTATCCTGTTTTCCACTACGAGAACAATACTGCTACGGTTGTTTTCTTGAACGCCACAGTTTTGGCCGAAGCAAAGGCTTATAATTCTGGCGCCAAGAGAGATTTGGCTGAAGTTGAAGAAGAATTGACCAAAAGGGAGGCCGAGGCAGATGCTGAGGCAGCTCCTTGGCACTGGGTGGCTTTGAAAATCGGACAACCTTTTTTCAAGAGAGATGCCGAAGCTGACGCTGAAGCATGGCACTGGGTGGCCTTAAAAATTGGCCAGCCATTTTTCAAGAGAAGTGCTGAGCCATGGCATTGGGTAGCTTTGAAGATTGGTCAGCCATTTTTCAAAAGAGATGCTGAAGCCTCGGCCAGCCCTTGGCATTGGGTTGCTTTGAAGATCGGGCAACCTTTCTTCTAAGCTTTTTATCAGTGGAAAGATACCATACTTTCGGTAATTGAATATCAATATATTTTGGTATTGAGTCTTTAACTGAGCTTTGATTTGATTTTCGCTCCGGAATCTCACCCGGTTCCTTTGTTTGATATGTATAACCAATAAATTTATTAAAAAAATTGTTCTTTTTTGGGATTTGAGGATTATTTCCGTTATGAAATTTGATAACATCTGTAAAGGATTACATATTATAGGTGAATTTTATGCTAAAGGTAGGTGCAATTGTTGATTAAAGTTTTTTGCTCTCGAAGCCATTTTTCAAAAGGAAATCAAAATTAGAACAGATTAAGCATCTGCTTTTCTATTTATGGCGGAGTATATGTGAATTGAAAGGCCCGTAATTCAACAAATTTCCCTCGTTTTCACACCGAAGTTTCAACTTCAATTAGCAATACCTCAACCCCCCATTTTGAAAGATTCCCTATTTGGTATTTCAAGAACTATACATCATGTAATTCCATGGATCAAAGTGAAACACGACAAAATTTTTTGGTAGAATTTTTGTGGATTTTTTTTTTTCGAAACTGGTTATATCCTAATGGTATGTAACTCTAATTTTAAATGCATTTTCGTGGATCACATGGACTAAAAATAATTCGATGGTATAGTGAAATATGCTCACGGCCCATGGTTAATTTAGACTCATAACTAAGAGAGGTGCTCATCCAATATCTCAGGATTTTCATGAACTAAAAAAAGGGTTTCAAAAAGCAGTAGTTATCTACGGGTTATCTAAATAAGCTAAAACCCCAATTCTCAACTGGATATTCACTTATCCAACTTAATACGTGAACCGAGATAGTTTTTTATATCACTATTTTCATATATATATAGTTTTGAAAAACACACTTATAAACCCGTTCGTCCAAACAACAATCTATCCAGATAAGTAGGAGACACACCTTGTCACTTCAACCGCATCTTTCATACCATTCTCGGGGTTCTCCACAGGAACGGTTTTGGAATCATACAATAGATTCCATCTTCCCTGACATTCCACATTACTTATGTTCTTAACCTTTTCATTATGGGCTTTTCTATAAGCGGGACTGCCTTGCACATAACGAACATAGTCGGGGGCACCAGGCATGATTATATTATCGGCCAAAAGTACTGTTTCTGGGGCAATCAAACTAGAAGATTCCAATACCCTTAAGTCCGGGACATAAAGCTCTTTTCCATGGTCAATAAACACAATATCAGCCGGTGTAAATTTATGAAGCTCGTTTTTGAGTCTATGTTGGAAAATGGGAAGCGTACGTCCAGCAGCACCTACAATGATTTCCACTGTATTTGAAAGACCAGCAATTTCCACCATTTGACGGGCGATTTCAGCATATTCCACGCTAATTTCAAAACTATAATATTTTGCTGGGGTGTTGCCCTTTTGAGAATACTTAAGGTTCTGTTTTGCCAATTCTGCACCAAAGAGAATAGCAGAATACCCCACATAACAGCCCAATTCCACCATGATTGTGGGTTCTTTTTCCTTAATTTCATCCAAAACTAGCTGGCCTTTATACCGACCAATTATCATTAAGCGGGTGGTACGAGAAAATTCTTCGATGGCAGAAAGCACATTTTCCGGAGATCCTTGGACATTTGGCTGTGCGAGCACATATTGCAATACTTGTTGTTCTTTAGTAGTGTTATTGTGGGGTTCGCTCATAGTAATATATAAGATCTAAAGTGGGGAAGCCAAATGATGATTTTTTTTTGAAAAGCAGTTGGTAAAAATCGCAGTTCGGTATTGAAAAATGTATATTTAAATAAACGGAGTTAAGCCCCACCGCGTGGGCGAGACTTGCCACTATTTATACATTGCATGAAATAATTAGAATGTGGGGTGAGAATTCGGTTCGGGTCCGCAGATTGCCGTCCCTCTAAGAGCATATCCGTCGGGCGCGTGGACACGGAAAAAACGTATGCAAAGGGAAAAAAAAGAAATCATGAATAATCACACATTCCATGAGTGTAGGGGCTGTATGGATTTTTGAATATTAAATTTTTCTAGCCAATTTCTCTTTATTTCTGTTTAAATAGATTTTATCCCCAAGTTTCCCAATTTGTAGGTTGGTGGGTGACGTTTGGCCTGCATACAAAGTTTTCGGGGACCGGGGTTAAGCGATGGGGCCATTCATGCAAGGCAAGAAGCTTAAAAACCCAAAAACCCAAATACCCCCACACAAAACATTTATCCATGTCTTCCGTACTGTTTCTTCGAGAAGATATAGATACTCTCAAGAAGAAAAAAATAGAGGCTCAGCGGAGAAATCATGCTGAGGCATCCAAATATCGGCTCTCACGTAGAGAAGATCTGGGGTTAAATAATACTGAGGAAGTTTCTGAGGAACCTACAGAATTTTCTGGGGAAAAATTACCTTCAGATCCCATGGACTGGTCTGCAGCTCAATGGGCGAAAAAAGACTCGCCTCATCAGCCACAAAGGGCAAATTCTGGGTATAAGAATTTGTCCAGCTTAGCATACGCTACATATGCAAAAGAAACAGCCAAAAGAACTATTGATCTAGAAAAGTACGAAAGGAGTAAAGTTTTACAATCTGAAACTATTCAAAATCATGGAATTGCCACAAATCCGCCTGCTCCAGAAGATATGGATGCTGTGGTTAAGAGTCTACAAGAGGCTAGTGAAAGGAAACAAAAACGTAGGACTGACGACGTTTCAGACAAACAATATATCAACGAGAAAAATCGCCAGTTTAATATGAAGTTGGAACGGGAGTATGGAAAAGAGTGAGGACAAAAATATTCGGTTTATAAAGAAACACTTGCTATCATTAGTTGAATATGGTGATTGAAGAGGTAATCGATAATTTGTGCATATTACAAAATGATACTCAATATAGAATTATTCTACACTCCATACTCTTGGACGGCTTGACTATGGATGGTCACTGTGATCTTGAAATACTTGACAAAGGGGGTTTTATCCTTTGATTTACGTGATGAAAATCAAATATGGTTTGGTTGTATTTGGTGGAGATTTCACTCAGCACTGAGAAGCACATTTTCAAGATTGATATATATCTTTGGATGATGTGGTTTTTAATGCAAAAAGAGAATTGAAACACTTTTAACGTCTCGTTAAAAATATTGGAATTCTGTCTTTCATTCAGCTTCCACTTGTTGTTTTCAATCACCTCAGTTAAGAAGCCACCCTCCATATACCCCATAATGAACAACAAATCGTTTGTTCCTTTTGAATAGGAGCCCAAAAAGTTGACGATATTATTTTGGCGAGAATCGATATCTTTCAATTATATGCGTGTGACTGGCTAAAACATGAGGTGTATGAAAAAAAAGAATTGTGGAAAAATTGCTAATAAATCAGTTTACAAGAGGTGGCATTGAATCAAGTTCTCAATAGACCTAGGTGATATGGAAAGTTATGGGGCTCTGTTTAAGGCAAATAACTGAAAAATGGAACATGCGTAGTATAATTGAAAGTTTATTTAAAATTGCAGCCTCTACGTGTATTCAGTTAATTTTAGTCATGTATTTGACTAACACACGCACCTAGAAGACTTCTTGTTGGCAAACTTCCATACTAAACCATAAACTTAATCTTATTTTTCAGGGATATTCCAGATTCATCCAGCGATTTCCGATTTTCTTGTTTTTGGGTTTCTCCATGTTAAGGAATTTATCATGACGGATCTATCGATTAAGGTCAGGTGCAAAAAATCATAACCTTTACAAGAAAGGAATATACGTGGTTTATCTGGAAAGGACAACCAACATATTTTAAAAAAGATTCCTTTAATTATCTGACAGCTTTTCTTGCTTTAGGACCATATTGTCATATTGCCCTGATGATGATAATTTAGTAAGTATTGCAACGGTTTTCCAACGGCATTATCTTGTCAAGAGATATTTCTATGCAATACAGTCTATTATAGTAAAAACACAAGAAACTACAGGAATATTTAAACCACCGAAATCTTCAAGTACTTATCATTTTCTCTTAAATGTAGCAATCACCAATATCTGTTACTAATTATATCGTATATTCGTTTACGTATATTCCTTTACCCCAATATTCCAAACCAGATCACGTGACATATAACCTCACAATCGTGACTCCGAGCCACCGCATCGCGTGAATAAACCCCCATGCACCACCATTATCAGAACACGATAAAGAACCAACCACATCGAGCTTAAGCAGCTAAATAATACTGAAAAAAAAAAGTGGAAAAAACCAATAATAATAAAATATGTCGCAAGTATTGCCACATCAACAAAAAACCCTGGATTTATCCCAGCTAGTACCTCCAGAAATCGGCGTGCATATACTAAACCAGCTTCTGCCTATGGAAACAAGGCAGATTTTATCTAAGCTTCAAACAGAACCCCAACTTTGCCGCCAGGTGCAGTCTACTGTAGTGGGCTGGCTATATGCCAGGCTATACGGGAACTTTCTGGTCGTATACATAAATAATTCTGCTAGCGATAGTGAGGATGGTATTCCTCAGGATTGTGATTTGGCTGCTACTCCCATGGAGATTCTTACGCTATGTAGAGATGAAATGTTCCTAGCCACGGCACCGAAAAAACTTGCCTTCCTTATCTCACGTGATATGCGGGAACACACGCTTTTCCAGAAATCTTTAAGTTCATTTGTTGAGATGATCTCGGCTCCATGGGCCGGAAAGTATTTTGGGGCCATTCCGGAAGTTGATTTTCATTTAAATGGCGAAAGCACTCTGGATCCACCTCCTACACTGATGCTGGTGGCGATTTTGAATGTGCTTGTCAATATGACCAAATTATCCCACTGTAATATCCGTTCTTTTTCGATAGAACGTACGCATATTGGCCAGATGTTCCCCCATAAATGGGAAGGAGTGTTTTCACATTTCCCCAGCGTCACCCACCTTTCGCTAGAAAAAAACGCCATTCTGCTGGCTACTGCAAATTCACCGGGCCTAAGTCTGGGCACAAACACAAAATGGCCTGCCGGTCTCAAATCCCTCTCTTTATCTGGCAACGATATACCTGTTGTTTCTGCGGCATATCTTAGTGAATTCCCGCAGTCTTTAATAAAACTTGATCTTTCTGATAATAAGATTTTTAGTTTTGGTGGACCAAATACCTTTGATTTCACTTTGGCTAAGGCATTGCCAAATCTCCAGGAACTAGATCTTTCGGAAAATCCCTTCTTGAACTATATGGATTCGAGAATCCTTCAAGGCCCCCGAAAATCCAGATTGATCATCAAGCTAAAAGGGTGTAAAATCAGCAACCAATGTTTAAGAGATCTAGAAGTGCAATCACGCTTATCCAAAGTCGTCCTTTTGGTATAATTGGGATGATTTTGTGGTTTATAGAAGTATTTGGAATATGCGAAATCAATGAATATTTTGGGATTAATTAGCATTCCCATTCTTGAATTCTATCTCCATGCTTTTCAGATATATTTCCCTGAAGTCAAATGGTGTTTCCAAATCTGGCATATGTTTATTTTTCCAGAAGATTTTGAATGGTTTTTTTGTCAGTTCTTATGGGTTTGTATTTAAAAACATTGGGAGAGTGAAGTTCTAGGGATAAAGTGCCACTAGAAAATATGTATAGACATTCTTTCCAAAAAAGTCATATTTTTTAATTGAATTTGTTTCCCAATCAGTTTGAAATTTTAGATATAGTAATTCTCTAATATTGAAGAATAAGCTTTGGTGGAAAACTCCCCGCTAATCGGAAACTACTTTATACTCTTTTTGGCTATTATTTCTGGTTTTCAAAAACATATATTGGAACAAATTTTCACTTTTGATAGGCCAATATAAACCAGAAATGGTGCTTACAATCTTTTATCGAGTATTATGTCAAGTTTTGCAAAAGTCGAGTCGACTGTTTCGTAACTGAAGATAGTTTTATCTAATGAACCTCTATTAGGCAGAATTTAATTTGCCGGACCTGACAAAAACTAGACTAAATAATTGCTCCAGCTGGTTTTTAGAATGAGTAGTTGAATGTGCAACTAAATGATTTTCAGAATTTAGATTTTGAGCAAATCAAAAGAGCAAATCAAAAAATAAGCTGCTAGAAGTAAAGATTTTTCCTACTGTTGATGGGCCCACAATCCCGAAAACCTCTTTAAGGGGGTTTCTTGATATGAAGATCGGGTTAATAAGTAAACCGGCCAAGTGAATACGAATTTCTGAGCTAAATAAATCAGTCATTGATATTTTTCATTGTTTGATTAAATATATTATTCATGTGTGTTTTAGAAGCCATTTCACTCCTTAGTAGAAGTGATTTATGGTGTGAAAGTTTTCAATTTCTTAAATCTAACTACTTCTTAATTTGCAATATTTTTATTGAAACCAAATATATCGTAGTTAGTTAAGAGAACTTCGAAAAGAATAAAAGAATAAATTGAGCAAGATCATCTGCCGATGGGATCTAGAAAAAAAAAAAAAAAAGACATTTAGAAAATTACCCCCTTTTTGGAACACTCGGGTCCTCTTCGCCGTGTGAGTCTATTGTATATGAAGAGGCGCCACGGAATATACCTCCTTAAATTTACTACAAATATTTATTCCATAAAAAGATGGACCTTTTGTATTCGAGAGATTTTAATTATTAAGTTGCAAAAGAGCCATATAATAGACTGAGCAATATTAGAAACAAACCCGGTGCCATTTTATGAAGATTTTTACTAACCGGGTTTAAACTGCGGGAAATTAGTACTTGAAATTTGTAAAGTTTCCGTTTCCTTTGTCCCATAAACTTGCTCAGTATTGAAACTTTTGAGACTTTTGGTCAGCTCTAACCATTCAATTCTTCTGGAAATAATGACTCGGAAAACTCGAAAAACAATTCGCTTTTAGGGGTCAAATAAAAAGTTCATCTATTTAATGAGTGCTTTTGCTCTTGAAACTAAAAGTTCAATCCCCAGTTTTAAAGCAAATAAAAAAAAAAGAATGATGTTTTTACCACTTTTCCCCTTTACCATGAGACTTCTCTCTTTATTAATGTTCTCAAAAAATGCTTATTCCGTGGTTATCAACAGTTCTCTGATCATTTCAGCTCCACTGCTTGTGGTGGAATTACAACAGTGTCAACTGTTCCAAAGTCTTTCGTCAAACCCACCAGTTTTCGTGGTGCCCTGTCCCGATCCTATTGTTCTGGAAGATGAAGGTATAGATGAAGTGGATGGAGAAGAGAGAGCCGAAAAATCTCCCCCTTTCATTGCTGCTCTAACCGTGAATAGCGTCTTGCCTTTGGAAACCCAGATCCCGTTACTTGAATTTAAACGGGGTTTACCAAAGGAAGAGCCTACTGGATCTTTATCGAGCTCAAACAATGGAAAAAAGCCAGAATGTAAAGGTGTGGATTGCTCCGAAGAGATTGCTTTGAAACAATTTAATCAGAATATTCTGAAATGCTACCAAAACATCAAGCGATTGAAAGCAGAAGTGGTTCAGAACCTGGAAAGATCTAAAGATTCTCTCTCAAATTCGAAAAGTGAACTTAATCAATTGATTCTCAGTTGTCAAAAATTGGAAACCAGGGGTATCACTATTCCTGCTGGTACCAAGAAACAATTGGAAGATTTGAAGGTATTGCTTTCCATGATAAATTTAAATTTTTTGATGAGAACAGCAGGCTGTGAAGACCAGCTAAGCTTAATACCAAGCCCAGATTATGTCGACAAGAATATTGCTCCTCGGACAAAGCTCAGTTTGGCAGTTGATAAATTGGAGGAAGTTGGGGTTTTGATAATGGGATGTTTTGATGAAGATGGTGACCCCAAGATTGATGATGCTACTTTAAGCCTTGAGTTAGAAAAGGTCAAGTCAAGATTTGAAATATTGAAAACAGATTTGCAAGAGTTGATTTCCCAAAAAACCATTTTGTCAAACATATTTGAGGAAGACTTATTGGCAATTGAAAATCGGATCCATGGTTTGGCTGAATCTTCAAGACTCAAAACGGTGATTTCTAACTTGCCAAGTCAGAATTTAAATGGTCTAGGCACAAATATAGCCCAATTGAATGTGAGTGATGATGAGAAGGATATGCTTATACGGATACAGGGGTGGAATTCGCAACTTGCGTCAGCATACGATAACAATCCCCAGAAAAATGACAAATGGGAAATTGTGGAGTTTCGAAATTGGCGCAAGAATCTTCATGAAGTTTGCCACCAAGTCTTCGCCGAGCTCACAGAAAGAGATTTCCCTGAAAGTATACAAAAAGCAAAGTTTGAAGACTTTTTGAAAGAACTTACTGATGAGATGATCAGAAAGACAAACTCAATATTTCTTGTTGCTGTCACGCTTTCCAGTGTTGGGATGTACCAAGAAGAAAATTCATTGGAGTTTTTTTCAGAGTTGATTGAAATTCTCAAGTCGGATATCGTGTTTACGGAGTCGAGGTTCGTTAAAGTTTTGAGCAGTTTGAAGATAATCCTGGAAGGTTTTACAAGACTGCAAGTCCCAGAAATTCGGTCAAAAATAACGGTCCAGAAAGCAATTTTACAACGATTGTCCAGTTACCTCGATTCAGTCCAATGGCATAATCTTCCTGAGGCAGAAGAGTGTAAAAGATTGAAAACAAAAAGTTTTGGCATTCTTAAGGAGATAGAAGGCCTGTTCAATCTTGGAAGTATAATTGAGCCAAGGAATTATCCTACCTCGAAGGAAAAACAACTACCTACTTCAATGCCTGGAGCGGCCTTGGCGCAAGTATGGCACCGGAAGAAAAAGTTACGTATGCATTGATTTTTAAGTAGTAAATGAATAAAGGTTTTTGAGAATCTTTTAAATAATTGAAGATTCTGAAGAGTATCACCCTTGGAAAATAAGCTTTTGAATGATTGAGCCTTTGGAAAATACATCTTCGGGCTGAATCCAGCAGTATAAACGTGGCTGTAAGCCTTTTAACAAGACCACGTGGAAGAAGACTTTGATACTATCATATTCCATCGATGATAGTACCTGCTCTAATAATCTTGATAATCCCACATGCAGATTACATTTTGTCACACTGAAACAGCAGTAGAAAACACCGCTTAGTTTGAAAATACACCTATTCCTTATAGGTTTGGAAAAACATGAAAGCAGTCACTTCCAGTAGTGTGACGGGCGCAACCTGTTTGTTCAACTCATATTCGGCTAGCTCAGTATTTTTATCTGCCTTAAAGTTATTTTTACCCGTTGCCTCGTGGCACTGGCCGACACGAGCGTATCTCTCGCCAATTTGGCAGCCACGGCCAACCGGAAACCTTGATCCCAGTGGAATTTGAACGCTAAGTCGAGAAGGGAAAGTTAAAGCGATGGGTATGTTGAAATTGCACTATAAATCACCCACCAAAGTGTCGATAATTGTTTTCAATAAATCACACAAGCCTCCATGGAAATGTTGGGTATTTGTATAAGGAGCCATGAATTGGGTTTTTAACAATTTTGAAGATTTGAAAAGGCGAGTTCTTACTGATGCAACTCGTTGGTGGCCGAAAATTTGCAAACCCCTATAGAAAAGTAGGGGGTGTTCAACTTCAGAGACATCAATAAAGAAATTAGAAAAACGCAGCCCATTTTCTTTGATTCATTAAAGTATCAAACCTTAATAGGATAAGAATGTTGTTTTGTTGAAATAAACTAATCTTGCAATATACTAATCTTGAAAACTACACAAAAACAAAGTAAAAAATTGGAAACTAGTTCGTTGGCACTCGCTTCAATTCCATTCACAGGAACCACCAATCAGCTCCCTACGATTGTTCTTGAACAAAAACATTACTTTGGTACTCCACAAAACCAAAACTGTCGTATTAAAAAATATCAATGTTTTTACTCTCACTGTTCCAGGCCCCTTGATAAATTCGAACTTTTGGTTATGGGTTTCAGATATATCCCCACCTCGGCCCCGCCCGTGGATTTACACCTGATTTCTTATTGAGTTTTTTATCTGGAATAGCCACGTTCGAAATCCCCCAAATCCCGATCTATAAAACTCTAATCCTTAGGAATGAACGGGTGTTTTCCGAATTTCGTTGAAAGTCTAAATTATTTGAAACTATTCTCAAAGCTAGGATATACTTCTGGGACGTGTCAAAAATTTGGCGAGTGTTTTATGTTCCCATACAATCCCAGGGCGGCTTTTAAACCAAGTTAGACAATATGAAGCTAAATTTATTATGAAAGATGGTTGCCAAAATTAAGAAAAAACAACCACCAATTTTCTTTCTCCAAGTCATACATTTCATTAATGATTATAAACCAATTTAGTTGCAATTTTCGCAGCCGCACTGTATCACGTGAGGCTGCCACAATATCCTTCTAAAGTTTCTGGCCAGAACCATCGGTCCGATCGGATCAGCTTGATTTGCCTGCATATAACCCCCACACAAACAATCGCAGAATTCCGGCAAGTGCATGGAATTCTGGCACGATTTTGAAAAAAGAAAAAATTCATTATTCGGTCTTATTCCAACCAAAAAAATCGAAATGTTTCGGGGTTTTCTTGGAAATTCCACTTCCAAATCATTTAAAGTTTTAAGCAACCCAAAAAATCTTTTGAAAATAAACAAATCATCTTATTTTCCCCCGCCTCTACGAACCATAGCACCATATTCGTTTAGCTATGCTCGTCCACGCACTTTGCTCCAAATCAGGGCATATACAACGCCATCAAAAAATGTACAAGATGGCACAATTGCAAGAAAAGGCAATGATTTTGATAATTTGAAGCCCAAAATTTCACAATCGCGTGAAAAAACCGTGGAAAACGGAAAACTACCCGTGGATTCATCGCCCAATACTGGTCTGAACCCAACAAAATCTATTCTAGAAAACCCTCCGGCAGAAAATGCCACAAAAGAGGAAAAAGATGCGGGGAAACCCAAGAAATCGGTTTGGGTTGAACTTACGCGTCTATTCCGTTTGGCCCGGCCCGAATATGCAACACTTGTGGCGGCTTTATTGTGTTTGGTAGCTACCAGTACTGTTTCCATGCTTCTACCTTTAATTATTGGTAAAATCATCGACCATGCCAAACAAAATGCTGAAGCTAGCAGTGACGAAAACTCCAACCCCGAATCCGTGGATAATTCTTTATTTGGGCTTGCACCAGAACAGTTTTATACTGGTTTAGGTGTGGTTTTTGTGGCTGGAGCGGTGGCCAATTATGGCCGCATTTACTTGCTCCGTTCCGTGGGAGAAAGGCTTGTGGCTCGTCTTAGAGCCCGGCTTTTTGCCAATATTTTGGCCCAGGATTCCTACTTTTTTGACGTTGGTCCAACGAAAACCGGTATGAAAACTGGTGACTTGATTTCTAGACTTTCTAGTGATACCCAGGTTATTAGCAAATCTTTAAGTGGAAATGTCAGTGATGGTGCACGTGCGCTTATTTCTGGAATGGTTGGAATCTCCATGATGTGCTGGGTTTCATGGAAATTGACTCTTTGTATGAGTCTTATATTTCCCCCCCTTATTCTTATGTCCACTGTTTATGGAAGAAGGGTAAAGAAATTGTCACGTACCATTCAAGACTGTTTGGGGTCATTAACCAAAGTGCTGGAGGAGAAATTTAATGGATTAAAGACCATCCAGAGTTTTGCCCAACAAAGAGCTGTGCTTCATGATTACGATCACGAAGTGCGTAATATTTTCCAGAAATCGATGTTGGAGGGTCGTCTTAGTGGAATCTATTATAGTATGAATGGATTTTTGGGTAACACGATGATTATTGGTCTTCTTGTTGTTGGCTCGCGGCTTATTGCAGCAGATGAAATCACTATCGGTGATCTCTCCAGTTTTATGATGTATGCAGTTTATACAGGCAGTTCTGTGTTTGGCCTTGGTAATTTTTATACTGAGCTCATGAAAGGAATCGGTGCAGCCGAGCGTATTTTTGAACTTGTTGACCTGAAACCCCGAATTCCCATTTCCATCGGCAAAAAAGTCAAGGATTTGAATGGTGATGTCGAGTTCAGAAATGTCAACTTTGCTTATCCGTCGCGTCCAGACTCGCCTATATTCCAGAACTTGAATATTCGGGTGAATAAGGGAGAGCATGTGTGTTTTGTTGGGCCCAGCGGTTCAGGAAAATCCACAGTTTCTCAATTGCTCTTACGTTTTTATGACCCAGAGGCAGGGCTGATTAGTGTGAATGGTCACGATATCAAGGACTTGAACGTGAATTTCTACAGACGCAATATAGGATATGTGCAACAGGAACCTTTGCTTTTCAGCGGCACAATCAGAGACAACATCACCTTTGGAAAGCACGATAGTACAAAAGAGGATATTGAGTATGCCACAAGACTTAGTAATTGCCAGGGTTTTATAAATGCATTCCCAGATCAATTGGATACAGTGATTGGTCCTTCATCTAGTGGAAGTGCTCAATTAAGTGGTGGTCAAAAACAGCGGATTTCATTGGCACGTACATTGATCAAAAAACCCGAACTTCTTATTTTGGATGAGGCTACTTCTGCGCTTGATTCCCGACTGGAAGAGATTGTCATGAAGAACCTCACGGAACTTTCACACACCAGAAAACTCACGATAATTCTGATTGCGCACAGACTCTCTACCATTCAAAATAGTGAGCGGATCATTGTTTTCGACGGTAAGGGAAATGTCATTGAGGACGGCAAGTTTGAGGATTTAATTGCCAATCCGCAGAGTAGCCTCAACAAGATTTTAAAGACAGATGAGTTTACAGAAGAGGTTTAGTGGGAGATAAAGAATGATCACGAAGTGTTTAAAAAGGTTTGAGAAAGAGAAAGAAGAATGTGAAAAAAAAAAAAAAAACATTAATGAAGTTGTGGTTTTGGTTACGCGCGCTTGATGAAGAAAGCGCCCGGGATTAACGGGAATAGACCTAAAGAACAATGTTTGTTTTTTTCCGGATTTCCTTTGTTATCTTCATTTTTTTTTTCTTTCCCATTCCACCTCACGATCGTGTTCTGATAATTTGCTAATGTTCAACATAAATCACAATTTCCCTCTGATTAAACGGATGGATGGTGAGTATCTTCCACCGGCCCGTGGGTACACTCCTGTGCCGAGACGCTAGCAAAGAAAGCAAAAAAACGGCGCGGGTCACATGCAGCAACTAACCCCACGCGATTTCCGGGGTAAAATGGAATCATTGCACCAACCAGAATTTTTCCATAGAAGGTTGTCAAAAAAAAAAAAAAGGCAAAAAACACGCCCCTCCACCAAAACATCAGTTCTGAAACCTTCGGTGCTAGAAAAATTTATTGCTCATTGGTTTTTCCCTAGTCACACAAAACCAGCCACTCTCATATTCCATAGAAGTTCCATATACTTATATATCCACTCAAACGCCACCAGGAACCGCCGGGATCTTACTAAATATTCCCCAGAATTTCCTTGAAGAATCGTATTTTCACCTATTACCATTTAAAAATATGAAATCCCCGGAAAGTCCTGCTTCCGGCATTGCCGAAGATCCACAAACGCCAGTAGTAGAAAGCAACGATTGGCATGACCAGATAAAATCTGCAACCAAACTTTTGGCCTTGGCAATGGACCGCCTAGGCCTCGAAGAACGACACAATAACTTGGCGTGGGCGTCACCTCTTTATAAAAAAGTGTCACTGGCCGTTTTTCCGCCAATCAGGGCGTCTTTTCATTACATACATGGACAAACAGACCATGGGGATCGAAATCCCTCGTTAAATCGAGATATCCATGAGGAAGAAGATGTGGCGTTTCCTGTAAATGAACATCATGGACCTTCGTCTCTTCTTAGCATGCTTGCAACTGCTCTGGCGTATGCTGGATCTACTTCTTTAAAGGCAATTGGTAGTATTCTTCATGATAATTACAAGGACGAAAATGGGATAGAACTGCAAGATGGAAACGATAATTCAAACAAAAATAGAAATGGCGAACAAATTGACCCGGAATCTTTATCATCACAGTTTATCGACGAAGAAGATCCCATAATACATGGTCCTTTAACTAGAACAAGTTCTGGAAAGGGTTCTGCCAGGCGTACTTCCACTACTGGCCTGGGAGAAGATACATTTATTGCGCCATCAACAATTCGGAAACAATCGACGATTACTTCAATTGAAGGGTCAAATTCCACCGATTTACGCCGCATGTATTCCACGGAAATTATGGCAAGGGCTCTTAAAAATGATAACTACCAACCACCACCGGAAAACTTGCGTAGTACGTGGGAAAATTCCGTCATGTCAAACCACCATATTCGTTCTGTGGGTGACAAAGTTTTAATTCGGTATGAAACTGGCCATACAGATGAGACTGAAGAAAGTCCAGAGAAATGCGATATTTTGAAGTACCACATTGCTCTCAAACTTAAGGAAACATTTGATTTCGATGACGAGAATTATTTATTCGACCACTTTGACGTTTGGCTTATCAAAGATGTACTTCTCCAAGGCCATTTATACATAACTAGGGACGCCGTGTGTTTCTATTCTCTTTTACCAGGAAAATTCACCAAAACTGAACTCAATGACCCAGAATTGACTCTTCATGCTGGTGCACTTGGCCATAAGCTTGCTCATTATGGTGATTCATTTTTCTCCTCGGTATACACAAATCGCTTCTGGGCAGTATTGAAGCCCCACACCCTCAGCATCTACACTTCGCCAACAAAACTCTACTTCCCGGTAAGGACCATTGATTTGCGTAATGCCATTTCCTGTGAAATCTGTGATTCTGGAGTTACTGGTGTCAATATAACCAACCCTTCAAATAGCCCCAACATGAGCCTGACTCCTACGGAACCTAGTATTTCTCAGGTCAATTCCGAAATTTCTAGCATTGCTGAGGAAGATGTACAAGACGAAAACATCCAGTCGGGAGTCTGGTTTAAAATCAACTGCACCGATAAGGCATATCGTTTTCACACAAGCAGCATATTTTCTGCCCGCCACTGGTACAATAGCATCTCCAAAGCTATATTTCTGCTTCAAAATACCAATCCTCAACGCGAGGTTATTTTGCGTCTTCCTGTCGAAGATATTGTTGATTATAAAAAGAATCATTTTCTTACCGAAGCTGAGACTGTGGAACCTCCCGTGGATCAGGATGAAGATGCACCGATTGCGTTCTCTCTTAAGTTTAACCTTCCACCCAATCATGAGCACTCAAAGTCGCTGAGACAAAAAACAAAAAAGAAAGAAAACCTGAATATTTTCCATGACTCCGCTCATTTTGTTGTATTTCAAAAGGGCGCCGAGCTCAGTAGCACATTTGAAAAGGCTTTGGAGGCAAATATCATAGAGTCGGACTCGCGAAGCCAGAGGCAAAGACGGAGAAATAAGCATTTCTTTCGAGAAGATCGTAATCACTCGATTTCCCTGGGTTCAAAGGGTCTAGATCGCGTTGTGACCACTGTACAGCCTGAGTCCACTTCAAGCCAGTCTATCATAGATAAAATAATGGAGGTCAATGAGAAGCTCATTCAGGCTAGAGAGAAAGATTTATCAAAAGGCGATGGCCAAACAAACAACTTTTCCGATACCACACAAGATTCTGATTTGAAAAGGTTTAGCTACGTCCCAAATTTCAAACTCATGAAGGAAAAGTTTTTGCCAAAGGCTTTATCTAATACTAGTATTGCTTCGATCACAAATGCTTTACCAGAAATTATGCGCCGCGAGGAAGATTCGTTGTTGCCTCCACCAGATTTTGATATCCCAGACTTTGACCAAAATTTACAGCTTCCACGGCCTTTTTCTTTGCTGATGCTTAAGAACTTGGATATTCAAATGGTTCGTAAGCGTAGAAGCTTTGAGGACATTGCAAGTCAATATGGGAATCTTCTGGAAATACTCAGGGAGAAACGAGCCAAGGAACACGCTTCTCGCAAGAACGATATTACAATCGATAACGAAAATAGTCAGGCTGAAACTATCCAGGAATCGCAAAAGCAGGGAAAACTTAAATCTTTGAAACACCTGTTGCGGACCGTTTCCACCATTGGAGGAGTATGGTCTGCCCGACCAGAGCATTATGAATCAATCCTTAATCACGACGAATACGTTGTTCATAATGTTCAAGATAAAATTAAAGCTCTTAACCACTTCAGAAATCACTTTTCTTTGGGGTCGGACTCCCATTTGGTTTCTGCATATTATGCACACTTGAAGAGAACTGTTCCTGTTTATGGCAGGGTATATGTTGGAAAAGATCAATTATGCTTCCGAAGTATAATTCCTGGCGTCTCGACAAAAATGGTTCTACCACTTCGTGATATTCAAAGTTGTAAGAAGCAAACGCGTCTGTACCATTACGCTGGCCTAGTAGTCAGAATCAGAGGTCTTGAAGATCTTCAATTTGCGTTTGGTAGCAAAGAGGCAAGAAATGATTGCCAAAAAGTGATCTTGAAGATTCTCAGAAAGGAAGAGACGATAGATCCAGACATTGAGTTCAACGAAGATAATAAACTGACATCTTCCATTGAAATCGATGAAAGCGAAGATCAAACTCGAAAAACAGATGAAGTTGCCAGTTCCCGAGTTCATGTCGCTCGTTTGAGACTCCTTGAAGACAAAATAAGTTCGGCAACGGGCATAGATATGCCGCTTCTTCTTGAAGATAACCCATTCACCACAACAGAAGTAAAGTTGTCCAAGTGCCTTAAAATCACCCTTCTCACGATTGGTTCCAGAGGTGATGTGCAGCCTTACATTGCCCTTGGCAAGGGTTTGTTAAAGGAGGGACACGAAGTAACAATAGCAACCCATGAAGAATTCAAAGACTGGATATTGAAGCACGGAATTAATTTCAAGGAGATTGCAGGTAACCCTGCTGAATTAATGCTGTTAATGGTTACTCATGGATCCATGTCGGTTGGATTTTTGAAAGAAGCAAGCACGAAATTTAGGGGGTGGATTGGTGAGCTCCTCGAGTCAAGTTGGAAGGCATGCCAGGGGGCGGAGCTACTTATAGAAAGCCCGTCGGCAATGGCTGGTCTCCATATCGCTGAAGCTCTAAACATCCCATATATGCGGGCGTTTACCATGCCATGGACCAGGACAAAGGCATACCCTCATGCGTTTTTGGTTCCAGATCAAAACAGAGGAGGCTCTTATAATTTCTTGACCCACGTGATGTTTGAAAATGTATTCTGGAAGGGTATTTCGGGGCAGGTCAACCGCTGGAGGGTTGAAACCTTAGGACTTAATCGAACAAGTTTGGTGAAAATGCAACAATCTCGCGTACCGTTCTTGTATAATGTTTCACCAGCAATGTTCCCTCCCTCTGTCGATTTTCCAGACTGGGTTAAGGTGACAGGATATTGGTTTTTGGATGAAGGCTCCGATGAATACGAGCCACCCAAAAAGTTGGTCAAATTCCTTGAAGAAGCCAAAGCTAAGGGAGATAAGGTTGTTTATATTGGGTTCGGGTCAATTGTTGTATCAGATGCAAAGGCTTTAACAAAGACAATTGTGGAGGCAGTGCTTGATCTGGGAGTGAAGTGTATTTTGAACAAAGGCTGGTCCGATAAATTGAGCAAGTCGAAAAACGATATTGAAGTGGAATTGCCTCCTCAAATCTATGATTCGGGAATGATTCCACATGATTGGCTATTCACCAAGATTGACGCAGCAGTGCATCATGGTGGATCAGGCACAACTGGTGCCACTTTAAGGGCGGGCCTTCCAACCATCATCAAGCCATTTTTCGGAGACCAGTTCTTCTTTGCATCCCGGGTCGAAGATCTTGGAGTGGGTCTTTCACTCAAGCATCTCAATAAGAAATCATTTACTAAAGCCTTGAAGAGCATCACATCCGACGAAAAGTTTTTAACAAAGGCGAGTGAGGTAGCGAAAGCCATGAGTCGAGAAAGAGGGGTTCTTAGTGCCATTGAAGCCATATACACCGAGCTTGCGTATTCGAAATCCTTAATTCTGACGATCCATAATCAAACGCAGCAAAAGAAACCACTCGAAGATAAATCTGGTGGCCAAACCCCTATTATAGATGAAGATGCGTTTGAAGTTATGGGCGACACAAGTGAGGAGGATTTCGGAGTAATAAGTGAAGATTACAAAGAGCGTTCGAGAAATGACTAAGAAAGGAGATTTGGGCCCAAGTGTCAAGGTATTGGGAAATAGCTAATATATTAAAGGGTAAACCAAAAGACCCGTCGGATTCTGAAATTCCGCTTCAATCGTGCCTGTCGGAAAAGTTACCATACGTTCTGCATACCCAATCTAAGCTTTACCTGGCAAAAATACCACTACCAATGTGCGCCGACCAGATTACAATTTTCACACGATGATAAATGTTGAATGCTAGTCGCTGGGTAACGGAAAATCACTGTGCATTAAAATCTGGAAAGATCGGACTTAAGCGCCCGTTTTGCATGGAAAGCGTCGTACCGCAGTGCATCGCTGCGGGTCTGGGAGGAACTGACTCTGATTCCCCCGGATTTATATGCCTGTCATGCTCACGTGCGATTGAGAATTGCATAATGAGTAATTGCGGCGGCCCCACGGAGTTTAAGCCGAAGCACCAAGCCCAGGGTCTTGATTGTTTTTATTCATTTTTTTTTTTTTTAAAGTAAGAAAAGAGAAAATTTTATCGTTCGGTTGTCAAATACTCAAAACGATCAAACAGACCATGCCACTCCCTGTTTATAAAGACGTGACCGAGGAACAGAACCGCACAAATCTGTATGCGGCGATGGTGCCCGGTCAGACGATTGTTGAAATCCCCCGGTATGAATTGGAATGTGGCGAGATTCTTTCGGATTTCCCCGTGGCATATAAAACATGGGGCCGGCTCAATAAAACTCGTGATAATGTCTTGCTTATTTGCCATGCACTCACGGGATCCTCCGATGTCCAGGATTGGTGGGGCCCACTTTTGGGCACTGGACTCACATTTGACCCATCACGGTTTTTCATCATCTGCATCAATTTTCTTGGCCTGCCATATGGTTCATGTTCGCCAGTGACGATTGAAAAGGCCACGGGAAAGCCCTATGGTCCTGCTTTCCCCTTGGTCACGGTAAAAGATGATATTGGGGTGCAGAAACTTATTCTTGACTCTTTGGGCGTGGACAAAATCGCTTGTGTGATTGGCGGCTCGATGGGTGGCATGGCTGCATTGGAATACTCATCCACATACCAAAACACTGGATACGTGAAGAGTATTATTGCCTTGGCCACTGCGGCACGGGCCCTGGCCTGGTGTATTTCGTGGAACGAGACCCAGCGACAGTGTATTTTCAACGACCCCAACTATGACGATGGATATTACCACGAAACGCCAGGACTCCGCCCAAATTCCGGGCTTAGTGCTGCACGGATGGCGGCGCTTCTTACCTATCGCCTGAGAAACTCGTTTGAAACGCGTTTTGGACGCAAGTTGCCCGCCAGCGTTGGCATTGGCAAGGGCGCCAGCGTGGACTCCGATAACATCCGGCTACCCCGCAACAAGGACGAGGAAAACTGGCTCATGCATAATGAAGGAGCCCGTTCTTCGCGCCAAGTATCCACTCAGTCGCTTCAGGCGCAGAACACCCCGGATAAGCCCCAAACGTACTTTACGGCCCAATCGTACTTGAGATACCAGGGCGACAAGTTTGTGGCACGTTTCGATGCCAATTGCTACATCTCCATCAGCCGCAAACTCGATACGCATGATATTACCAGGGGTCACATTGAATTCGATGAAAACGACGAAGTCGACCGTCTTCCCGAATACCTCCACACGCTAACCTTGCCACATTTGGTCATCGGCATCAAATCCGACGGTCTTTTCACCTATGGCGAGCAACAATTGCTAGGCGCCCACCTCCCAGACAACGAGTTGAAAACTCTCGAATCGCCAGAGGGCCATGACGCGTTTCTCTTAGACTTTGAAATCATTGACCAGTACTGCCGTGAGTTCTTGCACAGTAAGTTGCCGGAATATTACGACGACAACTCGGGAAAGGTCGAGCCATTCCTCGATTGGAAAGATCATGTGGTTTCAGTGGAAAACGGCGGCAACTCAGTCTTTGGCGAGGCCGAAAAAAACCTTACCAATTGGTGATTTTTGAGTGGAGTCGGTGCTTTTTACGGGTGTGCGTGGAGTTATCCTTGGGATTCCACCAGGTATACTAAATAACCTATTTAAATTACGGCAGTGCTTAATGCCGTATAATAGAATATAGAAATTATATGAATATTGTAAAAAACTTGAAAATTTTCCCGTTATCTAATGTCTCCAAAACGTCCCAAATCAAAATAATCCGGCCATGGTCTCTCCTATGGTGTACGGGTGTATTTTGTCAATAATAATTATCAGTGATGATCATCTCCAAAATCACCTTTTCCATTCACCTACAATGCTGGAAAAATTCGTGTTTCTCGAAAGTACACTCCCGGATTTCATTTGTGAGCCAATAAAATATTTATCGCTATTGTCCAAAGATGACATTTCACAAACACATTTACCTCAACTTCTACTTCGGAGCCAGATATATAAAGGCACCAATATCACCAATGTGACTGAAATTATCAATGCAGTTTTGAATTCAAAAAGCACTTATTATAGTTTGGAAATCTCCAGAAACAACAATAAACTCACGCTTGATTCTCGCAATCCATCGTCTCTTCTGCTTGTTTTGGATGAATATACTTTTAACCATCATTCGTACGCAGGTAGATATATTAGATTCACTAAAAGCGTGCCAGCAAAGGGATCTCCTGAATTTATCAAATATCACAATGCTACAGTCAAGTGGGGGAAAACGGAAAATTACATGAAAGATTTGATCTCCGTGGTTTCTAAGGTGTTTACTGGGGCAGATATACTCCTTTTACTGGATCCGCCAAATCCATTTATTTATAGTATACCGGTTCAAAATGTCCAGGGCAAAATCAAAACATCGACGTCTTTGTATTTGCCAGAAGAATTATGTGCCACGCAGGTTTCCGATGAAACTTCTCTGGAATCACCTTTTTTGGACCGCGAGGATCTGCTTCAAGTTTATGAATTTTTGTGCTTACTTCACCTTAATTCTCTCCCCAACTTTACCAATTCTCACGTTCAGGCAACTTCCTTATATGAATTTCCAAAGGCTGCAATTGACTTAAAATTGCTGTTGAATCAATCCAAGCTTGTCACGGCAGAAAACGTCAATCCATTGGTGTACTATGGACTCGCCAAAAATCCAGATATTTTATCTGTCCAGGCCACCACCGCCACCGCCACTTACCTCACGCTTAATATTCGGGGAACTACATGGACATGGGTCGCACGCAGGTGAACCCCTGTTCATCTTATCATGAATTAAATGGATCTATTTACATATGTTTTGATTCCGCTCCTGCGATCTCAACTGTCTTGTGTTTGTTGCGGGTTCAGAAGTTTGCGCCTTGATTCATGATGTCTCCGAATAATGAATCATAGAAGCCCTCGCCCATAGTGTTGATCTCGTTAAACTGGTTCGGATGGGATGCTGTACCCATATTCATATAGTCCATGGGAAAGCTCATTGGCGGGGTTTCACTGTAAATACCGGTCTTCCCCATATCTGGCTTCATTTCTAACATCAGTGTCCACATCGCATCTGGAAACTGATTATTCAGCTGAAACGTGGGGAAATTGTTCGTGGGTGTCGCGACTGGATCAAACCCAGGCCCATGGGGTGTGTATGTGTTCAGAGACACTGGCACGGGTTCTTCTTCAAACTCAGTCTTTGGAACCAACTTGATCGACTGTTTTAAGATTCCAACAAGATCACTGAGCATCTCGCTGTCCAAGAGCATATAGCTTTCCTTACCCTTGCACCACGTCGTATAGTATTCTGTTCCGTTACGGATAACCTCCAATTTCTCCTGGGCTTTTATATATCTCCAACAGTAATAATATCTAGATGTCATCTTTTTCATAGCCCGGAGAAAAATTTTCAAACAAATATCGCAAAGAGCAAACGCTTGCTTCAAAAGCCCGTATCTTCTTCCATAAGCTAAATCAGTCATGAGGTCTTGGTCATGTGTTGGCAGATTTTCACATTTAAGGATGGAAAACCTCGATCTCATTAACACACAATGAATAATGATCGTACACTTATGAACTAATGTTTGGAAAGAAGGTGTGATCGCCAAGTCTGTAGTGTTCAGAAAAATCTCGGCAGTGGTATCGACGAATTTGTCATAAAAAGGCATCATCTTATAGACAGAGAGGTAGATTAGCTTCTTAAGGTAATAGTAAGCCAAGTCCATCTGGCCCATTTTTTCATAGTGATTGAAAAAGTGCATGTACACGCTGACCAGGAAGAACGTCGCTTCAAAACCAATCTTGAGAAGGAGGCCATTTTCGATTTCAATGTGCGAAACTTGACCTTTCTCAAAGTTAAAAGAGTTAAGAATGCTGCCCACCTGTTGGTGAACCTTTCCCTCCAAGATCGAGATTTTATTGCAAAACTCCCGCATCTGTATCGGTGCTCTGACATCTGAAATAACGGAAACAACATTATATAACATATCATAACACTGATCGAATTTTGCAAGCGCAAGAATAGCTCTTTTTTCAAGAGAAATATCTCTGATATTCTCATTTCCAGGCTTGTGGTAAGGAGGGAGCGTATCAAAATGAGAACGCTTGATCGCAATATGGCTACCATTAGTAAGGCCACTAGTGATATCAGTAATCACCAAATACCACCAAATTTTTCTGCACAAGTTGTTCAATCTATCGTCACGGACTTTCGAGCGATAATTGTCCGGCTCCCTGTGTAAACCTAGCGTCATAGCCATATCGATAATTCTGGCGCAAAACCCTTGTGAATTTGAATCATCTGCACCTTCTCCATTTTCTGGCGCAAAGGAGTTGTAAACCTTGAGATATAAGCAAAGCTGAAGAATAGGTATGTTGGAATATCTGAGGTATCCAAACTGGAAAAGACAGAGTTGTGAAACGGAGAAAACATCAACATCAACTGGGTTATCCAACAAAAATTTGAGCTGTTGGGCCTTCGGACTAGGATCAACAGAATACAAGTTTGCTTCGTTTCGAAAATCGTCGTTTGTAAACAATGTGAGATAGGCAAATCGGAGAACAAGCAAGAGGGTGCCAAGGTAGATGACCTCGATTTTTTTCATAATATTCACTTTTTTTACCCGAACGTGCTCAGTAGAAGAGGATCCAAGAAGCAGCGCTACTTGTGCCTCAAATTCCATCTGGTCCAAGAACGGGAAAAAAGGATATACTCTCTCGAAAAACCGGTCGATCAATAACCATATAACTTTTCTCGTGGGTAGCAACAAGGTGGCCTTTTCTATAACATCTGCTACAGAATCAAGATCACCCTCATATACAGTCAAACCGACCGTTTTCGCTGTTTGGTTCATTCTCCGGAGTTTTTCTTCCTTGGTATCATCTCTGTATGGCTTTTTGGGCTGATAAGCACCCTCCTCGCCAACAAATTCACGAAGTTTTTTGTTAAATACCCTTTCGGATGGACCCGAAGGATCTTGGTCTGTGGCAAAAATGACCTGTCTATCCTTCATGCTCTTTTTGTGTTTCATGGCAAAGAGCGGTGAAACAGCGCTATACAACTTGATGAGCGAAACCCAGCTAAGGGGATAGTAGTGACGAGCACTCATTGTACCCATGGTCACAAAAGGATTGTACAGGTTGTGGAAGGAGAAATACTGTGAGTCGGACAAACACGGGTTATTTGCAATCATGAAGTCCAAATCACTCGGGTTTCCGCTAGGATTATGCCATGATGGATGTCCTGGTGATTGCGCATTCAAAGGGCTCTGTTCATTGGACTGTGCCCCTGAAATCAGGTGTTCAAGCATGGAAATCTTACTTTTCAAGAACTCGAGCTCCAGGTACATATTGGACCCATGGGTTTCCGTAGAAATACTACTATATGACGTCGTAGTTGGATTGCTGATTGAGGTGGAAGAAGCCAGCGAGCTAGAAGAGCTATTTTTGCGTGGTTTTTTACTGCTATTCTGATCCATATTCATCACCTCGCCAAATTCCTTCGGTTCGCTTGTCCGAGACAATGTTTCGGGTGGATACTCGCATATGGGATTTCCGTATTTTACACACGCAGAACATGGATTGCCCTTATCACACCGGACTTTCCGTCTCTTGCAGAAATTGCACACGTGCGTGTTATGGCTTCGTTTTTTCGGCTGTAGCAAGTCAGTGCACAACATGGGTACAAATTGGTACTGGTGGGGATGAAATCGGGAGTGAATAAAGTAGCAGGGGTAAAGTAAAATGTGTTTGACTTGAATCCCAAAGATTTAAGGACACCGTAAATCCGGTTAAGTATCGTTAATGACACCCCCAAAAAAAAAAAAAAAAAAGGTTAAAAAAAATCTCGCAGGCTGTGTTCTACTGCGGATAATCAGCTAATAAATATAAGCTCTCACTCAAATCAGCTCGGGCATAAAATAAATTGTGTCTCGAAATAGGCGGGTGTTTGTATAAATATATTTCTCCTTGAACCTTCTTGTGAATATTCTGCAAAACGTGTGCTGGTGACGCTGACTCGACTCGTATATTCCAGTGGCAAAATCGAACCCTCTGCGAATACGCTGTATTCACTACGGTGCAGGTCCGCGAAGGGATATAACGATAGATCGGGGTTGATATACACAGAATGCTGCGCGACAATGCTGCGCGGCTGCGTCAGAAATCCTTAATGCCGATGCTCGTGTTGGAAACCGGTCTCTGTTGGGGGAAGTAGAGAGCAGTGTTGAGAATATAGTAAATAATGGCGATCTTATTGTTTGTTTCTATTTCCCAAATAATCTAAGAAAAAAGAAATTTTGGGATCGAAAAGGTGGGAAATTTTATTGTACATAAAAGCTTATCGGGTAACATTCCCTTCGGCGTCTCCCTGTTTTTTTAGCTTTATCGCTGGACAAGTTCTAGCCCTTTTGCCCGTTCGCTAATGAATTCGCCTAACCTTGCGCAAGTCACTGTGTCTTTTGACATTATTCGATCCGACCATTATTTGCAAAAGTAACCTTCTTAATTACATATTTACCATATTCTACTGTTAATGGAATTTTTCTTATGATCTTTTTTCGATTACGATCATCACAATTATAAAAAAAATACCAGACAAGGGTTTGTGTAATCGAATGTGCAACAGTTGCCCCCATAATTAATATGCCGAACACTGCCCCCGCGGGCCCACGCAACATGTTCAGTTCAGATGCGCATAACCACCAAATCACAAGATTAAATAGAACACGAAAGTTGGAAGCAAGCAAAAAAAAGGGGTGGATTTTATAATTTTTCAAACATAACCTTTTGGGAAGAAAAATTGAAAAGGGAAGAGGAAAACAGTTAAGAAATTTGGGAAAACTAGAACATTTCTAAATTCAAGTTTCCCTTGAATTTTTGAATTTAGAAAATTCGAAAAATTCAGAAAGTTTTAATTTTAGTTCAAAATACGTTGTCTTGCAAAGCCACGGACCACCAATCACCAATAGAGGTCCTCAAATATTGATCAAACAGGGAATTATAGTAGTTTCAAATTACGATCAGCACCCTAACGATGCTATCTAGAGTCTGGTGAAAGAACGGAAAAAAAGAAACGAGAAATAAAAAAAAACCGAATTTTAGAAATCGATCTTTTATCAAAACTTTATTACCATTTATTACCCCTGGTTTTGTTTACAAAGCCAACATGCTGATTAAACAAGACGACAGAGAAAAGGTTGCAAAGAGAATTAATTGATAATAAAAGCAAGTCTAAATTGTAAAATTACGAAAGAAACTATCCCTGAACAGAAAATTCAGCACATTTATGAGGTTTATAGAGGATCAATTCAAATGAAATCGATATCTACAATACTAATGTGTTGTGAGGCTCTTCGAGATAAAGTGGAAATAAGATTGGATAAATCTTAATGAGAAGACTGAAGAGGATGCTTGAGAGTACAACATCAACCATAACTTTGTTTGGAAATGCTTCTGCTATGCAAATTTATTTGTCCAAAAATCCACAAAAAGCTAGGATAAACCGATTTTGGCGACTTACTTCATTACACTAAATAGCTCTCAATCCACCTTTTCCCCTTAAATAACCTTCTCCCTTATTGAGTTTTGTTTTCTTAAATGGCTATAATTCGTGAAATTTCTTCAAAATAAATGTGGTCGATAAAACGGGTGGTTGCAGAAAGTTAATATTCTGCGATTATCCGGATTCCTCCCAAATGCCTGGTGGATATCTGGTATTAAACCTTCATTGATTATTTTAGGAAAAACAATTATGGGACCTAGATCATACGTTGTTCAAAATCATACATAAGAAAAAAATACAACCGATAATATGGCTGCAAGAAAACATTCTATTTAACAGATTTAGTTTACGCGCTGGAAACAGCGGGTTAGTACCACGACTCGAAACTTAGACCAAAGTACAAAAAGCACAAAACACCAACAATCTTAAGAAATTTCAAAATAGATGAAAGAAAAAGACTCGTACAAAATCAAGTTGAAAAGAAGTATAAAAAATACAAACCAAAAAATCACCCCAGCCAATTTATAAACTCTTTTCCCGAAATCCCCATAGTCTACCACTATTTCGGAGGTACGGGTGTGTTTTCTCAGGTTATCTCCACACTTTTAGCGCGAGTTGAATCTATACTCCTTCAACAAACGCTGGGAGGCAAAACACACCAGTACCAAACACCATTTAAAACCTCAAAAACAAAAGCATAAAAAAACATAAAATTCATAAACATATATAATTGCTGAAAAATAAAACTTACTCATATAAACAAACCGCCATTCACACCCATGTCACACAACTTCCAGCTCCAGCTTATACGCAAAGCGCTTACAGAGCTCGGCTACGCGGAAGTGGCGGATTTTTTGGTCCAACGTATTGCCTCAAACTCTGACCAAGTTGAAGCGCCACCGGGACCCATTGACCCTGTTCCAGAACTTATTCAAAGGGGTGACTATCCCGCACTTTCTGCGCTTTTAGAGGGCGAATACGATACAAAGACCACCGGCGGCAAGGAAAAACACCAGAATCCACCAGAAAATACTGCATTTGCCGAGTTGAGCGAGAATGAACGGAGTGTAGCCCATTATTTGGTTTTGCGCACGGCATTTCTTGAGCGTGTCTTGCTGGTGGCATTGAATGGCGGCCCAAATTCTGAAACGTCGTCGCCGTTTGAGTTCTTACAATCACACGTATCGCCGTCATTTGATGCCATTGATCGCCAAACAGCCAACACCCCGTTTGTGGCTCAATTGACCAAGGAGCGGGAAAGTTCGGTGCTCGTACCATTGGCCCTTGCACCGCCCGCCAGGGACCAACTTGAGGAGGCGCTTTTCACGCCAAAAGTGTTGCTCACGCACGTAAAAACACCATTTGCAGCGCGCCACGACGATCATTCTCTCGTGGCCCGGCTCCGACACGTGCTTATTTCGGTTTTGCGTGATGCAGTGGACTTTCCCAAGTCTGGAGCCACCAGTGCGGAGCTGTTGGGTACAGTCGATATCCCTGATAACTGCCTTGCGGATATTATCGATAAGGCAACGCGGTATAACGAGACAAGGGCACTCTACCACTTGCCTCCACGCAAAGAACGCCCGGGATTGCTGGCAGGTCCGGCGACTGCCGCGTGTATTAACCTGGAGATCGCCTCTCGTGAGAGTCTTCCAATACACGTCTTGCACACGATCTCACACCATACCGATGAGGTGTGGTATACGCGTTTTCTGCCGCTGGGCCGGTTCCTTGCCACTGGATCGTTGGACGGTACGTGTTTGATCTATGATGTGACAGAAAACTTCCGTTTGGTCGCAGAACTTGACCCCACACCATTGGATGAGGCGTCGGTGTTTGCCGCCGATTCGTATGTACCACCCTTAGATAAGAAAAAGGGTGTGATTTACTTCTCGTGGGAACCTTATGAAAGATATCTTGTCACGTGCTGTCTTGATACCGTTATCCGCGTGTGGGACGTGGAAAACATTACCCAAAGGCGCCGGGTGACCCGCTCCATGAGCCTTCCCAAGGGCACGCTTTTCTGCTGTTTTACTTTGGGTGAGCGCATGCGGACCTGGCCCTGCGAGTTTCTTAAGTACGATAAATCTGCCACCCCACATTTCGTCGTCGGGTCTCCAGATAAGGTTCTCAAGGTATATTCCATTGAGGGCAAAGAGGTTCTTGATTTTTACAGCGATGCCGACGAATGGCTGTCAATATTAGGCGAAGATTCCCCGCAGCCTGGGTTGCAATCTAGTGACACACATGCCAGTACCCTGGCCCTAAGGCGGGCTCTGAACCACAGCCATTCCTCATTCGATGAATTGGCCGCCACAAGTACCGGCTCAAACAGCGCCAGCCAGTTCAATCGCATTAACGACTTTGCCGTGACGCCCAATGGTCGTGTTCTCATCACTGCAAACAATGACAAGCAGGTATTCTTCTATCGGATCCCCAATATCTTCGACCCTGCCACCACCACCTCTAGAATCGCCCTGTTGACTCTTAATGGTCGCCTCACATCGTGCAACATCTCTGGTGACGGTAGGTACATGCTTCTTAGCATTGCACCCGAAGAGTTGCAGCTTTGGGACATCTCGCCCCTCGATACTTTTGAGAAGCCGTTCTTGAAACAGAAATTCTTTGGCCAGAGCCAGGCGGTGTACATGGTGCGGTCATGTTTCGGTTATCTTTCCCAACCAAAATTAAAGGAGGAGCTTGTGCTCAGCGGCAGCGACGACGGCTATATATACATTTGGAAGTTAGAGACAGGCCAATTGATTACCCGCGTGAAGGGCCACGACGGCTTATGTAACTCCGTCGATTGGAACAGGTTCTACGTCTCGGAGAATGGGCCCGACTACGGTAAGTACTGGTGCTCGGTGGGCGACGATCATCTTGTGAAAATATGGGGGCCTCACGATACGTGAACTCAAAGTCATCATATAATAAAGAAGTGAAATACGTATTTTGGTGTTTATGTACTATATTTTTTTATTTGAATTAGTTTTTATATTTAAACGGGAGAATTAACCAGTCGCTTACAACTCATCGTGGTCCTCGACATCGTTGTCAACAACGTATTCAACGTCACCTTCTTCGTCATCGGTGGCCTCGTCGGAGTGCTCTTCCTCGGCGTCCTCGGAGCTGGAGACCTTGGCCTCGTCAATGAACTCCTTAAAGGATTCCAAGTCTCTACCGCTCTCGTAAACAACACCAAGTCTCAAGCCAGTCTTGGGGTCCTTGGCACCGTTGGCAGGGTAGAAGATGATGGTTGGGTAGCCCTCGATGTTGTGGGCAATGTCCACGTCGTTGAGGGTGTGGTCGAGCTTGGCAACAACGACGCTGTCGTCGGATTCCTTGTAGTGGGCACCCAACTCAGACCAGATAGGAGCCAACTTCTTACAGTGACCACACCATGGGGCAAAGTACTCAACAATGATGTTTTTGTTGTCATCAGCCAAGATGTCATCGTAGTTGTGTGCGACCAACTTGGTCACGTTCTCGTCAAAGTCCTCATCCTCTGAAGTAGGCAAAGGCTCAGACTTCACAATGGCCTCGGCCTCACCGGCCAAGAAGGTCTTGACAAACTCGTCAATGGTCTCGATGGATGGCGAAGGGTGCTCGGTCTGGTTGACACCGTACTTTCTGCCGTTGGAGTTGTCTTGGATGGCGAACAAAGGCACGATTTCTGGGTCCATGTTCAAGATCTCGGCGTGGCGACCAAATTGGGTGGCGTCCAAGCCAACAAAGCTGATCTTGCCACGGTACTCCTTACCCTTGGCAGCAAAGAAGTCGGCCACGGCCTCTCTCTCCTCAGCGGTGTTGTAGAAGTAGTAACCCAATGGCAAGGTCGAGCTCATGTACACCATATAGGTTTCTCTGTTGATGTCACCAAAGTCTGGCACCAGGGCGTTGGTAATCCACTCGTCGAAGTCCTCGGCAGAGAAGGTCTTCTCATCGGCATCGTACACACGTACGTCATCCAATTGGCCTGGGTGCACAAGCAAGTACTTAGCTTTGTCGCCGGAAAGATCGGCATCCACCAACTTGTCAAAAGCGGCGATGGAAGCCTTGTCCTCGAGCGAGTAGTGAGTACGGTGGCGTCTTTGCTGCTGGGCAATCTCACCAAAGGTCTCGTTGAGGGAAGAAGAAGCAACCTGGGCGGCAGGTGGCAAAACTTGCACGACAAATGGCTTGATTTCAGAGTTGACCTGCTGAATAAAGGCATCCACGTCGGAAACCACGGAAACAGGTGGCTGAGACATCTTCACCATGTAGTCGACAATGCCGGCGGCATCACGTGGACCGTCATATTCGTCTGGTTGTTGGTAGGCGCCACGGGCAAGTTTCAAGGTTGGGTAGCCTCTGATTTCGTGCTTTCTGCACAAATCTTCCTCCTCCACACAGTTAACCTGGCCCAATTTCACGCTGGGGAGCGACTCGCTCAAGTCGTCGGCGGCCTGCGCAAACTGTGGACCCAACGTTTTACAGTGGCCACACCAAGGCGCAAAAAACTCAACCAAAACCAAAGGGTTTTCGTCCAAAGTTTCCTTAAAGTTTTTGGCGGTCAATTGCAAGACTGCAGAGTCAGGAGAAGCAATGGCGGGCTCATCGGCACCGGCGGCAGATGCGATACTGACGGAGGCAAGAAGGGCGGCAATGGCCAGGGTAGAAAATTTCCAGAATTGCATTTTTGATTTTGTGTTATGTCCTTATTTTTTTCTGGTGTGAAGGGGTGAAATATCGAGGCTTTTGTGTTAAGTGCCGTCCTTTGAAAAACCAAAAAAAAAATTGCAAACTAGGAGCAAGAAATTTCAAGTTACTAGTTGGAATTGAAGAAAAAGAGAGGAAAAGTAAGGGCAATGCTAACCGCCGCTAATAAATATGTTGGAGATCACCGGCGCGCGCCCATAATGAACACGGTGGAAGAAAATCGTACGTCACGTGCGCGGGGAGTGCCACGTATGTCGACTGCCGACCCCGGTGGACCCGCGCGCGTCCGCAGTTCGTCCAGCCGGTACCCCCGGATTTCCCACTTTGGGCAAGGTGGGGGCGCGGACACGTGTATATAGACGCGAACAGATGCAGTATTGTGAAATTATCGTTAGCCCCAGCGGCTACGAAGAGAAACTATAGCGATTTATTTTCGGCTGTGGCAGTGGCACAACCACCTGCAAACGAGTGGCGCGTTCTCTTTTCTCTTTTGCTTTGTCGTCCCATGCTAAAATTAACGGTTTGGTCTGCTAGGTGGGGAAATCTTCCAAGCCTTTAGGCTGGATATAATTCGCCGTTGAGATTGTTTGGTTGGGTCAAATGTACGTCGCCGTATACTAGCATGGCTCGCTGCGACATTTCCCAATCGCACGACATTGGTGGGCGATAACCCTTGCATGCAAATCGTTTTCACCCATCATCAGTCGCGTTATCAGAGCCCTTTTCTTTGTGGATGTGAAATTATTGTTCATTCACTTAGGGACTAGAGCTAGCATCAATATCGCGCAGGTCAATTTCAACGAATGTGGTCTTTTCAAGTACAGAGAATTAGAAGAAAAAATACCCCCAGACTTAACGGCATGTACTTTTTGTATGTACTCTAAGCTCAAAGCTATTGATGAACTTGATATAGTATAAAGTTGTCTACAGAAGTAAGTTCTCTTGCGAACATTCATAAAGCTCTGATTTCCTCTCTTTATGGATATATATTATATTTTTTTCATTTAAAAAGTCTCACATAAAATTTAAAGTCGATAAAATAGTTTTTTCTTCTGATAGAAGTCTATTGTCAGATTATTGATTGAGCTTACTGATATTTCGGAGATTAAACCCTTACAGCCTCTGGCTAACTGAATTTTTCACTGATTATATAGTTTATAAAGGTCTATAGTTTATAATATTACATCACTATTATTATTATCATTATAGTAGATATTTTCAGACTTCTAAAAGGTGACAAAGAATTAATTCCCCGTGTTTTACGTCATCAAGACATATAAGTATACCCAAGGTCCTGCTAAGTAATCCATAACAGGTAGACATAATGAGATACCCTTTGTTGCCCCTCGTCCCTTTTGCTGATTATTCATTTTTTTTTTACCACGGGCTACCATGGTTTGGCAATGTTTTGGCGCTGTTACAGTACTTGTCTGCCATTCTTTGCCAGAGCACCCCCGGATCATCATTGTACGAGAATTATTAATACCCTTACTCATAGATAGGATTAGCCGGTTATTCCCACAGAAATCCTCCCAAGAATCTACTTATACAACACCCTTTTCATACTGGTGTTGATGCAGAAATCCCAGGTTTATTCAGGTAATACACGCACTCTCCAATGAGTGATTGGTATCACATATAATACGTACTAATATTCCTCGTCATGGCAAAGTTTTGAAGTGACTACTGATTAAATTTCACAAATTAAAAAAAAGGAGGGTTATTTCAACCTCCAGAATAGTCCTTTCATAGATTTTAGATGGGCACAAAAGCATATTTTGGTCACCGGGTCGTTCGTTTAAAACTTCCACAAGTACATACAAATGAATACTTTTTTTTTGAAATTTCGGTTGCAGATGAAATATTAACCCAGATTTCTGATCCAACCAATAAAATTTAATGGTCAGAAACAAAACATAACTTATATGTTTGGGCTTACAGAACCCAAAAATCAGATCACGTGACGTTTGTCAAAGAAGAAGAAGAGAAACAAAGAGAGAAATCATTCGGTGATTTTAGTCCTAAAATGCCTCACAGGTGTATCTCAATCTTCATCAAAACTCCACGCGTAGAACTTCCCGCTTAGGAAAGTTATCTTTCTCGATCAGCAATGAGTGTTTAAATCTTCCGGAATCGGACAGGAAACTTTCGCACATATCTGTACCGAACCGAAATATCCGAGCGGATCTTGCATAGTTTACGGATGAGCAATTAAAATGTTGGGACGCGTTTCTACAAACCAGGCCCTTAAAAATTGCCTGTAAAGAAATTGATTGAAGATTCCACGACTTGTTTTAACACTTTTAATAGACCGTTTTGTTTGACGGCAAAATTGGGTGTCGAAATCAGGCACATCATTGTCAGGATTGGAAAAATATTACGGCGAACACTGGTTCTGTATGCAGAATCCATGAGCAAATTTGTTCGGTAACCACCGTTTGGAAGTCAAGATTTGTAAATGCCATATCGCCGTCAAGGCATTTTGATTAATCGTATTAGATCTTTGGGAAAATTTTGCCTGATTTAATTTAAGAAATTTAATGAGCGATTTGTTGCTGTTCTGATTGGCCCAAATCCTAGACGACGGAACGGAAATGTGGCAGGTTTTTTTTTCCCGAAGAAAATCCTGCACGACGAGCAAATAAAACCGATTTGTTACTCAATCCAGAAGACAAAAGTGCTCATGGGCAGCTATATTCATGCGCCGCATCACCAGGCATGGTTCAAGGCTTTCGGGCTGAATAATCAGAAAATATATTATATATGTTAGGTTTTTTTCTTTCCAAACTTCACTTCTCTTGTTCAAGAACATTTTTTTTTTATTATAATCATTCTATTACATTAATACCGGCATTTCTTAGACCATGAAGATCATTGCCGTTTATCTTCTTCTACTTCACTTGGCATCTGCCTTAGTGGTGGTAGACTCGTCGCTAGCTTCATCATGTATCTACTATATGAAAAACTTTAACTGGGGATGTGGCGGCTCGGGCCAGGGCCACAAAATGTATATGTGCCGTTGTCGAAACATGGATTGGGTTGGTTCTGTGGCCAATTGTATGGAAACACAGGGTGCAAATCAACATGAAATCACCCATGCATGGAAACATTTATCAACAAGATGTGTTCAGAAAGCCAATGTATTTTTTAGTGTGGACCAGCTTCAAGAACATTCGCTGAACGCCACCCATTTCATGCAACCCCCTCCAACAAATAAGACTATGCGGTTGTACCTGCCTATTTCGGTGAACAAGTCGGCATACAAGATTTTCGAGACATCTTTTGATGAAATTAATCATCATGTGTTCAAAAGCCAGTGGTTTGGTTGGGGTTTGGTGCTTTTCTGGGGTGCCTACATTGCATACCTTACTGTTTCCAACATTCTCTGGACTTTTTTCAGGGTTTCGGTGTTCCCCAGATCTGCCAGACAATGGTACCAAAAACATATGTTGAAACCCACTTGGGTGTTTGGCCTTCTGCGCTGGGACGTTTTGATCATGTCGCTGTTTGTGGTGCAGACGGTGTTTTGCACAGCATTATCTTATAATGTGGCCATGCCTAATATGTACATCAATAATGTGTACTTCCTCACGCTTGATTTGATTGGATACAGAAGTGCAATTATCGCGTTTTCATTAATGCCGGTGGTTTACGTTTTTGGTCTTCGTAACAACCCATTCTGTTTTTTGACTGGTCTTCCTCAGGCAACCTTCATTCGTTACCATAAGTTAGTAGCTATTGTGATGTCACTTGAAGCGTTGGTGCATTCTTCGGTTTGGACAGCATATGCCATAAGAAGTGGTGGTTATACCATGTGGAGTATGGATAACTATTGGAGATGGGGAATTGTGGGCACAGTATTGCTTTTTGTGATGTTGGGCCACAGTGTAGGATTCATCAGAAATGCTATGTACGAGTTGTTTTTGGTGTTGCACAAGGCCTTTGGTTGGATCTTTATCGTTTCAATGTGGTACCATTGTATCAGTCTTGGCTGGATGGGATGGGTCTACTCGCTTATTGCATTCACCGCATATGACCGTGTTGTTAGACTTTTCAAGACTTTCTTCATCAACCGTGGTTATACTGAGGTCCAAATGAGCGTTGTCGATGACAAAATCGTTAAATTGACTGTTCCCAAATCCGTTCTTTACGATACGTTCTACAAGCCTGGATCTCACATTTACATCAGCTTCTACCATTGGCCAATCTGGTACCAGTGTTTCCAGTCACATCCATTTACTATAATCACCTCTCCTGTGGAATCCAATGGAGTTTTCGTCATTTATGTCAGAATCAAAAAGGGTACTACAGGGTTACTTGGTAAACTCAGGGGTGACGAAAAAGGAAATCTTTCCATGTGGCTGTTAATTGAGGGTCCTTACGGAAATGGTGTGCCTACCTTTAGAGAAAATGAACAGCTCATTACCCTTGCGGGTGGTCTTGGAATATGCGCCTTGCTTCCAACTCTTTACCATAACCCGGAAGGTTCTGCACTTTATTGGGCAATTAACAATATGGCCGATTTCGATTACTTGCGCAACGATTTGGAATACTTGATTTCCAAGGGTACTAATGTCCAAGTGTTTCTTACAAAGGGTAAGGATGAAGATGACTACTCCATTGAGGAAAAATGTAAATATTTAACTGTCCTTGGCGAAAGACCCAGTGTGGATGAATGGGTGCTTGAAGGACTTGAGCTTGGTATCTTAAGGAAAAAGACTGACACTTATGTCCTTTCATGTGGCCCCGGTCTGATGGATCAAGACGTTCAGGAAAGTGTCAGCAAGCAGACTGTGGTGGGCCTGGAGCACACTATCCATTATCATAAGGAAAACTACCAGTGGTAGTTTCGCAACACATAACTAGATTTATTTATTATAGATACTAATATATTCATACACATAAACCGGAGATGGGGGGAAAAGCGCGTTTCCAGTGAATCATATTATTTTTGTTCTTTTCATCAATACAGAAGCCTGTCCGAATCATTCACAAATCCACTGAATATTAACAATCTTCTTTATCCAGAGGGTGAAAATCTGCTGGCGTTTTCTCCTGAACCATTTATCTCTGAGTTGGTACAAATGCAACTTACTGTAGCTGATGAAGATGAATCAGATGACGATATGGATCAACCGTTCGAATTGCAAGCTGAAGGACGGGAATATGGCCTCTTTTGTTGGGATAAATTGTCTCATCTATGATATCATAATAAGGAGAACTAACCTGAGTACAAGAATACAGCGAGGAAAATGAATTTTAAAAGTCAGGCCATGTACAAAGATAATATAATCGGCAAGCCAAGCTCAGATGGGGACGAGGATTCAGATACACCACTGGTAAATGAAACAAATGTGGCAAAGAAGCTGCACTCTTCCGTGAGTATTTTGGAACACCGAACTCGGGAAAACGAATTACCCGTATGGATCTTGCTTCTCAAAAAAAAAAAATCCATAATTATGAAAGAAAATTCCTTAACTGAGATCCCAGGGATTTCTGCAAGTACTGGTTGAATCCCTGGAAGAGGCCAACCTTTGATGCAATAGAATTAGATACAGTGTGTATTTTTTTTCTGAAATTTTTAGTATATTATCTGCTAGATGAATTTACAAATTTGGTAATTTATCAGCGTGTAAAACATTGATAGATTGCAACTTGTACTGAAATGATGAATGTATAAGATGATCGAATATCTGTACTGGAATTATATATATGAGTTGAGCTGAGTTATATAATTTAGTTAGCTTTAGAAAGGATAATTAGTATTTCATTCGAAACACCGGCATTTATCGGCAAATGGCATGAAATGCTCCACTTTTTTGCAGCTTCAATCCATCACCTTTTAAGACAGATCCCGCAAATTCAGTTTAAAGGGAGTGAAGATGACGACATATTTTACAGAATGGCCAACGTTTTTGGGGAAAGAATATTCGTTCTTTTTAAAGTCGAATATTCCATTAAATAAATTTTCAAGAGAATAAACAAAATATCTATATTTTACTTGATGCAAATATTCTGTATTATTCAATTATTCAATTATTCAATATTATAGTGGTGCTGCCGGGCGCGCCCACCTCCCGTAAAAACCACCCGTGCATCCCTAACCCGCGCCAACTCCGCGCAAGGGTGAGGCAAGAAAAAAAACAACTGCTACAACCGAGTCAAGCGCCGACAAACCACGTTTAAAGGCCAACTTAAAGCGGCATATTATCAAATAAAAAGAGGAGCTGCTAACCTTAAAAGACATTCTTGTTAATATTTAGATATCCCCACGTGATCTTTCAAAAAATCACTTATATAAACCCCACAAATATGGTTTCCTCGTTCCCGCCCATCGTTATAGACAATGGTCTGAGCACTACGCGTGCTGGCTTTGCTCTGGAGGAATTGCCGTCACTTGTGTTTAACACAAACTACGTGGACAATTCGCGTTTTGGCGATGAAGAAATTTGCCAACATCCGGACGCCGAGGTGATGACACTTATGGATGATGGCATTATTTACAGCCCTGAACATGCCCAACAAAACTGGGCCCACGTGTTCCGCCAATTAGATAGTGGGAATGGTATTGATCTGCGTGAACATGCTCTTATGGCCACAGAGCCCGTGTGGAATACGAGCAAGACTCGTGCCCAATTGGCCCAACTGGCGTTTGAGGAGTTCCAGGTTCCGCTTTTCTCGCTTGTTAAGACGCCATTGGCCCAGCTCTACCATATGGGCCGCTCCAGCGGATTGGTGGTTGATGTAGGCAGTGCGGTGGCATCAGTCACGCCGATTTTGGACGGAATAATCCAGCTGAAATCGAGCTTTCACTCAAAGTACGCGGGTGACTTCCTTAACTTGCACTGTTTGAACAGCCTCGGGGCGAAATTAGGCAGTGCCCCAGGCACCCAGCTCGATTACACGCGCTTGTTGCCAAGTAGGTACCACTCTGGTGTGGTTTCTGAATCTTTCAAACAGTACCACGTGACGCACCACCTCTTGGCGAACTTTAAACAAACAATGGTTTCCACGACAGAAACGCCCCCAGGAATGCCCCCTTCGAACGCGTACTACCCACTGGCTCATCATCAACACCCAGCCACCTACCAGATTCCAGATGGCACCCATGTCCCATACACAGACCACGAGCTCACAGCCTTAACCGAACCACTCTTTGTGCCTCACGCGTATCAATTACCAGGACTTACGCTCCCGGAACCTGCGTTTAACAAGGCTGGCTCGCACGGTATTTCCAACTTGGTGCTTTTCGCAATCAAAAACTTGGAGTCGGCATTCTTATCGCTGGCTGCCAACGATAGTCTGGGGGCGAATGCCGGAGCGCGTTTCAATGAGATCTTGCGCCAGCTCTTTACCAACACTTTGATCACTGGTGGCACTTCATTAATCCCCGGCTTTGCTGACCGTATCTGTGGTGACCTCAGCCGAACGGCGCCACAGCTTTTGCCTGGCTATATGGTCACCGGCTCATATAAGCTTTACATCAGCCCATTGCGCAATCACAACACGGGAACCCTCAACGACATCTTCGACAAGAAGTTTGGCGCGTGGCTTGGTGCGGCTAACTTGGCGTCAATGCTTAAAGAGAGTACCGAGGATGATGGCGGCAGTGTGAGTATTGCCCTTGACAACTGGTTTGTGTCGAAAGCGGACTATGAGGAGTTGGGAGAGGACTTGATTGCAGAGCGGTTTAAGTAGGATAAATTACAATGTGTGGTTGTGGGGTAAAATCATTCGATCATTAAATAGGAAAAAAGTATTTGCGGAATTTACCGGGATATGTGTATGTATTATACTTAGTCCTTCCATCCAACGTACTTACCGTCGTACTTGGTGGTGTCGCCGTGGACAGCCAATACTTGGTTGACCTTGGCCTCGACACCCAACTTACCGTTAGTCTTAGCAACAAAGTGCTTCACCACCTCGGCGGGTGTGGGCAAGTACAGTCTGTTGGAGCCGTCCAGTCCAACAATGTAGTCGTGGACTTGTCCCGCAGTAGGCAAACCCATGTTGAACACGTAGTTTTTGAAATCAACGCCAAAGAAGTTGTTGATCAATGGCGAAGTGAGCATTGAGGTAAAGACAGAAGATTCAAGTAACTTGTTTGCACGCGTAGAGTCGAATGGAGTCCATTCGGGCAAGGCTGGTTGCTTGATCTTGTGAATGAGTTTGTGCTGGACACCCTTGACGAAATCATTCACCTCAGGTTTTGCGTGCATAATGTTGGTTGCAGTAGTCAACTCCAATTCCAATTGGGAGCGGAGAGTGTTACGAGAACCGCGTTTCATCAACTCAAATGCCACATGCAAGGAGGTACGGGATTTAGCCGCCAAACGGTCGTATGTGGCACGGCCAAACTCAGAGCCGGATTTCTGGAACGTAGCGAGAGCCTCTTCCAATGTCTTTTTCGCAAATGCCTTATTAATAAGCGCAACTTGCTCAGGGAGCAAATGGAACTGGTAGTTTTCGGGCAACTTTGTCTCGGCAAACTCATCGAGCACGCCATTAACCTGGACAAAGAAATCCTTTTGAGAGCGGAGATTCAGAGCCTCGTTGGCAGCGCCATTAATCACTGGCGGGTTCAAATTCGAGATCCGTGACACCAATTGCGGAAGACGCTCTGCAGGGACATAATGGGTGGCAAAGCCGGCGAAATATGCGTCGGCGCCAGAGAGAACCTCCCCGGTCAAGGCATAGTAGTAGCCCAAGTGATCATCGAGGCGAGGCAAGAAAAACGTAGTACCAACGTCGGGGAAAAATCCAATGTCCATTTCTGGCATGGCCAAACGGGTGTTTTCCGTTGCCACGCGGAATGGCGCGTGTACTGAAAGACCCACGCCACCACCCATGGTGATTCCATCCATGAGGGCCACATATGGCTTGGAATACGTTGCAATCAAGAAATTCAAGTTGTATTCTTGCTGGAAAAACAGCGCCGCCTGTTGAGGTTTCTCCGAAAGCACTTGGCGGGCACATTCAGCCACATCACCACCGGCACAGAGTGCTTTTGGGGTGCTGGAAGTAAGAATAATCAGGTTACACACATCCAGCTTGGCGTACTCCACCAACCGTGGGGAGATTTTCAGCACCATGCTCGCGTTAAGCAGATTAAGTTTTTGTGTACGGTTGAGCGTGATCACACGCGCCATGTTTGTGTTGGAGAACAACACATCGTCGGCGGCGTGGCCTTTAGTATGGGCCATTCTGCAGAATTTGGCGGGGCCGGGCAAAGATTTGCGAGTAGGGATACGAGGCGCAATTCTGGTGGCTTTTAGCATGGCAAAAAAAAAAAAATTTAGGAGGGTTTTGGGGGGAGATCCACCGGGTTTATATGTACAAGGGCGGGGTTTTGGTGGGGTGTAAGTGAATGGAGTATATACAGCCAAGGAGCCGAGGGAGGGGGAGAAATGGAGGAGTGTGAAAATTTTCGCACTTTTTTTTTATGTGAGGGGTGCATATAGTAAGGGGATTCGGGTTAATTGAATATTGATGCTAGGATTATTCCATGAATGGATAAGTAATAATATTCGTGATAATGTAATAATTGATTGCAATATTCTCGAATATTTACTTATTAAGATCATTGGAATTTATTCTTTTTTTTTTGTGACGGAAATAGCAGTTTCCTTTAGCTCAATACTTACATAGTACACGTACACAGACAGGGACTTGTTGGCGGCAAGTATCAGGTGTGATTTTTGGAAACAACAGTGTAGTTAGAAAATATTATATTGCGTAATTGAATCAAATTGTGAACATATTTCTTTTTGACACTGCTTATCTTTGGTGCACTTACAATTTTAGACTTGTATGCGGTTGAATTAATGTGCCTATGGTTCAGCAAAAAAATTACTGTTGTTTTAATTCCCAAGTTTCTCCAATATGTAAATATCATCACTGAAATTTTATATTAGTGGCTGTGAAAATATTACTAAGCTGTCTGTCTAAATGTTATTTTTGCGGGTTGCCACATAAAAAAGAAGAAACACCAGTCGGGTTTACTAGTTCATGAATTAGTAATTACTCGAGTATAGACATGGTAAGACAAGATTTTCTAAAATTTCTAAATTATTCGTGTAATTTATCACTTTATAAAAAGATTGATTGCTATCGTTTTTTTTTTTTTTTTTTTTTTTGTTCTTTTCGACTGATACTTTAGTCTTAAGGTGCAAATTGCAGTCGTAATTCTGTCGTGCAGTCTCAGCATGTTAAATACCCAACAAGAAGAATAAATTACTATAAGTGAGGTTAAAAACAAAAAAATCTTCTTCATTTTTTCAAAATAGTAGTTCTACACAGATAATGACACTTCAGGCGTTTATCAGTGAATTCTAGGAGGGGATTAATGAGTAAAACTTGATCTTAGTGTTGAAGTTTAATAGCAATATTATACTATTTATTTCTTGACAAGAAGTTGTGAAATTTGATAGCCTCCATCATGGCGCAATCTGGAATTTAATAAGGTATGGGGACTGTCGTACTTTCCCGGTGATGGTGTGTATTTCCGACTCTTACCCACTGAACTGTAATCTTAATTCCTTTACTTAAACATTTCAATATCCACTTGTTACATATTTAAAAAATTAGTTGAAGATTTTAATATAACGTACATCACCATCCAGCGCGAAACATTATCGCGCGCGAACAACGCGTGCCGAAGTTTTTCTTGAAGAAAGTAAACAAATAATTCGATTTTCAAACAAGCCTAAATGGACCGCAACAAGTCTAAATTCCCTCAGGATTCGGCGGCTGATGAAGGGAAAATTCTTTTAGCTATAGACTCAGTCAAAAAAAAAATTATACCCCAATTTGCACGTTGCTTCTCAAGTTTTTGAAGTTCCCTATTATAAACTTCATAGAAGGTTCAATGGCACTCCATTCAAGGGTGAAACTCGAGCCAATGGCCATCTTTTCACAGAAACTGAAGAAGAAACGCTCTGCAAGTGGATAATCTCTCGACATACTCGCGGAGTGGCTCCCACGTTCTCTGATGTGGAAGATATGGCAAATTTACTACTCGCGGCGCGTGGGTCCGACCCCCCTAAAACCATTGGCAAAAATTGGGCCCACAGATTCGTCAAAAGACATGCTGACCTTAAATCGAGGTACACTAGAAGTATTGATTATAAACGGGTCTATTGCGAAAGCCCGGCGATTATTCGGGCATGGTTCAAGCGTTTGGAAGAGGTGATTATGAAGTTTGGAATTTGCGCTGAAGACATATACAATTTTGATGAGACTGGCTTTTCAATGGGACTCATTGCGACATCAGTTGTTGTCACTGGCTCTGATATAAGAGGTCCAAATGGCCGAGGACCGCGTGTACAGCCGGGGAACCGAGAGTGGGTCACTGCCATCGAGTGCACTAATGCGTCTGGGTTTGCATTGCCTCCAATGATAATCTTCAAGGGAAAATTTATCCAAGAATGCTGGGAGCTAGATCTCCCAAAGGATTGGTTTTTCCAAGTAAGTGAAAATGCGTGGACAACGAATGCAATTGGTTCAGAATGGTTGAGTGAACACTTCATACCTCTCACGGACAAAAAATTGAAAGGTACCCATAGACTTTTGGTCCTAGATGGCCATGGGAGTCACTTGACCCCCGAGTTCGATTCTTTATGCAAAAAACACAATATTGTTCCATTCTGCTTGCCAGCTCATTCTTCGCACGTCTTGCAACCTCTCGACGTGGGATGTTTTTCTGGGTTAAAAAAAGCCTACAGTAAGAACATAATGAGCAAGATCCCCGAGGGTATTCACAGCATAGATAAAGCAGATTTTCTCGAGGCTTATAGGCCTGCCAGAATAAAAACGTTCCATACCAAGGCCATAAAAGAGAGCTTTGCGTCCACTGGTATACATCCGCTTGATCCCGAACGAGTCATCGAAGGATTAGATGTACAGTTGAAAACACCTTCTCCTCAAAAGTCTAATGCAGAACCCTGGTCACCAAAAACACCCTCAAACTCAGACGAGCTAAATTTGCAGCTAAATTTTATTGAAGGAAAGTCAAAGAATGATTTACAGAGTCAGGGTAGCCCCGTGAAATCCGCACGCAAACAAGTCATAAAAGGGTTCCATGTTGCGTTGCAGCAGAATGCGATACGCGACAAAGAAATTGACGAATTACAAAAAGTGATTAAACACCTCCACAAAAAGAAAAACATGCCTAGAAAATTCATTAGTCACAAGGGTGGACTCTCTGTGGAAAACATCAGAAAGATCGCCAATGAGTCACTAGAGCCACGCAAAGCTCAAAAAAGCAATATTCGTAAAAATGCTGCAAAATCTTCGAAGACACGTGCACAAGACCCAAGACTATGTGGGATTTGTAAAAAACCCGGACATAGGAGAGAAACGTGCAAAAAGAAGCCGGTTTAGCTCCATTTTTTTTTTAAAAAATTATGTATTGAGATATTTGAGGAAACGTCTAAAAATTCCGTATGTTTATTCGCGTTGTTCGCGCGCGATAATGTTTCGCGCTGGATGGTGTTGTACGTTAGATATTTCTAACGCTTCCTTTTAAATACTGCCTTAACCCTTCTCTGTCTACCGCAGATATAACATTAAGCGATATATAATCAAAGCCCCAAAAATCACATATAGTTTCCATCAATTCTCTAAACATCAAGTCCCAATGCTTCTCTTTGGGACTTGGAGTTAGGGTCAAAGTACGGAACTTCTGCCAATGATGTCACGCGAGTGCCATGTCTAGATTGTTTACCCTCGTGGTCCCAAACTGCATTATGGTTGGCGATTCTATTATCCCAAAGCGCAGAAGTTCCATACCCCTCACTAGACTTCCAGTTCCATCTCACTTGGATATCCAAATTTTTCTCATATACATCAAACAAGTACCCCAAAATAAGCTGGGACTCGTTAGGTTCCAAGCCCACAATCCGTACCGTCATTGCTCTGTTCACAAACAAGTACTTCCACCCTGTAGCAGGGTGAGTTCGGACCAAAGGATGCTCTCTTTCCACATACTTGGGACCACCCAATGGGTTCTTCCTATCAATATACAGATTTGCCGAACGGTAAACTGCAGTTTTACCATCCAAAAACTTTTGCAAGGAAGGTGATAATTTATCATACGCTGCATATCCCGAAGCCCATAAAGTATCGCCGCCAACCTCGGGAATAGTATCATTGTGCAAATGGGTAATTCCAGCCGGCTGGAATTCATGGACTAAATCAGCATGCCATTTTGCTGTTCCTCCTGAGTTATTTCTAAAGGAAAGAGAAAGTCCATTATTTTCCCTGAAAAAATCTTGCCAGATTACACTATTCCCCTTCAATTCCTCGCCTTCAATAGTATTAGGTACTCTGGGAATTTGAGGGTGCACTTCAACCTGTCCCCAGTATTTCCCCAATTCCAATTGTTTTTGAGGAGACAAGTCTTGGTTTTTGAAGAACACCACTACTCTTTCAGCAATTAAAAGTGCTAATTCGTCTTTTTGTTTATCGTCCAAATCTGCAAGTTGCAACCCCACAATCTCCGTACCAATATGTGCGGTCAAATTATTCACTTCTTTGGCTGCTCCAAACAAGGCCTTTTTCTCGGGATCAGCATTCTTACCCCTTTCAATATAAGAATATTCCTGGTTCCGAATCTCAAATATCTCGTCAACAAATGTTGGGATTTCTTCTCTTGCATTCACCTTAGGATACCCTTGCGATAAATCAATGTTATATTTCTCAAGTCTTTTTCTCGTTGGTCCAGGTACTTTCTCAAGGGAAAAAACACTAGATTTGTTTTGATCTCCAACTTTCAAGCTAGCTAATTTCTTCACAATTGAAGACTGATCTTCTAAGGTACTTTCTTGTGGGGGGATAGCGGGTGCAGCGAGAGAAGGTGCCATTTTGTTGATATATTTGTTTAAATAGATACTTAGAATTCTTTTCCAATTGAATCCCGCATGGGGAGATCTCCATACTTATATACTTTTTCGGTTTGAAGTATTAGTAATGCGTGTAAATCAAATTATCAACCACAGTTGCAACCATTAATGCGCGCATGCGCAATCTCTCCACAGTTATTCGATATATAAAGCGATTGTGGAGCAAGGGTGCATTAAAATTAGCGAAATGAAGGAATAATCTCACCCGCATAATGTATTTTATGTGAATCCTCTTTTAAAAGAATATGATTATTGTTTTAGGAGAAAGCATAATTTTTATATTCCTCAAACCCCGTACTCTAGAATTGTTGAAGAATCAAGAGACAGCCAGATAATGTTCTGAGTGAATTTTATTGCATACAATGGCTTACCCGGAACAAATTTATCTTGATAGTGAGTTACATTTGTTTCACAGAAATATTCAGTAGACCAAATTCACTATGGCACTTAGTTCTTCCAGGGGACTGGGTAATTTTCCACGAGCCTCCCAAAAATATATAACAGTCGTTTTTGTAATTCCCCTATTTAACTCTTGAAGATCAAACATAGCGTTGTTTAGTGATTTCTTTGGTGTAACTTTCAGTTTTATGCTTGATAATACTAAGCCCACTACTCTGGAGTTGAGATCTACCAGAAAGGATATAATAAATGACTGGAACATTATGATGAGCTAAATCTCCAAGACTTATTCAAGGTTGTTTGTTTGCAAAAGCTGGCATTCCACACGCTCATCACCACTTTCTGAAGGCATCCTAAATTGGTATAACTTCCCACTATTATACGAAGCCAACATCAAAAGGCCCGCTGTACTAAAGCCTATTTCGACACTTTTTGGAACCGAAGTAGCAGTTTCTGTATCTGGGAGTTTCACGTACGCAAAGGACCGACGAGGTTTCTCCCAGATCAAGTTCTTGAAATACTGCTTGTAGGGAAGACGTTTCATAATCAGCTTCGTGTACAGGTTATTAAGAAGTTTCGACGAAGACTTGAATGCCGAAAAGTAAGAGCTGGATCCTTCTTCCTTTTCCTTGGCCTTTGAAGGTTGATCCTCGGTTTCTTTCAGAAGTAATAAATTCGCAAGGTTCTCATTAAGATCTTCCAGTGACGAGAGCCTAGTTGTTGGTTCTTCCTCGGATAAACTAGGGTCATCAATCTGAGCCAAATCTTCGGTATAATGCAGGGTTTCATTTGTGGGCAGAAAATGGGCATTTTCATAATTCATGGTGAATAAATGTACTGTGCCACTTTCAGAGCCACACCCCAAAATCGTCAGGTCCAAGTTAAATTTAAGGGCATTAATTTTAGCCGGATTATGGCCACGGCGGAGGTTTGTCACTTGTGTAAGCAGGAGTTTACCCGTACCGTCATGTTCACTAGTCACGTGGCTCACACGTACAATGGTACCTTTGGTAGACGCCGTTGCAATAAACTTGCTATCACTAGAAATAGCGATTTTAGCAATTTCTGAATCATGAGCTTTATAAATGAGACGTGGCTTTAAATAAAGCGTATCGTAAACCAAAACCCAGCCGCCAGAATCCTTCTGAAGATCTTGAAGTGTAACCAAGGGTTTTTTGGCGAGTTGTGCCTTTTCATTTTTCTGGGTCAATTCTACATACGGCGCAAGGGATTCTCGTGATTCGCCAGCTTGTCCAGGATCTAAACATAGGTGCTCTGTATCTGCGGGCAGGGGAATTCCCAGATCTAAACCTGTAGAAACTGCATCATGATTAAGTAAATCAGTCAGCTCACTAATTGCCAGCAAAGGAAGCACCAAAAACGAGTTTTCATTAGGGCTTAAATCTGCCAACACTGAGTGTTCAGTGATTTCATCAGTGTTATGGGGAAAACTATTAAGTTCTAATACTTTGATAAGTCGAATACTGCTCAAGTCATAAAGGTAAATCTGGCCCATTTCCAAAAATACAAGCAATCTTTTCCGGTTTAACTTGACATCTACAATCCTCAGAGGGAAAGTCAATTCACAAATTTTTAGGTGTTGCTTCAAATTGAAGATCTTTAATACGCGTCCGCCACTTTTGACTCCATTTTCGAAGGTTGCTGGCACAATTATAGTGAGTGAAGTCGAAAAAAGCATGCGTAGAAGCGCCGTTCCAGAATCCTCTGAATTCGGACAATCTTTATTTTTGCTGGGCAGAACAAAAAACTCGCCAAATGGATCACAATTATATATCCGGTGGTTTTCCTTTCCTGACACCAGGAGACACGTGAAATCGTGATTAAAACACAAGTCGTTCATATTGAAAACTGAGTTGTATTTTGGATTTTTGAATTCGGTTTATCTTTGTGCTTTTTTGAATGCTGTTTTGTGTTTTCGGGGTATTCTGGTGAGAGATAAATTGATGCTGGTTATTTTATAGAAGTTGCCTGTGACTCGTGAGTGATCCTTAAGAAGGCAATCTGGGGTAGTCGCACAGTAATTGCGCCATATTGGCGGCGCACATAACCAAGGAATGTATTTTAATGGTGAATTTTGGAGATAATTAAGAGGGGTTTTTTTTTGAGAGAAGCTTATGGTTTTGAGTAGTTTTCTTTTGGAGCCTTTCTTTTCTTTTTTTTTGTGTTACTATGATTTTTACCCGGTTTTCTACCGCCTGGTTTTTGCTAGTGGCCTTGGTCAACCACCGATTGAAAAGAGTTCATTCCCTTTTGATTTATGAAAAAAAAAAAAATGAAAAATGAAAAGTGAAAAGAAAACCATCATGGATATACTTATTATGACCTGTAGAACTTCAAGAAATCTTTGGAAAAGTTGTTAGCGCATATGGTCAAACCGGTAAAATATCATAAAAACACTCTTTATGCGGAAGCTACAACTTACTAGAGACGCCTGATTATTCTTCCATTTATGTAATTTAAGGGTATAATCAAAGGCGAAAATTCACTACTATTACACATGTTTATCACATTCTTTGACTTGGATTGTTCCAATTCTTATCTTTCTTATCCCTTCTACCACATCAAACGTCCATGCCACATATTAGAGACAAGCGATTTCCAAACACACCTCGCAATATAATCAATCAAAAGAAAAAGAAAGAAAAAAAGAACAGAAATACTTGAAGCGTGTATATTCAGGAATCCCCAATCCATTGAGAACTCTCATTCTTTTTGTTTGGGTTACTATATCCACAGGCCCTTTACTCGGGGACCTCCTCCAAAGTCACCGTTCTTTTTGTAGCACCCGTACTTTTCTCCACACCAGATGCTTTAGCAGAAGTGGCAGTTTCAGCAGCCACAGATTCGGAACCTGCCTTGTTTTTCTTGGCCTTTTTACCCGCAGACCCACTCCATGCATACAAAGGCTTGAAACTATCGAAAAAGCCGCAATCCGCAAACAAGTTGGGGTACAACCAGAAGGCCTGCGGCAAAGCCACAAAAGTGACAACAAAAATGATTAATCTCACAATTGCCATGGCGAAAAAAAGTCCCAAAAGTCCCAAACTGGCCATGGATAAGTACCAAACACCAGTACGCATGAATCTGGGCCACAAGGGGAAAAGCACCACGGCGAAAACACCAACAAGCATTAAAAACCCGTACAACACCATGTAAGGGTTAGGTTTTTGGTATACCCATGCATAATAAGCGTCTGCATCCAAGGTAGCCTTGCCTGTAGGACGTAAAGTAGGTTTTTCCCGATTGGGCTTCCAGCCCTTGACGGCCTTGATTTCCAGATAGTGCAATTTTTCCACCGGCACCAAAAGACGTGCTTGGATCAACAGCACAAAAATTTTTGCCACCTCCTGTTCATTGGGAATGGGAATAAGCTGGTTTTTGCCATTAGCACTTTTTTGCTTATAGTCGGCACTCAAAAGCGCCCGTTGCATGCGCTTGTAGCGGAAAAAATCCACCTCCTCTTGGTTGTTCAACAATCCGCTACGCATCTTGAGCGTGCTGTTGTCCCGAAGATAATTGGCCACATTCATTACTATAGGAGATCTTTCTTGGTTAAGAGGCACCTGGGTCTCACCAGGGGTGCCATTTCCCGGGCCACCGTGTGTTTGCTGTAAATGAGAAGCCATTTGATATGATTTCTGTAATTTTTTCTGGGTGTGTAGTGGACTATTTCCGAAGTTTGATTGGAAATTCACGTGTTTTTCTGGTCCAGATACGTGTTAACTATTGTCTATCGCAGCCGAATATTCCACCGGCAAAATATGGTGTACGGGTGTGGTTTTCCCATCTAGAGATGAAAGAGAGATAAGGTTAGAGGTATTAATGGTTATTTAAAAAATTTTTGGAGAATTGGTTTCGGGCATTTAACGATTGTTTTTAATTTTAACCTGAAACATTATTTGCTGTTCTTGTTTTTTGGCGTATTGGTTCATAATTCCAAACCTTCCGCCATGTCGCCTTATATGCCGGACCATGCCAATTCATGGACCGTGGTTGAGAACGCGTGTTGCAAATTATTAGAACGCGAAGGGTTCTTTCAAGCTTCTTTGCAGAATTGCATTATAGTATGAATCGATAAGTTGTACCGTGGAGATTCGACTTTTGACACCACCAACCTCCCAAGGAGGGAAGTCTTCTTTTTTTTTCTCCTATGGGGATTTTTCAATTGGAAGTTTCCAGCTTCGCTTCTTACACGTGACGTTACTCACGTGCATATTCTCATTCACCATGATCATACGCTAACACCCATTCATGACTGAATTCTGCGCGTCTACCCTCACTTCTTTTTCTTTTAGATTTCTAATTTAGTCCTGAAACCGGCCAAAGTGGTGATGTTTTCTTTTTTCTTCTTGGTTGCTTTATATTCTATTTACTATATTTTCTGAAAATATTCAACCCCTCGGTTCTTCATGACGGTATATCTTCACACTACTTATATTAGTATCCTTCTTATCGGGTAAGTTGGACAATTTCACTTAACCATCTCTATTCTTTTGGTTCTTCAATAGTAAATTTGGACAAGAATTAGTATTAGCCAAGTTGTTTCTTAAAAACAAAAAAAAAAAAAAAAGAAGAAAAAAAAAACTCAAGAAACCATTCGTCTACGCCTTTTGGTCTGTCCTGTTTCATAACATCATGGCCCAGAACGTTTTCAGGCCGTATGAATTTTATGTGTACCGAAAATCTGATGAAGAATCGCCTTTTTTTTAGAAATATCCCATTAAGGATATTTTACAAGTATGCCCTTTGTAACATATACTGAAATTTGTGACGAGACAAGCAAAAATGAAGTAATTATCGGTATTGGAATCATTTCTATGTAGAGACGTACGAGCCTAATTTATCCTTTTAATTAAACTGGTCGAAAGTGAATAAATAGGGGAATCTTTTAGTATTCAATACACCAAGATCATACCGTTGCTCTTTATGGCCGGTTTTTCTAACAATTTCAAAAAAAAAAAAAAAAAAAAAAAAAAAGAAAAAGCTTGGCCGCTGTCTAAAATATTTGCCAAAATCATTATCCCCTATATCAAGATTACTCAAAAAGTTTAGGTTGCAAGAAATCCATTTAATTTCAGCTTTCGCAAGGTGAATTTCTCAATAATGTCGAATTTCATATTATTTTCGAAAACCACCTAAAGCACTTTCCACTGGAACTTGGTTTTCCCGTCACAATTTTAGGACAATCTCTCGGCAACTCATGTTTCAGGATATACCTTTAGGCAAATCTTCGGGCAAGACAAATTTGCTCAACAAAATACAAATTCAGAGATTGCTATTGTTAAACCTATAAGTATCTACCAAGGAACGGTCTGATACAATTTTTGAAGAAAAAAAACCGGTATATCTTCCAAAATGAAGATCGAATGCCTACTTTTCATTCCCACATTTTTCGGGACGTTTGCCCATGCTCAACCAATCACAAAGCCTAAACATACAAAGGTTGGCCTTTCAGCAGATACAATAAATTCCAATATTCTAGTACGTTTTCCAATGTACATTAACGATTCCAATCCAACAAATAACCGAAGTTTACCTTGGACAACATACGCTTTACCGGTAACTAACGATAATATACCAACCCAAAATAGATCACCAGTTGATGAAGACGGGTATGTGAATTGTGGCTTTCCTGATTTCATTCCTAACTTCGAAGACAATGAAGACAACGAAAAGGATATACAGCTGTCGAAGATTAACGAAAAATGTCCAACCACTAGTGGTACAAGCAACAATTTCTCGACGTGTGATCCAGAACTAGACATAGAAAAACGCAAGGAAATATTGGGATTCCATGTCCCAGAAAATACCACCCATCTCGAAGGAAGAATCAAATTTTTCATCAGTCTAGCAAACAATTAAGTTTGAAAATTGCGATTAGCTTTGGGAATTAGATAGAATGTGCCCTTAAGTAGTAGCTTCGTTGAAATAAAGAGAGAAAAAAATAGTATAGCATAGTTTTGAACTTTTGAAATCTACACTTTTGATGTTTACGAAATTTATTGAATCTTTCCCACTGTCCGCCATTGCTAGAGGGAAACAGAAACTGTTTCCCAACTTGCTATAGTTTAAAGTTTATCTTATACCACTGAAGTCTCTCAATATCTTGGGGAGTTTCAGGAAAATCTAAATGCATTGAAAGATATATATACAGAAGAAAACAGGATTTTCTTTTTTTTTTTTTGTCTTTTTTTTGTTTTCGTTACAACATGGCATAAGTGCAAGACACATGTACTTTATAAGGAGATTGTAGCAACCCGTTACTTCTTCTCCTTTCGCATAAATAAAAGCTTCTTTTTCGCCGGGGATTGTTTCTCCCGCATCAATAAATTCGACATACTGGAACTGCGTTCCAGAAGCAGCGGTCTTGGAATTGATGTCCGTAATATAGGTGCTGGGGAATTTGATCCTACACTAGAATCACCCAGATACAGTGGAGCTGGTTCCTCTCCATTTTCATCCAGGTCCTCTTCTAAAGCCTCTTCATAACAAGGGATTTTCAGGAGTGTAGTAAGATCTGGCATGGGAGAACTGGCCCGGGATTTCCGGACCGGTAAATCGAAATATCCATCTATTGGGGTCATGCCTCCAGTATTGGCACGGAGCTGTTCCATGGGCAGCCGTGGACTTGTATAGTCATATACTAAATCTTTCATGTGCTGAGTATAGATAGGGGGAGCAGAATCCTCGTCGTCTTCTTCCTCTTCCTCGTCTCCTTCTTCAGCAGAGTTTTCGGCGGTTTCCGCAGGTGTTTTGACCTGTTCTCTAACAGGAAAAACCACATCTTCTCTATTTGGATCTGGGTTGCTGGTGAAATTTCCTGTGCTATCCACCTCTAAATGTGTGGCAAGTACACGGCCATGATTTGGGCTCAAGTAAATCACCACGGGAAGATTGGCACGAAGCTCAGAAACATGACCATCAGCATTGCGGATATGGATTCCTACCCGAACACGGTGTTTGACCAAAATAAGGTCGTTTTTCAAGGAACAAGTTTGGGTGATATCGGCCAAGGATGTGGGGAGTTGGTATGTTCCCCGGACCACCCAGTGATCGTCAGAAATAGACGGATTGGGACAAGGCACTTTCAGCTTACCGATCACGTGCTCAAACCCAGGAGACTGGCCCCAAAGTCCACTGACATATGAGTGCTGGACGATTTCAGCATACATTGACTTGAAAGAAAGGCCCTTAATAAGTGGTACAATTACTAGTTTTATCGGCACTGTACTGCCGAGAGCGATACCCTTGCGTGGGATCGACACATTAAAGTCGATTTTCCCTGGCCACGTATTGGTAAAATCGATCGAATCATAAAGGTTCACGTTTCTGCTGTGGAGCGTACGGATGATGCGGAAATGGCGGGCTTTTTTGAATGCGCGGTCAAAGCGGCCTCTCTCGATCTGGCACTCTAGTTTATACCTTATTTTACCAATCGACAAGCCCTCAACTGATTCTGGCGTGTTGGCCGGAAGGTGGAATGAAAATGGCAAAGAGTAATTACCATTGGGAAGAAGAAAAGAGTGTGATTCGCCTTTGGATCCTGCGTATTCTGGGCACGGTGTACCATCAATGCCGGCACGAGGAACCCTAACAAGTGAAGATTCCTGGTTTTTAAAGAGAATCGGTTGAGATTTCGTCTTGTGGAAAGAAGGCCGTTTAAAAGCCTCAGGTTGGGGGCTTCCTGTCTTTTGCGAGCCTAAACTAGTAAGATCACTAGCAGAGTTTTCATGAGATCTTTTCATTAGCTGTTCTGCTTTCTGATACTTGATGGCCAGGTCCGAATAATCACCATAATGGAGCTCACCTTTGGCGGAGCTTAAAAGATTGGGCCAAACCACACGCACCACACAATTACGCTCGGAAACCAGACCTCCAGAAAGACCATCCAGTGATTTATTATAATAATCGACTGTTTGTTCACCCGTTAACACAAGCCGGATTCTTTTCACGTGCAAATCCAGCTTTGTCAGGAGCTTAACATGACCCTCCAATGGAATATTTTCCACCTCAGCTTCATTGCCTTTAACCAAAACAGTATTTTTCAATCCGTGAGTTTTGAGCCGAATATCGAAGTATGTCAACTCCTTATTGTGGTCCTTATTGTGGGAAAACATACCGCTATTTCGAACAAAGCAGTGTATCTAGTGAAGAACAAAGAGAAAGGGACCGGGTTTAAATGCCAAGCAAAGGAAAAACCCGGGTGGAAAATAAAATAAAAGAAACTTTCGGGGAAAAATCTGCAATTTTTCAATCAAGCAATATAAATTTGGATTAATGATAAAAACGTGGATAGGTGCTGGAACCAGGTTGCGTTTTTTTAAGTACACAATTTTCGGTATCGGCAACGCTTGCTATGGCTCGATTTTCCAACGCCGATAGCCGCATACAGGCGCAATAATTTTTCCGCGACGCGGCTGCGAACGGCACCGAAGCTTCATGGGACTGCATCGGAACAAGTCACCATTACCTTCAGTGCCGACAGTATGAATTCTTATTTAGATTGCAAAGGGGGGAATTTTGAGCGATGTAGAGGGTTGTTTTTCTATGTGGTAAGTGAAATAATCTAGGTTTTTAAAACTACAATTTCCAGGCTTAAAGCATTCTTTCCCCGCCTTTTGTCACATTCCTGTCACATGCCCGGCCCTTCCGTATTGTGGCGAGGGTATATGCACCCCGTACCTTTCCGATATGGGGAATTCTAAAAAAAGATCGTGTTATATTTTATAATTGTGGTGGAGATAAAAGGGTAGGGATTTTTATTGAGTGTTTTTAAGGGGATGGAAATTACTTGTAAGAGATTTTACACGAATTTTTGATATTTTTGTATGCATTTCTTAGAGTGTATTCTTTAAAATCAGCAAAACATTTTCTCTTAACAAAAAGAAAGGATATAAAGGAATTGACTCCAAATAATAGATAAAAAAAACTACCAGTATAAACTCTCTCTTGTCATATAGCTACCAGAAAAGAAATCTCAACATTCTTATAGCACATGAAAATTTCTTTTAAACAAATTAATCTTTGATCACCTTTTATAAACCTAAAATGCTACAATAATTGAATTTATAATCATCAAGATTTACCTATAAAGCTCTAAACATTCTCAAAATGTAAATTTAAAACTTGGCCCACTTCCACAAGGACTCGTTGGGGTTGACAAGCTCATCATCGTTTTCAATAAAGTTGACACCAAAGCCAGGGCCCTGGGAGACAAGTACATTCAAGTAGTAGAGGAACTTATTACCGTCAAAACCATTGGCCCAAATGGCTTTTGCGTCCTCAAGCACCTTTTCTTTAGGAATCACTTCCTTCACCTCGATGGTAGTGTTGTTATCTTTTTCGTAAGCCTTAACCACCTCTTCAGGGGTCACAAAGCCAGATTGAACCTTGATGGTGTCTGGGAAATCAACCGGAGCAGCAAAAGCTTTAGAGGCCACAGAAACCACCAGTCTACCGATATCGCCTAGGTCAGTAAACGATAATTTAGAGTCTGGGGCTCCAAGATAAGTCACCGTCTTGGATTCGGGGTCAGCACCAATGTGGCCAAGAACTTGGTGCAACCAGATGCCTCCAGCAAAGAAGGAAGTGTAGATATCGACGACCTTGATGCCAAAAGAACGGACTTTTTCGGAGTGTACACGTTTGATGTCAAGGAAACCAGGTAACACTTTTTGTGCCGCAGGGATTTCCACACCGAATTGGGATGGAATATAAACCTTTGGCTTGACACCTTCCAAAATCTCCTCGAGATTAGCAAGTAGCTCTGGGGTAGGGCCAAATAAGGAAATAGCAATATCAACATTGCTCAATTCTTTAATCAAGGCTTCCTTGCCATTTTCAAGATCACCAGTCACGTACTTCACCACATCGGTAGAAGTTTTTTTGGAGGTATCTCTGGTGACGGCAAAAATTGGAAGTTGGAATTTGTCACTGAATGCAGAACTTTGGAAAGCTGCAAGAGTGGCTTCACCCAAGTTACCGTTAAGGCCGAAAACTGCGACCGAAGGCTTAGACATTTTGATTTTTTGTTTTTGTTTTTGTTTTGGTTGAAGGATCAATGGGTTGTGTATGCTGTGATTCAATCGATGAATGAAACAATGGTATGGGAAAAATATTTTGCATTTACGGTGAATGGTTATGCCGTATTTATACATGACCAGGCTTACCAATTGCTCTGGACTGCACACAGAACTTTAGTAATTTGATGAACTGTGGATTACGCGAACCCCTAGTGCCACCTTCGGAAAAGTCCTCACCACTTGCGATATCTGGGAAATACTGCATATTGTTGCTTTGCCCGGGTTGATGGATTAGAAATCAGGGTTCATGCTTATGTAAGCCCACAGTATCCAAGCAACCCTCGCTGACACATCTCCACTACCACCCCACAGTTTAACCCCACATTTTCACACATTTCTATTATCCTGATGTGCCACATTCAATTTAGATCCACACCTGGTGAGTGAAATGATTCTAGGGGATCTTTTTCTATTTTTACTGGTGACTAAAAAAAATAATTTAACTTTGGAATTAGCGGGGAAGATTGCTTTTGCGGCTTTTCGATTCTGTTTTAATTTCTATTAGTTTCTAGACACAACCTCATTTTGATATAGTCCACGGTTGCTGAAATAACTTAACATTCTATTTCAATTAAAAAAAAAAAGGAAAAACAAAACTCTATCTTAAGATAAAACAGGATTTAGCGCTGTCTGCCAACTGGAAAACCCATACCAAATGTGGTCCTACCATCAAAATTTGACCCACTTCCACAAAGAATCCCCTGGATTAACGATTTCGTCATCATTTTCTCCAAATAAAACACCTGCACCCACTCCTTGCGAAAGGAGAGCATTTATGTAATAGAGAAACTTTGTACGGTCGTAACCCTTGGCCCAAATGGCCTTGGCTTCTTCGAAAACCTGTTCCCTTGGCACGATTTCCTTGACCTCAAATTTGACATTGTTCGTAGATTCGTATCTGTGAACAACTTCGGCGGGTGTGAGGAAACCAGATTGAACTTTAACCGAATCAGGGAATTCTTTTGGTGCAGAAAATGCCTTTGAGGATACAGATGCCACCACTCTTCCTATATCATCAATTGAAGTGTATGAAAATTTAGAGTCTGGAGAACCGAGATATGTGACAGTTTTCGATTTCACGTCAGCACCAATATGGCCAATAACCTGATACATCCAAATGCCCCCAACAAAGAAAGAAGTGTAGATATCCACCACCTTAATTCCAAAAGTACGGACTTTTTTAGAGTGGTTACTCTTTGATGCTGCAAGTCCGGGGAAAATAGTATCTGAGGCCGAGATGTCGGTTCCAAATTGTGAGGGAATATATACGCTAGGCTTGACAGATTCCAAGATTTGCTCAATACTTCCAAGTACTTCCGGGGTATGTGGAAGCAAGGAAATCGCCACATCCACATTAGCCAATTCCTTGATTAAATTTGCCTTTCCGTCTTGAATATCACCTTGAACATACTTCACCACATCGGTAGAAACCTTGTTGGAAGGATCTCTGGTGATCGCCAAAATTGGAAGCTGGAAATTATTACTGAAAGTTGGGTTTTGAAAAGCCGCAATCGTAGTGGCACCCAACGCACCATTGAGACCAAAGATCGCAACTAAGGGTTTAGACATGTTTGGTTTGGGATGTTTTTTGCCGAAGGATTGAATTTTTTTTTCTATGAGGGTCTCGAAAAATTGACGGTATTCATTTGGACTTGTGGAAAAATATCGTTATTAAGCAATCGGCGCATAGTGTGGTGTGTGCACGCAGTGGTGGGTTGCGATGTCGGAATATACTAACTGCACGTAGCGTGCGCTGAAATTGTAAGTCGTGCCAGTCACAATAATGGTAATCCATGATGTGTGCGTAAGGCCTGATGATCTTAACATGAGGGCTTATGGGAATGACGAAACCAATTGTCGTAAAGAAAGTCACATCTGTGAACATCTCTACATAAACTTACTCTATCTATGCAATCCTGTTCTATCTAAAAATCACAGTTTCCAAATAATTACCAAATTCTTGCCATGCAATTGAACGACAAGGTCAATGATATTGGCCTTGGAATATCAGATGGTTATAAAGATGTTGAAATTGTCGGATTGCGGAGGCAGCCGCAAAAAGAGTTAGCGGTGAAGCTAGAATTTACATTTATGTTTTTAACGCTTATTTCTTTTGTATTTACAATGATTCTCATAGGTGGAAAAAGTCTGGCCGATCATGAGGGATATAATTCGCATGTGTTTGCCGCGGGTTATGGAGTTGCTTTTTTCCTCTTGGTGGCTACGGGTGCTTTCTATACGGACTTTTCTGGGTACATACCCCACTACTTTTTCAGGGGCTGGGGTATCCAACTCAATGTGTTCCATGGTTTAGCCTTTTATGCCTTCATGACACTCGTGATTTCTTGTTTAATGGGCCATCTTCTGGAAGTATTACGAGGCTAAAAAACGCTTTTCCAAGTAGGTAACTTCCAAAACGACACAACTTTAGATACTTTACATGATCCAAACTATATTTTGTTAAGCAAACGCTAATTTTTCAGTTTCTAGCATCAGTATGCCATCATCTTCAAAAGTCCCCACTTTGGCAGGTGTAACAACAAAAGTTTTTTTACCACGAGGATATGAGCCATTTTGATTTAAGGGCTGGTTCTCGAATGTGTTATTGACTTCACTTCTTTGTATGTTGAAAAAGAAATATGCTTTAACCCCGCAAAGAAACATGAAGGATTGAAAAGCGGAGTTGATTTCAAGGAGTTACACACGTTCAGAACCAGGAGTAATTTTCAGCCCATGTCAAGTCAGCCCTCTTTTTAGGCACTAGAGAGAAATTCTTCGTAACAACTGTGTGAAGTCATGTCAAGATCCACGTTTTCGATTCATTTCAGGTATTTTTTCTTTTTTCAACTGAAAAATGGATCCTTGTTGAATAGTGCGATTTGATGTGTTTATCGAAGATGAATTGTATTTCTTGGAAAAACTAAGCTCTGCTTGAATGCAGAATATTCACGTGCGCTGACAAACTCATCTTTTATATACACACTACTTAATAGTGGATATGCAAGGCAAAGAGGCTTGTGTGGCACTAAATTGAGATTGTTGCTCCCATATAGTGTGTATATCCTGCATGTGGTTGATTTCGGCAATACGGATTTTCCGAGAATCCGAGTTTCCGCGTTTAACGCTAGATGCATGTTTGCCACCCTTCAATAGAGCATTATCCGATAATATTCAACCAAACACATGGAACCCGATGGAAGGTAACCTCGACTATATAAATATGACGTAAATTCCTCTTTACATCGGGTTTTTTCGCGTCAAGCATTACTTCTACTAGTTTTCGCTACTTCCTCATTCAACAACAATCAATCATGTCTACCTCTGTCTTTGTCACTGGAGCCACTGGCTTCGTTGCCCAACACGTTATTAAACTTCTTCTTTCTAAGGGGTACAAAGTCGTTGGTACTGTGCGTTCTGCTGCAAAAGGTGACCACCTCAAAACTTTGTATGCTACAGAAAATTTCTCTTATGAGATTGTCTCGGACATTGTATCTGCTGGTGCTTTTGATAAGGCCTTGGAAAACCATCCCGAGGTGACTGTTTTCTTGCACACGGCGTCTCCAGTGAGTTTTTCAGTTGAAAATGTCGAGGAAGAGTTGCTCAAACCAGCTGTGGAAGGTACAAAGAATGTGCTCAGTGCAATTAAGGCACATGGTCCTCAGATTAAGCATGTGGTCGTGACTTCATCTACTGTTTCCATGTTTGATGCCTCCAGATTGAAGGATCCTACTTATACACTTTCTGAAGAGAGCTGGAATCCAATTACTTGGGAGGAATCTAAATCCAACCCAACTTTCGGTTATTTTGGATCGAAGAAGTTTGCTGAAAAGGCTGCGTGGGATTTCGTTGAATCGGAGAAACCCAACTACACCCTTAATTTCGTGAACCCTCTGTACGTTTTTGGTCCTCAGGCGTTTGATTCGGAAGTCAAGGATGAACTTAACCTTTCCGCGGAAATTATCAACAAATTGTTGAAATTGAGTCCTAACGCCACTATCCCAGAAAATGATGGTATTTTCATCGACGTCAGAGATGTGGCAAAGGCTCACTTGGCTGCTTTTGAGAACGGGTTCTCGAACGAGCGTCTTTTGTTGAGTTCTCAGGCATTCACGTCTCAAGCATTACTTGATATTTTGAACCAGAACTTTGAAGAATTGAAGGGTAAATTGCCAGTTGGAAACCCTGGTGACCACTTGAACGCGGACCCTGTAAGTACAGTTGATAACAAAAAGACTAACCAACTTTTGGGTTTTCCATTGGTTGACTTGCAGACTTCTGTGGTGGATTCCGTTTCGCAGATCTTGAAGGCAAAACAGGCTTGAGTTGGTTTACCTGCTGTCTACCCATCAATTTAGGGTTAAATAGATTTCCTTTTAGTCGATAAATTTTCTCATGAAGTATCTCAAAAGAAGTCATTGTCTTGATTCCAACCAACGTCAGTATGCAATTTGGAAAGCAAATTACTCTGTTCTTTTTCGAAATATCTAATAAAACACTATATTGAATGTTGTAATGATAACCCAATTTGCTTATACCATCGAGAAACCACATTTCCTGATGTCGTATCCAACAGATACACCGGCTTCCTTGAGATAAAATTTTCTTATAAATCAAAGAACATGTAATTGAACCTAGAGCTAATTCCACAAGTTATTTTCAATTTAAAAGGTTGGGGTTTTTTGTAAAGTCTGAATCTAAATGTTTGTTTTTGGTGCCAGTCAAACTAGAGACTCTAATATTAGATGCCAGAGATTACAATGGCATGAGGTAAAAATGGTGTTGGATAATTATGTACTGAAGACCCATCGGGAAATAGAAATAATACTGAGAATTTTTTTATGTAGTTTTTTTTTGTGATATTCGACACTGGGTACATTTAATGTTGGACAAAGTGGGTGGCCGTGACTTGCCCCCGCCCGGGATCGGCTGAGCTCAGAAGTCGAAATTGTGGCTCTTGAAAAACACCACACCTCAAAGCATTCACACAATTTCAAGGAAGATGGGGATTGCCTTTTCCATGAGTAAATATCACCAACTGAAAAAAAAAAAAAAAAAAAAAAAAAAAAAAAAAACAAAGGAATTCCGTCACCGTGAGCACTTTCAGCACCACCCTAAAACAATTGAGTTCTATGGGTTGAGAAAGTTCATTTATTCATGTAATTTTGTTCTTCAAAGAAATCACAAGTTACTCTCTGGGGCCCATCAATTTCTAAAAGCAAACCATTGGCCTTTGCTAATGGCGGCAAAAATGTTGGGTATTGCCCCTGCTGACAAATCCTTTCCTATATGCATGCCCGTATATTCCTTTACGTGCAGGTTGGTAGGGTGAAATGTGTTTACGCAGCCGAAAAGAAAAGATTATGAAGGCTTATTCTGCACATAAATGGCTTGATATATTTCTTACAAGTAAATGGCCCAACTTTAAGCAGCGAAACTCCGTGTTATCTCCGTGCTACCTCCGCCTCGTCCGTGTTTTCTCTGCATCTTCCGTGTTTGGCCCAGTATCGTATTTGTCATTGTACTATATTTGGAAAAGGGGGAGGTTGGGTCAAGGCCAATTTACTGTGGGTGTGTTTCTTTTGGGACACTTACAAGTTTATTGGCCATGGCCAAAAATTATATAAACAGGTGAATATTTGCCTTCTACCTTTTTTTTACTTCTTCTTATCAAAAACCTTAATCTAAAACTTCTGCTTTTAACCTCAATCACCAAATTAAAATGTCTACCTCTGTTTTTGTCACTGGCGCCACCGGCTTTATTGCCCAACACGTCATCAAACTTCTTCTTTCAAAGGGCTACAAAGTTGTTGGCACCGTCCGTTCTGCTGCTAAAGGTGACCACCTCAAAACTTTGTATGCTACTGACGACTTTTCTTACGAAATTGTTACAGACTTCGTTTCTGCCGGCGCTTTTGATAAGGCTTTAGAAAAGCATCCCGAGGTTTCTGTTTTCTTGCACACTGCGTCTCCAGTTACTGTGACCGTGGATGATATCGAGGAGGAAATACTTAAACCAGCCATCGAAGGAACCAAAAATGTTCTTAGTGCTATCAAATCTTATGGACCTCAAATTAGACATGTGGTGGTGACCTCGTCTCTTGGTGCCATGTTCGATATTTCTAGATTGCAGGATCCAACCTACACAGTGTCGGAGGAAAGTTGGAATCCAATTTCGTGGGAAGAATCTAAATCCAACCCTCTTTTTGGTTATTTGGGATCAAAAAAGTATGCAGAGAAAGCTGCTTGGGGTTTTGTTGAAGCAGAAAAGCCAGAATTCACTCTTAATGTAGTGAATCCGCTGTATGTTTTTGGGCCTCAAGCATTCGCATCCGAAGTCAAAGATGAACTTAATCTTTCTTCGGAGATAATCAATAAGTTGTTGAAATTGAGCCCGGAATCGGCTGTCCCTGAAGATAGTGGAATCTTTATTGATGTGAGAGATGCAGCCAAGGCTCACTTGGCGGCGTTTGAGAATGGATTTTCAAACCAGCGTCTTTTGTTGAACTCGCAAGGTTTTACTTCTCAGGCTATTCTTGATATTTTGGGTAAAAACTTTGGTTCTTTGAAGGGAAAGTTGCCTGTTGGAAACCCTGGTGACTATTTGAATGCAGCACCTGGCGGCTCTTTCAACAACAAGAAGACCGATGAGCTTTTGGGTTTCCCATTGATTGACTTGGAAACTTCTGTAGTGGATGCAGTGTCACAAATCTTGAAGGCCAAACTGGCCTAATTATTTTTATGGATTGAAGTCTGAAATACGTGTTTTCTGTTTTTTAAAGATACGCCAATCTAATTGTATATCGTCTAATAATAATGAAAGTATATCACTTGGTCAAGGCATTAAACTCGTTAATGAATTCAGACACCACCTCAACACACCAAAATTCACCGGAAGGTTTGACCCAGCCCAAATGCCCACCAAGATCTGTTTCAACCATGGTGAGGTAAGGGTTTTGATGGACCATATTGTCATAATCAAAATCAGTAAATACAGTGGGGTCATCTGTAGCATTCAAAGATAAGGTTGGCACCTTAATTTTATGTGCTCTTTGTGTAGCCGATGCCTCTCTATAATACTCCCATGAGTCCTTGAACCCCGCTGTTTTTGCCGTAAAAATATCATCCCACTCGGTGGTTTGCTTGGCCAAACGGGCCTTTTTGAAACTCTCCTCATTGAAAACCTCCGGCATAAATTCCTTCAACTCCTTAGAGTTACTTTTGACAAGCTTGTTTAAAAAGGTAGTGAGACTAGGGCTAAGCATATATCTACCTGTCAACGAGCTTTTAACATGTCTGGCACTTTTCTCCATATCCCATGGACACCCAATCAATACCGCAGCCTTGACTAAATCCTTAGCGGATTCCCCGGCAAAAGCCAAATAGTTAGCCACAAGTAAAGCTCCAAACGAAAATCCTACTGTGTATAATGGACGGTTGGGGTATCTTTTCTTAAAGTCCACAAGCACTTCTTTGATATCATCATAGGAAAGTCCATTGAAGAGTTTGCCTGTAGTGATTTTCGTTCTACAACAACCTCTTGAATTCACCACAACAATGTCCCATTGACTTTCGGGTAATTTTTTCAAGTCCTGGCCCAAATTTCTAATTAATGGTTCATGAGAACCTCCGGCCAAACCATGGAACACCACACAAAGAGGCTTTGTTTCTGCTTTTTGGTCACGCTTCACCTTATTTTCCAATTCCTCCGCGGTCAAGAATCTGGTTCTGGGATGAAGTTTAGGTGAAGTTTCAGGGAGTGTTTCTTTATAAAGCTTGCGAAATTCCGACTCAGACTCTGGTCTATCAATGACCCAGTCCAAAGAACAAACACCTTCATCTTCGTATTTGAAAATTTCTCTTCCATAATAAACCTCAAACTCCGTATCGGAATTATGCATACCATAATATAATGTTTGGAGTGATCCATTGAAAAGAAGTGGGTTTAACCATAACTTCTTGCTTGCATCTAGAATAGGAAGCTTGAAGCGAATAAAATCAGTAAAGGTGAGCGAAGGAGAGATTTTGGGTGACTCTTCCAGAATAGCACTATGTACTTTCAATGTAGAGCGGAACCCCCATTTCCAAAATCCAATGATTGTCATGGAAAAATTTGTTGTTGGTTTTTTCTAAAATATTTCGATCTGCGGAACCACGCGTATTAATCTTTGATGGAAATTGCGGCCAGCTGCCGAGCTGCCGAGATCTCAGCAATCAACCATCCCCTTAACTCCGGGCGCGCCATAGTACCAAGCCAAGAAATTCGGAGATAAGTTGCTGATACTATTTAGCAGAAATTAGACCACGAGACTTTTTTTTCTCTCTCTTTTCTTTTCTTTTTTTTTTTTTGTCTGCTTCATGTTTCATGGTCTACTCTATGTTTCTAATTTATTTGTGTTTCGTTTGTCTACTTCGTAGATCCCTTTGAACTGTTTTCCCTTTTCATGGCAGCGGCCCGGAGTTTCGACCGCTCGCTGGACTCACTGTTGGTAATATGACCACGGTCGTCCAAATCCACCGACCCGGCACTTTCAAACAATGAAACGTGGCCAGATAAAAGACCCAAAGTATCAATAACCTGCAGAGGATTATTCAAGTGGGCAGTGGCAAATGTTTTCTTGGCTGCGGGTCCAACAAGTACAGGATAGACACCGTAGGCACCGCACTCATTCTTTGGTAACTCCTTCAAATGCCATTGCTCCTCGATTTGCTTCAAGGATTCAAACATGTCTTCATCGGTTACATCGTCACCCAAGCACAACATAAAATCTGGGAGCTCTTCTGCAGGTGTTGCATCGGGGTCGAGCTTCACCACATTAGGTTCCTGCTTGGATCCGTGAGGACAGAGTACCAATCTCTTCACAATTTCACCCTTATTCACGAACCGAGGTCTGACTTCTATATTGGCCTTTCCGTACATAACCTCCACTTCGTAGTCCTTTCCAATGGTATCCTTGATTTCATTCAAGCACTTGTCTGCTTGGAACTTACCAAGTTCCGGGTCCGATCTTCTATAGTGCCAGGTCAATGCCACTTTCTTTTTCTCGACATTGGATCCAGGTGTTTCCTCGGTATATCTATTGAAAACATCTTCCACCTTTTCTTGCCATGACATGTCCATGGTGTCGGCAAGATTATACCATTTCAGTTCACCCACATCTCTCATAAAGCACCCGTGCTCAGCGGAAAGACCAACATTCTTAGACCCCCACCATTTCTCCAAAAACTCCTGGTCTCTACCAGAAATGATCCAGAACTGGTTCTTGGGGTCTTGTGTCAAGGCATCAACAATCTTCAAAAGCTTATGCGAAGGAATTGCTGCGGCGGGGTCTTTAACAATTGGGGTCAAAGTACCATCGTAATCAAAGAGAAACAAGCGACGCTCTGCCTTTTGGTATGCACGAAGCAAGCGAGGTCTATTCAAGGTTGGGGTCAAGTGGGTTTCATGAATTTTCGCCGAGTGGTCAATAAGGTGCTCGAGGAATGTAGAAGTCCATGATTGAATGGTGTTTGCGGCAACCTTCTGGTAAAGTGCGTCTTCTAACTTGATTCTCTCATCCTGAGGCATTTCAAGGCACCGGTTGATGGTTCTGGCCACGCCAACTGAGTCCCATGGATTGACCAAGATGGCATCCTGTAAAACAGAAGCAGTACCCGTGAACTCGGACAAGATAAGTGGAGATTTCTTGCGTTGTTGGCAAACAACAAACTCCAATGAGGTTGTGTTCATGCCATCACGTAAAGAAGTGGTGAGGGCCAAATCAGCCACACGAAGAAGTGCAAGGTACTCGTCACGGTTGATTCTGATTTGGTAGTGGAGAACCGGGGTATGGTTAAAACTTCCAAAGCGCAGGTTAATCAGACTCACGAGTTCAGCGACTTTCTTCTCAACCTTGCTATCACTAGAATAACCTGGGGATGAGACCTGGATCAACACAACCTTCTGGCGCCATTCGGGGAACATGTGGAGAAACATTTCAAAAGCCTGTAATTTCTGGGGCACACCACGAACCAAGTCAAGACGGTCACGACCAATAATGATTTTTTTATCCGGGTAGCACCTGCGCAAGGCCTTTACCTTTTCATCAACACCAAGTTCTGCGGAAAATGCGTCGTGTTCGAGGCGGTGTGTGTCTATACCAATGGGCAAGGACTCCACGGAGATTGAGGTACCGTAAACAAGCACAGAATCTTTGGTGACCTCGTAACCCAAAATACGAGCACAGCAACTCAAGAAATGACGCGTGAAGGACTCGTTCTGGAACACGATCTTGTCTGAGCCAAGCATACCATCAAGCAACTGTACACGCTTGGGCAAACAACGGAAATACTCAGACGAAGGGAACGGCGCATGTACATACAACCCAATAAACGCATCAGGGAACTCCATTCTCAACAATTGTGGAAGAAGAAGCAAATAATAGTCGTGGATCCAAATGATGTCACCTGGTTTATAGATGGCCTTGATTTTCTGGAAGTACGCCTCATTAAATTTGACGTAGTCATACCAGTCCCGGCCCTCTTCACGTGGGGCATCCAGTTGGTCTTGAATATGGTGGAAAACCAGCCAAATCACGTTTTCTGCATATTTCCGCCAACGTGCTTGATCCCGTCTGAGCAACCATACCGGGTGCACGTGTTCTGTTTTCGTGGCCACGCGGATTTTCGCCTCAAGGTCCTGTTTATCATCCTCATCCAAATATAATGGATCATTCTGGATATTGTCTGCCGTGAGGTCACTATGCTGGTTTGTCTTATTTGCGAGCTCGCCTGTCCAGCCCACGATATGTGTTTCCCAATCCGTTTGCTGCAGCAAGAAAAAGAGCGAAGAATAGAGTGCCGATTGGCCCCGTACTGGCTCTACGGCCCATACTGGTTCTTTTGTGGTGGGGTCGACCCGTTTACTGATTTTGGTGGGAAGCGAAGTCACCACGTCCAAAATCCGGCCCGAAAGTTTGAGGCTCTTATCACTGGCGTAGTCCGCTGCCAGCGTGACCTTGCTCTCGGCGGCAAAAGCGTGGAGCTCGTCATACACATTTGCAGGCATGGTGGGGAAAGGTTTTATGGGGGTACAAAAACGAATTGGATGGGAACTTATAATTTTTTTAAGGTTGGGGTTTGGATAAAATGGTGGCCTTTTTTTTTCTTTCTTTTGGCGTGGGGGTGTGGGTAGGAGTTGCGACTCTAGCGGTAGCGTGTTTTGGTGGGGCGGCAGTGAGCGGCAGTGGAGTGATTTTCGGGAACGGAGTAAGGGTGACTACAGAACGTAAATAATAAATAAATAAATAAATAAATAAATATAAACCTAAGACGGAAAAGTAGAAGAAAAACTTGTTAAAGAAAAAGGGAGAAAAGAAGAAAAAAAAATGCAATTAATATTAAAAGTTGTTAGTATAAAAAGTGTAGAAAATATCTACAAAGGTCTGGAAAGAAGAAAAAACAGGCGAGCAAAGGAGCAAAGGGAACCAGAGACTTTGTTGCGGAAGGGTTTCAGGGCCGCCGCATGCAAATTTGCAACAATTTCACAGGTCACGTGGCTTGGCCTTCGTAAATCCGCCACGAGTAGGCTAAATGTTTAAATTCCGTTTTTTTTTTTAGTTTTATTTTTTTTTTTATTTTTTTCTTCTACGGCAACTCCCGCGAATATCTGATTGTTAACGGCCTGATCCGCTTACCTACCTTTTTCAGAATTGACTTGCCTCTTTGGGGTACTTTCGCTCCCATTGTACTAACCCACCAAACGAGCATTATGATATCCCACTTTGGGAAACTAAACAAAAACGGTTTTAGAAGTGCTTCAACGGTGCAAACTTACCAGATCTTTAACCTTTCAGATACAAATTTGCTTATGTTAAACTTCTGGTATATGCTTCTCTTTCTTGAAATGAACTCGGTCTCCACCAAGGTGCGAAAACGGGAGAAGAAAATATACTTTTTAATTATAAGGGCTTTTGAAAGAGATAAATTTTCTGTTCTATTCTCTAATTCCTTTTTGGTCTTGGCACTTTATAAGATTTTTTTTTTCCTCTATCTAATGACAAGGCACATCAGCGCCTAACGTGGAATCACTGTCTAACAATGCATACCAAGACTTCTTCTGCACTTACTAAGATGCATAATAAACCGAGTTGAATATCAATAAATTTGGAAGAAGTTAAACGTTTTCGTTTGACTCTTGATTTTGTAAAACAAAACTTCCCTAACTCACTTTTCTTCTTTTATGGGAATACTTAAATAAGTAAATTAGAAAGCCCCACTTTTGCACATATTTTCCTTTAAAATCTATCTAAAGACGTTTATTAAAACCCTTCAAATGAAAATTGAATTAGCCCGCTTTAGCAACAATGTAAATACGTTATACAAATCTACCTTAAGATATCAGAATATCTTCCGCTTTTTCTCTCAACGGCCTGTTCTTTGAATAAGGTTATACCATCTCTTGAGTTCACCCTAGAAGTCTCAAAACTTGAACTATCATCCTGATACTTCTCTTTTAATTCCCTAATTTCACTCAAAAATTCTTCAACTCAAGCGTGATTTCTATTTCTTATCCTCCATGTCTTGTCAGACAGGAAAATCCTTTCGAAAATGCTCAATTTTTATTCTTTACCGTTGTGGAACGTTTTTGCATGAAACCATTTTTATAAGTCTAACTTTATGGATTTATTTTCGAGCGAAAGTCTTTGTTTTTGGTACTTTCAAGTTATTCTAAGTCTAAAGCCTTGGCTCTTTCAATGACATAAATCGAAGACAATGAAGCCAAAGGTCTATATCCGTTCATTGTTTTCGGAAACAAAGCGAGATCTACTTGAAACGGACTTTTGAAACTTGCGTTAAGACTCTTATATTTGCTCAAACCATATTCTGACCCTTCTTCACACTTCAAGTGAAAGCACAAATGATGACTAAAATTCATATTTTCCAGGTTCTGAAAGGGTTTATTGAAGCTTTTCCTTGTCAAATATTATGAATCCTTGGGTACTTCCTCTTCGTAAATTTATCAGATCGGCAAGCTCCGGAAGCATCCATCAAGAACAATGGCGAGCTTATTGTACATTGAAATTAATCTTTCTCTTGTTAGAAACTACTTTTTTCGGTCTAATTACTTGGCTAACGGTGAAGAAAAATTGACTTCCTTGGCAACACGTGGACGAAGATGGATCCCCTGAATTGTCAACAGATTTAGAGAATGATCTATAAAACCTCACTGGTTTTATAAAAATTTGTAATCAACTTTATAAAAGTCAATCCCTGAAATGAAGTTTTTTTTTAATTCAATCTTTCTTCCTGTTGCAATAGGCGTAGCCATTTCCGGCTTGAGGGGAAACGAGTCTCTGGCACTGTGTCTGCTTAAAATCAATGATTGTGAGCCATTTGATCGTCTTTCATCTAATGTTGAAAATTCTGTTGATGACATGTCATCATCTTATGAAAAATCTTCGGAAGTATCGTATGAAGAATACTCTCCAGCCACACAATTAATGGATAATAATGAAGCCATCTACGCTGAACCTATATTATATAATGATCTGGATGAAGAAGACTTTGCAGACTCCAGACTTGTTTTGATGGATAGTAAACTGCTTAACTTAAAGGATAAACAGAAGAAACTGTTTGAAAATACCGTTCAAAAACAACCCATTGAAATACTCATTTCTGATTTGTTTAAAACAGCCAACCATTTTAAGGCACAGTTTCCCAATGACCCCGAAATTTTAAATACGGAATACACCCAATTGGAAGAGGCGTTTCTGATCTTGAAATCCCAACTTTTCAAAATGAATTCTAAGGGTTATATTCTTTCGGAAGAAGCTGCAGAAGAATTTGAAATGTTAAAAACCTTGTTCGAAATGATCAATCTCAATATTGCCATAAGAGCCCAGGGATGTGGTGAACAACTTGGTTTGGAGGAAGTACAGAATGATGGGAATGGAATATCTCAAATCCCCCCAAAAAGCAAGATAAAGTATCTTATTGAAAAATTGGAAAAGTTTGTTGAAGCAATGTCTCACTGTTACGATGAAAAGGACAAAATAAAAACCAATGATGATGAATTTGGGGCAGTGGTTGACCATCTCAGTATCCAATTCGATACTTTGGAAAGTCAATTCAAACCTTTTCTTTCCCAAGAAACCATATTGTCCAAGATTTTCAAAGATGAATTAAATATTATTGAAGAAGAACTTGCATATTTACTTACGCTAGTGGACACACAAAATCCGTATTATGGTGAAACCGGTACTAATACTAGTGCCAAAAAGAAATCATGTATTTCAGCTGAATCACAAGAATTTGAAACTTTAACGGACATGCAAAAACTGCTTGAATATGCTCACAATTTACAATACCACGATTCTAAACATTTGGACTTTGACAAGTACCATGCTTGGAGAAATGGAATTAACTTGGCTCTTAACGAAGTGGAATCACAGTTGGTAAAGAAAAACTATTCTGAGAGTTGCGAGAAACGCAATTTGGAAGCCCTTGTGAAAATTATTTCCCATGAAATCATCACCAAAACAAACTCTGTACTTCTCTTGGTTACTGAATTGACGACCAATGGCCAAGAAGAAGATCCAGAATCTTTGGATTTGTTCTTGAACTTCTATGAAATTATTAAAGCCGATATAAGATATGTTGATTTCAGGCTCTCCAAATGTTTACGGAACTTGGAGAGAATTGAAGATATTATTCGAACATTGAGCCCGGAGGATGCAAAAATGAAAATCCACCTTCAACGAACTATTTTGGAGAAAACTTCAGAACACATCAAGTTACTGCTGTGGGCTACATTACCTGGTGCAGAAAAGTATAAAAAATTGGAGTTGGAAGCGTTTCGAATGCTAAACCACGTGGAAACGTTTTTAAACTGATGTGCAAACCAGTGAAGAGATTTGTTTCAGACACAGAAGTAAAATAAAAATAAAAACATGTATAAAACACAAAACCTCATCTCCACTCTTTACTTAAATCTACGGTAAAAACAAAAACAAAAAACACCCCGACTAGAAGAAGGGATTCTTTCATATTTCAGCTTTTTAAAATTTTTTTTTTCTTTTGGTATATAAAAACAAATCCAATTACCCATCCAAAAAAAAAACTAATAAATAGTTGATTTGAGAACTAGAAACACTCACCACCATCTCGACAAGCAATCAACCTAAGCTTGAGCCTCTTCAGACTTCTTGTACTCCTCGTAAGCAGTCAAGGCGTCCTCGAAGTGGTTGTTGAACAAGTCATCGTTGTCCAACAAAGCCAAGATCTCCTCGTTGTCCAAGTCCAACATCATACCGGTGATCTTACCGGCAGCCTCTGGCTCCTGGGCCTTACCAGTGGCAACGATCTTTGGGTACAACTCCTCACCCAAGATTCTCTTGTGTTGGTCCTCTGGGGCAGAGGCGATGATAGCAGCCAAGTCCTTGGCTTGACGGCCACCCTTTTGGTTGCGTTGGTTAGGGAAGTTACCTCTTTGTTGACGACCGTTAGGACCATTGAAGTCACCGTAAACTGGTGGCATACCGTAAACAGGGATTGGTTGACCGTTAGGACCAGCTCTTGGCCATTGGCCTTGAGGAGGTGGGATCTGGCCTCTTGGCATCATCATTTGAGGGTTTGGACCTGGGAAAGGACCGTTGTTTCTACCGTTACCTTGGAAGAAGCCTGGCTGTTGGCCGTAGAACATTGGTGGGATGAATTGACCTGGCATACCAGCGGCGGCGGCGTTTTGCATTCTCATTTGGTTACGAGCGTGGATCTGTTGCTCCAATTGAGAACGTCTGACGTCCTTACGTTGAGCCAAGGCGACGTACAAAGGCTTGTTCATGACCATACGCTGGTTCATCTCGGTGATAGCCTTGGTAGCCTCCTCTGGGACAGAGAAACAAACGAAACCGAAGCCCTTAGACTTACCAGCCTCGTCAACCATGACCTTAGCGGAGGTGATGGTACCGAAAGGCTTGAACTCTTCCTCCAAAAGCTCGGAGGTGATAGAGTCGTCCAAGTTCTTGACGAACAAGTTAACACCTTGGTACTTGGACAACTTCTCCAATCTGGTGGTCTCGTACTGCTTCTTCAACTCCTCAACTCTCTCTCTCTTCTTTTGGGCTCTACCAACGTAGATCTTTTGGCCGTTGATCTCGGTGTTGTTCAAGGCCTCGACGGCCTTCACGGCATCGTCGTGCTGCTCGAAGTTAATGAAACCGAAACCTCTGGACTTACCCTCGGCGTCCTTCTCGAAGTAAAGAGAGGTGATCTTTCCGAAAGGCTCGAACAACTTGGCCAAGTCCTCCTCAGAGTACTCAACACCGAAGTTCTTAACGAAGACGTTGGTGAACTTAGCCTTCAACTCCTCCATCTTGTCCTCTCTCTCCTTCTTGGAGACGTGCTTACCAACGTAAACCTCGAGGTCGTTCAAAGACATACCGTTGACGTTCTCAATGGCAGCGTCAGCAGCCTCGGCGGTCTCGTAGTGGACGAAACCGAAACACTTGGAGCGACCCATGCTGTCGACAGCGACTTTACAGGACAAGATACGGCCGAAAGCAGAGAAGGTGTCGTGCAAGGCCTTGTTGTCAATGTCTGGGTGCAAGTTCTTGATGAAGATGTTGCCATCGCCGTTTCTTCTCAAGGATGGGTCTCTTTGAGACCACATGATACGACATGGTCTACCCTCAATCAAGGCGTAGTTCAATTGCTCCAAAGCCTTCTCACCATCCTCGTGCTTGAGGTAGTTAACGTAACCGTAACCCAAGGATTTCTTGGTGACAGCGTCACGACAGATTCTGATGGAAGACACCAGGCCCAAAGGCGAGAAGATCTCGAACAAAAGAGCCTCGTTGACGGAGGGGTTCAATTCTCCGACATACAAAGATGCCGACAGCTCGGCAATACCGTCATCACCCTCAGCAGATTCCTCGGCGGTTTGAGTGACCTCGGAAGTAGATGGGGCAGCGGTAGCGGCATCAACAGGGGCAGAGCCCTCGATGTTCAACTTGTCCAAAGATTGGGTAATTTGATCAGCAGACATAGTGAGCGGCAAAAAAGGTGATTTTTTTTTAAGTTTTCAAAATTTTACTAGTTTTTTTGTTTTTTTTTAATATAGGGACGGCTTTCGATGATCAGAAGGGCTAAAAGTGGCCAGTATGGTTTCTGATACAAGGAAAATTTATGGATTTGCTGTCTGGGAGATTTCTCTAAAGAAGAGAAATTTCCATAACGTATGGGGAAAAATTTTTCTTCTCACAAACACCCACTGATGGTATACTGTGTGCAGGTCTGCTCTTCGTACGGCGAGGTAGTTGCGGGTGGTTTTTTTTTTTTTTTTTTTTTCGATTTGTTTCTGTGGACTGATGCTCACCGTGACTGACTTTTCTGGACCAGATTTATCTCTGGGTTGTAGTTCAATGTGGTGGGGAAGTAATATACTTTAGCCGCAAGTGGCAATTATTTTTCGGGGTTTTTATGATTCAGTTGTTGTTTTTTTATTATTAATTTTGTTTTGTTTTCTCTTTTTCTCTTTTCCTTTTTTGCTTATTCCTTTTGGGTAAATCTTTTCATCAAGATCAATACTGTTCTTAAGGGATGATTGTTCGCAATATTATTACAACGGCCCTAGGGCCCAGGTTTACCCCTACTTCTTGTTCTCTTCACATAAATAAACTTTTTGTCTTCGGAGTTATAAATAATTTTTAGTCAAGTTTCTCTTGTGATATTCGGAAAAAAAAAAGTCACATGATGCTTGCTGTGTATTGACGTTCTCCTCATCCTTTCCAAAGTCCTCTAAAATTAGAGGCTTATGTTTGAGATCTCTACAGACAACCTTTCATGCATATAGTTTTTTGTTTTCGTAGTGTCACACAAGTAATGGCCTCATTTTATATATTATCTGATTCTTAATCTGATTTGTAATCTTACTGAAAAATTGTAGTGCCCACATTTACCCCTGTTTTCTTCATTCAAAAGTGGTTTAAATCAGGAATTGACCCTACTCCTTTATCCTCTATGATTAAAATGAAAATCGTTATTTTTCTCGTTATTATGTACCTGAAAGTTCCAAAATAACAAAAATCAAGATTATTAATCATAACCACTCCTCCTGGTCTTTTCTTGCCTGTCTTAATTTAAGCCATGTGGTTATGCACTATATATAATTGCGTGTACAGGTTGTTTTGCAATGGTCAAATAACATACCTCTTTTAGCCAGCAACCAGATTCAGGTAATTACCTGAAATTTTCCACATTCAAGTTGGATTCTGGATCCTGAACTTATTTCACACGTAGGTCAAAAACACCGCGTTAGCTAAGATGAAATAGAAAAAAAATGATCTCGATATTTATTGATAAAATAAAATAAGCCCAAACAACAGAGCATAACGTTGTAGCAGTATTTTATCCATTGAAACGGAGTGAATTCACACTTAGGGGGGAACCCTGAATATTCTTCAAATTTACCTTCACATTACACCCCATGTGTATACTATGGTATACAAGGAACATATCACATCTGCCACCCCAAATATAGTTTTGTAAGGGTGTAATTTTATGGAAGCAAACATAGAAACATAAATTCCCCAAAATGCTATATGATACATCCAGGAATTTTCCTTGCACCACTGACGGAGCGGATCATTACTGCCAACAATATAAACCAAGCCAATAGTCATGGCTAAAATAAAGAAAAGAGCCAATATGAATTTAGTAAATTGCTTCCATGTGCGCGTTTCAGTTATTACATCTGGGGAATCGGCCTTCTCAAGTAAGCTCGATTCTGGGGTGGATATAACAACATCCTTATCATAAGACTTATGTTGCATTTTCACGTGCAACATATTATGATGCAAAAATAGTGTTCAGATAAAATGAGAATTTGTCTTGTTTAAATGTTGAAGCAATTGTTAGGTTTTAGGGGGCCGGACAGACATACACGTGACCGTTCCTGTGCCGTCCGTTCCCAGCTCGATGCTCGGTAAAAATCACCTCCTGGCGGTAGCCAAAATTCCCCCCATCTTCTCCCACAGCAATTGAAGATATATAGAGTTATGATATAATTTTGGGAATATCGGTATAAGGCCCCATCTACTATATTTTGTCTGGAACTTATTCTTTGTTTTTTTTTTGTTGTTGTTTTGTTTTTTAAAGAAACAAATCATAACCTATAACATCTAACTCTTCGCGCCAACGCCTTCTTTAATTTTCTACCAGTAAGAATTCGTAGAGAAACCCCCCCCCCCCCTACTTTCTTCTCGTTCTTGGCGTCAAAAAATGTAGACTGGACGGACTTATTACTTCTTTTTTGAAAATCCTGATGTAAAGATTCACGAGAGAAAAATTCCCAAACCTTAGAATCATTTACAACTTACAGGCACCATATTGCTTGAAGATTTTGTTTTTTACTTTTTTTTGGGATCTAAGACTATTTAAGAAGCCCGGAAAAACAATATTAAGAGCATTTTGAGTTTCAGCTATTTCTTGCTTCTTTTTTTTTGCATTTCAACTGTGTTAAGAGCCATTAAGCTCGCTTTAGGCACTAGTCCCGTATCGCCGGTTCCAGTAAAAAAAGAACTTTCCAGAAATCCTCTCGGTGGCCAAGCTGGCTAAGGCGCGAGACTGTAACTGATAATTGTAATCTTGAGATCGGGTGTTCGACTCACCCCCGGGAGATTTCTTTTTGCAATTTTTCTTCAAGTGAATCTATTTATTTTGGGATGTTTTTTTCATCCCTCTACGTAAATACAATTTATTTTGGTTTTCAATTATTAATTATTATACTCTTTATTACTTACTAACTAAGCCTTTTTTTCGCCCTGCGATTTGATTCTCGAATACATGGCATTGATCTTGGCACTAGGTACCTGAGCAGGCCAGTATAGACTAGCATAAGACCACAAATGTTTCCGGGTCTTTTCATCAGACCCATTTGTTGTTGGGTTTTCAATGAAATCACCGATGGTACCCAATTCTTTTCTCAAGAGGGATGCCCATTCATGCTTATCCAAACCCTTATTACCCTTATGTAGCTTCATCAAAGATTTGGCCACTGGCTTCAAGGTCGTCTTGCATTTCGCTTCGTCCATACTAGCGTACTCCAAAAAGTCATCTTCATCCGCCTTTTCTGACTTGATTTTCATGTGCTCTCCCAGGTGAGCTTTAGAGTCCACTTGTTTCGCCTTCAAGGCATCACCGCCAATTTTTTTCGCTTTAGGTTTAACCACACTAGATTCAGAGCCCTGACTTTGCTTCAATGTGGGTGTTTCCGCCTTCACCTTCCTTATTCTCTTTTTTGCTGGGGCAGACGCGGTGCTGGATATATCTTCCTCGCCTCTCAAGATCGTGAATAAGTAGTCGACTCTTCTGCCCAAATGAACTGGGCCAGGAACTTTCTTGCCGGCTGCTCTCGCAGAAGTAGGTTTCGAGTCACCGCTTGTCTTTGCATCCGTGCCGTTGGAAGCAGTGGAAGGAGTTGATTCTGATGGAGTTTCCTTCTTCTCATTAGATTTGACGGCAGCTTCCAAGAAAAGTTTATTTTGCAAACCAAGAATTGGGTCGTCCCGGATCTGGACCCAAGAGCCATAACCAAACTTATGGACACCAAGTAGAAGCATGGCATCATCCTTAGGAGACCAGTCACAATTCCAGTTCAGGACCTGTTTGGGCATTCTAGGGAGTTCGAAGGTTTGTGGCTTATCGGTAGGAATCAAGGACTCCAAAAGCTTCATATCTGGTGGACGAGATAAAACCAACTCGGCGTTGATATTCTTTACGCCCTGGTACTCAAAAAGAACCGCCTTCTTCTCCTTCTTTTTAGCCATCCAAAGAGCTGTTGCACTCTCACCATCGGCAGCGGTAACCTTCAGATCCTTTGCCTTTCGCTCCAACTCTGCAAGGGCCTCTGCTCTTCTAGCGTCTTCTTCCCTAACCAACTTCTTCGACATGTTAATGATTTCATTGTATGCATGTTTGATCAAAACAGGGTTTTTGTTGGAGATACTTCCATCCTCAACAAGCTGGTTCCATTTGCCACTCAAGTCACCGATTCTCAAGATGGCTCTGTAAATACCTCTAATTTCGCGCTCAGAAAGTTCATGATGTTCCTCTGCCTTCTTCTTGGCTGCCCTTCTTCTACCGCTTTCTTCCTCCTCGTCGTCATCATCAATTCCTGAAGTATCGGGTGTACCACCTTGAAGTTTTTTAACGGCGGCTCTTCTTCTAGAATAAATGGCGATCTGGTCATTAAGATAAGTCTCCTCGGCCTTTTTCTTCTCTTCTTCCTTAAGTTTGGACAATTCGTCTTGGGGAATGATATCATCCCACTCGACATCAGCCTTATAATCGGTGACCTCGAACTGTTTCAAGAACTCCTCCGAACCCAAATTGGACTCGCCAAGTTCAGGGGTAGTCACATGGTCCTCGGCACGGTTAAGAACTTCGTCCAAGTTCAAATCTTCCAACTTCTTTTGGTTATCGGATGCAGCAAACATATTGGCGGCACCAAACTTCAAGATTTGCGATAACTCACTGGAAGAAGGCTCGTTTTTGTTTTTCTTGTTGTTTCCAGGGTCAGTCATACCCAAGGATATAATTGCGTACTCAAGAATCATCTTTTTTCTGGCCCTCTCCAAGATCTCCTCCTCAACGGTATCCTTAGACACGAACCGGTAAACAGAAACGTGTTTCGTCTGGCCAATTCTGTGAGCACGCGCCATAGCTTGCAAATCAGCTTGAGGATTCCAATCAGAGTCAAAAATGATGACGGTATCAGCGGTCATCAAGTTGATACCCAAACCACCGGCTCTAGTGGAAAGAAGAAAGACGAAATCTCTGGAATCAGGGGCATTGAAATGATCAATGGAGATTTTTCTTTGTGACGAGGGGATTCCACCATCCAAGCGCTGGAACTGGTAGCCCTTGATGGAAAGGTAGTCACCCAAGATATCCAAAATACGAACCATCTGGGAGAAAATCAAGACACGGTGGCCTTCCTTCTTTAGTCTGGTCAAAAGCTGCTCCAAAAGCACCATTTTTCCCGAGGACATGATTAGACCTTTCAAGATATTATCACGTGAGGCGGAGCCAGCCTTGGCTAAGATACGATCCTCGGCACCATCAAACAAGTAGGGATGGTTAGACGCCTTCTTCAATTCACTCATAACATTAAGCAAAGAGATTTGGGAGCCCTTGACGCCAGAATTTAAAGCGGCATAGTTTTTGGTGATGATGTTTCTGTAGTACTCTGTTTGAAGGTCAGACAATTCGACTCTAAGAATCCGTTCTGTTTTCGAGGGGAGAGACTTTTCCACATCTTTTTTAAGTCTTCTCAAGATAAACGGCTTGATACTCTGTTGCAAATGCTGGATGTATTCCTCCTGGTTATCTGCCGGGGCATCAAAATCAATTTCCTGGTCAATGGAGAACCGACCAGGGGTCAAGAAATCACACAACGCGGCCAATTCCTTGATATTATTCTGCAACGGGGTACCGGTGATCAAAAGACGGTTAGCCACCTTGAACAGTTTTAAAGACTCGTACAAGGATGACTCTGCGTTTTTCAAACGGTGGGCCTCGTCCACGGCCAAAAACTGCCACTTAAATGCACCAAGCTCAGAACGGTCCTTCAAAATGTACTCGTAGGTGGTCAAAAGAATGTTGAATTTGGGTTTTTTGTTGGCTCCAAAAAACTCATAATCACGGATGGTCTTACGGGCCTCAGTGTTTCCCAAGTAATAGATGCAATTGACGTCAGGCGCCCACTTTTCAAAAGTGTCCTGCCATGCAGGGATAGTACTTAAAGGCACCACCACCAAGTGGGGACCATTCTGGCGGCGGGCATAGATTAACCACGATAAAAATGCCACTGTCTGGACGGTTTTTCCTAGACCCATTTCATCGGCCAAAATCCCGTTTTCGTTACGCGACCAAAGAAAGGCCATCCAGTTCAAACCCGTCAACTGGAAATCCCGCAACTCACCGTTCTTGATGAATTGAGGCTGTTTGCTCAACTTCTCAAACCGTGGACGCTGGTTCATGGGGTAATTTGCGGAGAGATTCGGGAGGATTTTTGATTGCAACCGTTGCTGATATTTGGCCACCTGCTCTGGTGCATCCTTGGCAATGACCGCTGCATCTTCCCACGAACATTCGTTATAGTAAAGACGCTTCCATTTCACGAAATACTGTAGTTGTGAGGTGCCATCATCAAGTTCCACGCGATCACTATCCACAATACGTTCTGCATGGGTAAACTCTTCCTGTTCATCACGCTTACGCTCCCGCTCAATGTCCATGGCCTCAATGTCCTCCTTGGTGGTCATGGGATCATTGCGGATCTCCTGGTCCAAAATAATATACTGTTTGATGTAGTTATCCACACGACGGAAACCCTTCAAATCCTTAAGTTCCAGGTATGCCTCCCACAGGTTGTGCAAGTGAGATTTTCCCGCCCACTTGATGCGGAAAAGATAGTCCAATTTAGGCTCATTCGTGATCTCGGCATTTTCCTCATTGGGTTTATGGTCCATTACCATCTCGATCGCCGAAGCCGCTGCAGCTTGTGCCTCCTCCTCCATGGCCTGTTGATAATAATAATAATCATTTCCGCCATCTTCTGCATCATCACTTTCCATAAACTCCTCCTCGTCCTCATAGTCCACCGCGTAGTTTACTGCGCCATTATTTCGGGTGGAAAAGCGTACCTCTTGCGGAACAACTGGGGCACTCTGTTTAGCCCTACGGGACGTCTTGGCCCGTTTCCGGCTTTTGGAAGACCCTCCAAAATCAGCATCCTCACCCTCGTCAACTTCTTCTTCTTCTTCTGACTCTACATCGTCATCATATTCATCTACAACTGCCCGTTGTTTACGTTTCCGGGGTTGTTGTTGTGGCTCATCATCCAGCTCCTCGATAAATTGCGTCACTTTCCGTTCCCGCCCCGAGCGCCGGAGCCCATAGAGTTCTGGGTTTGCTTCAATTTCCTCATCTAATCTACCCATTATTGGAATGATTATTCTTTCTTTTTATTCCCTTCTTTTTGGTGGTTTTGTTTGTTTGTATTTGTTTTTTTTTCCTTTTTTTTCCTTCAGGAAAACCGTGGAGTCCCGTTTTCAGAATAAATCCGGTTTCTCCTCGTTTATCAAAACGGTTTGTGTGTTTTGATATCTGTCTTTTTTTTTTTTATTTCCACTATGCCCAATCTATTCGATGGTTCTAGTGCAACTTCTTAGAGTATTTGGCAGTGGCAGCAACCAGAGGTTTTTCTCTGCAATTTCTAATAAGCTTTAAAAGATGATGAGAAGAAATGACAAAGACTTTTTCAGATATTTTTCTTTTTCTTTTTCGGTCAAATACCTCTTTCTTTTGCTGGGTTTTAACTTTTTTCCACTGTGCGGTGCCGGGCCAAAAACCAAGTCAAAAGTCAAAATACTCACGTCCAGTATAAACTAAGCAGACAAGTTTTTTGCTGGGATTTTTTTTTTTATGGCTTGGAAGTTTTAATTTACCGGTTTGGTTTTTTTCTTCTCCAGTGAATATAAATTTCCCAAATTCAGCCACGAAGTATCACGGTGTTCGTTGTGGTGTTAAAGAAAAACTGAACCAGGGGAAAAAAATTGATGCGACCGACGACACCAGCCAGTTTTGAGTACAACACGTTACTGTCCCGAATTCGGCGGGCCACGGCATATCACATTTAAACGTTCTATTTTACTAAACCAACTATAAAACTAAAAATTTCCCTGACACCAGGTCGAAATTCACCCGATAAAAAAATTGGTATAAAAAATTCCCAGCTTTCATCATTATGCCCGGTACTTCTACGCCATTCACTACCATGGCTCTGATTATGCTTGGAGTTTATAAAAGGGATTACCGTGTTGAGCGATCCGATGAATACCTGGTTCTTCGTCCAAGAGCCAGCAAACACCTTCAAACATCAGGGACGTCTTCGTAGACCAGCAGTATCCAAACAGGGTCCAAGACGCGTCCGTTGTAGTGATTATGTGTTATGCATAATTGGCTCACTGCCTCACGGTTCACACACGGGTACTGGTTTATGGAACGGTTAAGTATAGATTGCAATTCACCATGAATAAATATTCATGACGCGTCTCCATATTCAGTAAGAGGAGGGCACCAGAAACCACCCTCAGGTAAATTTTCCCTCTTCATAAACCTGTACTAGTAGTCTTGGTAGCAACAGGTCCAGCAATATGAGCTTGTGAGAGACTCGTCTTTAGATTTCCTCTTCACAAATCATTCTGAGATGAGAATTCACCCATACTTAAGGTCCAAGACGCGCCCGATAAATGAAGATAATCGCCAGCGGCTAAACCCCGTATGCAACGCCTTTATTGGTGGCCCTTGGTATTTTTTTGGAAAAGCAGATATCCATAGATGACTGGATTCCAAGTCTTGAATGCTTTTCTTCCGAGAATTTATTTACCTTTGGATTTTCAACCCCCTCAGATTTAACAATAAACTGGGCATTTCTATGCAAAAGCGCCCATCACCTGAGAATATTGTTGAGTGGAAACAGACAACAAGACGACCATGCACTAGGTAAAAATATGCCTTGGTTGTCGCTAATTTTTGAAGTTTTGAATTAAGCCATTTTTTTTTTTGGTGGGTAGTGAAATAACCAGGTCGAAATTCGTCCAAACAAATAAACAAAAAAAAAGGGGTACTAGTGAGTAGAGATCTCTCGGGCGAGCGCCGGCGCAGTGTCCACCCGTTTTGATTGGTTCACGCACGACCATCAATTTCCTTGGCCCCCGCCCGGCGTCTAAGGCTGTTTCCAGTAATAGCTTGAGGGAATAGTATCAATAAATTTCCATTGATATTATATGTTTCTTTTCTCTTAAAGTTTCTTTGGAATAATATTTTGAAGACAATTAAAAAGAAAAAGAACAAGAACAAGAACAAGAAAAAGAAAAATAAGAAAAATAAGAAAAATAAGAAAAATAAGAAAAATAAGAAAAATAAGAAAAATAAGAAAAATAAGAAAAATAAGAAAAAAATGTGAGAGAATCATTTTGTTTATTGGCATGATATCCTATTCGAATGCCCGCTCTAAACCGTATTTTGGCTTAGGTTGGTGACCCCGTTTATAGTGCTCCTTTTCATATTTATAATTTTTTTTAGAAATCAATTGCTAGGTATATTGGTGGAGATTGAGCGGGAAAAAAAACCTTCGTCCTACCTACGCCTCCAAAATCCAACCCGGAAGAAGTATACCATGTAAAGTCGTTCTCATAATCAGTAATTCTTATGACCATAATTATTAATACTTCTACGAAAAAAATAAAACACACACACACACACACACACACAATGTTCAAGGTATGCTGACGAAATGTTGATGATTGCCTGGGTTTCGAATTCTCAACAGTGGCCTACAACTATCTCAACCAACAATATCACCCATATTTGAAGATGGAATTATTTGACTTTTCAAAGATGTTTAGAACTTTTTCAAAGCTTTTTTTTTCTCTCTCTTTTTTTTATTGTTTTTGTGTTTTTGTTTGCTTAACAGCGCTATGAATTAATGTGCTGTACTAAATCATCATTTAATTTGCCGATTGTCAAACATGCAATCCTCCAGCATAACAAAAAGAATCCACCAATTGTATGAATAAAGAGCCACTAAAAAGAAATGATTTTGACCAAATGTTTGTTTGATTGAATAAGAGGAAAAAATTTATACCCCCTTTTTTATATTTCGTAAATTTATTATTCCTCTTAACATTTTTAATTCTTTCCTACTTTAACCCAAATTCTACGCCACGGAATGAAAATTAAAAACCCCCCATAATATTCTTCTTAATGTTTATTTTTTTATAGGAATATCATGAAAGCCCCTTTTTCCAGTCAAAATAATTCACGTAAACCAATAAACCCAAATTCCTAAAAAAAAAATACAATCACCCTAATACTTTTTCGTATCCACTTCTAAAAACTCGTGTGCCAAACAGGGCAGGTGGGGGGCCAAGAACAGTGGTATGGACCAATGAAACACCAGCTTTAGTAAGGTGGGCAAGGTGCTGAAACTAACGCAGGCAGCGCGCAAATGCGTAAAACTAGGCACTAACATAACCGCAACAACAGTGGCATCATCATCACCCAGAGCCACGCGAAACGAGAAAAACTTGCCTTGTCTGCAGTACAGTTCATTTTTTTTTTTTTTTTTTGCAAAATTAACCAACCGAAAAAATAAAATCAAATAAAATAAAAAAAGACCCTCCCACCAGCATTTCCCCGGTTTCCCCAGAAAAAAAAAACACAACAAAAATGAGTGGAAAAGGTAAAGGCGCCAGCAAGAATGCCCCGGCTTCCAAGGGTACAAGAATTGCCATTGTGTCCACCGACAGATGCAAGCCCAAGAAGTGTAAGCAAGAATGCAGAAAATCGTGTCCTGTAGTGAAGACGGGAAAACTTTGTATTGAAGTGACGCCCGCAAACAAGATTGCGTTTATCTCGGAAACTTTATGTGTGGGATGTGGTATTTGTGTTAAGAAGTGTCCATTTGATGCCATTAACATTATCAACTTGCCCACTAATTTGGAGGCTGAAACCACCCACAGATATTCGGCTAATTCTTTCAAGTTGCACCGTTTGCCTACTCCTAGACCGGGCCAGGTTTTGGGATTGGTGGGAACTAACGGTATTGGAAAATCGACTGCATTGAAGATTTTGGCCGGTAAGCAAAAGCCCAATTTGGGTCGTTACGATGACCCTCCAGATTGGGAAGATATTTTGAAGTACTTTAGAGGATCTGAGTTGCAGAACTATTTCCTTAAGGTTTTGGAGGACAACATTCAGGCCATCATTAAGCCACAATATGTTGACAATATCCCTCGTGCTTTGGCTAAGGCTGCGGTCAAGGATGTGGCAGGAATCTTGAAGGCCAAGAACCAAAGACCTGAGCTGTTTGAGTACGTGACTAAACTTTTGGAGTTGAAGCACGTGATGAACAGAGATGTTTCTCAGTTGAGTGGTGGTGAGTTACAGAGATTTGCCTTGGGTATGACCTCGATCCAAAAGGCCAATGTGTACATGTTTGATGAGCCATCCTCTTACTTGGATGTCAAGCAAAGATTGCACGCTGCCGAGTTGATCAGATCTTTGTTGGATCAAACCACCTACGTCATTTGTGTGGAGCACGACTTGTCGGTTTTGGACTACTTGTCGGACTTTGTGTGTATTTTGTATGGTGCACCTTCGGTTTATGGTGTGGTGACTTTGCCCTCCTCTGTTAGAGAAGGTATCAACATTTTCTTGGATGGTTTCATCCCCACCGAAAACATGAGATTTAGACAAGAGTCTTTGCAATTTAGATTAGCCGATGCTGCCGATGGCTTGATCTTGGACCACTCTTCCGCCATGCATTACCCTACTTTGAAGAAGACCCAGGGTGATTTCCACTTGAAGGTCGAGAAGGGTGACTTCACCAACTCGGAGATCTTGGTGATGTTTGGTGAAAACGGTACCGGAAAAACCACCTTCTGTAAGATTTTGGCCGGTGCCTTAGCTGCCGATAATGGTACCGAGGTTCCTAAGTTGAACATCTCCATGAAGCCCCAGAAAATCGCCCCTAAGTTCCCTGGTACGGTTAGACAGTTATTCTTCAAGAAAATCAAGGGATCTTTCTTGAACCCACAGTTCCAGAGTGATGTCGTCAAGCCTTTGAACATCGATAACATCATCGATCAGGAGGTCCAGGTGTTGTCGGGTGGTGAGTTGCAAAGAGTTGCTCTTGTGTTGGCCTTGGGTATCCCTGCTGACATTTACTTGATCGATGAGCCTTCGGCATACTTGGATTCCGAACAGCGTATTGTGTGTTCTAAGGTCATTAGAAGATTTATCTTGCACTCGAAGAAGACTGCTTTCATTGTGGAGCACGATTTCATGATGGCCACCTACTTGGCTGACAGAGTCATTGTTTTTGAGGGTGAGCCTTCCAAGAATGCCTTGGCTAAGGCCCCTGAGTCCTTGTTGACCGGTTGTAACAGATTCTTGAAGAACTTGAACGTCACTTTCAGAAGAGACCCCAACTCTTTCAGACCAAGAATTAACAAGAAGGACTCCCAGATGGACAAAGAGCAGAAGCTGGCTGGAAACTACTTCTTCTTGGACAACACCGAGTTGTAAAATCGGTTGTAACTATATTTGGGCCCGCTGATCCGGGCATCTTTGGGTGTTTTAATTGCATGAACTCTAGATCGCAACCTTTGTGGATCTATTGTGAATGGCACTCGTTTCAATACGATGTGCCATGACTTTCTAATTTTGGTTGATATATATATATATATAGCATAATATTCATTATCTATTGAGAATTTGCTGTAGGTCAAAGACTATTAGGATTATACCAAATGCACCTCTGCAACAAATAGGAATATGATATTGAAAATTGATGATGTATTCTTTGACGTCAAGTTTTATAGAAAAAGAAAAAAAAAAAGCTTAATTAACACTCGGTAGTTACTGACGAGTTACTGTGGAATGGGCCTAGGTTCTCTCTACAATAACAAAAAAGGACTTGAGAAATCACCATTTGACAAATATGATTTAGGCTAAGCTTCTAAGATAAAGAAAATTTCTTCTCTGTGATATCTCTAACATTAGAAAAGAGTCGGATTGTTGTCGAATGAAGGCCCTAATAAATCGTGGAATTCGTCCCGCACACATGATGTGTTTATATTTGAAATAAACCATGGAATTCAAAACCTCATATAATTCTAGATAATTGCCACTCTCAAAAGACAAACCAGTATCTTTCATAAAATCGCCTTATTAGTTTTTTTTAATCCATCAAAGGCGGTTAAACACATTCACGGCCACCAAAAACACCACTTCGGCATATCACGTGATAAACACGTGCCACTCACGTGCGTAACTACATAGAAACAGGCTTCCAACAACAGTTGAACGTGCAATAATAGTGGCTTCAAAATCGACGGAAACCCCCCAATTTTTTTTATTACTAGCACATATAGAGGGGTTTTAACATGGCCACACGCAAAGATGAAGTACTCGTTGAATACGCCCGTAAACTCAAAGAGCTCAATTTTCTCTGGTCAAATGCTTTAAGGCCATTTCCCACTTCTGGCGACTCGGCAACGATAAATTCTGACGAACCATCAAGAAATATCGACCACTCAGATATCGAATCTGTAAAACCCATCGTTCTTAAGGATTTGCGTCGCTTAAGACGTGATTTGACTGCCAATTCACAGAAATATTTACATTCTCCTGATGCCGAAGATGAGACAAGAAAAAGACCGGTCAAAGACGCCCAGGAACCGGCAAAAAAATCGCAAAAAACATCAGCCGCCGACTTTCCCAGCCGGTTAATGCCGGTGAGTGGAGGATCACGCGATAAAAAGGCAGTATCGAAGAATTTACAGTCGCAAATCGCATCGTTAGAACAAGAAACTAATGAATTCTTGAACAAGAGGATTTCCGATGTGGATGTGGTGAGTCTACCTGAAAACTTACCCACAGAAGTACACAATGTACTTTCATTGGCCGAGCTATATTATTTAACTCAAACATTGCCGTTAATCAAACTTTTACCCGGTACTCATAAAACCTTAATGACGGAGAACTTTGAACTGGCTATCTTAGAAGGAAAAGTTGCAGTTTTGTTCTCACGTATAGAGGAGCTAAAGCGGCTGAAAAAATGGTCATTAAGACAACCGATCCGATACTACGACCCGTTTGTATATGCAAAACGCAACAAGAAAGCCAAGCTTTTTACATGGGATAACGTGTTGCAGGAGGGTAAATGGATGGCTACTGATTTCAAGGAATCCACAAAGTACAAAAAGCTTTGCTGTGTGACCATGGCACAGGCCGTACAGGATTACTGGACCTATGGAAAAGTTGTGTGTGTTAGTAGAAAGCCGATTAAGCATCTTCCAGAAATTTCCAAGACCACCGAACATAGAACTCGCTCGTCTTTGGTGGATAATATGGATATCGATCTGACGGGGATCTCCTTATCCGCAGAATCTGCCCAACCAATTGATCTTGCCGTTAAGGATGAAGGCATAATCACAAGTACTGAGGTTATCGAAGATGAGGAGGAAGAACCCGAGACTATTGATATCAGCAAGTTGCTTGAACGCCCTAATCCCGGTGATGAAATCAAACCTCATCAGTTACCCGAGTACCTGTCACAGGACCTTGCAAATCTCGGCGTTAATGTGAAAAACCGGGGTCCATTCAAAGCTCACGTGAATCTCCATGAATTGAAGAAAATCGATCTGTCGATTATTCGCAATCTTCCCAAATTCACCGCCTTTGATGAAAATGAGAACCGCAAGCCAATCCCAACGGGCGAGACGGCGATTGTTCCTGTATCTCGTATGCTTTACCCAATGGAAGATGACGAGGAGTGGCACAAGATTGTCTTACGGGACTCGCGCAAACTTTCTAAATCCTCCACACCTGCCACTGGGCTCCCTGAATATCAAAAAGGTTTATTTGGTGTCCAGTCGCATCGGCGGTTAAATTTCTTGCGGCCCCCAAAACCACCACTCGTCAAGAATATTGAATATCGTTCTCCTACCATTTGGCTTCCACAAGATGACAAGTACTTGATTCATTATGTGGCAGAGTACTGTTTCAACTGGGACTTGATTGCGGAAAACCTCCATTCGAATGCATCCACATTAAAGCGGTACGAGTCCAACATCGAGCGGAGGACCCCGTGGCAGTGTTTTGAGCGGTACATCCAGCTCAACGAAAAGTTCCAGTTTTCTGATATGAAGGGAATGAATGCGTACCTGGCACAACAGTGGCTTGAGCAGGCACATAAGGCGCAACTGACCACGAAAAGACGGATTTCACCTCTTGGTGTGGGTAACGAAAGCATCCAACGAGGCCACCGGCGCCTCAGGTGGGCGTCAATGTTTGATGCCATGAGGAAAACAATGCGCAAGCGGGAAACGGCAGCCTCGAAGGCCAGCACCCGTAAAAACACCAATCTGCCTGACATTACTGGATCTTCTTCAACCAGCACGTCTTCAAGTGCAGCAAACAATGGTTCTGGGCCAGTGAAACGTGCATCGGATAAAATCCCCACGCCTTCTGAACTTTCGAAATTGAAGTTTGACCGCGACAAGACCATCCAGGAAGCATTCCTCCACCAGCAGGCCACTCGGTCCAAGATGATTGCTGCCGTCACCCAACAAAAACATCTGGCAGAGGCACCCCACCCTTCGCTGCTGTCTCCAGGAATGGGAGGTCCAACAGATATGACCGGCACAGGGGTCACTGGCCCTACACAAAGACGCGTATCTCAAGCGCCTGCCCGTGCACCTGGCTCCGTATTATCGAGTCCAAGTTTGCAGAGACCACAAGCTGTACGGCCCAATTCCCAGCAACCTGGAGGTGGAGCTGCACCCCTGAATGGGGTTCAGTTGCAACCAAACAAACAGGTAATAGGCAATTTCAAGCGACCCACAACCCCTAATGGGACACCTTTGACCGTGGAACAGATCCAGAGACTCTTGCAAATCCAAAAGCAACGGCGCTTAATTCAAGCACAACAGCAGCAGCAACAACAGTCAGGCGTTTCAGGGATCCTGAGCACCGCCGGAAACTCTATGGCGGCATCCCCCAACCCACTTGCGCGGAAACCCATGGCCAGTGGATCTGCACAAGTTCCTGCGAGCCAAAGTCTTTCTGCTAACAGACTAGCAGGTGCTGGAATGGGTGGTAGCCAGTCAGCAGGTGCGGTGGGTTCTGGGCCATTAGCAAAAAGAGGGGCGGTACCCACGCGAGGCCGAATGCAATTCCCACCAGCACAGGTCTCGGCGATCATCAACTCGATCCAGCAGAAAAACCCCAACCTCACCAAGGACCAGGTGACGAAGCTTGCAGCGTCTTACTTGGCAAATCTTCAGCAACAGCAACAGAACAAGCTCGAGCTCCAGTCAGGACGACCAGCTACGGCAGGCGAGAGTTCCACCAGCACACAGCAAAGTCTTCAGGCTCGTCAGGCCCAGCTCTCGCGTCAGCGCTTGGCTGCCGCTCAGAATTCCGCCGGGCTTGCGATCAAAGAGGCTGATGCCCAGACGTTATCGAAAATGCAATATGAGGAACGTAAGCGGCTAATGATGCAACAGGGAGGTTCTCAGTATGGGCAGAGCTCTACAGGGTCAGCAGGATCTACAGGGTCAGCGGGGTCTTCAGGATCAGCAGGTTCTACAGGTGTCGGTACGAAACTGGCAAGTACACAGCCACTGAAGGGTGGAGCAAAGGCCCCGGCGAAAACCCCTCGGTCCCAGGGTGATAACTAGAGCCTAGATGAAGGCCGGTTGTGAGATAATGGAACCGTGGTTTGTCATGCATCAATACTTTATTTTATTTCATTCTCTTTTCTTTTCTTAATAGTATTATTTTTATATAGACACAGACAAAATCTTACAGAGCCATGAAGAAGCATTAATCAATATTGGTATAATTAAGATAAATCTGGGGGATTGATGCGCAGTGCGCACGTAATATGATTATGGACATGAGAAGCTGAGAAGCTGGGAAGCTGGAACATGTATGAGACATAATACACCACGTTCTTTCTAACAAAACACCCGTTTATTTCTCCAATTTTTTTATTATCTCTTTAATAATTCACATAAAAAACAAAACATAACAAATTCCCGACATGCAACATGAAGCCGACGTCTACAGAAGCCAGCGACATTGAAGGAGGACCAGTTAGTGGTAAGGCGTCGCGGCCACGGGCCAATTTTAAGAAATATCTACCACAAAATGTGGCGGCAGCGTTTTGGCGGCGAGTGCTTGGATTATTATATTCATTTTCGCTTGTGATTCTTATGTTATTGACGTTTGCGTTTGTGGTGGTGACGCCCGTGGATGTGCTTATCCAAACATGGGGCACGCTGGCGGTTGGAGTGAAGTTATTTATTGTGCTTGCGGCCAACTCGTTTTTTGTGGTGGCGTCGATTATTTACTATTTTCTGCGGTTGTTCCGTAGCCGCGTGCTTGTGAACAGTATCCCGGCCAAATCTGTTTATCTCCCTTTAGAAAAGCATGACTTGCCCAGTAAATCCCTCGCCTATATCCATAAAAATCTCCGGAGGTGTGTGGGCGACATCAAGGTGCGTGCAGGTCCATTGGAAAATGAATCGGAGCCGTTTGATTACCCAGGAATGGCACCGCCTCTATATATCCAGCAAAGGAATATGCGTTTAGGGTTCCAACAAACCGTCAGTGAGCTCCCGGAAAACTGTGTTTTTGAAGAAGTGATTAATAGTATTGGCCTCAAGATGAAAGCAGACGGGCTTTTTGCGGGGAACTTCCAGATCCCAAAACACTATACTTTCCGTGAAGTTATCTTGGCCATGGCGGAAGAAATGGACGATGAAGGCGTTTTGGATGCTGATCTTGCGGCTGTAGTGCGGGGAGTGGTGGAAGACTATGAACGGTTTAAATTTGGGCCTGGATTGGTGCCTCATGCCTCATTGCTGAAGTTTCTTATCCAACTTGAAATTCTCATGACTCGATATATCAACTCTACCAGTGCTGAATTTTCCCGTGACTCGATGGCGCAATTGCCGCTCGCACGGAGTGCAACTTATAATCATACATCTAGTGTGGGTTCGCGAGTGGATGTAAGTGATGTCGATACCAATACTCTTGACATGGGAACACGTCTTGCACCAAGCCCCAGCCGCGCAAGCTTTCTTGATCCTTTTGAGTATCGTGATGATGCCAGCAGTCTCCGACTCCGGCCCGTGTTTGGCCTGCTTTCCCGTTCGTCTTCACGTAGTAGAGACCTTTCTCGACGCAGTACAGATCTCAAGCCTGCCACAGACTCTTCTGACCGCCGCCGCAACTCGCTGTGGTCTATGCTAAAAAGCCGTTTCAGCAACACAGGTGCCAGTTCACGTCGATCCTCATTGCGCAATCCATTTTCCGGTGGCGCTAGTACCAATGACGAAGGGTGATTATGGGAATAGGAATGTGGTTTGAGCCGTGGAAACTTTCTTTAAAACTGGGGGTTCTTTTTGCTACGGGTGTTGGAATATCTAGGTTTATGGTGGATATTTTATCATCCTCAAGGCTCATGACCTGGTATTTTCATGAAGGCATGGGGTACACTAATATGGGCACGAATCTCGGGAACTGTTTTTCATAATGAATGATTTTCTGCCTTTTTATCAGGTATTAGCGATTGCCATATGTCAAGGAAGTTACTTAAGACCCACTAGCGTCTTTTCTCAGGTATAACACGTGAAATTTCAATCCATACAATCGCTGCATACCGATAATTCTAATACGGGGTATCATAAACTCAATCACCTTGACCGGCGTGCTTCCAACCACAATTACAACCCTCAAGCTTTAGGTTTTAGAGTGAGAAGCCGGATATGCATTTCATCCATGAGTTCAGTTCAATACCTATCTGGGCTATCGCTTTAATCCGAGTAAAAGACCATGTTGGAGGGTACTTATGTCCAACTTCTCAATCTACGTTCATTCTTTCTTGTGATTATCTTTAACCAACCAGTGCAATTATGCGTGAATATATTTTTAGGTGGCCTTGTGGGATATGGACATCTAACAATTGAAATGGATACTATGCCTTTAATTTTCTCGCTTAATCAGAGTCGACAAAACTGGAATCTATTCGCACATGATTACTTCTCCTTCCCTTTACTGCTTTGATACAAACATACATTGAACCTCACATTGGAGATCAAAGAAACTTCCCCTCTCCACGCACCATAAGAACCATGATATCACGATCTTGTGATACTATTTGCTACAGTTTTGTCGGGAAATGCACATGAATTTACATTTCCAAATATCACAACACCCACCCGCTTGCACCACGCGGGTCTAGGCACGGCTGAAGGGTGGGATCGGGGCTTTGTTGCTTCGGCAAGTCAAAATGATAAGCAGATTTCATACCCACACTGTTTGGCAAAAACACACACACCAAAAAACCAAATCCTGGATGATTGTTGCCCATTGGGAATTTCCTGCGCAAGACCGGTTTCACACGTGAGTATTATATTACAATTACGAACGCCACCAAAATGCGGGCCCTACCCACACATACACATACACATACACACCATCACCAGTTTTAGTTTTAGTTTTAGTTTTGCCGAGGTTTCGCCACGCCATCGTGCACAAAATAATAAACCACGGTACCGTCGTCGTTCACAATCGCCATTGTGATACGTTTTGGGCGTGCACCAAGAGTCGCTACATAATCAAACCATGAAGCAATCTCCGCCACCGAGGCCCGGGAATCTTGCATGGATTTTGGCACCACCCATTCTGGCTGTGCTTCTGCATCTTGTTCGCCGAGTTTACTGGGAGGCTGGCCCTGAAGCACGGAAAGCGGACCGTCTCTCCGAAAAACCTTTACATCTGTCCATAGATTATAGTGGACAAGATTGGTTTCAACTTGGGCTGCGAGATCCATTTACCGCGGCATAAACAAAAAAGGCACAGACAGGAAAAAAAGAAAAGTAGAAAGTTTAATTCTCGGTCCTAAGAGTGATTTTGCCGCGTGCCTTTAGGAATGAGATGTGAAGCCACTTCAGGATGGGTTGTGAGATGTCCTCGTTTCATACAGTGCTAGTGCTCGTTGGTGGAATGCTACTATGGAGGATCAGGGTCTGGACCTTGGGTGTGCAAGAAACAAAAAAAAAAAAGAAAAAAAAAAAAAAAATGTCGTCGAGATTTCAGCAAGTAAAATGTATAGGAACTCGAATCATAAATAGGGGAAATTCATGGAAATTCTTCGGAAAAATAAACTGGAATTAATAAGAATTCGTTCTATTATTTCGCAGGATATTTCTTCCGCGACCAGCTTGGCCTTAAGTTGGGATACGCGGCGTGGTCAATTTTTGATCCGCTATTTATTTTCATTTTTCATAGCCTCACAAAGATTTAATCCACGCCAAGGCATTGTAATTACACTTAGCATTGTTTAGATTAGAACGTTGTCGAAAACGAGACTCAATGTAAAAATAGAAACCGAAAAAAATACCCCTAATAACACCGCCACATTGTTCCGTGGAGGAAAGTCTAGAACCATTAGGAACAGAGTGCTCCGAATACTCATTGTTCGTAATGTCGAGGATTCCTGTGTAGCTGTGAAATTTTACTTCTTAGAGCCACGCGACGGTAGCGTGCGAAGATACCCCTTTTGGCCCAGAGACATTCCCAGGGCTCACTGCAAAAATCAACGGCAAAGACAACGAAAGTCTAGACCGGCCGCCAGATCGGAATCCCACATGGAAAACAACACGTACACAGACGCGTACACGTCTGAAAAAGTAGCGAGAAAAAGAAAAGCTTAATTCTTTTACCGGCCTTCGCACTTGCGACGGTGAGCAAAAGAAAGAACCCGACCCACCTTGGCATAGCCCGTCAAGGAGATCTTTTAGAGTGCAGACTGGCTTTCTTTTTCACGTAGCTTTCTGTATTTCTTTTTCTTTTATTCTTGTTTCTTTGCGTGGTTTCCCAGTTTCACTAAATTTTGCGAAATCGAGAAAACAATAACGAAAAAGAGATAAAAAAAATGAGTAGCATGCCCCTTTTGACCTCCTCGTAAAGTTTCTTAAAATTTCCTGGTCCTGGTTGGCCTTGGCCAAGTGTGCCTTCGGCGCCACCATGTCCATAGTAAATGCACCACGCACGCGCACCTGAAAAGCAAATGAGTTTTTCCCGATCTGGTATATTATGTGTCAGATTTGCGCCGGAATTTCTCATTTTTCCACCGAACAGGGCAATGGTGGTGCATAGCCACATGCTGCTGTACACAGCATTGCCCCATTTGCTTGAGACTCAAATCTCTGGCCAGAACTTCGGGCCTAAGTTTGAGGTCCAGACCGTTTACCTGCATTTTTTTTTTTTTTTTTTCACTGGTGAAACTGACAGCCAACGTTTAAACCATAATGCAACCATGCACCTGCAACGACACACGTTACTGAAAGAAGAAACGGCACTGCCAACGGTAATGTCGAGGAACGGTGAAAAGAGAAAAAATCACGGTCTCTGGGGTATATAAGAACTCGTAATAAGTCACTTAACCTCTTTTTTTTTTTTTGTATCATCACATTAGATCTTTTGAATCATCCATTCATTAACTTCTTATCTTTCATTCAACCTTCGTGTCTGATCTTCAAGAACCACATCGCTCTTCAAATCTGAAAAGTATATCCCGGTTGATTTCTAGTTAAAGAAAACATCAACTAACTAGCTTTCCAATTAATACCAGCAATTCCAGAAATTTATCCAAATTTCGGCCCCAGATCATTATATTGCCAATGCTTTTTTTCGCACCCATTGCCATCCTCGCTGCCACTGCATGCGCCGCACCTACCAAGAGATCCACCACGTGCCAGTTTCCTACTGACGCTGGACTTGTGGAAATTACGCCAAAATCCTCTAATGCAGGGTGGGCACTTTCACCAGATCAGCAGTGTACCGCAGGATCGTACTGCCCATATGCCTGTCCTCCGGGCCAGGTAATGAATCAATGGGATCCCCAGGCCACTGCATACACGGTCTCAGAGTCCCAGAATGGAGGATGTACTGTAAACTGATGGCACGGTTCTGAGGCCATTCTCAAACCGTCCACTCTGTGTAAATGGTACGGATACCGTTTCGGTAAACAACCAGGCTGATTCAGAGGTGGCATTCTGCCAAACCGTGCTTCCAGGAAACGAAGCCATGCTTATTCCTAACAGTATTGGTGGCGGTAATACTGAATCTTTGGCCGTGCCTTCGGCAAACTACTGGGCATCAACTGCTGCTCACTATTACGTCAATCCATTGGGTGTTTCCACAGATGAAGCGTGCGTGTGGGGAACCAGCGACAAGCCTCAGGGTAACTGGTCTCCATATGTGGCAGGCACTAATACCGACTCCAGCGGCAACACCTTTGTGAAAATCGGCTGGAACCCCAAGTATGTCGAGTCCTTTTCCGAATCTCCAAGTTTTGGACTTAGAATTACCTGTGAAGACGAGGATTCTTGTAATGGCTTACCCTGTGAAATTAACCCAAGCCTGTATGGTTACAACAAGGTTTCTGCACAAGATGCCTCCTTTTCTGAGGGCGCTGCCTTCTGCGTGGTGACAGCCGAGAATATGGCCAGTGCCAAGATTGAGGTGTTTGAGGTTTAAGATACCAAGACACTGACCGCATTTGGTAGAATGCCTCCTTTTCTCTCTGCCAGGCCATGACATATTTTGGGTTTCCTGGGGGTTTTTTTGTCCTTCTTTTTATACAGCTTTTCGTTTCACCTTTGGCCCGGAGAAAGAGGGAGCTCACTACTCCTTGCGCAAATTCATTCATTTTCGTCCAGACAACAGTTTATAGACCCGTTATAGAATCAATCGTTATTTTTGACTTTGAAACACTACTATGTGTAAAAAAAAAAAAAAGAAAAGAAAATTAAAAATATTGTCTTGTCTTTCGTTTCAGTTTGATAGGCGAATGAAACAAAGGTAAAATATGTTCAAATAGCCGATCCAATTACTCCCCCAAACATTGGTGTTCAAGATATCCACGGGTGCGATTGATGGAACTGAGGGTAATGAATAGATTTGACCGGAACGTCCGGATCAATTGCCTGGAGCGGCCATTGTTTTCCCAGCCCGCAGGATACTCGGCCGATTTACAACTTTGGGTCCTAATTTACATGGGCTTGCCAAGAGTTTTACCGGCAATGCGGCGCTATTGTTAAAAAAAGCGGAATCATGTAATGGAGACCGTGGGCGGAAAGCTAACTCGTGAAGCCGCTGACACGTACGGCTATTATTTCCCATTTTGGAACAGTGTTTTCCAGGAAAAGTAGACGAGAAGTCAAGCAGTGTAAACCAACGACGGCCAACGTACATTTGACCCAAGGCGGGAGTTTAACTTTTCTATTATTATTCTCATTTTTCCCTTGTGTGCCCAACGGAGATCGTAGCACGGGCTGTGCTTGGAATCGATGGGCCAGTGACGTCAGTGTAGCCCCATGGAAAAGGCGTTTCCTTTTACAGCACCTATCTTGTGAGAAACTCATTCATTCAGCCACCATGAATGCACACGGCATTCTCCGACCAAAAATGAACCCTTCAAGAGCCTAGAAACCTGCGCGGAATAGAGTGATTTCCCTCAACCATGAGGCACTAACCCACCGCCATTGTTTGAGCAAACAATAGGAAATATTTAGTGAGTGTACACTTGACGGTGCAGGCCTTAAAGCCAGATATGTACTATCGTTTCTTTTCTTTTCTTTTCTTTCTCTGCTTTTGTTTTGTTTTTGTTTTTGCTGTAATCGCGTTGTGATTACTAATCCCCGCCCATTATCATGACTCCTCCTGGAGTGGTTGGTGCCAATGTGCCCATTGTTATACCATGCACGGGCATTATTGGCATGGTGGTTTTCGGGCCGGGCCCATGGATCACGCCCGCACCGCTTCGTCTATTTCTTACTTTCACCCCGTAAACAACCGCCCATGCCTGCCTCCACCTGCCAAAATCGGGTCTCACTACTCGAAAATGGTGGGAGTTTCAAGCGGGTCCCTGGTCCATGGTGAGCCGCGAAATTACACCTCGTACGGCTGTGCATGTGGAGCCGCAAGCGACAGGCAATAATGACGTTTCGGTTCCCAAATATATAGAGCGATGGAGATTCGGCTAGTTTCTTATCTAATTTTTTTTCCTTGCTCTGCATTCATTAACCTCTCATTCAAGGAACAAAAATTGGTACCTTTGTCGAAACATCCACGGTTTGCCTTTTTCTAATTTTTTTTTTTCTTTAGTTTTTGATTTTTCCCTTGGTTTTTGTTGAACAAACTCTCGGTACGTTTGTGTTCAAGTGCCGCCATCCCACACCTCCGGTTGCCTCGTTGCCCCGTTACCCCGTTGCCACCTAACACCCGTCCATCACCATCTTCTAACCCCAGATCTAAAAAGATTATTCGTGGTGAAGACAAAAATAAAAAAATAAAAAATAAAAATTGTGGACCGTTCTGCTAATTACTTGAACCTTTGAGTGACACGAAATTTTTTATTTTATTTTATTTTTTTTTTTTATCCCTAATTTTTCTTTTCTTGTTTTACCCCCGTCATTTCTGGTGGATTTACTGCCTCGCGGTTTGGAGGGTTATCTGCGTGTCTGCGTGACTCAACACCACTCCACTTCACTCCACCTTTGAGTGTGAGATACTACCCCACAACTGTGAGCAAGTGCCGGGTGAATTATCGCAGGCGCTTAGATAAAGCGAGGGCGGAAGAATTCTGCGAACGCTAAAAACAAAACACAAAAGAATATAAAAAAAATAGAGTCTAAAAAAAGAGTCTTAAAAAAAAAGTGTGTCTAAACAGATCTAACACCCTCAAACTCCCGCGCGTGGACTCGCACGCGTTATGGATTCCACCATGCGAAGTTCGGCCAGCCCGAAACCGCTCAAAGTGTTTGGCCGCGGGCATTATGCGTGCACGCGGTGCAAGGCAAGCAAAATCAAGTGTCTGGGAGAAAAGCCCGCGTGCGCCAACTGTAAGCTGGTGGACAAGGGCTCGCTCTGTATCTACCCGACACGGGATCGCAAGATTGTGATTATGGAGTCGGATTTGCAGAATCTTCGGGCGCAGGTGGCACATTTGGAGGCTACACTTAAGCGACAAGGTCCCAGCGTAACTCCCACGGCAAGTCCGGGCGAACAACAGGTGGGTGTAGTGCAGAGTCGTCATGATGCCACAGAACAGTATCTTCTTGCCGACGCCGAAAATGACTTTATTCCCTATAAGCTCATGGTGCGGTGTGCGCATAGCCTCCCGCCCCAATTCTATGCGATGAAGCTTATTGGTGTGGTGTGCCAGACGTATTCACTGGAGTTTTACTTGGTGGAGGCTGACGTGGTGGAAGCACAGGTGGCAGAGATCTACGGCTATTTTTCCCGAGCAGGGCTCTCGAGCGCTCAACCCTTCGCCATTGCCACCCATGTCACCTGTGTGTCTCTGCCATTTTTTTGCCTTACTTGCGTTTGCCGAACAACTCCTCAACCAGGCTTTGGACCCGTTTTCACTCTCGGCTCATGTGACCGGCCGGCCGCCACGCCAGGTCCCAGGCCATGATTTTTTCTGCTTGCTACTCAGTTGTTCCATCTTAGCTATGAACAGCCCGACCTACGCTTTATCCAGAGCTCGGTCATTCTTGGTCTCTTTGCCTGTAATCTTAACCGCTACAATACGGTGTACAACTTTTCGGCGTGGCGCTCCGCTCAGCAGTTGCAATGGCTATCACCGTCGTATGGAACACCTGCACACCTAGATGCCGCCCAATCGCTCCGTCTTAAGGTCTATGAAGAGAAAACAAAACGTCTCTGGTGGACTATTTCGTGGTGGACGTCATCTGGGCCGCGCGTATGAACATGCCAGTACATATTGATTACACCGATACTGACGTGGCCTCCCAACGAGGGCCTGAAGTATACTTGCGTGACACCCACGACGCCGAAGCATTGGAGTGTAACGTGCACTTGGTCAAGTACATGGCAAGTTCAACAAGTGATTTACGGGCCCAACGTCGAACAATGTCGGTCAACTACTCACTCGGACTCATGAACCAAGTTGTTAGTGAAGAATATTCTCTGTGCCTCGATAGCCTTGTTGGCCAATACGAAGAAGTCACCTCTTGCCTCACAGAAAAAAGTATCTTCCTGCTGCCGACCGTAACCTCGCCAACTTGTTCTTGAGATACAATCAGTTGGTTATTTGGTGGCAGAACCTTGTTCTGCCTAGTGTTTGATGATGCCCGTGCTGCCTCTTGGAGGACCCACAAGGTGTACTTGACGCGCTTCCCAGCAGTCGCGCCGCCTCCCGCACCGTGCTGATTTTGTGAAGTTATACGAGTTACAAGCTCTTTGTGCTGGGTTCTGGGATTGCCCCACTTGTTTGCGCGTTGATGGTGTTGGTTCTCGCATCCGTATTGGTTGTGATGTCGACGCTTGTCCCAAAGCCGTGGCCTCTTGACCTACATGCGGAAAATAATAATATCAATGCGAAAAACTACTTGCAGCAAGTCGATGTGGTCCACGGGTATCTCTCCGATATGGCAGACTTGCCCTTCAACTTGGACTGCACTGCCGCATCTCTGACTGCGTGGTGGCAAAAGACGAGTCCTTCCGCCCGGAGGAGCATGGCGTCTTCTTCAACCCGTTTGTTGAATATGACCTCCACCCGCAGTGCTCTTCCGAAATCTTACCCTTGCTGCGCCTTCGGGCCTGTTGCACGAGCAACTTGGCTGCATCATCTCTCGCCGCAAACCCGTACCCGACTCTTGTCATGGCAAAGTCCATCCAGACCTGGGCACATTACAGTGCCTTCCGATCCATCTCTCCGGAACTACCCGCCGGCCGCTGTACCTCCTTTGCCCTGGATGGATCACGCAAAGTGCCTAGTCATGAAATTACACCAGGGACGAACAGCACTGTTCTCGCATTTACCTTACATACCATCAGATTAACATCCAGCTAATAAAAGAAAAGAGCAAAAGAATTAAAATATATATTGGTGGGTTCACTCTGATCTATACCAACTTTAACGCGTTCCCGCCGTGGCCCGGAGTTTTATCCAAATTCAACTGGTCGTCCATATTGAGGTTATTTTCCTCGATATGTTGTTCGATCAATTCGGTCCATGGCCCCACAAAATCTAATCCAACATTTCTATTATTGATGAACCAATCGATGACCTCGCTGTCACCAGAAAGCCCGTTGTCAAACTCTCGGAAGTTTTCATTGAAGTTGGTTCTATCGGTATTGTGATCGACCGCCTCGGGAACGTGAACATGAGCCGACGTGAGTTTTGATTTTGGTTTTGTTGGTGCTGCTGGTGCTGTTGGTGCTGCTGGTTTTGTTGGTTTTGTTGAGGTTCCCTAGAAGCCAGGTCGTCAACATCCTCACCGGCATTGGAAGAAAAAGTTTTTCTGTGTGGCCTTCATTCCGAGTATAAGTACAATAAAACATTGGAATAACGCGTACAAAGATGAAGCTCATCCGGCGAACAGTCACGCAATGTGATGGCAGCCTTTGAATGCTCTGGACAATCTCATCGACAGAAATAAGCGATAAGGATAAATGGTGGCGTCAAAATGGTCCATATTGGCTGAAGGATCAGTAGACACCTCGGCAGTTTATGAGCAGTGATGGTCAAGTAACACTTTACCATAAATGCCACTGCACGCACGATACGTGTGACCAGCGAACGGGCATGAACCGAAGCATTTTAAGGCGGTGGACACGGTGGGCAACCTGGAGCATTTCGTGGCTGCATTAAATGCCTGTTCGATATATTTTGCACTCTTGGAGATTTCGTCTAATTTCAACGACACTTTCCCTGGTTTAGAATCGTCCTTGGTCTTGGGCGAGGGGCTGAGTGCAAGCGAATAAATATACAACTTTGTATAGTTAAACTCGAAGATGAAGGACTCATTTTCGATACCCGAAGCTAAGCCTTGGGTAGCTCTTGGATCGGATCCCTTAAATGAGTCTGGGTTGAGCTTACGTGCAAGTTTGGATTTGCTAGGAACCAAGAACTTCTTGTACTTCCGGCTCCAGCTGCTGATCATAGGGTGCATAAAGTTGAGGATGGACAAGTTTTGGCGCTGGCTCAAGGAACCCAACTGCGCCTTGTACCCGTACAAGGATTCGTGACCCACTGACGTAATTTGAAGCAATTCGATCTGCGCCTTCTGTGCCTCAGTGAATTGCAAGTTGTTTTCTGGGAAACTCATATCCTCCGAGATTCCAAGCACCTTAATTTCATTGCCCTCACGTGTCTCCAATTCGGTCTCAGAAATATCGGGCGTATCCAAGTCGAGTTCCGCTAACGACTGGCTTAACATACTGCGCCGCTTCATGTTCATCACCGAATTAATTTCCGCCACATGTGTTGCCAAAAATGTCTTGGCACTAAGCTCCATAAACCCGGTATCTTGGGCCAATCTTACCGCTGAGCCAATGAGCATCCATGCCATACGATAAGAGCGCCGCATAGCACCAAGTCCTGCTGGTTCAGCAGTGGCAGAAATCGTGTCGGTATCTTTATTATCGGATGCATCCTCGGCCCTGTTTGCATAGTCAGACCACCGCCAGTGAATGGCACGTGGATTCCATTCAGTGAAAAGAAGAAATGCAAACACTGTGCCGATCGAACGAGTACTTGCCTCAGCCCATACTGTTTGCGAGATCAAACGTTGTACGTAAAGCCAGAGTCGGTCGTGAATCTCGATATTTTTTGCAATACCAGCGTGATCTCTATTTTCAAGCAGGTGGTAGCGCGACGAGATGGTAAGGATCGCACAGAGCAAGATTGGGTACCCGCTCAATGCCCGTGGCAGGTGAAGAAACCGCGGGATATGGGGGAAAAACGGGTGCATAGTCACGAAAAACACCTCAATTAAGTACTCTGCCTCTGCTGCAGTGAGAATTCCGTGTGGGCCGATATATTCAATCTCATCAAGTGCACTCGAACCCTCGGGCCTTGAAGAGTATGCATTTTCCGCCGGCGGCATCGTAAGTCGGTTTTCAAGCGGGTGTCGGGATGTGGTGTATGTGGGGATATGTGGGCGCAAATATGCTGGTGGTTGGTCAGTACCACCGGTGGCTGTAGGCGTAGGAGTTGCTGCTCCGGAAGACGCCACACTCGACCGAGAATCTGGAATCAGTCCGGGGCCAAAATTTGGGCCTGGACTAGGTGCTGTTAACGGCTCAGCATTGGCTAGATTGGGGCCATACGGTTTATATGAAAGTGGCCCTGAAGTGGCTCCAGTGTGGGAATCTGGGCCCTGGCTATTATTGCTACTGTTGCTGCTACTGGTGTTCCCCAGTATAGCCGCTACCAGAACATCACCCTGATTATTTTGTGGGATTTGCCCGTGTCGACCCTCAAGCTGACTATGTTTTTCACGGGCATCGATATTATCACGCTCGTCAGCAGTGGCGATTTTTCCTGCGGCATTGGCTAAAAACACCAAAGCACCCTCCATGGTAGAGAAGTGTTTGGGTCCATTTTCCAGCTCCTTGGCATGTTCTGGTGGTTGCTGGTTTATAGCAGTAGTGGGATTAGGCCCCATGATTCCGGCTGCACCGGGCAGCGGCAGCACGTTTTCCGGTCCCAGACCACCATTTTCAAAAGTATTGCCCCTCACTTTGGACAACTTCCGTTTTTTCAGATCAACAAAAACGCAATCCCTCCGTTCTCGAGCACATCGAACACATCGGTCTCGTGGTGATGAAGCCGGGCCAAGGTCGCACTTTACTTTCCGCACTCGGCAATTGAGGCACGCGACATACGTGCGTTTAAAGCGCTTGGAGTCATGTTCATGCTCCTCTTCAGTTAGAGCCTCGTGTGTCTGCATGTGCGGGGATTTTGTGTACCTTTTTTTTTGTTGTTGTTGTTGTTGAATGTTGGTCTTTCTTTTTTTTGGTAATAGTGGTGATGGGTTTTTCCGTGCATCTTCGTATGCGAGGCTCATATGCACGTGCGGATCGATCCGCGGCTGGACGCTTATCGTTTTTCCCACCATGTTTTGCTTGGCTGATGGCTAATGGCTGATGGCGCAGATACGCAGGTTCGCGGTTAATTCCGTAAATCTATTGTCTTTTCCAACGGGCAAGCGGAGTCTTGTTATTTTTCTTTCTTTTTTATTTCTCTTTTTCTTTCCCTCTGGGAAATTCCTAGCGGTGGCTGGCTTAATTTGGACCGGTGTTTTTATCAACCGGTTTCCGCAGTTTCTTGCGAAGGCCGGTTGTCCACACCCAGCATAGTAAATGACCACCATGGTTGACATGGGAGTCTAATTGATTAATTTTGCTTGAATTGTAGGGAAAATAGAAGGGGATTAAAGGACAGTCATCTTTAAATAATGAAGAAATATACGGGTGTGTGTATTGGGGATTCAAACATGTCTCATAAGATTCACTTACGCTCTTGCTTAATTATCGTATGACCTTCTCTGAGGCGACCCATGGCTCGGCATTAACGTATGTTAGTAATTTGTTAGGAAATTTTCTGATAATTTAAATCAAGTGCGCAATTTACTAGATAATATTTGTGTGTTGGGCTCAAGTAAATCTTCCTCGATTCTTCATGACATAAGACGTATAATAACCGTAAATATGTCCCAACTCTCGTATCGCTTATCCCCTAACCTTAATATTCAGTCACCCTACGTGTTGCTTTACATCCAGATTTGATGAGCTTCTTTTTTTCTTTTTTTTTTTTTTTTTTCTCGTTTCTTTTTGTTTCCAATTTATGCTCTTTGCGTCGCCCCAAGGCTGTTTCTACCTATGTTTTTTCTACTTCTTGCTCAACTGCAACTTCTTGACCTGGTCTTCCAAGGCCTTCAACTTGGATTGCATCTCCTCCAAGTCCTGGTTCAACCGGTTTCTCTCGTTGACAATGTTGGTCTCCCACTGTCTGAATCTCTGTTCCTCAGCCTTGACTTGCTCGGTGAAAAACTTCTTCAATGCCTCTTCTTCCTCTTTGAACTTGGGGTTGTGCAATCTTCTTGGCTTCTTCAAACCCTCATCTCCACTTTCGGATCCGTTCTCCTTGTTCAAAGTACCCAACTTCAACGAACGGAACGTTTCAAAGTGAATCTCGTTGGTTTGTAAAATCAAGTCCAACATGTTGGTTCTCAACAAGAGCGAACGCAACTTCTTGAAGTCACAGTGTCTCTCGTTTTCAACCTCCACCACACCCCAAGGGTACTTTCTTCCCCTGACAAAGTTGCCGGTAGAGACCTCCACCTCGTCATCCGAACCAACAATGGCAAATGGCATCGATTCAATTAATTGCTTGGAGTGTTCGGCCGAAGCAGGGTCGTCCAAGTCCAATGGCGGCGTGTAGATATTTATGTCCTGGGCCTCAATCACATCTCTTATACGTGACTTAAACACCTCCAATTCATTAGGTGCCAAGGTGTCGGACTTGGCGATCACGGGAATCAAGTTCACGCGTGTCGACAACCGCTTCATAATCTCAATGTCCAATGGTTTCAATGAGTGACCCGTGGGACGGATGAAATATAAACATGCGTGTACACGCAAGTCCTTTTTGTCTGATCTCAGCGGCTGTTTCTCCTGTTTCACATACGAGTCATGCTGGTCATCAATAAAGTCGATTATAGGCGCCCAAGAGTCAATGTTGTTGACGTTATTGCCGAATCCAGGCGTGTCAATGACATTCAACCGGATTTGGAAATTCTTCTCCTCCAACATCGCCCGCACAATCGAAATGTCCACCGTCTGGTGCGCAGATGTGAATTTATTGTGTCTTGTTTCTGGATCCGCATGGTCCTTTAACGCTGTCTGGAAAAGCGTGTTAATAAATGTCGTTTTACCAAGACCAGACTCGCCCGCCACCATCAACGTGAATGTGGCACCACGGTTCGATACAATCTTGTATCTTTGGTTGGGCAAATTAGCAATTCCGACTGGTTCCGGCATTGTTCTTTTTTTTTTCCTTATGTTTTTTTTATATATAATGCGGCAGCAAATAAGTGTATGGTGTTCGCTTGTTTCCTAGGCGAAAATGGAACAGGTGTTATGGTTTTTTTCCTCCCGTCCTTGTTTCTCGCACACTTCTCCATACAGCACACTTGTCGAAACGTTCATGTTTGTGTGCAGGATATTGTTTTTTCTAAGAAGGGGTGAACGCGAATAAGAGAATCTGGAAAATGATTTGAGAAAAGTTTGGAACTTGTTTTACCATTCGTTTTTGTTAAGTGGTTGGGGACATTGTGTAAGCTTTTCTGTAGGGGTTTTTTTGTCAGTGTCAGAAATGGATCTCTAAAGTTAGTGAAGATTCATTAGTCTCTCTCCATTGAATCAAATGCCAATTCTACCCGAGGGGACGCTTTTTAATGACATTCATTCATGTTCCGTCAAATAATTGAAAAAGAAAAACTTTAAAAAAATGTGAACCAGTAACTCCCCCCCTCTTATTTCCATCTGAATTATGGTGTTTTGTTTGAAAGGCTAGCAAGAACCTGTCACACTCTTAATACGATGACCAGGCATTTTCTGAAATTATAACTTAGATGGTAAATCTTTCGAAAAAAAATATCTCCTTTTTTCTGCTATCTAAATCCCAATCACTAGAATATTTCTGAATGTCACTTTGGGTCCTCTAACTTTCTTGGTAAATTTTAACAATCATGAGTAATTTTGAGGGACTCCTTCGAAGAAATACACTGCTTATAAATAATTCCTGGAGTTTTTTTTTTTAAGATATTTTTTCTAAGCCTAGTCTGTTTAATTACCTTTCAGTAGATAATTTATCATTCAGTAAAACTTAATTAGAATGGTGTTCCATTGTTTCCGCCTTGGACCTAAATGGCTGAAGCTAATCTCGAAGAATTCTATAGATCTCATGGGCATAGATAAAGTTTTCCAAGGAGCCTTCTGCTAAGCACTTAAAAGAAGAAAATAAAAATTATAGTGAACTATGATCTAAATTATTCCATTTCTCTCAACCCCGTTGTATTGTCAAACAAACTCCCAAATTACCTTCTGGACCACTGGTAACTACCGCCAATTTCTGAAAACAAGAGAGAAAAAATTAGCTAGCAATTTCTAGAAAATGAAGTAAAATTCAATAAAGTCATACTTTCATATCCTCATATTCTATCCCAGTGCTGATCTATTGCCCCAAATGAAGATCCTCGATTTTAACTAGTCGCTACTTTCAACTGTTGCACTCTCGGGTTTAGGAAAACACTAAAACATCGTCATGGCTTAATTTAAGTTGTGTGGAGCCTTCAATTTTTCTCTTTTCTTTTCGTTTATATTTTCTTTAAATTATCTTTTCCTCTCCTTCTACCAAGCTCCTAACCCTACTTTAGCTTGCGGTAAGAGTTTCAGATGATGTGCTTATATTTCCACTCATTCATTTTTCTCCTGTTTATTTCAAATTCTTTTTTTTTTTTTTTTTTTTTTTTTTTTTTAATTATTCAACAATTCTCATAGAGTACACCCGTCTTTGTTTTCTTCTTGTTTGTTTTTTCCTAAAAGCAGCATAAATTCGTGACGTTAATCTTCGCTTACATTTCACCTTGCGTAGCAAAAGTAAACACCAACTACGCGATTACGCTGAATCCCAAAAGACAGAAATTAGTTTTGACATTAGTTTTCTCTGGTTCTTTTAAGGGGGGAAAGAAGCCTTCATAAGAAGAAGATTTGTGGCTTTTTCAATATTAAAATCTGGTGAAACTATATGAAAACTGTTTGCCCCTAATTCAGGTAAGGTATGAGACCAAAAATTTAGTAATGTCTGTCCCCGCAATAGCTTTCGACTGATAAAAAATTTCCAAACCATATGCATAGCGTTACTACATGAGAGAATAAAATAATAACAGACAAAAGTCCTTGCTTACGATGTTCTTTTCAATTCTTTTTATATTTTTTCATTTATTGGATAGCAAATCCTTTTCATTTCACATTCGAAATCTCAGATACAAATGGAAGCATGAGAGAAATTCAAGATGGTGCGTTACAGAGACAAGTAGAAGTGAACAAAGACAAAAAGTCGAGGCTTGAGGAAGTTCTTCAATGGACCATGACAGATTAAAGATATATCATTATTCCAAGGCTATCTATTCTTCCTCTGGCTTAGACTCGCTGGCTTGAGCTTCTTGCTCCTCTTGCTGCGTTGGAGCCTCAGACAAGTCTGTCCACAAGGTCAAGTTATCCCTCAACAATTGCATAATCAATGTGGAGTCCTTGTAAGAATCCTCGGACAAAGTCTCCAAGTCAGCGACAGCATCGTCGAAGGCTTGCTTGGCCAAGTGGCAAGCTCTGTCTGGGGAGTTCAAGATTTCGTAGTAGAAAACAGAGAAGTTCAATGCCAAGCCCAATCTGATTGGGTGAGTTGGAGGCAACTCGGTGACGGCAACGTCAGATGCAGCCTTGTAAGCCTCCAAGGACAAGTCGGCGGCGCCCTTTCTCTTCTCGGAGATGGCAAACTCGGCCAAGTAACGGTGGTAGTCACCCTTCATCTTGTAGTAGAACACCTTGGACTCACCGGTTTGAGCAGAGGTGATCAAGTGGTTGGTCAACACAGACAAGATGTCCTCACAAATCTTGGTTAACTCAGCCTCGATCTTAGAGCGGTACTCTCTGATCAAAGAAACTTGTTGTTCGTTACCCTTGACCTCCTCTTTTTGCTCAATAGAAGAAACGATTCTCCAAGAGGCACGGCGGGCACCAATGACGTTCTTGTAGGCAACGGACAACAAATTACGTTCCTCGACAGACAATTCTTGGCCAGAAGAGGCCACGGCTTTCATGTTCTCGACCATTTCTTCGTAACGTTCGGCTTGTTCAGCCAATTTGGCGAGGTAGACGGAGTCTTCACGGGAGGCAGGCATTGCTAATAGAAGTTAGTATTTCAGGGTGGGATATACCGGAAAAAATGTAGAACAGGTTTTGAAAAGAGGCGATTCGAGTGGTGTTCTTAATCAGTGAGTCGGCGTCAACCAAGCAAGAAAAAAAAAACTGGACAATAAACGGACTAGGTCGTGTCCGACTGCCGCGAGTGTCGCGGTGCACGGATGTCGCATGATGTCACTTGGCTTTGCAATCAAAATGCGGGTTTACCCGAAAAGACAGAATGTAGCAAGTTGTGGCGGATAGTCAAAGTCAGGGGCGGAATTTAGCTGGCTTCAAGGTAATGATAAATGAATGAAAAATACAGAGGGCTTAAAACTTATTTTTGGAACAGATTTGGAATATGGGCGGAAGTGAGTTCACGCGGCAGTGGCAAAAAGGCGAGGGATAGCGGGCGAGCGCGCTTAGGTTGCGATTGCTCGGGGGAAAATAGGCTGCACGCCTAAAGCCCGAGCCGAATGCGTGAGGACAAAACGACGATCAAAACACCTGATCCAGACAAAAATGGACCATCCCCAAAAACAAGATAATTTTTGAGCGCCAATTTCCACGCCCCACTCAAAAATGGCGGAACTTTTTTAACGCCAACCGCGTATAAATGGGATTGGGGTGACTATTCCTGTTGTTTTAATTTTTTTCTTTTTTCTTTTTTCTTTTTTTTTTTTGTTTTTTATTTCTTGTTTGGTATTTTCTTGTGCTTTGTTCATTTTTTCCGTTTCGGGATCCAACATATAGAACAGGAACTCGGATAAATCCCGCAAGGCCAGCAAAAGTTAAGGGAAATATGAGCCAGATTAAATACAATGCAATGGAAGTTATTCGACCAGTTCTATTGAAAGGAGGGGTTGTTACATACTTGGTTTTATTGGTAAGGTGTAAAGGTTCGTTTTAAGATACCAAGACGTAAAAAGAGTAAGAGTTTGTTAAGAATCCAAGGGAGGCAGTTGAGTGAAGGGGGCTCTCGCCCGTCTGTGTCTGCAGGAAATGCCCGCCTAAGTTCAAGCTGGGGCAGTGACGACATTTTTTTGAGAGAGAGAAAAAAACACAGAGTGTGCGCGACATTTTTTTGGCCTGGTGGTGCGCGATAATTAGGTCGAGCTCCAAGGCGTTTTTACGCGTGGGGAAAACCTTCTTTGCGAAGAAACATAGCCCCATAGAATGTTCGGGTAATTGTTTGTGTTTGATTATGCCTTTTTCGTCTTTCTTTCTTTTTTTCATGGTTTCCTCTCTTTTTTCTCGGAAATAATTCTATGGGTTAATGGCTCATCCTTGGCGAATCACGTGGCGAGCAATAAGGCTTGCGCAAGTGAGTTCCGCAGCAGGGTCTTGGCTAGCATGAACTACCCCTCTTTTCGTGGACCGCCCACATCACGTGAGGCTTCGCTTGGTGATAACGCCCACTTCTGGATATTAGCGGCAAATATATGGAGTGTTACGGTCGTGTCACCTGTCAGATAAGAAAAAAAGAAATGGAGAAAGAAAAAAAAAACGCCTCACAGTGTAGTTACGGATTTTGGTTGATGCCAGTGCTGGAGAAAGTATTGCTTGATCTGCTGAAGATAAAGTTTGAGTCCCTGGTAACATGGCAAGCTTTAGTGTATTCATGGTTCATAATTAGGTACTTGTTTTTTCTTGTGTTTTTTTTTTTTTTTTCTTTTATCATCTTCCTTATTGTCATTCATCTCGCTTAATGATGGGCGACATGACACACTGGGCAGTGGGCGTCCTAGAGTATTCAAGGCGGGGCGCACCAAACCAGTGATGTGCGAAGTGCGAGTTGTTACTATTTTGTGACTCATCACTCACCTGTTTGGTGGGAGTGAGAGTACTGAGTACTGAGTAACCGGATTTGGTTTTGTGAAATCGAGTAATGAGTAATGAGTAACCGGATTTGATTTTGTGAAATAGAGTGATAACTCTTTTCCCTTTAAAACTACATAAAAATGTATATCATGCTGTTAAATATTGCTAGGTTGAAGCTAGTATCCGCACTCTATTGGTACGGGCTTAGCTCGCCCGTATTATTGTTTATGTAAGTATTGTTGAGCCTTCTGCTGACTAGTCTTCATTGGCTAGACGAATTTATTGTTGATATCTAAAACCGGTGGAGGAAATTGACTGATCAAAATTATCGACAGGTGTTTTTGCACTCCGCTCTCTCAACTAGTTTTCATATATCAATATCAATATATCCCCGTAATACCTAATCAACTACTATGATGAAGGGTTTCAGCTCTACAAAGACCCGAAAACCATTTTTATTTCCAACTAAGCTCGACGCATCAAGTCTACAATGTCTTTTAACATTTTGCTACTTGAAAGTATTGATTTCATTAATGCTTTATAAAGGATTGTAGCATCATAGAATTTAATTAGGACTAATTATTACGACTTCGTTCGTATCATTCATTCCTTCTTCCTCATCATCATCTTCCCTAACTTCATCCTCGTTCCTATCGTCATCATCGTTTGTCTCACTATCTGAGACAACCTCTGGTTCACTTTCTGACTCAGGGTCGGGCTCTTCCTCTGTCTCTATATTGTTTAAGTTGAATTGGACACCAGAAGAACGGTCGTCCGGAATAATGCCTCGCGATTTAAGAATTGCCAATGACCTGATAGTGTCCGTGCTCAAACGATTCCGTGTCTTCGTGACTAATTTGCCAATCCGAGAAAATAAGGCTTCCGCGGGTGCCGACATGGCAGGAATAGCAAAATAATCCCTCGCCATGCAACTAAGAACAGGAAATTCATCCTCTTTTTCCTTGTAGTAACTAGTTATGTTCTTTTTTCTAAATTCCAGCCGTGTTTGTGAAAGGTATGCCTCAGCCTCAGTCTGATTACTGGAGATACCATTCGAGGCAGCAAAAATTCTGTTCGCAGCAACATCAATCTCACTTTCACTAGATGAATCGTTAATAAACCTCCGGGGCTGTTCCCTTCTTTTGGCCGCTCTAATGACTTTCTCACTCTCCTTTTTTCTCTCTTCGTATTCTAGTTTATAGCGACCATAAGCTTCGTGGAAAAATTTGCTTATAATAAGGATATCAGCTTTTGATAATCCCATTTCTTTAAAGATCTCTAATTTGAATCGAGGATCAAGAACTGTAGCGACACAGTAAGTTTCCATGGATTTGAAATTGAGTTGCCGTAAAGGAAAATACTGAGAAAGTTTTTCTAGGGCCCGATTCACTCCAAGCTTGATTAGAGGATTCCCCTTGGGATCGAATCCCTCGAGATCTTTAAAGATTAAATCAACTAGTGGAATAACCCAATTAATAGTCGGATAGTTGCTGGCTTGAAGCTTGAGGGTGGGGACCTTAAAAATTTCGAGAAAGTCACGTACATCAGTCAAGTACTTCCAGTCTATGTCGGTAAATTCAAAATCCTCCACATTTATCAAACGCTTATTTTCCCGGTTTGCGACAAGTAAAAGCAGTGTCACTTCATCTTTAAAATACAAGAATCGGTCAAGCATATAATATGTCGAAAGCCACCTAGTGTCGTTGTCTCTCAAAAGCCTTTCAGGACCTGAAGTGTTGTGAAGTCTTCCTTTCCGTTCGGCGACGATGGTAGCAAAATGGTTCCTGAAATAGGACCTATGGGTCACAGCATAACAAATATCTCGAATGTACTGGGGTAAAGCCAGCATTCTTTCAACTGTAATTGAATTTGCCCAAAATGGATTCTCCTCAACAAAATTTTTCAATAAAGCTTGATGCTTCTCCGAAGTGTTTTGTTTGAAGAATGTACAAGTCAAAAAGGCTGTTGTGGACAAATTGAATACATGTCCCGCACAGCGTATATCTTTGTCGAATTTCTGATAAAAAGTTTCCTCGTAATAGTCCGAAAACTTTTGTACCGCGACGTCAATTGTAGCGGCATTATCCCTAGTAATAGAGAGAACGCGATCCTTAATTCCGTGCTCTTCAAGGACGATCAGAAGATGCTTGTAAATTACAGCTCCTGTAAGAGATGGTTCTTTAAGCGCTTCGAACCCAATATAATAGTCTTTGAGTTCAAAATTATTGGTGTAGAAATGTAACGTAACTCCTAGAAAATTTTGATGGTTACCTGAATACCATTCATCCATCGTGATAGCAAACCGACTTTCGGTTTTAGCGAGTAATTCCCTCAAAACACCAAGTTGATAGCTGAATTCAGTGTTAAGGCCGCGTCGCATTACATGACGAGAGGACGATGGTATCTTTCTAGCCGCCAAATAAGTGAGTAGATCTTTGACTTCTGGGTAGTCAAAGGTTCCGAAAGGTAGATTTCGTTGTGTTATAGCTCTCAACATAAGCCTTCTACACTCATCCTTATCAAAAGAAAGGTGGGTGGGACCGCGCTTCGGCCCAAGATTGAAAGCGGAGCTTTGAGAAAGCCCACTTTTAGGGAAAAACTTGTCTATAGTAGCCAGTTGCTTTCCTAAGTCGACAGAGCTAACAAGGGAAGTGGCTAAAATAGTATCGCTAAAAGGCTTTCCAGAAGAAATTGCGTCTTCAGCAAGTTCTCTTAAAACGTTTTCGTGATGAGCTTCGTAGTGTCTCTTCGCATTACCTGTATTAACTGGCCATTTATTTTTTAACACCTGTGGGCATCTCACACATTTCAAGTAGATAATTCTTTTTTGCAGCACTTCATCCCAAGCGGCGGCTTTCCAGTCGAATAAACCAAACTTAACTGCGTCCGGAGGGCAATTCACAGGAGGCAAAGTAAACCTAGGCGACCGGAGGGTCTTCTTTGAGAAATTTTTTACAACGCTCTTCTGCACGGCCATTTTATTCTCCCCCAAAGTTATGAAGTGTAATGCACTGGGATGATAAGATATTTTAAAGAACGAGAATTTTCTTTTTTTATATTAACCTCAAAAGTTACCCGAAAGTAACGTGACGCGTTCATGCTATTCGCACTGAACGCGCTTCACGCGTTCAGTGAATCTGGCCACTTACTAAATTGGGAAAAAAGAATGAGTCGCGGTATCTTGAACACAGATTTGGATCATTCCGTACAATATATTTAACAAACAAAATGTGGTTACTGGATAATTTAGGACCCTGTCAAACATCACTCGTGAGTTATAACTCGTGAATGGTATTAACCAATCGAGTAATAACTCACGAGTGATGTGCGTGTTGCTGTTTTTGAGTGACGTACTGAGTGATAAATTTTTTTGTGAGTGACCAATCATTACTCGCAAAATAACTCACCACTCAATTTCGCACATCACTGCACCAAACCACCCCGCATAGACCAGTGTTATCGGAGTTCTCTCTAACCAAGCGTTTAAACTAGCGAGAAAAGGGTCTAAAATAACCGGATATCTTATTAAGGCTTTTTTGTGGGGTGTGGTAATACAAATTCCATGATGATAATGATGAATTATCTTCTAAATCAGGTAGGCCTGTCCCACTTTCTCCCACTTTCTAACAGCCAGTATACCCCAGAGGGTCAAAGACTGGGGCACCTGGGTGTTTCTACAGTAGACAGCGGGAATAATGATTAACATTGCTGTTTTATTGAAATTCTTTTTTTGTTTTTCACTCTTCTATTTTCTTATTTCTAAGCGTATTAGCATGTTCTCTGGTTTATTAGTATACAGTGGTGGGGCAGTGCAAGGTAGGCCTAGTCAAGCTGCATGGTCTCTTCCAAGTGCAAAATAGCAGTGTTCAACTTGAGAGGCTGGACGTCCTTAACGGGTAATGCCAAGTTGTCGATGGATGCAAGCAAGCTAGTCACCTCAGGGGCCACCTGGAATTGGGAATGGACCCACGATGGTTTGGCGGAGCTATCACCACCGGTCAATCTCAACACCTCCTTCGTGGTGTCATTCAACAACACAGTAGTGGCCTCTCTGGCAACGGCGGTAGCAGCAGTACCGAACTTCAAAAGAGATTTCAACTTCAACGCACTGATTCCCAAGGCAGGAAGTGGAACCTCCTTTCCGGGCAAGGTCAACTTGGAGCTATCGATTCCGTGTCTTCCGGTTGGGTTAGAGGTGGTCAAAATCTTGCTGAAGGGCACGTGCTTGGCGATCTGGACAGGCTTAGGGCGCGCCAAGTACCGGTTGGTCAACTCGTTCAAACCGAGTTTGCGTCTAATAACCTCCTTGCGGATGGCAGCAAGTTGTCCCACAATGTCACTGTTCTCATAGTCCACGGGGAAAGAGTCACACGTGTGCGACAACTTAAATGGGTAAACGGAAAAGTCCTTGTCAACAATGGCAAGCAATTCACGTGCACTGTTCAATTTCAAGTAGTGGGTCACGGCAAAGTCACGGATGAAGATGGTGGGTTTGGTGGTCTCGACATCTTGCAAGGTTATAAGGCCCTTCTCCTCAAACTCAGACATACCACAGAATCTCAAGTCAATGTTGTATGCCTCGCCGGCCTCCACCACAAACTCATCGGTGGGGATAGCACTGGAAACGTTAGTAGATGCAGCAGATTTTTTGTCGTGCACAATCAACTCGGAGCCGGCAGCTTTCTTAAGAAGCTCCTCCTCCTGGTCACTTTCGTCCCAAACAACACCCTTGAAATCTCTCTCAGCCACAACACCTTCAGCCTGACCGGCCAAGAATCTACGCACACGTCTGACCTTAGATCCGGGAACCACCACACATCCGAAACTGGCGGCAATTCTGTCCACGACTTGTCTGATGGTGGTACCGGTGATAGAAGCTCCCGCGTGCAGCAACTCAGGGATCCAGGCGATTTTCTCCGGGTGCAAAGCAAGACCCAAAAGTGCAGTCACTGTGTTTGTGGCAATAGTGCTAGCCGCCACCGCGTCGGCCTTGCTTCCAAGAAGTGGACCCTCAGGTTTCAACTCATTATCGATCATCACGCCCGGAGGATAAATTACCACTGTGTGCGACACCAAAGCGGTGTAACCATCGATTTGTGCACCAAGACTAATGGTCACCACGTCTCCAGCCTGGAATATAAGCGGTTGCGACTGTTGGCCCAATTCAGGAGAAGTATTGGCCACAAATTCGTTGACCTCGATCGTCACCGGGTGCGAAATTCCCTTTTCCCTCACCTTGTCGGTGTTATTGAAGCAATTTTGAAGCAACTTGAACATCATAGAGTCTCCCAATATGCAGAGCTCTTCGGCCGAGTATGGCCTCTCCGTTTTGTGGAGATGGTACGAGTCGTTGATGAGTTGGATCACATATTTAAGCGTGGTTTGGGAAATGCTACCTGCGGTTCTGTACTTGTCCACAACCACCTGGTCGAGCTTGTTTTTCTCCTTGAGCAAGATCTCTGCGTCATCCTGGTGGACGGCCAATTTAGCTACCTGCATTTTTTCTTCTTTTTTTTTGCTTCTTTTATCTGTATCAACCCAAAAGAAATGTCGATAGTGGTCAATACTAGCATCAGAATTTTTAGCCAACAATGAGCACCGTGAGATGGGGCCCCGCGCTATGTGCAGTCTCAGATGCATTTTTTCCGCGCCGCGATGCCCTCATCTGTTCAAGGTCCACCAGATAACGTGTGGCTCGAGGCCTCAATTGGGCAATAAAAAAAGGAGAGTTTTTGTTCTTTGGAAAAAAAAGTTACTAAAAAGAAATTGGTTGAAGATTATCTAGTGAAGAGAAACAAAAACAAAAATAACGACAACTGCAGGATTCGAACCTGCGCGGGCAAAGCCCAAAAGATTTCTAATCTTTCTCCTTAACCACTCGGACAAGTTGCCTTGATATGCAAATAAATTTTGGTTGTTCAACTGATTCTCTAAATGTTCTTAGAAGGAAGAAAAACCAGGTTTTTTCCTAACCCTAGAGCTTATTGTCAATTTCAACTATGTAATAATATTTTCCAAGCAATCATTAAACTACTTCCAGTCCCCCTACAACAATCTGGCAACTGTCTTGTAACAATACTTAAGTAATATAATTCACAATCTCCGGAAGCAACTGTTTGTTTTCCAAAATCACGCTGGCGGCCCGGGACATAGCATTCTTCTTATTTGCGTCATACGCAACCGACACCACAAAATTCTTTACTCTTAACTCCGCCTTAAATCTCTTGTTTTCCTCTTCATACACCATTGTGTACTCGGGTAAAAGCCCAAGGTTCTTGCCGAAGTAAGCATAGGCTTCATTCTTGGCAAACTTATTGGGTAACACGTTTTTATCGGCAACCACAGGAAACTTACCCGAAGATTTGTCTGAAGAAACTTCAGCAGGTGCGTCTGGTTTTATGCTCGAGTTTGAACGGTCGGTTTCAAGCCGCTTGCGCCCATACTTCTCCAACATATTATGGTTTCTGAGTGCAGACATTGCCGCCTTAAGCCCAGCATCCTTAAGACTAGGGGCCTCGCCTGTACCCAAAACAACATCCTCCATCAAACACAGCACCTTAAACGGCGTGTCGATACCATTTCCATTATGGGTGACCTGGTAGACAGGATGCAAAGACGCCGAACCAATCAAGGAGTAGAGTTCTGTTTTTGCATCCTTGTTTACAGGTTGCATTTTCTTCAATAATTTCTCCGCGTTGGTAAACTTTTCTTCCATCAACGTGACAAGCCAGTTTTCAACTTCCTTTAGGTCGTAGCCCCTTTCGATGGCAAGTGCACCAACGTACGCCTCGAAAATATCCGCAATGACTTTTTGTCTTCCTTCTTGTAATGCCTTGTCATGAATGTTGCATACCAATTGCTTGTCAAAACCATAAGCTATGGAGTATTCGGCAAGAGTTTTATTCGAGATAATCTGAGCCCGGATCTGCGAAAGTTGGCCTTCGTTGGCATGGGGGAACCGTTTAAACAAAACAACTGTCACGATATTGTTCATCACGGAATCACCCAAAAATTCCATCCGCTCATTGTTTGTCATGACAATCTCTTCAGTATTAAGATAAGTTTTGTTGGCGTTGGTAGATTTATGCTGGAACACTCTCTGGTACAACTCGGGGCTGTTGATTTTTGGGAGTGGTGGCAATCCATTGGCGACAGTCTCTTCTTTTTCACTCAGGTCTTCATTTATAAGGGTTTTTTCTGCTACTTTTGCCTGATTGTCATTATTGGCTTTAGTATTAGCATCACCTTTATTAGCACCACCAGTGATGACCACGTTATTTTCCAAAATCTGGTCGAAAATCTGGATTTTCTGCGCATTGTAGAGAGTCTTGAGTTTTGAAACTAAGCTAAGAAGAGGATTTGTCTTTGCTTCCAGTTTAGCAAACCGATCTATGGAATCATCTGTAGAAATCTGTTGAAGTTGGTCGAAAGTTGGAGCTTCATCCACAATCGTACGGATATTTTTCTGAAGCGAACGTGCACAGTGCTCATACTTGTTAATCTCCGTATATCCAAAACTCACATTTTTGTTTGGTTCAGAGGATTCCCGTGAACTCGAGGTGGTTTTCTGTTTCTTAGCTGGCCTGGATTCAGAAGGTGCCTGTGTGTTTACTGCAGCCTCTTTGAGGGTGCTTAAGAAATCTCCAAGTCCTTGTTCGGGCATTTTAATTTCAATAAATAGTTTATACGGGAAATTAAGATGTTTTTTAACTAGCCTGGCCAACCAATAATTCCATGAATTCCGAATCATGTCTCCGATGAGAAGACCTGGTTGAAAGTGGGATGCACGGGTGTTTTTGTGTTTTCTCTATGTTCGGGGCCACTGAAGTCTGACTGCAAACGAATAATCAATCGGGGTTTTTTAATACCACCAATGAACTTAGTATTTTTGAAGGTTTATTAGTAATTTGGAAGATTTTCAGCTTCTGCTTTCACTCAAAGTGTGTGGCAAAAATCTACCCACGTTTAAAACTTAACGCACTTTTTTTGGTCGGGGTGGATAATAAATTGGCGCGTAGCTGGTGGGGAGGATATGTTCTTAATAGCGAATATTTCGATGTTGACTATATATTTGAAGGAATCATGAGGATATATTTTTTTATTAGAGATATTTTAAATCTATTGTGATGGCTTTTAATGTGTTTGAATAGGTGTTGAATTTTCAAGCATCATAATAAAAGATCTATTTTTTGAACAGTTGCGAGAAACAAAGTAAAAAGTCAAAGATACCACTTGATCTCTCATTCTATCCTGAAATAAAAAGACAGACAAAATAATGGAAACTGTCCATTTAATCAAGCGAAAACAGAAACGAAAACAAAAAAAAAAAATTCCAAATTCTGGAAACAGCCAATCCTTCAACTTTATACCCAAGCTACTGTTCTGAATATTCGATGCCAGCACTGAATTTCGCAGAAGAATTATGACTCTAAGTACCACAATAATCGTAATCATAATCGTTAGCTTTAATAGTATGAAATAAGGCCTCAATATTTTCGTCAATACAGCTATAAATTTGGCAGAATTTTGTTGATTACAACTTTGAAAATATGTTAGTAACGTATATTTATATATATATATATATAATTCGTTCGATGCGTTCCACCATTTTTTAGTGTAAATCTTATGGGAAAATTCCCAAATAGAACTGTTCGATTACGGGAAGTGATCAAAACTGCCACGGCCTCAATCCAACTCAATAGCTTCCCCAACTCATACTTCCATCTCTTCATCACTGTTATCATCGATCTCTCTCAAAATCTGGCTCTTCAATTCCGTATCATCTTCAAGTTCCTCATCATCAGAATCCACACCCAGTTCAACTTCACCAGGTCTTATTTTCCTCACCATTTCCTTAACTACTACCATCATTTTGGTCGTGGCAGGGTACAATTTGTTTCTCTTCTTTGTGTCTATATCACCTGGTAATGAAAAAAAGGGCTCTGCTGATGCGGACATAGCTGGGATAGCCATAATATCTTTTGCGAGATGATAAAGTATAGGGTATTTTTTCTTTTGGCTGCGATAATAGTCGACGACATTATAGTTTCCGGGTATTCCCAGAAGGTAGGCCGCTAATTCGTCTTCTTCATCCACAAAAACAATATATTTACTAAGATAAGAGAAGTTTCCACCCTCTTCATTCACTTTGCCTGAATGGTGGTCGCTTTGTGACCTTCCCTCATTTTGTAATCTCGGTTCTCCGTAGTGTTTTTCATAAAGGTTGAAGAGATCTTCCAAATTATTTTTGATGCAATTCACCAAAGCACGCGGGAATGATTCTATGCTCTCAAAATATTTAAGTCTGTACTGTGGATGGAGAACGGTGGCGGTATAAAGGATCAGCATGTCACCACAATCATTACCGTAAATGGGATAGTACTTATAAAGCTTTTCGTAGGCAGCGGTTAAACCATGGAAGAGGGTCGGAGAGACTGATACGAAAGTCTCAGATTTCATATCCTGGATTTGAATTAAAAGTGAATGAACAGAGGGGATCGTCGCATAAACGGTGACATAATCAGAACCTTGGAGCGCCTTTGTGGGCCCGACAAAGACAAGAAGTATATCACGTAAAGCTTTTAAGTAATTCCATTCAGATTCGGTGATTTCAGAAACGCCAATTCTTTTTTTTTCTGCTGGTGAAAACTTATTAAACTCATTGAAAACCTCAATGATCTGTTCTTTAAAATAAAGAAAAGAATCAATCATTTCAAACTCAGAAAGCCATCTATTGACATTTTCTTTCTTCAAGTTTTCCTTTTTCGATTTGTCCGTCTGTTTTCTTTTTGCCACGGCCTTGTCAAATAAGGATCCGAGAAGATCATGCTTGTTTACAGCTCTGATAAATTTTCTAACCACTTCAGGAAAAGCCTGTATTTTTGGAGGCAATTTCGAATAAATTCTATCCTCCATAGAGTCATTATCCTCCATAGAATAATCATCCCCCAAGGGGTCTTCGTTTATACCTGAATTCGGTCTTTTTGGGAAAGCATGCGCCATGAGAGCTTTGACAGTTAAATTGCAAACATTTCCGAAACAACGAATATCCCCTTCGAAATTTTCATCAACACCTTTCCCATAGTACAGCCTTTTGAACTTTGAAACCACTTTGGTCATGACCGATGAGTTATCCCTGCTGATGGAAATAATACGGTCATCTATGTTGTAATATTGGAGGACCTTGTTTAGAGATTTTGATAGTGATTCCACTTTATGAAATTTCTTTAGTACATGTTCAAGCCCAATATTATAGTGCTTGAGTTCAAAAGAATTATTGATAAATTGCACAGCTATCCCCAAGAATTGGTTCTCATTACCCATTTTCCACTCATCTATGGTAAGTGCAAAACGACCATCGTGTTCGGCAAATTTCTTCTTCAACCTTCCCACTTCCCGAAAGTACATTTTCTTAAGCTGAAGCATAATCTGCCCACGTGAAATGACGCTCAGCAAACCAAACCTTGCACCATCTAGCATTTTTTTCGTAATAACATGATCACACACATTAAAAGGTATATTCAGCCTAACTAAAAATTGGGTAAAAAGTTTCTTGAAATAATTAGGGCTACAATTGGCGTAAGACGGTTTTCTTTTGGTTGCTGATTTCCGTTTAGATTTGCTTTCGTCAACTTCGAAATACTCAGTGATTTCTTTAGGCGGATCAGTCAAGTTTTCAAGTAATTTGGTACCAAGAATCGTTTCATCTTTCGATTTTCCCGACTTTATTGCTTCTTGAGCCATCTGGAATAACACACTTTTGTGTTTAGATTTGAAATGTTCGATATAAGTTTTTGTGTTTCCCGGGTACGTTTGGGTATACGTTTTGGAGCAATTAGAAGCAGTACACTCAACGAAAACTTTTTTTGTGTCTGTTGGTGAAGAAGGATTTAATACTTTTCGTTTAAAAAGACCTAAAGAGAAAGCTGGCGAAGTCAGCTGTTTTATTTCAATGTAACTCAAATTATTCTCTGCGGAAAACCCCTCTGTCATTTCAATTGAGAACTCAAATTATGTAAAGATATATTTTGAAGAAGGCGGTTTCTATGAAGCAATTTTTTTCCTCAAAAAATGAACGAGAGGCAATTCAATTTCAAGGATATTTCAGGGCTGCCATCACGTGCTTTTGCTTAGGGTTTAAACAAAGAGTTTAAACTTTAAACGCATTGTTTTTGAAAACAATGGGCAGCACAGTTAAATGACCTTTTCAAACGTATTATGGGGTCCCCAAAATGGCGTAATTCTCACCAAAAGGCCGTAAATGAACTTATGTTTTATGGTAAATTACGTCAACGCGCAACACTTAGTAGCTACTAATAAAGTCCCAGAATGAGTTGAGACAATAGTTAAACCATAAAATTCCCACATATACAAATATTTGTGAAAAGCCCCAAAACCACAAAACTCCAAAAAATTCCTCCCAATCTTTCAAAAAATTAAGTAAATACTGAACCCCACACTTCACAGTGACATGTACCAGTGGGTCGTGCTCACGCCAATACCTCAGCAGCGAAAAAATAGTACGCGAGGAAGGAAAAAAAAAAAAAAAACTCGGTCTGTCGCTGTAGAATCTATAACGACAACCATGCGGATGCTTTTTAACAGATTGAACCTCGGTCTCCGAGGCGTGACAACAGGCAGAAGCATTACATTTAACGGCCTTAAACCGGCGGTGGTTTCTTCAAATATCGTGACGCCATGGCTGTGTTTTTCGACATCAGCATATACATCGCTAGAGGCTTCAAGTGAGTCTTTGGGAGTGGACCTTAACCGCAAAACCACTAAGCACGTGCTTCTGAGAAAGACGTTTTTGGTGGACTACTACAAACACTTGAACGATAACAACGAGATTGTGTTGTACGCACACCACAATAACTTGTTGAAGAATGACACCTTAAGGGTGCGGGCGGACCTTAAGAAGGCAGGCGCCCAGTTGACTTATGTGAGAAACAACTTGTACAATGTGTACTTGCGTTCTGCACATGAAGAGGACCCAGCATTACACAAAAACACCTTGAGAAACAAGAAGGTCCAACACCCATTGGCGCTGTTGCTTAATGGTCCTACTGCCGTGATCACCATTCCGCTGTGTGACCCTTCGGTGGTGGCACAAGTTTTAAAGGTTTTGAAGAGTGCTGGCGAAAAGCTCTTTTTGATTGGTGGCCGTATAGAAGCCTCTGTTTATAGCGTGTCGCAAGTGGATGAGTTTAAGACGTTGCCCACGAAAGACCAGTTACAGGGCCAGTTGGCGGGTTTGTTGACCGTCTTGGGAGGTGCTGGTTTGGTGCGCACTTTGGAGTCTACAGGCTCGATGCTCTACTTGACCATGGGCCAGAGAGAAAAGGACCTCGGTGGTGGCGAGAAGTCCGAGGCCGAATCCGAGTGATTGTTGCCTTAACATGTACATACGCATATATTCTTAAGCGGGGGTTTTTTTTATGGAACTGCCGCTACGGGTAAATAAACTACGCAAAAGAGGATTAATTTTTTTTTTCTAACTTCGTTTTCTTTCTTTTCTCTTCCTTGCTGAGGTTGTTCCACTAGACTTAAGCTTATCTGGTAAATGGCAGGGAAATGGGTGTCGCACGTTTTATCGAATGCGTGGTTTATGAGTGTAGTTTTATGGGTTTGGAGAGTAAATGGTGTAATGGCGGATGGAGGATTTTCGTAAAGGTGAAGATAAAAAAATACAACGTGAAATTGGTTTTCTTTTCTTTCTTTTTCTTTTCATGAAATTAAAAATACCTTGAAAATCCCCTTTATTAGCCATGCAATATTTTTCTTCCTGGCCTCCACGCTGGACATTTACGAGGCTCCAGATGCTCATCTCGCGTGCCGGATTTTCTCACCCAACCGTAGCTCGAAGTGATTGGAAAAGACTAATAAACATCAGTTGTGGCCTGCAAAAAAACACACACCCACACATCGTCATTTGCCGTGTCTATTGCAACAGTTAGTTTATAAAAAACTATCACACCTCAACAAAAAAAAAAGGAAAAACAGAACGAAAACACCATTCACACCATGGCTAGACCCGATCTCACCGCACCTCAGGTGCTAAAGGATAAGGAAACGCAGATTCGCGAGCAAAAAGAGGCAGAGTCTAAGAGAAAGGCATACAGAGACAAGAAGGAGGAGGCACGGAAGGTGCTCAAACACGCCCGGATCGAGACGCCGACCCCGGAACCAGATGCCATCGACTTGCCCCGCAAGAGATTCTATAGACAACGGGCCCATTCGAACCCATTTTCGGACCATCGTCTCGACTATCCCCAGGAACCATCGATGATGAACTGGTCCAAGTTGTACCCACACTTTTTCGACGAAAAAACTGGAAAAATGTCACAACAGGTTGAAATCGCCGACATTGGTTGTGGATATGGAGGCTTGCTCATTAACCTTGCCACTGCGTTCCCCGACAAATTGAGTTTGGGCATGGAAATCCGCGTGCAAGTAACCCAATACGTGGAGGACCGGATCATTGCGTTAAGGGAACAGCACAAGGCCACCGAGGAGTACCAGAATGTGGCGGTGTTGAGGGGAAATGCCATGAAGTTTACCCCCAACTTTTTCCACAAGGCACAGTTGTCGAAGATGTTTTTCTGTTTCCCCGACCCACACTTCAAACAGAGAAAACACAAGGCCAGAATCATCACCAACACGCTTTTGTCCGAATACGCCTATGTCTTGCGTGAGGGCGGCATTGTGTACACCATCACCGACGTTGAGGACCTCCATCACTGGATGGTCAAGCACTTGGAGGAACACCCATTGTTCGAGCGCAAGTCAAAGGATTGGGAGCTTCAGGATAAGTGTGTTGAGCTCATGACAAACTCCACGGAGGAGGGCCAGAAGGTCGAGAGAAATAAGGGATCCAAGTATATCGCCTGCTTTGAAAGGCTTCCTACGCCCGAAGGCTGTCAGTAGATCATATCGTTCAGCATTATAGAACAGTCAATACATAATTTAAAGAATGAAACCAACGACGCCAATTGAGACGAGTCAAATAAATAAAAAAAAAAAAAGAAGAAAAAAATTTACAGCGGAAACATACAGCAGCACATTAAAAACTAAAAAGCAAACAGCTACTCAGGTGGCGCGTGCTTAGATAGTTGGCTCAAGGGAGGCGTCTACGGCCTCGGTCACAGTTTTAGGAGCAGTAGGCGAGACATTGGATGGCACGTCAGGGAACTTGGTGGCACCGGTGGTGACGCCCACAGTAGGCTCATCAGCAGAGACGCCAGCAGCACCCGAGTGAGGGGTGTATGTGGTGGAGTAAGCATGGGAGCCGACAGTAGTACCGGCAGTTCTGGTTGGGAGCTTGGACTGAATGAAAGAGCCAACAGGGCCGGTCTTCTTGGCCAAAACTTCCAACTGAGGAACAACTTTCTCCTTAGCGATCTTAGTGTAGTCAGCGGTCTTCTCCTTGGCGATCTTGGTGTACTGAGCCACGGCGGCATCCACCTCCTTCTTGTTGCTTTGGTAAACGAAAGGACCAGTGAAGGCCAAGATAACAGTGGCAAAGATCAAAGAATAGAGCGAGAACCACGAGGTCAATTTGTACAAGATGTACGACACACCAGCCGCCTTCAATGTGGCCTCGATGTTTTGAGCGTAAACGACCTTGTGCACGCCAGCCTCAATAGCCTCGGCAGCATCAGCCAAAGCAGGCAAAACGGAGTTTCTAAAGGTGTCAGTCTTGGACTCGGGGATACCGGCGTACTTGGTGACAAAGCCCTGACCGGTCAACACGCGCCCAGAGTACTCGGCGGCAGCAGCAGCCAAAAGTGCCAAGTACAGAACGTGGAACAAGTGGTTGAATACGTTGACCTTAGTCAAAACCAAGGCACCAACGATAGAACCAAAAACTTTTCCGGTGGCAACAGGATCTTTCCAGGTGAGCAAGGCGCAAACGCTGGAGTGCGAAGGGACGGGCAAGCCGGCGGCAGTAGAGGATGAAGAAGACATTGGGGGTATTCTTTTTTTTGTTTTGTTTTAGGGGATGTTTTATTTAAAGATGAATAAATTCGAGGGGGTGCTCCTTAATCTCCTTTATAGATTTCTGGAATTGTTGTTGAAACAATTGAATAAATATGGGGGATTTTTTCCGTGGTGGCAAGAAAGAGATCTAGGGGGTAAGGCTGGGAAAAAAGAGGGCGTGCGAGAAAAACCGACTACAATCTCCAGAGACAGGAAAGTGATAGCGGAGCCGAACGACGCAAAAAAAAAAAAAAAAAATTTAAAGAAGAGGTCACACCATGCGCAAAAAGCCAAGCCGACTTTGACAAGATATTTATGAAATCTTATAAATTGACCTGGGGCTTTCAGGTTAATAGTGGTTCAACATTATCCTCTTTCCCCCCTTTTTTTTCTTTGTAAATTTGCCGCCCATAGAAGTATACTCAAACCTCGCTATTGACCACATTCTTGGTCATAAACCCAAATTAGGTTTACAAAGCCGGGGTGCTCGCAAGCGTCACAAGACAGCAACTGGTATCACGTGGTGCGAGTTTTAGTGAGGCAATTTACATGTGCGTCGCCACAGTAATTCAATTGTGAGACAAATCATGTGCAACGTTGAGCAGAGTGATTATCATTACTTGAACACGGTAATTATTGAACAAGGTTTTTTTTTTTTAAAAAAAGTTTCAAGGTTTGAAGAGATACTTAAGGACTACCAAAAAAGGGACAAAATATAATAAAAAAAACACACAAAAAAAAGCTAAAAATTTGGTTGCGGACTCACTTAAGCACTCGGACCTTTGAAACCCTCGTCGGTTTAATCGCCTTCGATAATTGCCACTGGGATTTTTATATTGCTTTTTCTGCATATGGAAAGAGGAAAAAGTATTTTCAGCCCTTTTATTGCCTGATTTTCTGTCAGAAAAGCAAAAAAAAAAACAAAAACAAAAAACTCTATTACTTTTGCAACCGGGGCATTTTATCTATACTGTGGAGCACTTCAGCACGTATGGTACACTACCCTGGGGCCTGAGATCACCCCACACTTGACTCTCCTCTTTCTAACATTGCTAAAGTCTGTGAAAAAGTATACTCATATTCATCAACGATGTCCTGGTGGCTGCAACTTTGGCGTCTGACACGTTTCTGGGCACCTTTTTTCAGTGGATCATGTGAACCAAACCCTAATAAATCAGTCAATTTTGTAACCCGAGATACACCCAGGCGTTCCCCTCCTTTGATGGATTTAAGAAACAGTTTACTTCGGGACATTTGACTCACTTTCACGTCACTTTTTACTTTCTCTACTGGCACCAACAGTCTCATTTCCCGATATTTTCGAAGATTGACCTCGCCAATCAATGCTTCGAGCCTTTTTCCAATAACCTGTATGCACATTTCCGTAAGCAAGGGTGAACTTTCTTTGATAGCCTGATCCAAACTATCTACATCCTTCAAGAATTTTGGATGTGCCACGGCCTTTTCCTCGAGTTTTATTAGAAGTTTTTCAGCCTCACCTAGCTTTTCAATCACAAGACGGAAATCATCCACGTTCAGTTTGAAATCTTTGAGTTCTCTAATGCATTTTTCCGAATAACACTCAACTGCATATCCAAAGCTCTTACTGGCAAGGGCTTCTTTCCAAAAAAGAGCGAAATCCAATTTTGTATGAAGAAGATTGGAGAATTGCAGGTAAAAATTCTCAAAAGAAACCCGTAATTTACTCACATCTGCTCTAATCCGCCTCAATTTCCTCAACCCTTTCGCAGCAATTTGCTGTACATCACGGGTCTTATCGCCTGCAGCAAGACAGTTTGCAATGTTGGTTTCAGTGCCATCAGATCTTCTCTCAACGGAAAAATCTTGATAAATATCCAGCTCGGTTATCTTGAGCTCTTTTAATTGTAGAATTCGGTTGATTTTCATCAATGCAATAGTGTCACTAAAAATCTCCTCCTCCAGAAGAATCTCATGTCTTGATCTTTTGATGTACACCGCTAACGCCTCAATTATTTGGGCCAACAAAATAATTTGTGGGTCTTTTGGTTTTGAAATATCCGGACTCTTATATCCATACGAAATACTCATTATTCGGGTGATTGAATCTCTGAATTTTTTTTGATTGAATAACATGTTGTTCATCATGGAAAACACTGGCAATTCTTCATTATCTTCATTTGTCTCTAAGGCACGGAACCCCGTTTCAACTTCCTTCACAAATTGCCATAAACTGGAAACTACAACCGTAATATCATGAGTAATTGATTCGATTTCAAAGTCTGGTTTTGGCTTTCTTAACTTTCTGTTTCCGGAAGTGTCTGGAATTCGGTCGATTCGAACTAATGCCTGGCGTAAAATCTTGAGCATTTTTCTGTGACTTTCAGCACTCATTTTGTGAAGCAAATCAATTAAAATGCTAGAAAAACATAATACAGGGAATGTGGATTCTTTTGTCTTGATATATACTGGGGTTCAGGTGCCTGATTCATATTTGTTTCAGAATGGTTGCAAAAAATGGTGTACGGGTGTGTGAACTGGGGCCAGCCTCAGTGCAATTCATGGTCCATTGCTCCACGGCCAATGTACTCGGTAATAACTTTGAATCTATCATCGGATTCATCGAGTTTCAAATTAAACACATCAAGCTCAGTCTTTGTACGAAGCTGTATATCTCTATTGGTTTGCACAGTTTGTATGTCACTGGCACACAAGGGACATTGTGGATCGCTAGAAGAATTGGGGGACTCTGGAATGTAGGTATTTTCATTCAAACAGCGCTGGTGATAGGAATGTTTGCACTTGAAATGAACCAATGGGAACTCCAACTTGACCTCGCAATTTGAGCATAAATTGTTTTGCAATAAAAATGGCAGTGATTGGAGCTCAGCCAACTTGACACTATCTCTGGTAGATTCTCCCTCATACAATTCAATAAGTTTTTCATTATTTGAAATTTCCTTATTGACATTGCTAAAGTAGTCGATGAGAAAGTCTTTAACAATACCAATTGAAGCACCTTCGTTTGTACTGAGGATTTGAATCATCTCGAGGGGGGTTGCTAGTTTATGTTTTGTGATTTTGTCAAGGAGGTATTGGAAATCTTTTCGCGAGGCTCTTTCGAATATTTCCTTTGAAGACACGACAAACTTGAGCATTTGCTTATAGAGTGTCGGCTTATCCTCACCAAAATCACGCACGATTTTAAAAGCTTTTTCGAAATTACCCGCCATTTGAGCAGATCTGAAAGAATTTTCCTCAGAGTTTTCTACCTTTGCTCTGACCAATATGTCGGTAATTTGCAAGCCATACATATGAGAGATCAAAAGCGCCTTTGACTTATCAATAGAGTCTATATGATCTTCAAAAAACAGCTTAGCTTTCTGAGACCAAATTTCCTTCTCGTCGGTTTCCTCCGAAGAAATAGATGCGTACATCTCGAACAATGTTGAGATCAAGTTTGCCTTTTCTTGGATACTGCCTTGGTATTTGTCGAAAGTTTCGTGGCAAGCCTCGAGAAAAACAACGAATTCTCTAGAATGGTTGATGAAACATGAATACACCAAACTTGGCCGAGGAGGAAGATATGTAGGATTTTCATCCTGAGGTTCTTCTGGAGTAACCTCCGCTTCTGAATCTTGCTTCAAGGTGCTGGCCAAGTATCCTAGAATCGCATTATATGACGAAACATACGATTCTACTGGAGCTGGTTCGGCTGGAGCATGTTCAGAATTTGCATCATTTTCCGTTTCTTCTCGTTTAAAGAGGGAGTGCGAGGTCTCGGGCCTGAATTTTCCTGTAAAGACATCGATAAGAAGTTTTGTGGTTTCCAAAGGCATGACATCAAGCAATTTTTTCAGGTAGTCAATGAGAACACCAAGAAGTTCATTCACGGGCAAAGTTTTGATGTAAGAGAAACAGACCAGATACTCTTTTAAGTCATTCAACTGGATATCAACAATCATTTGAGGATGATTGAGTTTATATAAGAGCAACGTGACCTGGGAATAGTATCCGCATTCCTTGAACAAGTTAATGATTAAGGGGAAGTTGAGCACGCTCAAATCGAGTCTTTCAGTGGATAAATTACGACCTTTGCTCATATCAAAATTGGCGATGAATGAGTCCAAATCGTCCTTCATTTTCAATTTACAATAGCAGCAGAGCAATAATGTCAAATGGTCACAATCTGCAAGACCGAATTCGTAGAGTTTTGCGAGGAATTTAGTCATGTTATGGATATTAGACACCTCCTTGAATTTGGTGATTACGTCGATGATGAAATCGTCCAAGTTCTCTGCCATGGCATCAGAAACGGTGGGTCCATCCACAAAGAAAGACAAACAATCAATGAACTTTTGGGTTGCATTATCATAGTCCTGTTTTTTGTACAAGTACTCAGCATGGATTTTGTTAATACGCATAACTGTTTTGGAGTCCAAATTGTGTTGGTTTGCAAGGTTTAGGGCGATGGAAAAAAGTTCTCTTTGAATCACAATCTCCACTTGTTGGTTGATGGGCTTTTCATAGAGTTTATACAATACACCATCTGTGGAAAGTAAAAAGGCCTCGTTCCCTGCAGAAGAGCTGAAAACATGAGATATGGCCAGATTTGGAATGGTCAAGCTGAATGAAATGTGCATGTTGAATAAATCCAATACTAGCAACCTGGTCAAGGTGGTTTTTGCTGCTGTTGATGTGGCTTCTTCCATTGGGCAAACTACCAATAAGTAGTTTTTGAAAAGACGAAGTATTTTGCGTTTTGCAACACTAAAGCCCACCACCTGAGCCTTGCTTACTGGATTATAGTAAGTGAAACCTTCAGTATTGGCCACAAGAAGCTTAGAAGAACGGGTTTCCAAATCCACACAGTCGAGATCTGCACCCGCATCTTTTGAAAGAATTCGCAAGGGTTTACCCTTATTTCTGCCCGTGGTTAAAAGAGTAAACACCTTTGATGTGGTGACTACATACAAAATCTCTTCTGTGCGGTTGAATTGGACACTTGTGATGGGATCAGAACCCTCATATACGAGACGTTGTTTGGATCCACGGTCACGGAGCAAGTCTCCACGTACAAGTATGATTTTGCCATTGGCATAACCGAGTGCAATGCATGTGAGGGTATCGTTAAACAGAAAACAACTTATAGGGTACGAATCGTCACCATCATGGACCAGGACCAAGGTAATATACTTGTGGCGCATGGCATCATCATCGGAAATGATGGTAGGATCCATACTTAAAATTTTGTGTAAATCCCATACCTTGATAACCGCCGGAGCGCCCTGTTTTTCTGCTACAGTGACCAAAATATTGGACCCGGGCAAGGACCGCATAAACGTGATCCGGTAGTCAATTTCATAGGCGGAAAAGTGGCGCAACAATTCAAGCAGGTCCTTGGCTAGAAGTTTGACCCGACCCTCTGCAGAAAAAACAACGTGTGTTTGTACGGCAGTGATGGCCGAAAGCAGAGGATCCGAGAATAATGGCAGCAGAGATTGGTAGTGTGGATCCCGAACAGGGAGAAAATCAAAGAGCTGGAACTGCCGCCACGTTGCAGGAAGTGACATGTTTGTGGCAGGAAGCTTTTTTATTTTTTTGTGGGGGGAATTGCCCGTATTTATATTCGAACCGTTGTTTTCTTAATGGTGTTGTGCGATATTCTTGTTTGGAGGCCCTGTTTCTCACCGCGACTGCGACGTGTGGTGGTGTTGGTGTTGGTGTTGGTGTTGGTGAGGGGTTCGGTATGGTATTAGTTTATTAAAATTCATTTTTTTTATCATTTTTAATTTTTTTTTTTTGATTTTCATATGTTTCTTATTTTATTTCGTCTGGGAAGCTTATTGATGAAAAAAAAAAAGATCTTTCTTTTACTTGAGTTCTCTGAAATTGCCTTGGATTAGATCACCCGCACTAATTCATTATAATTTATTTCCTCATTAAAGGCTAGCTTACTGTATAATTATCAAATATTTTCTATAAAAAAGTTATTGTACTCGGTATTATCGGTTTAGTGAGAAAATGAAAACTATCCTGCTTATTTAGTCCAATCTTTTTGTGGATATTCCCGCCCGTTATTTCATTTAATTTATACTTGAATGTGAGTTTTCCATCAAATGGTGACACCAATCTAAGAAAATGGTTCATTATTCTTATAATCAGGGATTTTTATGGAATAAGATGAAGTTTCTTGAAAAAACAGCTTGTTCAAAAAGTTGGAAAGGGTGATAATTCCAGGCCGTATTATATATGTATAATGGGCCTTGAGAGTTAAGTGGAATGCCTGGGTATTAATTTATGATCATGAATTTCAAGTTTCCCTATAAGAGTCCTCGCGTAACATAAAAGCGGTTGCATCAATAGGGTTTGCATTCGGGGTTGAGTCGATAGGGTTTGCATTCATATTTAAGAGATGAATGGTTGATGATTCTAAAACTAACTCGGACCTAACCTGGTGGGAAAGGACTCTATATATGCTTTTCTCAGGATCAGAACCTCGGAAGATTCTGCCGATCTGATAGCACTACTTCCGATCAACCGAGTGGGGTAGGACCGGCCAAGCTTCGTAAGACGGGAAGGAATTACCCAGGTTATTTTGGAGGGAGAGGCACAATGACCGGACGGAACTTATAACAGTAACGTATACATTCCAGTATGTGTTTCCTCTAGGCTACCAGCCTTGTGCTGCTACCGGGGACCTGAAATTCCCCATTGTTTTAGATAGTAACTTTTTTTCTAACAAAATCTATGTAAGAAGAAGTCATAAGATTCTTTTTTTTTTTTTTTTTTCAATCGATTCAACCACTAAACATACAAACATAAACAAACAATACAAAAACATATAAAAATAAACAAATCAGGGATATAATCCAAATTACCACCCAAAATAAATCAATGGAATCCGAAAAGACCTTTCTTTAATACCGAACCCCTCTTTTCCAAATACTCAATATATCCTTTCCACAAGTCGTCACCATTCTTTAAGCAATAAGCATCCCCAATCACCACCAACCCATACTTTGCTCTGGTTAACGCAACATTTAACCTTCTCCTATCTTTCAAAAACCCGATACTATTTTTCTCGTTTGATCTTACACAAGACATGACCATAAAATCCTTTTCTCTTCCCTGAAATGCATCAATCGACGCTATCATAATATCAGATACTGAGTGGATAGTGACAGTCTTAGACTCATCAAATTCATCACGGTTGGTTTCAACAGTCCGGCTTTCTCCCGAGGGATTTATCAGCCTATTCAAAGCTAAGAGGTTCGAAACCAAGTCACGTTGTCCTCTATATGGAGTAATCACTCCAATTTCAGACCTTTTCACATGCATAACTTGTATGAGATGCTCCAAAACCCTTTCAATAAAGGCTACTTCACCCAGATTGCAATAAGTTCTTCCATCATCGCCGAAAAACTTAGATACCACTACTTCTTCAGGGCATTTATTACAAGTGTCCCAGAACACAAGGGGATCTGAAGGAATACCATAGTATTGACGGTCCTTCAGAGTGATACCATCTTTAAGAAGTCCCCCATAAAATTCATTCTTTGGAAATTCGCTGATGGCTGGGTGCATCCGGTATTGCGTGTCAAGCATAATAGGCTCTGCATAAGTACCATTGGCCAACATTCGTTCAAAAAGAGAAAAAGACAATTCGGGTATAGGTGAAAAACTGCTCAATTGGTTTTGATCCCCAACAAACACAAACTTTCTTACACCAGGGAGTGCAAGTGGAATTAAGCTAGTTACTTCTGAAGATTGTGTTGCTTCATCCATAATCACCACAGGAATTTGATCAAGATTCTGCAACTGGATTCCTCCGGCCGACACAGATGTAGCTAATATCACTTTACTCCGCTTCATGATTTTGTTGGAGCAATCAATTTGGGCGTTCATGACTTTTTTGAAATCTTTTTCGCTAATAAAGCACTTAGGGTCCCTCAATTTGTCAATCAAACGTTTAATGTCCATTGGCATTTCCTTGTAAACCTTGTTATGCAAGCACACGGTCCCTACAACGCCATCACTTGGATACTCAGCCTCCTTCGAAACAGCAACAACTCTAATAATAGAATCTCCATACTCTGGTATCAACCTTTCCACAATATTGTCCACGGCTAAGTTTGAAGCTGCCACCACTAGAATTGGAAGGTCTCTGGTAAGCAAAAGCTTCGAGATTAATTTATAGATGGTCCAAGTTTTGCCTGTTCCTGGCGGACCCTGAATCACTATGATCATATCCCTTAACACGGTTTCAATAGCGCAAGTCTGAGAAACATTCAATGCTTCATTTTCTAACAAGTAACCAGAGTTTGCAAAATTATCTCGCCAAATTTCGGTGTTTCCCAAAATCAATTCAATGAACTTTGGATTTTGGAGCTTTGACATTGCTGCAAACAGTCTGCTTGTAGGAACAGATACAGGTAAAATCTCAAGCCGATTTAACTTTTTAGTAGTGGGTAATGTATTTTTGTTCCAAGAATAACGCTTGATGGAAACAATCAAAACCTTTGGCTCTTTAGTTTGCCATTTATGGGTATAAATATTCTGCTCTCTTTCGAACTTTGCAGAGGTCACATAACAATACAATGGTACGTCATCCCCCAACATCAAAATCATACCCTGATCATTAAAAAAAGGGCTTTTCCCCATTTTTTCCATTTTTTTCGAGAGGAATCTTCTGGCAAAGTTTTTGGACCATGGAATGGAGATTGTAAAATAATCAGATCTGCGATGATATTCTTCTGACCATTCCAAATCGAAGTCTGAATATTTCAAAACCAGTCTCCGGTCTTCTGGAATACTCAATTCCTGCTCAAGAAACAATTTGTAGCACATTGAATTGAAATATTCATCCATCGTATTATATCTAAGTCTGGGTAGCGGAGACGAATCGAAAGTAAAATTGGATTGTGATTTTTTTCCAGGTTCTTTAAAATAATTTTCATCAAAAACCCCGTTTTCTTCAACTGGATCTGAAATTGGTGGCATCAGTACTTTTTTGCAGTCGACGGATCCGAGAACGGGAAAGTTTCGAGATATTTCGTTTTCGAAAAAAGATCTCCGGTCGGCAACTAAGGAAGAGTTGCTATTATTTGTGGAAGTGCAATTTTGACAAATCAATTCGGTTATGTTTTCAGTATTTTGGTCAAAACCACCAGTACCAGATATTTCCAAGTTACATTTAGAACACACTGTGAGAGAATTGCTGTGAAGAAATTCAATATTGGAGGTTTTCTCTTCCTTTAATTCGAGACGTGCTTTTGATCTTAACTCAAAGTATTCCATTAAATTTTCAAAGGACAGAGCACTTCGTAATTCCAAAGGTGGGGAATTAGTTTCAGTAGAAAAGCAACACGTTCCACAGAGCAATTTTCGTTCCAAGGTATCATCGTGAATATTCAGGACAAGATTAAGACGGTCAAAGTGTGAGCTTCCGCACTTTTCACAGCAAACGATCTCCTTTAAAGGGTCGTAGATTATTGTATCATGTGGGGGTATTCTGAAGTGGTATTCCATATTCACCTCGGAAAGTGGAAGGGAACAAGTCAGGCAGATGAATTTAGATTTATAATAATTTTGTTTCAGAGAAAAGGGCACATCAATAGAGAGGAGGGCAATATCAACTTGCAAAGATTCAACTTCATCTAAAGAATTCGAATCAGACATCTCGGAAAATGCCAATGACTGCACAGACTGGCAATCTTCCACTTGAGAAGCAGACTTGTTGTTTTCAGCTATATCCATTTTGGTTTGTAGGTATTAGCCAGTAGTGGGTTGATAGAAAAAAGTTAAGCAAAAACACACGGAAAAGAAGAATTATATAAACACGGGAAACCCATTAGAAGAGATTTCTTCTCAAGAAAAAGAACTGAAATCACAATTACCCAATTTGTATATTTTGTTCTCCTTTTTGACCCCCAATAAAATTGTAATGGGTGTAAAAATATGCTCATTTGGCAGAAATAAAAGTGTCTTGTTTCGGAAGGTTATGCACCGCACAAAATACCCATAATATCAATCAGAGCAAACAATGATCAAAAGCTTATATTGTGTTTGATAACTTTATGAATTTAAGAAAAAAGAAAAGAAAGAAAATACCATTGGTCATTAATATTCATACTAGTGACAACCGAAAGGGTTTGGCATTCTGCACTTGGGGTAATTAAGTGGCAAGTCTATAAGCTGACTTATTTTTCAGGGGGGTTTTTCCTGGGGAAAGTGGGTTTAAAATTGAAAAGAAAGTTCGAATTTTGAAATAAACAAAACTAAAAAAAATTGGTCTTTGTTTTGAATTTAGGTTTTTTTTTCGAGGGTTTACCAGGTGCATCAAATTGGGCCAAGTATTCTTGAGTGCGTTTAGATCTATTGTTCATATGTCACTTTAATATTCCCCTCCCGTTAAAAGCAGATCTATTGTTCATTACGAAAGATTGATATCTTGTAAGAGAAATGTCCAGAGCACAAGATGAAAAAAAAAGAAAAAAAACAGAATTACACCGGATTAAACTTTGAGAATACACCTAATTCCACCTCAAATATGTGTTAATATTACCTTCTATAGAATCTCTACTTCAACGATCATGATTCTCCTGTAATGTGAGTAAAATTCGCGCATTTACGTCATTGTAATTCCAATTTCCATACTACAGGCTTATTGTATTGAGTTTGAAATTTGTCGTCTAATTTTCAGACACATGACTTCATAATTAGAAAGTAACATATAAAAAATTAGGGAGATAAATGTAGTCGAGCAATATATTCACAAAATAAAAAACAAAAAACAAATGGTGATGTACAATGGACATCAACATGAAACTGAGTTGACTAGATCTAATTTTCTGTAATTAGTTGGGGTAGACCCAGACCTTAATGCTCGGGGACAAAGTTTTTCAATGTGTGATGGACAATAATGTAAATGTTCAAGAAATTGCCAAGATGCAGATCACAAAAGAACTCTATAAGTGATAAAGAGAAAGGATATATTCAAATGCTAACACATAGAACACACCAAACCTTCTAGAGATGTCTAGCCCAAAACAAGTAAAAGCTGATCCTTAAGTTTAATCCTAGATCAAGGAAGTAAAGTTAAGGCTGTATTTCTAAAAAGGTGCCAGTCTATAATGTAGCTTTTTATTCTTATTTGGGTGGCAGGCTAATTTACAATGGTCTATGCATAAAGAGGAGTTCAACTATTGACCCATTATCCATCACTTTCCAGAATAGATGAGAATAGACCCGAAAAGAAATCACAGAAATAACAAAGAAAAAAAAAACGAATACGAACTGTTTGTCTCTATTATAAGGATTTTTCATCGAAGGGAAGGTATAGTACTAAGAATGAGTCAATTAAATATCTATAAACATCCAGGAATTAAGTAGGGCCCCCAGGCCAAACCCATGGGTAAAGTTTATTGTTCTAGAAAAAGAATTTAATAAAAAATAGTGATAAAAAAAAAAGACACTCAGAACGGAAGCAAGGAATCCACCAAAAGTTAAAACCTAGCAATGGTGTTGACATCCAGCTATTGAAATTGACTCGCCCGTAATTTGAACAATTATGTTGTTGAACCAAAGCCTATCAATATGGATATATTTCTTCAGTTTAGCAGGTGTGACCAGCTCTTCTGTGCTCTGGAAAACAGGACTGGAAGTGATCCGAATCTGGCTACAGGCTCTGAGGCGAAGGAAAAGGATGGACAGAAATGTGAAAAAGGAAACGATGCAAATGAAGTCAGAAATTAATTTTACATCTCCTGAGGAAAACAAGAAAGGCGTTAATTTCCCATATACATCCTCACAAGTTACAACTACGGCTACTATATTTGGTGTAGATATTGGTACTTGGTGGAAGGTCAATGACGAAGTTGTCTAAGAAAAAATTCCTAGCGGGATATTTGGCTTTTTTCTGACACGTTCATGGTTTTATAAAAGGCTAAATATGTTCTGGATGAAAAATATAAGCAATCTACGGATGATAGTAGAGGAGAAAAATAATTATACTGTACCAGAGTCTAGTTACATCACATCACACCGTGCCAGCGTGACCTCGTGCCCGCTCACCAAGTTGCGAAAATAATTAAATCTTAAAGAAAACTCAATATCCATAAAACTAACAAACTATTATTAGAAAAAACAAAATCTAGCAACTATTTACTAATTTGTAAAGTCACCGTAGGAAAAACGGCTACTGAAAAGTTACCAGTTTGTCTTCGGAAATACTTAGCTTTGCACCCACGTTTTGAGTACTGTTTTAACACTTACCGAGTTTTTGGGATGAATCTTTATAGGACTTAAAGAAATCAAATACTATTAATTATTTGATATTACCCTCAATAATTCGTTTTCCATAACTACACTTAAAGGTGATTAAGGGGCTTGTTCTGCATCTCAAGAGAAAGATGGTCGATGGTAAGGAGGTGTTTACGTTCAAAGGAACGGTGTTTAGAGTTGGCGAGCCATTGGTAGAAGATGAAACGCATGTCGCAAATTTCTCAGGACTCGTGATTGACTTCAGAAATTCAGGCATGATCAAGAATTTACCATGGGCACAACGATGCATGGGGCCATCGCAGTAAAAAATAAAATGTGTGCGCTGACAGAGTGCAAAAAATGTCGCATCTACCTCTCGTATGAAAAGAACATTTGTTTTGGAGTTAATTGATGTAAATAGATGGGATTTCGTCTTTTTGTTGTTGGTTTTTTTTTTTTTTTTTTTTTTTTTTTTTTTTTTTCTTTTAAGGTTTAAGAAACTCTTCTGCTTACATCCACCAAACAAAAACTGGCGTTTTTCTTGATGCTTCCAGGCAAATAAGGGGCCACGCTATGTGTACATCACTTCGAAGCCTCCGTGCCGTAATAACAGATTATCTTCCAATATAGATCAGGTCTTCACTTGGTGTAATCTAGGAACATGTAAAATTGCATAACGGGAGGAGCGGAGAAAAATAGAGCTTTGAAAATCAAGGGTGGTATCCCTGAAAACGCAGCAGTTATGTTATCAAGGTACATCTTTCGTTCTTTGGCATCTTTTTAAGAAGAAAATCTTGGTTTTCAAGGTAATTTCAAGGGCTATATTGGGCAAATCCCTTTGAAATAAAAATTATATATTCTTTTCGGTTTGTTTTAAACATGATTAACTAACAGTTTAAACACTCCCATGCATCCCAAGCTACTTACCATTAAAACCTAACAGAAACTTGAAATCGGCATAATAAAAGCAGAAAGGAATATATTCCAAGAAAAAAAGGCCATTCTCAAACTCTTGTACCACCTTTTCTTCTCTATCTTCAGAAATTTTCCCTTAAATTTTCCTTCCATGTATCTTTCATGACTTTCTAACAGAAAGACTGTCCAACATTAAACATTTCCTTTGGTCTGTACTATCCTTCTTAGTTTTAAAGGGTTTTTTTTCTTAGCTTCTAAAGAAGATAAACACTCTTTTTTCTGTCCCAATACCCGCTTTTTTGTGTGATATCGTGTATCCAATACCGTGAGCACCGCCCCTCATAAAGCATCGGATATACACTTTAAAACCCTCTTGACGCCCTGAAAATATTCCAAACACTTTCCTAATATTAAAATCAATCAACCAATAAAGTTTCACGGTCGGAAATAATCTACAGCGGTGTCGAACATCAATTTTCTCTCCGTTCATGAAAAAATCATAAAACCTGAAATTTCTCTTGAATTAAAAGCTTTTAGAAGCTCAAAACACAACAGGTACACGAATTAGACCATAATTATATTCATAAAAAAAGTTTGGTTTCGAATTATTGGAGGAATATTGATAAAAAGGCAGTTTTCATAAGTTTTATTTCTACGTCTTTATGTTTCACCCACAATACCAACTGTCGGATACGGCCATATCAAGAAGAAAACACTGTTTCCCGTCCGATCAACGTTAGTTAAGCTTCTTAGAGCGTCACTGAGTAGTGTAGTGGGAGACCATATGCGAAATTGACGTGCTGTATTCTTTTTGTCATTTAAAAATATGTTTATCTTCCCCTGTTTCTGGAAAATTTTTCGATGACAATTTTCTTTTTGGACATTTTTTTTTTTCAACCGAATTTATTTATTCCAATCTGAAAACAAGTTTATAAAAGCCCGAAGAAATTCGAATTTATCCATGGATAAAACACCCCGGTCAATTTTTTCGTCAATAAAAACTTTGTACCACGTTTTCAATTTAGGAAAACACTCCAAATCAAGAGGTTGAAGACGGTTAGAAACGTGCGAGGGAATACACTGGATTTTGATATGATTTTTTTTCACAAATGTCTTGAAATTCTTGTGTCAAATGGTGTCCATGACCGTCAAATAACAAGAGGTGCCATTCTCATGTCGATTTATTAGTGACTGAAGATATGAATACGCTTTTAAGCCACGTGAGACCCAGCTCATTATTTGTCCATCCATGTTCACTAACAGAAATTTGCCAAGTACTCTCTCCAACTTTATCAAAAAATTCCGGTGAAAATTCTTTCACGTTTTTACCTTTGAAAATGACTAACGGCGGGAGTACTATTCCTGATGCACTTGTGCATTCAATCAAAGTCACTCATTCTTGCTTTCCTGGTTGTAAGATATCTGGATCTTCACGAACTTCGGTTCCTGTAATCACTGGTGTTTCTTCCCAATTTCCCATGGCAAATCCTGCTGCATCAAAGTTGTAGATATTCTCTTTTTCGATTCCAAAATCGTCTATTGTACGTTTGACCCGATCAAACCAATTCGTACATTTCTCTGGGTTTTCAGAACACCTACGATTACATTCACGATGCTTTGCAAGTCTGCTAGAAAGCACCCCAGATTTTTTCAAAAACCTGGGGATCCAATTTGCCCCAATTGCATTGGTGGGTTTATTTCCACGAGCCGCAAGAATTGCATTAGCCATATCTCGCACACGTTGATAATGTGGAGGCATTCCTACAGACTAAAGATAAAGTATCCATTGTACAAGCGATTTCTCTTCAATTGGTTACAATTTTTTTTTTTTTGGTGGGCTTCTTCTTTGCTTTGCCTTCCATTGATACGATCTAGAAGAGATTTGAGGGGGTATGTTAAGCTTTTCTCAACTAAATGATTTATCATATCTCGCACACTTTTGTGTTACGGAAGAAATCCAGGGTATTAGAGAGACATTGATCACCAATAAAGCTATTGATATTAATGTTGTATTGAAATTTGCTGTGTTGGCCCTTTACATGGATACTTTACTGATCATTGAATCGATCCTTGGTCGCCGAGCATAGAACATCCAAACTATCCGCTCATAAACGAGAAAAGTAGACCGGTCTCTTTTTTACCGGACCCAATTACTAGCTCTGTTGCAGATAAATGTTGAAAAATGATCCTTAAGAGATTTCAAGAATTTATGGCATACTTTTCGTGGTTTATATAAGAAAGTAATTTTCAATATTAGACGCGTTCCAAAATCATCGATCGCGCGGGCACAAGGTCACGTGGGCACAGTGGAATGCATTTAAAGTGCGGAATGGCCAAAGATTCAATAAAGAGGATGGGATATTCTACACGCAAAAAAAAAAAAAGTGAAAGTAAAAAAAAACAAAAAAAAAAACCTCCATCGATCTTCTAAACAGTGCAATCCGCCTTTCCTTAAAGTTCCAGTAGTTGTAAAGACTCTAGACTCTTGAGCTATTTCCTTTCCTTTCCCCTCCCCTCCATCCCCACACACCCGTGCACCACAGGTAAAAATCCAGGCATCGCGGGTGATATTTTTTCAGCCGATGCTCATCAGGTGGGCTTTTTACGTGGAGTTTACCATATATAATACACCAATAACCGGGAAAAAACACGTTTGAAACCCACCACCACGCAAAAAAATTGCATTTTTTTTTCGATAATCCTAATCCTTAAAACTTCCTCATGTCGCTAGCCACTCCTTCTTTGGGCGACACATACACGCTCATGGAGTTGCCCCGCACGCCAGATCTCGAACTTTCACAACGAGTGGTGGTGGCTGAAGCACAAAAAGAAAAGGAATATGCCGTCACAGAAACAATTGATTTGGGAATTTCAAAGCTGATTATTGCCAGCTATGTTTTGAAACCCACGCCAAAGCTCGTATGGTCGTACCCGTTGTCTCCCAGTACCCTTGTGGACTGCATGGATGTCCAGGCGTTGGAAAATGACAGTCAAATGTATGTTATCGGTGTTACAGAACGCAAAAAATCCCGGCTTGTTTTGCTTAAAAGAAGTGGAAACGAATCCACCGTCAGCTGTGAACTTGCGTTGCCTTGTTCTGCAGTTGCGGTTAAGTTTTCGCTGCGCAATAGCATTTATGTGCTCTTGCAAAGCGGCGAGTTTGTGCTTGTAGAATATACCCCTGAACTGGCGGCTAATAGCGGGGAAGAGTGGAGTGCAACCCTTGCTGCCGCCCCAGGTAATGTCCCTAGCCTTGCCCTGAAAACCACTCGCGTGGTCTTCCACACATTTATTCCACAAGGCCTGTTCAACCATAAAAACGATATGCTTTTCTATGCCGTGCGTGCCGGTACTCTGCGCAGCCTTGTTTACCGCCTTGTGGCCTTGAACCATCTGCAATCATTTGAGATTTATCAGGTATCACTGGATGTGGCTCCCGTGCCCTCCCAGAACACATGTACCTATAGCCAGGGTATGATTTATGTTTATGATGCAAAATCCCAACAAATCGCATGCTCTTCGCTCATGAAACCCCACGAGATTCGCAAACATATTCTGGTGGCTGCCTTGTTGAAAACTGCCAAGACCTCGGACTTGGTGTCGCTCGTGGCCGTGGCCTCTGACCGCCTTCTTTTGTCCCATAAGCTGCTGGTGTTTTTACTCAACTTCAAGTACGAGAGTTTGTTGAGTGAACACACCAATAACTCGGGCAACCACGTGTACTTGGGCTTTGCCCTCCCTGTACCCGGAACGTCTGCGGACTCTGCCAGTTCCTTTGCCTTATACTTGAATCTAGAAGATAAAACTAAGCTCTGTAAGTTGAAGCTGATCCAGGTGGATGTGGGGCTCAATATTTTGAGCGAGTCTCTTGGAAAGGCGCTTGCACCCCTGGCGCCCAAAAAATGGAGTGGTGTACCTCACCTCTCCCAGGCTGATTTGGTGCAGGCCAATAAGGATAATGTGGCTGAGTTGGATGGTGTTTATAAGAAATTGGTGCATGCTCTGGGAAAGAAAAACACCGCTGATTTCGACGCTGCCCTTATTTCTTTCCTTAAGCCACTGCCCAAGAAATCAAAGGCATCGTCCGCCACTTCTGCGCCTCGTTTTTCTGCATCTACTGACCGTATCGTTGATCACTCTTTCATTGAGCTGGTTATTGCTCTCATTTTTTCCATCGGCGAGGACAAATCTGTGCAAGTAGGTGCCGAGGACTTCTTGCCCAAAACCGCCCTTGCATACCTCTTGACCCACCCATTGTTCCCCACCAAGTACACAAATGGATTATTGGTTTTGCTTTCTGCACTTGACCAGCCGCAACTTCTTAAACTGGCTATCCAAAACTGCAGCGCGCTCACGCTTGATGAGCTCATGACTGAGTTCACTAACCTTACCGACCTTAGCGATGAGTTGGACCCACAAAACGAGACCGAGGTGGCGTTTGTTTCCGAGTTTTTGCGTGTGACTATTGACCGCATTCTTAAGGATTATTCCTTGGCCCAGATCACCAGCAAACTTCTGGATGTGTTGAGCAACGAGTACGAAACCGATAACAAGAAGTTGGAGCGTATGCTCAATGTGCTTATCAATGTCAACACCAACAGTTCATGGGAACTTGTGCAGGCTGTGATTGATGTGGGTGGCCTTTTCAACTGGACCGTACCCACACTTCTGGCCTTAAGTGATGTCATCGACTCTAAGGTCGAGGCCTTGGCCCTGAACAGTTACAACTTGACCTTGACCAACCAAGCGCTCATTGCTCTCGACCACAAAAACCAAAAGAAAACTAGTAAGAAGGCCGAGCCAAAGGTTGTGGACAACATTCACGAAATCGCCGACCAAAGAGCTCAATTGGATGCACTTTTGACCATCTCTAACAACACCGCAAACAAGCGTTTGTTGGTGGACGAGGGCATTGAGTTGGCCAAGCAAATCCCTACCTACTCCAGAGAAAAATTGATTTTTTGAACGGCTTTCACTACATTCCGTGGCGCCTGATGTATATTACTAGAAATTAAATAAAACAAAAAAAAGAAAAGAAAAAATAAGAACGAAACTACATGCTTTGTTTTGGTGTATTTTCTACATTTCTTTGGTCACCCTGGTCTAAATAGGAGTTAAAATGTAAGGAATACAAACCTTGAAAGGTATCTACGCCCCTGGTGTCCCGAAAAAGATATCCAATTTTGAAATCGGTTTACGAATACCTATTGTGGAACCTCATCAAATAGTAATGACAACGTAGTGTCATATTTCTAAAGGGAAATCTCATCATTTCCCACCCACCTGAATTACAATGGATATACCTTTTTAAGAAAAGGCTAGGGAACTATTCTGTGACTTTAATACACAGTTATGACCCCGCTATAAGGCTAATCATTCCCGAAATGATGATGACTAACTATTCTTGCTAGTTAAAAATAAATTTAGTTACCCCTTTGAGAACTGTCCCCAATTGAATCAAGTAACAAAGGTTTCGTTTCTTTCAGATGAAACACTATTGTAGTTCCCTACAAACGGTATTTGAAACGGGGCTTTTTTTAGTATAAGAAATATTGTGTTTAAGAAAACATAGGAAAAAGGCATGCCGTATTTAGTTCACCCTGTGGGTCTGAGAAATTATTGGGAATTTTTCTTTAATTTTCATTGAGGCTTGTATTATCCAATTGGTGAGGATAAGAGCTGAGATTTAAAAGAGAATATTCTGACAAAGAACCAAAAGAATCAAATTTATCGTCCCTTTTTCTTGTCCTTACCCTCAAGGTTGGGACCGAAAATATTAGCGCGCAATTCCATAGAACAATAGGTTCTGCTGAATATGAAATTGAGGAGTAAAACCCAGCAAAATTTAGTTGTCAGACTATTTTCTTTTCAGAGAAAAAGGAAATGTTCACAATTTTCAATCTTTCCAATGTAACGAAATTAGCTTTTGGAACATTTCGAGAAGCCGAATCTTGGGTATATCTATAGGAATGTCAAGAACGTTTACAATTCAAAAAATAGACCTGAACTAATGTGGAATGATTATTCGTTTTCAGGATGTGATCTATTTTTATAGTGAAATTTACAGTACCTGGGTTTGATTTGGAATTGCCTTTTCAAAACCTAGTCCTTTAATTTTTTATTTTGTTTTGACACGTAAGTCTCAAATTCATTCCAAAATTCCTCATATAAATACCTAAGGTATATCCAGTTTACTACAGAGAAACTTGTGATTATTCAGATTTCGTGGCAATTAAAATGAAAGCACATTTTATTGCAGCAATTGCTGGGGTTACATCCATGATGATTCAAGGGGGGCTTTCAGAAAAACAATTACAATACAATAGTACAATGGATTATCCTTTGGGTTCGTCTCTTCATGACCACCTTATGAGATCTTGTGAAAGATTATCTAAACGTGAGAAGTCGTGGATAAGAGGTTTTAGGGGTAATATCCCAGATTGCAACTACCATATTCCTGAGATCAGATGGATCCATACAGCTCTGGAAGCCGTATATCGAGACTGGAAAGAGAGGAATCCACAAACCACAAAGAGGGATTTGGGTGATGTATCAAAAGTTTCTGATAGACCCTCGGAAAAAGACCTTTTGACCCAAATTCAATCCCCACTTTACGCTCAGGAACCGGAATTTAAGGCTTTAAATAAAGGAGGCACTGTATCAGAAACAATTGATCAGGTATCTTTGGCAGAAGCAGAAACTCATTTGGAAACGTCTCAAAATCTAGTTCCAGAAGTAAAAGCAACATCTGAAGAAGGAAACGATGACGACGAGCTGGTGGGTTTGTTGACTTTTTTACAAGTCCACCTCAGATTATTGAAACGCAATTTACAGAATTGTTTTCATGGTGACCACTTGAACATCGGCCATTATATACTGGCAAAATATCAAGTAAAAGAGTTTTTTGCCGACCTTCAATCTTCCGATATTCCAGAGAAAGTGGTTGATCAGGTACAGGATAAAATGGACGAGATTCTACTGATGAGTGATTCTATGAATAAGGTGGCAATATGGTTGTGTGTAGAAGGGGAAGGATCTTTTGAACAGTGTACTCATTTTTCTTTTGAAGCATATCTGAGGAAAGTGAGGGATATCAACAAAAAGACAGAGTGGGTTTTAATGGAGGTGTTATTTTCTACAATCTTCAATACAACCCTTGTGGAAGAGGTTGAGATACAAAAAGCTCGCTTAAACGAAGTTCAAATAATTGAAACTGAAAGATGGAAGGGTATACCAGAATACGACAGTCTCGAAAAAATGAAGGATGATATTGCTCTCATGCTTGAAAACCTGGAGATTGTTTTGACTTCTCGAAAGCATAAGTCGGGGTTTGATCCTGCAAGAAAATCTTACTCTTAGGAAAGATTTGTGAAAAAATGGCGAAAACTTGAGATTAATTTGGTGTATACTCTTCGATATCCTATCATGTTTGATATTCATGTTAATATAAGCTTGTTTTGAGATAGATAAAGTTTTTAAAAAATGAAAGGGTTCTTTTTTGTTGTAATAATTAAATTTAGGTCAATAAGAGCAATGCGTTTTCTAAGCAAAATCACTGGTTTCTGTCAGGTTCGGGTTGGTATCATTGCCCGTTAATGCATGATTGTTTAGTGTATTCAGACTAACTAGGTAAAGACGGCGGTTCCCAAGGGGGATCGCCACTATTTATAACATTCTGATAGGAGTGTATGTAAGAGACTTTACCAGCAAAACCAGCATGACGCTATACCAAAGTGCCACGTGTGCGAAACGTGGTATGAGTCAGGTATAGGTGAGCTGGAGATAAGACCGAGCATTGAGCGTAGCACGATGCCGGGACCCTGACAGTTTCGGTGGTATCCCATATATTCTTTTTAAGGTTTCCTACTTTATATCTTCAATACAGTTTCTGTCTCTAATTTTAAATGCCCCCTGAGGAAAAGTGAGGATTAGGACATTTTGAAGAAGAACTGAAGGCTTATAAATGTTTTGATCTTTCTTATCTTTAAAAAAGACAATAATGAATAAAGAACTTACTAGACTTAACTACCGCCAGTGGGTTAAAGTTAAAGTCATTCAGCGGCACAATTTCGTAAAATAGATTCTTCTACTCCAATTCAAGTGTGAAGCTGGTATGAAAGTTTTTCGAGCTGCTTTTTCACTTCCGTGGTTTTGTCCATGGTCTACGGAATTTTACCACTTTTTTCTTCATACAAAAACGTTCTTCCATCCCCACAAAAAGATGAAGTACCTCGGAAGCTTAATTCCCAATACAATAAGGTGAATAGTTTACTATTTCGCCAAAACCTTAGCGCTGAAAATTTTCCAAAATAACATGAAGAGTATGAATTGGAAACAAACGGCAATAGTGATTCGGAAGATTTATGGGATTCGGCAAAATTTGAGAATTTCGAACTATCGGAAAAGTTCAAAGAGCCCAATTCTTTGGATTCAAGTGAAATTTTTTTTAAGGAAGACAAGTAAGCCCAACATGAGGAAGGGCATATCTCTATTAATCCCAATATATCCCATAACCAGGTGTATAAATTCCAAAATTTCTTAAACCAGCTAGAGACTGATCCTAATTTCTGCCTCCCTTTCGATGAGTTTCGTAATGAGTTTCAAAATATTCGGTTTACAACCGAACAATTTGTTTCCTCATGAGGAAATTTTGATATTATGAGCCTTGAATTAACTACTCAATTCGAGTTGGAAATCTTGAAGCAAGAAGCACGTTTACAGGCAATGGAAGATATGGATACATCTAAATAGTGTGAGAGAAGGGAATTAATATCACTTAAACAGTTAATTAAACAAAAACTCTCGGAAATGAAATTTCTACGAAGAGGTTTGGAAAGGAAAAGTCAAGATTTTGAGGAACCAAAGTTCAAGGTTCATTATTCCGATGATGTTTATTCCAGATCTTGAAGTATCTAAATTTCTATCGAAAGTTGGATTGTGAAGAAATTTGATGTAGTCTTAAACTGGAGTTTAGTTCCTAATCAATTCACTTATATCTACCTAGAATATGTAGGTATTAGTGAAACTGAAAACTCTAACGTCGATAAAGCACTTAGGATATTTTGAAATTCAAGATAGGTCACATGTTTCAGTCAATATTCCACTTTTCTCTAAAGCTAATTTCTAAGTAAATTCTAAACCCTTCTACTAAGAACCAATTAGCTCAGTAAAGATGAAGTATTAATTGCTTTTGATATTGAGTAATGACATTCTAAGTGGCTCTGTTTGGGCGAAAAATTCCATGTTTTTTTTTTTAAGAAAGGTTTCACTCCGATTAATTTTTATAATCTCAATTCTCTGGAAAAAACTGGAATTCCTAAAGTAAAGATGGAAGTTCAACAAGTTCTAGAAATTTTGATTGGTGCTTCTCTCTTAATCTACAAGAATTTTAGTTCACAGAGCCTCTTTTTCAAGTGGCGTTGCACACGATTCAAAGCAGTTTAATATTTCTTTTTCAGTTGCAAAGAGAACCTCCCTTTAAGGGATTAGCATCTTTTCAAAAGGAAAACTTTCTCACTTTTACGAACTCAATGTGGTCTCCTAAACTACCTTTTAGAAATGTAATAAAACGGATTTTTTTGATAAATATTGATGCACCACGATAAAAAAGGATAATAGGATCAAATAATATTTTGGAAATAGAGGCTATTTATTTTAAGAATAAACACATTACAAGCCTAGAGGCACTCCTTCCTTCACATATCTTCCAATTCTATTCTACTGTAATATCCTTCAAAAAAAAAAAAAAGAAAAAGAAGGAAGCAAACGGAATTTCTGAGATGTCGTTTCAAACCAATCAATTTAATCCCTTTTTAATATAAATATTGCTAATCCGCTTCATAATACTAGTTGGACTTTAAATCTCGAAACTTTTTCTCCTTGGTTAATAATGATGATCTTTTCGCTCTTATTCTGCCTTGTGGTCACCGAATCAGCCACCATATATCCAGAGCCTAAAGGGGTTTCAAAGTTCAAAATCACCTCGGATTTCGAAACATACGCTAAGTCCAGTATAAACTTTGCAAACAATATTCAAGAAGTCAATTTGGATAAACGTGAACTATTTGATTCTTGCAATCTTCCTACAGTTGCTAATACAAAGTTTTGGCATTTTAAGGCATGTTTGGAAAAAATGAGAGGTTTGGAAGATACCAAAAGAGCTGGTTCAGTTCCCCACACTTTGGTCAAAAGACCCAAACTTATAAAAACACCACATTCTAAGAAACTGAATAAAAGAGATGATACTACTTTTTTTTAAAAAAAATCCAAGGAAATTAAAAATCAGTTTTGAACGATTTACTTGAAGAACTTTATGAATCATGGTAAGATTTACCTTTTTCCAATGCCCATGAAGGTCCAAATTTTCAGCATTCTCTTTCACTTAGAAGTTCTATGGAAAACTTAATACTTGAGCTCAAAAACATCCCTCTTATTCAGCCCCAGAAGAAATATATTAACCAAGTTATACAACATGCTTTACGTGATATTGTGTTTTATAACTCGCGTGCTAAGGCATGGTATGAAAATAATAAGCATTCGCTATGTTTCAACTTCTCATATAATGCATACTTACAAGAGGTTGCAACTATCAATAGTATGATGAACAAATTACTGAATGAAATCAAAAGCCATATCAATCCTTCGAAAGTTGAATTGCTGGACTATAGAAAAAGACTTGAAGAACAACGGTTACGTCTTATGGCTGTTTCTAAGGTTTATAATCGGGACTGGGAAAATAATGGACAATTTCAGCTCTCCAGGAAAACTTTGAGTAATCTTTTGCCAGTCATAGAAACTTTGAAACTATCTTTGCAAGAAAGAAATTTCAAACACTAAATCATGCAAAGGATTTTTTTTTACATTACTTACTATTTAATTGCGTCTATGTTTTACCATCAAGACAACAAAAAAAAAAAGCTGCGTCAAATATGCTTTATTTGGGCAGAGTTAGTTCATGACACAGTAGATTTATTGACCATTCACAATGATACTATATAGCAACGATAAATAAATTTCTTTGATTTTGTTTTTTATATTTTTATATTTTTATACTTTATTTTTACAAACAGTGATCGTTTAAATAGAGTAGAAGTTTTTTCAGTGAAATAGAACCATCCTTTCCCCATCTTTAATAACAAGGCGCATGCCCAAAATGTCTATTTTACTGAAAATATAAGGCCATGATAATTCACGTTTATGGGTATAATACAAGGAATTGACCAATTTCCTTCTTCACTGGGGAAGATCTCCAGGTAAAAGGTTTTTATGTCTTCATTCTTTCCAAAACTATTAGTTTCTAGCGCTAAAAATGTGATCTTGATTCTTTCCTATTTTGCTTGAAACCCGTTTTATCATAAGGTATTTTTCCTTTTTTTTTTCTTTTTTTTTTTAATTTTTTTATTTTCTTGCTTTTTCAAAAAAAAAATACTGCAACATTAAAAGGTATAACCTCCAGAAATCACATATAAAACCACATATTTCCTACCCTAAACCCCTTAACCATGATAAGAAAAAGGACCCTTGGGTAATATTTTTTTAAAGCACGGTGGAAAAAAGTAATAAAGCCCCAAATTTCTGCTAAATATCTTTCCATGTGTTGATATTTTTAAAATCAAAATTTGAAAACATATTACCTTTAAAAAATTAGAATATCAAAAGATTCTTTTTCCCGGTCTATCATTCCCGAGTAATGAGTATTCATTCGGAATTTTTTTCAACCGTTTTCTTTTTTGTTTCCTTTCCTTAACCTGGACATTGTTGTATTAGTCAATTTGAGAAAAGGAATTTTGTTCACTTTAAGTTTTTGGAAAAAATAATGTATTTAAATACAGATCCTGGTGTCCTTATTCGGGTTTGGCTTTTTGCAAGTCAATAATTCTCCAAACATGAAGCTCTATTTTCTTGTGTTATTTTTCTCTCTTGCTAAGTCCATGGTCCTCCAAAAAGGATTAGTAGGCATTCTTGCTCCAAAAGAAGATGAATACTTCCAATCTTCTTCTGAAGATATTCCCAAGTGTACTGTTTTACTCCAACATCATCCTAATATGAAGAGAGATGATTCATATCCAGAAACCTTTGGGCTCCAAATTATCCCTTACAAACGCTTAAAAGCGATTATTGAAGAATTGTATTTAAAATTTTCAGAAGCAATGATTCAATATTCCGGAACAACTTCTACTGATTCAACTGCAAATAATGGAGTTTGGTGTTCATCCTTCTCTTGTTTACGTGCTGTTTTTGTAAAAACTAAGAATGATAGTCAGAACTAGTAGGAAAAGTTCAAAAAGAGAAAGCGTGATATAAAGGAACTGGGAAATATATGTAGTAGCCTTCAAACGGAATCGGAAGGCCCGAATATTTAGTCTATAAAGCTGGCTAAATATAAGCCAAAGGCAAAGAGAATATTTCCATTTACTTTTTAATTATGAAAATAAATTTATCCCCTTAAAATAAAAAGCTCTTGAATTCTTCCTTGTATTACCATGGATATCCTTGAGCTCCAGATATTATTGATGATTCTGTGCTACAACTTGAAAATTTTTATTACTTTCCAGTCTAATAATTAGCGTTCTGGTGTTTCCTTTTTTTTTTATATTTTTTTTTTTTTTTTCTCAACAGAAAAAGCTACGATCTCTTCTTCCAATATGATGTAATTCTAACTGAGAATATCGCAAACCAATGGACTTTCAAAGGAGGATTGAGAGACTTGCAAAACGTTGGTAAGTAAAGTTTATGAATGTTAAACTAATTCCACCCTTACTTTTCCCCTTGCACTTCAAATTAGAATTTTACGAAAAATATGCCCAATGAAACTGTACTCACAATCTAAATCTCTAAGCCACGGTAAAAGAAGTTTACAGGACGAGTATAATCAAAGCCCAAAAAGAACATAGCCCAACTTTAGGCTATATCTGGGCTATTGCTCTCCCTTTATATGACGAGTAAATTAAATAGACTGGGAATTATTTCACTTCCTGTCTTAATTACTTATATTTAGAAAAGCAACATTTTTTCATTCAATTCATATTGATTGGGTACCAGTGTGAACCCCTCAGAAAATATTTAACCACTTTTCTCTCGAAATTTCCGTTAATGATCCAAAACTTTTTGTTGGGAAAATTAAGAAAATATCCTTTTGAAACTGCTTTCGTTTCATTCCCACACTTCTTGGCGGGATGATGTTAATTTCACTTGATTTCAAGGAAAAGAAAGTGCATAAAACCACCAGACATTCCTTGTTTTCTGTAAAGATTCTTCCATTATTCCAAAACTAATTTGATTCTTCAATTGGCTAACAATGAAATATTTGATCTTTTTTTTTGCAGCGATAGTCAATTCCTTGGTAATCAACAGTTCCGACATTGATTGCGAGAGGCAAAAGGCACATTTAAGGCTCCATGCTTATGAAATGATGGGGAGACCCATAAAAATCACTACAAAAAAGAAGGAAGATGGATTATTTCTGCGAGATTTATCCATTGGAAATATTACGTTTAATCCCAAATTATCTGAAACTATTCCAGAGAATACGTTATGGATCATGGAGCAACGTCTTAGTCAGGAATTTCAAAACCAAAGAACCTCTCGAAAAACTTATCCTGGTGAACGACTTATAAATAAGGGGGAAAAGATGAAGAAAAATTCAAATTCAGGATCCAATTCCACAATAGTGCATCAAACACCAAACAGGAAGGGTACAGGACCAGAAATATATCCACGCATAACTAATATATTGTCTAAACCGACGAAATTCGAAGAATCCAGTTCTGAAGAGATTGAGCGAAATCTATCAAGTGCCTTGGAAAAGGAATTCAAACAATTCAGAAATGATTTGAGTCGCTGCCATGATGATGGTGTATTACAGCTTAGATGCTATTACGAACTAAGAAGCCAGATCTTTGAAATGGGTATGTATATTCAAAGCGCCAACTTTTCGGAAAAGGCCAAGGGAAAAGTCCGGGAAGAGTTCACACAAACCCTTCTTAAGATGTTACCCATGGAGAAAGAGGCAAGGGAAATTTGCAGTAAACATAACTTCCAGTGGGAGGAATGTTTTTACTTTAATTTCGAGGCCTATGGACAGGAAATCCAGGAGATTGAACGAAGGACTGGCAATATTTTACAAGAGTTTAATCTCTTCAAAGATGCTTCCAGGGATTTTTTTAAGATATATAAGCCGAAAATCGAAGAACAAATTTCCCGTTTCAAAGTTGTTACAGGATTTCTGGCCGAAGAGTGGAGAGGTGACTCTGGATGGGATATAATTGCACAGGCTAAAGAAGCAGCAGCAGATCATATTGCCAATTTGCAAGCATTTTGGAAAAACAAACGGATTGAATGATGATGTTTTCTTTTTTTTTTTTGGGGAATTTCAAGTTTAGGAGTTTTTATTATAATGCAGTTTTTTTAGGGTTTATAGTTTAGTTATTTCTGGAATAGTCAGGAAATAAACATCAGAAAATATATGGACTTAAGTAGTGATAGAGTCTGTTTTGAAAAAAAAAAAAAAAAAGGCTTTAATTTTAAAAAAAAAAATTAATGAAATTTCCCGTTGTTTTCAGAAATTCCTTATTAAGAGGAAAATCGAATGCTGGAGAATAATCTAAATCGTGGTTTTTTGCGAAAGAAGTGAATAAGTCCCCAGTGTTGTATCTTCCATTAACCATACAGAATAACGATACGCCAAGCCACAAAATAATGAAGAAAAAAATATTTGAAATTGATACATTCTTCACTCCTCTAAAAATTCCATAAATAAATAAATAAATAAATAAATAAATAAATAAATAAATAAATAAATAAATAAATAAATAAATAAATAAATAAATAAATAAATAAATAAATAAATAAATAAATAAATAAATAAATAAATAAATAAATAAATAAATAAATAAAATCCGAGTCTCATACTCAGTGTCGCCAATAGCGCGCACGCAATAAAAAAAAATGACTGGATGAGAAACAAATCCCATATCCCGAATTCAAAACCTTGAAACTCCTAAAAAAAAACGATATCTCTAACACAATGTCCAACCAAGCATTGAACGCTTACCGCCACGCCCTCAGGGCTACCCGTGTAGCTTTTAACGGAGACAATTTCATGTTGAATGCTGCACGTACCAAAGTCAAGGAAGGCATTTTATTAAATAAGCACCTTGCTGATGCCGAGGAAACGGAAAAGGCGGTAAAACATCTTGACGAGGTTGCAGCGTTTTTGGTGAAAAACATAGTCCAGGGAGAAATGCAAAAAAACGAACGTTACCATTTAAAATTCCATTCCAAAACTGAACTTGGAAGTAATGAAACTATTAAGCAGAATAGCAGGGCTAACTTGGGATCCTTGGCTGGGGTTAAGGCCAGAAAGCGTTGCTCCGACAAATAAAGGCATAAATGGAGAAGAAAAAAAAAAAAAAAAAAAATAGAAAATAGAAAAATAACACTGTATATATAATGAATCACGGATTGGTATTTTACTTGTGTGTGTACATCTATTCTTTCAAAGGTGTCGCATTGATAAATTGTTTAGAATAATTGTAAGATTTTTTCTCTCAAACAGGGAATGAAGAAATGTTGACTCGCCATACTGTCGTAAGAGAGATTCAAAATCTTCCCTCTCTTGTTTAAATCATTCTCCCCCATTATTTTCATAATTATATGGTGTTCCATATTTTCCCTGCACAAGTGAGGCCATAGCACGGAACATCGCATGGGCCCAAGGATCTTTTTTTCTCCATAAAATACACTAAAAATCCGCAAGCCAGATCCTTGAATAGAAGGTCAATTAAAGTAAAGTGATACTTTTCTTTTATCCCGAATTCTGTCTCTCTTTTCCCTTCTTCTAGTGACTTTTCCCCCCTTCTAACCTTGAAGTACTCATTCTCAAAGATGTCTGCACCAGATCCCAGAAAAAGAGATACCTTGGTCTCAAAAGCTCTCTCGTATCTTCTTCGACATGGAGCCGAAAAGGAGAAATTACCAATTGATCCACAAGGGTGGGTTCCAGTGGATGCAGTGCTAAAAAATAACCGGTTAAAAACGCATAAAGCCACTCTAGAAGATCTTGTGAGAATCGTTGAAAACAATGAAAAACAGAGATTTCGTCTCAAGACTGAACAGGATGTCTCATACATATGTGCCAACCAGGGACATACACTCAAAACAATTGTTCCAGAACTTGTGATTTTGGATAAACTGACGATGCCGGAGAAAGTTTACCATGGCACATATTCCCAGAAAATCGCCAGCATCCAGCAGAAGGGGCTCAGTCGCATGGCCCGGAATCATATCCATTTAACTTCTAATGCTCCATGGAGCAAACTGGGAATCCGTGCATCTTGTGATACGTTGATTTATATTGATACTGATCGGTGTATTGATGATGGTCTCGTGTTTTATCGTAGTGCCAACGGCGTGATTCTATGTGAAGGAAACGCTGATGGGGTCATTTCGCCAGAGTACTTTTCCAGAGTCGAGAGTGTGGTTAAGGAAAAGCCTGTGAATGCATAGAAGAATGGTGGGGAATATTTGGGTGGAAAATGACATGTTTATGTGAATACACCGATATTACGATTCCCGATATCGTTAATATATCGATATTACGATAATATCGTTGAAAGAATAAAACGAGAAAACCCCCGTCAGTTACTCCTTGGTGGGTAAGTTTGCAAACTGGATCTTTAGCTTACCCGATGGATAATTACACCTCAAAGATAGTCGATGGAGGCGAAATCGCAAGTATTCTACGTTTACTCACCAAAAGCATATGGATTAATCCATTTGGCATTACAAACGCCTTTTTTATGGAATGTCATGGGAAATCCCGCATTTAAGTTTCAATTGGAGTATCATAGAGATTCAGTTTTGATTTTCATAATATTTCATTTTCGTGAATTCTGTTTTATCACATTTCATAAAGTTCCTTGAGATCGCAATTGAAAATGCACACGGGGAAGCAAAAGGCCCTGTGAAGCTGGAACCTCGGCCCAAACGGCCCGCGCAAACCAAATCGGGGAATCGACGCAGAACTTATTGGTTTGTTAATCAACGAAGTACAATACATGAAATAAGAAGAAAAATGAAACAAAATAGTACTTTCTTAAATTCTTAACCATGTATTTCCTGAAGAACTGAAAATTCAATGATTATTCCCCATTTAATTCCAAGAAAGATCCCAAAAGACCCCCAAATCAGCCAGCTCAATCGGTAGATCTTTGGCCACGGCCCCGGAAATCCCGGCACGCGCGAGGCCCAAAAGGTTCTGGCATGGAGGATCCGGGCCCCAGTTTCTTAGCTCGTTAGATTGCCAGGACCCCTTAAAGAAACATGAGATATAATTATAGTGACAATGAAGTAGATGGTTTTTGGAAATATTTATTAAAAAAATATATAAAATCATTGAAAGTCCATTAATGAAAATCAGTCACCAAAAAGATTACTAAAATTCTTACTAAACTTACTAAAATACCAAAGAATCTAAAAAAAAAAAATCCATTCCACAATCCGCGTGCTTTCGTGCCGTGGCCCGGGCCCCGTGGGGCGTCGGGTGCTGCGCCAACGTTGCGCGATTACAGGGCCAGGCGCAGTTTCGGAAACCATAACTTTAACTTACCCCAAGTGAAACCTTCAATCCAAAAGCCCTCAATAAAATAAAAAATAAGGGGTTAAACAATAGATCAAAAAAATTCAATAACAAATAAAAAAAAAAAAAGAACCCCATGAGAGTGCTCCGTTCAAAACACCAGAAACTTATTCTCCAATGTTACCCGCCCGGAAAAGGCGCCGATAAAAACCCCAACCCGCTGGAACTCTCATACTTGCTTTACTATGCGTCCACTAGACGAGTCAAGCTCGAAAAAGTGATTGAGTTTTTGAAACACAAAACCAAGGCAGATGTACGAGGCCGCAAACTGGGTAATCTTCTGGTCACGCTTAGCATTGTGCTGCTGCTTATTGATAAATGTTTTGAGAATTTGAACGCGTTTGCTCCCCAGGTTTGCGAGATTCTTCTCTCAGTATTGACATTGAAGGAATTGCCGCTCAGTAAAGCGGCTGCTGCCACATATGGAGTCTTTTGTTCCCGTTTGGATACCGGCTTATTTGCTGGTGATAAGGCGTTTGTGGCTTTGTTCTCGCACGTGACACTGCTGCTTCTTGAATTGGCCGAACACCAACTGGCGCTGCAGTCTACCGATTCTCGGGAATGGAAATTGGTTTCGCTCCGTACCTGCCGCCACGTATTCTCGTGTGTGCACTACAATTCCCAGCTCAGTTCCCGTTTTATCCCGGAATGTGTGGCCATTCTTAGTCCTGCTGTTCGTAAAGTGTTTACACTAGAACGCCTTCAGGCACGCCTCAAGGCCTCCCTTAATGTAGAACAAACCAACGGCACACGGCCACTTGTAAAAGTGCCGACGGCGCGGTCCGTTTCCCTCGTAAACCATCGCACTCGCGATAGTTTTGATGAAGATTCGGTTTCTGATCTGGATTTGGCTGAGGAGGCGCTTGTGGCTCTTAAGGCGCTTTTCCACACCTCGATCTCGCTGCAAATTAGTGCAGCCACAAAACTGGTGGTGGAGCACGAATTTACCCGCCAACAATCGACTTCTCTGGGCCCAATGTGGGGGCCCATTTTCTTGCAAGTATGTGCGCTGTTTATTCCCGTTCAATTAAGGTTTGAGACGCTCTTAACTCTTCTTGATACGCTCTCACAAATCGCAAGTCGTGCCACTTCGGCCGCCACAAACTTCTTGCACATGCGCCACTATGCCTCATATATCCGTAGCCTTGTGGCGCTGGGATTCAATATGATTGGTCTTTCCATCTCCGATATCTTGGTACAATTCCTCACGTTGAAAACTAATCTTTATCTTGAGCTTTCCGATGTGCTTGACCCGAAAGATCTCGCTGACCTCAGTGAAATCTACCTGGAATGTATCTGCAACTTATCCAGTCACATATATTACTTTGACCAGGTTTCCGACGCCATCGAAGGTATCTTGATGCAGGTCGACACCGTGCTTCTAATCCCTGGAGCTGGGTCCGGTTCTGGGGATACTGCTTGTACACAAAAGGTCTATCTCTTGGTTTTGGACTTGCTTGCCATGATCTCCACCATAATGGAACTACTCTCCGCCAACTCCAGCGCTATTTCTTGGAACCGTGCCTCTTTGGAGAACTGGGACGTCAGTTTCCAGTTGTTGACTTTTGCAAAGTCGTACCCTACATTTGCCTTAGTGGCTCCCCGTTCCCATGTCCTTCAAATCCAGGCCACCTACTTGCAAATAGTCCAAAGTTTCCTTGATCGTGAGCTTTTCTCCAAGGCGACCAAACCCGACCAGACCGAGGAACTCGACGGCGCTGCTCGCTATTTGGAGCCAAACTATAAGAACTATATCGAAGACCCGGGAAACTCTCTTGCAGTATTGCTCTCGCATTGTGGTGGTTATTTCGACGATGCAGACTTTTTTGTGCCTTCTGCAGCAACTGCATTGGCCAGAATCGTCGCCGTGATTGCTGGCATCACTGGCGTCAACTTCGCCCATAACTTTTTCCCATTTTTCCGCTCGTGGCAACTCCAGTCCCCATCCTCTTCAGCTGCCAGTCGTATCAAGGATCTCTTTGCCTATTTCATCTTGACGACATCCGTTTCTGCGTTGAACGAAAAGTATCAGGACCTTTTGGATAACGATTTATCGTGGCTGAGTTTGAGTGAAGCCATCTTGCATGATGTCCAGCATCGCCAGAAAGAACTCTGGGACCTTGCGTCCTCGCCTCTGCAAGAAAGCTCCTTGTTTACCAATCAAGTAAGCGTCGGCTTGATTGAAGACTTTTTCGCTGAAACTGCCCTTAAACAGTGGGTAGTGTCCTCAAGTGCAGTCTTGGTGGAGTTTGATAATGGAGAAGGACATAAATTGTTGTCGAAGGACGGGACCCATACAGGGGACCATTTTGATCCTGATAATGTCTCCTTCAGCTCTGGGTTTCCCCATCCTGGTGGCAGATTTGGTTTGGGTACGGCAAATGATATCTCGTCTATTTACTCGGGATTACAAGCTGGGCAGACCAGCAATGCTACCAAACCGAGTGAAAATTTCAACCCCGACACTAGTTTACACACGCATGCGACACAATCCACTCACGCTACGCAGCTCACGTATAAAGGGTTCGAGCACCCACACAGCTATAAGAGGTTCCTTATGCCAAAGGTGCAAGACTTAAAGCATAGTGTGGATGGCAGTTTTGCCGGTGTGAGCAAATTCGCATCATCCAACGGCGCTGACGCCAGCTCTGCTCGGTCTATTCTTCAGAAACAGCTCCACACCACCGATGTAATGTCGATCCTAGATGATCTTAAGATTGAAGACGATAAAGATATCGTGGTGTGAGACCTCTAACTACAGACTAATTCTGGAATCGGGAGCTGGGTACACTTATATTCAAATAAAATAATGGAACATCGTGACGATCATCCTCCTTGGCACACAAGGTGTTACAATTCTGCGTTAAACAGATGCGAATTATATCATGGTTTAGAATGGAAATTGAACTACAGAAAAACAAGCGATACAAAACAAAAACAGGAAAAAAGCAAGAAAAAAAAACTAGGTCATAACATTTATATTTACACTTACTCGTCGTCGTCGTCTCCCAAGGCCTCAAACGCGTTAAAGGTGTGGGTTTGCTTGTCCGCAATAGCGTCTCTGGGGTCGACCGCCTTAGACGAGCCCAAGTTCTTGTTGTTGGGTCTCACGCGCACAGCAGTGTCCTTGAACAGGTCTCTGAAGTTGGATCTCTCGTCGCCGTGGTCATCACCACCAAAAGACTTTCTGGGCTTGACATAAGTTTCCCAGCCATCTTCGTCCACAGTGGTCTCGGACTTCTTTCTCAAGTTGGGCTTAGGGCCAGTTCCACGAGAAGATCTTCTTCTGTTGAAGTGGCTGTATGAGCGCTCATGGCCGTGCTCGTCAATGTACGAGTCACCGTTGGTGATTTTGACCCTTCTTTCGTTGGCCACGTGCTCACGCACGGATTCCACCAACTTGCTGAACGCGTCCAAAACGTCTGGCTTAGGTGTGTAGGCAAGCTCTCTGGCTTCCAACAATTGCTCTTCGGTGTACTTTGGCATTTTGTGTGGGTTTTGTGGATTTATCTTATATTGAGCAGGGGTTTAACGGGGTCGTGTGATGTTGAGGAAGTTTGTACTGTGGAGGAGGAGTAAATTTTTCGCTGGCGCTTTTTTGGGTGCGAGACGACTTTGAGGCCAGGTGCCTCGGCCCACGGTTTCTGCGCAAGGTGTTTTTCTGGAAATGGAAGGTGGGGAGACTTAAGGAGGGGTGTTTCTTTATGGGTACATCATTTAAATGTTTTGGTAAAGAAAAAGTTTGCCACCTTTTTTTTTCGGGTTAATGGTTTGTTCTTTTTTCTCTCCCTTATTGTTGTATTGCTAGCGTCTTGACATGAGGGTTATGTTGAGGTGCGAAATTATAAGATGTGGCCTGAAGGAAGAAAAAAAAGCGGGATTTGAAATAAAAAAAAATGGGAACTATATTCTTTATAGCCGCTTTGTGTCTTTAGGTTGCTCTCATACATCCCCTCAAAGAATGAATATTAGTGTCTCTTGGTGAAAGTTCTGGAAAGATGTCACGTGATCATTCCAAATCATACTCATAAGTGGTGGAATTATATTTTCATCGTTTCCTTTTTAGCTTTCAATCTTTTTTTTATCCCCAAATTTAGATTCATCGCTGGGCTCATCAGTAGTAAATACAGCCGTATACCATATCGGTGTATTATATCGTTATATCGGTATGTAATATCGGTATATCGTCATATCATATCGTCATATCATATCGTTATAACCGAACTTAAGTAAGGAAATCGTGTACACCGCCCGTCACGTAGCCCAGTCATATAATTGCAGATAAATTTTAATCTGGAATTTATTGCAAGTCAAAAAGCCATATTCATCTGAATTACAATGGTATATCACCATTAAAATCACCTTATTTAACTTTCACAACCCATCAAGTCACGTGAATAGGCTAACTACACTTAAGCCAACACTCCAGCAATTCTTATTCCCTAATTCCGATAAATAAATGGAAAAATTTTCAAAAAAAGTATTTACTTCAAATATTTAATCAAATAATTCTAAAAAAAACGCTTTTTTTTCATATTCCTGTTGTTTTCTTCTGTATCCCCATCCTTTACCATACATATTCCCATCCAGTGGCTTATCGCACGGCTCATCTCGCACAGCTCATCTCAATAAAAGTTAACCTTTAATTTTTGACACTGTCATATTCAACAACAGCTTTCTACCAGCACAAAACCTGTGAGTATTGCAAATTGTTAGGATCTGAATATTCAGAAACAAGACATAATCCCCAAAAAAAGAGAGAAGAAAAAAACCCCACTGCTCCAAATCATATAACCTCATCTTCCATTGTCCAGAAATGCCTCTTATTAAATCACTTAGTAAAGTGCTGAAAAAGCTTGCCAAGCAATCTTCCGGATCTCTCCATGTCAAAGGAAGAAAATTCAAACAGCTTAACCGGGCCACCGAAAGAGAATACAAAATCAAGGCCAGAAAGGCCCAGTTTGCTGAGCAAAAAAACCATGAACTTCTTTTTTATCTCCACTTGCAAGAAACCATTGCAGAAGAGCCAGAAAAATCCCACTATGATGTGGAAGAGATGCGGGAGATTTTGAACGAATATATCTGCAGAAATGATGAGGAAATCGAGCAAATGGAGAAGGAAAGAAGACCCGGTAGACCCATGACCAATAGACATCAAATCATGATTGAAAAACGCAAGCATGATCAACATTTGTTTGTGACTGGGTTCCGCATGCCGGATCTTTCTGATGATGAAACCACCAGAAGACTTCGTAACTGGAATGGAACCAGTGGTTCTGTTTCTGCATGGCAATTTACTTTGATCACGGAAAAGCCCCAGGCCAACCCAGATGCCATGGACTAATCGGAGGTATATTTCCGATTCTCTCTACACTGTTCCATTATTGGACCGGTGGTGTTAATATAGAAATATCAATATGGAGGTTTGTTTAACCTCTTAGTATCAACACGTAGTTTGTGGTTTTTTTGTAGTTTTTGTGATTTTTTTTTTGTATTCATTATCTTGATAATCGGTTTTGACCTAGCCCTTTGAAACTGACGTTCGGTTAGTTCCAGAACAATCTCAGCCAGAATCTCTTTTTTGGCTGTTGTTCCTCTAATGAATTCTTGGCGTCAGCAAATCTGATTTCTGTTGACTCCCCCAATCCATTCTCAGGCCCTTGTTCTATTCCAGTTATTCCTTTTTCTTCCATCAACCAGTTGACAGAAATTAGACTGATAAAACACAATACACAACTTGCCACAAAACCTTTGAGTGCCTTGCCGATCTTCCACCCAAGGTTTCTGGTCTCTCTGCTCAAAACAAGCATTCCTTTAGTTCTCCCTGCCCCAATAAGCCGCCATCCCTTTTTCCTTAACTTCTCGACGTTTTTCAGAAACTTGGCCAACTCGTCCTCTTGAAGCGTTTGGAAAATAGCAAACATATCCTCAGGCACATGATTCATACCAAGAGGATTTTGGGGTGACGAAAACTGTTGTCCAGTAGATGTAAGAATGAGATACTCGCTCTCGTCGCCAGTGCCAGGAAACATGGGGAATTTCGTGAACTTGGAACTTTTTCCCATTATCGGATCAAAGAAATTATGTGTCTTGAATGACCGGTTCTTATAGAGTGAGTTACTCCACTCAAAAGCCTTCTGCTCCCGCCAGTTGTTTTCCTCCGCAATGTCTTTCTTGGCCTTGCTTTTCTTAAGGTACTTTTCAATCTCGTCCTTCTGCACCTGCCTCAGACTCCTACCAGCATCTGACCGGTGATGATAAGTGCCGCGGATTTTGTCGGAAGTTAAGTTGGAAATCTCCTTATATTCCTCGGGATCTTTTTCATAAAGATCCTTCTCTTCCTTACTCATGGCTTGTGCAAGAGCAGATTGGAATGTACGTTCTTCTTCTTTGAGCAACCCCGCTCGAATATCTTCCGATCCATTCAGATTATTGAGGAGCGAAATAACGTGATCAGTACCTCGGTATTCTGTTGTTTTTTCTAGTGTTTCAGAAGAACTTAGCCTTGAATTCAAGCGGGATTCAAATGATTTAAAAACAGATCGGTTAACCAATACGCTATCCAAGACAAATGTCTGGTCGTTGTTCTGTTTGAAAAGAATGGCAAGATTCCGGTAAAGTTTCAGGAAAATAAGGCCCTTTTCAGAATTTGAATTCAGTTCAGCCAACTCAGTAACACTTTGCAAAATTTGTCTGCTTGATACTGTTGAAAAGGGTGTCTTGAATTTCAGTCTAAGCTCTTCAAGCTCCTCGCCATATTCTTCTAAAAGCATATCCTCGGGTAATTGCCTATATGAAACATGCTCCTTTGATTTCTCCTTGATTTTAGCGTAAATTTTCGCATCAACCAGCTCAAATACCTTTTGTGAATCAAGAAGAGTATCCAAAACAAACGTAGCTCCACCATTCCAGGCTAAAAGTTTCCGAAGTTTGGGAAAAAGGTTATAAAAACGCACAAGACTTTTTCGATTTACTCCATTCCCATTTTTGAACTCCCTTTTCTCATTATAAACCTGCTTAAGCCTTTTCTCCATTAGATCAAGTAATTCAGAGGCCAGAACCTCCCGGAAATCTTTCTTTAGTTCATAATCCTTGAACAGTTTCAACTCTTCCGCAAAATCATGGATTCCAAGTGATTCTGGGATTTGTAAGTATGGACCAGGAGCATAGAGATCGGTTTTAGGCTCCAAAACACGGGTTTTTGCCTGGTTGGCTTGCTTTTTGGCGGCCAATTTAGCTTCAAATGCATTTAAGGCAAATTGGGAATGAAGCACTGCATCCAAAACTTCAGTATTCCCACCATTTAAGCCAAATAATTGTTTAAGGCGTGATAAAACTTTCATAAACCGTACTACATTATCGTTGTTAAGTCTTGACTCAGGATTCGAGTTTTCTCTCTCTAGACGAACCTCATTGGCACGTTTTTCAAGATGATTTAAAATATATTCACTCAGAAAATCTTTAAATGGGCCACGGAGTTCATCATATCGAAGAATCTCCAACTCTGGGGTGAACATATGGATTTTAAGGTATTCTGGGATTTGCTCATAATTCGATTCCATGGCTGCTTGGTCACGGGAAAATGAAGAAAAAGAGTTTTGGTGAATAATTCCATATTTTTGTAAAATCAAACCCTTTTTTGCAAGTTTTCGTGAATCTAAGGGAACCAACCGGAACCTGGAAACTGTGGAGGAAAGGGATCGAGAAAACATGGGGCAAATTTAGGCAAGCAGTAGAATAAAATTGAGGCCTTTGGGTGTGGTTATAATTTTGACTTATTATGAAAAAAAAAAAACTTTCGGTCTTGAGATGGAGAAATTATAAAGAAAAGGTGGTTTATAATGAATATTTATACTCTTGAAGGTGAGATGCCTGCGGTAGTATGGGGTATAACGTATTCCCCGTGTTATCGAGGGTGTGGTGTTGTATGCAGGTTGTGGCACTGGAACTGTGTGATCCACCGTTTCTTCTTAGTATTAGGGAGAAAAAAAGGGGGGCCTTTTATTTGAATTTTATTTATCTATGTTTTATTTTTTGTTTTTGGAAAAAAATGAATATTCATTTCAAAATCAGTAGTTTGTATAGAGTAATATACCCCTTTATCTGAATATTCACTATTTCTTATTAGAATACATTCCGTTCTCTCCATTAATATGGGGTGAGGACCGCACGAAAAATGCAGGAAGCTCCGGATTTTTGCTCCGATTCGGAGCAAGGCCCAGTAGAAAAGTACACCACGTTAGAAAATATGTCTACATAGAGATGGATAGAAAATGAATAATAAAAATAAACGAATAATATTCCTTATAATTATTCAATATAGGAAAAAAACTATTCATTTGATAATTCCGAAATTCAATTGAAAAATGCCTCGGTATAGGTTTATGGGAAAACTTGACTAGTGGTTGACTTGCTAGAGTCACGTGCTTTGATGGAATCGATAAGTGGCGTTGTTTAAAGAATCATAACCACATAAATCTCCTTACTTTTTTTTTTTCTCTCAGATGCACTCCTTTTTGGGCATGCGCATGCGGTGACTCTCAAAAAAGTATAACAGGTCGTGTGGCCCAATGCTTAAAGCTGAATATAAAGTTTGTACTTAAGAATCTCTCTTTTAACGGCTTAGTCATTGAATCAGCCTATCAATATGAAATTCTGGACAGCTTTTGGTCCCGTATTTTTTTCCCGAGATTCAACTCAACTTTTTTCTTTTTTGTTCGTTTCTGATTATTTCGTGAGCCCAAAAGTATAATTGAAACCTTATTCCTTTCAAGGCAATCGTAGAGATTACTTAGATACAAGTGCATATTTTAACCCAAAACGAGTTGCCAGTTCAACTCCCAATTGGAATATTCTTCATCATTCAAGGATTCTGATATATCGAACTTGGTTCTAAACATAAGAAAGAAAGAGGTAATTACAGTATCCGGCAGATTTCGAACAACAATAGTAGTTCCAATCATCGAATTAGACCACGTGGCCGTAGTACTTGTTTAAATTTACGGCATAATTAAAGTTTGAAATAACTTTATTGAGAGGAACATCTCGAATAATATAAATCAAGTTAAGTCAAACGCCTATAAAAAAACAACCAAAATTCTCTGCAAATAAATAACTATCTAAAACCGAGGGTAGTCGTGTGCATGTTCAAATTGGGGGCACGCGAGCACGCAAGCACGGCAAAGACTCAAAAAAAGCCATCGAGTCATCCACACTCGCAGAGTCATGCGCACAAAAATAGTCATCGGCCTACCGCGAGTCATCGGCGAGTCACCGAAAAAAAAAAAAAAAATACGCAAACGGTCGTCTGACTCGTTTCTCTAACGGCGAAAAGTTATTCATACCGAACCCGATTGCCTTGGCGAAAAAGGCTTTTTGCGCAAGTAGGCTTTGCTGAAACTTGTGGGGATTTTATGGGGGAATTTTTTTTTTCAGCTTCCTGCAGCACCTGGCTTTTCACCTTGGGCTCGAATTAAAAAAATACTCTTTTTTTTTGTTTTCTTACAACCAAAATAAAAATTGGTTTATCTTACCGATGGGTAAATATATCCCCCACGCACTCTGTTACGGTAAAACCTGCCATACTGTACCTGTTGCAATTAGAATTGGCCGATTGAGAAGCCGCCACCAAGCCGTGCGCGTTTAAAGTTACCGGCTTTCGGATGTACTCAACGCACGTGGTGCTTATTGCCGCTCCTAGCAACACAACAGCATAAATGCGCCCTTCCCGTCAGTGGCCTTAGCAAAATAGGTTTCAGCCTCTAAATTTGCGCTTTTCCAGCCAAAAAAAATAATAAAAGATGCGAAGAAAAATGAACCGAGTTCCAGAATGAAACAAAATACACTAATTTTACAAAATGTAACGTGACGGAATCTAAATAATTGCTTCAGTGGGCATTTTGCAAAACAAAAACAATATGTACGGAGTGGGCCGGATCAGTCTTATCCCCGAGCTTCCGGTGCAAATTATTGCGACATGTTTGCGCACGCACACAAAAGGAAGGCGCAGTGAAACAAATCGGATTTATGCGACTTAAGGAAGTAAACAAAAATGTGGACGTAATGTATTTAGTTGAAGAAAATCTACTTGTGGAAATAAATATTGTGGATTTATATTTAAATCCACAAAATCTCATAATATGAAGAAGAAGAAAAAATGAGAAATCTCGCTTGCAAGAACGAGATCCATATGGCGTGGGGGAGGCTGTCTAGAACCGCCCCAACGTAATCTGCATCGAAACCATGCGTTACCGCGCAGTGCATCTCGGCATATATTGCCCCCCATGGGAAAATGAAAAAGCAATTTTTGAAAGGACTGGACTGTGTTTCTATACATAAACGTTTCTACAATTAATAAAATAGATTTGTTAAGAGAAGTGGTTTTTTTTTGACAAGCGGCTACCTTCAGCGCCTGAATTTGAATATTAATGAGTGTTTTTTTTTTTTTGTTTTATCCTGATACGGCACTTCCCATAAGAACAGCCGCTAGCAGTTACACAGTGTGGCTGACCTGTATGTTCATGCATGCACCAACGAAGATTGCTTTACGAGCACGCGGTCATTTTTTTTTCTTTTTTTTTTTGTGCGTGTTTTGCATGAGGCCAGTAACCGTTTACATTTCTTTTTCAGGTTCTCATCCGCCGTTTTTTTTTTTTTTTTTCTTTTGGTCTGTGATCCCATCTTATTACCCTCAACATCAACAACATATACTCCCAGTGGAGAACAAACAAATAGTGGGATATTATATATTGAAGCCCTCGGCAAACCTTTCCCTACTTAACGAGCGCCCCCACTTTTAGCCTCTTCGCTTCATTGCTACTCTAACGCAGAGGCCGTGCTCAGCACCTTTATATGAGCATCATTAGGGAGACAACACTACAACACCCCGATTTTTTCATTACTTTTTTGAAGATCAATAATAATATAAGGCCGTCCTCTCCTATTGGCCTGTTTTTCCCCGCCAGCATTTTCCCAAAGGGACCCCAAATATATGTCGCAAACCAAACCCGTAATGGCCAGCCCGGGGATTGCGTATCCGGCGCCGGTTTTTGGACACGAAATGATTCCCCGGGGGAAAATCCATTTGCGGGACTCACTTCAAGACCCTGTTCTTGAAAATGCATCAGAACCCGTCGGATTGCCCCGGCTGTTGGAAGCACTTATAAACGACTGTTTCCAGAGTACAATGGACGTCCATGCACTTAGTGCCGAACGGCTTGAATATGCACAAAAGTTCCAGAAATATCTTGTGGAATGCCATAGTGAAGAAAACCTCGCGTTTCTCATGGAGATTTTCCGCTACGAGTACTTTTACGAACGGGTTTTCCCCGATACCCCAGTTCCAAAGGCACTTTCGGCTAGTCTTGTCGATCGCTCCCTCGAGAAATTCATCGATACTTTACCTTATCCAACACCGTCGATGGGCCGCCATTTGCGGCGTGCTTCGGTCAAAAGCCAGAGCAATGTCTCTTTGGCATCATCTACGGGCGTACCTTTTGCGCTAGATTTCGATGAACCTGGTCCCGAATCTCACGATCCATGGACCCATTTCTCCCACCAGCAACTTTCACAGGATCTGGACCTGGACCTGGAAAACGATGCTGGGCTGGTTGTACGTGTAGATGAGCTGTCACCGACATCGTCACGTGCCGAAACCGAACCGGAGCCCGAAACTCTTGTTTCTGACCAGTGGCAGTATATTATAGGCATGTACGTGGAGCAACGTGCCGAGGCCCAGATCAACCTCTCTAATAAAACTTATCGGGCCATCATGGACTGTCACGTGCATGGCGTGCCACCCCACAGTCCACATATACTTTTGGCAGCGAAACAGGAGGTGATGCAGCTAATCCATGAAAACACATATCATCCTTTTACTAAGCAGATGCAGCGGTTTTGTACAGGTTCTGGGTGTGAATATGCTGGCGCATGTGCCAATGGTGGCTGTTCCTTGGTGGGTTCCCCGCTTTCAACTGCCCGCCACTCACAACCCCTGCCGTTTCCTCGTAAACTTGCGGGTGATTCTACCCTGACGCCGTCTTCTACGAGTTCTCGTAATGGAAGCGGTACCTCAACGCCACTGCAGGCAAACCAAAAGGCAAATTCAAATGCAAGTCATCCTGCCACCGCTTCAGGCCCCGTGGCGCCAGTTCCCCAGAAAAAACGTTCGAAATTCCTCCATTCTTTGTCGGGTCATGGTACCGGCAGCAGCTCATGTGATGTTGGTAGCAGTAGCAGTCCGCTCAATGGAATTCTTACTCATTTCAAGCCCCATCATAACTCCCATCTGGCCACTGCCCGTGCATATAACTCAGCACCCCAATCGCCGGCCCATACACTGACCCCACTGCGGGAAATCTCCCCCTTATCGCATATTCATGACACCATCCCCCGCCCTCGTTCTAGTGCCGTGCTCGAAACCCACCTGAGCCCGTCGATTCTCGGCAAGCTCTGGAAAAAACGCCGCTAATCTTTTTTTGGCCCTATAGCACGGGGGATTTGGCACCCTTTAGCATTATATACTTGCATATTTATTTCAGTTAATCCATGGCGCATTGTCGCCTTAGCATCGAACTTCTTGTGGCATAGCCATTCCGTTGTAGATCCGTTATTTTGTGATGCCTTATTGATTTAGGTTGGATAGTAGAAATCCATGTGAATGTCGGCAAAGTAATTAAATGGCATTAATTGGGAACCGACTCCATTCTTTAAGATATTTAATCAATGAGGTTCATGGGGCTTTTATATATCTGTGTGAATGTTCTACCCCTACGTTTCTGTTCATCTTAGGTTTGGGTCACTTGTCACCATATATATAAAAGTCTGGTTTATTGCAGACTTGTATTTTGTGGTTAATAATGAGGTCATTCTGAGCCCTTCCTTAAAAAGGGGAAGGTTCTGTTGAACTCCACGACTCTTCGGGTATTTAACTTATTGGGCTTTTTTTTCTCTATTTCCGTCAGATATGACCAAAAATGTCCATGAGAGTATTTCTTTCTTGAAATTGCCTCGGATGTATGGCCCAGCACCTACACTTACTCGCTAGAGCAGATTTTCGTATCATTCAAGGAGAGATTCCCCAGAATAACACTCCTTATTTTCTCCCTTGTGGCCTAATTTTACTAATCTTCTTCAAGAATTTTTGCTGCCCCCAAGGAACCCCATGTGTTTAGTTCAGGATACCTATTGATTGAGGATCTCTCCCTGAGAGTCTGTATCTTATACTTTTTCTACGAACAGTAAACAAACATAGACCAAATTTCTTGAAAGTCCATTTTTTCTCCAAAGTGGAGGCGCAGTCATGCAATTTTCTGGCTCAAAACCAGTGACATGATTGTTATCCGTGGTCCGGCTTTTACATAATGCAGTTCCTACATGATGCCATGATCCCATTTTAATAGCAGCCGTCATATAAAGCAGATCTCCATAAAGGACTTCCGGAAATTCCGGAGCTGTGTAAAGCCACGGTTGTTTTTGTGTGGTTCAAGTTTACTTTTCCAAGAAACTACCAACTCAAAAAAAAAAAAAAAAAAAAAGAAAGCCACTTTTCTGCGGGTTCCAAGGTAAACTTGCCTGAGGAACGTAAATTTAGTTAATTTGGAAATTTTAAATTTCAAAGAAAATATTAGAAAATCACGACATTCTTTTTTTTTTTCTTCTTCTTCTTCTTCTTCTTCTTCTAATACATTACCACGGCAGTCCTTGGCAACCCCCCTAGTATGTAAAAAAAATTTAAAAAAATCGCTCACGTCCATGCATCGTTATCTCCCATAGTGTGCCACGTGATGCAATTGACAACAATAAGTCGGAGATAAGCCAGAATGGGCCCCCTCCCCCTTCCCAACTCACTTTTCCAAAAAATCCCCATAGTGACACAAAAAGAAAACCCCCCAATATTCCAAAATCTCCTCATAATTTCCCCATCGCGATATTCGCTTAGACTTCTGTCCACCACCTCCTGGCGATGAGTCACTATTCCCTTGGTGGGGGGCGGGTGTGCATATAAGCCATGCCAAAACTGATCTTGTACCGCGCTTACGCTGTTGAATTACTCTAATTGGTTCAGCCGGGGTAAGAGTGCACCCGTGCACCCTGGAGAATCTGATAATAGAGGAGGAAGAGAGCTTTTTTTTTTTCCCCCTTTCCTTTCCTGGTCTACTAACCACTCTTCTCCTGGTTTCTTTCGTTACTCCTTTCTGTGTTTGGTATTTTGATAAACGTGGTTCTGCGTTACCTTCCTACAGTCTAGTACGTCAAGGGATCTTTTAAAATAAAAAAAGAAGAAAAAGAAGAAGAAAAAAAAATGTTGGCCAGACAAACCGCACGTTCACTCTCAAAAAGAGTGCTTAGAATGCCACAAATGGCAGTTTCTGTGGGTGCCCTTGCAGCCCGTAATGTGACACAAACATCTTCCCAGAGAGCATTTAGCGCCGTGCCTCCAAAGGCGTCTACACGGTCGACGGTGGTGCAACTTTTGAACAATATTGGATCCAAACGTGAGGTCGAGCAGTACCTCAAATATTTCACTTCGGTATCTTCGCAACAGTTTGCTGTGATCAAAGTGGGCGGAGCTATCATCACTCACCAGCTTCCTGAATTGGCGTCGTGTCTTGCGTTTTTGTACCACGTTGGTTTGTACCCTATTGTGTTGCATGGAACGGGGCCTCAGATCAACGAATTGTTGGAGGTAGAGGGTGTTGAGCCCGAGTATATCGATGGAATCCGTGTCACCAACCCCAAGACCATGGAGGTGGTGCGTAAATGTTTCTTGGAGCAAAACTTGCGTCTTGTTACTGCGTTGGAGAAAATGGGCGTACATGCTCGTCCAATCACCGCAGGCGTATTTACCGCCGACTACTTGGACAAGGATAAGTACCAGTTGGTGGGTAAAATCAATGGGGTGAGCAAATCGCCGGTGGAATCTGCGATTGAGGCTGGTTACTTGCCAATTTTGACCTCGTTGGCGGAAACCCCTTCAGGTCAGTTGTTGAATGTGAATGCTGACGTTGCGGCTTCGGAATTGGCCCGTGAATTCGAGCCATTGAAAATTGTGTACTTAAACGAAAAGGGAGGTCTCGTTCATGGTGAGACTGGTGATATCATCTCCGCCATTAACTTGGACGAGGAGTATGAGGACTTGTTGAAGGAACCATGGGTCAAGTACGGCACCAAGTTGAAGATCAAGGAGATCCACGACTTGTTGCAGCATTTGCCCCGCTCGTCTTCCGTTGCCATCATTGACGTGCACGACTTGCAGAAGGAGTTGTTCACCGATTCTGGTGCGGGTACTTTGATCAGACGTGGTTACAAGCTCATCAACAGAAACAAATTGAGCGATTTCTCCAACTCTGACTTGTTGCGCTCGGCTCTCTTGCGTGACCCTGAAATTAAGAGCGGCAAGTTGAGTGTGGCCTCTTACTTGAAGCACTTGGAGTCTGCCACCTTCAAATCTTATGGTGACGCTCCACTCGAAGTATTGGCTATTGTGGTTGAGGACACCAAGCCCGCCATTTCCACGCCAAAATTGGACAAGTTTTTGTCCTCGCGCACTGGTTGGTTGAACAACGTCACCGACAACATTTTCTCTGCCATCAAGAAGGACTACAAGTCTTTGTTCTGGATCGTCAACGAGAACGATGCCAACTTGTCCTGGTACTTCTCCAAGGCTGACGGCTCGTTCGCCAAAAACGGTGAGGTGTTGTTCTGGTACGGTTTGGATACCAAGGAGATCGGCAACTTGATCAAGCACTTTGATGCCGCCTCTGTCGGCTCTTCTTTGTCCTCGGCCACCGAGAGCGGGGTGTTTTCCGCCGCCAAGCAAGCACGTGGATTCCACACCTCTACCTATCGCCGTTCCGCTTCCGCCTCCGCAAACCCTCCAATCAGACAGGGCACTTCGACCAAGAAATCGAAGGTGGCATTGATTGGTGCCAGAGGATTCACGGGACAAAACTTGATTTCTTTGATCGACAACCACCCTCACTTTGAGTTGGCGCTTGTGTCTTCGCGTGAGCTTAGCGGCCAGAAGTTGCAGGGCTACAACAAGGCCAACATTGTCTACTCAAACTTGCAAACTGAGGAAATCCTCGAGTTGGAGAAAAACAACGAGATTGACGTTTGGGTGATGGCTTTGCCCAACGGTGTGTGCAAGCCATTTGTTGAAGCTATCGAGTCCGTCGAGGGCTCCCAATCCAAGATCGTCGATTTGTCTGCAGACTACCGTTTCGACACCACCGGTGAGTGGGCCTACGGTTTGCCTGAGTTGGGTGACCGTCAGGCCATTGCTGCGGCCAAGAAAATCTCTAACCCAGGATGCTACGCTACCGCGGCCCAGGTCGCCATTGCGCCACTCAAGGAATACATTGCCGGAACGCCAACCGTTTTTGGGGTATCAGGATACTCGGGCGCCGGTACTAAGCCCTCGAAGAAGAATGACATCAACTACTTGAGTAACAACTTGATTCCTTATTCGTTGACCGACCACATCCACGAGAAGGAGGTCAGCAACCAGCTCGGTCTTAACGTGGCGTTCATTCCCCACGTGGCCCAGTGGTTCCAAGGAATCTCTGCCACAGTGTCGATCCCAATCAAGCCAAAGTCCTTGACTGCCAGAGACATTCGCGGTATCTACAGAGACAAGTACGAGGGTGAGCAATTGATTGCCGTTAGCGGCGAGGCCCCTGAGGTCAGGGACATTAGCGGCAAGCACGGTGTGGTTGTTGGAGGCTTTGCCGTCAACTCCGCCGAAGACAGAGTCGTGGTGGTTGCCACCATTGACAACTTGCTTAAGGGTGCTGCCACCCAATGTTTGCAGAACATGAACCTTGTGCTGGGCTACGGTGAGTACGACGGTATTCCCGACACCCTCACCACCAGCGGTTAGACCCCCTCGTTTAGAGTAATACATCAGTGATAATCGTATCCAAATGTAGAATGGCGCCACGCCATAGTGTTGGTTAGACGAATGTTATGTTGTTATGTAAGGTCTACAGTTTATTCGTTTATTTGAATTTTTTTTTTTTTTCTTATCTAAATAAAAAATAACATCATTTATATTACCTAAAATGTATACGAACGTTTATTCTCAACAGCAAAAATCATCACCCTAGGTTTTTAAAATAATGAAAAATGAATCCTCAGTGTTGGAGATTCGCACCCATAATTCTAAATTCTACTATAGTCAAATATCATTCCAAGCGTAGACATGAATTGTACTTCGATATATAAGAAAATAATAAAAGAAAAACAAGAAAGAAGAAGATTTATTTTTATTTATTTTTTAATATATTTCCTTTTCTTTTTACTTTCCATTTCCAATTTTAGAACCTCCCAAAAACTGATGGTTAATGGGCCCATGCTGAGACGTGCCCCCACCAACTGAGGCAGCCCAGATTCAGGTCCAATCAACATGGCGATATCAAATCTTCAATTACGGAAAGTGACTATTTATTCAAAATCCATAACATTAATTGGAGATTGGTAAGGATAATATTAATAATATAAAGATTGAAAAGTATTCAAAAAAAAAAAAAAGAACACATATAAAATATCAGAAATATCAAATCTCAGCCATGCTTATTCCACCAGATAACTTTGGTATGGTGGAGCCCGGATTCTACCGGTGCTCAAAACTTGAAGCCGACCATCTTCCGTTTTTGGAAACTCTCCAACTTAAACTGTTGGTACTTCTAGATGTGGCAAAACCGCCTCGGACGCTTAAACTGTATCTCCAGGAAAATCACGTGGACTTGTACAATTTGGGAGGACTCAAAATCTCCAACCACCAAAATACCGGAAATGTGGGCCAGGATGCTGGTCCAGAAAAAAAAGAAATGGGGGTGAATAATGGACTTCTGGTAACTGGGCGCCTTAATTTCCTGGGCCCAGGTCCAGAATTGGTGCTGTTGGAACGGGAACCTGTTAATACCAATGATCTGTGGATGATTATCGAGAAAAACTTGCTTGTAGCGGCCATTGGCGTTTTGCTCGACCGTAAAAAACACCCTGTGCTTATAGTGGATTCATCTCTGGCACTTGTTGGGGTTTTGCGCAAGATCCAAAAATGGAATTTCAACTCCATTGTCAATGAATACCGCATGTATACCGGCAACGCCAGCAAAATCAGTTATAATGTCGAGGTTTTTTTGGAGCTCGTACAGCTTGAGCTTGTTCCTGCGGAACTTGATCCCGTTTCCCCGCGTCGAAAAGAAGAAATATGTGCAAATGAGCCTGCATTTGGGTATAATAAGGTCCCGTCATGGGGGCCACGTAAACTTCTGGCGCTGGCGCTGGCGTCTCCGGCCCATTATGTCCAAACAGTTAGACTGCAGCGGAATTCCGTCGACGATACTCATGCGGCGGTTTTCGACGACGAAGATGCGTTTTCACTGGGCGATTATGAGGACGACATTGATGATGAACTTCTTCTGGCATCGCCTCAGATTCCGGCTAATTTGCTCCGTCTCGTAGAGCAACGCAAAACAGACCTCCCTCTGGGTCAAGGGCAAATCCTGGGCCAAACCCTGGGTATTCTGCTGCCTGGATATGCTTCAGGTCCTGGTTCGGGTCCAGTGACGGGATTTTCACCCGAATTTCGCCGTCCAAGTCTTGCCGGAACGCGCTCCAATAGCATTGACCCCTCGCATCTATCTGGGGCCCACCCCCGGCGCCGGTCGTCGGTGGAATCTCGACACGTTCGTGTTTCCAACACCCGGTTCCGCGACCCTCAATATATGGGTGCTCTGACATCGCCACGACGTGCATCCCTCGATACCACACTCCGCCAGCTCCGCCTCGAGCAAAGTGACGAGTTTCTGCGGCTCAAAGCGCGTTTTGACTACCATTATTACCGGCCCATGAACATCTGTGCCGATGGATTTAACGTGATCAAGGTGCGGATCCCTCCAGAGCACTCTCTTGCGCCGTGGTTTGTCGCTGCACGTGACTTTTGGCAGCGTCAGTGTGTGGAGGAGTAAGCTTGGTTGTGCCCATTGGCTATATTGGCTTTACTGGTTATGAAGATACTGGTTATGACAATGGTCTTTATTGGTCTTCATGGTGGTAAGAAAGTATGCTCTGCCTTAAGCTGATAACCAGGTGAATCAATGGATTCACTTCTAATCATTGGTTTGATACTAGGATGCTTAGTTGATAGTATACTATATACTATTTACTGGGGTGATTTGCTATGAACTCTTCAAAAATTGACTGGAAATCGTCTCTTTAGGTGTTGGTGAGAACCACCTAGTATTATGGCCTGGTGATTTTCTGGTGTTATACCTGAAAGCGCCTAATGTGATTGACTGATGATCATAGGCTGGTATTTGGTGTTTACGTTGTGGCTTTAAACGGCTCAGTAATACACTTCTTATCCCAGTTACAAACAGACTGAGTGGGTGTGAGATGGTAATTTACTAGTGAAACTCTCGACAAATTTCCATAACTCATTCATTATAGTTATGGTCACATTTCATGGGGTTTAAGAGAGACTTCATCTTCAGTTTTACAATGTGTAAACTCCATTAAAAGAGCGGTCCTAAGGGAAGTTTAGGAATGGTGTCAAACTCAACAGATATGCCTTTGGGGAGATATATAAAACGATGTAATCAATGTGTCTCTTCACTCTGCAAAAAGTAAATTTGATAAATTAATATATGTAGCTGAATGGAAAAACACCTCTAACATTGGTACAACACCTCTCTAAAAGTGGTACAATATTTGCAAGATCCATAGACCATTTCCAGAAGTGACTGTGACCCACAAGAATGGCCCTTCATAACAATTGATGATCTACACTGTGTACCCATATCCAAAGTCGTATATTTTCAGTATTCCAGAAAATGCCCAGCATTTCCGAAAGATTCCCCGAAATTCCCCTACTTCATCATTTTCCCCATGAAGGTCTGGCTGAAGAATCGCCACTAAATGAAGATCCATTCATCACTCTCTCTCGTATACGGTTACCAGAAGCAGAAGAATTGGTACGAGCCGCTGGGCTAGGTTGTGAGTGGCTGCTATAATGGCTTTGTTGGCTCAGCATTGAATATGCCGATGCTGCCACCGATTGTTGCCGGGATTTATTGTACATTTCCTGTAATTTAGAATTTGTACGGCGTGTATATGATTTTTCCCCACCTTCAGACTCCAGCACGGAATTCTGTCTGGAATAACCACCTGAAACAGGTGCAGGGGAATTGTTTTTTGGCTCCAGGTCCAAGGAATTATACGACGCCCTTACGGGCTGGAACTGAGAGTTGCTATTTGCCAGCGAAACTTGGGTTTGGGAACTTTTTGCCGATATGCCATGCTTATTTCCACGACTTGATTTGCGTTTGACGCCAAGCCATTCGGGAAAAGGTTCACCACGTGATTCATAGAAGTTTACAAACGCCTTATGGATCAAGGTATCGTCCTCAGAACTGCCATCTTTATCAGTATGATGGTGTAAGGACGAAGATACAGACAAACTGGAGAATTTGGAGTTGATTTTCTCGATGAATGAACGACTGGGCGCTGCGTTTGGCTGGTACTGGCTCATTATATGTAAGTTTTATCTTTTTAGTTTGTTTATTTGGTTGAGTTTCTTGCTTATATAGAGCAAATATGGGAGCGTATTTATATTTATGGAAAGAATGCGTTGCGGGGATCCAAAGTGCGATACTATGGTAGTGAGCTTAGCACGACTTTGTAAAGACAGTGAACCTTTATCATGAAAACAAAAGGAAAATAAGAAAAGTGGGTTATTACTTATTGCTTTTTAATTTCAAATATAATCTTTTTTTTTTTTTCATAAAACCCCCACGGAACGTGTTCCTGATCATCCCTTTTTCTCCTCCCCCAAAGCTTATCCGTGCTTGGTCACGTGCAAAGCATGAGAGGTTTTATCGTTCCCAGACCACGAAAAAAAAAACGCGACACGGGTGGCGACGGGACTTGAGGCTTTAGGAAGCAAAAAAAAAAAAAGATAGAAAAAGACAAAGGTGGGAAATTAAAGTAACGAAAACAATTTTTTTATTTATTTTTTGGAATTCCACTTTTTTTCCATCTTGTCTCTTTTTTTTTTCTTATTTCTATCTTCCCTTTCCCCAAACACTTCCCCCTAATTTCCCACATCTGATATTCCCGGCCAGCGTGTTTTGGTTCCAGGCTCCGCGCTCCACCAGCTGCCCGATGCGCACACCAGAACATCTCATCTCAGTCCAGGAAAAAGAATGGCATCGCCTTTATCTGGGTGCGAAAAATTCTCCCCCATTTCCATCATCACTACGGTATATTCTTACAAAAAATCACCCGTAAATCCTATTTTCACGGATGTTTTTTCTTAAGGCCTTTCAAAGGGCACAACCACAGGTATCTCTTCTTCTGAGGAGATGTTTCGTGTCCACTCCGGCCATTTTGGCCCACGCCCCACCACATAAACCCGTGGCTCGGCCCAATCTTTATGAGGTTCTTGGAAAAGAAGAAATCACCTTGAAAGAATTTATGGACCACCCAGCTTTTGACAAATGGCTTAAACAAGCAGTGAATTCTTTAAACTTTAGAGATTTCACCGATGTTCAAGAAAAAGCCATTCTTCCCTTTTTGCAAGAGGAAGGTTTGGTGTGCCGGGCCAAAACTGGAACCGGTAAAACCTTCAGTTTTGTGATTCCATTGATGCAACATGTCATGGACATTTTCAACCAAAGCAAAACCCGCAGAAGAAACGTTTCTTGTCTTGTGATTGCCCCTACCAGAGACTTGGCCCAACAAATCCATGCGGATTTCCGTCGTCTTAACACCAACAACCCTCATCTTAAAAACAAGTGTGACGTCAGACTTTGGACCGGTGGTTTGCCCCCTGGTAAACGCCCATGGGGTTCGGATGTGCCTCAGATTGTTGTGGGTACGCCTGGCCGGATTTTGGCAAATCTTGAGGACCGTAGATGGGCCCAGCACTTTAATGAGTTGGAGTACCGTGTTTATGACGAAGCCGATCGGTTATTGGACCAGGGTTTTGAGGCACAGTTAAATGCCATTGATGCTAAGATCAAAAGTCTCCGTTCCACCAGTTTCGAAGCGCCTTTGAGAACGCTTCTATTCAGTGCTACCACCAACGAAAGAGTCACCCGTTTTGCCGAGAAGCAGATGGGTAAGGATTACAAGTATATCAACTGTATTGACGATAGTGTTGCTGAGTCCCACACCCATATTGAACAACGTCTTGTCAAGACTGCCGGTATTTACGAGTCCCATGTTGCTGCTGTTGAAGAGGTTCTCCTGAACATTCAGAGAGAAGACTATAAGGCGATTTTCTTCCTTCCAACCGTGGTGGGTGCCGATTTTGTGCACCGTTTAATGCGCCAATTGCTTCCAGGACGTTTCCCCTACACTTACATCTTACACGGTAAAATGACCCAGGGTGCCAGAAGACATACTACTGACCAGTTCAAGAAAACCAAGCGTGGTGTATTGATCTGTACCGATGTTGCCGCCAGAGGTTTGGATTTCAAGGGTGTTACTGATGTCATTCAAATGGCCACTTCCCAGAATATCGAGGATTACATCCACAAAATCGGAAGAACCGGTAGAGCAGGTGAGTCCGGAAGAGCCACGATCTTTTTGTCTGAGCCAGAGCTCAAATTCACCCAGGATTTGTACGTTCAAAAGCACATTGAGTTCAGCTCTGAGACCGACTACGAAATGACCGAAAAGAGTATGGAACTCTTGAAAGACAAGGTTACTGAAGACGAGGCTGGCGACTATGTCCGGTCTCTTATGGGTTTCCAGTCCGCTGTGGGTGAGTCTTATAAGTTGGACAAGTTTGCCCTTCTTCGCAGTCTTATCGTCCTCTACAGAAAATTGATTGGTAAGGAAGATGCCACCATTTTCCTCTCAACAAGAATGTTCAACAACATGGGCTTGCCCGGCTCGCTTGTTCCCGACTACGTCGAGGTTGACAACCCCAACATGATCAAGAGAAAAGCCAGATCCGCAGGACTGGTGAGAGACCAATTCTCCAGATCTACTCGTTTCGGTGGTGGAAACGACCGTTTCTCTGGCAACAGAAGAAGCGGTGAGAACCGTGATTATCGTAACAGATCCAACAACTATGGTGGAAGTGACTACGGTAGACCAAAACGTGACGATGGTGAAGGAAATACTAGACGCTTCAACAACGACCGCAGAGACGGAAACAGCTTTGGCGGAAACCGTTATGGTGGAGACCGCGAGGGCGGAAACCGTTATGGTGGTAACAACCGTTTTGGTGGCGACCGCGAAGGTGGTAACAAGCGTTTCGGCGGCGACCGTGAGGGCGGTAACAAGCGTTATGGTGGAGACCGCGAAGGTGGTAACCGTTATGGCGGAAACCGTGAAGGTGGTAACAGCCGTTATGGTGGAAACCGTGACGGAGGTAACAAGAACTTCGGTTCAGAGTAATTTAATCTGTGGTTGAGCCTCATTAAGCACGCTTGATCATCGACTTTATTCGGACATATGACGTGAATGATTCTGTTTGGGTGTCGAATTCCTGATTAACGGGAACAATCCAGTTTCTTGTGCCTCGTTTGATCGACCCTCGTTTTTATCTTCTGAGATGGATGCTTTCATATTGGCTCTCATCTATGTACATAGTTTAAAAAATTTATTAGTTCAGAAATTTCTGCTTTATTCTAATTATGCTTTCTTCTCCTACCTTTGGGTCTATTGTGTCGAGGCGAATACGGCTTAATCACTGATACACCCTCTTCCTCGGGCAGCAGCTCCCTTTGCTGTTTGCGCTTCCCGGTCAACTCTTCAGCGGTCAAAGTCTCCCTTGTAATGATCACATACGCCAACAATGAAAGAATAATGAGCGTATCGGCAATAACAACTTTTCGCAAGAAAGATATTTCTCGAGCAAATGAAAGCGTTTCCTTTCTCAAGCTATTGATCGAGCTGCGTGATTGGGTACTTTGGGCCTGGAATAGACGGATGGAATCGGTTTTGATTTTCTCCACGGCTTTCTCCAAATAAAGCACTTGTGTGTACATTGTTTCATTGAGATGGATCAAGAGATTCTCGAACTTTCTTACCTGCCGGTGTTCCAAATTGAAAAATGCATCAGAGAGAAGTTTGCTCTGTTCCTCCACATACAATAGAGACAATGTTGCATTAGTTTCTAAGAGTGATAATCTCTTCACGATGTTCTGGAAAATAGACTCCTGTGTTCGCTTATTGTTGTTTGTCTCTGTAGTGGTGGTTTGAGGAACATCAATTGATACTAAGGGCACATCGCAGTAGTTATCAGTTGAATTCAAATCCTTCAAAAACTCATTCAACGCCAAATAAGGTGTTGAAACTTTACACTCTTCTACACGAGAGTTGAATTCGGCAGAATTATTGAGGAACTCCTCGGTAGGCTTCTGAATTTGGTGAGTTTCTGGAGAAACTGCTTCTGTACCCACATCAGTATCCTTAAACTCCTCCATCATCGTTTTTCCGTGTACACGTACCAAAGATATCGGGCAGTAAAACTCATTTCCATAATGGCTAACAATCTCAATCTTCAAGTAGCGAGCCCAAATAAGAGGGTTTTCAATATTAAATGTTTGAGTGTCACGGATATTTTGGGCCTCAAACTGGCCCAATTCGTGCCAGCCTTTGGTGACAGGGAAACGGTCGGAAACGGAAAACTTGACTGTACGGAACATCGAGCTGAAAAGCTCAAAATTTCCCATCACTACTGAATTGACCAAAATATCCTGGCAAAGCTCTATAACCACAAATTTGTTGGATGCAGAACATTTGTTTAAGAGATACGAGTCCTTAACTTCGGTTAAAATGGCCGAGGCACCTTTGGCATCACTATTTGTTTTCACGATTGTCGCCGCACAATCCACCGATGCGTAGTTAAACTTATCCTTATAAACACGGCCCTGGTCCTCCAAAGATGCAACCGCATGTTCGCTGGATTGTTTTATGGCTAAGTAGCTGGCATTATTAGCATTGGGACTTTTCTCCTTCGATCCGCCGATTGCAACTTTCACTTCCGACAGCTCTAGCTGGTTTCCTGCCTCTTTCAATTTCTTCCATTGTTCAAAAGAAAGAAACTTACCCTCTTCCGAATGGTTTTTTTCGCCCTGCTTGTAGTTCGACATGTTTGAGACATTTCCAATGGGATCTTCTTCACTCGGTTGTGCTTCTTCACACCCATTTCCCGGCAAATCTGAGATTGGAGACACATGAGATATGGTGAATGATGATTTTGCCGAAGAAATCAGAGAACTTTCTTCGGATTTTGGAGAAGTTGGAATATGCGAAGGTATGGTCAATTGACCATATGTATTAAGGGGTTTCACAGTTTCTGATGGTTCAGAATAAACAGATAAGATGGGGGTTGAAGCCATGACGGGTTCAGGTTCTGATTTAATTGAAGAAAGCTCCGAATTTTGCGATCCCAAATCCGTTGGACTATGGATTTCTGTCTGCAAGAGAGAAAAAGTGTTCAAAATCGGGATTGTAGACCAATTTGTAAACGTGCTTTCTTCGTAGATCGATTCGGGTGAAATCAAAGATTCGATTTCTTCGGAAATATTCAGAGGAATTGAAGTTAAGTCCTCATTATAGGTAGAATCTTCAGCCCGTAGTATTTCAGTTGTGGTATCTAAGCTTACAGAAACTGTTTCAGGTTCAGTACTTGTCGAAAAAGTGCTGCTAGTTTCTGTAGTTGTGGATTCCGTAATTTTCTTTGAAACATCGTCTTTAATTAAGTCCAAAATAGGCTCTGTTTTAATCGAGGTATTTATGAATGAATCCAATAGTGGTGTATGCTCTGCGGAATCGATAATCATCAGAGAATCATCTTTCTTCTCTGTCCTATGAAAAGTACTGTTTTCAGTTTCAGAAATCTCAGATTCTGATTTTGAATAGTTATGTGTTATTTTTTCTGGAATTTGAGACTCCAGTAAAATTCCACCACCGATTTCTTCATCTTCGACAACTGTAGACTGGACAGATACTCGTAGCAAGACTAAGAACACAACATGAGCAGCGAGTTTAACCATGTGATGAGGTTTTTTTTTTTTGAAAGGGAAAAAAAATGTGTTGTTTTCCCAGCAATGAAATTATTCTGGTTTAAAATTAATTTCCCAGGATTTCTGGGATTCGTTTGCGTTTTTTGATGTGTTTTTTTTTTTTTTTTTCAGTGATTTTCCTTCGTTTCTTATCGTGAGATCAAACCGGCACGGCCGAAGGTGCGCATCGCAGACTGTGGCTGGGCGCACGGCGATATAGTCATTTAGTAGGAAAAGTGTTTTTTTTTTAAACGTTATGAATGGGAGTGAGTGGCTATGGCCTAGGATTTCAAAATTTTGTTAAAGGAGTATTTTCATTTTTCCTTGGCATCATTGTTGGCATTCAAAAGCATTGTTTGTTTTATAGAATAGGTGTTAAATTGCCCGGGCTAAGTCACGTGAGGATGTGAAACAGGGCTTCATTAACCTTTGAACAATGGTTTCTATTTTCTTTTTTGCTGGTCTTTAAACATTTTTTAATTCTTGGCATAGTAAACCTAATTTTCCACTTCTCTTTTATTTCATTTTTCCTTTTTCTTTCTAACTCTCGTATTACTGAAACCCTGCTGGATCCTTAAGTAATGCTTATTAAAGGTCTTGCGAAGAGCCATGTGAACGAAATATGAGATTTATTATTGCCGGTTTCGTGAAAATATGGAAAAATTAAGTGCCTAGCTTATTAACTCTCTTTTAGAGGCCTTGTAATGTTTTTAAAAGTATTTCGGAATTGCAAAGTTCCATCTCTAACTTCTATAAATAAAAATCATTCTCTTAATAAATAAGAATTAAATTATCACAAAACGCTTGTCCAAAAAACCATTTCCCAACAAGAATCTTCTAAAAAAATACCTATTTCTCCTTCTTTTACAAAGCTTTATAAAATTCCTTTTTTTTGTAATTAAAAAACTCCCATTCATCACTTCTCTTGGGATTTCCTTTTGTAGCCTTCTCTCCATACTTTATTGTTCACTAGAGGCCACCGCGAAAAAAACTCAGACATGAAAACCTCATCACTAGCAAAACTTTAATAAATTTGTGCAATAAAAAAAAAATACAGAAATGCTCCAAACACTCCCATTATCGGCACGGGCAGAAACAACAGCCCTCAAGCAACCAAAAGAGCTTTTCAGTTTTTCGAGAAATGTGGAAGGTCGTTGGCTGAGCGACGAAAAAGAATCGAAAGAGGAACACCTTAGTTACTTTTATTTCCCTGACGCGTATCTCGATAAGCAAATCAATCTTCTGTATGGAATGAAGAATTTCCGGAAAGTGCCCGATTCAGAAAACGTGGCGAATTTCCCTGCGTTTCTTAACAGCCTCCAGCAATATGAGCAAAAGCTGGGAAAAAAAGTCAAGGCAGATATTATAGCTTTCCGTGGTGTTATGACCAAACTCCTTACGTTGCCATATAATTTGAATAACGAGATCCATCTTTATGTGATGGCCTATGATGGACAGATATTTATAAAAAATGATGATGTTTTGGACTTAAAGAGGCGTGCAGAAGAAGAGGAAAAACTTAGCAGCGACCCTGAAAAGGAAAAACACATGAAAACATGCGAGTTTGTGGGTTACAAGTTTGAAACCATGACCACACTCAAGAAGCCATGGGCAGAAACCGCCAGAAAAACGATCGAGAAAAGACATAAACAACTGGTCAACAACTACGAGCAATATATTAGTGTGGTACGTTCCGGGGTGGGTAAAGTGAAGACGCTTTTGGCTGGTGAAGTCGATTGCTTATGGGATTATCTTCCCGAGGAACCAGAAAACGTACTTCCACATTATGCGGAGTTGAAAACAAGCCGGGTCTTGCAAACTCCGCAACATGCGTTCCAATTTGAGAATAAGCTTTTTAGAACATGGGCACAGTGTTTCCTTTTGGGAATCACGCGTATGATTTACGGGTTCAGAGACGACAATTACGTGTTGCGTGATGTGGAGGTATACAACACGGATGAAGTTCCGGTGTTAATCAAGGATAATGCTATTCCGGGCAGAAAAGGGCCTAAAATCGTATGCATGAATGCGTTAAAATGGTATGGTGCTGTTTTGGACTGGATCGTGAAGAATGTTGATGCCAATGATGAACTGAAGGTGTACAAGATTGACTATGATCTGGGTTCAAGGTCTTTTATGTTGAGCGAATGCATGGGCAACGAAAACAAGGAATTGAGAAACGGCGGGATTTTGACCGAAGAGTTTAAGGCATGGAGAGAAACCCTCAAATCTCAGAAATAGATAAAACATGCAATCTGTTTTAAATTGTAATGAATGCTTCGTGTTGTTTCTATTCAGTTTTATTTGCCAATGTTTATCCTGGGGCTGTTAATCTTTTGGGATTGTTTCTGGGGGAGGCCTTGTAATGAAAAAGGAGGGTAACACTTAAGCAACATGTGTTCATCAAAATGGTCCACAAAAGTATTGTTTAAGTCGTTTTGACGCTTATACTTATAGTTTAACATGATCTTTCACATGTTTTAGAAACCCGTGGGCGTTTTGAGAACGTAGTTGCATAAGCGATTATGCTTAAATTTGAGAATAAGCTAATGAGTTATAAAACCAAAACCCCACGTACTAATGTTAAAGTTTTCAAAGGCGCTGTTTCTAGAAATAACCACAGTGAGTACTAGTTGCCGGCGACTCTATATGTAAATGTGCGAGGTGAAGATGATCGGTATGAAACCGAATATCAAAATTACATTTTGGGAATTGGCCTACATCTGGCCATTTAACGTGCTTTGCATGTAATACAAAACATCTTATGCAATTAGTAAGGCATATAGAAACACGGGTCGAGAACGTCAAATATCGAAAGATTCACTTTGTATTCAATTGCTTACATATCGCCATTCTCAGAGCAGTACGGTACAGAAAACCACTGATCGAGACCGTGAAATATCGAAAGTTTTATTTCGGGTTCAAATGTTTACAAAGCGGCATTTTCGGAACGACCCGTGGTCTTATTTGCGCTCTAATCAAATACATGCAAGTGGGGCAAAACTTGCACCGCCATTGAAATTTGCTTTACTAATGTGGACTTTTCAACCTAAACAGGGCCAGAAATAATAAAAGGAGCTTGGCGGTTACCCAGATTATTCAAAAGTAGTCAGTATTTTATTTTATTTTCTTTTAATTTAATTTTTCAAGAAGAAAATTTGCTCTATTCTTCAAAAAAGCATCCAATCAGTAACAACGGAATCTGGTTAGTAAGCGTAGTTATCCAGACCATGGCGATTCTTCGCATGAGACGAAATATGAGAAGCACAAACGACGAGGCCACCCGAGCAGGGAGAAACCCTTTAGGTGTACAGCTACGTCATACTACGTAAGCAATTTTGAAAGAATCGTATTTCTGCTGCGAATGGGGAAAGAAAGTGCCAACAAAAACAGTAGGTTTTAAAATATTTTAATAGCCAAGAAACTTCGATATTGGAATATTCGATTATCCCGTTCTTGGCGAGAGAGTAATATTCGTTTTCATACACCACAGAGTTCAAGGAAAACGAGACATGTGGCGAGGGAGACCCGTGCGTCGGAGATATCGGCTGCACTAGCATGCCTGCATGTAAAGAGTGGGAGAGGTTTTGAGAGATATCAGATCGCGCGGATTTTCCTGTTTGCGGAAGAGAAGAGCAAGCAAGGCCGCAGGAAACAAAATGCTTGTGGAAATGAGAATTAAAAAAGAAAGCCGAGTTCCAGGAGTCTAATTAAAAAGTAATTAAAATAAACGGAACTCCGAGAAAATTGAAAACCTCAATCTCCAATATTACATATTTGAGTCGGAGAAAACTCCGGCTTGGCCTAAACGAGACTAGTTCTTGACAACTAGTACGGCTGCTGATGTGTAGTTCATGCAGCAACCGTGGTGTTTATGCGAGCAAACATGAGTTTCGGGCACTGGAATTTGGGAGAACAACTTAATACAGGTTAAGAATTAGGAAAGAAAAAAAAAAAGTAGTGCCATTAGCTAATTGCAAAAATGCCACCCGATTTGGTTTTGTAAACACCTATTTTTCTTGTAATTAGCTGGTCTCGCTTCGTCGCCCATTCACAGTTCTGACAAATGTCACGAGGCCTCGGCTGGCCTGAGACAGTCGGTGGCGGAGACCTCAGGTGAGGACGAAAAAAAACGTAAGCGTGTTCGAGGCACGGGGCAAGACCTTGCATGCGTTTCTTGCACACAGAGGCATGCACCGCATGGCGTGAGTAACTGCCGCGCTCTGATTGGCTCTAACAGGGGGCTTACTAAACGGACAGGTCTGGAATTCACCCCGCAATCGCGGGCCTGACCGTGGCTCCTCCTACCACTTCTGTTTGGGGGCAGCAATCTATATAAGACCAGCAGTTCCGCACCCATCCAATGGACTATCTTTCTTTTCTTTTTATATACCATCAATCTAATTGACTAATCTTTTTTTGCTCAATTACAAAAAAAAAATTACAATGGCCCCAGTCTACGAAGCTTCTAACGGTTGCCCCGTTACCAACCCTTTTGCCTCCCAAAGAGTCGGCCAACACGGCCCTTTGTTGTTGCAAGACTTTAACTTGATTGACACCCTTGCCCACTTCGACCGTGAGAGAATCCCAGAGCGTGTTGTCCACGCCAAGGGTTCCGGTGCTTACGGTGTCTTTGAGGTCACCGACGACATCACCGACATTTGTGGCTCCAAGTTCTTGGACACTGTTGGTAAGAAGACTAAGTTGGTGACCAGATTCTCCACTGTCGGTGGTGAGTCCGGTTCCGCCGATGCTGCCAGAGACCCAAGAGGTTTCTCCGTCAAGTTGTACACCGAGGAGGGTAACTTGGACCTTGTTTACAACAACACCCCAGTCTTCTTCCTCAGAGACCCAACCAAGTTCCCTCACTTTATCCACACCCAAAAGAGAAACCCTCAGACTCACTTGAAGGACGCCAACATGTTCTGGGACTACTTGACCAACAATGAGGAGTCTGCCCACCAAGTCACCATTTTGTTCTCTGACCGTGGTACTCCTCGTTCTTACAGAGAGATGCACGGTTACTCTGGCCACACCTACAAGTGGTCCAACAAGAAGGGTGAGTGGCACTACGTCCAGGTCCACTTGAAGAGTGACCAAGGTTTCAAGACCCTCACCAACGAGGAGGCCGGTGCTTTGGCTGGTTCCAACCCTGACCACGCCCAAGAGGACTTGTTCAAGGAGATTGCCAAGGGTAACTTCCCATCGTGGACTTGTTACGTGCAAACCATGACCGCCGAGCAAGCCAAGCAAGTTGACTTCTCCGTCTTTGACTTGACTAAGGTCTGGCCACAAAAGGACTTCCCATTGAGAAGATTCGGTAAGATCACCTTGAACGAGAACCCTAAGAACTACTTCGCCGAGGTGGAGCAAGTTGCTTTCTCTCCTTCCCACACCGTTCCATACATGGAGCCATCTGCCGACCCTGTCTTGCAATCGAGATTGTTCTCATACCCAGACACTCACAGATACAGATTGGGTGCTAACTACCACCAGATCCCTGTCAACTGTCCTGTCACTGGTGCTTCTGGTAATGGTGCTTTCCACCCTCACATCAGAGACGGTGCCATGCAAGTCAACGGTAACTTGGGAAGCACTCCAAACTACTTCTCCCCAACCAACAACTTTGCTACCGCCGAGAAGTTCCCTCTTCAGGAGGACCAAGAAGTTTGGGAGGGATCCGCTTGTCCTTTCCAATGGAAGGCTACCGACGCCGAGTTCAAGCAGGCTACTGACTTGTGGCATGTGTTGGGTAGATACCCAGACCAACAAAAGAACTTGGCCCACAATGTTGTCGCCCACGCTTCTGCTGCTGACATTCCTATCCAAGACAGAGTTGTTGCTTACTTCTCCAAGGTCCACCCAGACTTGGGTGCTGCCATCAAGAAGGGTCTCGAGGAGTCCCGCAAGTAAGTTTGACACTTATTTACTGCCTGCTTTGGTGCCCTGCATAGTTTGATTGATAATGAATACGTAAATAGTATATTAAGATATTTGAAAAAAATAAGAAAAAGAAGTTGTATTTTCGGGCTTTTAGCGTTCTGCTTGATCAATATTAGTTCACGAATTATGTGGATATTAAAAGGGGGCATTCTAAGATTGTCTACTTTTCTAAATGATAAGCAGTTCCCGACGAGGCCTGGGGCAAAATTCTGGATTCGTAAAACAGTGACATTTATTACTCCCTGATGTTTTGAAGATCCGGTAGCCCGGCTTCATATTTTGTGATTCACCGTTTTCCGTGTCTAAGTTAATCGTGCTTTCGGGCGCCTTTCCCAATTAAGAAAAGTCCCGTGAAATGCATAGTGTGCGCGAGAAGCATCAAGAAAACCAAACCATTTCACCAACCCTAGAGTTTCCGAGGAGACCACGCCTAGAAAAATACTTCCAAAATTATCCACAAATTCTATTTTATGGACATATGTGCCGTTATATTAGATTATATTCTGATCGAGTATAGGCTCTGCGAGTGCGGTACATGCCGAGCATCGAGAATGATTTTTTCTCAAACTTTCAGGTAAAAAGATCCACGTTCACTCACTTAGTGCTCTCGAAAAAAATAATTTTGCAATTGGATCAGAATACTAATATCAGTCGATGACAAAAGGTTAGGAAAGCTTTCAATCTTTGTTATAAAAACGTTGCATGGTGCATTACCGGATGCAGAAACAACGGCTGTGCATTCGTTCGCTTGATTTAGGTAGACGTACTGCTTCTTTGCCGGATCTACATGCGCATGCATAAATTTTCTACACATATAGCGGGGTACGTTTAGACAAGATTCTTATCCATGCATGTATTAGCCGCGTGGGATCTGGCTGTATGCTATGTTGCTTTGGTGACGTCAGGTGAAACATTAAAGGGTGAATTCCTGATGAAAACGGGTGTGGGAGAGCTGCCTGGAAGATCAATAAATCACGACTTTATAAAACTCAGATATGGAGAATGAAACGTCTATAAATAGTGCTGAGGACACTTTTACTATATACCAGCTTCAAGCTGACACCAGGGACTTGACAGTAAGAACTTTCGAAGATTTTCCAAGTGCTGAAGAGAATATGGTTCGGTCATTGAGTAGTTGATAACAATCTATTGATTTAATCATATATTGGGTCACGGAGAGGCTTTCGCTTTTTGAGATCTCTCTAATATTTGTCAGCAATAAAATTCTCGTGCTCTAACTCCATGGATACAACGTGATAAAAGAAATACTTCTCCTGCAACATGTATTACCACCAGACACTTGTATCTGTCACGGGTGTAAAGAACACATGGTCCAGAAGTTCGTGTAGAGCTGCACTAAATATTTGGACTTATCTCCATCTCACCCATACCTGCCACGTTTAGCACATATACTATCTTGGCATCCCATCTTGCTGAATTCTTTGGTAAATTCTCTGACGTAAACTCATGTCAGAATGTTACAGATAGCGGGCATTCCTCCCCGGGAACACCATATTTGCTCAACTAGTTTGAATGAAATCACTCATTAGCGAGTAAAATAACCTGCCCGAACATGCAACTTGTCTGTATCTTTGTGAAATAAATTCTAGACCACTTCAAGCCGAAATCAAGTACTTTATCTAGTAAACACCGGTAATACGAATGAATGGTATATCATCGCCAGTTTATGAATTCAGGTTCACAGATGTGAAGACAGCATAGGATTCGAAAACACAGAAGAGAATAAGTTTTGTACAACCTTCCATATAAGCTTCCCAAATTGAAATTCTAGGCGCGAGTCAGCCCCTTTCTTTTCTCTTTGAGATTCAAGGGCCAGTTCAGTATTATGAAAACGACTTTTCGACAAAGAGGGCAACTATCCGAGCGCTCAAGCCAATCCTTCAAACAGCCCAAGTGGAGAATATGGCCCCAGTGGAGAATATGGCCCCAGTGGAGGTTTTGGTTTTGGGTGTTTCCGTGAATTGAAGGGCTTTACCCGTTCATTTGCGAAAGTCTCAGGGAAATGAATGTCTTTCCTGCAAATAATAAACATGTGATCTGCTACAGCCAATTCTTCTTCCGTTAGAGAAGAAACCCGGTCCTCGAGATGCCAAGACTTTGTAAACAAGCGTGTGATTTGGTAAATTTGCATGGATGCAGATGGTTCGAGACAAAACACCCTTGTATAATGGTACTGGGCCACCCACAATGAGAGTGGGAGTATGGAGTATAGAGAATAATGGAGAAGAAAACGGCCTTTAAAAAATATAGTTTCAAAGCCCTGGATATAGATTGCTCTATTTTCCCAAATAAATTCCTCAAGAACGTCTTCGTCTTTATCATCCAGAGTATTGTTATAAGTCACTAGTTCATAGACTTTTATTACCAAGTTCCTTACAAATGCAAAACACTTGATGAACATGACTCCAAACTCTATTTCAAACAAAAGACTGCCCATGGAAACCACGCTTTGGAATACCTCGTACGCTAAAATAATGACCATAATCGTTGAAAAGCATTGGTTGAACAAGAGCAAAACTTTTATAATTCTCTAATGAAATTCAAAGTTGTTTACCATTCAAAGGAAATGATGTGCAACCAAACGCAAGTTTTTCTTTGATATCAATTTCCCAACCGAACCAAAATTTGCTGCTAACACCCAAAGTGAGATAGTGTGGTATTTTCCTTTCAAACATTCAACTTGATGTGGCTTTTTCCAAAATGGTTCCCATAACTTGACTGGCGTGATTCCAAAAAAAAGAAAAAGAATGGCCCCGGAATTTTAAGTAACAACATCTTTTGCTTTTTGCATACTTAAGATCTGAAATCATTAAGAATAATGAAAATACTCTTAGGATACCCAATGATCATATGTAAGATGGACCAAACTAGCGAATTCACCCCATAAAAGTTACCTCATAAATATTGCAAGGATACCGGAAATAAAGACAGTCTTTTTGCACGATTCATCTCCCACAAAGAAAACTCTAACAAGAAAATAAGCGCTTAGTTCTTTTTTTTTTTTAGTTAGCCCACTAAGCTCCCTAAACTCTGAGGAAACACGAGGTTAAACACTTTTCCAAGTCAAAGAAATTAAAAATTCAGACACAAACCGGTGTGTTTTCCATAGTAAAATATGTTCAAGCAGATAAGGTTATAGCCCCTTTCGCCTGTTACAATAATTCTTGAATGAATTTGACTGGAAATTGAAATCCTCTAAATTTGCAGCAAGATTTAGGGAAAGGCAAAAATCCCTCCTTGACAATTTTTTTTTTTTTTTCAAAATCAAATGGTTCTCTCAAAGAATGAAATTTGTTTGGGCGGGAAAAATATTGAAAAATTCCTTGGGTATAGTTAGGATTATATGCTTTTAAGAAACTAAATTAGCAATAAGCCCGTGCGCCGTCCATAACTTCGGCCGGCGGTTTGGCCGCCGAAAAATGACCGATACAGGCACGGCCTCGACACTGCATCAATCTGACCATTTCCTAATTAGTAATTGGGGCGTTCCGAAAATTTTGCGTTTTGTGGGATTGAGTGCAAACCATTGCGCAATTTCTGCAACAAATTGCGCTTTGATAGAATACATGCATTTTGCGAGAAAATCTCTATCGTGAAAACTGAGGTTTGCTTTCAATGTGTGTTGGCTGTATATTTATTTTATGAGAACCTTAAATTGTAAATGACTAAATAAAATTCTAGAAGAACTCTCTAATGCAAGAAAAAAAGCTCGGATTCTGAAAGCAGCGCTCAATGACTAACAAAAGAATTTAGTTTGAAGGCGTGCTGATACAGACAGTAGTGTTTTTATTGAAAGAAAAGAAATTTGAGAAGCGCAAAAACTAAACCGGAGTTAAGACATAAAACCAGCGACAAAACTTTGATGCGTAACTACGTCATAGTACGTATACAAAACGGACAGGATGACAAACATTTCCGAAAATGAAGTCCAGTGGTGAACACAGAACAGACAAGCTCCAACAAAAATACAAGATTTAACCTTTTTATACCATGAAACTCGAGCCTTGTTATAATAGGGAAATGAACATACTTGATATTAAAGTCATATTATATCTAAAAGCCAAAGACTTTGCAAGAGAATATCATGAGCCGGAGATATTGATTGCTTATGCGGGCTTACATTTGGCATGTAGCAATCTAAATATCATTTTATCCTCCTTTTAGAAAATTATGCACGAAGAACCGAAGCCTTGAAAGCAATGCGTAGAGCGTGGTTGCGGTGTAGTGACGAGAAAGCAAGCTCAAACCACTTCCCAGCTCATCATTGATACGTTTCTCCATTTTTTTTTAGTATTATCTCGATATTTTTTGATGTTAAAATCAAGAATAACAAGAAAAAACACAGAAAGAAAGATAAATGTAAGTTTTTTTTTTTTCTCACCCAGACAGTGACGTGTTTTAGAATAGCCGAAAAGACACGAAGGGTATGCAGAGGATGTTTTTTAATAATATTTTTTCTCCTGATTACGATTTCAAACAAACACAACACCTTAGTAACTGGTGACAATTTTGCAGGTGGTCGGTTTCAAATCGATGGGCAAATCATAATATGACTTGAAAGATACTATTGTTACTGCATTTCACAAATAAACAGGCACTACCTGATTTCGAGGCATGTTTAAGGCACATTCTCGACCTTAACCAACAATAAGATTAAGAAATCACTTGGTAAAAACATTATTTAATGCTGTGAATTGGTTACCAATATCATCACCAGGAAATTTATTCATAAGCCTGGTGGTATCAAACTTGTAGCAAACAAAGCCCTTAAAACCAACTCCACCCAATTCAATCAATTCTTTTGATGACAAGCATAAATTGCCCATACGTGGAAAGCAAACAAAATCCTAATGAATAACTCCGAGCCAATAAGAAATCATCTCTAGGCTTGGAACAGTAATCCTCAACCGTTCTGTATCGAAAAGACATTCCAGACAAACCGTAGGTCAGCCCATGCTGATACATCCTGCAGCAGCAACTGTGATTATGCAAGCAAACAAACTTTCTGTGCTATGCGAAAAAGCAAGTATTATGAAAAGAAGAAAGAGAGATAAGGAATCAGAATTACAAATATAATAACATTATGAGCTAAATCAAAATCACCAGGAGACTTGATCACTATGTCCCTTTAGAGAGTTAAAGTTGGATATCAAGTCCTTGAAATACTTATTTCTTGGGCTTGACAAAGCTGAAGAAGTTTTTGCTGACTAAGATAGTCTAGAGCGGGGATTTCAGGTCATGGAAAGAGAAAACGTAAGCGCAGGTTTGTGGCACGGGTCTAACTATGCATATTATTTCTGCATACAAAAGACTTTGCTGCATGACGTGAGTAACTGGCTCATGTTGATTGGCTCAAATCAGGACTTACGAAACGGACAGGACTGGCACTTTCTCTGCAGTCGCGGGCCGAACAGCGGCGCTTTTGTACCACTTCGCCATACGGCTGCAAACAAGCGAAAACTGCAAACTATAAAAATATGGCGGTTCATCATCCAAATAGCATCTAATTTTTCTCTTTTTTATTGTAATCCACAACTTCATTCCGCTAAGAACTTTATATTTAGATAACAAAAATAAAAAATAAAAACTACAATGACCCCTGTCTTCCAAACTTCCAACGGCTGTCCCGTCACGAACCCTTTTGCTGCCCAAAGAGTGGGCCAAGATGGCCCCTTGTTGTTGCAAGATTTTAGCTTGATTGACAGCATTGCCCAATTTGACCGTGAGAGAATCCCAGAACGTGTGGTGCATGCTAATGGTTCCGGTGCTTACGGTGTCTTCGAGGTTACTGATGATATTACCGACATTTGTGGCTCCAAGTTCTTGGACACTGTTGGCAAGAAAACCAAGCTTTTTGCAAGATTCTCTACTGTGGGTGGTGAGATCGGCTCTCCAGATGCCGTCAGAGACCCCAGAGGTTTTTCTGTCAAGTTATATACCGAAGAAGGTATCTTGGACCTCGTTTACAACAACACTCCGGTTTTCTTTATGAGGGACCCCATCAAATTCCCTCATTTTGTCCACACTCAAAAGAGACACCCCCAGACCCACTTGAAGGACCCCAACATTTTCTGGGACTACTTAACTAACAATGTGGAGACTGCTCACCAGGTGACGATTTTGTTTTCTGACCGTGGTACTCCTCGTTCCTACAGGGAGATGCACGGCTATTCCGGTCACACCTACAAGTGGTCCAACAAGAAGGGTGAGTGGTACTATGTGCAAGTGCACTTTAAGAGTGATCAAGGTTTCAAGACCCTCACCAACGAGGAAGCAGGTGCTTTGGCCGCTTCTAACCCTGACCATGCACAGGAAGACTTGTTCAAGGAGATTTCCAAGGGTAACTTCCCATCGTGGACCTGTTATATCCAGACAATGACCGCTGAACAAGCCAAGAAGGTTGACTTCTCCGTGTTTGACATGACCAAGGTTTGGCCACAAAAGGATTTCCCATTGAGAAGAGTTGGTAAGATGACTTTGAACAAGAACCCTGAAAACTACTTCGCTGAAGTGGAACAGGCTGCCTTCTCTCCTTCCCACACCGTTCCATACATGGAGCCATCTGCCGACCCTGTCTTGCAGGCTAGATTATTTTCTTACCCAGACTCCCAGAGATACAGATTGGGAACAAACTACAAGCAGATCCCTGTCAACTGTCCTGTCACTGGTGCATCTGACACTGGCGCCTTCCATCCTCACATTAGAGATGGTCGTATGCAAGTCAATGGCAACTTAGGAAGCACACAAAACTACTACTCCCCGGAAAAGTTTACCACCGTGAAGGTTCCTCTCCAAGAGGAGCAGGAAGTGTGGGAAGGTGCTGCCTGTCCTTTTGAATGGAAGGCCACCGACGCCGAGTTCAAGCAGGCAACTGACTTGTGGCACGTTTTGGGTAGATACCCGGGCCAGCAAGAGAACTTGGCCCACAACGTTGTTGCCCATGCTTCCGCTACAGAAATCCCCATGCAAGAAAGAGTTGTTGCTTACTTCTCCAAGGTCCACCCAGACTTGGGTGCTGCCATCAAGAAGGGTCTCGAGGAGTCCCGCAAGTAAGTTTGACACTACTTTTTTGTCTATTTCAGTGCCCCATACAATTACATTGACAATTTTTATACTTAATAAAATAATACATAAAGAAAAATAGACAATAAAAAATTCATGCACACACATGAGGTTCTTATCGGGCGATTTCCAACGATCGCGAAGACATTGGCTACACTTGTTCCAACCCAAAGATACATTATATTACCCTATAAAGCCCACTAGTAATCCGATCTCCTGATTTTCTGATACAACGCCGGTATCCTCCCCAAAACCTCGATAGCGGCCGCTGAGTTATTGCCTTAGAGCTTAGTCGTGTTACAGGATGTGCATTCACAAGCCGACCCACATTTGCAAATGGACCCTTCCGATCCACAGCATCCTTGGACCTTCTTGGGTTTAGCAGAAGTGGGGTTGGGTGCAATTGGAGCTGGAGTAGTGGTTTTCTTAGAGCAGCAAGACATTTTCTATTATTTTTGAAATAAGAAGAGCGGTGGGAGGAGAAAAAAGGACTGGGGAAAATATATGTGGGGCATTTTGCGTTTGCGATAAGTTCCGGATCAAGTTACCATATTAGGCAATTCTTAGCGCCTGGGGCTTGGCCGGATTTTGTTGAGATTCCGCGGCATTGAATTTTTTCAAAGATCTAGTCACGTGAGGGGTTTGCGAAAGATCACGTCGAGTCTTCTTGACTTTCCGATTTCGTGACCGGGATCACCCGACTTAGGCACGCGAAGCTAAATTTCTCCTGCAGAAACTCATGAATACTACAATTTCCAGGAGGTCCGCCAACATGGCAGCACAGCCCAAAAGAGGCATTGGATTGTAGAAAGCGATTGACTTATGAAACAGCCCCTGGTGCTAAGCCTTGTTTTGGCCTGGTCTGGAAAGGGAAACACATAGATGGTTTGATGCTATTTTTGGATCTCCTTTTCATCATTACCACTATTTTTTTTTTTTTTTTAAGTTTTACTTGCGTCAACTTGGTCGGAAAATATCCTGAGTGGGGAGGCTACCTTATTGCTCTCAAAATCTGTTGTGTTGCTCTCGGCCCATCGGCACTTTTCCAGATTCGCGATCGGGAAATGTGGGGTGTTACCAGTAACGAAAGTCTATCCTCTTTCAACAAAAAAAAGAATAAGTAAATGCAAATAAATTCAACAGGCCACAATATTCAGGCGGTATCTTACTGATAACTTCACCCTTTTTTTTTCTCTCTTGATAAAGGGTCTTTTGCCAAGCCAAAACGGAAGCTGCGAACTGGCCAGCAAGTGGTCACGTCAAAAATCCCTCATTGTATGCAGTATGATTGCTTTTCCAGGGCCGTCACAGCCGAAGTTCTAGGCTGTTCTGTCACGTTTTTCAAGTGCCAAGCCTTTGTAAAAGATATATATATATATATATATATATAGGCGCCTTTTGTAGATCTAAATATGGCCTATAGTAATCTCCAAAAAAATTCCCCTCTTTTTACTAAAAAAACAATACCCTTCCAAGACCCTCTGCATATTTATTAAGCACTAGGTCAATATCAAATCTGCAGTTTTTCTTGTCCAATTAATAACTGTTTCCCTTCAAGACATTAACATAAAAAAAAAAATCAACATGAACATTTTGTCAGACGTTGGCGGTATTATTAACACAGTCACTTCCGTGGGCGGCAATATCGGCAACCAAGTCACCTCCCGTGCCGTGTCGGCTTATGGTCAAGTAACCTCGGATGGCCAGGTTTTCGCCACCCAAGTCACCAGTGGATTTGGACGCGTGACCTCAGGCGCAGTTGCGGGGGCTCACACATTCACCTCGGAGTTCGTGAGTGGTGGCCAAAGATTTACTTCCGAGGTGGTGAGTTACGCAACCGACACAGCCTCGGATGCTCGTTCCGGTGTTTCGGGGGCACATTCGAATTTCGACTCGGCAACAAGTGTCAACACTGCTCTGGCAGCGAGTGGGGTTTCTGCAGCTGCAGCCGCAAGTTCTCTTGTGGGTGGCTCTTCCGGAATAATTAGCACCAGAACCTCTTCCTCAGGAAGTGCCAGTTCTGCACCTTCTTCTAGTTCCGGAGCCTCTTCTAGCCTGGGCTCAGGGGCTGCAGTAAAGGATGTGTCTGGATCATGGAAAAAAGGGTTGCTTGTCACTGGTATGGTTGGACTTGCTTGTGTTGGTGCCTTGTAAGCTAGCTGGCCAGTTTAGAGATTCCATAGAGTTAATTTTAAAAATAAATTAGATTTATTGAGCAGCACATGCGAGGATCTCTTCCACGCAGCAAGCGTTTAGACATAAAACAACTACGAAGTATTATGCTGTTTCAAAATAAATATGCACAAGTAGGCATTGGCTGGCTTTAGAATGTGCCAAAGTAAAATAATTACGAGGATAAACATAACTTAATGTGGCAATCAGGCTGGTGTAGCGCATTACATGCCGAAACGTCAACATTGACAGCCGCTATTTTTAGATCTGTCCCACTTGAGACATTTCTGCCGGCGCAATTCTGGTTTCTTTTTTCATCAGCGTGATCCACATATGGTATAAGAGTTTCCAGAGGAAGTATTTAATCAAGGAAAAAATAAAAATACAGGAAATGAACAGAAAATTTTCTATGCTTAGAAAACTCTCAAGGAATTAGAGGTGGAAAAAACAAAAATTATCCCGCCAATCGCGTCCAGGTCACGTTCCGACCTCGCTCCGAGTGCTCTCCCGACCGGCGAACCTTTCTGAGAAACGCCTGCACACAATGTCGCCGCACGTGGCAACGTGTTTATCTTACTGCTTGTTTGGACGAAACAGCAGTGTATGGATTTTTTTTTTGCTGCACCAAATGGGTATGCACCAGACTACTCGCGTGAAATTGCTCATGATTAAGTAATCTTTTCCATCCGTATATTGCTCCACAAAGGCAAAAAGTTTCTGCCCGCCCCATTGTTCTTTTGCCACACACGGCCAAAATGAAAAAAGCCCGGACAGAACAATAGTGTATACACGTAGGAGATTACACAATTTGCCGCCACAAACACGCGAATAGAAAGTACTGGGAGAATACAACCAGACTCTGTGGTGTTGCCACGCAGCCGATCACGCAATCCGAACTGGTGGGTATGCACAAGCAATCATTGTCGGCATGCCACAGATTGGCCTGTATGTGGGCAAGCAGCATGAATCGTGCGGCTGGGCAACGTGCCGCCCTCTACAATAAATATTACGCAGAAAAGTAAAAAGCAGTATTGTTACCGAATGCTGTGTTGATAATTTTACAAAGAATGTTTTTTTGACGGCCAGTTGTTTTTTATTTCAGAGGCTTGGAATGAGGCGTCACATGCCAGAATGTCACCCAGGAATGCTAAGCACTGCTCTTTAGTTAGTTCCCCTATTCTTCTTGACAACAGTACATCTTTATAACTGTATACAGTCGGCCGAGTGCGCAACGTGGGCCGCGCTCCTGACCCCCGATCTTAATAGAGTTGATTTCATTTATTGTTTTTTGCCTCTAATTGCGCTGATGCAGCCCGATGCACCTTGGAGACGCCGCAAATATTGCCGGATCGGGGTGGTAAAAGTGGCCTTGACTCAGATCAAGCATTGTTCGTAGCATAAATTGAGAAGATTTGTGTTTGTGTAAGCCACGACAGGGGGTTTCAAAACGGTGTGTACATGAACCAATGTAAAGAGGGGAAACTTAAAGTCAAAGTCAAAGTCAAAGCTAAAGTTAAAAATAATAAAATAATATAAGAAGTGAAATAAAAAAGAAATAAAGGAGAGAAGGTTGGTTGCAGGTCTGGATCCGAATCGGAATACGCCTGTGGGGAATTGACGCGGGCACGATGAGTCCGGATTCGTCACCATGTCCAGAAAAGGCCCACAGTAATTAGTTCTATTGGAGGATTTCACCGATGGGGCCACAACACGTGCATTGCATTTATGCAATCGTTATATCCACGAACTCCAGTAATTTCATTAGCAACGGTTTCTTTCTTTGCTTTTCATATATCTTCAAGTGTTACGGAATGGAAAATGCTACGGAATGTGCCTGGGCGCTATAAATAAATGTGGTGGAGAGCAAGCAACAAGCCCAAATTTAGTGGGGGAACCTGGTTGGATCCTGCGACGGCGGTGAGGCCCAACGCGCTTTTGGCGCTAGGTGCCGGCCTGCAAAACTCATTGCTACTGCGTTGAACGTGGGCCAGGTATTTTGCACATAGCACGCCGAATAACATATGGAAGCGCAACCGGAACCAGCCCTCTATTTTTATTTTTTTCTAGGTGCTGCTCCGGAGAAGTGTGGCAATTCTATAAATACAAGTACTCCAGCCGTAGACCGTTTTCTTTTTTTTTTTCTTCTTTTCTTTTTCTATTCCTCGTCCATCTTCAATACATCCAATACATCCTTAACAATGACCAACGCCATCCAATACGCCGTCTCTGCCTCCGCCTCTGCTAGCAGTGGTGCCCACAGCTCGTGGCCTGCTTCTTCTGCTTGGGCCTCTGGTTCCTCTAAGGCTTCTTCCGGTGCCTCCCACATTGCTTCCACTGCTTCCAGCTTGGCTTCTGGTTCTGCCAAGGCCTCTTCTGCTTGGGCTTCTGGTTCCGCTAAGGCTTCCTCTGCCTGGGCCTCTGGCTCTGCTAAGGCTTCTTCAGCCCTTGCTTCCGCCTCTGCTTCCGCTCACCCATCCTCTTCTTCTGGTGCTGAGGCCGTTGCCTTGGGTGCTTCTGGCTGGAAGAAGGGAGCCGCCGTCGCTGCTGTCGTTGGCTTCTCTTTTGCCCTCAACTTGTTGTAAGTGGACGACGACTGAGGTCGTGTCCCTGGTTTAATAAAAATTAATATTACGAATTTAGACGTGAACAATTCTGTAGTTATTAGCAGTCGGCTGCATCCCGGTTGCGTTTCGCAGCTGCGGCCTCGCCAGATCTGTTTAGAGTAAATGGAAGTTTCCCCTTTCGAGCTACTGAAAGTAATAATTAACGAAATTTTCTCTATAAAGATGTCACAATTTTGTTATAACGATATTTCCTATAAAATACTCCGAAAAAATTTCGTTGGTGGCAATATTTCTCCGCCCTAGGCCGGATGCTATATGCCAGACCACCGGCCGCAGACGAGATGCCGGTCTTTGCATGAGAACCTGGCTAATTATCCGAACCACAACACAAGCATACTTTGTTGTACCATAATTAAGGGAACCAGCACGAGAATTCCTTTATTTTTCCAAATTTATACATAACCTAAACCCCTCAAAATGTCTACTCGCAAATATGCCCGTCTCCAGGTGGATGCAGATGCAATTCCCGACGACGATAAGCCCCCGCAGACCGGACATACGTTTAATGTATGGTACTTAAAATGGGCCGGTGGAGATCTGACGTCACGCCACACAGAGCAACTGAAATTCCGGGTCAATATCAAACGTGATTCCGGTACTACCCGTGGTGTTGATGGTAAAAGCCCAATCTGTATTTTTTTTGCCCGTGGCTGTTGTTACCGTGGCCGCAAATGCCCATATCTCCATCGGCTTCCGAATCTTTCAGATATGCGGATTCCGACCCAGGACTGTTTTGGCCGTGATAAAACTGCAGAATATCGTGACGATATGGGTGGTGTAGGACTGTTACAAAAAGCCAACCGTACATTATATGTGACTGGGGCCCACATGAATGACCTGGTGCAGGAAAATCTCCATAAACAGTTTCTGGAGTTCGGGGCCATTGATAAGATCCGTGTATTGCACGCAAAAAACTGTGCGTTTATCAGTTTCAGGCTTGAGTCCGAGGCCCAGTTTGCCAAGGAGGCAATGGATTCCCAAACCTTGGATGGTAAAGATGTGCTTACGGTGAAATGGGCCAATGATGATCCAAATCCCCATGCACAACAGCTGGCTAAACGGGACCTAGAACAAATGGCGATGGAAACAGTGAGAGGACTTTTGGCTGGGGAATTGGATGAAAAAGAAGGGCCGGTCCAGAAAAAACGTGGTCACGTGCATGTTCTGGATAATAGCAACTGCCGGTCAAAACGTGTCGAAGTAAACCTGGCCAATCTGGAGGAAAAAGTCCATGAAACATTAGAAACTACTGAGCCAGAATCAGGTTCGGGAATTCTTGATTTCTCACGGTTGAATGCATTAAAGAAACTTTCGAGCTCCAGTCCAAATGTGTCGTCCGCCCCAGCCAAAACTCTGCAAGTGCGTCCCACTACTAATACATCTGCCACCACAAATTTTCTTGCGGGATATTCCAGTGACGATGACTCGGAATAATTATAAAGGCATATGTATATATATATATATATATTCTATGCCCGGTGTAACCAGTCGGGAATGCGGTACCCGCCCTTCTTGAGAAACCGTTTCAAGTCCACAAAAGTGCCACTGTCACCATCGTCAATAAACGTGTGACTTTGTCCCTGCTGACCCGCACGGCCGGTTCTACCTATTCTGTGAATATATTCCTCAAACTTGTTGCTCATTTGGAAATTGACCACCATAGATACATGCGGCACGTCTAAACCACGAGCGGCTACATCGGTGGCAATCAAAATCGACGCCTCTTTTGAACGGAAGGCTTCAATTGCACGTTCTCTGGATTCTTGGCTCTTGGATCCATGAATCACCGCAATCGAGTCGAAGCGTTTATTTGCAGCCAAATCCTCAGCTAGCAGTTCAACCACGCGCTTATAATTGGCGAATATGATGACGGAAAACTGGCCGCTTTTCTGGTGGGTTTCTAGAAGTTTCACAAGTTTGGCCATCCGCTTATTATCAACCACCTGTTTATCTGCTTGAGCAGGGCCAAGGTAATCGAAACTCTGCTTAATATTATCCACCAGCTCATTGGCTCCTCCCACAAAGAGGTATCCGGGCAGACTCAAGTAATTTCTGGTGATTTTCTCGATTGCAGGCGAAATGGTGGCGGTGAACATTAGACAATTTCTTTTGGGGACACGGAAAATGCGCCCGTCAAGTGTTGTATGAAGTTTTTCGTTACTGGGTAAGTACAGGAGGATTTGCTGGAGCGACTTTTCAAACCCCATATCGATCATTTTATCTGCCTCGTCCATGGTGAGATGGTAGCATTTCTCAAGACTGATTATCCCACGTTCTAAGGAATCCACCAATCTTCCTGGAGTAGCCACAACGATGTGTACGCCATTTCTAAGAGAATGTACTGTTTCCTCATATTGGTGACCTCCAATAATCGTCACCACGCTTAAGCCCAAAACACTGGTGAATTTCTCTGCCTCCTTTGAGATTTGAAGCGCCAATTCTCTTGTTGGCGCAAGCACCAACGCTAACGTCTTGTTGTGATTTATCTCCTGTGAATGTTCGTGCTCCATATATGCTTTTTCGATATTCAAGAGATACGTTAATATTGGAAGGAGAAACGCAAGTGTTTTTCCCGATCCTGTCTCTGCAATACCCACCACATCTCTGTTTCTTAATGCCAATGGAATGGCCGCACGCTGGATAGGCGTGGGTTCCAAATAATTCAATTTTTTTAGTAAAATGTCCCGTAGAGATGACGGTAGAAGTTCCTCTTCGGCCCAGTTCCGGAGTGGAGGATGGATATCTTTACCCTTGGATGAGATATTGAAATCGTCTTTGAAAATCCGCCAGTCACGTGCACTCATTTCCACAAGTGGTTTTTGGGACCAGTGTTTTTGTTCAATCACCAAATCTGTGGCGGGTGTTTCTATTGGTTCCAACGTTACCAATGGCTGGTATGCACGAGACGTATCTTCATCCAGATCCCATGAAAAGATGTATTTTCCATTTTGCAGTTTCCGTTTTTTCGGCTCTACAGGCTCGTTTTCCGTTTTAGTGAAATCGTCCTCAGGAAATTCATCCTCAGTGTTATCGTGCTGTCTTTTTGCCGGTACTTTTTTAGATGGTTCTAGGGTCTGAGTTTGGGCCTGAACTTGGGCCTGTTGCTTGATTTTGGACCGTTTTTTGCGTGAGAGAAACTTGGGTTTTCCCGCATCGAATCCCAGCAGAATAAGGTCTTCTATGGCTACGGGTCTGGACATTGTTTAGGATTATAAAAGAGTTGGGTGGCCTGAAGACTCGTTTTTTTTTTTCTTTTTGTTTTTGTTTACTGTTCAACCTGCGTGGAGATGATGGGACCACTGCGCAATATCAAATGTGAACTAATGCGAAAAGTACGGGGAAATCAGGGCACGCCAAACATCAAAAGGCTAACTTGCGGGAGGAGTAAAGATAGATATAAGTAGATAATAAAGGGGGAGAAAATAAACAGATAAAAGGGAAATTAAAAATTTATAGAGTCAAAAAAAAAAAAAGAAAGAAAAGAATTCGGAAAAATGAGAAAATCAAAAATAACATGGTCCTATCGTTTTAATAGTGGAAATACAATTACTTGACTCATCCAAATTCCATACTGTGGGCCGTGGCTGGACACTGTTCCCTTATAAAGCAATGCTATCAAATTCTCATGCACATAACATCAGAGTCCAGACCAGGGCACATCCAGTCCAGTGAAGAGAAAGAAAAAAAGAAAGAAAAAAAAAAGATTAAATAAAACAAACGAAATTCAATTAAATAACCAAAGAATTCGAGAAATTACCATACACCCTGGTTAATACCTTCCCACACTTCACCCATTACTTCCAGTCTTAAAGCTCGCACACGTGGTTTGTATCACGTGACCCTCGCGGGACCCCACGGAAGGCAATCGTGAAGTTGAGCCCGCCGCACCCAGAAAAAAAACGTCGTGTGTGGACCAAGATTGTCGAGAAATTTTCCAACCGCCGCACCCCAAATCATGGCACCACACTATTGCGGAACCTTCCTCATACCTAACTTTTAGAACAATCAAAAAAAAATAATAACCCAAATATGCCAATTGACCAAGAGAAATTAGCTAAATTGCAAAAGGCCGGCCCAAGAAAGGTGGGTGGTGCCAGAGTCAAGGCCAAGAAGGTCAAGTCTGAAAGTGACGATGTTAAGTTGATGGAAACCTTGGGTAAGTTCAAGGCCATCAAGGTTGAAAACGTCGAGGAGGCCAACTTTTTCAAGGATGACGGTAAGGTTTTGCACTTCCCTAGAGTTGGTGTTCAAGCTGCCTCTGCCTCTAACACCTTTGCTTTCTCCGGTTACCCTCAAGAGAAGGATATCACTCAATTGATCCCTAACATTTTGCCTCACTTGGGTTCTGAGAACTTGGATGTGTTGAGAAAGTTGGCTGAGCAGATCCAGGCTGGTAAGGCTCCTACTGAGTTGAACGCTGGTGCTGCTGCTGGTGAGGAGGACATTCCTGACTTGGTTGCTGGTGAGAAGTTCGACGACGTCGAGTAGATTCTGACTGGCCAAGGTGGATGTATGTAAATATACCTGACGAATGCATGTTGAAGGAAAAAAAAGCCCATAAATGCGCAGTTTCTTGGCTGCATGTCCTTTCCTTAAAAGGATGTGCCAAATATCGATATATCCCTATTCTAGTTAAGGCTGGGGATGTCACATGTAGAGACAGTTTTTTTAGACAGAAATTAGCCAGTATGTTCAGATTTGCAGAGGGTAGTAGTTGACCATTTCGAGTTGGTGATTCAGGACTGAGGATCGGATTCTTTAGTCACATTGGTCTCGAGAGTCTCGGGAGTCTCGTACGGCACATGTAAGTAAATACCCTTTTTTCTGCTATCAATCTAGAAATAAGCAAAATTTCTGGCGTTTCCATAAATCATTGTGTTTTCATTGTGCTGTAAGATTCACTCCTTTAAGTTTAATATTCTCCAACCCAATGCTGACTCGGCAGTCACCCAAACGGTTTCTCTTTTGGTATTGTTTTGTGTAAATTACTCAAAATATTATATATTATATATAATATAAGTCATGAAAAGAAATATTGGTAATCAGCAACTTTTCTTTGCCACCAAAATTCAACTCTGATGAAGATATAAAGTCCTTGGCGCATGTTACGTCACAGCTTGCAGCCAAAAATAATCAACCCCGCCATGGGTGCTAATGTGAAAACTATCCAAAAAGAATTATTTGTGAGAATATTTTATCCATTTAAGTCGTGCACCTGTTCTCGGGGCTTTAGCTACTTTATCTGTATTATTATCAGCATCATATCAAATGAAATTAACTAATAGATTAACAACTTTTAAAAGAAATAAAGCAAACATAAATGTGATACTTATTTTAAAACTACTTACAAAACATGTTAATAATTTATTTATTAATATTTCTAAACTATTGTTTAGCTAAAGATTTTATATTTTCTATTTTTAAATTTTTAATTTCTAAATTTTTGTTGGAATTTGTTGTAATTCCTACACCATTATCTAAATATATCCATTTATTTTTAGTATATAAAGCTATTTCATAAATTCCAAACCCCTGTCCCCAGGTTTGCATTCTTCTCCACCAAAATCCTTCTATCTAAATGTTATCTAAAGAAGCAGACGACTCCATCATCATCCTCAAATTTGCACCCAATTCCCTAAAGTTTCAAAGAATTCTATAAAGCTATATAGTTGGACAAGTTTGATTTATAAAATTAAAAATAAACTCACAAGAAGCTGACAATCCAAATAATCACAATCATTATTTACTCTTCATGTATTTCCACCAGAACGCCCCACACGGTATTAATGGTCACGTGACATTAAAGGACCTGATCCCCGCCATATTTTTGGGCTCCCGAGAATTACATGCAAGACCCGATTTCAAAGTATCAAGATCCATTTTATACATCCATTTGATCTCCAAAATTTCGTGATCTTTGTTTCTCTAAATTTATCAATGAATTCCAATCATAATCATATATATTGTATTTCCACAGATTGCATAATTTCCATAATGTCAACCTTACTATCTCATTGGTACTTATCTGCAGGCACGGCACTACATAAACATAGAGCCATGATTTAGTGATTCAATACTTCAAAGTAAAAACCACATATAACAGATTTAACCATCAAGGTATTCCCCTAAACCTCCATTTTTCCGTTGAATTTTCACGTTTTTTTTTTTCTTTTCCAAAACCAAAATCCATTGACTCACCGCAACACTGCTTAAAAAACAGGGCATTTGATTTGAACATCGAAATCATAACATCACCTTCAAAAAGTCATAATTTCTCCTCTGGCGTGGAGTTCATTTCCCATGAATATCAGTAAAATGTTACAAGATGGAGAGCCTGGGGATAGAAGTGAGGAAAATCCACTTTTCGTTCAGGATCCAGACCTTACGACCAACAATCTTATAGACCATTCGGAAAAATTCGAAATATTGCCAGAATCAGAACTTCCAGTATACCAAGAAAAGTATAATACTCCAGTTAGAAGATCCAGGTTAAAGTCGCGTTTAAGAGGTCCAAAAGTCCCCGATTCACAATCAGAAAATGACGTTTTATCGGAATCTGTAGTAGAATCGATAAATGAATCGAATTCAGACACAGAAGTTGTCAAAGGGACGGAAAATGAGTCTCAAAAAGCAGAAAAACAAGACCCTGGATCTAAGTTTAAAGCATACTTTAGAAAAAGAAGGAATCCGGCAAAACAGAATTTGTTAGTTTCAGAAAGTAAACGCAGAAGGGCAGACCGGGTTTCTCGTCGTATAAGGTCAAACCCCAATTATCATGTGAAAGAACCCGTGACAATTATTCTAGATAGTCTGGAATCAGAAACGGAGGGAACTTCGGATAAAGAAGAGGCACTTTTTGTGGATATGCCGGAACAAACATCAGAAATAGAAATGAAAGCAGAATCTAGCTTTAGACTGCAGGCTGGTGTGGATAATGTTTCGTACAGCGAGAGTGAAAATGAATATGCTCCTTTGCTTTCTTATAAGGATGACCGATATCCCCGGAAAGAAGAATATATGCAGCAAGAAAACGCCTCAGAAGATATACCTGATGATCTGGGGACCAGTGATAATAACGAGGTTGAAAAGATTCCAGAAACTAATGCTGTGTATGATGTTGGACAAAATGATGAAAGTGATGCTGATAATGAGAATATATTTGGAAATGTTTCTGAATCTCTGCTTGAAAATGAATCTGAATATACGGTTGAATCCGTACCTCAGCTTATCCTTCGAAATGAATCTGAAAATGAACCTCAAGTTTTATCTGAAAGTGAGTCTGAAAGTGAACCTCAAAATTTATCTGAGATTCACCACCAAGAAGCCGAAAATGAGCCTGAAAATGTTCGTGAACATGATTTTGAAACCGATTCTAACAAGGAAACCGAAAAATTTCATGAACAAGAACCTGAAAATGGACCTGAAATCATTCTTGAAAATGAGCCAGCTGAAGAATCTGTAAATGAAATTAATAGCGAAAGCAGCGAAAGCAGCGAAAGCGACCAAGGTGAGCCTGAGCAGCCTGAACATAACCGCCAAGATTCGGTTGATATACTTGAAAATGAAGAGGTCGATGAAAACAAAAATATCAGTAACCTTGATTCCTCATCTGATGAGAGTAGTTCTAATTATGGGGATGCAAATGGAGGTGATTCAGATGATAAACCAGTTAATGAACCTGGATATTCACCAGAGGAAACAGCAGAGAACTTATTTGAAGGTGAATTCGATCATGGCACCGAAGTTAAAATTGAAGATGATGAGAATCAAGTTCCGGTAAGTGATCATTCAGAGCCTTCAGATCATAGCATCAATCCAGAGCCAAATCAAGTCGTGGAATCAAATTCAAATACTTGGGCGGTGGTTGTTAATGATCCCCGTCAATTGCTGACACGTGCTTCCGATATATCTACATCGGGAAACAAGGATTTAGAGAAAGAACTTCCATTTGAATGTTCGGTCTCCGACTGTCCCCATCGTGTCAAAACCAAAGTTTTGCTCAAGAAACACGAAGAAGGACATCTTAAACAGAAAAGGCTTGCGTGTTATTACTGTAACTGGTCGGCCAACCGTCTTGACTTTTTGGACCTTCACATGAAATTCCATGACCAATATAAAGAAATCAGAGACCAGTTTCGAGAGAAGGTTTTTCTTAAAGACGCAGCACTGGGAAAGAAGGAAACCGACCCGTCTTTGGGATTTGCGTGTGATGAATGTGACTTGGCATTCAAGAGAAGTGATCATCTACAATCACACAAAATAAAACATTCGAATGAGAAGCAATTCGAGTGTCGGAGGTGTGGAGAGGCGTTCAAGCGGGGTCTGGATTTGGGCGCCCATCAGAATTCATGTGACAAGCGGGTTAGAAAGTGTGACGAGTGTGGGGAGACTTTTAAGAACAAGCGGCGACTTCGGCGGCACTTGAAAAAAGATCACGTACCAGAATGTAAAGAATGTGGAGTACAGGTGAATTCCCGGCGTGGACTACTGCTTCATGTGCACTACAAGCACCCGAAAGAGAAGGAAAGTCACCCCAATGATATTGATAGATTGCTTACAAATGGGAGTGCAGCTGAGATGTGAAGGAAGAGATTGGGGCTGAGTATGTGAGAAGTGAAGAGGAGTAATGAGGATGAAGAAAAATTATTTCGGGCGTTTTCGGATTATAAAAAATGGCCATGGCTTCAGCGGTGCTGGGTATTCGAGCCAATGGGTGGATAAGTTGTTGAAGGTTTTACGAGGATATGTATTTATTTTGGTGGAGTGAATTGGTAAAAACATGGGTTCCAATAGTATGATGAATAGTTATAGTCAAGTATCCATAAGAAATAAGAGTTACGTGAATCCCCTAATCTGTATTCAGTGGAAACTCTTTTGAGACTAGTGGAGTATTAGAAAAACAAGCGGTTGAGGTTCTTCCTGTAGTGGAATTAAAATTTTGCATTAAATATAACGAGTTGACTATTTCTTGGTCAGAAAGATGATATTGAATCGACAGGGTGTGCTCAAAGTGTATCTTGAAAAGAGTCCCTATCACCTGCAACTCAGAGAAAAATCTAGAATTGAATCACGAGAATCACGAGAATCACGAGAATCACGAGTAAACGGGCCGTTCACAGGAAAAAAAAAAAAAAAGTGGGGGCTAGACAAGGAACAAACATGAATAAAGTATATTGTGCTAGTTGCGAGGGTGAGTAGATGCATAGGCGTGTTTGACCGGTCTATATAGAAACGGATCGTCTATAAAAGAAGAAAAAGAACATCAAAAATTAAACAGCAGGCACACCCAATCTATGCGGCGTAGTCGCCAGTGTTGTAGATGGAGATATCGCTCTCGGCTTTGACGTCAACCAAGTCGGAGGCATCGATACAGGCGTCAACGCTCAAGCCACGGTTGCTGTACTCCCTGATTCTCTGGTTTTGGGCACGGATTTGCTCCAATTCCTGGAGGTAGTTGTCCTCGACACCGGTGATGTATTTTCCAGTGAAAACACCGACCTCAAAGGTCAGGGTTCTGTCGCTCTTACAACAGTCGATCAAATCATCCAAATCCTGGAAAAAGACCTCATCGGCACCGATGGCCTCGGCGATTTCCTTTTCGGAACGGTTGAAACCCACAAGGGCCTTAGTGTCGGCCAAGTCAATACCGTAGATGTGGTTGTATCTGATGGGGGGAGCACAGGAAGCGATAAACACCTTTTTAGCGCCAGCCTCACGGGCCATGGCAACGATTTCCTTGGAGGTGGTACCACGAACAATGGAATCATCCACAATCAACACGTTCCGGCCATTAAACTCGGATTCCATGGCGTTCAACTTCCGGCGCACACTGGAAGTTCTCTCCTGCTGGTTGGGCATGATGAAAGTACGGCCAATGTAACGGTTCTTGACAAAACCCTCTCTGTAGGGAACGTTCAACGACACCGAACACTGCAAAGCAGAGGTACGCGAGGTATCAGGCACAGGAATAACCACATCAATTTCACCCAAAACATCATGGTTGGGGAAACCACGGCGGATTTTGGACGCGAGACGGTTGCCCATCTCGATACGCGATCTGTAAACCAGCACACCGTCCATGACAGAGTCTGGGCGTGCAAAGTAGACGTACTCAAAGATATCAGGAGCAAATGTTTTAGGCTCCACAATCTGTTTGAACTGGGGTTTTTTCTCGGCGTCATCGCCATTGGAGTCCTTACGGATAATCACCGCCTCGCCAGGGCCCAAGTCACGGAAGTTGTGGAAGCCATGGGCCTTCAAAACCACCGATTCAGACGCAAGCATATAATCGCTCAGACCATCGGCATTGACTCTCTCGCCATACAACAAGGGGCGCACACCGTTGGGGTCACGGAACCCAATCAAACCATAACCGGCAATCATAGCCACCACTGCATAGGCGCCACGCACCTGGTGCATGGTTTGCTCCAAGGCACTAAACACATCAATATTGTTGACACGAGACTTGTTGAACTTGTCCAACTCACAAGCAAAAATGTTAATCAAGAGCTCAGAGTCCGAGTCCGTGTTTATGTGACGGTGCACGGTCTCGTCCAAATACTTACGTAAATCGGCGGAATTCACCAAGTTACCGTTGTGACTCATGGTGATTCCATAAGGCGAGTTGACGTAAAAAGGCTGAGCCTCGCTGCCAGCACTCAGTCCAGCGGTTGGGTAACGCAAATGCGTGATTCCCATGTTTCCCACCAAATTGACCATCCGGGCCTGGGTGAACACGTCACGTGCCATACCATTACCCTTACATTGGTAAAACCGGCCCCGGGCTCCACATGTCACAATACCGGCTGCGTCTTGGCCTCGGTGCTGCAAAAACATTGCGCCTTCAAAAAGCTCTGGCGCCACATTTTTGGTCTGGTCCGCAAGTACAACTCCAAGAATTCCACACATAGTTAAGCGTCAAGTAATGAGATAGTAGTGGGTATTGAAGAGTTTTGTTTGTTTTGTTTGTTTTGTTTTTTAGTTAATCAAAGAAAGAATTGGATTTTGATTCCAAAAGTGTCACGTAAACCTGGCCTGTGTGGGTCGGGGTTTTCGATATTTTGAGGTGAAGAAGATGATTCTTAGAAAGTGGTTATAATTTTTTTTTTTTTTCCTTACTAATTTATTATCAGATGCAGTGGTCGCGCGGGTCCGAGTCAGCGCATCCGCCCATTAAAATGTTTAGTGTGGGGCCGGGGCTGGACCGATGCCATTTGGTGCCATGGCCGCGCATTGATGCCGTAGAATTATTAATTAATGATGAGTTTTGGAATTGGGCATGTTTCGAATCTCGGAGAACAGATACACATTATCTTACAAAGAAACTTCTAAAGATTTTGTTGTTTGATTTACCCGCTAAATAAAATCCCACTTTTGTCTCTCAGCGTAAACATGGTTTCCTCAAAATCATCTGGCCCTAATCCTCGGTTTATTACTTTCCCGTACAATATCACGCGCTCGACCACCTTCGCACTCGGACAGCTAATAGCTTGATTTTACCTTTAACTTTAAATTTAACACCAAAAATATGATAAAAATTACATAAAAACTTATTCAGTAGATAGAGGGCACTTTTTTATTGTATGTCCAGAAATGCCGCATTTCCCACACAGATAGGGCCGGCGCTTTCGCCTCGGAGATCCACTGCTTGGAACCGTGTCTGAATCGATGTTTGAACTTTCCTGCTGTATATCTGTCAACGAAAACATGTCTTCGACCTCCTCGACAGAAAGGTCACTTTCCAAAATGAACTGTCTTTTGGGCTGTGACTTTTGATTTTTTAAAATCATGTATGCGGTGCGCTCACAAGTCACTTCATGTGCGAGTACATGCGCAGATTGAAAGAACATGTGCGACATATTCACAAGGAGGTCAAATTTCTCTTTTAAAGGGCTTCTGACACCTTTGGGCACCTGAGGAAGCATTTCTCCTATAGATGAAGCTAGCAGCTTGAAATCCTTGTATCTACTAGGAGTTTGGGGCTCATCTTGAGAGCTCTCTTGCCCATCCTCCTGCGTGACTTCTGGTAGCTCTTGTTGTTCGGAAAGTGGTTCACAAACGTTATGAGGCAACTTGGAAATCACATGATCAGGGTCATGGGGAAACAAACCAGCAGTTCTGAATGCACTCATGATATTTTCCTGTCTAAATGCTTGCTTTCTCGCTTCAGGATATGCTTTGAGAAACTCAAACTTATTGATACTGTGCACCCTCAATTTTACTCTCTCATTGATGAGCTTTCTGTATGCCCGTTTCAAGACTGAAAAACATACAAGATCAAGCGGTTGAAGACGGTGGGATGCATGCGGTGGCATACATTGAACTTTTATGCAATTTTTCTCACATATATCTGCAAATTCTGGAGTTAAATGACTTCCATGACCATCAAAGAGCAAGAGGCAGTATTTTCCCTTCCGGTTTAAAGTCGTTGTACGAACGAAAATCTCGTTTAGCCATCGCAAAGCAAGTTTATCATTGGTCCATCCATTTGGACTATGACCCAAACGCCATGTTTTTGGTAGATCCTTGTACCAGCCCCTTTGCAACTTAGCGGCCGCAAAAATTACAAATGGGGGTAACGCGACACCTCCCGCGCTAACACACTCGATTACACTGACCCACTCCCGATTTCCGGGTTGTATAATCTCTGGGTCATCACGAAAATCAGTTCCAGTGATGACTTTTGCCATTGCTAAAATTCCTGTCGCAAAACCTGTCTCGTCAACGTTATAAACATCCTCCTGCGCAATTCCAAATTCTATGATCGTGTTTACAACGCGATCAAACCAATCAGCAAACTTTTCTGGAGTTTCACAATAGCTTCTAACATAATCTCGAGTCTTTGCGAGCCTGACCGTAAGTTTTTTTGTTCGATTTAAAAAACGGGGTAGCCAATTTTTGCCAATCTCGAGAGCGGGCTTCTTTCCGCGAGCTGCGAGGATTTGGTTCGCCATTTTTCGTACATCCTCGTGCGTAGGGGGCACACCGATAGAAGTTAGGTAGATCACCCATTTGGTCAACGAATCCTCCTCAATTGCAGTCATTATCTGGTTATTCTTGCTGCTTTCCAGCTTACTTAACTTTCCATGGCAACGATCTTGGAGAGTAGACTTGGGTACGAAGAAACGGTTCGCTAACTCACGAATGGATAAATCTTTATTGCATTTTTTTTTCTTCAAGCGCTAGCTGAATAGGACCTTCTTGTTCTGACAAGTTTTTCCAATACGCTTCCGGCATTGGTTTAGGAGAAAATTGAACTTGAAAAATAAGTTTTATAAAAAAAACGCGTCTCGCGGCGCGCTGTCCGAGTGCGAAGGTGGTCGAGCGCGTGATTATAGGTACAAACCACTCGTAACTTGCCTGTTCCATCCCATACACCGACTTCTTGAGAAACCAACATACTTCTTGAGTGTTTTCTTTTCTTTTAATGCTTTTGTGTTTTGTGATTTTATGCTTTTGTGGTTTCCATATTATTCTCGATTTATTTAATAAGCAGAACCATTGGCCATTTTTTATCTTCGCTTTCTTCCTCCTTCTACTTAGTACTGGCCTTGGCCCTTTACTAAGTTCACTGGATACTGTTGCAGTTGAAGTGAGTGTTTGATTTTTTCTTAGATTGTTTTTTTTTTTTATTATTATTATTATTCTCTTTTTTTATTTACTTCTCCCTTTCTGCTCTTATTTCCAGTCCTCTACAGGTCTTTCGTTTCTCTGTATAATCAGGGCATCGCTGAGTAATTTAAGTACCCGCGGTGTCACCACTGTTTTCCCTCAAAACACGCCTTAATAATGCCAAAAAAAAAAAAAAAGCAATGCCTTAGTATGCTGGTTCATTTTTTGGGAATACACACTTTTTGCGCTCTTCCTAAATTTTCTTACATATCTAGATCTGGCTTCGGCGCATGTTCCCATAATTACTAATGTACATCGAGCTCACCGCATTCCAGAACCTACTCCCCTTTGGGATTCCGCAATCTCGAATTAGCAATCATAGATCAATTGCCTAATACTTCCACGGCAGTTCACATCAAGCAAACGATATTAAGTTGACTAACTATACATCTATATAAGCAAGAAAAAAAAATTAAAAAAAAAAAATCAAAAAATCAAAAAAACTAAAAAAAAATAAGAAGTGATGCTGGTGCTTATGCTTATGCAAGTTGGCCTGTTATGACATCATTAATAACCAGAGAAGCAATGGTCTGGCGGTAGGGAAGGTCGTTAATCGTTATAATGAATGAGGAGCATCGGCACGGGGCCATTTGCTCACTAGTCGTTGCATTGATTCGTTTGCTGACGAGATGTCTCGTGGTAATCCTTCGCCTTTCATGCGCTTGACAGTTGGGTTCTAACTCTCATCATCCAGGGGGCTCTTGCCGTAGAAGGACTTGGAAAGCATTTTCTTCTTAGTCATTTGAATTTTTCTTTTTTTTTTGTTTTGGTTTTTTGGGGATATATTTTTTTGGGCTTTTTGGAGGTTTTTTTTTCTTTTTTTTTTTTCTTTTTTCTTCTGTTTTTCTTCAACACTTAACCTTGCGGTTATTGTTTTAGCTATAGCGCTGTCGGCACGCTGATTTACTGCTGTTGTGGTTGCTGTTGCTGAACAGGGTATTGTCCGCCGTATTGTGGAGGGTACCCATTGTACTGAGGAGGAACTTGGTACTGATTAGGGTAGTTGAACTGAGGAGGAATTCCTTGTGGGTATTGTGGAAATTGGCCTCCTGGTTGACCTTGGCTGGGAACTTGTCCCGGGTGGATTTGCTGAGGCGACGATTGACTAGCTTGCTGCTTTTGATATTGCTGAGCGGCCTGTTGTTGGAGCGCTTGTTGTTGAAGAGCTTGTTGCTGAAGCGCCTGCTGCTGAAGCGCTTGTTGCTGGTTGACTTGTTGAACTTGAGGCTGGCCTTGGTAGTCGAAACCGGCTCTTCTTTCCTTGCCTCTAGGCAACTCTTCGAGCTTGAAAGGTCTAGGGATTGTCTCTTCGTTTTCGTTAACGTACAATGACTTGTCGATAGTGGCAGGGATTGGCTTAATCTCAGTTCCCAACTCTTGCTCAATCTGGTACAAGGAGTACCGATCATTCCAGCTCATCAAGTTGATAGCCAAACCTAAATGACCAAATCTTCCGGAACGACCGATTCTATGTAAATAGGTTTCGGCGGACTTGGGGAAATCAAAGTTAATAACTACATTGACGGCTTGCACATCGATACCTCTGGTTAACAAGTCCGAACAAACCAAGTTTCTGACTTTTCCTTGTCTAAATTCGTGGAAGACCTTGTTTCTGGCCTGTTGGGGCATTTTAGCGTGGGAGTAGTAACATGAGTAGCCAAGTTCGGTAATTTTCTTGGCCAACAACTCGACTCTGTTGGTAGAGTTACAGAAAATGATCGATTGGTTGATTTGCAACTTAGAAAATAAAGTGTTCAAACAATGCAACTTTTGCTTTTCTTCGACGAAAGCATAGAATTGGGAGATACCTCTCAAAGTCAACTCATCCATCAAGTTAATTTCGTAAGGCTTAGTCAAATGCTTGTCCATGAAGGACTTGACTGCGTAAGGGAAAGTAGCAGAAAACAATAAAGATTGTCTCTTTTGCGGGAAGAAAGATAAGATTTGTTCAATGACACTCTTGAACTCTCTGGACAACATTTTGTCCGCCTCGTCCATAACAAACAATGGACATTCAGAAAAGTCAGCCACGGATCTGGCAGCCAAATCCAATACTCTACCAGGAGTACCGACCAAGATATGAACCGGCTCGTTCAATCTCATAATATCGTCTTTCAAGTTGGTTCCACCTGTGGTCACCATACAGTTGATGCCCAAGTGTTTACCCAAGGTTCTAACCACCTGGGACGTTTGCAATGCCAACTCTCTGGTAGGCACCAATATTAACACCTGTGTTTTATTGAGTTTGGGCTTCACCAGCTGTAAAGATGGAATCACAAACGAAGCGGTTTTTCCTGTTCCGTTCTTGGCTCTGGCCAAAATATCTCTTCCTGCAAGAGCCATGGGAATGGACTCTTCTTGAATGGGCGATGGTTTTTCAAACCCGGCCTCGAAAATTCCCATCAACAACTCTCTTTTTAAATTGAGGTCTTCAAAACTCTTACCCTTCGTGTTGAGCACATCCTCAGTTTGTACTCGGGTGTCCTTTTCGGGGATGTTCAATGAATCCTTCCAGCTTTGGTCCGACATTATGTGTGTGGTGGTAGAGATTTTTTTATTTGTTTGTTTGTGGGTTGGGGTCACGTCGGTGTATCGCGCTAAACTGTCAAAGAAAAATATTGGTTTGGTTTGGGTGTTACTCTCGGAGATTTAAGGTATCGAGAAGTCCAGAAGTTCGTTTTTTTTTTTGTCTTGTTTCAGGTCGGTTTCAGAATGTAGTTGGTAACCGCTGAAGAACGAGAAGAAAAAAAAAAAATTGAGGTTTGTAGAATCTGTAAATCTGTGAATTCTTAGGAAGCTGTATAATAAAAATCAATACAGTTTTCTGAAAATAAGAAATAGATGGGTGATGATTTTTGGTGAAGTTTATTCGTGGATATATTACAAGATTGTGCGCTGGACGAGGGGGGAGGCCAAATGATGAGTGAACGGGCGGCCAGACAATTTGTGGTTTTGGTAAGTACACGACCGCCGGACAAAGTGTTACCCGGTCTCCACCACGTGAACAGCGCCCACAATTGCTGTAGGGGCCCCGGATCCGATAGATGAAGCCTCGGAGGCAAAGGTAATGAATATTTATTAGCAGGATAAACTGAAAAAAAGGGGGAAAAGGGGGGAAGGAAAAAGTTATAAAATTTAAAGATGCTGGTGTATTATCACCCTTCAATACTTTTTTTCCTCCTTCAACTTGTATCTCTAATTGCCCGTAGACGTCAGCCTCCGCGAGAGGTTTAAGCCTCAAAATAAGCCCCAGTGGATAATCCCAGCTTGCCGTCACGGCCATTCTTGGTAAATCCAAGAAACAAAAAAAATTAAACTTCTTTTGTGAATTGACAAAAGGTTTAAGAAAAAAGAAAAAAGAAAAAGACTTCCCCAATAAATATTCTTCGACCGGATTTTTCGCCTTTTTTTTCCATGTTTATGCAAATGAATGGCTTATGAAACTCCCCTTCTTAGGCAATGTCGCCGTCGGTCCTGATAATAAACCTGGCAGTACGAGGGTCGATTTCCGCGCCCGCCAACTTTTCCCCCATCTGCTCCATGATCTCTGCCTCACTAGTGCGAACAATCAAACCCCGGCTCCGAATCTCGTCCATGGATAAATTAAATGGGTAGATACACACCTCGTTGGGGCAGCTAATAATCGCCTGAGTGGATGAAAGAAGGTGTTTTTTCATCAAGTTAGTACACAAAGGGCAGTTCATGTTGCGGACACTAGTGGGGTTTGCTTTTTAATGAGCAAGCGTAAAAAAGATGGATACTAGATCGGGGCATCGATGAGGTAAGCCAGAATTTCCAGGGCCAGTGCGCGGCGATCATCTCTGATCTAGCTTTGGGGCCGGGGCCCGGGCCTAGGAACCAAACTGGAACCCAACGTTCTGTAAATGTTTGAAGTTTCTCTTTTCTTTTCTTTTTTTTTTTTTGTAGTTATTGGAGGTCCAAATTTTCTTCCATATTTAAACTTCAATCTCTCCAAAGTCCCCAATTTTTCCCATCCTCCCTGATTTCGGCTCTCTATATGAATTTTTTCTTTGACAAGCATTATCATTTTCTAGGGCCACGTTCGCCTACCCGCGCCTTGCCATCCGTGCGATGGGGCCACATCCTTTCCAGGGCCACTAATTGCACCCCCGCAAGTGGAACCCACCTCTTCTTCACGAAAAAGAATAAACAACTCACAAATTTTGCCCAAAAATGAAGCTCTCACCAGAAACAGTGGAGAAGTTACAGGCACATCAGGCAAATGTACGGAATATCTGTATTTTGGCCCATGTGGACCACGGCAAAACGTCACTTAGTGACTCGCTTTTGGCCACCAACGGAATTATTTCGCAAAGAATGGCAGGAAAGGTCCGTTTTTTGGATTCGAGAGAGGACGAGCAGTTGCGTGGAATCACAATGGAGTCTTCGGCCATTTCTCTCTACTTCAAGATCTTAAGGCGTAGAGAAAATACCGAAGATATCGAAACCAACGAGTACCTCATTAACTTAATCGATTCTCCGGGTCACATCGACTTTTCTTCGGAAGTCTCCTCTGCATCCAGACTTTGTGATGGTGCAGTGGTCTTGGTGGACTCTGTTGAGGGTGTTAGTTCGCAAACAATCAACGTATTGCGCCAATGTTGGGTGGACAAAATTAAGCCACTTCTTGTCATAAATAAGATCGACCGTTTGGTCACGGAATGGCGCATGACGCCCTTAGAGGCATACCAGCACATGTCCAAAATCATTGAACAAGTCAATGTAGTCATGGCATCGTTCTTTTCCGGTGACCGCATGCAAGATGACTTGAACTGGAGGGAAAGTGGTTCCCTGGGAGATTATGTCGAGAGATCCGACTCAGACCTCTATTTTGCTCCTGAGAAAAATAACGTAATTTTTGCCTCGGCCATTGATGGCTGGGCATTCTCCATCAATACCTTTGCCAAGATCTACCTGGCCAAGTTGGGCTTTTCACAAGCGGTTTTGGCAAAGACACTTTGGGGCGACTTTTACTTGGATATGAAGAATAAGAAGATTATTCCTGGTTCTAAGTTGAAGCCCTCGCAGTCATCGCTAAAACCACTTTTCGTGGCCTTGATCTTGGAACAGATCTGGAGCATATATGACGCATGTGTCATTGAGCGTGACGACGAAAAACTAGAGAAAATCGTTTCCAAATTAAACGCTAAAGTCTCTCCCAGAGATATGCGTTCGAAGGACTATAAGAGCTTGCTCAATGTGATCATGTCCCAGTGGATTCCTCTTAGTCATTCCTTGTTAAGTGCGGTCATCGAGTATTTACCCGGTCCTCAGAAGGCACAACAGGACCGCATGGACAAAATCTTGGATGAGGTCTTGTATAGTGCAATCACAGACTCTTCAGTGGAAAAGGCCTCGCTTATTGAACCGGATTTCAAGGATGCCATGGTCAACTGCAAGGTCTCAGATCCTGACGTGCACACTTTGGCTTATGTGTCCAAAATGATCTCGGTCCCCGAGAGCGAGCTTCCTAAGGAAGTCACCCAAGAACTTAGTTCCGAGGAGGTTTTAGAAAGACAACGTAAAGTCCGGGAGAAGGCCAGACAAGCAGAGGTGGCTGCGGCGGCTGCGGCTTTAGAAGCTACTAAATTGACTGACGGCGATGATATTTATTTGGAAACTCGCCCTGACCAATTTCAATGGGAGTTCGAGGATGACGAGGATGAAGATCCCGAGGAAGAATTGGAAAAGGAAGTTTTGGTAGCATTCACAAGAATCTTTTCCGGAGAATTATCGAAGGGACAACGTGTGTGCGTGGTGGGTGCCAAGTACGACCCATCATTGCCCAAGACTCATCCTACAAACATCGAACAGCTCAGAGAAGATATTGAAATCGAAGACCTTCTTCTTCTCATGGGCAGAGAATTTGTGCGAGTCAACTCTGTGCCGGCAGGAAACATTGTGGGTGTGGTTGGTCTTGGTGGAATTGTTTTGAAAAATGCAACCATCATGTCTGAGGTTCCCGAAGGATTGCCCTACCTAAATATGGCATCTACATCGACTTTGATCCATAATAAACCAATTGTCAGTGTTGCCATCGAGCCACAAGATCCCTTCAAGTTGTTCAAGTTGGAAAAGGGGTTGGATTTGCTCTCAAAAGCTGACCCCGTATTGGAGTGGTATGTCGATGACGATTCCGGTGAGCTTATTGTGTGTGTTGCAGGTGAGTTGCACCTTGAGCGGTGTTTAAAAGATTTGGAAAAACGGTTTGCGCCTGGTTGTGAGGTTGTGATCAAAGAACCGGTGATTCCATTCAGAGAAGGATTGTCGTATACTGACGAAGGAAGTTCAAATGTCGAAAACGACGACACTGATGCTGAAGGTGCAGAAGTTTCTCGTGATGAACTTGATTTGCAGCTTGAAGTCTATCCAATGGACCCTGTTATCTGCAAGTTTTTGACTGATCATGAAGCGGAAATCAGGGAAGTTGTTGCGTTCAAATTGAAGAATTCGAAACAGGCTGGTTCGGAGAACTCACAAGTGCTTCGGGAAAAGTTGAAGAAAGCTTTGGAGGAGACTGAGTTGGACAATAAGCTTTTGGATATTTTTGGTAATATCGACACATTCATTGATTGCATTATCAGTTTTGGTCCCAAAAGAATCGGTCCAAACTTCTTTCTTGAGGATCCGGCAAATGGCTCGCAATTCAGAAGAGTTTTTGGTGAAGAGAGCGAAGAAAAGTTCGAATTCGAGAGCAATGTCTTAAGTGGGTATCAATTAGCCATGAACGATGGGCCTCTTGCATCGGAGCCCATTCAGGGAACAATTACGGTGTTGAAACGCACATTCAGGCCAGAGAGTGAGGAACTCCTTCTTAATCTTGGAGGCCGTGTTTTGAAAAGAACAAAGCAGCTTGTCCATTCATCATTCTTGAAATGCTCGCCCAGATTGTTCTTAGCAATGTATACTTGTGAGATTCAAACCTCACCTGAGGTGTTGGGAAAAGTCTACGCAGTTGTGCAAAAGAGAGGAGGGTCTATCATATCGGAAGAGTTGAAAGAAGGTACTCCGTTCTTCACGATTGGAGCCCGAATTCCAGTGGTGGAGGCATTTGGCTTTTCTGAGGAAATCAGAAAAAAGACCTCTGGTGCTGCCAGTCCTCAGTTGGTGTTTGATGGCTTTGAAATGTTGGATATCGATCCATTTTGGATCCCGCATACCGAGGAAGAGTTGGAAGAGCTCGGGAAATTTGAAGAGAGAGAAAATATCGGGCGCAGATACATGAATACCATCAGAAGAAGAAAGGGTTTGTTTGTGGATGAAAAGGTGGTGAAGAATGCTGAGAAACAGCGGACCTTGAAGAAAGATTAAGCTTACTAGTGTGGCTGCGAATGGGTGATGATACCATATCCAGCGTTGGTTTTCTTCGCTTCTCGACTGCCCCCTTTTTTTTATATATAATAAATTCGGGGTATAAAAATTACAATAACATTTACAATAATCAATCAAGAATAATCCATGGAAAGATAAAGTAACAACACATGTAATTTTACTGGACTCACCTTTTTTTCCTCATTAACGACGTGTCTGAAACGGTAGACAAGAGCGCGCACAATAGACTCATTGTGTGCAATATCACGAAAAAGTTGCAGGTCAAGTAACCAGAACACCAACCCAGTTAAAGAAACCCCCTGGAATTTAGACTATTGAAGCATGCTCAGAAAATGACAAAAGGAAACGTCAAAGAGTCCAATGCAACATCCACAACAGATATACCCGGGAACTCCGAACAAGCAGCAGGACCCGATCATTTCCGTCGCGCCACAGCACTAAAAAAAATGATTGACATCAAGAAAAGCTACGATTTTTGGCAAGAGCTAGTAAACAAAAACGTCAGGCAAAAACTTAGAAAGAGGAGATCTTCAGATGTAAATGAAGGTCATGAATCTAATAGTCGCAATAATCTGGTGGCAGAACGTGCCCTTGATGATGATGGGGAATCCACCATAAATGATGCCATAAGCAATGACGCCCACGATTTTTTCTCGGAGCATGACTTAAAGTTCCTTCGAAAACGATTGGATGAAATCGTGTCGCAAAACGGAATACAGTTGAAAGATGGAGAAGTGGATCGATTACTTGAATCTTGTGTAGTGGAGGCGAAAATTAACCAAGGGTTCGATCCTTATGGCAATGACGATGAAGAAGGCCTTCATGATGGCAACTCGGGGCAACAGGAAGATGGCATTGATGTCCAGGAGGATTACGATGTTGACGAACTACATGGTGAAGATAATTTCTCATATGATTATCCCTCCCGGCATCATCACTTTGAGGTCGAACTCAGTGATGGTCCTCCAGGAAATGGACCCCTTGATGAAAACGAGCCTTCGTGTGAATTCACATTTGAATATGATTGTGACGGAAAATTGATTCCTACTTCAAATAATATTGAAGAAAAACTCCGCCTAATGAACCTACAGTCACAGATCACTAACGAGGCACTTTCTCTGGCCCTGGCCCTGGCTATGGCCATAGCTCTGGCTGCTGGCGGCAAGAAAAAGAAAAAGAACCAAAAGAAGAAGAAGAAGACCAAGGCCGATGAAGACCATGGTGCTTGCAGTGAATCCGGCTCAAATTTATGCTTATTCTGCCGGTATGAGGCGTTCTATGGCGTCAAGCCTGCTTACTCGATGAAGAGACAAGATTATACCCATAAGTGGGAGATGGAAAGGAGGATGAAAATCAGAGAAAAGCTAGAATCCGCAAAGCTAGCCAGACATGAGCAAGGCCGGTGGGAACGGCAAAATGCAAATGTCGACCTGGACGATAGCCATGGAACAGTTGAGGATGATTAATGAAACACACGCACATGCGAGAATGTATTTATAGTAATAGGATTTAACCACAATTTCAAGCATTTATCATAATCATTTTTTCCTGCTTTAATTGAACCAAGGCCACGGGTTCCAACAGGCTTATTTTGAGTACTCCAGTGCTTTCAATTCCATGTGGGGTGTGTTTAATATTCTTGGCGGTATTTTTTTCTAGGACTCCTCGAAACCTTGACTTCTTGGCTGATATCTTTCATTGTATTACAATGGAGAAGTGGCTGTGTAAAGCTTCAGGAATATTAAATTTGTTTAACATGACTTTATTGGGGGCTCAAGCTTTGTTTTCGAGAAAGAAAATCCCAGTAATTTTTGAGTTATGGAAATGAAGGCAGGCGTGCTTGAAAGTGATAATCAATTACCTGGAATATCAAATCTTTACAGCAACTTAGTCGCAGGAGTGGGGAATATTGAACGGCAGCTCCTTGGAATTGGAGAAAGAGATTATTGGGTCTAATCTGCCACATCATCAAAAGTTTAATTTAAAAATCCACGCCTTCAGAATCTAGTAAAAGCCTTAAACACGGCAAAATATACTATTCAATTTCGGAATTTCCTAGCCATTTACCATGAAATTATCCTTCAGTCTCTTTGGGGTAATGTTGATTTGCATGAATTTTTCAAGTTCTCGTCGTTGTTGCAACAGTTATAGAGGTGTTAATATCCCTTCCAACTCAAGAGAAAGCTTGGATAATGAAACAGAAATCATACATATCTACATTGAAACTATTTCTCCAGCAGCCGACATTCCCGTTGAGAGACCTGAAAATCATCAAATCAACTACGAGAGCGAAGAAGATCGTTTCGAATGGATCTCCAGAAGTTTGAAAATTTTGATACGTGACGAATTACTTGATCTTTCTTCTTTCGAATTACGGGTTGAAAAAATAGGTGTGCAGTTTTTTGAACTTAAGAATATGATTAACTCAATGGAGCCCTTCAATAAATCACTCTATATTCGAGTCATATACGTCAACGATTTGCTCCATACAATTCTGGGCCTTACAGAATCATTAAAGTTTTACAATCCCAAGAGCAGTATCCACCATTTGTTAATTCACAAAGTAGTCAAGCTCAACCTTAGACTTTTGACTTTATACGACTCATTTGGGTTTCCTAATCACTGGATCGAGGGATATAAGGACATGGTTCTGAGCCTAAGTGATGAATTACAATTATATGTTAAAGTATTCGATGAGTTGGTGGAAGTCTCTACTTCGTTGGCCATAGCTTTTACTAGTCAAATTAACCAGGCAAGAAAAAGCTTACACATATTGGCTGAAAATTCGCCAGAAAATCACGTGTATGAAATGTGAGATATTAGGGACTCCAGACAATTATTCTCACTCTGGAATATTGCTTTTGATCTCTGTCTACAAAACTTTTTACTTTTCTTTTAATTCCAATCATAGTCTTTTCTTTAAAAAAAAAAAAAATTAAATAAAAAGTAAAAAAAAAAAAACATCTTTTGCAGGTCAGTATCATCGGTACTTTGGATTTTTTCAGCACCAAGTCTATATATAGGTTATATTTAAAGATTTCAAATTATTATCGTACTAAATTCATACACTTTCATATTTAAAAGGGATTTTAAAAATACCTATACCCTGAAAAAGAATAATTTTAATCAACTACAACAATTACCAATACAACTTTAACTTATCACTGCTAAAATCTAATGAAAATAATTCTATGAATTTAAAGAACTGGTTAATTTCTATCCTAACCTTCCTAGACTTCCTTAAACTCGGCCGCGTTTCTGCTCACAGCCCGTCAACCACACCATGCCCAGGGCTTGGAATCTGCTGCGGAATAACCAAAGTATAAAAACACCATACAAACATAATTAACCCAGATTCCAAACCTGGCATTCACACCATCTACATTTAAAATACACACAAATAAAATATGCTTGCAAAAAGTGTCACTCCTGCTACGCCGGTCACAAGACCCAAATCCCAAATTAACGATTCCTACACTTGGGTCAAACAATGGTACAGTCCACTTGAAAACAACCCCTCTGGACCCGTTCCTAACTGCAGAATCAAAGGATGGGTGAAAAAAATCGATGATTCTTCTCTGCCTGTAATTGGCATTTCGTCAGATACTTTTGACTTGGATAAATATAGCTGCCATAATGAACAGCCGGTCGAAAATCAGGTGACTGAAGTTAACCCTGTCGAGGCACCCGGGGACTCTGATTTGAAACTGGCGTTATCCATGGATAAGCGAGAGGACCAGGTTTCTTCCTTGTCTGGTTTAGGAATGTAAGAAATGCATTATATATATCGGGAAGAGCTCGAGATTTTGAGGTTGGGCTCTGATTCCATGTCCTTAAGGCTAAGAGGGGCTTTCAATGGTGGTCGGGCGTATACGTGAAATTCCCTTTTATTTTTATTTTTTCTTTTCGGTTAATTAAGATTTTAATGCTATGAATATATAGTTATGCTAGTTATCTCTTGACTTTTTTTTTTACTCCCCATAAATGTAGAACCCCATTTCCCACTTTGAACCTTCGTTAACATAAAACAAAACCCCTGCAAAATCAGTTTTTCACAGCCATGAGCGTCATTCCTAGTCTCGCCGAGTCAGTAGCCTCCTGAAGCTCGGTTGCCTTATCAAAATTCCAAAGTTCCTCCGCGGAGAAATCCGTTATTTCCTTTCCTGCCTTTAGTTCTCTGTGGAACAGTCGCTTGATATAGTTTAAGTAATTCATCTTGGTGGGGTCTCCACCACCTGTGTTGATAATCAATAACGAGTCCACCGGTAACTCATTGTATAAGCGTTCGATTCTCTTATCCATTTTTTTAAGCATCTCTTTTCTATCCTCAGCTGAAATTTCCTGTTTTTTCCCCTCTGCACTACTTTCCCTATCAACGAGATGTCCGGTATATGTTTCAGGGGCCCTTTTTCTCCCCGAATTGTACTGGAGTTCCCTAAGCCACACGAGATGAAATGATTTCTTTGATAGCTGCTTGATTGCGGAGTCAACTGCCTCATCATCATTCGTAACGATCGTCTTTGTCAAAGTTGGCTCCTTCACATCATCAAGAAGAGACCCATATTCGGTCATCAGGTAATCAACAAGTGAACTTTCAAGACGTGGGTTTCCATCTAGGGCACTCTTGAAAAGAGAGAGCCCCACAACCTTCCCGAAATCTGGCCCTTCAATTAGTTTAAGCTTGACCAAATCCAAGCATGCTCTCAGATCTTCCACAGAAGAGTGACCTGATCCATCTCTTTCTCCATTCTGAATCGACCTAGCCAAATGAGTCTCGGACAAATACTTCAATGCATGTTTAAATGGAAATCCACGGTGGTGCTCGAATAGAAGAGCAGTATCTATGATTTTTGGGTGTCTAATTTTCATGACATTCAAGTCAGAGTTGAGGGAATGACCAATCAAGATATCGCCCGAGGAGACTAGAGAAAGAACCTTTTCTTGCACGTCTTTTAAGGTGGTTGTTTCTCCAGCAAGCATTTCTTCGGTGATTCCTGAATACTTCGTGACGTAATCCGTGATTTGTTCATCTGGCTTGACCAATTGATCGTACACAACTTCGTTTTGGAAGTTCACGATGGAAATTCTGGTGAGAACCTTTCCAGAATCGGCCTGGCAAAACTCACAATCCAACGCAAAAGTGTGGGAACCCTCATGCTCGAATTCCTTAGTCTCAACCCATCCTTCTTCTAGTTTGTTTTCCGGGGACGAGTCCAACAGGCTGTGAATAGGATATTTATTAGAATCCATCTGTTCCTTGGTAAGGAGCAAATCATACAAAACCAACTTTACTTGGCTCATTTTTGCAGCTCTCTTCTTTTTGGCAGCGTTTGTGAGAGGGAATTGTAAGAATACGCTTATTGGAGAGGGCATTGACAGGGGCATGGTGGTGGGGACCATGTACTTGAAATGATCAGCGATGAAGGGAAGAGAATCTTCCGATTTCTCGAGTGCCCGAAGACGTAAAACTTCTTTGGTGTTTTCTGGGGCATTTGCAAGTCTCAAGTCAGTTTCTTGTAGTTCAGGGATAAATGCAAACACAATGTTTTTCAATTTCCAAGGCGCGGTCAATTCGAATACGGGTGTTTTGCACGCACCTTTTGCCTTGAGAACGTTCAACACAAAAAAGCGCAAGTCGTTCATGGAGAGGCCCTGATTACTGGTTTCAAACCACAGAAGATTAAGCGGCTCGTTGGTCCACTTAGCCTTTCTCTTATGAACCTTCCCTTGTACAAGAGCAATACTATGGGCAGACGACCGTCTACGCTTAGAAGAGGTATTTTGTGGTCCTGAAGGTATGGATGTTTCCGAAGACCGAGAGATAGGGGTATCTGAAGTATCGTTTTCATCGTCAAATGGAGACAGCGATATGGCCAGAGCCTTTTTTGCGTCTTTTTGGGCCTCAGAGAGCATCTCACGCACCAGCTTCAAGTCGTTTCCTGGATCCGCCATGGAAATCGAGAGACGCGCCGTGTTACGCGAGAGATCCTCGGGTAAGTTTTGAGACGAGGATTTGCTTTCAGGGAGGGTCATTATGGGGTTCCTGGTTTTGTCAAAGGTTTAAGCACTTTTCAGTAGAAGCACACCGACCCACGCGATTGTCCATCTGAGCACATCACGTGACACCTGGGTTTTCCCCCAGCAAGCAAGTAAGCTTTCAGAAATTTGCAATTCGTTTTTTTTTCTTTTCTTTTCTTTTCTTTTTTCTTTTCTCAAATTTAAGATCTCTTTTCTTTCTTTTACTCGTTGGAGTTAATGAAATAGGCTGTGGAGTGAAAACAGGGGTATTTTCTTCCCGGTTTAAATTCACTGCTCCTCAATTCTTTCTTCGTAACTGAGACTTTGTAGAAACTGTTCGTAGGATATAGGCGGATCGGCAGATTTTGACGAAAGTAATTTTGGGGGTTCAATAGTCAAATATTGAGATAATTTTTCCTTAGATTCCTGGATTCTTTTACCCTTTTCATCAACTTCCGATGTATCGTTAAACTGCGTGTCGCCATTTGGCACCTGTCTTAGGTCGGCAAACGAGTCATCATAGGTATCATTGAACTCGCCCATATGTACTTCTGTAGTGATTAAAGACAGCATTTCGGCGTGTCGAGGTACGGATTTCGCCACAAGCATGATTTTGTTCCATGCATCCCAGCCAATGGGAATAAACTGGTGGAGATAAACCAGACCAGCCACCGGCAAACCCTCGGGCTTATATATGACCGAGTCTGCACCTATAAGTTCCTGGAAAAGCCTGTTTGTAAACGCAACCATAGTATGCGTATCGTGGATAAGCGACTCGATTCCAGAAACCGATGCAAAGCGTACACCATGTTTCAACGCAATGAGGCGCAATACCTGCTGAGTAAATACGTGTTTTTCTTCGAGATAATTAGATTCATTAATCCCATCACTATTCTGGATAATCACCAAGTCAAATGCCTGGGGTAATTCCGCATGACCCGGAGGCAAAGTGACATGGAATTCAGGACCAGAGGGAGCAGAATGGCCACTGATTTTGAGCAAATTTGCCCGGTATTTCGCAAGATACTCCTCTCGGCGCTGGAGAGTAAGGTCCGGCACGCTTTTTCGAAGTATGAGCCGTAAAACATCCACCAAAATGTTCATATCGTTGTTCACAAGAAAAAACCGTACTTTCGGGAGTTTCACCATCTGAACCATGAGTTTTTCCAAATAGAACGCAAAACTTGGCACTCGAGAGATCACATAAACTTCATGACCGGAATCCAGAGCATATTTGATTGTTGTCCCATAGGCAGATTTCGCCAGACATATGATAATGACAATATATTCACGTGTTGGAGCGAGGCCCGGTAATTGGTCCAGTTCACTCATATTAGATGGAAATATTGGGGGTGGTTTTTCTTTTTGTTTTGGTAAATTAGCAATTGAAAAATTTGATAAGCCACCAGAAATCTGATTTATTTAACCTGAGCTCTTTTCTGACCGTTGTACAATTGAATAATGCTTTGGAATAAAACGGTTCATTGATATTCCCCCACACTGTAAAGCTCAAGTATCGGCGAGCGCGACACGATTTCTGGTGGTTACACCATTGCTGGTTTTAGATCCATTGATTAGAAATGGGTTTTGTTGAGATTATAAGAAATCGAGTTGAAAATATTTTAAAATTAAAAGTAAAATTTATATCTGGATAAAAAGAAGATTTTTGCGCTCATAAATTTTATTACTCTTGTCTTTGAAACTGTCGTCTCTTAGTGCGAGCCTTCCTTTCTAGGCAACAGCAGGGTATTTTTAAACTTGCATCGAATTGTTGGCAGACAACAAAGGAAAGGCAGAAAAGGGATTTCATTCTCAGTCGATTTTTTCTTCCATATATTCGATCAGGTCTAAAAACCCAGGCTCTGCTTAGACTGAGTTTGAATACTCTCGAAGTACTGACGTATATTGGACGAGCGTGTTGAGGTTTGCTTATGCAACTAAAATAAGGATTATTCTTGCAATTTACAAATACCACTAGATATAGTTAGCTGAAATATTGCTGATAATTAAAGATATGAGCAACCCATTGGGAAGGGATTTTTATGCACCCTCATCTAAAGACTCTCGAGATTGTTCGTACAAAAAATCTACTCTGCGGATTCGCTATCGACATTCTGGATATATTGGTAGTACCATGCCGTCAATTGCAAGTGTCCGTCGAACTCAATTTTCTCGTCCACACTATGGATCTTGTTCTGGAACATGTCCACAATCATTGGCGAGTATCTGAAGATGTTCTTGGTCAAGTTCCAGTAATACCGAGTATCAGTGTTGGCTGGCATCAAGCTGGGTGCAACTGTGATGGGGTAACCAAGGGTATTGTTGAGCACCAAGTCCTCAAAAACGTGTCTCGTAGTTGAGGCCAAGTACTCCCACACCTTACCTGTAGATGGACTGACTGGCGCATACTCGAGGTTATGACCGTAAGTAGCCACGCGGAAATGACCAACCGAATCCTTTGTTTTGAGAACAGATTTTCCGAAAGCCTCGACATCTAAGTCGTACTTCTTTGCTAAGTTAACCACCCGGCTAACAAAATGGTTCTCGACCTCGGCCACATGAGAACCAATTGCGACTCTGTGGTTGACCACCATTGCCACATCTTCAGGGAGAGCATTTGCCTTCTCACCTCCGAAAATAATATCAATGGCCTGGGAAGTTTGAATCAAGTACTTGGACATTCTGTTCTGGGTGATGGTGTTAACAAGCTTCGAGTTGGCAACCTTATCGAATCCCGCACGCAAGATGGTCTTTTTCGTCAACTTGCTCAACCTGTCACCGCTGTTCACGGCCAAACATTGCATGTAGTGAAGCAATGGATTCTCCTCAGTAAGCAAAGGCGAGTACTGGTCATCCTCAATAAGATAGGCCAATTCACCCATGATTGCAATTGCACCATGGTCAGGGGGAATAGAAGAGTGGCCTCCTTTCATAAACAAGTCCACCCGAATATCAGTGTATCCCTTTTCACCTGTGCCGGGTACTGCCACCAAAGTGCCAGTCATGGCATCGGTCAACAAACCAGGTCCTTCATCGATGATAGCGTAGATAGAATTTTGGCCAAATTTCTCTTCCAAGAACTCGGCAATCTTTTTGGCGCCGCGTCCACCGGAAATTTCCTCGTCAAAGCCAAACGCCAAGAGCACTCCTCTTTGAGGCTGGTAGTTCTCGCTAATAAGCAAGTCCAAGGCCTCCATCACTGCAACAAGCGAGTTTTTACAGTCGGAGGCACCACGGCCATACAAATATTTGCCGTCAAAATGGCCTTCGAATGGAGGGTACGTCCAGTCGCCCAACGTGTCTTTTTGCACGGGAACTACATCTTGATGGGCAGCAAGAAGCAATGGCTTCAAAGATTTGTTGCTTCCCTTCCAGTGGAAAACAAGACCCCAGGTGTTGACTTTGAACACCTCACATGACTCATAAATTCTGGGGTACTGCGCTTCCAAATGCTTGTGGAATTTGGCAAATTTTTGCCATACCTCGGGTGCCTCAGGCACGTCAGGCAAGTTATCTGTGACCTGCGTGTCCACACGTACCGCAGCAGAAAGACGGGCAACGGATTCGAGTTTATAGTCCTTATTGTGCAAAATCTTGAGCACGGTGGAATTATCAACGGCGAAATTGGGCGGAGCTCTAGGCTCGTACATGGGGCATATTGAGCCATCCGACGTCGACTGCAAAAGAATCTTCACGTAGCTCACGAAATTCGTGAAAAATAATACGGTCAAAAGCACCGCAATGCCACCGATTGCATAAATTCTCATGGCAAAAAAGAGATCAAACAAAAACAAAAAACTGCTGCTTTTTTTTTTCGATATTTGAAGACAATTGGGATGTTAGAATTTGGCCGCTTCTTATCTGAATGCGCGACGACGGGCGGAATTCGTATTCAGGGTGCGGAACAGTCGGGTTGGCGGGGAAAACGGAATTCGGGGGTCGTTTTGGGAAAGAAGCACGAGGATTGAAATATAAAAAAAAAAAAAAAAAAAAATAAGAATTACCTCTTCAAGCCCAAGCCGTTATATTTTCCTATTTTTTTTTTTCTTCTTAAAACTTGGGGACTAAAAGGAAGATGGTCAGATTTAGTAAAAAAGGTACTTAAACGGAAGGTTCGGTTAAGCATATAAGGAAGGAGCTTATTTTGCACCAGTGAGGTTAGCGTCCGTTGGTATGATATCAATGAAATTATGAATTTCAAAATAAAAAGAAAAAAAAGGACACACACTGCCCAATGTGCCTCCTTGGGGTCTTTATAAAACCACACCATATTAGGGGATGCATAAGAACAGAAGAAATTCCCTCTGATTGTTCAAGAGAAATTGATTGAGAATGGTTTTTTCCGGCTTTGACTTTTTTTTTTTTTTTTTTTTTTTTTTTTGTCTCTGAGTGGGCGGGGGGCCCCTGGCCAAGTTACCGCTGGCTGCGAAACTACCTTGACTATTGGACAAAACACCAACAACTTCTTTTTAATACTGCTAAAATCATGTTGGTAAGTTCAAAAATTACACAGAATTTCATTCCTAAAGGATAAGAATGACTTTCTTTTGGCAAAATTTTATTAGGGAGAAGGAAAGTGGATGTATGTCTTTTTTCTCAAGAGGCACATTCTTCCCAATACCAATGAGCTAGTACTTTAGCAGAACGAGGTAGATATCTTTCTTTCTTTTTTCTTTTTTCTTTTTTTCTTTTTTTTTTTTTTTTAATTTTTTTATTCAAAGGAAAATGACCAATTCTTTTTGAAAGCCCCCCACTACAATACTCTCTATCAATTGTGGATATGTATCCACTTGTGTGGGTGGCACGGTGGCCTATGGATAGTCTCACGCGACTCCTATAGTAAGAACCCCAGGCTACAAAAAAAAAAACATACTATGAGTGTACAAAGACGGTACTTCTAAGTGACACAAAACATCTTCTAGACAGACTACATACTATTAAAGCCCCAAACTGAAAAACTAATTATAATAATAAAAATAGTCGAGAATCGAGAACCCCCCACGGCAACGTTAAACCTGTCGCGCCCACCCACACCCACCGTGTCGTGCACCCGTGCACCAGGAACCAAGCGGTTCTGCCCATACATTGATTGTTTGATGATCGGAAAGGGATAAATATCCTCCAAACACATACACATTGCTCCAGAATCCCCGTGAAGAAAATGTCCAACAACGGGAATGTGTTGGTCCCGGGAGACGAGGTGTTTTCCCAGGCGCTACCGGGTAACGTGGATGTGCCTGACGACAAAATGATTGACGACATCTTTGCTGAGCGCACTACAAAGCACGCAGACGATGCCATAGACTATGAAGATATCGACGAGCTTGCCGACGATGATGAAGATTTATCCGAGGAAGAGTTCGCGCCAGCGGGAAGTGGGTTTGGCGAGTTTCCCGGTGCCGTGCTGGCATTCGAAGAAACAGGGCTCCAGAACGAGGCCGAGGGCGAGTTTGATGCTCTTTTTGGCGATGAAGATGGTGGAAATAATGATGGCGGAGACTTTACAAAAACAGGTATTGATCTTCCTGGGGCCCCTGATCATGCAGGGCTCGATCTTTTGCATGATATGGGCAGTGCCGTTGGCCTAGAAGATGATGGCTTGAACGATTTGGGACTCGGGTTTGAGGACGAGGCCAACGAGGAGTTGGGACACATGCAGGCATCTTATCCGGGAACAGAGCAGGCGATTCCACGGAAACGTAAATCCCCGGACCTTGTGGCGGCCAAAACGGCAAAGTTGCGCAAACTTGTGAAGAACATGGAGGCACGGCGGAGGGCACGCATGGTGCGCAAGTATTTCCCCACATACTCCGCGGAAAAGCCGTTCAATTTCCACGACATGGTTCTGCCCCAGCCCATGTACTATGCATACAAGCGGCCGGCCATTGCATTGAAATCACGTCCCAAACCGCTTGTTCCATTGAAAATCACTTTGGACATAGAACCCGACCAGAAGAAGGCATTCAAGTCGAGAAAGGGTGCGACAAACCAGCCATCAACTACCAAGGGAATTACTCAAATCACCCAACAGGACTTGGACTTCATTGAGGATTTGCATTTGAGCAGCGATAAGCTCCAGCAAGTGAAGGTTTTGCCAATTATGGAGCAGGATGGCGTTGAAAACGATAAATTCTTGGACTTTAGCAAAGACTTGGTACTTGCCACCGCTGACTGGGACGATAATTCCATTATAAGTGCCGGCGGCTCAGATCTAGAGGATGCACCAGCTGCACCCAAAGAACTGATCACGGAGAAGTTTGAGTTGGATGAGATTTCATATGATGATGAGAACATCCTTAATGCTCAAATCAGCCAGGAAAAATTTGAATTGAACATGAATGATCCACACCTTCTATTCGTGCCGGACGTGAAGAAAATCGAGCATACAAAGTCAAAGGCTATTGTGCCCACGGACAATAAGCTTCTCCAGCTGAAATTTAATATTTCTAACGATAAGGCGTACGAGATTTTCGAGAATAATTACAACACCAAGGTCAGAAGTCAGTTGAGTAACTTGAACATCGAGCATTCGATTCCTGCGTTGCGTCTTCAGACCCCATACTATAAGATTAAGTTGAACAAAGAGGAGTCAAGGGCATTCCACCGTCCAAAATTCCAGGTTATCCAAGGATCGCTCATTTGCTTCTCGAAGCCAAGAACGAGGAAGAAAAAAAAGGACCGTGGAAAAACGCCACAGGAGGTCTTTTCGAAAACAAGCGATTTGACTGTGACAGATTCAGCATCACTTATCGCTATGGAGTATTCGGAGGAGTACCCGGGAATATTATCCAACTTTGGTATGGGTAGTAAAATGATCAACTACTACAGAAAGGAAAAAGAGGACGATAACACACGGCCTAAAGCACTCCTTGGTGAGACCCATGTTCTTGGAGTGGAAGATCGGTCTCCTTTCTGGAACTTTGGTCACGTGGCCAAAGGTGACTTTGTACCTACGCTTTACAATAACATGATAAGAGCACCGATCTTCAAGCAGGAACCCAAGTCGACCGACTTCTTATTGATTCGATCTCAAGGTTGCGGTAACCACCAAAGGTATTTTCTCCGGCGTATGGATCATCTCTTTGCAGTAGGTAATATATTTCCTGCTGTGGAAGTTCCAGCTCCGCACTCGAGAAAAGTCACCAACACATCAAAGAATCGGTTGAAAATGATTGTTTTCCGTACCATGAACCAGAATGGAACGGCTAGATTATCTGTTAAGGATATCTCACTGCATTTTCCAGATCAGAATGACATGCAGAATAGACAGCGTTTGAAAGAGTTCATGGAGTATCAGAGACAAGGTGATGACCAGGGATTTTGGAAGATTAGAGGCGTTGATACTGTTCCTACCGAAGAGGAAATCAAGGCAATGATAACACCCGAGGATGCTGCGCTTCTAGATTGCATGCAACATGGACAACAAGTTTTGGATGATATCGACTCTCTTTACAATGATGACGCCAGAAAGTTGGATTTCAAAAAGGATAAAAAGGAGAGCGAGAAAGAAGAAGCCGAAGCAGACGAAAAGAAAGATCTAGAAAAGAAAAAGAAGGAGAAGGATACTGATATTGATGAAACAATCGATGAGGGGTTGGCTCCGTGGAGCTCTTCTCGAAGCTTTATCATTTCCAACCAAACAAAAGCGATGCTCCAACTCAATGGTGAAGGTGATCCTACTGGTATTGGTCTCGGATTTTCGCTTCTTCGTGCAACACAAAAGCACGGATTTAAGCCTTTAATCCCACCACCCAAGGACACGGTTCCCAAGAACACAACCGCGTCGTATCAACAGAAACTTTATGAGAATGAGATTTCGAGGATTTGGTATGGCCAGAGAAGTTCTCTTACGGTGGATAACACGGAGGGTCACTCTCTTGATGACATTTACCGTGAATACAAGCCTATTGACCATACGGAGTATATCAAGAATAAGATCGACAAGGAACGGGAGGAAATCGTGAAGAATGAGGGGCAAAAAGCGGCGAACCAAAATGTCTTAAGAATCACGAGGCTCGTGAGGGATGAAAACAATATCGTGCAAAGAAAAGTCGAGTATCTTCACGATCCAAGATTGATAAAGGCATACATCAAACGGAAGAAACAGATTGAAGGAGACAAAATGTCGATGGCGGATGTGAATGAAATCATACCAACAAATGATGCTGAAATGAACAAAATCAGGCGGAAGGCCTTAGAGGAGAAAATCGCCAATCTTCAGAAGAGAGCGAAACTCAGTAAGGGGCGCAAACCAAACAAAGATCCATTACACCTTGCTGCAGCTGCAGGAGGAACGATCATTGATGCGAACACAGTTATGTTGCCCGATGGATCGATTGCATTCGGCGGTAAGGGAATTGGTAAAGGAAAAAGTACAACTAGAAGATGCAAGTCTTGTGGGGCGTTTGGGCACATCAGAACCAACAAGGCGTGTCCGCTCTACCATGCTACAAAGGGCGGGACCATTCAAATCCCCCAGGACCAGAAGGACATTTTGCTTGCATCAGTTAAGGACAGACAGGAAGGAAGCGAGTCCGTAGCGTCGGGAAATGAGACCCCGGCTGTGCAGACGTCTACCGCGGGAAGTCCGTCAGGGGATGGCTACTAGAAATATTATTCTGAGAGCTATGCATCGCAATATAAAAAGGGATTAAAGTCCATGTTATGGACTGTCTAAAAAACGGATATAATTAGAATACAATGGGTAAACAGCCCGAGTGATCCGTAAGTGCCTTAGCGGGGCAATGTCTAAAAAAACCCCCCTCATAAAAGGGGTTGAAGCGTCAATATGCGAGGTAGGAACTTAACACCACATTCTGTAGATACGGTACCAGATGGGTCTGGAACGGATGTATGCCTTTTCCTCGGCGATTTCTTGCTTGATGACCTCGATATCTAACTCTCTTCTTCCGGTGTCCAAGTCGACGTCCTCGAGTCTAACCATTAGCAGGTTCCACGAGCGGGAGTATGTTTTGTAACCGGCCCACAAAATGATCATGAGAGGCAAGGAGAGACAGGACTTCCAGAAGTTAACGTTATCGGCGCCCTCATTACCAATGGGCCAGATTGCCGTCCAGATCTCACCGACAACAATCAAAGACAAGATGATCATACCGGAGAGAGAACCCCAAATACCAGTAGGGGCAACGAAAAGCACCTCGTCCGTGGATCTGCCTTGCTTGGCAAGGGCCCATCTGAATCTGATGTGGGTGAAGCAGATGGCGATCCAGGTGAAGAAAGCGGCCAACGAACACACAGAGAAAAACCACGTGAACACGTCACTCTGGTGTTCGGCATCTGCGGCCAAGAAACCAAGCAAACCAAAGACGTTGGTGATCATAATGGCCACAAGAGGTCTTCCGGCTCTGTCGACGTAACCAATGCACTTGGGGAGCAAACCCTGGACGGCCAAAGAGGCCAACGAACGCGAGCAACCGTAGACGGACGAGTTTCCCACCGAAACCACTGCAATCAAAATGACGGCGTTCATAATATCGGGGAGCACCTTGATACCACCGTTGTTGATGGCAATGACAAAGGGGGACGAGGTGATGTCTTCGGACGAGTTACCCGAAAGCAATCTGTCGTCGGTGTATGGCACCAAGCAGCCAATGATGATGGCCGTTAAGATGTAGAAAATGGTGATTCTCCAGAAGACTTGTTTTGTGGCTCTGGGCAAAGATTTTCTTGGGTTGGCCGTTTCGGACGCGGCCAACGCAACAAGCTCAACACCACCAAAGGAGAACGCGGCGGAGATAAAACACGAACACACACCTTTAAAGCCGTTGTTGAACGCACCGGGTTTGTGCCAGTACTGACCACCGATATAACCTTCATTTCCAGCACCACACACAAGACAGATACCAAGAATAATAAATCCAATTACCGCCAAGACCTTGATAATGGAGAGAGTAAACTCAACCTCACCGTAACCCTTGACACCAAACAAGTTGATCGAGCAAATAACTACGTAGAACACCGCGATCCATACTGCCGGGTTAATACTAGAATTCCAGTATTGGATGGTGATGGAACATGCAACCAATTCAGACGGAAACGAGATCAACCACGACAACGCATACAAGAGACCCAAGGTAAAACCCCACGAAGGGTCGACAAAACGCGAAAAAAATGCATTGAACGAACCGGAAACAGGAAACTGCACCGACATCTCACCCAAAGCATTCACCACACAGTACAACGAGTAACCCACCAAAACATACGAGATAAGCTGACCCGCAGGGCCTCCCTGCCAAAGCGCGTAACCAGATCCCACAAAAAGACCCGTACCAATCGAACCACCAATGGCAATCATCTGCAAATGTCTGCCTTTCAAACTACGGGCCAAGGGGTGTCTGCTAGTGGCGTAAATCGACTTTTCCATCTCCGTCATCTGCGACGTGTCGATACCGTCATCCTCCAAATTGATCGGCTTGAAAGAGTCCACCACCCGCAGGAAAAATGGCTGTTTTTCGTAGAAGGAGCCCGAGTACGCATCCGAGCCATCAGGCGAGAATTCCGACGATGGTCTCTCGTGGTTTTCCGTGGCACCCATCGTATGTTCGGCGCTGTTTTCCGGTTTTTTCTCCACAGACATCAATTATGTGTCGTTTGTTTTGTGCTGACTATATTTTTTTCTCCGTGACTATGTTTCTGGAGACGTTTGTTCCCTGCTGAAATATCGAAAGGGCACTATTGAGAAGAGCGTACCAACGATGACGGAAAAGAAAAGACCGGTCAAGAAAAAAGTTGGAAAGAAAAAACGAAAATAAAAGGGCCGGAGTATGAGTGTTGAAATAGTGCCGCTTGATTGCTGTGCCACTTCAAGTTTTTTTGCCTTGCTTTTTCTAGGTGAAATTCTAAAAGACCTGTGCCGGGTTTGCTTTAGGATATATTCTGAGATTAATAGTTTTTCCGGAATTTCTTTTTTTTTTTTTTTTTTTTTTTTATTCTGTGCGAATGGGTTTGCATAACAAGACTCCAATCTCGGCAAATGGGGAGGGCCGCGCGATGCACGAGAGATTGCGACGACGCCGGCGATTCCACCTGACTGCTGATTCAGGCAGGATCCACGTGGCTGAATGGAATTTGTATGGCTTTCAAGAAAAATTTTTCATTCGAATATCTCATTCTACAATAGGCATTTGAAATTTTTTAAAAACAGAATATGCAGTAAACTCCGTCTAAAAAAAAATAAAACGGAATTTGATTTCACAGATCCGCTCGAATCTGCTTTAATTTCGTTCCGGCCGTATAACTTGAACCCACAATACCAGGGCTCCAAACCCGGGTCTGACTTCGTCTCTTTTGGGTAAAAGTCAAAGTACACGACGCGAGCACGTGAAAAAAAAAGGCAGTCGAGAAAGAGGGGATTCCAAGAAATTAGAGACAACGCTATTTTCTAAGAACTCAAATCTTTTTGAGGTGTTACTCCGAAAATATCTTTGAATAAAGCCGGTTTATTTCAGGGTACTGTTCCACATTCCCGCTTCTGACTTTGTCCTGAGGCCAGCAGACGAATGCGGCGCGTGAATAATCAATTGCACCGCGTATGCCGTTCGCGCCCCAGTAACCACCACACTTTTTTGGGCCACAGTGGAATTGTACGAAAAAATAAGCTTATCGATGGATTCTGTGGTTGCAAAGCGGTAACTTTGCGGGAAAACACGGATTATTTCTGTACACTTGAAAAATAGGGAAATTCTCTTAAAGCAGAGGATCTTTAAATCACATCATGGGCGTAGAAGAATATGTATGGGTTAGATATCTGTTGCATATGGAATCCGACCAGTCATCGTCAATTTCGTTCCCAAAAGAAAAACCCCCTTGTTACGGAGGGGACCTCGCTTAGGCAATGGGCTGCAAGACCGAGCTGCACCTTTCAAAACGGCGTAAACCGATGAAAAAGGGGAGGTTTTTCTTTTCTTTTTTCTTTTTCCCCCCAGACAAAAATGAATAATTTTCAAGAAGTAAATGCTATACTTCAAAAATTCAGTGGGAGGAAGTAATCTCTTGTGTAGTACCTTTTAATTGCTGATGGCCCCCCTGGATACCACGTGAACTCGCGTAAGGGCACCACACGTGACATGCGAGATTTTATCCCTTCGGAACTAAATGAAAACAAAAAGAATAGCAGCCGCAATATATTCACATCATTACAAAAAAAAAAAAAAAAAGCATACACACACAAACAGACACGTATTGGGGCGCGAGGCTATCGAGTGCTTTCAAGGAAATTTACCAAAAGCCTGGCGGCAAGTTACATACGCAACTTGAGGGGTTGCGCGGTGGTGCACGGAACTACAGTGCTCAACAGTTTCTTTTTATCGTTTATTAGTTACATACTTTTTGAAGTGTCATGGGTGGTGTAAAAAGTTTGGATTTTGATATTCTGGGTCCAGATTCTCAAAGATCTTTTTGAATGACGATTGTTTGTAGTAGAACTTCGTCATCCAGACGGCTCCGCAAGCGTAGAGGCATCCGCCTGCAAGTAACGCGCGTTGTGGTGTGATCATTTTGAAATTAATAAGGGGGTAATTTGCGAAGTAATAATTGAGTCGATACGGTGGTACGGCTCACTAAAAGTTGAATTGAATAGGTTCGAAAAAAAAAGTCTTTTTTTTCTGAATGATGAAATTGTCTTTTTTTGATGGGACATCTGGCCATTAATTTATATGTTTTGGAGGTCACACCACATGAACGCTGATGGGGTGATTTTTTCCGCGATCGCATGAACTCCCCGCTATTGGGGACGTGGGGTGGTCCCAATTCAGGAATATTATGTGCATATCGTACCACTTCCGTTAACAATAGCAATGCACAAGGTCATGAATCCCTAGGACTTTCCCGATTTTAACCGGGGGGGGGGGGGGTGATAATTATGGTAAACATGTCTCACCTGTTTCGCGGAGGGCCGTTGACAGCGCAGTAGGAATAATATGTGCCGAAGCCGCGGGCCCGCATAAATGAGGGTATAGTTGCCATTTTTTTACTTCATTTTTTTTTCCGAATCTTTAATTTCATCAGTAGGGACGGATGGCATCGCTGTTGGGTAGACTAGGCAAGAAGTGACCGACAATCATCATGGGCAAATCGAACAAGTCTCTTTTGACGGTCCATACGGAGCAAAATTCAATGAAGTCGACGTCAGCAAGGCGCGCATTGGTCTTAGAGGCCGAGAGCGGAATATGGGAGGGTTTCTTGATTAACTTGCACTTGGTGAAGATGGTCAGGTGTAGACTGCCGATGGCGACGGACTTAAAAAGACGAAAATACTCGACGATGGACTCGTCATCGTACATCAACTCGATAATGAACGTACGTTTGGAGAGTACGTCGGAGATATTAAGCCCCAAGATGTCAGCCAAGTGCGCCGACATGGAGACAATCTCACCCGTACGCCGCCAGATGATCATGGGTGATGCATTCAAGCGCGAGAGGTTCTCGAAATCAAGGAGGCAGCGCTGGAAAGACATCTCCAAAAACTGGAAATCGAAAGGCTGGAAGAGCGACTTGTGTGCGCTGATAAACGTGGGCCGGTAAGACGCAATAAGTTTGAGGATGACAAGAAGATTATGGCGCTTGCGGCTGCGTTCGACCGGAGTTGCCGCCTTTCCCGCCACCGAGAAACGTGCCTTTAAAAACCGCGTGAGCGAATGGTACGACAGCGGGTAGTCGAAGTTGATGATACGATTCGAGTAGATGTCTTGCACCGTCTGGTAGATATGGTGGGATAACAACGGCAGCACATACTCATGTTCATCGCTGGCACGAAGATCAAAGTTGAAGCCGTTTTCACGGGCGCTACCGCCCTCACCGCCGCCAAGCTGGATGTACGGCCGCGTATCGGGGTTCTCGGCTTCAACCTCCCGGTCAAGTGCTCCAAAAAACGCCGCCGAGGACACGAGTGGCACACCGGCAGTTTCTGCCAGTGCTGCACTTTGTGCCGATTCAGTGTACGCAAGTGCAGCCGGCAGCGGCAGTGGCAGTGATGGTTTTGAGAGGAGATCGCCTAACATCATATACTCCTGGTTCAAGAACATCGAGTTGAAATTGGCAGCAGAGGCAGAGGCAGGAGTCGAGGCCGGGGTTGCACGTCCGGGCTCAGGTTCACCAAAACCACCGAAGGCAGTCTCTGGCGTGTACCGTGGGTCATGCCCCGTTGCCGGCGATTTGCCATGGAAGTCCTCTACACTACTAGATCTGCGGGAGGCGTCACTGACGGTCCCGGGTTCCCCCGCAGGCATCAAGTACTGTGCACGTTTGCGGACAATGTCATGACACTCGTGCCCGATTTTGCGCTTTACGCAGTTGAGACACGGCCGTGTGTTCAGGCACTGTAGGTGTTTTGAGTGGCAGAAGGTGCACGCGCGCGGCGTGGGTTTGCGCTCAAGTTTCTCACGTGTGCTTAGCCGCCGGGTCATGTGAGAAAAAGGGGGTTGCTTTTTGCGTTTCTGTTTGTGGTTTCAAAGTTTTCCTTTATTTATACCAAGTTTATTCTGTGGTGTTTTTGTGTTTCAGCCGGTACTGAGTGGGGGTTTTGCTCAACAACATTCGGTGGGGGGCAGGCCTCGTTTTAGTGTTGGGGGATTGTTTATAGTTATTTTTTTTTTTGTTCACCAGTGTGGAGTAACGAGGAGCCGTATTTATAGATATGGTTGAGCGTCTGAATTTTTTTTATGGTGGTTAGGGTAGTTTTCAAGGACCACAATAGTTTAGTGTTGATCTGGGGCACAAATCTGGGGTATCCCGGCGAAAACAGGCGGCAGAATTTTTTTTTTCTAATGACAGGTGCGGTTCTTGCCACTGCTCGCGTGCGTTTAGCCGTGTGCACCCGGAGGTTTACGGGTGTTTGTGCCACCCTCCCAGTGCGGGGCTGATTTCTAATAGTCACATTTTTTTTTTTTTTCGTTTCTTTTGTGCGCTAGCTGCTAATTATTTTTGATTTTTTTATGTTTCGTTTAGTGCATTTTGCGGGTTTTCATTTCAATTTTCGCTGGGAATCTTGGATGAATAAGGATTTATCACTTGGTTTGGGTTGAAGCATTATGTTTTGCAACCGCGAGGATCATATTTAACTGTTGAGCAGTTGAGTATTCATGCACCATAAATTTTTATCTTATTCTGATTTCAATAGTATTAAGATCTGGAAAGAAAAAAAAAAAACAACAGATTTTACTAAAATGAACATTCATAAACTTACACCCCTCTGCGTACCTTTATTTGCCAAATTGTTTGTTCACCACCTACCCCAATTTGGTACTCTACCCAAGCTTAAAAAACACTACAGGATCTCTAAACCCGACTTTCAAATTACCCCATCGGGATATCTTTGTTTCCCGTCATTGGAAATGTATGTGACTGCAATATCTGTTCATTTCCACCACATGTAAGCTTCGTGGGAACTCGCATATCCCCTTTTCCTTGCTGATATTTCAGGGACGTTTTCAAGAATCTAATTTTTTAAACTTCACAAAATATTGGTGACAATTACCACTAAAGGTTCTGATACTTTTTTTCTTCCGTGACCTTCATGGGTAATTAAGCCTTTCCACGATTTTCCTTTCTGGGGCGGAGATAGAAGTTACCTGCACTCCAGTAGCATCTTTTCCGAATCGGGTAAACGTTTTGAGGTCCGCATTGGGTAATGTCTACTTTTAGGAAGAGCTTTTTTAACCACTGGGTGGACAAAATACCACAAAAGTAGAATTATTTATATAAATTAAAATATCCAAATATTAAATTTGCCATTTATTAATTTCTCTCCATCAAAAATCCTTCGTTCTTTCTCCTTCTACCAATAACTACAGATGAAGTTCACGCTCATCACCCTTATTCTATGGGTTTTTACATTCACTTCCACCTTTGCTATCCCAGTAAAATATAAAGATGAAAAAGGAGAAAATAGCTTTCAAATTTATCAGGCAAAAAGGGATCTACCTATGGAAATAGGCGAGTTCCTGAAACGGGATATACAGCCTCTTACGTTCCTCTTTCAAACCTTGAATAACTCGGCCACAATCTCCTTAGCGAAGACTGCATTACAGCTTTCCTTGACACGTAACCAAGTGTGTAATTTTGTGGGCACTTTTATCCAGTCAAAGGGCTTGCAGTCAATCTTGGAGTCGGCGGACCAATCTGGTTTGGCCTTGGACTTGGTATTGATGATTTTGACCCATTATGAAACAGTGGATGGACTTATTGATGTCATTGACTATGGGAAAAAAAACGGAAATTCTACCGGCAGATCCTGTGCCCCGTCTCTGTCTGGCTCTTCCGGGCTTCTTGGTGGACTTTTGAATGGTGTTACCTCAATTTTGGGGTTAGGTTCAAGTGGCTCTTCATCCAGCACTTGCTCGTCGTCTAATTCCGGACTGCCCGTGTCATCTCCTTCTCTAATTGCAGGGGGGAATTCTTCAGATAATTCTTCTAATAGTACGCCTAGTCCTTCCTCCACTAATTCTGCAAGTACTTCCTCGGGTTCCAGAGGGGGTATTATTGGGAATATAATTGGTGGAATTGGTTCTATATTTGGATGGGATCTTGGTGGCTCCAACTCTGGCAGTACAGGAAGAACCATTGTCACCAACAAGACTACTACAGCTGGAACAGGTGCAGCTTCTGCTTTATTCACGACTACAACCTCAGTACCTATAGCTATACCTTCTACTTTTGCTATTACAACCCTAACTCCACTGGTTCCAGGAGTTAATACCATTATTAGTACTCCTTCGGTATCACCAGCTTCTTCAACGATTAGAACAAACTCTCCAGCTGCTACAACAAGCACTAGTACCATAGGAACACCCAACTCTGCTGGCTCACCTGGTGATTTGATCTCCGGTATTGCAAATGGAATTGGCGGCCTTATTTCCGGTATTTTTGGCCGTGAGGATCTTGATGAAATTGCTGAAAAGGAAGGTTTAATGGGTGTCATGAAAAGGGATGATGTGGATGAAAAGGAGTTGATACATCAACTTTTAAAACGTGCCCTAGATGAAAACCTTACTTTACTTCAGAAAAGGGATGCATTGAGCCTTATTTACTCCCAAATAATCGCTATTATCGGCACGGACTCTAATATCGAAGAGATTTTCGAATCTTTGGCTAAGTCGGGGTTGGCAATCAATATTGTATACAACGCACTCACGGATTCGGGCTTTTACCAATTTGACGTACAGCTTTACAACTATCTTGTGAACAACGGCTATATTTCTTCAAAGTCAGCAGTTGATGCTGCCTTGTCGTCGGGACTTGTTGCTCATATTGTATCAAATTTCGTTGCCAACTCAACCTACCTCAAACTAGTGATTAATTTTATCATCGCTATTTTCACCGGTGGTGTCAATGTGTTCGGTTTGATTACAGCGATCTTTTAAATTTGTCTAATAATTTTATGCACAACGATCTTTTTCTTCTCAGTAGTCACCTAAATCTCGAATTTAGTAAGTATAATTAAATCTGAGGTACGGCTGCACCGTCTCCTCTGAAGTCTGATCCTCCAGCCCATGCCACTTTACCATTTTGGGAAATATTTTTGATGCATTGCCCGCGACCAAAGACTGCTCTGGCATACCCTTTGACAATGTTCACATCATGGCCCTTTTCTTGAAGTATCAGTGCGACTTGTTCACTAATACCCTCCTCCAATCTTACCAATGTTGCGGCGGTTGAAACTGGTCCCGATGAACCCTCTCCCAAATCGAGATGTCTGCTTTCTTCATTGGGCTCAAGACAAAACCGGGGTGCATCCAAAGCTTCTTGTGGTGTGAACCCAAAGAGTACGAGATTTAAAAAGATCTGGACATGAGCTTGAGGTTGCTCCCAGCCACCCATACATGCGACAGAGGCAAAAAGCTCGTCTGTATCACTTTCTGTGATCAATGAAGGAATGATTGTATGGTATGGTCTTTTCCCACCTTCCAAAGAGTTAATAGCCTGGTGACTGAGATTAAAATTGGCACCACGACTCTGTAAAGCAAAGCCCTAGTCGTCGGGAATGATACAAGATCCAAACGATGAAAATACTGAATTAATAAATGAGCATGCATTTCCAGTTTCATCTGTAGCAGTGAAGTACACCGTGTCACACTTGTACATGGGATCTGGAACAATATCGATATCTTTTCTTGTCAAAACACGGTCTTGGAGCAAGAGTTGGGCACGTTCAGACAACCGCTCTTCACTGAGAGCATGCTTTACATCAATTTCTGGGTGAAAATCCAAGTCTGCAACAAAATGTTCCGAGTCATAGAACGCAAGTTTCAACGCCTCAATGAGAAGATCCAAATATTCTGCAGAGTTATGCTGTAATTTCTCTAGATCAATTTTCTTGCTTTTCGAGAGTTCTTTGATATACCCTAACGCAAAAAGGGCCACTATGCCTTGTCCGTTTGGAGGAATTTCCCAAAGTTTCTTCCCCAAAAATTCGAGAGAGATGGGGTCAACCGGTTTTGATGTATGTTCGGCCAAATCGTCCAATTCCATATATCCACCCTTTTCCTTAATTTTCGAAACAATCTTTTCTGCGATATCGCCTTTATAAAAACCATCCTTTCCCTCGGCCACGACTTTCCGAAACAACTTTGCTAGAGGTTTGTTGGTGAAAATCTGACCTGCCTGGCAAAAAGTCCCATCAGCATTGAGAAATGTTTTGGCATTTTCGCCACTCTGCTCAATCAAATTCTGAGATGCCCCACGCCAGATGCTTGCAGAAATCTCAGACACTACAAATCCCGATTCGGCCAATTCTATAGCTGGAGATAAAATTTAGTCAAGGGAAACTTCACCCGAACCCCATCTATCAACCGAGTCCAACCACCCAGCAATGGCACCAGGAACAGTTATCGAGTGCACGTTCAAAAGTGGGATTCTGGGACCAGTCACGTCTGGATGCTGTCTTACTTTTTCAATCGAGGTTCTTTTGGCAGATTTTCCGCAACCATTCAAACCATGAACTTCTTTTGTTTTGTGGTCGTGAAACAACACAAAGCAATCCCCGCCAACTCCTGTAGATGGAGGCTCAACTACACATAAGGCAGCAGCAACGGCTACAGCCGCATCAACGCAATTTCCACCTTTTTCCAAAACACGAATTCCAGCAGCATTTGCAAGTGGCTGGGATGAAGCAACCATGCCTTTTGTAGAATGAACTACTGACCTTCTAGAGTTGAAACGGCCAAACATTTCGATTATTTTAGAAGAAACCAAACAACAAATTTGAAAAACTGGTCTCTTATCGTCGAGAACCTGGCAAAGTCAACCGGGGCTCATAACCATAGATTATGACTCTGCGGACCATCACGGAATCTGGCCACCAAATTCCGTGCGATTTTGCCGGGTCACGTGAAAGAGCCAAGAAGGGCATACATTAGCTAAAAGCACAAATTTCCACTTCAAAAATTCTAAATATGAGCCCAATAGATAATTGCTATAAAATTAAAAAAAAAAATGAATTGAAGTTTCTTAAACGTAGATGTTACATGAGTAGTAGTAGTAAAAAGACAAAACACGTTTAGCTGTTACGATCCACAGTACAATTCGCACGCGCTTGGTGAGGTTGTCTGTTATAAAACTTACACGTTTTTCAGATCTTTTTTCTTCTTGTTTTGAAGGAAAATAGTTTTTTCTCTGAAAAAATTGAAAAAAAATAAATAAAAAAAACTCATCTCTCCCTGAAAACGACAAAATAGCACGTGTCTTGATTCGAAGCCTTGCTCATGTGACAATTGCTAGGCTGGTTTACTCACGAAAGTTTGAATTTTTATGTTTTATCTTTTTAAATAATATCTTTAAAGACAGTTCCTTACTTAAAAGTCAAAATTATGAACGAAAACTTAGAAATGACCTCCTGAAAGGGCACAAAATTTTACAGCTGGGGCTCGGCACCATCAAGTCGAGTATGGGATGATCCAAAAGGTTGGAAGCTTAATATGGATCAGTCAGTAAACCAAATCTCAAAAGTTTCAAATATAGTGGAGCTCACACACCGATGTTTCCGATTTTGATCCGTTGCCTGCGGCTAAATGCAAAGCTCTGCCGTGGATGCAAATCGTACCCGCACATATCGCTAATCGATATATCCGGATCGAACCTTACGAGAACTTCCCGTTATATCCGGAAAATATCTGAAACTGGAATCTAGCTGTCAGATTTTAAAAGAGGCCAAGACTGGGGTAAATGCAAGTGCCGTCTTAGAAAAAAAGAAAAAGAAATAATAGCAAATGGTGCGGCGGAAAAGCTCGCACACGATTTCTTCCTCGGTTGGCGTTTTTTTTATTGATCCCGTCTTTAGTAGTTTCCTTCCAAACTATCCTGTTTTCAAGAAATCAATCAGTTCAAAAATTGAAGCTTTGAAATATTTTTTCTTGGCTTTTTTTAATCTACCCGAGACATGAGCAAAAGCCGGCTCGGGGTTTGAATTTGCGAAAGCCTCCTAAAATGCCAAGAATTTGGGTTAAGAAACGGTGCATCAAATAACTTTTCTGTCTAACGCTTAAAATTATCTTTTTCATCAATGTCGCACCTGATGCATTTATGATGGGGCCATGCACAATCTCAAAAGCCGCTGTCGGCTGAAGCTCAAGTATCCGGGGCCGGTGATGCAAAAACATTCGGACATTCGGCATTTAGTCGAGTGGATGTCAATATAAATAGGAAATGAAGTACCCAAGGTCAAGATGATTTAGGCTTCATTATTCTTACACGTATTATGCGGTTTATACTAGTCTCTCTCACTACTTTATTAGCAACAGTAGTTGGCGCCAATGCGGCTTCCACGTCCGAAGCATTCGGCCACTCTGCTTCTCAAACATCCTCCCCTGCCATCACAGGAAGTCCAAGTTCCACTTCATCGACTACAAAAGTGGCACGTACCGCAACAATCAACGGATTTGCTGACGCAATTTACAACAATATCCCATCGTGTGCTAAAAGCTGTGTTGCAAAAGACACTTCGTCAACCAGATGCCCATATTGGGAGTTAGGATGTCTTTGTGTTTGGTCTCCATGGGGATCTGCAATTGGAGAATGTGTTGCCGAGGCGTGTAAGGGTTCTGATGTGGCTCAGTTCACCCAAGCAGCAACCTCAGCTTGTGCCTCCTACACTGTCCCTGCCCCATATTGGAGTATCAATAGCGTGGCATCATCGAAGTTGGCTTCTGCCGCTGCTGAAACTGGTACTATTTCTCAACCCTCTTCAATTTCTTCCCGATCAACTAATTCCATGATTACTTCTGCAAGCTCAAAAGAAACCCCATCGAATGTTAGCACAGCCTATTCTGGGGTATCACAAAGCTCAAACAAGCACACCTCCTCTTCGAAACCGGTGTCGTCTAGTTCAGTTCCCCCCGGAAGCTCTGCCATTTTCACCAGCCCACCTACCCTGGTTTCTTCTGCTCCTGTTTCAACCCCTTCTGTGTCAAATTCTGCTGCCTTGGTTTCTTCAGTTGTCCTGAAAGAATCTGCTTCTGTTTCATCTCAAGTTTCTACTAGCCAATACTTAAACGAAACCATCCAGAGAACTACTGCTATAGATGACGTGACAGTTTACCGTACAAACTCCAAGACTATTACCAGTACAATCTGTACTAAGTGCAAGACCTTAACTGGCCCTATCACAACATATACTACAGTGTCCCAAGGTATCGTTTTGACGGTCACCGCAGAGTGTTCCACTTCCACTCCTGTGGCCGCAAAAACCAGTCAGACTACGGCGACAAAGGACTCTTCCAAGTCCAAAAGTGAGGGAAAAACTTCCACCATTCAGGCCTTTGGTTCCCCGAATCCAGCATCATCTACAATTAGAAACACTTCTACTTTGGCATCTGTCTCAACCAGAGTCAGTTCGACTTCTGCTGCACCATCAGTTGTCTTCGCTAATGCTGGTAACACAAACAAATTTACGGAGTTGGGTTTGGGTTTAGTCATGATCGTAGCTGTTACGCTCCTTAACTGAGAAAAGAGATAAATCACACCCCAAAACTCTCAAATTTAGTGCTTTGAATAGAATGAATAAAGTGTAAAACCAATATTTCTGACGATAAATATGTAAATAACCATGGAGGCCCCGAAGAAGATGAACGATTTTATTGAATTTTCAAAAATCCATTTTAATATATATATATTTTTTAATTAACCAGTAGTCACAAAAGAAGGGGCACGTTAAAAGTGTAATCCTTATTTTTCCGGCGCATTGGTAAGTATAATATTGGTACACCGGAACTTTAACTTTACCTGGACTGGAGAACAAAGAACCTCTTCAAGGAGTGCCGTGAGCCATTTATTTTGCATAAATTTTGTAACCTAGTCATCTGGTGAACGCTTTCAAGCAAAACTTTTGAAATTTTATTTGATTGCGGTTAGAGAGAGAAAGAGAGATGTAGAGAAGGCTACGTATTTTGCTTTTGGAACTGAATTCCTTTTGTGATTTAAATATAGCAGATTATTCAAAAGACTCGTCATAACAATACACATCAGGGGCATTTGGGAGCCATCTGTTTTTCTCGCAAGCCCTTTTGATTTTTCCATTGAAAGACCCTGGTCCACAAGCAACACATGCAAATGCTTTTCTGTAGGAGGGGGAGCAAAGTACACTTACGGAAGAACTAATAATGCTTTCAAAGTCAGGCCGGCGATGAGTCACCGAAAACCCACCATTCCCGAAAACCATCATATTATATGACGAAGAATTATTGTCATGAACACTTGAGGTACCTTCTTGCGAGTAATCAAACTTTTCGTCGACTTTTTCTTGACTGTATTCGATCTCGGCTGGAGCCTCTTGAGTTATGTGAAGAGCGAGATGAGCTTTTCCAGAGTTGAAAAAAGGTATGAATTCTTTCCAGAGATGATCATACCATTGTAAGTTAGATTTCTTTTTCATGACCATGACAATGGTGATTTGCGTTTTTTGTGGGCGATATAAATAATCTTCAGTATCATCCCTCTGTTGAATCGTTTTTAACAAGTCCAAAGCAACAGGTAGCGTAAAAGAGGCACCGGAACCAGCAGAAAAAAATACAACAGAGTCAAATTTAGTTAGTGGCTGGTAGTTAGCACCAAAAGGTCCGTTAATCCCTGCTTTGAGATTGAAGATTCTCGGTGGGTGGAACCCAGATAACATTGCGTGGAAATCCTCCACAGACTTTGTGAATGCACCAACATCTGGACTATCTTCACTGTTGAGCTGGTCTGTCGAACGGCCAGAGTCACTGATATATCCAGATCGATCGATATCTCTACCCACAGCAGATTCCAGATCTTCTTCTGTCAATTTTGCTAGCTTTTTATGCAACTTTTTAGTGAATCCCCTCTGAACTTTGATTACCAATACCATTTTTCCAAGATCTGGCAAGGATGCAATGGTAAATGGATGGTATGCCATGAGAGCAATTTTATTGCAATTAAAATAAACATGCTGACCTGCTCTCCAGTTTCCATATCTGGGTAGGAAAAACCAAAACCATTTTTTGCTGGACCTTTTGACAGAAATAGGGATTGAAACTCTCACAGTTGATTCATCCAAGATCTCGAAATCACATAATCCTTTGGTGGGGCCCTTTCTTTTATGGAGAATCCCCATTACTCTTGCGACAACACGATCGACGACTAATAGATGAACGCCTAAAATCATAGCCGCATGGTTTCCACCGTTGTGGAAGTAAGCAAGCAAAAGCATTATAAAGTTGAAAATCCGGTGTTGCGCCAAAAAGAACTCAAAGGCTATATTGCGAATGAATTTCAAAGAGGCAAGATTCAACATACCAAGGCACGAAAAGGCAATAAAGCCGAATATCTGGGGTGGGATCTCAACCATGATTTTGAAGTCCATCCCTAACCAATATTTGAGAGACAACGCCATGTGGATAATGGTGGTAATGAACATAGATCTACCATACCATTTATGGAAAAACACAACTTTATCAGAAGTAAGCCCAGAGGCTGCTGAAACAATGTTGTTCTTTGCAACAAGAATAAGAATTATCGGGACATGAGCAGTAGCCAACCGTCCTACACGCTTAGATACGATGTAGTACCAGTCTTCGTAAGTGAGATCTCGTGTTTCTGAAATGGCAAATACCGAGTTGATACCGATGTGAAATAAACCAACCAACAACAAGCTTGGCTGAAAATAGAAAAGTTTGCCCATAATTCTGATATTGAACGTCTGCGTTACAGTTTCAAAGTATTTAACGAAGGTGAAGAAAGGCCTGAATTTTAGAGTGTCGACTGTTCTTCGACCTCTTAACACCCAAGGGACCCATAAAAACAAAATACCATGGAAAATAGGGAGAAAAATGGTCACTAAGACAGAGAGAAAAATGTATTTGTAGTTTCTTTCCTTTTCCACATAATATTGTTCACTGAAAGGGATTTCCATTTCGCGGGTCGGGTGTTTCAACAGCAGTATAAAAGTCCAAAAGGGAGAGAATAGGGTATAAAAACGAATCTTTTAAATAAATAGAACAGTGCCGGTATCTGATGGACCTTAAGGAAGCAAGCAGACGGTAATAAGATCTATCCTAGACCCATGTGCGATATCTCCATCAGCCAGATGCATTAGGGATCCAGAGCGGGGACCTCCAATCAAAAATCAAAGCGACATTAATGGCAAGGCTTTTTCAATAAAAAATAACAAATCATGCATGAGAAAATTGCCTGCGTGGGGTGATTATCTTGGCTTCCGGACTTTTCGGTATCGGCATTATGCGAGGGTGTCCGTGTCGCATAGGCAGCTCTTATGTCTGGTAAATCTTGGCGGATTATATGCACACGGACCCTCTATCAGTGTGGTACTGTACTTTCATAAAATGATATATTTCTGACATCTGAGAATTGAATTTAGCAGGTAAGAAATTAGGGCCGGAAATAAAAGAAGGAAGAAAAAGAAAAAGAAAAATTAAAAAACGCTCAATGAGATAATGTAGGAGGTATTTTTAAATTTGCGAGAATACTCCCCGCTGATGTTGTAGATAAAAATTTCTGTACGGCACAAATTGCGCGAGCGCAAGTTGCAAAAAAGCCGAGACGGACTCCCCACCCAAGTCAAGAAATTTTGCTGCACGACACCTTGCAGACGTATGATGGCCGGAAATAAAAACCCACATCTTAAAAAATATTGGGGAGATCTCCATTTTCTTTTCCTTCTTCAAAGATCTCACCATTAAATTAATTGCTCACATGCTATACATTGATATTTTCCACCTTATTCAATATTTGGGCTTGGCCACCTGCGCTTTTGCTGCGAATTGGAGCACCTTCCCCGCCGTTCCAAAAACTGCCTCCATAAATGGGTTTGCGGATCCAATTATGAATAACTTGCCCACATGCGCCAAAAGCTGTGTCAGCTTTTCTGTGGGAAATACCCCTTGTCCGTATTGGGATACTGGGTGCTTATGTGTAATGCCCCAGTGGTCTGGGGAAGTGGCTGCATGTTTTGTGTCTTCGTGCACCCAAGCTACTGATTTGGCCAGTGCTACTTCTGCAGCATACTACTTATGTTCTTCAGTAGGCGCTAATGTGTGGATGATGCCAGCTTCTCTTTCTTCGGCCCTCCAGAAAGCAGCAAGTACCACGTCCAATGGTGCTAGTATTGCTGCTACTGCAACGGTTACTTCTGGGTTTGCATCTTCTACGGGTACGGCAAATTCTTCGAAAATAGCTTCCCAATCTGCTGCTGTGACTTCTGCTCCTATCTCGTCAACACGTTCAAATAATGTGGGAAGTTCTTCAAGTGCGGCTCTCTCCAGTACCTTGAGAAGTTCCACGGCAAATGCCGGAAACACGCTTGGCGACGCGAAGAATTTTGCAGCCATATTGTCTGTGCTTGTTTTATCTTTATTAGGTGAGCTTTGTTTATAAAAAAATAAATTACGATTTTTTTTTTCTTCATCAATTTGAAAGTAACTCCAAAATTCTCGAAACGCTGCGCTTCAAACTCGGCGTTGCTATGGGCTGTCCTGATGGAATCGATAAAGCGGCATTTAGCGACTGCCTGCATCGGGGATTGTCTCGGATGTTCGCCATTTTGTGCATTCGTAACCTGGCAACTGATGCATGAAAATTGCCTCGGGGAAATCCCGAGCCCTTTTAGCGATATCTCCAAAGAGAAAAAAAAAAAAAAAAAAAAAAAAAAAAAGAAGCTATTCAAAACAAGCCACTTGACAAAAACGTATTTTTGTTGATTCGAGTTTTTCAAAGTGTTAAAGGCCTTTTAGAATTTTTATCATTTGCTAATATCAGTCCTCTTATAACTGAAGAGAAATTAAAATTAGGGGTCTTGGGAAAAAGGGAGTTTCTATTCTACCCACTTTATGGGGTAGCAGCGCACTGGTATTTCCGAATTTCCGAATTTGGATTTTGCATCATGTATGTCGCAGACTGAATGCGACCGCGGCAAAACCTGCAACCGAGTCCGGAGATGGCCAAGATTAGCAGTATACCAGAAAGGCAACAGTTTCAGCAATTGAATGTTTACGTGAATAGCAAGGGCGGGCGCATGTCACCATTTCGGGCCCGGCCCGCCTTAAAATTGATAGGAATATATAAACTTATGACTTCCTCCTCTGTCCATTCTGTTGTCCGTAAAACCAAACTTCCTCTCTAAATATGTTATCTACCCTCATTCCTCTCGCTTCTTTCTTGGTACTTGCCCAGGCTGGATATGAAACTTATCCAACTGTGGCAAAGACTGCCTCGATCAATGGTTTTGCTGACAAAATGTACAACCAATTGCCTGCCTGTGCCCAGCCTTGTGTCAAGCAGTCGACCTCTTCCACCCCTTGTCCATATTGGGACCCTGGTTGTCTTTGTGTGATTAGCACTTTTGCTTCCAGTGTTGCTGACTGTATTGCCGCGTCCTGCCTGGGATCAGATGTCGTTTCCGCGGAGTCTTTGGCTACTTCTGTGTGTTCCAGTGCCGGTGTTGGTGTTCCTTACTGGTATATCGACAGTGCAGCCTCATCTTCATTGGCCGTTGCTGCTGCAAAAACTAATGTTGCAGCTGTGACTACTACCTCAGCTCAGACGGTCGCTTCCACAACCAGCAGTTCTCCAACCGCACCGGCAACTGTGGCTGCTACCTCTGCGCAGACCAGCAACACTCAGGCTACTTCTGCTGCGGTCACTAAGCCTGCCACTTCAACCAACTCTTTGTCTTCAAAGTCTTCTTTCACGAACACGAATTCAGTCACAAGCTCGGCTTCTTCTGTGTCTACTAGCCAGACGGTGATTACTTCTGCCTCATCCAGGCAAATAGTGGCTTCATCTGCCTCTTCTTCTATCATTCCAGTGGTTTCCACTGCCTATAATGCCGCGGCAGGAATTGCACCAGCTGCGGCAATTGGACTCGCCGCGGGTTTGGCCTGGGCTTTCTAAATATTCTAGCTAGTTCCGTTTGTTCGCTTATAGTTAATGAAGTATTCAATTCCAATCGCTTTAATCATAAGCTGTTTATGTAGTAAGGGAAGTTTTTTGAACTATCTTAGCTTTTCTTCAGGCTTAATGTAAAAGGGGAAGTTATCAAATATTACTCAAGTATCTCAGACTGAGGCGACTAGAATATCGTTTTCGAGATTTGGGGAAGCTAATGTGAGTTAAAATGACAAAGATATATGAGACCATTACCAAAAAGACCATTTTAATTCAAAATTTATACTAAATTATGAATTTAATTTGTAAAAAAAAATTCAAAAATGGAAGTCTTATGGAGAGCAGAACGTTCCGAGGAACATTTCCTCACCCGTAGCACCTTTCGTTTGCTTGAATCTCCCCAAAAATCTTCAGAGAAGGAAAAAAAATCGCAAAACAATTATAATAATTAAATATAACAGTCTGAATGCATGAAAGTCAATTTTCCCTACTTAAATTCCTGCCTTAATCTTTCTCTAGGGGGCTTGATAAAAATGTTGGTCGGTCATGAATTGAAACAGACACGACTCCCTGAGCAGGGTGCGAGGAGAGAAAAAAAAAAAAGCACCGTCAAAGTCTCAGAAATCCAGGAATCAAATCCAAAGCCAATATGATCGTTAAAATTATCGAAAACATTGCTGATCGCAAATCCAAGCCATGTTAAAAGCTTTTTCATCTGCTTTGTGTTATTGATTATGACTTAGTATTTAAATCACGATCAGAAACACCAATCTCCCCCACGTGTGAATCTGTAGTTATCTTGTTTGGAAAAAAGAAAAATAACTTCTTGCACTTCCAGCAAAAAACAAGAATAAACTAGATCCATCAGAATCGCATCATCCGCCTGTGACTACGATTTTCAAAATTTGCACATTTTTCATGGAAGGGGTCTGCCTTGATATTTGCATTTGGAAAGCATGTATCTACAATACTTTTCATACGTAGCCTTTATTGTACTCAGAACGTGAAATTTCCTGACAGTAGTTTGATGCCAGATCCACTTGAGCTTGGATTTATTTGCAACAAACTTTTGATTTAGTCCGGGAAACTTGGATCACCCGAAATTATAATAGTTGTATGCCTTCGTTATTGTTTCTGAAATAACTCTTGATTTGGGATTGAAATTCAAATGATTTGGCAAAAGTTCGAAAACTATCACCAGGAATATACTATGTCTTCATGTGGAGAATTTGTGTGGTATAATCTAGGAAACTATTGGTGGGTTTTTTTTTTTTTTTTTTTTTTTTCTCATACAGTTTTCATCATCTAAACACGATCCAATCAACTTTAAAATCTTACACCTTGAGGAGGGAGAAATTAAATTTTTTCAAGAGGTCATTTAGAGTTGATGAGGCTCTCCAACTTCATGCGCCATCACTACTAAATGATCAATCTTATTTCATTTTCATTTAGGTCATCGAGTTTTACTAGTCAACGCATGAACACCCATCTCTTCAAAGAGTGAAAATAAATGGTTCAAACTGAATCATTTACAATGATTCATTGGTATAATTTGATTTCAACGTGTAGCTGATTAAACCGTGGTAAAAAAAAACAAAATTATCTAAAAAAAATCCCTTTAAAGTTTGTATATAGGTCGTTGAGAGATTTTTACAAGCTTTGGAAAGCACATGATTACCTTTGGGGACACTTAAAGGAAAGATTGTGTATCGTGATTACATGCAAATTGCTATAATTGGCGGCTCAAAATAGGAAAAAAAAATCTAGAAATTCATGTGAATTTTCAAAAACAAAGGAAAGCGAAAACCAAAAAAACGACAGAATTTAAAAATTCACATGGTCACATACCCCAACCGAGGTGACTTCCTTTAATGGCAAAAACCAGCTGGGGTCAAGCCTCGCAGAATTTTGCAGGTCGCGCCTAGCACAGAATGTCGAGGCTGAGTCTTGAGGCAACCAATAAAATCGCGCGGTTCTTTCTTAACTAGATTGGGAAATTTCAATCGGGTACCGCGGGCCCAGACGCCCGTTTCGGACTTTCCATTTGAATAAGTAACGCATTTGATTTTGTCGAAATGCGGGGCAGCACAGCTTAGGTTTATATAGAAATCTTGCAAAGTCATCAATGGGAATTTTTATAGATTTTCAATAAGCTCGTTCATACTGGTCCGGTTATTAGTTGAATATCTAGACATATTTCCAGCATTCCCTCAAGCTTTACACATACTTGCTTATCATTCAATATGCCACTTCAAACCAACAGAATCTGGTCACTCACCGAAGAAAATGAGATTGCAACCAAGCAAACTTGGGCGATTCTTTTGAAGCAATTTGGTTACGATTTGGACAATTTCTCTTTTTCTGATATTGAGAAACTGGACAATTTCGTGGCTTCCAAGCCACCCAACGAACTTCCCAAACTCTCACCCACTTCCATTCTTCCTAATTTACCTCCCGTTTCTCAACGAACACGAAAAGTGTACGAGACATTAAATGGATCAGCCAAATTCCTTTCTGGTGAGTTGGATACTTCGGTAAAAGTTTCCCAGAGAGAAAACCACGAATCACTTTCCAAATATAACACACCGCAATTACATCAGTCATTTTTGGGATCTTTAAGGAACGACAGTCCCGATAATGAGATCCTTCGTTTCATACGTGCCCGCAAGTTTAAAGTTGTACCTTCGATTGATATGATGGCAGCGTGCTTGCAATGGAAAAGCGAATCACACAGAGTCAACAAATGGTTAATGGAAGGAGACGCTAAGTTGGCCTTTTCTAAAAAGTATCCAGAGCTAATGAAAGCATTTGAAATGGAGAAAGTGTTTTTCAGAGGAAAAGATAAAAATGGAGGCTTGATATGTGTTATTCATGTGAAGGACCACTTTGGCAGCGACTGCCCGGAGAAAGACTTTGAGATTTTGATTTGTCTTGTTATTGAGTATTCCAAGTTGTGCTTGAGATCATACAGTAAAGATATCGATGGAGCTAACATTCTCTTCGATATGTCAGGATTCTCGTTGAAAAATGCAGATTTGAATGCAGTCCGGTTTTTGTCAAAAGCTTTTGAAGCAAACTATCCGGAGAGTCTTTCTTGCATTTGGGTACACAAGGCACCATGGATCTTCAATGCTGTATGGAAAATTATCAAGGGTTGGTTGGATCCAGTGGTTGCCTCAAAAATACACTTTACTAAAAGCGTTTCGGACTTGGAGGTGTTTGTGGACAAGAAGAACATCCCGAAAGATTTGGGTGGTCTCGATGACTTCAAGCCCAAATACGTTCCACCTAATAACGAAAATAGCAGTGTTCTTCTGCCAGATGAGAAATCACTGAAACTTTTTACTTTGAGGGATGCATTATTAGTGTCATTCATCGATACCACAATTGCTTGGATTAATGCTAAAAGCAAAGAGGAATCGACGAAGTTACTTAACATCAAAATCCAGTTAGGCGGGGAATTGGCTCAAAATTACGTGGATTTAGATCCATATATCCGGAGCAGAGGCCCCTATGACCGGGATGGGACTATTTCCGATACTGCTATATAGGGACGCTGATACTATACCAGAACTGTTGGTTAATAGCTTCCTCATTTTTTTCTCTTTTTCATCTTATCATTCATCGGCACTTAATAAATAGGTGCGGACTTACTGTCTAGTTACTCTGCCTGCGATTAGTTAGGTTTCTTTTTAAAAAAAAAAAAATACACGTGCAATCTCCCGTCAATTTTTTCGGCTCGAGCTGAATTAACCTTTAAAGTCATGGCTACTAGATCTATTGAAAGAATTTGGGCGAGTGATAAAGTTTGGTGTATTCGATAATATACATAATTGTGATGGAATTCTCTTGTTTCTGAGACAATTATTACGGTATCTAGGACTTTACACTTCAATCATCATAAATCAAATACCCTCGAAAATTGAAAATAAAAATAACTGTCAGATTTGAATTTTGCCACTAAAAAAACTCGATTCTGTCCCAGCTTCCCCATATTTTCGCACGTCATTCGTGTCACTTACAGGCAGGCAATCATGCATTTAGGGGTAATGGTACCATCCGGAGCCCGAATGTTACAAGAATCTTGACAATAATAGAAATAAATACGAGAAAAGGTGCTCGTAATTATTGGGGAACAAATTGTCGGGTCCCCAGTATCGGCACAAGGCTGATAGCCTCTGAGCAACGCATACTGCAGTTTATACGTTACTGTTATGAGTTCTATCCGGTCATTGTCCTTTCCCTCCAAAATAACCTCGGTAATTCTTCCCCGCCTTACTAAGCTTGCCCGGTCTTACCCCCTCGGTTGACCGGAAGTCGTGCTATCAGATCGGCAGAACTCTCCGAGGTTTTGATCCTGAGAAAAGCATAAATAGAGGCCTTCCCCGCCGGGTTAGATCTGAGTTAGTTTAGAATCATGAACCATTCAACTCTTAAAAGGAATAAAACCCGTATCGGCTCAACCCCGGGTGCAAACCCTGTTGATACAACCGCTCTTATGTTACGTGAGGACTATTATACAAATAGCGTTTTTCTAAATACCGATCACAGTTTCTAAGCTCAGCCTGCGCACCATCATAAACCCAAAACACATAGGTTGCTATAGCCTACCAGAATTTTTTCTTTCTATCTCGGAAATTTTGAGCCTTGCAGTTCGTTTAAACTATGATTTCCTTGGTAATTCAAGTTACACTCTGAACAGTCTCGAGTTGCTTTCATACACGTTACCCTTTTCATGATTTCCCCGCGAACTTTAGGTAGAGCAATCTTGGCGCAAATTTTGTGTCAGGGTGATAAGATTGACAAGGCGGTAAACGTAAGACCTAGTTAAAAGGAACTTCTACCCTGATTTGGAAGTGTGTATAATATTAGATTGTTTATTTTATTTTTTTCTTTTTCTTTCGTTCTTTAAATTCGCTATTTAATAACACTCGGGGCTGTCTACATTTGTCAAAGACCCGTGAATAGGAAAGCTCTCTACTCTTTTCCCTGGAGGGCAGATATAACTGTATGCACACTGACGGATACCGGAGCAGGCGAATATCTTGAGGCTTAATCCGAGGATTTTTTTTTTTTTTTTTTTTTTTTTTTTTTTTGGGGGGGGGGGGGGGGGTAGGGGTGTGTGCTATATCGTATAAAAAGGCAAAAATGGTTGCTTTTGAATCATCACCGTCCAGAAGAATATGATTACCGAAACCTCAATTTCAAAGTTTTTTTTTCTGACTGACTAGCCTTGCTCACTTCACACCGAAAACACGGCAAAAGTGCTACCTGGCATGAAATAAATGAATTTTACGTCATCACCCCCAACGGAGAGATCTCGCCCGGACCTTTTTTATTCCAACAGGCAGAAAGCACAAAATTCGAAACTTCAGGTGTCCCATCTTCTTTCCGAATATACAAACCTGATGATACTAACTTAATATTATTTTTTTTTTTTTTTTTTGTAAATCATAGAAATGTAGTGAACACACTAATTTAATAAATAAATCAAGCAATTATTTATTTTTTTTCGTAAAAGCTCTTCGCCCTCCCCCCCTTGAAGGTGGAAAAAAAAGTGGGGGCAGCAATCTTATTGCTCTTATTGATTGCTGTCGCGCGTGCATGATGCAAGAATATGCCAAATGTGGAATATTGTACTGCTGCTCGGAAAAAGAGAAAAAAAAATTCACATTCAAGTCGCCTGTGAATTTTTTTTCTAAACTATAAAGATGATTCATTGGTTTAGGGAAGTAGACCCAGGTAAAGTTGGAGAAAAAAATCATGATTCTTGCAAAACCACTTTCGTTTTCGGGTCGTACTACCATGCAAAAGGTGACCACAGTTACCACGTTCCGAGCTGCTAATCTCGGCAAAAAATTTTACTTGCGTCAAATTTGCCCATTGACATCTAGTGACGTGGCCTAGACTAGCCTTAGTTCAGGAAAAAGTTTCCAATAGGGGAATATGGCGCGCTTTTCTGGAGTAACTTGCGCAGACCAAAGCGCCAAGCGGTTGTCCACTAGATCGCTATTCGATCAAATTCAAGATTATTTTTCCCTGATGGGTCTTTAAAAATAGTCAGAAGGGAAGACAAGGAAAAAAAAAAAAAAAAAAAACTAGACCAATACAGAGATTTCAAAGTGTTGGTCCTCGTGTCACAAATCTAAGATTGCATGCGTGAAGCGGAAATCTAGACAGGCCCGGTTGGCATGATAATTTCTTTACGTACAGGTATATACGATTCCTATCCCGCACCCCCCCTCAGACAAAATGTATTTCTTCTATGAAAGCTTTGGTTACTTAAAACAAATATTTTTCAGCCCATGAATACTGTGAAAAAATGTTTTACTACTCAAATTCTTTACAATCGAAGGGAATCAGTGTGAGGTTGGAAAAGTTACTAATGATAAACCAGTGGCCTGATTTTACTGCATAATATGGGAGCAATCGATGCGACTCCGTACAAAAGGAGAAGGCGAGGTTGACAAACCACAACCAAGTTTGGATAGACCCCCACCTCCGGGCAAGACCGATGAATATCCCGAGATGTGGAAAAAAAATGGAAAATCAAGCCCAAATATTCAAGAGCTCATAAGAAAGGATACAGAAGCTTGATTTATAGATTTTTATTCTCTATTTAAATAACTTGTTCATTTCCTCGCGCAAGCAAATCGTCGATGAAAAGGAGATGTCAAGATCTTTTCGGCCGGCACAATCGAAAGATCCGTCATATTTTTCGTATCTGAATGACGTACCATCACTGTAGTATGCATCCGGCTTCGTGCGGACCGTGACGTTCCGTCACAGAACTTTCGTATGCAAACCTCACGAGTATTCGGTCCGTTTCCAAATCAACAGCTAGACCCCCTCGAATTTTGAATAACCATGATAAATGAAAAATGAAAAGAAGACTGTTTATTGAAAAAAAAAAAAAAAAAAAAGATGCCAAAAACTTCTTGGGGCTTTTTAAAAATCTCATATCTTTGCAGTACCTCGGGCAAATTGCGGATCTGCATTATGCACAAGCTCCTTGAAACGCGTATGATTGCCGACGGCAATTATGTCCAAATATGCAACAAGTGGTCGCTCGGAGCAATATCAAAGGGGTGCCCCCACCCCGTAAAAATACAGCGAGGAAATAAAAAGCCACTAATTCCCGTCGAAATTACCTTGCCATTTTTTTCCCGCTTCTTTTTTCTTTCTTCTTACCCCCTCTTTGACTAATCGTTATCATTGAAATTCTGTCTCATTATTATTGGTTAACCATGCGAGCTCCTGTTCGCACGATGATAGTGACTGTGATGTGCATTTTCCGTTTGGCGGTTGCAGTCACGATCACTCAGAATACTGTTCAAGATTCTGGCTTTGATTTAGGCGGTGATCTCACCGTTAATTCTGGCGTGTATTACTCTGTTGTGAACAATGCTTTGACCTTACTTGTTGGAAATGTTGATATTGAAGGTGAATTTTATGCGACCAGTTCTGGAGGAATCGCTTCCTCTGTCTCAATGTCTCCTGGCACCTTTTTGAACAATGGTATCATTTCCTTCAATGGTCTAGGATCTTCCATTGCGTCCACATTCAATATTGTACCTTCATCCTTCACAAACAATGGTAAAATGTACCTTGGTGTTAATAGTGCCCCGCTTGTTCCCGACCCACCATTTAAAATTACAAGTACTGGCGATTGGACAAACAATGGTATGATTGTCTTGGAATCGAACACGGGACAACCTTCGGCAATGCTTTCTGGTCTATCTTCTATGAACAATCCGGGATCAATTTGTTTGTTCAATACTGCTTGGGCTCAGTCCACTAGCATCGTCGGTTCTGGTTGCATTACTGTTGGATCTGGGGCTCATTTTACTTTAATGGGACTCACACCTTTTGATGCGGCCCAGACAATCTATCTTTCCCTGCCTGATTCGGTTTTAAGTGTTGTTGGATTAACTCCTACTCTAGTGGGTAATCCTCAAACCTTTACTGTTTTTGGTTTTGGTAACGGGAATACTATCGCTATCAACCTCCTTTTTAACAGCAATTCTTATGATGCTGATTCGGGAGTCTTGACACTTGGTATTTCAACATTTGGTTTTACGAGCTTTTCGATTAACTTTAATATTGGACAGGGGTATCTGAACGATGGCTTTACAACAACTGGTATCAGTACTAATGGACAGGGTATCACCTACAGCGGTGCTTCACCCAATAATACACCTCCTTCGGTTTGCTCTTGTGTATTTACTTTTCCACAAGTAACGACTACCCCACTTGCAGCCACAATGAACGATGCAACCACTAGTACAACATCACCTACCACTTCGACCACCACCACAACTCCCGCGGGTGACCAGACAGCAACCCCAACTACCACAACGTCACCTACAACTTCGACGACGACAACTCCCGCGGGTGACCAGACAGCAACCCCAACTACCACAACGTCACCTACAACTTCGACGACGACAACTCCCGCGGGTGACCAGACAGCAACCCCAACTACGACAAGCCAGTCAACTACCGTTACAACAAGCCCCGGAGGTGACCTGTCAGATGCTGTATCGACTGGTTCTGTGGTTTCTTCTTCGGCATTTTCGTCAAGTGGTGGCCCTAGTTCCACTTTTGCTAGCTCAACTTCTGTTTCCGGTTCTTCAATTTCAGCTCCCGGAGGTGACCTGTCAGCTTCTTCATCGACTGTTTCTGTGGTTTCTTCTTCAGCATTTTCGTCAAGTGGTGGCCCTAGTTCCACTTTTGCTAGCTCAACTTCTGTTTCCGGTTCTTCAATCTCAGCTCCCGGAGGTGACCTGTCGGCTACTTCATCGACTGTTTCTGTGGTTTCTTCTTCAGCATTTTCGTCGAGTGGTGGCCTTAGTTCCACTTTTGCTAGCTCAACTGCTGTTTCCGGTTCTTCAATTTCAGCTCCCGGAGGTGACCTGTCAGCTTCTTCATCGACTGTTTCTGTGGTTTCTTCTTCAGCATTTTCGTCAAGTGGTGGCCCTAGTTCCACTTTTGCTAGCTCAACTTCTGTTTCCGGTTCTTCAATCTCAGCTCCCGGAGGTGACCTGTCGGCTACTTCATCGACTGTTTCTGTGGTTTCTTCTTCAGCATTTTCGTCGAGTGGTGGCCCTAGTTCCACTTTTGCTAGCTCAACTTCTGTTTCCGGTTCTTCGATCTCATTTTCAGTAACGCTGCAGGACAAAAGCCTGCGCGAAACTCAGAACTCCCTGTCTGCAGGCAACTTCTCCTCCAAACCTATCGTCTTGACTGATTCATTCTCATCAAATTCAGAGACAAAAAAACATTCATCCCTCCCAACGCCATATACCACAACCTTCACTACATATGGTACAGATGGATCAGCAGCAACTGAAACCGGTGTGGTGTACGTCACAAAGAACTCTGCCAATTCAATCGTCACCTCAACTTCCGTCCTTCCTCCTTATAAATACACAACCACTTTTGTTTCTACAAATCCCAATGGATCCATTCAAACGAAATCCGGTATTGTCTTCGTGTCCTCAAATTCTGCAGAACCCTTATTCACCTCCACTTCGATCCTCCCTATATCCCAATACACCACCCAAATAACAACAACAGCCTCAGATGGAAATGTCACTACTGATTGGGCAATAATTGATATCATCGGCGATGACTTTGGCTCACTGTCCACAACCACATCTCTCTTTCATCCATATGCGTACACCACCACCTTCTTGAATCCAAATTCCGTTGGCAGCCAACAAACCAATTCTGCCGTAGTCTTCGTCACCACTAACTCAATAGGGTCCATCACACAATCCACGTCGATCATTCCTCCTTCTGCGTACACCACAACTTTCGTGAGTACCAAATCTGACGGATCTGTGGAAACTGACTCGGGTATTGTTTTTGTGACGTCCAACTCTGCTGGTTCTTTGACCTCGTCGACTTCTCTCTTCCCTCAGACCAAGTACACCACCACTTTTGTGAGTACCAAATCTGACGGATCTGTGGAAACTGACTCGGGTATTGTTTTTGTGACGTCCAACTCTGCTGGTTCTTTGACCTCGTCGACTTCTCTCTTCCCTCAGACCAAGTACACCACCACTTTTGTGAGTACCAAATCTGACGGATCTGTGGAAACTGACTCGGGTATTGTTTTTGTGACGTCCAACTCTGCTGGTTCTTTGACCTCGTCGACTTCTCTCTTCCCTCAGACCAAGTACACCACCACTTTTGTGAGTACCAAATCTGACGGATCTGTGGAAACTGACTCGGGTATCGTTGCCGTATCTACCGATTCTGCTGGTTCTTCGACCTCGTCGACTTCTCTCTTCCCTCAGACCAAGTACACCACCACTTTTGTGCGTACCAAATCTGACGGATTTGTGGAAACTGACTCGGGTATTGTTTTTGTGACGTCCAACTCTGCTGGTTCTTTGACCTCGTCGACTTCTCTCTTCCCTCAGACCAAGTACACCACCACTTTTGTGAGTACCAAATCTGACGGATCTGTGGAAACTGACTCGGGTATCGTTGCCGTATCTACCGATTCTGCTGGTTCTTTGACCTCGTCGACTTCTCTCTTCCCTCAGACCAAGTACACCACCACTTTTGTGAGTACCAAATCTGACGGATTTGTGGAAACTGACTCGGGTATTGTTTTTGTGACGTCCAACTCTGCTGGTTCTTTGACCTCGTCGACTTCTCTCTTCCCTCAGACCAAGTACACCACCACTTTTGTGAGTACCAAATCTGACGGATCTGTGGAAACTGACTCGGGTATCGTTGCCGTATCTACCGATTCTGCTGGTTCTTCGACCTCGTCGACTTCTCTCTTCCCTCAGACCAAGTACACCACCACTTTTGTGCGTACCAAATCTGACGGATTTGTGGAAACTGACTCGGGTATTGTTTTTGTGACGTCCAACTCTGCTGGTTCTTTGACCTCGTCGACTTCTCTCTTCCCTCAGACCAAGTACACCACCACTTTTGTGAGTACCAAATCTGACGGATCTGTGGAAACTGACTCGGGTATTGTTTTTGTGACGTCCAACTCTGCTGGTTCTTTGACCTCGTCGACTTCTCTCTTCCCTCAGACCAAGTACACCACCACTTTTGTGAGTACCAAATCTGACGGATCTGTGGAAACTGACTCGGGTATCGTTGCCGTATCTACCGATTCTGCTGGTTCTTCGACCTCGTCGACTTCTCTCTTCCCTCAGACCAAGTACACCACCACTTTTGTGCGTACCAAATCTGACGGATTTGTGGAAACTGACTCGGGTATTGTTTTTGTGACGTCCAACTCTGCTGGTTCTTTGACCTCGTCGACTTCTCTCTTCCCTCAGACCAAGTACACCACCACTTTTGTGAGTACCAAATCTGACGGATCTGTGGAAACTGACTCGGGTATCGTTGCCGTATCTACCGATTCTGCTGGTTCTTTGACCTCGTCGACTTCTCTCTTCCCTCAGACCAAGTACACCACAACTTTCGTGAGTACCAAATCTGGCGGATCTGTGGAAACTGACTCGGGTGTTGTTTATGTGACGACCAACTCTGCTGGTTCTGTTGTCTCTTCCACTTCCGTGATTCCTCCTTCTGAGTACACCACGACTTTCGTCAGCACAAAGTCGGACGGATCTGTGGAAACTGACTCGGGTATTGTTTATGTTACAACCAACTCTGCTGGTTCCGTTGTTTCTTCCACTTCCGTGATTCCTCCTTCTGAGTACACCACGACTTTCGTCAGCACAAAGTCGGACGGATCTGTGGAAACTGACTCGGGTATTGTTTATGTGACAACCAACTCTGCTGGTTCTGTTGTTTCCTCAACTTCCGTGATTCCTCCTTCTGAGTACACCACGACTTTCGTCAGCACAAAGTCGGACGGATCTGTGGAAACTGACTCGGGTGTTGTTTATGTGACGACCAACTCTGCTGGTTCTGTTGTCTCTTCCACTTCCGTGATTCCTCCTTCTGAGTACACCACGACTTTCGTCAGCACAAAGTCGGACGGATCTGTGGAAACTGACTCGGGTATTGTTTATGTGACAACCAACTCTGCTGGTTCTGTTGTTTCTTCCACTTCCGTGATTCCTCCGTCTGAGTACACCACGACTTTCGTCAGCACAAAGTCGGACGGATCTGTGGAAACTGACTCTGGCATCGTTGCCGTATCTACCGATTCTGCTGGTTCTTTGACCTCGTCGACTTCTCTCTTCCCTCAGACCAAGTACACCACAACTTTCGTGAGTACCAAATCTGACGGATCTGTGGAAACTGACTCGGGTGTTGTTTATGTGACAACCAACTCTGCTGGTTCTGTTGTTTCCTCAACTTCCGTGATTCCTCCTTCTGAGTACACCACGACTTTCGTCAGCACAAAGTCGGACGGATCTGTGGAAACTGACTCGGGTATTGTTTATGTGACAACCAACTCTGCTGGTTCTGTTGTTTCTTCCACTTCCGTGATTCCTCCGTCTGAGTACACCACGACTTTCGTCAGCACAAAGTCGGACGGATCTGTGGAAACTGACTCGGGTGTTGTTTATGTGACGACCAACTCTGCTGGTTCTGTTGTCTCTTCCACTTCCGTGATTCCTCCTTCTGAGTACACCACGACTTTCGTCAGCACAAAGTCGGACGGATCTGTGGAAACTGACTCGGGTATTGTTTATGTGACAACCAACTCTGCTGGTTCTGTTGTTTCCTCAACTTCCGTGATTCCTCCTTCTGAGTACACCACGACTTTCGTCAGCACAAAGTCGGACGGATCTGTGGAAACTGACTCGGGTGTTGTTTATGTGACGACCAACTCTGCTGGTTCCGTTGTTTCTTCCACTTCCGTGATTCCTCCTTCTGAGTACACCACAACTTTCGTCAGCACAAAGTCGGACGGATCTGTGGAAACTGACTCGGGTGTTGTTTATGTGACGACCAACTCTGCTGGTTCTGTTGTTTCTTCCACTTCCGTGATTCCTCCTTCTGAGTACACCACGACTTTCGTCAGCACAAAGTCGGACGGATCTGTGGAAACTGACTCGGGTATTGTTTATGTGACAACCGACTCTGCTGGTTCCGTTGTTTCTTCCACTTCCGTGATTCCTCCTTCTGAGTACACCACAACTTTCGTCAGCACAAAGTCGGACGGATCTGTGGAAACTGACTCGGGTATTGTTTATGTGACAACCAACTCTGCTGGTTCCGTTGTTTCTTCCACTTCCGTGATTCCTCCTTCTGAGTACACCACAACTTTCGTCAGCACAAAGTCGGACGGATCTGTGGAAACTGACTCAGGTGTTGTTTATGTGACGACCAACTCTGCTGGTTCTGTTGTTTCTTCCACTTCCGTGATTCCTCCTTCTGAGTACACCACGACTTTCGCCAGCACAAAGTCGGACGGATCTGTGGAAACTGACTCGGGTGTTGTTTATGTGACGACCAACTCTGCTGGTTCTGTTGTTTCTTCAACTTCCGTGATTCCTCCTTCTGAGTACACCACGACTTTCGTCAGCACAAAGTCGGACGGATCTGTGGAAACTGACTCTGGCATCGTTGCCGTATCTACCGATTCTGCTGGTTCTTTGACCTCGTCGACTTCTCTCTTCCCTCAGACCAAGTACACCACAACTTTCGTGAGTACCAAATCTGACGGATCTGTGGAAACTGACTCGGGTGTTGTTTATGTGACAACCAACTCTGCTGGTTCTGTTGTTTCTTCCACTTCCGTGATTCCTCCTTCTGAGTACACCACGACTTTCGTGAGTACCAAATCTGACGGATCTGTGGAAACTGACTCGGGTATTGTGTTCGTGACAACCAACTCTGCTGGTTCTGTAGTTTCTTCCACTTCCGTGATTCCTCCTTCTGAGTACACCACAACTTTCGTGAGTACCAAATCTGACGGATCTGTGGAAACTGACTCGGGTGTTGTTTATGTGACAACCAACTCTGCTGGTTCTGTTGTTTCCTCAACTTCCGTGATTCCTCCTTCTGAGTACACCACGACTTTCGTCAGCACAAAGTCGGACGGATCTGTGGAAACTGACTCGGGTATTGTTTATGTGACAACCAACTCTGCTGGTTCTGTTGTTTCTTCCACTTCCGTGATTCCTCCTTCTGAGTACACCACAACTTTCGTGAGTACCAAATCTGACGGATCTGTGAAAACTGACTCGGGTATTGTTTATGTGACAACCAACTCTGCTGGTTCTCTTGTTTCTTCCACTTCCGTGATTCCTCCTTCTGAGTACACCACGACTTTCGTCAGCACAAAGTCGGACGGATCTGTGGAAACTGACTCGGGTGTTGTTTATGTGACGACCAACTCTGCTGGTTCTGTTGTTTCTTCAACTTCCGTGATTCCTCCTTCTGAGTACACCACGACTTTCGCCAGCACAAAGTCGGACGGATCTGTGGAAACTGACTCTGGCATCGTTGCCGTATCTACCGATTCTGCTGGTTCTTTGACCTCGTCGACTTCTCTCTTCCCTCAGACCAACTACACCACCACTTTTGTGAGTACCAAATCTGACGGATCTGTGGAAACTGACTCGGGTATCGTTGCCGTCTCTACCGATTCTGCTGGTTCTTTGACCTCGTCGACTTCTCTCTTCCCTCAGACCAAGTACACCACCACTTTTGTGAGTACCAAATCTGACGGATCTGTGGAAATTGACTCGGGTGTTGTTTATGTGACGACCAACTCTGCTGGTTCTGTTGTCTCTTCAACTTCCGTGATTCCTCCTTCTGAGTACACCACGACTTTCGTCAGCACAAAGTCGGACGGATCTGTGGAAACTGACTCGGGTGTTGTGTTCGTGACAACCAACTCTGCTGGTTCTGTAGTTTCTTCAACTTCCGTGATTCCTCCTTCTGAGTACACCACGACTTTCGTCAGCACAAAGTCGGACGGATCTGTGGAAACTGACTCTGGCATCGTTGCCGTATCTACCGATTCTGCTGGTTCTTTGACCTCGTCGACTTCTCTCTTCCCTCAGACCAAGTACACCACAACTTTCGTGAGTACCAAATCTGACGGATCTGTGGAAACTGACTCGGGTATTGTGTGCGTGACAACCAACTCTGCTGGTTCTGTTATCTCTTCCACTTCCGTGATTCCTCCTTCTGAGTACACCACAACTTTCGTCAGCACAAAGTCGGACGGATCTGTGGAAACTGACTCGGGTGTTGTTTATGTGACGACCAACTCTGCTGGTTCTGTTGTCTCTTCCACTTCCGTGATTCCTCCTTCTGAGTACACCACGACTTTCGTCAGCACAAAGTCGGACGGATCTGTGGAAACTGACTCGGGTGTTGTTTATGTAACGACCAACTCTGCTGGTTCTGTTGTTTCTTCAACTTCCGTGATTCCTCCTTCTGAGTACACCACGACTTTTGTCAGCACAAAGTCGGACGGATATGTGGAAACTGACTCGGGTGTTGTTTATGTGACAACCAACTCTGCTGGTTCTGTTGTTTCTTCCACTTCCGTGATTCCTCCTTCTGAGTACACCACGACTTTCGTCAGCACAAAGTCGGACGGATCTGTGGACACTGACTCTGGCATCGTTGCCGTATCTACCGATTCTGCTGGTTCTTTGACCTCGTCGACTTCTCTCTTCCCTCAGACCAAGTACACCACAACTTTCGTGAGTACCAAATCTGACGGATCTGTGGAAACTGACTCGGGTATTGTTTATGTGACAACCAACTCTGCTGGTTCTGTTGTTTCTTCCACTTACGTGATTCCTCCTTCTGAGTACACCACAACTTTCGTGAGTACCAAATCTGACGGATCTGTGGAAACTGACTCGGGTATTGTGTTCGTGACAACCAACTCTGCTGGTTCTGTAGTTTCTTCAACTTCCGTGATTCCTCCTTCTGAGTACACCACAACTTTCGTCAGCACAAAGTCGGACGGATCTGTGGAAACTGACTCGGGTATTGTTTATGTGACAACCAACTCTGCTGGTTCCGTTGTTTCTTCCACTTCCGTGATTCCTCCTTCTGAGTACACCACGACTTTCGTCAGCACAAAGTCGGACGGATCTGTGGAAACTGACTCGGGTATTGTGTTCGTGACAACCAACTCTGCTGGCTCTATTGTTTCTTCCACTTCCGTGATTCCTCCTTCTGAGTACACCACGACTTTCGTCAGCACAAAGTCGGACGGATCTGTGGAAACTGACTCGGGTGTTGTTTATGTAACGACCAACTCTGCTGGTTCTGTTGTTTCTTCAACTTCCGTGATTCCTCCTTCTGAGTACACCACGACTTTTGTCAGCACAAAGTCGGACGGATCTGTGGAAACTGACTCGGGTGTTGTTTATGTGACAACCAACTCTGCTGGTTCTGTTGTTTCTTCCACTTCCGTGATTCCTCCTTCTGAGTACACCACGACTTTCGTCAGCACAAAGTCGGACGGATCTGTGGAAACTGACTCGGGTGTTGTTTATGTAACGACCAACTCTGCTGGTTCTGTTGTTTCTTCCACTTCCGTGATTCCTCCTTCTGAGTACACCACACTTTCGTCAGTACCAAATCTGACGGATCTGTGGAAACTGACTCGGGTGTTGTTTATGTACGACCAACTCTGCTGGTTCTGTTGTTTCTTCACTTCCGTGATTCCTCCTTCTGAGTACACCACGACTTTCGTCAGCACAAAGTCGGACGGATCTGTGGAAACTGACTCGGGTATTGTTTGTGACAACCAACTCTGCTGGTCTTTGTTTCTTCCACTTCCGTGATTCCTCCTTCTGAGTACACCACAACTTTCGTGAGTACCAAATCTGACGGATCTGTGGAAACTGACTCGGGTGTTGTTTATGTAACGACCAACTCTGCTGGTTCTGTTGTTTCTTCAACTTCCGTGATTCCTCCTTCTGAGTACACCACGACTTTCGTCAGCACAAAGTCGGACGGATCTGTGGAAACTGACTCGGGTGTTGTTTATGTAACGACCAACTCTGCTGGTTCTGTTGTTTCTTCCACTTCCGTGATTCCTCCTTCTGAGTACACCACGACTTTCGTCAGCACAAAGTCGGACGGATCTGTGGAAACTGACTCGGGTATTGTGTTCGTGACGACCAACTCTGCTGGTTCTGCTGTTTCTTCAACTTCCGTGATTCCTCCTTCTGAGTACACCACAACTTTCGTCAGCACAAAGTCGGACGGATCTGTGGAAACTGACTCGGGTGTTGTTTATGTGACGACCAACTCTGCTGGTTCTGTTGTTTCTTCAACTTCCGTGATTCCTCCTTCTGAGTACACCACGACTTTCGTCAGCACAAAGTCGGACGGATCTGTGGAAACTGACTCGGGTATTGTTTATGTGACAACCAACTCTGCTGGTTCTGTTGTTTCTTCCACTTCCGTGATTCCTCCTTCTGAGTACACCACGACTTTCGTCAGCACAAAGTCGGACGGATCTGTGGAAACTGACTCGGGTGTTGTTTATGTAACGACCAACTCTGCTGGTTCTGTTGTTTCTTCAACTTCCGTGATTCCTCCTTCTGAGTACACCACAACTTTCGTGAGTACCAAATCTGACGGATCTGTGGAAACTGACTCGGGTGTTGTTTATGTAACGACCAACTCTGCTGGTTCTGTTGTTTCTTCAACTTCCGTGATTCCTCCTTCTGAGTACACCACGACTTTCGTCAGCACAAAGTCGGACGGATCTGTGGAAACTGACTCGGGTATTGTTTATGTGACAACCAACTCTGCTGGTTCTGTTGTTTCTTCCACTTCCGTGATTCCTCCTTCTGAGTACACCACGACTTTCGTCAGCACAAAGTCGGACGGATCTGTGGAAACTGACTCGGTGTTGTGTTCGTGACAACCAACTCTGCTGGCTCTATTGTTTCTTCCACTTCCGTGATTCCTCCTTCTGAGTACACCACGACTTTCGTCAGCACAAAGTCGGACGGATCTGTGGAAACTGACTCGGGTGTTGTTTATGTGACAACCAACTCTGCTGGTTCTGTTGTTTCTTCCACTTCCGTGATTCCTCCTTCTGAGTACACCACGACTTTCGTCAGCACAAAGTCGGACGGATCTGTGGAAACTGACTCGGGTGTTGTTTATGTAACGACCAACTCTGCTGGTTCTGTTGTTTCTTCAACTTCCGTGATTCCTCCTTCTGAGTACACCACAACTTTCGTGAGTACCAAATCTGACGGATCTGTGGAAACTGACTCGGGTGTTGTTTATGTAACGACCAACTCTGCTGGTTCTGTTGTTTCTTCAACTTCCGTGATTCCTCCTTCTGAGTACACCACGACTTTCGTCAGCACAAAGTCGGACGGATCTGTGGAAACTGACTCGGGTATTGTTTATGTGACAACCAACTCTGCTGGTTCTGTTGTTTCTTCCACTTCCGTGATTCCTCCTTCTGAGTACACCACGACTTTCGTCAGCACAAAGTCGGACGGATCTGTGGAAACTGACTCGGGTATTGTGTTCGTGACAACCAACTCTGCTGGCTCTATTGTTTCTTCCACTTCCGTGATTCCTCCTTCTGAGTACACCACGACTTTCGTCAGCACAAAGTCGGACGGATCTGTGGAAACTGACTCGGGTGTTGTTTATGTGACAACCAACTCTGCTGGTTCTGTTGTTTCTTCCACTTCCGTGTTTCCTCCTTCTGAGTACACCACGACTTTCGTCAGCACAAAGTCGGACGGATCTGTGGAAACTGACTCGGGTGTTGTTTATGTGACAACCAACTCTGCTGGTTCTGTTGTTTCTTCCACTTCCGTGATTCCTCCTTCTGAGTACACCACGACTTTCGTCAGCACAAAGTCGGACGGATCTGTGGAAACTGACTCGGTTTTTAGTGTTGTTTATGTAACGACCAACTCTGCTGGTTCTGTTGTTTCTTCAACTTCCGTGATTCCTCCTTCTGAGTACACCACAACTTTCGTGAGTACCAAATCTGACGGATCTGTGGAAACTGACTCGGGTGTTGTTTATGTAACGACCAACTCTGCTGGTTCTGTTGTTTCTTCAACTTCCGTGATTCCTCCTTCTGAGTACACCACGACTTTCGTCAGCACAAAGTCGGACGGATCTGTGGAAACTGACTCGGGTGTTGTTATGTAACGACCAACTCTGCTGGTTCTGTTGTTTCTTCCACTTCCGTGATTCCTCCTTCTGAGTACACCACAACTTTCGTCAGCACAAAGTCGGACGGATCTGTGGAAACTGACTCGGGTGTTGTTTATGTGACGACCAACTCTGCTGGTTCTGTTGTTTCTTCAACTTCCGTGATTCCTCCTTCTGAGTACACCACGACTTTCGTCAGCACAAAGTCGGACGGATCTGTGGAAACTGACTCGGGTATTGTTTATGTGACAACCAACTCTGCTGGTTCTGTTGTTTCTTCCACTTCCGTGATTCCTCCTTCTGAGTACACCACGACTTTCGTCAGCACAAAGTCGGACGGATCTGTGGAAACTGACTCGGGTGTTGTTTATGTAACGACCAACTCTGCTGGTTCTGCTGTTTCTTCAACTTCCGTGATTCCTCCTTCTGAGTACACCACAACTTTCGTGAGTACCAAATCTGACGGATCTGTGGAAACTGACTCGGGTGTTGTTTATGTAACGACCAACTCTGCTGGTTCTGTTGTTTCTTCAACTTCCGTGATTCCTCCTTCTGAGTACACCACGACTTTCGTCAGCACAAAGTCGGACGGATCTGTGGAAACTGACTCGGGTATTGTTTATGTGACAACCAACTCTGCTGGTTCTGTTGTTTCTTCCACTTCCGTGATTCCTCCTTCTGAGTACACCACGACTTTCGTCAGCACAAAGTCGGACGGATCTGTGGAAACTGACTCGGTTGTTGTGTTCGTGACAACCAACTCTGCTGGCTCTATTGTTTCTTCCACTTCCGTGATTCCTCCTTCTGAGTACACCACGACTTTCGTCAGCACAAAGTCGGACGGATCTGTGGAAACTGACTCGGGTGTTGTTTATGTGACAACCAACTCTGCTGGTTCTGTTGTTTCTTCCACTTCCGTGATTCCTCCTTCTGAGTACACCACGACTTTCGTCAGCACAAAGTCGGACGGATCTGTGGAAACTGACTCGGGTGTTGTTTATGTAACGACCAACTCTGCTGGTTCTGTTGTTTCTTCAACTTCCGTGATTCCTCCTTCTGAGTACACCACAACTTTCGTGAGTACCAAATCTGACGGATCTGTGGAAACTGACTCGGGTGTTGTTTATGTAACGACCAACTCTGCTGGTTCTGTTGTTTCTTCAACTTCCGTGATTCCTCCTTCTGAGTACACCACGACTTTCGTCAGCACAAAGTCGGACGGATCTGTGGAAACTGACTCGGGTATTGTTTATGTGACAACCAACTCTGCTGGTTCTGTTGTTTCTTCCACTTCCGTGATTCCTCCTTCTGAGTACACCACGACTTTCGTCAGCACAAAGTCGGACGGATCTGTGGAAACTGACTCGGGTGTTGTTTATGTAACGACCAACTCTGCTGGTTCTGTTGTTTCTTCAACTTCCGTGATTCCTCCTTCTGAGTACACCACAACTTTCGTGAGTACCAAATCTGACGGATCTGTGGAAACTGACTCGGGTGTTGTTTATGTAACGACCAACTCTGCTGGTTCTGTTGTTTCTTCAACTTCCGTGATTCCTCCTTCTGAGTACACCACGACTTTCGTCAGCACAAAGTCGGACGGATCTGTGGAAACTGACTCGGGTATTGTTTATGTGACAACCAACTCTGCTGGTTCTGTTGTTTCTTCCACTTCCGTGATTCCTCCTTCTGAGTACACCACGACTTTCGTCAGCACAAAGTCGGACGGATCTGTGGAAACTGACTCGGGTATTGTGTTCGTGACAACCAACTCTGCTGGCTCTATTGTTTCTTCCACTTCCGTGATTCCTCCTTCTGAGTACACCACGACTTTCGTCAGCACAAAGTCGGACGGATCTGTGGAAACTGACTCGGGTGTTGTTTATGTGACAACCAACTCTGCTGGTTCTGTTGTTTCTTCCACTTCCGTGTTTCCTCCTTCTGAGTACACCACGACTTTCGTCAGCACAAAGTCGGACGGATCTGTGGAAACTGACTCGGGTGTTGTTTATGTGACAACCAACTCTGCTGGTTCTGTTGTTTCTTCCACTTCCGTGATTCCTCCTTCTGAGTACACCACGACTTTCGTCAGCACAAAGTCGGACGGATCTGTGGAAACTGACTCGGGTGTTGTTTATGTAACGACCAACTCTGCTGGTTCTGTTGTTTCTTCAACTTCCGTGATTCCTCCTTCTGAGTACACCACAACTTTCGTGAGTACCAAATCTGACGGATCTGTGGAAACTGACTCGGGTGTTGTTTATGTAACGACCAACTCTGCTGGTTCTGTTGTTTCTTCAACTTCCGTGATTCCTCCTTCTGAGTACACCACGACTTTCGTCAGCACAAAGTCGGACGGATCTGTGGAAACTGACTCGGGTGTTGTTTATGTAACGACCAACTCTGCTGGTTCTGTTGTTTCTTCCACTTCCGTGATTCCTCCTTCTGAGTACACCACAACTTTCGTCAGCACAAAGTCGGACGGATCTGTGGAAACTGACTCGGGTGTTGTTTATGTGACGACCAACTCTGCTGGTTCTGTTGTTTCTTCAACTTCCGTGATTCCTCCTTCTGAGTACACCACGACTTTCGTCAGCACAAAGTCGGACGGATCTGTGGAAACTGACTCGGGTATTGTTTATGTGACAACCAACTCTGCTGGTTCTGTTGTTTCTTCCACTTCCGTGATTCCTCCTTCTGAGTACACCACGACTTTCGTCAGCACAAAGTCGGACGGATCTGTGGAAACTGACTCGGGTGTTGTTTATGTAACGACCAACTCTGCTGGTTCTGCTGTTTCTTCAACTTCCGTGATTCCTCCTTCTGAGTACACCACAACTTTCGTGAGTACCAAATCTGACGGATCTGTGGAAACTGACTCGGGTGTTGTTTATGTAACGACCAACTCTGCTGGTTCTGTTGTTTCTTCAACTTCCGTGATTCCTCCTTCTGAGTACACCACGACTTTCGTCAGCACAAAGTCGGACGGATCTGTGGAAACTGACTCGGGTATTGTTTATGTGACAACCAACTCTGCTGGTTCTGTTGTTTCTTCCACTTCCGTGATTCCTCCTTCTGAGTACACCACGACTTTCGTCAGCACAAAGTCGGACGGATCTGTGGAAACTGACTCGGTTGTTGTGTTCGTGACAACCAACTCTGCTGGCTCTATTGTTTCTTCCACTTCCGTGATTCCTCCTTCTGAGTACACCACGACTTTCGTCAGCACAAAGTCGGACGGATCTGTGGAAACTGACTCGGGTGTTGTTTATGTGACAACCAACTCTGCTGGTTCTGTTGTTTCTTCCACTTCCGTGATTCCTCCTTCTGAGTACACCACGACTTTCGTCAGCACAAAGTCGGACGGATCTGTGGAAACTGACTCGGGTGTTGTTTATGTAACGACCAACTCTGCTGGTTCTGTTGTTTCTTCAACTTCCGTGATTCCTCCTTCTGAGTACACCACAACTTTCGTGAGTACCAAATCTGACGGATCTGTGGAAACTGACTCGGGTGTTGTTTATGTAACGACCAACTCTGCTGGTTCTGTTGTTTCTTCAACTTCCGTGATTCCTCCTTCTGAGTACACCACGACTTTCGTCAGCACAAAGTCGGACGGATCTGTGGAAACTGACTCGGGTATTGTTTATGTGACAACCAACTCTGCTGGTTCTGTTGTTTCTTCCACTTCCGTGATTCCTCCTTCTGAGTACACCACGACTTTCGTCAGCACAAAGTCGGACGGATCTGTGGAAACTGACTCGGGTATTGTGTTCGTGACAACCAACTCTGCTGGTTCTGTTGTTTCCTCAACTTCCGTGATTCCTCCTTCTGAGTACACCACGACTTTTGTCAGCACAAAGTCGGACGGATCTGTGGAAACTGACTCGGGTATTGTGTTCGTGACAACCAACTCTGCTGGCTCTATTGTTTCTTCCACTTCCGTGATTCCTCCTTCTGAGTACACCACGACTTCCGTCAGCACAAAGTCGGACGGATCTGTGGAAACTGACTCGGGTATTGTGTTCGTGACAACCAACTCTGCTGGCATTTTGACCTCGTCTATTTCACTTTTGACCAGCAAGGTTACGACTTTACCTGTTATTCCAAGCTGGTCGTTTACAGGTTACCATAATACTTCGACCGTCACTCCATCATATGTTATGCCCATTGTTTCATCTTCCACGAATAGTGTTGCTACTGGATCCTCTGCCACTGTCTGGGTTGCTACTGGATCTTCTGCCACCGGCTCGCTTGCTACTGGATCTTCTTCGAATAGTGTTGCTACTGGATCTTCTTCGAATAGTGTTGCTACTGGATCTTTTGCTACTGGCTCGGTTGCTACTGGATCTTCTTCGAATAGTGTTGCTACTGGATCTTTTGCTACTGGCTCGGTTGCTACTGGATCCTCTGCCACCGGCTCGGTTGCTACTGGATCTTCTTCGAAGACTGTTGCTACTGGATCCTCTTCGAATAGTGTTGCTACTGGATCTTTTGCTACTGGCTCGGATGCTACTGGATCTTCTGCCACCGGCTCGCTTGCTACTGGATCTTCTTCGAATAGTGTTGCTACTGGATCTTCTTCGAATAGTGTTGCTACTGGATCCTCTGCCACTGGCTCGGTTGCTACTGGATCCTCTGCCACCGGCTCGGTTGCTACTGGATCTTCTTCGAAGACTGTTGCTACTGGATCCTCTTCGAATAGTGTTGCTACTGGATCCTCTGCTACTGGCTCGGTTGCGACTGGATCTTCTGCCACCGGCTCGGTTGCTACTGTTTCTTCTGGCACTGGCTCTTCTTCGAATTATGCTGCCACTGAAACTTCGGCTTTAAGCTCAATCCTGGCTCTCGCTGGTAGAACTACTACCAATATTGTCTCTACCAGAATCACAGTTACTTCATGTTCAGAGAACAATTGCTCTAAGACGACTGTTGCAGCTACGCAAAGTCCAACTACAGTAACTCTGAATGGTGAAACAACAGTTTACACCACTTGGTGTCCTGTTTCCGAAACTACTACTCCTACTATCATTCTTAGCACTAGCAATGTTCCATCTACACCTGCTGCCAGTGTCACAGAAGCCACAGTGGGCACATTGGGTACTCTGGTTAGCGCGTCTTTAGTTGCTTCTTCTGCTCCGGCCAGTACTTTAGTCAGTACTGCGACTCCTGCTGAAGCCACCCCTGCAACACCTGCTACGCCTGTTAGTGCCGCCCCAGCGACTACGGTTTCTGGATTACAAACAACAACCCCAGTCTCTTTCAGTTTCATTTCTGGTACAACTAATGTGCAGAGCACAAGAGTTTCTGTTTACTCTGGAAGTGCGTCTTCGACTCCGTCAAGCACAGCCAGTGTTCAATTTGGTAACTCAGGAACGAAGACTCATATGAGCTTCGCTATGGTGTTGCTTTCTTTCGTTGCTATCGCAATTTAGGAAACACCGAGCTATTCGAATTTCCCTTTGAAATTCCCGTCACTCAAATTAGTTTTCCTTTTCGACCCTGAGAGTTTATATTCTCAGTTTTTCGGCCCTAGAAATTTTATTTTTACGGGAAAGGGGTAGCCTCTACCCCTTTTATATTTTAACTTTCGACTTTTTTTAAACTTTAACTTCATGTAAGCCTGTATGAAATTGTGTGAAAACATTTTGAGATATTTTTTCATCATCTTATAAATAGGTCATGCTTTTTTTCTGGAGAGTCATTCCAGTTCGTCAAAAGTTGAAGAAAACTTTGACCATGAATAGCGACTGTCAGGACTACATGGATTCAGGGCTCCAGATGCGCAAATGTGCTAGAAGGAATAAGCATATAACAAATGAATAAATAACAACTTGACCACTCTTAGGAACTTCCGGGGTGACTTTTCAAAAGTACTCTGAAACTACGGATTTTCTATGAGAATGAAAAATACTATCTCAGAAAGTACCTAGTCTGCCATTTTCTATTACCTATCATAATCTCGGTATTTATTTACCCCTTTTCCTGTACAACTTTTCTTGCGGGGTTAAACCTATAATATCAGGCATTATTCCTTTCATTCTTGAACAACCTTTGAAGGCGAAAATCTCCACAAAAGAGGCTTTCAGGCAATAAAAATCTTTTTTAGACTAAATGTTCTAAGGCACATGGCAACAATTTAAATTAAGTGGTTTTCCTCCATCGGGATTTGTTTGACTCAAACTTTCTCAATCACACCAAATACTAGCAACTTTTTAGGAGCTTCAGCACCATCTTGAAGCAAAAAAGTTTGAGATCTCAGAACAAGTTTCGAAAGAAGCCTTTTTCAAATTTAATTCAAATAAATTTACGTAGACTATTCACGAAAGGAACAAAAAAAAACTATAACACCAACCTGCGGTATCCTCCAGACGCTCTGCACACTTCCTGGTGTGCTGCCATCAATTTCTGTGCCTGCAACGGATCGTCAACCTCGTTGGGCTCGGGCCAGGACAAGTACTTGTTGGTGTAGTTGGAGGTAAAGTCTTGAGGCACAATCTCCAAGCGCTGGCCATAAGCAGTCACCTTACGCCAATCGCGATGCACATTGTATAAGGAGTCAGAGAAGTATGCATAACAACGCTCAAACATTTTACGTGCCAACCCTGTGCCCATAGCTGGTTTGAAATTGGTGTACTCTTGCCATGCGTCTGCCGGGTTTTGGAGAACAAAGTCGGTAGCCTTCTTAACGGCACGCATGAAAGCCTTGACTTTTTCTGGGTTTGCTGCCAAAAAGTCGTCGTTGCAAATGTACAAGATGGTGCAAAAACAGCAGCAGCCCAACTCAGCGAGCTTATCAATTCTCAACATCTTGGCGTCAGTCACTGGACGCCCAACTTCACGGCAGTATTCCTCCAACTCGACCTGCTGGACACACTCGATACCAATACCTGCATCAATACTGCCCTCAATGATGTACTTAGCCACGTTCATACCGCAGCGCACGGCAGTATAGTCCAGAGGCTTCATGCCGTAGTGCTTGGTCAATTCATCAATCTGGATTTTTCCAAACTCACCCACATATCCAATCCGCTTACCCTTCAAGGACTTGAAGTCAGGGGTGATTCCCGAACCTTCCAAATACAACACACCCGTAAATGGCTCATCCAAAAGGGAGCCCACCGAGGTGACGTTAAAGCCTCTTGCCTTGGCAGCCAAAGTGTGCACCATGGCCTTCAACCCCATATCACACTTGCCCGACCCAATCAACTCGGTAACGTCACTTGGGTTTGTGGGTTCCAAGAGGGCAATATCGAGGCCAGCCTCTTTGAAGTAGCCCTTGGTTTGGGCAAGGTACACGGCAATGTGGTAGGGGGCAGTTTGCCAGTTGAAGCAGAAGGTGATTTTTTCAGAAGACATTGGAGGAATTGGTAATGAGAAAATTAACTCGAAACATTACGGAATTCAGGCCGGCATTTATACTCGGGAGCGATATGATTATGTTTACAGGCATGTGCGTCGAGATTCTCGTATCTCGTGCTCAAATACCGCAATTGAAGGCCGCGTAGTCGCATATACCCTTATGGTTATCGCCGATATATAGTGTGTAAGAAAGCGCATTAATATCGCTTACTCAAGATCCTGCTTTCGCTTAAGTAAGTACAAACTGGCACCGGGTTTTAATCATCACCGCCCGCCAATTTTATGGAGATTACGTTCTCTTGACATTGCAATTCAGTGTAGTTATTCAAAGGTACGGCCATTGAATTTATAGGATAGAATGATTCACATACAAGCCTTTTTTTTTCAGATCTAAATATGAGTTTTTCAAATCTGCGAGAGGTTATTCAGCAGAAGAATGAAAAAACTGCTCCGTCTTCAAACTGTAGCAAGGGGTTTGGTTTCAGGGAAATTCAGGGGCAGCATTGCTCAACAATCGCGGGCGAGGAAAAAAAAAAAAAAAAGTCATGTGACCGCGCTTTGGAAAAAAAAGCGACGTATCGGCTGGCATAATCGTCGGAAAATAGTCATTGAACAAACATTGCCATAACATTTTTTCTATACCAGAATTCCCTTCATACTTGGTACCAATCGAAAGATGAGATTCTCAGTATTACCCTAATTCTCTGATAAGTTTTTTCCTGCTAGCAAAATGCATTCAAAAATCCGCACAAACTCGAAATAGGGGTAATTCCACAAATTGGCCAGTCATGTCATCAAAACAGCCAGAATATTGGCTCTTGCGCTTTTATTAAATTACTTCTCACAAACTACCCTATTTTTTTTTTTCAATTGTTGGATATGTTTTTACGGTAGTGGCGGGTGATTTTACATGATGTGCACCAAAATATCATGCTCATTTCAACCAGTTATAACCCAGCAAAACAACAACCTATTTTGATTTAAATGTGGTCATATGATACATATGGTGCGTGAGATATCTGAAGTACAAGCAATTTTATGGCAGGTACATTCTTGTTGCTTTCTATGCCTCAGAAGTTTACGACGTTGACAAGACTGATTTTGCGAGGGGGGTTTTAATAGCAACCCAAGTCATAGCTGGGGCCAATTCTTGTGAAGATCCAGTGAATATTCAGCCTGAAAAAAAAAATGGGAATCGGGGAGTGCAATTGAACATGTAAGTGCTGAGGATGTCGCTCTCCCTTCTTTCGTTATTTTCAAAGGCACTCCTTTGTTAAAAGTCTGGTGCAATAACTTACCGCCCAAATTTCATCTAGGGGTTACTGAAATGGACATGCAAATAACGAAATGGCAGTTCGCTGTATGAGAAAATGTATGTTATCCCTCAACGACTGTAGGAAGGAAAATTGTCGACTCTTACTGTCAATGCCCATGGAAGTCGCTTGATCGACCATTTCAACTAAATTTGTGAGGAAATGTTTTATAAATATACAGTTTATGTCAACTCATTCCTTTAAAACTTCAATTGGTTAATCTTTTTGATTTTGCCGCCTTGAAGCGGGCGTAGAGAACGATTATTAAGTCATTGTTGACAGTTCACAGTATTGATAAGACAGAGTTCTTAAAAGCATACCATGGGCAAATATGAGGCTTTAAGGCCGAGAATATTAGAAGTATTTCCAGAACTTACCGGTTCGAACCCTCCAAACTGCCATGCCCCAAACATCTTTTCAACATTTGTATATCGACACCCAAGCTTGGAAAGGGGACGCAAGACACATGAGAAGCCCCTTGAAAAGTACCGATAAACCCATAAAATTATGATCAATTCAAAGGGTTAGTATCCTCCGTCCAATTTATGCTTCCGAAAATTGTTATTGTCACTAGAAATCCTTGAAAATTGGTTCTTCTAAAACTTTTTGAGTTGTAATCTATTGCAACATCTGTATCTTGCAAAAAGTGACAAGTGCAATTTCACAAAAAGAAAGGCAATGCCTTAAATAAGTGAGAAATAAACCTTTCGTTCGAGGGGTCAAGGAGATCGAAGATTATTTCTCCATTAATTCAGAACCCCAAGAATGTCAAACCGATGAAATGAGCATATAGACCAATGATGGATCCCCGAAGCGAAATTTCCGTCAATATTCATGTGGGGGTACCATATTCTGGGATAAACCATTAATGCATGTCCTGAAGAGTTTTAATCATTCTTATTTTTATATTGTTGAATTCTTATGCTGTGAAGATAAATTTGAAATTAGGCGAAAGCTGAATTTCGCGTTTTGGTGGACCCGGTTTGCGGGCGGTGTAGAAATCCCCTTTGCGTTGCCATTCGATGTGTCTTTTGCATACTTGGCTCACAGTTTATCATTTCGATCTGGAGTTGGGTAAGGTTAGTTACTGGCTGAATACCCCCCATTGAGCTCAAGATCTCCTTAAGGACAATCAAATCAGCATTACCACTAGAATGCAAAGACAGCAACAAGTATTTGAGAAGCGTGTCCAAATCAACTGACTTTGGATATTTCTGACAAAGTTTACCGATGAACGAAGAAAGTGACTGGATCCATTGCCTCTCATTGAGACCGTTGGCCTGCTTATTTAAGGTTCGGCCATTTAATTTTTAAAATGAAATAATTCAGATAACCTGCTACATTTTGTTTAAAACAAAATGGAATAGTTCGTCACCAAAAAATAAAAATCTTGAAACAGTTGAAAGGTGTTTCATTTCAATGGCCAGATTGCTCAAGAATCGCGGGCGCAAAAAAAAATAAAAGAAAAGGTCATGTGACCGCGCCTCGGAAAAAGACCAACGTGTCGGCTGGTATCATCGTCGAGAAATAGTCATTACACAAACATTGCCATAACATTTTTTCCATACCAGAATACCATTCAGAAATGGTACCAATCGATAGATGAGATTCTCAGTATTGCCCTGATGCCTTGATCATTTTTTTCCTGCTAATAAAATGTATTCAAAATTTCGCACAAACCCAAAATAGGGGTATTTCAATAAATGGGCCATACACGCCATCAAAATAGCCAGAATACTGGTTCTTGCACTTTTATTGAATTGCTTCACACTTCAAGAACCTACCCTGTTTTTTTCAAGTTGCTGGATATGTTTCTGCGGTGGTGGTGGGTGATTTCACATGTTGTGCCCTAGAATAGCATGCTTATAAATACCAGTTATAACCCAGCAAAACAACAAACAATTTTGAAGCAAAGAAAAAAAAAAATATCATCATACAATATCTATGATATATGATATATCTGAAGTGGAAGCAATTACAGGGGAGATGCAATTTAGTTGCTTTCTGTGCTGAAAAAGTTGGGAGAATTTTTTTCCACAATGCGTGACTTCTTTTCTTCGTCAAATGGCCAAATATCGTCAGAAAAATGTATAACCAGTTTCAGACACAAAGTAACGATGGATTCATCATGATGTTTTGAAATTTGTATCGACATGGCTATTTTTTTTTCGATATCTTGCACTTTTAAGATCCTTCGTCGCATTGGTTTGCATGAGCGTAACACATAATCACCCTGAAATCTGTTTCAAGACAACAAATATTGACTCAAATATTTTGAAGCATGTCAGAACCCCAAGGAAACTGCGTCTTTTGGTTTGTTTTTCTCAGAATGTCAGAACATTCGACGACAAAGCTATATGGTAATCAGAATTTCGCATGACAGTAAATTTGGCAGAGTTTGCAATTGACTGACATAAATACGAGTGCAACCCCCTAATTTTGAGACCTCAATTATACTGTCTCAGATTTAATAACTGGCATGTGTATTTTTATGTTCTTCAAAACCCTTTCTCGTGGCAAGATTTGAAATCAAGCTTGTCCATAGATGGAAAAAAAAAAATCAAATCATGACTCTTGAGCCACTTCATTCTGAGATGGCCGCTCTCTGTGCATATAGATCCGGTGTCTTCCAAAGTGATAAATTGCTAAGTATTCGACGAATCAGCAAATGTTTATGTTTTTATACCGGAAATTTTATGAGATTCACCAATTTTTTTTTCCTTGGTTCGAGTTTATGGATCGTCGGTCGTTTGATCCATCTCGGAAGAGATCGGTTCGTCGGATTGTTTCTCGTATATTCACTAAAATTTCTCACCATATCCAGAATACTCCCGCTGGATATTGTCACTCTTGGTACTTTTCAAGATCATTGAGAATTTTTGTTGAATCCACCAGTTTCCACCTTTTTTCGTGGTAAAATCATGCCTATGTCTAAGATTTGAACCATCAATATAGAAGAACTCATCGGGAAAACCACACTATGGAAGGTTTGCAAGATAATAAGCGCAGGTAAATCAGATTCTAGGGTCGGTGTTTTGAATTTGAAGACCTCTCTTGTTTTTAATGTTTGCCCAATCGTCAGCTTTTGTCTGGAAGTTTGGAACTTTTACATGAATTTTTGAGGGCTTTTACGAGAAATTAAAACTGAATTGAGAAAATTCTAGTTCTGGACATTTTCTGGCTCGTTTTCCAGAGTTTATGGTGGCGTTTTAAAACACATATTCTTTCGAGAAAAATTAAGGAAAAGGCTGATTTATGGTCTTTATTTTATGTGAATATCCTATGCATCACAAACTAGATAGGAAACTTGACATAAAAATTACACTATAGTCTATGTTATCTCGGAAATTAATCATGGGGTCGAGCTTGTCGGCGTTTTGGCACCCCCAAATACTAAAGTTACCGAAAAGCACGCACCATACCTTTTATACTGCTCAAGAAAAGAGGATGAGGTACTTGTGCTAATTATATTCTAGCTGTTTGTACTTTTCTTCACTTTTATAAGATTTCGGGCCAGTTATAGTCAAATTTCCCTTTTAAAAGTCCACCGCTGATGTAGTACACTTACAAGATGAAATTTCGGTTACGGCCACATCAAGAAGAAAACACTGTTTCCCGTCCGATCAACGTTAGTTAAGCTTCTTAGAGCGTCACTGAGTAGTGTAGTGGGAGACCATATGCGAAATTGATGTGCTGTAATCTTTTTCTTTTTGGAAATGAAACAACGTATCTGACCGGGTTTACGAAAGCCTTCCGCTCAGGGCGAGTACACACCATCTTTATGTAAAGAATATAACACCAAAATGTCAAGTAATTGTAAAAAATATAAACTATTTTGAAAAGATTTTTCTTCTATGTCCCGTATTTTTAAGAATACCACACTTTCGAGAGGCTGCCCTTGACATTCCCGAATTTGCTTAGTCTCTTCGCCCTCAGCGATTGAGCGAGCATCAGCGGGCTCCATGACATTTGAAACTCGCTCGTTGAACCTCTCAGAAGACAAATCCTGAACTTCGGTTACAAGCTTCCTTGAGCAAGATTATTTTCTGGTTCTGAGTTCTGTTAGCGTCGTGCAAATCAACTAATTCTTTCGCAGCAATTGCATGCCTATGAGTCGCGCCATGTGCTAGAAATAGCCGTCTTCAATGGGCTCGTTTGGGACCGAAAAACATATCTGATTAATTTATGAGCCATGCCTTCCGTTTCAGTTACATTTTCCTGATTTGGAAGTTTTTCGGACCCTGATCGCCCCCGAAGCTCTAGGGGGCGTCACGGGACATTCGTGCGGTAACTTCTGATTTTAGCGGATTGTGACTCTAGAAATTGCATATTCAGAGTCGTATGGAACTATGCCTGCTGTTTTGAAAACACTATTAGCATTAATAATTTTGAAAGCCGCTTTTCGTGCTTGCTTATACAACTCAATAAAGTCATCCTTAGTGATGCGCACTGAGCAATCTGTCAAAAGTTCGTACCCCATTTTATCTGCGGCAAGAACATGGGAATGGGGTTTCAAAGAGTCAAAACGGTAAATTTCAGGATGCATTGAGAGATCAGAAGTATTTTGAAGCAAATTGACAGGGAAGATTATATTTGCGCTACAAATTTGGTTAAACTCTGGTGTCAAGTCACATACATGTCCATCAAACACCAAAAGTCCTTGAATACCTTTCGTAAGTAATGTTTTTTGCAATACAAATAATTTTCCAAGCCATTCAATTGGAAATTCATTAGAATTGCAACCATCTAGGATCTCTTGGAAACGATAATCTTCCTCAAATTGTGCGTGCCATAGCTCAATTATTTGAACCCATTTATCATCTTCAAATGGGTGCAAAGCTTTTAACGATGCATTGATACATTCGAAGGCGGTAACCCATTCCAGATTTCTATTTTGGAATATCATTCTACAAAAAAATAACCACTATTGTTGAATTTATACTCATGAAAAATCCATTTTCATTAATTTTGTATACGGATGAATGCCGTATTGAACAATTGCACCACTAACGAAAAAGAACGATTATTTCATAATCCCTTGCTTTTGGTAGTTTTCCCTAACCCACTTAAGTACTCTAGAAAAAATTTCGGTTAAGTCCGGGGCTTTTTTGACTCATTTCTGAATCATCAAAGCATAGACTATTCTTGGCGGAGTAATACGACGCGTCGCGAGAAAAAACTTAGCCATTTTGACAAAATCGGGGACTTTTTGAGCTAGAAATCGAGAATAAATACTTAGTTACCTTTTCTAAAGAGATTTATCTTCTTAATCGGTCATTAATTTTATCTTATTAGCCGCTTCTGTGCGACTTTTGGTGCCGTGCGCTAGCTGGTACAAGCTTTCTTTGGCCGCATTAAAAGCCTTAGCTACTACCTCATAAGATACGAAATTTATGTAATTTGTGGTGTTTTTTTTTTTGCTGTTAATCAGATCCGATTCTATATTTAGGGAAACAACAGAGTAGATGAGATATTACATGGCATCATGGGCGGTGGTAAAAAGAAAAGAAAAAAAAATTGAGACGCGTTTTCTTTTTTCGTTCGCAAATGGTGCGCGTTCGTAAACCCGGTCAGATAGTTATGTCTTTTTACCAAGCTTGATGCCCATTCTTCTCGAACTGTGAGCGGTTGGGCCGAATTCGCAATGCGAGTAGAAAACATACAATTTTCCATACACTAAAGGAGTGCTATTCCTATGAAATATATGAAAATACCCCCTAATGATATCCATTTTAGTAATTCGGATTTAATTACCTCCAAAAGAAGCTTTATTGAGAGTGATAAACGACACCTTTTAGATGATCTCTAAGGGTCGAGTGGACAACATTAAAAAGCACACAACCGACCGAGAAAAAGCAAATTTACCTTTCCCGAAATTTCCAGAAACTTTCATACTCTGCTTCTCATATTCAGATCATTAGACGTGTAATTCATGGTGTGGGTTTAAAAAAAGACGCGTCTCGTACTTCAAGCGCGGGGAGTTTTGTGCGACGCAACTTCCTGTTAAATGGGCAGATTCCAACCAGTACAGATTTTAATCTGGTCTAAAATCACAGCAAATTTCTAATGTTTGCTCTTATTCCTCCGAAAGTAAAATATTATTTCATATTGTTACTAAAAATTCAATTCTTTTTTTAGTGTAAGGATTAACTGAGAAGTCCCAGTTGTGTTGGAAAAACAGCACTCGTACAAGGCCCCATATTGTACATCTAGACACTGAAAAAACGGTGGAATAAAGCAAACTTTTATTTTCAAGTATAGACAATTCCATGGATTTTTCAAGCCCATAAAAGGATAAGCATTGTCATAAACCTCGGAGATCATGTTCGTGCTAGGGGCTGCGAGCGATAATCTTGAACATCTTGATAGAACACTTAAAAGAGAAATTTTTCTTTTAAAGCCCTTCAAGTTTATTGATAGAGAAATTTTCAATATCAAATAGGAATTATAGCCTTTTTTTTCAGTAAATTGGATGTGATGCTTTTAAAGTATTTGACCTGATGAGATTCGTATTTCAGCGCGATGTCAAAAGGCCCAGTGAACAATAATGATTTTGATGCCAATTTTTTTATAGATTAGACACCCGATATTTCTAATGGCTTTATAATTTAATCCAAGGTAATATCAGAGAATTCACCGGGAAAAAAAGAAAAAAAAAAAAACCTGGGACGTTACTAATAGCGTCGCGACTTGTGGTCCCTAGTACCATTTTCCAAGAACTCAATAATAAATTGAGTACCCCACCCAAAAGCAAGAAAATTAAATTAGATTAGGTTCTATAATTTTCTTATATCTTTTAAGTATCTATCAGTATGTATAAAAATTAATTTTATGTATGTTTGGTATTTTTACTGAACAGTTTTGTACATCTCAATTTTGTACGTGGTAAGAATCTCATTTTAAAAGTCTCGATCAAAACTATGACTAGGTTTCTACCCTAATTTTTTCAAATACAAAATGAATTAATACATTTTGAGAGAGGAACATTATCCATCCAAGAAAATTATGAGAAAAATGAGGGTTTGTCCTTATGTGTTATCTTTCGCCTGGGATCTTTTCCCAGAATCCTTGCGGGTGTCCATCCAAAGCACGCCTCAGGAACTTGAGGCGAAGTATAGGACTTCACAATTGCCCCCAAAACAGACCCACCAGCAGAATATGACGATTCTAATGCAAAGATTTTATCACGAAGAGTCAGAAGAATACGTGTTCGATGAAATAAGGCAATCATTTGTCTGCCGAGGATAACCGCTAGAATTACGGAGAATAAGGGATGCCAAATGTACTCAAGAGAGTTTCGGGATAGTGTATTACTCTACATTTTGTGAAGCTCCTGCCAAAATTGCAACTTGAATTACACAAGTCACAAATTATAGCTTATCGAGTAGGGTGAAGACAGACAGGTAATCTCCCACATGGATAATTCTTACACTATCATACAAAATTTCGTGAAGAGGTGGTAGGTTTTTGAAGAAGATACTATGAATAGAGCTGAGTGATCAGAGATTTTTTTCTGGAGATCTATTTAGTCTTTCTATCTACGTGTCAAAGAGTCAAGACAGTTACTTCCGCAGAGATCCACAGGAGTCCAGTAGAATGACCACGAAATCCATACTCCAAAATTGATGTAGTCTAAGCAGGAAGCTGCGGTGTTTGCATTTCAGTCTAGAGGTAACACCCAGTGCATTCTCTGATCCATGCATTCAGAAGCTTTTTTAAGTGCAACAATATCTTGTAGACCAACCTTAAATGACATGCTTGAGTCGGCAAAAAGCCAATTTCTCAGTCACACTAGACGAATTTTCCATCCTCCTCTTTCACCAGAGTCTAACAGATTAGGTTTGATTCTCGAAAATCTTGCCAAATTGTTTAATAGAAGCGTTTTTCTACCTGGGAAAATCAAAAAAACAAAGAATTCATCAGCTAAACGACTTGAAATGAAAAAAAAAAAGATTGCAGCACAACAATTTCGCATATGGTCTCCCACTACACTACTCAGTGTTGCCCTCAGCCGCTTAACTATCGTTGATCGGACGGGAAACAGTGTTCTCGACTGGGTATGGCCGCAACCGAAATTTTCCTTTTACAAGGGACCAGGTTACCACGCAGTTGTGAAGGAAGATCCCCTAAATAAGAACATTTCAAGCACCAGAGGAAGACGCACAAAAGACCGACGATTCACAGCAACATATCCATAGATTTAGTTGGCCCTTAAATCTGCATTTGGAAAGAAAATTCAGACACACCATGTGTGATACAAAAGTCCTTTCAGGATTGTCAACCAAGCCCCATGAATCTGTATTTCAATGGGATTGATAATAGGGTGAATTAATGGTTCCCGGTGGCGTTCCACAACTTAAATCTGACGGACTCTCGAAAAATATATGGGTTATGCTGGGCTTGTTTTGGCACATATAACTGGCGAGTTGAACTTTGATGGATATATGGTTTCCTCCAAAAAGATCACGATCCAATCACCAGCATTCTCAAGATAGCCAGGAGTATGGATAGATTGTGTCCATACAATTCTTCATGTAAACCAACATTCGCAAGTTGAGGTCCCTTAATCATGAGCACGACCTTCGACGAAACCAGATAGTTTCTTGAAGAAACGTATTCGGAAGAGCTTAGACTAGCTTTAGAATAATTCTTATTTGAAAGTTGCCTCGTGCAGAAGACGCAGTTTCTTTTTCATGTTATGGTTGGATAATCAGGAATAGTCGCATATAATCACCAAAAATGACGACCAGCTTATCAAAACTTGCCCTCGACTAATGGCTTCCATGATTGCTGTCTCGCCACGAAAAAAGAATAAACCATTTTGTCCCCAATATCCAAAAACGTCGAGATAATTCTGCTGAGTACTCTGAAATATGAGCAATCACGGATATAGCTCCTCATCACTCGGATAGCTTTGGTGAAAATATTAGCCAGTGGTTGAATAGAAGAGAGCTTGAAAAGACGATGAACTCAGCATTAACAGGAAGGACAATTTTCCGAAAAGTGAGATAAAGCGCATGGAACGGGAAGGAGTTTTTAACATAGGCGACTGGAGAGGGTAGCTTCACCAGGTAGATTGAAGAAAATTGTTGGCGGATGATAGATTTAATTAGACAGAAATAATCATTTTATGTGGGTGTATAAATATTTAACATTTTGTTTGGGAATTATCGGAACATTTCAAGTGGGGTGGTCTGATATTTTGAACGTGAGGGGGTCGTTGAGATAAGATTGCTCAAGCCCTTGTTTTAGCACGCGCACGTCTGTCGTGATGAAAAATACGCTGTCGAAAAATCTCAACGCGTAAATTTTCTCCGGGTCGCGTCGTCGACGAAAAAAAAAAACAACAACGCACCACTTTTTCTTCCACATAAAAAAACCCAACACAACCATGAGTCCAAGTGATAAAGAATAAGAACACAAGGCTGTTCAGATATATTATATTTACGTACCAGGGAAATGCACAATATTTTATTCCAGAATCGTGCCTTGCCGTTGTCATTTCCGTTAAACTATGGAAGGACACTGGTCTGCCAAAAAATTTATTCCATATAACTTCATCATCCCAAAATCGATACCCTTTTAAAGAACATGCAAACGCCTCTAATTCTGGAATTAATTGATTGATTTTAATGCACCCGCAATGGGTGAATCGCTGCTTTCATCTGCCTGAAGGAACTTCATTTTTTTTTTCTTTTCGATTCTGCGACAACCTCAGGCCCTTCTGTTCTTTCATTTGCTGATCATAACTTACCAATTACCGTGTGGTAGTGTCGATTCCTATCCATTATCGCGATCTCAAACTCGTACTTTTTTCATTGAAGGTGCTAATCCTAAAGCGACGCCAGCCTTTGGGCCTTCCTTCTATCTAACGGTGTTTGCAGAAAAGAAAAATGTTTCTTCTTTGGCGTGTACCGAAACCCAACCAGGCTGAATGAAAGCACAGTCTTGTGGTCCTTTTGAGTATGCTTTGTCGTCAGAGCCATTTAATCGCACTTTTACGCCGTCATTAAAGTGCGAGGGGGAACCTATGTCGATATTCTTTGCCGATTTGCTTTTCAAGGTTGATATTTGAGACTTGTTTGATATGCGCACTATTCATCGACCAGATTCAATCTGTTACGGTATTAAAATATGGAGGTCTTTTGCTCAACAGCAAATTCATGCTCTCATCCATTCAACATTTGCTTACAATATTCCCATCCATATGTGTGCTGTTGGATTGCAAAATAAAGGACATCTTCATTTTATTTTCGCTTTTCTGCTTGAATCATCGGTGCATTTATTGTACACTGCAAAAGAATGTTGTGTTGGTTTTTGGACTAGGCCCTCTTCAACATCCCTGAACCAGAAACAGGATTTTCCGCAGTTTTCTTTCAAAACCAGCTTAGAGAAGATTGTGGTTTCGCTCACAGAAGCATATTTCGGCCATAATCAGGGAAAACAATCGCAAATTGTATCCCTTCACCCGTTGTTGTTTTTGGCTGTGATTGCCGAGGCATTGTTGTTCAAGAGAACCAGGTTGAGCTTCATGAATGTACGGATGATATGTGACAGTTCTGAAGCTACGTTGTGTTATTTCGCTTGCATAACCTGAGCAAATGGCAATATATTTTATGAGAATTCGCCATTGTCGTATAACCAGGTTTTCGGTTTCAAGTTCTCCTTTAAGACGCTTTCAAGTAAAGGAATATTACAGTGATGACAGTCAAGCTGATGCATCTACACCTTTGTCCTTCAACATGGAAGAATGTCGAACTGGGTCGTCCGCGAAGTGAAAGAATTGGCAGCCGGGAAAACACTGTTTGTCAGACGGTTCACTCAAAATCACTGATGTTAATACCACGGTTGGAACCGGTATATTATTAGTTTTCTGATCCACTTCGTTACTAATATTTTTTTCAAGTCTTCCTGTTGTAAGTACTGAGGCAAAGTCATTATCGTTGCTACACTTTGTCGATAGTCCCCGTTAAAGTGGCCGTTGCCGTACTCACTTCGGGACAGATGTTTTTCCAAGGGAGACATTTTTTTTTTCTCCAGCATTCCTAGCGCATTGAAGATGCATTTGCAGTGGAAAATAATAACCGGGGATTTCTACTCACGTTCATCGATGGGTTGCCATTTGTTGCACAAAGGCAATCATGAAATGTCGAATTTTATGTTTATTTCCTGGCTGATTCGGCGAAATGGTGCTGGTGGTGATATGGTTACCTGGATATCAAATTCTATTTATATTTAGGATATTCCAGTGGTTTTCAAGTTGCAGCGAGTGGCTGAATGCTCAATTTGGCTTACGAAGTATCAAGAACATTATGAATCCGGATCATTATGGGGCGGCACTCTCTTTTTCTGGATTGTCTTGAAGAATTTCGCACCTTCTGGGCGTTGTTGATTGGGAATTTCCACTACTGCTTTCGCAGATTAATGTCCCTATAATGTCCTTCGTCTTGCTGTGTTTGTTTTTGAGGTTATATTGCCGGAGAATGTCCATTTAAAGAGCATTCTTCATGGGATTCTGGTGACGTGATTGATCTGGTCGGCCTTCTTGCCAAACATGCCGGTGTTCCTTGCTGCATACATTCTCCCGATCTATATTTTTTTCAGTGTGTACCAAGTGTTGCCTTCTTACCTGAGAATTATTGGCGAGCGAGTACCATTGACGGAATGTTCATGCGTCGTCTTCCAGTTCGAGGAAGTTCTCCGATGTTAGAAGAACTACGCTGGTCGACCCCACCACAGCTGATTGCCAATACGTGTCCAATGTGGATTTCGGAATAACCTGTGGTCGCTTGATGCTGTCTTAGTTCTGGATCCCACCATTTGTTTAGGACTTTTTTGAGGCTTCATTGTGGTTCAAAAGGGCGTGAAAGTTTCTTGATGGGTCGCATTATGATCCCTTATGTTCAAATTTCGATTCCTATATCTAGAGTTCTCGTCTGATTCAGTTGCATAAAATGGTTGACGCATTTACATGATAAGGTCCTTGCTGTGAGAGGGACACATCAACTGTCGATTGCATGGGAATAAGTTAACGATGTGAGAGAATTTAAAAACAAGGGGTACGCTAAAAACGGCGATATGCCTGGAAGTTCATTTATCAGAAAAAAATAAGGTTTAGTCTGCGGTGAGAGCCAGATTAAACTTGAAAACAACGAAAAGGGACAAGCCAAAAACGGCAAAGATCCCCAGGCTTCTGGTTTGAAGTTATGTTAGAGTCCGAGAGACAAGTGTTATCAAGAAAAAAAAAAAAAACAAGACGGAGACGCCAAAAACGGTAGTCACATGGTTCAGGTTCTATGGCTTGGAAGTGGATTATAGTCTGCGAGACGGTTTATTAAAGAAAAAAAAAAAAAGAAAAAAGCTCGGGAAAAACAGACACGCTAAAAACGGCAAAAGTCTGATGTTGATTGTGGTTTTCAGGAAGTGGAATGAAGATGGATTATTCTAATGTTGGATGAAACTACGTGTTACTACTACGCCATTCGTGGACATGAAGTTGAAAGTGTCGTGGGCGATACGACCGATTGACTGTGAGAGATTGCTCGCTGCAGCTGCACAATTTTGGTTTCGGTGATGCGAGGTGGATGTTAACATACCTCTGGTTCACGGGCGACGGACGTGTTTTGGTTAGTGTATCAAGAAGTATACTCCAGGCCAAGCATAGTGGGTGCTGGTGGGTTTGGCGATTTGGAATAGCGAGTTTCGAGTCGATGTGTTGCGGGAAGTACATGCTATAAGCCAGTGCAACTGGAAGTATGTCTGAGGAATGTAAGTCGTGCAAGTTTGAGGTCTTTGAAGTGACCCAGGAGTGCTTATCGGAGCGAAACTGATCAACTCTTGTTTCATCCAGCTCAAAGCGGTGGCCACCCAAGACTTGAGTGCATGACAAATTTCTAAATATGGACATTCTTCTGGGCACTGGCACGGCAGATCTTCCTAAAGTAACACCGACTAAACGACGCAGGGTGTTGTGCTTCCGGGGCCTAAACAGGCTGGAAGTTGGCTAAATAAATTTTTTTTTTCGTAGTCTACGCAGGGGAACCTATGCCCGATTTTTAAAACTTACGGAATTTACGATTTAATATGTTCGTAATAATTATAAAAAAGATTTTCTGGCCGCAACCACCAAATTTTTTTGGGAAGGCGTCGGAGATA